>CM077670.1:123530000-126030000 GCA_039707655.1 Elymus sibiricus
ACGGAGGGCTTCTACATAAACCTTGCTGCCCTACCGATGATGCTTGAGTAGTTCACCACAGACATACGGGTCCATAGTGTAACACCCCTAAGAAATGAGCTACAGTAATCCTTTATGATCAGCGCCAAGTCATCTTGATTTACAGTGCTTGATCATCATTGGTTCATATCTCATTTCAAATTCCACTAAAAATTAAAACTTGAATGGCAAGTGAAATTTGAAGTTGCACAAAAATTGCTGTAAAATAGTTCATCATTTAGCAAATATTCCATAACAATTAATTTTTAAGGAAAACAACATTGCTTATTTGCTTAAATGGGCTATAGCAATTTAAACAGTGCTATTTCAGCATTTTAAAATGCTATTTCATTTGTGAAAAATTCAAATGGATTCAATTAATCCTCAAACTTTTTGTGGCAGAGCCAAAAATCACAAAGAATTTATGTGGCCTAGTCCCACATTTTTCAAAAGTGTTTTGACAGCTCTAATTATTCCTATACAGCTTCTGTTTTTAATTAAAAATAGAAAACAGAAAAAAAACTGGAAAAGGGAAAGCACTTACCTGGCGCTGGCCTACGGCCCGAGCCGGCCCAGCCCACTTCCCCTCCTCCTACCTGCTCCCTCCCCCGTGTCACCATGGCCGTGGCCAGAGCGCGCCGGCTCCGGCTGCTGGCTGCCATGGCGACGGGGCAGGTGGGCCGTGGGGATAAGATCATCCCCCTTCGAGCCTCTGGGCGCCTCCAGCCGCTCTCTCCCCCTCTCCATTTGCTCGTCCCCCTCCTCCAGAGAACGGCCGAGCACCGTCGTCGCCATGGCCACTCGGTAGACGTGCCCAACGAGCTCCCCTCACCATCTCCTCATGTCCAGAAGACCTGCCGGCGTCCGCTTCTTCTTCCTCGACCATGACCTCGAGCTTTACGGCACCACACCGCCCCCACGCCATCTTTGTCCTCCTCGGATTGCCGAAGGAGCACCGCTTCGATCCGCCTCCTCCGGCAGTTACTAAGCCCTCGAGGGACCTCCGTGCGTCCATGCGGTGAGCATCACCCCTCCATTCCTCTCCCCGAGCCGTGCGTTCCCCGTAGCTAGCTCCCGTCATCGCCGAGCTCTGGCCGCCGCCATGGCCGCGAGCTTCATGATCCCAGAGCCGCTCGGCTCGAGCCAGTCGCCCTAGCACGCTATTGGTGAGCTGCTGCTCCCGCCTAGCTACTTCGCGCGTGCAAGAACGACCCGTAGCCGTGTTTCTGATCACGTCTGAACCACGCCGCCGCCACGGCTCAACGCCGGCGCCCCTACCGGCCACCCCAGCACCTGCGACCACCACCGCTGGATGTGCGAGATCGCCAGCAGCTCGTAGAGCCTCGCCGCGCTTCAAACCGACGCCTGTAGCATTTTTCCGGCCTACTCCGGCGAGGAGCCACCGCGAAACGGCTCGCCGGAGCAGCTCCGGCACTGGCTGCTGACCTGGCCTGCCACGTGGCCCTCCCTGGGTCGCTGGCAGCTAGGCCCCGCGAGCCCAGTTGACCAGGTCAACTGGCTAAGTGGGCAGCCCTCAGTCACCGACAATGGGTCCCAGTTGACTGGTCAACTGGTCAACAGCTGACCAGCTGACTCAGCTGGCTGGCCCCACCTGTCAGCCCCTCTGGTGCACTGCACCGGGTGCACCCATCATTTTTGGTTACAATTTTAATTTGAATTAAATAATTTCAGTAATTTCTGAAAATTGCTAAAAACTTCGGAAATTCGTAGAAATTCATCCGTAGCTCGGATGAAAAAGTTTTCTACATGAAAGTTGATCAAAAAAATGAGATGAATCCGAATATGACCTCCATGTAGCTGTCACATGCCCACAACACTGCAAACATGGAACCTTCCCCTCCGGTTCATCTGTCTGACAGATGCCTAACACTGGGAAAATATTCCCAGATATTTTCCCGCTTCGTCTGACGCACTTAACATTGCATTGGGACACCCCTTGCATTGCATAGTGCCATGTCTTGCTCTATGTGGCATTTATTTGCCGTGTATTTATTTGTTTCTTCCCCATCTTCTCTCCGGTAGACTCCGAGACGGACGCTACTACTGAGTACGACTACGTTCCTGACGTCCAGCCCCTTTCAGCAAAGCTTCCAGGCAAGCAAAACCCCCTTGATCATTCATATATCGCCTATTCTCTCTCTCCCTTGCTTGCATTAGAAATTGCTACTGTATTTGATTGCTCCTTTTGTGATGCATAGCCTGTTTTTGTAAACTGATGTTGATACTTTACCTACTTTCCTAAATGCTTAGTATAGGTTGGTTAGTGATCCATCAGTGACCCCTCACCCTTGTCCTTGTTGCCCCGCTCTGCTACCAGATGACTCGATCCGTGTGACCGATGTGCAGAGACCGACACCGCACTGCACCCCCCTTAGTTGTATGACTCTGCAGAGTTACTATCGAGTGCCGAGGATGATACCTCCTACCTCACTCCTGATGATATCTCTGTAGCATAGCTAGTCGGTTGTGGGTTACCGAGGGTGATTCCTCTTTCACCACCTCCGATGATGCCTCTGTCGTGCAACACCTCAAGTGTGAACTCATCGAGGGTGATTTCTCCAAGTTCACCTTGACGGTTACATCAAGTAGGAATCCAACGAGGATGATTCCTCAGATTCCCCCTTGATGTTATGGACACACGGATACCCCTGAATTTACCTCAGTCCCCTGTTGAAGTTGGGTCGACCCCGAGGGGTAACCGCGAGAGATGTGAAGTCGGGTTGACCGTGAGGGTACCCGCGAAATAGTTACGTGGCACGGCCGGGCAGGCAGACCGCCCCAGGAGAGGGATAGGCCTGGTGTCGGTACCAAAACCGGCAGATCTCCGGTAGGGGGTCTGAACTGTGGATCTTGGAGTCAATGGATAACAAGGAACGTAGAGACAGCGATTACCCAGGTTCGGGCCCTCTCGAAGAGGTAAAACCCTACATCCTACAGTCACAACGGAGAATTTGCCTTCCGTAATCATCGTTATAAAGCCATAAATATGCATCAATTTGACTTAAGATTTTGGCCAAGCTGGGTTGCCTGGCTCCCGTGCTTACCCCCTACGTTCCCGATTGTTCGGCTAGGGGGTAAAGGGAGCACCTCTGTGATTGTTACTTCTGGGTCATCCGGGTTAGTACCTTAGACTGGGTGAAGCCGAAAGCTAGCCATCTTAAGAATATAATTGGTCGGCAACGACGGAAGTGAAAATTTCGGTTCATTAAAAGACTACATAGTTCGGGAACTTTCCCCCAACTAAATCCTCCATATTTTCCTCCCACATTGATCGGAGTTGAGGTTTCACGATCATGGTCAACATGATAGCCTGGGAAAAGGAACTTATAAAGGAACTATTTTTCCCAGAGGATGTTTCTTACGTTAAATAGTAATATAACATATCTCTCCACGTACCTTTGTTTATAAAACCGTATGGCCGGATTGCCTTGTTTGCCGTAAATCTTTGCCCTCATAAAGGCTTTAGAAAGCAGGAAAACACTCCTTGGCTACTGGCCGAGGAGGTTGAAGCCGATGGTCGGTCAACAAAGTTTTGTACAATGCGGATCCGAGCGTTAATGATGTAAAGTACTTGGATACATAGAATCATTACACACAAATTGTGATTTACTCCGGATATTGATCCTTAATTCGGCCACCCTTGCCCAAATTAAGGCTCGGGGGCTACTGGGCTTCGCGCTTCTCACTTAAAAACCATTAACGGGTTACATCGATCTCCTGATTTGGTGTTGCCAACCGACCTGTGGCTCGGGGGCTACTGCATTGACGGTTCAATGCAGACAATTTACAAAGTGCAAAACAGTTTTCGAGGAGATTACGATCCTCGGGTTGGTCGGCCGCACCCAACCTGAGTCTCGAGGACTATGCACACCGCGTTTCCATTCCTAAGTATGCTGTCGAGCTAGGAGTTGATCCTCAGGCCGATTTCGCGAATCGACTCGACCTGAGTCTCAGGGGCTACTGGGATTAGTGGTTTTATTTCATCCTTCAGGTGCATCTCGGATTTTGGGCCGACACACACCTTGAGGGTTACTGGCTATACATCTCGGCAGAGAATAAATTGCACCAATCGAAAATATATCCACAAAAAATCAGCCCAAGACCGAGGTGGTGCACCGCCTCGGAAGCAGTTCGGCATAAAGCTCGGTTGCGAGTGGCTAGCTCCATAGAGAACTTTTTTGGCGTTAAGCTCGGATAACCTCCTTCAAAAAATTTCAAACACGAGGTACTCTATGCCTCCTCGGGTGCAGTCCGGCGTTGGAGCTCGGCGGCAAAAGACACCTCGGATACAGACCGGCGTTGGAGCTCGGCTGCTAAAATGTACCTCGGATGCAGTCCGGCGCTGGAGCTCGGATGCAAGAGGACACCGCCGCGCTGGAAACACTTTGAACCCGAGGTGTGGCGTAAAAAATAACAAGGCATTGATAAAGGCTGAGAACCTAAAGGGGATCCTCGGATACCCGACGTATGAACTCTTCGGATACACCTCGGCGATCCTCAAGATCGGAGATGGGAAGATTTGTTGAACCAGTTTTCAAGACCGATGACCAAAGACGAAGAACAGTTCGGAAGAACCGAGGAGCGTCCCCAACTTGAAGACCGGTTCAGGGGGCTACTGACGGTGTCCTGGACTAGGGGGTACTCACCATGTCGTCTCCCGACCAGTGGATCGGGCCGAGGACCCCCATGGCGGTTCACTCATGGGCCACTTCGGGCAATCCATGACGAATACAAGGAAGATTCCACAAGACTTGGAGCCCAAGCCGAGGACTCTCCTAAACCCTAGGCCTCCGGTGCATTATATAAACCGAGGCTAGGCTAGTCGAGAGATGAACTCATATTCATTAGAACAATCTCGTGGTAGATACATGTACTCTGTACTACACCCCATATGAATACAATCAAAAGTAGGACGTAGGGTATTATCTCTTCGAGAGAGCCCGAACCTGGGTAAAATCATGTGTCCATGTTACCATCGCTCCAAGACACCTAGCTTAGGACCCCTACTACGAGATATGCCGGATTTAGAACCGACACCGAGCTCTCGGCCCTTGAGTCGTTTGCCCCCACAGCTGCCCATGGAATCTTGAGCGCGAAGTTGTGCACTCGAGGTACGTATTTCGTGGCTGGATGGGCCGTGCTATGAGGCGCGTATCCCTATTTAGGTTGAGCACGGGAGTGCTCCGGGACCGAGGCCGTAGCTCGGGTGCGTTTGCGTGCGTCCAGTGCCTTGATGGTAGACTGGGCCTGCGACGCTTCTTTGGCGGCCTGGACTTCGGCGGCTAAAGCCGCTGTGTCTTCCTCTGTTCGGAGCGAGCGCTCGGTGTTACCATTGACGGTAATAACACCCTTTGGTCCTGGCATCTTGAGCTTCAGATATGCGTAGTGCGGGACGGCGTTAAAGCGTGCGAACGCTGTCTGGCCGAGGAGTGCGTGGTAACCGCTGCGGAAGGGAACAATGTCGAAGATTAAGTCTTTGCTGTGGAAGTTGTCAGGCGAACCAAAGACTACTTCCAGTGTCACGGATCCCGAGCAGTGTGCCTCGATGCCTGGGATTACACCTTTAAAGGTGGTATTATTGGGTTTGATCCTTGATGGGTCGATTCCCATCTTCCTCACTGTATCTGAGTAAATCAGGTTGAGGTTGCTGCCTCCGTCCATAAGGACTCTGGTGAGGTGATATCCGTCCACGATGGGGTCGAGCACCAGTGCCGCCATTCCTCCATGACGGATACTGGTCGGATGGTCTCGATGGTCGAAAGTGATCGGGCAAGCCGACCACGGGTTGAATTTTGGGGCCACCGACTCTAAGGCGTAGACATCCAGAAGTGCGCGTTTCCGCTCCTTCTTGGGTATATGCGTGACATAAATCATGTTCATGGTTTTTACCTCAGGAGGGAACTGCTTTTGGCCTCCATTGTTCGGCCCGCGAGGTTCGTCGTCATCCTCGCTACGGGGACCCTTGCTCTATTCCTTGGCTGTAAGTTTGCCGGCCTGCTTGATTACCCAACAGTTATGGTTGGTGTGGTTGGCGGGCTTGTCCGGGGTACCGTGAATCTGGCAGGGCCTATCCAAGATTCTATCCAGTGCAGACGGGCCGTCTCGGTTCCCTTTAGAGGGTTTCTTCCGCGGTCCTGATTTTGAGCTGCTGAACCCGGCGTTTACCGCCGCATCATCGGCTTCACTGCCGTTGTTTGCATGCCGGCGCTTATTATTCTTGTTGCGCCGGGGTTTACCATTCCTGTCCCGGGCCTCGAAGGTACCGGGTTCGTCGGGATGGTTGCTTCGACGAGCGAACCAACTATCCTCACCCGTGCAAAAGCGGGTCATTAGGGAGGTGAGGGCCGACATTGTTCTCGGCTTATCTTGGCCGAGCTGGCGAGCGAGCCACTCGTCCCGAATACTGTGCTTGAATGCGGCAATTACTTTAGCATCCGGACAGTCGACGATCTGGTTCTTCTTAGTCAAGAACTGATTCCAGAATTGCTGAGCTGACTCCCCGGGCTGCTGAACTACGTGGCTCAGGTCGTCGGCATCCGGCGGCCGAACATAGGTGCCTTGAAAGTTGGCTCGGAATGCATCCTCGAGCTCCTCCCAGCTCCCGATGGAGTTTTCGGGTAGGCTGTTCTGGTCTTTTGAGCTTTAATGGTAGATATTTAATGGCGTGGAGGTCATCTCCTTGGGCCATATGAATGTGGAGAACAAAATCTTCGATCCACACGGCTGGGTCAGTTGTCCCATCGTACTGTTCTATATTCACGGGTTTAAACCCTTCGGGGAACTGATGCTGCATCACCTCATCTGTAAAACACATGGGGAGAGCGGCGCCCCTGACCAGGGCCGCGTCGTGCCGGAGATCAGTTGTCATCCGGGCATGGTGCTGCTCCCGAGCTCTATCGTTCCTATCGTGCCAGGCTTGGTATCCATCCCGTCCAGCGGGCGTGTGTCCTCTGGACCCATAAATGGATCTTGATTGTATCCCTCTAGCGTTTAGGTCATGCCGCAGATCATATGGGTCATCCGGTTGAACCGGGTCCTTGCCCACCCGGCAAGGGGCGCGGGTGGGTATTCAGTTTCTCCAGCCATCCTGTCTCGTCCTCGAGGGGGGCGGTCGGGCTGGCTTGTTTGAGTTCGTCTGGGAGGTATGGGCTCAAGGGCCTCGTCCTCAAACGACGGAAGCAAACGCCGTCGTGGGTAACTTTTGTATTGATCCTGGCGCTAATTGTCGAAGCCCTCTTCGGCTGCTAATACCCTTGTCCATCGATTGTTAAGGGTATCTTGTTCGGCCTTTAGCTGCTACTATTTCTTCTTCAAGCTTCGGGCAGTGGCTATGAGCTGCTGCTTGAATCTTTCCTGGTCCAGGGGGTCTTCGGGGACGACGAAATCCTCGGGTCCAAGGCTATCCTCCTCTTCGGAAGGAGGGAGGTAGTTGCTGTCCTCAGAGTCCTCGGGGTCCTCGGGGTTACCCTGGTCCTCGTGCCCTTCAGAGGCGTCGTGGTGTTGTTCGGGGGTGGTGTTATCGCCGAGCTCCCCCATGTTGTCCGGAGTGCCATTATCTCCGGTGTCATTTGTGCCTGTGTTGTTTTCCTTGCCCTTTCCTCGCGCCCTGGATCGACTTCGTCGGCGTTTGGGCGGTTCCTCGTCGGGGCCGTCAACATCCTTCTTGGGGGTGTCGCCATCTTTCTTGGGGGTGTCGACCATGTAAACGTCATAGGTGAAGGTGGCTGTCCACTTTCCGGTGTTGGGAGTGGCAAGGGAGGGAGCCATATAGGGCATGACGTCGATATCCTCGTCCATGTTGTCGGCCTCCTCGGAGGCGTAGTCCACCATGTCGGTTAAGTCTTCGACAGTGGCTACTAAGTGGGTGGTGGGTGGGACGTAAAATTCCCCGCGGTTGGCCTCCAGTCCGATCTGCTCATGGACCGAGGACGGGCCATCCGCGATACTCATCTTCTGGATCCGATCTAACATCTCGCTTAAAAGCGAGAGGTCCACCGGATTCATCCTTGGGCATCCTTCGGAGTTGAACTCCGGTATGCCTGCGCCGGGACTGTGTTCGGCCAGGGGCAGCCCCTGGCTCGCTGGCACCGGGATCGGATCCGAACTCGAGGTCAGATCCGAACTGAGGACCGGCCCAGAGACGGGGCTGAGGAGAAGATCCGAAGTTAAGGCCTCGGGATTATTAGGCTCCTCGGGTAAAGCTGAGAACCTAGTGAAGATCAGATCACCCCGAGAGTCGGTGACATACTCTAGGTTGCCGAACCTGATCTCTTGCTCAGGGGCGAAGCTGTCGACCTGGTCAAGGTGACCAGTCGGGTTGGCGTGCAGCACGATGCTGCCGAACGCGAAAAGCTGGCCGGGGACGAAGATGTCCCCGCTACGGATGCTGTCGCTGATGACTAGGTGAGCCATTGATCCTAGATGACCCAACAGCGGAACTCTAAATGAAAGCACCAATGTCAGTACCAAAACCAGCAGATCTCGGGTAGGGGGTCCGAACTGTGGATCTTGGAGTCAATGGATAAAAAGGAACATAGAGACAGCGATTACCCAGGTTCGGGCCCTCTCGAAGAGGTAAAACCCTACGTCCTGCTCGATTGTATTGATGTGATTGTATGACGATTACAGAGTTGATCTACCTCGAGATCGGATGGGCTAAACCCTAGGTGGGTATGATGATAATGGTTCTTCTGCCTCTACGGACTAAACCCTCTGGTTTATATAGACACCAGAGGGACCTAGAGTTACATATGGTCAGTAGCCATCAGGGGATAATGTAGGATCAAAAGTATGTCTACAGGGGGGGGGTGATTAGACTACTTGACCAAATAAAACCTAACCTTTTCCCAGATTTTAATTATGGGCAGATTTTAGCAATAGTACATGTCAAGCATCACCCTACACATGCAATTCTAAGAGTATAGCAGCGGAAAGTAGATAATTGCATATGTAAGTAAAGGAGGGGATCGGAGATTTCAAACGCAATGAAGACACGGTTGTTTTTGGCGTGGTTCCGGTAGGTGGTGCTATCGTACGTCCATATTGATGGAGACTTCAACGCACGAAGGGTAACGGCTGCGCGAGTCCACGGAGGGCTCCACCCACGAAGGGTCCACGAAGAAGCAACCTTGTCTATTCCACCATGGCTTACGTCCATGAAGGACTAGCCTCACTCGGGGTAGATCTTCACAAAGTAGGCGATATCCTTGCCCTTACAAACTGTTTGGTTCAACTCCACATCATGTTGGAGGCTCCCAAGTGACACCTAACCAATCTAGGAGACACCACTCTCCAAAAGGTAATAGACGGCGTGTTGTTGATGAACTCCTTGCTCTTGTGCTTCAAATGATAGTCTTCCCAGCACTCAAACAACTCCTCACAGATTTGGCTATGGTGGAAGAGGGATTTGAGTGGAAAGCAACTTGGGAAAGGCTAGAGATCAAGGTTCAAATGGTAGGAATGGAATAGCTTGATCTCAACACATGAGTAGGTGGTTCTCTCTCAGAAAATGTATGGTGGAAGTGTAGGCAC
Source organism: Elymus sibiricus (assembly GCA_039707655.1). Classification (NCBI taxonomy): domain Eukaryota; kingdom Viridiplantae; phylum Streptophyta; class Magnoliopsida; order Poales; family Poaceae; genus Elymus; species Elymus sibiricus. The sequence goes on from CM077670.1 coordinate 123,539,571, forward strand.
GTTCTGATGGCTCTCCTTACAGAGAAGGAGGTGGTGGAGGGGTATATATAGCCTCCACACAAAATCCAACCGTTACACACTTTTGACTCAACTCGGTGGCGCCGAAACGATCATCTCGGTAGCACCGAACTGTGTAAAAGATATGAACTTTAGGAATCTTGGTGGGACCGATACGAACAACTCGGATGGACCGAAGTGCAATGGCTAGGGCAATCCTCATCTCGGTGGCACCGATTGCATCAACTCGGTTGGACCGGAGTGAAGCAATAAGGCAACAGAGAGTTGGCAAGCCATCTCGGTGAGACCGATTTGCAAAACTCGGTGGGACCGAAGTAAGTGCAAACGATTACAGAGAGTTGGCAAGGCCATCTCGGTGGGACCGAGATCCATTTCGGTGGATCCAATTTGTTAGGGTTTTGGCAGTGGCTAAGTCTTGGATGAACTCGGTGGGGCCGGATAGAGAAATTCGGTGGGGCCGAGTTGGAATGTAGGTTTTGGACATATTTGGGTAGAGAGAGTGGTTGAGGGTTTAGGAGTACTGTCACTAAGCACTTGAGCAAAAAGACCATTAAGCAACACCTCATCCCCTTTTAGTATTATTGGCTTTCCTATGGACTCAATGTGATCTTGGATCACTAAACCAAAAATGTAGAGTCTTGAGATTTTGCCAATCCTTGTCCTTAGCATTTTGAGGGGTCCACATCTCTAGTCCATGCCATGCCAATCATTGAACATCCTGAAATCTTTAACTTAAATGGACATTATTTCAATGAGATATATGTTGTTATGAATTACCAAAACCACCAAGGGAGCAAATGTGCTTTCAGATAAACATGCCGGTTACGCTAAATATTTCTTGAAGGAGACGCCAAGTCTTCGGAGGTTTCCTTCTGGTGCACGGGGTCGCCCGCAATCCGGCCTTCCATTGATGAGTAAAGAGCGGCCCATTAGTCCGGCCTATGAGAGATAGGCCGGCAGCCCGAGTACCCCCTAGTCCGGGACACCCTCACCTGGCCCTTGCCGTAAGTCCACGAGACAGGGCGACGGGACCACAGATCGTGGATCGCTGATCGTTTTTGTGAGCTCCCAATACACTAATGGTTTGGATATGTAATCTGAGTAGGCCTCTGGCCTTTTCGCACTAACCACCACGCGGGTTAGCACTTGGCGTCGTACGTTTCTTCCAAAAGCTCTGTCAGATGTCCAGTTCAGCATTGTGGCACGGTCGGATCACGCCATCTAGGAGAGAGGAGGCGCTGGTATTCACCGTCCTCACAACGACCCGGACTGCAAAGGGCGATGGGCCCAAGACCCCTGAGCACTTAGGATGTAGACCGGTGGGGACCTCTCTGCGAAGCCTAGGTAGGACTACGGCGTGTCGATAAGCTGAGGCCAGGCATGACCCAGAAAAGTGTGTCCGGCCAAAGTTAATCGAGCGTGTTGGGTAAGTTGGTGCACCCCTGCAAGGAAGCTATCTATTCGAATAGCCGTGTCCACGGTAACAGGACGCACAGTGTTGTATCCCGATCTACTACAACTTGAACTGGATACACGTTACTTTAAACTAATATGATGGCTCCGGGATCGCTTCCTCGCAGGGGTAGTCGAGGAAGGATCTCTGGGCGTTGCTAATGTATATACTTATTAGTTTATTATATGCTAATCTGCACTCTTCTAATGCTGCAAGACGCTGAAGATGCTAGTCTTCGATAGGCTAGGCTTTCCTCTCTATTCTGGCATTTCTACAGTAAAGTCCACAGATACAGCCCTTCTTTTGAAACCAATGCATACATAGAATAGATCTGATGTAAGTCTTGTGAGTACTTTGGATGAGTACTCACGGTTGCTTTGCTACCTCTTTTTCCCCATACCCGATTGCTGCCATCAGATGACGGAGCCCCGAAGCCAGCTGACCCCGTCGACGACTACTACTACCACGGTGGAACCTACTACTACGTGGAGACCGATGACCAAGAGTAGTTTAGGAGGCTCCCAGGCAGGAGGCCTGCGCCTTTTCGATCTAGATGTCGTTGTTTTGCTCAGCCTTCTTAAGGCGACCTTGTCTAATTATGTCTGTACTCAGATACTAATGCTTCCACTGACGCTTGTGTAACTCGAGCTTATGTATTCGAGCCCTCGAGGCCCCTGGCTTGTAATATAAAGCTTGTATTATTTTATTTTGTGTCTATAGTTGTGTTGTGATATCTTCCTGTGAGTCCCTGGGCTTGATCGTGCGCATTTGCGTGTATGATTAGTGCACGGTCGAGTCGGGGGTGTCACAAGTTGGTATCAGAGCCGACTGCCTGTAGGTAGCCCCCTTTCCAACTCCTTGGTCGAAGTTGAGTCTAGTCTTTGAAAAACTGTTTTTCTAACATGGCTGTGTGGCTTACGGGCCCACGTCGCCAATGGATGGGTTTAGGATCTTTTATTCCTCTCCTTTACTCTGGGACTCTGATCTCTCTTCTATTCGGGTTAAAGGTTTTGCTAACTCTAACATTTAGGTTCATGTGATCACATCCACCTGGAGATTTGGAATTAACCCTTCTTCGAGTTGTGGGCCGGGTTCTGCTTCACAGTGTTCAAGGACCGCAGGATCCTTTTATCGAAGGCACCCTGCGTTGTCATTTGCAGATTCCTCGCTCCCGTGGTTTTCTCCGATGTTGATGTAGCCTTTGCTATGTCTCGTTGTTGTATCTCTCCACCGCGTGCCTGCGTGCCGCCTAGTGTGTCTAGCTTTCCCTTCCGAACTTGTACCGCTGGCTTGTAACCGAATCTATGTATGGATCTCCATGTCATGTTTGACTATGATGATGTACCTATTGCACTTCCTTTGTTGTGCATGTTACTTCATGAATGATTCCATACTTCTGCAACTGCTTGTTGCTAAACTACCCCTATTGATTTTAGCAGGATGGTTAGACCCGCAGGTCGTGGCCGTGGTTCCAACAATCCACCACCGCCCGACTATATGGCTGCAATGATGCAACAGTTTGAACTGAATCGCCAATTCATGCAAGGGATTATGGATCAGTTCCCTCGTCCAAATGCTAACCAGCAACCTCTCCCGATAATTCTGCAAGACTTTGTTCGCCTCAACCCTACTGTGTTCCGCAACTCCGTTCAGCCTCTTGATGCCGATGACTGGCTCCGTGACATTACTTATGAGATGGAGTCAGCCAATGTTGCCCCTGACAGCTATGTCACCTTTGCATCCTACTTCCTGAAGGGTCCCGCTGCTCAATGGTGGGACAGCCACAGACGCACACTGCCTATTGGAACCATCAACACCTGGCTAGAATTCCAGGCTGCTTTCCGTGCCCGCTACATTCCTCAGGGAATCATGGACCGGAAGAAACGTGAGTTCCGCAACCTCGTCCAGGGCAGTAAGACTGTGGATGTTTATCAGCGGGAGTCCTTGATTTGTCTCGCCATGCTGAGGAAGACATCGCTACTGATGCTCGCAAACAGGAGAAGTTCCGTGAAGGGCTCAATCCTGATATTAAGCTCGCGCTCCTTGTCCAAGACTTCGCTAACTTCGCCACCCTGGTGAACAAGGCCATTCAGGTTGAGACTGGTCTGAAGGAACACAAGGACACACTCAAGCGCACCCGTGATGAGGGCTCATCTTCGGGCTCGTCCTCGCAGAAGCGCCGTATATGGATTCCTCACAGCATGTACCATCCAGCTGCACCTACCCCAATGCCATCTTATGTTGCACCTCGTCTGCCTCCTCCACCGTCGGGGAAGCCAAGACCTCAGGCTCCACTGCTTCGAGCTCCTACTCCCTGTCCAAATCACGGGCTCTACTTCAAGTGTGGCCATCCAGGTCACCGTGCCAGTGAATGCCCTCGGAACCATAATCATCTTGCACTTCCCTCTGCTAGCCGTGGTAATGGCCGTGGTAACAACCAGCCCCGCAACAATAATGCCAGGCCTTCTTATGGTCATGGTCAAGCTTACCATGTTAATCTGAATGAAGCACAAGACCAGCCGGCTACTGTGATGGGTAATCTTCTTGCTAACCTGGTACCAGCTTCTGTTTTATTTGATTCAGGAACATCGTTTTCAATTATATCCGAAGCTTCTGCCTACATACATGGCATTAAATTTGAGGAATGGGAACGTTCCAGTCGTTCGCGACTTCTAAGGGGTACTTCCAGAAGAACTTCCAGGAATACCCCGATCTCTTTCCCTTCCACCTCCTAAATTCTCGGGACGAGAATTTCTTTTAGAGGAGGAGAATTGTAACACCCCTAAGAAATGAGCTACAGTAATCCCTTATGATCAGCGCCAAGTCATCTTGATTTACAATGCTTGATCATCATTGGTTCATATCTCATTTCAAATTCCACTTCAAATTAAAATTTTAATGGCAAGTGAAATTTGAAGTTGCACAAAAATTGCTGCAAAATAGTTCATCATTTAGTAAATATTCCATAATAATTAATTGTTAAGGAAAACAACATTGCTTATTTTCTTAAATGGGCTATAGCAATTTAAACAGTGCTATTTCAGCATTTTAAAATGCTATTTCATTTGTGAAAAATTCAAATGGATTCAATTAATCCTCAAACTTTTTGTGGCAGAGCCAAAAATCACAAAGAATTTATGTGGCCTAGTCCCACATTTTTCAAAAGTGTTTTGACAGCTCTAATTATTCCTATACAGCTTCTGTTTTTAATTAAAAAGAGAAAATAGAAAAAACTGGAAAAGGGAAAGCACTTACCTGGCGCTGGCCTACGGCCCGAGCCGGCCCAGCCCACTTCCCCTCCTCCTACATGCTCCCTCCCCCGTGTCACCATGGCCGTGGCCAAAGCACGCCGGCTCCGGCCGCTGGCTGCCACGGCAACGGGGCAGGTGGGCCGTGGGGATAAGATCGTCCCCCTTCGAGCCTCTGGGCGCCTCCAGCCGCTCTCTCCCCCTCTCCATTTGCTCGTCCCCCTCCTCCAGAGAACAGCTGAGCATCGTCGTCGCCATGGCCGCTCGGTAGACGTGCCCAACGAGCTCCCCTCACCATCTCCTCGGGTCCAGAAGACCCGCCGGCGTCCGCTTCTTCTTCCTCGACCACGACCTCGAGCTCTATGGCACCACACCGCCCCCACACCATATTTGTCCTCCTTGGATCGCCGGAGCAGCACCGCTTCGATCCGCCTCCTCCGGCAGTTACTAAGCCCCCGAGGGACCTCTGTAAGTCCACGCGGTGAGCACCACCCCTCTAGGGATGGCAATTTTATCCATGGATCCGGATACCCGTGGATACCCGACCCGGTTGGGCAAGGGTATGGAGCGAATTTCTGCCCATGGGTCCATGGATATGGATACCCACAAACAGCCGGGTTGGGCATGGTTATAATTTGTGCTCCATGGATATCCAACGGATACCCGTATGTGCCCATATGCCAGTGAAAGTATACTAACGAAACCCCAAGTTGTCCGCAGAATTAACCTCTGGTACGTCACACTTAAGGACTCATTGTAGTACTTGCTGGCTACTTATGCTTGTAGCTTATGTTGTCATTTGTGAATGAATGATGATGAGTTAATTTGATCTTTTGGAAGGATTCAAGCTGATTTTTCTATGCCCATGGAGCTCCATGGGTTTCTGGGTATCCAGTGGGTTTGGGCATGGGTACAAGTTGTGCCCATGGATAATTTTGTGGATGGGCAGAGGGTAGGAAGATGGGTCATGGGTTGGATTTGGACCAGCTCCACCCGCCCCAAACCCGACCCATTGCCATCCCTACACCCCTCCGTTCCTCTCCCTGAGCCGTGCGTTCACCGTAGCTAGCTCCCGTCATCACCGAGCTCTGGACGCCGCCATGGCCGCGAGCTTCGTGCTCCCAGAGCCGCTCGGCTCGAGCCAGTCACCCTAGCACGCTCCTGGTGAGCTGCTGCTCCCGCCTAGCTACTTCGCTCGCGCGAGAATGACCCGTAGCCATGTTTCTGATCACGTCCGAACCACGCCGCTGCCACGGCTCAACGCCGGCGCCCCTGCCGGCCACCCCAGCACCTGCGACCGCCACCGCTGGATGCGCGAGATCTCCAGCAGCCCGTAGAGCCTCGCCGCGCTTCAAACCGACGCCCGTAGCGTTTTTCCAACCAACTCCGGCGAGGAGCCGCCGCGAAATGGCTCGCCGGAGCAGCTCCGGCGCCGGCTGCTGACCTGGCCTGCCACATGGCCCTCCTTGGGTCGCTGGCAGCTGGGTCCCGCGGGCCCAGTTGACCAGGTTAACTGGCTGACTGGGCAGCCCCCAATCATGGATAGTGGGGCCCAGTTGACTGGTCAACTGGTCAACAGCTGACCAGCTGACTCAGCTGGCTGGCCCCACCTGTCAGCCCCTCTAGTGCACTGCACCGGGTGCACCCAACATTTCTGGTTACTGTTTTAATTCGAATTAAATAATTCCAGTAATTTTTGAAAATTGCTAAAAACTTCGGAAATTCGTAGAAATTCATCCGTAGCTCGGATGAAAAAAGTTTTCTACATGAAAGTTGATCAGAAAAACAAGACAAATCCGAATATGCCCTCCATGTAGCTGTCACATGCCCACAACACTGCAAACATGGAACCTCCCCCTCCGGTTCATCTGTCTGACAGATGCCTAACACCGGGAAAATATTCCCAGATATTTTCTCGCTCCGTCTGACGCACTTAACATTGCATTGGGACACCCCTGCACTGCATATTGCCATGTCTTGCTCTGTGTTGCATTTATTTGCCGTGTATTTATTTGTTTCTTCCCCCCTTCTCTCCGGTAGACTCTGAGACGGACGCTGCTACCAAGTACGACTACGTTCCTGACGTCCAGCCCCTTTCAGCAAAGCTTCCAGGCAAGCAAAACCCCCTTGATCATTCCTATATCGCACATTCTCTCTCTCCCATGCTTGCATTAGAAATTGCTACTGTATTTGATTGCTCCTATTCTGATGCATAGCCTATTTTTGTAAACTGATGTTGATACTTTACCTGCTATCCTAAATGCTTAGTACAGGTTGGTTAATGATCCATCGGTGACACCTCACCCTTGTCCTTGTTGCCCCGCTTTGCTACCGGATGACTCGATCCGTGTGACTGATGTGCAGAGACCGATACCGCACCGCACCCCCCTTAGTTGTACGACTCTGCAGAGTTACTATCGAGTGCCGACGGTGATACCTCCTACCTCACTCCTGATGATATCTCTGTAGCGTAGCTAGTCGGTTGTGGGTTACCGAGGGTGATTCCTCTTTCACCACCTCCGATGATGCCACTGTCGTGCAACACCTCAAGTGTGAACTCATCGAGGGTGATTCCTCCAAGTTCACCTTGACGGTTACATCAAGTAGGAATCCAACGAGGGCGATTCCTCGGATTCCCCCTTGATGTTATGGACACATGGATACCCCTGAATTTACTTCAGTCCCCTATTGAAGTTAGGTCGACCCCGAGGGGTACCCGCGAGAGATGTGAAGTCAGGTAGACTGTGAGGGTACCCGCGAAATAGTTATGTGGCACGGCCGGACAGGTAGACCGCCCAAGAGAGGGATGGGCCTGGCCCTTGCCGTAAGTCCACGAGACGGGGCGACGGGACCACAGATCGTGGATCGCTGATCGTTTTTGTGAGCTCCCAATACACTAATGGTTTGGATATGTAATCTGAGTAGGCCTCTGGCCTTTTCGCACTAACCACCACGCGGGTTAGCACTTGGCGTCGTACGTTTCTTCCAAAAGCTCTGTCAGATGTCCAGTTCAGCATTGTGGCACGGTCGGATCACGCCATCTAGGAGAGAGGAGGCGCTGGTATTCACCGTCCTCACAACGACCCGGACTGCAAAGGGCGATGGGCCCAAGACCCCTGAGCACTTAGGATGTAGACCGGTGGGGACCTCTCTGCGAAGCCTAGGTAGGACTACGGCGTGTCGATAAGCTGAGGCCAGGCATGACCCAGAAAAGTGTGTCCGGCCAGAGTTAATCGAGCGTGTTGGGTAAGTTGGTGCACCCCTGCAAGGAAGCTATCTATTCGAATAGCCGTGTCCACGGTAACAGGACGCACAGTGTTGTATCCCGATCTACTACAACTTGAACTGGATACACGTTACTTTAAACTAATATGATGGCTCCGGGATCGCTTCCTCGCAGGGGTAGTCGAGGAAGGATCTCTGGGCGTTGCTAATGTATATACTTATTAGTTTATTATATGCTAATCTGCACTCTTCTAATGCTGCAAGACGCTGAAGATGCTAGTCTTCGATAGGCTAGGCTTTCCTCTCTATTCTGGCATTTCTACAGTAAAGTCCACAGATACAGCCCTTCTTTTGAAACCAATGCATACATAGAATATATCTGATGTAAGTCTTGCGAGTACTTTGGATGAGTACTCACGGTTGCTTTGCTACCTCTTTTTCCCCATACCCGATTGCTGCGATCAGATGACGGAGCCCCGAAGCCAGCTGACCCCGTCGACGACTACTACTACCACGGTGGAACCTACTACTACGTGGAGACCGACGACCAGGAGTAGTTTAGGAGGCTCCCAGGCAGGAGGCCTGCGCCTTTTCGATCTAGATGTCGTTGTTTTGGTCAGCCTTCTGTAACATCCCCATGTAATAGCTACAGTGATCCCCTATTGATAATGCCAAGTCACCATGATTAACTAGTCTTGATCATCATTGCATCATATCTCATTTCGGATTCCAATTCAAATTGAAATTCAAATTTAAAGTGAAATATAAAAGTTGTTCAAATTGAAAACTAAAATGTTCATTTAATAGCAAATAATTCATAACTAATTATGTTCAGGAAAACAACATCACCAAAATTAGCTAAGTAACTCCAACAACCTCAAACAGTAGCTCACAGCAACATTTAACACCATTTTATTTAATACAAATTGCAAATGAAATCATATTTTCACCAAACCAATTTCTGGTGGTAGGTAATATTGCATTATAATTTTTGAACCAAGTCACACAATTTACAAAAGTCAACTAGTGGCCGAACAATTTGCAAAACAGAGTAAAGAAACGAAATAGAAAAAGAAAAAGAAAAATACCTAATGACTACTATGCCTATGGGCTCTAGTGGAACAGTAACCGGCCCAGCCCAAAAATCGGGTGGTCGTCCTCCTCCCGCGCGCTGTCACTCGCCCGCGCCGACACGCCCGCGCTCGTCTCGCTGTCGTCCATCCGACGGCTCCCCGGCGCCGTTAAGGCCACCACCGAGCCGCTCTCCCCTCCCCCGAAACCCTAGGCCACCTCAGTTTCCCCCATCGCCTCCTCTTCGTCCTCCCCGCGAGCACCCGATGCCGTCGCCGCCATGGCTCGCCGTAGCCGTGGCCTCTGACCTCGCCGCGCCCCGTCTCCGTGCCGGATCGAACCGCCGCCGTCGACTACACCCTCTGCCCCGACCAGTGCGAGCCATGGAGCGCCACATTGCCAGATCGCCGACGTCGACCGCCGCGGATCGCCGGAGCTTCCCCGACTCGATCTGCTGCCCCTGCTGCTACTAAGCCGCCCAACGAGCCGCCTTGAGCTCCTCTGGTGAGCTCCTAGTCGATCCCCCTCCCTTTTCTCTCGCGCCCGAGCCCCGTTTTCCCAATGCCGTTGCCGAAGCTCCGCCGTTGCTGCCGAGCTTCCCGCCGTCCGCCTAGTGCCTCTCGGGCTCGTCCGAGCACGTCGTCGTGCTCATGGCGTCGCGTAGGAGTCGCCAAGCCCTTGCGTTCGTCGTTTGCGCGCTTGTGGGCTCGATCCCGAGCTCCTCTTGCTCCGGCCGCCGCTAAAGCTCGCCGTAGTCGCTGCTTTGGCCACCCCCGCCAAAGCTACTGCCCCCAGATCGCTTCGCGCCGTCGCCCTGGTCCCGTAGGTGCTCGCGGTGGTCCAAACGGACCACCATAGCCGTTTTCCGGCCGTGTCCGAGCCGCGCCGCCGCGGAAATGGCCGTCGGTGTTAAGCCGCCGGCGCGCTGACGTGGCCGGTCAACGGGGGTCGCTAATGACGCCATGTGTGACCGACAAGTGGGGCCCGGCGCCTAATTAAACACGGGTTAGTTTAAACACTAATTAAATTGACCTAATAGTCACTGACACCAGGTCCCACCGTCTAACTAATGATTAATTAATTAAAATTAAAACCAGATTAACCCCGCTGTCACCGACAGGTGGGGCCAGCCACTGTTCCAGTGGATAAGCTCCGCTGAGTCAGCTGCTGACTCAGCAGGCTGGCCCCACTGGTCAGCCTCTGTGAGCTGACCGTTGACTGGTCAGTTGACCCAGTCAACGGGCCCACATGTCAGCCTCTGTGCTAAATAGCTGGGTACACCCACTGGGTACCCGTAGCATTTTCCAATTTAATTTCGAATTTAAATTAATTCCAGTAAATTCCAGAAATGTTTAAAACTTTGAAAAATCATATAAATTAAACCGTAACTCGGATGAAAATAATTTATATATGTAAAATGATCAGAAAAATATGAAGATTCTGAATATGTAATCAAAATGCCTATCCAACACTCCTAGCTAGGTGAACATGGAACTTTTTGACTGATTTCGATAAATGAATAGTGTTCAACGTTAATAAAATAAATCCAAATAAATTCCTAAATTAACTAAAACACTTAGATAGTCAGTATAGCTCATCTGAATATCATTTAGGCATGTCATGCATAGTGATTGCATTGTTGCCGTGAAATTTATTGTTTCTTCCCCCTCCTTCTCTCTCGATAGACGCCGAGACCGACGCCGTCGCAGCAGAGTTCGACTACACCCCCGACGAGCAGCCCACTGACGATCAGCCTCTCTCAGCAGAGCTTCCAGGCAAGCAACCCCCCTTGACGCATACCGATACCACCTATTCTTTCTCCCTACTGCTTGCATTAGAAACACTACTACTGCTTTGATTTATCCTATTCTGATGCATAGCATGTCCTTGTAACTGTTATTGATACCTGCCTACTATCCGAGATGCTTACTATATGTTGGATGGTAAACCATATGTGGCCTCTCTCCCTTGTTGTAGTTGCTCCGCTTTAGTATCTATGCCCTGATCGAATGATCATTGGGCTGAGAACAGCACATCACCGCACACCCCCTAAGTTGCTCGACTCTGCAGAGCTGGCATCGAGTGCCGAGGGTGATACCTCTTATCTCACTTCCGATGATGTCTCTGTAGAATAGCTATACGGTGGTGAGTTACCGAGGGTGATTCCTCTTTCATCACCTCCGATAAAGCTACCGTCGTGCAACTCCTCGAGTGGGAAACCATCGAGGGTGATTCCTCGAATTCCTTCTCGATACTTGGACACACGGTTACTTCGTCCTGTGTTACAGGCGGGTCGACCCTGAAGGGTACTCGCGGGGAAATGTAAAGTCGGGCTGGCCCCAAGGGTGCCTGCGAGAGAACAATACTAAAGTCGGGTAAGCACTAAGAATACCCGCGAGTGATATCAAGTCGGAGCGACAGAACTCTGATCGTCTCTGCGAGTTACTAAATACGCCTAACGGAACTGGGTATTTGATCTGAGTTGGCCAATGGCCTATACGCACTACCACCACGTCGGATAATGGTTTAATGGGGCCCTCTACGTCGTACGTTTCAGCCGAAAGCTCTTCAGACGTCGCAGTTCAGAGCTGCGGGCTGATTGTTGGGGTTGGGCTGGTTACGTCACTGGTGTATTCAGTGTCGCGCCTGCTCCCCGGCTAGTCTCACAACGTGCAGGAGTGCAAAGGGCGATGGGCCCAAGACCCCTACGCACTTAGGATTTAGACCGGCGTGTTGACCTCTCTGCTGAGCCTAGGTAGGACTACGTCGTGTCGATTACCCGAGGCCGGGCATTACCCAGCAAGTGTGTCCGGCCAGATGTAATCGAGCGTGCTGGGTAACAGTAGTGCACCCCTGTAGGGAAGTGATCTATTCGAATAGCCGTGTCCACGGTAACAGGACGCTCGGAATTGTATCCGGTACCATGACAACTACAAATTGGTGATGATTCATATTAAACTGTTAATACTGCTCTCGGGATCGCTTTCTCGCAGGGTGTCGAGAAAGGATCTCAGGGCATTGCTGTTGTATATCCACATGTATGCTACTATTATCTACTCTCTTCTGATGCTTCAAGATTGCTTGAAGATGCTAGTCTTCGATAGGCTAGGCCTTTCTCTCTATTCTGGCATTTCTGCTATCTAGTCCACAGATACAGTCTCTCCACTTGATACCAATGCATAATTAGTTTAGTTCTGATGTCAGTCTTGCGAGTACTTTGGATGAGTACTCACGGTTGCTCTGCTATTCTTTTCCCCATACCCATTAGATGATACATCAGACGACGGAGCCCAGGAGCCAGATGCCACCACAGGAGCTTACTACCAGGAGGGTCCCGATGGCACGTACTACTGGATTGAGCCAGCCGACCAGGAGTAGGATCGGAGGCCCTAGGCAGGAGGCCTTCGCCTTTCGATCTAGAGTCGTTGTTTGTGCTAGCCTTCTTAAGGCAAAACTTGACTAACTATGTCTGTACTCAGATATCATTTGTGTGTATGACTTATGTATTCGGGTCCTCGTGACCCCTGGTTTGTAATATGTGGATCTATGTTTTAATTTGAGTTTAGAGTTGTGTTGTGATATCTTCCCGTGAGTCACTGATCTTGATCGTACACATTTGCGTGTATGATTAGTGTACGGTCGAGTCGGGGGCGTCACAAGTTGGTATCAGAGCCGACTGCCTGTAGGAAGCCCCCTTTCGATTCCTTGGTCGAAGTTGAGTCTAGTCTTTCCGAAAACTATTTTACTAACATGGCTATGTGGCTTACGGGCCCACGTCGCCAACTGGGTGGTATTAGGATCGTTTATTCCTCTTCTATACTCTGGGACTCAGAATTCTCTTCCTTTCGGGTTAAATGAATTTTACTAACGCCGACACTAGGATCTCGTAATCTTGTCCACCCGGAGAGCTGGATTATCTGTACTTGTTCCTTCACATTGATCTGATTAGTCTGATAATCATATTTTCCTTTCCATTGGTTTGTTTAACCTTTCTCTCCAAGTTATATTATACTTCCCATTGTCATTTGACAATTATGAATTTCCTCTGTTTCAGATGGATCATTTGTTTCCGCCGCGCCCTGCGACGCAGCTTGTGCTTCGCACTTGGGCTCGTGATGCGACTGGTTTTCCAGCTGTCCTGATCGCCCTCCTGACCAGACTGGGCTACCGCTGGTACCCCGAGTACATGGTCTATGAGGATTTCCGCGAGTTCAACCAGGAGCAGTACCATGCTGATGTTCGTATCTTTGATCAGAGGGACAACTCCGACACCGAGTTGCACATTTTTCATGGTATCGGCGTGACGATTGAGATGGCAGTCCATGATGCTGCCCATTCTGCTGTCGCACGTCTTCGTGGCTAGCATAGTCACCTGGATACCTCTGAGTTCCGATACATCTCGTATGCCCCTGCTGGAGATGCTACCGGATACTACACAGCTATCTGTGCCCCTTACGAGCGACGTCGATATGACCCGCATGTTTTGATTCAGTGCACTCAGGCTCTGGATCGCACTGCCCGGGCTCTCGCCATCGAGTTGTTTGCCACTCGAGCACGTCTCTACGATGCTATGACACAGTTGCTGCCAGCTATTCGTGCAGGGATACATCCAGAGTATATCCTTTACCCGCGCAGGACTCAGATGCCGGCAGGTATTGATTGGCCTGCTGTTGGAGGTCACACTCCCGCGCGTGGACCTCTTCTTCCAGTTCGAGACCGGGTTCTGCATCAGAGTGCACACGGAGAGCAGGACTTTTCTGCCATAGACACTCATCGTCCGCACTTGCAGCTACCCCATTTCAGTGGTTTTCCCCGACGTTGATGTAGCCTTTGCTATGTCTCGTTGTGTATTCCTGACCGCGTGCCTGCGCGCCGTCTAGTATGTCTAGCTTTTTAAATTTGCGCCGTTATGATGTCCGCATGTAACCGACTCTGTGTATGCATCTGTATGTCTTAATTGACTACTGTTATGTACCTATTGCACTACTTATTCATTGTCGTGTTAAATCATGTTTGTCCCTAAACACTTGCAGTTGTTTTTACTAAACTACCCCCTGTTAAAATTTTAGCAGGATGGTTAGACCAAGTGCTCGTGGTCGTGGTCGTGGTCGTGCTCCCGAGTAGCCACCACTGCCCGACTACATGGCCGCAATGATGCAACAGTTCGAAGTGAACCGTCAATTCATACAAGGCATCATGGCCCAGTTTCTGCACCAGAACAACCAGAATCAGCAACCTGCTGTAATAACTCTGCAGGAGTTTGTGCGTCTCAATCCAACTACTTACCGCAACTCTGAACAGCCACTGGATGCTGATGACTGGCTTCGCGACATCGCCTTCGAGATGGAGTCTGCCAGTGTCGCCCCTGACAACCTTGTCACCTTCGCGACCTACTTTCTGAAGGGCCCCGCTGCTCAATGGTGGTCCACCCACATGCGTTAACTACCTGAGGGGACAGTCATCACCTGGATCGAGTTTCAGGCTGCCTTCCGTGCTCGTTACATACCATAGGGAATCATGGACCGGAAGAAGATAGAGTTTCGTAACCTCACTCAGGGCAATAAGACTGTAGAAGCTTATCAGCGGGAGTTTCTTAACATGTCCCGCTATGCCGAAGAGAACATTCCAACTGATGCTCATAGACAGGAGAAATTCCGTAGTGGACTCCACCCAGACCTCAAGCTTGCACTTGCTGCTCAAGACTTCACCGACTTTGCCACCCTCGTGAACAAGGCTATTCTGGTGGAGACCGCTCAGATGGAGCACAAGGAGTCGCAGAAGCGCCACCGTGACATTGGCTCATCTTCGAGCTCAGGACAAAGGCGTAAGATCTGGATTCCAAACAGCATGTACCGTCCAACTGCTCCCGCGTCTAGGCCCTCCTATGCTGCACCCCGTCTGCCTCCTCCACCACCGAGGCAGCCAAGAGCTCAAGCTGCTCCTCTTCGTCCTGAAGATGGTCTGTGTTTCAAGTGCCGCAAACCAGGTCACCTTGCCAAGGATTGCCGCCAAAATCAAAATCAGTTGGCATTTCCTCGTAATGGCCGTGGCAATGGTCGTGGCAACAATCAGACCCGCAACTATAATACTGGGTCTTCTGCTTATGGTCGTGGACATGCTTACAACATTGATATTGAAGAAGTTCAGGATCAGCCTGCTACTATGCTGGTACCCTTCTCGTTAATTCAGTACCCGCATCTATTTTATTTGATTCAGGAGCATCACATTCATTCATCTCTGGAAAATTTGCATTCATGCATGGCATTCATTATGAGAAGATGCATACTCCATTAGTCGTTAAGACTCCCGGGGGCCATTGTCATGCTGACATGATGGCACCTAACGTCACCATCGAAATTGAAGGATTGGAATTCCTTGCCTCCCCCATCGTTCTGAAGTCTTCCACCATAGACCTCATCCTGGGAATGGATTGGTTGAAAGCTCACATTGCTTCAATCAATTGTGCCACTAAAGTCGTCCTACTTCTTCATCCCTCCGATGAGATAGTGAACTACACCGCTCGCATTACCCGGAATGCCGAAGCTCAGATATATGCTCTGAATGCTTTGAACACCTCACCTCTTGAGGGAATTGAGAATGTTCCAGCCGTTCGCGATTTTCCGGACGTCTTTCCGGAAGAGCTTCCAGGAATACCCCCGCTTAGAGCTGTCGAGTTCGTCATCGACTTGAAGTCTGGCACTACCCCTATTGTGAAGCGTCCTTATAAGATGCCTCTGCATGAACTTCTCGAGCTTAAGGAAGAAATTGACAAGTCGCTTAAAAAGGGTTTCATCCGTCCCAGTTCCTCTGCCTGGGGAGCACCTTCTCTCTTTGTTAAGAAGAAGGATGGAACTAACCGATTGGTCCAAGACTATCGGCCTATTAACCAAGCAACAATCCAGAACAAATATCCACTTCCCCGGATCAACGATCTTTATGATCAACTTGCTAGATCCTCTGTGTTCTAGAAACTCGACTTGAGGTTGGGTTATCATCAGATTCGAGTTCAAAAGGAGGATATTCCGAAGACCGCTTTCGTTACTCGCTATGGATCATACAAGTACACCGTTATGTCCTTCGGATTAACTAATGCTCCAGCAACTTTCTCTCGGTTGATGAACTATATCTTCATGGACTACCTCGACAAGTTCGTCGTGGTCTATTTGGATGATATCCTTATATTTTCCCAGAACGAAGAAGAACACGCCGTACATCTTCGGCTTGTATTGGAGAAACTTCGAGAACATCAACTGTATGCCAAATACTCTAAGTGTGAGTTCTGGTTATCTGAGGTGACCTATCTTGGTCATGTGATTTCCAAGGATGGCATCGCTGTTAACCCAGAACGAGTTCAGGCTATTCTTGACTGGACTCCCCCGAAGAATGTCAAGCAAGTCAGGAGTTTTCTCGGTCTCGCTAGTTATTGTCGCCAATTCGTCGAGAACTTCTCCAAGATTGCTAAGCCATGGACTAACCTGCTCCACAAAGGTGTTAAATTTGAGTGGACAGAAAAATGTCAGGAAAGCTTTCAGACACTCAAAGATAAACTGACATATGCCCCAGTGCTAGCATCCCCGGATTCACAAAAGGACTTCGTGATTTACTGTGATGCATCTCGTCAAGGATTAGGCTGTGTCCTAATGCAAGAGCGCAAAGTAATTGCTTATGGCTCTCGCCAATTGCGTCCTCATGAGGAAAATTATCCAGTACATGATCTCAAGCTTGCTGCAGTCATTTATGCTCTGAAACTGTGGCGACATTACCTCCTTGGTAACCGTTTCGAGATATACACGGACCACCAGAGTTTGAAGTATCTGTATACTCAGCCAGACTTGAACCTTTGTCAACAGAGATGGCTCTAGACAATAGCCGATTATGATATGAATATCTCCTATACCCCTGGCAAGGCTAATGTAATGGCCGATGCTTTGAGTCGCAAGGCTTACTGCAACAACCTCATGGTTCAGGAAGCGCAACCTATGCTTTATGAGGAACTCCGAAAGTTGAACCTCCATATTGTTCCACAGGGTTATCTCAATACCCTGGAGGTTGAGCCAGACCACGAGCGCAACATCAAGACCAGACAGAAATATGACTCTGAAGTCGAGAAGATTAAGAACTTCCTCTCCAAGGGTAATCCTTCATTCTACCATGTTGGTGAGGATGGTGCCTTGTTCTTCAAAGGCCGCCTAGTGGTCCCCAGGAAGCATAATCTGGACTCTCGTTCGGATGTTATGAAAGAAGCTCATGATACGCCTCTGTCTATTCACCCTGGTAGTACCAAAATGTACCAAGACATTCGTCAACGGTACTGGTGGCCCGATATGAAACATGATATTGCTAAATATGTTGCTGAGTGTGACGTTTGCCGTCGCATCAAGGCAGAACATCAAAGGCCTGCTGGAACTCTACAACCCCTTGAAATTCCGGAATGGAAATGGGACAAAGTCCAAATGGACTTCATTACTGGTTTTCCCAGATCGCAGAAGGGTCATGATGCTATCTTTGTCGTCATCGACCGATTCTCAAAGGTTGCTCACTTTCTTCCAGTCAAGGAGACTATCACTGCTAGTCAGTTAGCAGACTTGTATGTTTCTAGAATTGTGTCACTCCACGGTGTTCCGTTGGAGATCAGTTCAGATCGTGGCAGCCTCTTTACCTCCAGATTTTGGAACAGTTTCCAAGAAGCCATGGGAACTCATCTGTCTTTTAGCACTGCTTTCCACCCTCAGTCTCAGGGTCAAGTCGAAAGAGTTAATCAAGTGCTTGAAGATATGCTTCGAGCTTGTGTCATCTCTTTCGGTAAGAAATGGGAAGAATCTCTCCCGTATGCCGAATTCTCTTACAACAATAGCTATCAAGCTAGTCTGAAGATGGCACCATTTGAAGTTCTATATGGACGTAAGTGTCGAACCCCTCTGAATTGGTCAGAAACTGGGGAACGATCACTCGTCGGACCGGACATTATTCAACAAGCTGAAGAACAAGTCCGCATTGTCCGTGAACACTTGAAGGCTGCTCAGTCTCGTCAGAAGAGCAACTATGACCGAAAGCACAAGGTAATGGTCTATCAGCCTGGTGAGCAAGCTTACCTCTGTGTCACTCCGTTGAAGGGCACTCAACAATTCGGAATCAAGGGCAAGCTAGCTCCTCGCTACATTGGCCCGTTCTGTATTCTCGCTCGTCGAGGAGAAGTGGCATATCAGTTGCAATTGCCGCCGAACCTTTCTCAAGTGCATGATGTCTTTCATGTATCGCAACTCCGAAGCTGCTTCAAGGATCCTATCCGAGCTGTCGATCATGAAGTGCTTGAATTGCGAGAAGATCTGTCGTACCCAGAATATCCGATCCGCGTTCTTGATCAAACTGAACGCCGGACTCGTCAGAAGTCGATCAAGTTCCTCAAGGTTCAGTGGTCAAATCATTCTGAAGATGAAGCCACTTGGGAACATGAGGATCGTCTTCGTAAAGAATACCCCGCTATCTTTCAACCTACGTCTTAATTCTCGGGACGAGAATTCTTGTTAGAGGAGGAGAATTGTAACATCCCCATGTAATAGCTACAGTGATCCCCTCTTGATAATGCCAAGTCACCATGATTAACTAGTCTTGATCATCATTGCATCATATCTCATTTCAAATTCCAATTCAAATTGAAATTCAAATTTAAAGTGAAATATAAAAGTTGTTCAAATTAAAAACTAAAATGTTCATTTAATAGAAAATAATTCATAACTAATTATGTTCAGGAAAACAACATCACCAAAATTAGCTAAGTAACTCCAACAACCTCAACCAGTAGCTCACAGCAACATTTAACACCATTTTATTTAATACAAATTGCAAATGAAATCATATTTTCACCAAACCAATTTCTGGTGGTAGGTAATATTGCATTATAATTTTTGAACCAAGTCACACAATTTACAAAAGTCAACTAGTGGCCGAACAATTTGCAAAACAGAGTAAAGAAACGAAATAGAAAAAGAAAAAGAAAAATACCTAACGACTACTGTGCCTATGGGCTCTAGTGGAACAGTAACCGGCCCAGCCCAAAAATCGGGTGGTCGTCCTCCTCCCGCGCGCTGTCACTCGCCCGCGCCGACACGCCCGCGCTCGTCTCGCTGTCGTCCATCCGACGGCTCCCCGGCGCCGTTAAGGCCACCACCGAGCCGCTCTCCCCTCCCCCGAAACCCTAGGCCACCTCAGTTTCCCCCATCGCCTCCTCTTCGTCCTCCCCGCGAGCACCCGATGCCGTCGCCGCCATGGCTCGCCGTAGCCGTGGCCTCTGACCTCGCCGCGCCCCGTCTCCGTGCCGGATCGAACCGCCGCCATCGACTACGCCCTCTGCCCCGACCAGCGCGAGCCATGGAGCGCCACATTGCCAGATCGCCGACGTCGACCGCCGCGGATCGCCGGAGCTTCCCCGACTCGATCTGCTGCCCCTGCTGCTACTAAGCCGCCCAACGAGCCGCCTTGAGCTCCTCTGGTGAGCTCCTAGTCGATCCCCCTCCCTTTTCTCTCGCACCCGAGCCCCATTTTCCCAATGCCGTTGCCGAAGCTCCGCCGTTGCTGCCGAGCTTCCCGCCGTCCGCCTAGTGCCTCTCGGGCTCGTCCGAGCACGTCGTCGTGCTCATGGCGTCGCGTAGGAGTCGCCAAGCCCTTGCGTTCGTCGTTTGCGCGCTTGTGGGCTCGATCCCGAGCTCCTCTTGCTCCGGCCGCCGCTAAAGCTCGCCGTAGTCGCTGCTTCGGCCACCCCCGCCAAAGCTACTGCCCCCAGATCGCTTCGCGCCGTCGCCCTGGTCCCGTAGGTGCTCGCGGTGGTCCAAACGGACCACCAAAGCCGTTTTCCGACCGTGTCCGAGCCGCGCCGCCGCGGAAATGGCCGCCAGCGTTAAGCCGCCGGCGCGCTGACGTGGCCGGTCAACGGGGGTCACTAATGACGCCATGTGTGACCGACAAGTGGGGCCCGGTGCCTAATTAAACACGGGTTAGTTTAAACACTAATTAAATTAACCTAATAGTCACTGACACCAGGTCCCACCGTCTAACTAATGATTAATTAATTAAAATTAAAACCAGATTAACCCCGATGTCACCGACAGGTGGGGCCAGCCACTGTTCCAGTGGATAAGCTCCGCTGAGTCAGCTGCTGACTCAGCAGGCTGGCCCCACTGGTCAGCCTCTGTGAGCTGACCGTTGACTGGTCAGTTGACCCAGTCAACGGGCCCACATGTCAGCCTCTGTGCTAAATAGCTGGGTACACCCACTGGGTACCCGTAGCATTTTCCAATTTAATTTCGAATTTAAATTAATTCCAGTAAATTCCAGAAATGTTTAAAACTTTGAAAAATCATATAAATTAAACCGTAACTCGGATGAAAATAATTTATATATGTAAAATGATCAGAAAAATATGAAGATTCTGAATATGTAATCAAAATGCCTATCCAACACTCCTAGCTAGGTGAACATGGAACTTTTTGACTGATTTCGATAAATGAATAGTGTTCAACGTTAATAAAATAAATCCAAATAAATTCCTAAATTAACTAAAACACTTAGATAGTCAGTATAGCTCATCTGCATATCATTTAGGCATGTCATGCATAGTGATTGCATTGTTGCCGTGAAATTTATTGTTTCTTCCCCCTCCTTCTCTCTCGATAGACGCCGAGACCGACGCCGTCGCAGCAGAGTTCGACTACACCCCCGACGAGCAGCCCACTGACGATCAGCCTCTCTCAGCAGAGCTTCCAGGCAAGCAACCCCCCTTGACGCATACCGATACCACCTATTCTTTCTCCCTACTGCTTGCATTAGAAAAACTGCTACTGCTTTGATTTATCCTATTCTGATGCATAGCATGTCCTTGTAACTGTTATTGATACCTGCCTACTATCCGAGATGCTTACTATAGGTTGGATGGTAAACCATATGTGGCATCTCTCCCTTGATGTAGTTGCTCCTCTTTAGTATCTATGCCCCGATCGAATGATCGTTGGGCTGAGAACAGCACATCACCGCACACACCCTAAGTTGCTCGACTCTGCAGAGCTGGCATCGAGTGCCGAGGGTGATACCTCTTATCTCACTTCCGATGATGTCTTTGTAGAATAGCTATACGGTGGTGAGTTACCGAGGGTGATTCCTCTTTCATCACCTCAGATAAAGCTACCGTCGTGCAACTCCTCGAGTGGGAAACCATCGAGGGTGATTCCTCGAATTCCTTCTCGATACTTGGACACACGGTTACTTCGTCCTGTGTTACAGGCGGGTCGACCCCGAGGGGTACCCGCGGGGAAATGTAAAGTCGAGCTGGCCCCAAGGGTGCCCGCGAGAGAACAATACTAAAGTCGGGTAAGCACTAAGAATACCCGCGAGTGATATCAAGTCGGAGCGACAGAAACTCTGATCGTCTCTGCGAGTTACTAAATAAGCCTAACGGAACTGGGTATTTGATCTGAGTTGGCCAATGGCCTATACGCACTACCACCACGTGGGATAATGGTTTAATGGGCCCCTCTACGTCGTACGTTTCAGCCGAAAGCTCTTCAGATGTCGCAGTTCAGAGATGCGGGCTGATTGTTGGGGTTGGGCTGGTTACGTCACTGGTGTATTCAGTGTCGCGCCTGCTCCCCGGCCGGTCTCGCAACGTGCAGGAGTGCAAAGGGCGATGGGCCCAAGACCCCTGCGCACTTAGGATTTAGACCGGCATGTTGACCTCTCTGCTGAGCCTAGATAGGACTACGTCGTGTCGATTACCCGAGGCCGGGCATTACCCAGCAAGTGTGTCCGGCTAGATGTAATCGAGCGTGCTGGGTAACAGTAGTGCACCCCTGCAGGGAAGTGATCTATTCGAATAGCCGTGTCCACGGTAACAGGACGCTCGGAATTGTATCCGGTACCATGACAACTACAAATTGATGATGATTCATATTAAACTGTTAATACTGCTCTCGGGATCACTTTCTCGCAGGGTGTCGAGAAAGGATCTCAGGGCATTGCTGTTGTATATCCACATGTATGCTACTATTATCTACTCTCTTCTGATGCTTCAAGATTGCTTGAAGATGCTAGTCTTCGATAGGCTAGGCCTTTCTCTCTATTCTGGCATTTCTGCTATATAGTCCACAGATACAGTCTCTCCACTTGATACCAATGCATAATTAGTTTAGTTCTGATGTCAGTCTTGCGAGTACTTTGGATGAGTACTCACGGTTGCTCTGCTATTCTTTTCCCCATACCCATTAGATGATACATCAGACGACGGAGCCCAGGAGCCAGATGCCACCACAGGAGCTTACTACCAGGAGGGTCCCGATGGCACGTACTACTGGATTGAGCCAGCCGACCAGGAGTAGGATCGGAGGCCCTAGGCAGGAGGCCTTCGCCTTTCGATGTAGAGTCGTTGTTTGTGCTAGCCTTCTTAAGGCAAAACTTGACTAACTATGTATGTACTCAGATATCATTTGTGTGTATGACTTATGTATTCGGGTCCTCGTGACCCCTGGTTTGTAATATGTGGATCTATGTTTTAATTTGAGTTTAGAGTTGTGTTGTGATATCATCCCGTGAGTCCCTGATCTTGATCGTACACATTTGCGTGTATGATTAGTGTACGGTCGAGTCGGGGGCGTCACACCTTCTTAAGACGACCTTGTCTAATTATGTCTGTACTCAGATACTAATGCTTCCGCTGACACTTGTGTAACTCGAGCTTATGTATTCGAGCCCTCGAGGTCCCTGGCTTGTAATATAAAGCTTGTATTATTTTATTTTGTGTCTAGAGTTGTGTTGTGATATCTTCCCGTGAGTCCCTGGGCTTGATCATGCGCATTTGCGTGTATGATTAGTGCACGGTCGAGTGGGGGGTGTCACACATAGCTAGTAGCTAGATGACTTCTTATCTCTCTTTGATCTTCAATACAATGTTCTCCTCGATCTTCTTGGAGGTCTATTCGATGTAATCTTCTTTTGCGGTGTGTTTGTTGCGATCCGATGAATTGTGGGTTTATGATCTGAATATTCATGAGAAGTTATTGAGTCTTTTCTAAACTTTATTATGCGTGATTGCTATAGCTTTGTATTTCTCTCCGATTTATCCATTTGGTTTGGCCAACTAGATTGATTTATCTTCAGCGGTAGAGGTGCTTTGTAATGGGTTCAATCTTGCGGTGCTCTATATCCCAGTGACAAAGTAGGGGACAAGACACGTATTTGTATTGTTGCCATTAAGGGTAAAACAATGGGGTTTATTCATATTGATTGGGTTTACTTTGTCTACATCATGTCATCTTGTTTAAGGCGATACTCTGTTTTCATTAACTTAATACTCTAGATGCATGCTGGATAGCGGTCGATGGGTGGAGTAATAGTAGTAGATGCAGGCAGGAGTCGGTCTACTTGTCTCGGACGTGATGCCAATATACATGATCATTGCCTTGAATATCATCATAACTATGCGCTTTTCTATCAATTGCCCAACAGTAATTTGTTTACCCATCGTATGATATGTGTTCGAGAGAGAAGCCTCTAGTGAAAACTATGGCCCCCGGGTCTACTTTAAATAGAAAAAGAAAACCAAAATATACTTGCTTCAATTTATTTACTTTTATTTTGTTTTGCAATTTATTTATCTACCACTACAAGATTTAATCCTTGCAACGAGTTCAAGAGGATTGACAACCCTCTTGCCCGCGTTGGGTGCAAGTATTTGCGTTTGTGTGTGCAAGTGTTGTTCACGAGGCTTTGCGTGATTCTCCTATTGGTTCAATAACCTTGGTTCTCACTGAGGGAAATACTTATCTATACTATACTGCATCTCCTTTCCCCTTCGGGGAAAATCCCAACGCAGCTCACAAGTAGCAATGCTCAAGTCATGTGTATGATGATGGTGGAAGTTGCATGGCAATATATCTCGGAATGGCTATGAAAATGCCATGATAGGTAGGTGCTACTTGTAGTCTGCATTGGTATTTCCCCAAAGAGGAGAGGAAGATACAGTACAGTAGAGATAAGTATTTCCCTCATTTAAGAACCAAGGTTATCAATCCAGTAGGAGAACCAAGCAAAATTCCGTTAAGCGCACCTGCACACACAAGAGCAAACACTTGCACCCAACGCAAATAAGAGGGTTGTCAATCCTCTTAGCGGTTATTTGCAAGAATTAAATCTTATCGAGGTAAATAGATAAACTA
Organism: Elymus sibiricus; assembly: GCA_039707655.1. Classification (NCBI taxonomy): domain Eukaryota; kingdom Viridiplantae; phylum Streptophyta; class Magnoliopsida; order Poales; family Poaceae; genus Elymus; species Elymus sibiricus. Next base: position 123,563,786 of record CM077670.1, read on the forward strand.
ATATACTAATTAAAATAAAAGTAAATAAATTGCAGCAAGGTATTTTTAGGTTTTTTATATTATAAAGATAGACCCGGGGCCATAGTTTTCACTAGAGGCTTCTCTCTCGAGCGCAGAAACATACGGTGGGTAAACAAATTACTGTTGGGCAATTGACAGAATAGCAAATAATTATGACGGATTCATGGCAATGATCATGTATATAGGCATCACGTCTGAGACAAGCAGATCGACTCTTGCCTACATCTACTACTATTACTCCACTCATCGACCGCTATCCAGCATGCATCTAGAGTATTAATTTAATAAAAACAGAGTAACGCCTTAAGCAAGATGACATGATGTAGAGAAGCAAATTCAAGCAATATGAATAAACCCCATTGATATGTCCAATTTGCATCATGATTTCCTTCTGTTATTTATTATGTTTTTGATCATTATTTCACTTTATGGTACAATTCTTATGCCTTTTCTCTCTTAATTTGCAAGATTTACATGAAGAGGGAGAATGCCGGCAGCTGGAATTCTGGACCTGAAATAGCCATATCAGAGATACCTATTCTATAGAGCTCCAATTGACCTAAAATTTCACGGAGAATTTTTATTGAATATATAAAAAATACTGGAGAAAAGAGATAACAGAGGGGACCCACCAGCTGCCCACAAGGCAGCAGGGCACGGCCCCCCTGGGCGCCCTAGTGCCTTGTGGGGCCCACAGCTGGCGTCTGGCCCCCTCCTTCTGCTATATAAGGTCATTTGCCCTAGAAAAAATAATGAGAAAACTTTCGGGACGAAGCGCCGCCGTCTTGAGGCGGAACCAGGGCAGGAGCTATTTTGCTCTCCGGCGGAGCGATTCCGCCGGGGATACTTCCCTCCGGGAGGGGGAAATCAAAGCCATCGACATCACCAACGATCCTCTCATCGTGGGAGGACCAATCTTCATCAACATCTTCACCAGCACCATCTCATCTCAAACCCTAGTTCATCTCTTGTATTCAATCTTTGTCTCAAAACCTCAGATTGGTACCTGTGGGTTGATAGTAGTGTTGATTACATCCTGTAGTTGATGCTACTTGGTTTATTTGGTGGAATATTATATGTTCAGATCCTTAATGCTATTCAATAACCCTCTGATCTTGAACATGAATATGATTTGTGAGTAGTTACTTTTGTTCTTGAGGACATGGGAGAAGTCTTGTCATAAGTAATCATGTGAATTTGGTATTCGTTTGATATTTTGATGATATGTATGTTGTTGCTTCCTTTAGTGGTGTCGTGTGAACGTTGACTACATGACACTTCACCATCTTTGGGCCTAAGGGAAGGCATTGTGGAGTAGTAATTAGATGATGGGTTGCTAGAGTGACAGAAGCTTAAACCCTAGTTTATGGGCTATTTCGTAAGGGGCTGATTTGGATCCATATGTTTCATGCTATGGTTAGAGTTATCTTAATTCTTCTTTCATAGTTGTGGATGCTTGCGAGAGGGGGTAATCATAAGTGGGAGGCTTTTTCAAGTAAGAACAGCACCCAAGCATTGGTCCACCCACATATCAAATTATCAAAGTAGCGAACGCGAATCAAACAAACATCATGAAAGTGACTAGACGAAATTCCCATGTGTCCTCGAGAACGCTTTGCTTATTATAAGAGATCGTTCCGGCTTGTCCTTTGCTACAAAATGGATTGGGCAACCTTGCTGTACTCTTTGTTACCGTTACTACTTGTTACTTGTTATGAATTATTTTGCTATCAAAACTATCTATTACCGCTAATTTCAGTACTTGCAGAGAGTACCTTGCTGAAAACCGCTTGTCATTTCCTTCTGCTCCTCGTTGGGTTCGACACTCTTACTTATCGAAAGGACTATGATTGATCCCCTATACTTCTGGGTCATCAAGACTCTTTTCTGGCGCCGTTGCTGCGGAGTGAAGCGCCTTTGGTTAGTGGAATTTGGTAAGGAAACATTTATATTACATGCTGAAATTTATTGTCACTTGTCACTATGGAAAGTAATCCTTTGAGGGGCTTGTTCGGGGTATCTTCACCTCGACCAGAAGCAATAAGAGTTGCTCCTCAACCTATTGAACCTACTGAAAATATTTATTATGAAATTCCTTCAGGTATGATAGAGAAACTGCTAGCTAATCCTTATGCAGGAGATGGAACGGTACATCCCGATATGCACTTGATCTATGTGGATGAAATTTGTGGATTGTTTAAGCTTGCAGGTTTATCCGGAGAAGGAGTTAAGAAGAAAGTATTCCCTTTATATTTGGAGGGAAAGGCATTGATGTGGTATAGGCTATGTGATGATACTGAAACATGGGACTGGAACCGGTTGAAGCTGGAATTCCACCAGAAATTTTATCCTATGCATTTGGTTCATCGTGATCAGAATTATATATATAATTTTTGGCCTCGTGAATGAGAAAGTATCGCTCAAGCTTCGGGGAGGCTTAAGTATATGTTGCACACATGCCCCAGTCATGAGCTCTCAAGAGAAATAATTCTTCAAAACTTTTATGCTCGGCTTTCTTATAATGATCAATCCATTCTCGATACTTCTTCTGTTGGTTCCTTTATGAAGAGAACTATTGAATCCAGATGGGATCTTCTAGAAAGAATTAAACGTAACTCTAAAGATTGGGAAATCGACAAAGGTAATGAGTCAGGCATAAATCTTGAGTTTGATTGTGTTAAATCTTTTATGGAAACTGATGCTTTTCATAAGTTTAGTACTAAATATGGACTTGACTCTGAAATAGTAGCTACCTTTTGTGAATCTTTTGCTACTCATGTTGATCTCCCTAAGGAGAAATGGTTTAAATATCACCCACCTATTGAATTGAAAGAAGAACCTGTTAGTGTTAAAGAAGAAACAATTGTTTACCATGTTGATCCAGTTATGCCTACTGCTTATATTGAGAGACCTCCTTTCCCTGTTAGGATTAAGGAACATGCTAAAGCTTCAACTGTGGTTAATAAGAGTAATATTAGAGCAACTAGACCCTCTGATCAAATTAAAGTTGAACCTAGTGTTGCAATGGTTAAAGATCTTTTGGTCAATAATATTGATGGACATGTCATATATTTCTGTGATGAAGCAACTAGAATTGTTAAGCCAGACCCTAAGGATAAAAACAAACATGTAGTTGGCATGCCTGTTATTTCCGTTAAAATTGGAGATCATTGCTATCATGGTTTATGTGATATTGGTGCTAGTGTGAGTGCTATTCCGTTTACTCTCTATCAAGAAGTCATGAATTATATTGCACTTGTTGAGATTGAAGATATTGATGTTACTATTAAGCTTACAAATAGAGATACTATTTCACCACTTGGGATTGTTAGAGATGTTCAAGTCTTGTGTGGTAAGATCAAATACCCTACTGATTTTCTTGTTCTTCGATCACCACGAGATGATTTCTGTCCTATTACATTTGGTAGACCCTTCTTCAATACTGTTAATGCTAAGATTGATTGCACTAAAGAAATTGTTAGTGTTAATTTTGGTGAGATGTCTCATGAGTTTAATTTCTCTATGTTTCATAGACAACCTCATGATAAAGAATTGCCTAGTAAGGATGACATTATTGGTCTTGCTTCTATTGATGTGCCTCCTACTGATCCATTAGAACAATATTTGCTTGAGCATGAGAATGACATGCATATGAATGAAAGAAATGAAATAGATGAATTATTCTTTAAACAAGCGCCTATCCTGAAACATAATTTGCCTGTTGAAACCTTGGGAGGTAAACCTCCACCCAAGGGTGATCCTGTATTTGATTTAAAGCAATTACCTGATACTCTTAAATATGCTTATCTCGATGAAAAGAAGATATATCCTGTTATTTTTAGTGCTAACCTTTCAGAGCATGAAGAAAAGAGATTACTCAAAACTCTGAAGAAGCACCATGCCGCTATTGTATATACTCTCGATGATCTTAAGGGCATTAGTCCCACTTTATGTCAGCATAAAATACATATGGAGCCAGATGCTAAACCTGTTGTTTATCATCAAAGAAGGCCGAATCCTAAAATGAAGGATGTGGTAAGAACTGAAATATTAAAGCTTCTAGAAGTAGGTATAATTTATCCCATAGCTGATAGTAGATGGGTAAGTCCTGTTCATTGTGTTCCTAAGAAAGGAGGTATTACCGTCGTTCCCAATGATAAAAATGAACTTATCCCACAAAGAATTGTAACTGGTTATAGGATGGTAATTGATTTCAGGAAATTAAATAAAGCTACTAGAAAAGATCATTACCCCTTGCCTTTTATTGATCAAATGTTAGAAAGATTGTCTAAGCATACACACTTTTGTTTCCTAGATGGTTATTCTGGTTTCTCTCAAATACCTGTGTCACCCGAAGATCAAGAGAAAACCACCTTTACTTGTCCTTTTGGAACTTATACTTATCGTCGTATGCCTTTTCGTTTGTGTAATGCACCGGCTACCTTTCAAAGATGTATGACTGCTATATTCTTTGACTTTTGTGAAAAGATTGTTGAGGTTTTCATGGATGATTTCTCCGTTTATGGAACTTCTTTTGATGATTGCTTGAGCAACCTTGATCGAGTTTTGCAGAGATGTGAAGAAACTAATCTTGTCTTGAATTGGGAGAAGTGCCACTTTATGGTGAATGAAGGTATAGTCCTTGGGCATAAAATTTCTGAAAGAGGTATTGAAGTTGATAAAGCTAAAGTTGACGCTATTGAGAAAATGCCATGTCCTAAAGATATCAAAGGTATAAGAAGTTTCCTTGGTCATGCTGGTTTCTATAGAGGGTTTATAAAAGACTTCTTTAAAATTTCTAGACCTCTTACCAATCTCTTGCAAAAAGATGTTCCATTCGTTTTTGAAGATGATTGTGTAGAAGCCTTTGAAATACTTAAGAAAGCCTTAATTTCTGCACCTATTGTTCAACCACCTGATTGGAACCTACCCTTTGAAATTATGTGTGATGCTAGTGACTATGCTATTGGTGTTGTTCTAGGACAAAGAGTTGATAAGAAATTAAATGTCATTCATTATGCTAGTAAAACTCTAGACAGTGCTCAAAGAAATTATGCTACTACTGAGAAAGAATTTTTAGCAGTTGTGTTTGCATGTGATAAATTTAGATCTTACATTGTTGATTCCAAAGTCACTGTCCACACTGATCACGCTGCTATTAAATATCTTATGGAAAAGAAAGATGCTAAACCTAGACTTATTAGGTGGGTTCTTCTGCTATAAGAATTTGATTTGCATATTGTTGATAGAAAGGGAGCTGAGAATCCCGTAGCTGATAATTTGTCTAGAATGGAAAATGTTCTTAATGACCCACTTCCTATTAATGATGATTTTCCTGATGAACAATTAGCTGTGATAAATGCTTCTCGTAATACTCCTTGGTATGCAGACTATGCTAATTACATTGTTGCTAAATACATACCACCTAACTTTACATACCAACAAAAGAAAAAGTTTTTCTTTGATTTAAGACATTACTTTTGGGATGACCCACATCTATATAAAGAAGGAGTAGATGGTATTATTAGACATTGTGTACCTGAGCATGAATAGGAACAGATCCTTCATAAGTGTCACTCCGAGGCATATGGAGGGCACCATGCGGGAGACCGAACTGCACACAAGGCATTACAATCCGGTTTTTATTGGCCTACTCTTTTCAAGGATGCACGTAAGTTTGTCCTTTCTTGTGATGAATGTCAAAGAATTGGTAATGTTGGTAGACGTCAGGAAATGCCTATGAATTATTCACTTGTTATTGAACCATTTGATGTTTGGGGTTTTGATTATATGGGACCTTTTCCTAAATCCAATGGGTATACTCACATTCTAGTTGCTGTTGATTACGTTGCTAAGTGGGTAGAAGCTATTCCAACTAGTAGTGCTGATCATAACACTTCTATTAAAATGCTTAAAGAAGTTATTTTCCCAAGGTTAGGAGTCCCTAGATATTTAATGACTGATGGTGGTTCACATTTTATCCATGGTGCTTTCCGTAAGTTGCTTGCTAAATATGATGTTAATCATAGAATTGCATCTACTTATCATCCTCAGTCTAGTGGTCAAGTTGAATTAACTAATAGAGAAATAAAATTGATTTTGCAAAAGACCGTTAATAGATCCAGAAATAATTGGTCTAAGAAACTTGATAATGCATTATGGGCTTACAGAACTGCATATAAAAATCCTATGGGTATGTCTCCGTATAAAATGGTTTACGTAAAAGCATGTCATTTACCTCTCGAGTTAGAACATAAAGCTTATTGAGCAATTAAAGAACTCAACTATGATTTTAAACTTGCCGGTGAGAAGAGGTTATTTGATATTAGCTCTCTGGATGAATGGAGAACCCAAGCCTATGAAAATGCTAAGTTGTTTAAAGAAAAGGTTAAAAGATGGCATGACAAAAGAATTCAAAAATGGGAATTCAAAGTAGGTGATCATGTTCTATTATACAATTCTCGTTTAAGATTTTTTGCAGGAAAACTTCTCTCTAAATGGGAGGGGCCATATGTCATCGAAGAAGTTTATCGCTCCGGAGCCATCAAAATAAATAATTCCGAAGGCAATAATCCAAGAGTGGTGAATGGACAAAGAATTAAGCATTATATTTCAGGTACTCCCATTAATGTTGAACCTAATATTATTCAAACAATTACACCGGAGGAACACATCAAGGAGTCCTTCCGGAACGCTCCAGAACCCTGAAAAGGGGTAGGTATGTGATACGGTAAGCAAACCGACTCCAAAAATTCCATAAAAATTATTTCTGTCAGTTTTGGAATATTAGAAAAAATACAAAAATAAGAAACAGCCGAGGGGACACACGTGTCGCCCAAAAGGCAGCAGGGCGCGACCCCCCCCCCCCCCCCGGGGCGCGCCGTGGTGCCTTGTGGGCCCCACGTGTGCCTTCCCGACTCCGTTTTCTTTTCGTATGCTTGTTTTGCAAGATAAAAATTCTTTATATATACTCCCATATATTTTGACCACCACATCGCAAGTTTCTCCTATGTTCTTGTTTTGGGCTATTTTTCTGACAGATCTAGGTCGCCATGACGTCTCCAAGCTCGTCCAAGGACAAGTTTTATGAGAAGGTCATCAACCCGTACCTACCGGAGGTGATGAAGCACCCTCAGGCCAATGAGATGCGTGAGGGGGTGCTCCACATCCGGGATGTTCAAGGGCCTAAGAAGACTGGGAGCGAGAAGGCCAGGCTGGAAGCGGTGGAACAGGAGATCTTCAAGTGTCAGGGCATGGTGGAGCGCGGAATTTGTGCTAACCACTCCATGATCACGGAATTCATCCGTGAGCACAAGGTGGACGGCAAGAATATTGGGGATGTCATCTTCAAGCTCAATGATCGGATTGATTATCTTCAGGCCTAGATATATGACCTACAAAACCAAAATTTTGAGTATGAGGCCAAGTTCAAAGGCATGAGTTTAGCTGCAAATTTCAGGACTTCGAAAACACGTTCATCCTTTTATGATGGAGAGCCTATGCCTTAGAAGACGGAGGACCAGCCCACTACTTCACCACCACCACCATCACCGAAGAAGGAGACTTGAGTACATGGGTATGGGCACTCCCCTTGGCTTGTGCCAAGCTTGGGGGAGGCGCCCCGGTATCGTATCACCATCACTTCTTCATCATCATTATCTATCTTAGTTCGATCCTTAGTTATTTCATGATTTAGAGGAATAAAAAATTTAGTTTGATTTAGTTTCGAGTGCTTGCTTTGTGATCTATCTATGTAATCGTGTGTGAAAGTTATATAATAAAGAGTAGTTTGAGTTGAGTGTTTTGCTTTTGATGATTCAATCTTAGAAATAAAGAAAGAATAAAAATAAGATCATATGCTAATCCCATGGGGAGTGATGACTTCACATAAAAGAAGTACAATTGTTAAAACTTGTTGGAGATTGACAAACATAGCATTGGTCATTGTACCAATTCATGAAAAAGTAATAAAGGAAGAGAGGTCTCACATATAAATACACTATCTTGGACATCTTTTATGATTGTGAGCCCCCATCAAATATTCTATGTCAATTAGTTGACGTTGGACAAGGAAGACAACGTAATGAGTTATGTTTGCTTATATTCACATAGAAGTTATATTGTTTTGGATCCTCTAACATGTGGTGTTTGCCCCCCATCTTTGCTAGCCAAAAATCCGCACCAAGTAGAGATACTACTTGTGCATCCAAAACCCTTAAACCCAGTTTCATGTCATGAGAGTCCACTATATCTACCTATGGATTGAATAAGATCCTTCAAGTAAGTTGTCATCGGTGCAAAAGCAATAAAAATTGCTCCTAAATATGTATGAACTTTTATTGTAAGGGAGAATAAGCTTTGTACGATCTTGTGATGGTGGAGCAATAAAAGCGACGGACTGCATAATAAAGGTCGCTATCATAAGGGGCAATATAAAGTGACGTTCCTTTACATTAAGAGCTTGCACATCCAAAAACAAAAAGCGCATGACAACCTCTGCTTCCCTCTGCGAAGCGCCTATCTTTTACTTTATGTATTTACTTCCATGCAAGAGTCAATAGTGTTTTCCTCTATTCCGTTTTTTATTTTCTCTTTTGGCAAACATCATGTGGTGGGGATTGATCCATGCATATATATCCAGTTGAATGTAGGTGATCATGAGTTATTATTGTTGACATTACCCTTGAGGTAAATAAGTTGGGAGGCAAAATTATAAGCCCCTATCTTTCTGTGTGTTCGACTGAAACTTTTGCTCCATAAGTATAAAGTTAGTGTCAGCAATGATAGAAGACTAAATGATAGTTGAGTATGTGAACTTGCTAATCAAAGCTCTTACATAGACTCTTTCTGATAATATGATGAATTGCAATTGCTTCAGTGACTAAGAACATAGTTTGTTCGTTTTCAATTTGGTTTATGGTTCATACTTTAACTTGTGGATGAATTGTCACTTTTTCATGAGAATATTTATGATGATATATTGCTGTTATGATAAAGATCATGATGCTTCTGTTGGGGAACGTTGCATGGAAAACAAAAAAAATTCTACGCACACGCAAGATCTATCCATGGAGATGCATAGCTACGAGAGGGGGGGTGTGTCTACGTACCCTTGTAGACCATAAGCGGAAGCGTTAGAACAACGCGGTTGATGTCGTCGAACAACTTCACGATCCAACCGACCGAGTACCGAACGTACGGCACCTCCGCGTTCAGCACACGTTCAGCTCGGTGATGTACTTGACTTCTTGATCCAGCAAGACGGCGAGGTAGTGGATGAGTTCCGGCAGCACGACTGTGTGGTGATGGTGATGGTGATGCTATCTCCGCAGGGCTTCGCCCAAGCACTACGAAAATATGACCGAGGGACGGAACTGTGGAGGGGGGCGCCGCACACGGCTAAGACAATGTTGTCGCTTGTTTGGGGTGCCCCCTCTCCTCTATTTATATATGTGTAGGGTCTTGGAGTAGAAGGAATAGTGCCACGTGAACAGTACCATGTGAATAGTACACACGTGGACTTGGACTCCAAAGTCCAATCCTATTCCTACTAGGACTCTCCTTTTTTTCCTTCCCTAGCTGCGTGGGCTTTTGAGGACTTGGTGCGCCTGGACCAATAAGGCCAGGGCGCCTCCCCTTTAGCCCATGCCAGCCCTTGGGACGTGGTGCACCCACTTGTGGACTACCGGACCCCTCCGGAATCCTCCGGAACCTTCTGGAAGCTTCCCGGTACAATACCGAAAAACTGCACCTTTTTCCGGAACCCAAAATATGACTTCCCATATATAAATCTTTACCTCTCGACCATTCCGAGACTCCTCGTGACGTCCGGGATCTCATCCGGGACTCCGAACAACATTCGGTCACCAATTCACATAACTCATATAACACTATATCGTCAATGAACGTTAAGCGTGCGGACCCTACAGGTTCGGGAATGATGTAGACATGACCGAGACGCCTCTCCGGTCAGTAATCAATAGCGGAACTTGGATGCCCATATTGGTTCCTACATATTCCACGAAGATCTTATCGGTCGAACCGCAATGACAACATACGTAATTCCCTTTGTCCATCGGTATGTTACTTGCCCGAGATTCGATCGTCGGTATCTCCATACCTAGTTCAATCTCGTTACCGGCAAGTCTCTTTACTCGTTCCGTAATACATCATCCCGTAACTAAATCCTTAGTCACTTTGCTTGCAAGCTTCTTATGATGTGCATTACCGAGAGGGCCCAGAGATACCTCTCCGAAACACGGAGTGACAAATCCCAGTCTTGATCCATGCCAACTCAACAGACACCTTCGGAGATACCTGTAGAGCATATTTATGATCACCCAGTTACGTTGTGACGTTTGATAGCACACAGGGTATTCCTCCGGTACCCGGGAGTTGCATGATCTCATGGTCGGAGGAACATGTATTTGACATTCAAGAAAGCAGTAGTAATAAACAGAACGATCATATGATAAGCTAACAGATGGATCTTGTCCATCACATCATTCTCCTAATGATGTGATCCCGTTATCAAATGACAACTCATGTCTATGGTTAGGAAACCTTAACCATCTTTGATCAACGAGCTAGTCTAGTAGAGGCTCACTAGGGACACGGTATTTGTTTATGTATTCACACATGTATTTAAGTTTCCGGTCAATACAATTCTAGCATGAATAATAAACCTTTATCATGAACAAGGAAATATAAAATAATAACAACTTTATTATTGCCTCTAGGGCATATTTCCATCAGTCTCCCACTTGCACTAGAGTCAATAATCTAGTTCACGTCGCCATGTGATTAACACCCAAGAGTTCACTAGAGTCAATAATCTAGTTCACATCACCATGTGATTAACACTCAAAGAGTTCTAAGGTGTGATCATGTTTTGCTCGTGAGAGAGAATTTTAGTCAATGGGTCTACAATATTCAGACCCATGTGTGCTTTGCAAATCCTTATGTCATACTGTAGATGCTGCTATCACACTTTACTTGGAGCTAATCCAAATGACTGCTCCATTATACGTATCCGGTTTGCTACTCAGAGATATCCAGATTGGTGTCAAAGCTTGCATCTACGTAACCATTTACGACGAACTCTTTATCACCTCCATAATCGAGAAACATTTCCTTAGTCCTTTAGTTACTAAGGATAATTTTGACCGCTGTCCAGTGATCCACTCCTGGATCACTCTTGTACCCCCTTTGCCAGACACGTGGCAAGGCACACATTAGGTGTGGTACACAGCATGGCATACATTATAGAACCTATGGCTGAGGCATAGGGAATGACTTTCATTCTCTCTCTATCTTCTGTCGTGGTCGAGCTTTGAGTCTTACTCAACTTTGCACCTTACAATACAGGCAAGAACTCCTTCTTTGACTGATCCATTTTGAACTCCTTCAAAATCTTGTCAAGGTATGTACTCATTGAAAGTCTTATCAAGCGTCTTGATCTATCTCTATAGATCTTGATGCCCAATATATAAGCAGCTTCACCGAGGTCTTTCATTCAAGTATCCTTTTATTCCATCCAGAAATTCTATATCATTTCCAATCAACAATATGTCATCCACATATAATATTAGAAATGCTACAGAGCGCCCACTCACTTTCTTGTAAATACAGGCTTCACCGTAAGTCTGTACAAAACCATATGCTTTGATCACCTCATCAAAGCGTATGTTCCAACTCCGAGATGCTTGCACCAGTCCATAGATGGATCGCTGGAGCTTGCACACTTTGTTAGCACCCTTAGGATCGACAAAACCTTCTGGTTGCATCATATACAACTCTTCTTTGAGAAAACCATTAAGGAATGTAGTTTTGACATCCATTTGCCAGATCATAAAATGTGGCAACTGCTAACATGATTCGGACAGACTTAAGCATCGCTACGGGTGAGAAAGTCTCATCGTAGTCAACCCCTTGAACTTGTCGAAAACCTTTCGCGACAAGTCGAGCTTTGTAGACAGTGATATTACCATCAGCATCCGTCTTCCTCTTAAAAATCCATTTATTCTCAACGGCTTGCCGATCATCGGGCAAGTCCACCAAAGTCCACACTTTGTTCTCATACATGGATCCTATCTCAGATTTCATGGCCTCAAGCCATTTTTCAGAATCCGGGCTTATCATAGCCTCTTCATAGTTCGTAGGTTCGCCGTTGTCTAACAACATAACTTCCAGAACAGGATTACCGTACCACTCTGGTGCGGAATGTACTCTGGTCGACCTACGAAGTTCAGTAGTAACTTGATCTGAAGTTTCATGATCTTTATCATTATCTTCCTCTCTTATTGGTGTAGGCATCACGGGAACGGTTTTCTCTGATGAGCTACTTTCCAATTCGAGAGAAGGTACAATTACCTCATCAAGTTCTACTTTCCTCCCACTCACTTCTTTCGAGAGAAACTCCTTCTCTAGAAAGGACCCATTCTTGGCAACAAAGACCTTGCCTTCGGATCTGTGGTAGAAGGTGTACCCAATTGTTTCTTTAGGGTATCCTATGAAGACGCACTTCTCCGCTTTGGGTTCGAGCTTATCAAGTTGAAGCTTTTTCACATAAGCATCGCATCCCCAAACTTTAAGAAACGACAGCTTAGGTTTATTGCCAAACCATAGTTCATACGGTGTCGTCTCAATGGATTTAGACGGTGCCCTATTTAACGTGAATGCAGCTGTCTCTAATGCATAACCCCAAAACGATAGTGGCAAATCGGTAAGAGACATCATAGAACGCACCATATCCAATAAAGTACGGTTATGACGTTCAGACACACCATTATGCTGTGGTGTTCCAGGTGGCGTGAGTTGTGAAACAATTCCACATTTTCTTAAATGAAGGCCAAACTCGTAACTCAAATATTCGCCTCCGCGATCGGATCGTAGAAACTTTATTTTCTTGTTACGATGATTCTCTACTTCACTCTGAAATTCTTTGAACTTTTCAAATGTTTCAGACTTGTGTTTCATCAAGTAGATATACCCATACCTACTCAAATCATCTGTGAAGGTTAGAAAATAACGATACCCGCCGCGTGCTTCAACATTCATCGGACCGCATACATCGGTATGTATTATTTCCAACAAATCAGTAGCTCGCTCCATTGTTCCGGAGAACGGAGTTTTAGTCATCTTGCCCATGAGGCATGGTTCGCAAGTATCAAATGATTCATAATCAAGAGATTCCAAAAGTCCATCAGCATGGAGTTTCTTCATGCGCTTTACACCAATATGACCTAAACGGCAGTGCCACAAGTATCTTGCACTATCATTATCAACTTTGCATCTTTTGGCATCAATATTATGAATATGTGTATCACTACGATCGAGATTCAACAAGAATAAACCATTCACAAGGGTGCATGATCACGAGGGATATTATTCATATAAACAGAATAACCATTATTCTCTGACTTAAATGAATAACCGTCTTGCAATAAACAATATCCAGATATAATGTTTTATGCTCAACGCAAGCACCAAATAACCATTATTTAGGTTTAATACTAATCCCGAAGGTATTACGAGCGTGTCAATATTGATCATATCAATCTTGGAGACACTTCCAACACATATCGTCACCTCGCCCTTAGCCAATCTTCGCTTATTCCGTAGCTCCTGTTTCGAGTTACAAATATGAGCAACCGAACCAGTATCAAATACCCAGGCGCTACTGCGAGCATTAGTGAGGAACACATCAATAACATGTATATCAAATATACCTTTGCTCACTTTGCCATCCTTCTTATCCGCCAAATACTTGGGGCAGTTCCGCTTCCCGTGACCAATCCCTTTGCAGTAGAAGCACTCTGTTTCAGGCCTGGGTCCAGCTTTGGGTTTCTTCGTGGGAGCGGCAACTTGCTTGCCATTCTTCTTGAAGTTCCCCTTCTTTCCCTTGCCCTTTTTCTTGAAACTAGTGGTTTTGTTAACCATCAACACTTGATGCTCCTTCTTGATTTCTACCTCCGCTGATTTCAGCATCGCGAAGAGCTCGGGAATTGTCTTCTCCATCCCTTGCATATTATAGTTCATCACGAAGCCTTTATAGCTTGGTGGCAGTGACTGAAGAACTCTGTCAATAACACTCTCAAACGGAAGATCAATTCCCAGCTGAGTCAAGTGGTTGTGGTACCCAGACATTCTGAGTATGTGTTCACTGACAGAACTATTCTCCTCCATCTTACAGCTAAAGAACTTGTTGGAGACTTCATATCTCTCAACCCGGGCATTAGCTTGAAATATCAATTTCAGCTCTTGGAACATCTCATATGCTCTGTGGCGTTCAAAACGCTTTTGCAGTCCCGGTTCTAAGCCGTAGAGCATGGCACACTGAACTATCGAGTAGTCATCAGATCAAGCCTGCCAGGCGTTCACAACGTCTGCAGCAGCTCCTGCAGCAAGTCCATCACCTAGCGGTGCATCAAGGACATAATCCTTCTATGCAGCAATGAGGACAATCCTCAAGTTGCGGACCCAGTCCGTGTAATTGCTACCATCATCTTTCAACTAAGCTTTCTCTAGGAACGTATCAAAAACAGGGGAGCTACAACGCGAGCTATTGATCTATAACATAATTTGCAAAGACTATCAGGACTAAGTTCATGATAAATTAAGTTCAATTAATCAAATTACTAATGAACTCCCACTTAAATTAACATCCCTCAAGTTAACTAAGTGATACATGATCCAAATCAACTAGCCCATGTCCGATCATCACGTGAGATGGGATAGTCATCAATGGTGAACATCTCCATGTTGATCATAACTACTATATGACTCATGTTCGACCTTTCGGTCTCCAGTGTTCCGAGACCATGTCTGTACATGCTAGGCTCGTCAAGTTTAACCCAAGTATTCTGCTTGTGTAAAACTGGCTTACACCCGTTGTATGTGAACGTAGAATCTATCACACCCGATCATCACGAGGTGCTTCGAAACGACGAACTTTAGCAACGGTGCATACTCGGGGAGAACACTTTTATCTTGAAATTTAGTGAAGGGATCATCTTATAATGCTACCATCGTTCTAAGCAAAATAAGATGCATAAAGGATAAACATCACATGCAATCAAAATATGTGACATGATATGGCCATCATCATCTTGTGCTTTTGATCTCCATCTCCAAAGCATCGTCATGATCTCCATCTCCAAAGCATCGTCATGATCTCCATCGTCACCGGCTCGACACCTTGATCTCCATCGTTGCGTCATGGTCGTCTCGCCAACTATTGCTTCTACAACTATTGCTAACGCATAGCGATAAAGTAAAGCAATTACATGGCGCTTGCATTTCATACAATAAAGAGACAACCATAAGGCTCCTGCCGGTTGCCGATAAATTACAAAACATGATCATCTCATACAATAACGTATATCACATCATGTCTTGACCATATCACATCACAGCATACCCTGCAAAAACAAGTTAGACGTCCTCTACTTTGTTGTTGCAAGTTTTACGTGGCTGCTACGGGCTTCTAGCAAGAACCGTTCTTACCTACGGCACAAAACCACAATGGTGATTTATCAAGTTTGCTGTTTTAACCTTCAACAAGGACCGGCCGCAGTCAAATTCGATTCAACTAAAGTAGGAGAAACAGACACCCGCCAGCCACCTTTATGCAAAACAAGTTGCATGTCTGTCGGTGGAACCGGTCTCATGTACGTGGACATGTAAGGTTGGTCTGGGCCGCTTCATCTTAAAATACTGCCGAATCAAAATAATACGTTGGTGGTAAGCAGTATGACGATCACCGCCCACAACTCTTTGTGTTCTACTCGTGCATATCATCTACGCATAGACCTGGCTCATGACGCCACTGTTGGGGAACGTTGCATGGAAAACAAAAAAAATTCTACGCACACGCAAGATCTATCCATGGAGATGCATAGCTACGAGAGGGGGAGTGTGTCTACGTACCCTCGTAGACCGTAAGCGGAAGCGTTAGAACAACGCGGTTGATGTCGTCGAACAACTTCACGATCCAACCGACCGAGTACCGAACGTACGGCACCTCCGCGTTCAGCACACGTTCAGCTCGGTGACGTCCTCGACTTCTTGATCCAGCAAGACGGCGAGGTAGTGGATGAGTTCCGGCAGCACGACGGCGTGGTGATGGTGATGGTGATGCTATCTCCGCAGGGCTTCGCCCAAGCACTGCAAAAATATGACCGAGGGACGGAACTGTGGAGGGGGGCGCCGCACACGGCTAAGACAATGTTGTCGCTTGTTTGGGGCGCCCCCTCTCCTCTATTTTATATGTGTAGGGGCTTGGAGTAGAAGGAATAGTGCCACGTGAATAGTACCATGTGAATAGTACACACGTGGACTTGGACTCCAAAGTCCAATCCTATTCCTACTAGGACTCTCCTTTTTTTCCTTCCCTAGCTGCGTGGGCTTTTGAGGACTTGGTGCGCCTGGCCCAATAAGGCCAGTGCGCCTCCCCTTTATCCCATGCCAGCCCTTGGGACGTGGTGGACCCACTTGTGGACTTCCGAACCCCTCCGGAATCCTCCGGAACCTTCTGGAAGCTTCCCGGTACAATACCAAAAAACTGCACCTTTTTCCGGAACCCAAAATATGACTTCCCATATATAAATCTTTACCTCTCGACCATTCCGAGACTCCTCGTGACGTCCGGGATCTCATCCGAGACTCCGAACAACATTCGGTCACCAATTCACATAACTCATATAACACTATATCGTCAACGAACGTTAAGCGTGCGGACCCTACGGGTTCGGGAATGATGTAGACATGACCGAGACGCCTCTCCGATCAATAATCAATAGCGGAACCTGGATGCCCATATTGGTTCCTACATATTCCACGAAGATCTTATCGGGAACCGCAATGACAACATACGTAATTCCCTTTGTCCATCGGTATGTTACTTGCCCGAGATTCGATCGTCGGTATCTCCATACCTAGTTCAATCTCGTTACCAGCAAGTCTCTTTACTCGTTCCGTAATACATCATCCCGTAACTAACTCCTTAGTCACTTTGCTTGCAAGCTTCTTATGATGTGCATTACCGAGAGGGCCCAGAGATACCTCTCCGAAACACGGAGTGACAAATCCCAGTCTTGATCCATGCCAACTCAACAGACACCTTCGGAGATACCTGTAGAGCATCTTTATGATCACCCAGTTACGTTGTGACGTTTGATAGCACACAAGGTATTCCTCCGGTACCCGGGAGTTGCATGATCTCATGGTCGGAGGAACATGTATTTGACATTCAAGAAAGCAGTAGCAATAAACAGAACGATCATATGCTAAGCTAACAGATGGGTCTTGTCCATCACATCATTCTCCTAATGATGTGATCCCGTTATCAAATGACAACTCATGTCTATGGTTAGGAAACCTTAACCATCTTTGATCAACGAGCTAGTCTAGTAGAGGCTCACTAGGGACACGGTATTTGTTTATGTATTCACACTTGTATTTAAGTTTCCGGTCAATACAATTCTAGCATGAATAATAAACCTTTATCATGAACAAGGAAATATAAAATAATAACAACTTTATTATTGCCTCTAGGTCATATTTCCATCAGCTTCATGTCCGTATTTTATTTTTTATCGACGTCTCTCTCTCTAAACATGTGGTCATGATTACCAATTTTGACTTTTCGCTTGAGGGCAAGCGAGGTCTAAGCTTGGGGGAGTTGATACGTCCAATTTGCATCATGATTTCCTTCTGTTATTTATTATGTTTTTTATCATTATTTCACTTTATGGTACAATTCTTATGCCTTTTCTCTCTTAATTTGCAAGATTTACATGAAGAGGGAGAATGCCGACAGCTGGAATTCTGGACCTGAAATAGCCATATCAGAGATACCTATTCTATAGAGCTCCAATTGACCTGAAATTTCACGGAGAATTTTTATTGAATATATAAAAAATACTGGAGAATAGAGATAACAGAGGGGACCCACCAGCTGCCCACAAGGCAGCAGGGCGCCCCCCTGGGCGTGCCCTAGTGTCTTGTGGGGCCCATAGCTGGCGTCTGGCCCCCTCCTTCTGCTATATAAGGTCATTTGCCCTAGAAAAAATAATGAGAAGACTTTTGGGATGAAGCACCGCCGTCTCGAGGCAGAACCAGGGCAGGAGCTATTTTGCTCTCCGGCGGAGCAATTCCACCGGGGATACTTCCCTCCGGGAGGGGGAAATCGAAGCCATCGACATCACCAACGATCCTCTCATCGTGGGAGGACCAATCTTCATCAACATCTTCACCAGCACCATCTCATCTCAAACCCTAGTTCATCTCTTGTATTCAATCTTTGTCTCAAAACCTCAGATTGGTACCTGTGGGTTGCTAGTAGTGTTGATTACATCCTGTAGTTGATGCTAGTTGGTTTATTTGGTGGAAGATTATATGTTCAGATCCTTAATGCTATTCAATACCCCTCTGATCTTGAACATGAATATGATTTGTGAGTAGTTACTTTTGTTCTTGAGGACATGGGAGAAGTCTTGTCATAAGTAATCATGTGAATTTGGTATTCGTTCGATATTTTGATGATATGTATGTTGTTGCTTCCTTTAGTGGTGTCGTGTGAACGTCGACTACATGACACTTCACCATCTTTGGGCCTAAGGGAAGGCATTGTGGAGTAGTAATTAGATGATGGGTTGCTAGAGTGACAGAAGCTTAAACCCTAGTTTATGCGCTATTTCGTAAGGGGCTGATTTGGATCCATATGTTTCATGCTATGGTTAGAGTTATCTTAATTCTTCTTTCGTAGTTGCGGATGCTTGCGAGAGGGGGTAATCATAAGTGGGAGGCTTGTTCAAGTAAGAACAGCACCCAAGCACCGGTCCACCCACATATCAAATTATCAAAGTAGCGAACGCGAATCAAACAAACATGATGAAAGTGACTAGATGAAATTCCCATGTGTCCTCGAGAATGCTTTGCTTATTATAAGAGATCATTCTGGCTTGTCCTTTGCTACAAAAGGGATTGGGCCACCTTGCTGCACTCTTTGTTACCGTTACTACTTGTTACTTGTTACGAGTTATTTTGCTATCAAAACTATCTGTTACCACTAATTTCAGTACTTGCAGAGAGTACCTTGCTGAAAACCGCTTGTCATTTCCTTCTGCTCCTCGTTGGGTTCGACACTCTTACTTATCGAAAGGACTACGATTGATCCCCTATATTTGTGGGTCATCACCCATCTTTGTATCCTTAATGGCAACAATACAAATACGTGTCATGTTCCCTTCTGTCACTGGGATTGAGCACCGCAAGATTGAACCCATCACAAAGCACCTCTCCTATTGGAAGATAAATCAATCTAGTAGGCCAAACTAAACCGATAGAGCGGAGAGAAATACAAAGCTATAACAATCATGAATAAAAGAGTTCAGAGAAGACTCAAATATTTCTCATGAATAATCTGATCATAATCTCACAATTCATCGGATCCCAACAAACACACCGCAAAAGAAGATTACATCGGATAGAACTCCAAGAACATTAAGGAGAACATTGTATTGAAGATCAAAAAGAGAGAAGAAGCCATCTAGCTACTAGCTATGGACCTGTAGGTCTGTGGTAAACTACTCACACATCATCGGAAGGGCAGCAAGGTTGATGTAGAAGCCCTCCGTGATCGATTCCCCCTCCAGCAGAGTACCGGAAAAGGCCTCCAGATGGGATCGCGAAAGAACAGAGGCTTGCGGCGGCGGAAAAGTTATTTCTTATGGCTCTCTGTTGGTTTCCCAATATTTGTGAATTTATAGAAGTGGAATTAGGTCAAACGGAGTCACGTGGGCCCCACAAGGCAACACGGCGCCCCCCTGGGGCGCGCCCTGTTGCCTTGTGAAGCCTCCGTGAGGCTTCTGGCCTCCTCCCGAAGCTTCCATGGTTTCTTTTGTCCAGAAAAAAAATCTCCAAAAAGTTTCGTGGCATTTGGACTTCATTTGGTACTGTTTCTCTGAAAAGCCAAAAACAAGCAGAAAACAGCAACTGGCACAGGGCACTAGGTTAATAGGTTAGTCCCAAAAAATGATATATAATTGCATATAAAAACATCCAAGATTGATACTATAATAGCATGGAACAATCAAAAATTATAGATACGTTGGAGACGTATCAAGCATCCCCAAGCTTAATTCCTGCTCGTCCTCGAGTAGGTAAATGATAAAAACAGAATTTTGATGTGGAATGCTACCTATCATGTTTCATCATGTAATCTTTCTCTTACGGTATGAATAATAAGATCCAAATTATTCAAAGCAATAGTCTATCATTTGATATAAAGACATCAATACTCAGGCGTACTAATAAACAATCATGTCTTTCAAAATAAAAATGCTAAAGAACGTTATCCCTACAAAATCATACAATCATGTCATGCTCCATCTTCTTAACACAAATTTATCATGCACAACCCCGGTTTTAGCCAAGCAATTGGTTCATACTTTTTAACGCGCTTCAGCTTTTTCAACTCCCACGCAATACATGAGCGCAAGCCATGGATATAGCACTATAGGTGTAATAGAGTATGGTGGTAGGGATAAATAGGAGAAGTCAAAAATAAGAAGATAGTCTCACATCAACGAGGCTAATCAACGGGCTATGGAGATGCCCATCAATTGATGTCAATGTGAGGAGTAGGGATTGCCATGCAACGGATGCACTAAGAGCTATAAGTGTATGAAAGCTCAACATGAAAACTAAGTGGGTGTGCATCCAACTTGCTTGCTCATGAAGACCTCGGGCATTTGAGGAAGCCCGTCATCGGAATATACAAGCCAAGTTCTATAATGAAAAATTCCCACTAGTATATGAAAGTGACAAAATAGGAGACTCTCTATATGAAAAACATGGTGCTACTCTGAAGCACAAGTGTGGAAAAGGATAGTAACATTGCCCCTTCTCTCTTTTTCTCTCATTTTTTTTCATGGCCCTTTTTCGCCTCTCTTTTTTTTAGAACGATCTCATGGACCTCATCCCCACTTTTGTGAGGACTCATTAGTCTCCACCATTCTTACCTCACAGGGACAATGCTCTAATAATGATGATCATCACACCTCTATTTACTTACAACTCAACATTACAACTCGATACTAGAACAAAAATATGACTCTATATGAATGCCTCTGGCAGTGTACCAGGATGTGCAATGTTGCTAGCGTAACATGTATAACAAAGATGAACGGTGGCTGAGCCACAAATACTATGTCAGCTATATGATCATGCAAAGCAATATGACAATGATGATGTATGTCATAAAAACGGAACGGTGGAAGTTGCATGGCAATATATCTCGGAATGGCTATGGAAATGCCATGATAGGTAGGTATGGTGGCTGTTTTGAGGAAGATATAAGGAGGCTTATGTGTGATAGAGCGTATCATATCACGGGGTTTGGATGCACCGGCGAAGTTTGCACCAACTCTCGATGTGAGAAAGGGCAATGCACGGTACCGAAGAGGCTAGCAAATTGTGGAAAGGTGAGAGTGCGTATAATCCATGGACTCACATTAGTCATAAAGAACTCACATACTTATTGCGGAAGTTTATTAGCCCTCGAAGCAAAGTACTACTATGCATGCCCCTAGGGGGGAGGTTGGTAGGAGTTAACCATCGCGCGCTCCCGACCGCCACACAAAGGAAGACAATCAATAATAAATCATGCTCCAACTTCTTAGCATAACGACAGATCATACGTGCATGCTTCGAGAATCACAAACCTTAACACAATTATTCTTACTAAACCACAATTATCTACTAATACCTCCCACATATTACCATCTTAATATCGCAAAACTATTGCAAGGAATCAAATTTATCATATTCAGTGATCTACATGAAAGTTTTTATTATATCCCTCTTGAATACCTATCATATCAGGACCAAATTCATAACCCGTGCATATTACCATTGCTATCATGAGACTCTCAAAAAGATATAAGTGAAGCATGAGAGTGCAACTATTTCTTCAAAATATAACCACCGCCGTGCTCTAAAAGATATAAGTGAAGCACTAGAGCAACTGCCTAGCTCAAAAAATATAAGTGAAGCACATAGAGTATTCTAACAAATCAAGAATAATGTGTGTCCCTCTCAAAAAGGTGTGTTCAGTAAAGATGATTGTGACAAACTAAAAAGCAAACAAAAGCAAACAAACTATATCACAAGACGCTCCAAGCAAAACATATATCATGTGATGAATAAAAATATAGCTCCAAGTGAGTTACCGATAGATTGTAGACGAAAGAGGGGATGCCTTCCGGGGCATCCCCAAGCTTAGATGCTTGAGTCTTCCTTGAATATTACCTTGGGGTGCCTTGGGAATCCCCAAGCTTAGGCTCTTGCCGCTCCTTATTCCTTTATCCATCGTAGTCTCACCCAAAACTTGAAAACTTCAGCACACAAAACTCAACAGAAACCTCGTGAGATCCGTTAGTATAACAAATAAATCTTAAACTTTAGGTACTGTAGTAAATTGATTCATATTTAATATTGGCATAATTCTACTGTACTCCAACTTCTCCATGACTCATACCCCCCGATACGATCCATAGATTCATCAAAATAAGCAAACTATGCAACAAAAACAGAATCTGTCTAAAACAGAACAGCCTGTAAAGATCTATTTAAAAGCCATACTTATGTAACTCCAAAAATACTGAAAAATTAGGAAAACGTAAACAATTCATATAAAAATACTGTGTAAAAATTTCAGATTTTTCTGACGCTCCAGTACAGAACTAAAATTCCAGCACTGGACGCAAAACTTTCTGTTTTCCAAACAGCATCAATTATACTATCATCAACATCATCCCAAAGGCATTACTTGGCACAAACACTAATTAAAACATAAAAACACAATCATAACAGAATCTATAATCATTCAAACAAACAAAAATAGTAGGTAAAAGCAAAAATTTATTTTATTCATTGGGTTGCCTCCCAACAAGCGCTATTGTTTTATGCCCCTAGCTAGGCATAATGCATAGTTTCAAGTGTTGTCATCCTTCATCCCCAAGTCCTTTTTGATTAAATCTTCCAAAACTTTTCTCATTAATTCTCTACTCTAATGCTCTTCTTTTCTAGTGGATGAGCTTAGGTAATTGAAGGGGCTTTGATTGGTAATCTTAACATTCATAACTTCAAACTCAGGATCATCACCATAAACATCCTCATATAAAACATGTATCTCATCATCAGTAGGATCTCTAGCCGTACTCTCGAACCATTCTTCACTAAATCCCTCATAAATTCCTTTATTAACCCATTCAAATTTACCACAAGCATGGTGGTACATAGTTTTAATTATTTCGGCGTATGGAACTCTCCTTCTAATATTTTTACCATAAGCAAAGTAATCTTTAGATTCCAACCTACGAATAGTATCTTTATCATGAAGAATCTCCTCTATAGGAGGATGCTCAAAATTTATTTTGTAAAAGGAGAAAATATCCCTAGCTTCTCGGATTATATAATCAAATTCATGCATAAGGATTATAGTGGCAATTTTCTTAGCCCTAGGATCATGGATGTTGGGAAGTTCATAAAATATCATCCACATAAGAACGGGCAATGCACGGTACCGAAGAGGCTAGCAAAATATGGATGGGTGGAAGTGCTTATAGTCCAAAAACTCACATTAGTCACAAAGAACTCATATACTTATTGTGAAAGTTTATTAGCCCTCGAAGCAAAGTACTACTCGCATGCCCTTAGGGGGGCAGGTTGGGAGGAGTTAACCATCACGTGCCCCCGATCCGAACAACACAAAGGACTTCAATCAATGATAAATTACGCTCCAACTTCATCGCAAAACTAGAGGCTATACGTGCATGCTTCGGGAATCACAAACTTTAATATCGATATTTTTACTAAACCAAGATTATCAAATAGTACACCCATATATTACCATCTTAATATCGCAAAACTATTGCAAGGAATCAAACATATCATACTCGGTGATCTACAAGTTTTATGTAGGTTTTTATGACTAACCATGTGAATGACCAATTCCTGTTAACTCTCTAAATAGATATAAGTGAAGCAGGAGAGTTTAATTCTTTCTACAAAATACTTGGCAAAGCTCTAACAAATATAAGTGAAGCAAAAGAGCATTATACAAATAATGGTGTTCCAAATGTAGAGAAACGAGCATCAAACTTCAAAAGATATAAGTGAAGCACATGAAGCGTTCTATAAAGCTATACTCAAAAGATATAAGTGAAGTGCAAAGAGCATTCTATAAATCAACCAAGGACTATCTCATACCAGCATGGCGCATCACTAAAGAAATTAAAAAGCACACGAAGCTCCAAGAATTTACGCATATCATGTGAACAAAACAAAAACCGAGACATACGATAATTGTCAAGGAAGAAAGATGGGATGCCTTCCAGGGCATCCCCAAGCTTAGATGCTTGAGTCTCCTTGAATATTCACTTTGGGTACCTTGGGCATCCCCAAGCTTGAACTCTTGCCTCTCCTTATTCTTCTCATATCAATATCTCATCGGCCTTCGAACACTTCATCCACACAAAACTTAACTGAACTTTTATTAGAGGGGTTAGTACATATAACATCAAATCCCATCATGCCTTGCTGTAAAAATATTGTATAATTATAATACAACATTACCTACTATATTCTAACACAATTCTAATGCTCCCACATCAATGGGGCTTGTCAAAATTACAAACATAAGCGGATAAAGAAACTATAACAGCAATCTGTGAAAACATGACAGTATGTAAAGATGCAGATGGTGCATATACTTCTGTAACTCAAAACTTCTGAAAAATTAGGACATCATAAAAAAATTGTATATCAGTACTGTGTAAAAATTTCAGAATTTTTTCATATTCCAGTAAAATATGTAAATTCAAACACTACAGCAAAAGTTACTGTTTCTGTACAGCACATACCAAACAAGCAATTTAAACACCCTAAAGGTAAATCTTGGCACATTATTTTTACAATACAATGGATTTGTACAAGGGGATAATTATTTTTGTGAGAAACTTCCATGAAAAATCCTACATTGTTTCCATGAGCATGAACACAAATGTTCAAGGTCGACCCTCACTTCTCCAATGCATAACTTTCCAATCGCTTCTATTTTTGAAACAGTTTTAGGTTCCCCTCTATATTAGATTTTTGTTTTTATAAATTGTAAGAGCACACAACAGAAGAAATGACTCTCTAAAACTTCCGGGTTGTCTCCCAGGCAGCGCTTTCTTTAAAGCCATTAAGCTAGGCATAAAGTGCTCAAGTAATTGATCCACCCGGATCCCAAGGTATATCAAAGCCAATTTTAATTAACAATGATTTATAATTTAGTAGTGAGGGCAAAGCAACATATATCATATAACAACGAAGTCTAACTCTCCTCATATGCATTGGCATGTCATAAGAGAACAACTCATGCACACAAAGTAAAGGCCAATACATAACATAAGTAGTTTGTTGCAATTTTATCGCATTAGAAACATGGAGAGGTGGAGATGTGGTTCCTCTCTCATAATAATTGCAAGTAGGAATAGAAAGAACATGCATATTATATTCATTAAAATCATCATGTGTAATGGTAAAACGCAACCCATCAATATAATCCTTAATAAGTGCAAACTTCTCTGATATAGTGTAGTGGGGAGAATTCAAAAAGATAATAGGACTATCATGTGTGGGTGTAATAGCAACAATTTCATTTTTAATATAAGGAACTATAGCAAGTTATCTCCATAAGCATAATTCATATTGGCATCATGGCCATAAGCATAGCAAGCATCAATTTCATCAAAAAGGGATATTTCAAACGAATCCAAGGCATCATAGCATTCATCCTTCAGTAAGCACGAAGGGAAATTAAACAATGTATGAGTTGAAGAGTTACTCTCATTAGAAGGTGGGCACGGGTAGCTAATCCGCTCTTCCTCCTTTTGTTCTTCGCTCTCCTCCTCGTCTTTTTCACCTAATGAGCTCACAGTTTCAGCAATTTCTTCTTCCATAGATTCCTGCAAAATATTAAAATCTTCTTGGACAGCGGAGACTTTATTAATATGATCATTAATATAAGCATTAGAATCATAGTTTTCATAGCAATATTTGTATAGCATAATTTTTAGATCTGTAAACAACATCATCACAGTTATCATACTTTTCAAACAAAGATTCAATTTCATAAGCACCCTTAAAAGCAACAAATTATTCTATTTGTTCCACATCATAGTAATCATATACACCATTAGCATAAGAAGCCAAGGTTTCATTATCATTAAATTCACATTGAAAGGGAAGGTGTGGAGCCTCCAACTTAGAGCCACAAGTATAATCATACCTTAAGCACAAATTCCAAGCATACCAATGCAATATTTTAATTTGATCCCATAAGTGTTTCCCTTTTTTTAGACAAGTGATAATCCCTAAAGTATTCCCGATGATCCAAAGTATAAGTTGAATGGGGATTTATCAGGATTATCAAAGTAGTATTTAATGTTTTCCACATAACCAACATCGAGGGTTTTAGGAGGTTCCCCATCTCCATGAGTAGCAAGTACAACTAATTGTTTTGGTATTTTGTGTTCCATATCCATATCTAAAGATATAAAACAACTTAGAACAGAAAATAAAATCTACTTAGAGATAAAGCCAACAAGCGCACACGAGAATATTCACCCCATGCTATTGCCCCCCGGCAACGGGGCTAGAAAAAGGTCTTGATAACCCACAAGTATAGGGGATCATTTGTAGCCTTTTTCGATAAGTAAGAGTGTCGAACCCAACGAGGAGCTAAAGGTAGAATTTATATTCTCTTCAAGTTCTATCGAGCACTGATACAACTCTACACACACTAACGTTTGCTTTACCAAGAACAAGAATAAAACTTACTTTACTTTGCGAGAATAAAACTTGGAGTACTTTGCGAGATAATAAATAGTTAGTTGTTTTAGTGGAGAGATTTTTGTAGAACAGTGAGAAGGATTTGTCCCTAAGCAATTGATAACTAGATCGGGTAATCATTATTGCAATTTTATATGAGGGAGAGGCATAAGCTAACATACTTTCCTTACTTGGATCACATGAACTTATGATTGGAACTCTAGCAAGCATTCGCAACTACTAAAGATCATTAAGGTAAAACCCAACCATAGCATTAGGTGTAAAGTCCACTTTAATCCCATACGCAACAACCCACTTACCCGAGTTTGTGTTTCTGTCGCTCACGCAACTCAGTCAGTAAGTAAATCATGAACATATTGCAACACCCTACAGCGGGAATCCCACATGTGTGCACGGCACAGAGGGCACCATAGGATAGCACCAAAATAAAACATACAACTCAAACCAATCAAGATCATCAATCAACCCATAGGACAAAAGGGATCTACTCAAACATCATAGGATGGCAAAACATCATTGGATAATAATATGTGGCATAAAGCACCATGTTTAAATAGATATTACAGCGGGAAAAGAGAGGTTACACCGCTGCATTGAGGGGGAGAGAGTTGTTGTTGACGGCGACGAAGTTGTTGATGTAGATCACCATCATGATGGTTCCCCCGGTGGCGCTTCGGCGCCACCGGAAGAGAGGGGGAGAGAGCCCCCCTCTTTCTTCTTCTTGCCTGGCCTTCCCCCTAGATGGGAGAACGATTCATCCCCTGGTCCTTGGCTGCCATGGCCCTCGAGGGGCGGGAGCCCCCTAGATTGGATCTCTCTCTCTGTTTTCTTCTCTGTGTTGCGTTCATGTTTTCTGGCAGAACACCATTTCTTAAATATCCGGAGATCTGTAACTCCGATTGGACAAAAAAATTGATGGGATTTTTCTCCGGATATTAGCTTCCTTGCGGCCGAAGGACACCTCCAACCGACCTTCGAGGTGGCCACAAGTGCAGGGGCGCGCCCTAGGGTAGGGGCGCGCCCCTTGAGCTTGTGGAGCCTATGGGCCCCCCTTCTATTGATTCTTGCGCCAAAAATTCTCATATATTCCATACAAAATCACCGTAACTTTTTATCGCATTTGGACTTTGTCTGATATGGATTTTCTGTGAAATACAAAAACATGCAAAAAATAGGAACTGACACTGGGCACTAGATTAATATGTTAGTCCAAGAAATCATATAAATTGTTTTTTTTAATATTTACTGTGGAGCAAAGCCCCACAACCCTTTATTTCAAAGATAGAAAAGCAAACAGCTGTACAAAAGTCTTACATCTAGAGTACTAACAAGCCTACCTAAACCTACCTAGTATTACAAAAGGTTATCAATCCAAGCGAGGAGTTGTTGCTTGGTGTTAGATGAAAGCCTATGTGCCAAGAGAGAAATGTCATGTACAAATTTACATCTCCGGGTGGCAAAAGTTGCCCGTTCCCCTCTGAAGGTTCTTCCATTCCTCAAGATCCAGATGTTCCAAGCTGCCATGAGTATAACCTCAAAGAAAAAAGGGTGTCCAAACCTGGACTTGGCCTGATGGATGCATTGCTGAACATCAGAACCATGTGACCAATCAATATCCAAGTAGTTCCATACTCTGCAGCTGAATTTGCATTGGAAGAACAAGTGTGTTCTATCCTCATGAACATTTGCATTACATATGACACAAAGATTATCTTCATGAGGGGAAGCCTGTCAAAAAATAGCAGCCACCCAAAAACCTTTATTTTCATGGTGCATTTGCTCTTCCATAGCCATTTGCAAGGTTGGGTTGTGGGAAGGTGGGAGTGCATGATGTCATAAAAGCTTTTAGCTGTATAACTCCTAGATTTGCCAGGCCAGACCCAAACATCTGGAAGTTGAATTGTTGCCAAAAGTATGTGGAAATAGTAGAATAATGTCATGTAACAATAAAAAATTATAGATACGTCGGAGACGTATCTTTGTATCATGGTTATTTTGACAAAGTGTTGGTATTTGAGATATATTATTATTGCTCACTAGTTGATTATGTTATTGATATGAGTAAATGTGGCTGCTAAGTGTTATCATATATGTGGTTACTCCATGATCTTTGCTGAAACTTGATTGCTAGTTAAACTTATGTACACCAACAAAAGCAAATGAGTTTGTAAAAGTTTTTCTTTATCACTTTCAGTTTGTCAACTAAATTGCTTGAGGACAAGCAATGGGTTAAGCTTGGGGGAGTTGATACGTTTCCATCGTATCTACTTTTCCAAACATTTTTGCTCTTATTTTTCACCCTAATTTGCATGATTTGAGTGAAACTAACCCAAACAGGCATTGTTTTCAGCAGAATTACCTTGGTGTTATTTTTTGTGCAGAAATAGAAAGTTCTCGGAATTGGACGACACTTTACGGAGATTGATTTTGGAATAAATACAAAATACCGGAGCAAAGAAGTGCCAGAGGGGGCCACCCAGGGCCCACAAGCCCAGGGGGCACCCCCTCCCAGGCCGCGCCGGGCAGACTTGTGGGACCCCTGGACCCCTTCCTCACCTAATTCCAGTGCTATATATTTCGTCTTCCCGAGGAAAAAAATAGAGAGAAAGTTTCATCACGTTTTACGATACAGAGCTGCCGCCTCCTGTTCTTCGTCGGGAGCCATAATCTGGAGTCCGTTCGTGGCTCCGGAGAGAGGTACTCGTCGCCGTCATCATCACCAACCCTGCTCCATCAACAATTTCATGATGCTCACAATCATGTGTGAGTAATTCCTTTGTAGGCATACTGGAGGTAGATGGGAGTTGGATGAAATTTCATATGTAATCATGTCAATTTGTTAGGGCTTGATCCCTAGTATCCACTATGTTCTAAGATTGATGATGCTATGACTTTGCTATGCTTAATGCTTGTCACTAGGGTCCGAGTGCCATGATTTCAGATCTGAACATGTTATGTTTTCATGAATATATTTGTGTTCTTGATCTTATCTGCAAGTTGTATGCACCTGTTATCGTTTTGAACCTTAGACCCCCAAGGTGAGAATGATTGGGATATCGACGAGAATGACTTTAACTTGAGGAGTTCATGTATTCACTATGTGTTAATGTTTTGTCCCAGTTATCTATTAAAAGGAGCGCCTTAATTACCCTTGGTTTCCGATAGGACCCCACTGCCACGGGAGGGTAGGACAAAAGCGGTCATGCAAGTTCTTACCGCAAGCACGTATGACTATATACGGAATACATGCCTATATATGATTGATGAATTGGAGCTATTGTGTATCACTCTAGGTGGTGACAGTTACATATTGAATTTCATCCGATTACCATCGCTACTCCATGCCTACGCTTTACTACTATTGTCTTTGCTAAAGTTACTACTACTACTGTTCTGCAAACTTGTTACTATTGCTGCTGCTACCGTTACTTTATCACTACTGCTATCACTACTATCATATTACCTTGCTTCTAATAAATTGCTGCCAGTAAAGTTATCTCTCAAGTGTGGTTGAATTGACAACTCAAAAACTAAGGCTTATAAATATTTTTTGGCTCCCCTTGTGTCGAATCAATAAATTTGGGTGAAATACTACCTTAAAGACTATTATGATCCCCTATACTTGTGGGTCATCAAATCTCCACGTATATTAAACCTAATTACTTAAAAACACAATTGCACTATGGGTTGTCCATGAAGTATATGTTGTTCAGGCCTCCTTCCCATTGAAATACTTGGGGTTGCCCCTCTCAATCTGGAAACTGAGAAAGGTGGATTTCCAATACCTAGAGGACAAGGCGGATGCCAAGTTGCCCACTTGGAACGGGCGTAACATCACTGCCATCGGTTGTTGTGCCCTTATGAAATCGGTGTCTCCTGGCAAATGATCTTCTCCATCACTCCGCTCGTCTCCATGTTGCATAATGTTAACAAGATTGAGAGAGCCTTTCTCTGGGAAGGTACATACAAGACGACCGGTATAAATTTCAAGGTGGATTGGGACATGGTATGCTGACCCAAGGATCTTGGTGGCCTTGGTGTGCTAAACACAGAGAAGTTTGCACGGGCTCTCAGGCTACGGTGGCTTTGGCTCGAATGGAGAGACCCAATCAAGCTCTGGGTGAGTATGGGGAACCCATGTGACGAGTTAGACTCGGACTTGTTCTATGCCTCATCAACCATATTTGTTGGGAGTGGCGCGAGGACTCCTTTTTTGGGATGCACCTTGGGTGCATGACCGCAAGTCGAGGGAAATTGCGCCTATTATCTACTAGGCTTCCAAAAGAAAGAATTGGAAGGTGCGGGAAGCTCTCAACAATGATGCATGGGTCTCCAAAATTAACATCTCTTCATCCTTTTCGCTCGCCCACCTACGGGAATTTGTGGCCCTTTGGAAAACACTCTATGGCTTCCATCTTGACCCCAATGTCGAAGATGAGATTGTGTGGAAGCACACCGCTAGCGGGCTTTATATGGTCGAATCGACATACAAAGCGCAATTCTTCGGTACCATTCAATCATCAATGGGGCACACCGCGTGGAAACCTTGGGCATCACCCAGGTCAAGTTCTTCTCTTGGTTGTCTATACAAAACAGGATGGCCAAATTGTAGTCTTTGCCCACTATGCAAGCGGGAACAAGAAACTGTGGACCACATATTCTACAAATGTCGATACTCTCTCTGGCTTTATGAAATTATCAAAGATTGGCTCCAACTTGTGAGCATAGATATTACTTACTGGCACCTCTTATGTTCCATCAAAGATTGGTGGGTGGGCCTCTCTGACAGATCCATCCTGAATAGAAAAGCAATGGCATCCCTCATCATGCTCGTCGCGTGGACCATTTGGAATGAGAGGAACGCATGCGTCTTCCGCCACAAGAGTGCTCCGCCGACGGTCCCCCTCGCCAATATCAAGAAGAATGACAACCTTTGGGTCACCGCGGGTGCTAAAAGTTAGGGCGGATCATGCCGCAAGAGTAACGGCCCACTGTTGCTTGGGGGTGTTGTAGCACTATCAGTGTCGTAACATAATGCAGGGTCGTAATGGGGAGTATCATGCATATGATACTAGTGTATGATACTACTTCCGTAGTGCATAGAATCATAGGTGGTCTCATTTATTGCCATGCAAGATACATAGTATCATGGAATTTATTATGATATGATATCATAATATGATACTCAACCATCTCTTTCCTCATTTAATTCTACGCCACCTTAGAGCATGGTTAATAGTACAGCCAGCTGATGGCTATATGATGTTGCCATGTCATTTATAGTCAAGGTTATAGCCGGCACGTGCAATAGTTAGATGTAAAGGTGTGCTACTTTATTAATGCTTGGCCCAAGTCTCACTCTCACATAGTGCCTAGGAGCACGTGTTGCAGCTGGCTCTTATTCTGTAGTCGGCTCCTCTTCTCTCTCCTCTTCTCTCACCTCCATGTCAGCAGAAATATAATATTTTAACTCTTATAGCCCGCTTACATAAGCTTATTGTACTTGCTCTTATCAAAATTGCCTAGTTGGCATGCATAATACTAGGTATGATACTCTCATTATGATTAGCCTAAGGGAGAGGCGCCAGGATCAATTTCCCTGTTAATCTGCAGTTGGACCTTCAATTCCTAGTGCTAGGCGAGGCGTAGCCGCAAAAAAAACTGGCGCTTGAGTTTTTTGCCAGTTTTTTTATCGTGCAGGATGAAACGCTCGGTGCAGCGGCCGGTTTTTTAGCGCTTGTCTGTAGCGTCTATCGTTGGAACAGATAGCCAGGAGCACCTATACAAGTGTTTTGCATTGGAGATGCCCTTAACACAACATGATTAAGAGTGAACCGAAAGCATGCCCATTGTTTGTGTCAATCCAAACAGTGTGATTCGTGAATTAAGCGTAACTCAGATGGTTAGGTGTCTTGTGGTGGAACCAGCCCACCAGAGTTCAACTTCTAGACTGGCACTAGTGCTCGCATTTATCTGGATTTATTTCAGACTTTCCGGTGATACTCGTTGGGAGGAGATGTTCCCGTCAACTACGAGACGACTATGATGACTTAGTCAATCTCAAGATGTGTTGTCGGCTCATAGGATAGAGTATGTGGGCATCTGCTGTGATACCGGAGGCTCTAGGGAAGTCGGAGGAGAGAGCACTCATCTTGGGGTGGGCGATTGTACCGTGTTAAAAAAAATATAATGTGATTCAACTCATTTAAGGCGTTCTCAATTAGGGGAAATTTTTGAATTAGACCGGGCTACTTTGAAATCTGATGGTGTTTTTCGCAGCAGTCCAAGGGGTTGGTTCACTTTTGGTCATGCTACCTTTGCTTTGCTTTTCTTTTTCGGACACATTTGGCATGGCGCTAGAACATTGTTCCGAGATGTTTTTGCTGGTATTGATCCAGATTTGGATGCTCAAGTGGAATTTGGAACATTCCAAAAAGTGAGAGATCCAACTACAAGGAAACAGGCAGTCTGATACACATTGTTATGGTATCTTTCACCTCTCTTTTTTGATTTGACATGGGAACCATCTCCCATCCTTTCTTTGACTATTTTTCTTTCTTTATATGGGAAATTATTCCAAATGACAAATGAATAGGTGTGGAATTTTTCTAAAAAATAAAATTATGTAAGTTCTTCGCACCACTATGATGCTCAGACGGTCTTCAGTATTTGAGTTCACTTGTCCAATGACTGGCTAGGAAAGAACAAGATGCCCTAGCCCCTAGCCCAAAATCAAACATGGGTTCTAGCTCCTTACACCGACTCCAAAAACATTATATAGGATGTAATGTAAATTGGTACAAAACCAGGCAGTAAGATAACTCTATTAATCAAATAGACATGAACAGCAAACGGCTCCACCAAAAGGATGCATTTCATTCAGGACAGTAACAAGATTATTTATCGACCAGATTTGTAGAGATGTCAGTTCATTTATCCAATCCACGCACGTGCTAGATTGGTGCCAGAATGTAATTTTTGTGCATTCTGCAAGGAAAAAAGATATGTACAGAAAAGCATGGGGAGGAACTCATAGCAGCATTCAGAGAAGAAAAGCATCACAACCAGTATTCTCCCAGACCAGATCAGCTACATCGACCAGAGCTACATAGAATCGAGTGTCCACCATTCATCCAAAAGAAAACAAGCAACCGACCAGGCAGCAATTACAACACCTATCGACAAAGCTACAAGGAATCGGCCAGGTCGTCGGCTTCGGCTTCACCAAACCCGTAGGAGCTGAAGTGCTTCACCCTGAACTTCCACTCGCCCTTGGCGCCGTCAAACGAGATAAACTCGACTCCCTGCTCCTCAGCCTTCTTCACCAGCATCTCCTTGAACTTGTCCAACCTCGGCCCTTGCGTGTACTGCTCGCCTGTCTTCCTATTCATGCACTTGATGTTCAGGAGGGTCACCAAAGCAGCTTTGTTCAGGCCCTCGCCAACTGGGGGCTTCTTGCTATCGTCCTTGCACACAATCACTTCACGGTTATTGAATTCCACAATCGACTCCAGATCAAGGCCCCTCACATCAGTTTCTCCCAAGAATTTGATGCTGCCATAGCCTTCACGCCCAACAATGAAGTCTACAACCTGACTACAGTAGCCTGGCTCAGCACGTTCTTTGGCAGCAAGCTCCTCTAGACTGGGCTCCGTGAAGTAATCTGCCTGGGAGAGCTTAGGCACCATCTTCTCAACGGTAGCACCATTCACATGCCGTGCCACGGCCCCAGGCTCGCTTGATGCACGGTGGTTATCACTGTGGATGCCATTCTCCACTGTACCAGACCGAGTTGGTGTCATGGCAGCCTTATTGTGCTCCCTCCCAACAAAAGCATCTGTACAGTTCCTCAAATCAGAAACAAGTGACAAACAATTTTGCAAGTCTAGGGGAGAAAGAATACAGACAGTTCTAAATAAATACCTTTATGTTTGTCATTATCAGTTGAATCCCTTGGAATTGATTGTTGGCCAACCGCACTACGTGAAGGCCACTGGTCTGTTGGACGGATTATCAGACTTCTTGGGTTCTCTCTAGGGATGAAAAAGGCATCCGCTTTTGGTGTTACAGGGGATTCTTCATCATCAGCAAAGAATGGAACCTAAAGGAACAAAAAACAGAACCACACAATTATTTCTCAAACGTCTTTCATAAAACTCCATAAAGAAATATAAACTAAATAACAGTCCTAACCTTGCCATCAGATGTTGCATTATATTTTCGTGGCAGCAGCTTTATCCTCCTCTGTGACAAATGCCTAGGAACCACCATTGATAATGTTCTGCTCGGAAGGGGCTTCTCAGCAACCTGCAGGGCAGTAAATGTTTTTGTCAAGCAAATGTCCTTCCTCGTGGCTCTAGATACCCTCAGTAGCACAAACTGCTAATAAATAATACCCTCCTTGCTCATCTCTACTATCCTTCCACTCTACAGAAACTACTGCAAATACTTAAAGATGGTAAAAAAAATACTAACCGGCAAACTTGATATCCCATATTGGATAGAAGGTGAGGATCCACCATTCCCAATGGACATCTGAGGCATTGCTGGAAGTGTCCCAAAGGGATTTGAAACAAGAGTCGGCTGCATTACCATATTGGACTGGCTAGTAGTTCTGCATCAAGTATGCAACACGCTGTTACAAACATACAATTTGAAAAAATAATGCACTAACTACTAAATTCGAAAAAATAGATGCCAAATCATAATTAAGTGATAATAATAGTGTTTCTTAGTATTTATTATTCATGAATACAATTAAATCCTGAACCAAGTAAAAATCTGTGTTCCACTATAGAGATAAACAAGAACACAGCAGGGCAAATCTAGCATATACAATTGACTCACAGGACCATTAAGTAGTTTCTTCTTTCTCTACAAGCCTACACCGTCCATCTCCACATTATATATCAGTTTTGTTTATTGCACCATACTTACGTTCACCTTATCTGTACTCCCCCCCATAAAAAGGAAAGAATAAATGTACATGCGATAAGTAAATGGAATAGTCATACTGCTGTCCGAATGGAGCCATATTCATCTGGTTGGAAACACCAGAGAATCCACCTGTCAAAGCTTCAAGTGGCATACACACAAAAGCTCAAAAAAATGTTAATGAGAAGGAAGCATTAAGTATTAGGGGTCTGAATACTAACCTGGTTGAGTCTGAGGTTGGAATGAGAACGAGTTTGTAGATTGACCAGGGGCAGATTGTTGAAATGATGACTTAAAAATGAGCAAAGATCAACTCGTTATTTGCAAAGCAAAAGATATAGAAAACAAATATCAAGGATCACATGATAGGAATAATAATATGATAAAAGTGCAATGATTTATGAAGAATAATTATCTAAACAAAATATGGTAATTGCAAGGGGATAGGATACTTACTGTTTGAAAAGGTGAAGATGTGTTGCCAAACATCCCTCCACTGCTTCCGATGTTAGATGTATTGAACATACTCGTGGAGAAAGCTGGAGTGCTCGACTGCTGGTTAAATGAGTGGCTAAATGGCTGCTGCCCCATTGTAGGGGAAGACGTAAACAGCCCAGATGATTGAGTGCTATTACTAATGGATGACCCAGCATTGAAGGGATTTGGGTTGTTGAATAGTGAAGTAGTGGTATTATTTCCAAATAGAGAAGATGAAGTGTTTGCTGGGAATGTAGAACCACTTGTTTGTCCAAACGAGGAGGTAGTAGTTGTGGACGATGAAAAAGGGTTCAGAGTAGTAGCAAAAGCACTCGAAAAAGGTGAGGGTGAGGGGTTAGTAAATGGATTCACTGGTGCTGGTTGATTTGATTGAAAACTCGGCTGTGGAGATAAGAAGTTGTTCACTGCTGGAGTTGCAGAAGAGTTTGGTCCACCTGAGGGTTCAAAGTTCAAACGTTAAAACTTTCACAAGTTACAAAATCTAATGATACAAGCAACAAAATAATGGGACATTTGAAATAGAAGTAATGAGTTCAGTTTAATTGCAATTAAGGGGAAAAATAACTACAGCTAAGCTATACCAGAAGCCTGAACATAATATCTATCCCAGTTCATAGAAAATAAGAACCAATTAGCCGCAGATGTCTAGAAATGAGGTTACATATGAAGCAATAGCATACTACTCGATTCCAGACAATTCCTTTACCTTTGTCCCCACGCTGGTAATCTTCCCACCTCAATTCTTCATGACTCTTCTCTTTGTATGCAGGCATGGCTGATATGGAATCAAGTTTTGCAGCAGGCTGAGAGCCACTTGCAGCAGTGTCAGCATCAGGTGTTTGTACATAAGGCTGTATTCTGGTTCCTCCAGATTGACTTCCAAACGTAGTTTGCCCAAATGCTGGTGCAGCTGTTTGCGAGCCTGAAACTCAAAAAAGAAACTGATAAGATAATCCGCAATTACACAACTGCTACAGCACATATAATGTAAGACCGTAATGTGATGCACTCAACACCAAGCCAAAATTATACAAACATAACCAAGTAAAGGTGAATATCCAGTGGGGGAACCTACCGAATGGAGAAGTTTGTGCTCCAGAGGGTGAAGTTGTTCCGAAGAGGGTGCTACCAGTTGCAGCTGCTGATTGTCCAAAAGACGGTGAAGAACCAAAACTAAAAGCACTTGCTGGCGTGGTTGAAGTTCCAAAAGCTGGAGCACTACTCACACCAAATGCTCCGGTACCTGAAGATCCAAAACCAGGAGTTGTGGTTGAACCAAAGGGCGCCGAACCAAATTCTGGGGTGCTGGAAGCACCACCAAATAAGGATGTTGATGTGGAGCCAAATGCTGGAGTCGTTGTGGAGCCAAATGCTGCCGTTGTTGTGGAACCAAAGGCAGGCGTAGTTGTGGTGCCAAAAGTGCTGTTGCCAAATGTTGGCTGTGTTTGCTGAAATGTGCTACCAAATGGACTAGACTGGCTAGGAGATGATCCAAAAACCCCAAAGCTTGGCTTTTGTCCGAATAAAGATCCTGAAAATTTTGCAGAGTAGAGAGCGTTAAATCGCAAGCCACAAAACTGTCGGTCTAAAAAGGAAACGAGACAAAACAAAAATAGTACTCCCTCCGCCCCATAATATAGGATGTTATTACAACCGAGATATGAGTATATCGGTTGTAATAACATCTTATATTATGGGACGGAGGTAGTAGCATCTATTACCTTCAGAAACCTACCCTTTATTTCTATGCACTAACAAAGGGACAGCATGGACTAACGAGTTTATAGGGTGACAGTATTTCAAGTCCTAGTCCTACACTCCTACTGATGAAGGAAATAGTTGTACCGATCATAAACTTCAACTACTAGCAGCAGTTACTATTTTTAATACTTGACAGAGATATTTCAAAGTAAAGCTTTAAACTGTAGTGCTAGATAACACAGCCTAAAAGGTTGCTGTAGCATAGCTTTGTTCTGTCTATAACAGTGAGTTGCAAGATTCATTGCCAGATTCTTCTTTGATATTTCAAGGTTGGCAATTAAACACATAGCAGGTGCAATATAGGTAAAGATCCAGTAAATGCTGCATAACAAATGTGTTCCAAGTTGCGGAAGAATAGAAATTAAACGCTGAGATTGTGAGAATGGTACAAACCACCACCAAAGTTAGAGGATGCGGCGCCAAACGCCGGGGCTGGCGATGT
Organism: Elymus sibiricus; assembly: GCA_039707655.1. NCBI lineage: Eukaryota > Viridiplantae > Streptophyta > Magnoliopsida > Poales > Poaceae > Elymus > Elymus sibiricus. The sequence continues at coordinate 123,602,346 of CM077670.1, forward strand.
ACCAAAAGCTGGCGTGGAGCTCCCAAACGGAGAGGACGACGGGGTGCCAAATGCAGGTGTGGATGGCTGGCCAAAGGCGCCGGTTGATGTAGCGCCAAACGCCGGAGTGGCTTGCTGGCCGAAGGCGCCGGTTGATGTAGCGCCAAACGCCGGAGTGGCTTGCTGGCCGAAGGCGCCAGTGGATGTAGAGCCAAACGCCGGGGTGGATTGCTGGCCAAAGGCGCCAGTGGAAGTAGCGCCAAAGGCTGGGGTGGACTGCTGGCCAAAGGCGCCAGTGGATGTGGCGCCAAAGGCCGGAGCAGATGGCTGGCCAAAGGTGGAGGTAGCGCCGAAAGGCGAGGTGGTCCCTGTCGGCGCCCCAAATGCGGGGGTCGGGCTGCCGAAGGGTTTGGGCGCGAAGGGATTGTTGGTGGCGGCGTTGGGCTGGCCAAAGCCCTGTTGGGTCCCGAAGGGGTTGGTTGAGGTCTGCCCAAAAGGGCTCGCGGATGACTGCCCGAATGCTGCAAAAAAGGATGATCAAACAGCAGGTTAGCAACCATGGCAATAACTTTCATTCATAGGCAAAACTGGAAGAGTATAAGCAAACGATAGTAACTGAAATCCGCAAGCAAAACAATAGAAGAACCATATGCCCAGGCAGAAAAACTTGATGGATGGTTTATCAACACTGTAGCGCGAAAGCATTATTATTAGTAACGTATCATCAAATGGGGGATCTCGACTGCGAAACCTAGCCGCCGATCACAGCGGACGATGAGACAGTGGCTACTACTATAGCAATACCGACAGCAACCGAGGGAAGGCTAAGCGCACGGGGAAACCCTACCTAGGTCAGAGGATGGCGTGCGGGGGGAGAGAAGGGGAGGAAGGTGCTTACGATTGCTAGCGCCGAACATGGCTGGTTGATGGTAGTGTTGGCGGCGGAGGAGACGGTGAGTCACCGGGCCGTCGGCGACTGCGGCGGCGGCGGCAGCCGGGGGTGGGGGTTGCTTCTCCTTCCTCGCTGTCGATTGATGTGGTGTTGGTTTAGGAGGAGACGAAAAGATAATCGAAAGGTGGAGGAGGGGGATCTGGATCTGAGGCTGGAGGGTGGGGCCCCGACGTCTGTGTCTTTGTCCTCTTGGGACCGTGCCGCGGCTATATAGCGGGGGAGGATAGCTTAGGAACAACGCCACAGGACAGACACCAGCGGCCAGCTGACGCTATTCTCTACCGCGACGCGTAGTCGCGTAGCTTACTTTCAACGCCAACAAAAACGACGAAACCGTTTGCTGGGCCCTCCGGGCTTCAGGCCCATGTACACGTGAATGGAGCTGGGCTCCTGAAAGCACTTTCACCACACCAGCACGGCGCAATGGTGGTCTTCAGCACAGCACTGGTGGTCTTCAGTTGCCTGAACGCCGTCGCGGACAGGGGACAGCGGATGAGCGGGGCATGAGAAGGGTGAGGAAGGAAGGAGGGCAGGGGGCTCTGATTGGTGCCACTGCCACCAGGCGGCAACCCGTTGGACATAGAGGAGTGCTTCATCATACGCGGAGGCGTCCCGACTTGACGCCGTCGCCGGTTTGCGGCAGATCCGATTCCGAGGAGAGGAGGAGAGCTGTGTGTTGGTGGAGGGCGGTCGGAGGCCTAAGCTGTAGCAGCGTCAAATTTTAGTTTGTATTTGCTCATTGCAAATATCTTGAACGGTAACCCTTAAATCCTTTGACTTGTTGATGAGTTGGAAAAAAGTGAGTCCAAACGAAACTGAATTGCTTGTTTGTTAGCGGCAGAACATCAAACACATGACGGATGCTTCATGAATCATGATCAACCGTCGACTTTGTGCCAATCTAGCTTACCATAAACTTCATACATCCTTAATTTGATCCTCAAAATGTTACAAAGTTACATTCATATATGGTACTCCCTCTGTAAACAAATGTAGGACGTTTTTGCAGTTTAAATTAAACTGCAAAAATGTCTTACATTTTTTGTGTACAGAGGGAGTACTTTGGAGCACAAAAAGGTTTGTGTCTACTTTTTCCAAGTATATATGCTTCAGAGTCTTCAATAGAACTGAAATAATCTATGTCTCCCCACCCTTTGTTCCCAAGATCGGCGTGCCGCATAGAATAGTAGTAGTACTGATTACATTTATTGAACAATTCAAATAAACTGGACCACCTTTCGCACAAAAAAAAAAAAAAAAAAAAAAAAAAAAAAAAAACCTACTAGACCACATGCATACAAAACCCGTGCCATTAATTTGTACTCTGAGAAGTTATTGTCAATCGTTTCATCTCATTCATCGACAATCATTTCGTTTCATCTAGCAGCTAAACAGCAGTCAACCGAGAACGTTGCGTTAGCTCTTCAAAGGCGCGCATCGCTTCACTGTCAAGTCCTCCCGCAAACTACAAATTCCAAGAAACCAAGCAAATAAAATGAGCATGGCATCGTCCTTGATTCATTCGAGGGACGGGCGTAGTACATACCTGGTGAACCCTATATGTGAAGCGCACGCTCTGAGCAACAAGAGCAGCCTCATTCCCTCCTCCTGTATAAGCTGTTATTTCCTTGAGGGCTCTTTTCATGTACACCTTTGCCAGTGTTACTGATGCCACCCTCATCTGCAAATTCAAACAAACCAACAATTCCCAACCGGTTAATCTCTGTTTGACGCCAATATCAAGTACAGAGATACTATTTTTTAACTGAATACAGATATACTACATACTAGTTAACTGACTACCTTCGAAGCAATCCCTGAATCAAGCATCCATTCGGTCGGAATTCCAAACTGTTTATAGCACGGCATCACCGAGCTCCTCAGGTTCACCAATCTCTTCATGCTCTTCTCCAACCTGGCAAACAATTAAGTACAGTAATTAATCAAGTTTCAGCACCCAAATCACGTGTCAGCTCAATTGGTTCTTGATTTCGTACTTATCCAGCATGCTTGATATCTTCCTCAGAGTAGCCTCACAAGAAGTAGGGCTGCCATCGTCAGCGTTCAGGGAAGAGATCTCTGTTACAACACACTTGAGATCCCGGTATTCAAACGCTGCTTCCCAGAGTGCATCGGCTTTCCTCTCCGGCCAACTGAAGTGCTTCAACACGCCTGTCTCATCAGACTGAATTTCACAGCAACCAAGTTTGATCAGTAACCACCTCACCAACCATCCCAGCTGCCGTCCTTGCACTGGTACTGGTAAAAACGACAAATGGAACCAAATATAACTGTGTTTGCTTGTGTTGGACTTGGGAGAGAGGAGTACCTGCAGACAGCGTCCTGCTCTTGTCTGGTTGCTCGCGTGAGTATCTCTTGTGTGTGGTGACACCCTGGAACGAGAGAGCTGGGGCTCCTCTTCTAGGTCAGCCCCATATGGGCCTGGGCCACTTGGGCCTCACATTCAACACTCCCCCTCAAGAGGGGTGATAGATATCTATCATTCCCATCTTGTCACACACTAGATTGCATTCTTTAGTTCCCAATCCTTTAGTCAAACAGTCTGCAATCTGTTGCCCAGAACTCACATGCTCAATCTTGATGATCCCAGCGTCAAGCTTTTCTTTGATGAAGAATCTGTCTATTTCCACATGCTTGGTTTTATCATGCTGCACTGGATTGTGTGCTATGTTGATTGCTGATTTGTTATCACACCACACATTCATACAACTTGTCTTCAATATCTTCAATTCTGCCAATAGATTTCTGGTCCACAACATCTCACTCAGTCCCTTGGACATGGCTCTGTATTCAGCCTCTGCAGTTGATTTGGAAACAACAGGTTGTTTCTTGCTTCTCCAAGATACTAGATTTCCTCCTACAAAGACACAATAGCCTGAAGTTGATCTCCTGTCATCCAGACAGCTAGCCCAATCAGCATCACAATAACCATCTACAACAAGATGTCCATAACTCTTGAACAACAGTCCCTTCCCAGGAGAACCTTTCAAGTATCTCAAGATTCTATGTACTGCGTCAAGATGTCCACTTCTAGGCTCATGCATGTATCTGCTCACAACACTTACTGCAAATGCAATGTCTGGTCGTGTATGACACAAGTACAACAATCTTCCCATCAATCTTTGATATCTCTCCTTATTCACTGGCTCTCCTGACTGAGCTGTCAATTTGTGGTTTTGATCAATTGGAGTTGATGCTGCCCGACATCCTAGCATTCCTACATCACTTAGGAGATCTAAAGTATACTTCCTCTGAGATAGCGCAATCCCCTTGGCAGACCTGGCCACTTCTATGCCCAGGAAGTATTTGAGTCGGCCCAGATCTTTGACTTCAAAGGCCTTACCCAAACACTCTTTCAGTCTCGTTATTTCTTCTTTGTCATCCCCTGTGATAATAATATCATCCACATATACGGCAAGTATAGTGATTTTCCCTTCTTTATGTCTGTAGAACAGTGTATGATCACCGTTACACTGCCCATACCCCATACTACATACCGCACGTCTGAACTTGTCGAACCATGCTCTCGGAGACTGTTTCAGACCATAAAGAGATTTCTTTAACCTGCATACCTTGCCAACAGTCTCAGACGTAGAGAACCCCGGTGGGATCTCCATGTAGACTTCCTCCTTCAGGTCCCCATGCAAGAAAGCATTCTTCACATCAAGTTGATGTAAGGACCACCCGAAATTCGCTGCACAGGAGATCAGGATCCTCACAGTGTTCATCTTTGCTACTGGAGCAAAGGTCTCATCATAGTCAATGCCGTAGGTCTGGCTATACCCCCTTGCCACAAGCCTTGCTTTGTACCTTTCAATCTTCCCTTCTGCATTCTGCTTCACAGTGTATACCCACTTGCAGCTGACTGCCTTCTTTCCTCTTGAAAGAGGTGTTAGCACCCATGTCTTGTTCTTACTTAATGCCTCCAGCTCCTCTATCATAGCTGCTCGCCACTTTGGATCCACTTTTGCTGCCTTCCAATCAGTTGGAAGAGACACTAGCTGAAGAGAAGCAACAAATGCTTTGTGGGCTGGAGATAATGCTTCATACGAAACATAATTTCCAATATCATTGGCATCGAACCCATACTTTGGCTCGGGTATCCCTACTTTTTCTCGAGTACCTTTTCTCAAAGCAATTGGCAAGTCCTCTGTGTCAACTGAGCTTGCATTGCTGCCTTGCTGCTCCCCCTGCATCTGTGCTGGCTGCTCCCCCTGAACATGATGCTGGCGTCTTGAATATACTTGAGGATTACGCTCCTCATTCACCTTCTGCCACCTATGAGAAGCATCATCTTGCTTCCGTGAATACACCTTTAGCTGCTCCTCTTGCTCTGCCGTCCACCTCGGTACACAACCGATCTGGGTGGGAGCAATCGGTCCTTCACTCTGTGGTGTTATCATTTTCTGGGGCTGCTGTTCGCTTCGCTGTACCGGAATATCACCCTCAATTGGTTGCTGCAGCACTGGATCGGCACCACTACAATTATCATTCCCACTATCACCACTCTCCCCCTCTTGAGCAATTTCCGGTTGGAGACATTGGTCAAGTTCTTCAAACAAGACACTTAGGTCAGTTTTTTCACCATAAAAGGGTTCCGATTCCCGGAACGTAACATCCATGCTCACAAATGTCCTCCTCTCAGACGGACTCCAGCATTTGTACCCTCTTTGTCCTGAAGAATACCCAATAAAGACACACTTGACTGCCCGAGGATCCAGTTTGTTGACTGATGGCCTGTGATCACGAACAAAACAAGTGCAACCGAATACCTTGGGGGGAACTGGGAATTTATTTTCTGTGAAAACCAACTCACACGGTGATTTCATGCCTGTCACCCGGGATGGCGTGCGGTTGATCAAGAAGGTGGCCATCATGACAGCTTCACTCCACAAGAACTTGGGCACATTCATGGTGAACATCAATGCCCGGGCCACCTCCAGCAGGTGGCGATTTTTCCTCTCTGCCACCCCATTCTGAGGAGGTGTGTCCGGACAAGATGTTTGATGCAGGATGCCCTTGTCCGACATGAAGGCACCAATGGCCTTGTTAACATACTCAGTGCCATTGTCGGATCTGAGTGCTTGAATTTTCACATTAAATTGAGTCTGAACAAGTGCATAAAAAACTTTGAAACACTGAAACACTTCATCTTTATGTTTCAGAAGATAGACCCAAGTCATCCGAGAATGGCAATCAATGAACGTAACGAAGTACTTCATACCACTGACAGATACCACAGGACATGTCCATACATCAGAGTGGATTAACACAAAAGGAGATATGCTCCTGATCCCCTTACTCACATATGAGTTTCTGGTATGTTTAGCAAACTCACACGCATCACAGTTTAGCTTGCTCTTGTCCACACCACTCATGACATCAGGAAATACTTGATACATTTTGTCAAAAGACACATGTCCCATCCTACAGTGATGGAGTACGGCTCTAGTCTCCTTATCATCGGCAACTGCAGCTAGCATGTGCATTCCCTCCTGGTTCGTCATGCTGCGGTCCATGTACCACAGGCCCCTACGCCTCGTTCCAGTCCCAAGACTCCTGCCCGTCGACCTCTCTTGGATCAAGAACACAACCTTGTCAAGAATTATACGGCAATCAATTTGGTCAACCAAAGCACTCAAGGACACTAAGTTCACGGGAAAAGCTGGCACATGCAGCACTGAGGATAATTCAATACTCGGTGTGCAGCTAACTGTCCCAACACCTGTGATGGGCTGGGCTGTGCCATCTGCTGTGTGAATGGTTTTCTGATGTGTGGGAGAGTGTGGGATATAGGATTTAAACTCATTGAAGTCTCCAGCAACATGTTGTGATGCTCCAGAATCAAGCACCCATTCAGAATTTATTTTATGGGCTGCTATTGATGCATGTTCAGTGTCACCCTCATTTGTATAGACAAAGTTGGTATAACTGGTAGCAGTCTCCTCGACTTTCACCGACATGGACACGACTTGTATGATCTTCCTCCTGATCTCTTCCAACCCAATCCTCACCTTTTCTTTCTCATTAGCAGTTTCAGATTCAGCCACAATCACTCTCTTGACAAGAGATTCCATGACATTGGTCACCACACGGATGGACTCGAGAATATCATCGATATCTCCATCATTCTTGGCCGGCTGCTCCAGCCCGGCCTTGAAATCCTTCACCGGATCCTCTGCCATCAGCAGCAACAGCAGTGCAAAGACAGCAGCAGTTCCAGCAGCTTGCAAACAACAGCAGCAGTAGCACTAGCAGTTCAGCCAACCTCTCCACTGCCAATCCACAGCAAATTCAGCAGCAGCAGCACAGGCACCAGCAGCCCAACTCCAGCCTGTCCTCTACCTCCGCCAAGCAGCAGCCTCCTCGCAGCTCCCTGCACAGCCTCTCCCGCGTGCTCACCCAGTAGCAGCAGCAGACACAACCTCCTTCTCCTCTTCACCTCCCGCAGCACCGCAGCCCGCGGAGCAGCAGCAAGCAGCAGCCGCAGCACACCCCACTCTCCTCGAGGAGACCAAGCCGCTCCTCAGCTTCCTCCTCCAGCCGCGCAGCACCAGCTCTCCACCTTCTCGCCGGACCCAGCCAGCCGTCGTCGCCCGCGCAGCCGGCGCACAGCCGCACGCACACGCGCGGACAGCCACGCCCAGATGCGCCTCCGCCTCCTCGCCGGACCCCGCCGCCGGCCGGCGACTAGACCGCCGGTGCCGCCGTCGCCGCCTCCTCCAGTGCCCCTTCGGCCTGGTCTGATACCATGTTGGACTTGGAAGAGAGGAGTACCTGCAGACAGTGTCCTGCTCTTGTCTGGTTGCTCGCGTGAGTATCTCTTGTGTGTGGTGACACCCTGGAACGAGAGAGCTGGGGCTCCTCTTCTAGGTCAGCCCCATATGGGTCTGGGCCACTTGGGCCTCACATTCAACAGCTTGATTACCAGAGTTGAAAGTTGTTGATCAAGCCAATCAACAAAGGTCAGCACTTGCTCCACATCGGTGTAAGTAGTAGTCTGAGCTTTGTTAATGAGACCATTGATGAAGTCTCCTTTTGTTTCGACATCCGTCTTGATCTGAGCAAAAGATAGATATACATCTAGTAAGAAATCATGTCTAGCAAAAAAAAAAATCCAGGGTCGTTTCATGGCGTAGTGCTGACCGCCAATAAGTGCGTGGAGCGGTTCTGTAGCTCGCCGACGATGCTGTTGTGATGAGCAGCACTGACAGTCACAGCTTTCTTGGTGTCACGCTTGTTCAGGGAGTTGTACATCTCAACCAACGCGGTTGCCTTGTTCACTGTGCCTATTGTGCCACGTTGCGGAGGGGGAGGTGGCGGTGCCGGGGCTCTTTCGAGGATTTTACTAGGTGGTGGTGGCGGCGGCGGTGAGGGGGGCTTCGGGGGCTGTGGTTTGCTCATGGCACTGTCTTTTAGGTTGTTTCGTTGCGCCACAGCGGTCTGGGCCTGCTGAATTGAGAATCAAAAATCATTTGCTGTCTGTTAGCCACTCGCTGCTGTGTACAGTTGTGAATGAACATGGACATCTCATATAGATCAAAGCAGGTTGCAGGTAAAGGGAGAGATGTACTAGTACATAAATTCAGTTTTGTTTTCAGGAAATGGAAGAAGAAGCAACTGCAGAGTGATCAAAGAGGTCTGTGCTGACATGGAACCCAACTTACATGGATGTCATGCTGCTCCTGAAGCCGGGTGATGGTGCAGCGCGCAAGGGCGAGCTGGTGCGTCAGGCCGCTCTTGTCGCATTCCAGCTCGGTGTTGAGCAGCTGCAGCCTCTCCACCTCCTTCCTCAGGGCCTCCACCTCCCCACGCAGCTTGCGCGTCTCCTCCTCGGAATCCTCCTTATGCCTCTTTGGCTTTGCAGCTGCACCAGTCACCACTCTCTCCTCCTTGCTGCTCACCCTCACAAGCCTCCTGGCTCGAGGAGGGGTGGCGGGTGCCGGAGCTGGAGAAGAAGAAGCTTCCTTGACGGGTGCAGCTGCTGCTCTTGGAGCCCTGGTTCGTGCGGCCACCGATGGCGAGGAGATCCTGCCGCCATGGCCGTTGCTCAAAACCTGCTGCTTCATTGCGTGTGTGAATCCAAGGAGCAGCCTAAGCTAGTGCTCTACTCTAGTCTTTATTGTTGTGTTGCGACCTGAACTGAAGAATACTCAGTGTCAGAAAGGAAGTGTCACACCCGATGTGTCATCATCGGTGGACTAGTGTAAGGGGAGGAGAAGAGAGTGGGCCACAGCCCAGGGTGTTGTTGGGCCGCGTGTGGCCAACGACCGTGTGTGCGTGAGGGGTACTTAGGCTGTACCATGACATGAGTTAAGCAGCAATGGAAATTAGATCTGAACCTTCTCATCCCCTCTTCGTCTAGCTCTCACCTACTGCTCTGTTTTCTCTCCCCTTCCTTCCCTGTGCGATCGATCCACTTTCCTAGGGTTCTCGGTCGTCACAATTGGTATCTAGAGCCACAAATTTTTTCTCCTATGCTGCAATCCGCGCCACCGCACCATAACCTCTTAGACAAATCGGTAACATCCACTGTTGCAGGTGCGGATTTGCTTCGGCGAATTCGCACAGAATCATGCACAGGGTTCGATTTGTTCGGAGCGGGAGCCACGGCGCCGTCCAAGCCCTCTGCACAGACGCGGCAACTCATCGTTGCCATGGACACGCAGACGGCAAACCTCACATCCCTCATGGAGAAGCTCCTCGCGCGATTTGACGAGGAGAAGGCGGCGGCGGACAAACGCGCGGAGGCGCAAACGGCGTTCAATACCCAAGTGTCGCAGGAGCTATAGAGCTTGGCGAAACAGATCGGGGTCACCCAAGCGGAGGTCGACGACGTGCTCAAGGTCGCGACCACCTCAACCTCGTCGGCTCTCTCCGCCAGATCCGTCGTCGACGACCCGGCCACCGCCGTGCTGCACACGCCGGCGCCCAAGGAAGGACCGCATCAACCCGCGCCCGCTCCACCACCACAGGGGCCCCGTGCACCTCCACCTCCGGGCGCGTTACCCATGCCGCACGCCCTCACCGGCGGGCCGCCGCATGTGCGCCTGGTCAACGAGTGTCCGCCCCTCCTTTCCAGGCCAGAGTCACTGGCCGCTCCGCCAGAGCACGTTCACCTGCAACAGCTGCGCGAGGATCACGACATCAGACCACCGAAACACCACTTTCCCCGCTTCGACGGTGAAGGGCCGCGCCTCTGGCTCAATCGTTGCTTAGCTTACTTTGAGCTCTATCGCGTGCCGGAGCACAATTGGGTGGCCACCGCAGCACTCTATGTAGAGGGCCATGCCGCGCTCTGGCTCCGAGCGTTTCGGCAGCAGAATCCAGTTCTCCACTGGGATATGTTCAGGCGTGCTCTCGAGGAGGAGTTTGGACCAGAGGAATTTGAGTCTATGATGCACAATCTCTTGCAATTGAGGCAGACCGGTAGTGTGGTGGACTACAGGCAGCAATTCGAAGTTTACATGTACAATTTGCTAGCGCTGGATGCTACTCTCAGCCCGAAATTCTTTGTCACTCAATTTCTATTGGGCCTGAAGGATGAGCTTCGAGCAGCAGTACGCATTCAAGCACCCAATAGCATCACGAGGGCCACAGTTTTTGCAAGGATTCAGGAAGAAGAGCTTGAAAATCAGCGTTCCAAGTCGCGGCCGCCGCATACGGGCAGATCATCACCACTGCTCTATGCGGCACCACCACCAGGCAGACCGCCACCAGCACCATCCACAGGACCTGCAGTACCTCTTCCCCGACCGATCGCACCAGCCAAACCAGCCACAGATGACTTTGGCAGAGAGCGACAACTACGTGATTACAGACGCCAACATGGCCTTTGTTTCCGCTGTGGGGAGAAGTACTCCAAGGAACACCAGTGCAAGCGCTCTGCTCAGCTCTTGACGATTGAGGTGGGGGAATACGGGGAAGTTCTGTCCGATGACGCAGTGCGCGCCCTTGAACTACTGGATGAGCCGGCGGCCACGGAACCGGCCTGCTGCTTACTGTCAGCCAACGCTGTGGAGGGTACAGAATCCGTGGAAACTATCCATCTTCGCGCAACTGTTGGCGATCAGACAATGTTGTTGCTGGTGGATTCTGGCAGTACCCACAGTTTTGTCAATGCGTCCTTTGCCAAACTCATTGCCGCGGAGACCCAACCCATCACCACAGTAGCTGTCAGAGTGGCTAACGGACAGCAACTGCAGTGCACGGAAATGGTTCCGCAGCTGCAATGGACTGCACAAGGACACAAGTTCAGTACAGACATGCGTGTCCTGCAACTCGGGGTCTATGACGCAGTTCTGGGAGTGGATTGGCTTGCTCAACATAGCCCGATGCAGTGTGATTGGAACCTTAAGACAATTCAGTTTACTAGTGAAGGAACACCGGTGCATCTCACGGGTGTCCGATCAGATGAGACACCAGCCATCACAGCACTGGATGTAGCACAATTGTGGCAAATGCATGAGGCAAACGAGATTTGGGGCGCTGCTCTTCTAGACATGCAAGCTCTGTCTTCACACCATGTCGACGAACCAATTCCCCCGGTTATTCAACAAGTGCTGATAGAATTTCGCGATATCTTCGACGAACCGACAACACTTCCCCCGCACAGGCAATATGATCATGCCATCAATCTAGAACCCGGAGCAGCACCAGTGAACTACAGACCCTACCGTTACTCTTCGCTGCAAAAAGACGAGATCGAACGGCAAGTTTCAGAGATGTTACGCACAGGGGTGATCACACACAGCATGAGCCCGTTTGCAGCCCCTGTACTTCTGGTGAAGAAGAAAGACGGCACCTGGAGGTTTTGCGTGGATTACCGCCGCCTCAACGCGGTTACCATCAAAAACAAATTTCCTCTGCCAATCATCGACGAACTCTTGGATGAACTTGCGGGTGCCGCCTTCTTTTCCAAGATTGATCTACGAACTGGCTATCATCAAATCCGGATGCGAGAGTGTGATGAAGAGAAAACAGCATTCAAAACACACCACGGACACTTCCAGTTCAGAGTCATGCCCTTCGGCGTCACCAACGGACCACCTACATTTCAGTGCTTGATGAATTCAGTCTTCTCTGGTCCGAGCCGTAAGTTCGTCATTTCATTTCTTGACGACATCTTGGTATTCAGCTGTTCTCTACAGGAGCATGTGGAGCATCTTCTCACTGTCTTTTCCATCCTCCGACAACACCAACTGTATGCCAAGGATTCCAAGTGCTCATTTGCTCAGCCACGCATTGAGTATCTGGGGCACGTCATTTCACGAGAGGGTGTATCAACAGATCCCAGCAAGACAAGTGCGATGCGCGAGTGGCCTACACCAACAAATGTCACCGAGCTTCGGGGATTTCTTGGTCTCACCGGTTATTATCGCAAGTTTGTACCGTGCTATGGGATCATCGCCAAGCCGCTCACACAATTATTGACAAAGAAAGGGTTCCTGTGGTCAGCCCCAGCTCAGGCAGCTTTCGATCTTCTCAAGCAAGCTATGGTGCAGACACCGGTACCGGCCCTTCCCGATTTTGCAAAGCCGTTCTCCATTGAAACTGATGCGTGTGACACCGGAGTGGGAGCAGTGCTGGTACAGGAGGGTCACCCCGTCGCCTATCTCAGTAAGGCGTTGGGTGTGCGCAATCAGCGGCTTTCCATATACGAGAAGGAGTTTCTTGCTGTCGCCATGGCTGTTGACCGGTGGCGCCCGTACCTCCAGCGAGCTCCATTCACGATTGTCACGGACCACAAGAGTTTATGCAGTTTGGGAGATCAGCAATTGGAGACAGAGTTGCAGCGCAAAGCTATGGCAAAGATGGTGGGGCTACAATTTTCTTTCAAGTATCGGCGCGGCCAGGACAATGGCGCCGCAGATGCTCTGTCTCGCGTCGGCCACTTGTTGTCATTGGACGCTCTGTCCATCTGTCAACCCCAATGGCTTCAGGAAGTAGCAAACTCCTATGAAACGGACCAGGATGCTCAAGACCTGTTGCAACAATTGGCTTTGTCCAGCCCAGATGAGCAAGGTTATGAACTACGGCAAGGTGTCATCCGTCATCACAACAAGCTGTGGATTGGGGCCAACTCAGCCATTCAAACTAAGTTGATCAGTGCCTTTCATTCAAGTGCAGTGGGAGGCCATTCGGGTGTCACAGCAACTTACCAACGTATCAAGAAGCATTTTACTTGGCGTGGTCTGAAACAGGCTGTCGAAGATTTTGTGCGCCAATGTGAGGTCTGCCAGCATGCCAAGCACGAGCAGATCAAGACCCCCGGGCTTTTGCAACCATTACCGATACCCACACAGCCGTGGCACGATCTCACGATGGATTTCATTGACGGTCTGCCATCATCCGAAGGGTATGAAGTAATCATGGTCGTGGTGGACCGGTTCACTAAGTACGCGCATTTTGTGCCCCTGCGTCACCCTTATACTGCAGCTTCAGTGGCGCAGGCGTTCTGGGACAACGTGATCAAGCTACATGGAGTGCCTCACTCGATCGTCTCAGACCGCGACAAGGTGTTCACAAGCAACATGTGGCGTGCTCTGCTGGAAGCTGCTGGCACCAAATTGAGCTACTCTACGGCATATCATCCTCAAACCGATGGTCAAAGCGAGCGGGTAAACCAGTGTCTCGAGATGTATCTTCGTTGTGCGGTCCATGACAACCCCAAGCAGTGGCGGAAGTGGCTCCCAACGGCAGAATTCTGGTATAACACCACACATCATTCCTCCTTGAACACTTCGCCTTTCCAAGCTTTATATGGTCAGGAACCCAACTTGGGAGGTCTACCGACACTCGCCACACATTTGCCGGAGGACGCCGGAGCTGACCTGGACTGGGCAGTGCATAACACCAGACTGCGTGCCCAACTCGCACGGGCTCAGAATCGATGCAAGCTGAAGGCCGACAAAAACAGGACAGAACGATCTTTTGATGTGGGTGATCAGGTGTTACTCAAGCTGCAACCGTATGTCCAGTTGTCTGTGGCCAGCCGCCCTTGTCCCAAGTTAGCCTACAAGTTCTTCGGGCCCTTCACTATTGAGCAGCGCATTGGCACCATGGCGTACAAGCTAGCACTACCGTCGGACAGTCGTGTGCACCCAGTCTTTCATGTGTCTCAGCTGAAGCCATTCACGCCGGACTACTCACCAGTGTTCTCGGAGCTGCTTCGCACGCCATACCTCACTGCTGCACCCTTGCAGCCAGTGGCTATTCTCTCTCGTCGCATGGTCAAGAAAGGGAGCAATTCAGTGGTGCAAGTGCAAGTGCAGTGGTCTTCGCTTTCATCAGATTCAGCTACTTGGGAGGATTACACGGTGCTGCATCATCGCTACCCGATGGCCCCGTGTTGGGATGAAGACGCTGCCGCTCAAGGGGGGGCAAATGTCACACCCGATGTGTCATCATCGGTGGACTAGTGTAAGGGGAGGAGAAGAGAGTGGGCCACAGCCCAGGGTGTTGTTGGGCCGCGTGTGGCCAACGACCGTGTGTGCGTGAGGGGTACTTAGGCTGTACCATGACATGAGTTAAGCAGCAATGGAAATTAGATCTGAACCTTCTCATTCGTCTAGCTCTCACCTACTGCTCTGTTTTCTCTCCCCTTCCTTCCCTGTGCGATCGATCCCCTTTCCTAGGGTTCTCGGTCGTCACAGGAAGGTGCTGCCCGGGTGGTGGTTGGCGATGGCAATATATATTGGCAACTTGGCATGCAGCATGTGGGTTGTGGAACTGGAATCAGCACACAGCTCAGCTCTTTGTTGACTGCAAAGCGGCAGATACAAACAAGAGAATTATCAGTGTCTATGAAATGCAGTGAGAAAAAGAGAGGGCAACAGCCTGCCTGCCTGAACCTGATTGCTGTGTTTAATGCAAAAGTAGGGTGTGGTAGGCTGCTTCAGTTGAGAGTGGCCAATCGGCCATGATCGTGAGAGGACAAACAGGACCAGAAAGCAGAGACACAGCAATAAACCAGTGCTGTTACTATTTAACCAACCGAAAACACAGTACACTGTTGCATTACATTGCAATACGAGATCTACTCTATTCTACATGTCAAATGGTAATTACCGCCCCTCAAGTTTGTATTATTCTGGTGTATGAAGACTCTATTTATTTTATCATGCGGTAATTTCCTGTAACTTGGTGTGTACTTGCATCTGGATTATTTATGCATTGGTTGAGGTTCTTCTTGTAATCCCATCTTAGGGGGTTAAAAAATAGTGCAGGCTGCGGAAAAACAGGTGGAAAGACAAGACAGCAGCACATAAAGCATTGGATGCTACTAATACAGACCAAATAATTAAGCCACACACATTTAATATTGAGGGCAGGCAGTTGACAAAAGGCCGGGGTAGTTGTGGCTGGAGCACTAGTATATACTTCTAGACCATGTGAGAACCATTTAGCTGAATGTATACAGTTTAATTTGAAGCAGCACACCAAAATCTGCACATTTCAAGAAATAGATAAGCAATTCATGTTCAAGGCTCACTAACAATTTGTCCCTCTTTTTTTTCTTTACTTTTGTAACTTTAAGACAGACTTTGCTTTTCATTTGTTTAATATACATGTCTGGTGTGTGCGCCACCTGGCTTTCTCACCAGTGCGCCACCTGGCTTTCTCACCAGTCACCACTAGTTCAATACAAAATTAATTTGGCATAATACAAGTGATCAGTTCATTGCCAAAACACATGCAACTGAAGACTGGTGGTAGTGTTTGCCGTCTTTTGTCTTTGCCTTTTTAGTGTAATAGTTTAACAACTGACCCAATCACCCTAACTAGTTTTATACTTTAAGCAATGGCGTAATCATGAAGCATGACAGACCAACCCCATGCACTAGGCTGAATCTAAGCTAACTCGCCTAAGTGACAACAAAACAAACAAAGAAACAAAACTCATTCTCCAGCAAATATCGGTGAGAAGAAGCAACTCCCATGGTAGAACTATGTCCTAACCAAGAGAGCATCAACACAATAAAATCCATGTGAAATGGAATAAGTATAAGAAAGAAAGCATCCAAGAGGATCAGTGGATCACAACAGAGTACTTCATCCTCCAAATAGGAATCAGAATCATTGACACCAATTCAGAATGATCACATGAATTTCATCATAATATTCCTTGCCAAAAAGTTACAAGGGACAGAAGGGCACACCTTTGTTTTGCAGGATGCAAGAGACAAGCAGCTCCAAAGGAAATAATCTGATAGCAGAACAGTGGAGAGACGCTGCTACTTATAGATGCCACGAACAGGTTGCTGATAGTGGGAAAGTAGGTGTGACATTTGGATCAAACTGAGGACCAACAATTGAATGCCGCAATCTTATATATGTATAAACAAAAAGAAAATGCCCAGCTAGCTAGCTGTTGGTGGAATGTCTCAACATTCCCCCTTCACATCACTGAACAACCAACCCAACGAAAGCAACCCAAACTCCCAAAGTGCATATCAGTCTTATGTGTCAGGGCACAGATACATCCACTGGTAAGCCACTTCTTTTATGGATAAAATGTATACAAAAGCTTCCATGTGTTACAAGTGCATGGATTGGTCATTAATATGTTGAAGAGCTACAGCTCACCCGAGTTTCAAATTGTGGTTAGACATGACATCAAAGTTGGAGATTGACCACCTAAACTCGCTTCATAAAACTTAATGCCCCCAACTGCACCTCCAAGTTTTTGCATGTCCTGCTTCAAGTTTAAATCACACATTCAAACTGAGCAAAATACAATAACTTGCAAGAGCAGATGTGCACAGAATCAACATTTGATTTGATACACCTAGAAACTACATCCACCGGTTAATACAGGCAATAAGCCTACTTCCTACTAGCACACAACTCTGGCCTACTCATACAACCACTACAGCTAAAGGCAAAACTCTAGCTCTTTGCCATCACTTCAACTCTCAACAGTTTCCAAAATTCTGGAGCAGGTTCGTTCTTCAAAGTATCCCTCCGACGTATGGCATTGCAAGCGTTGAGAACAAACCTGCCCAGGACCAGCCAGAGGGCAAGATTGAGTGCCAACCATTGCCGGTGCTGGCCTCTCCTGGGAAGTCCGACCCAAAGTCCGATGATCCAGAAATGCCTGAGCCACTCGAGTTCAGCACTGACGATCCTGGATCAGAATCAGATGAACTAGTAACAGGGCTAGTGGATGATGTAGTAGGAGCAGTGGATCCAGCAGTAGAGCTGCAAAGATGAAATAGTTCACCATACACATCATTGCATTAAACACGAGAGTTCCATGTTACCAGAATGCAAATTTATAAGCTTCACCTCGTTGGAGAAGACATTGATGATGCCAATACACAGGTTCCTGAGCCTGCAAAGAGGAGATGTGAGCATGATATTTCAGAACACCAAACTGAAAATCCTTGAAGCTATCTAGAAGGAGAAACCTTCTTACTTGGATTAGCATTGGCAAGCATTGCAGCACCCCTAAAGTCGCAGCTGGAGGGTGCAGGGTTCTTCTGGTAATAGCTGTTGAAGGCGTATGACGCATGGGCTTCCAAGGTATTTGGATAATAGCAGCTCCCTGATGGCTGTATCGGTGAGCAATCTGCTCCACCAATACCGCACGCATAGTCCAGTGCATCCTGGAGCGCGGTTTCTGATGAGCCGGCCTTGGCCACGCACCAGGCTTGCTGCCCTGACACAACTGGAGCTGTGACTGGAGTAGTGGTCGGAGCAGTAGGCGGTGTAGTGCCGACAGTAGGCACCATTGGATTCGTCGCTGGGTTTGTCAGTGGTGCCGATGGGGGGAATGTCGAAGGGGTGGTAACAGGAATGGTGACTGGCGTGGTCGGTGCAGATGTCGAAGGGGTTGGCAATGGTAATGTGGTAGAAGGGTCGTTTGAGGGGGTTGTGATAGGTGTGGGCAAAGGGTTTAATGAAGGGATTGTGATGGTAGGGTTCGTGGACGGCACGGTGATGATTGTTGGTGTTGGGTTCGTCGATGGGACTGTGATGGGCGTCGTCGGGTTGGTCACCTGAGCTGGATCCAAGTCATCATGGACAGTTGGGTTGCCTGTGTTAGCAACGATTAAGTATTTAGAGTGATTAATTACCATGGAAAGATGGAATGCCAAGTTTCATGTTCTGATAGAGCAGAGGCATAGGACTAAGTATGCAAGAAAGTAGGTACGAGATGCATATTGCCCAAGAGGGCTATGAAATGAAATCTTAGAAAAAAAAATTATTGTTACATGCATGCTCAGTTGTAGGCAAGTAGCAGTATGAAAACTTGAAAAGAGAAGGAATGGGCCACACATGCATATCATATCCCATCCCAGTATATGTATCTATACCGTGATGCTCCCCAATCTGAAGCACACACAAATCAGCACAGTTAATCTCTCCCAGTCCCAGATCGAGATATAAATGCTGAAGTAAGTAGTATTGTGTTACTCCAGACATAGCGTAGGATTTGCGTACAGATTGAAGGGGACGTTAAGTTCAGAATTAATCGTTCGTCCGTCGCATACATCACCTCAAGAAAAGAAATCGTGTGCTGCAGCCGCAGGTAGAAGCGCAAGAGTACATTTCGGCATCTAAAAATGTCCGCGGTACTTGTATAGATGAGCCGCCGGGACGGGGATCTAAACAGGAATTAAAGTGGCGGGAGGGTTTTGGCGACAGAACAGCTGGAGAAAGAAGAAGAGGAAGTACCTGAGACCGAGGGGAGCTCGAGGAAGAGGAGGGAGCAAGCGAGGAGGAGGAGAAGGAAGAGGAGGCGAACCACCATCCTCGCCGCCGGCCGCTCCGCAACCAGACAAGAAAGAAAGAAGTGGGTCGCCGCCGCAGCCTCAGCGAGTGTTGTTTTTTGGGGGCTGCCCGAGGGAAGGGAAAGGAAAAGGTGGTGATGGTGGTGGTGGTAGCAGGAGGCACGAGAAAGAGGGATGGGCGGAAAAGCCAGAAGGTGAGAGATAGAGGGAGAGCACGCTCCCTCGCTCTCACTCGCTCTCACTGTAGCATCCAACTGGAATGGAATTACACTCTCCAAGAGCGAACTTCTGGGCAGCCTCTCGACCATGCCACGTCGGCATAGGCACTGTTTGAACGATGGCAACGATTGGCCTGAAGGGCTTCATTTTGGTTGTTCTCATTGGGTCAAACTGGTCCAGATATCACCTCCCGCAGGACCGTCCTCTGCTTTCCCTTCCCCACGAAGCAAACTTCTCATGACTTTCCTTTTCATCCGAGCGCACGCAACACCTCCCCCTTCCCCATTCCTTCCTCAGACACGCCGCTGTCCCATCTCCCCTTCCCTTTCCTCTCTCTTGCCCCGTCTCTCCCTTCTTCCTCTCAAGCCTAAACTCCAGATCCATGGAGGTAGCCGACATGGTCGTACGCACTGGATTGGCAGCCAAGCAGTCCGCAAAGATGACAAGAAAGCCGAGATCCAAAGGCGCCGCCCCAGTCTTTCCCCGCCGTCGGTCGCATGCCCAGGTTTCTCTCTCTCTCCCTCTCTCTCTCTCTCTCTCTCTCTCTCTCTCTCTCCCCCGCGTCAGCTTGAGAAGGGACGACGTCGGTGGCTTAGCTCCGTTTCTATGAGATGGAGGAGTTTGTGAAGCCTTGCTGCCCCTTTGATTTGGGAATAGAATCACTGGCAATGCGTATTTTAGATTAAGATCTTCAGAAAAGGAATGGGATGCCTGAGGCAAAGCTTTTAATCCATGTTTTTTTGCACCACCCCTGCATCTTCTCGTCGGCGGCAGTGGATGAGCGCTACACGGCGTCGCAGGGGCTCTATCCACACCCGGACATCGATCTCAAGAAGCTGAGCCGGCTCATCCTAGAGGCCAAGCTCGCGCCATGCCACTCGGGCTCCGACGACCCCAGGCCCGACCTCGATGAGTGCACAATCTGCTTCCTAGTCAGTCCCCTTTCCCTTATTAGTTTCTTCCTGTTCCTCCCATTGATCCATCGATAGATAGATGCAGAATTCTGACTATGTTATTTGTTTCTTCTTTCATGTGTTTCTTTGTGATATACCAGTTTTATCCAGCCAGCACATCATCTAAACTACAAAGGAATGCAAGTGTTTATGATATTTTAGTGACAATTGATTAATTTCCTAGGACATTAAGTGGTCTGGGTTCTGCATGATTTCAGCCATTGCTCATGCTGCCTATAAAGCTACTGGTTTCTTGCATAGATAAGACATTCTGTTCATCTTACACCAATAGACCATTCGGTAATTTACTTCCCCTAAAAAATTACATACAGACTGAAGCCTTCTTTTGATGGTAGCAAATAAACCAAGGGAACCATGGCCCATGGGTGATGCTTTGGGCAAGATAGATATACATAAATTTGGACTATTTGGTGCCATCATATTTCTATGATTACTACGATGAGCACATTCTTTCTTAATTCCTTTGTGCTTGATATATTTTGTTCAATTAAACCACCCGTTTGAGGTTGAAACATCATGGTGATTCAGGTGTTCTTTCAAGACTTGGGTCAACAACTTCAGGTTGAGTTAATATTGTCGTCTCAATACAATATGCCATTTTTACCGTCTTGGAATTTTTCTGGGACACAATAGGTCTTATATCGCTGCTATTTGATGAATGCTTTCTTTCAAACTGGACATCTAAGTAGCCGGCAAATGCAGTCCAACAAGGTGCATGGCAATAAATATGTTTTTTGTATGTTTCGCAGCAAGAGACTTTAGTAGTTTAATATTCACTTGATACTTCCTGATTATATATGCATGTTGTTAAAAAGGAGCTAATCTATTATTTTGACTACTTTAGTGGCTACATTCTGCAACACATCATTGTCTTTATTTGATGGTGGTTCAGAAATTTGCACTGATTACTTCCATTTGTTTTTTTATACATCTCAGGTAAATGAACTGTCCATATTTTACATTAAAGGAAGTTTAAAGAATATTGCTTCTGTTGGATGTTACATGCCTTACAAAAGGAAACACAACTGGAGTTGCATTTGTGATCATAGGATGATGATAGCTGTGCAGCAAGGGCACAAAATTCTAAGTGGGTGGCGGCAGAGGTGTTTAAGGAGTTGTTGCTATGTGCAATGATGGTACATATAATGTTGGTAAAGTTTTTTTTTCTTTTGATTTGAATGGCAGGGAAAGTGTTGATTGTTTATTTTATTGTTTATTTTTTTTCTGTGCTGCTGAGTAAAGCTTTGCTTTTTTTTTTGAACACAGTACAGACGCAAGCGCTCATATACACGCGTATACACTCACCCCTATGAACGCACACACGCACACCCTACCCCTATGAACACCTCTGAGAGACTGAGCCGGCATATCATCTTGAAATTTACGAAGTCACCGTAGGCACCTCGTCGTCGACGGGAACGTCTCCTCCCACTGAATGCGCATCGCCGGAAATCCTGAAATAAATCCAGGAATAAATGCGAGCACCAGGATTTGAACCCTGGTGGGCTGGGGATACCACAGTCCCTCTAACCATCCAACCACAGGTTGTTGTTTATTAAGGCAAACTTCCATCTTGTAGAGAAGAAAATCCGTAACTTCATGCTAACAAATCTTAGTTTGCTATTAGTAGAAGACAAATGTGTGTGAACGTGTAAAAATGACCACATAGAACGTGATGAGGCGCATCAAACACAATAAGCTACGCATCAAGGGCGGTCGCTCGCGCGTGCCACGTCCGCACGTTTTACTGTCGCGTTTTACTGTGTCGAGGGAGGACAGAAACAAAACGCTCGCACCCCTCGCACCTCTCGCTCACAGCGTCGTCGCGCCCTCCTTCCTTCCCCACGAAGGCAGTCACACCCACATCTCCACGCCTCCTCTTCCTCTCCCACATCCCCTCATCTCTCCCTCGTCAACACAGCCGCGCCTCCATCCTCCCTTCCTCGTCACCACCGGGACGAGGCGGGCGCGGCGGCTGCGGGCGGAAGCAGCATGGGTTGAAGGAGGCGCGGGGAGGGGCGGATGTGGGCGGGGTCGGCGGTTGGGGGCGAGCGCCGGACAGGCAGAGGGACGCCTTGGTCGAGGGACAACGAGGCTCGCCGGCTGGGCGACGGAGAGCGCTGGACAGGCAGAGGAGGCGATGAGGAGGGGCTTCTTCCGTCCGGTGGCCGACGGCTGCCTGGTCACCCCGACATCCTCCGCCGTCTGATTTCATTGAGATCAGTAGATTTATGAAGGGCTCTTCTATACCAAATCGAGAAGTCAATGTTGCCCTGGTAATTTTCTGTGTCATGTTTAATTGAATCGATTGGATGCATACAATGTTTTGCTGCTGATATGGAGAAAAGAAGGCTAAGGCTGAGATAGATAACAATGTCAGGTGCCGACCAAGGTAAAGAAGTCGAAGTTTTGACAAGCAGGGTGTACTCCCCTGGGAAGTTTTTTGCTCTGCTTGGAGGATGTGGAATTGTGAGTGACTTCATTGAGCATATCAGGAGATTGATAGACAGCACGAGAACTGGTAAGATAATTAGTAAGTAAGCTAAATAATTTCAGAGCACATACTCACACATGGACGGTGTCGTTTCCTAACAATTAGCATTTCTACAATTTCCCCCTTTTTAGCTATATCCAAAATGCAGAGAAGCAAGGTTTATTTTCCTGGAGCTCCTATGTTGCAGCTGATACTATTTTGTTCCCTTCCTCATTTATGAGGTCGGTACTAATTTCACTTCCTTCCCCTTCTATGATTAATCCACCATGTCGATATTTAATTTGCATCCTACTTTATATCTTTAGGTTTGTCGTCTTGCTGGTTGTATCCTGTGCTAGATCAGATTGTTTATGGCAGTGCATTCTCACATCTCTTAATTAAAAAAATAATATTGCAGCCATTGCTCTCTGCAAGAATAGGGTCTATGCGTTGGATATCAGAATTCAGATGTCTTGATCCACGAGCATATTTTTTAAGTTTTTCCTTTTTATCATTATACGATCTTCTCTTTTTAGAGACTTTCGTGAGTATGTCATGTGTCTTTGAATATTAAGAGGCAATCACTGCAGGATTTGATTTGAGAACCTTTAGGTATTAATGCTCATAGATGTGCTGCATATTGGCATTGAAATGCCTGGAACATCATCAACCTATCTATTTGAGCAGTTGAGCATGATAAATTGGTAAATATAGCATTTATGTAAAGTTTTAGTCATTCACATAGATAATGTCCTTTAAGTTGGGACTTATGAATTCTGTTCATAGCAACTTTGCGTTATAATGGATGTTTCTGGATTAATGAATTCTGTTCATAGCAACTTTGCCCTATAATGGATGTATCTGGATTAACTATTTCTAGATATTTCAGTCCCACAATAATAGAACTTTCAATATCAGAGTAGGAGGGGAATTGGGAATTCTTTCCTCACATCAGTGATGCCATGACATCAGACAGGCACACAGGCCGACTAATACACAGCACCCCGACCCATACAGATAACTGCACGCACACACAGCGCCACCTGACTCCTATTTCTTCAGTTAGTGGCACTGGTTCAGAGTTAAGGTGCATCACCATCCGTGACATGGCCATGCAATTATTTCTAAAGTAAAATCATAATAATTATTTACTGGTTGTAGGTCACACAGTGGCAGATTACAAACTCTCTGCAGGTTTCTAGAAAATAATCAGGGGTCTTGGTGTTTACATTATAGTGTTATTGTACAACTTCAAATACTATGGAGCTATGTAGGTTAACTGATCAAAAGTTCAATACCAAGAAATAGGTTGTAGTGCTGATTCATTCACTTCTTTGGATTTACTCTCGTACCTGCATTTGTACGATCCCTTTTAGCTGATGTTGGTTGCTCATACTGACAAAAGGTGCGTTGACAAATGATTGCAGAGCAGCGGAGAAAAATGTTTCTGTGAATGTGCCAAAATTGATAGATTTAACTACAGGTATTGCATTGTTATTCTACAGCGTACTGTTCTTTCTAATGAATTATTTGCTGCAATTTGTAAGTTCTGCAGCCTCCATGGTCAAGTCCTCCCTTTGTGGGCTAATGAATTACCTATGTACCAATGCACCTATAAGCCTAGGGAAAATATGTCCAAATCTAACTAATATTACAGTTTAACCTCACCATAATAATTGACAAAAACAATTGTAACCTTCAAGGGACACTTATTACTACAGTTTTGGTGCGCCTGAGATTTTTTGTTGTGATCTTTGCTTGGAAAGGGGAGAAGGCCTACATATTAAGACTCAGGTCAAAGGCTGATCTGCTGTATTTCTATGATTATGGATTTCTAAAATTCATTGACCTAACAATGGAACTATGCAGTGCAATCTTCTGTGGTTTACTACACCTTAACAGCCTCCTTTCCTGTACAAATGTTGCGGGTCTGTTAGAACTATGCAGTGCGATCTTCTGTGGTTTACTACACCTTAACAGTCTCCTTCCCTATACAAATGTTGTGAGTCTGTTAGAGATCTCCACTTAGTGAAAAAGCTTGGTGACTAATTTTCCTTTGCATTGCATACTTTTGATTAACATAGCGGCTGTTGTAGCTTTTGTATATATTTTTTTTGTAAATATGGATTCCCTCGCTGAATCCTGTATTACAACAAAGTCATGTATTTTGGCAAGAAAGTCCATGTAGAAAATGACCCGATATTCTGTCTTTTATATTAAAATCTACTCCCTCCGATCCATATTATTCTCACTGATTTAGTACAACTTTGTACTAAATCAGCAACAATTAATATCGATCGGAGGGAGTAACATAGAGTAAATCGAGAAAATTCCTGCCCCAAATAATAAGTTTTTTGTTTGTAAGTTGCTACTTATCAGATTGATCAATGATGTACCTTTAATTATTCATTTGTGCTATGCACACATGCATGTCGGACCCTGGAACATAATTCTATCTTTTACGTACAGAAGAGATTGCACCATTGATGCTCTAAAGGAGTAAGATTGGTAGCCAACTAAGTTATATAACTTGCACACATTACTCTGTTTTTCTAACGAGTGTATGTGGATGCATACAAATAGTTGAGGAGCAATTGTTATTCTCTATTTCTTTAGTGAGTATATGTGGATGCGTAGAAATGGTTCTCTGTTTTTTTTACGGATATATGTTGATGCATGGAAAATGTATATGGTGCGTTTTATTTCTGCTCATCCTGATCTAACCAAACTGACCCCATGGATTTGAGGTTGTCGTGCCTGTCAGGTTTGGACATGTCCTTGTTTGTACTAAATAACTAAACTAAACTGTATAAATAAAATAGACCCCCCCTCCTTTCCAACAGCTTATTTATTATTAGAGCGAGCAACGACATGTTATCATACTCGGTTTCCTGTGAGCAGTACTTAAGTTTAGATTGACATATACTCTTTCGTATATAGCATTTTTGCCTACCTCTTGCCTATTTAGCATAGATAGCTGGTTTGCTTTGGAGAGGGATTAGATAAGGCCTATGCGTCCTAAGTAAGCGTGATAGGCAAGCCCTGCACTTCTATTTACTATTAAGCGCCAACTGAATTTCTGATAATGGTGTTTCAGGGATGATACAATCAGTCCAACTGTTACCTTTGGTGTGCTTTTTGGATGGACTAATTTGAAGATGCTGACTAGCTTGCACCACCGTCATATAGTCTAGAAGCAAGAGCAAGGATTATATGGAAAATAAAGGTGCAATGCTCCCAATATATTTTACTTTTTTTTTTGGCAAAGTTTTGGTGCTTGCGCAAGAAAGTAACACCATCATTATACCTACTGCTCTTTTTGTCCAGGCAATTCGCCATCTGGACGAAATGCCAACTAATATATTTTTGTACTTCCTCTGTTACAGAGGTAAAATTACTACTATTCGAAAGCTTTTTTTGTTGCATGTTCCCCTTTCTTAATTGCCTATTTGTTCAAATGTACATACCCGAGCTTATAATCCTTATTACACAATAAATCTCACCATTCTATCGTTTTCCTGAAAATTTATACTCACATAGTTCCGCTCTCCTCCCAGCTAGGGTTCCCTCCGCCGCCGCCGCCACCCTCACCGGCGCTCGTGCGTCATCTACCCCGATCTTCTCGATTTGAATCTCAGGAGCGCACGGGAGGCGAGGTGCCCGTTGCCGGGACAGGGGCGATAAGGAGACTCAGCCCTTGGATCCCTCTGTCTCGCGGGGCCAGGGCTCCCGTCCACGCAGCGCCGCCGCCGGCATGGAGGCCCGTGCTCGGGCAGCCGCCGCGGTGTCGGATGCGGCGGCGAGGTCTCTGGGGACCGCGTGGTGGGCGTGACCTCTCCCGGCTCCCTGCCATCGCCCGCGATGACGAGTACCAGGCCGCGCTGCGTCTCCAGTCCCAGCTCATGGTCGTGCTGGACAAGCCCCATGACGTGCCTTGGATTCGGTCGTAGCGTGGGCTGGGAACCGAACGGTGTTGTCTGATGCGTCGTACGCACTGGGAGGTTTGGTCCGTCGAGGCCAGGTGAGTAACTCTTGAGGCTGATGGATGGATGGATGTGTGCACGCACGTATGTATGTATGTATGTATGGATATCAGGGTCATGTTGCTTGGTGGGCAAAGGCCGGGGGTACAACCTCCTTTTCGGTAAAAAATGAGGGGCGATGATGATGACTCTGGCTGAAATAAGCATGTCTTGAGCAATCAAGACTGTTGTGGCCTGTGGGTACTAAATTAGAGCCCATCCTTACCTCTCTTGCAGCCTGTTCAATTCATCAGTAATGTTCGATGTTCTGCACCTCTGATGGTCATTCTGATGAGTGATAACCAGGGTAATTCGTTTACATTGCGATGGGTATGTTATGCAGCAAGAGACGTGAGTGTTGGGCTTGAAGATCAAAGACAGAACTGAGCCCTCTTTTGCTATGCTACAAATACACAAATTTTCCTTATCTACCATACAGTCTTCTTCCTTCTGTTCTATTCCTCTATTGTGTTGATGTGAGTGAAGATCCACCTGGACCTGAGATTTATGTCTTCTTTTGGTGATGAACTCAACCACCCTAAGCCTACTTCGATTGATTTATAGCTGGGTTTGTTTTGCCTTTCTAGTTGTATATACTATATGTATTACACGATTGTCCTTTTTCTCCAATGCCTGTAGCTATTGAGAGTTTTATTCCTGTGGTTAACAAGATACTGTCGTCCTGGTTGTCTTGTTAACATGTTAGCTTTTGCCAGATGCTTCTTCAAAGGCGAACTTCGATCCTCCATGGGATCGCAAAGAGTTGTCACTAAAACAGATTGCCAAAATGTGCTATCTATTTTGGTCAGAGCAGACCCTTTGTTATGATTCTCTTTGCTATTTAGTTCACTGGTCATCATTCTCTTTTTAAGCTGCTGCTGTCAATATTAACTGCCACATTTATTATTTGAATCACATGATGCATTAGTGCGGTACAGATCCCTCACAGGTTGTTTAAAATGAGAGTGTCAAGTAAATTTATCTGCTGGAAAGTTTTTTTTTTTGGTTAAAAATGTTCTTATATTTTGTCTAATCATGAATGAAAGTCCTCTTGGAGCGTTTGCTTGGGCCATTTGGGATCTGTATGTTGGCCATTGTCCGCCTTCTCATTATATGTTTTAAAATTTATTTAGTGGTCTTGCTTTGGTTTTTGTTTTCATTTTGCCAAAGGGTGCACTGTGGAAACCATGCATCGGCTATCTCTCTATCAATACCGCTGTCTTTTTCACCATCTTCGGACATCACGGCATTAATTCGATTTGATACCTCATGTTCTTTACTTCACTCTTAGTAATTCCTTATTTGTAACTATTGTTTCTTCGCTTGCATATCTCTGTGATCAGCTTAGGCAATAGACATCCGATGGTTCCACATTTTTCTTGGTAAGTGTACATGTCATGTAGTCCATCAAAAGAATGAAATGCACTGAATTGGTAGAGGCCTTCCTATTTATACATTAAATCTATGGTATTGATTATCTATGCTTTATGCTCTGCCCATGGCCGTGTGGTTTCAGTGAGTCTCCTCTGTTGGAACAAGCCATCACTACTACGTACTACCTCATGATTATGGTGTATATATATACGCAAATGTGTTTCTGTTTTTACATTGATAAAACATGTGTTTAGTTGTACTGGCCAAGAATAGTTCTATGATTAATGCTTATAGTTTACTGTTAACTACTTCTACTGATGGCTTATATTTTTATAGACTCTGACCATAATTGTGAGCCTTATGGGAGGCCACTCACTGGATAAATATAATGGATTGGGGTGGCCAATTGAGTAGCTTCCGAAACGGACCTTACTCTCCGGTTTCTCCTTCCACGACAGCATGGTGTAGGATGCGCCATGACGCTGTGTAAGGTACTGATGGTCTTTGAGGTGAGCTCTTTATGTGTATCTAACGGTGCTCTGTCTCCCTTCGCAAGTATAGTGCATTTTAGTGGATCTGAATTTTGTGTTGATTGGCTGGAATTCAAGGTTCTCTGTTCGATTGATTCATATATGTCTGTGAATTTCCTTATATTTTCCTGTGTGATCATTTGTACTGGAAGTTATTGTACATGCACCTCCATTCATAGTATGCTAACAATGTGAATTAGCTGATTAGGATTTATATCCGCTTGGCCTGGCATCAAACAAATTCCTCCCGTTTAATTAGCCTTTGCTTCTCCATTTTCAATCTCCCCCCTTGGAAGTGTTTCGTTCCTTGACCTCCTCTTACTGTGTACCTCAGGGCTTGGATATGTTTGATGCTTTTAAGATTCTGTATGGAAAGTTGAAAACAGTTATGCACAAGCATGGACAATATTTTACTAGAATAATGAAGTCACTGGCTATATAGTTATAGTGTGACCCAGATATGTATTTCTGGACGTGTGCCTTTGCTGGCTGGTAGTATTTATTGTCTATATGTATTTTGAAAATACCACGTTGGTAGATCTGTTCTTTTCTTCTGGACAAGCATTTTGAAAATACCCTGTTGGTATATTGAAAATAGGTATATGCACAAGAATTGAAAGTATTTTACTAGAATAATGAAGTTACTAGCTATATAGTGTGATCCGAATATGTATTTCTGGAAGCGTTCCTTTATGGTGGTTTCAGTTTGTTGTGTGCGCCTGTTACTAGGAAACGAAGCTCAGCCTGGTTCTAACAAACTTAACTGAACTCTTTGCACAAACAATAAATAAATACATTGTGTATTAAGATGTTTCAATCCTTCTACTGATATTTTGTTTAGTTATTTTTCTTAAAGGATAAATTAATTTGGTTTTAAAGTTAATTGTCATTGTGTAAGTAAATTGGTGTCTGGTAGCATTCTTCAGGTAGTTGATTATGTTATCTGAATCTTTGCAGCTGTTGCCAATAGCTGATGGTTGTGGTCCTCCAGCCTGGCTATCTCTGGCTGCAGAATCAGCAAAGAAAGGACTCGCTGTTGGTCTGATTGGCCCTGATCTTCCATTCACAAACAATTACTGTGTATGGGAAGACGAATTCAAAGTAGCACATTTTCGCGGCTGTGAAATGCAACAACATGTTTGGATAGCTGACTGAAAAGGATCTCCTTGAAAAACTGAAATATTTACGTAACACTATATGCTCCTCTCTTAGCTTTTGTTGGAATTACATGATTTGTTATTCTTGTTCCTTCTCAATACGAGGAAAACTGAAAAAGTACTTTGCATGAGTTGTAAAAATAAATAATTCTGAATTTATCAATACTGAACGAGACATTTGAATGTGTTCAATAGGCTATGCTGATTGACCTGGGAAATGACAATGATATCTTTGGGAAAGCTTCAGAAAGTACAACTTCTGCAACATCTGTACCTGCTGTAGATATTACGAGTATTGAGTATTGATCAGCTTCTCGAAACAGTATGTCCTTGTCAGAATCCCATGCTTCTCCTTTTAGATGGGTTAATATTAATATAAGATGTTAGTTTTGAATTTGTTCCTTTCTCTCATGATGTAATTCTATGTGCAGGTACGTCGATACCAAGAAGATGAATATTCTTTTCTGTAAAACATGTCCCTTTGATTGATTTGGGTTCGTTACTAAACTTTGTACTGCTTCCTCATATGACTGTCACCTCTGATAAATCTCCTTTTGATTCAGTTATGTATTATTGTTTGTTTCCAAGTATTTGTCACTCAGGTTTTTGATAAATGTAGTGGGTGTCGGCAGCTGCAATGCAGAGCAGATCGAGTGGTGTAAGGTGGTGTTGCTGTGGGACATTGCAACTGCTCCCAGATCAATTCAAACTCCATTTGAATATTTTAGTTCATCAATGCTTTTGATTATAACTTTTACAGAATAATGGGGTTACCCTTATTCTCGAGGGCCTTGTGAAGAGTATTTTGAATTGTATTCATTGCTTCAGGTACCTGTTAATATGTCTTATGAGTATTCAACTACAGCTTGATATCCTAAGAGGAGATTTGTACCTGTTTGCTCAAGTATTTTCACTATGGAACTGAGTGGCATTTCTTGGTGATTTTACAATTTGAGCATTCAGTTTGAAGCCCCTTTAAATTTCCAGTCGCTGTGTTCTTATAGTTTTGGTGTAGCACTTCATGTCACAATTGAATACTGAATTCATTACTTCATGAGTATGTGTGGCCTCTCTCCCTCTGTCTGATTCTATATCATGCCTTCCAGTGTTTTGTGTTTCAGATGCCCTAATCTCCTTGTATTTGAGTGTCATTTATTTAGCTCTTTCGAAATTCGTAGTGCAACTTCTTACTTAAATGTCATGTCCATGTGTTACCAAAGATAGAAAAAAGAAATTGGAATGGGCGGCTGCCAACCTGGCACCGCCCAGCTTCCTCTTAGGAGGCGCCACAAGGTGGCGCCCTAACCCCTAGTACCGAATACAATACTCGAATCTATCTACCCATCCGCACCGCACCAGGGAAGAATGTTCTTTTTCTTTTCTTTTTTAAGATCCAGTTTGTGCCGGCTTCATTGATTTAGCAGTGAGCAAGAGAAAAAAACAAAATGGAGCCTTAGCTTGCTATCTCACGATCATTTCCCCCAACGGGGTCTCTGTGTCATTGATGCTCCAAGTTTCCATTGTTCCATGTTTGATCTGATCGCTGTGATAACATCACTGACCCTAGGGATCTTGGCTCTGAAGACAGTCGTTTCTCAGCTTCCATATCTCCCAGGTGATCATCAGAATCATGGTCCTTCTTGTGCTCTGCGGCCATTCTTCTGTCAATGGCTTGACATATTTTGATGGAGAAAGATTGCAGCTGATCCGTCGGTGCCAAGGCAGAGCAGCCCATCCAGTTGGCCACCTGCCACCAAATTTCCTGGGAGAATGGACAATCCCAAATGAGATGCAGGGAGGTCTCCAGGCTACGAAGACATAGGGGGCAAAAATAACCATTCGGCCAACCTCTTCATTGCAAGCGATCATTGCACCAAAGTTTGTTGTGGTGCAATAACCATGCAAACATTTTCACCTTGCCCGGAGCTCTTGCCTTCCAGATCATTTGAAGCTGCCCATTTCAGCGCATGGGAACTGCATTTTGTACGCCGCTCCAGCAGTGTAGCATCCATCCTTTCCCCCTATCCATCGTATCGTGTCATTTACATTAGCATTGAGGTGAAGATCCTGGGCGTGCAGCAAGCACCACATTCTCGGAAAATCTTATGCTATATCCATTGGGTTTTCGTGCCGCAAATCAAGCACCCACCGATCATTGTTCAAAGCTTCAGTCACTGTTCTGTTCTTACGCCGGGCGAGGTTGAAAAGGGTTCGAAATTCCGTGCGCAGTGGAGCTTCCCCGATCCATGTGCTCTTCCAGAAGATTGTAGTTTTCCCATTTCCCACTGTAACCAGGGGAAGAATGTTGTTAGGGCATATCCAACACCGACCCTCAAACCACCCGTATCCGTCCGGACACAGCTATGGGATCGAGGAGATAGGTCTAGAGGGGGGGTGAATAGACTCCTAACCAGCCAAAGGTGCAGTATTTAATTTCTTTTGAAACTTAGGCAGATTTTGGCACAAGTTAAGATCACTCTAATACTTTCTACACATGCATATCTAGAGATTGAGCAGCGGAAATAGTAAAGCATGCAAGAGTACGGAAAGTTAAGGGGTAGAGTATGGAAGATCAAACGCAATGAAGACACGGTGGTTTTTGGCGTGGTTCCGATAGGTGGTGCTATCGTATGTCCACGTTGATGGAGACTTCAACCCACGAAGGGTAACGGCCGTGCGAGTCCACGGAGGGCTCCACCCACGAAGGGTCCACGAAGAAGCAACCTTGCCTATTCCACCATGGCTTACGTCCACGAAGGACTAGCCTCACTCGGGGTAGATCTTCACGAAGTAGGCGATCTCCTTGCCCTTACAAACTCCTTGGTTCAACTCCACATCAGGTTGGAGGCTCCCAAGTGACACCTAACCAATCTAGGAGACACCACTCTCCAAAAGGTAATAGACGGTGTGTTGTTGATGAACTCCTTGCTCTTGTGCTTCAAATGATAGTCTTCCCAGCACTCAAACAACTCCTCACAGATTTGGCTATGGTGGAAGAAGGATTTGAGTGGAAAGCAACTTGGTATAGGCTAGAAATCAAGATTCAAATGGTAGGAATGGAATAGCTTGATCTCAACACATGAGTAGGTGGTTCTCTCTCAGAAAATGTATGGTGGAAGTGTAGGCACGTTCTGATGGCTCTCCTTTCTGAGAAGGAGGTGGTGGAGGGGTATATATAGCCTCCACACAAAATCCAACCGTTACACACTTTTGACCCAACTCGGTGGCACCGAAACGATAATCTCGGTAGCACCGAACTATGTAAAAGATATGAACGTTAGGAATCTCGGTGGGACCGATACGAACAACTCAGATGGACCGAAGTGCAATGGCTTAGGGCAATCCTCATCTCGGTGGCACCGATTGCATCAACTCGGTAGGACCGAAGTGAAGCAATAAGGCAACAAAGACTTGGCAAGCCATCTCGGTGAGACCGATTTGCATAACTCGGTGAGACCGAAGTGAATGCAACCAATTACAGAGAGTTGGCAGGGCCATCTCGGTGGGACCAAGATCCATTTCGGTGGATCCGATTTGTTAGAGTTTTGGCAGTGGCTAAGTCTTGGATGAACTCGGTGGGGCCGGATAGGAAATTTCGGTGGGGCCGAGTTGGAATGTAGGTTTTGGACATATTTGGGATGGAGAGAGTGGTTGAGGGTTTAGGAATACTGTCACTAAGCACTTGAGCAAATAGACCATTAAGCAACACCTCACCCCCTTTTAATAGTATTGGCTTTCCTATGGACTCAATGTGATCTTGGATCACTGAACCAAAAAAGTAGAGTCTTGATCTTTTGCCAATCCTTGTCCTTAGCATTTTGAGGGGGTTCCACGTCCTCTTGTCCATGCCACGCCATTATTGAACTTGTCTGAAATTCACTAGATAAAAGCATTAGTCCAACAACATGTATGTTGGCATAAATTACCAAAACCACCAAGGGAGCAAATGTGCTTTCAATCTCCCCCTTTTTGGTAATTGATGACAACATACATCAAAGCTTCAAATACAGATATAGCAGAGGTATGTATGAAAGCTTTGAAGAAAATATGTAACATATATGAGCTCCCCTGAACTCCCCCTAAATAGGTGCATATAAAGTAATGATACCATATGGGAGATATACATGCAACATGTATCTTGGCTATATGCATCAGAGCAAACATATATATTATATAGAGTCCACATGTCCATGATTGTCTCCTTGCAAACATTATATACTAGCAAGAGGTCAATCATGTACACGAGTGTGATGCATATACTTACCTTGAAGTTCTTGATCAAGTACCTGAAGAAATACACTTGAGAAAACAGGGTTAGATAACACAAAATAATTTCTTCGAGAAAAGACACAAGATCAACAAGAAACCAAGATTGGGATGACATGTAGAAGAGAGTATCACTAGGTGAATACTTCTTTGAAGCAGACATGTCCCCAAAAAAAATAGTTGTCTCCCCTTAAGGAACTTCCTCTCCCCCTGAATCTGACATTGGATATTGGGAGTAGGTAGGGTGAGAAAACTAGAACAACCAAAGAACAAACTAATCATGTTTCTCCCCTCTTAGAAACATGTAACATTAACATTCTCTCCTCTTGTAAGATACATCTCTTTGTAGTGATAAGCTTTGATGTATTCCTCTCTCCCCCTTTGACATCAATTTCCAAGAAGGGACTTCAAGGTTATTGAAGAAGTGGGTTTGGTCCTTGAGAAACACATCTAGATGCAAGTAGAGGGTAAGAATCATTGAGTGGAGCTGGAGCAGAAAAACTCAGGAAAAATTTGACAGAAAGTTCCTTAGGGCAGCAAAATCGGTGACACCGAGTTGAAGCAAATCGGTGGAACCGAGTTTGATGCTATGGAACATTTTGTCAACTCAGGTCACTAGGCAAAGGAAATCTCACAAACATTTGCAAGGAATTAACTGCAAAACAAGCTAAGAGAAAGAAACAGAAAAGAAGCAAAGAAACGTCTAGATGAAGTTTTTTTTTTGAGAACTTCATCTAGATGGGTCGGCGACTAGGTCACCTATGTTGGAGTATATTGACTTAGGAGTCAAGTGAGAACACTTGATCATAGGTCATACTCATCGTTTAAGCTCAAAATGGGGTTGCCATTTTTCCTTTAAGCATTTCAATGTATTCACATCTTGTTGAGTTTCTTTAGCTCATGTCTTTGAGTAAAGCTTCTCTAAGATGTGAGAACTTACATTGGGATTTGGTGGTGATGTCCGTTATGTAGTTGAACTTGAAGTGGATGCTCATGAGTTGAAGTTTGGAGCTATCCTATCGTGTGTAGTTCATCTTCCTACATGGGTTAGTTTTGCAAGGAACAACATGTATATCCAAAATGACAAGAATGAAGCATATCTCAAAATTTTGTCAAAGGATATATTTAGGTTGTCTTGTTCCTTGATCCACCATCAATTGTTGATACTTGAGTGATACAAGATTGTTTAAGATAAGAGTGAGATGCAATCTTGTGACATGAAGCTTGTCCAAGTACCTACAAAAGGTTAGATACAATACAAGGGAGCAAAGTGTCCAAGATATAAGATGTTCAAGAAAGATATCATGGATTAGTCAAGAATGCTCATGCCCTTGTATGCATCCACATGAACCTCTAGTTCACGTTTGAAGCATCAATGATGTTCAACTCACTTCTCAAGTGACAAAACACTTTCTCCTCAAGGGGTTTGGTAAAGATGTCCGCCAATTGCTTGTCAGTACGAACATGTTTAAGGTCAATGTCACCTTTCTCAACATGATATTGAATGAAGTGGTGACGAACCTCAATATGCTTAGTTCGGGAATGTTGTACGGGATTGTGTGCAATCTTAATAGCACTCTCATTATCACATAGTAATGGTACGTGTCTCACATGCACACCATAGTCTTTAAGAGTTTGTGTCATCCATAGTAATTGAGCACAACATGATCCCACGGCAATGTATTCCGCTTCGGCAGTAGATAGATATACGGAGTTTTGTTTCTTGGAGGATCAAGACACAAGAGATCTACCAAGAAATTGACATGTACCCGAAGTGGATTTTCTGTCAACCTTGTCTCCGGCATAGTCTGAATCGGAGTAGCCAACAAGAATGAAAGAAGATCCTTTGAGATACCATATGCCAAAGTTTGGTGTATGTAACAAGTATCTCACAATTCTTTTCACCGCCTTAAGGTGACACTCTTTTGGTGCCGCTTGGTATCGTGCACACATGCACACACTTAGCATAATGTCGGGACGGGAGGCACATAGATATAGCAATGAACCAATCATAGATCGATAAACCTTTTGATCAACCGGTTTGCCATCCTTGGTCAAGTCAAGATGTCCACTCGTGGGCATGGGAGTTTTCATACCTTTACTCTCTTGCATGTTGAACTTCTTGAATAAGTCCTTGGTATACTTTGTTTGAGAAACAAAGGTACCCTCCTTAGTTTGCTTGATTTGCAAACCAAGAAAGAATTTGAGTTCACACATCATAGACATCTCGAATTTTTCCGACATCAACCTTCCAAACTTTTCACTAAAAGAGGTGTTAGTAGATCCAAAGATTATATCATCAACATAAATTTGGCATACAAATAATTCTCCATTAACCCTCTTAGTGAACAAAGTTGAATCAATCTTCCCAATTTCAAACCCTTTTTCAAGAAGAAACTTTGTCAAGCATTTATACCAAGCTCTAGGGGCTTGTTTAAGACCATAAAGAGCTTTACGAAGTTTGTACACATGATTAGGTTTCTTAGGATTCTCAAAGCCGGGAGGTTGTTTAACATACACTTCCTCCTCAATTTCACCATTCAAGAAAGCACTTTTAATATCCATTTGGTAAAGAGTGATATCATGATGATTGGCATAAGCAAGTAAAATACGAATGGACTCAAGTCTTGCAACGGGGGCATAGGTCTCACCATAGTCCATACCTTCGACTTGTGTGTAACCTTGTGCTACGAGACGAGCCTTGTTGCGTACAACTTGTCCATCTTCATCTTGCTTATTCCGAAACACCCATTTGGTTCCAATGATGTTTTGCTCTTCCTTAGGCTTCTCAACCAATGTCCAAACTTGGTTCCTCTCAAAGTTGTGTAGCTCTTCGTGCATTGCATTCACCCAATCGGGGTCCTTGAGAGCATCTTCCACCTTCAAAGGTTCAACACTAGAGATAAATGAGTAATGCTCAGAAAAGTTAGCTAAACGAGTTTTAGAGCGAGTGATTCTCCCGGTTTGGATATCTCCAAGTATTTGTTCAATGGGATGATCCTTGTCGATTCTTGCTCTAACTCGAGGTAGCTTTTTCTTGGGTTGTGGTGAGGCTTCCTCATCATCATCTTCTTCTTCTTCTTCTTCGTTGATGTTGTCATTGTTCGCTTGTGGAGGTGGAGAAGGAGGTTGAGGTGGATCAACTTGTGGCACTTCCTCATTCCCATTGTCTTGACGTGTTCCACTTGTGGATGCCTCCGTATCAACTTGTCGTTCGCCTTGATGCGAAGTTGGGGCTTCCACTTGAATAGACGAGGTACTCTCCTTCACTTCCACGGGGCGAATCTTGCCAATGGGCAAGTCTTGGATTGCTTCCGATGGTTCTTTATCTCCTACATCAAGTGGCAATTGCTCGACTTGCGAGCCGTTAGTCTCATCAAACTTCACATCTACCGTCTCTTCAACTTTCCCGGTGAAGTACACGGTAAGTGTGAGAGTTCGATCCATAACCGAGTAGGAAACCTTCATGAGATTTAGGAGCAAATTTTGAACGACGATGCTTATCAAGAATGTAACATTTTGAGCCAAATACTCGAAAGTATCCAACTTGTGGTTTGTTACCGGTGAGCAGTTCATACGCCGTTTTACCAAGAAGCTTGTGAAGGTAAAGTCGATTTGTTGCATGACAAGCTGTTTCAACTGCTTCCGCCCAAAAATGTCTTGGCGTCTTGTATTCATCATTATTGTTC
Source organism: Elymus sibiricus (assembly GCA_039707655.1). NCBI lineage: Eukaryota > Viridiplantae > Streptophyta > Magnoliopsida > Poales > Poaceae > Elymus > Elymus sibiricus. The sequence goes on from CM077670.1 coordinate 123,639,740, forward strand.
TTGCTATCTCAATAAGTGTCCGGTTCTTCCTCTCAACAACTCCATTTTGTTGAGGTGTGTACGTAGCCGAGAACTCATGTGAAATACCCTCCTCATCAAGAAAGGTGTCCACATTGGCGTTCTTGAACTCCGTTCCGTTGTCACTCCGAACCTTCTTGATCTTCACTTCAAATTGATTTTGAGCCTTTCTTGCGAAGTTCTTGAAGATTTTTTGTACCTGCGATTTGTCATCAAGAAAGAACACCCACGTAAATCTGGAAAAATCATCAACAATGACCAAACCGAAAGGGTTACCACCAAGACTCTTATAGGAGTTGGGACCAAAAAGATCCATATGAAGTAGTTCAAGTGGTCTTCTTGTGGTCATAATGTTCTTCACGGGATGGCTTCCTCCAACTTGTTTTCCTGCCTGGCAAGCACTACAAAGTCGATCTTTGTCAAATATAACATCTTTCACTCCAAGAATGTGATCTCCTTTAACAAGTTTATCAAGATTACGCATACCAACATGTCCAAGTCTTCTATGCCATAACCAACCTTTAGAAGATTTAGCAATTAAGCATGTACGAGGTTGGGCTCTCTTAGTAAAATCAACAATGTATAGATCACCTCTACGAATGCCGGTAAAGACCATATTATGATTATCTTGGCGAAACACTTGGCAATCTACTTTGGTAAATAGAACATTAAAACCAAAATCGGCTAGTCTAGATACGAAAAGAAGATTGTAACCAAGGGATTCAACAAGCATAACATTTTGTATGGAGCTATCATTGGATATGGCCACCTTACCAAGGCCAAGTACCTTACCCTTGGAGTTGTCTCCAAAAGTCACATACTTGCATGGACCATCATTTTTAGTAAGCTCACGAAACATGTCTCTATCTCCGATCATGTGATCGGTACATCCACTATCAAGAATCCACTCTTTTCCTCCGGCCATGTAATCTCGAAGATTTGCCATAAGACCGAGATTCCTCATGGTCTTCTCAAATTCAATATCAAATTCTTCATCCTCATCATAATAGCCATGCTCAACATCATCATCATCATGCGTGTGGTCATCACAAAGAACAACAGATTCATTAGTTTCATGATCATGACAATGTTCAAGTTTATGGATTCTAATAGTTTCCATGATAATGTTGCTAATAGTTCTAACATCTCCTTTGGCACGCATAAGATCACGAAGCTCATACAAGCAGTCATCAAATTTAGGATCACTAGGACTCATCTTGTGAAGAGCAACAGCCTTATGAAGAATCTTATCGAGACTCTTTAAGGAGTAATCGGGATATCGCTTTTCTAAATCATGCCATAGAGTATAAGCACATGCAAAGTTTCGCATACAACCAAGCACAATCTTAGGTAATCCTCTAATGATAAGATTGACGGTTCTAATATTACGTAGCATGTCAATTTCCTCTTCATGGGTAGGATGCAAGGGATCAATAGGGGGCACATAAGGATTATGAATATACTTGCTCAAGTTAAACTCATCAAAGCTATCAAGCATTTCATCATTCCAAAAGTTGTAATACTCCCCATTGAGAATAGGCACTCTACGTCTAAGACTCCCCAACGTAGACACATCCATCTCCCTCCAATGGTGATGAAACCAAAGCAATGGAGACCAAAGCTCTGATACCAATTGTGGGATCGAGGAGATAGGTCTAGAGGGGGGGTGAATAGACTCCTAACCAGCCAAAGGTGCAGTATTTAATTTCTCTTGAAACTTAGGCAGATTTTGGCACAAGTTAAGATCACTCCAATACTTTCTACACATGCATATCTAGAGATTGAGCAGCGGAAATAGTAAAGCATGCAAGAGTACGGAAAGTAAAGGGGTAGAGTATGGAAGATCAAACGCAATGAAGACACGGTGGTTTTTGGCGTGGTTCCGATAGGTGGTGCTATCGTACGTCCACGTTGATGGAGACTTCAACCCACGAAGGGTAACGGACGCGCGAGTCCACGGAGGGCTCCACCCACGAAGGGTCCACGAAGAAGCAACCTTGCCTATTGCACCATGGCTTACGTCCACGAAGGACTAGCCTCACTCGGGGTAGATCTTCACGAAGTAGGCGATCTCCTTGCCCTTACAAACTCCTTGGTTCAACTCCACATCAGGTTGGAGGCTCCCAAGTGACACCTAACCAATCTAGGAGACACCACTCTCCAAAAGGTAATAGACGGTGTGTTGTTGATGAACTCCTTGCTCTTGTGCTTCAAATGATAGTCTTCCCAGCACTCAAACAACTCCTCACAGATTTGGCTATGGTGGAAGAAGGATTTGAGTGGAAAGCAACTTGGGATAGGCTAGAAATCAAGATTCAAATGGTAGGAATGGAATAGCTTGATCTCAACACATGAGTAGGTGGTTCTCTCTCAGAAAATGTATGGTGGAAGTGTAGGCCCGTTCTGATGGCTCTCCTTTCTGAGAAGGAGGTGGTGGAGGGGTATATATAGCCTCCACACAAAATCCAACCGTTACACACTTTTGACCCAACTCGGTGGCACCGAAACGATAATCTCGGTAGCACCGAACTATGTAAAAGATATGAACGTTAGGAATCTCGGTGGGACCGATACGAACAACTCGGATGGACCGAAGTGCAATGGCTTAGGGCAATCCTCATCTCGGTGGCACCGATTGCATCAACTCGGTAGGACCGAAGTGAAGCAATAAGGCAACAGAGACTTGGCAAGCCATCTCGGTGAGACCGATTTGCATAACTCGGTGAGACCGAAGTGAATGCAACCGATTATAGAGAGTTGGCAGGGCCATCTCGGTGGGACCGAGATCCATTTCGGTGGATCCGATTTGTTAGGGTTTTGGCAGTGGCTAAGTCTTGGATGAACTCGGTGGGGACGAATAGGAAATTTCGGTGGGGCCGAGTTGGAATGTAGGTTTTGGACATATTTGGGATGGAGAGAGTGGTTGAGGGTTTAGGAATACTGTCACTAAGCACTTGAGCAAATAGACCATTAAGCAACACCTCATCCCCTTTTAATAGTATTGGCTTTCCTATGGACTCAATGTGATCTTGGATCACTGAACCAAAAAAGTAGAGTCTTGATCTTTTGCCAATCCTTGTCCTTAGCATTTTGAGGGGGTTCCACGTCCTCTTGTCCATGCCACGCCATTGTTGAACTTGTCTGAAATTCACTAGATAAAAGCATTAGTCCAACAACATGTATGTTGGCATAAATTACCAAAACCATCAAGGGAGCAAATGTGCTTTCAACAGCTGTTTGAACCCTGCAAGCCATCTAACACCGACCTCATCGGTCCACGGAGCAGTCCGGACCACAATTTTCCCGCAAAATGGAATCAAACCTAGGGACTTTATGGGAGTCCGGACACGAGCCACGTAGTACTACGACACCCCAGGCCCACCCAAAACTAAGGCGGAGCCCGCACTTTTGTAGCTGGTGACGGAGTCTTGGATTAGGGGGTGCTCAGCGTGTCGGTCACCCGACCTATGGGCTGGGCCAAAGACCCCCTAAGTCCGTCAACTGGTGGGCCTCGTTCATCTGTTACAAGAAAGCCAAAAAAGAACGATCTGAAGATTTTGCGTGCACCCCAAGGTTTGGAGGTAGTCTCCGGCGTATTTGCCCTTAGGTTTAACCGACTTATGTGTAACCCTGGGCACCCCCAGTATCTATATAAACCGAGGTGCCAGGGCCGTAGAGGACGGATTCATTCACATACGATCTCACGATAGATCACCTGTACTTTGTACCCCATCCACAATCAATACAAGCAAAGTACGACGTAGTTTTTTACCTCTTCGAGAGGGCCTGAACCTGGGTAAACACCCGTGTCCCTTGTGTCTTTGGTACCATCTAGCCAAGGCTAGAGGCGGAGCCAGGATTTCTCAAAGCCTAGGGCTAAAACTAAGTGACTAAAAATAATATCAAATACCATGCATACCCGTGCGTGTTATAAGTATGCCACAAATCCACATTAAAATAGTTTAACAAAGTGCATAACTACAAACATTGGTACCAAATTAATGAAGACTTATTGTTGTGTAGAACTGTAGATGACTTGCCGGAAATGCATTGTTGTGTAGATCACGTGCCAGATATGCATAGTTGTGTAGATCACTTTCCGGATATGCATTGTTTTGTAGCTGGAGCATTGTTGACAATGTTTTATTTTGTAGCCTTCTCAGGCATGTAGTGTGTTCAAGAAGTTGGAGAAGAAAAACTTCACCGCCATGCATTGTTGGTTGATGATTGGTCCCTTTAGTGATCCGGTAAAGGGGCAGAAAGAATTCTTGCCTTTTTCCCAAGAGGTGACCCTAAGTTATCGAAGCCACGAGAGGACGGTGCCCTTTAAGCAAGGGTTTCTTACAAGCTTTTGCAGATAATTAAATTCCAGCTTTTGACCAGATCGGAATCAAGCTGACACTGGAAACACTTATAATAAAAATAGGCATGGGTATGAGGTCTTATGCTTACAACCATATATTGTGTCGGGATCATTATGGTCTTAATTTGTGCCCTAGAAGTCATCCATCGAGATGTGCTTGCTAAGTATCAAAGTGGGGGATGTGTCCAAATTAAGTCTTGACTGGCACGCGCCCTGCATCAAGACTCAGTTGTCCAACTGAATGCCCTATCCGTCGCGCCAGTAATTAAGATAGCAATAATCGGACGAAATCATTGGGCGTTTAATGACTACACCTCTTGTATCCCAGAGATGGGATCCATGTTACCGTACTAAACCTTTCTGTCACTAGTATTCAGAATAACACAACACGGTCTCCCTGCCCTTAGCCTCTCCGTGACTTGCTCTCCATGATCCTGGGTACCTGCAGGGATGAAGAACGCGAACGAGACAAGAGACAACTATGAAGCAATTTTATGCTACACATGTGGGACGTTAATTGAAAGTACTTCCATCGATCCCTCCAACAAATACATCGGGTTGCAAGGCCTTGCCTCAACCCATTCCCTTATCGAACTACTCACACATGGAGATCGGATCACATGAAGAACTCATTGAAGAACACATCATGAAGATTGATTGATTGATAATATGTCTTACAATAGATGCCGGATGTGATACACGATTACAAGTATGGCTAGATGGCTGAGAACAATGGTGGTGATGAAGGTGGTGGCTATGGAGATGGGAAATGGCGGCGGCTAGGGTTGATGGAGATGGCTCCCGCAAAGATGACGATGTGGCGACTTATTTTGTTGCTCATTTGGCGTTGGGCCTTTTATAAAGGTTGTTCAGGTGGATCATATGCCTCGGTTTGCACGCCATACGACCATCCATATGAGCGGGGATGGTTGTATGGAATGTCGTCTTTTGCTCTGGCTCCTCTGCCGCGCCTCCCACTTGATCTCCTCTATCTCCACTTTACTCCTTTCCATGTATTGGCTTGATTTCCTCCATAAATAGCCCATTTCCTGTGGAAACAACATAAAGATCAGATATTTGGAATCCTTTGCATTCATTAGTCATTAGTAGCAATATCGGAGCGAATATCTCTGTTTTAATGAAATATTTTGGTTTAAACTCGGGTTAGAGGAGTGTAAAAATATCACTCATCAGTTGAATTTAATGGACAACTCAAGTGGAACCTATACATTGCCAAGACCGTCGCCCAAGGCACCGAGGAAGAAACCGGTGGCCCAACCGAGCCAACAAAAGAACCGCTCAAGAAGGTTAGAAACAGGTTTCGAGGAATGAAGTGGGAGGAGGAGAAGGCGAAGCGAGAAGGTGCGGCGGCCAAGATGACGGAGAGGTTCGAAAACATCTTGACGAAGGAGGAGGCATACTGTTGGGGTTACCTACTACGGGTAGGGTCATAAGAGGTACAGTCCGGACTAAAGGAAGGACCCACATCACCAAACATTAAGACCCCTGGGTCATCATTCCAATCGGGCGCCAGCCACGATTTCTTCCACTCGGACGGAGCTCATCCACCCGGATGAAGCTCATTCACTCGAACGCATCAAATCCACTCAGCTACCTAATGACTACTCGGACAAGAGAAGGCGGACGACCAACATGGAATCCGAAACATCAGGAGGCACATGTCGCCATGCGTTACTAGCAGTTAAATGCCTCAGTTACCACATGTAATGCATGTAATCAACTCCATCATCAAAGCCTTGCAACGTAGCTAGGACAGGGGTTGACGCACTCTATATAAGTCGCCCCGTATCACAGGAACAGGGATTCGCATCTATTGTAATCTTCAGACATCAGAGAAAGCATAGCCCCAGGGCTCGAGACATAGGGTTGTTACCTCCACCGTGAGGGGCCCGAACTCATAAAATCTTTGTGTCACACTTGCGCCATAGCTAGATCCAGCCTCTGTTCGTACCCCTACTCTTTATTGTCATATTCGTTCCCACGACAGTTGGCGCCCACCGTGGGGCTGCGCATTTAGCAATACGCGGCACAGGTGGAATTCTCCATTCATCATGGTTTCCGGCGTCGAGATGGTGTCCGGCAACAAGATCCGTTTTGTTGCCGACAATTCGGCATGGCTTCAGGAAGCCCCGCTGGACGTGGAGTCATTGCCCGTCTGTGGCGCAATGCACTTCCGCGCGAGCTCCTATGGAGTCCTTCTCCGGCAGCTGTCTGTCCCATACCAGGTGGCCACCGACTCCCCACTAGGCGTCGCTGCAAGCGCTCCGGCCGATCGTGGCTCCAGCGGTGGGTAAAGCATGCGGTACCCTTCAGGTTGCGGCCGAGCAGGTCGCCGTGCTCCAACCTGAGGAGTCGTTCCGTGATCTATTCGCCTCCCTCCATGAGGGGGGAGAAGAAGAAGGAAGCTGTGAGAGCATCAAGTCCTTAGCAGAAGTTTTGATGGCCGACACGGGTAACGGCCCTCTGGATTCCCCGAACACCAAGACGGTCATGTCGCAGAACCGATGCAGTGGCCGACGACGCCCTCGGCGGTGGTGCCCGGGTCGATGGGATGGCACCACCCCTCAGTCGGGAGCAAGTTGATGAGCTCAATAGGGTGACCGAGCAAACCCTACGCACGCCAATTACGACGACCACCCGCGAAGCACTCGTTTTGGAATCAACACATTTGGCCACCTTGGCCGAGCGGGAATGCTTGGAGCAGCGGGAAAAAGCTCTAGGATTGGATCTGTGATCTCCCCAGTTCCAGTCGGAGTAGGAGGCAGTTGTTCCCGAACAACGATCCCCGGAATTATCGAGTACTGCGCACTCTGGTGCAAAACTTGGTAGCAACGACGCGGATTGCAGACTCCATTCAGCCATCAGGGTCAGCAGCAGAAGGGCTCAGGCAAATACAGGCGCTCTTGAAGGCAGCCATGGCACAAAACTCTGTCATGTCCCAGTCATAGAATCACATTCACAACAAGTCGGTCCTGGCGGACACAACTAAGTCGGCTCACAGTCCCCTTGTGCCTCGGCGGCGCAGAGAATCACCTCCTCCGAGAGATGCAACATTTACTCAGTGACCAGAGCGCCCTGTACAACACGGTGATTGGTACCATGGTCGGGGTTCACCCACTCAGCACCAAGACGACCGTTAATATGGTCGAATGAGCCCTCCGAGGGACGTCCATATCTGCCCCGGCAGTATGGCGACATGTACCACTATGGCGATGATCGGAGGCCCAGTCGCCGCGCCTGCCGGGTGGATTCTACCTCCGTGAGCATGAAGATGTAGATTACCGTGACCCCCAGTTCAACGCTCGATCGCTCCTCGCCCAAAACATGGTGAATCAAGGTCGAGCGAACAGAGACTACCAAGCCAGAGATTATCCGAGTGGATCAAGTTCCTCAAGTCCGACATGTTTTAGCAGGTACATCCACTCGGCGGTGATTCCTGTGAACTTCAGGTTGGCAGTAGGGATAAGAAAGTTCACCGGAGAGTCCAAACCAGAAACCTAGCTGGATGATTACCGAGTGGTCGTCCAGATTGGAGGTGGCGATGATGATGTCGCAATGAAGCATCTTCCACTGATGCTTGAAGGATCTACTCGGGCGTGGCTCAATCAGCTACTGTCTAACAGTATTTTCAGCTGGGAAGACCTCCTCCGAGTGTTCGTCAAGAATTTCGAAGGAACCTACAAGCGGCCAGGAGGGCTGGCCGAGTTGCAGCACTGTGTACAGAAGGGCAACGAAACCTTGCAAGAGTACATTTAGAGATGGACCACTTTGCATAACTCAGTCGAGAACGTAACCGAGCATCAAGCCATATGCGCCTTCAAGCAAGGCGTAAGGTACCGAGAGCTAACCCTCAAATTTGGCTACACAGACATTCCAACCCTGAGCCGCATGATGGAGATAGCAAATCGTTATGCCAACGGTGAGGATGATGATCGATTGAGGAGCGGCAAGGTCCGGGCTGGAGATGTAAACCAGTCGGGTCAAAATCGCGAGAAGCAGAAGTGCTAGGTCAAGGCAGTGGATAACGCAGAACTTCCAGCTCTTGCCGGACAAGTAAAAGGCAAAGGGCAACAAAATCAAAAGAAAGAGTGGGTTCCAAAGAAGAGAGATGACTCAGAGGGTGATATACTTGACCAGCCTTGTGCTACTTGTGAGCTGCGTTGGGATTTTCCCCAAAGAGGAGAGGAGATGCAGTACAATAGAGATAAGTATTTCCCTCAGTGAGAACCAAGGTTATCGAACCAATAGGAGAATCACGCAAAGCCTCGTGAACAGCACCTGCACACACAAAAGCGAATACTTGCACCCAACGCGGGCAAGAGGGTCGTCAATCCCCTTGAACTCGTTACTTGCAAGGATTAAATCTTGTAGTGGTAGATAGATAAATTGCAAAACAAAATAAAAGTAATAAAATTGCAGCAAGTATATTTAGGTTTTCTTTTTATGTTTAAAGTAGACCCGGGGGTCATAGTTTTCACTAGAGGCTTCTCTCTTGAACACATAGCATACGGTGGGTAGACAAATTACTGTTGGGCAATTGATAGAAAAGCGCATAATTATGATGATATTCAAGGCAATGATCATGTATATAGGCATCACGTCCGAGACAAGTAGACCGACTCCTGCCTGCATCTACTACTATTACTCCACCCATCGACCGCTATCCAGCATGCATCTAGGGCATTAAGTTAATGAAAACGGAGTAACGCCTTAAGCAAGATGACATGATGTAGACAAAGTAGACCCAATCAATATGAATAAACCCTGTCATTTTACCCTTAATGGCAACAATACAAATAGTCTCTTGTCCCCTACTTTGTCACTGGGATATAGAGCACCGCAAGATTGAACCCATTACAAAGCACCTCTCCCGCTGAAGATATATCAATCTAGTTGGCCAAACCAAACAGATAGATCAGAGAGAAATACAAAGCTATAAAAATCATGCATAATAAAGTTCAGAAAAGACTCAATTACTTCTCATGAATATCCAGATCATAAACCCACAATTCATCGGATCCCAACAAACACACCGCAAAAGAAGATTACATCGAATAGAACTCCAAGAAGATCGAGGAGAACGTTGTATTGAAGATCAAAGAGAGAGAACAAGCCGTCTAGCTACTAGCTATGGACCCATAGGTCTGTGGTGAACTACTCACACATCATCGGTAGGGCAACAAGGTTGATGTAGAAGCCCTCCGTGATCAATTCCCCCTCCGGCAGTGTGCCGAAAAAGGCCTCCAGATGGGATCGCGGAAGAACAGAAGCTTGCGGCGGTAGAAAAGTTATTTCGTGGGGATCTCTGTTGGTTTCCCAATATTTGAAAATTTATAGAAGTGGAATTAGGTCAAAAGGAGCCACGTGGGGCCCACAAGTTAACAGGGCGCGGCCATCCCCCTGGGCGCACCCTGTTGCCTTGTCGTCTCCTCGTAGGTCTTCTGGCCCTCCCCCGAAGCTTCTAGGGTCTCTTTTGTCCAGAAAAAAATCGTCAAAAGGTTTCATAGCATTTGGACTCCGTTTGGTACTGATTTTCTGGGAAACCAAAAATAAGCAGAAAACAGCAACTGGCACTGGGCACTAGGTTAATAGGTTAGTTCCCAAAAATGATATAAAATGACATATAATTGCATATAAAACATCCAAGATTGATACTATAATAGCATGGAATAGTCAAAAATTATAGATACGTTGGAGACGTATCACCTTATCAGGTTCACACCAAGAAAGACGAAGAGGGCAATCTGGTTCTGCCCAAGCATACCACTCGGCAATGTAGATTGTTGAAGAAGTTCTTGAAGGACGATTAGTCTGATGACAAGGATCAGGACGACAACGACAGGAGAAAGAAGCCTGCTGGGGGTTTCTCTGTTGTGGAGAAAGTCCTCATGATCTTTGCCGATACCGAGTGCAAGCGGAAACTGAAGGTTATCAATCGGGAAGTCAGCATGGTGATGACAGCTGTCACTAAATACCTGGATTGGGCTAAGACGCCCATAACATTTGATTAGTTGGACCACCCTGCCCACATACCGACCCTTGGGCGGCAGGCTTTGGTGGTCGATCCCCTAGTCAACGGATTCCAATTGCGCAAGGTTCTTATAGATGGTGGCAGCGGTTTGAGCATCCTTTATGCCGACACATTGAAGGAAATGGGCATCCCTATGTCCAAGCTCAGCGCTAGCAGCATGCAGTTTCACGGGGTCATCCCTGGCAAGAAAGCTAAGTCACTCGGACAGATCTCTCTAGAGGTCGTGTTCGGTGATGAGAAAAATTTCAGAAATGAAAAGCTGGTTTTTGAAGTTGTTGACTTTCGGCGTGTTTACCACGCAATTTTGGATAGGCCTGCCTACGCACGTTTCATGGCCCGACCATGTTATGTGTACCTCAAGTTGAAGTTGCCTGGTCCGAATGGAGTAATCACTGTCTCAGGAGACAGACAGAGGGCAGAAGATTGCCTGCATCAAGGCTCACTCATTGCTGATGCGCAGATGGCAGTAGCCGAGTTGGCCAAGTACAGGAGGATAGCAGATCCCAGTGAATTGTTGAAATCGAAGAAGTTGGCGGCTGACTCTGCATTCCAGTTGGCCGGCGAAACCAAGCAAGTGCAGTTCACCCAGAGGACCCGAGCAAGACGACCAATATCTCGACTACTCTGGACAGCAAATAGGAAGACGAGCTCATCCAATTTCTCCATGAGAACTGGGACATCTTTGCATGGAAACCTTCTGACATGCCGGGTGTTCCTAGGAAGTTGGCTGAGCACCGACTGCCCGTTGATCCCAAGGTGAAACCAGTCAAAGAGTACCTGCAGCGCTACTCGGAAGAAAAGTGCAAGGCGATTGGCGAAGAAATTGCTTAGCTCTTGGCGGTTGAGTTCATCCATGAAGTTTACCACTCCGAGTGGCTCGCCAATGTAGTGATGGTGCCTAAGAAAAATAATTCTCTTAGAATGTGTATAGATTTCAAGCACATCAATAGGGTCCATCCCAAAGATCATTTTTCTCCACCTCGCATTGACCAGATAGGGGATTCCACTACTGGCTGCGAGAGACTCTATTTTCTGTACGTGTACTCCGGGTACCACCAGATCCGAATGTATGGACCTGATGAAATAAAAACGGCATTCATCACCCCCATTCAAGTGCTTTTGCTACATCACGATGCCATTCGGACTCAAAAATGCAGGCGCTACTTTTCAACGCATGATTCAATCTTGTTTGCAGAAGCAAATCAGTCAGAATGTGGAGGCGTAGATGGACGACATCGTGGTCAAATCTAGGAAAGGTTTCGACATCCTAACGGACCTCGCAGAGACCTTAAAAAACCTCCGAGCTTACGGGATCAATCTCAATCCCGCCAAGTGTGTCTTTGGAGTCCCTGCCGGCAAATTACTCAGTTTCCTTGTTTCTGAATGAGGAATCGAGGCCAATCCTGAGAAAATTGGCGCTATAGTCCAAATGAAAAAGCCAGAATGCCTCCACAACGTCTAAAGACTCATGGACTGCTTGGCAGCTCTAAGTCGATTCATTTCCAGACTCGGTGAGAAAGCCCTGCCGCTTTATCGACTGATGAAAAAGTCTAACAAATTTGAATGGACAGATGAAACACAGCTTGCATTTGAAGAACTGAAAACTATGCTTTCCACCCAGCCATGCTTGTTGCTCCGAGTAGTAAAGAACCATTGCTCCTATAGATAGCAGCTACAAGTCAAGTGGTTAGCTTAGTGCTCACAATGGAGCAAGAAGAGCAAGGCAAAACCTTGAAAGTCCAGTGGCATGTGTATTGCATCTCAGAAGTACTGACCCCTTCCAAACAGCGATACACACATTATTAGAAGTTGGTCTACGAAATCTATTTGACGGCAAAGAAAGTGGCTCATTATTTCCAAGAGCACTCGGTCATAGTGGTCAGTGATGCACCTTTGTCAGAAATCTTGAATAACAAAGACGCAACTGGCCGAGTGGCCAAATGGGCCATTCAATTATTACCCCTCGACATTAGATTCAAGGCAAAAAAGCAATCAAGTCACAAGCCCTAGTGGATTTCTTAGCCGAGTGGACCGAGCACCAACAACCAGCCCTTAATTTTCCCGAGCATTGGACCATGTTCTTTGACGGTTCAAAGATGTTGGAAGGTTCAGGGGCTGGAGTAGTTTTGATCTCTCCTAGAGGAGAAAGGTTGAGCTATGTATTGTAGATTCACTTTGCTTCCTCCAACAATGAAGCCGAGTACGAAGCTCTCTTGTACGGGTTGCGCATGTCTGTTTCACTCGGCATCCGTTGGCTAATGGTTTATGGAGATTCAGACCTTGTAGCTAACCAAGTAATGAAAGAATGGGATATCCGCAGTCCAACAATGACTGCATATTGCAACACAATCAGAAAGCTTGAAAAACATTTCGAAGGGTTAGAGTTGCATCATGTGCTGTGAGCCCAAAACCAAGCAGCCAATGACTTGGCTAAGTTAGGTTCCACTCGGAAGGAAGTACCCAAAAACGTATTTCTTGATCACCTTCACTCTCCAACAATCAAAGAAGATCCCTTCAAGGAAGAGCCCCCACAAACAGTCGGACCAACAAATCTAGCTGTAGTCGAAGTTCCAGCAGTGATCGATCTGGTCCAGGAAATTTTGGTAATCACACCCGAGTGGACGGCACCCTACATGGCCTATTTGTTAAGACAAGAGCTCCCCAACGACGAATTTGAAGCCCGACAGATCGTCCGCCGATCAAAGGCCTATACCATCCAAGGGGAACAACTTTACAAGAAAAGTGTCTCTGATGTTTTACAACGTTGCATCTCATCAGAAGAAGGGTGGCTGATATTGTAGGAAATCCACTCGGGTACATGTGGCCATCACGCGTCCTCCTGAGCGTTGGTCGCCAAAGCATTTTGCACAGGTTTTTCTGGCCACATGCCAATGAATTTGCTAAGGAGATCGTAGAACAGTGCCCCGGGTGCCAGTTCTACACTAACCTAATGCACAGGCCAACGTCCACGTTGAAGACATCCCGCTCACATGGCCCTTCGCTGTCTAGGGCCTTGATATGGTTGGACCACTCCAAACTAGGGCCAGTGGATTTACACATTTGTTGGTGGCAGTAGACAAGTTTACCAAGTGGATAAAAGCAAAGCCCATCAAGAAGTTAGACTCGTTGACTGCCATCAAGTGTTTGAAGGAAATAATCTTCAGATTCAGAGTCCCCCATAGCATCATCACTGATAATGGGACGAATTTCGATTCGGACGAGTTTCAAGCTTTCTGTTACGCTCAAGGTACTCAGGTCGACTATGCCTCCGTGGCTCACCCGCAATCCAATGGTCAAGTTGAAAAACAAAATGGAATGGTTCTTCAAGGACTAAAGCCACGCCTCATGCGTGACTTGAAGCATGCTGCAGGAGTGTGGGTCACAGAGCTGCCATCAGTTCTGTGGGGTTTACAAACAACTCCCAACAGGTCGACAGAATTCACCCCATTCTTTATGCTGTATGGAGCGGAAGATGTCTTCCTAGTGATCTCCTTCACAATTCCCCCAGAGTAGAATTTTATTTGGAAGCAGAAGCCGAAGTCACATGTCAAGATGGCTTGGATCTTCTAGAAGAAGAGTGAGAGCTTCCTCTCACAAGGTCCACTGTCTATCAGTAGAATCTGTGGCGTTATCACAACAAGCAAGTACGAGGTCATGCATTTCAAGAAGGAGATCTGGTCCTCCGACTGGATCATCAAAAACCTCACAAATTAGCCCCTCCATGGGAAGGACCCTTTGTCATTTCAAAGGTGTTGCACAATGGAGCCTATCGGCTCTACAACCTCCATACAAAAGCAGAAGAGCCCCGCGCTTGGAATGCTAATCTTCTTCGTAGGTTTTTCACATAAGCATGTGTCAATGATGTAATCTTGCTAAGGACTTTTGCTGAGTGAATCTCGATGAATAAAAAATTTCTCGACCACACATTCTCTTTTAAACCATGTGCTACGCTCTAGTCGGATTCTGTAGAACTTGGGGGCTACATCCAGACGCCACGCCACACTCGGGGGCTGCGCTCCACTCGGACGCTTAAGCTCTCTCGGGGGCTACGCTAAAGGACCATGCTACACTCGGGGACTACGCTCCACTCGGATGTTGTTGCATGCCCGGGGGCTTCGCCGAATGGCTACACCTGGAGAAGCAAAGATGAGCAGCCCCAGTGGGTATGAAACTATCCGAGTGGGATCATTTCTCTTAAATCGAAGACTTAGGAGCAAACCAGTTTGCCTAAGTATAAATACCTATCTGAGTGAGATCATTTCTCTTAGCTCGAAGACTTAGCAAAAAACCAATTTGCCTAAGTAAAAATATCAAAAGCAACGCACGCAAATATTTAAAGTTCTGATTAGTTGGAACTGCCAAAATAAACAAGCAAGTTTGAAAAGTGCATGAGCTCCAACCTTGATCAAGTTTAACGGTTACATAACCACTCGGCATACCGAGGAAAATTTATTGATGCAGCAAATGTTTTCACGCTTCACCACTTCTGTCTCCAGGGTCTTTCGCGGGGCTAACAGGGTCAATGAAAGTGTCCAGATCTATGAATTCAGCGATCCAAGTGGCTGCTTCGATGAACATCTCCAAGAACTCTTGAAATTTGAGTTCCTTCATGTTGGCAACCTTGAGGGCCTTCAGCTTCTCTTCATCAATCTTCTTGAAGTGGATTTCAACAACGGCAAGGGCAACATCCACCCCACAGTGGGCTGCAGATTTTTTCCAATGCACCACTCGGCTAGGGATTTGCCTTAGCCGATCAAGAAAAGCCTCGGTATCATCGCCAAGTTCTTCCCCTGGGAACAACACATCTTCAACCTTCGGCATCATCTCCTTCAGACGCTCAACATACCTGGTGGCAACATTCACTGGTGCAGCGACCTGCTATACAAACGGTTTTTACCCCCTTTCCGCGACAGAGTTTTAAACCGTCGCCTTGCCTGTGTGTGCGATAGGGGGGGTCCTTCCCACACGACCCAGAAACCGTCGACGATAGGGCCTTCGATCACACACGCGGGGCAAAAAGAGCTCATGTGCGATCGGGCGAGCCATCGCAGACAATTATACTAGCCCAATAGTTTCTGTTCGTATGTACATCCCACACAGTGAATCTTAGAAAAACGTTTCCGTTCATATGTACATCACACACAATTTTTATGTGGAAACGTTTGTGCAAGGTGGCCTAACGCAAACATTTGTCGGGCGGAAGTCGTGTGTGATTGTTCATTGATCCAACACGGCTACTTTCTAGAAACTGTGTGCGTTGTTTGAGGTCATCGCCCACGGTGTTGTCTGAGAAACGGTCTGCAATACAAAAACCCAATAAGCAGGCTAATTAGCCTATTATTGATAATGCATTTAGTAATCAAATTGACATTTCATATCAAGCACAGCATATGTTTCATAGCCGTATTACGGCAACCAGGATTTCATAGCTGAATTACATCAGAGTACAACATCACATAGCTTCAGCACTCAGTTACACCATATAGGCATATAGCTAGCTACGCAATTACACAACAGCACGAAGTTTCACATGCAACATCTAAAACCTTTGGAAAGTAGCATCATATACGGTATATAGAGAGATGAAACTCATCTGGAAAACTGCTGAATCTGAAGGCGAATATTGAGCCTTCAGTGATGTTGAATGTCCTTGCAACTTTACGCCAGTGGCTGCGGATGATTGCCCGCCCAACCTTCGTCCTCTTGAGGAAGACTTCAATATTGTACCGTGGGTGTTGAATGAGTACCTTCCTTGCCTCTTGACCATGAAGGTGATTTGAGAGGTAATCATCGGTGAACTGCTTTGGAAAGGACTGAAATCAAAGATATGCATAAATAGCTATTCTAAATTTTGAAATGGTGCATAGAAAAAAACACAAGGTAAAAGAGTTAGTACCATCCTATAGTTGACTGATGTCTTCTTCATTGTGCAAACAAAGATCTTGTTGTTATTCAACGCTAATTTCTTTATCCTAACAATCTTTCTGAGTTTCTTGACTTGACTGATATTCATGTCCATCTCATTTCCCCATATGCAAAATGGATCGAACAGTGGGTCTAAACCTCTGACTGCAGGACCTACATGTGCAAGACCAAATTGTTAAAAACCTAAATATTACTCCCTCCGTCCCATAATATAAGAACGTTTTTAAGCTAACATAGCTTAAAAACGTTCTTATATTATGGGACGGGGGGAGTAGAATGGTTCCTGCAATTGCACAATAATGTGTTATTAGCCAAAGGACCATGCATGTGCAAACCTGATGGTGAACCTCGGTGCCTCCCATTGTTTCCTTGCAACACATATAAGGCAGATAATGATCAGTTTAAGTGAGAGTTGGCATACTATCAGTAGAATATATTAATGAAAACTTGTACCCACAACAAATGAACATCACACTGCAGAATTAAACCAAAAAGTTAACTGGACACCACAACAAATGAAGCAAGCAGTTAACTGAGAACCACATTGCAGAATAGAACATATACTAGAAGATCATACTGTTAACCAAGCCTAGCATGCTTAAGAACTACTAGGAAATATAGCAGTTATGTATGTTTCTCATGTAGAGTACATCCAAATTCGATTTTATTCCTCACATGCATAACAATAAAAAATTGTACCCATAGGAATTGAACATCACATTTCAGAATTGAACCAAACAGTTAACTAAACATCACAACAAATGAACCAAACTGTTAACTAAACATCACATTTCAGAAGATCAGATTGCCTATTAACATTACAGAGGAAAATTCACTAGAAGGCACCGGAGGCGGCCTTTAGAAAACACCACGAACTATCATTTAAAGCAGCCAACCATGTGGCGGCGTCCGCATGCGAGGGGTCAACGGTGGCCTCGACGGCGAGGTTCTCCTCCAAGATCTGGCGGTCGGCACGCATGGCAGCCATCGCGACCTCATCCGCTCATGCGGCCGCGATTTGCTTCACCGCTGCCAGATGCTCCTTGAGCTCCTGGATATAATGCGTGCACCATGGCTATGGGCGGCGCTTATTTGGAGGATGGGGCAGTGATTTGGGTGGAAGATGTCGCGTCGGCGATCGAGGCATGTGGGATGGAGAAGGAGGAGGAGGATGGGGGTGGGGTGTGGGTTACCTAACTATATCGACGAGGCCGCGGAGCGGGAAGGAGCGCCGCCGGCGAGGAGGCGGCGCTGCAAAGCAAGCTGTGAAGGTTTGAACTTGGAAAGGAAGGAGGGAACAATGTAAATGTGGCTTTTGGTGGGGGGGAGGGGGCGGGGACCTAGATATTTCCGCGGTTGCCAAAAATTTACGAACGGTGCAGCGAAAAACTGGCGCGCAAGTGTGGTTGACACACGACTGGTGGACTATAGCCGACGAACCTTCCGGCGTAAGCCATACATGAGGGAGCCCCAAGATATTTTATACTGCATCGCACACGATTCTTGCTAACAAACTGTTTGTGGTGTACTTGATTTTTTCATTTTGATTTGAAAGACAAAATGGGGTTACGGTAGGAAAGGTCGCTGTTTGAATTGCTAGAACATTTATCTGCAGTGAACATGCAACTATAGGAGTGTCGTGCTAAAATTTGGAATTATTCCGGGTTCGTTTGGCATTTTTTATACATTAATTGAGTTTTCTAGGCATTTAATGTGCATAATTCAAATTTGAACTACAGGCACATGCTCCAGTGCACCAAAATGGGTTGAAAAATCATATATGTGTCCTTGGATGAATGTTTAGGTCCCATACAAGAAATGGGAGTGAATTTCAAACATCTGGGCGTCGTGGGTTGGCCAAAAACATTAAGAAACTTGGTTTTTAAATTCCTGTAAATCCAAAAGTTGCCTAAAAATCATGAAACTTGGCATGGTGTCTTGACATGGCACCAACATGCTGTGGTAAATTTTTTGTTCGATTTGGGACAAGTTTTGGTATAAGCTTCTTACAAACCGGAGCTTCTCTCAAGAAGGCTCATGGTTCTGATAGGGGATGTGTCACCTTTGTGGGCGAAACGACATACGCTGCCTCTTCCTGCCTTGATTTTTTTACAGAGGCAACAAAGACCAATAGGAGTGTCATGCTAAAATTTGGAATTATTCCGGGTTCGTTTGACCTTTTTTATACATTAATTGAGGTTCTAGGCATTTAATGTGCATAATTCAAATTTGAACTACATGCACATGCTCCAGTGCACCAAAATGGGTTGAAAAATTGTATATGTGTCCTTGGGTGAATGTTTAGGTCCCATACAAGAAATGGGAATGAATTTCAAACATCTGGGCATCGTGGCTCGGCCGAAAACATTGAGAAACTTGGTTTTTAAATTCCTATAAATCCAAAAATTGCCTAAAAATCATGGAACTTGGCATGGTGTCTTAACATGGCACCAACATGCTGTGGTAAAATTTTTGTTCGATTTGGGACAAGTTTTCGTATAAGCTTCTTACAAACCGGAGCTTCTCTCAAGAAGGCTCATGGTTCCGATAGGGGATGTGTCACCTTTGTGGGCGAAACGACATACGCTACCTCTTCCTACCTTGATTTTTTTTACAGAGGCAACAAAGACCAATAGGAGTGTCGTGCTAAAATTTGGAATTATTCCGGATTTGTTTGGCCTTTTTTATACATTTATTGAGTTTCCTAGGCATTTAATGTGCATAATTCAAATTTGAACTACATGCACATGCTCCAGTGCACCAAAATGGGTTGAAAAATCAATATGTGTCCTTGGGTGAATGTTTAGGTCCCATGCAAGAAATGGGAATGAATTTCAAACATCTGGGCGTCGTGGCTCGGCCGAAAACATTGACAAATTTGGTTTTTAAATTCCTGTAAATCCAAAACTTGCCTGAAAATCATGAAACTTGGCATGTTGCCTTGACATGGCACCAACATGCTGTGGTAAAAAATTTGTCCGATTTTTTGAAGGCGCACAGATTAACAACCAACAAAGTCATTTTGGAACAAAGAGCTGCCACGTTACAATCGAAAACACAAGTGTTATTCAAACCGTGAGCGTTGTACTAACCATTTATGTGCCGCCACGCGTCCCCATTTTTATTGGCTAGGAGGCACCGTGCGGGGTAGCTATTTGAGTAGACGGGAGGCGTGGAGCAGACCGTTGCGCAGGCTCACCGGGAGGCGAGCCCTTTGACCTCCATCCGCCGCCCACCTCGCTCCCAACTTCTCCATTAATGGCGCCCGAGCCCCTGTTTTAATGGCGTGGTCAGGCCTCAGTCGACTGAGATTTAAGAGAGAGAAAAGAAAATCTGAAAAGAAAATTTTGCACGGATCTTGATGTAAGATCTCACGGACATAGCATCGACTGAGACTTAGCAAGACTGATATATATGACAAAGATGGCAATGGATAATAATAATTGTCTTACATATTCACGAAGATAATTAAAGATGCCACATGCGGCAACGCCCGAAAGACACAAGGGCAAAAGAAGAAAGACGCAAACAACAATCTAGGTCGCTGCTCTCTACTTCACCTCGATCTACTACGCCATCTTCGTCATTTCGTCCACCTTGATCTCCTTCACGTCCTCAATACATCGCTTGCGAGCATCCACGGATTCCTCCAGGAGCATTTCACGCTCGATGCGGAGCTTAGCATTCTCGTCCATAAGTTTCCTGACCATGACGGCTGTCTTCTTCAACACGGCAGTTGTCTCCTCATGCTGCTTCGCCCTGCCGGCGATCTTCGCCCTCAGCAGGTCGTGCTCGGTGCGGAGCCTCACCTTGTCACCCCTTAGTTCCTGGATCACGCCAGTCGACTTATCCAATGCGGCATAGCTCTCCTCCTGGAGCTTCGCCCAGCGGGAGATGTCATCCATCAGCTTATTGAGCATAGCGCGCATGCGCCTGTGAGAGCCTTCGAGTGCCCGCGATAGATCCATCCAGGCTGCCGCGACGCGGCAGGACCTCTCTGCTGCTTCCGTGGCATGGCGGGACATCTGTGCCACTTCTGCGGCACGGCCGGACCACTCTGCTGCTTCGGCGATGTGGCGGGACCTCAGTGCTACTTCAGCGACATGGCGGGACCTTTCAGCTGCTATCGCGGCGAGGCGGGACATCTCTGCTACTTCGCTCGCCGCTTCGTGGTCATTTCTCGACCAAGAACTCCTCCCACGGGCCATGTCAGACGCAAGGAAGGACGAAGACTTGTTTGTTTGTTAATGAGGAATTGAGGAGGAATGTGCGGTCATTTTCGAGTAGGTGGTATTTATAACCTAGTAATAAGCTGCTAAGTGGGAAAACGTTTAGGTTTTAATCGATGTGAACAGGTTTGCAATTACATATAGCGTGGTAATTTGGAATGTGACGGGAAACAAGCTCAAAATTATTTGACGGTTCCGGTTTCGAAGTGCGGCATGTTTCCCGGATGGTGTATTTAACATGGGCAAGTGTTCTCAGGTGCGTACGTGGCGTGTGCACCGCAATCGGCGATGTCAGCACACGACTTGTTCCACCAACCGTGTGCGCTTGTTATTACCATCGCGCAAAATTATTTTAATTAGAATGTGTGCCTGTATATCGCAGACTCCTTGATCTGGCTGACCGTTTCTGTTGTTTTGGCTCATCGCAAACAGTTCATCCGAGTGAACTGCATGCCGTATATCGCACACACCTTGATCTGCCTGACCGTTTCTGTTGTGTTGGGTCATCGCAAACAGTTCATCCGAGTGAACTATATGCCGTGTATCGCACACACCTTGAACTGACTGACCGTGTTTGTTGTTCTGTCTTATCGCAAACAGTTCGTATGGATCAACTGTATGCCACGTATCGCACACGCGTCTCTAATCTGAATCGTGCTTGATGTTTCCGGCATCGCACACAGTTCGTCTTATTGGCGACGGTTTTAGTATGACACCGTTTGCGATTAATGCATCGCACACAGTTTGGTCGCGGGGTCTTTGATTGATGTGTCGTGTTAGGACCATCCTGCAGTAGTGATTGACACATTCATCTAGACGAAGAAGTGATAGCGCCGTACTGTCCCGGAGAAGAAGTCTCTTAGGGATGAGGTCTCGCTGGATCCTCTTAGTCTCTTCCTTAGCATCCGAGCAAAACCTGACTACAAAGTAAATAGGGAAGAATCAAAGTGACGGTCTATTCGGGCACAAAATGGTGTTCACTCGGAATGAATAAGGTATTACCTTCAAGCTTCTGGTTCACCAGGTCAACCTCATTCTCAACAAACTCTTCAAGCTCCTGCTTGTTATTAAGTGACTCGGAAAGTTTATCTTCAAGCTCCTTCTTGTCCTTCGCGGAAGCATCAGACAGATTCTTGAACTTGTTGTCCCATTCCGAGTAACTTTTCTTCAGCTCGGCAATTTCTTTCTTCATGGACTCGGCAACTTTTGTGAGAGCACCATTCCGTTTCTTCAGCTCATCAAACTTTGCAAGTGCATCATCAGCTTTTGTAGTCTTCATATTAACATTATCCCAGGCCTTGGAGAGCTAGTGTCCTTGTCCTCAAGGGATTTCTTCGTGGTCTCTACAGAAATACAATGCTTGAGCCTTTTATGTAGAAGTGAATTCTCACTACGAACATCTGTTAAAGCGAAGGATACTCGGATCAAAGGAAAGAAATATCATCAAAAGTACTCGGGCATCGAAGTTTACCTCCCATGATTCTTTTCTCTTGCTTGAGCATGGTGTTCTTGTTCTTTTCCACCTCCAGCTCGACACGAAGTTTAGCAACTTCCTGCTCCAAGGCTACGTGATGAGTCCCGAGCTCACAGGTTTTCTGCTCGGAAACAAACATGCAAAATGATCAGTCGACAACAAAATAAAGAAAGGAATAAGCTTGACAAGTACTAGATACTCAAGTATCCTCTTAAGAGAGGAACAAGCTTGACTAGTACCAAATACTCAAGTATCCTCTTAAGAGAGGAACAAGCTTGACCAGTACCAGATACTCAAGTATCCTCTTACAACTCGAGTCCTCCAGACTACATCAACCACTCGGCCATCCGAGTATAAAAAAATAGTAGTCTGAGTAGGAAGGTTTCAAAAGCCAGGTTATAAAGACTCCGATTGATTGCCTGCAATCAATCACAGTCTCGGGGACTACACCCAGTGGGTGCACTGAGCATGCACCCACCTATCAGAACCAAGAAAAATAGCTACTCGGACGGATATGTCTAATTCTGAGTAAAGAAGCGTGCTTAAGGAAAATTCTAAGTACGCAGCGGGAAAAACTCAAAAGACTCAGAGACATTTAGTGTGCAATGTTTAATTATAATTTTTGTAATTTTCTACAGTAGAGAATGTTAAGGTTTTGAATTGATATGTACTAATTTATCTCATGAGTTCTTGTTGAGTTTCGTGTGGATGAAGTTTTTAACAGCTAGGTGGGCATTTTTTTGTTGGAGGAAATTAAGGGGGAGGGGGGGCACCGAGCTGAATTCAGGGGGAGAGGTGGAGATATTGTTGGTTGATACGTCTCCAATATATCTATAATTTTTGATTGTTCCATGCAATTATAGTATCAATATTGGATGTTTTATATGCAATTATATGCAATTTTTTGGGACTAACCTATTAACCTAGTGACCAGTGCCAGTTGATGTTTTCTGCTTGTTTTTGGTTTTTCAGGAAATCAGTACCAAACGAAGTCCAAATGCCATGAAACTTTTTGACGATTTTTTTCTGGACAAAAGAGATCCTGGAAGCTTCGGGAGGAAGCCAGAAGCCTCACGAGGAGGCCACAAGGCAACAGGGTGCGGAATCAGGGGGGCGCCCTGATGCCTTATGGGCCCCTCGTGGCTCCTTTTGACCTAATTCCACTTCTATAAATACTCAAATATTCGGAAACCATTAGAGAGCCAGACGAGAAAACCCTACCGCTGCCGCAAGCCTCTGTTCTTTCGCGATCCCATCTGGAGGCCTTTTCCGGTACTCTGCCGGAGGGGGAATCAATCACGGAGGGCTTCTTCATCAACCTTGCTACCTTCCAATGATGTGTGAGTAGTTTACCACAGACCTACGGGTCCATAGTTAGTAGCTAGATGGCTTCTTCTCTCTCTTTGATCTTCAATACCATGTTCTCCTCGATGTTCTTGGAGTTCTATCCGATGTAATCTTCTTTTGCGGTGTGTTTGTTGGGATCCGATGAATTGTGAATTTATGATCAGATTATTCATGAGAAATATTTGAGTCTTCTCTAAACTCTTTTATGCATGATTGTTATAGCTTTGTATTTCTCTCCGATCTATCCGTTTGGTTTGGCCAACTAGATTGATTTATCTTGCAATGGGAGAGGTGCTTTGTGATGGGTTCAATCTTGCGGTGCTCAATCCCAGTGACAGAAAGGGACATGACACATATTTGTATTGTTGCCATTAAGGATAAAAAAGATGGGGTTTAATCATATTGCTTGAATTTACTTTGTCTACATCATGTCATCTTGCTTAAGGCATTACTCTGTTTTATACTTAATACCCTAGATGCATGCTGGATAGCGGTCGATGGGTGGAGTAATAGTAGTAGATGCAGGCAGGAGTCGGTCTACTTGTCTCAGACGTGATGCCTATAAACATGATCATTGCCATGAATCCGTCATAATTATTTGCTTTTCTATCAATTGCCCAACAGTAATTTGTTTACCCACTGTATGTTCTGTGCTCGAGAGAGAAGCCTCTAGTGAAAACTATGGCCCCCGGGTCTACCTTTATCATATATTAAAATCCAAAAATACCTTGCTGCAATTTATTTACTTTTATTTTATTTTGCAATTTACTTTTTATCTATCACTATCAGAATTAATCCTTGCAAATAACCGCTAAGGGGATTGACAACCCTCTTATTTGCGTTGGGTGCAAGTGTTTGCTTTTGTGTGTGTAGGTGCTGCTAATGCGGTTTTGTTTGGTTCTCCTAATGGATTGATAACCTTGGTTCTTAACTGAGGGAAATACTTATCTCTACTATATTGCATCATCCTCTCCTCTTCGGGGAAATACCAACGCAGTCTACAAGTAGCACTGGTCAGAACGATTTAGGGTTTAGGTGATCTGCGATTTATTAGGCAGGAGGAGATTGGATGAGGACGGGAGGGAGAGTCATGCATGCAGATTGTTTTCACACTGGGAGGACATGTGGGACTACGGGGGGGGGGGGGGAGAAGGAGAGTCATGCAGCAGTCAGCAGATGGAGAGGAAAATATTTGGAGGCGAACGGGTTTCCTGGTAGGGCGAACGAGAAAAATGAATCAAGAGGGGGGTGGGTGCATGAGGCGGTTGAGTTAAACGACGCGTAGTTTAATTACTACTGTACATCGCAGCTAGTAATACTTTACGATTTTCTGAATTCTCTTAGAGTAAGTACAATAATGAGCTTATATCCTGCTGACATGACACTTTTGCCTATGTGGAATAGAGAGGAATGGAATAATGGTGGGACTGGGCTCTCATGCAAGAGCCTAGATATATGCGTACTCCTTGGCAAATGCAAGAAATACGAAGAACGAGATAAAGAGAAGGTAAAAAAAAAACTCTTATAGCCAACCTTATAGCTAACCTTGTTTTATGAGTGACTATAAGTGATGACTATATACGACATGGCAACATCATAGCCTAACGCACCTGGACGGAGGAAGTAGTATCATGCATGCGAAGTACTCCCTCTGGTCTGGTGTGTAAGGCTGACTAGGAATCGCATCATGTCCAAGGTGGATGACTACTGGCTAGTAGCGATTACTCTTCTCGTTCCTTTCCTCCAATCAAGATCGTGTTTAGTTAATTAAATGGAGTTGGTTTCCCACGATATGCATGCATGCAATTGTATTCTCACGGTGTGGTCAATGCAGCCCCTCACGACGACCAATGGAATTCCCACCCGCTGGCATGCTAGTCGTTTCCACCAATGGAAAAAAGGAGAAAGGACCGGTAGAGAGTTATTAGCATGAGGAGTTATTAGGAAACGAGCCTTAGAGAGAGGGTAAATCGGAAAAATGCTCATTTATAGCCATCCGAAATCTCAAAGGGCGCGACCGCGCGAGCGAGGAGGCAGTCGTGGGAGGTGCGACGCTTGACGGAATTAAGTCAAAGTTGCATGATAACGCCGGCATGGCGTGCGAACACGCAGATCCTATACTGTCAGCCCTACGAAGTGGGTCTAGTAGACATGACATCTAGTGGGTCCCCCATAGTACTAGAGAACTCTTTGGGGGCATGCAGCCATTTATCCACCGGGCAAGCCACTACCCCACGCCGTTCGCATGCCCTACTCAGCATTTTTACAATCGGAAAACCGCTAGCAGTTCGCTCCTACTCGTCCCCGTCCTTTAACATTATAGCAGTTCGCTCCCACTCGCCCCGTCCTTTTGACATTACAGCAGTTCCACTTCTCCTAGCCCTCCTCTAAACTCCGTGGCCTCCCAAATCTCCATGATCGGCAATGAGTACAAGGTTAAAACCATCACCGGCGATGAGTTCGACGTCATCTACACCCATTCTTCTGCGACGGTGCAAGGATGCCTTGGTCGCTTCAAACGCATGTTCGCAAATTCAAATGATGAGTGGGTCGCTGGGCTAGATGTTGAGTACACCACAGTCTTGGGAAAAGAGAGGTTTCTAAAGGAGGAAGAGAAGAAGAAGCCCGGCGTGATCCAGGTTTGCGTACATAATTTGTGCTTGGTGTACCACATATGCCATGCGGATGTTAGGTGCCAAAATTTTGAAGACTTCCTCAAGGACAAAAGAGTGAAATTCGTTACTGTAGACTTTAAGAACGACAAGGAAGTCCTGCGTCGGATAGGCCTCGTTGTACACTGATACGTCTCCAACGTATCTATAATTTTTGATTGTTCCATGCTATTATAGTATCAATCTTGGATGTTTATCATGCAATTATATATCATTTTTTGGGACTAACCTATTAACCTAGTGCCCAGTGCCATTTGCTGTTTTTTGCTTGTTTTTGGCTTTTCAGAAAATCAATATCAAACGGAGTCCAAACAAAGAAAAAACTTTGGATTAATTTTTCTGGACCAGAAGGGACCCTAGAAGCTTTGGGAGAAGACCAGACGAGTCACGAGGGAGCGACAAGCCCGGAGGGCGCGCCCAAGGGGGTAGGCGCGCCCCCCCCGGCATGTGGGCCCCTCATGGCACATCTTGACCTAATTCCAGTGCTATAAATTCCCAAATATTCCCCATATACCAAAGAGCCACCTCAAATAACTTTTCCACCGCCGCAGGCTTCTGTTCTTCCGCGATCCCATCTAGAGGCCTTTTCTGGCAATCTGCCGGAGGGGGAATCGATCACGGAGGGCTTCTTCATCAACCTTGCTGCCCTTCCGATGATGTGTGAGTAGTTTACCACAGACCTACGGGTCCATAGCTAGTAGCTAGATGGCTTCTTCTCTCTCTTTGATCTTCAATACAATGTTCTCCTCGATCTCTTTGGAGTTCTATCCGATGTAATCCTCTTTTGTGGTGTGTTTGTTGGGATCCGATGAATTGTGGGTTTATGATCAGATTATTCATGAGAAATATTTGAGTCTTTTCTAAACTTATTTATGCATGATTGTTATAGCTTTGTATTTCTCTCCGATCTATCCGTTTGGTTTGGCCAACTAGATTGATTTATCTTGCAATGGGAGAGGTGCTTTGTGATGGGTTCAATCTTGCGGTGCTCTATCCCAGTGATAGAAAGGGACAAGACACGTATTTGTATTGTTGCCATTAAGGATAAAAAGATGGGGTTTAATCATATTGCTTGAGTTTACTTTTTCCACATCATGTCATCTTGCTTAAGGCGTTACTCTGTTTTCATTAACTTAATACCCTAGATGCATGTTGTTTATTGGTCGATGGGTGGAGTAATAGTAGTAGATGCAGGCAGGAGTCGGTCTACTTGTCTCAGACGTGATGCCTATATACATGATCATTGCCATGAATCCATCATAACTATGCGCTTTTCTATCAATTGCCTAACAGTAATTTGTTTACCCACCGTATGCTATGTGTTCGATAGAGAAGCCTCTAGTGAAAACTATGGCCCCAGGGTCTAGTTTTATCATATATTAAATCCAAAAATACCTTACTGCAATTTTATTTACTTTATTTTATTTTGCAATTTACTTTATCTATCTATCACTATCGGACTTAATCCTTGCAAGTAACCGCCAAGGGGATTGACAACCCTCTTGTTTGCGTTGGGTGCAAGTATTTGCTTTTGTGTGTGTAGGTGCTGCTAATGAGGTTCTGTGTGGTTCTCCTACTGGATTGATAACCTTGGTTCTTAACTGAGGGAAATACTTATCTCTACTGTACTGCATCATCCTCTCCTCTTCGGGGAAATCCCAACGCAGTTCACAAGTAGCAGGAAGAATTTCTGGCGCCGTTGCCGGGGAGACATTACCAAAACCTATCAAGTACCTTCGCATAAACTATCATCTACTTGCTCTTAATTTCACTTGCCTTTTTATTTGCATTTGCCTCTCGTTTTCATCTCCCCCACTTCTAATTTTTTTTATAAAAACACAAAAATATTTTGTTCACTTGTTTGCTAGTTTGCTTGCGCTGCCATTATGGCTATTTCTTCAATTGTTACTTGCACTCCTGAAAATGAAGTCTTAAATTTTAAACAAAGGGGAGGAGAAAGTTTAAAAGATGCTTGGCATTGGATTTGCGATGCTCAAAATAGATCAACTTGTAAGCAGTCCACCACAGTTCTCCTTCGCAACTTCTATGTGGGTGTTACTACTTGGTATCAATTTGTGCTAGACACGATTACTGGAGGAATTTTTTTTGAGTAGTCACCCTTTGGATGCTTTCAATGCTATGGGAAATTTAGTGGGATCACCACCTATTGCCATTATTGAAACAGTTTTGACTTTGGAACATGTTATGCAAAGGTTGGAAGCTATTGAAAATAAAATGTCTACTAATGAACATCTTGAGAGTTTAGACAAAAAGGTCCATAATCATATTACTCGATTTGGTTCTAAGGTAGGAATTACACTAAAAACCTTAAAAGAAAAGAAACCGATAATTAATGAAAGGATAGAACAAGGTCCCGCTAGAATCGATAAGTTAGAGGAAATTATTAATAATTTAGGTTCCGCCTTTTCCTCTGTTAAAACTATTGATAGGACCCCTCCTAATAAAAATTGCAAGTTTATGTATGTTCCTAAGACTAAAGGTGCCACATCTAGTAAAGGAAACGAAGACATTAAAATGATTAGTGTGCACCCCAATTTCATTGATATAATAAAGGAACCTATTTAAGAAAGAAAATTTCTTAACTTTGTGCGTACGAGTGTTATGATAAGAAATTCCTATGTTAAATCTCCTTGAAAGAGTGGGTGTGTAATTGAGGATTTAGAAACTAAGGATGATAATACTTGAAACTATGCATTATGCCTAGCTAGGGGCATAAAACAATAGCGCTTGTTGGGAGGCAACCCAATATTTACCTTTATTGCAAATTTTATTTTCTTGTGTCACACAATTGTAGCTGCTGTTATGATTGTGTTTTTATCTTTTAATTAGTGTTTGTGCCAAGTAATGCCTTTGGGATGATTTGGATGATAGTATGATTGATGCTGTTTGAAAACAGAAAGTTTTGAGTCCAGTGCTGGATTTTTGGTTCTGTACTGGAGAGTGATAAAATTCTGAATGTTTTACACAGTATTGGTATATGAATTTTTTACATTGTCCTAATTTTTCAGAATTTTTGGAGTTACAGAAGTATAGCATTTAAATAGATCTTTACAGACTGTTCTGTTTTAGACAGATTCTGTTTTTGTTGCATATTTGCTTGTTTTGATGAATCTATGGATTTTATCGGGGGGTATAAGCCATGGGGAAGTTGGAGTACAGTAGAATTATGCCAATATTAAATATGAATCAATTTATGACAGTACCTAAAGTTTAAGATTTGTTTGTTATACTAACGGATCTCACGAGGTTTCTGTTGAGTTTTGTGTGCTGAAGTTTTCAAGTTTTGGGTGAGACCACGATGGATGAAGGAATAAGGAGTGGCAAGAGCCTAAGCTTGGGGATGCCCAAGGCACCCCAAGGTAATATTCAAGGAAGACTCAAGCGTCTAAGCTTGGGGATGCCCCGGATGGCATCTCCTCTTTTGTCTACAATCTATCGGTATATCACTTGGAGCTATATTTTTATTCATCACATGATATGTGTTTTACTTGGAGCGTCTTGTGCCATAGTTTTATTTTCTTTGTTTGCTTTTTAGTTTGCCACAATCATCTTTGCTGAACACACCTTTTTGAGAGGGACACACATTATTCGTGATTTGTTAGAATACTCTATGTGCTTTACTTATATCTTTTGAGCTAGGCAGTTGCTCTAGTGCTTCACTTATATCTTTTAGAGCACGGAGGTGGTTTATATTTTAAAAAAATAGTTACACTCTCATGCTTCACTTACATCTTTTTGAGAGTCTAATAAATAGCAATGGTAATACGCACGGGTTATGAATTTGGTCCTAATATGATAGGTATTCAAGAGGGATATAATAAAAACTTTCATGTAGATCACTGAATATGATAAGTTTGATTCCTTGCAATAGTTTTGCGATATTAAGATGGTAATATGTGGGAGGTACTAGTAGATAATTGTGGTTTAGTAAGAATATTGGTTTTAAGGTTTGTGATTCCAGAAGCATGCACATATGGTCTGTCGTTATGCTAAGAAGTTGGAGCATGATTTATTCTTGATTGTCTTCCTTTGCGTGGCGGTCGGGGGCGCGTGATGGTTAACTCCTACCAACCTCCCCCCTAGGGGCATGCGTAGTAGTACTTTGCTTTGAGGGCTAATAAACTTTTGCAATAAGTATGTGAGTTCTTTATGACTAATGTGAGTCCATGGATTATACGCACTCTCACCCTTACGGAATTTGCTAGCCTCTTCGGTACCGTGCATTGCCCTTTCTCACCTCGAGAGTTGGTGCAAACTTCGCCGGTGCATCCAAACCCCGTGATATGATACGCTCTATCACACATAAGCCTCTTTATATCTTCCTCAAAACAGCCACCATACCTACCTATTATGGCATTTCCATAGCCATTCCGAGATATATTGCCATGCAACTTCCACCGTTCTTTTCATATGACACACATCATCATTGTCATATTGCTTTGCATGATCATATAGCTGACATAGTATTCGTGGCTCAGCCACCGTTCATCATTTTCATACATGTTATGCTAGTATCATTGCACATCCTGGTACACTGCTAGAGGCATTCATATAGTCATATTTGTTCTAGTATCGAGTTGTAATTTTTGAGTTGTAAGTAAATAGAAGTGTGACGATCATCATTATTAGAGCATTGTCCCAGTGAGGATAAAAAAGGCCAAAAAGAGCCCAGCGAAAAAAATGAGAGAAAAAGAGAGAAGGGGCAGTGTTACTATCCTTTTCCATACTTGTGCTTCAAAGTAGCACCATGTTTTTCATATAGAGAGTCTTCTATGTTGTCACTTTCATATACTAGTGGGAATTTTTCATTATAGAACTTGGCTTGTATATTCCGATGATGGGCTTCCTCAAATGCCTGAGGTCTTCATGAGCAAGCAAGTTGGATGCACACCCACTTAGATTTTAGGGTCTTTTACATTTGTGTCCCTAACTCGAACCCACTACTCAGATTTGCCCCTAATTTCGAAGCATGCTCAAATTTGCCCCTCTGCCGTCAGTTGCACTTATAAAAATGCCCTTCCATGCCGTTACCGTCCAGTCAAAGGCCTTTGACCGTTTTCTAGGCGTTTGCTGGCCATTTTTGCCCGTGGAAAAAAATAAAACAGAAATTGAAAAAGAAAAGAGAGTGCACGTGCTTACCTTTCGGCCCAGGACGGCCCAGCCAATCCAACGCGCTGGCTAGTTGTCTTCTTCCTCTGCCGCGGCAAAGGGCATGTCGCCCGCGCGCTCACCCGAGCGCCGCCGTTCCCGTGGCCAATGACACCGAGCCACAGCATCGCCATGTCTCCGAGCCCCGCCGTCAAGCAGAGCATCACCATGCCGAAGACCGTGACCTCCGGTGCTCTGCAAGTTCGCAATCGACACCATGTCTGCCGCCTCTTACCGTCGGCCACCGTCTTAGATTCGCCATCGTCTGAGATCCCCCATTGCTCCCTTACCGTCACAGAGATCCATATGTTATCGCGGATCTTCCCGAGATGTCGCCTATGAGTTCCTCTTCGTCCCCCCCTCCCCACAACGCCTTGCTCCGGCGGCCGCGGGCGAGGTCCAAGCGCTCGCTATCAGCCGTAGCCAGCCCGTTCTACCACTCAGGCATGCTCGCGGTTATCCCCTGATGCCGATGCACTTCTATCCCATCGTCCCTGTGCCTTTTAGCCACCCGCCACCAAGCTACGTCCGGCATCGCCGCTGGCCTCGGCCACGGTCGACACTCCGGTCGTCCCCGCTCGCCCAACCACCTCCATTCGATGCGGAGAGAGCCCAGGAGCGCGTAGGAAGAATCACCGCCCGCTTTGGTCACCGGAACATGGCTCCCAAGCCCTCTGCCGTGGCGTATGCTCGCTGGCGGCTGAACGCCGGTGGTTTTTTCTTTTTATATTTCTTCAGTGGGTCCCACTGTAAGTGAGTGAGAGGGTGGATAGGGTTTTGTTCTTATTTCTTCAGTGGGTCCCACATGTAAGTGAGAGAGAGAGGGGTGAGAGAAAGAGTTTTATCCTTTTTATTTTTTTCTGATTGTGTCTGGGGGATGAACCCCGGGTAGGCTCAAGGAGACGAAACGACACTTCAAAACATCAGGGCGGCCAATGCCCCTCGGTCCGGCTGCCCGGCCGGCTCCCCGTCCGGCTGCTCCAGCCGGCCTGCTATGCGGAGTCAACCACGGTGTCACATCTGACCCGACGCAGACAAGACGGCCGTACCATGGACACTATTGCTGATAAAGCAGCCACTATTGCTGAATAGGCATGTACTATTTGCTCGTCATACACGTCGTCATGTACAGTGCCGCTTGTCCCCTGGGAACTGATCTATAAAGTGTCCCAGGGGCACTTACGCCACACACACTTGCTCACACACACACGACCACTTCCCACTCTCTCTCATTCTCACACACATACGCACGAGGAGGAGCAGACCCCATAGCTCTCTTCTGTCTTCTGCAAACACAGCTCCAGGAGCGACTCTGTACAACCATATGCACCGCATATATTCCAGACATGCAGGAGTAGGGGTGTTACCTCCCCGCGAGGGCACCAAACCTGGGTAAACCACCGTGTACAGTTGCACAATCCTGTCCCGGATCTCCAATGTAGCCTTGCTCCCACCTCTTTAAGCCATCCCATGGCATCTGCCGTGATCGCGCATCCCCCGCGAGAAAACCATGACAGTTGGCGCCCACCGTGGGGCAAGCTGCTGCTGGAACCGCGGTCCGGGCGGGACCCTCTTCATCATCGCCACCATGACGTCGCGGCCATCTCTTCGGCGGCGCTCGGGGGCTCGACATCGGCACGCCCCCGGCCTGACTATGCGGGGCGGCGCGTCATCGCCATCGGCTTCCGGTCCACGCGCGCGTGCGCCGCTTCGGCCCCGCCTCCGTCCGCGCGTCCGCTCCTCAACACGCCGCCTCGCTTCGGACAGCCGTGCCGCTCCGCGTGCTGCTCCGCCCGCAGGCTCACGGAGAGTTCGTTCCCGCTCCGGTTGAGCTCTCTGGCCGCACCACCATTTTTTCCTCAAATCCCACCACCAGGATTCGATGCTCACGGTCAACACCGCCGCGGGCTCACTGCCCTGCGTTCCCGCGTGCCTGGTAGCCGCGGCCACGGCCGCTGCACAACCACGCCCGGCCACCTCGCCTCCTTCCGCATCGGCCTCCCCAAGCTGGCCCGCCTCCTCCCGTGTCGCGCTGCCCTCTGCGCCCATGCTCCCTCCACCGGGCGCTCTGCCCCGCCTCTTGCGCATCCGCTGGCGCCGGCTCGCCATCGCGCGCCCCCGCGCCTCGTCCCGCCCAAGCCCCCGCGCCGCTCAGCTCCACACTCCGCGCCATCCCGCACGCCCGCCCCGCGGCCGGCCGGCTTCGCCCCGCCCCGCCCCGCGGCCGGCTGCGCCGCGCCAGCCAGCGACAGGCTCCACCCGCGGCCTCGGCCTGGCCTCCGTGCCTCCGCCCGCGTCGCCCCGTCTGGCCTCCGCGCGCGTCCGCGCACCCGGCCTCCACCGCGCCTCCACCGTGCCTCCGCCCGTGTCCGCACCGGCCGGCTCCGCATCCGCTGGCCCCGCGCCCGACCGCCAGCTCGTCACCCGAGCCGGCTGCGCCGTGCCCGCCAGCCGCCTCGCCCCCGCGCCGGCTGCGCCTCGTGCCAAGCGCCGGCTGCATCCGCTAGCCGGCTCGCCCCCACGCCGGCTGCGCCCTGCGCCGCCCCGCTCCCGAGCGCCTCCGCGGCCGGCTGCCTCGCCCGCGCCGACTGCGCCGCGCCCGCCGGCTCCGCCCGCCCCGCGACCGGCCGCCTCCCCGTGCCGGCTCTGGGTCGTCACCCCGAGCCCGGCCGCGTCCGGCCCCACGCCGGCTCCCCGGTCCGGCCCCGCGCCTGGACGGGTCCGGTTCCCTCCGCCTCCGGACGCCCGTCCCAGGTCAGCTCCGGGTCACCTCCCACGCCTGGCCTGCCGGCTGTTCGACCGCTTGGGTAGAGGAGAGACTAAAAAAGGGGAGAGTGGTCGGCTGAAAAAAAAGAGAGCAAGCCGGCTGCCCAGCCAGTAAGGAAAAGAAAATGAGGCCGGCTGGAGATAAAACAGAAAAAGAAAAGAAGAAGAAAAGAAGGCCAAATGGGTCCCGCTCGCCCGCGTCGTCGCCTGGCCGGCTGCGCCAGGCCGGCCCTTCCTGCCCGCTTCAGCGCCCGGCCGGCTGCGCCAAGCCAGCTGGGAAGCCGGCCCGGCTGCCTGTCCGCCTCGACGCCTGGCCGGTCGGGTCCGACTGGCTGGGCCGCCTCTCGACCGCCCGGAGGCTCGGGCTGCCTCCCGGAGGTCGCCTCCGCCCCGTCTGCGCCAAAGCAATGTGAGCCATCATCCCACATATCTTTGCACCGCGCACAAAAACGGACAACCCCGAGTGACCCTCGGGGGCTATCTCCCCTTTTTTTCCAGCTACTTTACTGTTCACCCTGGCGCCAGCTAGTCTCGGCCCGGGGGCTGGCCGTTTGGCCCGATACGTTCTTCCCTACAGACGGCTTAGTAGTGTGCACGGTACCGAAGGCCCACTCTTCGTCTCAGCTACAGACCGGCTCCCGGCTGTCCGGCTAGCGAGAGCACAAGCTGGAGGTCACCCCACGTGAAAAAGGTCCGGGGGAGAAAACAGCTTGGGTGACCCGGTCGTTTCCTTTATGAGTATTTGCTCGGTCGAATCTGCTCCCAGAGTCCGAGTACTGTATACTCTACTCCGGGGCCCACTCTTCGCCTCAGCTACAGACCGGCTCCCGGCTGTCCGGTTGGCTAGAGCAAAAGCCAAAGAGCGGAGGGGACATGAAAAAGACTGAAGGGGGCTCGGACGAAACCGAGTCGGCACCCTCTGCATAACTTGCAAAACCAAACACTTGATATATCTGCGCCGGCTAACTTTGTCTTTGCATGATCATTTCCGTGGGGACCCCCCTCCTCGCCCGGAGGCTCGGCGGCTACACCCAGTGGGTGCGCCGGTGCGCCTTGCTGGGAAAACGCCTCGCCGGCTGCCACCGGCATCCTCGACGCCACCGTCTGCTCCAACATCTGCGGAGACCCTCCGCCCGACTCTTCGAGTCACCCGGAGGCTCAGAGGCTACGCCTAGTGGGTGCGCTAGCGCGCCCCCACTGTAAGCGAGCCGCGCCGGCTGCAAGCCCGCAGCCGACTGTCATCGACAACCTCTGCTACCACGACAGCGAAGACCCTCTGCCCGACTCTTCGAGTCGCCCAAAGGCTCGGAGGCTACACCCAGTGGGTGCGCTGGCGCGCCTCCACTGGAAACAGCCAGCCGGCGGACTCCGCTCCGCGCCCGGCAGGGCCCCGCGCCCACCTGCCGACAGACTTCGCTTCGTGCCCGGCGGTGCCTCGCGCCCACCTGCCGGCGGACTCCACGTCCGCGCCCGGCGGCGCTCCTCGCCCATCTGCTGCAACAAACTGCAAGGACCCTCCGCCTGACTCTTTGAGTCGCCCGAAGGCTCGGAGGCTACACCCAGTGGGTGCGCTGGCGCGCCCCCACTGGAAGCAAGCCGCCGGCTACAAGCCCGCAGCCGGCTGTCATCGACAACATCTGCTGCATCAACGCCCACGAAAACCCTCCGCCCGACTCTTCAAGTCGCCCGGAGGCTCAAAGGCTACTGTGGGGGGATGACCCCCGGGTAGGCTCAAGGAGACGAAATGACACTTCAAAACATCAGGGTGGCCAACGCCCCTCGGTCCGGCTGCCCGGCCGGCTCCCCGTCCGGCTGCTCCAGCTGGCTCCCCGTCCGGCTGCTCCAGCCGGCCTACTTTGCGGAGTCAACCACGGTGTCACATCTGACCCGACGCGGACAAGACGGCCGTACCATGGACACTATTGCTGATAAAGCAGACACTATTGCTGAATAGGCATGTACTATTCACTCGTCATGCACGTCGTCATGTACAGTGCCGCTTGTCCCCTGGGCACTGATCTATAATGTGTCCTAGGGGCACTCACGCCACACACACTTGCTCACACACACACGGCCACTTCCCACTCTCTCTCATTCTCACACACATATGCACGAGGAGGAGCAGACCCCATAGCTCTCTTCTGTCTTCTCCAAATACAGCTCCAGGAGCGACTCTGTACAACCATATACACCGCATATATTCCAGACATGCAGGAGTAGGGGTGTTACCTCCCCGCGAGGGCCCCGAACCTGGGTAAACCACCGTGTACAGTTGCCCAATCCCATCCCGGATCTCCACTGTAGCCTTGCTCTCACCTCTTTAAGCCATCCCATGGCATCTGCTGTGATCGCGCATCCCCCGTGAGAAAACCACGACAGATTGGGTCCCACATGTAAGTGACACAAGGAGGCAGGGGCAACCTATCCAAAAAACGTCAGGTAGACGGTCAAACCCCTTTGACCGGACGAAAACGGAACAGAAGGGCATTTCTGTAAGGTCACTTAACAGCGGAGGGGCAAATTTGAGCATGCTTCAGAATTAGGGGTAAATCTGAGTAGTGGGTTCGAGTTAGGGACACAAATGTAAAAGACCCTAGTTTTTATTTTGAGCTTTCATTTACTTATAGCTCTTAGTGCATCTGTTGCATGGCAATCCCTACTCCTCGCATTGACATCAATTGATGGGCATCTCCATAGCCCGTTGATTAGCCGCGTCGATGTGAGACTATCTTCTTCTTTTTGACTTCTCCTTATTTATCTCTACCATCATATTCTATTCCACCCATAGTACTGCTATATCCATGGCTTGCGCTCATGTATTGTGTGGGGGTTGAAAAAGCTGAAGCTCGTTAAAAAGTATGAACCAATTGCTTGATTGTCTTCGGGGTTGTGCATGATAAATACTTTATGTTAAGAAGATGGAGCATGACAGGATTATATGATTTGTAGGGATAACTTTCTTTAGCATTTTTATTTTGAAAGGCATGATTGTTTGTTAGTATGCCTGAGTATTGATGTCTTTATATCAAATTATAGACTATTGCTTTGAATCATTCAGATCTTAATATTCATACCATAGAAGAGATTACATGATGAAACATGTTAGGTTGCATTCCACATCAAAAATTCTGTTTTTATCATTTACCTACTCGAGGACGAGCAGGAATTAAGCTTGGGGATGCTTGATACGTCTCCAATGTATCTATAATTTTTTATTGTTCCATGCTATTATAGTATCAATCTTGGATGTTTATTATGCAATTATATATCATTTTTTGGGACTAACCTATTAACCTAGTGCCCAGTGCCATTTGCTGTTTTTTTTGCTTGTTTTTGGCTTTTCAGAAAATCAATATCAAATGGAGTCCAAACAAAGAAAAAACTTTGGATTATTTTTTCTGGACCAGAAGGGACCCTAGAAGCTTCGGGAGATGACCAGACGAGTCACGAGGGTGCGACAAGCCACCTCGAATAACTTTTCCGCCGCCATAAGCTTCTGTTCTTCCGCGATCCCATCTGGAGGCCTTTTTCGGCAATCTGCCGGAGGGGGAATCGATCACGGAGGGCTTCTTCATCAACCTTGCTGCCCTTCCGATGATGTGTGAGTAGTTTACCACAGACCTACGGGTCCATAGCTAGTAGCTAGATGGCTTGTTCTCTCTCTTTGATCTTCAATACAATGTTCTCCTCGATCTCTTTGGAGTTCTATCCGATGTAATCTTCTTTTGCGGTGTGTTTGTTGGGATCCGATGAATTGTGGGTTTATGATTGTGACACCCTGATTTTTGGCCCTTTCTTTTTCTTTTGGATTTCTTTGGTTTTTGCTTTGGATTTCTTTGTGTGTGGCTCTGTGGTTTTGAAACCTGGAGAGATCATATCTCTTTCCTCTCCCAAGTGGTTTGTCACCCTCAAATATTTCCCAAGATCATGTCATTTCCATATTAGCCCAACCCCAAATTCTTTTTCTTGGGAATATTCCTTTTTCTATTAAAGGAATAACCCTGTTTACCCTAGGTTGTGAAGCAACCTATATTTATGTATTTCTCAAAATTCCCACAAAATTCTCAAAATTCCTTTGGACCATATGAACATTGGATATGTAAAAATATTCAAGATTCCATGCTCATGGTGAGCACACCATCCAATCTTTGCTTCTGGTCATAATTTCAGTTTGTGAAGCAACTATACTTTACATTGCTCCATATTTTCTGAAATTTTACCAAGACATTATCCCATCTATATAACTTCCCTCCACCAAATTTGGGCTCATTTCATTTATCCAATAATTCTCAAGAATTTCCCCAAGTTTCTGTCCAGAGGAAAGCATTATGAAAGAAGTACCATTTTTATTTATCCAAATGTTATGAACTTTTTACAGTGCCTTCCTATGCCCAAATCGCCACTCTCCAGAAAATTTCAGCTCAATCCAATCAACTATGTGAGCATAGCTTCCATTTCCATTTTCTGGCCAGATTGGCACTTTGTGAAGCAAGTGCTATCTAGGTACCTCCAATTAAGCTGAAACTTTGCCAAGATGATCATCTTAGTGATAGACCACCCTCAGCCAAATATCAGGCCCAATGGACATGTGCATTGCCCTCACCACTAATCAAACACCTTGATGTTGATTAGGGTTTAAGCATCATGCAGTCACTTCATGGGCCATCTCTGTTGTCTCCTTCTACCTAGCATCTACCTGAGGAGTTGCCAGCCTGCCAGACACACTTGGGCCACCTAGAATGCGTGGCAACGCCACGGTCACGCGGTGACCACGCGGCTGGCATGCCACCCGACGCGCTCTGGAAGTTGGGGCCCTCGACCACCATTCCTTCGTCGAGCTCACGCCACCGGAGCATGTCCAGCAGCTCCGCAGAGGCCACGCATTCCCTCTCCAGACCCTTCCCCTCCTCTTTCTTCCTCCTCACGCCACGACAGCCCCGTTCGCACACTGATCGCTGTCCCCACCACCATGACCGGTCAGCCACTTCCTCCCGAGCCTTCTCGAGCACGCCCGAGCCCTCTCCTCTCTCCGTGAACACTCCTGGCGCCTCTCCCCCTCCCTCCGTGTGTCCCCCGAGCTCCAGAGCGCCGGCCTACGCGTCGCCGCGGCCACGCTCACCCCTCTACGTGACACCCTGGTTTTTGGCAACTTTTTCTTTCTGGCTTTATTTGCAATTTGGATGGTTTTTGAATATTTTTCAGTTGACTTTTGACTTATGAATCTCTCTCAGTGATCCCAAGTCCTCATCATCTTGCCAAAATCTTGTCACACATTTCCAGGATCAAATTCCAATTCTCAATTTTTCCTATTTATTCCTTTTCTTCCTTTGGGAAAATCTGTCATCACTATGGGTTGTGAAGCAACCTATAGTTCTGATGATCAGAAAAATCCCAAATTAATACCACACCTTCTTGTCATCATCTACTCCCACAATCTTCAAAAACATTTCATGGTCCAGTACAAAATTTTGTCTAGAAAACTCCATTTGTCTTCTGGACAGCACTGGCCATTTTTGAAGCAACTCATATTTTCCCAACTCAGAAAACTCTCAATTAATTCCCTGAGATACTAGGGAACTTATCTTGCCACAATATCCAAAAATATCATCTTGTCCAGTACAAAGTTTCAGCAGCAATATTCTGCCAAGTTTCTGCTCATTTTGAACCTTTGTGAAGGAAGTACCATCTAGAGGTATCCAATTGAGCTGAAATTTTTATGGCAGCATCTATCCACCAAACAACCTTTCCACACCAATTTTCAGCTTCAGCAGATCAACCAGATGAGTTCTACAAGCTCATCTTACTTCTGTACCAGTAACAACAGTTGTTCATGAGCTACCCTCAAATCTTGATGAAATTTTCTCAAACTTGGCCAGCTTTGAGTCCTTCCAAAGTAGATCATCCCAGACATCTCCATTGGCTCCATCTCTAGCTCACCTCTCCTCCAGATCCCTCTCAAAGTTTCTGTCAGAAACTGTAGCTGAAGCTACACTTCGAACCAGAGTGCATCTAGTCAAGCCAGTGGCACAGAGAGGCTAAGTGGTCGAGGGTCGACGTGTTGGACAAGATCCGCCAGGCTTGCGTGTCCTCTAGATGCCAATGCCCGTGGTGAGCACGGCAATGGCATGCCAAATCACGCGCTCTACACCGCGCCTGCGTCGGGTGTGACGCGTCCGGCTGCCCCGCGTGACCCCGCCTTATCCTAGCTCGCCGACAT
This sequence comes from Elymus sibiricus, assembly GCA_039707655.1. Lineage (NCBI taxonomy): Eukaryota > Viridiplantae > Streptophyta > Magnoliopsida > Poales > Poaceae > Elymus > Elymus sibiricus. The sequence goes on from CM077670.1 coordinate 123,679,972, forward strand.
CCTCTCCTTCCCCCACCTGGCCGTTCTGGAACTTCCCCCTCGCCGGAATCATCCCCTAGGCCGCCACTCACGAGGGCACTGTGGCGCCCGTGCGGCCACAGTGGTTCTGCCGCTCGTCGTCTTCCTCCGCATGCCGCCACCACCGCAATAACTCCTCCTGCCCTCTCCTATCCCGTCGCCCGCATAGAGCCAGCCAGCGCGGCGTCCTGGCGCCGGCGACGTGGCCCGAGCTCCGCCGCTCCAGAAGCTCCTCCTCCCCCCTATATATAGGCCTCCCCGGCCCCTCTCCGCTCCTCACCCAACCTCCTCCGCCTCATAGAGACCCCCTAAGCATCAAGCCACGGCCGAGAGGCCCTCTGGCCTCGCCGCTCGCCGGCATTCCGCCGCTGATCCCCTCTCTGCTATAGCTCGATTTCCCCCACCCCAGCTCTGCCCGGCTCCACATTCGAGCTCACCACACTCCCACGACTCCGCCCGACCTCTTCCCGAGCCTAATCGCTGCTGGAATCGCCGTCGCCGATGACCCCCGAACTAGCCGCCGCCGGAGAAGAAGAGAGCGACGCCGTTAGGCCGTCTCCGGAGACGCCACTGGTACAGGGAGGACCGCCGTCGAGTGGCCGATCCATCCCCGCAGTCTCCCGAGCTCGCCGCCGTCGCTAACTCTGGCTATCGCCGTCGGTGAGCCGCCCGTTTACTGTGCCCTCTCTTTTTCTTTTAAATATGATAGCTGGGGCCCGCTCGTCAGTGACTCTGCCGCGTCCGAACCGGTACTTAAGTGGAGGCGTATTCGGAAAATACGCCTTTGACGTGGCCCTCTTCTGGATTTTCTATTTTCTGTTTTAATTCAGATTTGACCAGAAACTTTGACCGTCCATAACTTTTTATCCATAAGTCCAAATCAATTGATTATTTTTGCTCTGGGTTTGTTTTGAGCTCCTCTATTTTCTGATAAATTTTGGTATTTTTCCCATGCTCACAGAATTTCTGGTGCACAGAACAGTAATATGTGATATTTTCCTTTGCATTTTTAAAATATTTTCAGAAGGAAATACTTTTGGATTTGAAGCCCAGGAGTTTGTGGACAACCCAACAGAGCAAGGCAAGCCATGTCATCCATTGCATGAAGCATTTCAATAGTGTTGGTTATTTAATTGAATTATAAGCATTACTTTAATATGTGATAATTCATAGTAAATCATTTGGATGCCTAGCTACTGCCATGTTAAGTTATTCATGCTAGATAATCATGCTTGCTAAGTAATTGTTAAAACTAAACCTAATTGGTTGATCTAGTGTCACCTATTCGGACTTATCCGTGCAGCCACATTTGCCGGTATGGGACGGCCTTGACTTGGTCTGGCTTTGTGCTCTTTTATCGGTACCACCACATTAGGGAGGGTTATGTGTGCGTGCTGCCCTGATCAGGTAGACGACGATAATCCTGTGAGCCCAGTTGAGTAATTTTGTCGGCGTCCCCGTTTGGGACAGTTAGTTGGCCACGGCGGTGGCAGGTGTCACGGGGTGACACAAGGGACACCCAGGACATGAACCTGGGAGGGTATGATTGTCGGTGGTACGATAGAGGAGTCACGGGTCAGGTAGGTATCGTTGGAGCAGCCCCGGTCCACCCGAATGGGAGCAGGAGGCCAGGAGCTCCATAGTGTGGGTAAAGTGCGCGACCTCTGCAGAGTGTAAGAATCTATTCGAATAGCCGAGTCCACGGTATTGGACAGTCCGTACTAGGCCACTGATTGGTCAACCACAATAATGATAATAATGATGGAAGAACTTGTCTTATGTTCGGAAGTGCTCAGTGGATTATGAGCGTTCCGAGGGTTGTGGGACAACCCAGAAGAGAGTAAGTTGATGTTCGAGAACAGTGAGTAAGCAACTTAAGTACTTAATATGATCATTGCCATGCTATTGTTTGCTGCATTGTTTTGGTTGCCGTGAGCTTGCGAGTACATTCCAAGTACTCACCTGGCGTATCATGCCAAATGCAGGAGAAGCCGAGGACGAAGGTCCCGATGGTTCGTGCTACGCTAGCTAGGCCGTGTCCCCAGCAGTGTCCCTGTGGATGGAGTTTTCCGCGCTATGTTCCGGTATGCCGTAGTTCTACCTAGTAGTATCGAGGCCCTGCTATGTTCAATAAATAATGTAGATATTGTCATAGCACCTGATGTGCTTCTGGCGTCGCTATCTATGTAAATTACGAGCTTGTACTCGAGATATATCAATAAAGTTCAGTTCAGTTCTGTTCCAAGTTGTTGTGTGTTTCCAGAAGACATGATCTCTAGGTTGGAAACACTGGGTAAACCGATCCTCTGAGCCGGGGTGCCACAACGCTTGGTATCAGAGCCACGCTGACTGTAGGACACCCTAGTTAATCCTGCGCTAGAACCGCGATTAGTTTAGAGTCTTGGGGTGTGTCTTGCTTGTTGCATCTGATTGCTGCATTGCATGCATATAGTTTTGTGCTAACCGCTGGTTTGATGAGTGTAGATGGCACCAGTTCCGTACCACTACAACCATGAGCCGGCACCATTCACTTTTCCAGTACTGCTTCGTAATGTTTGGCTTCGGCTGTATCCCAACGGCGAAGACACAGTGTACCAGGTGTTCCGAGAAAAGCTTGCTGGTTCAGTGTATGAGTATCACGCGGAGGCCTTTCTGACTGCAAGCTCAGATATTGGCAGCTACTCCCGTTCTTCCAAGGGCGGAACTGCTTCTACTCAGGAGTTGGCGATCCAGTTTGCTGCGATGGAGGCTCTTACTGACTTGGGCTTCCACGAGGTCGAGATGCAGACTCATCCAGGTTTCTTCCACTATCCCACCCTGTCACCTACGACAGGGCGAGTCCTTTTCGCACCTGTTGACCCGGCGAGTGATCGTGCTACTGGTGTTTTATCTCGTTATCTGAGCGCCAGTTACCACATGATCACTTCACTAGCTGAGGAGCTGACCCATGCCCGAGGGGCACTTGCAGCTGTTGTGGCAGCATAGTCTCCTCCTCCACCTCCGTTTTCACCTGTGTATACTCCTCCCGTTCCACCTTCTGAGACTCCTTCTAGCTCGTTCGAACCGCCAGGCTTTTCGTCTGGTAGCCGACGTGAGACCCTGGTAGAGTGGGCCTCACTCCTAGCTACTCCAGCTACTCCGATGCTGCGGCGTCGCGCTTCTTCTCCTTCAGAGGGAGAACCTTCCCGTCAGCGTCGCCGTGTTACCTTTGATCCGGAGGCCGAGATTCACGTCATCAGCTCAGATTCCGAGACTGGATCAGACGACGAGGAGTCTTCAGTTTGCCAGTGTCAGTGCCACCCGCGCTACTAGAATGGAGGCTTGAGTTTCAGTGCATGCATCATAGCATCCCTGCATATGTCAACTGCCGTATGAGCAGTCCAGTCATGATAATCCCCCTACTAGCTTGTCATGTATGATGTTGGGTTGCCTTGTATAATTATGTTGTTCTCTTTATTTTCTCTTTTTTATTTGGCTTCTTTTCTGGTGTCACACTGCCATGCTTTTGCCTTATGGATGTTGCTCATCGATTCGGTATTTTGCAATGGGAACAAATTTAGGATGAAGAGGTGTAGTAATCAAGGCGGCGATGGAACTCCCGTTCGTCGATCCGCCAGACAAGCAGGACAGTCACCAGAAGATTTACCAGCTCCACCACCACAGGCACCTACTACTGATCAGATTATGAGAATGTTTGAAGAGAAAAGAAATCAAGATCTCATGGAATTTCTGAAAAGTATGCAGACTATGGTGGGTCAGAATAACAATAATGGGATGCACTCTAAATTGTCTGATTTTCAGCGTACCAAGCCACCCAGTTTTGGTCAGGCTATGGATCCTATGGAAGCGGATGACTGGCTGAGGACCATGGAAAAGAAACTGGACATAGCCCGCTGTGATGAGTCAGACAAGGTTCCTTTTGTCACTCACTACTTGGAAGGACCAGCAGCCATATGGTGGGACAATACAAAAATAATGTGGCCTTCTGGAGAAGATATTTCTTGGGAGAAGTTCAAAGAGGTATTCCGCAAATATCATATTCCTACCGGCATAATGAAGGTGAAGCAGAGGGAATTTCTGGCTCTTACTCAAGGAAATATGTCAGTGGGGGAGTATCTGAACAAGTTTAATAATCTGGCACGGTACTCTACCCATGACGTGTCCACAGAAGAAAGGAAGATTGACCGATTCCTAGGAGGGCTGAATCATACCCTCCGCTGTTAGCTCTGTTTGCTTGACTTTCCTGACTTCCAGACTTTGGTGAACAAGGCTTTCATAGCTGAACGAGAGCATAAGTCAGGATATGATGATCGCAAGTGGAAGTTTGAACCCAAGAAGGACAACCATGAGCAGTTTACACAGAAGCCACACATTTGGCAACCAGGGCCGTCTGAATACAAGCCTTCCTGGAACAATGGCAACAACAACAATAAGGCCGTCAACCAGGACAAGACCTTCGGCAAACAGCCAGTGATGGAGGATTGCCGTCGCAACAACACATGCTTTACTTGTGGCCAGAGTGGGCATTACTCCAAGCAGTGCCCCACAAGAAATGGGAAGCCATCATCCGACTACAAGCCACAAGTCAACAGCATTGGACGCCGCCCAATCCAAACTTCTATCATGGTCAAGTCCATCATATCTCCGCTGAGGAAGCCCGCGAAGCACCAGATGTGGTCCTTGGTATGTTTTCTGTTAACAACATACCTGCAATAATTTTATTTGATTCTGGGGCTTCTCATTCGTTTATTTCGCGGAGTTTTGCCACCTTGCACACATTTTCTCCTTCTCTTTTGGACAAAATCATGGTGGTACAATCCCCTGGCTCCATGCTCAGAACAAATGTGATATACAAGGATTTGGAAATCTTGATACACGGAGTTAAGTTTCCAGCTACTCTCGTTGCCATTGAAACCCCTGGACTGGATATAATACTGGGGATCGATTGGTTGGTACCACATCAGGTGTGTATCAACTGTGCCACCAGGAAGGTGACACTGGTTAACCCGGCAGGCCAAACAGTGCAATTCACTGCTAGTAGAATGATGTCAAAGAAAGGAAAGGCCTTCAAAGCCACAGCTACAGACATAAGTCTGATTCCAGTAGTCAGTGAATTTCCGGACGTATTTCCGGAAGAATTGCCCGGAATGCCACCTGATCGGGAACTAGAGTTCGCTATTGAGGTTGTTCCCGAAACAGCGCCAATTTACAAGAAGTACTACCGCATGCCTTCACCAGAGCTGGTGGAACTAAAGAAACAGTTGGATGAATTATTGCAGAAAGGGTACATTCGTCCAAGCACTTCACCTTGGGGATCGCCAGTGCTGTTTGTTAAGAAGAAGGATGGCAACCTACGAATGTGCGTGGACTACTGCCAACTGAATGAGGTCACCACCAAAAATAAATATCCACTTCCCCGCATTGATGATCTGTTTGACTAGTTGAACGGGGCCCGGGTATTTTCCAAGATTGACCTTCGAACGGGGTATCATCAGTTAAAAATCAGAAAAGAGGATATCCCCAAGACAACCTTCACTACAAGATATGGCCTGTATGAATTTACAGTCATGTCATTTGGGCTGACAAATGCTCCAGCCTATTTCATGAGCATGATGAATAAGGTCTTCATGGACTTTTTGGACAAATTTGTGGTAGTTTTCATCGATGATATTCTGATCTATTCAAAAGATGAAGATGAGCATGCGCAAAATCTCCGTATTGTCCTGGAAAGACTAAGGACCCATCGCTTGTACGCCAAATTTAGTAAATGCGAGTTTTGGCTAAGAGAGGTGGGATTTCTGGGACATGTTCTGTCAGAACAGGGTGTGGCCGTCGACCCCAGCAAAGTGACTGCTGTATTAAACTGGAGAGGGGGATCTTCCGGCATCGTCATCATCAACCATCCTTCATCACCAATTTCATGATGCTCACCGCCGGGAGTGAGTAATTCCTTCGTAGGCTTGCTGGACGGTGATGAGTTGGATGAGATTTATCATGTAATCGAGTTAGTTTTGTTAGGGCTTGATCCCTAGTATCCACTATGTTCTGAGATTGATGTTGCTATGACTTTGCTATGCTTAATGCTTGTCACTAGGGCCCGAGTGCCATGATTCCAGATCTAAACCCTTTATGTTTTCATGAATATATTTGTGTTCTTGATCTGATCTTGCAAGTTATATGCACCTGCTATGTGTTATGATCCGCATACCCCAAGGTGACAATAATTGGGATTCTTTCTGGTGATTGCCATAGTTTGAGGAGTTCATGTATTCACTATGTGTTAATGCTTTGTTCCGGTTCTCTATTAAAAGGAGGCCTTAATATCCCTTAGTTTCCTTATGGACCCCGCAGCCACGGGAGGGTAGGATAAAAGATGTCATGCAAGTTCTTATCGCAAGCACGTATGACTATATACGGAATACATGCCTACATTACATTGATGAATTGGAGCTAGTTCTGTGTCGCCCTAGGTTATGACTGTTACATGATGAATGTTATCCAACAATATCACCGATCCAATGCCTACGAGTTCTTCACATATTGTTCTTGCTAAGTTACTACTGTTGCTACCACTATTGCCGCTACCGTTACTGTTACCGTTACTATTATTGCTGCTGCTATCAAACTATCATACTACTGTGCTACTGATCACTTTGCTGCAGATATTTAGTCTCAGGTGTGGTTGAATTGACAACTCAACTGCCAATACTTGCAAATATTCTTTGGCTCCCCTTGTGCCGAATCAATAAATTTGGGTTGAATACTCTACCCTCGAAAACGGCTGCGATCCCCTATACTTGTGGGTTATCAGGTTCCAATCTATTACATGAACAAATAACACAAAGGTAATTCAACGATGGAAAAAACATTTCACCTATGATTTACAAGTGGGATTTTAATTTCCTTTTTTCCTCCAGGACCTTAACAATGCGGTCAGTCTCAGCTTGCTTCGTTGTGAAATTCACCAAATATTTAATGGTTTTTGTGAGTACTACTTCTGATTGTGCTGTTTGCTTCCTCAACATGTCAACTTCATCTCTAAGTGCAGAAGCAGACTCTCTTTCTACCAATAGTTTAGCCTCTAGAGCATCAGCAGTTGGCAATTCATGATGCACGATTGGGCCGGTGCCACTGCTCTGGGATGATCCAACGTCCATGGGGACCTCGCTCTTTGATCTTGGGCTAACCTGTTTTGCCATTACAGTTCTGATTGGATTCGAAAAAGTTGAAGTTGGCAAAACATCTCAACTGGGAGTTAGAACAACAACCCAGTTAAAAACAAGGATTTAAAGAGTTGCGATTGGATGCTGAAAAGTATAGGTTATTAACATCATTAGAGCAACCAGTTGCAGCAGCAAAGCAGTTAAACAAACAACCTGTTGTGCCATTGGAGTTTCTCTTGGATCCTAAAAAGTTGAGTAGTCAGTAACTTGATTAGAGCAACAAGTTACAGCAGCAAACCTGTTACACAAATAAGTTTTCGAAAATGTACCTGTTGTGCAATTGGAGTTCCAATTGGATCTTGAGAAGTTGAAGTTGGTAACATGATTAGAGCAACAAGTTACAGCAGCAAACTAGTTAAACAAGGAAGTTTTTCAAAACATACCTATTGTGCCATCGGAGTTTCAATTGGATCCTGAAAACTTGATAGTTAGCAAGCATAAATAAAGTGTTGCAAGAGCCATAGGAAACTAACATCAAACTAGTAAAACTAACCAGTTTTGGCAACGTATTTAATTACACATGAACTAGTAAAACTAACAAGTTTTTGGCAACGTATTAAAGCAACAAGTCGGTAGAGTTTACCAGCAACACATACATCTCTAAATTTCATTCATGTAAGCAAAATGACTCTGACACAAATATATAAGTTAAAAAGACGGTGTCCCTCATATAAACCTGACAGTTGTCTCTCCATGAACATGCAAACATTACTAGTGCTAGAAGTCATAACAGCAAACAAGATAAACAAATAGGGTATCAGAAGGTAAATTACACATGAATTTTGTTGCACCCTAGAAGTAGATATGACCAGCTATCTACGTGCTTAAGTAGCTATTGAAGTTCAGGCACAGGTAGTTCTATAAACAGTAAGTAACAAACACATAGATAGGCACAGTCTATAATAGGATTAACAGGCTATGGCATTATGTAATTAGTAGCAAACTAAATTAAGGCAAGTTAGGTAATTGAACAATTTTTTAATTAGTGGCTAACTAAAATTCCGAGAAGCAGATAACTGAACTTACGCTAGCTCTTTGTACAGGCACACTGCAACTTCTTTTTCGCTTACGAGGTTCTATGAAGGAGTCCATGACATCACTTGCTTGGATACGCAGTCCCAATACTCCTTCCTTCCCACACTGCATTTTGGTAAGTCGAATGGTTAATCTTATAAGATGGTGCAGGTTGTGAGACTAGTTGTAGCAATACACACCACACTGGCTTTTACTGTATAATTCATGCGATTATATTTGGCCTATCGAGATCTAGGCAATCTACAATATGATGAAAAGACTGACATCCTTCTCATTATTGGCCAACTCAGTTCATAGAAACAAGCAATGCAACGATTATGTGGATAAATCAAAAGCGCCACTGGAATACATTTCACTGCCCCAATCATACACACAAATCATACACGCAGGCTAGTACGAATTAAATGAAATGCAGGGACTTACGCTAGCTCGTTGTACAGGCTCACTGCAGCTCTGCTTGCGCTTGGGATGTTCCATGAAGAAGTCCATGTTACCACTTGCTTGGATGTGCAGGCCGTGTACTCCTTCCTTCCCCCTCTGCATTTTTGGCACGGTGAATGGTTGATCTAATGAGAGGAATCGACCTTGCTGTTGTACCGGAGGACAGGTACTTACAAGGTTATACGAGTGTGCAGGATGTGTACCAGATCCTGTAGCGCCGTCATGCTTCGCTGAAAAATGGTTTTGCTTGTTTCAGATGATAGCTCCAGAAGAAATAAGAGTTGAAGTCAGAGTTGCATTGGCGTATAAGCTAAGAGAGCAATAAAAGGATATCCAAGCATTGTCAGAACAGTGCATAGCACAGTGATATGCGGATACCTAGTTCGGGCCGGCATTTGGGCATACTCGCCTAGAGTGTGGGTCACTTCAGGGCCGTTGAGGGTGATGCGCTTGCGTTGGCTGGCCGCCTACGAAAGCAGATCTTGAGCAGCGGCGAGTGCTACGATGCGGTGGACGAGGCCATTGGTGTAGCACCAGCGGGAGGGGGGGTGGAGGTGCGACAATGTGCTCGGTGAAGTAGCCCCGGTAAGGTGGAAGACGGCGTCGGTGAAACAGACCTGATGCGGTGGAAGTCGGTGTCTGTGAAGCATGTTGGCTGCGGCGGCCGACGTTGTCGGTGGACCACCCGGTGTGGTGGACGAGGGCGTAGATGAGGCAGCTCCGGTGCGGTGGTGCAGCGCGACCGTCATCTTCGTCGTCGTCGTCCGGAACGGAGGTGGGGAACGAGATGAGACGAGGGGCGATTCGAATTTTGCTTGGGTGGCGGCGAATTAGGGATTTGAGCGCTCTGGGCGCGAAAGGGGGTGGGGGAGAAGGGGGATTTTGAAGGGTTGGAATTCGGGCCGCCAGATATTTCAATCCGAAACGTGGAGGTGCATAGTTTATAACATCTCTACGACACACGCCATCACCACGACACGACCGTGGTCTACCTGGTGCACCTACATTTGAGAATGCAAAAGAATCTGTATGTATTACCATGCCCGTGTTTTCCTTGCAAATAATTAGTCCTTCGAAACGACATACTAGTAATTAATTAATGATGAGTTCTTTGAATTAGAGTGTGTTTGTAACATAGCGATCTCCAATTCTAATGTGGATTTCACATTTCATGGTATCCACGCTAAGTTTTTGAATGCAAATTCATATGTATAAGATTAACACTATGGTGGTGAGAAAACTTTGGATGTATTCAAGCATATGACCACACACATACAAAATACCACAACAATCGAGTCAATATTAGTGCATCAACTTTTCCAAACCATTCATGTATGGCACAAATTCGAAATAATTACAGAAGCCATTTGCATGGTCCTCAATTCAAATTTTACAATGTGCACTAAATTGAAACGTCAATATTAAGTCTATTACTATCTACGTTCAAATGTTGTGTTTAGCCCCCCATCCCCCCCGACACACACACTACATACTTCCTCTATCGATCAATCTTTCACTCTTAACCACCATATAGAGCTATTGGTTTTCGACACCCGCTCATTCTTTCTTTCCATGTTTCGCTCTCTAATTCTCTCACATACACAAACCCCTTTCCCCCACTCTCTCAACAAACGTATTTCTCTCACACACCTTCCAATGCACTCCATGCCGAGCTCTCTCTCTCCCTCCCACCCTCTCTCACTAGATACATACATTGGCTCTCTAGACCCCCCTCTTGCACACATGCATGCACATTGTCTATCTAGGTCACTCTCTCCACACCGTCTCACTCTTTCAACCGCACGGCGGCCCACACTCGCTCAATCTTTCTCTCTCTCTCTCTTTATCTAAGTCTCGATTAACCTCGCTTTCTCTCACACACAAACGTTACATTTCCCTGTTTTGGCCTCGATCGACACACTATATACTCTGTCACGCAGATTGTCGGTGTATAAAACATGGGTATTTTATACCCTGACTTTTGCATAGGCAGTGGTAGCAACCTCGATGGCCAGGGTTTGCCGGGGATCACCAACGTCAAGATCAAGCAACAATACAAGACATATGGCTAGGTGCTGAAGATACAAGAGTCACTTGCCAGCAAGGCACGAGCTGGCTAGGACAAGGCCCGGCAAGCTCCGTGCCGGCAAGCCTTTGCCAACTCCTCATCGATCCACCTCACCAAGTCGCTAATCCGTGAGGTAAGCGGGCAGATAGTTTGGTGAGGTTTGTTGGGGCACATGGCAGCATGCTGGAAGGAGGATTACCTTTAATGACACCCATCCAGAAGGCGTGTCAAGATAATAGGAGTTAGCTGGGCGAGCGGTGCAGGAACCTTGCCGGGGCTCCTCCTCCACACGACACCTAACGGCGCATTTATTGTGTTTGTCCTAATTCGGCAGAGTTAGGTATGATAACACTGGTTGCTCTCTAATCAACATGTAATGACTGTTTTGCCACTGTGGTTACCCCTTGAGCTATAAAAGGAGGGCCAGGGCAACCTTTAGAGGGGATCGATCAGTCGACACTTGGCTCATTCTGCATGCGTAGCTGCTCTTCCCGCACCTTGCCGGCAAGAAGCGCACCTTGTATTTGAGCTCAAACACATCCAATATACAAAGCAGGAGTAGGGTTTTACACCTCACGGTGGCCTGAACCTGGGTAAAATCCTTTGCATTTTCTGTTGATTCTGCTCTTTGTGCTTGAGCATTCACCTAGCCAAACCGCAAAGGGGCTACATGGTCCCATAGATGGTCGTACGCACGACATCTTTGGCACGCCAGGTTGGGGAATCGCTTGCGCGAACCTGAATCAATAGTTTGCACGTCAACCTCGTCTTCATCATCTTCGATGGCACCCAACAAGAAGGGAGCATCCACAGCGGCTCCTTCGACTTCCAAACTTTCGTCACAAACGCCCATAGGCGGCGTAGATGACCCCGCTGGCGCAGGCGGCGCAGGAGGCGCCACCGGCGCTGGAGGAGTCACTGGTGCAGGCGGCGTAGCCAGCACCGGTGGAGCAGGCGAAACGCACAACACCAACCCGCAGCTTCCTCGCCAATTCGGCAATCAAAGCCATAATGGTGCAGGCGGCGCGGATGGCCAACTCCCGCCTCCTCGACGCACCGGCGAACGAAGCCACTGGAGCAACACTATCCGGACCAGCGCAAGCCAAGACCCAGCCGCCATAGTGTCTAAGGACACCGCTTCAGGACGCACACCATGACCGTCGCAAGATGGGCGCGACGCGAATCCGGATGGTGCTGGCTGTTCCGGACGGTGACGTCCACATGGCAAGACGCATGTTGATCAGCCGCAAGATTTTCAGGCACCACCTCCACCACGTCAGCCCGCTGTTGGGCATGAGCCGCGGCAGCAAGATCGTGGTGGCGCTCCTGCTGGTTCTGCCAGGAGTAGAGCGACATCTCTTTCTTCGCTCCCAGCTATGCCAGCTATGGCAGTGGAGGCCATGGTGCGAGCATAGATGCTGCTGAACTTCCCTCCAGCTGCTAACAAAATGGATGAATGGAGAGCCACCATCCAGAGCCTCATCAGGTTTGCCGAAGCCAATAGTTCGCAGCAGGCAGGACCTTCGCAGCGTCCGGTGACAGCACCAACCGATGGCCGCGGCAGAGGAGCGACGCAAACGGTGCAGTCACCTCCACAACAACGACATCAGCAGCCACGGCAAACTCATCGATCTGTTGAACCCGACAAAATGTCGATGGCTTCTTCGGATCCACGAGCGCGGCAAGATCAGCGTCGAGTGTTGCAAGATAGGCGGGCAGAAGATGCTCGCACCACCATTGAACGGTGTCGGGAGGCGCGCCATCAATCTGAGGTGCGCAACAGCCCAGTCGTTGATGAGCCTGCACCCGGGGTTGGCGGGTATCTACCTTACGAGGTTGGATGCCTAGCCTTCACACGTGAGCTGTGGCAAGTCCGCTGGTCGTCGTCTCGAGCTTTCAAGCCAGAATTGCCGGAGAAGTACGACGACAAACTTAACCCGGCAGAATTCTTAGGCATTTACACGATCGCCGTGCAAGCTGCTGGAGGAAGAGATGAAAAGATTCTTGCCAATTATTTTCCATTGGCACTCAAACCCAATGTGATTTCTTGGCTGATGAATTTACCGGAGGATTCCATTTCCTCATGGTCTGATCAGTGCAATGAGTTCATTGGTGCTTTTACTGGAGGCCACAAGGCTCCTGGTCAGCCCAGTGACTTACAAGTGATCCCGCAAAGAGATGGCGAGTCCCTGCAAAAATATATTCAGAGGTTCAGCCGCGTGCACCACAACATCCCTGATGTGCACCCCGCACCTGTGATTGCTGCCTTTCATACAAATGTGCGCAATCGAAAAATGCGGGAGAAGTTGAATATCAGGCTGCCAAAAACCGTCAATGAGTTGTATACTTTGGCGGATAAATGTGCACGGGCTGAGGAAGGGAGAAGACTCCCCGGGGAGGATGCTGGCGCTGAAGTTGATTCAGAGGACGACGATGCCGCCACCCAAAAAAAAAAAGGCTGGAAGCGCAACAGGAAGCGCAAGGGTAAGACTGTTATGGCTGTCGAAGGCTCCGGCAACTCCAACCCTGCTAAGAAGGCTAAAACTGAGAGCTCCGGCAAGGAAGCTGCTGCGTGCACTGATTGCCAGGAAGCCGCGACAGGTGAAAAGACTGGCAAGTCTAATGGGCCATACTGCAAGATTCACCGCACCAAAGGCCATGATCTCCAAGAGTGCCGACAGGTTGAGCAACTTGCCGAGAAACAGAAGGCTGAGTATGAAAAGTGCGATAAGGAGAAAGACCAAGACAGTGCTGACGGATCTGGCAAGAGGAGTCGTGGTGGCAGAGGAGGTCGCCGCGGCAAGGCCAAACAGCAGAAGGAGAAACCTGCTCGAGGCCGAGACAAGAAAGAGGAAGATGATGATGACGAGGACGAAGATGAGTCCAGGGAACGAGAATTCCAGAAAGCAACCGAAGTCAATGTGCATTGACGGGGGTGCATCGTTGCACTCCTCTCACCGCCAACTCAAGCAATGGGCGCGTGAAGTTAATGCGGCAGAACTAGCAGTAGGTGCTCAAAAACCGCTCAAGTGGTCCCACACGCCCATCATGTTTGATGCGGAGGATCACCCTGATCGCGCAACTGCTGTCGGGTGCTTGCCGTTGTTGGTCTCACCAACAATACGTAACCTCCAAGTCACAAAAATGTTGGTTGACAGTGGAGCTGCCCTGAATTTGATTTCACCAGAAGTCATCAAGAGGTTACAGATTCCCGATGAAGATCTCCAGCAAACGGGCACATTCCAGGGGGTAAATCCGGGAAGGAGCCAACCCAAGGGGAAGATCACTCTGCCGGTGACATTTGGCGGGGAATTAAATTACAGAACAGAGAAGATCGTGTTTGATGTGGTTAAGATTCCTTTGCCGTACAATGGAATTCTTGGTCGCCCGGCTTTGGCGAAGTTCATGGCAGCATCCCATTATGCTTACAACTCTCTCAAAATGCCAGGGCCAATGGGAGTCATCACCATCAATTCCGACAAGAAAGATGCAGTCATTTGCGTCGACAAGCTTTACAGAGAAGCGGTTGTGGCGTCTGTCGCCAAGGCACCCGCTCCCACCAACAAAAAGAAGGGCAAGAAAAGCGGCAAGACCTCTGACAAGTCTTCCAGGAAGCGCACCTCTTCGGAGTGTTGCGCACCCGTTGACGACATGCTAGAGAGTTCTACCGCTAAGAAGTCCAAGACTACTCCACCAGCAACCAAGAAGGTGCCGGCAAAGGAGGACGGCACAGGCGGTACCTTCACTGTCAGTGCCTCTCTTGACAGCAAATAGGAAAGCACACTCATTGCCTTCCTGCGGGCGAATGTCGATGTGTTTGCATGGCAACCATCTGACATCCCCGGTGTTCCCAGGGAGGTAATTGAGCACCACCTTGCCGTCTGTCCCCACGCTCGGCCCGTCAAGCAAAAGGTCAGGAAGCAAGCTTTGGAACGGCAACAGTTTATTGCCGAAGAAATAAAGAAGTTAGAAGCAGCAGGCTTAGTTAGAGGTGTGTTACACCCAACATGGTTGGCAAATCCAGTTGTAGTACGAAAAGCAAACGGAAAGTGGAGACTTTGTATTGACTACACAGATATCAACAAAGCATGTCCAAAGGATCCTTTTCCATTGCCACGTATTGATCAAATTGTTGACTCTACTATCGGCTGCGATTTACTTTCCTTTCTTGATGCGTACTCTGGTTACCATCAGATTTTCATGGCCAAGGAGGATGAAGAGAAAACCGCATTTATTACTCCATGTGGTACATATTGCTTCGTGCGTATGCCTTTCGGATTAAAAAGTGCTGGTTCAACATTTGCAAGAGCAGTCCAAATTGGTTTTGAGCCTCAGCTGCACAGGAATGTGGAAGCTTATATGGATGATATAGTGGTCAAAACCAAGGACAAATCAACCCTCATTCAGGACTTGGAAGAGACAGTTTTAAACTTGCGCAGAATAAATTTCAAGCTCAATCCTGAGAAGTGCGTGTTTGGCGTCCCATCCGGGAAACTTCTCGGGTTCTTTGTATCTCAGCGTGGAATTGAAGCCAATCCCGAGAAGATCAAAGCCATTGAGCAATTGAGGCACCAAAGCGCGTCAAGGATGTGCGACGTCTTTCCGGCTGCATTGCTGCCTTGAGCAGGTTCATCTCCAAATCTGCTGAGCGCGCACTGCCATTTTTCAAAATCTTGAAAAAGGCAGGTCCGATGAAATGGACTCCGGAAGCAGAGGCCGCGCTGCAAGATTTGAAGAGGTACCTCTCCTCTCCGCCAACACTAGTTGCGCCTAAGCCACAAGAGCCGTTGCTACTATACTTGGTGGCAACAAATCAAGTGGTCAGTGCTGCATTAGTGGCGGAGAGAGAAGCACACAATGACAAAGCGGCAGTTGCAAGCCCGTCAAGCGATGAACCAGAATCTTCTCCGGCAGAGTCTGGTGCCGACAAGTCAGAATCAACGCAAGCAAATGCAACAAGTCAACAAGTAGTGCCGAAGAAGAAGGTGTTGCAGCGGCCAGTTTACTTTGTTAGTTCCCTTTTGCAGGGGGCTAGGTCAAGGTATTCTGGTGTGCAGAAGCTGCTTTTCGGCCTTCTCATGGCCTCGAGAAAGCTGCGCCATTACTTCCAAGCACATGAGATTACCTTCGTCGCTTGCTTCCCATTGCAACGTATTTTGAGAAATCCAGATGCAACTGGCAGGATAGTGGAGTGGGCATTGGAACTGTCAAGTTTTGCACTTAAGTTTGAGAGCACGTCAACTATTCAGAGCAGAGCTTTGGCGGAGTTCATTGCCGAATGGACGCCAACGCAAGACGAAGAAATTCAAGAAACAGCTCTCCCCGGCAAAGAAACACCTAAGGAGTGGATCATGTACTTTGACGGTGCCTTCTCGCTGCAAGGCGCCGGTGCCGGAGTGCTGCTTGTCGCACCCACCGGAGAGCACCTCAAGTATGTGGTACAAATGCACTTTCCGAGGGAGAAAGCTACAAACAACACTGCTGAGTATGAAGGGCTCCTTGCCGGTCTCAGGATCGCAATAGACCTCGGAATCACAAGGTTGATCATCCGTGGCGACTCACAACTCGTTGTGAAGCAAGTGAACAACGATTATCAGAGCCCATTGATGGAGGCTTACGTGGAAGAAGTGAGGAAATTGGAAGAACACTTTGACGGATTGCAAACAGAGCACATTCCTCGTGCGAAAAACAGCATTGCTGACCATCTGTCGAAATATGCCGCCCAAAAGCTACCTGTGGAACCGGGAACTTTTGTGCTCCATTTGACTCAACCATCAGTCACTCCATCGGTGCAGGCAAACAAGAGAAGGAAGTTGAATACCGGCAAGTACTTCCCGGCAGAACCTCCGGAAGTCTTTGCCGGTAACAACGCGCCTGCCGGTGAGCAGCGGCCTCGCGCAGAACCTCAGGTTCTTGCCGTCGAAGCAGGCGCTCCCGCGGCCGAAGAGATGCCTTTAGTCCTTGTCGTTGAGCCGCAGGCTCCGGCATGGGCACAACAAATCGTTCGCTTCCTTCAAACAGGAGAACTTCCCGATGATCAAGAAGAAGCCGAAAAAGTAGCCCGACAGTCAAGTATGTATCAGTTTATTGACAGCATTCTGCACAGAAAAAGGCCAAATGGGGTGAAATTGAGGTGCATTTGCCGGGAAGATGGACTGAAGCTGTTGGCAGAAATACACAGAGGCATATGTGGTTCTCACATAGGATCAAGAGCACTTGTCGGCAAAGCTTTCCGGCAAGGCTTCTATTGGCCCACTGCTCTCCAGGATGCAACTGAGCTAGTAACCAAGTGTGAAGCATGCCAATTCCATTCAAAGAATATACATCATCCATCAAGTTCTTGAAAGGATTAGTTTGCCGTTTTGGTGTTCCTAACAGAGTCATCACAGACAATGGTGCACAGTTCATGAGCCGCCCCTTCATGCACTACATCCAAGACCTTGGAAGCAAGATTTGCTTTGCATCCGTTGCTGACCCGAGAAGCAATGGCCAAGTGGAAAGGGTAAATGTTGAAGTGCTGCGAGGCCTCAAGACGAGAACTTTCGACAAGCTACACAAGTGCGGAAGGCGCTGGATGGATGAGTTGCCGACAGTTCTTTGGTCACTCAGGATGACACCAAATTGAGCTACCGGCCAAACACCCTTCTCCCTAGTCTATGGTGCAGAAGCGGTGCTCCCCACGGAACTCACATATGGGTCACCTCGAGTGCTTCCTTATGATGAAGCACAGCAAGAGCAGCTGCGGCAAGATGATGCCACGCTCCTTGAGGAGGATCGTCTTCGAGCTGTTGTGCGAGCTGCATGCTACTAGCAAGCTTTGCGCTGCTATCATAGCCGCAAGGTACATGCTCGAAGCCTTGAGGAAGGCGGCCTTGCTCTTCGGCGCGTTCAATCCACCAAGGGATCCAACAAGTTGACGCCGAAGTGGGAAGGCCATTATCGGGTAGTGCGAGTCACCAGACCTGGCGCAATCCGTCTGGAGACCGAAGATGGCATCCTAGTGCAAAACTCATGGAACATTGAGCATCTTTGAAAGTTCTATCCATAAGGCGCAGTTGCCGGGACCCCCGCCAACCCCTTTTGTACAAGCCTTGTCGGCAGACATGTAACCCTATGTACAAAGCCAGGCGCAGCCCCTGTGCATAAGTGAAATAAAGCTAAGTGTTTCGCAACTCTTTGTTAAAATACATTTCTGCTTGTGTATGATTACATGTGATGTTGTCTTATACTTTGCCTTCTATGAAATGATTAATGAGCCGTCAGGGCATCCACCCACTTCTTTCTCTTCTTTCTTTTTCTCAAAAGGACAGAAGGTTCCCTCGCGTGCAAGTTTCCCGGGGGGGATGATGGTGTGGATACCACCGAATGACGTTCAAGCGATCTCCACCGAATGACGTTCAAGCGATCGTTTTGAAACAAGAAGCGCGACAAAGAAAAAAGCTAAGTTGGAAAACTTTGAAATGATTTCTTTGTTGTAATTGCAATCTTCCTTGAATGATTTTTTTTCTTTGTATGAAAAACCTGCACACTAAGGAACCTTGTCGTGATCAGTCGCGCTCTTATTTTGTTTCGAGTCCGCTCAACAATTTAAGTAGCTGCGTTGAGATTGTTAAAGGTAAAACTTGCCGGCAGCGGCGCTTCCGGCAGGCCGCTAAGGATCCGTTCCTCAAGCGCTCGCGGCAAGTGTGTGCGCACCAGCAAGAGTAGGGTATAATAAAACATACAAAGACAGAATAAAACAAGGAACATAGCATACATTCATTCAGAATAGCTTAAGTTGCATTACAGTACAAGCACAGTGCAAATCTAACTTAAGATTAAATATGTCTTTTACAAGATAGCACTGGTGACAAATGCAGCGACAAGGTTAGTTCTAGAGATCGCCTTCATGCCGGGGAACAAGAAGAACCTTGTCGGCTAGTGGAGCAACAATCTGGTCGATGGACGTCATATCAGTGTTCTCCGGAAGGCGCCTGAATATCCCGGAGAGATCAACATCAGGATTCCGGTAGGCGATCTTGACGAGCACCTTGTAAAGGACGTCATGACCAAACTTGCGGGATTCATCAGCAAATGAAGCGGACCTATCCTCATGATAAGTCTTCAAAGCATCAACGAGGCCTTCGAAGAACTTGGTTAGTCTGGCGCTGGCGGTCTCCTTATCATTGACAGTGAAGCTCCAGCTTCTCATATCCATGACGGCAAGCTGTGTGGTTCTGCGATGTTGACAAGCCTGTTCGTCCAAAGGGAGAGCACCTCTCACAGCTCCATGAATTTGTTCTCAGCATCTTCCCGGGAGGTCTCTTCTGCGTCAAGCTTCTCCGTCAAGATCACCTCCCTTTCTTTGGCGGATTCTAGATCTTTCTCCAGAGTGATAAGCTTGGATTTCAGATCCTCCATTGTCTTGCCAGTCATGTCGAGATCTTGGTTCTTGGATGCCAGCTGCGTCTGCAGCTCCCCTAGGGTATGAGCTGGACACTTTTTAGCTTCTAATATTGACTTGTTGCTTGTAGGTACATATGTCCTAGGCAAATATCCACGCCTCGACCCTTTTTGCATATGGGGCAATGAGATATTCATGAACCAGCATCAAGTGAGGAAACTGATAAGAATTATTAGCAAAAAGGTACGGCCGATGGCAATTAAATTATTTGTCTACGCTCTGTCCAACACAACAGTGAGCTGTAGGATGGTAACTACGAACTCTGTAGCCTTCTCTTTTTACTGCCCATAATGAGTTGTTAGATAACAATGTCTGAATCTTTTTCGTTTGCAGTGGTTCCCAAAGCAGTTTACTCAAGATTACCTCGCAAAGTACATGATTGGTGGACATGCAATGAAGGTTAAAGTATTTCATCGAGACTACAATGAGCATCGAGAAGTCCTAATGAAGACAGTGAAGGATGGGCGGGTGGCCATCACAAGGGGTTGGCCTAGAGTCGTGTGCGCATTAGGCATGGAGGAGGGCACAATATGGGCATTCCACTTCACCTTCTCCAGCAACCAGAATGTCTTCCACCTCTCTCTTTACAATCTTTAGTACAACTGTGGTTCATCATTCTTTCCTTGCTGCTTCTCTAGTTCTTCAGCGTATGTACATGTGCGTCGAATTATTCATTCGTCCTTGAACTTGTATTTGTAATAAACATGGTTCGATATGAAATAAGTGATTGCCTACTTTCATATTGAAAATCTGTTTCAATTTAAAATTCTGTGAATTTTAATTGTAGGGAATAAATTAGGGATAAATTATGATATGCAAGCCATTACACTGCACACGGTTTGCGAAAGCAAAATGTCTTTGTTAAACGTTAAGATCAGATACGTTTCTCAGATCAGTATGTGTGCGATGAAACTCTACTGCACACACGATCAGACAAGAAAAAACGTGTGAGATTAACAACAACAACGCACACAGTTCCTTCTTAATAAATGTTTGTGAAAGTCACCTTATCACACACGCTAGGCAATTATGAATTGTTTATGATGTCGTGTGCATCGTAAACGTTTGCTCATAGAAGAATGCGTGCGATAGGCCTTCATCCGACACAGGTAATACGGATGAATCATTTGGGACATTTTATACATCTCAAACGTTAATGTACACACAAATGTGTGGGATATTCAAGCTTCGCATACGGTGTACAATTGTGAACTGTTTGTGATGGGGTGAGCATCACAAATGTTGTAGCACAGAATACCGAGTGCGATGGTAATGCGAGCACAAACGAGTAGCAAGGACGGAGCATTTGGGAAACATGCGGGCATCACATACGCTTAGTTTTGCGAAACGTATGCTTGCGTGCTCCCTATCGCCGACGGTTTCTAGGTCGTGTGGGAAGACCCCCCCTATCGTACACACAGGCAAGGCGACTGTTTAAAACTCTGTCGCGGAAAGGGGGTAAAAACTTTTTGTATAGCAGCTCGTTGTACCAGTGGTAGACAAAGTAAACTCAATCAATATGAATAAACCCCATCGTTTTATCCTTAGTAGCAGCAATACTATACGTACCCCATCCCCTTCTGTCACTGGGTGAGGACAACGCAAGATTGAACCCACTACAAAGCACCTCTCCCGCTGAAGATAAATCAATCTAGTTGGCCAAACCAAACGGATAGATCGGAGATAAATACAAAAATATAACAATCATGCATAATAAAGTTCAGAAAAGACCCAGTTACTTTCAATGAATAATCTAATCATAAACCCACAATTCATCGGATCCCAACAAACACACCTCAAAAGAAGATTACATCGGATAGAACTCCAAGGAGATCGAGGAGAACATTGAATTGTATTGAAGATCAAAGAGAGAGAAGAAGTAATCTAGCTACTAGCTATGGACCCGTAGGTCTGTGGTGAACTACTCACACATCATCGGAAGGGCAGCAAGGTTGATGTAGAAGCCCCCCGTGATCGATTCCCCCTCTGGTAGATTACCGGAAAAGGCCTCCAGATGGGATCGTGGAAGAACAGAAGCTTGCGGCAGCGGAAAAGTTATTTCGGGTGGCTCTTTGTTGGTTTCGGAATATATATGAATTTATAGGCTTGGAATTAGGTCAAACGGAGCTGCGAGGGGCCCACAAGCTCAGGGGGCGCGCCCTGTGAGCTTGTGGCTCTCTCGTATATCTTTTGGCCTCCTCCCGAACCTTCTAGGGTCCCTTCAAGTCCAGAAAAAAATCATTTTAAAGATTTTATTCTGTTTGCACTTCTTTTGACATTGATTTTCTGAAAAGCCAAAAACAAGCAAAAAACAGGAACTAGCACTGGGCACAGAGTTAATAGGTTAGTCCCAAAAAAGATATAAAATAGCATAAAAATGCATATAAAGCATCCAAGATTGATAATATAATAGCATGAAACAATCAAAAATTATAGATAAGTTGGAGACGTATCAGAGAACCAAGCAAATCCTAGTCAAGCAGTACCTACACACACAAGAGCAAATACTTGAACCCAACGCGGGCAAGAGGGTTGTCAATCCCCTTGAACTCGTTACTTGCAAGGATCAAATATGATAGTGGTAGGTATATAAATTGAAAAGTAAATAAAAAGTAAAATAATTGCAGCAAGGTAAATTAGGGTTTTCTAGTATAATTAAAGTAGACCCGGGGGCCATAGTTTTCACTAGAGGCTTCTCTCTCGAAACATAGCATACGGTGGGTAAACAAATTTTTGTTGGGCAATTGATAGGAAAGCGCATAGTTATCATGTTATTCATGGCAATGATCATGTATATAGGCATCACGTCCGTGACAAGTATAACGACTCCTGCCTGCATCTACTACTATTACTCCACCAATCGACTGCTATCCAGCATGCATCTATGGTATTAATTTCATGACAAATAGAGTAACGCTTTAAGCAAGATGACATGATGTAGACAGAATAAACACAAGCAATATGAATAAACCCCGTCGTTTTACCCTTAATGGCAACAATACATATACGTGCCTTGTTACCCCTACTGTCACTGGATGACGACACCGCAAGATTGAACCCATCACAAAGCACCTCTCCCACTGAAGATAAATATCAATCTAGTTGGCCAATCCAAACGGATAGATCGAAGAGAAATACTGTCGACCCAGTGGAAACTAGGGTACCACGGGCCGTCTGCCTGCGGCCCAGGAAGCGACACCTGGCGAAGAGCTCAAGAGGCGGCCCAGCCGTGGGCACCGCGAAGCAAGACACCTCGCGAGGGACAGGCCTCGTGAGGACCCTCTCCGCAAGGGGGGCTCTACTGAAGACCATCTCCTGCAGCAGGCAGCCTCGGGAGGCCTCTCTCGTGAGGTGGCTTCCCGCGAGGCCCTCCACGCAGGGGAGCCACGCGGCGCTGGTTGTGTGGCTGCGCTCCCACCATGTGGGTGACGCGCCTGCACAAGACGACAATAGGAGAGGTCGTGCCAGCAGGCGCAGTCGGGAAAGATTTCCCCTTCGGTGATAAAGGAGTACCGAGCGGTTGCCTCCCCCAAAGCATGTTCCAATGCTTACCTCTTCGGTGCAAGAAGACCACGATGACATGGCGCGCTAGGGCAGATGTCATCGGCGAGCTCACCAGCGCGTCATGGATGGTGTCTTTTCCAGGCGAAGACCGCTTTTGCCAGGATAGGGCTGAGCATCTGTCCCCCTTTGAATTGCGTTGTGTGGCAACCCTTCCCGCCAATATTTTCGGGGAAGAGGACCAAGGCAGCTAGCTATATAAGGGACAGTGCTGCTACCTTAGGGGAGGTCGTTCGATTCCACCTTCTTCTACCTTGTAACACCAATGCACTATCCCGAGAGCAATCACAGACAAGCAGGAGTAGGGTTTTACACTGCTCAGTGGCCCGAACCTGGGTAGCTCCTTGTGTCCCTGTCGTGCCTTGTGTGTGTGTGTTCCCGTCGTGCTTCGCTCGCCCGTAGCCTCGCCAAGGTCACCGTCCGGTCGACAGGTAGTGAAAAGAGCCCCCAGTGTTCGAACCAGGGTTTTTGGAGGGTTTCCCTTAGTACAAATCTCTCCCCCCGACATTTGGCGTCCCAGGTAGGGGGTTCTGCCTTCACGCCTTTGACCTCAACATCGGCATGGCCGATGCATGACGCGAGCACGCCTTGCACAGGGCCAGCCGGGTCCTCACGGAGCCCGTTGCCAACGGCAACCGCCGTGTGCCCGCCTGTGCCGCCGCTACCGAGCCCGCGGCGGGGAGGAGCAAGCTTCTTCCCTCCACCCATCCGTGCAGCCGCCTGCCCGCACCACTACCACGTCCTCGCCCGCTCACCGCGACCCACCGGCTCCGCAGGCCGCGTTGCTCATGGCACGCGAACTGCTGCATTGCCGTCCCACCGAGGACGGGTACGATGCCTGGCTCCTGCGCATCACCGAGATCGTCAATGCCGCTGGAGCCGCCCCGGCGCCTTCTCGCCCATTGCCGTCTCCATCGTCGTGTGGCGCGCAGGCAGGTCACGGTGCGCCTCCTCTGACCGACGATGACGCGGGACATCGCCGTAGCGCGCGCGCACCGGAGCCGTCCCACGACGCATCCTCGCCACACTACGCCGACGCTAGCTGCCAAATCGTCTGGCGCGCGGCGCTAGACGCGCACGTAATCCTCGAGCAGTAGCGCGACCGCCAGAACCGCGCCGCTCTCGCCGGTGGCATCGCCTCCTATGGCGGGGGCTGCCTCGCCTTCACTCGCGAGCTACGCCGCGTGGTGTGGCCCATGAAGTTCAAGCTTGAGCTGCCTCCTCACTACGACGGCACCCCCAACCCCATGGAGTTCTTGTAGCTCTACACCGTGGGCATCCAGGCTACGGGCGGTGACGATAAGGTCATGGCGAATTGGTTCCCCATGGCCCTCAAGGACGCCGCGCGCTCATGGCTGATGAACCTTCCCGAGGAATCCATCTCCTCATGGTCCGAACTGTGCCGGCAGTTCGTTGCCAACTTCAAGGGCATGTACGAGCGCCCTCTCATGCTCCACGACCTGCGCGCTGTGCACCAGCGCCCTGGCTAGACCCTCCACGAGTACATCCAGCGCTTCAGCCAAGTGCGCAACAAGATCCCGAGCGCCTCCGACGCCGTGATCATCTCCGCATTCTCCTCCGGCGTCACGGACGTCAGGATGCTTGAGAAACTCTCCATCAACGACGAGCTCGGCACCGTGGTCGCGCTGTTTGACCTCGCCGACAAGTGCGCCAAGGCAGAAGAGGGCTGCCTCTTCGCCCACAACGACCTTGACGCGGTGCCCGACATCACCAAGACCAAGGGCAAGGATGCCAAGCGCAAGGGTCCCGCCATGCTTGTGGCGGAGCCTTAGCAGAAGTGCAGACGCGACCGTGACAAGGCCAAGAAGGATGGTTGCCCCTTCTGCGCCTACCACAACATGCACTCCCACAGCACCGAGGACTGCCATGAGCTCAAGCTGCTTCACGATAACCGCCGAGACAGGCGCGGTGACCGCTGGGGAGATCGCAACAACAACAATGGCGACAACAACTACCGGCAAGGCGGACGGAACCAGCCGCAGCAGGCTAACCCTCAGGCCAACGCCGCCCCGCCGCGCCCTGGCAGGAACAACGACAATCTCCCTGACGAGAACGCTGGGGGCTATCAGGAGCCTCGCGAGGTGGCGTGCATTCTCGGCGGGGCCCAGGCCCTCTCGTCTAACCACCACTTCAAGAAGTTCTCCCGCGAGGTGAACACGGCCCTCCCGGGGGAGGAGACCTCCCGACCCCTCAAGTGGTCACAGTACCCGATCTCCTTCGACTCCAATGACCACCCCAAGTCCACGAGGACTGTGGGCACCATTCCTTTGTTATGCACGCCCACTATCAACAACATCGCTGTCACCAAGACGCTCATTGACGGTGGTGCGGGCCTCAACATGCTCTCCATAGAGACCTTCGAGAAGCTTCAAGTACCCTACGAGCGCTTGATGCTGACGAGGCCCGTCTCGGGCGTGACCGATGGCTCCACCTCGCCTCTGGGGCAAGTGCACCTTCCCGTCACCTTCGGCACCCGCAAGAACTACCGCACCGAGCTCATCGACGTCGACGTGGCGCACATCGGCCTACCCTACAACGCCATCTTGGGCTACCCCACGCTCGCCAAGTTCATGGTGGTGACCCACCACACCTACAACACCATCAAGCTTCTGAGCTGCAGCGGCACCATCACCATTCGCTGCGACGAGAAGGACACGATGCGCACCCTCGAGCACGCCTACAAAACTGCCGCCACCACTCACCCTGTCGACGAGGACGACGTCGAGCTTGCCGAGCCCGCACCCACGAAGAAGAAGCAGCTGTTCTCTCAGGCGCGCGCCGAGACAAAGAAGGTGTCACTGGACGGCAGTGGCTCCCAGCCCACCATCACCATCGGCAACGACCTCTCTCCCAAATAGGAAGGCACGCTCGTCACCTTCCTCTGGGCAAATGTTGATATGTTCGCTTGGACAACATCAGACATGTCCGGTGTACCGAGGGAGGTGATCGAGCACCACTTAGCAGTGTGCCCCAAATCACGCTCCGTGAAGCAAAAGGCGTGGCACCAGGCGCCCAAGAAGAAAGAGTTCATCGTTCGAGGGGTTGAGAAGCTTCAGGAGGCAGGAATCATCCGCGAGGTGCGCCACCCCGAGTGGGTCGCTGTCGGTACCAAAACCGGCAGATCTCGGGTAGGGGATCCGAACTGTGGGTCTAGGAATCAATGGGTAACAGAGAACGTAGAGACGGCGATTTACCCAGGTTCAGGCCCTCTCGAAGAGGTAATACCCTACGTCCTGCTAGATTGTATTGATGTGATTGTATGAAGGTTACAGAGTTGATCTACCTCGAGTTCGGATGGGCTAAACCCTAGGCAATGGATATGATCATCCTGTACGGACTAAGCCTTCTAGTTTATATAGACACCAGAAGGTCCTAGGGTTACATATGGTCGGTTACCATCAGGGGATAAACATGCCGGTCACGCCAATTATTCCTTGGAGGAGACGCCAAGCCTTTGGAGGTTTCCTTCTGATACACGGGGTCGCCCATAATCCGGCCTTCCATCGACGAGTAGAGAGCGGCCCACCGGCCCGGCCTACGAGAGATAGGCCGGCAGCCCGAGTGCCCCCTAGTCCGGGACACCCTCAGTAGCCCCCGAACTAGTCTTCAAAGCCGAGGTAGACGCTGAACACCATCGGCTTTGTGGACCAGTTCCCTTCCTTCTGTGATATCAATGACCGGCCTATATCTCCTCTGAGTCGAGTCTTTAAGTGTTGCCTGGCCGCACACGCCCCGAAATACACTTCGGTCACCAAGGGGTATCGATAACTTAGCCTCGAAGGCTAGTTACCTCGGTATGAACAGTACCCCCATCTGACAACTTTTTACCGAAGGGTCACAATGCGCCACGACCACGAGTTGTTTTATGAAAAACTCGATCCGCGGTTTGAGGCGGTTTTTTCATTGGCACGTCCCATCGATATGGAGATCATGCCCTAGTTTTAAGGGATATGATCAATAATCTGCCCCGCCCCACACGCGCATGATGGCACGGTTATATGGGGAAATGGCGAGGACTGCGGCGCAGTAAAGGGGCCGTGGGTTTTACAGCCCATAAAAGGGGAACGGTCTCCATTTCCTTCGCACGCTCCCATCTCTGCCTTCGCCATTGCCTTCCCCATTCTTTGAGCTCCAACGCCCAGATCCACTTTCCTATCCAAGAACCTTTTCGGCCGCCAGTTTCAATCCAGCAATGGCGGGCTCCGGGTCCAAAGGCAAGTGGGAGGCGTCCGTCATCACTGAGAGCGCCATCTTGGAGCTGAAGGACGCGGGCTATCTCCCCGTCAACGTCGCCCACCGTGCCCCAGAGGCCGGCCAGGTCGTCCCCACGCCGCGGCAGGGCGAGAGGGTGTTATTCCTCCCCCACTTCATTCGAGGTCTGGGCTTTCCCCTCCATCCCTTCGTCAGGGGCCTTATGTTCTTCTACGAGCTTGATTTCCACAATCTCGCGCCGAACTCCTTCCTCCACATCTCAGCCTTCATCATCATCTGCGAGGCCTTTCTTCGGATCCGGCCACACTTCGGCCTGTGGCTGAAGATCTTCAATATCAAGCCGAAGATCGTCGATGGCCAGCAGGTGGACTGTGGGGGTGCGATGGTCAGCAAGCTCTCCCGAGTGGAGTGACCAGAGGGCACCTTCATCGAGACCGTCAAGGTCTGGCAGAAGGAATGGTTCTACATCACCGAGCCAAGGAGCGCGGATTGGGGGGCGATTTCGGCCTTCCATTCTGGACCCCCTACGAGGCTGGTCTCATGGACCAAGAAAGGCCTCGACTGGGGGGTGAACAAGAAGGTGGCGCAGCTGCAGAGCCGGATCGCCAAGATGATAGAGCAGGGCGTCGAGCTGCCCAACTCGATCCAAATCATGCTCAGCCGCCGAATCCTCCCATGCCAGGACAGGGCCTCCCCCATGTGGGCCTACAAGCCCGAAGACCCAGCCACCATGCGCAACTTCTTTCGCACCTCCCATGCTCAGCTGTGGAGGGCGCTGTTCAAGCCGCAGAAGGACTGGCCGGCCGAGGAGGAAGACATCGGACTCGATGCCGCAAATCCCCCACGGGAGGTATGACCAATTTTGTTCTTATACCCGAACTGTTTCCTTTTGATAAGGTACTTAGCTTTTTTACTTCCCATCCGTAGAACTGGCTGAAGAAGGCCGAGCAGATCAACAGTCCGGCGCCACTACCAGAGGGGCCCAGGACACCCCTGCTGACGGCCATGTTGGCCGTGGAGCCATACGAAGCACCGGAGAGGAAGGAGAAGAAGAAGGACCAGAGGAGGGAGGCCAGAGAGGGCCTCCGCTCCCGAGGACCCCCGGACACTGGATCCGGGGACACCCACGCTCCCTCCGCACAAGAGGAGGAAAAGGAGCAGGGAGCAAAAGGGGAGGAAGACAATTATTCCCGAACAGGAAAAAGGGCAGCGTCCGAAGACGTCGAGGAGGAGCCGCTTCGCCCCTCCCTCAAGAGAGCATGCAGGGCCAAGGTGGCCCAATCCGACAATAGCTCGGCTTCTGCCGAGTACTCCGAGGCCTCCGAAGAGGTTCGTCGGAGGATCCCCAGGGCCAAACCGCAGGCCCAAAGGTACGCATTCCAGTATCCGCGTAAGTGTTTTCGGCCGAACTAAGCTCAATATCGATCACTTTTTGCTTTTGACATTGTAGCCCGCTGCGCGACCTCCCCACCGACCGAGTCTCGGAGGGGGACTCTCCATCGGCCGCGCTGGTGGAGAGCGGGACCGAATCGCACGCCTCGCCTCCCCCAATCGTCGAGGAGGCCGAGGAGGTCCTGTCAAGGAGGACCCCTCCCGTGCCGCACATAGGGGGAGGGGGTGACGTCATCATGGCCGAGGCGAACACCTCGGTCGCCGAAGACCAGGAGGGTTGGGCCCCTCTGGTTAATGAAGAGGAGGAGCCCGAACAATCCGAGCTCTCCCCGAGAGCGGCTCCGGAGTCATCAAGTCGTCCGGAGTCGGGCACTCCGGTCCTCGAGAGGAAAGAAACCGAAGTGCCCCCGCCACCCCCGCCCGCCCCAGAGCGGGCGTCGACTGGGTGGCCGGATGAGATGGAGGATGCTCTAACCAGCTCCTCTATCGCCGAAGAGCACCGTGCCCTTATGGGCGCGGTGTTGCAAAGTCTTTGGTCCGTGGATAGCGGACTGAAGGAGGCTTTCAATGGCCTTCTCACAGGCTTCAAGGTGAGCCAAGTAATGTTTTCCCTTAAAGAATTTCTTTTGTACAAATGTATAGCCTCATACACAGTAGCCCCCGAGACTCTGACTGGCTTGATCAAAGCCGGTCAGAGGATCAAAAATCAATATCTCGGATACTAATGTGCGTAGAGTGATGCGCAGGCGTCATCTTCGGCAGCAGCCGTCAACGCCGAGGAGTTGTCCGAGCTGAATCGGAAGCTCAAAAGCTCCGAGGACGACCTCAGCCTGGTGAACAAGAGGTTCGACGAGGCGCAAGGTAAGTCCAAACTGCAGTATTTACTACAGCCGTTGCATTTTTGTTAAGTAAGGTTTAAAGTAGCCTAAACGGAATCAGTGGATATGACTACAGTTACCGCCGCGGAGGTCGAGAACCTCAAGGCTGTGCTAAGGACGGCTCAGCTAGAAGCGGCGGAGCAGATGTCGGCAGCCGAACAATCAGCTGCCGAACTGACAATGGTGAAAACCACTAGTCAGAAGCACGAAGCCAGAGTGGCGGAAGTGCAACAAGAGCTCGCGGATGCCGTCACAAAGTGTGAGGCTCTCGAGCAAAAAAATAAAGAGCAGGCCACCAAGCTAACCTCACTGGGGTCGGTGGCCAAGGAAGCGCGGACAAAGGCGTGCGGCTACCAGGAGGAACTCCGCCAAGTGAAGCTTATTGCGGATGGTAAGCCATATTTGCTGCAAAGTGTCTTTGGAGGTAACAGGTTCGCTTTGCTCACGCGGGTGTGGCGTTCCGCAGGCGCCTTTGCGGACCACCCGAGGAGTGCGGCTGATGCGGCGAGGTTCTTCGCCGCCCAGGAGGGTCGGGCCGAACAAAGGTTGTTTTGGGCGCAATTTCAAGCTCCCGAACACCCTCCCCTCCTTAACAACCAGATGAAGCAGCTGATGGAGCTGCATCGAATGGCGGAGCCCGTGATGAAGGACCTCTGCGTCAAGCTGTGGCCTTCAGAGCCGCTGCCGAGCAGCTATTTTGGGTTGGTGCAGAGGCTGTACGACGCCGTGCCCCGAATTGATGCTTGGAAGCGCTCCGCGTGCATTGAACGAGCTCGGATGGCCTTCGGCAAGACCATGGTGCACTGGCCGAAGATCAAGCCAGCCGAGATGGCCACCGGACCTCCACCCCCTGGGAAGGAGCGTAGGCGCCCCGAGCAATATTTTCCCATCGTGATGGATGGTGCTCGGGAAATAGAGGCCCAGTGCTCGAAAGATGTAATTTATGAGTAGATTTAGTTTCCTTGTAGCCAAGGAGTTGAAACTTTTGTTTTATTCTTATGCAAGTTGTTGGCTGCGAATATAGTGCCTGCTTATGTTAATTTTGACTCCTGTGCGGCCGTTTTTAAACTGAAAGTTACCAGTCGTCAGCTTCAGCCCCCTTGCAGATACTGCATGGGGTGTTTTTCTCGTAATACTTGAACCCTTAGCCGACATCTCGGTGCCCGGAGGCGGTCGTATGTACGGAAAACCAGGCAATCAGACTATGCGCTTTTAGTGCTTTCACTTAGCCATAGGAGCTTGACTGCAAGGGCTGGTGACTAGCCCCCAGTGTTTGTGATATTCAGACGAGCCGCGGTTGATACCATCATCACATGGTTTCTGTAAGAGAGAACCCTTCGTTTAACACGGACTAACCTCCAACGATTTTTGGTTTGACACGCGCCATCGGGTCGCCGACCTGTTCTCGCTTTATTGTGACAGTCAGTTTTTGGCTTTCTCCACTGAGGTACTTAACCAGGCTAGCTAGAAGTACAATCGCAGTGGTTCTCCCTTTACCCTCTTAGCCGAACAGTGCGGAACGTAAGAGGGTAAACACAGGAGCCGGGCAACCCAACTATTTACAAAATACGCAATTCGGAACAGATTCATATAGTGCAATATCCATGACGCCGAGCACATAAAATAAAAGTAGGTGCCGGGATAAAGTTTGAGGCAAGATTTATGTTCGAGCCCCGGTCTATTAGCCGGTTACTAAAAAAGGGATGTATCATAATAGTTTACTTCGGCCTAAAAAAGCGGAAAGGAATATGCAACGCGAATGACTGCACAATTACCATAGAAAAATTGGTCTTTATTTCCTTTGAATATGTGACATCCAACCGTACAATCTGGAATGCCGAAGTAACTTTGATAGATACCTTTGAAGAAATAAATACGTTAGAGTAAAGGTTTACACAGGGCCTTCATGAGTGGTTTGACGTCCCTACTACGCCCTGCTGCAGGTCTGCGCCTTTGCTCTTTAAGAAGCTTCCGTGTGAGCGAAGCTGTCGACTGTATTTTCGGCGGAAGTAGTAATGTTTGGCAGACGAGCCCTTGGGGAAGGGTTTTGAGAAGTCGCCGTGGTATATCAGTTTGACGCTGATCAGGCCCTAGATGGTGCCTGTTGTCGATGTTGATTCGAAGACATCTGTTGGCCATTGCTCGGTCGAACCGAGCTCTCGACCTTTGTTTCATGTGTCCCCACAACTGCTCATGGAATTTTGAGCGCGAAATTGTGCACTCGATGTACGTATTTCGTGACTAGGTGGGCCATGCTGTGGGGCGCGTACCCCTATTTGGGGTGAGCATGGGAGTGCTCCGGGACCGAGGCTGCAGCTCGGGAGCGCTTGCGTGCGTCCAGTGTCTTGGCAGTAGACTGGGCTTGCGACGCCTCTTCGGCGGCTTGGACTTCGGCGGCTAGAGCCGCCATGTGTTCTTCTGTTCGGAGCGAGCGCTCAGTATTACCGTTGATGGTAATAACGCCCTTTGGTCCTGGCATCTTGAGCTTCAGGTATGCATAGTGTAGGACGGCGTTGAAGCGGGCGAACGCAGTCCGGCCGAGGAGTGCGTGGTAGCCGCAACGGAAGGGGACAATATCGAAGATCAAGTCCTCGCTGAGAAAGTTATCGGGCGAGCCGAAGACAACTTACAATGTCACTGATCCCGAGCAGCGTGCCTCGACACCTGGGATTACACCTTTAAAGGTGGTGTTGCTGGGTTTGATCCTTGACGGGTCGATCCCCATTTTCCTCACTGTATCTGAGTAAATCAGGTTGAGACTGCTACCTCCGTCCATAAGGACTCTGGTGAGGTGAAATCCGTCCACGATGGGGTCGAGCACCAGAGCCGCCGTTCCTCCATGGCGTATACTGGTCGGATGGTCTCGACGGTCGAAAGTGATCGAGCAAGCCGACCACAGGTTGAATTTCGGGGCTACCGGCTTGTAACACCCCAAAAATTTAACCATATTTTTATTAAATAAAAGATAGGCCAGAAATAAAATTTTGATTTATATTGGGTCTTTATTATTTTCAGAGTCTTTTCCGTTTCCTGTTTTCCAAAATTCTTCCCTCCATTTAGAATTTTTTGCTAAATATTATGAGCTTTCGTAGTTTTCTCAAAACATTTCTTTTATATTTTAATAATAGTAGGAATTATTTTCATAATAAAATTTTGCCCAAGATAATCATTTTTATAGCATTTTCAATTTTTGCAATGCTTCTGTTGCACTACAACTATTTTAAATAATTCCCTAAAAATTCCACAAAAATTTTGAGGGCTCATGTGATTCCTATAGATCACTTTTATGCAAAAACCCAACTTGGTATTTTGAAAATTTTGAGTGAAACATCCTCTTCTCAATTCTGTTCCATTCTTGAGTTTCAACTACAACCTCAATTTTTATTGCTCAAAAAATTGTGAAATTATTCCACCTTATAGTACTTCCTATGAAACCCTTAAGTCCAGAAGATCATCTCCAATTGACTCACTTTGGTTCACCAAATAAATACTCCAAGTTTCTGTCCAGCACTGAATTCTGGTAAAACTTGCACTATCAAGTTTTTCTTTTTGTCAAACCAACCCTGCCATCCTCTTTACAATCTAAAGAGACACCATCCTGCCAAATCTCACTTCCAACAAGATCCCCTAGATAGCCCTAGCATTTTGTCAAGCAGCTTATGTGCATGACAGGAATCTTGCAAATTTCTAAGCTACATTTGGGACTTGCCCATATGGCCAAACCAACATGTCGAGTAGTCCTTCATTCATCGTAAGCATATCCCTACCAAAAATCAGCTCGATTAGATCCACCTAGTGTGCTTTGGCATTTGGTCGAACACCCTGCCTGCGTGCAGAGAGCGCGGCCCGAGCACGCGTACTACACCGCTGGCATCGAGCTCCTGCCACTCCTTCTGCTGTCCCTCTCGCTCGTCCTGGTTCTTCTCTGGATCACCTCGACCTCCCTGTAGCCCGCCGACACCTCCCCGCGTCGCCTAGCGCCAGCCACCACCGACCCCGCCGACCTGCGCCGTCCGCCGCTCGGGCACAACACCGCCCAAAGACACGCGGCTCAACCAACCCTCCCTTGGCATAAATGTGGACGGCCGCCGCCCTCACCTATCTTCGCCGACCCCCAACGCCCTCTCACCGGCCATACCTACCTCCGCGGCACAGTAATGGCCGCCCATCGTCGAGCTGTTCTCTGGAAGCCACGGAACCGCCTCGCCGCGCTATAAAACCTCCCCCCCCGACCTCCCTCTTGTCGTTAGAACCTCTCCTCCTCCCCTGTGGGCCTCCCCAAGCAACCAAACGACCGAAGAAGGTCATCCCCTTCCTCTCCGGCCACGGCCACCACCACTTCCCGGTTAAATCCGGTGCAACCCGAGCCTCCCTCTCTTCGTCCTCTCCACCAGAAGCCCCCTCACGGTCCCACGAATCCATTACCCCACTCAATTTTTGTCGTGGTTTTGTCGCGACAGATGTCCTAGCAGAAGGACTTAGAGAGGAAGCCATCGCACTAACATGGAAGCTTAGCGGGGTTGAGCGGGAACGAGAAGACGCCGGGTTACCCAGGTTCGGCCCCTCATGGTGGAGGTAAGCCGACGTCCTGCTTGTCTATATTGATGTGGGTCTCGATTACAAGGATGCGGATTCGCTAACCTAGCTTTCGAGGGATCGCAACTTAGTCTTTTTCGTATAGGTGCTCCCCTTTATATACACAGGTGGAACCCTAGATTACATGAGAGTCCGGGTCGTTCTTTGACCCGTCTCTTTATTCCTTCCTACTTGTTCTCCAAGATGGCTCTCCTTGCCATCTGACTTGTCGTGAGCTGGCCCATTATGTAAGCCGGCCTATCCTTACCAGGCCTTGCTAAGCCGGCCCATATAGAGACTTCAGCCCCGCAGTGAGTTGGCCCGCTAAGCTCGCGTTATGGCCGGGTTAACACTCTGCCGGGTCTCCTTGCTGGTGAATATCCCCAACATTAGCCCTCAGTTTGACTTGAAATTATTCACGTTAAACTCCATCCTGAAAAAACAAAGCATTAGTAACACATTTCCAAGTGCTCCCAAGCCGCTCTTTTTAAGTCGCCATCGTGGACCGGCTCAAGTTGCCGGGTTAGAGGATCGTTAGGTTCCCCCCCTCAGATTCAAACTTAGCATTTTCAACTCTTGTCCCTCATGACATCACGATCCACTTCCGCGAAATCCGGGATGATATCGTCTCAAATCCTTAAGTGGCTACATCCCGTCTTGTCAGGCACGAGAATCGAGGTGCCACACCACCGAAAATTACTGCGCCGCCTGGGGTTCCGCCCTTGCCGTTTTAACCTTTACCGCGGCTATAAATATGCCAGCTCATTCCCACTTTCACCTTTTTACCCTATACTCTTCTTCCTCCTCGCACCTGCTCATCAGACCCGAAGCGTCGTCGCCCTAGAGCTCTCCGACGACCTCGACCGCGCCTTCTCCGACGACCATCATCGCCGGAGCTCAACGAGACACCGCCGCCGCATTCGCCGCAATCAGGTATACCCCAACCCTTGCTCCTCTGGATCTACGGCGCCCATTCTCTGTAGTTCATCAGTGTTCTTCGTGTTCTTCGTGTGCGTCCTTCTCCCCTTGTTTAGTAGATCCAAGATCAACGAAATGATCCGTGTTGGCACCCTATTCACCGTGGTAACACTCATTTTCGCATCTGGCTCTCTGTATCGGCCATCACAGACTCGCATTGATGACAGGCCATCGTGTTCATCCCCACTTAGGTCTTTTAAACTTTTCTTTCCGCAATATTTTTAGATCCGTAAAAGTAGCTGCCCCATCAAATTCTTGTTTGCCACTAGCTCAACACTTAGGAGAAATCCAAAGCACCACCATCGTCAACTCCGGCTTATAATTGCCTTCGACGGCTTGCATGAATCCGGGTTATGAATTTAGCCATCCTAATTTTTATCATTTGACCGGGTCTTGTACTCTGACGGCTTGTCCTTCTCAAGCTTAACACGCCGGCTTGTCATTTTTGTCCTTGCAGCTAAACTGTTAAGTCGCCATGGCCCCCAAGACCGACAAATCCTGCAACTGGTTTAGATCACAAGTCTCAACCTTGATGCTGAACGAGCTTGTAGGGCAAGGCCTCTTGCCGGCTCAAACCGCAATCAACTGGCGGGCGTCTGAAGAGGAAAGCACCCCCAGCCCCAACAAGACGAGGTGGTGGTCTTCGCCGATCATCTGCATAAGGGGTTTTGGCCGCCCGGGTCAAAAAAATTCCGTGACGTTCTCCATTTTTTCGACCTCCGACCGCAAGATCTTGGACCGAACTCAATTACCAACCTCTGCCAATTTCAAGTCTTCTGCGAAGTGTACCTCCAAACGGCACCAACTGTCCTGCTTTTTCGCCAATTCTTCTATATTAACCATCAGTCTGAGTTCACTGATGGCCCCAGCATAGAACTTGGCGGCGTCTCCATTCAAAGGCGAAGGAACACTCCCTTTCCTGAGGCCAAGCTGGCAAGTCACCCCAAGGGCTAGAACAAGACTTGGTTTTACTGCAAGAGCACTGCCCCTCAAGGTGAAAATCCCCTGCCGGGTTACAGACTAGACCGGCTCAATGCCACAGTGGCCTTTCCGGTTGGCCATCAACAGAAGAACGCAAGCAATTCGCCCCTGTTTACTCCAAACTAAGGGCCTTGGTTGCTAACGGTCTTACTGGGATCGATCTGACCCGGTGCTGGGTAAGCTGGCGGATCCAGCCTCTTAGCCACAGAGGCGACCTGATGTGCAATTATACAGGTGAGCCGGCAGACGCTCAACGGTTCAGTCAAGTCAATCTATCCGTGAGTGATATCAACAAAACCATCAAGAGGCTATTGGGAGAGCCTCAGGAGAAATGCAACAAAACCGGGCTGGCCCCCTTCTGCTTAACCAACCCGGTGCCTTCAGTAAGTGTTTGCCCCTTCTTACTCTGTTCTTTAACTCGCCCTCTTTTGCTCATTGTCAACTGCCAACTCATCTCAAACAGGCAAACGATAGATTTTGGAAGAAGAAGAAACCTCAACAACCCGCCCTCGCTCCAGCGGAGGAACAAGATGAGCCGGCTGGTGCTGAAGAGCCGGCCGCAGAAGGCGAGGCTGAGGTAGAACTTGACTCACTTGGCCGTCTTTTCATTCGACTTGCTGACGCCCCTTCTCTTCAGGACGAAGCCGAAGCTAGCCATACCAACGAGCCGGAGGTAACCTTGATCTCTTCTGATTCTGATTCCCCAATTCCTATTCGGAAGAAGACCCGGGCTGTGATCCGCAAGGTTCGAAGGAAACCCCGGGTTGCCGTCTGCAAGGTCTCTTTTTCGCACCGTGATGCTCATTTAGATCCCAAATTTATTTTGAAGAAGACTCGTCAACCCGGG
Organism: Elymus sibiricus; assembly: GCA_039707655.1. Classification (NCBI taxonomy): domain Eukaryota; kingdom Viridiplantae; phylum Streptophyta; class Magnoliopsida; order Poales; family Poaceae; genus Elymus; species Elymus sibiricus. The sequence continues at coordinate 123,716,645 of CM077670.1, forward strand.
ACCTCCAAACGGAAGACCCGGAGCAGTGAAGGCGACTTAAGCAGCGGGCTTCCATATGAGCCGCCATCTCGTAAGGCGCGAGCTGAGGTGCTTCTTAGTCCAACTTCTTCTTTTCCTCTAGCCGGCCGTTTTAAGGAGCCCTTACATTTAAATGATTCGGCATATCAGACATCCCATTCCTCGGGCGAGTCAAGCGCGACGCAGGCGCCGGCTTTGAATATTAACATTGGGTAAGTACATACTAGCATAGCAATTCATTAATCCTTCCCTCCTTCAAATGAATAACTCCTTTGTTGTTTTGCACACTAAGAAGGCTATCAAGAAGAAAACACTTGCCGGGTCATCTGACCCGGTCGTTCAACCCAGCACCCAAGGGGATAAAGAGGCCACCTTGGATGGCCAAGATGAGCAAGTAGTCCCGAACAGCCCCCCGGCTCAAGACCCCATCAGCCCAGCTCGTCCGCCTTCGCCTGTTATCCAGGAAAATGAAAACCCAGCTGAAGAACGACCCAAAGAGCCGCCCGTGGCACCGGCTCAAGAAGACGCAGTGGTGATTGGAGAACGGCAAACACTTCTAGAGGCTTCCACCGCTCTTGCTAAAATCCCTGCCAAGCCTGAGTCGGCCGCGAAGGACAAAGGAAAGACGACTCTGAACTTCTCTTCATTTGAAGACTAGGACGCCAGTACCTTGCACCAGGCCGTGCTGACCCGGCTGTCGGAGAGCCGGGACACAGAGATCGCCATGATCACTTCACTGAAGCGAAAATATGAGGTAAGATGCGCCCTTCATCTTGTACCATATATATATGTAGCCCCCAAGGGCCGGGTCATTATGCAATAACGACCCGGGACTTTCCAATTGAAACTTGTAAGTAGAACCGTCCACTGGCGTCCTCAAAGGCCGGCTCGTCATTGATGACGGGCGGGTCTCCATAACTTAACAGAATAGATCAATGGATGCATTAGCCCCCTAGGGTCGGGTTAATATGAAATAATGATCCGGGACTTCCAAAATATAATAATTTGTAAGCTCAACTTCAATCGGTAACCCCAAAGGCCGGCTCATCATTCATGATGGGCGGGTCTTCATAACTGAGCAGAAAAATCAACTCATGCATTAGCCCCCAAGTGCCATGTAGATTGCCCGCAGCTGCATGGGACTTCCTTGCTTATTTTGAAGCTCGATAATATGTAGCCCCCATGAGCCGGGCTGTCCTTCAGGGCGGTCCGGGTCATATGCATGTCGTGTATAATAGTCTGCCCTGCAGGAGATGCTGGACCAAGTAGAAACCCAGGCCGCCGGCTTTCGAAAGGAGGCCAAGAAAGAGAAGAAATTGCGCCAAGAATATGAAGAAGCCGCCGCTGAAGCAAAGAAAGCTTTGGCGATTGTAAGGGCCACCTTGCAAGAGACGGAGGCCGCCAGAGCCGCCCTATTCACGCGAGCTGAAGAAGCCAAAAAGCAAGTAGAGCCGGTGACACAAGAGCTGACCACTTTGAAGAACCAGATTACAGCCATGACCCGGGCCATCTTTGGTAAGCAAAGCTATAAGAATGAGTCAACTGGGCCGGCTTAGCAGACATAGCCGTCTTAACTGATCGTGCATACCTCTCTTTGCAGGTCGCAAGAACCAATTGTTGCTGCAACAACCAGTAGTGAAGCTGAAGGCAGTGTACACTTTCGTGGAACAACTGTATATAGGCGGCTATCGATGCATTATGGCCGCCAAAAACACCAAATCGCCTCCACAGCTACTCACGGACATGTTGAAAGAGCTGTCTGTTGTGCCAATGTGGTTTGAAGACTGGAAGAAGGCATGCTGCCGCTCGGGGGCTCTAACAGCTCTAGCTCGAGCAAGGGCATACGTACCAGAGCTTGACCCGGCTCAAGTTGTGGGCGGCTACCCGGAGTACAGTGTAGATAACACGCCCTTTACCAAGAAGGATTTCCAACGCTGCATCAGAGAGACCCGGGTTGCAGCCACCGCCATTGCAGAAGAGACCGATCTGACCCGGTACCAGGCGCCTTATTCGAAAGTTAATGAGCGGATAGAGCCGCCAAATCATGAGCCGGTGGCCCTAACTCGGACACGTAAGACATCCTTTGCCCCTGAAGTCGACCCTTCTTCTCTGATATCCACCGACGCCCTGTTTGAAGCCTTGCGCACAATTCAGTGGTCGACCGGCGACTCAAGCGAAGAAGCGGAGGGTGACGACGGCCACGAAGAGCCGGCTCATGGTGATCCATCAGGCACTGGTGCCAGCTCTGACCCGGCGATGTAAACGCCGGCTTATCGAAGTAGGCTGAACCTTGTAAAAAAAATTGCCATGGCCGCAGCTGATGGGCGGCTTGTAATAGGGTAGCATAAAACTTCTGATGCCAATGTAAACACTTTGCGCTTCTGTGAATCCTCCTTTTGGCCTTGAGAGCCGGTTTGCAATAGAGTGGTCCTGCCGAAACAAAATAACTGTATGTGATGGTTAGTGACGATGCCGCCCTGAACGAGTAATCTCTGTTACTGTTTGCAATGAACCAAGTAGGTCAGATGGACCTAAATAAACGACATGCATGGATGTATGTATGTATGCATGAATGCATGTGTGTGGAATAATTGCAAGTCGGAATATGCTTGAAGCGGCCGACTTAAGAAACGCAAGCCGGAATACGCTTTCATGAAGCTGGCACTTGGCCTGCTGGTTTGTCCTCGCTTTCTGAAAGCCGGCTCTCCACAACCAATCGATCGTTTTAACTCGGATACGCGATTGACTCATCAGACGTACGCTGGGTCGTTTTTATAGGGAGTAGCATCTGGCTAACAGGCAGGTTTAACCAACGTTGTGGCATCTCGCCGGGTTAAGAGGGTTTTGTAAGCTAAACTCAATTGAGTTGGAAGCCCCCAAGTAACCAAGATCAACAAATAAAGATCCAGTACACAAGTTTTGAGGCAAAACAACACCTTCACACAGTGTTGCTGGTCGATATTATATTTGATCAAAAAGAGGTATATACATGATAGAAGATATGTACAAGGTGTAACCTAGTCAATGACTTAGGTGTAATACGGCCGGAGCTGGGCAATGTTCCAGGGCCGACTTGTTTCCTCCTCAGACGTACGTGACTTCTCTGCTTCACGTATATCAACCAGGTAATATGACCCGTTGTTGACATTCTTGCTGATCACAAAGGGCCCTTCCCAAGGCGGTGAAAGCTTATGCATGCCTGTCTGGTCTTGAATCAGACGGAGCACTAAGTCACCTTCCTGGAAAGTACGGCTTCGAACTCTACGGCTATGATAGCGGCGTAGGTCTTGCTGATAGATTGCTGATCTGGATCCGGCAAGGTCGCGCTCTTCCTCCAGAGCATCAAGAGCATCTTGGCGAGCCAACTCATTATCTGATTCCACATAAGCCGCCACTCGAGGGGAGTCATGACGAATATCGCTTGGAAGCACAGTTTCCGCACCATAGACCAAGAAAAACGGCGTATAGCCTGTTGACCTGTTAGGAGTAGTCCGTATGCTCCAAAGCACTGAAGGTAATTCTTCTTCCCAGCAACCTGGCGTGCGCTGCAAGGGCACCATGAGCCGGGGTTTGATACCCCGCAGCAATTCCTGATTAGCCCTTTCTGCCTGCCCGTTGGACTGAGGATGCGCAACCGATGCCAGATCAAGCCAGATGTGCTCCTGTTGACAGAACTGTTCCATAGCCCCCTTGGAAAGATTGGTTCCATTGTCGGTAATGATGCTGTGTGGGTAGCCAAATCGGAATACCAGCTTTTTCAGAAACTTGACAGCCGTTGCTGCATCGCAGTTACTGACCGGCTCTGCTTCCACCCACTTGGTGAACTTATCCACAGCCACCAGGAGGTCCGTATGCTTGTTCTTGGAACGTTTGAAGGGTCCCACCATGTCAAGCCCCCAGACCACGAATGGCCAAGTAATCGGGATCATCCTCAACTCCTGAGTCGGCACATGGGCCTGGCGAGCGTATTTCTAGCAACCATCGCACTTACGGACAATTTCCTCTGCATCAGCATGAGCTGTGAGCCAGTAGAACCCATGCCGGAAAGCCTTTGCGACCAGTGATCTTGAGTCGGCATGATGCCCACAGTCGCTAGAGTGAATCTCATGTAGGATTGCGCGACCCTCTTCCGGTGAAACACAACGCTGAAAAACACCAGTGACGCTTCGTCGGTGTAACTCGCCATTGACAATAGTCATAGACTTAGACCGTCTGATGATCTGCCGAGTGAGGAGTTCCTCTGTTGGCAGTTCTCCCCGGCTTAAGTAAGCCAAATAGGGGACCGTCCAATCAGGGGTAGCACGGATAACAGCCACTAGAGCCGCCTCCGGGTCAGGAATAGCCAAATCCTCCTCTGTTGGCAACTTGACAGACGGGTTGTGCAAGACATCCAGGAACACATTGGGTGGCACTGGCTTACGCTGAGAACCCAAACGAGAGAGTGCATCTACCGCCTCGTTCTGCCGGCGATCAATATGGTCGACCTGATAACCTTTGAAGTGTCCAGCAATATTGCTGACTGCCTGTCGGTAAGCCGCCATAAGCGGATCCTTGGAGTCCCATGTACCTGAAACTTGCTGAGCTACCAGGTCTGAGTCGCCGAGGCACCTGACCCGGCTCAGATTCATCTCCTTGGCCATCCTAAGCCCATGAAGCAGTGCCTCATATTCTGCTGCGTTGTTAGTACAGGTAAACATAAGCCTCAAAACATAACAAAACTTGTCTCCTCGTGGGGAGGTAATCACAACTCCAGCCCCCGAGCCTTCGAGCTGCCTCGAGCCGTCAAAGTGTATAGACCAATATGTTGTGTCGGGTTTCTCCTCGGGAGCCTGCAACTCTGTCCAATCATTGATGAAGTCAACCAACGCCTGAGATTTGATTGTTGTACGAGGCAGATATTTTAGATTATGTGGACCGAGCTCAATAGCCCACTTAGCAACCCGGCCTGTAGCCTCCCGGTTCTGGATTATATCCCCAAGAGGCGATGAACTAACCACCGTGATTGGATGCTCGTGGAAGTAATGCTTTAATTTGCGGCTAGCCATGAACACTCCGTAGACCAGCTTCTGCCAATGTGGGTATCGCTGCTTAGACTCGCTTAACACCTCGCTAACGTAGTACACAGGATGCTAGACAGGATATTCTTTGCCATCCTCTTTGCGCTCAACGATGACCGCCACACTTACAGCCCTGTTATTGGCAGCAATGTACAACAGCATCGGCTCCTTCTCGCGAGGGGCAGCAAGGACAGGCGGCTCAGATAGCTGCTTCTTAAGGGCCTCAAAAGCCTGATCTGCCTCCTTACTCCAGACGAAGTCATCTGATTTCTTGAGCAACTGATATAACGGAATTGCCTTTTCGCCAAGCCGGCTTATGAACCGGCTTAAAGCTGCAACCCGCCCAGCCAGCTTTTGTACGTCATTTAGCTTGGCCGACTTAGCCAGGGTCGTGATTGCTTTGATTTTCTCTGGGTTAGCTTCAATGCCACGCTTAGAGACAAGGAACCCCAGAAGCTTTCCTGCAGGGACACCAAAAACACACTTCTCCGGGTTAAGCTTCATCTTGTAGACACGGAGATTGTCAAAAGTTTCCTTGAGATCCTCCAATAGAGTCTCTTTCTTCCGAGATTTAACCACGATGTCATCCACATAAGCATGAACATTCCGCCTGATCTGCTTGTGGAAACAGTTCTGGACACAATGCTGGTAAGTCGCCTGGGCGCTCTTCAGACCAAATGACATGGTTGTATAACAGAAGGCCCCAAAAGGTGTGATGAAAGCCGTCTTTGCCTGGTCTTCCAGCTTCAGCTTGATCTCATGATAACCAGAATAAGCATCCAGGAAACATAGACTCTCGCAACCAGCCGTAGCATCGATGATCTGGTCAATACGGAGCAAGGCAAAGGGGTCACTAGGACAAGCCTTATTCAGGTCTGTGTAATCAACACACATCCGCCAAGTCCCATTTTTCTTCAGAACAAGTACTGGGTTAGCCAACCACTCAGGATGAAAGACTTCGACGATGAACCCGGCAGCTAGGAGCCGGGCCACTTCTTCTCCAATAGCTTTCCGCCTCTCCTCGTTGAAGCGACAGAGAAACTGGTGAACTGGTTTAAACTTGGGATCCACATTAAGGGAGTGCTCAGCGAGTTCTCTCGGTACACCTGGCATGTCAGAAGGTTTCCATGCGAACATGTCCCGATTCTCACGGATGAACTTGATGAGCGCGCTTTCCTATTTGGGATCCATATTTGCCCCGATGGTGAACTGCTCTGAAGAATTGCCTGGGGTGAAATCAACTTGCTTTGTATCTCTGGCCGACTTAAACTTGAGCAGGGGGTCAGACTCCGTAGTGGGCTTCTTTAGAGACGTCCTGTCAGCCGGGTCAACATTATCCTTGTAATACCGCAACTCCTCCGCGGCGCAAGCCGTCTCGGCGTAAGCTGCATCTCCTTCCTCGCACTCGAGTGCGATTTTCCGGTTTCCTTCCACTGTGATGGTTCCCCTTGGTCTTGGCATCTTCATTTTCAGGTAGACATAACATGGGTGCGCCATGAACCGCGCGTAAGCCGGCCGGCCAGACAGGGCGTGGTATGGGCTCTTGAGCTTGACCACCTCGAAGGACAGGAACTCAGAACGCCAGTTATCTTCTGAGCCAAAGGCCACCTCAAGGGAAATTCTTCCCATCGGATATGTTGACTTGCCAGGTACAATGCCATGAAAGACTGTAGAAGACGGAGTTAGCTGCTTATCAGACAGATTCATCCGCCTAAACGTGTCATAATACAGGATGTTGATGCTGCTGCCCCCATCCATGAGCACCTTTGTCAGGGTATAACCACCGACTTGTGGTGCAACCACCAGAGCCAAGTGGCCGGGGTGATCGAGTATGACTGGATGATCCGCCCTGCTCGAGGTAACCGGCTGCTCAGACCAGTTGAGGTAGTAAGGGGTTGCCGGCTCAACCACGTGGGCGGCTCTTCGTTGCACCTTCCGATCCCGATTACAAGTGCTGGTGGTGAAGACGTGATACTGTTCGCTATTTAACTGCTTCGGGTTACTCTGAAATCCTGCTGCGCCAGCATGATGCTGGTTTCCCTGGTTGCCTCTCTGGTTGCCACCTCCCGAATTTCCAGCCCCCTGGAACCCGCCGCCTTGGCCACTATTTCCCTGGAAGCCGTGCCCGGCGAAGGGTCCCAACAAGCCGGCGCCTGAGAAGCCGGGTCCTGGGTTGGCGGGTTGTCCGCTGTTGCCTCCCCCATGATGGTGATTCTGGAAGATACGCTTGGCGAACTCTTGCATCACATAGCAATTTTCCCAGGAGTGAGTGGACGGTTTACCATTATAACTGTGTTTTGGACAAGGAGCTTTGAGGGTTTCCTCGTAAGTGAGAGGGCGAGTGCCGGAGGACTGCTTCCTGGAACCGTCATTCTGACGCTGACCTTTGTTGTCAGTGTTTGTGTTCGCCACCAAATCAGAGTTACCATCGTAGCCCTTGCGCTTTCCACCATTGCTGCCCTGACCGTTGCCGTTGTTCTGCTGCTAACCCTTACCGCTAGCCTTCTTTCCCTTGTCAGATTTCTCCTCGTCCGACAGCGGATCCTTGGTGTTATCCGACTCCGCGTACCGGGTTAAGACATCCATGAGGTCTCCCATGTCCTGGACCTTTCGCTTGAGCCGCCCAAGCTTCTGGACCAGCGGCTGGAACTTACATGTTCGTTCCAGAACAAGCACTGCCTGAGCCGCCGAGATGCTATCGGAACTGTGCATAACTTCTGCAACCCAGCGAGCCCAATGGTGTGCCGACTCCTCCTCGCGCTGGACACAACGCTCAAGATCACTAATTGTGGTTGGCCTCTTGCAGGTCCCCTGGAAGTTATTGATGAAACGCTCCTTCAGCTCCTGCCAGGTGTTGATAGAATTTGCCGGTAAGTTTTTCATCCAAGTGCGTGCAGGGCCCTCCAACATCAGAGGCAGGTAACGCGCACACACCAACTCACTTGCCCCCAACAAGTCCATTGCCAGCTCATAACTCTCAATCCATTCTGTGGGCTCTAAATTCACCGTGTAGTTAGGAACCTTGCGCGGCCCTTTGAAATCATGGGGTATGCGCGCCTCTCGCAGCGCTGGTACCAAGCAAGGAGTCCCAATCATGCGGCTTGACGAGCCTCCAACCCGGCCGTCAGTCGGGGTTGCGGCGGGCGAGTGTTGCACCTATGCCGGGTCAACATTGGGCGGCGGGTTGACTCGAGCCGGCGCGTTGACGTGCGTCGGCGGGTCACGCCCTGCTCGCGCGTTTTCCTCCTCCCACGCTCGAAGGACTCGAGCCGCATCCGCAACATCCTGCGGGATCCTTGGCTGGTGCTGCTCCGCCAGCGGCTGGGCGGCTCTCCTGCGATGAGCGCTACTGGAGACCGCTGGCGACTCCGGGCGCAGGCTCCTGGTCCGGCTCTGGTGGGCTGTTGAGTGAAGACGGTGCTGGCTGTGCGAATAATTGGCCTGCTGTACCACCGCGATCTTGAGCATCGCGATAGCGTTCCGGGCTTCTGTCTGAATCGGGTCGTCCCCCTCGATCGGAATAGCTGCCAAGTTGTGGGTCGCCGCCAGCACGTTATCAACCGGGTTAGAGTAGTGTCCAATTGGGGTCTGGAACCGGTGAGACGGCGGCTGCCGCTGCTGATCTGGCGTACGAAGTCGAACTGGCTCTTGCTGCTGAACAAGCTGCTGTAGCGGCGGCTCTCTCGTGGGGATAACTCCAGCGCCCAGGCTCGTCGGAGTCGGCGGCGTGGTGAACAGCCGAGTCAGCTCGAGATTAGCCGGAAGCCAGCTCTGATGACGCCTCTGGTGAACAAGCTCTGACTCGGCCTGCCGGCGGCTCAAGTACTGTGTTTCCTCATCAAGGCGCTGCCTCTCCGCAGCGATCTGGGCCTGCTCCTGTATCATGCGGGCGTTCTCCGTGTTGATGTCTTCTGGGATCTTGGCCATCTCCTCGCGACACTTCGTGATCTCCGCGTTGCGCGCCGCTGCGTTCTCCGCGGTGACCGGCTCGGCCATCAGGGCCGCCAGCATAGCCATCAAGTCCGCGAGTGCCTGAACCCCAGTCCTCTGGGAGCCAGAGGCCGAGGCGCCGGCTCCTCCTGAGCCGGCCAGGAGGTTGTGCTAACCCGCCGCCGGATTGGCCGGGTCTCGTGCTGGATCCTGCCTTCCTGCCAAGTAAACCGCCGCGAAGCGAGGCGGATCTGGGCTCTCTGCGACGATGTCGTCTGTGTGCCCCAGCCCTCCATCATGCAGCGGAAGAATTGACTCAGTTTCCCCCATCGAGGACTCGTCGTCAGATTGGACAAGCGTGTCGTCCTGAGACAGGGAGTTCTTTGACAGGGCCACCCCTTGGGTGAAGCCCACGAAGACGTGATCTGGGCCGGCTTGACTCGGGCCGGGTCTCGCCGGGAGCTGAGCAACACGGCGCGCCGACTCGACGCCGGCGACGTTCTCCAACCCGGCAGCCGGCTCGCCGACCATGCCGATGAAGGTGTGAATCTTGCCGAAGGGGACCCGGTACCCATACTCGATTGAGCCGGCATCGGGGCCCCAGTATGAATCGTCGATGTAGAGTTTCCCGCGGCGGCTCTTGGACATCATGCCAACCGCATACTTCCCGAACCCTGGAAGAGATCCCGCTCAGAACTCAAGTCCACCGTGCGTGAGCCCCACGGTGGGCGCCAACTGTCCTGGTTTTGTCGCGACAGATGTCCTAGCAGAAGGACTTAGAGAGGAAGCCATCGCACTAACGTGGAAGCTTAGCAGGGTTGAGCGGGAACGAGAAGACGCCGGGTTACCAAGGTTCGGCCCCTCATGGTGGAGGTAAGCCTACGTCCTGCTTGTCTATATTGTTGTGGGTCTCGATTACAAGGATGCGGATTCGCTAACCTAGCTTTCGAGGGATCACAACTTAGTCTTTTTCGTATAGGTGCTCCCCTTTATATACACAGGTGGAACCCTAGATTACATGAGAGTCCGGGTCGTTCTTTGAATCGTCTCTTTATTCCTTCCTACTTGTTCTCCAAGATGGCTCTCCTTGCCATCTAACTTGTCGTGAGCCGGCCCATTATGTAAGCCGGCCTATCCTTACCAGGCCTTGCTAAGCCGGCCCATATAGAGACTTCAGCCCCGCAGTGAGTTGGCCCGCTAAGCTCGCGTTATGGCCGGGTTAACACTCTGTCGGGTCTCCTTGCTGGTGAATATCCCCAACATTTTGCTCCGAAGCCGCCGTAGACGAAACCACCATGTCGTCCGACGCCGCCATCCGCCGGGGAGCTCGCCGCCGACGATTTTATCCATCTCTTTGGCCGTGTCGAATACCGGTAGAACCGCCTCGGTCTCCTGGACTCAGCGGTGGGCTCGGCTCGCTGAGGGGTGCCGCCGTTCGCCGGTGAGGATCGCCGGAATCCTCCTTTGTCCCTGTCCAGACACGCGCGGGAGATGGGAGACGAACCCGACAAGTGGGGCCCACCCGTCAGCCACTCAAGCCGCGGGCCCCGCCGTTTAAGTGGAGACGACTTTTCCCCAATCCGGCTTCGCGCGCGGAAGGCGTATTCGCATAAGTGCGCTTTCGACGTCGTCAGCCTCTCGCGCGGCCGAGCGACTGGGCTCAGCCCAGTGGCGCCAGGCGGCTATACCGCGCTCAGGGCACAGCTCTGTTCTTTCCCTTTTTTTATTTCCAGCAGATTTCAAATATTCCCACAGTGGCTATTCCGAATCCAAATCTGATGATTCAAATTTCTAAATACTCCTAAAATCATGCTCTATTATTCTAGCTATGGTGAACATTTTTCCTAAGTTGTGTCTCTACTGGATCTTTTAAATAGTCCATTTCCTTACTTATCTCAGCTTAGAAAATCCCTAGAAAAATAATCTGGACTCCAAATAACTTGATTCTTTTTCTGTTATTCCTTATTTTTCATCTAGTTTATTTTAGTATTTATTTCAAAATTTTCTAAACAACTTTTTACCACTGTTTTGGCTTTATGTGGTAATTTCAATATTTTTGAAAATAGGAAATGGAGGGAAGAGAAATTTCAAAACTTTTGGAGTGCACCCAATATTTCTGCATGATCAAGGCAAGCATCTTGAACACTTGATATGGTGATTGCATGGTTAAATGTTTGCACGAATAATTGAATCATGCATATGTTGAATTCAAATAAAATTTGCATGCATGTAGTGTTGGCATGTTTTCCTTGTACCGTGCAACGTGTGCTTGTCATGACTAACTTGCAGGAGCAGGTATAAGAGAAACACCGTTACCGGCAGAAGGGTGATCACGTCGGAGCGTGATCATGCCTTGTTGGTTATGCATGTTGGGACATGCAAGGGCTGTGGCCCTGTTTTGGTGTTAGTGTTGAAAGAACACTTTATTGTGCTAACCACTGAAGGAAATGCATAAGCCTCCTGAGTCGACCGTAGATCGAGTCTTGTTCCGGTAACCCCCATACTTGATCCGTGCAACCACTTGTCCCTGCCATAGGTGGGGTATGGTTTAGTAAGTTGATAACCCCTTTTCGTGCACACACCGTACAAAGGGGCCATAGTGAAAGATACCATTGGCCCATGGTAGGCATGTCACTTGGTCAGGGGGCATGGGTGTCTCCGGTTGTAGCCGGAGAGGGGTAGCACCCCTGTTTGCGCGTCGATATAAATATAGTGATCCCATGCTATTCGAGATTGTAGTCTCCCCATCTTAGAGTTTTAATTTATCATTACCTTGGGTGATTCCTGGCTTTGGTGAGTTAAGCTGGTGTGTGCTGGTTAGGTGTGTTTTCAACCCAAAGACCGTAATGGGAATTAGTCAGCGTCTCGGTGCTAGCTAAAGAAATCCTTTACTTGTGGGTAAAGAGTACACCCTCTGCAGAGTTATACCTATTCGAATATCCGTGTCCGCGGTTAAGGACTACAGTCTGGGTTGGTCAAGTGTCGGTCTTAGTGTCGGTCTCCGGAGGAAAATAATTAAAATTGAGAATGATTTATTTTGCAGGATAATTATTGTCGCCACTGACGCTATCATGAATATTATGGTCGTCATGAATATTATTGTTATTATTATGGACTAACCGTTTCTCTTATTTTTATTTTTTGAGTATCTCATGGGCTGGCTAGACTACCCGGGATACTCATTTATTTTCAAGACCTCTCGAGGCGTCGCTTGAGTTCTCGGGCGGTCCTGTCTCGCCCGATTCTCATTTAGACACCTGTTGGGCATTTCTTTTCAAGACCTCTCGTGGCGTCGCTTGAGTTCTCGGGCGGTCCTGTCTTGCACGATTTTCTTTTAGACACCCGTTTGGCATTTCTTTTCAAGACCTCTCGTGCCGTCGCTTGAGTTCTCGGTCGGTCCTGTCTCGCTCGATTCTCTTTTAGACACCCATTTGGCATTTCTTTTCAAGACCTCTCGTGGCGTCGCTTGAGTTCTCGGGCGGTCCTGTCTCGCCCGATTCTCTTTTAGACACCCGTTTGGCATTTCTTTTCATGACCTCTCGTGGCGTCGCTTGAGTTCTCGGGCGGTCCTGTCTCGCCCGAGTCTCTTTTAGACACCCGTTTGGCATTTCTCTTGGATACTCGGGCGGTCTTGTCTCGCCCGATTATCCACTTTATATTTTCTTTTGGATTCTCAGGCGGTCCCGTCTCGCCCGATTATCCACTTTTAACTTTCTTTGTTTGTCACTAACATTTCATATTTATTCTTCAGCACCGTATTAATATTCATCATGCCATGCTTTAATTTCGTTCAGCATATGCATATAATTTAACCCATCATGATCATATGCATTCGGTATATCTTTTGTTCTTTATGTTTGCGAGTACATTCCAATGTACTCACTGGCTTGTCCCTGGCTATTTAATTGGCCAGGTCAGGATTTCAACGGGGAGTACCACAACGACGTCCATGTGGAGCCTAGGATAGCAGCCACGCGGGATAGGAATTATCTGGGTCAGCTGTTCCTGTGGGAATGGAGCCCCATCGATGTTGGAGAGCCACGAGTCACATCCGTCACCCGTCACTAGAAATCATTGTTGTATCATTAGACCTTTATGGTCTTGTATCCAATTCTTGTAATTGCTTGGTAATCTGTAACAAGGACGTGTCCACCGGTAACAGTAATCCTGGGCTGGTGACAACACGAGGGGTTAATTTCTGGGATATCATGTCCCCGGAAATCCGGCCCCGACAGCCTTGGTATCAGAGCCAAGCTGACCATTGGCTAATCCTATCTTAGCCTGGTCATTATCCTTAGGATTCCACACCGTCCAAATCCTTTCTTGTCCGTAGCCAAGCCCATCTCATTTGATAAGCCTACACAGTGACCAGCCGACACCTTTTTACAGTCGGTGCCCAACCTATCAGCCCTGCCCATAGGCCATGTGCCTGTGGCTGATACCTGAGTTGTCCCATCCGCAAGCGTGCGATGGAAGACTCTGCTGGCCTATAAAGGAAACCTTGCCCAACTCAGCACATCACAGCCTCACTCTCAGTTCGATACCCAACCACCAAGATGCCTAGCCCCGTCGTTCATAACGAGACCACCGCAGCCGAGCTTGGAGGCTTTGTAGCCGTCCTCGCCAATCTCACCCGTCGTGCTTTCGACATCGAAGAGCCGCCTGAGTATGTTGTGTACCAGGAGCACACGAGTGATGCCATCCACCACTTCTGGGCCACGGTGCACATCTACGGGAGGGGCACCACATCGGAATGCCCCTACCGGTTCATCGGGAGGACGAGCCCCAAGCCATCCAACTTGCAACCCGAGAGGCTGTCGTCCAACTCCGGCATCTGTCGCCGAGAGTTAACTTCCGCCCCTTCTACTACTACCCTAGCCGTGAAGGCTATGGTAGCCCGACCCAGGTTGCCAACAGAGACCATGAGTCGGATTCTACCCTGGTGCATCTGCTGCGCTACCTGAGAGCGCAAGAGGCACTATTCGATCAGGTCACCCTTGATCTGATTGCGACCCGCAGGGCGCTCGCTCTCCTGACCCCGGTGAGAAGTGAAGCTGCACCCGCCATCGACACCCCGATAGTGCTGCTTGGGAGGCCTGTTGAGCCCCCAAGTTCCGCCCCTGTTATCTGCCTAGGCAGTGCCTTCGCCTCCCCCGAGGAACTCCGTCGTCTCTTGGAGACCCACTCCAACGGCACGGTAACCTCGACACCCCGCGAAGGGCACCACCACTACCCCAGCCCAGTAGCTCCCCATCCGACCCCGGTCAACTCCGACACTGAAGCTCATGGAGAGGCCTCGACATCTACAAGACGTGCCCGGCTAGATGTCGATGAGGTGGACTGAGTCCACCAGTATTGTTGTAGAGCCTTAGTGGCCCTGTTACCCGGTATGTTCGTAGTAGCGGTTGTATGGTGTAGTAAGTTTGTAAACCACTTGTGTGCCAATGGTAGTATGCGTGCCCTGGCATAAATTGTTGATGTGTGGTGACTGAGTAAATTCTAGACGTGACTACTAAACCCCCCCTAACCGACACGCACAGTAATACGTCACATTCCTTGTTGGGATCGAGGTCTGAGTTTTTGACCAGACAGCCCTGCGCCGGAACCGGTGTACAAGTCGTACTGGCTCCGCTTCATGTTTCCTCACCCAGGCACTCTATAAGAGGCCATATCTGCAAACCACTCCAGCCATCATCACCTCAAGCACTGCTTTTTCCCATCCACCCATCCATGTCTCACCCCGGAGTCTACCTGAGAAACCCTGATGCAAGCCCTGGTAGTTTTGTTAAAATTTTGTGGGATTTTACCTGCAATACCCTTGGTTCCATCCACCCACCCCCAGTATGAGTTGTACAAGATGAGGATCACCTCTGATTGCTCAAAATACTGGGTAATTGTGCACATCCCACCAGCAGATTTGAACCAAGGCCCTCCGTATGTTGTCTTCATCCGGAGATCCATGCCAACCTCAGGCATGGCCATTGAGTCTGCTGCTTATGAAGCAGTTACCCGTCTTCGATTTGCGGTACCCTGTGCCAGTGCAAGGGAATACTGCTATTTCCTGAGCCGCGCAACTTTTGGAGCAGAAGCTACGTTCCGCTGTGAACGTATAGAGAGCGATCCAGCCCTGGTCTATCTCATTCAGTATGTGATGGCCCAGGAGCGTTTCACCCAGCAATTACTGGAGTATCTCCACTATCTTGCTGTTCTGAATCCCCGGATCGCCATTGGCGGACCCCCTCTGCCAACTAAGGAGGGACGCGTTCTTCGTCTGCTTCCTCCACTTCCTCCACTCCCTCCGGAAGAAGAAGAATGTGCTCCAGCACCCGAAACCCTTCCGCAAGACCCCGTAGATCTTACCTTCGAAGCATAGACAGTTATGAGCATGGTTGCTGCTGCATCCAGCACTTATTTTCGTGATGCAATTTTTGCGATGTATTTTAGGGCGTATGTCATAAGCGCATTGCTATGTTTGCATTCTGCATTATATTGATTGTTGTGATATGAATTTAATTCTTCTGCCCTTACCAAATCTCGAGGACGAGATTTTCTTAAGGGGGGTAGAGTTTGTAACACCCCAAAAATTTAACCATATTTTTATTAAATAAAAAATTGGCCAGAAATAAAATTTTGATTTATATTGGGTCTTTATTATTTTCAGAGTCTTTTCCGTTTCCTGTTTTCCAAAATTCTTCCCTCCATTTAGAAATTTTTGCTAAATATTATGAGCTTGGGTAGTTTTCTCAAAACATTTCTTTTATATTTTAATAACAGTAGGAATTATTTTCATAATAAAATTTTGCCCAAGATAATCATTTTTATAGCATTTTCAATTTTTGCAATGCTTCTGTTGCACAACAACTATTTTAAATAATTACCTAAAAATTCCACAAAAATTTTGAGGGCTCATGTGATGCCTATAGATCACTTTTATGCAAAAACCCAACTTGGTATTTTGAAAACTTTGAGTGAAACATCCTCTTCTCAATTCTGTTCCATTCTTGAGTTTCAACTACAACCACAATTTTTATTGCTCCAAAAATTGTGAAATTATTCCACCTTATAGTACTTCCTAAGAAACCCTTAAGTCCAGAAGATCATCTCCAATTGACTCACTTTGGTTCAACAAATAAATACTCCAAGTTTCTATCCAGAACTGAATTCTGGTAAAACTTGCACTATCAAGTTTTTCTTTTTGTCAAACCAACCCTGCCATCCTCTTTACCATCTAAAGAGGCACCATCCTACCAAATCTCACTTCCAACAAGATCCCCAAGATAGCCCTAGCATTTTGTCAAGCAGCTTATGTGCATGACAGGAATTTTGCAAATTTCTAAGCTACATTTGAGACTTGCCCATATGGCCAAACCAGCATGTCCAGTAGTCCTTCCTTCATCGTAAGCATATCCCTACCAAATATCAGCTTGATTAGATCCACCTAGTGTGCTTTGGCATTTGGTCGAACACCCTGCCTGCGTGCAGAGAGCGCGGCCTGAGCACGCTTATTGCACCGCTGGCATCGAGCTCCTGCCACTCCTTCTGCTGCCCCTCTTGCTCGTCCTGGTTCTTCTCTGGATCACCTCGACCTCCCCGTAGCCCGCCGACACCTCCCCGCGTCGCCTAGCGCCGGCCACCACCGACCCCGCCGACCTGCGCCGTCCGCCGCTCGGGCACGGCACCGCCCAAAGACACGCGGCTCAACCAACCCTCCCCTGGCATAAATGTGGACGGCCGCCGCCCTCACCTATCTTCGCCGACCCCCAACGCCCTCTCACCGGCCATACCTACCTCCGCGGCGCAGTAATGGCTGCCCGCCATCGAGCCGTTCTCTGGAAGCCACGGAACCGCCTCGCCGCGCTATAAAACCTCCCACCCCGAGCTCCCTCTCGTCGTTAGAACCTCTCCTCCTCCCATGTGAGCCTCCCCAAGCAACCAAACGACCGGAGAAGGTCATCACCTTCCTCTCCGGCCGCCACGGCCACCACCACTTCCCGGTTAAATCCGGTACAACCCGAGCCTCCCTCTCTTCGTCCTCTCCACCAGAAGCCCCCTCGCGGTCCCGCGAATCCATTACCCCACTCAATTTTGCTCCGGAGCCACCGTAGACAAAACCCCCATGTCGTCCGACGCCGCCATCCGCCGGGGAGCTCGCCGCCGACAATTTTATCCACCTCTTTGGTCGTGTCGAGTACCGGTAGAACCGCCTCGGTCTTCTGGACTCAGCGGTGGGCTCGGCTCGCTGAGGGGTGCCGCCGTTCGCCGGCGAGGATCGCCGGAATCCTCCTCTGTCCCTGTCCAGACGCGCGCGGGAGATGGGAGACGAACCCGACAAGTGGGGCCCGCCCGTCAGCCACTCAAGCCGCGGGCCCCGCCGTTTAAGTGGAGACGACTTTTCCCCAATCCGGCTTCGCGCGCGGAAGGCGTATTCGCATAAGTGCGTTTTCGACGTCGTCAGCCTCTCGCGCGGCCGAGTGACTGGGCTCAGCCCAGTGGCGCCAGGCGGCTATACCGCGCTCAGGGCACAGCTCTGTTCTTTCCTTTTTTTTTATTTCCAGCAGATTTCAAATATTCCCACAGTGGTATTTCGAATCCAAATCTGATGATTCAAATTTCTAAATACTCCTAAAATCATGCTCTATTATTCTAGCTATGGTGAACATTTTTCCTAAACTGTGTCTCTACTGGATCTTTTAAATAGTCCATTTCCTTAATTATCTCAGCTTAGAAAATCCCTAGAAAAATCATCTGGACTCCAAATAACTTGATTCTTTTTCTGTTATTCCTTATTTTTCATCTAGTTTATTTTAGTATTTATTTCAAAATTTTCTAAACAACTTTTTACCACTGTTTTGGCTTTATGTGGTAATTTCAATATTTTTGAAAATAGGAAATGGAGGGAAGAGAAATTTCAAAACTTTTGGAGTGCACCCAATATTTCTGCATGATCAAGGCAAGCATCTTGAACACTTGATATAATGATTGCATGGTTAAATGTTTGCACGAATAATTGAATCATGCATATGTTGAATTCAAATAAAATTTGCATGCATGTAGTGTTGGCATATTTTCCTTGTACCGTGCAACGTGTGCTTGTCATGACTAACTTGCAGGAGCAGGTATAAGAAAAACACCGTTACCGGCAGAAGGGTGATCACGTCGGAGCGTGATCATGCCTTGTTGGTTATGCATGTTGGGACATGCAAGGGCTGTGGCCCTTTTTTGGTGTTAGTGTTGAAAGAACACTTTATTGTGCTAACCACTGCAGGAAATACATAAGCCTCCTGAGTCGACCGTAGATCGAGTCTTGTTCCGGTAACCCCCATACTTGATCTGTGCTACCACTTGTCCCTGCCATAGGTGGGGTATGGCTTAGTAAGTTGATAACCCCTTTGCGTGCACACACCGTACAAAGGGGCCATACTGAAAGATACCATTGGCCCATGGTAGGCATGTCACTTGGTCAGGGGGCATGGGTGTCTCCGGTTGTAGCCGGAGAGGGGTAGCACCCCTGTTTGCGCGCCGATATAAATATAGTGATCCCATGCTATTCGAGATTGTAGTATCCCCGTCTTAGAGTTTTACTTTATCATTGCCTTGGGTAATTCCTGGCTTTGGTGAGTTAAGCTGGTGTGTGCTGGTTAGGTGTGTTTTCAACCCAAAGATCATAATGGGAATTAGTCAGCATCTCGGTGCTGGCTAAAGAAATCCTTTAGTTGTGGGTAAAGAGTACACCCTCTGCAGAGTTATACCTATTCGAATAGCCGTGTCCGCGGTTAAGGACTACAGTCTGGGTTGGTCAAGTGTCGGTCTTAGTGTCGGTCTCCGGAGGAAAATAATTAAAATTGAGCATGATTTATTTTGCAGGATAATTATTGTCGCCACTGACGCTATCATGAATATTATGGTTGTCATGAATATTATTGTTATTATTATGGACTAACCGTTTCTCTTATTTTTATTTTCTGAGTATCTCATGGGCTTGCTAGACTACCCGGGATACTCATTTATTTTCAAGACCTCTCGAAGCGTCGCTTGAGTTCTCGGGCGGTCCTGTCTCGCCCGATTCTCTTTTAGACACCCATTGGGCATTTCTTTTCAAGACCTCTCGTGGCGTCGCTTGAGTTCTCGGGCGGTCCTGTCTCGCCCGATTCTCTTTTAGACACCCGTTTGGCATTTCTTTTCAAGACCTCTCGTGGCGTCGCTTGAGTTCTCGGGTGGTCCTGTCTCGCCCGATTCTCTTTTAGACACCCGTTTGGCATTTCTTTTCAAGACCTCTCGTGGCGTCGCTTGATTTCTCGGGCAGTCCTGTCTCGCCCGATTCTCTTTTAGACACCCGTTTGGCATTTCTTTTCAAGACCTCTCGTGGCGTCGCTTGAGTTCTCGGGCGGTCCTGTCTTGCCCGATTCTCTTTTAGACACCCGTTTGGCATTTCTCTTGGATACTCGGGCGGTCTTGTCTCGCCCGATTATCCACTTTATATTTTCTTTTGGATTCTCGGGCGGTCCCGTCTCGCCCGATTATCCACTTTTAACTTTCTTTGTTTGTCACTAAAATTTCATATTTATTCTTCAGCACCGTATTAATATTCATCATGCCATGCTTTAATTTCGTTCAGCATATGCATATAATTTAACCCATCATGATCATATGCATTCGGTATATCTTTTGTTCTTTATGTTTGCGAGTACATTCGAACGTACTCACTGGCTTGTCCCTGGCTATTTAATTGGCCAGGTTAGGATTTCGATGGGGAGTACCACAACGACGTCCATGTGGAGCCTAGGATAGCAGCCATGCGGGATAGGAATTATCCGGGTCAGCTGTTCCTGTGGGAATGGAGCCCCATCGATGTTGGACAGCCATGAGTCACATCCGTCACCCGTCACTAGAAATCATTGTTGTATCATTAGACCTTTATGGTCTTGTATCCAATTCTTGTAATTGCTTGGTAATCTGTACCATGGACATGTCCACTAGTAACAGTAATCCTGGGCTGGTGACGACACGAGGGGTTAATTTCTAGGATATCATGTCCCGGAAATCCGGCCCCGACACGGCTCTAAGGCGTAGGCATCCCGAAGAGCGCGTTTCCGCTCCTTCTTCGGTATATGCATGACCTAGATCATGTTCATGGTTTTGACCTCTGAAGGGAACTGCTTTTGGCCTCCGTTGTTCGGTCCGCGAGGTTCATCGTCATTCTCGCTGCGGGGGCCCTTGCCCTGTTCTTCGGCTGTGACCTTGCCGGCCTGTTTGCTTACCCAACAGTTACGGTTGGTATGGTTGGCGGGCTTATCCGGGGTGCCGTGAATCTGACAGGGCCTATCTAATATTCTATCCAGCGCAGACAGGCCGTTCCGGTTCCCTTTAGAGGGTTTTTTCCGCAGTCCCGATTTCGAGCCGCTGAATCCGGCGTTTACTGCTGTGTCATCGGCTTCACTGCCATTGTTTGAGTGCCGGCGCTTATTGTTCTTATTGCGCCAGGGTTTCCCGTTTTCGTCCCGGGCCTCTGAAGTGTCGGGGTCTTCGGGGTGGTTGCTTCGACGAACTAACCAGCTATCCTCACCCACGCAAAAGTGGGTCATTAGGGAGGTAAGGGCCGACATTGTTCTCGGCTTGTCCTGGCCGAGCTGGTGGGCGAGCCAATCGTCCCGGATACTGTGTTTGAATGCCGCGATCACTTCGGCATCCGGACAGTCGGCGATCTGGTTCTTCTTGGTCAAGAACCGGTTCCAGAATTGCCGGGCTGACTCCCCGGGCTGCTGAATGACATGGCTTAGGTCATCGGCGTGCGGTGGCCGAACATAGGTGCCTTGAAAGTTAGCTCGGAATGCATCCTCGAGCTCCTCCCAGCTCCCGATGGAGTTTTCGGGTAGGCTGTTCAACCAATGCCTTGTTGGTCCCTTGAGTTTCAACGGTAAGTACTTAATGGCGTGGAGATCATCTCCTCAGGCCATATGAATGTGGAGAAAGAAATCTTCAATCCACACGGCTGGGTCAGTTGTCCCATCATAGGATTCTATATTGACGGGTTTGAACCCCTCGGGGAACTGATGCTGCATCACCTCATCGGTGAAACACATTGGGTGTGCGGCGCCCCTGGCCCGGGCCACATCGCGCCGAAGATCGGTTGTCATCCAGGCATGGTGCTGCTCCCGAACTCTGTCGTTCCTATCGCGCCAGGCTTGGTATTTGTCCCGTCCAGCGGGCGCGTATCCTGTGGATCCATAGATGGATTTGGACTAGATCCCTCGCGCGTTCAGGTCGCGGCGCAGATCGTATCGGTCGTCCGGTTGAACCGGGTATTTGCCTGCTCGGCGAGGAGGCGCAGGTGGGTATTCGACTTCCCCGGCCGCCCTATCCCGTCCTCGAGGGGGACGGGTGGGAGTTCGGTTTCCACAGCCGGCCTATCCCGTCCTCGAGGGGGGCGGTCGGGCTGGCTTGCGTAAGTTCGTCTAGGAGGCATGGGCTCAAGGGCCTCATCCTCAAATTCTGGGAGTAGGCGCCGCCGTGGGTAACTCTTGTGTTGACCCTGACGTTGATCGTCAAGGCCCTCTTCAGCAGCTAAGACCATCGTCCATCTGTCATTGAGCGTATTTTGTTCCGCTTTTAACTGTTGTTGCTTCCTCTTCAAGCTTTGAGCGGTGGCGATGAGTTGCCGTTTGAATTTCTCTTGCTCCAGGGGGTCCTCTGGGACGATAAAGTCTTCGGGGACGAGGGAGGTAATTGCTGTCCTCAGAATCCTCGAGGTCCTCGGGGTCACCCTGGTCTTCGTGCCCTTTAGGGGCGTCGTGGTGCTGCTCGAGGGTGTTGTCGCCGAGCTCCCCCATGTTATCCAGAGTGTCATTCTCTCCGGTGCCGTTTGTGTCTGTGTTGTTTTCCTTGCCCTTTCCTCGCCCTCTAGCTCGCCGTCGTCGGCGTTTGGGCGGTTCCTCGGCGGGGCCGTCGCCGTCCTTCTTGGGGGTATCGACCATGTAAACGTCGTAGGTGGAGGTGGCGGTCCACTTTCCGGTGTTGGGAGGGGCAAGGGAAGGAGCCGTATAGGGCGGGACATCGATATCTTTGTCCATATCATCAGCCTCCTCGGAGGCGTAGTCCAGCATGTCGGTTAAGTCTTCGACAGTGGCTACCAAGTGGGTGGTGGGTGGGACGCAAAATTCCCCGCGGCTGTCCTCCTGTCCGACATGCTCCTGGTCCGAGGACGGGCCATCCGCGATATTCATCCTCTGGATCCGATCTAACATCTCGCTTAAAAATGAGAGGACAACCGGATTCACGTTCAGGCATCCATCGGAGTTGAGCTCCGGCGCGCCAATACTGTGAATGTGTTCAGCCAAGGGAGACACTTGGTTTTCTGGCGCTGGGGATGGATCTGAACTCAAGGCCAGATCCGAACTGAGGCCCGGCCCAGGGACAGGGACGGGGAGGGAATCCGAGGTCGAGGCCTCGGGATTAGTAGGCTCCTCGGGTAAAGCCGAGAACCCAGTAAAGACCAGATCGCCTCGAGCATCGGCGACGTACTCAAGGCTGCCGAACTTGATTTCCTGCTCAGGGGCGAAGTTGCCGACCCGGTCAAGGTGACCGGTCGGATCGGCGTGCAGCACAATGCTACCGAACGTGAAGAGTTGTCCGGGGACGAAGATGTCCCCGCTGCGGATTCCATCGCTGATGAGAAGGCGAGCCATTGATCCTTGGTGACCCACGGTGGAAGTCTCAATGAAAGCACCAATGTCGGTACCAAAACTGGCAGATCTCGGGTAGGGGATCCGAACTGTCGGTCTAGGAATCAATGGGTAACAAAGAACGTAGAGACGGCGATTTACCCAGGTTCGGGCCCTCTCGAAGAGGTAATGCCCTATGTCCTGCTAGATTGTATTGATGTGATTGTATGAAGGTTACAGAGTTGATCTACCTCGAGATCGGATGGGCTAAACCCTAGGAAATAGATATGATGATCCTCTAGGGACTAAGCCTTCTGGTTTATATAGACACCAGAAGGTCCTAGGGTTACATATGGTCGGTTACCATCAGGTGATAAACATGCCGGTCACGCCAATTATTCCTTGGAGGAGACGCCAAGCCTTCGGAGGTTTCCTTCTGATACACGGGGTCGCCCATAATCTGGCCTTCCATCAACGAGTAGAGAGCGGCCCACCAGCCCGGCCTACGAGAGATAGGCCGGCAGCCCGAGTACCCCCTAGTCCGGGACACCCTCAGTCGCCAACCCTGTCGTGGTCCCCAAGCACAGCGGCGAGGGGCGGATGTGCGTCGACTTCTCTGATCTCAGCAAGGCCTGCCCCAAGGACCTTACCCGCTGCCACCGGTCGACCAGATCGTGGACTCCACCGCTGGGTGCGAGTTGCTGTGCTTTCTGGACGCCTTCTTAGGCTACCACCAGATCAAGATGGCGAAGGAAGACGAGGAGAAGACAACCTTCATCACCCCCTGCGGAGTGTACTGTTACATCTGCATGCCTTTCGGCCTGAAGAGCGCGGGAGCCACCTTCCAAAGGCTGACGCGCATCGCCCTGGGGCCCCAAATCGGAAGGAACACAGAGGCCTACGTCGATGACATCGTCGTGAAGAGTCGCGAGTCGTGGTCTCTCATCGCGGTTCTCGAAGAAACCTTCGCCAACCTGCGCAAGGTCAACCTCAAGTTCAACCCCACCAAGTGCGTCTTCAGAGTCCCTTCAGGCAAGCTGCTTGGCTTCCTGGTCTCCCACCGTGGCATCGAAACCAACCCCGAGAAGATCAAGGCCATCGAGGAGATGCGGCCTTCCCGGAACCTCAAGGAAATGCAGCGCCTGGTGGGATGCGTGGCCGCACTCGGACGTTTCATCTCCAAGTTTGGCGAAAGAGCCCTGCTATTCTTCAAGCTCATGAAGAGCCCCTTCAAGTGGACTCCTGAAGCTGACGCAGCCTTCGAGGACCTCAAGAGGTATCTGACGAGCCCTCCCGTCATGGTCGCCCCGCGCCCTCGTAAGCCTTTGCTCCTGTACTTGGCGGCCACTCCCCAGACGGCTAGCGCGGCCCTTGTGGTGGAATGGGAAGAGCAAGCCCGCGCCAAGAAGAGCCCCGCCTCACCAAGCCTCGCGACCCTCGGCAAGGAAGAGGCCGCGCCTGCGCCTGTCGAGGCCGCACCTGCGCCTGCCGAGAGCCCTCCTCAGGAGGCCCATGGCGAGCCACGTGACGAACCATCCGAAGAACAAGCCGATGCTCCTACGACAACGCGCCTCGTCAAGCACCCCATTTACTTCGTCAGCACGGTGCTGCGGGATGCGCGCGAGCGATATCCCATGCAGCAGAAGCTTCTCTTCTCGCTCCTCATCGCCTCCAGGAAGCTGCGCCACTACTTCCAGGGCCACTCCGTCAAAGTGGTCACGTCTTATCCACTGGAGCAGGTCCTGCGCAGCCCCAACGCCACTGGCCGCATCGCCGAATGGAACATCGAGCTACAGCCCTTCGAGCTGGAATTCTTCACCACAAGGACGATCAAGGGCGCGGCCCTGGCGGACTTCACGGTGGAATGGACGGATCCGCACCGGGAGGAGCCTCGCGAGGAAGAATCCCTCCTGCCTGGGAAGGACACCCTCGGTGGCTGGACCGTGCACTTCGACGGCGCGTTCTCCCGGCAGGGCGCGGGGGCTGGCGTCGTGCTCACCTCGCCAATAGGAGATAAGCTCTACTATGCCATATAGCTATGCTTCAGGCATGACGACAAGGTCTCCAACAACATCGCTGAGTACGAGGGCCTCATCGCCGGGCTTAAGGTCGTCATCGCTCTTGGCATCAAGCGCATCCTCATCAAGGTAGACTCGTAGCTCCTCATCAACTTCTCCAACAAGAGCTACAAGCCAAAGGACGAGCACATGGCCGCCTACCTAGAGAAGGTGCGCAGGCTCAAGAAGCGCTTCCTCAGCATGGAACTCCAGCATGTCCCTCGCGGTGACAACAAGGAAGCGGATGACATCGCCAAGCGGGCATCCCGCCGCGAGCCCCAAGGCCCTGGCGTCTTCAAGGAGAGGCTCCTGAGCCCATCAGCGGCGCCACCTATCGTCAGCACCATGGCACCCCATGAAGAACTCCTGCCCGCACCCTCCACAGGTGCACCAGACTGCGGCCCACCTTCAGGTGCTCGCCTGCTGTTAGCGCTGGAATCACAGGCTGAAAGCTGGGTCGCGGAGCTCAAAGCTTACCTGGAGAGCGACACCCTCTTGGAGGACGACCCAGAAGCAGAGCGCGTGGCCCGCCAGGTCGGGCCTTACTGCCTAAGGGATGGCGATCTCTACCGCAAACGCCCCAATGGAGTTGCGCTGCGATTCATCTCTGCAGAGCAAGGGCGCGAGCTGCTCGCCGATATACATGGTGGAGATTGCGGCCATCACTCCTCATCGTGCACTCTCGCCGGCAAGGTGTTCCGCAGCAGTTTCTATTGGCCCACAGTGCTTCAAGATGCCACCGAGCTGGTCCAGTCCTGTGAGGCCTACCAGTTCCACGCCAAGCAGATCCACCAGCCAGCGCAAGGGCTCCAGACCATTCCCCTCTCGTGGCCATTCGCGGTCTAGGGGCTGGACATCCTGGGCCCCTTTCCCCGCGCAGCCGGCGGCTACCACTACCTCTACATCGACATCGACAAGTTCACCAACTAAGCAGAAGTGGAGCCCGTTCGCTCCATCCCGGCGAGATCCGCCGTCAAGTTCATCAACGGCCTGGTGTGCCGCTTTGGCCTTCCCAACCGCATCATCACTGACAACGTATCGTAGTTCACCAGTGGCCTCTTCAAGTCATACTGCGCCAACCTTGGCACACAGATCTGCTACGCCTTTGTGACACATCTGTGAAGCAACGGCCAGGCCGAGCGTGCTAACGCTGAGGTCCTCAAGGGCCTCAAGACAAGAAGCTTCAAGAAAAACCTCACGGCCTGCGGCAAAGGCTGGCTCGACGAGCTCCAGTCCGTGCTATGGTCGATCCGCACAACAGCGACCAAGCCTACCAGTGAAATGCCTTTCTTCCTCGTCTACGGGTCAGAAGCGGTCCTTCCTACTGAGCTTAAGCACGGGTCCCTGCGGGTCCTAGCCTTCGACGAGGTCCACCAGGATGGCCCGCGGGAAGCTGATCTGCTCCTCCTCGAGGAAGCACGCCGCCGGGCCGCCATCCGCGTCGCTCGGTATCAGTAGGCGCTGTGTCGCTACCACAGCCGCAACATACACCCCACACCCTTGAAGCTGGCGATCTTGTCCTATGAAGGATCCTCTCCAAGGAAGGACTCCACAAGCTCTCGCCCATGTGGGAAGGCCCGTTCAGGGTTGTGCACGTTTCCCGGCCTGGCGCAGCACGGTTGGAGACGGAGGAGGGTGTCCTGGTGTCGAACCCGTGGAACATCCAACACCTCCGCAAGTTCTACCCGTGACCTCACGGGCACGAACGAAGTGGAGCTGTACACGCTCCAGGAGCTTCTCTTTTTGCGTCGCCACAAGGCCACGAGAACTCCCGCCCACAACACAGTGGGGCCCCATGCTCAGACATGGCGGACTGTTCACTTGAGGGCACCGCCTGGTCACTACATCCTCAAGCTGCTCCGTGCGCATCATAGCAGCATTATCTTTTTGGTTGTGTATTGAGACCCCTTCATGCAGCAGTAAAATTTTATTTCCTAAGTATTGTGCGTGCTCGGTAAGCAATTTACTTCAGGGGTTGTGCGCGCTCGCGATTTCCCTCCTGCACATCACGTGAGCGGGGGGTGGACACGGTGCCTGCACTTGGTTCAGTCCCAGCAGCGCTCCTAAACCCAAGTGACTGAGCTCTAGCTCGCCTGCCTGCTCCCGCGCACGTCACCTCACCAAGGTCCTTGGTACTTTGTCTCCTCGCGTGACACCCATGAGCGAATTGGCGAGCGCGTGCTACTGCACTACTTGCGAAACTTGCTAGCATATCGCTGTCACAGGTACAGGGCACAGGAGGCCTCGCGAGCGCCACCTCGCGGAGCAGCCCGCGATGCATCGCCTCCTCAAGAAGCTCACAGGAAGCCTCATGAGCGCTGCCTCGCGAGGCAGCCTGCGGTGCCCGTCTTCGCCAAGTGCCAGCGGGAGGCCTCACGAGCAAGCGCCTCGCGGGGCGCATCCCGCAGGCTGCGACACACCAAGACTCACACTCCGCGAAAAAGCTAAGTCCTAGCGCCTCACAAACCCTCCTCAGCGCCTCTTGAACTCTCTTTTCCTCACGATCTCGCTAAGCGCCATTAGTTTTTCATTTGCACAAGCCGCTTGCACGTCAAAGGAGGGTTTCTTGAGCATCGCGCCTCGGGAGCCCTTACCGCCTCACGGGGCACTACACCCTCTGGCCTTGTTAGGCACGCGTCCTAACATACCAGCGACGGTCGTAGCACGCTCGGGGGCTGGGTCCTAGCGACGTAGGGCACAAAGGCATGTAAAAAGGAAAAGCAGGCCTCACGAGGGAACAGAAAATTGCAGCAAACATTAAAGACTTAGCGTAATTACAAAAATAATGTCTTCAGGCCCCCACGGGACTACACCTACTCGAATACAGGATATAAAAGAAGAAGGGGGCCTAAGCAGACGAGGCGCTGCCGCTGCCACCCTCATCGTCGTCGCCACCGTCAGCGCCCTCGCCGGAGCTCTCACTGTCGTGAGAAAACCGCAGGACTAAGGCTTCCATGTGGTCCCGCACCTCCTTCTCGAGCCCGTCGCGAAGCTCCACCGGGACGGGGCTCATCACCTTGTCGAATTCAAAGTTGGCGTCGGCGCGGAAGAGGTTGCTGAAGACGCGTGTCGCCACCTAGCTCAGGAGGTCGCGGCATTCCTCCATGATGATGTCGTCCATCCTCGCAGCCCCGTCCTCCATCCTATCCACAAGCTTGGTGAAGAAGTTAAGGTAGCCAGCGTCGTCGTCCTCAAGGGGGTCCTCAAACCTCTCGTTGGTGAAGCGGGAAATGGCAGCGCGGGCACGCCACGCGAGGGCGCAGAACATCTTAGCGCGCTCATGTTGCAGCCCCCACGCCCGAGCCACATCGTCCCTGGCCCTCTCGACGACGTCGGAGACGCCGCCCACCTGCGCCCGAAGGGACCCTAGATCCCCCTCGGCGTCCGCCTTAGCCGACAGCGCGCGCTGCCGAGCAGCCTCCGCCTCATTCAGCTGCTTCTTAAGGCGGGAGATTTTAGCCTAGAGCTCGTCCCGTTTCTTGGTGAAGCGGTCCTCCTGAAGCTTCAGCTTCTGGGGTGATCCTTAGTAAGCACCGCACGCTCGTTCTTGGACTTCGCCTCGGCATCCGCCTTGATCCTCTTCTCCTTCTCCGCGAGCTGGGCGTTGGCCTTGGCAAGGTGAGCATCGTAGAAGGCTTGGGCGGCTTCCGCCTCGCGTTCCAATGTCGCCATGCGCTCGTGCTTAGCCTCCTGCTCGGACGGGGTCCTCGCGAGCTCTTGCTCCCGGATCCGGGCATCCTCCTCGCGGGTCGCAAGGGCCTCCTCACGGGAGGCAAGTTGCCCTTCGCGGGCTGCGGCGGCATCCTCCCGTGCCTGGAGCCCTCGCTCCCTGGAGGCAGCCTGCTCCAGGAGGGCCTTCTCGCGGTCCTCCGCTTCTTCGCGCCGCCTGTCGGCCTCTGCGGCATCCCCGACGGCTCCCTCGAAGAGCTCCTTGGCGTCCCTGGCGGCTTTGTCGCGCCGCTCCCAAGCGGCAGCCTCCATCAGGCGGCCTAGCTTGACGGCCACGTTGAGTTGGCGCCAACCCTCCGCGAGGCGCAGGCGCTCGTCGGCGAGGCGTGCCTCCTCCGCCTGAAGATCCTCCTCGAGCGCGTCGAGGGCTGCCCTGGCGCTCCACAAGGCTCCGCGCTTGAGCACAGCGCTGTCACTCACTAGCCGCAAGGCCCAGCCGATGTGCGGCTCCGCGCCGCCGTCCACCATCATGGCTCGCGAGGGCCCGGGGTCGGACACCCTCCTAGGTTCCTTGCCCTCGCTCCTCGCGGGAGCCACGTCCCCGTCGAGCGCTGGGGGCTCCCCGCGGCCTCCTCTTCGGCCTGCTGTGCCGGCGCGCGCTGCGGGCTCGCCGCGGCTGCGTCAGGAGCCTGGCGCACAGGCAAGCGCCGGGGGCTCGCCGTAGCCCCCTCGTCAGCGTTGGCCTCCCTGGCAGCCGTGGAGCGATGCGGAGGGTTTGGCTCTTCGGCCCCCTCCATTGTCGTGTCACCTCCCGTGCCCGGCACCTCTGGCGGCACTATCTCTCCTCCGGAGGCTCCCTCCTAGGGCTCCCTCCCCCAAGTTGAGGGAGGCAAGTCCTCGCGTGGCTCAGGAAAAGCCGCGCGCTCCTCTTCCGCCGACGCGCGCCCTGTCTCAGCCTCAGGGCGGCAGACGGCTCCTCGCGCCCCTCAGAGCCTGCAGGGGGCGCATGGGCCTCCTCGGTCTGCACCGCCTGCGAGGGCGCAGTGGGCGTCGCGCCCCCCTCGAGCCGAGGGCCTTTTTCTTCTTCTGCGCAAGCTCCCTGTATAGCGCGAGGGCTCAGCCCGGATCCCGGGAGGCGAAAAACGAAATCTAAGGCAAGGGCCAAGACGCGAGAACTTACTCATCGGTAGGGACCTAGCGCCTCTTCCTCAGCTTCGGCAGAGGGCGGCTGCCGCTACCGCTCCTGCGAGGCTCGCTCGAGCTCCCTCCGGAGGGCTCGGCGCGAGGCCTGCTGGAATCTTCTCCCACCGGGCCGGTGCGGGTCTCCTCCGCGCGAGGCTCGCCGGCCTCTTCGCCGGTGTCTCCTCCGCCCCCCGTGCTCGTGGGCCGGGAGGGCGCGACCACGAACTGGTCGTCGTCATCGTCGTCATCGCTAGCGTAAACCAGCAGCTGGCGGCGGCTTGGCGGGGGCGCTCCTCCACCGCTCTCCTTGTTAGTGCCCGCCGAGGTCCCGTAGTCCTCGCGGCCGCCTGAGCTGGGCACCACCAAGAGGGGGTTCTCGCGGGGGGCCCTCGTGGCCCTTAGGGACCAGCCCCCACTCGTCAAACCACGGCATCACCGCGATGGTCACGGCCCTGTCGCTGTAGCGGTACAGTGGGTACGCGCCTTCGGGCAGGTTCTCCATGTCTTCGGCGTACAAGATCTTCATGACCTCGCACACCACCGCCCCATCAAGGCTGTCGGCACTCAGCCTCATCGGGTCCTCGCTGCCGGTGTAGGACCACACCGGGCGCGAGCGCTTCTGGAGAGGAGCAATGCGCCGACGCACGAACTCCTTGGCAACCATCGCCCCCGTGAGTCATGCGCCCTTCAGGACTCTCATCCTCTCCACGAGCGGCGCCGGCCCCTTGTCGGTGAGCTTGGCGTGCTCCCATTCAGAGCTCTTCACTTCGGGGACGATCGGGATTAGCAGAAGAGGGTTGAACTGGCCCGCGTCCATGTAGACCCAGCGCGAACTGAAGCCCTCCGCCTTCTTCGTTATCTTCATGGGCATAATGTGGGGCGCCATCCCGTCGACGAGGCGAAACGAGGCGCATCCCGAGCGCTGGTTCGCCGCGGTCAGCCACAGGCTATAAAAGGCCCGGAAGAGAGCCATCGAGGGCATCACGCCCAAGAAGCCCTCGCAGAGATAGGCGAAGACAGAGAGGAGGAGGATGGAGTTGGGTTGGAGGTGGAGCGCGTGGATTTGATAATGGGCGAGGATGGTGCAGAAGAAATCGGAGAAGGGCAGCACCAAGCTGGCGAAGATGGTATGGACAAAGAAAGGGAAGGATGTGGCCTCCAGATTGTGGGCCTGGCATGAGGCAGGCCAGATCCGCGTGGCCTTCCACTCGTTGTGGTCGCAGGCCACCATGGGGCGCACTTTGTCCAGCGCCTCCTCGTTGAGGACGTTGGACTTCAGCGGGCCGGCTCCAACTCTGCTGTTGTCGGCTCCTTGTTCTTCTTGGCGGTGGGAGCCATGGTCGTGGAGGAAGCTTGGGAACAGGAGGAGGAGATCGCAAGGAGCAGCGCACGAGGGAGGCGAACAGTGCAGCGGAAGGCAATGATGGTGCCCGTGCCACGCGCAGGTCAGTTTTATGGCAGGCTGGGCGGTTACCAAGGCGTCGTGGGGGAAGTGGGGGCGCCTCCGTCCCGTCGTGTTGCCACGCGTCCCTACCTGGACCCGGCAGTCTACTTAGGCCCCGCGCCGTTTCATTCCAAATGGGCGGATACGTGCGCGTCGTGGGCCCGGGGGCTACTGTCGGCCCAGTGGAAACCAGGGTACCACGGGTCGTCTGCCTACGACGCAGGAAGCGACACCTGGCGAAGAGCTCAAGAGGCGGCCCAGCCGTGGGCGCTGCGAAGCAAGACACCTCGCGAGGTACAGGCCTCATGAGGACCCTCTCCGCAAGGGGGGGCTCTACCGAAGACCATCTCCTGCAGCAGGCAGCCTCGGGAGGCCTCTCGTGTGAGGCGGCTTCCCGAGAGGCCCTCCGCGCGGGGGAGCCACGCAGCGCTGGTTGCGTGGCTGCGCCCCCACCATGTGGGTGATGCGCCTGCACAAGACGACAACAGCAGAGGCCGTACCAGCAGGCGCTGTCGGGAAAGATTTCCCCTTCGGTGATAAAGGAGCAGCGGGCGGCTGCCTCCCCCAAAGCAAGTTCCAAAGCTTACCTCTTCGGTGCAAGAAGACCACGATGACATGGCGCGCTAGGGCAGATGTCATCGGCGAGCCCACCAGCGCGTCATGGACGGTGTATTTTCCAGGCAAATACCGCTTTTGTTAGGATAGGGCTGAGCATCTATCCCTCTTTGAATTGTCGTTGTGTGGCAACCCTTCCCTCCAATATTTTTGGGGAAGAGGACCAAGGCAGCTAGCTATATAAGGGACTGTGCTGCTACCTTAGGGGGGGTCGGTCGATTCCACATTCTACCGTGTAATACGAGTGCACTATCCCGACAGCAATCACAGACAAGCAGGAGTAGGGTTTTACACCGCTCGGTGGCC
This sequence comes from Elymus sibiricus, assembly GCA_039707655.1. Taxonomy (NCBI): domain Eukaryota; kingdom Viridiplantae; phylum Streptophyta; class Magnoliopsida; order Poales; family Poaceae; genus Elymus; species Elymus sibiricus. Next base: position 123,748,581 of record CM077670.1, read on the forward strand.
CGAACCTGGGTAGCTCCTTGTGTCCCTGCTGTGCCTTGTGTGTGTGTGTTCCCAACGTGCTTCGCTCGCCCGTAGCCTCACCAAGGTCACCGTCCGGTCGACAGGTAGTGAAAAGAGCCCCTAGTGTTTGAACCAGGGTTTTTGGAGGGTTTCCCTTAGTACAAATCTCCCCCCCCCGACAAATACAAAGCTATAACAATCGTGCATAATAAAGTTCAGAAAAGACTCAATTACTTTCAATGAATAATCTGATCATAAACCCACAATTCATCGGATCCCGACAAACACACCACAAAAGAAGATTACATCGGATAGAACTTCATGGAGATCATGGAGAACTTTGTATTGAAGGTCAAAGAGAGAGAAGAAGCCATCTAGCTACTAGCTATGGACCCGTAGGTCTGTGGTAAACTACTCACACATCATCGGCAGGGCAGCAAGGTTGATGTAGAAGCCCTCCGTGACCGATTCCCCCTCCGTCGGATCACCGGAAAAGGCCTCCAGATGGGACCGCAGAAGAACAGAAGCTTGCGGAGGCGGAAAAGTTATTTCGGGTGGCTCTCTATTGGTTTTGGGATTTATGGGAATTTATAGAAGTGGAATTAGGTTAAACAAAGTTGCGTGGGACCCACAAGCTCTTTTGCCCCCAAGGGGCGCGCCAGGTGAGCTCGTGGCTCTCCTGTAGGGCTTCTGGCCTCCTCCCGAACCTTCTAGGGTCCCTTTTGGTCCAGAAAAAATCATCATAAAGTTTTATCACGTTTGGACTTTGTTTGGTTCTGCTTTCCTACAAAACCAAAAACAGGCAAAAAACAACAACTAGCACTGGGCACTGAGTTAATAGGTTAGTTCCCAAAAATAATATAAAATTGCATATAAAGCATATAAAGTACCCAAGATTAATAATATAATTGCATGAAACAATCAAAAATTATAGATACGTTGGAGACGTATCAGCATCCCCAAGCTTAATTCCTGCTCATCCTTGAGTAGGTAAATGATAAAAACAGAATCTTTGGTGTTGAATGCTACCTAGCATGTTTATCATGTAATCTCTCTTATGGTGTAAATATTGAGAAACGATGAAGTAATTGATATCAACATAATAATATCCATGAATACAAGAACATAATCATTAAGTTTTCAAAATATACGATGCTCAACGAATGTTATCCCTACTCATTGAATTATGTAAGCATGGCATGACTCCGCCTTCACCGCAATATAAATCATGAGCACCCCGGTGTCAGACCAGGCAATTGTATCATACTTTTTAACGCGCTTCAGCATTTTCAACTCCACTCAATACATAAGCATGAGACATGGACATTAGCACTATAGTTGGAATAGAATGCGGTGGTAGAGATATGTAGGAGAAGTCAAAAAGGAGGAAAGACTCGCATCAACTCGGCGGATCAATAGGCAATGGAGAAGCCCATCAATCAATATCAATGCAAGGAGTAGGGATTGCCATGCAACGGATGCACTAAGAGCTATAAGTGTATGAAAGCTCAACGGAAACTAAGTGGGTGTGCATCCAACTTGCTTGCTCATGAACACCTCGGGCATTTGAGGAAGCCTATCATCGGAATATACAAGCCAAGTTCTATAATGAAAAATTCCCACTAGTATATGAAAGTGACAACTCAGAAGACTCTCTATATGAAGAACATGTTACTACTTTGAAGCACAAGTGTGGTAAAAGGATAGTAGCATTGCCCCTTCTCTCTTTTTCTCTCATTTTTTTAGAACAATCTCATGGACCTCATCCCCTCATTTTGGAGGACTCATCAGTCTCCATCATTCTTGTCCTCACTGGGAGAATGCTCTAATAATGATGATCATCACACTTTTATTTACTTACAACTCGAGATTGATACAAGATGACTTTATATGAATGCCTCTGGCAGTGTACCAGGATGTGCAATGATCTAGCATAACATGTATAATAATGATGAACAGTGGCTTTGCCACAAATATCATGTCAGCTCTATATGATCATGCAAGGCAATATGATGATGAACACACATGTCATAAGACGGAACGGTGGAAGTTGCATGGCAATATATCCCGGAATGGCTATGGAAATGCCATGATAGGTAGCTATGGTGGCTGTTTTGAGGAAGATATAAGGAGGCTTATGTGTGATAGAGTGTATCATATCACGGGGTTTGGATGCACCGGCGAAGTTTGCACTGACTCTCGAGGTAAGAAAGGGCAATGCACGGTACCGAAGAGGCTAGCAAATTGCGGAAAGGTGAGAGTACGTAATTGTCCATGTACTCACATTAGTCATAAAGAACTCATATACTTATCGTGAAAGTTTTATTAGCCATCGAAGCAAAGTACTACTCCCATGCCCCTAGGGAGGAGGTTGGTAGGAGTTAACCATCGCGCACCCCCGATTATGACAGCACACAAGGATTTCAATCAGACATGAAAATGCTCGAACATCCCCACCGTGCCATAACGGACACTTAAACGAGTAGTGCATAACAAGCTTTAATATCGATATTTCTACTAACCAATGATCATGAACTAATACCCTTTCATATTACGACATTAATATAATTAAAACATATGTTTCATATTTAGTGATCTACATGAAAGTTTTTATTATACCACTCTTGAATACCTATCCTTTTTGGTCTAATCTGATAACTCATGTACATTACCACTTCCTATTTAAGACTCTCAAAAATATTTAAGTGAAGCATGAGAGTGCAATCATTTCTATAAAATATAACCACCGCCGTGTTCTAACAAGTATAAGTGAAGCACAAGAGCAACTTCCTAGCTCAAAAGATATAAGTGAAGCATATAGAGTATTCTATCAAATCACGATAAATGTGTGTATCTCTAAAAAGGTGTGTCTAGCAAACAATGATTGTGGCAAACTAAAAGCAAAACAAAACTATAGCACAAGACGCTTCAAGCAAAACTCATATCCTGTGATGAATAAAAATGTAGCTCCAAGTAAAATAGCGATAGATTGTAGACGAAAGAGGGGATGCCATCCGGGGCATCCCCAAGCTTAGACGCTTGGGTCTTCCTTGAATATTACCTTGGGGTGCCTTGGGCATTCCCAAGCTTAGGGTCTTGCCACTCCTTATTCCTTCATCCATCGTGATCTAACCCAAAACTTGAAAACTTCAGCACACAAAACTCAACAGAAACTTCGTGAGATCCGTTAGTATAGTAAATCAATCATCCACTTTAGGTACTATTATAAACTCATTCATAATTGTTTTTGCATAATACCTACTATATTCTAACTTCTCCATGACTCATACCCCCTGATATAATCCATGGTTTCATTAAAACAAGCACACTATGCAATAAAAACAGAATTTGTCTAAAACAGAACAGTACGCAATGACAGAATATTTATCTATACTTCTCTAACTCCAAAAATTCTGAAAACTTAGTTAAACATAACACATTTGTACCCCAATACTGTGTAAAAATTTAAGATTTTTCTGACATTCCAGTAATAAATTAAAAATCAAATACCAGGCGCAAAACTTTTTGTTTTAAAACAGCATCAATTATACTATCATTTAAATCATCCCAAAGGCATTACTTGGCACAAACACTAATTAAAAGATAAAAACACAATCATTACAGTATCAATAATTATGTGACTCAAGAAGTAAAAATTTCAATAAAGATAAATATCGGGTTGCCTCCCAACAAGCGCTATTGTTTTATGCCCCTAGCTAGGCATAATACATTCTTTCAAGTATTGTCATCCTTCAAATTAATTCCATAGGTAGATCTCATAATGGATTCATATGGGGGTTTAATCCTCTTCCTTTGGAAATATTCCATCCCTTTCTTTAGTGGGAATTGGAACCTTATATTTCCTTCTTTCATGTCAATAATAGCACCTATGGTTCGTAGGAAAGGCCTACCAAGTATTATAGGACAAGACAGATTGCATTCAATATCAAGCACAATGAAATCCACGGGCACATAATTTCTATTTTCCGTTATAAGAACATCATTAATTCTACCCAATGGTTTCTTAATAGTTGAATCCGCTAAATGCAAGTTAAGGAAACATTCATCCATATCAGTGAGACCTAGCACGTCACATAAAGATTTTGGTATAGTAGAGATGCTAGCACCTAGATCACACAAAGTATTACATTCATAATCTTTACTTTTTACTTTAATAGAGTTTCCCATTCATCATGCAATTTTCTTGGTATAGATATTTTCAATTCTAGTTTTTCTTCATGAGCTTTAATCATTGCTTCTACGATATGTTTAGTAAAAGCTTTATTTTGTTCGTAAGCATTAGGTGAGTTTATCATGGATTGCAACAAGGACATACATTCAATCAAAGAACAATTATCATAATTAAAGTTCTTGTAATCCAAAGTAGTGGTCACATTGCTATTTAAAGCCTTAACCTCTTCAAACCCACTTTTATTATTTTTATCATTAAGATCATCACCCTCCGAACAATTGGGACACCTTCTAGCTAAAGTTGACTCATCTTCAGTCCCTTTTTTATCAAGTTTTATATTACTAAACAAAGATTCATTAGGTGTCACACCAATCATTTTAATCTCTTCATCATCACTAGTGAGGGAATGTGACTCTGGTTTAGCAGCCATTTTGTTTACTAGTGTAGTTTGCTTATCAGATATCTTTCCTAACATATTTTCGGTACGAGCAAGTTGTGACTGTAGATTGGCTACTTCCTGATTGACCTCATCAAGTTGCTTACTAATGGCATCCAGTAAGGTAAAATGTTCTTTAATTTCCTTAGTGAATAATTCATTTTGCACATACTAAGAATACATAAAATTCTTAGTAGCCCTTTCCAATTCAGACAATTGTTCACTATAGGAATCACCACTTTTAGCAAATTCAGACATGGTAGCAACTTCAAGCAAAACAAGCAAAGTAAAATATTTTTGTGTTTTTGAATTTTTTTTAACGAGACTAATAAAAGCAAATAAAAAGTAGAATAGGTAATTGATAATTTGTGTGAAGGGACCTGTAGGTATTTGATGATATCTCCTCGGCAACGACGCCAGAAATTTTTTCTGCTACTTGTGAGATGTGTTGGGATTTTCCCCGAAGAGGAAGGGTGAAGCAATATAGTAGCAGATAGTATTTCCCTCAGTGAGAACCAAGGTTATGGAACCAATAGGAGAACCAAGAAAATCCTAGTCAAGCAGTACCTACACATACAAGAGCAAATAGTTGCACCCAATGCGGGCAAGAGGGTTGTCAATCCCCTTGAACTCGTTACTTGCAAGGATCAAATCTGATAGTGATAGATATATAAATTGAAAAGTAAAAAAAGTAAAATAATTGCAGCAAAGTAAATTAGGGTTTTGTAATATAATTAAAGTAGACCCGGGGGCCATAGTTTTCACTAGAGGCTTCTCTCTCGAAACATAGCATACGGTGGCTAAACAAATTACTGTTGGGCAATTGATAGGAAAGCGCATAGTTATGATGTTATTCATGGCAATGATCATGTATATAGGCATCACACCCATGACAAGTAGACCGACTCCTGCCTGCATCTACTACTATTACTCCACCAATCGACCGCTATCTAGCATGCATCTATGGTATTAAGTTCATGACAAACAGAGTAACGCTTTAAGCAAGATGACATGATGTAGACAGAATAAACTCCGTCGTTTTACCCTTAATGGCAACAATACAAATACGTGCCTCGCTACCCCTACTGTCACTGGGTGAGGACACCGCAAGATTGAACCCATCACAAAGCACCTCTCCCACTGAAGATAAATCAACCTAGTTGGCCAAACCAAACGGATAGATCGGAGAGAAATACAAAGCTATAACAATCCTGCATAACAAAGTTCAGAAAAGACTCAATTACTTTCAATGAATAATCTAATCATAAACCCACAATTCATCAGATCCCAACAAACACACCGCAAAAGAAGATTACATCGGATAGAACTCCATGGAGATCATGGGGAACTTTGTATTGAAGATCAAAGAGAGAGAAGAAGCCATCTAGCTACTAGCTAGGGACCCGTAGGTCTTTGGTAAACTACTCACACATCATCGAAAGGGCAGCAAGGTTGATGTAGAAGCCCTCCGTGATCGATTCCCCCTCCGGCAGATCACCGAAAAGGCCTCCAGATGGGATCGCGGAAGAACAGAAGCTTGTGGTGGCGGAAAAGTTATTTCGGGTGGCTCTCTATTGGTTTTGGGATTTATGGCAATTTATAGAAGTGGAATTAGGTCAAACGGAGCTGCGTGGGACCCATGAGCTCAGGTGGCGCACCCCCCCCAGGGGCGCACCAGGTGAGCTCGTGGCTCTCCCATAGGGCTTCTGGCCTCCTCCCGAACCTTTAGGGTCCCTTCTGGTCCAGAAAAAATCATCATAAATTTTTATCACGTTTGGACTTCGTTTGATACTGATTTCCTAAAAAACCAAAAAATAGGCAAAAAAACAGCAACTGGCACTGGGCACTGAGTTAATAGGTTAGTTCCCAAAAATGATATAAAATTGCATATAAAGCATATAAAGTATCCGAGATTGATAATATAATAGCATGAAACAATCAAAAATTATAGATACGTTGGAGACGCATCACATCTCCTCTACCGAACGCGCTTAGTAAGAGGCAGAGGAGGAGGAGCCTACCGATGAGCTGGAGTAGTGGAATCCGGTGCGTGTCGCTGCTGCAGCTTTAGCGACACCCAGCTCGTACGCCCTCTATCGCTGCTGACATTCCTGCTCGAAGCGGCGAGACTCCGCGTAGATCTCCTCATTCCACGCCACTGCGGCGGCTTCTGTTGCGGCCACGACGATGGTAAGACTCCTTGCGTGCTCGACCAGGCCCTCCTCCTCCTCCCACAGGAACTCGATGTAGCGCGCAAGGTCATTGACGCCAATGCGGGCCTCCACCTCCCGCCTTCGGGCTGCGGTGGCGGGGCGGGTGATGGCCCCGGCGGCCGATGGTGGGGTGGCGACCACGAGGGCCACCTCCCGCCTTTGGGCTGCGGTGGCAGAGTGGGTGATGGCCACGGTGGCCGACGGTGGGGTGGCGGGAACGGCGGCCGGCAACAGCTGCCATCGGGCAGCGGCGGCGGAGCGTGGGGTGGGTGGTGCGCGCACACCCAACAGGGCTGCCACGCGCACTACAAGCGGCAGGGGACTGCGCCGCCGCCGCGGTGCAGCCTCCCAGCTGGAGCTGTCCTCTGACGGCATAGTGGCTGAGCGACGACGACGGACCGGTGCGGTTGGCGATTGTGGGAGAAGCAGACGAGATAAGCTACGGGGAGGGAGGGGAAAATGCGATGCGGACTCGCCGGCCGTGAGGGTTTATATACCAGGCCGGTAAGCATTGGGGTTTTGGGGGATTTCGCCGAGTCGGGCGAGAAGCTTGCGTGGTTGCACGGGAACAGGCTCACCGACGATTCATTGGCGCCTCTTCGAGCCAACGCGTGGCCAAAAGAAATGCATGTGCGGTGCTCCAGCTTGCACTCGAAGCCTTGAGCGCCAATGCAGTGAAAAGACATGCGAGAGGAGGATGAAATGACACGTACACAAACGGTTAATAAAAAACGTTTGCGATTTAATTACCTAGCAAACGGCCATTCTCTACGCAGCGTTGCGAAAGATTGTTCGCCCAAGTTGTCATGTGAAACGCGACATCATTTCACATCACGCCGGCTTGTAGACGACCAATCCATGCGTGTTCAACTGCTCTATGCGTGTGGTTGCTCGCGGTTGAGGCAGCCGCGGCGCGCTCTGCTCGCGTCCCTCCGCACACGCTTTGCCCGCGTCGACCCTCCATGCGCGCTGTCAGAGTTTGGGGCCGGCGCATGATCACGTACGTTCGTGGTGCCATATGCATGCGGTTGTGCTGGGCGCGGCGCCATGATGCAGTTACCCGCTGCAAAAACTGCCATGCGGACGTGCCGACAATCCAGGCTGCCCGGCCCCCATCTATTCGCACGTCCATTTACCTTAATCTCTCACGCCCCCACAACACAATAAGCCCACCCACGACGACACATATAGAGAGGATATCTAGCGGCTCCAACAGTGGCTGACGACGACAACGGGCGGCAGTTCACCACGCCTCACATAGTGGATACCCACGTGAGGGGGAAGGACCTCTCGGTGGTGTACACCAACGAGCCAGTCTCGGTGGAGAGCTCCATCCACACTATGGAGCAATTGCTTGCTGAGGACAAGTACCAAGTGGTTGGTGTAGGATCAAAAGTATGTCTAGAGGGGGGGTGATTAGACTACTTGACCAAATAAAAATCTATCCTTTTCCCAATTTTAGTTGTGGGCAGATTTTAGCAAGTATACCAAGTCAAGTAACACCCTACACATGCAAATCTAAGAGTATAGCAGCGGAAAGTAAAACATTGCACCTGTAAGTAAAGGAGGGGATCGGAGATTTCAAACGCAATGAAGACACGATGATTTTTGGCGTGGTTCCGATAGGTGGTGCTATCGTACATCCACGTTGATGGAGACTTCAACCCACGGAGGGTAACGGCTGCGCGAGTCCACGGAGAGCTCCACCCACAAAGGGTCCACGAAGAAGCAACCTTGTCTATTCCACCATGGCTTACGTCCATGAAGGACTAGCCTCACTCAGGGTAGATCTTCACGAAGTAGGCGATCTCCTTGCCCTTACAAACTCCTTGGTTCAACTCCACATGATCTTGGAGGCTCCCAAGTGACACCTAACCAATCTAGGAGACACCACTCTCCAAAAGGTAATAGATGGTGTGTTGATGATGAACTCATTCCTCTTGTGCTTCAAGTGATAGTCTCCCCAACACTCAAACACTCCCTCACGGATTTGGCTATGGTGGAAGAAAGATTTGAGTGGAAAGCAACTTGGGGAAGGCTAGAAATCAAGGTTCAAATGGTAGGATTGGAATAACTTGATCTCAACACATGAGTAGGTGGTTCTCTCTCAGAAAATGTATGGTGGAAATGTAGGCAAATTCTGATGGCTCTCTTACTTGGTAAGAGGGTGGTGGAGGGGTATATATAGCCTCCACATGAAATTCAACCATTACACACTTTTGACCAAACTCGGTGGCACCGACTGGAATTCTCGGTGAGACCGACCTGTGCAAAAGATGTGAACTTTTGAAGTTTCGGTGGGACCGAATGGAAACAACTCGGAGCGACCGATGTGCAATGGTAGGGCAAACCTCGTTTCGGTGGCACCGATTGCAACATCTCGGTGAGACCGAAATAATTGCAACAAGGCAACAGAAAGTTGGTCAAGCCATCTCGGTGGCACCGATTGCAAACTCGGTTAGACCGAAATAATTGCAACAGGTGACAGAGAGTTGGCTAGGCCATCTCGGTGGGACCGACATCCATATCGGTGGATCCGACTTGTTAGGGTTTGGCTAGTGGCACTGTCCTTATGAACCCGGTGGGTCCAAAAGAATAGGATTCGGTGAGACCGAGTTTGACTTTGGAAATTAGGACAAGTTTGGATAGAGAAAATGGCTAAGGGTTTTGGAGCAATATCACTAAGCACTTGAGCAATCAGATCATTATCAAAATCTCATCCCCTTTTAATAGTATTGGCTTTCCTATGGACTCAATGTGATCTTGGATCACTAAACCAAAAATGAAGAGTCTTGAGCTTTTGCCAATGTATATCCTTAGCATTTGAGGGGTCCACATTCCCTAGTCCTTGCCATGCCAATCATTGAACTTCCTGAAATTTTTCACTTGAATGTTTATTAGTTCAATGAGATATATGTTGTTATAAATTACCAAAACCACCCGGGGATTAGTTGCACTTTCAATCTCCCCCTTTTTGGTAATTGATGACAACATATAGATCAAAGCTTCGATAGAGGATATAATCAATGAATAGTATCGTCACTTTGAGAAGTATGTGATAAGCAAGAGCTCCCCCTAAATTTGTGCATTATTTCGAATTTGCGTTTGAATGCAAATGCACAATCGATTAGGATCATGGGTAACTCTTCCATGTCACATACAACTTGGTGGAGCGCGCAAAATGATATGAATGGAATAGTAAGCACGCATCACCAAAAACACATGTGAATGATCATACATAGATTAGAGATAAAGATAACCAATGTGCATAACATGAAGATTTGTATGATCAAGCACACAATCAACCAACGTAGTCTCAAGCATAACGAACCGAAGTAGCAAGCATGAACCAAACACTCTCAAAGAAAATCAAACGAAGTAAAAGACAAGACGCTCTCTCTCGAAGCCTAAAGATCTATACAAATTCTCCCCCTTTGGCAACAAGTACCAAAAAGCTTGAATAGTTATAGAGCTACTCGTCGCTCTAGGCACGATCTCCGGCAGCTCCTGGAGGTGAAGATCTCTGGTTGGTAGCTCCGGTGTGCGTCGACGGCGTTGAGATCACTGTGTCTGCAAAAGCTTCGGCTAAAGTCTACTATGCTGGTGGAGTAGACACTGGCGATGGAACGGATGGAGCAGCAGCTGGGGCAAAAACTGTAGTCCTCACATCTGCAGTAGGTACAGCGGCAGACCTCGCTGCCCTAGGCACTGTATGAAACATGTCTGTGGTAGGTCTCTCATCACCATTGTCAGACTCTCTGACTCTATCCACATCTCTCTGAAGTTTCTCCACTGTTGTCTGGATCTCTGTGACTTTCACATCAAGATCATAAAACTTTGTTTCCACAATCCGCTCTAAGCTTGCCTGATTCTTGACAAGGTTGGCCAGACTTTGTTCAATCCTCTGGGTAGCTTCTAGCAGATAAGTCATTTGATCAGACTTGGTCTTGAGCTGAGCTGTGGATGAGCTAGGGGCTGATGCTTCCTTGGCTGCTTTTGCTGCTTCAATCTTTGCCTGTGCCTCAGCAGAAGTAGGGTGAGAAGAATCCATCACCACTACATTATCCTCGAACTCAGGAAACAATGGAAGGTGCTCTCAGTCAAGAAGATATGTGCTCGTTCCAACCTTGGAATTGATGAGCAACTAAATGTGCGGAGCAAAACCACATGACCTCTTTTGGTCAGCTGTTGTCCTCTTTATGGTCTCTACAATCAAACTCATAACCTTGAACTTCTGTGGAACATCAAACAGGTGCAGCAAGTTGATGGAGTGGCCACGTATCATCTTGTCATCTCCAGATTTGGGCATCAAGGTATGCCTCAAAATAGTGTTGGTGGTGGCCAAACCAGGTAGCAGGTGCTTCACAGAACCTAGCATGTGTGTCTCAAGATCCTTCTCTGGAATAGGCTTGTACATGTTCTTCGTGGAATTGTGGTCTTCCTTGGTCTTAGCATAAACATCAATATCATCCTCTTCTTCCTTAGGAGCATCAAGAAGAGCAGCCCACTCATTGATAGAAGACTGGTATCTCACTCCCTCAGTCATCCACACAATCTTCCCATTTGGATAGAAATGTGATGTGGAATAGAATTGCATGATCATTTCATCACTCCATGATGTAAGTTTCCTTCCAATGAAGGTATCAATCCCAGCAGGCTTGAAACTCTCATGAACATGAGGAAAATAGTCTTCATTCTCATCAATGTACTCCCATTTTACCCATCTCATGTCACTCACTATTGGTTTCTTGTCTAGCAACACAGTCTCATAAAAGTCTTGTTGCTCTCGAGTGTGAAACCTATAGTCACAAGCTATTTTTCTCCTGATAGAATAGGGATCATTCTCTCTCCATTTTCTCAGACCATTATCCCTTCTTGCTTTCATATCTTCTGCAATAGGGTGGGTATCATCATGATCAGGCAACTTTGGCCTTAGCTTCTTGAGCACTAGTGGCTCATCATCAACCTCAGCTTCAGGCACTGGGGCCTTGTTCTTCTCCTTAGCTGAAACATCTCTTGTGGTTCTCTTGGGTCTGGTTGTTGTAGCTTTCTTAGTCTTGGAGGAGGTGCTGGATTTCATTGCACTTGCCATAAGCTTATGTTGCTTTGCAGGAGGTGGATTTGCTGGTTCTTCCTCTTCCTGATCAGTTGCATCATCTCTCCTCATGGAGGTTGGCTTGAAGATCACATGGGCAGTTTGTTTTCTCTCTCTCTCTTATTGCCTGCAACTTTTGCTTTTGAGCCACTTGGCTCCTCAAGAGTGAGTGTCATTCCTTGCTTGGCTGCAGTTGATTCTGAAATCTTTCTTGTGACTCCTCTTTCTTTCCTTATGCCATATTCCTTGGCTACAACAGCTGGCTTCTTCTTTTTGGAGGTAGCTTCCTCAGCGGCAAAATCCTCATCATCATCATCAGAATTTTTCTTCTTCCTTGATCTGGTGGCTGCGTTAGGCAACTCTGGAGAGCTCCTTTCTCCTTCATAGAAACTTTCCTCAGGGCTTGACCCTGCACTTAGCTCTGTTTCTTGCTCTGACATGTTCTGGCTGTCACTAGCCTCTGACATCTTGCAAACAGACCTGTGAATAGTTGGGTATGGACAGAGTAGATGAGTCCACACAAAAAGACAGCCAGTTTTTGAAAATATGAGTTCAAATCTTAGTTTCAACTTTTCACAGAAGGGATTTCGGATCATCCGAGTTGATCATTTCGGTGATACCGAAGCATTCAACAGAAACTTGGCACACAGTTTCGGTCAGACCGATTTGTGGCTCGGTGTCTCCGATATGCTAGGGTTTCACAGAAACTTACTTTTGGTTTCACCGATTCGTACAAATCGGTGGCACCGAGGGGTACTAGTGCAATGGCTAAAGCCAAATCGGTGACTCCAAAAATTTCAATTCGGTTGGTCCGAGATGCATTCTGCGAAAACTTAAACCTAAATTTTTCGCTCGAGTCTATTCTAAGGAATTTTATATGAGGAATGAGTATTGCAAACTGTGGCATGAATCATGGCGAGTTCCCTAGTGCATAGAATCAGAAATTGAAGCACAAGGGGATCGGATTTTACCCTAACTTGGCGCAAATCCTCTACGGTGGCAATAGAGGGAGAGATTCCCGTTGACGATGGTGGAATCCAACGGCGAGGGCGCGCTGGACGCAAAGGCGACAGTCCGAAGACCTGGCGACGGCAGCAGTGGGGCGCGGGTTCGAAGGGTTTTGAGAAATTTCAATCGAACGGACCCGCTGTATATATATACCCACTGGCTGTCGGTGGCTCCGATTTGAAGTGAATCGGTGGCACCGAGACGGGCAACTGCTTGCAGTTAGGCGTATCGGTGGCTCCGAGACGATTCATGTCGGTTGCACCGAGATGGAAAATCTGATCAGCCTAAATGGTTTCGGTGAGACCGAATGAGAGTGGGTTGGTCTAACTAAAAAACATCCAGAAGGTTTTGGAGTTCAGTCCTTGACAGATCGGTGACTTCGAGTGCGCCTCACCCGGAGGGTCCAAAAAAGACTTGTTCAACTTTTTGTGATATAACAAGAATAGAATTTGAGACAAGAAAGAATAGATAGCTAGAGAAGGTTCTTAGGCATTCTTGTACATCCACTTGGCCAGAAAAACCAAGACAATAAAAAAATGGATGTCCTTGAATGAAGAAAAATATGCATAGCAACATGCTCACACAATAAGATATCAAATGAAATATGTGTCAAACATGCACAACCAATTCTAGCATCTATCAAGCAATGGGCGATGACATAGTCATCTATATATGAGTATATTGACTTAGGAGCCAAATGAGAACATTTGATCATAGGTCATACTCATCGTTTAAGCACAAGTGGGGTTACCACTTTTACATAAAGCATTAATGTGTTCACACCATTAGAATTGCTTTGGCTCAAGTCTTAGAGCAAAGCTCCCCCTAGATGTGATATCCCCCCAACAAGGGATGAACTAACCTTGGGTTTTGTCGATGATGACTTCATGTAGATGTTGAAGATGTGGATGCTCAATGTTGATGTAGACCATCAAGAGTTGGGAGTAATCCTTGGAGTGTTGCACTTTTAATACCTACATGGGTTAGTCCCACACAAGGAACATACAAAGATATCCATGGACATAGAGTGAAATGCACATATGATGATATCCATGAATGCATTGAATACCTTGTCCCTTGTCTTACCAACAAGAGGGTTTGTGACTCCATGAACTAGTGCAAGATGTTGCAGTTGGTTGCACAAGTTCTTGCCATAAATGAATGTGAGTGAAGTTTGTTGGCGGAGTCACCCTCAAGAACTCTCTAGTTCTTCTTCTCTGGGACCCACATCAACTTGATGGGAATCCTTGGAGTTGTGGTAGCACTTGATGAAGTCTTGGGAACCCACTTGACCAAGACTTGAGGTGCTTCTTTAAATGAGTCAATCTCCTCTTGAAGCTTGTCCTTGCCTTTTAGCTTGTGGTCTTGTGGTGGAAGATCATCTTGAGCTTGTGTTCCCTTGAAGGAAGTAGGATCATACTTCTCTTGTTGAGGAACAAACTTCGTCTTGGGGTATTGATCTTCTTCCTACTCAACTCCATTGGCATTGAACTTTCATTCAAAACCAATACCTTGGTTCTTCCGGTGCCTTCCTTGCTTGCGCACAATTTTCTCAAATTGCTTACTCTCGGCAAGGCTCTTGTAGACACCCTTTTCTATAATTCCTTTCAACAAATTGTTTTCTTGCTCAAGTGTAACTTGGCTAAGAGAATCATTAGTGGAATCAATAGAACTACTAGAAGTAACAACATTGGATTTAACATTGTTATTGTTACTACTAGAGGTAGAACCCTTTTTACCCTTGTTACTAGTTTGCTTAGATTTAACTTGTGGCATGAAGGTAGACAAGAGTAAACGTTTGGCAAGATATGAAGAACTCTTCTTTCGAAGATCATCATTGATAGCTTTAAGAAACTCATGCTCTTGCTCTAAATTTAGCTTCTTGAAGCGTAGCTTCTCATGAGATCTTAAAAGCTCTCTATGATCCTCTTGAGTTGTTTCATGAGCTAACTTAAGAGCATTTAGTTCTTTAGTTAGACGTTCAATCTCCTTCATAGCATTTCCATTTGTTTCCTCTTGACTATGATTACTAGCATTTTCATTGTAGCTCACATCACTAGTCTTATCAACAAGTAAATCATCATCACCAAGCAAATCATCATCATCACTATTGAAGTCAAAGTATTCGAGGTGTGATACCTTGGGGCCATTTGCCATGAAGCATCTTCCAATTCCTTCATTTGGTGAATCAAATAGATCATAGAAGTTGGATGACACAAGAGCAAGTCCGACAACACCTTCATCTTGACTATAGTCAGAGTTGGAGTGATAGCTTCTCACGGAGTGGTTGTCGGAGTCGGAGCCGGAAATCCATTCACCAACATGAGCTTCATGTCTTCTTCTAGTGTAGCTATTGGATGACTTGTCCTTCCTTTCCGAATCCTTGCTTCTTTGAGAAGATCTTCGTTCATAACGATCATCTCTACTCCTTCTCTCCTTGTGAGGTGATTCATCTCTTCTATGTCTTCCTCTTGATGATTCGTCTCTTTCCTTGTGTGGTGTCGTACACTCATTGGAATAGTGTCTGGGTCTTCCACAATTGTAGCAATTACGGTCACGACTTGATGATCTTTTCTCATAGTGTCTTGAGCTTGAACTTCTTTCTTTTCCTTTGTTCTTGTAAAACTTGTTGAATCTTTTCACCATTAGGCTTATCTCTTCATTGGATGCTAGCTTGTCGCTTGAAGTTGCGGGAGCATCGGTTGAGGCTTTGTAAGCATCACTTTATTTGTTGTGTAGCTCCTCTTTGTCCTTGAGTGACATCTCATGAGCAACAATCCTTCCAATGACTTCCGTGGGCTTGAGATCTTTGTAATTTGGCATCATTTGGATCAATGTGCACACGGTATCGTATTTTCCATCCAAAGCTCTAAGGATCTTCTTGATGATGAATTTGTTGGTCATCTCTTCACTTCCTAAGCCGGCAATCTCATTTGTGATGAGAGCAAGCCTAGAGTACATTTCAGCGACTCCTTCACCATCCTTCATCTTGAACTTGTCAAGTTGACTTTGAAGCACATCCAACTTAGATTCCTTGACGGACTCGGTACCCTTGTGCATATCAACCAAAGTATCCCAAATTTCCTTTGCATTCTCTAGGTGGCTGATCTTGTTGAACTCCTCGGGGCACAAACCGTTGAAGAGAATGTCACAAGCCTGAGCATTGTATTGCGACATCTTCAATTCTTCTGCGGTTGTTTCACGATCTGGTTCCTTACCATCCTCAAAGAATTCACCTTGCAAGCCAACACGAACAACAGCTCAAACGGCGGGGTTATGACCAAGAATATGCATTTTCATCTTATGCTTCCAACTAGCAATGTTTGTACCATCAAAATATGGACCTCTACGGTGATAGTTACCCTCACTAGACGCCATACTCTCCTAGGTTGTGAAACCAATGCAATGGAGACCAAAGCTCTAATACCACTTGTAGGATCGAAAGTATGTCTAGAGGGGGGTGATTAGACTACTTGACCAAATAAAAATCTATCCTTTTCCCAATTTTAGTTGTGGGCAGATTTTAGCAAGTATACCAAGTCAAGTAACACCCTACACATGCAATTCTAAGAGTATAGCAGCGGAAAGTAAAACATTGCACATGTAAGTAAAGGAGGGGATCGGAGATTTCAAACGCAATGAAGACATGATGATTTTTGGCGTGGTTCCGATAGGTGGTGCTATCATACGTCCATGTTGATGGAGACTTCAACCCACGGAGGGTAACGGCTGCGCGAGTCCACGGAGGGCTCCACCCACAAAGGGTCCACGAAGAAGCAGCCTTGTCTATTCCACCATGGCTTACGTCCACGAAGGACTAGCCTCACTCAGGGTAGATCTTCATGAAGTAGGCAATCTCCTTGCCCTTACAAACTCCTTGGTTCAACTCCACATGATCTTGGAGGCTCCCAAGTGACACCTAACCAATCTAGGAGACACCACTCTCCAAAAGGTAATAGATGGTGTGTTGATGATGAACTCCTTGCTCTTGTGCTTCAAGTGATAGTCTCCCCAACACTCAAACACTCCCTCACAGATTTGGCTATGGTGGAAGATTTGAGTGGAAAGCAACTTGGGGAAGGCTAGAAATCAAGGTTCAAATGGTAGGATTGGAATAACTTGATCTCAACACATGAGTAGGTGGTTCTCTCTCAGAAAATGTATGGTGGAAATGTAGGCACGTTTTGATGGCTCTCTTACTTGGTAAGAGGGTGGTGGAGGGGTATATATAGCCTCCACACGAAATCCAACCGTTACACACTTTTGACCAAACTCGGTGGCACCGACTGGAATTCTCGGTGAGACCGACCTGTGCAAAAGATGTGAACTTTTGAAGTTTCAGTGGGACCGAATGGAAACAACTCGGAGCGACCGATGTGCAATGGTAGGGCAAACCTCGTTTCAGTGGCACCGATTGCAACATCTCGGTGAGACCGAAATAATTGCAACAAGGCAACAGAAAGTTGGTCAAGCCATCTCGGTGGCACCGATTGCAAACTCGGTTAGACCAAAATAATTGCAATAGATGACAGAGAGTTGGCCAGGCCATCTCGGTGGGACCGAGATCCATATCGGTGGATCCGACTTGTTAGGGTTTGGCTAGTGGCACTGTCCTTATGAACTCGGTGGGTCCGAAAGAATAGGATTTGGTGAGACCGAGTTTGACTTTGGAAATTAGGACAAGTTTGGATAGTGAAAATGGCTGAGGGTTTTGGAGCAATATCACTAAGCACTTGAGCAATCAGATCATTATCAAAACCTCATCCCCTTTTAATAGTATTGGCTTTCCTATGGACTCAATGTGATCTTGGATCACTAAACCAAAAATGAAGAGTCTTGAGCTTTTGCCAATGTACATCCTTAGCATTTTGAGGGGTCCATATTCCCTAGTCCTTGTCATGCCAATCATTGAACTTCCTGAAATCTTTCAGTTGAATGTTTATTAGTTCAATGAGATATATGTTGTTATAAATTACCAAAACCACCCGGGGATTTGTTGCACTTTTAGTTGGCTTTGACCTCGAGTTTACCGGTAGTCGTGCCGGGTATGATCAGAAGGTTGCCGTCGCCCAGTTGTGTGTGCGCCATCACGTCCTCGTCTACCACTACTCCCTGGCCACAAGGCCTTGCGAGTGTTTTGCCAGGTTTATCAACAGCCCCGACTACAGGTTCGCTACGGTGGACACCTTCAACGATCTAAAGGTGTTCAATACTTCGGGCTTGGCCTGCCAGAAGCTTGTCGACATCCAGGGCCAGTACAGGGTCTGGGGCAGAAAGAAGGAGAAGGACTCCTTGGTTGACCTCGACGTGGCCATCATCGACCCCTACTATAGAGGCATGAAGGATGAGTGCAACAAGAACAAGGATGCCTCGCACGAGGCCTAGGTGCAGAGACTGGATAAAGAACACATCAAGTACACGACCAAGAACGCGTACACAAGCTACGAGATATACAGGCGGATCATTGACATGAGGAAGTGCCTCCTTCCTGTAGACGACGAGGGATCGAGCCACAAGTAGAGCAGTGGTGGTAGCGTCACAAGAAGTAGATGATTAGATGATCGTTTCTCCTAGTTTAGTATGCATGTAATTGTTTATTGAGGTGTGTGCAAATGTTATGTATAGTCACTTATGTAATTGAATGTTTAATTTGGTTACGCAATCATGTTCTTATAAGTATATATGTTTTTGTTCTGTAGACAGAGCATAAATGTTGTGCAGACAGAGCAAATCACATCGCACACGGACTAAACTACGGAAACCATCGGTGATGATTTCATCAATCACTGACAATTGTATACCAGCAAGCGTTTGCCCACAACACACACAGCTTATTAGCAGGAATCATTTGTGTTATTATCGGTCTTCCCACACAGTTCTGATTACTGACCTGTTTGCCGGGTATCACACACATCTTGTTAAGCTGAATCGTTTATGTTTATTTTGGCTTATCGCAAACAGTTCATCCGAGTGACGTGTATGCCGTCTATCGGACACACCTTCATCTACCTAACTGTTTATGTTGTTTTGGCTCATCGCAAACAGTTCATCCGAGTGACATGTATGCTGTCTATCGCACACACCTTCATTCGGCTGACCGTTTGTGTTCTTTTGGATCGTCGCAAACAGTTCATCCGAGTGACCTGTATGCCGTCTATTGCACACACACCTTGATCTGGCTGACCGTTTCTATTGTTTTGGCTCATCGCAAACAGTTCATATGGATCAACTGTATGCCACGATTCGCACACGCAACTCTAATTTGAATCGTATTTGATGGATCCGCCATCGCACACAGTTCGTTTTATTGGTGACGATTTTATTACCATACCGTTTGTGATTCGTGCATCGCACACAGTTTGGTCGATTGGTCTCCGACACATGTGTCGCTTTAGGACCTTCCTGCAGTAGTGTCTTCATCTTCCACTCGTGAAGCATACTTGGCTTCACCATCAGTGAAAAACAATCCCCTATGTATAAACTTGTTGCCTTCGTGCGACCTCTTCGATGGCGTTTATGGCTTCACCACGAGCGATATGGGCGGACCTCCTCGTGTTCATCTCTAAAAAATAATTTTTTATTCCAATAGAATGACATACAAGTGATCCTACGGTAACCAAAAAATCAAACTCCTCAAGAAACAACAACGAATCCAAGCCTAATTCAAAATTTAGATCAAAAGTACCCATAACCTAGCCATGACAATGCTAGGCACATATTGGACGAATTTGCAGAAAATAAGTTGGGGATCGAAGGAGAAACATACCCTAGATCGATCACGCGGAAGAATTTGAGCTGAAGACGAGTGAGTAGAGAGATCCGACAGAGTTTTGGTAGGGTTTGGGAGGAAGAAGAAGAAGAAAGAAAAGAGATGGGGTTACCTCCTGCCTCGCCTGTTCTGGCGAAGTCAGCACATGGTACGAGTGCTGGTATGAGTGCTTGCGCTCGTACTAGACGCCGCCATGCGCTCTGGATAGGCCAAGTATGGACTCTGCACTGGACGCTGTCTTTGGTTCTGGATGCTTCTGTTGTTTGCGTCGAGGGGCGGTACCACCATGGGTACGTACCACACGCCGTCAAACGCTCTGTTCCCTTGTATTGCATTTGTTGGCTCTCCATGCAGCTAGTACGACTGCCAGTACGACCGTGGGCAGTCGCACTACACGCTGTCTTCGCTTCTGTTTCAACATGAGCGCGACTTTGACGCCGAGACACTAACCGGCCTGAAGCACATATGTGATGATACAAATTGGTTGGCCAATGTTGTTTGGATCTGTAGTAGTGCGTGGAAGAGAGGGGTAAAACACTGATTTGATTATCTGAAGAGGGGCACTAGCCGATGCGCATATGCACTCTTAGAACATCTACAACCACGATTACCAAATCCGGCGCCCTATATGTCCGCGAACGTGCCCGGGCGCGTCCGCGAACAGTGACCAGCCAGATCTCAAATTCTCGCCTTCACAGCCATGTACCTCATATCCAGCACCCTAAATCCATATTGCGCATGCAACATGAAACTAGTCTACATAGATCATCAACGAAACAAAGGGACATTCAAATAACGGACATAGAAATCGGCAGCAAACGGACACCGAAATGCACATAATCCACTTTATATCATCCAAAAGATCACCACAATTCATCGCCGGACAGGTTCTAAAGTAAAACAACTAAAAAAAGATAATATAAAATGGAGGGCAGAGCTTCTTCACCACTTCCTCGCTGGCCCTTTGCCCTTTCGGTCGCCGGCACAACTATAGTCGTCCGCGGTAGGTGGTGGATCATCGGAGTCGGAACCGTGGTGGTCATCATCGTCGGAGGAGGAATCAGAGATGAAGATGAGGCCCTTCACTCGCCGGACGGCCCGGTCCTGCTGCCGGTTGATCTTGGCCACCCTCGCCGCCTTCGACGCCTCGTGCCCGGACTGCTCAATGCCTAGCCGGAGCGCCTTGGCGTTCTTCCTCCGGAGCCGGCGAGCGCCCGTCTCTGCCGTCGTAAGTGATTGGCAATAGACCCAAATGAGGAGCGGCTCCTCCTTATCGGGCACCGCCGGCAACCCGCGGTGGCGGCGAATGGATTGCTCCACTGCCTTCCTCTCCCTTGCTCCGCTGCCTTCCTCTCCCTTGCCCGCTGCCTCTCGCGGGGGAGGCGGAGCGGGCACTAGAACCCACCGCTGCCCTTGCGGAGCAGCGGCCGGCGGGGAGGCGGACGACGGAGGGGCGGCGCGGATTGAGCAGCACTCACGGAGCTACACGCGTGCCGGGAGGGGCTAGCTCCAACGCCCGCGCTGCATCGGCGGGCAAGCGGCGACGGAGTAGCGTGCCCACCCGCGACCGCTCCAGCACAATGCGGAGGGCCGGCTCCTCGTCGACATCGATGGCATTGTCGTCGGAGCGGCTGCCGGAGCTCGACATGCTCACCGGAGAGTAGATTGGATCAAATCGGAGAAGGAAAGGAGAGGAGACAGAGCTCAAATCAAAGAAGGGGAGGAGAAGTGAGCGTAGAGTTTCTGAACTGGGGTATTTTATGGGGACGGACTGGGCTCGGCGGTGGGCCGGGCTGACGCGGCAGACACACCTGGGCGCACCAGGGCCGCCCCATATTCACCCTACATTTGGGCTGGATATGAGGAGCGCCGGATAGCCCGGATGTTCGAGGCCGGTTTGAGGCGCCCGGGTGGGTCGGTTTTTTTTATCGCTCAGTGAACGGTCCGCCCGCCCGGACGTTTGAGGCCAGTTTGAGGCGCCCGGCTGTAGATGCTCTTACTTCGCCGCTGGTAAGACAGTCGAAAAATGGGTGATACAAAAATACTTGCTCCAGTTTTTAGTATTTTAGGCTCATTTTTTCATTATGTATGCACATTTCATTAAATAACATTTTGAGTTGAACAAACTTGAGATGCATCACATTGTCATGTTCATGAAATCAAAGGTGTTGCTGTCGTGAGATATGCGACGTCATCTAAATGAATGGAGATAAAATAATTACGTGTCTCGTGTAACTATTTGGTCCCTCGCTTAATCAGTAGTTGGTACTTCGTCGTCATCACAGTCCATAGCTGCACATCACCACACAATCACACAGGAGTGTGTTTCCACTTTCCACACGTCATGTAGGTTAAAAATATTTGTCCAACAAGTATAATAATACATTTATTTTGGGATGGAGGGAATACTATCTCATTACGTCTAGTCCAAATTCAAGTAAATGCCCCTAAATATGAAGTAGAAAGCAAACTATAGAACTTGCTATAGGGTGAATGTCCACGAGTTAGCTAACAAGTAAACGTACCTCACCGAGACTTTAGTTCTTTTTGCCAAAATTTCCATTCTTCCTCACGTACATGCAACATTTTTCTGTTAATATCACCCAACTTGTCTTTGTCTGTGCGTGGTTTGCTGAAATGTGACATATCAAGCTTACTTTCTAACCTGATCTAAAAAATAATCATGTTTAGTCATTGTTAAGGAAATCGTTAACTGGTAGCTGCTTGGTTGGCTGGCGAGTAGGGGATTAATAGGCTAATTGGCAAGTTAATCGACCATTTAATCAATTAATCAGACGATTTATCAGTTTATCGGCTTGGGTCGACGCCCGCCTTCCCCCAAACTTGACTTGCAAGTTTCCCCGCAAAAAGCTCTCGGTGACCCTACGAGTAGGGATTAATCGGCAAGTTAACTGGTTAATCGGACGAATTCTTGAACAATGCATTTAGTTAGTTATAAGCAATAATAAACAAGATAAAAACTGAAATAAAACCTTACGACAGCCCTACTCACCAGCCCACATCCGGTACCACTGTCACCACCTGGCCTTAGAGCAACTCCAACAACAGTCCTATAAACACGAGCCGTTTTTAGGGTAGAGGACAAAAAATGCCTTTAACAACTGCCCAATAGCAAAAAAAATTCAAACAAATTTTTGGGCAGCAAAAAAAAGTGAAAGGATCGATATGGTTGACTAGAGGGGGTGAATAGGCAACTACCAATTTTTAGCTTTTCTTAACAAATTAGGGTTAGCAACAAAATAGGTTATCTAGATGTGCAACTAGGCGAGCAACCTATATGATGCTAACAACAACAACAACAACAACACAAGCAAGCAAGCACAAGATACAACACAAGAGAAGCTTGCACAAAGTAAAGGTAAGAAGTAACCACAAGTGGAGCCGGTGAAGACGAGGATGTGTTTCCGAAGTTCCTTCCCTTTGAGAGGAAGTACGTCTCCGTTGGAGCGGTGTGGAGGCACAATGCTCCCCAAGAAGCCACTAGGGCCACCGTATTCTCCTCACGCCCTCACACAATGCGAGGTGTCGTGATTCCACTAGTGGTGCCCTTGAAGGCGGCGACCGAACCTTTACAAACAAGGTTGGGGCAATCTCCACAACTTAATTGGAGGCTCCCAACACCACCACAGAGCTTCACCACAATGGAATGTGGATCCGAGGTGACCTCAACCATCTAGGGTGCTCAAACACCCAAGAGTAACAAGATCTGCAAGGGATTAGTGGGGGAATCAAATTTCTCTTGGTGGAAGTGTAGATCTAGGCCTTCTCAACCAATCCCTAAAGAATCAACAAGTTTGATTAGCTAGGGAGAGAGATCGGGCGGAAATGAGCTTGTGAGCAACAATGGAGCTTGGGGGAGGAAGAGGTAAGTCAACTTGGAGAAGATGACCCCCTTTTATAGTGGGGAAGAAAACCAACCGTTATGCACTCACAGCCCGTGCACAAGCGGTAGTACCGCTCGGGCGAGCGGTATTTTCGCTGGCACGGAAGTTCCTGGCGCTGCGTTCAACTGACAGGTCAGGGAGGTGGTAGTGCCACCGGAGCGGTACTACTGCTCCCACCAGCGGTACTTTCGCTTAGTGCTGAACAACAGCCGAAACCAGCGGTAGTAGAGAAAGGCAAGGCGGTAGTGCCGCCCGAGGCAGTACTACCATTGGAAACTGCCGCTCTAATTTCGCTCGATGGACAGAACTGTCCAGAAGCAAAATACAAGCGGTACTCAGCGCGGTAGTGAAACAATGGTAGTTCCGCCTGAGCGGTACTACCGCTCCGCACGAGCGGTACTTCCGCTTAGCTGACGCACGCCCAGTAAACCTGCGGTAGTAGGGTGGCAGTCAGGGCCACAGTACCGCCGGAGCGGTACTACCGCGCTGAACTACCGCTCTACTACCGCCCATTTACAGAACGTAGACAACAAGCGGAAGTGGGTACCGCACTGAACTGCGGCAGTACCGCTGGAGCGGTACTACCGCTGATCAGAGCGGTACTACCACTTATGTTGATCTGGAAAGCTCAATGCACAAAGGAGGACAAGCTCAATTGCCGGGAAAGAACGAGGGTGCAAAAAAGACTGTGTATGTGTTGATTCCACCCAAACCTTTCCGAAGCGGACCCCCTCTTAATCGTACGGTGATCCTACGACTCAAATCCACCGAAAATGAAACGCAAGAAAAACACCGTCTTCATAATAGCTCCGAGGGGCACAAATCGTCTTGTGCCATATGGCCGATTATCTGAAATGCTCAATGCACACGATTAGTCCGCAAAAGTATTGTCATCAATCACCAAAACCACTAAGGGGGAAATATGCCCTAACAATCTCCCCCTTTTTGGTGGATTGATGACAACACGGGATTTGCACAAAGATAATACGCAAACCCAACATCTACAAAATATAGACGGGCTCCCCCTAGATGTGTGCACTAATTAAGTATGCCTTTTGAATGCAAAGTACACACACTAGGATCCACACCCCCCCTATATTTTATAGACCGGCAACACTTGCATCAAATACATAAGAGAGATAAGCATGGATGCAAGGAAGTAGCATGTGAGCAAACATATAGGGCACAAGATAAATAACATCTCACAAGCTAATAAGGTACTTGACATAAAGATAACGAAAGGGTAGCATATGTCTCACACCATATGATAGGTACTTAAGGTAAGGTTCCACACACAAACTAAAGCAAATCAAACGAGAAAGAGTTCACGAGAGAACGAAATCAACAACAAAGAAGACACACTCGTGACTTGGCAAATCCCTAAACTCTCTCCCCTTTGGCATCGAGACACCAAACGGGCAAAGAGCACTAAACAAGTCCAAGGTGATGAAGAACTCCAGAACATCATAACTCCTCGTGCTCATCCGAGTCCTCGTGCTCCTCAGGCTCCTCTGCTGCTGCGTCCTGACGCTCCACCTCTGAGTCTGACCACTTGCAGTGCTGCGAGATCCACTCCTCCTCATCCGTGACACGCTCCTCAGAGCCACTAGTGATCCCCTGACCCAGAGCCCTCATCATGGTCTTATGACGTGTGCGGGCAGCCTTCTCAGCTACATGAGCTCTATACTGACCCTTGGCTTCAATGCAAAAGAGCTTCTTCATCTTTGACTTGAGCTTGGAAGCCCAAGAAGGTACCTTCTGTGAAGAAGGAACAAACTCGTAGTCTGGCTCTGGCTTATCATGCAAGTCAGTGGGGGCAATCTCCTCATCAGGGGCAGCAGGTGCGGTCCCCCAGTTCTCCTTTTGGCGCAAGTTCAGAACCCCATTAGAAACCATGTGCTCAGTAGGAAGAGCCTCCCCTGGAAACTCAGTAGCCCATGTCTTCTCAATCAACGTAAACAGATAAGGGCCATAGATGGGCACCTTCCGGTCAAGCACGGCAGAACGAAGCTCACGCCACATGATGTGGGAGATATCCAAAGTAGATGTCTTGCCCTTCTCCTTGATGCAAAGCAAGAGAAGATCCACCAAATAGGAGTGTACCTAATCTAGGTTCCCAATGCGAGGGCACAGAGTGTTGCGAAAGATACGGTGCATGATGTCCAAGAACGGAATGAGCTCCGTGCGAGTGACCCCCCTGGTAGAAGTCACAGACCTGGAGTAACGGATAAGCTTCGACTTGTGTGTAGGAGTGGTATCCTTGTGAGGCCGGAGACCAACGGGGTTATCTTCCCCCTCATCAGCAACGCCCAAACAGTCCATGAAGTTCTTCCAATCAACCTTCAATCTTCTCCCACAAGTCATCCATGACATAGATCTCTCCTCATTTGCATGAAAGTGAACAGTGGCATAGAATTGAGCCACTATCTCAGCATCGTAATCCTTGTTGAATGTGATGAACGGAATGAGGCCCCACTGGTGACACAGAGCAAGAGCTTCACCAAAATAAGCTAGGTCCTTCTCCATGTGAGTGATGTCGATAGACTTGACCGCAACATACAGGTTCTTCTTGGCCTTCAGAATATCCAAATAGATAAGAGATTGCTCCTTGGTCCAGAAGGGACGACCAACAAGAGCCTCGTCCTGAGGACGGCGATACGGGTTGCGCATACGGAAAGCAGCAAATTCCTTGGCAGTCATAGCATCTAGAGGAGTGCTCTTCTCCTTCTCCGTCTTCTTACTGACAGTCCTCTTCACATTTTGCTTTGGTGGAGCACTGGAACTGGCAGCTGCATCTTCTGAGGTGCAATAGCGCTTGGATCCACTGTGACGATCCGGGTTCTTGCGACGAGCCTGATGAGCGGAGCTACCATCACTTGGAACCCACAAACATAGAGCGAGGGAAAAGCAGGTGTAAAGCCATTGCATAAGCCAAGAGATATAAAATGAGAATAGAAGTAAGTGCAAAAATTCAGAAAAACTAAGTCACAGCGGTAGTACCGGGCCCAAGAGCGATAGTACCGCCGTACGGTAAGCGGTAGTACCGCTGGACACGAGCGGTAGTACCGCTACAAGCGGTACTACCGTCCGTGACCCAGCGGTAGTACCGTCCATCCGACGGGAATACTTCCGCGGCATGGATCCGGTAGTACCGGTGACGTAGAATTGCAAAATTTTGGCAAAGGCTACTATACCCCTATCTAGCAGTCATCTCGCATCCTACTCATGCCTAGATTTAGCCAAAAATCTACGAATACCACATGCATTGCCCTAGAACCAAGATTCAAATAATAGAACTGTAGGAGAGAAAAGCGAGGGCAATACCGGTATCCATGGCAAGAGGAGAAGGTGGGGATCGATCCCACCGGTCGGAAGCGGGGAAGACGGCACGGATTCGGAGGGCCAGAGCCGGCCTCCGGAGCAGTTCTTGGTCGCCTGAGAGAGAGAACACGAGAGGAGGGGAAGTGAATGGGCAAGGGGAAGTTAGAACTCCCCGTGCCCACCACTTAACCCCCTTGCGGGTCCTCAAAGCGGTAGTACCGCTGGAGTCAGCGGTAGTACCAATCACTGCTAGCGGTAGTACCGCCCCAGTGCTTCAATAGGAGGTCGGCACACTGCACTCAGCGGTAGTACCGTAGGCCTGCGCGGTAGTACCGCCTGAGCGGTAGTACCGTGCCTTCCCGCGGTAGTACCGCTTGCTGCCAGAAGAACTACAAGGATCAAATTTGAGAGTGGGGCTTATGCAATTATAAGAGGTTTGAGAGAGAGGGAAGGCTTGGGTTGGAGACAAGGAAACACAGCAAATGGAAAGGAGTACTCCAAGTTCAAAAAACAACTAAACCACAAGCACACATGGAGTAATCCAACACCCAAAAAGCCTAAGACACGAAAGCACAACTCAAACCAAATGAAGCAAAGCCTCTCAAAGAGAGCGCGGTGACTGAGGTCACCTATGTTTGAGTCAATTGGTATGGCACCGCGAAGATTTTAACCTTGGGCCCATGACCAAAACTCATCTTTGAAGCACAAGTACCATAAAAAATGGCTAATGTGAAAGACTTGATCAATTTATGCATAATGGGGGGAGGGAGAGTTCATTGAGAGAACAACACTCCCCCTATGTCCATGCCTACATCTAGAACAAGATAATCATGATGAATGTGGTGGGGTGTGACGAGATTCAAGACACGTTGCTTGAATCAATGATATTTAGCTCATGCCTTAACTCGCAAAATCTTGCTTCATCCAATGGCTTTGTGAAAATATCCGCTAGTTGCTCTTGAGTGCCAACATGAATAATATCAATCTCTCCATGCTTGACGTGATCCCGGATGAAATGATGACGAATCTCAATATGCTTCGTCTTGCTATGTTGCACAGGATTGTAGGAGATCTTGATTGCACTTTCATTGTCACAGAAAAGAGGCACTTTGTCACAAGTGACACCGTAATCCTTTAAAGTTTGCCTCATCCATAGCAATTGTGCACAACAACTTGCGGCGGCTACATACTCGGCCTCGGTGGTGGAGAGAGACACACAATTTTGCTTCTTCGAAGACCAACTCACCAAAGAGCGACCAAGGAATTGGCATCCTCCGGAAGTTGACTTCCTATCCACACGGTCTCCCGCCCAATCCGAGTCCGAATATCCCATGAGATCAAAGCTTGCTCCTTTGGGGTACCATAAACCAAAGTTTGGGGTATGAGCCAAATATCGAAAGATTCGCTTGACCACCACAAAGTGACTTTCCTTAGGCGCGGCTTGAAACCGTGCACACATTCCCACACTCAACATGATATCCGGCCTGGATGCACAAAGGTAAAGCAAGGATCCAATCATGGAACGGTATACCTTTTGATCCACCGCTTTACCATTGGGATCAATGTCGAGTTGGCACTTGGTAGGCATTGGAGTCTTGGCCGGTTTGACATCTTCTAGCTTGAATCTCTTGAGCATGTCTTGGGTATATTTGGCTTAGTTGATGAAGGTTCCTTCTCTTCTTTGCTTGACTTCGAACCCAAGAAAGAACTTCAACTCTCCCATCATAGACATCTCAAACTTCTCGGTCATGAGTGCGGCAAACTCATCATTGAAAGCTTTGTTAGCAGAACCAAAGATAATATCATCAACATATAGTTGGCATATGAACAAATCCCCTTTAACCCTCTTAGTAAAAAGAGTGGGATCGATTTTCCCAATTTCAAACCCACGGTCTTGCAACAACTCGGTAAGGTACCCATACCACGCACGTGGGGCTTGTTTAAGGCCATAGAGTGCCTTATCGAGCTTGTATACATGATTGGGGAACTTGGGATCCTCGAACCCCGGGGGGTTGTTTGACATATACCAACTCATTAAGGGGACCATTAAGAAATGCACTCTTCACATCCATTTGTTGCAACTTAAAATCATGATGAGATGCATATGCAAGCAACATACGAATAGACTCAAGACGAGCAACGGGAGCAAAGGTTTCACCGTAGTTGATACCCTCGACTTGGGAGTAGCCTTGTGCCACCAATCTTGCCTTGTTTCGAATGACAACACCGTTCGTATCTTGCTTGTTCTTGAAGATCCATTTGGTTCCAATGACATTATGATTCTCCGTTGCCCTTGGCACCAATGACCACACTTTGTTGCGCTCAAAGTTGTTGAGTTCATCATGCATGGCTTCAAGCCAATCCGTGTCCTCGAGTGCTTCATGTACCTTTTGGGGTTCAACACAAGAAACAAACGCGTGATGCTCCCAAAAGTTTGTCAATTGTCTACGAGTGGTTACCCCCCTTTTCAAGCTTCCATAAACATTCTCCATGACATGTTGTTGATGCTTGAGTTTGGAAGCAATCTTGGCGGCACGACGCTCCAAAAGCTCCTCCGTAATCACTTGAGGAGGATCATCTTGAACATCTTGAGCGTCATCTTGAGCTTGCTCTTGATCATGAGCTTGCACTTGATCTTGAGCTTGCTCGGTGTCATGATCTTGATCTTGGGCATCATTTGGTACAACACCATCATCTTGAGGTTGATCTTGCCCTTGATCTTGATCACTTGGTTGAGGGCCTTCGGTTTGTTCTTCGGAAGCGTGTGGGTCAATGGTTGGTGATGGCTCCATTTGCGTAGAGCATTGTCCTTCTCCTTCGGCCACAAGGGGTTACTCAATTGGGAGTATTTGACCAATCCCCATTCTTCTTATGGCTTGGGGAGGAATTTCATCACCTACATCACAAAGACCACTTTGCTCCACTTAGGAGCCATTATTTTCATCAAACTCTACGTTACACGTCTCCTCAATGAGTCCGTTGGACTTGTTGAGGACACGGTAAGCATGAGAGTTTGTAGCATAACCAACAAATATGCCCTCTTGAGCTCTAGGTTCGAATTTAGACAAACGTGTACCTTTCTTGAGAATGAAACACTTACACCCGAACACCCGGAAGTACTTGAGGTTGGGCTTGTTACCGGTAAGTATCTCATATGGAGTCTTGTTCAAGCCTTTGCAGAGGTAGAGCCGATTGGATGCATGACATACGGTGTTGATGGCTTTGGCCCAAAAGTTGTACGGAGACTTAACTTCCGCCATCATGGTCCTTGCCGCATCCATCAATGTCCGGTTCTTCCTCTCCGCTACACCATTTTGTTGAGGGGTATATGTTGGAAATATGCCCTAGAGGCAATAATAAATTGGTTATTATTATATTTCCTTGTTCATGATAATCGTTTATTATCCATGCTATAATTGTATTGATTGGAAACTCAAATACATGTGTGGGTACATAGACAACACTGTGTCCCTAGTAAGCCTCTAGTTAACTAGCTTGTTGATCAAAAGATGGTGAAGGTTTCCTAGCCATGGACATGAGATGTCATTTGATAACGGGATCACATCATTAGGAGAATGATGTGATGGACAAGACCCAAACTATAAACGTAGCATATGATCGTGTCAGTTTATTGCTATTGTTTTCTGCATGTCAAGTATCTGTTCCTATGACCATGAGATCATGCAACTCACTGACACCAGAGGAATACCTTGTGTGTATAAAACGTCGCAACGTAACTGGGTGACTATAAAGATGCTCTACAGGTATCTCCGAGGGTGTCTGTTGGGTTGGCATGGATCAAGACTGGGATTTGTTACTCCATGTAACGGAGAGGTATCTCAGGGCCCACTCGGTAATACAACATCACAATGAGCCTTGCAAGCAATGTGACTGAAGTGTTAGCCACGAGATCTTGTATTACAGACCGAGTAAAGAGACTTGCCGATAACGAGATTGAACTAGGTATAGAGATACCGACGATCGAATCTCGGGCAAGTAACATACCGAAGAACAAAGGGAATAGCATACGGGATTAACTGAATCCTTGACATAGAGGTTCGACCGATATAGATCTTCGTAGAATATGTAGGAACCAATATGGGCATCCAGGTCCCGCTATTGGTTATTGACCGTAGAGGTGTCTCAGTCATGTCTACATAGTTCTCGAACCTGCAGGGTCTACACACTTAACGTTTGGTGACGATTAGTATAGTTGAGTTATTGTGTTGGTGACCGAAGGTTGTTCGGAGTCCCGGATAAAATCCCGGACATGACGAGGATCTCCGGAAGAGTCCGGAGGTAAATATTGATATATGTGATAATAGTGTTTTGATCTCCGGAAGGGTTCCGGAATTCACCGGAAGAGGTTCCGGATGTTTACCGAAGTGTTCGGGTGCAGCAACACTTTATATGGACCAAAGGGGTAAAGCCCACGAGGTATTGGAAAGTGCAAAAGGAAGTTTTGCTGTTTCCTTAAGCGGTACTACCGCTGGTAAGGCAGTACTACCGCATAAGCGGTACTACCGCTTGTGTGAAGCGGTACTACCGCTCAAGCGGTACTACCGCTCATGAGCGGTACTACCGCTTGTACGCGGTACTGCTGGAATCCGAGTGGGACTCTTTCCGTGCGGGCCAAACCGACCTTGTGCGGGCAAAACCGACCTTGTGGAGGCTTTCTCTCCAAGTTTAGACCCTAGGGCTCAACATATAAATAGAGGGGCAGGGCTAGCACACGGGATAGATCAAGATTTCCCAAGCCATGTGCCGGCGACCCTAACCCTCTAGTTCCTCCCGTCATAATCTCCGTAGTGCTTGGCGAAGCCCTGCAGAGATTGTTCCTCACCACCATCACCACGTCGTCGTGCTGCCGGAACTCATCCACTACTTCACCATCGCTCGCTGGATCGAGGAGGTGAAGGCGTCATCAAGCCGTACGTGTGTTGAACGCGGAGGTGCCGTCCGTTCGGCGCTAGATCGTGTTTGGATCGAGGGACGACTTGCGATTTGGATCACGAAGACGTTCGACTACATCAACCGCGTTTCTTAACGCTTCCGCTTAGCGATCTACAAGGGTATGTAGATTCACTCTCCCTCTCGTAGATGCTCATCATCATGGATAGATCTTGCGTGTGCGTAGGATTTTTTTTTGTTTCCCATACGACGTTCCCCAATAGTATATGCTGCGGAGTATTGATGCTTGATCCCCTCATCACTAACGAACTCATTGTAGGATCGAAAGTATGTCTAGAGGGGGGGTGATTAGACTACTTGACCAAATAAAACCTAACCTTTTCCCAGATTTTAATTGTGGGCAGATTTTAACAATAGTACATGTCAAGCATCACCCTACACATGCAATTCTAAGAGTATAGCAGCGGAAAGTAGATAATTGCATATGTATGTAAAGGAGGGGATCGGAGAATTCAAACGCAATGAAGACACGGTGGTTTTTGGCGTGGTTCCGATAGGTGGTGCTATCATACATCCGCGTTGATGGAGACTTCAACCCACGAAGGGTAACGGCTGCGCGAGTCCACGGAGGGCTCCACCCACGAAGGGTCCATGAAGAAGCAACCTTGTCTATTCCACCATGACTTACGTCCACGAAGGACTAGCCTCACTCGGGGTAGATCTTCACGAAGTAGGCGATCTCCTTGCCCTTACAAACTCCTTGGTTCAACTCCACATCAGGTTGGAGGCTCCCAACTGACACCTAACCAATCTAGGAGACACCACTCTCCAAAAGGTAATAGACGGTGTGTTGTTGATGAACTCCTTGCTCTTGTGCTTCAAATGATAGTCTTCCCAGCACTCAAACAACTCCTCACAGATTTGGCTATGGTGGAAGAAGGATTTGAGTGGAAAGCAACTTGGGAAAGGCTAGAGATCAAGTTTCAAATGGTAGGAATGGAATAGCTTGATCTCAACATATGAGTAGGTGGTTCTCTCTCAGAAAATGTATGGTGGAAGTGTAGGCACGTTCTGATGGCTCTCCTTGCTGAGAAGGAGGTGGTGGAGGGGTATATATAGCCTCCACACAAAATCCAACCGTTACACACTTTTGACCCAACTCGGTGGCACCGAAACAATGATCTCGGTAGCACTGAACTGTGTAAAAGATATGAACTTTAGGAATCTTGATGGGACCGATACGAACAACTCGGATGGACCGAAGTGCAATGGCTTAGGGCAAACCTCATCTCGGTGGCACCGATTGCATCAACTCGGTAGGACCGAAGTGAAGCAATAAGGCAATAGAGACTTGGCAAGCCATCTCGGTGAGACCGATTTGCAAACTCGGTGAGACCGAAGTAAGTGCAAACGATTACAGAGAGTTGGCAAGGCCATCTCGGTGAGACCGAGATCCATTTCGGTGGATCCGATTTGTTGGGGTTTTGGCAGTGGCTATGTCTTGGATGAACTCGGTGGGGCCGGATAGGAAATTTCGGTGGGGCCGAGTTAGAATGTAGGTTCTGGACATATTTGGGATTGAGAGAGTGGTTGAGGGTTTAGGAGTACTGTCACTAAGCACTTGAACAAAAAGACCATTAAGCAACACCTCATCTCCTTTTAATAGTATTGGCTTTCCTATGGACTCAATGTGATCTTGGATCACTAAACCAAAAATGTAGAGTCTTGATCTTTTGCCAATTCTTGTCCTTAGCATTTTGAGGGATCCACGTCTCTAGTCCATGCCATGCCAATCATTGAACATCCTGAAATCTTAATCTTAAATGTACATTAGTTCAATGAGATATATGTTGTTATGAATTACCAAAACCACCAAGGGAGCAAATGTGCTTTCAATCTCCCCCTTTTTGGTAATTGATGACAACATATAGATCAAAGCTTCGACAAATGATTAAATGAATGAAATACATCGTCGCTTTGAGAAGTATGTGATAAGCAAGAGCTCCCCCTAAATTTGTGCATTATTAAATATTTGCGTTTGAATGCAAATGCACAATCGATTAGGCGTATGGGTTACTCTTCCATGTCACATACATCTTGGTGGAGCGCGCAAAATGATATGATTGAAAAGATAAGCACGCATCACTAACACAAGTGAATGATCATATAAGATAATGATAAGGATAAGCATTGATCATCACAATAAGCATAATATGATCAAACATCATAGTATCTCACAGGCATAAATGACAGAATATCTCACAGATATTGTAGCAAGCACACACATAACAAAGTATCAACGACCAAGCAAGAAGTAGCAAATGAATTCTCGAAAGAAAAACAAACGACCAAAACACTCTCTCTCGAAGCCTATGATCTATACAAATTCTCCCCCTTTGGCAACAAGTACCAAAAAGATCGAACTGTATAGGACTAGTCTGCACTCTAGGCACGATCCTCCGAAGCTTCTGAAGGCGATCTTCTGCTGGCTGCTCCGGTGTGCGTAGACGGCGTTGAGAGAAGTGCATCCGCGAAGGCTTCTGCAGATGTCTGCTGGACTGGTGGAGTGGAGACCTGTGGTGGCACTGAGGCAGTAGGAGCTGGTGCAGATACTGTGGTCCTTGGATCCACAACTGGTATTGCAGCTGACCTGGCTGCCCTGGGCACTGTCTGGAATTGCTGTGTGGTTGGTCTGTCATCTCCGCTATCATCAGATGGGGCTGTCTTGACAGCATCAACGTCATTCTGCAGTTGCTCTACGGTAGTCTGAATCTCTGTCACCTTGACATCCAAATCATGAAATTTGGTCTCAATAATCCGCTCAAAACTAGCCTGGGTCTGGGTGAGGTTGGCCAGACTTCGCTCAATCCTCGGAGTGGCTTCAACCAGATATGTCATTTGATCCTTGGGTGTCTTGAGATTTGCAATTGGAGCATTTGGAGCTAATGCCTCCTGAGCTTCTTTTGCTTCCTTTGCTTTGCGGATTTCCTCTTGGGCTTGTGCTGAAGTGGGATGCGAAGGATCCATCACTATCACATTGTCCTCAAACTCTGGACGGAGTGGCAAATGCTCTCGATCAAGAAGATACATGATGGTTCCAACCTTGGAATTGATCAAAATCTGAATATGTGGAGCATATCCGCACGATCTCTTCTGATCTGCTGCAGTCCTCTTGATAGTTTCTACTATCAGGCTCATCACCTTGAACTTCTGAGGTGTATCAAACAAATGCAGCAAATTGATGGAGTGTCCACGAATCATCTTGTCATCTCCTGACTTGGGTAGCAGAGTGTACCGTAGTATAGTGTTCGTTGTGGCTAATCCTGGTAGCAGATGCTTCACTGATCCAAGCTTATGAGTTTCAAGATCTTTCTGAGGAATTGCAGTATACATGTTGGCCATGGAGTTGTGATCCATCTTGAGCTTGGCATAGATATCAATGTCATCATCCTCTTCGTTGGGAGCACCAAGAAGACTTGCCCACTCAGAGATGGTAGACTGGTATCTGATACCCTCAGTCATCCATATAATGCAGCCATCTGGATAGAAGTGTGCAGTACAGTAAAACTGCATGACCATCTCATCGTTACACTTGGTCAACTTCTTTCCGACAAACTCGTCAACTCCTGCAATCCAGAAGCTTTCATGGACGTGGGGGAGATAATCCTCATGCTCATCGATGTATTCCCAATCCACCCATTTCATGTCACTGACTATGGGCTTCTTATCAAGCAACACTGTCTCATAAAAGTCCTGTTGTTCACGGGTGTGAAAGCGATAGTCACATGCTGTCTTCCTCCTGATAGCATAGGGATCTGTCAATCTCCACTAACGCAGTCCTTTATCCTTCCTCAGCATCATGTTTTCCGCGACTGGGTGTGCATTGTCATGTTCTGGAATCTTAGGCTTCAATTTTCTGAGCACTAGTGGCTCTTCATCAACATTTGACTCAGGCACTGGGGCCTTGTTCTTCTCTGCAGCTGAGATGTTCCTGGTAGACCTCTTGGGTGCTGGTGCCTTTGGTTTGGACTTGGGGGGTGCGGCAGTCTTGATTGCATCAGACATGAGCTTCTGAGCTTTTGTAGAGGGTGCACTGGCTGCTGGCTCTTCCTCTTCTTCTTCCTCCTCATCAATCATCATGAGGGTCTGCCAATCACACGGGCAAATGATTTCCTTACTCTTTTCTTCTTAGCTCCTTCAGCTGCCTCTGTGTTACTAGGCTTTTGCATAGTCTGCTGAGGCACTTTCCTCACAGCAATCCTCTCTTTGGTAGAAGTAGGCTGGGTGTTGTACTCCTTAGCAAGCACTACTCTCTTTTTCTTAGTTGCAGCTTCACTTGCAACAAAGTCCTCATCCTCACTGTCTGAGGTTTTCTTCTTCCTTGTTCTGGTAGCTGCTTTAGGAAGATCTGGAGAGCTTCTCTCTCCCTCATAGAAACTTTCAGCTGGGCTTGACCCTTCACTCATTTCTGCCTGCTGCTCTGACCTGTTTTGACTGTCACTGCCACTTGACATCTTGCTGAGCTGACCCTGTGAGTAGATGGGTATAGGCAGAGTAGATGAGTCATCACAAAAAGCAGAGATTTTTAATAAAATTTGAGTTCAACTCTTAGTTTCAAGTTTTCACAGGATGCATATCAGATGGACCGAGTTGATCAACTCGGTGATACCGAAGCACACTACAGAGACCTTACACGCCACTTCGGTCAGACCGATATGGGTTTCGGTGGCTCCGAGATGCTAGGGTTTCACTAAGACTTTACTTTCGGTCTCACCGATTCGTACAACTCGGTGGCACCGAGACGTACTAGTTCTATGGTCAGAGACCAAATCGGTGGTACCGAAAATTTTGAATCGGTCGGTCCGAGATGCATTCGGCGGAAACTTAAACCTAAAAATTTTACTCGCATCTAATCTATGGAATTTGCAGTGTAACAGGAGTTCTCAATCCGTGGCAAGAATTCAGGCAGTCCAATCGTGCATTGAATCGGAAAAGGGAAGCACGAAAGGGATCGAATCTCACCCTAACTTGGTGGAGATCCTCTACGGCGGCAACGGCGGAGGAGATTCCCGTTGACGGCGATGGAATCCGGCGGCGAGAGCTCGCTGGAGACGACGGTGAAGTCCGAAGACGAGGGCGACGGCAGCGATGGGGAGCGGGAATGAGTGGGGTCGAGAATTTTCAACCGTTCGGTCCGCGCGATATATATACCCGTACGCTGTCGGTGGCGCCAAGTTGAACAACTCGGTGGCACCGATATGTGTAACTGCAC
Organism: Elymus sibiricus; assembly: GCA_039707655.1. Classification (NCBI taxonomy): domain Eukaryota; kingdom Viridiplantae; phylum Streptophyta; class Magnoliopsida; order Poales; family Poaceae; genus Elymus; species Elymus sibiricus. Next base: position 123,785,703 of record CM077670.1, read on the forward strand.
GCAGTATAGCACATCGGTGGCGCCGAAATGGTTCAATTCGGTAGCACCGAGATGGAAAACCTAGATCAATCTAAGTGATTTCGGTTGGACCGAGTTGGAGAGAATTGGTTCGGCCGAAATCAATTAGAAGGTTTTGGAGGTTCAGCCCTTTCAGATCGGTGGCTCCGAGTGCTCCTCACCCGGAGGGTCCGAAAATGACTTGTTCAATTTTTGTGATGCAGCAAGAATAGAATTTGAGACAAGAAAACATAGATAGCTAGAGAAGGTACTTAGGCATTCTTGTACATCCACTTGGCCAGAAAAACCAAGACAATCAAAACAACAAATGGATGTCCTCGAATGATGAAAACATGCAAACCAACATGCTCACACAATAAGATAGCAAATGAAATATGTGTCAAACATGCACAACCAATTCTAGCATATATCAAGCAATGGCGATGACTAGGTCATCTATATATGAGTATATTGACTTAGGAGCCAAATGAGAACATTTGATCATAGGTCATACTCATCGTTTAAGCACAAGTGGGGTTACCACTTTTACATAAAGCATTAATGTGTTCACACCATTTGAGTTGCTTTTGCTCAATTTCTTAGAGCAAAGCTCCCCCTAGATGTGATATCCCCCCTAAGAGGGATGAACTAACCTTGGGTTTTGTCGATGATGACTTCATGTAGATGTTGAAGATGTGGATGCTCAATGTTGATGTAGACCATCAAGAGTTGGGAGCAATCCTTTGGAGTTTTGTGCTTTCAATACCTACATGGGTTAGTCCCACACAAGGAACATACAAGGATATCCATAGACATAGAGTGAAATACACATATGATGATGTCCATGAATGCATTTAATACCTTGTCCCTTGCCTTACCAACAAGAGGGTTTGTGACTGCATGAACTAGTGCAAAATGTGGAAGTTGGTTGCACAAGTTCTCGCCATAAAGAATATGAGTGAAGTTTGTTGGCGGAGTCACCCTCAAGAACTCTCTAGTTCTTCTTCTTTTGGACCCACATCAACTTGATGGGAATCCTTGGAGTTGTAGTAGCACTTGATGAAGTAGAACTTGATGAAGTCTTGGGAACCCACTTGACCATGGCTTGAGGAGCTTCTTCAAATGAATCAATCTCTTCTTGAAGCTTGTCCTTGCCTTTTAGCTTGTGGTCTTGTAGTGGAAGATCTTCTTGAGCTTGTGTTCCCTTGAAGGAAGTAGGATCATACTTCTCTTGTTGAGGAACAAACTTCGTCTTGGGGTATTGATCTTCTTCCCACTCAACTCCATTGGCATTGAACTTTCGTTCAAAACCAACACCTTGGTTCTTCCGGTTCTTTCCTTGCTTGCGCACAATTTCCTCAAATTGCTTACTCCCGGCAAGACTCTTGTAGACACCTTTTTCTATAATTCCTTTCAATAGCATATTTTCTTGCTCAAGTATAACTTGGCTAAGAGAATCATTAGTGGAATCAATAGAACTACTAGAAGTAACAACATTGGATTTAACATTGTTATTGTTACTACTAGAGGTAGAACCATTTTTACCCTTGTTGCTAGTTTGCTTAGATTTAACTTGTGGCATAAAGGTAGACAAGAGTAAACGCTTGGCAAGATATGAAGAACTCTTCTTTCGAAGATCGTCATTGATAGCTTTAAGAAACTCATGCTCTTGCTCTAAATTTAGCTTCTCGAAGCGTAGCTTCTCATGAGTCCTTAGAAGTTCTCTATGATCCTCTTGAGTTGTTTCATGAGCTAACTTAAGAGCATTTAGTTCTTTAGTTAGACGCGCAATCTCCTTCATAGCATTGTCACTCGTTTCCTCTTGACTATCATGATTACTAGCATTTTCATTATAGCTCATATCACTAACCCTATCAACAAGTAAATCATCATCACCAAGCAAATCATCTTCAACACTATTGAAATCAAGATACTCGGGGTGTGATACCTTGGGGCCTTTTGCCATGAAGCATCTTCCAATTCCTTCATTTGGTGAGTCAAATAGATCATAGGAGTTGGATGACACAAGTGCAAGTCCGGCAACACCTTCATCTTGACTATAGTCGGAGTCGGAGTGATAACTTCTCTTGGAGTGGTTGTCGGAGTCGGAGCCGGAAACCCATTCACCAACATAAGCTTGATGTCTTCTTCTTGTATAGCTCTTGGATGACTTGTCCTTCCTCTCCGAATCCTTGCTTCTTCTAGAGTGTCTTCGTTCATAACGATCATCTCTACTCCTTCTCTCCTTATGAGGTGATTCATCTCTTCTATGTCTTCTTCTTGGTGATTCATCTCTTTTCTTGTAGGGAGCCGTACATTCATTTGAGTAGTGTCCGGGCTTTCCACAATTGTAGCAATTGCGGTCATGACTTGATGATCTTCTCTCATAGTGTCTTGAGCTAGAGCTTCTTTCTTTGCCTTTGTTCTTGTAGAACTTGTTGAACCTTTTCACCATTAGTCTTATCTCTTCATTTGATACTAGCTTGTCACTTGACGTTGTTGGAGCATCGGTTGAGGCTTTGTAAGCACCACTTGATTTGTTGTGTCGCTCCTCTTTGTCCTTGAGTGACATTTCATGAGCAACAATCCTTCCTATGACTTCCGTGGGCTTGAGATCTTTGTAATTTGGCATCATTTGGATCAATGTGCAGACGGTATCATATTTTCCATCCAAAGCTCTAAGTATCTTCTTGATGATGAATTTGTCGGTCATCTCTTCACTTCCTAAGCCGGCAATCTCATTTGTGATGAGAGCATGCCTAGAGTACATCTCAGCGACTCCTTCACCATCCTTCATCTTGAACTTGTCAAGTTGACTTTGAAGCACATCCAACTTAGATTCCTTGACGGACTCGGTACCCTCATGCATATCAACCAAAGTATCCCAAATTTCCTTTGCATTCTCGAGGCGGCTGATTTTGTTGAATTCTTCCGGACATAAACCGTTGAATAGAATGTCACAAGCTTGAGCATTGTATTGCAACATCTTCAATTCTTCCGGGGTCGCTTCACGATCTGGTTCCTTGCCATCCTCAAAGAAGTCACCTTGCAAGCCAACACGAACAACAGCCCAAACGGCAGGATAATGACCAAGAATATGCATTTTAATCTTATGTTTCCAACTAGCAAAGTTTGTACCATCAAAATATGGACCTCTACGGTGATAGTTACCCTCACTAGACGCCATACTATCCTAGGTTGTGAAACCAAGGCTATGATCACCAAAGCAATGGAAATCAAGGCTTACGGAGACCAAAGCTCTGATACCACTTGTAGGATCGAAAGTATGTCTAGAGGGGGGGGGTGATTAGACTACTTGACCAAATAAAACCTAACCTTTTCCCAGATTTTAATTGTGGGCAGATTTTAACAATAGTACATGTCAAGCATCACCCTACACATGCAATTCTAAGAGTATAGCAGCGGAAAGTAGATAATTGCATATGTATGTAAAGGAGGGGATCGGAGAATTCAAACGCAATGAAGACACGGTGGTTTTTGGCGTGGTTCCGATAGGTGGTGCTATCGTACGTCCACGTTGATGGAGACTTCAACCCACGAAGGGTAACGGCTGCGCGAGTCCACGGAGGGCTCCACCCACGAAGGGTCCATGAAGAAGCAACCTTGTCTATTCCACCATGGCTTACGTCCACGAAGGACTAGCCTCACTCGGGGTAGATCTTCACGAAGTAGGCGATCTCCTTGCCCTTACAAACTCCTTGGTTCAACTCCACATCAGGTTGGAGGCTCCCAAGTGACACCTAACCAATCTAGGAGACACCACTCTCCAAAAGGTAATAGACGGTGTGTTGTTGATGAACTCCTTGCTCTTGTGCTTCAAATGATAGTCTTCCCAGCACTCAAACAACTCCTCACAGATTTGGCTATGGTGGAAGAAGGATTTGAGTGGAAAGCAACTTGGGAAAGGCTAGAGATCAAGTTTCAAATGGTAGGAATGGAATAGCTTGATCTCAACATATGAGTAGGTGGTTCTCTCTCAGAAAATGTATGGTGGAAGTGTAGGCACGTTTTGATGGCTCTCCTTGCTGAGAAGGAGGTGGTGGAGGGGTATATATAGCCTCCACACAAAATCCAACCGTTACACACTTTTGACCCAACTCGGTGGCACCGAAACAATGATCTCGGTAGCACTGAACTGTGTAAAAGATATGAACTTTAGGAATCTTGATGGGACCGATACGAACAACTCGGATGGACCGAAGTGCAATGGCTTAGGGCAAACCTCATCTCGGTGGCACCGATTGCATCAACTCGGTAGGACCGAAGTGAAGCAATAAGGCAATAGAGACTTGGCAAGCCATCTCGGTGAGACCGATTTGCAAACTCGGTGAGACCGAAGTAAGTGCAAATGATTACAGAGAGTTGGCAAGGCCATCTCGGTGAGACCGAGATCCATTTCGGTGGATCCGATTTGTTAGGGTTTTGGCAGTGGCTATGTCTTGGATGAACTCGGTGGGGCCGGATAGGAAATTTCGGTGGGGCTGAGTTAGAATGTAGGTTCTGGACATATTTGGGATTGAGAGAGTGGTTGAGGGTTTAGGAGTACTGTCACTAAGCACTTGAGCAAAAAGACCATTAAGCAACACCTCATCTCCTTTTAATAGTATTGGCTTTCCTATGGACTCAATGTGATCTTGGATCACTAAACCAAAAATGTAGAGTCTTGATCTTTTGCCAATTCTTGTCCTTAGCATTTTGAGGGGTCCACGTCTCTAGTCCATGCCATGCCAATCATTGAACATCCTGAAATCTTAATCTTGAATGTACATTAGTTCAATGAGATATATGTTGTTATGAATTACCAAAACCACCAAGGGAGCAAATGTGCTTTCACTCATCCAAGGTGTAGATCTTGAACTCGGTGCCGTTGTCACTTCTAATCATCAATATCTTTGCCTCATGTTGACGTTGAGCTTCATTGACAAAGTTGATGATGGTTTGTTGGGTCTCGCTCTTCTTCTTGAAGAAATATACCCAAGTGTATCTTGAATAGTCATCCACAATCACCAAGCAATACTTTCTTCCCCCAAGACTATCAAAGGATGGAGGTCCAAAGAGATCCATGTGAAGGAGCTCCAAGGGCCTCTTCGAGTAGATGATAGTCGTGGGTCAGTGAGCCGTCTCATGTAGCTTTCCTTCGATACAAGCACTGCAAGCACGATATTTGGCAAAGCTCACATTTGTTAGTCCACGAACATGATCCTCTTTGAGGAGACTTTGCAAAGATCTCATATTGACATGGGCTAGTCGGTGATGCCAAAGCCATCCAACATCAACTTTAGCCATTAGGCAAGTCGCGGTCTTAGTGGGTCGCTCCGAGAAGTTAACCACATAGAGACCATTCTCGACATGCCCAATAAAAGCTACTTTAAGAGTCTTGCTCCACAAAAGGGCCACGGTATCAAGGTCAAAGAATGTGGCAAAGCCCATAAGTGCAAGTTGATGAACGGAAAGTAAATTGTATGCAAGGGTCTCAACAAGCATGACTTTCTCAATTGATAAATCATGAGAAATCATAACCTTGCCAAGACCCAATACCTTAGATGTTGAGGCATCACCGAATTGAACATGGGTGGGCATAGATGGGCTTGGTTGCACGTCCACCACCAAATGCTTGCTCCCGGTCATATGATTTGTTGCTCCACTATCAAGCAACCATGATCCTCCACCGGAAGCAAACTTCCTACAAGAGATCAATGCTTGGTTTTAGGTACCCATTCTTGAATGGGTCCTTTGATGTTAGTAACAAGGGTCTTAGGAACCCAAATAGACCATTCAATGTACTCATAATAAGAACCAACAAATTTGGCATAAACATGCCCATCACTAGCATGGCATAAAACATAAGAAGGGTTAAAGTCGCCGGCTTTTTTCGATGGAGTGGGATTGCCCTTCTTGACATTTCCACCCACCACCTTGTCCTTCTTCTCCTTATGAGCACCCTCTCCCTTCTTGACAAATACCTCTTTGAGAGGGAGAGGATCTTGTTGTTGTTCTTCTTCTTTGACTCGGGCACAAACCCAAGTCCCTCCTTTGCCACCTCTTCCTTTTGATTGCTCAAAAGTTCGTTGAGATTCTTCTCGCCTTGTATGCAAGTCACAAGACCTTTCTCGATTTGTTCCTTCAACTTGGCATTCTCCTCCACAAGATGAATATGCTCACAACAAGGGTTAGTATCATGAGCATTATCAATTAGCACAAAAGGAGGGCATGTGGCTATTTCCTTAGTGAGCTTTGCTTGGAGTTGATCATGAGACTCCTTGAGAGTAGCATGTGCACTTTTCAAGGCCTTGTGAGCCTTGTCAAGTAGCTTAAACTCCTCTTTGAATCTAGCATGGCCAACCCCAAGCTCAACATTCTCGGGTTTAAGCACACGAGCAAGAACTTGAGCATGAGCATGATCTTTCTTTAGTTGAGCAAGGTCAACGTTTTGTGACTCCTCAAGAGCCGAACGAAGACCTCGCTCTTCCTCAAGAGTGATGGAAAGATCCGCAATCTCATCAGCATAGTCACGACTATGGCCTTCCAAGTTAGTGATGTTCTCCTCGTGAGACTCAATGATATCATTGGCCTCACCAAGTTGTTCCAAGAGAGCAACAAAATGCTTCTTGGTCTCACCTTTGAGCTTACCCAAGAACTTATCAAACTCATTCTCATCCACCTTTACCATCTCACTATCATCCACACAATCCAACAAAGAAGGTGTAGTAGTGGTTGTGGTTTTGATGTTGGAGATTACCTTGTTGATACCTTTGGCCATGAGGCACTTGGCAATGAGGTTCTCATTGGGGGCGCCGAAGAGAGACACCTTAGTTGGGGAAGAGGTGGCAATGGCCACGGTTGCCGTTGCCATTCCTTCACCACTTGTATCTTCATCATCATCATCAGAGATGTAATCTTCTTGCGCCACCAAGCCCTTTTGAGGTATCTTCTTGGTGAAGTTGTTCTTGTTTGGGAAGGACTTGGCCTTGTCTTTGCGGATGAGCTTGCCACCATTGTCCTCCCTCTTCTCATACGGACAATCCACCACAAAGTGACTCACATTGCCAGAATTGTAGCAAGTCCTTACTCGTTGCTTGCCCTTTGGGCCACTTGAGTTGTTCTTGGAGAAGTTGGGCCTTGAGTTTCTCTTGTTGCCCCAAAATTGCCTTGACGCAAGAGCCATGTGCTCGTGGTAAGCATATTTGGTGTCTTCGGGGCAACTCTCTTCTTCTTCTTCCGGAATACCCTTGGCCTTCAAAGCAAGGTTGGGTGAGGCTTTCTTTGACCGTTGGACACGAGCTAGAGCATTGTCAGCGGTCTTGTTCATGATGTTCATGGCAATAAACTCATCCAACACTTCACTTGAAGACAAGGTGTGGAAGTCCGGTCTTTGACGGATCACGGAGGACATTGCCTTGTTGAATGGCATGATGGCCTTGAGAAACTTGCGCTTGATCCAATTATCATCCGTATCCTTACTCCCATGATCTTGACGAGCGACCGCAAGAGTTGTCAATCTTCGGTATAGATCACTAGGATCCTCATCTTCATTCATCACAAACTCATCGGCCTCATCAAGCACCACCTCAAAGTTGGACCGTTGAATGCTTGAGCTCCCCTTGTACAAAGATATAATGTGTTCCCAACAATCCTTTGCACGGGAGAAGGGGCGCAAGTGAGCTAGATCTTCGGGAGGCACTGCGGATTGGAGGATGAACAATGCGGAGTGATTGTATTGATTGTCCGCCTCTTCTCTTGGAGTGAGGTTGCTTGGATCATGTGGGTAGAAACCTTGCTCGATGATTCTCCAAAGATTTGTTGAGCTGTGATTCAAATGAGACTTGATACAAAAAACCCAATTAGCAAAATCACCCTTCACAAGCTTAGGAGGAGGACCAAGGTTGTTAATATATGGTGTAGGGACCGGTCCTCCATAGACCGGGGGAGGGGGAACCAAGGCGAAGGTTCCCGTCCCATTCTTACCAGGAGGGGAAGAGGTCTGAGTACCTTTAGCCGCTTCCTTGCCGGAATTGGCCTCCGACACCGATGCGGTGGGATTAACCACAAGCAAAGGATCGGGAGTAGACTTCAACCCCTCAAGAAGTTCTTTAAGCATGGACTTGACCTCGGCCGTCATAAACGTCTTAAGTGAAGCCATAGCTTCATTTAAGTCGTCTCGGGTGACCGAGTTCAACTCCACGGCCTCGGGCACTTCCTCATCCCGATCCCCGTCGTCAACCATACTCTTCGGGTGGTGAAACCCTTAATAAAGAGACAAGGCTCTGATACCAATTGAAAGGATCGATATGGTTGACTAGAGGGGGGGGGGGTGAATAGGCAACTACCAATTTTTAGCTTTTCTTAACAAATTAGGGTTAGCAACAAAATAGGTTGTATAGATGTGCAACTAGGAGAGCAACCTATATGATGCTAACAACAACAACACAAGCAAGCAAGCACAAAGATACAACACAAGAGAAGCTTGCACAAAGTAAAGGTAAGAAGTAACCACAAGTGGAGCCGGTGAAGACGAGGATGTGTTTCTGAAGTTCCTTCCCTTTGAGAGGAAGTACGTCTCCGTTGGAGCGGTGTGGAGGCACAATGCTCCCCAAGAAGCCACTAGGGCCACCGTATTCTCCTCACGCCCTCACACAATGCGAGGTGCCGTGATTCCACTAGTGGTGCCCTTGAAGGCGGCGACCAAACCTTTACAAACAAGGTTGGGGCAATCTCCACAACTTAATTGTAGGCTCCCAACACCACCACGGAGCTTCACCACAATGGAATGTGGCTCCGAGGTGACCTCAACCGTCTAGGGTGCTCAAACACCCAAGAGTAACAAGATCCGCAAGGGATTAGTGGGGGGAATCAAATTTCTCTTGGTGGAAGTGTAGATCTAGGCCTTCTCAACCAATCCCTAAAGAATCAGCAAGTTTGATTGGCTAGGGAGAGAGATCGGGCGGAAATGAGCTTGTGAGCAACAATGGAGCTTGGGGGAGGAAGAGGTAAGTCAACTTGGAGAAGATGACCCTCTTTTATAGTGGGGAAGAAAACAAACCGTTATGCACTCACAACCCGTGCACAAGCGGTAGTACCGCTCGGGCGAGCGGTACTTCCGCTGGCACGGAAGTTCCTGGCGCTGCGTTCAACTGATAGGTCAGGGAGGCGGTAGTGCCGCCGGAGCGGTACTACCGCTCCCACCAGCGGTACTTCCGCTTAGTGCTGAACAACAGCCGGAACCAGCGGTAGTAGAGAAAGGCAGGGCGGTAGTGCCGCCCGGGGCGGTACTACCGCTGGAAACTGCCGCTCTACTTCCGCTCGAGAGACAGAACTGTCCAGAAGCAAAATACAAGCGGTACTCAGCGCGGTAGTGAAACATCGGTAGTTCCGCCTAAGCGGTACTACCGCTCCGCACGAGCGGTACTTCCGCTTAGCTGACGCACGCCCAGTAAACCTGCGGTAGTAGGGTGGCAGTCAGGGCCGCAGTACCGCCGGAGCGGTACTACCGCGCTGAACTGCCGCTCTACTACCGCCCATTTACAGAACGTAGACAACAAGCGGAAGTGGGTATCGCACTGAACTGCGGCAGTACCGCTGGAGCGGTACTACCGCTGATCAGAGCGGTACTACCGTTTATGTTGATCTGGAAAGCTCAATGCACAAAGGAGGACAAGCTCAATTGCCAGGAAAGAACGAGGGTGCAAAAAGGACTGTGTACGTGTTGATTCCACCCAAACCTTTCCGAAGCGGACCCCCTCTTAATAGTACGGTGATCCTACGACTCAAATCCACCGAAAATGAAACACAAGAAAAACACCGTCTTCATAATAGCTCCGAGGGGCACGAATCGTCTTGTGCCATATGGCCGATTATCTGAAATGCTCAATGCACACGATTAGTCCGCAAAAGTATTGTTATCAATCACCAAAACCACTAAGGGAGAAATATGCTCTAACAAAAAGCCTCAGCGTGAAGCAAATTTGCGGCACGCAACCGGCTCCCGCAAAACAAAAACACCCCACAGCCGCACTCCCACCCACCCGCAGCTGCACGCCATCGCACACCTCCCACGTCGCTGGTGCCAGATCCGCGGCTGTCGCACCCGCCACGCCCCGCCGACAGCCGGATCTGCTTCCCCGCCGCACCCCGCGTCGACGGTGCAAGGAATCGAGCCGCCGCCATATTGCCGCGCAAATCCGCCAAAAGCCGCCGCCGCCGCTTCGTCCTCGCTGCCGCTTCCTCTCCGGCCGGCCGCTACCGGTTCTTCTCGGGGCCGTCGCTTCCTCGGAGCTGCCTGCTTCGTCATCGGCCCGCCACTTCCTCCTCGCCACCGCTGACATGGCTCCGACACGCAAGAACTCCGCGGGCTACAACGGGGCACGCACTCCGGCAACTACGGCGTAGAGTTCCAGCACACTGGCGGTCGTCCGACAACTACGGCGTGGAGTTCCAGCACGCCGGGCGCTGGTATTGGCTTGGCACCTTCACATTGGCCGACATCGCCGCCCACGCGTACGACATCGCCGTGTGGAGGCTCGGGCTCCCCCGCTCGAAGCTTAGTTTCCCGGAAATTGAGACTCAGGCGGATGCGGAGCTCGTCGGCCCACCGGTGACAATTGAGTCAAGCCCGATCCGGGCTCCTCGCATTGTTATCGACGAGCGCGGTAACATCCGTGAGAGCGATGATGAGGCCATGGCGGTGTTTGCTCGGGCACATCCGGAGTATGTGCAAGCCGAGAGAGAATTCTACCGGAAGGAGGCCGAGAAGCGCAAGAACGACGCTGAGGCAGGTCCTTCGTCGTCACAGAGCAAGAAGAAGAAGAAGAAGAATGAAGGAGGCGACAAAGTGGTCGACGTCGAGAGTGATGACTCCGATTCCACCGACTGAGACAATCAGCAGTCTAAGCTGGTAGCTTAAGCTTCATGTAGTACTTTAACTATGTTTGCAGATGGTATTTGAACTATGTTTAAATTGGGTCGAACGTTGTTTGAAATATGAATTATGGTCGAAGTAGTAGAATTAGATGTATCTAGACGCATAATACATTCACAAGTAATTCTGGACGGAGAAATTCGGTGCTTACCATCTCGAAACTCTTGCAAATTATTAATTCCAGTTTTGGTTGGAGCACTAGATAGGTGCGGAGAAGGAAAGGGTGGAGCGTGTGCGTGTGCTTTACTTTGCGTTTACCACTCACTTCGCTTGGCCGGGGTGCTTTCTTCCGCGTCACTCCCGTCCGTCCCGACCGACTGACGGACTGCTCCCCTCTCTCTCTCTCTCACCTCGCCTCGCCAGTCCACTACCAACCACGCTGACAACTCCCCTTCTCCTGCCGCCACCACCTTCCAATTCCATCTCCAAATCCCCTTCCTCCCCATACATTCCCTCCCCCCACTGCAATTGCTTCGTCCTCTTCCTCCTCCGCTGCTGCGCTGGATCCCAGGTACCCTATCCATCCAATTCCCCTCCGTCTCTCCTTCTCGGAATGCGAGCGTCTGGACTTACTGGATCTCACTCATCCTCCAGTTCGTCCCTCTTTTCCATACCCCTCCGCCATTACCCCCAATGCTTGCGCTGATTCGATTTCGCCGTCCAGATTTCAGAGTTTTTATTCATCTCCCCAGGTCGCTCTTCAGATTTAGCACAGGTGTAATTACCCGTGGCATTTAGGATGGCCTTTTAGGCTAGCTAGCTTAAGGTGGTAATCTATCTGCCCTCCTTCTCTTCTAGCTTAGCTTGCGTGCTGCTGGCGGCTTTGCCCAAATTCTTTCCATGTATGTACTGCTAGGTTGAAACCCCAATTTTTTCTGTTTCTGTGGAGAGATACTACATCTGTGGCATACGTAATCAAAGGGCGGGTTGGCCTGATGTTTATTTTCTACCCATTTCTTTGCTCTAGTGTGAACCGCATCAGGATGTCTCAAGGCCTCGTGTCTTCATACTGCTTTCCTTATTTAAGCCTGTAGCTCTTCGATTGGACATACTTAATTCTCAACAGCAAGTAAGCTCTAGGTATGGGAATGGTGGTTGGCATGTCAGTCCGCTTCACTTGATCTTGGCCACATGTCACTGTGTTGTTCTTTCTGCATAAGTAATAGTTTGAAGCTACATTCGTGTGCAAACTTGATTTGCATTTGCCTCCCCTCTAAATGCACGCACAACACGCGACCTTTGCGTGGTCTTCGTCTTGGTGGTTGCAATGTAGCTTTCTCATTAATTCCCAAATCAGCAAATAGTTCCACTATTTCTTTTATAGTATTATTAGGTTTATTATCTCCGTGAGAACGCTACGAACAGTTTGAAACAGAGGGTATTAAGTATCCACAGACCAAGCAACCAAGTTCATGTACGACCCCTTCCCTACATGACTTGTCTCCTCTTACTCTCGTACTCTATCCAAACCAATAGAAAAACCACAATCATACGTTGTTATTTTGCTCTTCACTTGGTTGTTACTTACTCGACGCAAGATTCAATCTAGTTATTGTCAGCACATCCTTGTGAAACGGATGATATTAAATGTCCACAGACCAAGCAATCAAGTTAATATAGGCAAGTGTTTCTTTGCATCTGTGACTAACATCTTCTTATCCTTTGAATGCAGGTACTTGATGATCACAAGATGTCATCAAACTCCACGCTCACAGAATCGCTTCATGAGAAAACAATCGTCTTTGGGCTTAAACTTTGGGTTGTGATTGGGATAGCTGTTGGAGCATCCCTCCTGGGTATTCTTCTTATCCTTGTTATATGCCTTACCATCCAAAGCTGGATCAGACGGTCGCGTAGGGCATTCAAGGAGCTACCAATGACCCAGATACCTTCTGCATTCAAAGACATCACAGAAGTCAGGGTGGCTGACCAATTTTCACCGAATGATTATGTTGTACATGATGGGCTTCTACTCGCCATTGAGAATGGGCTTGTTGAATCAACGGATAAAGATGCAGTTCAATCGGCGCAGGAGGACAATTCGAGGCATAGAGAAGAGAACAATCTTTCAGGTTCTTTAGTTCACACTGATGGCTGTGATGGAATTCAATCTGTTTCTGTCTGTGAACAGCCTTCTGTACATGCTACTGCCGATTCTGCGCCGTTGGACGGCCTACCTGAGTTTTCTTACCTTGGTTGGGGCCATTGGTTCACTCTCAGAGATCTAGATATTGCAACCGACCATTTTTCAAAGGACAACGTAATTGGTGAGGGCGGATATGGTGTTGTGTATCGTGGCAGATTATCAAATGGCACCCCAGTCGCTGTCAAGAAAATCCTTAACAATTTGTGAGTTTCCCTATAACGATATTTCGGTGACGAAATGGATGTCTATGGGTTTATTGTGTTGACTTTTTGGCTGGAAAGTTTATTGTGTCACCTCCTTTCTGCTTATACAAGAATTGCTTGACTTTGTGCAGAGGGCAGGCCGAGCGGGAATTCAGAGTGGAAGTTGAGGCAATTGGTAATGTTCGCCACAAGAATTTGGTCCGGCTTTTGGGGTATTGTGTTGAGGGTACCCAGAGGTCAGAATATGTCTTCATTTTTATTCTTCTTCCATTTTTCTCTAAAGCATGGCCTGTTACGTTTCTATTGTTTTAGCATCAAATAAACAAGAAAAGTCATAACATGAATTGCTTGATGTGTTTGCATAACCAGGATGCTTGTATACGAGTTTGTTAACAATGGGAATCTTGAAAGTTGGCTCCATGGAGAATTGTCCCAATACAGCTCTCTCACTTGGTTAGCTCGCATGAAAGTTCTTCTGGGGACTGCAAAGGCGTGAGTAGCTCCTTCACTAAACTCATTCTTTTCTTACGATCTCTGGACTTCCAAAATTCTGTTCATGACGCGATAGTGTGCAAGAGCAAACAAATGATCATTCTGATTGATGCGCATCGGCACATGTTTCAGTCGTAACAGCATCTGTGTTTAACTATCATACTAAGTTGTTAGCCACTAGAAATTATTGTATATACTGTTGTGAACAGAAACAAGTTTGGATTTGGATCAGCCCTGAAATATGATTACACTAAAGGTTGAGACTACACAAATTTTTTGCCAGTCCTTGTTGTTATTGTATCACAAAGGCTTTAACTAGTGCTTCTTTTTGTTGTTGCAAGTAATTAGTGCTCTTCTTTTTTTGAGTAACATGGTTATGTTCTGTTCGGTCATTAGTTAGTACTACCTCTGTCCCTTCCTTAATATAAGACGTTTTTGGGAGTAGTTCTTAATTTCACCTATAGCCTTGACGCTCTTGGAAACATCAATTTGATACAGATTCCATATTTGCCTGCAGCCTTGCATACTTACATGAGGCACTTGAACCAAAGGTTGTGCATCGTGACATCAAGGCCAGTAATATCTTGATCGACGATGAGTTTAATGCCAAAATATCTGACTTCGGTTTGGCCAAGATGCTTGGTGCTGGTAAAAGTCATATTGCTACTCGAGTTATGGGTACCTTTGGGTAAGTTTTTCATGCCATGGTATATATGAGTAATTGTCTCTTTTCATTTCCTCCAAAATTTGTCCATTATAATTCGAGAGATAAGTTTTTTTTTTAGGTGATTCGAGAGATAAGTTGTGGATGCTAACAATTAGTTTCACTCAATAACTATTCTATTCTTGTTGTACAGCTATGTTGCGCCCGAGTATGCTAACAGTGGGCTTTTGAATGAGAAGAGTGATGTCTACAGCTTTGGGGTTCTTTTATTGGAAGTTATTACAGGTAGAGATCCAATTGACTATGATCGCCCCCCAAGTGAGGTAATACTTGCAAAATCTTCTTCTGTTATGTTTGAGATCCCTAATTGTTGTCTCCATCTCTTCTTTTTACTCATTTTTCAATCTCTTCTGTTACCAAGCAACTCAGTGCCCTTCATTTATTTCTAACACAATGCTATTGCTATCACGTGTAGGTAAACCTAGTCGATTGGCTTAAATTGATGGTCGCCAACAGACGGTCTGACGAAGTGGTGGATCCACACCTTGAGAGAAGACCGTCGACAAAGGAACTCAAACGTGCCCTTTTGACAGCTCTGCGGTGTATCGATCTGAATGCTGAGAAGAGACCAAGGATGGATCAGGTCGTCCAAATGTTGGACTCTAGCGAAACAATACCTCAAGAGGTTTGATTCACAAAACACAATCCACATATGATGATTGGTTTACCTGGAAATCATGCATTTTCCTGCTATTTTCATCCATTGTATGATAAATTGGTCATTGCATGGTAGAATATACTTGTGCTGCCATGGATGCCATCTTATTTGGTTATCCTATATGCTTGTTCTACCGACTCCATTTGGCTTAGAGAGGATTGTTCAGCTTGGCTTTGAATGTTTATCGCCTACATATGCACCATGACAAAAGTTGAACACACAAGCGACTGGATTTGCAGGAACGAAGACCACGACAGAACCGGATCTCTGAGAATACTGAAACCGTGCCATTGAGGGGCAAGAACAGCATCGAGAAGAGTGATGCCCCTGAGCATGAGGAGAGGCCCCCTTGGTCAAAGAGTCGTCCATTTTCGTCCAAATGAGGTAAAGAAGAGAATGAAAGCCTAAACATCTTCTGGAGATGTAAAGATAGAGAGATACCTGCGCGCGGAAGAACATGGCGGAGAATTCTTCTGAATACGTAACAGATTGATCGATTTTTATTTTTCACCCCTCGGAGCGGGGATTTTTGCATTTGTTGATACATGGAATGGAATGTACAGTGGTGTGTATGACGGCTCAAGGATGTACAGTACTAGCTTGTAAAACGGTCTGAAAGGCTCTCAGCTGGTGTGGTTGCTGGTATGAGCTACAGACTTGTCTTATCTCTACTATCATATTGTACACATCAAGAGTATAAAGCAAAGAAAGAGAAAAAAAAAATGTCTCGTGGGTGGTTGTCACCTGTCAGTATGTGTTTCCGGTGTATGAATCTGAAAATTTCAGCCTAGAATAGAGTGATGTATCAAGTAAAGGAAGAATTATTGTCATGTGTGACTTTGATCATTGTTTGTGACCAATAAGGATGGCTATCCTTCTGGAGTTGAAATGATTGTGATTGTTTCAGAGATAAAATGATTACTACCTCCGTCTGGGTTTATTAGTCCCTTTTATATTTTGTGCTAAATTTTGACCTTAGATTTAATTAGCAAAATATAAGTTATATGCTACAAAATTACATTGGTAGATGAATATCCATTTCGGCCTCCGAGCTAGTCTTATCTCGGTGAACAGTAAAATTGAAAAAAATACTATTTTTTTTTAAATTCCAATTTTTTTAATAGAAGATATTTTAGTGCGTGGAGCCCGTGCCAAATTTCAGCGCATTTGGACATCTGAGCAGCTCTCAGCATAAGAAACAAAATCAGTCCCTAGAGTGCACGAACAGTTAACTTTTTCACATACCCTTTTTTTTTGTTGAGAGGTGCTCATATGTCCAAATGAGCCGAAATTTGGCATGGACCTCACGCACTAAAACATCTTCCATGCAAAAAAGAAATCAGATTTTTTTATTTTTTTTGTAGTATTTCTTTTGATTTTACTGTTCATGCGCGGGAGCATATGAGCTCGCGAGCCATTTAGGCACTCTCATTGGTAGATTCCTATTTGAAAGAAGTTTCCAATAATACAATTTTTTGTTGCATATAAATTATATTTTGCTAGTTAAATTTATGGTCAAAATTTGACCCAAAATGCGAGGGGACTAATAAACCCGAATAATGGTAGTACTTGCAAAGAAAGGTGTTTATCTGTCACAAGTCTTTCAGGATTCAGAAATAAAATGTTTATTTTCAAAGAAACGATTTTTTATCTACAAAATAGAAAGGATTCATTTGCCACTAGACTGTTTGGATTCAGAATAAATGAGGAATTGGATTATTATTTTTGTCACTAGTCTCTTTTGGAATTATCTTCACTAGCTCTATCTTACCTTCTTCTCAGCGCGTTCGCCTCCGCATTGCCTGCCAACTCCACCTCCATGGCGCTAGCCGGCGCCACCAACGCCACCTTCCGGCCCCGCCTGGTCACCGCCGCCGCCGACACCTCCGACACTCATACTCGCCGCCGCCACTGGAAGGCTGGCGAGTTCCCATTCCCCACCACCTCCCCCTCCTCCGGCACGCAGCGGCGCCGGAGACCCCGGACCACGGAGCGCCCGCCCCCACCTCCACCGTCCAAGGGGGAAAACCCGGAGGGGAGAGGGCGCCAGAGGCACTGGAAGGCAGGGGAAGATCCGGAAGGGAGAGGGCGCCAGAGGCACTGGAAGGCAGGGGAAGACCCGGAGGGGAGAGGGCGCCAGAGGCACTGGAGGGCGGGGGAGTTCCCGGCGGCGGCCGAGTCCCAATCCCAGTCCGGGAGGAGGGGCCGCGCTCGCACCCCTATCAAGAACGTCCAGAAGAGGCTCGACGCGCGCGCTGATGCCAAGGCCTGGGCCTGCACCGTCACCGAGGCCCTCGCCGACCGCATCGCCGCCAAGAACTGGCGAGAGGCGCTTCAGGTAATACAGTCACCAACCAGCTATACCAAACAAATTTTCCTTACAAATTTATAATTTCCCTTTTACTTTGCATCGCACCATTTCAGAAATTAATTGATTTGATTTAGAAAAAATGAATAAATATGTGTAGGTCTTCGAGATGCTCAAGGAGCAACCTTTCTACTATCCCAAAGAGGGCACCTACATGAAACTCCTCCTGTTGCTGGGGAGATCAGGCCAGCCTTCTCTAGCACAAGACCTTTTCACCGAGATGCAGCAGCAAGGAT
The DNA here is from genome assembly GCA_039707655.1 of Elymus sibiricus. Classification (NCBI taxonomy): domain Eukaryota; kingdom Viridiplantae; phylum Streptophyta; class Magnoliopsida; order Poales; family Poaceae; genus Elymus; species Elymus sibiricus. Next base: position 123,803,463 of record CM077670.1, read on the forward strand.
GCCAGCCAACTCCCGAGCTTTACACGGCCTTGATCGGGGCCTACTGCCGGAACGGCCTCCTAGACGAGGCACTCAAGCTTCTAGAAGACATGAAAGCCGCCCCGCTGTGCCAGCCTGATGTCTACACCTACAGCATCCTCATCAAGGCCTTCGTCGACGCCTCAAGGTTCGACCTCGTCAATGCTATGTACAAAGAGATGGCTGAGCGCTCCGTGACACCCAACACAGTCACGCAGAACATTGTTCTCAGTGGCTACTGCAGAGCAGGAAGACTGGACGATATGGAGAAGCTACTCTCGGCGATGCTCGAAAGTGCAAATAGTAAACCGGATGTCTGGACCATGAACATTATCCTAAGCCTGTTTGGGAACAGTGGCCAGGTTGAGCTGATGGAGAAGTGGTACGAGAAATTCCGAGGCTATGGGATCGAGCTGGAGACTCGGACGTTCAACATTCTCATTGGTGCTTACGGGAAGAAGCGGATGTATGACAAGATGTCTGCGGTGATGGAATACATGCGCAGGCTAGCGTTTCCATGGACGACCGCTACATACAACAACGTGATCGAGGCATTTGCTGAGGCAGGCGATGCCAAAAACATGGAGGACACATTTAACCAGATGCGCTCAGAGGGTATGAAGCCAGATACAAAGACCTTCTGTTGTCTCATAAACGGGTTTAGCAACGCAGCCCTTTTCCACAAGGTGGTAGGCATGGTAAAGCTTGCTGAGAGGCTCGATATACCGGCAAATACATCTTTTCACAACTCTGTTCTTGCGGCATGTGCGAAAGCGGAGGATCTGATGGAAATGGAGAGGGTCTTCAGGCACATGAAGCATATGCAGTGTGAACCAGATGCCATCACATACTCCATCTTGTTGGAAGCTTATCGGAAGGAAGGAATGACCGACAAGATGTACGCTCTGCAACAGGAGAACCCAAGTTTGGTTCCGACTGAGCTTGTCATGGTGTAACTGACCTCATGAATTGATTATGGTGTTAGAGTTCATCTGACTGAAATGAAAAATCCGTTCCTCTTCATGTCTGGAATCCATAATACAACCAAGCAAATTAGTTACTGCTAGAATTGTTTCATTTCTGTTGACCTACAAGATTAGTGTGTATATCTCTTGTTAATTGTATTGCTGTGAGGACAGAGGAGCTTCATTATATCAACTCTCAAGTGATGTGCCACTAATGTGTCACTCTTTTTAGTGTACATTTTGTTCTAGCGGTCATAATCATTTTGTTTTGGGATGTGTTTATAAGCTGATTGAGACAAGGGTTTGTGTGGAGTGAATACCATTCTAGCTTATCAGATGGAGTTGATGTATATCAGGTTCATTTTGGTTCTTGTCATGTACTCATGTTAACGGTAACTGCTAAAACAACAAGTGGTCATTTTATTCGGGGTTGCACTCAAGTAGACCTGTTTTTATTGCTAGGTGAACGATATGTGCTTTTGATTTACTACCCGTGATTTCTATAATAGCATGTATCATGTCAGGACTGAGGAGAGTTGCAGCACTCATCTTGTAGGTCTGCAGTCTGTTCAGAAATAATTTGTACTACTTGGTTTGAGAAGGTATTGACGATAAACCCATTTCTCTACCACCCTTAAATCATCTGAAGTACTCTGTTTGTTTCTTGTCTTCCCATCTCATGATTGAATCCATGGTTCAGGAACTAGAAAAATTTGATCCTGTATTCTTGCAGCGAAGCCCATCTGGAACTGGAAGATGGGGTTAAAAAACACCGTATGTTCGTACCATTCCTAAGTATAACATGCCTTCTTGTCTTCTATAAGTATAGATTTGGTGAACTAAATAACTAGTAGCATACAATCCTGGTATACATTCTGAAATTTCCATTTGGTTGCTGTAACATGCTTTTGTATTTTCTCAGTTTTTTTTTTTGCTATACAGTTTTAGGTATAAACTGGGACACAGTTATGATAAATACTCCAGATGAAGCCTGAAGACATATGATTAACCAGCTAGTGCGAGGATGCCTGCTACAAATATCAATTGGAATGCCAGAGTAAATCTTTATCCATTTACCTACTTTGGAATAATAAGCAAATAAAGAAGCAAAGATAAAAAGGGGAGAGCGAGAGAACAGAAGCCACCATTGTTATGGTTGGCAGTAAATTTTGGCTTGGAGCCACATGATACATACGTGGGTAACTGGGCATGCTACTCTATCTTAACCAGTCTGAGAATTTCTAAGCATTCTTTTGAGTATCCAGGTGTTTGTAGCCAGTATGCGCAAAATCTATTTCTAGCTGCATTCTCAATTGATGTGGAGGTAACATCCGTCAATCCATGTTGCCAGATTGTAGTCGACCCTAGTTCTTGGCACCCCCAGAAGCTTGCTTTTGAGAACAAAAAGTTGAGAGCACACTGTAATGTTTGCAAGTATGGTCGGAAAGCTGTAAATAGAACAAAAGCTAACTTACAGGAAGAACTCGACCTTTGGGTTACCATATCATACTTAGTTCCAAGCTACAGTTTAGCCCTTAACTCGAACCCACTATTCAAATTTACCCCTAATTTTAAAGCATACTCAAATTTGTCTCTCTGTTGTTATGTGCCCTTATAGAAATGTCCTTCCGTGCCGTTTGTGTCCAGTCAAAGGCTTTTGACCGTCAATGGGACGTTTCCTGGACATTTTTGCCCCTTGCTGCATATGTCACTTACACGTGGGCCCCCTCATCCTTAGGAAAAGTAAAAAAATATCTCTCACCTCTCTCTACCACTTACATGTGGACCCTAACAAAACATAGAAATAAGGAAAGGAAAAAGGGAAAATCCCTCCCACCTCTCTCCCCTACCTCACGGCCTCTCTCTCTCTCTCTCACCTCCGGCGTGCACCGACTGCCCAAGGCCGGACCGTGCGCTGCCGCCGCTAGCTCCCCACGCGCCGCAGCCCTCCGTCTCCCTTCCTCCCTCCTTGTGCAGAGCGCCACTGTCGCCGCTGCCTTCATCTCTACGCGCAATACATGCAATACACAACAGAGTACATTAAACCCTAATCTCCTAGGGTAGCATACACGCAATACACGCATATTATAATACTATAACGAATTAATACATTTTTTTGAGACAATCTCACGAAGCTCTTTATTATCTTGTCACAATGTTTCCAAGAATGAAAGTAAGATCACCGGGCTGGCCTAACCAAACATGGCGGCTAGCCCTTAAAGAGAGAGCATACATCGCTAAATTATGAGTCTCGACATTCGAGCTCCTAAACTCATGACTGAAAATGTAACTGTTAAAAAAAACTAGACCGCTCAACGATTTCTCTAATAATAGCACCATATAGACTGTTGCGTTTCCTTGCTTGATATCATCAATAACAACCTCGCAATCTAATGCCACATGGATCCGCCGCTCGTATAGATCATCTGCCAGGGCTAAAGCCTCCCTAACTGCTAGTGCTTCAAGCGTTGTTGGGTCAGAGAACCCTCCAAAAATAATTGTTATTGATGAGGGTGCAATCCAATGATTTGGTCTAACTGGTGCAAACACTGACAGTCGTATTAGAGGGCTTGTCGACAATCTGAAGATCCGATATGAATGTATCGATGAAACCGTGGGTGGATAGCGGGGTTTGAAAAATATCTTTATGTATAACCTTCCTCCTTACGAATTAAGGATACATGCCGTACTTGAGTGGATCCAATACTCGCATATACACATGACATGTGAAGAAAGTACGTATTGTAGCAACACTAGCCAGACTGAACAATCGGCCCAACCCAGCCCGGCACAAACTTCTCTCTCTCTCTCTCTCTCTCCAGCTGTCGTCTCCACCCCCGACCCCAACACCCCAAGTACCCAACCGAGCCTCTTCTCTTCCTCCGCCGCCGCCGTGCGAATCTTGAGGATTCGTGGCATGGCGGACGCCCTCGACATGTCGCTCGACGACATCATCACCAAGAACAAGCACCATCACCGCCGTGGCCGCCACAACCCAGCGTCCGCCGCCTCGGGAGGACCCGCGCACCCACGCCGCCGCTTCCGCAGCCGCGCCGCCACCCGCGCCGTCGCCGCGCCCTACCACCAACTCAGCCTCCAGCAGCAGGTCTATTCCTCCTCCTCATCCCCTTCTTCCTCGTGATTAAGTAGACGGACACCCCGTCCACCGCCTGTCAGCGAGCAAAGTACACTGCCAGCCTCGAGCTCACTCAAATCTTCTTTCCTCACTCATGGTCATGAGGAGCACAGGTGCCGCCGGCCTTCGGATATGTTGCCCAGCCGATGGCCATGGTGACGGCGCCGTCTGCCTTGGACTCGCCCACCAAGCTCTACATCTCCAACCTCGACTACAACGTCTCCAACGAGGATATCAAGGTCGCTAACGCTCCTACTCCTACGTCCAGTCTTCTCTGCTGTAATTAATAATCCCTAAAAACTGCACTTTCCTTGATTTGCTAAAAAAACTCGTGATTAATCCATTTGCTAAAAAATAATACTAGTAATTAATGATCCCTAAAAACTGCACTTTCCTTGATTTGCTGTCCCTAACAAACTCGCCGTACATACATTAACTCAAGAAATTTCAATGAGTACGTAGGTAATTCATCATCCGCAGCTTTTTCTAATCGACTAAAACCTCTTTTTTTTAATGGCTTGCATTCTTCACTGACACAATCATGTTCTAGCTTATGTAGTTGAAATTTGCTTTCTTTCACCTTACTGTTAGGTACCGTCAGTCAATGCTGAGAGTTATTTATCTTTAGGCGTTCAAAGCAACCACAAACTTCTATCTGTTTATCGTCTCCTTCTCCTAAAGTTTCTCTACAATGTGTACTTCGCTCAGGAACTGTTTTCTGAGATGGGTGATATCCAGCGCTACTCCATTAACTATGACAAGAGTGGAAGATCAAAGGTTTGCACCCCCCCCCCCCCCCCCCCCCCTCTCCCCGGCACACACATGCACTTTCTTCAGCTTCTACTTTGTTTGAATGGTCATGATTCATCTCCATTACTGGATCTCCATTTTTCCAGAGAACTGCAGAGGTTGTATTTTCAGCAAGATCATCTGCTGTAGCTGCTCTTAAGAAGTACAACAACGTGCATCTTGATGGCAAACCTATGAAAATTGAAGTCATTGGGATAAACATTGAGGCACCTGCACCCATACCTGCTATTTTCGCTTTGGCTCCACCGCCTGGAAACTTCACTTTTCCTTCCAAAAGGTTTGTAGCATCTACCCCAGGTGCTATGCAGAAACTATTTATATTGTAGGACCTCAACATCATAGAAAGAAGAGAATGCAAAATTTGCCAACATAGATGGGAGCTGAATTGGCTCCCTTTTGAAACAGCCATAGGTAGTTATCATTATGTTAAAACTTCATTGCCGTATAAATCAAGAATTTCAACTGTGTATTACTCTGAAGATTTTGAGCAAGTGACAAATCAGTAATAAAATTTGCAGTGGACCTGAAATGGGCGTTAGTGGTCGAGGATGGTCTCGTGGCGGAGGTGGGTTCAGTGGTCGCAGCGGAGGTGGGTTCAGTGGTCGTGGCGGAGGTGGGTTCAACGGTCGTGGCCGGGGGCGTAGCGACCGTGGGCGAGGGAAGGGAGGGGGTGGCAACCTGGAAATTTCTGCTGCAGATCTCGACGCCGACTTGGACAAGTACCACTCAGCTGCAATGCAAATCAGCTAAATGGATCTGGCGCTGCCTTGAGCGTGTTCTTGTTTTATTTGTAGTGATATATGGCCCTGACCTATATTAATTGGATAACGATCTTTATGCTGAACTGGCATGGTAGAAGGTAGCATGGTGATGAAAATGGAGGGGAACATGTTTGTGTGATGAGGTGCCATTCCTTCATTTGCAATATAGCAGGAGGGAGAGAATTAGTCTATTTGAGATGAGATTTTCTGAAGCGCAATAACATTCAAGTTCCTGTTTGACTGGTTTATGTCTTGTTCTTCTTGTTGTTAGCTGATTTGTGGCATGTTGCTTTGACAGTTGATTGATTTGTTATTGAATTATCAGGGGAGGTTGTAGCCTTTGGTGATCTCCACCAGAGAAGGGAGGATGCTGAAACTAGAGTTACAGCAAATCAAATCAAACCACGTACGAACAAGTAGAGAGTAGTAGCCCTAAATATATATGTATAGCTGGAGTGTAATTAATGATTAATGTTCATGGAGCACTGTTATGAATCAAAAAGAAAAGAAAAGAAGTTCCTATGGATGATGGGTTGCTGCGCACGAGGCGTCAGTCGTTCCTCTCAGGCTCGGGCGCGGGCGGACCGGACCTGTGATCGAGCCATGCGATGATGTCGATGAAGACCTTGTCGATGTTCTCTGGAAGCTCGCCGGAGGTGAGCGCGTGCCACATGCCCGGGTAGAGCTTGAGCGTCTTGTCCGTGCTGGGCGCCTCCCGGCAGAGGAGCTGGCTGACGGAGGGGTCCGTGACGCTGTCGCCTCCCCCGTGCACGACAAGGAAGGGCAGCGTGACCTGCGTGAGCACCTCGCTCTCGACGCGGAGGCTGGCCCGGAGGAGCTCGTGCGCCGTCTTGAGCCGCGGCCGGCCCTTGTAGCAGTAGGGGTTCCGGTGGATCTCGTCGCGCTTGGCCTGCGTCCTGTAGGCGGCGCCGATGACGTTCCTGGTGGGCACCACCTTCCACGTCGGGATGAACCTGGTCACGGTCTCCAGCACCTTGATCACCGCCGGGTGCGGTTTCATCTCCTCCGTGATCTTGCACATGGGCGCCACCAGCACGGCGCCCGTCCAGTAGGACGGCCGCGCCCGGTGGAGGAGCAGCGCCACCGCGCCGCCCATCGACTCGCCCAGCAGGAACCGAGGCAGCTGAGGAGATTGGTTAGCGACGACGGCGCTGAAGTATGCGTCGCAGTCGCCGAGGAGGACGTCGAAGGAGGGGACGTAGCCCCTGAGGCCGTCCGACTTGCCGTGGCCCTCGTAGTCCATGCCGTAGACGGCGTAGCCGGCCTGCGCCAGCCGAACCCCGGTGCCGCGCATCGTCACGCTGCACTCCACCGCGTACCCTGCATACGTCGATCAATAATGTCGTTGGTGCTAGCTTTAGCTTAATTAATCAGCTCAATTGATGAAGGTACTAGCAATTATTGTACGTGCTAGCGATCGATTAACGTACGTACCGTGGCACATGAAGACGAGGGCCTTGATTGGTGTGGCGTTGGCGGGGAGCCATCGGCAGGTGAAGAGCTTCATCCCGCGCGCGTTCTTGATGTATTCTTCCTCGTATTCGTAGCCATCATCAACGTTGCTGCTGCTGAGCTTGGTCATCATCGAGAAACTAATCAAGATCGAAATTGTCTGAAGGCAGGAGAGGGCATGGGATCGGAGTACGCTCGTATTTATAGATAGATAGATGTGGGTGCATGTTTAAATTGGTACGTACGTAGTTACAGATCGATCGTACAGGGTGTGGATTGCGCGCGTTTCTTTCGTCATTTGTACGTGCGGATCAAGCAAATGCAACAGATTTAATCACCGATCGACGTCGCAAATCGCAACCGACATTCACATGTGGACTATACGTGCGCGCGCACAACTTATATTTATATAGTATACTAATACTATGGATATGGATATGGATGGAGTTGATTATTACATAGACGGTTTTATTCCCAACATTACATTAGTTCACTCCCCTCGATAGATCCACTTGGAAGAAAACTATTTCCACTTGTGTTTTCCACCAAAGAGGCCATGCTTCCCTCCAAAGAGGCGCATGTGCTTGCCATGCTTGAACTTGCCGCCATGGCCATAACCGTAGCGTCCATGCTTCTTGAACTTGCCGCCGTAGTGATGATGGTAACCTGCAGGACGGTGGTAGTATCCGCCGTGGCCGTGATGGCCATGGCTCAAGTGGTGCGCGCCATAGGCCGCCGCCGCCGCCGCACCGCCGGCAACAAGCAAAGACCCTCCGTGACCTGCACGATCGATACCCATTCATGATAGATCCATGGATCAAGTAGCTAGTTAGCTTATCAAGGTATACGTTAGGTAGGTGGTCATCGATGGATACGCACAAACCGTGATAGCCACCTTGATGGTGTGGATAGCTGGAGGGTGGATACCCGTATGCTCCTGCTGAAGGATAGCCGTGCCCATATCCCTGTGGCTGTGGAGGGTAATAGGCCGGAGGGCATCCATGCCCGGCTTGTGGAGGAGGGTATGCAGGGTACGCGATGGGCGGAGACGAGTAGGCGCTTGGGCAGTAGCCCCCAAGCCCTCTGCTGTTTGTGTCGCTACCGTTCTCCCTGTTTCCACCTCCCATGGAGATAGCTCGACTGGTCGATGGTGTTCATCCTGTCCATGTGCTGATGCTTTACTTATAGCCTTGGCGAGGTAGCACTCCCAGCAAGCATCTTCTGAAATTCCTTCTCGATCGGAATCGCTAGCTAGCTAGCTTTTGCTTTCAATGGACGGAGCAAGTTAACTGCGTACGTGCAGCTTCTCCTTTCGTGGGATTCCATTTGATATCCTTCTTTAAGGCCAGAAATATTGCAAGAGTGTGTATCGAACATATTCCATCTCGTTTTACATATCCTTCTCGTGTCTCATCTCGACAAGTAGAAAGCGTGCATCCACTTCCTCTATGGCCTCATGTACCTAACTTGATTATTCGCACGTACTCTCGACCTTTTTTTCGTGCCCTAATTAATTTATCGCCTCAAACCGAATCAACAATTCTACCATCTTCTTATAATGTTCTATCAAGGTGTGTACCATCCATGAGTACAAGATTATAACACAAAATACATCAACGACTTTGATGACATGTCTCGCAACCGTTGTTACAAACCCAACCTATTCATACCCTCCCCACTGCAGATAGTTAGGGCTGAAACGTGTGTGATGTTCTAATCGCAACAGTGGTCGTGTGTGAAGTGTTAGGTTAAAAGTTGGGGTACATCACACATGGGTTCCTTGAATCACTATTGTAGATTGCGTCATCGCACACTTAGTTGCGAACCGTCGCCTTGCTATGTTGTATGATAAGGGGAGGTGGGTGGGGGGGTGCATCGCACACGTTAAGGCACAACCATGTGCAATAGGTCGATAGGCCTGGTAGTAAATATGTGCGATGAGTTGACGGTTGAGCTATCACAAACAATCAACCAGAGTAACACGTGGGAGGTCTGTCATACATCCCACATGATTTGGAGGGAAGAAACGTCTACGTTCGAACCTCTTATCACACACGATTAGATTCATCACACACGATTTGCCAGATATAAATGTATGTGTTCCAACCACATAGCACACATGATCCGACACACACAATTGTGTTAGATGGGGTCATTCATCGCACATGATGTGGCGCGGGGAGTGTGTGGGTTACTTAGTCATGTTGTCTACCACATAACTGTGTGTGATTGTTCGTCCATCCCACACGCTTAATTTGTCCCAATCATGTGTGTTGCAGATGTTAGCTGCCCACACACCTTTGTATGGAACCATGTGCAATAAAATAACTCAATGAACAGATCCATTAGTCTATTATTTATTCCCTGTAATAAGTAAATTCATATTTTATATCTAACAAATGTTCACCATGATTTCAGATCCAACACAATATATTTCACATACATCAAATGCCCACTAGGATTTCATAACTGACATCACAATACATCATATAGTTAGTACCACAGTACACAAGCACCAAATTAATCATGCACCGCATAATCATTTCACATTTATCATTTAAAACCTTTGGAAAGTATGGAGGACCATGAAGATGCTGCAGAGATGGCTAAGCCCGGCGCCTTGGGAGAGTTGGGGACTGAACCCTCCGTCCGGACGGGGGAGATGCTGGACTCGGACGTCGCCCGCTCCCTCTCAGTGGTGGATAAGGGCCCAGGTGACGAGGTGAATGGGCAGCTACAGTCGGAGATGGTCTTGGCAGGTATGACTAGACAGGAGGCTTTGGCCTTTGCTAAGCTGAAGATGTTTTGCTCCAACATTGTGAAGAAGCTTGCCCCCCCCCCCCCCCCCCCCGCGCTCAAAGAAGTTCAGGCAGCTTCGGCTAGTCAACTGGACATCGAGCTTACCACTCCGAGGAGAGCTACTCGTGCGGCCAAGCGCTCAGCACACGTGTCAATTGCCAAGGCAACACCGACCGAGAATGTGCTCCTACGTGCACTTGGGATAGTCCCGGAGGATTTGGCTGTGGATGATGAAGCCGTGCAGGAGCTCAAGGAGCTCTTTGACTCGCCACTTCATGACCAGCACGTGAGAGTGATAGCTGCCCTGTTTGGCAAGACCAAGCTACCCCACAAACAAGAGGGTGGGATCGGCAGTGAGATAGCGGCTTGCTAAAGCTGCGGTGGGCGGTTGGTGTTTACTTCCTCCTATGGATTTAAACCCATCGATATTGTGCTGGAACGTTCGAGGTTTGAACAATCCGGCGAAGAGGAAGGCGGTGAAGGAATTTCTTGATACGGTCAAGACTGCTATTATGTGTTTGCAAGAGACTAAGCTTGATGTAATTGATCAATTTGCTGTTATGCAATGTATGGGACCATCCTTCGATGGTTTTGCTTACCTCCCGGCGGTGGGGACGCGTGGTGGCATCTTGCTTGCATGGGATTCCACGGTGGTCGACATTGACAGTTTCTAGTTGGATGATAACTTCATTACAGGAAGGTGGCCCAAGATAGGCAATGCTTGGTGGATCATGGTGGTTTACGGGCCACAAGGAGACGAGCTTAAAACTAAGTTCCTCTCAGATCTCGAAGCGAGAAGAGGACTTTGCCCGGGACCGTGGATGGTTTTGGGCGACATCAACATGATTCTGAGGGCGTTCGAAAAGAGTAACACTAATCTTAATAGAGGCATGATGAACAAATTCTGAAGATTTGTGGATGATAACGAGTTGAAGGAGCTTTACATGCACGGGAGGAGGTTTACGTGGTCCAACGAAAGAGAGGTGCCAACCTTAACTAAAATTGATCGGATGCTGGTTTCCGTGGACTGGGATTTAGAGCACACGGAGAGCTTGCTGCAAGCTCTGTCTACGGGCATCTCGGACCACGCACCATTGCATCTCACCACGAGCGCACCTTTCTTTCAAAAGAAGAGATTCCGATTTGAACTCTTCTGGACACAGCTAGAAGGCTTCGAGGAAGCAGTGAGAGAGGCTTGGAAATGCGATAACACCATTGTTGATCCGTTCAAGCGTTTGGATGCACTTTTCAGAAACACAGGGGCAGCGCTGCAAGCTTGGGGACAACGCAAGATGGGAAACATTAAACTCAAGATGGCTGTTGCCACTTGGGTCATCTACAGGCTAGACCTCGCTCTTGATCGCAGAAATCTTACGGAGAATGAAAACTGGCTAAGGCGCACGCTCATGTTATCGCTGCTAGGTCTGGCTTCGTTGGAGCGCACCATAGACAGACAAAGATCCAGATTTCGTTGGCTAAAAGAAGGGGACGAGAATTCTAAATTCTTCCAAGCAGTGGCCAATGGCAGACGTGCTAAAAACTACATTACGCGTGTGAAGCAAGGAGATGAGATCATTACAGATCAAGGTAGAATGGAAGACATCTTCACAGAATCCTTCGAAGCGCTACTGGGCACGGCTCAGGCTAGGGATCACACTCTGGATCTTGACTACCTGAACATGGAGCGAGTTGATCTTAGTGAGTTAGAAGGAATTTTCACGGAGGAGGAAGTTTGGACCACCATCAAAGATATGCACACTGACCGTGCACCCGGTCCGGATGGGTTCAACACTACTTTCTATCAGCGTGCTTGGCACATCATAAAGCACGATGTCATGGCGGTTTTTCTCAAGATTTACGTAGGAGATGGAAGAGGATTTGCGAATCTTAACCGAGCGTTGATCGTTCTTATTCCTGAAAAAGTCGACGTCGAGCGTGTGGGCGACTTTCGTCCCATCAGTTTGCCCCACAGTATGGCCAAACTTTTCGCGAAGGTCTTGGCGTCTAGAGCTCGCCCACGGATGAAAGACATTGTCACTTTCAATCAGTCGGCGTTTATAAAGGGAAGAAATCTACATGATAACTTTTTACTTGTGAGGCAAGTAGCAAGGAAGCTCTCGGCCAGGAAGATCAAAGGAGTGTTTGTTAAGTTGGATATCACTAGAGCGTTTGATTCCCTTTCCTGGCCGTTTCTCTTTCAAGTTGTATGTGCATCAAGTGCCCCCTTAGTGGTTTTGAAGTATTGAAGACAAATAGGTTAAGGGACTAATGTGTTTGTGAGTGTACACAGGTGAAATAGTGTAACGCCCCGGACACACCCGCCGGTGGTCGTTACTCCTGGCGGGATCTAGACTGGCCCCACAAATTAATACTAGTCTTTTCTACACACTTTGTCCTCACTCGTGCGCACCCGGGACCAACTTCCCTATCGGTCACCCATCCTGAAATTACTCCAAGCTGAGCACGCTTAACTTTGGAGTTCTTTCCGAATGGGATCCCGGAAAAGAAGGAATTCCTTATTGATATGAGTAGTCTATCATCCCTATTAAGCCAGGCTATCACAAATAGTCCCTGAAGACTTGGTTTAACTCATGAAAGTCGACCCCTAAAAATGTATTTCTTCAAGTGAAGAATTTGGTACGGCCTTTGATGAAATTGATGTGAAGACTTGGAAGCTTGAAGACTTTTGTTTTCGTAGTTTCTTTTTCTTCTTATTTGAGTCATAGAAAAAACCGTACTGTTAAAGGGGGTCTAGGCACTGGCGGAGGACCCCGGTGGGCAAGGTGTGGCAGCCGCCACACCTTGATCCCGAGCAAAAAAAAATTATACCTATGTATACGCTCGATCGACGGCTGGCTAGAGCTGGAAAAAATCGCTGATAAAAGGAGAAGGCCGTCGCTGCTTTATATGGGCCACGCAGCCACATATAATTGGGCCTAACCTAATAATTGGGCCTAACCTAAGCGACTAAGCGAGCGACTTCACGGCCGGCAAGACACGAACGAATCGAGCCAGGCAGCCAGCGCCCCAGTCTAGTGCACGCAGGCAGCCAGCCGCCAAGAACCCTAGCTAGAGCGGCGGCGGCGGCGGCGGCCAGGACCAGGCGGAGACGCGGAGTGGTGGCCGGCGGGACGACGTCACGGCGGAGCCGCGGAGGGCGGCTGTGCATGTCGAGCAAGCGACAGGGGCGGATGGGCGCAGCCGCGTGTGGCTGCGGCCTAGCGGGCGGCGGCACGGCGCGGCGGTCGCCAGCTCCGCGTCCTTCACGACCGGCAAGGCAAGAAACTCTCTCGTGTTTGTTCTTCTCTTCTTCTGTTGTTATCTTGAGAACAAGAATGCTGCTGGTCATTGCTTGTTTGTTACTCACGATCGATGTTTCATTATTTCTTATTGTTTTTTATACAGAAAAAATCGTCAGAAGGTGGAAAGCAGGGTGGTTCTCTTCATAAAAAGCTCAAAAAAGGATAAGCTTGTAGCCTAGCGTCTCTTAATAAAGTGCAAGCCAGTAGAAGATGGAGAGGAAGGGGAAGGGCTAGCAAAGGGGAGAGGTATATGCAATGTAGTGATTTTAGTGACAATTTAATGTTGTGAATTGCAAATTTGACAAGATATTTTTGAAGTACTTGGTAGTGGCAGTGGCTCTAATCCAAGTACCCCATCAAGATCAAGTGAATTCTGCGGAAGAAGAGAATGCAAATTTTATGCTAGCCGAACAAGTGGAAGAACAGATTGCAGATTCAGTTGAAGCTATAGTAGAAGAGAATATTGAGGTTCTAGGAGCTGAAGGTATAACTGCTTTTAGTCTAGATTACATAAATGGTGATCCAGGACTTCGCATTCCAATTGATAGATTTGTCCCAAACATTAGAGATGATGTTAGATTTGCTTTTGCATCAAAAACAAATTTTATGCTTAAGAGTTCGCCACACCTTAATTTTTTTTCGTCCTCCGCCTCTGGGTCTAGGTGATATACATATCACATTTCCAAAGTGATGCTCAAACCTATACACACTATTACCGCTTCGAGTGAAGCCTTTGGAAATCTCCGGAACAACTGCCGAATTTGCTAGTGACAGTGACGCAGTTCATCTGGTCGCTGACGAATTAGGTCAGGCTGAGGAGTTAGGATTTCGCCAGTGCGATCTGTCTATCGTGAGGAAATTGAGTGCCCCGACGAAATTGAGAGTTCAATTTTTTCGACCATTGCTGTGCCGTGTGCCAGCTGTCGAGTGGGTTCTCATCCTGACAACGGTCATGTCCGAAGGGGCATTTATCATTTCATGTCGGGTTGCCTCCTGGTTATAAATAGTCACCCCCCACAACTACTTGTTGGTTGGCTACTCTAGAGAGAACTTGACACTTGTCATTTGAGAGCAACCCTTCCTCTGACGACTTTGAGAGAAACCCAAGTGAGGAAAAACCCAACCAGAGCCAAAGTGATTGAGCATCACTGAAGAAGTTGATCTGTGTGATCCGACGCCTGTTACCTTTGAAGACTGTCATTCTTCCAGACGGTTAGGCGTCATGTTCTGAGCACCCAAGAGTAATTGTGGCATGCCGGTGAACAAGTCTGTGAAGGTTTTGGAAGTCTACCTTGAAGACTTACCACGAGTGATTGGGCGAGGTCTAAGTAACCTCCGAGGTCTAAGTGGCCACGAGTGATGCTCAAGAGGAATACGGTGAGGACTAAGTGTCCTCCGAGGTAAAACTCAGCTGCCTCAACCAGACGTACAATTGATACAGCAACTGGAACTGGTCTACCAAATTGCTGAGTCTTCACCAAGCCTACTTGGTTTCAAATTCCTCACCCCTTACCTTTACGCTATTCCGCTGCTGAAGAACTTGTGTCTTACATTTCTGAAGAATTTGAACTGAAGACTTCCATCATGCTGTTTTCCATTTCTTCAGTTCATCTTCCTCATGCTTGACTGCTTGTATGATTACATTTTCTTCACTTGTATGTATCTTGTATGCATGCTTTCTGTATCTGTGATGATTTAGTTTCTCTCCTGTTTTCTACTTCTTCTCTCTGAGATTCGTCAAAGTCTTCACCAAGCGCTAAGGAAAGGGGACAGAAGAAGATTCGACACGTTCGCCATTTGCACGGCCTGGTCACTATGGAAGCAAAGGAACGCTCACGTGTTTAACAGAGTGTAGCGGCAGGTGGGAGCCCGTGCGTTTTCCCAGATGATCTTAGATGAGATGAAGAATTGGAGAGCGGCACGCAATGGAGTGGGCGGTTTAGACCGTTTTGTGAGAGATTAGTTTAGTGTGTGAGTGTGGGAGTGCCTTTGTAGATGTTCGCATCTACTTAGGATCTTGTATTAAACTTCTTCCTTCTATAAAAATATGGTACGCAATTTGCGTACTCTCGAAAAAACCTTTGGAAAGTGGCATCATAGATGATAAAAAGACAGATGAATCTCATCTGGAAATCTGCTGAAGCGGAAGGTGAATTTTGCGCCTTCACTGATCTTGAAAGTGCGCGCAACTCTAGGCCAGCGCCTGTGGATGATCGCCCGCCCGTTCTTCGCCCTCTTGAGAAAGACTTCAACATTGTACCGCGAGTGTTGTATGAATACCCTCCTTGCCTCTTGAGCATATATGTGGGTTTAGAGATAATTATCAGTGAACTGCTTTAGAAAGCACTGAAATTAAAGACATCCATAAATTTATTATCTTAATATTCAAATATTGTGTGTAAGAAAAAACAAGGTAATGAAGTTAGTACTATCCTTTGGTTGATTGATGTTTCCTTCATTTCGCAAACAAAGAGTTTGTTGTTTTTCCTCGCTATTTCTTTATCCTAACAATCTTTCTGAGTTTCTTGACTTGAGCAATATTCATAGATATCTCATTTCCTCGCTATTTTCACTTTTTTGGGGAAGCAAAAAACATAGTTTGTACTTCACGCAGAAGCACAACTGTGCTTTACATGAAAGCATCATTGTACTTCACCGTGAAGCACAACTGTGCTTTCACACTATGTACTTCACGCGGGAAATCACATGTAAAAAACCTGAAGAAACAAAAAAACCAAGAGAAACCTAGAAGAAACTAAGAAAAATCACTAATCCAAATCCAAAAACACGATAAAACAATAAAAACTAAAAACACAGGCAGAAAACAAAAAGGCGGCTACTAGGAATCAGTCGAATGATTTTAGCACCCTGATCAGCTGCTTTCTAAACCGTGGGATCGTGATCGTACGCTCACTTGTTCGATTAGTACACCATCCTTATCCATGCCTCCCGTCCCTGCACGTCAGTCGTGCGCCATAGCTGGCCGCTCCTCACCACCCTCGTAACAGCCCGCTTGCATCCAACAACCCTTGCCAACTTCGTAGTTCGCTTGCATCCAACTCCTCGCAGAAGCATAGGATGGCCCTCGTAGCTCGATCGCTAATAGCTCCCCTTAGTTGTCTCCTCGAAGCAGCGTTGGAGCACGCTTGCCGTTGCCATCCTCGCCGACAGCGCCGTTGTCCAATGCCATCCTCGCGAACAAGGTACACAATTGCATGTTTCAACGTAGCATCGGCCCCTATCGCCGGCTTGCACACTACAAAATTTGCTCTATTCAGTGACAAAAACTCTGGCGACGAAACAAGAAACATCGCCAAAGATCATTTTTTGTGATGGTCAGGGTGTTTTCCTCCCGGGATAGTGCTGGAATTTAGTCTATTTTTGGGCCAGCCCAATAGCATTTTCAGAATTCTTAATAAATCCTAGAGGCCCACTTAGCCCATTCATGCATGGCAAGAGGTGGGACTATAGTTTAGTCCCATACTGCTCACCTAGTTGGAGTTAGACCTCCTTATAAGGGAGGTTGTTTCTCCACATGTATGAGGATGAGAACAAGAGAGACATTCACGCATGCTCCTCCTCCGCCGCCCGCCTCGCCACGCCACGCCACGCCTCGTCACGACGCGCCGCGGGTTGCGGGAATGAGCCGTTGTCTAAATTTTTGCCACGCACGACTGATATACGAAAGGTCACACGGGAGCTGAAAAGTTTTGCTTTAGTGGAGATTGAATACGAACGCTGCACCCTTCGGCTGCTGCCTGTTCGTTTCGTCTCCCTCTTTTGCTTCACTTCCTGTCACAGCCTGTTCGCCTCCTTCTCATGTGCCTATTAAAGAGAGGTCGCTTCTCTCCAGAGAGACGCATCAGAACATCATCTTCCTCACGCTAGCGAGTTCCAAACTCTGAGCTGCTGCTAGGTTCTTCCCCATCCCGGCTTGCGGCGTGCACCGCAGGTTGGGACAGTAGGCCTCCGAAACCCCGCTACTTTGAGTTCTGTACAGGAGAAGGGTGATAAGGTTTTTGGGGAGCCCTCTGCGCGACTACTGACTTCTTCATCACGGACGCCACGGCCGCCGACGACCACTTCTACTTGTAGACTGCGTTGGTATTTCCCCGAAGAGGAGAGGATGATGCAGTATAGTAGAGATAAGTATTTCCCTCAGTTAAGAACCAAGGTTATCAATCCAGTAGGAGAACCACGCAAAATCCCTTTAGCAGCACCTGCACGCACAAAAGCAAACACTTGCACCCAACGCAAATAAGAGGGTTGTCAATCCTCTTAGCGGTTATTTGCAAGGATTAATTCTGATAGTGATAGATAGATAAAGTAAAATACTAAATAAAATAAAAGTAAATAAATTGCAGCAAGGTATTTTTGTTTTTAACATATGATAAAAGTAGACCCGGGGGCCATAGTTTTCACTAGAGGCTTCTCTCTCGAACACATAGCATACGGTGGGAAAACAAATTACTGTTGGGCAATTGATAGAAAAGCAAATAATTATGACGGATTCATGGCAATGATCATGTATATAGGCATCACGTCCAAGACAAGTAGACCGACTCCTGCCTGCATCTACTACTATTACTCCACCCATCGACCGCTATCCAGCATGCATCTAGGGTATTAAGTATGAAACAGAGTAACACCTTAAGCAAGATGACATGATGTAGACAAAGTAAACTCAAGCAATATGATTAAACCCCATCTTTTTATCCTTAATGGCAACAATACAAATACGTGTCATGTCCCTTTCTGTCACTGGGATTGAGCACCGCAAGATTGAACCCATCACAAAGCACCTCTCCCATTGCAAGATAAACCAATCTAGTTGGCCAAACCAAATCGATAGATCGGAGAGAAATACAAAGCTATAACAATCATGCATAAAAGAGTTCAGAGAAGACTCAAATATTTCTCATGAACAATCTGATCATAAACTCACAATTCATTGGATGCCAACAAACACACCGCAAAAGAAGATTACATCGGATAGAACTCCAAGAACATCGAGGAGAACAAGGTATTGAAGATCAAAGAGAGAGAAGAAGCCATCTAGCTACTAGCTATGGACCGGTAGGTCTGTGGTAAACTACTCACACATCATCGGAAGAGCAGCAAGGTTGATGAAGAAGCCCTCCGTGATCGATTCCCCCTCCGGCAGAGTACCGAAAAAGGCCTCCAGATGGGATCGTGGAAGAACAGAGGCTTGCGGCGGCGGAAAGGTTTTCTCTTCTGTCTCTCTGGTATATTGGGAATATTTGGGAATTTATAGCACTGGAATTAGGTCAGGATGTGCCACGAGGGGCCCACAAGCCTTGGGGGCGTGCCCTACCCCCCAGGGCGCGCCTCCCGAGCTTGTCGCTCCCTCGTGGCTCTTCTGGTCTTCTCCCGAAGCTTCGAGGGTCCCTTCTGGTCCAGAAAAAATTAATCCAAAGTTTTTTCTTCATTTGGACTCTGTTTGATAATGATTTTCCGAAAAGGCAAAAACAAGCAAAAAACTACAACTGGTACTGGGCACTGGGTTAATAGGTTAGTCCCAAAAAATGATATATAATGGCATATAATTGCATATAAAACATCCAAGATTGATACTATAATAGCATGGAACAATAAAAAATTATAGATACGTTGGAGACGTATCAAGCATCCCCAAGCTTAATTCCTACTCGTCCTCGAGTAGGTAAATCATAAAAACAGAATTTTTGATGTGGAATGCTACCTAACATGTTTCATCATGTAATCTCTCTTACGGTATGAATAATAAGATCCGAATGATTCAAAGCAATAGTCTATAGTTTGATATAAAGCCATCAATACTCAGGCATACTAATAAACGATCATGTCTTTCAAAATAAAAATGCTAAAGAAAGTTATCCCTACAAAATTATATAATCCTGTCATGCTCCATCTTCTTAACACACAATATTTATCATGCACTACCTCGATGACAAGCCGAGCAATTGGTTCATACTTTTTAGCGCGCTTCAGCTTTTTCAACCCCCACGCAATACATGAGCGCAAGCAATGGATATAGCACTATGGGTGGAATAGAATATGGTGGTAGAGATAAATAAGGGGAAGTCAAAAAATAAGAAGATAGTCTCACATCGAGGAGGCTAATCAACGGGCTATGGAGATGCCCATCAATTGATGTCAATGCAAGGAGTAGGGATTGCCATGCAACGGATGCACTAAGAGCTATAAGTGTATGAAAGCTCAACATGAAAACTTTGTGGGCGTGCATCCAACTTGCTTGCTCATGAAGACCTCGGGCATTTGAGGAAGCCCATCATCGGAATATACAAGCCAAGTTCTATAATGAAAAATTCCCACTAGTGTATGAAAGTGACAAAATAGGAGACTCTCTACATGAAAAACATGGTGCTACTTTGAAGCACAAGTATGGAAAAGGATAGTAACACTGCCCCTTCTCTCTTTTTCTCTCATATATTTTTTCCTCTTTTTTTTCATGGACTCTTTTTTTGGCCTCCTTTTTTTTCTTTTTTTCCTCACTGGGACAATGCTCTAATAATGATGATCATCATACTTCTATTTACTTAAAACTCGAAAAGAAAATTACAACTCGAAACTAGAACAAAATATGACTCTATATGAATGCCTCTGGCGGTGTACCAGGATGTGCAATGATACTAGCGTAACACGTATAAAAAAACGATGAACAGTGGCTGAGCCACAAATACTATGTCAGCTATATGATCATGCAAAGCAATATGACAATGATGATGTGTGTCATACAAACGGAATGATGGAAGTTGCATGGCAATATATCTCGGAATGGCTATGGAAATGCCATGATAGGTAGGTATGGTGGCTATTTTGAGGAAGATATAAGGAGGCTTATGTGTGATAGAGCGTATCGTATCACGGGGTTTGGATGCACCGGCGAAGTTAGCACCAACTCTCGATGTGAGAAAGGGCAATGCACGGTACCAAAGAGGCTAGCAAATTGCGGAAAGGTGAGAGTGCGTATAATCCATGGACTCACATGTGACACCCCCGACTTAATCGTGCACTAATCATACACGCAATGCACACGATCAAGCCTAAGGACTCACGGGAAGATATCACAACACAACTCTAAACACAAATAAAATAATACAAGCTTTATATTACAAGCCGGGGGCCTCGAGGGCTCGAATACAAAAGCTCGAGTCATACAAGCATCAGCGGAAGCAAAAGTATCTGACTACAGACACAAAGTTAAACAAGTTTGCTTTAAGAAGGCTAGCACAAACAGCGACACTGATCGAAAAGGCGAAGGCCTCCTGCCTAGGGCCTCCGAACTACTCCTGGTCGTCTGGGATCTTCACGTCGTAGTAGCAGCCTCCGGGGATCTCCTGTTCCTGGACTCCGGCATCTGAATGCAGCAATCGGGTATGGGGGAAAAGAATAGCAAAGCAACCGTGAGTACTCATCCAAAGTACTCGCAAGACTGACATCAGAACTATGCTAAAATGCATCGATATCAAAGGAATGGGGCTATATCTTTGGACTAAACTGCAGAAATGCTGGAACAGAGGGGGAGAGGCCTAGCCTATCGAAGACTAGCATCTTGAAGCAATTCTTGCAGCATCAGAAGAGAGTAGAGCGAGATAATATATACAACAGTTATATTTAGCAATGCCCTGAGATCCTTCCTCGAATACCCTGCGGGAAAGTGATCTCGAGAGCAGTAGTAACAGTTTAATATTGTGACAGTATCCATTTGTAGTTGTAGCAGATCAAGATACAACTCCGAGCGTCCTGTTACCGTGGACACGGCTATTCGAATAGATTACTTCCCTGCAGGGGTGCACTACTATTACCCAACACGCTCGATTAACTCTAGCCGGACACACTTTTATCGGGTCATGCCCGGCCTCGGCTGATCGACACACCGCAGCCCTACCTAGAGCTAAGCAGAGAGGTCCCCGCCGGTCTACATCCTAAGCGCTCAGGGGTCCTGGACCCATCGCCCTTTGCACTCCGGGTCGTTGCGAGCAGGGTGAATACCAGCGCCATCGGCACGATCCGACCGTGCCACAATGCTGAACTGGACATCTGACAGAGCTTTCGGCTGATACATACGGCATAGAGGGCCCCATTAAACCATTAAACCACGTGGTGGTAGTGCGTATAGGCCAGTGGCCAACTCATATCAAATACCCAATCCGTTATGTGTGTTTAGTAGCTCGCAGAGACGAACAGGGTTCCTGTCGCTCTGACTAGTTATCTCGCGCACCACGACCAGGGGCCAGGCCCACGTCTCACCTAGGTAGTCTACGCCTGCCCTGTCGCTCCGACTACAATGCAAGTTCCGCGTCGGCTGTCGGGACAAGTCCCGAGCTACCACCGCATACTGGGTGGTACCGCTAACAGCCAGCCGCCACAGGACTCTCTCGCGGGTACCCTTGGGTTCAACCCGTCTTGTTTCATCACCTCGCGGGCACTCTTGGAGCCGGCCCGACTTTATCAATTCAAAGTATGACAGAAATGTAAACATTCTCGTGATCATTCCCCAGAGTGATCACGGCCCGATAACAAGCCTGACAGACGGACATGGGTGCAGGGCCAGCTGATGAAACATAACATACATAACTAAGCATCATAGGATAGCAGATAAGGTATCAATAGCAGGCGACAAAAATCAGGCTATGCATCAGAATAGGAGCTATCGGAATAACAACAGGGGCAATTCTAATGCAAGCAATAGAGAGAGAGTAGGTGATATCTGGATGATCAAGGGGGTTTTGCTTGCCTGGAAGCTATGCGGAAGGGGTCTGGTCGTCGACGACATCGTCGTAGACGACAGTGTCGTTGGCAGGCTCGGGGGCTATCGGGAGAGAAGGGGGAGAAGAAACAATAAATACACGGCAATCAATATGCAATACATTGCATGGCATGGCAATATGCTGTGCTAGGGGGTGAACTAACGTGGTACTACACGTGGCAGACGAAGCAGAAAATAATTGGAACGTTTTCCCGGTTTCGGACGTCTATCAGACAGATGAACCGGAGGGGGTGGTTCCATGTTCAGGTAGTTAGGGACACCTGACAGATGAACGGAGTGCATATTCGGGATCGTCATATTTTTCTGATCGTTTTACATATATAAATTATTTTCATCCGAGTTACGGTTTAAAAGATATGATTTTTCAAAGTTTTAAACATTTTATGGAATTAATTTAATTATTTAAATTAACATTATCCGAAACAGTAACAGTGACGTCAGCATGACGTCAGCAGTCAACAGTCTCGTTGACTGGTCAACCTGACAGGTGGGACCCACCTGTCAGTCACTGTTTAGGTTAATTAGGTTTAATTAAATTAATTACAGATTAATTAGGTTAATTAAATAATTAGTTTAATTAAACATGATTAATTAAGTTAATCAATTAATTAGTTAATTCTTTTTATTTATTTATTCTTTTTCTTTTTATGTTTAAACAGTATAAGGGGTGGGCCCCTGTGGTTATAGGGCTAGGCGGACATGTCCGGGCGGTGCCCCTTTCGGGGGCCGGACATGTCCGGTGTTCACGTGCGCGCGGGCACATGGGGGAGCCGGACACGGACGTGTCCGCGGCACGGGTGCGGGGCAGCGTGCGCGCGCAGGTGGGCGGGCGAAGCCAGAGGCCAGCACGGCGAGGCGGCGGCGAGCGGCTACGGCAGGGGCGGAGCCAGGCGCGGCAGGGGGGAAAAGCCGCGGACGGCCACGACCTCGAGGGAGGAGCGGCTGTGGGCGCGCGGCGGGCGGACGGCGGCGAGACGCGGACGGGCGAGGGGAGGCGCAGCTGCGGGCGCGGCGACGACACATCGGCATGGGCGAGGCCGCGCGCGCGGGTGACGAACGCGGTGGACGACGGCGAGCAGCGAGGCGAGCGGCGGCGGGGTCAGGCGCGTGCGGCAGAGGCGGCGAGGCGAGCGCGGACGGGGGCTCACCCCGATGTAGATGCACGGGGCGGCGAGGCTTGGTGGAGCTCGTCGGGGAGGCGGTCGGGGACGGCGACGAGCGAGGGCGACGACGACAGGCGACGACGGCGGCGTCCGGGAGAGAGAGAGAGGCGAGGGGAGTGGGGAACGGGGAATGGGGGCGCTAGGGTTTCGGGCGCCCCCTGCGGGGGTTAAGTAGGCGGGAGGGGCCGGCCTGGCTGGGCCGAGGCCCAGTCGGGCCAGGGGGTTGTTTTTTTAATTTATTTTCTTTTACTTTTTACTTTTTGTTTATTTTTCTTTTATATAGTTTCTGTTTTATAAAATGTTTAGGCACAGTTGGAGTTTTATAAAATAAGTGACTTAGTCCAACAAATAGTATGCAATTTTTAGTACTACCAGAAAAAGGTTTGGTGTCTACATGTTTTCCCTAGAATTATATTTAAATAAAAAGGTATTAAATGCTACTGTTTGGTGCTGTTTTGTGGATGATGGGGTCATTTATCTAACTCCATAAATGTTGATCATATTTTTATAAATGCCTCTGGATTATTTGCAACATTATGAACATTTTAGTTTCTGATTTTGAACAACTTTTATTTTCACTTTTTATTTGAATTGAAATTTGAATTGGAATTTGAAATGGGATATGATGCAAATGATGATCAAGCACTGTTCAACATGATGACATGGCATTTATCAACAGATGATTACTGTAGCTATTACATGGGGATGTTACAATTCTCCTCCTCTTAAAGAAATTCTCGTCCCAAGAATTAAGAGGTAGGCTGGAAGAGAGCGGGGTATTCTTCACGAAGACGATCTTCGCGCTCCCAAGTGGCTTCATCTTCAGAATGATTCGACCACTGAACTTTAAGGAACTTGATTGCCTTCTGCCGGGTTTGATGTTCAGCTTGATCAAGAATGCGGATCGGATACTCTTGATAAGAAAGATCCTCCTGCAATTCAAGCACTTCATGATCCACTGCTCGGATAGGATCCTTGAAGCAGCGACGGAGTTGCGACACATGGAAGACATCATGCACTTGTGAAAGGTTTGGCGGCAATTCCAATTGGTATGCCACTTCTCCTCGACGGGCGAGAATACGGAATGGGCCAATGTAGCGAGGAGCTAACTTGCCCTTGATCCCAAAACGGTGAGTGCCCTTCATCGGAGTGACGCGAAGGAAAGCCTATTCGCCAGGTTGGTAGACCATTACCTTGTGTTTACGGTCATAATTGCTCTTCTGATGAGACTGAGCAGTCTTCAGATGTTCCCGAACGATATGGACTTGTTCTTCAGCTTGTTGGATAATGTCCGGTCCAACGAGTGAACGTTCCCCAGTTTCTGACCAATTCAGAGGAGTTCGGCACTTACGTCCATATAGAACTTCAAATGGTGCCATCTTCAGACTTGCTTGATAGCTATTGTTGTAAGAGAATTCAGCATACGGGAGAGATTCCTCCCATTTCTTACCGAATGAGATGACACAAGCTCGAAGCATATCTTCAAGCACTTGATTGACTCGTTCAAATTGTCCCTGGGACTGTGGGTGAAAGGCGGTGCTGAAAGACAGATGAGTTCCCATAGCTTCTTGGAAACTGTTCCAAAATCTTGAGGTAAAGAGGCTGCCACGATCTGAACTGATCTCCAACGGAATACCGTGAAGTGACACGATTCTGGAAACATATAAGTCTGCTAACTGACTAGCAGTGATTGTCTCCTTGACTGGCAGAAAGTGAGCAACCTTGGAGAAACGGTCGATAACGACAAAGATAGCATCATGACCTTTCTGCGATCTGGGAAATCCAGTAATGAAATCCATTTCGACCTTGTCCCATTTCCATTCAGGAATAGTAAGTGGTTGCAGAAGTCCAGCAGGCCTTTGATGTTCTGCCTTGATGCGACGGCAAACGTCACACTCTGCCACATAGCGAGCAATATCATGCTTCATATCAGGCCACCAGTACCGTTGACGAATGTCTTGGTACATCTTGGTGCTACCGGGGTGAATTGAAAGAGGCGTATCATGAGCTTCTTTCATGACATCCGGACGAGAGTCCAGATTATGCCTTCTGGGGACCACTAGGCGGCCTTTGAAGAACAAGGCACCATCATCATCAACATGGTAGAATGAAGAATTTCCCTTGGAGAGGAACTTCTTAATCTTCTCAACTTCAGAGTCATATTTCTGCATTGTCTTGATGCCGTGCTAGAGATCTGGTTCAACAACCAAGGTATTTAGATATCCTTGAGGAACTATCTCGATGTTTAGCTTTCGGAGCTCTTCATACAGGAGTGGCTGCTGCAGTTGAACCTCAAGTTCACAACAGTAGGATTTACGGCTCAAAGCATCAGCCATCACATTAGCCTTGCCAGGGGTGTATGAAATACCCAAATCATAGTCTGTAATGGCCTCCATCCATCTTTGCTGACGGAGGTTCAGAGATGGTTCAGTGAACAAGTATTTCAAACTTTTATGATCCGTGTAGATCTCGCAACAATTACCAAGTAGGTAATGTTGCCATAACTTCAATGCATAAATAACTGCTGCCAGTTCGAGATCATGCGTTGGGTAGTTCTCTTCATGAGGACGCAACTGTCGAGAGCCATAAGCAATTACCTTGCGTTCTTGCATTAGGACACAGCCTAATCCTTGACGAGACGCGTCACAGTAGATCACAAAGTCCTTGCGAGAATCTGGAGGAGAAAGCACTGGTGCAGAAGTCAACTTGTCCTTGAGAGCTTGGAAACTTTCCTGACATTTATCTGTCCACTCAAACTTAACGCCTTTGTGAAGCAGATCAGTCAGAGGCTTGGCAATCTTGGAGAAGTTCTCAACAAAACGGCGGCAATAGCTTGCGAGTCCGAGGAAACTTCTGACTTACTTGACATTCTTCGGAGGAGTCCATTCAAGAATAGCCTGAACTCGTTCTGGGTTAACAGCAATGCCATCTTTGGAAATCACGTGGCCGAGATATGTCACTTCAGATAACCAGAACTCGCACTTAGAATACTTGGCATACAGTTGATGTTCACGCAGCTTCTCCAGTACAAGCCGAAGATGTTCGGCATGTTCTTCTTCATTCTTCGAATATATAAGGATATCATCTAGATAAACCATGACGAACTTGTCGAGGTAATCCATGAAGATGTAGTTCATTAACCGAGAGAAAGTTGCTGGAGCGTTGGTTAAGCCAAAGGACATGACAGTGTACTCATAAGAACCATAGCGAGTAACGAAAGCTGTCTTCGGAATATCCTCTTTACGAACTCGGATCTGGTGGTATCCCAATCTCAAATCAAGTTTAGAGAACACTGAGGAACCAGCAAGTTGATCATACAGATCATTGATTCTGGGAAGCGAATACTTGTTCTGAATTGTTGCTTGGTTGATAGGTCGGTAATCTTGGACCAACCGATTCGTTCCATCCTTCTTCTTAACAAAGAGAGAAGGAGCTCCCCAAGCAGAAGAACTGGGGTGAATGAAGCCCTTTTTAAGTGACTTGTCGATTTCCTCCTTAAGCTCAAGGAGTTCATGCGGCGGCATCTTGTATGGGCGCTTGGCAATAGGAGTGGTGCCCGGTTTCAAGTCGATGACAAATTCAACAGCCCTGACAGGGGGTATTCCTAGAAGTTCTTCTGGAAAGACGTCTAGAAAATCGTGAACGACTGGAACGTTCTCAATTCCCTCGAGAGGTGAAGCATTCAAAGCATTCATAGCATATATCTGATTCTCAGCATTCTGAATTATCTGAGTTGAGTAGTTGATTGTCTGGCCAGAAGGGTGCGTGAGCTGGACTGTCTTGGCGGCACAGTCTATTAAGGCTTTATGAGCTGTCAACCAGTCCATACCGAGAATGACACCAATGTTGGAAGGCCCGAGCACAATTAGAGAAGCAGGGAAAACTAGACCTCCAATTTCGATTTGGTTGTGGGGGCTTACCATTGTGGTTTGCCACTTGGATCCCGGAGATTGAACCGCTAAAGGAATGGGTAACTTTTCCATGCCTAGCCCATGTAATTGTGCAAACTGTTGGGACACAAAGGCATGTGATGCTCCTGAATCAAAGAGAACAGAGGCTAGCACTGAATTAACGCGAAGGGTACCCAACACGATTTTTGGGGCCTCACGAGCTACTTCAATCTTGACATGGGTGACTTGACCGCGGCTTACAGCAGACGGCCTGGCCTTACAGCCTCTGAGATGACGGTTTCGACTGCTCTTCTTACGAGCAACAGGAGGGTGTGGTACATTCTGAGACTGATCCGGGCGACAGTTGATAGTAAGGTGTCCTGGCTGTCCACACTTGAGGCATAAATCATCATTATGGGGAGGAGCCATAGCATTGGGCTGTCCACTTGAGATATTCAGTTGTCTTGGGGGTGGAGGCAGATGAGGTGCAACATAAGAAGGCCTCGGTGCAGGGGCAGGTCGATGATGGACATTATGCGGAATCCACACTCTGCGCTTCTGAGCAGGCTGACCCGAGGATGAGCCAACATCATGAGTACGCTTGAGCGACTCCTGGTACTCAATCAGACCAGTTTCCATTTGGAAAGCTTTACTGACAAGCGTTGCAAAGTCTGCAGCTTCATGAACAACAAGAGCGAGCTTCAGATCAGGATGCAGTCCTTCACGAAATTTCTCCTGCTTACGAGCGTCAGTGCAGACGTCATCTTCAGCATAGCGGGATAATTCAAGAAATTTCCTCTGATATTCATCCACAGTCATTTCATCCTGAGTGAGTTTGCGGAACTCCTTCTTCTTCTGGTCGATCAGACCTTGAGGAATGTGTCGTGCACGGAATGCTATCTGAAATTCCTGCCAAGTGGTTACAGTTCCAGCAGGCAGCATGCGTCTGTGGCTTTCCCACCATTGAGCAGCTGGACCCTTCAAATGAAATGCCGCAAAGGTGACGTAATTGTCAGGGGCAACATTAGCGGACTCCATTTCAAACAGGATGTCTCAAAGCCAATCATCAGCATCCATAGGATTGGTGGAGTTGCGGAAAATGGACGGGTTGAGGCGCACGAATTCTTGCAGTGTTATTGGGGCAGACTGTTGCTGAGCATTCTGAGTTGGAAATTGGGCCATTACCCCAGTCATAAACTGACGATTCAGCTCAAACTGCCGCATCATTGCGGCCATATAGGGTGGAGGTGGAGGATCGTCAGCCATCCTGCCAAATCAACAGGGGCAGTTTAGCAAGAACGACTGCATGTGTAAGAGGTCATTCATGATGTAACATGAGTAATGAACAAGATGTGCATTAGATACAAATTAGTAGTCATTAGAGACATACAGATCCATGCACAGAGTCGGTTCTAAACGGCAGCAGGTGTTCGGAACACACATAGCTAGACAAACTAGGCG
Organism: Elymus sibiricus; assembly: GCA_039707655.1. Lineage (NCBI taxonomy): Eukaryota > Viridiplantae > Streptophyta > Magnoliopsida > Poales > Poaceae > Elymus > Elymus sibiricus. The sequence continues at coordinate 123,832,035 of CM077670.1, forward strand.
GCACACAGGCACGCGGTGGAGAGATACAACAACGCGACATAGCAAAGGCTACACCAACGTCGGAGAAAACTGCTGGGGCGAGGAATCTGCAAGGAACAACATAGGGTGTCCTCGATAAAAGGATCCTGCGGTCCGTGGGCATTGTGCAGCAGAACCTGGCCCTCATCTTGAAGAAGGGGGGGGGGGGTAATTTCAGAACTCCGGGTGGATGTGATCACGAGAACCTAATGTTAGAGTTAGTAAAATATTTAACCCAAAAAGAAGAGAGATCAGAGTTCCCAGAGTAAGGAGAGGAATAAAAGATCCTAATCCCATCCATTGGCGACGTGGGCCCGTAAGCCACACAACCATGTTAGTAAAATAGTTTTTGGAGACTAGACTCAACTTCGGCCAAGGAGTTGGAAAGGGGGTTCCTATAGGCAGTCGGCTCTGATACCAACTTGTGACGCCCCCGACTTAATCGTGCACTAATCATACACGCAATGCACACGATCAAGCCTAAGGACTCACGGGAAGATATCACAACACAACTCTAAACACAAATAAAATAATACAAGCTTTATATTACAAGCCGGGGGCCTCGAGGGCACGAATACAAAAGCTCGAGTCATACAAGCATCAGCGGAAGCAAAAGTATCTAAATACAGACACAAAGTTAAACAAGTTTGCCTTAAGAAGGCTAGCACAAACAGCGACACTGATCAAAAAGGCGAAGGCCTCCTGCCTAGGGCCTCCGAACTACTCCTGGTCGTCTGGGATATTCACGTCGTAGTAGCAGCCTCCGGGGATCTCCTGTTCCTGGACTCCGGCATCTGAATGCAGCAATCGGGTATGGGGGAAAAGAATAGCAAAGCAACCGTGAGTACTCATCCAAAGTACACGCAAGACTGACATCAGAACTATGCTAAAATGCATCGGTATCAAAGGAATGGGGCTATATCTTTGGACTAAACTGCAGAAATGCTGGAACAGAGGGGGAGAGGCCTAGCCTATCGAAGACTAGCATCTTGAAGCAATTCTTGCAGCATCAGAAGAGAGTAGAGCGAGATAATATATACATCAGTTATATTTAGCAATGCCCTGAGATCCTTCCTCGAATACCCTGCGAGAAAGTGATCCCGAGAGCAGTAGTAACAGTTTAATATTGTGACAGTATCCATTTGTAGTTGTAGCAGATCAAGATACACCTCCGAGCGTCCTGTTACCGTGGACACGGCTATTCGAATAGATTACTTCCCTGCAGGGGTGCACTACTGTTACCCAACACACTCGATTAACTCTGGCCGGACACACTTTTATTGGGTCATGCCCGGCCTCGGCTGATCGACACGCCGCAGCCCTACCTAGAGCTAAGCAGAGAGGTCCCCGCCGGTCTACATCCTATTGTAACATCCCCATGTAATAGCTACAGTAATCATATGTTGATAATGCCATGTCATCATGTTGAACAGTGCTTGATCATCATTTGCATCATATCCCATTTCAAATTCCAATTCAAATTTCAATTCAAATAAAAAGTGAAAATAAAAGTTGTTCAAAATCAGAAACTAAAATGTTCATAATGTTGCAAATAATCCAGAGGCATTTATAAAAATATGATCTACATTTATGGAGTTAGATAAATGACCCCATCATCCACAAAACAGCACCAAACAGTAGCATTTAATACCTTTTTATTTAAATATAATTCTAGGGAAAACATGTAGACACCAAACCTTTTTCTGGTAGTACTAAAAATTGCATACTATTTGTTGGACTAAGTCACTTATTTTATACGGCGGGGACCTCTCTGCTTAGCTCTAGGTAGGGCTGCGGTGTGTCGATCAGCCGAGGCCGGGCATGACCCGATAAAAGTGTGTCCGGCCAGAGTTAATCGAGCGTGTTGGGTAACAGTAGTGCACCCCTGCAGGGAAGTAATCTAATCGAATAGCCGTGTCCATGGTAACAGGAGGTTGTATCTTGATCTGTTACAACTACAAATGGATATTGTCACAATATTAAACTGTTACTACTGCTCTCGGGATCACTTTCTCGCAGGGTATTCGAGGAAGGATCTCAGGGCATTGCTAAATATAACTGCTGTATACATTATCTCGCTCTACTCTCTTCTGATGCTGCAAGAATTGCTTCAAGATGCTAGTCTTCGATAGGCTAGGCCTCTCCCCCTCTGTTCCAACATTTCTGCAGTTTAGTCCAAAGATATAGCCCCATTCCTTTGATACCGATGCATTTTAGCATAGTTCTGATGTTAGTCTTGCGAGTACTTTGGATGAGTACTCACGGTTGCTTTGCTATTCTTTTCCCCCATACCCGATTGCTGCATTCAGATGCCAGAGTCCAGGAACAGGAGATCCCCGGAGGCTGCTACTACGACGTGAAGATCCCAGACGACCAGGATTAGTTCGGAGGCCCTAGGCAGGAGGCCTTCTCCTTTTCGATCAGTGTCGCTGTTTGTGCTAGCCTTCTTAAGGCAAACTTGTTTAACTTTGTGTCTGTACTCAGATACTTTTGCTTTCGCTGATGCTTGTATGACTCGAGCTTTTGTATTCGAGCCCTCGAGGCCCCCGGCTTGTAATATAAAGCTTGTATTATTTTATTTGTGTTTAGAGTTGTGTTGTGATGTCTTCCCGTGAGTCCTTAGGCTTGATCGTGTGCATTGCGTGTATGATTAGTGCACGATTAAGTCGGGGGCATCACATCACATTAGTCATAAAGAACTCACATGCTTATTGCGAAAGTTTATTAGCCCTCGAAGCAAAGTACTACTACCCATGCCCCTAGGGGGTAGATTGGTAGGAAAAGACCATCGCTCGTCCCCGACCGCCACTCATAAGGTAGACAATCAAGAATAAATCATGCTCCAACTTCTTAGCATAACGACAGATCATACGTGCATGCTACGGGAATCACAAACCTTAACATCAATATTCTTACTAAACCACAATTATCTACTAGCACCTCCCACATATTACCATCTTAATATCGCAAAACTATTGCAAGGAATCAAACTTATTGTAACACCCCCATGTATTATGCTACAGTGATCCTTCATGATTATGCTAAGTCACTTTGCTTTGCTATGCTTGATCACTATGGATTCATATCTCATTTCAAATTGCACCACTGAAATCAATTCAAATTACAAGTGAAATTTAAAGTTTCACAAACATGGTTGCAAAATAGTCCATCATTTAGCAAATATTCCATAACAATTATGTGTTAAGGAAAACAACATCACTTATTTGCTTAAATGGGCTATAGCAATTAAAACAGTGCCAAATCAGCATTTTTAAATGCCTTTTCCTTTATGCAAAATTCAAATCAATTCAAACTTCTCCCAAACTTTTTGTGGCAGTGCCAAATATTGCAATGTAATTATGTGGCCAAGTCCCACATTTTACAAAACTCTTTTGGCAGCTCAAAGAAATGCAAACTGCCTCTGTAAAAAGAAAACAGGGAAAAGAAATAAAAACAGCCACTGTGCACTGGGCCTAAATGCACAGTGCGTCGGCCCAGCCCACCTCCCGTCGTCTCCCTCCTCTCTCCTCCCCGTGTCAGCGCCGCGCGCGCGCGCCCGACGCCGGGCGCCGTCTCCGCCGAACCAGGTCGCCGCTACGCGCCGCTACAGCTCTGTGGGGAGGATAAGAACGCCAGCGCCGACGCCTCGAGGCAGTCCCCAGTCCTTATCCCCCTCTCCCTCTCGTCTCCACCTCACCCGAGCGCCACCATCGCCATGGCTCCGGCGTAGCCGTGGCCAACGTCGTCCCCGCGCCCTTCCGCCGTGTCCAGGAGCTCCGTCGTCGACTGCTACGCCTTCCTCGCCCACAAGACCAAGCCGGACGCCTCTGCATCGCCGGATCAGCCCCGTCTTCTTCCTCTGCATCGGCCGGTGTTCTTCTTCGACTCCGGCAACGCTGCCGCTCCTAAGCGACCAACGGGCCTCCGTGTGCCCTCTCGGTGAGCAGCCGCACGAAACCCCTCTATTTCCCGCACAAATCCATCCCTGTAGCTCCCTCCGCCACCACCACCGTAGCTCGCCGCCGCTGCCATGCTCGTCGTCGCAGCCACAGCCAGGCATGCTCGCATTCGAGCTTTGCCTCGAGTTCCTGGCGTTCCCAGGAAGCCATCGAGCCCCTCAGCGCCGCTTGCCGTGCCCCCTAGCCCCGGTTCCGTCCTCGCCCGAACTCCGGTGTCCGCCACGGTGGTCGTCGTTGTCGCTACGGTGCACCCCGGCCACGCCTCCGCCACCATTCGACGCGCCGTCGAACGCCCGATCCAATGCACCAAACCGCACGCAAGACGGTGCCGCGTAGCTCATTTCCGACGAGGCCTGAGGCCTCCTCTGTGTTTTTGGGTCGCCGGCGGCGAGACGCCGGCGCCGCTGACCCGGCATCGCCTGGGACCCACCCCTGGGTCACTGACCAGTGGGTCCGGCGGGCCCAGTTGACTGGGTTGACCTGGTCAACTGTGCTGACTGGGCAGCCCCAGCCACTGACCAGTGGGTCCCAGTTGACTGGTCAACCGGTCAGCTGTTGACCGCTGACTCAGCTGACCGGGCCCACCAGTCAGCCTCTGTGTGCATAGCTGGGTGCACTGCATTGGGTGCACCTAGCAATTTCCCATTTATTTTCGAATTTGGATTAATTCCAAAAATTGTTTAAAACTTTGAAAAATCATATAAAATAATCCGTAACTCGGATGAAAATACTTTATATATGAAAAATGATCAGAAAAATAAGACGAAACCGAATATGCCATCCACATACCTGTCACATGCTTCCAACACTAAAACATGGAACCTTCCCCTCCAGATCGTCTGTCCGATAATTGCCTAAAGCCGGGAAAATATTCCCAGATATTTTCTCGCTCCGTCAATAACGCTTAGCAGCGCATTAGGTCACCCCCAGCACAGCATATTGCCATGTCATGCCTTGTGATGCATTTGTTTGCTTTATATTTACTTTTTCTTCCCCCTCTTCTCTCCGGTAGACCCCGAGACTGCTGTTGACCCCGAGTACGACTACGTCGTCGACGAGCCGTCCTTCTCAGCAGAGCTTCCAAGCAAGCAAAACCCCCTTGATCATTCCTATATTGCCCATTCTTTCTCTCTCGTGCTTGCATTAGATTTTGCTACCGTTGTTCTATAGCTCCTATTCTGATGCATAGCCTGATTTTGTAGCCTATTGGTGATACTTTACCTGTTGTCCTATATGCTTAGTATAGGCTGGTTAGTGATCCATCAGTGGCCCCGCACCCTTGTCTGTGTTGCCATGCTTTGCATCGGGATGACTCGATCAACGTGATCGAGGTGCAGAGACCGAACACACCACCAGCACCCCCTTAGTGGTACGACTCTGCAGAGCTACCATCAAGTGCCGAGGGTGATGCCTCGTATCTCACTTCTAATGATATTTCTATAGTGCAGCACATCGGATGTGGTTTACCGAGGGTGATTCCTTGCTCACCACTCTCGATGATGACTCTGTCGTGCAACACCTCAAGCGTGAACCCATCGAGGGTGATTCCTCCAAGTTCACCTTGACATTTTACATCGAGCAAGAATCTATCGAGGGTGATTCCTCAGATTCCCTTGGTGTATGGACACACTGTTACCTTGACTTTACCTCAGTCCCTTGTTGAAGTCGGGTCGACCCCGAGAGTTACCCGCGAGAGTTACTGAAGTCGGGATGACCGTGAGGGTACCTGCGAGATAACTACGCGGCACGGCCGGGCAGGCAGACCGCCCAAGAGAGGGATGGGCCTGACCCTTGCCGTAAGTCCACGAGACGGGGCGACAGGATCACTGATCGTCACCGCGAACTCCCAACACACCAATGGGTTTGGATATATGATCTGAGTAGGCCTCTAGCCTTTTCGCACTGACAACCACGCGGGAATAAAAGTGGGCACTCGGCGTCGTACGATTCTTCCGAAAGCTCTCAGACATCAGCAATTGAGTGGTGCGCGCCGGGTTGGACGGTAACCGCCTACGCTTGTATTAAAGGGGTGGGTCTGCTCCCGGTCGCGTTCACAACGCGCAGGAGTGCAAAGGACGATTGGCCCATGACCCCTTCACACTTAGGATGTAGATCGGCGTGCTGACCTCTCTGTTGAGCCTAGGTAGGACTACGGTGTGTCGATCAGCTAAGGCCGGGCATGACCCGATAAAAGTGTGTCCGGCCAGAGTTAATCGAGCGTGTTGGGTAAGTTGGTGCACCCCTGCAGGGAAGTTATCTATTCGAATAGCCGTGTCCACGGTAATAGGACGCTCGGAGTTGTATCCCGATCTACTACAACTAGAACTGGATACATGTGACACTAAACTGATATTATGGCTCCGAGATCGCTTCCTCGCGGAGGTAGACGAGGAAGGATCTCTGGGCGTTACTAATGTATATTTGTTACTACATGTTATGTTATTCTACTCTCTTCTGTTGCTGCAAGACGCTGCAAGATGCTAGTCTTCGATAGGCTAGGCCTTTCCTCTATTCTGGCATTTCTGCAGTTTAGTCCACAGATACAGCCCCTTCCCTTTGATACCGATGCATACTTAGCATAGATCTGATGTAAGTCTTGCGAGTACTTTGGATGAGTACTCACGGTTGCTTTGCTACCTTTTTCCCCCCTACCCGATTGCCGCGATCAGATGACGGAGTCCCGGAGACAGCTGATCCCGCCGATGACTACTACTACCCCGACGGAGCCTACTGCTACATGGAGATCGACGACCAGGAGTAGTTAGGAGGCCCCAGGCAGGAGGCCTGCGCCTTTTCGATCTAGATGCCGTTGTTTGGCTAGCCTTCTTAAGGCAAACTTGTTTATTTATGTCTGTACTCAGATATTGTTGCTTCCGCTGACTTATGTATTCGAGCCTTTGTGGCCTGGCTTGTAATATAAAGCTGTATGACTTTAATTTGTGTCTAGAGTTGTGTTGTGATATCTTCCCATGAGTCTCTGATCTTGATCGTGCGCATTTGCGTGTATGATTAGTGCACGATCGAGTCGGGGGCGTCACAAGTTGGTATCAGAGCCGACTGCATGTAGGAAGCCCCTTTCCAACTCTTTGGCCGAAGTTGAGTCTAGTCTTTGAAAAACTATTTTACTAACATTGTTGTGTGGCTTACGGTCCCACATCGCAAATGGTTGGGATTAGGATCTTTTATTCCTCTCTTTTACTCTGGGATTCTGATCTCTCTTCTATTCGGGTTAAAGATTTTACTAACTCTAACATTATGTTCTCGTGATCACATCAACCCGAAGAGCTGGATTATCTACAACTATTCCTTTGAATGTATGATGTACGATTCACACACTGTCATTTGACATCATTGAACTCCTTGTTTCAGATGCGTCCCACAACGCAGCTCGTACGCCAGACTATGGCTGTTGATGCGACTGGATTCCCTGCTATTCTAGTCGACCTCTTGACTAGGCTGGGATATCGCTGGTACCCTGATTACGCTGTTTACGAGGACTACCGCGAGTTCAACCAGGAGCAGTACCGCGCTATGGTTTGAATCTTCGATCGGCAGGATAACTCCATCACTGAGTTGCACACCTTTCATGGTGTTGGTGTGACTGTTGACATGGCAGTCCATGATGTTGCCTATGCTGCTATTGCCCATCTCCGTGGAGAGCACCCTCACTTGGATGCGTCTGGATTCCGCTACATCCCGTATGCCTCTGCTGGGGATGAGAGTGGGTACTACACTGTTGTCTGTACCCCTTACGTGCGACGTCGTTATGACCCGCAGGTTTTGGTCCAGTACACTGAGGCTCTGGATCGCACTGCCCGGGCTCTTGTTGTCGTGTTGTACGCCACTCGTGCTCGTCTTTACGACGCTCTGACACAGTTGCTGCCAGCAGTCAGTGCAGGGATGCATCCTGAGTACATCCTTTACCCGCGCAGGATAGAGATGCCACCAGCTCTTGAGTAGCCTGCTATTGGAGGTTGTACTCCCCCACGTGAACCTCTTCTCCCAGTCCGGGACCAGGTTCTGCATCAGAGTGTTCACGGAGCGCAGGATGCTCATATCGAGGGCAACCTGCGACGTCGTCACCTGCAGCTGCCTGGCTTCAGTGGTTTTCTCCGATGTTGATGTAGCCATCGCTATGTCCCATTGTTGTATCCCTCCATCGCGTGCCTGCGTGCCGCCTAGTATGTCTAGGTTATTTTCCTTTCCGAACTTGTATCACTGGCTTGTAATCGACTCTATGTATGGATCTGTATGTTATGGTTGGCTATTGTGATGTATCTATTGCACTTCTTTCATTGTGCATGTTACCGCATGAATGATTCCATACATCTGCAATTGCTCATTGCTAAACTACCCCCTGTTAACTTTTAGCAGGATGGTTACACCAGCAGGTCGTGGCCGTGGTGCCAACAATCCACCGCTGCCTGACTATATGGCCGGGATGATGCAACAGTTTGAGCTGAACCATGAATTCATGCAAGGGATAATGGATCAGTTTCGACGTCCAAACATGAACCAGCAGCCAGCCCCAATAACCTTGCAAGACTTCGTGCACCTCAACCTGACTGTCTTCCGCAACTCAGTTCAGCTGCTTGATGCTGATGACTGGCTCCGTGACATCACATATGAGATGGAGTCTGCTAATGTTGCCCCTGCCAGCTTTGTCACTTTCGCATCCTATTTCCTGAAGGGTCCCGCTGCTCAATGGTGGGACAGTCACAGGTGTTCATTACCTGTTGGAACAGTCATTACCTGGCTGGGGTTCCAAGCTGCCTTCCATGCCCGCTACATTCCTCAGGGAGTTATGGACAGGAAGAAGCGAGAGTTCCGCAACCTCACACAGGGCAACAAGACCATGGATGTTTATCAGCGGGAGTTCCTTGACTTATCCCGCTATGCTGAAGAAGATATCACTACTGATGTCCGCAGATAGGAGAAGTTCCGTTAAGGGCTCAACCCTGATATTAAGCTCGCGCCCCTTGTACAAGACTTCGCTGACTTCGCCACCTTGGTGAACAAGGCCATTCAGGTTGAGACTGGTCTGAAGGAACACAAGGATGACATCAAGCGCACCCGTGACGTTGGCTCATCTTCGAGCTCGTCATCCCAGAAGTGTCGGATTTGGATTCCTCACAGCATGTACCGTCCAGCTGCCCCTGCTCCAAGGCCGTCCTATGCTGCACCTTGTCTGCCTCCTCCACCGCCGAGGCAGCCAAGATATCAAGCTGCTCCACCTTGAGCTCCTGCTCCCCATCCCAATGACGGGCTCTGCTTCAAGTGTGGCCGTCTAGGTCACCGTGCCAGAGACTGCTCTTAGGATCAGAATCAGCTTGTGCTTCCGTCAGCTGGCCGTGGAAATGGCCGTGATAACAATCAGCCCCACAACAACAATGCCAGGCCTTCTTATGGTCGTGGTCAAGCATACCATGTTGATCTGAATGAAGCTCAGGATCAACCTGCTACTGTGATGGGTACTCTTCTTGTTAACTCAGTACCAGCTTCTGTTTTATTTGATTCAGGAGCATCGCATTCATTCATATCAGAAGCTTTTGCATACATGCATGGCATTAAATATGAGGAGTTGAACGATCCACTAGTGGTAAACACCCCCGCGGGCCAATGTCAAGCCTCCATGGTTAGCCACAATGTCACCGTTGAAATTGAAGGGTTGGAATTCCATGTCTCTCCCATTATTTTGAAGTCTTCCAATATTGACCTTATTCTGGGAATGGATTGGTTGAAAGCTCATACTGCTTCAATCGATTGTGCCTCTAAAACTGTCCAACTCCTACATCCTTCGGATGAGATAGTAAACTACTATGCTCGTCTTATTCGAAGTGCTGAAAGCCAGATTTATTCTTTGAATGCGTTGAATGCTTCACCTCTTGAGGGAATCAAAAACGTTCCAGTCGTTCGAGACTTCCAAGATGTCTTCCCAGAAGAACTTCCAGGAGTACCCCCTCTTAGAGCTGTCGAATTTGTTATCGACTTGAAACCAGGCACCACTCCTATTGCCAAGCAACCCTATAAGATGCCGAAGATCTTCACGAAGAGCGTGGCGGCCCCGTCGTACTTGAACTAGAGGACGTGCCCCCGCTTCAGGCCGCAGGCAAGGGCGAACGACTTCCACCCCCGCCTCAATAACATGAAGCCCGAGGGGGTGAGCTCCGTCGCCACCCAGGAGGGGCCGTTGCAGCAACCGTCGGCCTGCACCCACAGGCCCAAGGGCGCGCGGTCCGCCATCGCCGCCGCGAAGGAGTCCGGGAGCCGGAGCCAGGTGCAAGGGCTGCGGTGCATGTTCACAATGAACTCACGTGCCGCCTCCGCCGAGTGGCTCCCTGCCTGCGGCGGGAGCGTGGCCGCCCCGCTGCGGCCGCCTCGGCCCTGCGCGCCTTGCCCGCCGCGCCCGCGAGCGGCGCCCCTTCCGCGACTGCCGGGCCCGGCGCCGGCAACCGTCGGGGAACGACCGCGCCCCCGGGGCGGGACCTGCGATGCGGCGGCGGAAGCACGGATGCGCCCTCTTCCACTCGCCATCTTCGTGGTGACTCTAGCAGGGAGGCAGAGGAAGCTGGAGGAAGGAGAAGATGGGTGGGGGACTCCGGCCCTCCCCTCTCCCTCTTTATCTCGGCGCGGAACTTCCCTCGTTGCTCCGCCTTCTCCGGCGTTGGGAGTTGGAGCACTCGCAAGTATGAAGGAAGGCAATGATGGCCTCGCGTCGCCCGCGCCAAGATTTATGTCAGCGCGGCGGTTTCCGAGGCGTCGTGGGGAAGTGCGGGCGTCCCCCATCACAGCGTGCGCCACGCGTCGCGCCTGGCCACAGGCGGTTAGGGCCCGCGCCGTTTCGCCCCTCTGTAGGCGGGAACGTGCGCGCCGCGGGCCCGGGGGGGCCAGGGCGCAACGCCTGGCATGGGCCCAGCGGGCCGTCTCCACCGAACTCTCACCAAGACCCCTCATGAGGCCCTGGCCTCCTGAGGCCCCCTCCTCAGGGAATAGCAATCAACGCTCAGCACCACCATCAACGGCCTCACGAGGTCCTCTCACGAGGCGGCTTTCCGAGGTGGCCTCCCGAGGCCCCCTCCCGCAGGCGCTCGAGGCGAAGGTTGTTCGCCTTGCCACGCGGCCTGGAGCCCGTCACGTGGGTGACGCGCGCGGCGACGAGCGGCAGCAGAGGCCGCGCCAGTAGGCGCGGATGAAGATGGTTTCCTCTTTCGTGTTAAGGGAGCAGGGCCAGCTATCTACTCTCCAAAGCAACCCCAAAGGTTGCCCGATCGGCGAAGGAAGACCAAGACGACGGGCGCGCAGGGCGGAGGTCATCACCGAGCCCACCAGCGCGTCATGGATCATACTTTGTCAGGCGAAGACCACCTTTAGTCAGGATAGCCTGAGCGCCTGTCCCCTTTCGAAATCGCCAAGTGTGGCAACCCTTCCTGCCTAAGTTTCCAGGGGGAAGAGGACCATGGCTGATATAAGGGGCAGAGCAGCCGTTGTAGAAGGGGGACGGAGAGAGACAGAGACAGAGAGAGAGAGGGAGGGAGAGACCCAATCGGTTCCTTCATCTCCTACCTTGTACCTTGTACGCAAGAACTCTCTTGCCCTTGCAATCCCAACCACAAGCAGGAGTAGGGTCTTACACCGCAAGGTGGCCCGAACCTAGGTAAACCGCCGAGTCCTTGTTTCGTCCCTCGCTAGCGCGTCCTCGCCGTCGCCTCGCCATCGCTTAACCGTGGTAGGAGGCGAAGTAGGTAGAACAAGCTCACCCCAGTGTTCGAACCTTTGGGTACCCGGAGCCCGACTTCCGACATCCACTAGATACTGCCATGTGTATCTTTTGAAATCAAAAGATGAGGCTTTGAACTTTTTCAAGATCTATAATGCTGAAGTGGAAAACCAACTTGATCGAAAAATCAAGAGGCTTAGGTCTGATCGTGGTGGAGAGTATTTTTTTCCAATGAATTTGATTCTTTTTGTGCGGAACATGGTATAATCCATGAGAGAATGCCTCCCTATTCACCTCAGTCAAATGGGGTAGCCGTAAGAAGGAACCGTACTCTAATGGATTTGGTTAATGCCATGTTAGACACATCGGGTCTCTCCAAGGCATGGTGGGAGGAGGCGATATTGACTGCATGTGATGTCCTAAACCGAGTTCCCATAAAGAACAAAGAGATAACTCCATTTGAGGAATTGGAGAAGAAAAGGTTAAAACTCTCTTACCTACGAACTTGGGGCTGCTTGGCAAAAGTCAATGTGCCACTTCCAAAGAAGCGCAAGCTTGGACCAAAAATTGTGGATTGTGTTTTCCTGGGCTATGCTTTTCATAACATTGATTATAGATTCTTGATTGTAAACTCTGAGGTATCAGACATGTATGTCGGTACAATCATGGAGTCGAATGATGTGACTTTCTTTGAAGATATCTTTCCCATGAAGGATATGGGTAGCTCATCAAATCAGGAGTTACCTAGTTCATCAAGTCGGGATGTAGTTGCAATTTCAGAACCTACCATTCCGATGCAACATCTTGAAGATCATGTGGAGGACAACAATGGGACTCCTAAAAGGAGCAAGAGACAGAGGACTGCAAAGTCCTTTGGTGATGATTTTCTTGTGTATCTCATAGATGACACTCCCAGTTCTATTTCAGAGGCCTATGCATTTGAAGATGCTGACTACTGGAAGGAAGCGGTCCGTAGTGAGATGGATTCCATCTCGGCAAATGTAACTTGGGAGATCACTGATCGTCCTTATGGGTGCAAACCTATAGGGTGAAAATGGGTATTCAAGAAGAAGCTTAGGCCTGATGGTACTATTGAGAAGTACAAGGCACGGCTCGTGGCCAAGGGTTATACCCAAAAGGAAGGTGAAGACTTCTTTGATACTTACTCACCTGTGGCTCGACTGACCACTATTTGTGTACTACTTTCACTAGCTGCCTGACATGGTCTTCTCGTTCATCAAATGGATGTTAAGACTACTTTCCTAAATGGAGAGTTGAACGAGGAAATTTACGTGGAACAACCAGATGGGTTTATAGTGGATGGTCAGGAACGAAAGGTGTGCAAATTGTTGAAGTCTTTGTATGGACTTAAGCAAGCACCTACGCAGTGGCATGAGAAGTCTGAAAGAACTTTAACAGCTACAGGCTTGGTTGTAAACGAAGCTGACAAATGTGTGTACTATCGCCATGGTGGGGGCGAAGGAATTATCCTTTGCTTGTATGCCGATGACATATTGATTTTCGGAACTAATTTGAATGTTATTAAGGGGGGCAAGGATTTCCTATCTCGTTGTTTTGAGATCAAGGATTTAGGAGTAGCCGATGTTATTCTAAACATCAAGCTATTGAGAGATGATGATGGTGGGATTACATTCCTTCAATCTCACTATGTGGAAAAGATCTTGAGTCGCTTTGGCTACAGTGACTGCAAGCCCACTCCAACACCATATGATGCTAGCATGTTGCTTCGAAAGAATCGAAGAATTGCTAGAGATCAATTGAAATATTATCAGATTATTGGCTCGCTTATGTATTTAGCCAGTGCTACAAGACCTGACATCTCTTTTGCTATCAGCAAACTAAGCCGATTTGTTTCAAAACCGGGAGATGATCATTGGAAAGCTCTTGAGAGAGTTATGCGTTATTTGAAAGGCACTACGAATTATGGAATTCACTACACTGGGTACCCAAAGGTGCTTGAACGGCATAGTGACTCAAACTGGATCTCAGATGCTGATGAGATAAAGGCCACGAGCGGATATGTACTCACTCATGGAGGTGGCGCTGTTTCTTGGAAGTCTTGCAAGCAGACCATCTTAACGAGGTCAACAATGGAAGCAGAACTCATAGCTCTAGATACAGCTACGGTCGAAGCAGATTGGCTTCGTCGGCTCTTGAATTACTTGCCGGTTGTTGATAAACCTATATCGGGTATCCTTATGAACTGTGACAATCAAACTGTGATCACGAAAGTGAGTAGCTCAAAGGATAACATGAAGTCATCAAGACACGTTCAGAGAAGGTTAAAGTCTGTCAGGAAAATGAGAAATGCCGGAGTTATTGCATTGGATTATATCCAAACATTTAAAAATCTGGCAGATCCTTTTACTAAGGGTCTATCATGTAATGTGATAGATAATGCATCGAAGGAGATGGGTATGAGACCCACAATATGAGTTGTTCACATTGGTAACCTACTCTATGTTATCGGAGATCCCATGAATTAGATGTGGAAGATAAGCTGTTGGTCAACTAAGAGGAGAGTATCCTTACTATTAATAATACCACTCCATGAAGATGCAATACTCTCCTAATCTGCATGGCAGGTTGATGTATATCTTAATGTGTTCTAAGTGGCTTATTTAAGCAGAGATGTTGTCCTGCAGAACATCTTTTGAAAAACACACCTATATGAGTCTGATTGTTAAACGTCGCAATCTATGAGAGTAGAGTGCTCTCTAGTAAACTCATGAAAGGCCTCGGAGTATGACGCATAAGCTCCACCCGCGGGGAAGTCCCACGGTAGCCCAGTATCGGTCAAGGCTTTGTGTGAAGCTAGATTCGCAGAAAACTTGCAGTTCAAGGCCTAGTCCACTGTTCAAGTTGCTTACTAGTGTAGCATAGAGTTCTAGGTGGAAGTTCAACTTAACAGTCTCCACTGCAGTAGCGGTATATAAACAGTGTTTTGGAACCAAAGGCAAATTTTGTGTGCCTCTGGGATCTGGTAGGGGATTGCTAGAATTTAGTCTATTTTTGGGCCAGCCCAATTGCATTTTCAGAATTCCTAATAAATCCTAGAGGCCCACTTAGCCCATTCATGCAAGGCAAGAGGTGGGACTAAAGTATATTCCCATACTGCTCACCTAGTAGGAGTTAGAATTATAAGGGAGGTTGTTTCTCCACATGTATGAGGATGAGAACAAGAGAGACATTCACACGCGCTCCTCCTTCGCCGCCCGCCTCGCCACGCCACGCCTCGTCACGACACGTCGCGGGTTGCGGGATGAGCCAAGCCGTTGTCTAAATTTTTGCCACGCACGACTGTTATACGAAAGGTCACACGGGAGCTGAAAAGTTTTGCTATAGTGGAGATTGAATACGAACGCTGCACCCTTCGGTTGCTGCCTGTTCGTTTCGTCTCCCTCTTTTGCTTCACCTCCTATTGCAGCTGATACATCTCCAACGTATCTATATTTTTTCGATTGTTTCATGCTATTATATTACCAATCTTGGATGTTTTATATGCAATTATTGGCTATTTTATATCATTTTTGGGACTAACCTATTAACCCAGTGCCCAGTGCCAGTTCCTATTTTTTGCTTGTTTTTGGCTTTTCAGAAAATCAATATCAAATAAAGTCCAAACGGAAAAACAATCTTTAGATTAATTTTTTCTGGACCAGAAGGGACCCTAGAAGCTTCGGGAGGGGACCAGACGAGATACGAGAGAGCCACAAGCTCGAGGGGCGAGCCCCAGGGGGGGTAGGCGCGCCCCTGAGCTTGTGTGCCCCACGCAGCTCTGTTTAACCTAATTCCAAGCCTATAAATTCCCATATATTTCCAAACCAACAGAACGCAAGACCATATAACTTTTCCGCCGCCGCAAGCCTCTATTCTTCCGCGATCCCATCTGGAGGCCTTTTCGGTAATCTGCCGGAGGGGGAATCGATTACAGAGGGCTTCTACATCAACCTTGCTTCCCTTCCGATGATGTGTGAGTAGTTCACCATAGACCTACGGGTCCATAGCTAGTAGCTAGATGGCTTCTTCTCTCTCTTTGATCTTCAATACAATGTTCTCCTCGATCTCTTTGGAGTTCTATCCGATGTAATCTTTTTTTGCGGTGTGTTTGTTGGGATCCGATGAATTGTGGGTTTATGATCAAATTATTCATTGAAATTAATTGAGTCTTTTCTGAACTTTATTATGCATGATTGTTATAGCTTTGTATTTCTCTCCGATCTATCCGTTTGGTTTGGCCAACTAGATTGATTTACCTTTAGAGGGAGAGGTTCTTTGTAATGGGTTCAATCTTGTGGTGCTCTATATCCCAGTGACAAAGTAGGGGACAAGATACGTATTTGTATTGTTGCAATTAAGGTGAAAACGATGGGGTTTATTCATACTGATTGAGTTTACTTTGTCTACATCATGTCATCTTGCTTAAAGCGTTACTCTGTTTGTCATGAACTTAATACCATAGATGCATGCTAGATAGCGGTCGATTGGTGGAGTAATAGTAGATGCAGGCCGGAGTCGGTCTACTTGTCTCGGACGTGATGCCTATATACATGATCATTGCCATGAATAACGTCATAGCTATGCACTTTTCTATCAATTGCCCAACAGTAATTTGTTTACCCACCGTATGCTATGCGTTCGAGAGAGAAGCCTCTAGTGAAAACTATGGCCCCTGGGTCTACTTTAAACATATTTAAAAACCTAAAAATACCTTGCTGCAATTTATTTACTTTTTTTTTCAATTTATACTTTTTCCTATACAAGATTTAATCCTTGCAAGTAACGAGTTCAAGGGGATTGACAACCCTCTTGCCCGCATTGGGTGCAAGTATTTGCTTTTGTGTGTGCTGGTGTTGTTCACGAGGCTTTGCGTGATTCTCCTATTGGTTTGATAAACCTTGGTTCTCACTAAGGGAAATACTTATCTCTACTGTACTCCTTCACCCTTCCTCTTCGGGGAAAATCCCAACGCAGCTCACAAGTAGCAGAAAGAATTTCTTGCGCCGCTACCGGGGAGACATCATCAAAACCTATCAAGTACCTTCACTCAAACTATCATCTACTTGCTCTAGTTTTTATTTGCCTCTCTTTTTCATCTCCAACACTTCTCTAAAAATCAAAAAACACAAAAATATTTATGTTTGCCAGTTTGCTTGTTTTGCCACTATGGCTAGTTCTTTGCTTGTTGCTTGTACCCCCGAAAATGAAGTGCTTAATTTTAAACAAAGGGGAGGAGAAGTTTAAAAGATGCTTGGTATAGGATTTGTGATGCTCAAAGTAAATCAACTCATAAGCAATCCACTACCGTTCTTCTTCGCAATTTTTATGTTGGTGTTACTACTTGGTATAGATTTGTGCTTAACACTATTACTGGAGGGAATTTCTTGAGTAGTCACCCTAATGATGCTTTCAATGCTATGGGAAATTTGGTAGGATGACCACCTATTACTATTAATGAAAAGGCATTGACTTTGGAACATGTTATGCGAAGATTAGAAGCTATTGAAAATAAAATGCCCAGCATAGAACATACTGAGAATCTAGACAAAAAGGTCCATAATCAAGTTACTCAATTTGGTTATAAGGTTGGAACTACATTAAATATGTTAAAAGAGAAGGAACCAATAATTAATGAAAGAGTAGAACAAAGCCCTGCTAGAATTGATAAGTTGGAAGAAATCATTAATAATTTGGGTTCTGCTTTTTCTTCTGTTAAAACTATTGAGAGGACTTCTCCTCATAAGAGTTGCAAGTTTATATATGTTCCTAAGAATAAGAGTGCCACATCTAGTAAAGGAAACGAGGATCTTAAAATTATTAGCTTGCACCCCAACTTCATTGATATAATAAAGGAACCTATTTATGAAAGAAAATTCCTCAACTTTGTCCCTAGGAGTGTAATTATTAAAAACTCATATGCTAAAACTCCTAGGAAGCGTGGATGTATAATTGAGGACTTGGAAACTAAGGATGATAATACTTGAAACTATCCATTATGCCTAGCTAGGGACATAAAACAATAGCGCTTGTTGGGAGGCATCCCAATATTTATCATTATTGCAATTTTCATTTTCTTGAGTCACACAATTTTAGCCACTATTCTGATTGTGTTTTTATCTTTTAATTAGTGTTTGTGCCAACTAATGCCTTTGGGATGATTTGGATGATAGTATAACTGATGTTGTTTGAAAACAGAAAGTTTTGCGCCCAATTCTGGAATTTACATTCTATACTGGAACGTCAGAAAAATCTGAAATTTTTACACAGTATGGGATACAAATTTTTTATGCTGTCCTAATTTTTCAGAATTTTTGGAGTTACAGAAGTATGGATAATATTCTGTCATTACGCACTATTCTGTTTTAGACAGATTCTGTTTTTATTGCATAGTGTGCTTGTTTTAATGAAACTATGGATTATATCGGGGGGTATAAGTCATGGAAGAGTTAGAATATAGTAGGTATTATGCAAGAACAATTATGAATGAGTTTATAACATTACCTAAAGTGGATGATTGATTTATTATATTAACGGATCTCACGAAGTTTCTGTTGAGTTTTGTGTGCTGAAGTTTTCAAGTTTTGGGTGAGATTATGACAGATGAAGGAATAAGGAGCGGCAAGATCCTATGCTTGGGGATGCCCAAGGCACCCCAAGGTAATATTCAAGGAAGACCCAATCGTCTAAGCTTGGGGATGCCCCGGATGGCATCCCCTCTTTCGTCTACAATCTATCGGTAACTTACGTGGAGCTATATTTTTGTTCATCACATGATATGAGTTTTACTTGGAGCATCTTGTACCATAGTTTTCTTTTCTTTGTTTGCTTTTAGTTTGCCACAATCATTGTTTGCTGGACACACCTATTTGAGAGGGACACACATTTATCGTGATTTGTTAGAATACTCTATGTGCTTACCTTATATCTTTTGAGCTAGGCAGTTGCTCTAGTGCTTCACTTATATCTTTTAGAGCACGGCGGTGGTTATATTTTGTAGAAATAATTGCACTCTCATGCTTCACTTAAATCTTTTTGAGAGTCTAATAAATATTAATGGCAATTTGCACGTGTTATAAGACTAGTCCAGAAAGGATAGGTATTCAAGGGGGATATAATAAAAACTTTCATGTAGATCACTAAATATGAAACGTATGGTTTAATAATATTGATGTCGTAATATGAAAGGATATTGGTTCATGATCATTGATTAGTAGAAATATCGGTATTAAAGCTTGTTATTAACTTCTCATCTAAGTGTTGGTCATGGCATGGTGGGGAGGTTTGAGCATTTTTATGTCTGAAATGAAATCCTTGTGTGTTGTTATAACCAGGGGTGCACGATGGTTAACTCCTACCAACCTCCTCACTAGGGGCATGCGAGTAGTACTTTGCTTCGAGGGCTAATAGGCTTTGCAATAAGTATGGAGCGTGTTCGAATTCATACTTTCTCAAATCTTTCGGATGGTAGCACCTTGCCGCATGCAAAGTAGGATCTCAAAGTATGACGTGACAACCGGCACCGGGAACTTGAATATGTAAACAGTCGTGACACTTCACATGATGAACGTGCTTTCTTCATGTTACATACACGAACAAAATGTTTGTGCATTGCTAACCTGTTGGTCTCACTTTACATATGCGATGAACATCCTCACACATGAACAACATGAACAATAACCTATGCCGGCACCTTCCCGCATGCAAAGTAGGATCTCAAAGTATGAAGTGACACCTGGCACCATAAACTTGAATTTGTAACCACTCGTTACACTTCACATGATCAACTTGCTTTCTCCAACATACTTGCACAAACAAAATGTTTGTGCATTGCAAACCTCAACTTGCTCACAGGCTGAAATCCCCTAGTGTGATGTACGCAACGAATTCTTTTTTGAAATCCTCTCCACTATGTGGCATTCATCATGAATACAAAGTATGGAGCATGTTCGGATTCATACTTCCTCAAATCTTTCGGATGTAGCACATTGCCGCATGCAAAGTAGGATCTCAAAGTATGACGTGACAACTGGCATCGGGAACTTGAATTTGTAAACAGTCGTGACACTTCACATGATGAACGTGCTTTCTTCAAGTTACATGCATGAACAAAATGATTGTGGATTGCTAACCTGTTGGTCTCACCTTAAACAAGCGAGGAACTTGGTACTACTTTACATGAACACATTATGTGAGGAATGCTACTTGTAGTCTGCGTTGGTATTTCCCCGAAGAGGAGAGGATGATGCAGTACAGTAGAGATAAGTATTTCCCTTAGTTAAGAACCAAGGTTATCAATCCAGTAGGAGAACCAAGCAAAATTCCGTTAAGCGCGTCTGCACACACAAGAGCAAACACTTGCACCCAACACAAATAAGAGGGTTGTCAATCCTCTTAGCAGTTACTTGCAAGGATTAAATCTTATCGAGGTAAATAGATAAACTAAAATACTAATTAAAATAAAAGTAAATAAATTGCAGCAAGGTATTTTTAGGTTTTTAATATGATAAAGATAGACCTGGGGGCCATAGTTTTCACTAGGGGCTTCTCTCTCGAGCATAGAAACATACGGTGGGTAAACAAATTACTGTTGGGCAATTGACAGAATAGCAAATAATTAGGACGGATTCATGGCAATGATCATGTATATAGGCATCACGTCCGAGACAAGTAGACCGACTCCTACCTGCATCTACTACTATTACCCCACTCAACGACCGCTATCCAGCATGCATCTAGAGTATTAAATTAATAAAAACAGAGTAACGCCTTAAGCAAGATGACATGATGTAGAGAAGCAAATTCAAGCAATATGAATAAACCCCATCTTTTTATCCTTAATGGCAACAATACAAATACGTGTCATGTCCCCTTCTGTCACTAGGATTGAGCACCGCAAGATTGAACCCATCACAAAGCACCTCTCCCATTGCAAGATAAATCAATCTAGTAGGCCAAACCAAATTGATAGATCGGAGAGAAATACAAAGCTATAACAATCATGCATAAAAGAGTTCAGAGAAGACTCAAATATTTCTCATGAATAATCTGATCATAAACTCACAATTCATCGGATCCCAACAAACACACCGCAAAAGTAGATTACATCGGATAGAACTCCAAGAACATCAAGGAGAACATTGTATTGAAGATCAAAGAGAGAGAAGAAGCCATCTAGCTACTAGCTATGGACCCGTAGGTCTGTGGTAAACTACTCACACATCATCGGAAGGGTAGCAAGGTTGATGTAGAAGCCCTCCATGATCGATTCCCCCTCTGGCAGAGTACCGGAAAAGGCCTCCAGATGGGATCGCGGAAGAACAGAGGCTTGCGGCGGCGGAAAGGTTATTTCTTCTGGCTCTCTGTTGGTTTCCCAATATTTGTGAATTTGTAGAAGTGGAATTAGGTCAAATGGAGTCACATGAGTCCCATAAGGCAACACGGCGCCCCCCCGGGGCACGCCCTGTTGCCTTGTGAAGCCTCCGTGAGGCTTATGGCCTCCTCCCAAAGCTTCCAAGATTTCTTTTGTCCAGAAAAAAATCTCCAAAAAGTTTCATGGCATTTGGACTTCATTTGGTATTGTTTCTCTGAAAAGCCAAAAACAAGCAGAAAACAACAACTGGCACTGGGCACTAGGTTAATAGGTTAGTCCCAAAAAATGATATATAATTGCATATAAAAACATCCAAGATTGATACTATAATAGCATGGAACAATCAAAAATTATAGATACGTTGGAGACGTATCAAGGAACATGCTGTCACATGAACATACCTCAAATTTGTCCTTGCTTCCCCACTAAGCGTTCCCTCAAATTTTCCCTTCCCTCCACTCGTTTTTGAACGCCCCACGCGCCCACCTAACCCCAACCCTCCTCACATTAATACCGCCTCTTTTATCCACACTAACCACACCCCTTCCAATAAAACGAGCCGCCTCCTCCTATACCTCCCTCTTCGTCTCTCTCTCTCTCTCCCTCTTTCTCTTCGCCTCCAGATCCCCCTCCCCACCGGTGGATCTCGCTAGCTATGGCCACAAATCGTTCAGTAAGGGAGGCACTCATGATGGATGGCGTTTGGCTTGGCCCCATATGCTCTACTGGTAAAACTACCCCAAGATCTCATCCTAATCGACGAGTTCTATTTGCGGTGTTGTTTTTTATGAATAATAAAAAAGTTAGGGTTCTTATTCTGGTTAACACTGCATGTCATTCTAGATATGGTTCTTTGAGTACATCTTCCTCTGATTCAGTCGGTCAAGATGCTTTTGTTCTCAACTAATCCATGTTGACAATATACCGATTGCTAGTTCATTTCCTGGATCTTAGAACATTTACGTGCATGTTTCGTCGTTTGGAACGCCCCTCAAAACTAACCCCAAACCTCCCCAAAGAAAGAAGACGTCGCCTCCCATCTCCCCCTCTTCGCCTATAGATCCGATCCACTCTCGGCCAGTCGTTCTCGCCTCGCCACCACAAATCGTTCGGTTACCATGGAGGCGCACCCGACCGACGGCATTCCGCTCGGGCCCGTCCGCTCACATGGTATGTCTACCCCATTATCTCAATCCTAATCGGCCTGCGGGTCTACTTAATTTTTATGTGAAAGCTGTTGTTGTTTTTACAACATTTATAATTTGGAGTTCTTATTCGGGCTAAGCATGCGGGTCAATCTTGCTAGGGTTCTTATTACTAGTTTATTTCCTTCATCTTAGTGTAAGTACACGGATGTTTAATCATTATGGCACCCATATTTAAAATTATCGCCTCGTACTGTACCTACTTTCAACAAGTGATAATCTTTACGCAGTAGATGCTGACATGTTACCAATGGAGTGGGAGAACATTAGTGAAGGCATGAAAAGAATAGCATGTATCAAAATGAAGAGTTTTCCAACTCTGTACCTTGCTGATAACCCACAAGTATAGGGGATCGCAACAGTCTTTGAGGGTAGTATTTCACCCAAATTTATTGATTCGACACAAGGGGAGCCAAAGAATATTTATGAGCCTTAGCAGTTGAGTTGTTAATTCAACCATACCTGGAAAATAATATTTCTGCAGCAAAGTATTTAGTAGCACAGTAGTATGATAGTTTGATAGTAGCGGTAACAGTAGCAATAGTAACGGAGACAGTAACAGTAGCAGTTTTGTAGTGATTGTAACAGCAGCAACAACAACATTAGTAACTTAACAAAGATCAATATGAGCAAAGCATAGGCATTTGATCAGCGATAGATATTTGTGTGGATGACTTTCATCATGTAACAGTCACGACCTAGAGCGATACACAATAGCACCAATTCATCAATCCAATGTAGGCATGCATTCTGTATATAGTCATACATGCTTATAATAAGAACTTGCATGACATCTTTTGTCCTACCCTCCCGTGGCAGCGGGGTCCATAAGGAGTTCTAAGGGATATTAAGGCCTCCTTTTAATAGAGAATTGGAACAAAGCATTAACACATGGGGAATACATGAACTCCTCGAATTACAGTCATCCCCGGAGAGTATCCCAATTATTGTCACCTTGGGGTCTACGGATCAGAAAAATAGCAAGTGCATACAACTAGCAGATAGGATCAAGAACTCATATATTCATGAAAACATAGAGAGTTCAAATCTAAAATCATGGCACTCGAGCCCTAGTGACAAGCATTAAGCATAGCAAAGTCATAGCAACATCAATCTCAGAACATAGTGGATATTAGGGATCAAGCCCTACCAAATTGACTCGATTACATGATAAATCTCATCTAACTCCATCACCGTCCAACAAGCCTACGAAGGAATTACTCACTCCCGGTGGTGAGCATCATGGAATTGTTGATGAAGAAGGGTTGATGATGACAATGGCGACGAATCCCCTCTCCGGAGACCCGAACGGACTCCAGAATAGCCCTCCCGATGAAGAACAGGAGGTGGCGGTGGTTCCGTATCATAAAAGGCGATGAAACTTCTTCTCTTATTTTTTCTCGGGAAGGCGGAATTTATAGGCTTGGAATTAGGCCAGACGGAGCCTCATGGGCCCCACAAGGCATCAGGGCGCGCCCTGTTGCCTTGTGAGCGACTGGTGGCCTCCCTCCGGTGGATCTTCGTTCCAGTATTTTTTATTTATTCAATAAAAAATCTTCGCAAAGTTTCATACGATTCCAAGAACTTTTATTTCTGCACAAAAACAACACCATGGTAGTTTTGCTGAAAATATCATCATTTCGGGTTAGTTTCATTCAAATCATGCAAATTAGAGTCCAAAACAAGAGCAAAAGTGTTTGGAAAAGTAGATACGACGGAGACGTATCACTTGCTTTCTCGGCCGTCTCACAAATTTCCTTGTGTTCTCCGATATCAGAGGTCCTATTCGATGTCCAAACCATCAAGAAGACTTGATAGACTGTGACAGTGGCACTGAAAGTGAACAAAAAGACACAGATCTGGCCACCACTATAGATGTAGAGGACATTGTTATTGCAAGCTCTGCATCTATGGTTAGAATATGTTTACTTGATGTAACAATGCATACGTAATGTAAATTGCCTCCAGTCTAATGTTTTGAACTACATTATGGCAGGAATATTATCGTCATCAACTTGAAGTAGTGACTAAGGGTATACAGATGGAACATGAAGAGTTCGAAAAACTCATGTCTCTAACTTCAGATGCACCCCCAAGCTCAAGCACATCGAAGAGAAAGCGGGTTCAACTGGTGAGTAGCTGAACTCTTTTCTGTAAACACTTCCTTAATTAGTAAGACTGTCTTTCTTCACCCAACCACTGTATACGCTGGTAGATGCATGTACAATTTGGAATTATTGTATATGTTGTAACCTCTATAAATTTTTTCTATAGGGAAACTTAGGATTCTCAAATGATGACAATACTGCAAGTGTTTGGCCCCGGAAACAACAATATGATGCAGTCATCAATGCCCTGGCAGTACAGCAGGAACAATCAGAAGACGTGAAGCACGCCATGGTAAACAAGCATGACGAAGTAGATGCTATGAAGAAGGCCCTGGCATGGCAGCAGCTATAATTTCAAGCTGTTTCCAAGGCCCTAGAAGAGCGTGACCTAGAACATCAAGATGTGAAGCATCTCATGCCAGATATGCAGCATGGCCAAGAATCTATGAAGATTACCCTTGTAGAGCACGAAAAAGTACTAGAAGGTGTCAAGAAGGCCCCGCCAGAGCAACATGCTGAAATTGGGCCTGTTATATCTGCATAACCGTCTTGAATCAATGAACACTGCCCCTGTAGAGCAACAAGAAGAACCTCACCTCGTCAAGAATGCAAAGGAAGTGAAAACCTTGGATCTCGACAAGAGGCTTGATGATGTTTATGGATTGCTAAAGTTCATCGCCCGGACTGCGTCGCTAGGATCCTATGAGATGTGAGCAATGAAACTAAGTCAAATGTGTCTAATTTTCATTCTGCGGCTGTGCCCCATGGTTGGCTATTGTAATGTCTTACACAGTCTATTTGGATTAAAATTCAAATTTTGCACGAATTCATATTAAATTTATTTTAAAAAATCAATATTGTATCAAATGTGACCGCCAATTGCAATATAATACAAATTGACCGCGCCTAAATACTGTGAAGGTCATGAACGGCGTCATAAGTGTATGGTCCCACATGTAAGAAGCCACGTCACCCACATATGGACTCGCCTGCCAGCATCCATGTCAGCACAACAATGGGCCCACATGCCAGAATCGTTGACCAGTCAGACGGCACATCGCCACTGAAAAAACAATGCCTAGTCCCACATGTAAGCAGCCACGTCAGCATTTTCTAGGCCCATATGTCAGCAGCTTTGACCGCTCAAAACTGACGTCGAGTTATTACTGACAGGATCGTCGGCGATAAAACCCACGGTGGACCCACATGGAAGAAGCCACGTCAGCAACTGCTGGCCCCACCTGTCAGAATCTTTGACCGGTCCCACCTGCGGATCGATTACCGGTGACGGATTTTCATCGCCAGAAAGATCTTAGGCGACAGATTGGGCAATCATAGGTGACATTCTGGGTCGTCACCGGAAACGACCATCGGTGACATTTTTTGGTTCGTCACCTAAAATGCGATCTTGCATGATGAAATAAGTGGTACCGTCAAAATTTTCTTTTTTATGACGGCGCTTCGGTGACGGTGGGAGTGACGGCCGGAAAATGTCGTCAATGTATTTTCTGTGACGAAAAACGGTTATACGTGACACAAGTGAAGCATCACAAAATAGAGCAAATTTTGTAGTGGTAGCGGCGCCCCGCTCCACAACAGCCCTACCGTCTCGCAGCACCGCCCACACGCCCCTCTTGCGAAGACGGCCACACGACAGTGGCTGTGGCAAACAAGATTCAACATCAGGGGAAATGACGACAATGGACTTGTAGCATGATAGCGCGATGATGGATGCTGCAATGCAGTGGTCATGTGATAACCCACAAGCATAGGGGATCGCAACAGTTTTCGCGGGTAGTATTTCACCCAGATTTATTGATTCGACACAAGGGGAGCTGATACGTCTCCAATGTATTTATAATTTATGGAATATTCATGCCATGTTTATAACAATTTTATATGGTTTTGGTATGATTTGATTAGAACTAACCCGGACTGACACTGTTTTCAGCAGAACTACCGTGGTGTTGTTTTTTTGTGCAGAAATAAAAGTTCTCGGAATGGGCCCAAAATTTACGGTGATTTTTTATGGACCAAAAGAGACCCACAGAGCACAGGAGCTGGACCAGGAGGTGGCCGAGGGCGCCACAAGCCTGGGGGGCGCCCCCCCCCAGGGCGCGCCCCCCGAGCTTGTGGGACCCTCGGGCATCCCCCTGACGTGATTCCAACGCCAAAAATTCCTATAAATAGAGAAAACCCCATAAAGAAACCTAGAACTTCCACGCCGCCGCCACATGCCTCTGTACCAAAGCGATCTCATCCGGAGCCATGTTCCGGCACTCTGCCATAGGGGGAAATCATCGCCGGAGGCCATCTTCATCATCCTGGCGGTCTCCATGACGAGGAGGGAGAGTAGTTCACCCTCGGGGCTGAGGGTGTGTACCAGTAGCTATGTGTTTGATCTCTCTCTCTCTCGTGTTCTTGATTTGGCATGATCTTGATGTACCGCGAGCTTTGTTAATATAATTGGATCATATGGTGTTTCTTCCCTCTCTATCTTCGTGTGATGGATTGAGTCTTTCCCTTTGAGGTTTCGTTATTGTCGGATTGAATATTTCAGATTTGAGAACACTTGATGTATGTCTTGCATGTGGATACCCGTGGTGAAAATGGGGTATTCTATTGATTCACTTGATGTATGTTTTGGTAATCAACTCGCGGATTCCCGTGACCTTGGGGTGATCTAGGCATAGGGGTTGGTTGCACGTTTTCATTATCTTTTCTCCGATAAGAAACTTTGGGGTACTCTTTGAAGTTCTTTGTGTGGATTGAATATTATGAATTTGAAGTTGTTTGATGCATATCGAATAATCAACTCACGGATACTTGTGGTGACAAAGGAGTATCTAGGTGACATTAGAGTTGGTTGATGCGTATCATATGGTGTTATTTTAGTACGAACTCTAGGGCAGTTTGTGACACTTATAGGGATGGCTCAATAGATTGATTGGAAAGGATAACTTTGAGGTGGTTTCGTACCCTACAA
The DNA here is from genome assembly GCA_039707655.1 of Elymus sibiricus. NCBI lineage: Eukaryota > Viridiplantae > Streptophyta > Magnoliopsida > Poales > Poaceae > Elymus > Elymus sibiricus. The sequence continues at coordinate 123,859,419 of CM077670.1, forward strand.
CAATTTCTATCTTATGTTCTCCGCTAATAGGAACTTTGGAGTGATTCTTTATCGCACGTTGAGGAATTATTATATGATCCAATTATGTTAGCATTGTTGAGAGATTGCACTAGTGAAAGTATGAACCCCAGGCCTTGTTTTCAAGCATTGCAATACTGTTTGTGCTCACTTTCACTACTTGCTACCTTGCTGTTTTTATATTTTCAGATTACAAAAACCTATATCTACTATCCATACTACACTTGTATCACCATCTCTTCGCCGACTAGTGCACCTATACAATTTACCATTGTATTGGGTGTGTTGGGGACACAAGAGATTTCTTGTATTTGATTGCAGGGTTGTTTGAGAGATACTATCTTCATCCTACACCTCCCACGGATTGATAAACCATAGGTCATCCACTTGAGGGAAATTTGCTACTGTCCTACAAAACTCTGCACTTGGAGGCTGAAAGAACATGTGCGGCCCCCATGTTTTGTTTTGGTAATTGATGACAATCTCTATGGACTAATGGTTGCCTTGATTTATATTTGAAGGGTTTGTCCATAGGCATTTCTTGAAGTACATTTGTTGGTTTCAAGGAGATTATGTGGTGACCAAGGTGCTATTCAAGGATTTATCCAAAGATTGGTCGTGTGAGTGTTGAGCCTATTGCAAGCATGTCTTGAAGAAGAAGATTGTGTGAACTTTCATGTTTACCTTCAAGACATCATCTTGGCGAATCAAGTTGATCTGCACACAAAGCATACAAGATGTACCGAGTGGGATCAAGTGATCTCATGGTATGGTAAGCATTGTCCATTACGCTTTGTGTACTAACCCATGTTCTATGTGAGAGTTGTTTGTGGGGTTAGGTATGTTTCCATGGGCATGCATCAAAAAGAAGATATCATACAACCCAGGGAGGATGACATCAAGTGGTGATCATCATCAAGTTTGTGGTGTGCAAGTTCAAGTGGAGCATCACTGAGAGATCATGCTTGAAGCTTGCCATCCATTGTGGTGACAATGGACTTGTGAAGATGTGCCGAAGAGTGGCTCACCCATAGTGGAGCATGGGGGAGCAATCAACTAGTCTTCATCAAGCCAACAATCAAGAAAGTTGGTCCTACTTGAGGAAGTCAAGATCGTAATCATCTAGCTCAAGTGGACTTTGTGCAAGGCAAAGGTTTGCCCTTGATAGGTTTTCTATTTTGCCGGTCTCATGGTGGTAGTTGGGAGACCGGGTTATAGGATCGATAGCCGTACTATCAAGGGGAGCTCTCAAGTGAGTAGCTTGATCGTATCATTCGTAGAGAGCTCAAACCATTGCATCCTTGCATCATCTTTCTTGGTTCTTGTTTGGTTTTTCTCTGTGTGAGTTTTAGAGCTTATGGTCATCTTCATGACAAGCTCGAGTTCATCGAAAACGGAGTTCATATGCATCTTCTATGATGTTTTCGATGTTGGAGTTTATGCTGTTGGATAGTATTTGTCGTCCTCTATCCAACGAGCTTGAGTTTGTCTATTCGTAGCTCATATGCAGAAGTTGTGGCAGTTCTGGTTTTCTTGGCTGCATCTGTTTTCTTGGGCAGTTTTTCAGCTCCCAAGCGGTAGTACCGCCCGGCTCCACGGTAGTACCGCTTATGCGGTAATTCCGCTTTGAAGCTACCGTGGCCTCTACCGCTTATCTTGAAGTGTTCTATTGCCTTCTTGCGCTCAACGGAAGTAGAGCGGAAGTTGAGGGCGGTAGTACTGCTGTCCAGCGGTAGTACCGTCCTGCCACTTCCGCTGCTACTACCAGTTAGTTTTAGCTCTCTGGTCTTGTTTGTCATCTCCACGGCAGTGGGGCGGTAGTACCACTGCTGCTGTACTGCCCCCCACTGGTTTCTTCATACTGCAACCTCAGCGGTAGTACCGCTAGGGCGAGCGGTAGTACCGCTTCGGCGGCACTATCGCCTCGGGTCTCTGCGCCATTGCACTGTACTGTTGGAACTACCGCCCGAGCGGTAGTACCGCTCATAGAGTGGTAGTACCGCTTGTGTGTGGGCTGAGCAGTTAACGGTTGGATTTTCCCCACCTATAAAAGGGGGCCTTCTTCCCCAATGGACCTTATCCTTTGAGCTCGTGTTCTTCCCCCATTGTTGACCTTCTTCGAGCTTGCTATCTATCAATCCCTCCATGGATTCTTGCTAGTTTTTGAGGGAAAAGAGAGGGGAGATCTAGATCCACATTCCCACCAATCACTTTCTCCTCTATGTGAGGGGAACCCCTTGGATCTAGATCTTGGAGTTCTTTGTGTTCTCTTCTTCGTTCTTCCTCTCATTTTCCTCCATAGCATTAGTTGTTGTGGTGGGATTTGGGAGAGAAGGACTTGGGCACTCCATGTGCCCTAGCCATTGCATTTGGTGCATCAGTTTGAGTTCTCCACGGTTATACGTGGAAGTGAATATTGAGAAGCTTGTTACTCTTGGGTGTTTGGGCACCCTAGAGCTTGTTCCTCTTGGGTGCTTTGGTGCCCTAGACGGTTGGTGTTGTCAGAGCTCAATCATTGTGGTGTAAAGCTCCGGGCAAGTGTCGGGGTCTCCAATTAGGTTGTGGAGATTGCCCCGAGCAATTTGACGGGTACCGGTGACCGCCCCCAAGGGTTGCCAATTGTACGGGTTAGGTGACCGCCCCCAAGGGTTGCCATTTGTACGGGTTCGGTGACCGCCCTCAAGGGTCCCTTAGTGGAATCACGGCATCTTGCATTGTGCGAGGGCGTGAGGAGATTACGGTGGCCCTAGTGGCTTCTTGGGGAGCATTGTGCCTCACAAACCGCTCCAAACGGAGATTAGCATCTGCAAGGGTGTGAACTTCGGGATACATCGTCGTCTCTGCATGCCTCGGTTATCTCTTACCCGAGCCCTTTACTTATGCACTTTACTTTGTGATAGCTTTAGTGTTTCATGTTATATATCTTGCTATCACTTAGTTGTTTATCTTGATTAGCATAAGTTGTTGGTGCACATAGGTGAGCCTAGTTGTTGTAGGTTTTGTGCTTATCAAATTAACCACTAGGTTTATTCCGCATTTGTTCAAGCCTAAACCGTAATTATTTTAAAGCGCCTATTCACCCCCCCCTCTAGGCGACGCCCACGATCTTTCAGAGGCCCAACAACGTCTACAAGAATAAAAGGCGTAGTAGACATCAGGAGCCAAAGAATATTTGCGAGTATTAGCAGTTGAGTTGTCAACTCCACCCATCGACCGCTATCCAGCATGCATCTAGGGTATTAAGTATGAAACAGAGTAATGCCTTAAGCAAGATGACATGATGTAGAGAAGCAAATTCAAGCAATATGAATAAACCCCATATTTTTATCCTTAATGGCAACAATACAAATACGTGTCATGTCCCTTTCTGTCACTGGGATTGAGCACCGTAAGATTGAACCCATCATAAAGCACCTCTCCCATTGCAAGATAAATCAATCTAGTAGGCCAAACTAAACCGATAGATCGGAGAGAAATACAAAGCTATAACAATCATGCATAAAAGAGTTTAGAGAAGACTCAAATATTTCTCATGAATAATCTGATCATAAACTCACAATTCATCGGATCCCAACAAACACACCGCAAAAGAAGATTACATCGGATAGAACTCCAAGAACATCGAGGAGAACATTGTATTGAAGATCAAAGAGAGAGAAGAAGCCATCTAGCTACTAGCTATGGACCCGTAGGTCTGTGGTAAACTACTCACACATCATCGGAAGGGCAGCAAGGTTGATGTAGAAGCCCTCCGTGATCGATTCCCCCTCCGGCAGAGTACCGGAAAAGGCCTCCAGATGGGATTGCGGAAGAACAGAAGCTTGCGGCGGCGGAAAGGTTTTTTCTTCTTGCTCTCTGGGGGTTTCCCAATATTTGTGAATTTATAGAAGTCGAATTAGGTCAAACGGAGCCTCTGTGAGGCTTCTGGCCTCCTCCCGAAGCTTCCCAGGTTTCTTTTATCCAGAAAAAAATCTCCAAAAAGTTTCGTGGTATTTGGACTTCATTTGGTACTGTTTCTCTGAAAAGCCAAAAACAAGCAGAAAACAGCAACTGGCACTAGGAACTGGGTTAATAGGTTAGTCCCAAAAAATGATATATAATTGCATATAATAGCATATAAAACATCCAAGATTGATACTATAATAGCATGGAACAATCAAAAATTATAGATACGTTGGAGACGTATCAAGCATCCCCAAGCTTAATTCCTGCTCGTCCTCGAGTAGGTAAATGATAAAAACAGAATTTTTGATGTGGAATGCTACCTATCATCTTTCATCATGTAATCTCTCTCTTACGGTATGAATAATAAGATCCGAATGATTCAAAGCAATAGTCTGTAATTTGATATAAAGACATCAATACTCAGGCATACTAATAAACAATCATGTCTTTCAAAATAAAAATGCTAAAGAATGTTATCCCTACAAAATCATATGATCCTGTCATGCTCCATCTTCTTCACACAAAGTATTTATCATGCACTACCCCGGTTTTAGCCAAGCAATTGGTTCATACTTTTTAACGCGCTTCAGCCTTTTCAACTCCTATGCAATACATGAGCGCAAGCCATGGATATAGCACTATGGGTGGAATAGAGTATGGTGATAGAGATAAATAGGAGAAGTCAAAAATGGAGAAAGTCTCACATCAACGAGGCTAATCAACGGGCTATGGAGATGCCCATCAATTGATGTCAATGCGAGGAGTAGGGATTGCCATGCAACAGATGCACTAAGAGCTATAAGTGTATGAAAGCTCAACATGAAAACTAAGTGGGTGTGCATCCAACTTGCTTTCTCATGAAGACCTTGGGCATTTGAGGAAGCCCATCATCGGAATATACAAGCCAAGTTCTATAATGAAAAATTCCCACTAGTATATGAAAGTGACAAAATAGGAGACTATCTATATGAAAAACATGGTGCTACTCTGAAGCACAAGTGTGGAAAAAGATAGTAACATTGTCCTTCTCACTTTTTCTCTCATTTTTTTATATGGCTCTTTTTCGCCTCTTTTTTTACTTTTTTTTCTTTTTTTCCTTCTCTTTTTTTTAAAAATTTTCGTCCGGAGACTCATCCCAATTTGTGGGGGAATCATAGCCACCATCATCCTTTCCTCACTAGGACAATGCTCTAATAATGATGATCATCACACCTCTATTTACTTACAACTCAACATTACAACTCGATACTAAAACAAAAATATGACTCTATATGAATGCCTCTGGCAGTGTACCAGGATGTGCAATGATGCTAGCGTAACATGTATAACAATGATAAACAGTGGATGAGACACAAATACTATGTCAGCTATATGATCATGCAAAGCAATATGACAATGATGATGTATGTCATAAAAAATGGAACGGTGGAAGTTGCATGGCAATATATCTCGGAATGGCTATGGAAATGCCATGATAGGTAGGTATGGTGGCTGTTTTGAGGAAGATATAAGGAGGCTTATGTGTGATAGAGCGTATCATATCACGGGGTTTGGATGCACCGGTGAAGTTTGCACCGACTCTCGATGTGAGAAAGGGCAATGCACGGTACCGAAGAGGCTAGCAAATTGCGGAAGGGTGAGAGTGCCTATAATCCATGGACTCACATTAGTCATAAAGAACTCACATACTTATTGCGAAAGTTTATTAGAGCTCGAAGCAAAGTACTACTACGCATGCTCCTAGGGGGGAGGTTGGTAGGAGTTAACCATCGCGCGCCCCCGACCGCCACACAAAGGAAGACAATCAATAATAAATCATGCTCCAACTTCTTAGCATAACGACAGATCATACGTGCATGCTTCGGGAATCACAAACCTTAACACAATTATTCTTACTAAACCACAATTATCTACTAATATCTCCCACATATTACCATCTTAATATCGCAAAACTATTGCAAGGAATCAAACTTATCATATTCAGTGATCTACATGAAAGTTTTTATTATATACCTCTTGAATACCTATCATATCAGGACCAAATTCATAACCTGTGCATATTACCATTGCTATCATGAGACTCTCAAAAATATATAAGTGAAGCATGAGAGTGCAACTATTTCTTTAAAATATCATCACTGCCGTGCTCTAAAAGATATAAGTGAAGCACTAGAGCAACTGCCTAGCTCAAAAGATATAAGTGAAGTACATAGAGTATTCTAACAAATCACAAATAATGTGTGTCCCTCTCAAAATGGTGTGTTCAGCAAAGATGATTGTGACAAACTAAAAAGCAAACAAAAGCAAGCAAACTATTTCACAAGACGCTCCAAGTAAAACACATATCATGTGATGAATAAAACTATAGCTCCAAGTGAGTTACCGATAGATTGTAGACGAAAGAGGGGATGCCTTCCGGGGCATCCCCAAGCTTAGACGCTTGAGTCTTACTTGAATATTACCTTGCGGTGCCCTGGTCATCCCCAAGCTTAGCTCTTGCCGCTCCTTATTCCTTTGTCCATCGTAGTCTCACCCAAAACTTGAAAACTTCAGCACACAAAACTCAACAGAAACCTCGTGAGATCCGTTAGTATAAAAACAAATCTTTAACTTTAGGTACTGTAGTAAATTGATTCATATTTAATATTGGCATAATGCTACTGTACTCCAACTTCTCCATGACTCACACCCCCCGATACGATCCATAGATTCATCAAAATAAGCAAACTATGCAACAAAAACAGAATCTGTCTAAAACAGAACAGTCTGTAAAGATCTATTTAAAATCCATACTTCTGTAACTCCAAAAATTCTGAAAAATTAGGACAACGTGGGAAATTCATATTAAAATAATGTGTAAAAATTTCAGATTTTTCTGACGCACCAGTTCAGAATTAAAATTCCAGCACTGGATGCAAAGCTGTCTGTTTTCCAAACAACATCAATTATACTATCTTCCAAATCATCCCAAAGGAAATACTTGGCACAAACACTAATTAAAACATAATCATAACAGAAGCTATAATCATGCAAACACACAATAACAGTAGGTAAAAGCAAAAATTTATTTTATTCATTGGGTTGCCTCCCAACAAGCGCTATTGTTTTATGCCCCTAGCTAGGCATAATGCATAATTTCAAGTGTTGTCATCCTTCATCCCCAAGTCCTTTTTGATTAAATCTTCCAAAACTTTTCTCATTAATTCTCTACTCTCATGCTCTTCTTTTCTAGTGGGTGAGCTTAGGTAATTGAAGGGGCTTTGATTGGTAACCTTAACATTCATAACTTCAAACTCAGGATCATCACCATAAACGTCCTCATATAAAACATGTATCTCATCATCAATAGGATGTCTAGCCGTACTCTCGAACCATTCTTCACTAAATCCCTCATAAATTCCTTTAGTAACCCATTCAAATTTATCACAAGCATGGTGGTACATAGTTTTAATTACTTCGGTGTATGGAACTCTCCTTCTTATATTTTTACCATAAGCAAAATAATCTTTAGATTCCAAACTACGAATAGTATCTTTATCATGAAGAATCTCCTCTATAGGAGGATGCTCAAAATTTATTTTGTAAAAGGAGAAAATATCCCTAGCTTCTCGGATTATATAATCAAATTCATGCATAAGGATTATAGTGGCAATTTTCTTAGCCCTGGGATCATGGATGTTGGGAAGTTCATAAAATATCTTTTGTAAGGCGGGGTGGATATGCAAAAAAAAATCTTTCTAATTTAACAACAAGCATTGCAATAGCATCCATGTAACAATTTGTTTTATCAAGAATGGGTCCATTAATTATTGGTATAACTCCCGCACAATTAAAGAATTCCTGAATAATATTCTTCCCAATGATATTACCACTTCCCACATGATAGACCTTAGTTTTAAAATTAGTGGGGGAGATAGTCTCCGGAGGGTCATGATTAAGATCAAAAGAATGTGTTTTATCTCCAAGAGATTCACTACCACCATCCTCACTAGCACTCTCAACCACAACTTTCTCAAACTCAGACATAGTGGTAAAGCAAGCAAGCAAACAAAATATTTTTTGTGTTTTGTAAAATTTTTAGAAGTGGGGGAGATGAAAACGAGAGGCAAATGCAAATAAAATGTAAATAAAGTAAATGAAAGTGAATGATAATTTGTGTGAGGGTACTTGGTAATTTTGATGATGTCTCCCCGGCAACGGCGCCAGAAATTCATCCTGCTACTTGTAGTCTGCATTGGTATTTCCCCGAAGAGGCGAGGATGATGCAGTACAGTAGAGATAAGTATTTCCCTCAGTTAAGAACCAAGGTTATCAATCCAATAGGAGAACCAAGCAAAATTCCGTTAAGCACACCTGCACACACAAGAGCAAACACTTGCACCCAAACGAAAATAAGAGGGTTGTCAATCCTCTTACCGGTTATTTGCAAGGATTAAATCTTATCGAGGTAAATAGATAAACTAAACTACTAATTAAAATAAAAGTAAATAAATTGCAGCAAGGTATTTTTAGGTTTTTTATATAATAAAGATAGACCCGGGGACCATAGTTTTCACTAGAGGCTTCTCTCTTGAGCACATAAACATACGGTGGGTAAACAAATTACTGTTGGGCAATTGATAGAAAAGAAAATAATTATGACGGATTCATGGCAATGATCGTGTATATAGGCATCACGTCCGAGACAAGTAGACCGACTCCTTCCTGCATCTACTACTATTACTCCACCCATCGACCGCTATCAAACATGCATCTAGGGTATTAAGTATGAAACAGAGTAACGCCTTAAGCAAGATGACATGATGTAGAGAAGCAAATTCAAGCAATATGAATAAACCCCATCTTTTTATCCTTAATGGCAACAATACAAATACATGTCATGTCCCTTTCTGTCACTGGGATTGAGCACCGTAAGATTGAACCCATCACAAAGCACCTCTGCCATTGCAAGATAAATCAATCTAGTAGGCCAAACTAAACCGATAGATCGGAGAGAACAACAAAGCTATAACAATCATGCATAAAAGAGTTCAGAGAAGACTCAAATATTTCTCATGAATAATCTGATCATAAACTCACAATTCATCGGATCCCAACAAACACACCGCAAAAGAAGATTACATCGGATAGAACTCCAAGAACATCGAGGAGAACATTGTATTGAAGATTAAAGAGAGAGAAGAAGCCATCTAGCTACTAGCGATGGACCCGTAGGTCTGTGGTAAACTACTCACACATCATCGGAAGGGCAGCAAGGTTGATGTAGAAGCCCTCCGTGATCGATTCCCCCTCCGGCAGAGTACCGGAAAAGGCCTCCAGATGGGATTGCGGAAGAACAGAAGCTTGCGGCGGCGAAAAGGTTTTTTCTTCTTGTTCTCTGGGGGTTTCCCAATATTTGTGAATTTATAGATGTGGAATTAGGTCAATCGAAGTCACGTGGGCCCCAGAAGGCAGCACGGCGCGCCCCCCTGGGGCACGCCCTAGTGCCTTGTGGAGCCTCTGTGAGGCTTCTGGCCTCCTCCTGAAGCTTCCCAGGTTTCTTTTGTCCAGAAAAAAATCTCCAAAAAGTTTCGTGGTATTTGGACTTCATTTGGTACTGTTTCTCTGAAAAGCCAAAAACAAGCAGAAAACAGCAACTGGCACTAGGCACTGGGCTAATAGGTTAGTCCCAAAAAATGGTATATAATTGCATATAATAGCATATAAAAACATCCAAGATTGATACTATAATAGCATGGAACAATCAAAAATTATTGATACGTTGGAGACGTATCACCCACAAGCCTGCCAGGTGCGCCCTGGGGGGTGGGCGCGCCCCCTGGGCTTGTGGCGCCTGGGTGGCCCCCCTCTGGTAATTCTCTTCGCCAGTATTTTTTATATATTCTAAAATAATTCTCCGTAAATTTTTAGGTCCATCCGAGAACTTTTATTTCTGCACAAAAATAACACCATGGCAATTCTACTGAAAACACCGTCAGTCCGGGTTAGTTCCATTCAAATCATGCAAATTAGAGTCCAAAACCAGAGCAAAAGTGTTTGGAAAAGTAGATACGTTTAGGATGTATCAACTCCCCCAAGCTTAACTCATTGCTTGTCCTCAAGCAATTCAGTTGAAAAACTGAAAGTGATAAAGAAAAACTTTTACAAACTCTTTTGTTCTTGTTGTCTGTATATATACTTAACTAGCATCCAAGTTTTCAGCAAAGATTGTGAACTAACCATTTGAATGATAACACTTAGGTCTCACATTTACTCATGGCAATAACATAACCAACTAGCGAGCAATAATAAGATATCTCGGATGCCAACACTTTGTCAAAACAATCATGATATAATATGATAACATGGTATCTCGCTAGCCCTTTCTGAGACCGCAAAACATAAATGCAGAGCACCTCTGAGGTTCAAGCAACGACTAAACATTGTAATTCAGGGTAGAGGATATCCAGTCATGGCCACACCCAACATTAACTATACTCAATGCATAAAAATGACAATAGTGCTCTCCAACTGGTGCTTAAATGAGAGGGTGATGACTCAACAATAAAAGTAAAATAACATAAAAATAAATGGATAGGCCCTTCGCAAAGGGAAGCATGGATTTGCAGCGGTGCCAGAGCTCAAAGCTTTAAAACAGAGATTAAAATAATTTTGAGAGGTATGCTTTTCCTGTCAACGTTATGACCGAGAATTTTCAATATCTTCCATGCTAAACACATTATAGGCGGTTCCCAAGTGGAAAGGTAAAGTTTACTCCCCCTCCACCATACCAACACAAGCCATGGCTAGCCAAATTCATGGGTGCCCTCCATACCAACAACTTTCCAGGGGAGTTTGTTTGCATTATATAATTCGATTTTGAGCATAGGACTGGGCATCCCAATTACCAGCCTCTCTCGTGCAATGACAAATGAATAAACACTCATCTGAGAATAACCCGCTTAGCATGGAAGATACTGACCACCCCCTGTCACTCCATGAGCGGTACGGGCACACAAAATAGATGTTCGCTTGAATATTTTAGAGGTGGCACATGCAAATTTACTTGGAACGGCAGAGTAATACCGCATATAGGTAGATATAGTGGACTCATCTGGAACAACTTTGGGTTTAAGGATTTGGATGCACAAGTAGTATTCCTGCTTAGTACAGGTGAAGGCTAGCAAATAGATTGAGAAGCGACCAGCTAGAGAGCGAAAATGGTCATAGACATGCATTGCGAATAATTAACATTGAACACGAGCATGAGTAGGATATCAACACCCTGAACATAAATATCATGGAGGCTATGTTGGTTTTGATTCAACTACATGTATGAACATGCGCCAAGTCAAGCCACTCGAATTACTCAGAGGAGGATACGATGCTAACATACTACATCACAACCATTTTAATGCATGTTGACACTCAAGATAAATCATTATCCACTCCTAGCTATTTAAGCATGGCATGAGCAACTATAATCTATAATTGTCATCACAAACATGTTTACTCATAATAATGCTAAATCATGAATACTGAGCTAAACATATTAACAAAGACAAAAACAAGAAGAGTTCATACCAGCTTTTCTTCACCGCAGTCACTTCATCAAATATCGTCATTATTGCCTTTCACTTTCACGACCGAATGATATGAACATAATAATAGTGCAAGAGTGACGTGGACTAAGCTGGAATCTACAAAAATTTATTCAAAGGAGAAGACAAGGTAATAGTGGCATTCTTGTTAATTCAACAATAAAGCATATGAGAGCCACTCAACGTTTTCATCGTGGTCTTCTCCTTGCGATGACTCAACGAGAAGAAAAGAAATTCAGAGAAACACACTGAAATATTTTTGGAGTTTTTGGTTTTTCTAAAGAAAGCAAATTAACAAAGGAAAAGAAAAAATGAGAAAAACTATTTACACGGGAGAACTCCCAACAAGCAAAAGAAGAAACGAGAAATATTTTTGGGTTTTCTTTTAATACTATGAATTAACTAAACAAGGAAGAAACTACAACAATTTTTTTTTGGATTTTAGAAGTTTTTCAAACACACAAGAAGAAAGCGAAAATGAAACTAGCATGGATAATACAATGAAAAAGGATGAACACCGATAACTGGAATGAATGTGTGGTACATGAATGTAATGTTGGTGGGAAATACGTACTCCCCCAAGCTTAGGCTTTTGGCCTAACTTGGTCTACGGCCACGGGTCAAAATCAGCACCTCCTGGATAGTACTGAGGCTGCTGAGGATCCCACTGGTAAACGGCCTCCTGAGGCTCCCACTGATAGATGGGATCCTGGTACTGCTCTGGCTCAGGTGCTGGCTCTGGTGCTTGGGGCTGGTCCAAGCCCCAATAAGCATAAATGTCCTCAGGCATGATGATATATCTGCCCCTGTGAATATCAAACAAAGTAGGCGCAGGCAAAGTAATAATCTCACGAGTACCCTGACTGAACACCAAGTTATATCTAAAGCGCACGTCTCCAGAACTAATAAAGTTATGCCCAACCATACTATCGTAATCAAGATGCATAGTGGGTAAAAGCCTCTCTTCCCTCTCGTCGTGTCTAATAGGAATATCAAAATGTTTAGCGAGACGGGAAGCATAAATACCACCATAAATAATGCCCTTCGAACGGTTGGTGTGCAACCGCTGGGTAACCATAGCACCCAAACTGAATGTCCTATCAGCGTAAAGAGCATGGCGCAAAATAGCAAGGTCAGGTGAGTTGAGCGTTCCACTCTCCCACCGACCAGTCAAACACCTCCCACCAAATAGTGAGTAATAGCATAAAACAGGGAAATGTAAACTAGCAACCCTAGCCTCAAACACTACCCTCGACTCCCCCATGGTAACCTCAGAGATGAACTCCGAGACATCCCTGGGGTGTGGCTCTACTGGGCTGCCCTCATTAGGAAGTTTGCATACCTCGCAAAAATCCTCAAGTGTCATCTCTTTAGGAATATCATATAAGTTAAATGACACTGTGGGTATATCTCTCCTAGCATGAAAATGAAAGCTTTGCATGAAAGTATTTGTGAGGAGAAGATACTGGTCACATTTATCTTCGAGGAACAGGATAATGCCGGCATTGTTCACCAAATAATAGAAATCAACAAAAATTCCCGCATCACTCAAGAATGTGTTGCATGGCCATTCGCACGGTCGCACCTCGGACGCACGAGGAAGATGATACTTGGGCTTCGGAGCCTCCTTAGGATTCCGGCTCGAAGAACCTCTCAACCTCCACTTGAGCATTTTCTTTTTCTGAAAATTTCTGAAATTTTTAGTGACTCAAAATAAAGGTGAACAAAACTCAACAAAATTGATACCAACTACCCCCACAAGTATCTAGAAGCTATATCATGCATCAAAACTACTTTGGACCATACAAATTCAACATGCAAGCTCATAAACACGGTCACCACAACAGCAAAAATTTGCAAAGTATAAAGCACTAGAACAAAACTAAATGGAGCATTGGAAGAGTCACATACCGAGTAATTCCTCAAAACAGTTTTGGAAATGGAGTTCCGAGCAAGGAGATCGAAAATCACAGCAATATGAGCAAGAACACGGGCTTGGGAGCAAGTTTGATTTTTTCTGGAGGAAGAAGAAGGAGATGGGTGGCTGACATAAGTGAGTGGGTCCCTGTGGGACCTACAAGCCTGCTGGGCATGCCTAGGGGTTGGGCGTGCCCTGTGAGCTTGTGGCTCACAGGTGCACCCCCCTGGGGTGTGTTCAGTGCTAAAAATTCTAAAACATTGCATAAAAAATCATACTAAATTTTCAAGGCATTCCGAGAACTTTTATTTTTGGGACATTTTTTTATTGCACGGAAAATTCAGAAAACAGGATAATCATGGCATTTTATTTTATTCAACTACAAATAACAGAGAGCAAAAGGTGGGTACAGAAAGTTGTGCTTACTAAATTCATCAACCACATACCCCTCAAAAAGAATCCATTAATAAGGTTGATCAAGTCTTATTAACAAACTATTTCCGAATGGCATGAAACCGAAGAATCTTCGTATAGCACTAAGTTACCTCAACGAGGATATGCATTTCCCCAACAATAAGAATTTAATATTTCTTTTTGACAGTAGGGAGAGGAAATTTGAAACCTCCAATAGTAATTGTCAAAACTTTTTCAATACAAGTGATACCATTCAGTGAACTTTGTTTCTTCGGGAAATGAACCGTATGCTCGTTACCACTGACATGAAAAGTAACCTTGCTTTTGTTGCAATCAATAACAGCCCCTGCAGTGTTCAAAAAAGGTCTACCAAGGATAATCGACATGTTGTCATCCTCGGGCATATCAAGTATAACAAAGTCTGTTAAGATAGTAACATTTGCAACTACAACAGGAACATCCTCGCAAATTCCAAAGGGTATAGCAGTGGATTTATGAGCCATTTGCAAAGATATTTCAGTAGGTGTGAGCTTATTCAAATCAAGTCTTCTATATAAAGAGAAAGGCATAACACTAACACCGGCTCCCAAATCACATAAGGCAATTTTAACATAACTTCTTTTAATGGAGCATGGTATAGTGGGTATTCCTGGATCTCCTAGTTTCTTAGGTACTCCACCCTTAAAAGAATAATTTGCAAGCATGGTGGAAACTTCAGATTTTGGTATTTTTCTTTTATTAGTGACAATATCTTTCATGTATTTAGCATAGGGAGACATTTTCAACATATCAATCAAGCGAGTGCGCAAAAAGACAGGTCTAAGCATTTCAACAAAGCGCTCAAAATCTTCCTCATCCTTGTTTTTAGATGGTTTAGTAGGAAAAGGCATAGGTTTCTGAACCCATGGTTCTCTTTCCTTCCCATGTTTTCTAGCAACGAAGTCTCTTTTATCATATCTTTTGTTCTTAGGAGGTGGGTTATCAAGATCAACAGCAGGTTCTATTTCTACATCATTATCTGGTTGAGAATCAACATGAACATTATCATTATCATTATCATTATCACTAGGTTTATGTTCATTACCAGATTGTGTCTCAGTATCAGAAATAGAAACATTATTAGGATTCTCAGGAGGTTTTTCTATCTCGGGTTCACTAGAAGCATGCAAAGTCCTATCATTTTTCTTTTTCTTTTTCTTCTTAGATGGACTAGGTGCATCAGTGTTAATTCTCTGGGAATCTTGCTCAATTCTTTTAGGATGACCTTCAGGGTATAGAGGCTCCTGAGTCATTCTACCTCCTCTAGTAACAACTCTAACAGCATGATCATTCATTTTATTATTCATTTCATCAAGCAAATCATTTTGTGATTTAGCAATTTGTTCTAACCGAGTCTGAACCATAGAAGCATGTTTGCTTAAACATTTAACATCATTAGCAGTTCTAAACATCAAATCACTCAAGCGATCAATCATGATGGCATTTCGTTTTAACTGATTGCTAACATGCATATTGAAATTCTCCTGCTTAACAATGTAGTTATCAAATTCATCCAAACACTGACTAGCAGATTTATTATAAGGAATATCACCTTCATCGAATCTATAGAGAGAATTTACCTCCACTACCTGTGTCAGGGTATCGAGCCCATGTATTTCTTCAATAGGTGGTAAATTCTTGACATCTTCAGATTTAATACCCTTTTCTTTCATAAATTTCTTAGCTTCTTGCATATCTTCTGGACTGAGGAATAGAATACCTCTTTTCTTCGGAGTTGGCTTAGGTGGTGGTTTAGGAAGTGTCCAATCATCGGCATTTCTCAACATATTGTTCAATAGTTCTTCAGCCTATCCAACAGTTCGCTCCCTGAAAACACAACCAACACAACTATCTAGGTAGTCCCTAGAAGCATCGGTTAGTCCATTATAAAAGATATCAAGCATTTCATTTTTCTTAAGAGGATGATCAGGCAAAGCATTAAGTAGTTGGAGAAGCCTCCCCCAAGCGTGAGGGAGATTCTCTTCTTCAATTTGCACAAAGTTAAATATTTCCTGTAAGGCAGCTTATTTCTTATGAGCAGGAAAATATTTTTCAGAGAAGTAATATATCATATCCTGGGGACTACGCACACAACCAAGAGCAAGAGTATTAAACCATTTCTTAGCATCACCCTTTAATGAGAAAGGAAATAACTTAAGAAAATAGTAGTAGCGGATTTTTTCCTCATGAGCAAACAGGGTGGCAATATCATTCAATTTAGTAAGATGTGCCACAACAGTTTCAGTTTCATAACCATGAAAAGGATCAGATTCAACCAAAGTAATTAACCCAGGATCGACAGAGAATTCATAATCCTTATTGATAACAAATATAGGAGATGTAGCAAACTTAGGGTCATATTTCATTCTCTCCCTCATAGATTTTTCTTTCGCTCAGCAAGTAACTTCCTAACATCATCTCTATCATTACAAGCAAGAATTGCCCTAGCTGTCTCTCCATCAAAAACATAACCATCAGGTATCTTAGGCATTTCAACTCTAGTAGGAGAACTAGGCATAACAGGTGAATCATAATTTTCAAGAGTTTCAGCATTTTCAGTTTCTTTAGCTTTAGCAAGTTGTTCATCAAGAAATTCACCTAGTGGCACAGTATTATCAAGCATAGTACTAGCATCATCAATAGTTTCATTCATAGCAGAAGTAGTATCATCAATTACATGCGACATATCAGAATGAATAGCAGGTGGTGGTGTCGTAAGCCTACTCAAAACAGAAGGTGAATCAAGTGCAGAGTGTGATGGCAGTTCCTTACCTCCTCTAGTCATAGAGGGGATGATCTTGGTCTTAGCATCTTTCAGATTCTTCATAGTGATCAACAGATATAAATCCCAAGTGATTCAACAAATAGATCTATGCTCCTCGGCAACGGCGCCAGAAAAAGGTCTTGATAACCCACAAGTATAGGGGATCGCAACAGTTTTCGCGGGTAGTATTCACCCAGATTTATTGATTCGACACAAGGGGAGCCAAAGAATATTTGCGAGTATTAGCAGTTGAGTTGTCAATTCAACCACACCTGGAGAACTAAATATCTGCAGTAAAGTGTTTAGTAGCACAATAGTATGATAGTTTTGATAGCAGTAGTAATAATAGCAATAGTAGCAGTAACAGTAACGGAAGCAGTTTTGTAGTGATTGTAACAGCGGCGGCAACAAAAGTAACTTAGCAAAGATCAATATGCGAAAGGCGTCGGCATTGGATCAGTGATGGATAATTATGTTGGATGACATTCATCATATAACAGTCACAACCTAGGGCGATACACAATAGCTCCAATTCATCAATGTAATGTAGGCATGTATTCCATATATAGTCATACGTGCTTATAATAAGAACTTGCATGACATCTTCTGTCCTACCCTCCCATGGCAGCGGGGTCCATAAGGAAATCTAAGGGATATTAAGGCCTCCTTTTAATAGAGAACCGGAACAAAGCATTAACACATAGTGAATACATGAACTCCTCAAACTACGGAAATCACCGGAAAGAATCCCAATTATTGTCACCTTGGGGTATGCGGATCATAACACGTAATAGGTGCATATAACTTGCAAGATAGGATCAAGAACACAAATATATTCATGAAAACATAAAGGGTTCAGATCTGAAATCATGGCACTCGGGCCCTAGTGACAAGCATTAAGCATAGTAAAGTCATAGCAACATCAATCTCAGAACATAGTGGATACTAGGGATCAAAGCCCTAACAAATTGACTCGATTACATGGTAAATCTCATCCAACCCATCACCGTCCAGCAAGCCTACGAAGAAATTACTCACACACGGCGGTAAGCATCATGAAATTGGTGATGGAGGATGGTTGATGATGACGACGGCGTCGAATCCCCCTCTTCGGAGCCCCAAACGGACTCCAGATCATCCCTCCCGATGAAGAACAGGAGGTGGCGGCGGCTCCGTATCGTAAAATGCGATGATTCTTTCTCTCAGATTTTTTTCTGGATGAATAGGTACTTATAGCGTTCGAGTTAGGGTTGCCGGAGCTGCCAGGGGCCCACAAGCCTGCCAGGCGCGCCCTGGGGGGTGGGCGCGCCCCCTGGGCTTGTGGCACCTGGGTGGCCCCTCTCTGGTAATTCTCTTTGCCAGTATTTTTTATATATTCTGAAATAATTCTCCGTAAATTTTCATGTCCATCCGAGAACTTTTATTTCTGCACAAAAATAACACCATGGCAGTTCTGCAGAAAACACCGTCAGTCCGGGTTAGTTCCATTCAAATCATGCAAATTAGAGTCCAAAACCATAGCAAAAGTGTTTGGAAAAGTAGATACATTTGGGACGTATCATGGTGTTGAAGTTGGCCTTGCAACATGGCGCCGCCGCGATGGCTACTGCAAAACAAGGGCTGCAGCTCAACGTGTGATGGCGATGTTGCCTTGCAGCACGACTGATGTTACCGCAATGGTGCGCGCGCCCTTGAAGCTTTGTGGTTCCCTTTATTTCTCCAACGCAACAGCGGTGGTGTTTCGGCCTAGACTTGGCAGCAACCCCGGGGGAGGAGGCTTGCAACAATGCAGCTGCTGCAACGAGGGATACAACGACAGCGATTCTTCAAGTCAGGGGGAGGTTGTTGTGGCCTGGCTGCAACATACGAGTGATACGTCTTCATCGTATCTATAATTTTTGATTGTTTCATGCCATTATCCAACAATTTCCACATACTTTTGGCAACATTTTATATGATTTCTTGGACTAATATATTGATCCAGTGCCCAGTGCCAGTTCCTGTTTGTTGCATGTTTTTTGTTTCACAGAAAGTCCATATCAAACGAAGTCCAAACGCGATAAAAATTTACGGAGATTTATTTTGGAATACATGTGATTTTTGGGAAAAAGAATCAACGCGAGACGATGCCCGAGGGGCCTACAAGCTCAAGGGGCGCGCCCCCCTACCCAGGGCGTGCCTGGCAGGCTTGTGGCGCCCCTGTAAGGCGGTTGGGGTCCTTCTTCTGTCGCAAGAAAGATAATATCTGGAAGAAAATCCCCTCAAATTTTCAGCCCAATCGGAGTTACGGATCTCCGGGAATATAAGAAACGGTTTTCAGCCAGAAAATAGGAGCGCGAAACAGAAGAGAACAGAGAGAGAGAGAGAGAGAGAGAGAGAGAGATCCAATCTCGGAGGGGCTCCTGCCCTCCGGGAGCCATGGTGGCCATGGACAAGAGGGGAAACTCTCCTCCCATCTAGGGGGGAGGCCAAGCAAGAATAAGAAGGAGGGGGGCTCTCTCCCCCTCTCTCCCGGTGGCGCCGGAACGCCGCCGGGGCAATCATCGTGATGGCGATCTACACCAACAACTTCGCCGCCGTCAACACCAACTCTCTCCCCCTCTATGCAGCGGTGTAACACCTCTTCTCCCCACTGTAATCTCTACTTAAACATGGTGATTAATGCTACATATTATTATCCAATGATGTGTTGCCATCCTATGATGTTTGAGTAGATTCATTTTGTCCTATGGGCTGATTGATGATTGTGATTGGTTTGAGTTGTATGTTTATTTTGGTGCTGTCCTATGGTGCCTTCCATGTCGCACAAGCGTGTGGGATTACCGCTGTAGGGTGTTGCAATATGTTCATAATTCGCTTATAGTGGGTTGCGTGAGTGACTGAAACACAAACCCGAGTAAGGGGGTTGTTGTGTATGGGAGTAAAGAGGACTTTTTACTTAATGCTATGGTTGGGTTTTACCTTAATGATCTTTGGTAGTTGCGGATGCTTGCTAGAGTTCCAATCATAAGTGCATATGATCCAAGTACAGAAAGAATGTTAGCTCGTGCCTCTCCCTCATATAAAATTGCAATAATGATTACCGGTCTAGTTATCGATTGCCTAGGGACAAATCTTTCTCTTGTGTTACAAAAGCTTTCTACTAAACAATTAACTTTTATTATCTTTCAATTTACTCGTAGTTTTATTCTTGCAAACTTATCCTATTACACCTACAAGTAGTTTCATTCTTGTTCTAGGTAAAGCGAACGTTAAGTGTGCGTAAAGTTGTATCGGTGGTCGATAGAACTTGAAGGGAATATTGATTCTACCTTTAGCTCCTCGTTGGGTTCGACACTCTTATTTATCGAGAAAGGCTACAACTGATCCCCTATACTTGTGGGTTATCAAGACCTTTTTCTGGCGCCGTTGCTGCGGAGCAATAGCGTGGGGTTGATATTCTCGTGTATGCTTGTTTGCTTTATCACTAAGTAGTTTTTATTTTGTGCTCTTGTTTTCTATCTTTAGTTATGGGTAGGAAACGTAAAATACCAAAAAAATTAGTTGTACTTGCTAAACCAATGGTTCAAGAACCACCCAAAATCTTTCATACTGCTGAAGCTTTCTACTTGGATCATCTTCGATCCCTTTGTGCTCGTGCTGAAAACCCAACTAGCTTAGTTGAGGGAAAATCATTAGATGAGCATGCTTATTTTGTGCGACACCGCTTGTCTCAAAGAGGGAAACTCTTAAGGCATCAAATTAATTGTTTGCAATGCTATGCTTGGAATTTATGCGAAATATATGATTTTACTTGTTGTTCTGAAGACCCTAAAAAACACCTTCAATACCAATGTGAGTTTAAGGATAATGGAATCTTATCTTCTTATGCCAAAGGTGTTTATAGTTACTATGATATTGAACAAATTGAAGAATTTGTTTCTTTTAAGGGTGCCTATGAAATTGCTTCTTTGATTGAAAAGTGTGAAGCTACTCTTTACAAATCTGAAAATTTTGCCATACTTAAATATTGCTATGAAAACTATGCTTCTAATGCTTATGTTAAAGAATATATTAAGGAAGTCCCCGCTGTCCAAGAGGAGACTAACATTTTGCCGGAGTTTATGGAAGAAGAAATTGTTGAAACTGTGAGCTCATTAGATGAAAAGATGAGAAGGAGAGCGAAGAACAAAAGGAGGAAGAGCGGATTAGCTACCCGTGCCCACCTTCTAATGAGAGTAACTCTTCAACTCATACATTGTTTAATTTCCCTTCGTGCTTACCGAAGGATGAATGCTATGATAATCGCTATGATCCCTTGGATTCATTTGAAATATCCCTTTTTGATGAACTTGATGCTTGCTATGCTTGTGGCCATGATGCCAATATGAATGATGCTTATGGAGATGAACTTTCTATAGTTCCTTATGTTAAGAATGAAATTGTTGCTATTGCACCCACACATGATAGTCCTATTATCTTTTTGAATTCTCCCAACTACACTATATTGGAGAAGTTTGCTCTTATTAAGGATTATATTGATGGGTTGCGTTTTACCATTACACATGATGATTTTGATGGATATAATATGCATGTGCTTGCTGCTCCTACTTGCAATTATTATGAGAGAGGAACTCCATCTCCACCTCTCTATGTTTCCAATACGATAAAATTGCAAGAAACTGCTTATGCTATGTATTGGCATTTATTATGTGTGCATGAATTGTTCTTTTATGACATGCCAATGCGTAGGAAGAGAGTTAGACTTCACCATTGCATGATATATGTTGCTTTGTGCTCACTACTAAATTACAAATCTTTGTTAATTAAAATTGGCTTTGATATACTGTAACACCCCTGTGTAATGAGCTACAGTAATCCATCGTGATTATGCTAAGTCACTTTGAATTGCAATGCTTGATCACAGTGGATTCATATCTCATTTCAAATTCCACCACTGAATTCAATTCAAATTGCAAGTGAAATTTGAAGTTGCACTAAAGTTGCTGCAAAATAGTTCATCATTTAGCAAATATTCCAAAACAAATATTTGTTCAGGAAAACAACATCACCTATTTGCTAAAATCGACTACAGCAATTAAAACAGTGCCAAAAGAAGCATTTTAAATGCTTTTCCATTTATGAAAAATTCAAATGAATTCAAATGCCTTCCAAACTTTTTGTGGCAGTGCAGAATATTGCATAGCATTTATGTGGCCAAGCCCCACATTTTACAAAAATTATTTGGCAGCTCAAATATTGCAAAACCCTCTCTGTAAAAAGAAACAGAAAAAGAAAAAGGGAAAAAGGCCTAAAGGCTACTGTGAGCTGGGCCTAAGTGCACAGTGGCACCGGCCCAGCCCACCTCTCTCTCTCCCCCACCTCCCGCCTCTCTCTCCACGCATGTCGCCGCGCCCATGGCCGCGCGCGCGCGACGCCGGTATCTGGCCGACACGGCGACGCTACAATGTCGGGGAGGGGATAAGATCGACGGCCTCATCCACTCCTCCCCCTCGCTCGCTCGCTCGCTCTCCCTCTCTCTTCTCCACCTCACCGAGCGCCGCCGTCGCCATGGTCTTGGCGTAGCCGTGGCCACCGTCCTCCCCGCGCTGCCTCTCCATGTCCAGCAGGCGCGCCGTCGACCACTACCTCGCCTACAACCACCACCTCGAGCTCGGAGCCCCTGCTTCGCGAGATCACTGTCGTCTTCCTCCTCGTATCGCCGGCGTTTCTCCGTCGAATGTCGCCGGCCTACTGCTCCTAAACCTCCCGCCGAGCCACCGTGTGCTCCTAGGTGAGCTCACCTTCCTCTCCCCTCTCTCTGCGCGCTCGTTCCCGCCCCCTAGCACCCGATCCACCGTCGACCGAAGTGCTCCGCCGCACGAGCTCATCGCCGGCGTGGCTCCGGTGACCAAATGGTCACGGGACCGTGCCCGTCGACTTTGCCGCATCGCGTAGCGCCCCGCTAGCCGCTCTGTTCGCTCATTTGCGTGCTGCAGCTGCGAAACCGCCACCACCCGAACTTTGGCCACCGCCGAAGAGCTCGCCGCCGTCGATGTAGGGCCTCTCCAGCCATGCCACCGCCACCGTTCGACGCTGCTCGCTCCGCTCGTTCGAACGAGCCCAGCCGCGCTCGAAACCGCCATCCGTAGCGAAATCCCGACGAGGCCAGTGGCCTCCACCGCGTTCTGGCGTCGCCAGCGGCTAAACGTCGGCCGCCGCTGACCTGGCTGTCCTCGGGCCCACCCCTGGGTCACTGCCAGTGGGTCCCACGGGCCCGGTTCACCGCATTGACCGGTCAACCGTGCTGACTGGGCAGCACTGTGCCACTGATAGGCGGGCCCCACTCGCTAATTAACTGTTTTTATAAAATAACTTAATCTGTTAATCTATTTAGTCACTCACAGATGGGGCCCACCTGCTAATTAACCCATTTTAGTTAATTTAAGTGTTGTTTAACCCCTCTGTGTATGACATGTGGGTCCCAGTGGTCAGGTTTGACCGGGACCCGGCTGTGTTGACTGATGACATCACCCTGACGTACTGCTGATGCAATAAAGTTATTTTCGAATTAAAATAATCCCAGGAATTTCAGAATATTGTTTAAAACTTTGAAAAATCATAGAAAATAATCCGTAGCTCGGATGAAAAAGTTTTATACATGAAAGTTGATCAGAAAAACGAGACGAATCCGAATATGCCCTCCATGTAGCTGTCACATGCCTACAACACTGCAAACATGGAACCTTCCCTCTGGTTCATCTGTCTGACAGATGCCTATAGCCGGGAAAATATTCCCAGATATTTTCCCGCTCTCTCAGTAACGTGTAGCACTGCGTTAGGTCACCCCTAGCAGCATATTGCCATGCCATGCATTTGTGTTGCATTTGTTTGCTTTGTATTTATGGTTTCTTCCCCCTCTTCTCTCCGGTAGACCCCATGACCGACGCTGCGGCCGAGTACGACTATGCCCCTGATGACCAGACCTTTTCAGCAGAGCTTCCAGGCAAGCAAAACCCCTTGATCATCCCTATATCACCTATTCCTTCTCTCCCCTGCTTGCATTAGATTTTGCTTACGTAATTGATTGCTCCTATTCTGATGCATAGCCTGTTTTTGTAACTACTGTTGATACCTTACCTGCTATCCTAAATGCTTAGTATAGGTTGGTCAGTGATACATCAGTGGCCCCTCACCCTTGTCCTTGTTACCCCACTTCCAGTGCCTCGATCAGTGTGATCGATGTACAGAGCCTGACACATCACCGCACACCCCCTAAGTTATACGACTCTGCAGAGGCAATATCGAGTGAAGAGGGTGATACCTCCTACCTCACTCCTGATGATGTCTCTATAGCATAGCCAGTCGGTTGTGGGTTACTGAGGGTGATTCCTCTTTCACCACCTCCGATGATGCCTCTGTCGTACAGCCCATCAAGTGTGAACCCTTTGAGGGTGATTCCTCTAAGTTCACCTTGACGGATACATCTAGTGGGAATCCATCGAGGGTGATTCCTTGGGTTTCCCCTTGATGTGATGGACAAACGGATACCTTGACTTTTATCTCAGTCCCTGATTAAAGTCGGGTCGGCCCTGAGGGGAACCCGTGAGAAATGTGACGTCGGGTTGACCGTGAGGGTACCCGCGAGATAATTATGAGGCACGGCCGGGCAGGCAGATCACCTCAGGAGAGGGAGGAGAGGGATTGGGCCTGGCCCTTGCCGCAAGTCCTCGAGACGGGGCGACGAGACCATAGATCATGGAGCACTGATCGTCACCGCGAGCTCCCAACACACTAATGGGTTAGGATATGTGATCTGAGTAGGCCTCTGGCCTTTTCGCACTAACCACCACGCGGGAATAGTATGGGCACTCGGCGTCGTATGTATCAGCCGAAGTTCTTCAGACGTCAGCGATTGAGCGGTGCGTGCCCAGGTGGACCGCGAAAGCCTGCATGTGTATACAGGGGCTAGGTCTGGTCCCGGCCGCCCACGCAACGCGCAGGAGTGCAAAGGGTGATGGGCCCAAGATCCCTGAGTGCTTAGGATGTAGACCGGCGTGCTGACCTCTCTGTTGAGCCTAGGTAGGGCTACGGCGTGTCGATCAACCAAGGTCGGGCATGACCCGATAAAAGTGTGTCCGGCCAGAGTTAATAGAGCATGTTGGGTAAGTTGGTGCACCCTTACAGGGAAGTATATCTATTCGAATAGCCGTGTCCATGGTAACAGGACGCTCGAAAAGTATCCCGATCTACTACAACTAGAACTTGTTACTTGTGAAGTTTAATTAATATGTTAGCTCCGGGATCGCTTTCTCGCAGGGAGTCGAGGAAGGATCTCTGGGCATTGCTACTATTACTTATCACTATATGTTATGATACTAATCTACACTCTTCTAATGCTGCAAGACGATGCAAGTTGCTAGTCTTCGATAGGCTAGGTCTTCTCTCTATTCTGACATTTCTACAGTCTAGTCCATAGATACAGCCCCCTCTTTTGATACCAATGCATATTTAGCATAGATCAGATGTAAGTCTTGCGAGTACTTTGGATGAGTACTCACGGTTGCTTTGCTCCCCTTTTTCCCCATACCCGATTGCTGCGATCAGAGGATGGAGCCCCGGAGGCAGTTGACCCCGTCGACGACTACTACTACCCCTCCGGCGGAGCCTACTACTACGTGGAGACAGACGACCATGAGTAGTTTCGGAGGCTCCCAGGCAGGAGGCCTGCGCCTTTTCGATCTAGTGTCGTTGTTTTGCTCAGCCTTCTTAAGGCAAACTTGTTTAACCTTTATGTATGTACTCAGATGATGTTGCTTCCGCTAACGCTTATACTTGAGCTTATGTATTCGAGCCCTCGAGGCCCCTGGCTTGTAATATAAAGCTTGTATGACTTTTATTTGTGTCTAGAGTTGTGTTGTGGTATCTTCCCGTGAGTCTCTGATCTTGATCGTGCGCATTTGCGTGTATGATTAGTGCACGATCGAGACGGGGGCGGCACATATACCTTGGGATCCGGGTGGATCAATTACTTGAGCACTATATGCCTAGCTTAATGGCTTTAAAGAAAGCGCTACCTGGGAGACAACCCGGAAGTTTTAGAGAGTCATTTTATTCTGTTGTGTTCTTTTAAAAAGTTTAAAAACAAAAAATATATAGAGGGGAACCTAAAACTTTTTCAAAAAGAAAAGTGAAAGTGAGACACATGAGCAATGTGGAAGTGGGGGCTAGCCTTGAACTTTGTTCATGCCCATGGAGACTTTGTGAACCTTGATTATAGAAACTTTTTAACAAAAATAATTATCCCCTTGTACAAATCCATTGTATTATAAAAATAATGTGCCAAGATTTACCTTTAGGATGTTTAAATTGCTTGTTTGGTGTGTGCAGTGCAAAAATAGAAACTTTTGCTGTAGTGTTTGAATTTCTATATTTTACTGGAACATCAAAAAATTCTGAAATTTTTACACAGTACTACTATGCAAAAAATTTATTTTGTCCTAATTTTTCAAAAAATATTGAGTTACATAAGTATATGTTTCATCTGCATCTTTACAGACTGTCATGTTTTCACAGATTGCTGTTATAGTTTCTTTATTTGCGTATGTTTGAAATCTTGTTGAGCCCCATTGACTTGGGAGCCATAGAATTGTGATAGCATACAGTGGGTAATGTTTGATTATAATTATACAATAATGTTACAGCAGGACATGATGGGATTTGATTTTATATGTACTAACCCCTATAATAAAAAGTTCGGTTAAGTTTTGTGTGGATGAAGTGTTTGAAGAACGAGGAGGTATCGATATGAGGAGAATAAGGAGAGGCAAGAGTTCAAGCTTGGGGATGCCCAAGGCACCCCAAGTAAATATTCAAGGAGACTCAAGCGTCTAAGCTTGGGGATGCCCCGGAAGGCATCCCATCTTTCTTCGATAATTATCGGTATGTTTCGGTTTTTGTTTTGTTCACATGATATGCGTAAATTCTTGGAGCGTCATGTGATTTTTATTTTTATTTTAATAATGCACCATGCTGGTATGAGATAGTCCTTGGTTGATTTATAGAATGCTTCATGCACTTCACTTATATCTTTTGAGTATGGCTTTATAGAATGCTTCATGTGCTTCACTTATATCATTTGAAGTTTGGATGCCTGTTTCTCTACATATAGAAAACCGTTATTTGTAGAATGCTCTTTTGCTTCACTTATATTTATTAGAGCGTGGGCAAGTCTTTTGTATAAAGAATTAAACTCTCATGCTTCACTTATATCTATTTAGAGAGTCAACGGGAATTGGTCATTCACATGGTTAGTCATAAAATCCTACATAAAACTTGTAGATCACTGAATATGATAAGTTTGAATCCTTGCAATAGTTTTGCGATATTGAGATGGTAATATGTGGGAGGTACTAGTGAATGATTATGGTTTAGTAAGAATATTGGTGTTAAGGTTTGTGATTCCCGAAGCATGCACGTATGGTCTGTCGTTATGCTAAGAAGTTGGAGCATGATTTATTATTGATTGTCTACCTTATGAGTGGCGGTCGGGGACGAGCGATGGTCTTTTCCTACCAATCTATCCCCCTAGGGGCATGCGTAGTAGTACTTTGCTTCGAGGGCTAATAAACTTTCACAATAAGTATGTGAGTTCTTTATGACTAATGTGAGTCCATGGATTATACGCACTCTCACCTTTTCGCAATTTGCTAGCCTCTTCGGTACCGTGCATTGCCCTTTCCCACCTCGAGAGTCGGTGCAAACTTCGCCGGTGCATCCAAACCCCGTTATATGATACGCTCTATCACACATAAGCCTCCTTATATCTTCCTCAAAACAGCCACCATACCTACCTATCATGGCATTTCCATAGCCATTCCGAGATATATTGCCATGCAACTTCCATCATCATCATATACATGACTTGAGCATTCATTGTCATATTGCTTTGCATGATCGTAAGATAGCTAGCATGATATTTTCATGGTTTGTCCGTTTTTTGATATCTTTGCTACGCTAGATCATTGCATATCCTTGTACACTGCCAGAGGCATACATATAGAGTCATATGTTTCAGTTTTATCGAGTTGTATGTAAATAGAAGTGTGATGATCATCATTATTAGAGCATTCTCCCAGTGAGGAAATAAAAAAAGAGGCCAAAAAGAGCCCAAAAAAAGAGGCCAAAAAGAGCCCAACAAAAAAAAGAGAAAACAAAAAAAACTGAGAGAAAAAGAGAGAAGGGGCAATGTTACTATCCTTTTCCACACTTGTGCTTCAAAGTAGCACCATGTTTTTCATATAGAGAGTCTCCTATGTTGTCACTTTCATATACTACTGGGAATTTTTCATTATAGAACTTGGCTTGTATATTCCGATGATGGGCTTCCTCAAATGCCCGAGGTCTTCATGAGCAAGCAAGTTGGATGCACACCCACTTAGTTTCCAGTTTGAGCTTTCATACACTTATAGCTCTTAGTGCATCCGTTGCATGGAAATCCCTACTCACTACTGCAGGCGACCACTAAAGCGACACATGAATCAGAGACCCCGCGACCAAACTGTGTGCGATGCATGAATCGCAAACGGTGTCGTAAAAAACCTTCGCCAATAAGACGAACTGTTTGCGATGTCGAAGACATCAAAAACGATTCAGATTAGAGACGCGTGTGGGATACGTGGCATACAGTTGATCCATACGAACTGTTTGCGATAACACAGAACAACAAACACGATTCAGATTAGAGACACGTGTGCGATACGTGACATACAGTTGATCCATACGAACTGTTTGCGATAAGGCAGAACAACAAACACGGTCAGCCAAATCGAGGTGTGTGCGATACACGGCATACAGTTCACTCGGATGAACTATTTGCTATTACCCAACACAACAGAAACGGTCAGGCAGATCAAGGTGTGTGTGATATATGGCATACGGTTCGCTCGGATGAACTGTTTGCGATTACCCAACACAACAGAGACGGTCAGCCAGATCAAGAAGTCTGTGATATACGGGCACACATTCTAATTAGAAGAATTGTGCGCGATGGTAATAGCAAGCGCACACGGTTGATGGAACAAGTCGTGTGCTGACATCGCCGATTGCAGTGCACATGCCATGTACGCATCCGAGAACGCTTGCCCACGTTAATTACACCATCCGGGAATCGTGCCGCACTTCGAAACCGGAACCGTCAAATAATTTTGAGCTTCTTTCCCGTCACATTCCAAATTACTCCGATTCACACCGATATGTAATTGCAAACCTGTTCACACCGATGAAAACCTAAACATTTTCCCACTTAGCAGCTTATTACTAGGTTATAAATACCACCTACTCAAAAATGACTGCACATTCCTCCTCAATTCCTCATCAACAAACAAACAAGTCTCCGTCCTTCCTTGCATCTACCATGGCCCGTGGGAGGAGTTCTTGGTCGAGAAATGACCACGGAGCGGCGAGCGAAGCAGCAGAGATGTCCCGCCTCACCGCGATATCAGCCGAGAGGTCCCGCCGCACCGCCAAAGCAGCACAGAGGTCCCGCCGTGCCGCCGAAGCAGCACTGAGGTCCCGCCACGCCGCCGAAGTAGCAGAGTGGTCCGGCCGCGCCGCGGAAGCAGCACAGATGTCCTGCCGCGCCGCAGAAGCAGCAGAGAGGTCATGCCGCGTCGTGGCGGCCTGGATGGATCTATCACGGGCACTCGAGGGCTCTCACAGGCGCATGCGCGCTATGCTCAATAAGCTGATGGACGATGACATCCCCCGCTGGGCGAAGCTACAGGAGGAGAGCTATGCCGCCTTGGGTATGTCCACCGGCATCATCCGGGGACTACGGGGTGACAAGGTGAGGCTCCGCACCGAGCACGACCTGCTGAGGGCGAAGATCGCCGGCAGGGCGAAGCAGTACGAGGAGACAACTGTCGTGTTGAAGAAGACGGCCGTCATGGTCAGGAAACTTATGGACGAGAATGCTAAGCTCCGCATCGAGCATGAAATGCTCCTGGAGGAATCCGTGGATGCTCGCAAGCGACGGATTGAGGACGTGAAGGAGATCAAGGTGGATGAAATGACGAATATGGCATAGTAGATCGAGGTGAAGTAGAGAGCAGCGACCCAGATCGTTGTCTGTGTCTTCCTTCTTTTGCCCTTGTGTCTTTCGGGCGTTGCCGCATGTGGCATCTTTAATTATCTTCCTGAATATGTAAGACAATTATTATTATCCATTGCCATCGTCTTCATATATATCAGTCTTGCTAAGTCTCAGTCGATGCTATGTCCGTGAGATCTTACATCAAGATCCGTGCAAAATTTTCTTTTCACAATTTCTTTTCTCTCTCTTAAATCTCAGTCGACTGAGGCCTAGCCACGCCATTAAAACTGGGGCTCGGGCGCCATTAATGGAGAAGTTGGGAGCGAGGTGGGCGGCGGATGGAGGTCAAAGGGCCCGCCTCCCGGTGAGCCTGCGCAGCGGTCTGCTCCACGCCTCCCGTCTACTCAAATAGCTACCCCGCACGGCGCCTCCTATACAATAAAAATGGGGATGTGTGGCGGCACGTAAATGGTTAGTACAACGCCCACGGTTTGAATAGCACTTGTGTTTCCGATTGTAATGTGGCAGCTCTTTGTTCCAAAATGACTTTGTTGGTTGTTAATTTGTGCGCCTTCAAAAAATCGGACAAAATTTTTACAACAGCATGTTGGTGCCATGTCAAGGCAACATGCCAAGTTTCATGATTTTCAGGCAAGTTTTGGATTTACAGGAATTTAAAAACCAAGTTTGTCAATGTTTTCGGCCGAGCCACGACGCCCAGATATTTGAAATTCATTCCCATTTCTTGCATGAGACCTAAACATTCACCCAAGGACACATATACGATTTTTCAACCCATTTTGGTGCACTGAAGCATGTGCCTATAGTTCTAATTTGAATTATGCACATTAAATGCCTAGAAAACTCAATTAATGTATAAAAATGCCAAACAAACTCGGAATAATTCCAAATTTTATCACGACACTCCTATTGGTCTTTGTTGCCTCTGTAAAAAAATCAAGGCAGGAAGAGGCAGCGTATGTCGTTTCGCCCACAAAGGTGACACATCCCTTATCGGAACCATGAGCCTTCTTGAGAGAAGCTCCTGTTTGTAAGAAGCTTATACCAAAACCTGTCCCAAATCGAACAAATTTTTTACCATAGCATGTTGGTGCCATGTCAAGACACCATGCCAAGTTCCGTGATTTTTAGGCAATTTTAGGATTTACAGGAATTTAAAAACCAAGTTTCTCAATGTTTTCGGCCGAGCCACGACGCCCAGATGTTTGAAATTCATTCCCATTTCTTGTACGGGACCTAAACATTCACCCAAGGACACATATACGATTTTTCAACCCATTTTGGTAAACTGGAGCATGTGCATGTAGTTCAAATTTGAATTATGCACATTAAATGCCTAGAAACTCAATAAATGTATAAAAAGGCCAAACGAATCCGGAATAATTCTAAATTTTAGCACGACACTCCTATTGGTCTTTGTTGGCTCTATAAAAAAATCAAGGCAGGAAGAGGCAGCGTATGTCGTTTCGCCCACAAAGGTGACACATCCCTTATCGGAACCATGAGCCTTCTCGAGAGAAGCTCCGGTTTGTAAGAAGCTTATACCAAAACTTGTCCTAAATCAAACAATTTTTTTACCACAGCATGTTGGTGCCATGTCAAGACACCATGCCAAGTTCCGTGATTTGTAGGCAATTTTTGGATTTATAGGAATTTAAAATCCAAGTTTCTCAATGTTTTCGGCCGAGCCACGACACCCAGATGTTTGAAATTCACTCTCATTTCTTGTATGGGACCTAAACATTCACCCCAGGACACATATACGATTTTTCAACCCATTTTAGTGCACTGGAGCATGTGCCTGTAGTTCAAATTTGAATTATGCACATTAAATGCCTAGAAAACTCAATTAATGTATAAAAAATGCCAAACGAACGCAGAATAATTCCAAATTTTAGCACGACACTCCTATAGTTGCATGTTCACTGCAGATAAATGTTCTAGCAATTCAAACAGCGACCTTTCCTGCCGTAACCCCATTTTGTCTTTCAAATCAAAATGAAAAAATCAATTACACCACAAACAGTTTGTTAGCAACAATCGTGTGCGATGCAGTATAAAATATCTTGGGGCTCCCACATGTATGGCTTACGTAGGAAGGTTCATTGGCTACAGTCAACCGGCCGCGCGTCAACCACACTTGCGCGCCAGTTTTTCGCTGCACCGTTCGTAAATTTTTGGCAACCGCGGAAATATCTAGGTCCCCGCCCCCTCCCCGCCACCAAAAGCCACATTTCCACTGTTTCCTCCTTCCTTTCCAAGTTCAAACCTTCACTGCTTGCTTTGCAGCGCCGCCTCCTCACTGGCGGCGCTTCTTCCCGCTACGCGGCCTCGTCCATATAGTCAGGTAATCCACACCCCACCCCCATCCTCCTCCTCCTTCTCCATCCCACATGCCTCGACCGCCGGCGCGACATCTTCCACCCAAATCACTGCCCCATCCTCCAAATAAGCACCGCCCATAGCCATGGTTCACGCATTATAGCCAGGAGCTCAAGGAGCATCTGGCAGCGGTGAAGCAAATCGCGGCCGCACGCGCGGATGAGGTCGCGATGGCTGCCATGCGTGCCGACTGCCAGATCTTGGAGGAGCACCTCACCGTCGAGGCCACCGTCGACCCCTCGCGCGCAGACGCCGCCACGCGATTGGCTGCTTTAAACGACAGTTCGTGGTGTTTTCTAAAGGCCGCCTCCGGTGCCTTCTAGTGAATTGTCCTCTGTAATGTTAATATGCAATCTGATATTCTGAAATGTGATGTTCAGTTAATAGTTTGGTTCATTTGTTGTGATGTTCAGTTAACTGTTTGGTTCAATTCTGAAATATGATTTTCAATTCCTGTGGGTACAATTTTGTTATTGTTATGCATGTGAGGAATAAAATCGAATTTGGATGTACTCTATACATGAGAAACATACACAAATGCTATATTTCCTAGTAGTTCTTAAGCACGCTAGGCTTGGTTAACTGTATGATCTTCTAGTATATGTTATATTCTGCAATGTGGTTCTCAGTTAACTGCTTGCTTCATTTGTTGTGGTGTCCAGTTAACTTTTTGGTTCAATTCTGCAGTGTGATGTTCATTTGTTATGGGTACAAGTTTTCATTAATATATTCTACTGATAGTATGCCAACTCTCACTTAAACAGATCAATATCTGCCTTATATGTGTTGCAGGGAAACAATGGGAGGCACTGAGGTTTACCATCGAGGTTTGCACATGCATGGTCCTTTGGCTAATAGCACATTATTGTGCAATTGCAGGAACCATTCTAATATTTAGGTTTTTAACAATTTGGTCTTGCACATGTAGGTCCTGCTGTCAGAGGTTTAGACCCACTGTTCGATCCATTTTGCATATGGGGAAATGAGATGGACATGAATATCAGTCAAGTCAAGAAACTCAAAAAGATTGTTAGGATAAAGAAACTAGCATTGAATAACAACAAGATCTTTGTTTGCACAATGAAGAAGACATCAGTCAACTATAGGATGGTACTAACTCTTTTACCTTGTGTTTTTTCCTATGCGCCATTTCAAAATTTAGAACAAATATTTATGCATATCTTTGTTTTCAGTCCTTTTCAAAGCAGTTCACCGATGATTACCTCTCAAACCACCTCCATGGTCAAGAGGTGAGGAAGGCACTCATTCAACACCCGCGGTACAATATTGAAGTCTCCCTCAAGAGGACGAAGGTTGGGCGGGCAATCATCCGCAGCCACTGGCGTAAAGTTGCAAGGACATTCAACATCATTGAAGGCTCAATATTCGCCTTCAGATTCAGCAGTTTTCCAGATGAGATTCATCTCTCTATATACCGTATATAATGCTACTTTCCAAAGGTTTTAGATGTTGCATGTGAAACTTCGTGCTGTTGTGTAATTGCATAGCTAGCTATATGCCTATATGGTGTAACTGAGTGCTGAAGCTATGTGATGTTGTACTCTGATGTAATTCAGCTATGAAATCCTGGTTGCCGTAATACGGCTATGAAACATATGGTGTGTTTGATATGAAATGTCAATTTCATTACTAAATGCATTATCAATAATAGGCCAATTAGCATGCTTATTGGGTTTTTGAATTGTAGACGGTTTCTCAGACAACACCGTGGGCGATGACCTCAAACAACGCACACAGTTTTTAGAAAGTAGCCATGTTGGATCAATGAACAATCACACATGCCTTCCGCCCGACAAATGTTTGCGTTAGGCCACCTTGCACAAACGTTTCCACATAAAAATTGTGTGTGATGTACATATGAACGGAAAGGTTTTTCTGAGATTCACTGTGTGGGATGAACATACGAACAGAAACGATTGGGCCAGTATAATTGTCTGCGATGGCTCGCCCGATCGCACACGAGCTCTTTTTGCCCCGCGTGTGTGACCGGAGGCCCTATCGCCGACGGTTTTTGGGTCGTGTGGGAGGGACCCCCCTATCGCACACACAGGCAAGGCGACGGTTTAAAACTCCGTCGCGGAAAGGGGTTAAAAACCGTTTGTATAGCAGCTCGCTATACCAGTGACTCCTCGCATTGACATCAATTGATGGGCATCTTCATAGCCCGTTGATTAGCCGCGTCGATGTGAGACTATCTTCCTTTTTTGACTTCCCCTTATTAATCTCTACCATTATATTCTATTCCACCCATAGTGCTATATCCATGGCTTGCGCTCATGTATTGCGTGGGGGTTGAAAAAGCTGAAGCGCGTTAAAAAGTATGAACCAATTGCTCGGCTTGTCATCGGGGTAGTGCATGATAAATACTTTATGTTAAGAAGATTGAGCATGACAGGATTATATGATTTTGTAGGGATAACTTTCTTTAGCATTTTTATTTTGAAAGGCATGATTGTTTGTTGGTATGCCTGAGTATTGATGTCTTTATATCAAATTATAGACTATTGCTTTGAATCACTCGTGTCTTAATATTCATGCCATGATTAGATTACATGATCAAGATTATGCTAGGTAGCATTCCACATCAAAAATTATCTTTTTATCATTTACCTACTCGAGGACGAGCAGGAATTAAGCTTGGGGATGCTGATACGTCTTCGTCGTATCTATAATTTTTGATTGTTTCATGCCATTATCCTACAATTTCCACATACTTTTGGCAACATTTTATATGATTTCTTGGACTAACATATTGATCCAGTGCCAGTTCCTGTTTGTTGCATGTTTTTCGTTTCGCAAAAAATCCATATCAAACGAAGTCCAAACATGATAAAAATTTACGGAGATTTATTTTGGAATATATGTGATTTTTGGTAAAAGAATCAACGTAGGACGATGCCCGAGGGGCCCACAAGCTCAAGGGGCGCGCCCCTACTCTGGGAGTGCCTGGCAGGCTTGTGGCGCCCCTATAAGGCGGTTGGGGCCCTTCTTCTGCCGCAAGAAATATAATATATGGAAGAAAATCCCCTCAAAATTTCAGCCCAATCGGAGTTACGGATCTCCGGGAATATAAGAAACGGTTTTTGGCCAAAAAACAGGAGCGCGAAACAGAAAAGAACAGAGAGAGAGAGAGATCCAATCTCGGAGGGGCTCCTGCCCTCCGGGAGCCATGGCGGCCATGGACAAGAGGGGAAACTCTCCTCCCATCTAGGGGAGAGGCCAAGCAAGAAGAAGAATGAGGGGGGCTCTCTCCCCCTCTCTCCCAGTGGCGCCGGAACGCCGCCGGGGCAATCATCGTGACGACGATCTACACCAACAACTTCGCCGACGTCAACACCAACTCTCCCCCCCCCTCTATGCAGCAGTGTAACACCTCTTCTTCCCGCTGTAATCTCTACTTAAACATGGTGCTTAATGCTACATATTATTATCCAATGATGTGTTGCCATTCTATGATGATTGAGTAGATTCGTTTTGTCCTATGGGCTGATTGATGATCATTATTGGTTTGAGTTGTATGTTTTATTTTGGTGTTGTCCTATGGTGCCCTCCGTGTCGCGCAAGCGTGTGGGATTACCGCTGTAGGGTGTTGCAATATGTTCATAATTCGCTTATAGTGGGTTGCGTGAGTGACTGAAACACAAACTCGAGTAAGGGGGTTGTTGCGTATGGGAGTAAAGAGGACTTGTTACTTAATGCTATGGTTGGGTTTTATCTTAATGATCTTTGGTAGTTGCGGATGCTTGCTAGAGTTCCAATCATAAGTGCATATGATCCAAGTATGGAAAGTATGTTAGCTCATGCCTCTCCCTCATATAAAATTGCAATAATGATTACCGGTCTAGTTATCGATTGCCTAGGGACAAATCTTTCTCTTGTGTTACAAAAGCTTTCTACTAAACAATTAACTTTTATTATCTTGCAATTTACTCGTAGTTTTATTCTTGCAAACTTATCCTATTACACCTACAAGTAGTTTCATTTTTGTTCTAGGTAAAGCGAACGTTAAGTGTGCGTAGAGTTGTATCGGTGGTCGATAGAACTTGAAGGGAATATTGATTCTACCTTTATCTCCTCGTTGGGTTCAACACTCTTATTTATCGAGAAAGGCTACAACCGATCCCCTATACTTGTGGGTTATCAACGAGCACCGCCCATCTTTGACACCGGCGGCGAGCGGTGTGCCTGGAATAATAAGTCCGTCTTGCAGCAGCGGGGAGGAGGAAGAGTCTTGCAACATGTTTTCCCTATCTAGACGCAGCGTGGAGGTAGAAAGTGAGCAGAGATAAGGGGCGCGGAGGGAGAGAGAATTTCAGGAACGGGAGGCGAAGGAAGACAAAGAAGAAGAATCCAACGAAAGGATAGGGACTCGTGAAGATGTGTACGCAGCGGGGCCCATGGGGACACGCGTCAAACAAACAAGGCGGCTATTGCGATGCATGAGATCAGCCAGGTGAAACAAAGTGTTTTCCAAACAAAAACCATGCTCCTATGGATGTGCCAAGCGCGACACGTGGCGGCAGTTTTTCTTTTTTTGAATGCTTACACGTGGCAGCAGCTGAGCGCACCACGCGGCTAATGAGCCTCGAGTAGCAGGCAAAAAACGACAAATTTAACCTCTGGGCGAAAACAATTCACAAACTGAACTGTCCCGAAAAAAATTTCACCCAGCTGACCCTTTTGTGTGGCGCCCGACAGCTAGGCGCCACACTACACTGTGCAGCGCCTGGATCTTAGGCGCTACACATCTGGCCAGTGTGGCACCCCTGGCCCAGGCCCTGCCCCACACCCAGCCGTGCAGCGCCTAGCCCACAGGCGCCACACATGAAGATGTGCAGCACCTGAGAGCTAGGCGCCACACCTGTAATGTGCAGCGCCTAGACGTTAGGCGTTGCACATTCTGTTACATGTAGGCTGGTCCCCCTCCCCCCCCCCCCTCCCACACACACACCCAACCCCCAACACCTCTCTCCCCCTCTCTCTCCCTCTCAAATCCTTCTCCAAATCCTCCAAATCTGGAGATTTTCTCCGTGGATTTCTAACCCAATCCCTCCCTCAAGGTAATCTCCTCCGATCCCCTCGTTTTCATCCAAAAAATGCTCACATTTGCTCATTTGTTGCTAGTTTGGGGAAACCCTAGTTTTTTATGGATGTTGAAATTTGTATGGAGATATGAGATGTTTGTTTGCCAATTTGCTAGGATTAGGCTTCTTAGTATGTTAGGGTTAGGGTTATGGGTGTTGTTATGTTGGGGTTAGGGTTAGGGTTGTTAGTATGTTAGGGTTATGCTTATGGTTATTGTTTAGTGGGGGTTAGGGTTATTGTTTCATATACATGTTAGGGATTTTTATTGTTGTTAATCTTCGGATGAGTACTTATGGAATCTATGTTACGTTGTGTTGTTTTAATTATTCTAGGGATGGGAAGAACATGTGTTTATGTTCATCATGTGGACAAAGACGCCTTTTTGAAAGGCAATATTGAACCGGACCCGGATGAGCTTGACATGGTGTTTGAGAGTAGTCCTAGCTATGCTGAGGTCTTGGAACAAGTGAGAAAAGATTTGAATTGGATGGACCCAAGTGATATCGTTGAGTTGGAGGGAAGGCATAATGTGGGTTTTGGAATGCACATCCGTTGGAAGACCATGCGTGTGAACTCCGAGCAACGTTGGGTTGCATACAAGGAGACGGTGGCCGAATCACTAGACAAGGCTCTTGAGTTATTTGCACTAAGAAGGTTGAGTCTAGTTTGCATTTGGACTTGAACCGGAACGCCTCCCCGTTGGTTGCTAGTAGTCCCCCACCCATGAACGAAGATGAAATGAGTGAACCTCCTTTGAGTCAACAAGTGAGGCCAACATTGAGCCCGATTACAAACAACCAAAATGAAGCTTTGCAAGAGGAGAATGATGAGTATGAGGACGATGACAATGAAGTTGATCTCCATGACAACAATGTGGGTGATCTCGACAAATATCATGTGCAAGAGACAATGGACCATTCCATCCCTTATTCCCGTGGCTATGCATCGGAGTCAGATGACGAAGGTCCCGATGAAGAACTTGATGAGGAGGGGTTCACGGTGAAGGAGGCCGAAGCTTTCGAAAAGGTATTCGGGCGGGATCATCGGGCACCATTGTTCAAGGATGTTAGTCTCGCGGATGAAGCCGTGGTGGACGGTGGCAAAGGTGTATGTCTTGGAGTTAGGCCATCTTCTCATCGGGATTTGGAAGATGGCAAGAACGGGATTTCTCCCGGGTCGAAATTCGAAACCTTGTTGGAATTGAAGATGTGGCTCGACAACTACTCGGTCACGCATTATCGTCCACACAAGGTGGTTCACTCAGACGTCAATGTGCGTTACACGGTTGCATGTGAGGCTGACCGATGTCCATGGATTGTGCGTGCAAGACCATGGAAAGGAGGGCCCACTTGGCACATAGTTAGTTGTGTACCAAGTCACATGTGCCGAGGCAAGAAGGTGGATGGCAAGATTGTGTCCCAAGACCATAGACAACTCACGTCCGAGTTCATCGCTTACAGGCTTTCCAACACAATATCCACACTTCCAATCATGAGCATTCAGAGCGTCATGGACCTTGTGAAAGCCATCTTTCATTACAAGGTGAAATACGGCAAGGCATGGAAGGCGAAGCAAGCCGCATTCAAGATGTTGTATGGTAATTGGGAGGTAGCATATTACCGAATCCCTAGGTTGTTGTTAGCTATGGCCGCCACTAACCCGGGCATGGTTCATGTGGTCGAGCCTCATGGGCAAAAAACAACGATTCACGACGGAAGGACCGTGCGAGTATTTGGTCGTGCATTTTGGGCGTTCGAGCAATGCGTGAGGGCTTTCGAACACTGTCGACCGGTCATCGCCGTTGATGGCACGTTCTTGACCGGACAATACAAGGGCACCTTGTTGGTTGCAATAGCAAGTGATGCCAATAACCGGGTGTTGCCTTTGGCTTTTGCTTTGTTTGAGTTGGAGAACAATGATAACTGGGAGTGGTTCTTGCGTCTTTTGAGAACCAAGGTATTACCGGCTCAAAGGGAAATTTGTGTCATATCGGATCGCCATCAAGGAATTCTTAACGCGGTGGACATTGACATTCCCGGGCATGCTCTGTTGCACCATCGATGGTGCATGAGGCACTTTTGTTCAAACTTCTATAGGGCATGTGGCCTTAAGGAGTTGGCCGATGATCTTCAAGATTGTTGTCTCGCTTTCTCCGACAAGCGGTTCGCCAACTTGTACAACAAATTGCTCACACACAAAAAACTTGATCCCGGGGGTCTTGACTTTCTCAATAGGAACATTCAAGAAAGGAACAAGTGGGCACGTGCTTTTGATGAAGATGGCCGGAGGTATGGTCAAATGACAAGCAACATGGCCGAATGCTTCAATAGGGTGCTCAAGGGTGTACGTGCATTAGCCGTGACGGCAATAGTTTAATACACATTCGACAAGATGAATGCGTACTTTCTAAAGCACTCAATGGAAACGGATAAGCAGATTGCGGGTGAGAACAAGAAGAAGTACAAGTACAAGTTCCCACTAAAGGTTGATGAATGGTTGGAATTTCAATCACGGAAGGCGGACTCCCAAGAAGCTATATTATATAACAACGACGATTGGTTGTTCGAAGTGAAAGAGCCAGGAGGAACCACAAATGATGGCCGCCAACACGGAGGACGGGCTTTCAAGGTCTCCCTAACACGGTGTGATTGCTCTTGCCAGAGGCCATTGTTGCTTCATCTCCCATGCTCGCACTTGTATACCGCAGCTCGCGTTAGGAATGTGGACGTCAATCACCCGCTCACCGTGAGGGAGTCCGAGTTCTCAATCATGGCGGCTAAGAATACATGGGCTCCCCGGTTTCAGCCATACTTCGACCAATCACAATGGCCGGAGTACCATGGAGTTCAACTATGGCCCGATCCGGAATTGAAGGTCGTTAAACGGGAAAGACGTAAGACAAAGCGTTTTAGAGGTGACATGGACGGATGGGGCCATGGTGGCGGTCGAGAATCGGGCAACGGCCAATTCCAAGAGCCTCGTGAGAGATCCCGTTGTGGTGACTGCAAAGGTGGGGGACACAACACAAGAACTTGTACCAAACCAAGAAAGAGATCAAAGAAAAATGATGCAAGCACAAGCCAACAAGGAGATACAGAAGTTCCTAGCCAACGAGGGCCAAGCCAAGCAAATAGTAGTAAACATGGTCATACGCAACAAGGGCCAAGCCAAGCAAGTGGTAGCCAACCAAGTGCTAGTCAACAAGTGCCAAACCAACCAAGTAGTAGCCAACGAGGAACTAGGCAACAAAGAGGGAGGCAACTAGGTCTTACAAGAGGCCGTGGTGGTGGTAGAGGCCGTGGTGGTGGTCTTGGACTTGGCGGTGGTAGAGGCCGTGCTGGTGGACTTGGCCTTGGTGGTGGTCTCGGCCAAGGTGGTGGTAGAGGAATGTTTGGATACCTAGATGGACCTTTTCCGTACGTGGCTTACTACCTATTTTGTTGCAGTATACATGTTTTTCATACTTTGTTCTTGTCCTTACTAACTATTATTTTGCAATTTACATGTTTTTTAATATGTTCTTCTTGTCCTTACTAACTATTATGTTCTAATTTTTATAGGTATGGCGGCTTCTCAACCCAACAAACCAACAATGAAGGGGGTGGAGGAGAAGGATGGGGAAGATGAGATGGCGGGGTGGTGGGAGAAGGCTGCGAGGAAGCTGAGAGAGGAGGATGCAGCCGCACTAGAGAAGAAGAAGCAACATGAGTTCGAAGAGAAGATGGAGGAAAAAGAGAGAGGGATATTTGAGGAGATCACGAGGAGGGACAAGTTGAGGATTGCATGTGAGAAGGCAGCTGCGCAACGGCAAAAGGATTTTGAAGAAAAATGCAAGAAACTTTGGGCTTTTGAGAAGGAAAAGAAAGAGAGGGAGCATAAGCTATTCATAGAGAAGGTGGTTCATGAGTCTCATCTCATAAGGAAAA
The DNA here is from genome assembly GCA_039707655.1 of Elymus sibiricus. NCBI lineage: Eukaryota > Viridiplantae > Streptophyta > Magnoliopsida > Poales > Poaceae > Elymus > Elymus sibiricus. The sequence continues at coordinate 123,900,604 of CM077670.1, forward strand.
GGGAGGAGGAAGAAGAAGAGGAGAGGAAGAAGAAGAAGGGAAAGGGACCTTGCTCGACACAATAGAGCAATGTGACCTTGTTGTCTACTACGCTATGATCTTCGATTTGGTTGTCGACCAAAGTTTGTAGTATTATGTGCTATCACTCTTCTATGTGCACTTCCATGTCCGTCAACCTCCTCTATGTGTTCTAGTATGTCCTATGGACTCCTCCATGTGCTATGACTCTTGTAAGTCTACTACGATGTGCTATGACTCCTCTATGTCTACTAATATGTGGTATGGACTACTCTATGTGTATTTGTGCTATGTGTTGTGGACTAATATATGTGTATTTGTGGTATGTGCTTCTTGATATAGAATTTGAACCTCAAATTTTCTTTTTTCAGTTTTCTAAAAAAGCCAACCGTGCAGCGCCTGAGGGCTAGGCGTTGCACTACGCAGTGGGAGTCACACTGTGTAGTGCAGCGCCTAGCCCTCAGGCGTTGCACACACACTTAGAAATATTTGGAGGAAAACCTACTGGAACCTATCTGTTGCTGATATCCAGGTGTGCAACGCCTAGGCGTAAGGGTTTTCCTCCAAATATTTGTCTAAGTGTGTGTGCAACGCCTGAGGGCTAGGCGCTGCACTACACAGTGTGACGCATAGGGCCAGGCGTCACACTGTGTAGTGCAGCGCCTAGCCCTCAGGCGTTGCACACACACTTAGACAAATATTTGGAGGAAAACCTACTGGAACCTATCTGTTGCTGATATCCAGATGTGCAACACCTAGACGTAAGGCGCTGCACTGCACAGTGTGACGCCTGACACCTAGGCGTTGCACATCTGGATATCAGCAACATAAAGGTTCCAGTAGGTTTTCCTCCAAATTTTTGTCTAACTGTGGGTGCAACGCCTATGCCTCAGGCGCTGCACTACACAGTGTGACGCCTGACGCCTAGGCGTTGCACTGTGTAGTGCAGCGCCTGAGCCAAAGGCGTCATGCTTCTGTTCACTGCAGAAACAGCAGATTTGCTGTTCATTTCTTTTTCATCCAATATTTGTACTGATAGTATATAACATGGATCTAACATAAAGCAATTTGGTCATACATTGACAATTTCAACATCACTTCAAGTTCAACATCACTTCAAACACAAGTAGCACATTACTAAGAGTTCATAAACATCCTCTCAACATCTTACATAACCTCACAAGTTCATCAACCAAATAAAACAACGACAAGAAGTTCACAAAGAAACCGACGACTAGTTCTAAATGTTAGCAGATAGGTGGTTGCCTCCTTCCACAAACTCCATGCCCTCATCTGCAGATATTGTCCACTCCCTCAATCCGTTGCCGGCGGTGGTGAGCGGTATGGCAAGGGATCCACCGGCTCCGGGGGCGGCGAGGTGCGGGTAGGCATCAGACCTATGATGCAATCCCATCTCTCTGCACGACTCCGATCTATTGACTTCGCTTCCTGCTTTGCCCAATGGACGAACGCTACTGGCGGCTCGGATGGATGCGGCATCCTGCGCTTCTCCTCCCTGTTGCCCTCGAAGTAAATTCTCCAGGTGAGATTCTGCAATTCTCGATCTGCACGATCCTTGCACACCCGAGCATATCTCCTGGCGACGAAATTCAGATCTGACCCCTCTTCCACCTCCTCCTCCTCCGCTTCCTTCCACTCCCTCGCGCACAGCGTCCATGAGAGAGCATCGTCTCTGATCCGCATCGCCCGCTCCCTCCAGCGCTGCGCCCTGGTCTCCGCTTGGGCCTCCGCCGAGATCGAATCGAGCGGCTGCAGGAGATCTGGAAACGCCTAGTAAACCAGAGGCAGCGGGATTTGGTACCCCCTCCCCTCCCCCAATGGCACCCCGGTAGATCTAGAGGCGTGGGCCATGGGGAGGGGTATGCGGGAAGGAGATGGTCGGAGAAGCGGCGGCAGAGGAGGTGGTGGCGGCGGCGGTGGCGGTGGTGGCTGCGTAAGACATACAATCAAAGCATACCAATAATCATCACAAAACACATATGCATCCAAAACAATATAAGGTTCCATAATGGTTTCATCTCACTCATCTCAAAAACATCTCAACATGTAGGGTTCCGGAACGAAAGCATCCTTGTCAATACAAATCTAGGATTTCATCTCACCCATCTAAAAAAACATCAACACAAACATCTCAATATGTATAGGGTTCATCTCAACAATCTAGGTTTTCACTATGGAAGCATATATTGCCAATACAAATCAACTAAACTAGGGTTACAAAATGATTACAAATCATCTACAAATCCTAGATCCCACAAATCTATTTCAAAATTTACATGCAAATTTCTAATCCAACCAAATAAGGGTTTCACAAATCTGAAAAATACGTAACATTTTCTGGATATAAAGAAGGGGATCGGAGGAGAATACCTTCTAGGATGGATTGGTGAAGAAATGCACGCAACAAATCGTCAGATCTGAAGATTTTGGTAGAGAGGATTGAGAGGGGGAGAGGAGGAAGCCGCCGCCGCGCTTTGTTCTGTAACCGGGAGGAATGGGGTGAGGTGGGGGGAGGGCCAGCGCGCGGCCGTTACAAAGTCACAGTGCAGCGCCTAAGAGCTAGGCGCTGCACATTACATGTGTGGTGCCTAGCTCCAAGGCGCTGCACTGCTCGGTGCGGGGCCCAGCTGTGCCACGCTGGCCAGACGTGCAGCGCCTGAGAGTTAGGCGCTGCACAATGGAGTGTGGCGCCTAGCTGTCGGACGCCACACGAAAGGGTCAGCTGAGCGAATTTTTTTTGAAGGCAGTTCAGTTTGTGAATTATTTTCGTCCTCAGGTCAATTTTGTCGTTTTTGCCCGAGTAGCAAGAACCGAATGAGTTGGCTTTATGAAGTAGAAAGGCTGGGCTGAAGTGGAGCTTTTTTTAAGGTTGACATGCTTTACTTTATTGATCTAATGACCGAATTACAGGTATAATAGAAGTATCGAAAGGTGTAAAAGCCACACATGGCGACCCTCATCCAAATGTAAAGCATGTCTAGCTAAACCATGAGCCTCCTTGTTAGAGAGACGCCCCTCATGGATAAAAGAGCAAGACTGAAAACCTCTACTGGTATAATTAATCTCCTGTACAATAGGCACAATTGTCCCCAGAGTTCTAGTGTGTATATCCTTGACAACAGAGGCAGTCTGAGGCCACCTTGATATGAGTGAGCATCAAATCCTTGGCAAGAGCAGTAGCTTCACGGCACGCGAGAGCTTCTAATGTTGTTGGGTCCGTGAGTCCATGGAAGACCACAGCCGAAGAACCAACATAGGCACCTTTCTCGTCACAGCAAACGACACTAATTGAACCAACCTCGGATTTTTACAAGTGGCAGCATCAACATTTATCTTGTAGTAACCCATCGGTGGTGGAATCCAAACCTTCGCCTGCACAGGAGCTTGCCTCGGTCGTGATATTGCATGTGGTGGCAATGCGATGTGTAGGTCTGAAAGGTATCTGGTGATGAATAAATGCGTCCCCAATGGGCTCTGATGATCCCCTTCGTGGATCAGTTTTCTTCGCGCCGACCAGATGGCCCAGAGAGTCACCGTGAGCTTGATAAATTCATCATGGGGCATTGATTCTTGTATGCTAAAGATCCAGGATTTAAGCATGGGCCTGAAGTGGAGCTGAGATGGGCTTTATGAAGTAGATTAAACATGGGCCTGCCCTTTTTCATGTGAAAACGGTACTGCCGGCCTCTGCTCTTTCTTCCCTGCACGGACGGACAGACGGAGTTGGCGGCGCGAATCCATGGCGCTCCTCTTCTTCGACCTCAGCCTCCTCCCTTCCCCCAACTCCAACTCTCGCCTTCTCGCCGCCGCACGAGCCCTCGAGCTAGGTTACGCTGCCGTCGCCCTCGACCACCCGCACCGCGGCCTACTCGCCGATGCCGACCGCTGCCACACCGCTCCCTTCCCCGCCTTGTCTTCCCTCCCGCTCCCCCCCTCCGCCTCCCTCCACCGTTCTCGCAATGGATCTCCTACCTCCGAGCCCTTCCGCCAGTACACGCGCATCACCCTCTCCCTCGACTCCGCTGCCGCCGCCGCGTCCGCGCTTGCCCCCTCCGCCGCCCGCCTCCTCCGCACATACGACATCGTCGCGGCGCGCCCTCTCACCCAGGCCGCGCTCGACCACCTCTGCCAGTCCGCCACAGAGATTGATGTCATCTCCATCGACTTCTCTCACAAACTGCCATTCCGTCTCAAGCTCCCAATGATCAAGCTTGCACTACAGGTAATCAACCGCTACGCCTGTCACTGCCTCCTTCACCACTCTAACCGAATCAATGTTCAATGCCGATGTGGTTGCTCAGCTAACTATGTCTCCATCTGATTGCAGAGGGGGATACACTTTGAGATTGCATACTCTCCCCTCATTGATGATGTCAATTCAAGGAGACAAGTCCTAGCCGAAGCCAAGGTTACTTATCTTGCTCTTTTTTCCGATAAAGGGCACTTTTATTAACTCAACAAGTAGCATCAGGAGGATACAAATCAAATTGAGCGGCACCCGGCCTCTGCATAGTTAGGATGCACACAGCCACAGGCAACAGGTCCAACATAAAGAGAAAATAAAACACCAGTAAAGTCATATGAGACCGACACTATGCCTATATCGACGGAGGAGGTGGACCGATCCGGAGATTGTGCTGCCACCCATGTTCGGTAAAAACCTCCCTGACCAGTGGCGGAGCTAGGCAAGGTTGATTGGGGGGGGCGAATGAGAAACTGTAGTTTCTAGAGGGGGGCAGAGCTCTATTTTTTCCAATCTAGAACTCCATACAAAAAATTTCTTCACTAAACTACCCTAGGCTGGGGGGGCCACGGCGCCTGCAGAGATGCATGTAGCTCCGCCAGTGTCCCTGACCACTCGCTCCAACCGCATACACACCGCCTTGAACAAAGGTTGGTACTCCGTTCGGTGTAGCATCGAACACATATGGAGCCAGTGCGTACAACGGAAAATAACCTGTAGGGGAGAAGATTTCTTGCCATTGAAAACCATATCATTTCGACACAGCCAAAGCGACCATAATCTTGCTCTGCTTTCATTGTCCCTTCACATTTAATTCAAACATCATCTAATAGTCGTGTTTAGTGTCATTACTCAATACCACCATGCTCTGACAACCTTTTGCAACATACCCTGCATATTGTTTGTTTTTCGTTTGGTCTAACAAATTCTTCTCACCTTCACTATGCTCAACGCCACTGGTTTGCAGAGACATCTGCACCCTAGCTTAGAATTTCGTATCTCAATCCCCATGCACTAAACATGCTCTCAGCTTGGCTCACTTGTTTCTTTTGCTAATGTACAGTATTTTTCTTCTGTTTGTAGCTGTTGGTGGACTGGACTAAAGGAAAGAATCTCATCATTTCAAGTGCTGCCCATAATGCTAATGAAATTAGAGGCCCCTATGATGTCATAAATTTATGTGCATATTTGCTTGGTCTTTCTATGGAGCGAGCCAAAGCTGCTATGTCCGTAAACTGCAGGTGAGTCATATATCTAGTACCTGGAGAGGTTCAGACATCTTATTCCACATAGCCTGAACCATGTATGATTTGCTGATGTGGCTAGTTCCTCGCACTACTATGAATGCATGTTTTTATCTTAGCATTCTTCATTGTTCAAAAGTATAGGCCGATTAATCCCTGCTTGGTGGGTCACCGAGTAGTCGATTAACTGATTTTTCGGCCGACTTACTGGCTGATTCCCATACTAATCCTCTACGCGCCAGCGGCCGAGCAGTTACCAGTTAACTATTTCATGAACATGGGCATCCTTTATTTGACGGATAATGGGTTAGTCTAGACTTTAGAAGTCTCTTCTTTTTTCTCCTCCTATTTATTTCTGCCCATTTTTGAAATCCTTTGTATTCCTATCAAGAGGGTGATCGTGGGGTTTTGGTGGGAAGACAACTTCTGGTTTATTTAGCTTTAGCTCCGCCTCTGCGTTTGCAACCTACCAGTTGTTGTGTCATTTTACTTTGCACAACTTTCTATTTAGGAAGGCACCCATTTTACCATGAATCATAATGCAATATTGTGTTATCTGTTCATTATCAGGTTGCTTATTTCCAAGGCTACGAGGAAGAAACATTTTTACAAGGAAACAATTAGAATCGATAGACTGTTACCAAATGAGCAACTAAATTCAACAAAGTATAAGGTTGGTGACTGGATTGGTTTGGATCCTATATCTTTTAAAGGTGATCCACAAACTTTGGAGACAAATGTAGAACCTTCTCCCAACAAAGATGAACTACCTGTTTCACTCACGAATTTTCGCACCAAAGTGTTGTGTCAAAAACGTCATGACGCTGATGTGTCTCTCTTTGCCGACCGGTTAGAGCAGTCTACTGATGATAGTGAAATTCCAGTTGAAGCTCAAGAGGAAACCTTACATGCTAACAGAGGCGAAGCTTGCAGTGGTGCTGTTCACACCATCATGGTTAACCCTGAAAACAATGAAATTGTTATGGCTGGCAGTGTGCAAGCTTGTGTTGCCTCTTCTGTTGACCAGAAATGCATTGAGGAGCATGTTGAATTTGTTGAGGATGCAATGGAATTAGATGCTACAGAATTGTGCACATTAAACCTCGTTTCAGGTGACAGTACTCCTTTATCCTCCGATGTTAAGTTACCATGTGCTTCTCTTCCCCAGAGTATGGAGCTTTTTGACACTAGTCTTGAGAACAAGGGTCCTGACCAGCCTAGTGAAATCGTAGATCATACTAATACTTGTGCAAATCATGGGTCTATCCGCACATTTGGTGAGAGGGAGGAACAGGCACCTCTGGATCATGAAATTGTTTCATGTTCTGATGTTTGCCTCGAGGGTAAGCGCCTGGACAAACCTGATGATATCCCAGTTGACTCGAAGACTCACAGAGATGATGCAGAATCATTGGGGTGCTCAACTGGTGGGCGAGATGATGAGACGCCATTAAATCTTACAGTTCCGTTGAGTACTGATTTATGCGAAGACATTGTAATGGCAGCTCATCAAGTAGAGCAAAATGTGGATGAAGACATCGAAAATACTGAGAGTAATAAGGTGGAACCGGTTTACAGAAATGCAGTAAGAATGATTTCAGTGGAAAATACTCTCAGCGGTCAAGAGATCAGTTCAGCTGCTGTTGTTTATGACAAGGGGTCCAGTGATGGAACTTGGGCAAATAATGAATTGGAAGAACAAAATTTAAAGAAACCCGATGCTTCTTTAGAGAAAGATGTTGCTAAAATAGATGAGGGGCCACTAAATTATGATTATGCAGATGATAAGGTGGATATATCTACAGCTAGATCAGGTGATATGAACTGTTCATCATTAATTTGTCTGAATTGGCAACATATCGACATTTACTAACTGCAACTTTACTCTCTTGAGCTCGTAATAGAGAATACTGTTGTTTGGTGATACAGACATTTCCTTTTCCGTTAGTTCTTCTCATTCTTGCACTATTATGTAAGCTGTTCATGAGTTGACACAAAGGGCAACTGAAGCTGTTGATATTGTTTAAAATAAGGCCACGATAAGTAATTTCTGAAAATGTGGGAATCCTTTTTGAAAATATTGTACTCCCTCCGATCCATGTCATTTGCTGCTCAAATGGATGTATCTAGACGCATTTCAGTGCTAGATACATCCGTTTGAGCGACCAGTAATATGGATCGGAGGGAGTACTTAGTTTTTAGTATGAAGATATAAACTATTGGTATATTGTCCCATACAAATCTAAAGTCTTACTGGTTTTGCAGAAAAGCGAAGACAAAAACTATTGTTGCACGGCCCCTCGTATATTCCTTTCTTGGGCTTTCTTAAGCCTGTGTCTTTCAAGAAGAAAGTACGCAAAGTAAGATGCCTGGTCAAATCTTTATATCATATTGTTTGTCTAAATTGTGCTGGTTAACGCTAATCAATGTTAATTATGAATCATGTGTAAGTTATGAGTTCAGTTGTTCAGGAGCATATTACTAACTGAATACATTGTCAACCTGTCATGATATACAATAGCCGTCACTTAATTCTGTGTGACATCACTAATGATATAAGTATTGCTGCAAGATAGAACTGTATTATGGTTTTGATGGTCTATAATCAGCGAAGTAATTTTCTAGTGTAGGCATCGATAAAAAACCGCAAACTTTGCCATAGTCTTGCAAAGGTTTCATGTAATGCCTCAGTGCAGGTTCTTCTTTCAGATTGAAATAAATCACCCTGCATAATCACGATTGATGGCCAGTGTGCCGATTTGGTGAACATTAAGCTTTATTGGCTTCCCGAAGTAGCTTTAACTTATTTGTTTAGTCTTGCTATACTCTTTACTAGGATTGCCCAGCGCAGTCAAAATAATGTTGGCAGCCTCTAAAAGGGATATCTTGCCAGTCTTTTCTCGTAGTTGCCTTGGAATCGATCAATCAAATGTACTGGCACTAAACGGGATGTATAATGTACTGTGAGGACAAGTCATCTTTCTATCGCATATGTTGCTGCACGCAAAATTAGACATGAGTACGCGACACCCTAGGAAACTGAAAAATCTGCTCCCATGTTGCTCGAAATATGGCATATCAATTGCAAGTCAATTATAAGATATTAAGATGATTCAGTTAAGATATTCTCAAATATCTTTTGGAAATATGTTCACTCAGATGTGAACGTATATCATATGTTTGCTCCTGCTTTGTATTTTATCAGTGTAGCTTCCAGGACAAGACTAAATACTACTCCCTCCGTTCACAAATATAAGATGTCCTAACTTTTTTCTGAATCGGATGTATACAGACATGTTTTAGTGTGTTGTTCACTCATTTCAGTCCGTATTGTAGTCCATATTGAAATATACAAAACATCTTATATTTGTGAACGGGGGAGTATTTCATTCTCTTTGAAAATTAACTATACCGGCTAGAAGCAGAGGCATGTATTTACTGTAGTAGTTTCAAAGGATTTGACTGAAAAAGTTTTAGAGATCATGACAGCGATAAAGGCTTCACCCCACAGATGCACCCAAAGGACGATGTGGGGCAGAACAGAAATCTTTTCTCCGTATCTTGCATGCCACTGCAAAGAGAAGTCTTATCAGCCTTCGTCAACTTAGTTTCGTTTCTACCAAATCATATGACATTCGAAATAACACATTGGTTGTCCTTTCTGATCTTCATATTACATATCAATTGTGATGTATCTTATGATATCGTATGTGTCAAGTAAATTTACATTGGCACAACCTTTAGGCTCTTAATACCAATACTTGGAAATTACTTATCTGTCTAGTCTGTTGCCCATTCTATATGTTCTTTATACACATAAACTGAACAATTATTGCATCCCAACTCATGCAATGGTGGTGTGACTATTTTTCAGTTGACCTGCTAGCAGAAAGTAAAAATTACGATAACTGCGCTTTATCCTAATAGTCCCACTTGTTTTCGTTATCCTATATTCATTGACAAAGAGCCACTGCCTCAGTGTAGGCTCCTTTCCCCTCTCTGTGATCCTCTTGTTTTTTCTCTCTCGACACACTATGTCGTCAATGATTTAACACATCTGGATGCAATGTAACTCTTGTGTTGACATCTCTGCAGGTTGTATCTAGAAGAAAATCATAACAACTGTTGGCAGTATACATTTCAAGCATTTTGCTGCATACCGAAGGCAAGCGGATCTATTTGCAATATGATATCCTGGTGCGCTTTGACTTTATCTTGTCGGTTGGCTAAGGCCACTTGAAGGTTGACTAGCTCGTGTTGTCAGGCTCTTGAGTGGGGTACTGTAGGGATTCATCAGAGGATGTACCATTATAGGAGCACGGAGTCTTGCAATTGGTTGTGGACACTTCCAATGATCTTACCAACCAATAGCCAACTGAAAACAGCGTCCTGCGTCTGTAGCAACATACTTCTGTCAAATAGATGCTCGAAACAACACAGATTCTTGTGGGGGTCTATCTTGTAGCTTGGATTTTTCAAAGGGGTTATGATTCTTCTCCACTGAAATCTTGAGAGAGTCACTTTCGAAGGTAATGATAGTAGTGGCGTAGACTTTTGAAGGGACAAAGTCTAATCAAGGACTGTCTTTCACACTTGCATTCTGTGTCTATCAATGGCATCAGTCCAGTGAGAGAGAGGTTCATGTGCATCTTGGTTTTTGCAGTTTTGGACATAAATAAACACGCAAAAAATAAATAAAATTGGGGCACCTTTAGCTTTGCGTCCCATTCTTTCCAGTGTTCTGATTAGTAAATGATTAGGAATGTTGGAACGTTAAAAGCAGCCAAATATTTGGCATGCCTAGCCCCACGGAATCGCGGTTTTGCTTAATGGAGCAAAGTGGCAGGGCCTGTTTGTTGCTCTTTTTTTTTTTTTTTTTTTCCGGGGTGGGCCTGTTTGTTGCTGTGTAGTCATTTGCAAGTTGAGCAGAGTGCATGTGTAGGTGCTGAAAAGAAAGGCATATGGTTTTAAGGATTTGAGTGGGAAAAGTAGGAGATCGCCCCCAACTTGCTCATGTCTCCAGTGCTGCCCTTAACCCACATTCTCGCTATATTGAGTCGTGACTGCCAGCTTTTCTTTATCCTGCTTGTGCCGTGTATCCACAATCGATTGAGATTCTCCAATGTCAGTAAAGTTGCATGTATTGGTGATGGTGCCTCCTGCATTGAGCTAGTCTGCGCGTAACATGAGGGAGGTCATGTATGCTTGCCAGCTTGTTTTTGATATAGCCTGTATCTGCATGTCTCCAGCAGTGTACTCACTGGCGGAGGACCCCGGTGGGCAAGGTGTGGCAGCCGCCACACCTTGATCCCGAGCAAAAATAAATTATACCTATGTATACGCTCGATCGACGGCTGGCTAGAGCTGGAAAAAATCGCTGATAAAAGGAGAAGGCCGTCGCTGCTTTATATGGGCCACGCAGCCACATATAATTGGGCCTAACCTAATAATTGGGCCAAACCTAAGCGACTAAGCGAGCGACTTCACGGCCGGCAAGACACGAACGAATCGAGCCAGGCAGCCAGCGCCCCAGTCCAGTGCACGCAGGCAGCCAGCCGCCAAGAACCCTAGCTAGAGCGGCGGCGGCGGCGGCCAGGACCAGGCGGAGACGCGGAGTGGTGGCCGGCGGGACGGCGTCACGGCGGAGCCGCGGAGGGCGGCTGTGGATGTCGAGCAAGCGACAGGGGCGGATGGGCGCAGCCGCGTGTGGCTGCGGCCTAGCGGGCGGCGGCACGGCGCGGCGGTCACCAGCTCCGCGTCCTTCATGACCGGCAAGGCAAGAAACTCTCTCGTGTTTGTTCTTCTCTTCTTCTGTTGTTATCTTGAGAACAAGAATGCTGCTGGTCATTGCTTGTTTGTTACTCACGATCGATGTTTCATTATTTCTTATTGTTTTTGATACAGAAAAAATCGTCAGAAGGTGGAAAGCAGGGTGGTTCTCTTCATAAAAAGCTCAAAAAAGGATAAACTTGTAGCCTAGCGTCTCTTAATAAAGTGCAAGCCAGTAGAAGATGGAGAGGAAGGGGAAGGGCTAGCAAAGGGGAGAGGTATATGCAATGTAGTGATTTTAGTGACAATTTAATGTTGTGAATTGCAAATTTGACAAGATATTTTTGAAGTACTTGGTAGTGGCAGTGGCTCTAATCCAAGTACCCCATCAAGATCAAGTGAATTCCGCGGAAGAAGAGAATGCAAATTTTATGCTAGCCAAACAAGTGGAAGAACAGATTGCAGATTCAGTTGAAGCTATAGTGGAAGAGAATATTGAGGTTCTAGGAGCTGAAGGTATAACTGCTTTTAGTCTAGATTACATAAATGGTGATCCAGGACTTCGCATTCCAATTGATAGATTTGTCCCAAACATTAGAGATGATGTTAGATTTGCTTTTGCATCAAAAACAAATTTTATGTTTAAGAGTTCGCCACACCTTAATTTTTTTTCGTCCTCCGCCTCTGAGTGTACTACCCACGTATTGTTGTTCCAGGAAAGATAGAATGGTAGTATGTGTTTGCCACGACTTTATATCGTCACTGGAATGGTGTCATCGCACAAGGTAGTAGTAGGTCGTTTCAAATCAGAGTTGACTTGGCGTCGTAAGGACGCCAGACGTACAGAGCAATAGCACTATCTGTACATACTGGCGCACACATATATAGAGTGGTTGATCTCCATGCCGGTTACGCCACCCAACGAAGATTAGCCAGTAGACCAACAGCGCAGGCACGAGTCCACGACAGTTGGTGATGTATCACTGGAGCACATCGTCGTCTTCTCCTTGTTATAGCAACAGCGGCAGCGGCAGCGGCAATGGCCCCTTGCTCCCCTCCATGGCGTCCAGCAGCTACGGTGATCTGCTGCTCCTACAAGAGCAGCAGCAGCAGCACTACTACTCCCAGTCGATGCAGCGTGTGATGAGCGCCGGAGACCTCCAAGCTCTTGCGGCGCCGCCGGGGCCGGTTCCGGTGGGGCGGTACAGCGCGGAGGAGCGGCGGGAGCGCATCGAGAAGTACCGCGCCAAGCGCAACAAACGCAACTTCCAAAAGAAGATCACGGTACGTTGATCTCTGGCAGTCTCGTCGTCTGGTCGGTAGCTACAATGCATGCCACGTTAAGTGCATATATACTCATCGTCGTGTCAACTCTGTGTGTTGTGTTTTAATCAGTACGCTTGCCGGAAGACGCTGGCGGACAGTCGGCCGAGGGTGAAGGGCCGCTTCGCGCGCAACGTCGACGACGACGCAGCAGCAGATCAGCCGGAAGATGCGGCGGCGTTGACGACGACGGTGGATGTGTCTCTGGTCAACGACGCCAGCAGCAGCAGCAGCAGCAGCATGCCGCCGGAGTGGTGGCCGGCAATGCAGGGCGCGCTGGCCGTGGAGGACGACGAGCTCATCTCCTCCTACCTCGCCGTCTCCTCCATCAACCTCTACTAGTAGCTAGCTAGCTCCTTAATTACTCCTCGCATCCATCTATATTAGTACTTAATTTATGGTCTACCTTCTCTGTCAACAAGGCTGGCTATATGTACTCGAACCGCCACTATTTTTTTTTTTGAGGGATAGAACCGCCACTATTATTGTTCATGTGTTTATGTACAATGGTGCTATCTAGAATATCTTTCGAGGTGGAGGGAAAAGAAACCAAAAGAAAAGATTTGTCTTTTTTTAACGGTAATGTTATTTGGCGAACGTCACCTGGAAAGGGGGTGGCAAGCGAACGTTTTTTTTATGGCAAGTTTACGTGGTGGGAGATGGTAAATCCTGCTTTTTTGCCGTACTTTTTTTCTTCTTCCCAGAAGTTGCCATGTGTTTCTGAAGAACTTATCACCCTCTCACAACGTAAATTATCATCCTTTTTATTTAGAGAAAAGGCATCAACCAAGCCTGAGATGGGGCTCGAGCCTAGCCTGACTTTGAATTAACAAAGCCATCAACCGGCCAGGATTACAAGTATACGCTCACAGGCAAAGAGAAGGAAAAACAAAGTGGTAAGATACAATGACGTTGGACAGCAACAAACTAAGCCTCACACGCTAGGAACAATGAAGATAAACACTAGAGCATGGAGCCGAAGACTCTGAGGTCCTCCTCCGTGAATGAAGCACCGTGAACAAGAACATGCCGGCTCTGAGGAGAGAGGAAGACCGACACCAGCGGGGAATGCCATCACCAAGCAACTACAGACCCCGACGCGACACATCCAACCAAATCCATCTCCGAAGAACGCCACAACCTCCTTGTCTGGATCGAAAGGCGCCGCACCGTCGCAAGAAGGATAAGTTCCCACAAGAACTATAGTGGATGCCGCCGGAAGATGGCCACATAGAGAGGATCAACGCACCCCTGACGAGCCGCCGGAGGCTCTCCAATAAAACGTTGCATTTGCCACCCCCTCCCAGCGACCGTTCGCTGGCTATTGGGGTCCTCCGGGATCGGATCCGGAGGCGTCGCCAAAGAGGGATGGAGAGTGATGCGCCCGACTTGCGAATGTAGGTCGTCCACTTGATTCTGGATGTGCGTGACCGTTGGGCGCCAGAGCTCCAGTGAGGCTTGGATCGCCTCCAGTCTCGCCTCATTGGCGATCCACCCGTTTTCCATTGCCGCCACCTGCTTGGTCTGGTAGCGCGGCTTGAGGTACGCAATCTCCAGATCGCAAGATCACTGGACCTTTGATACCAGATGTAACGTTCCTCGCCTCTCGGTGGATCTAGGAGAATGAGTAGTTCGTGGGGAGGAAGAAAGGGAACGGGGTAGGTGAGGAAGGAGGAAGGATTCCAGAGGAGATCAGCTCATGTCAATGTTTACAATTGTTGAAATATGAGGTGGGCCTAGGGCCCATCTAACAATTTCAGAAAATCTACAAGGGCTCATGTGGGTTATATGGCACTAGGTGTGGTGGGAAGTTTAGTCCCATACCGCTAGTTGGAGAGGAGTTGGATCTCCTTATAAGGGATTCTCTTCCACATGCTATTGGAGCTTGAGAAGAGAAGTGGTTCCCGCGCGCTCCTCATCCGCCGCCCGCCTCGCCACGCCACGCCACGCCACGACGCGGGTTGTGGGAATGAGCCGAGCCAAGCTCACACCTATGCACTTATTTTTGCCAGTCAGGAACGGAGAGTTTTTGACAGCCGGGCCACGACCCGAGACATCGGATTGTGGGCTGTTACCGACTCGGACGTGGGTCCAGCCCACGTCTCTCCACGCGGCCGCACCTATATATGTGAGGCGTCTGCCAACCCTAGCCGTCACGCGAAACAGATCGCATCTCTGCCTCCACGCCCACTGTCGTTCCATTGTTGCTGCTGCCGCCGGTGATCCCATCCCGTCCATCGCGTACATGATTGACGGGAGAGCAGGCCTCCGAAACCCCGCCTCTCTGAATCCTGTACGGGAGAGGGGCGATTAGGTTTTTGGGGAGCGTCTCCTACGTGACTGCTCGCCGCCGTTCATCTGCTTCCTCTACATTTGCGTCTCCTTCGTCATCACCATGTCCTCCGACGCCGAACGTGCCGCCGCCGAGAAGCTCGAAGCCGAGAAGAAGGCCACCGAGGACGCTGCTGCTGCCGCCGCCGCGGCGGCGGCCTCTGCCTGGCCGATCGGAGAGTATAATGCGTTTATTTCTCTCCTGTTTATTTCTGTCTTAGCGGTACTAGCTATGTGTGTAGATGTTTCTACTATATGCGTAGTACATGCTAGTCTGGTTCGTAATCAGTATGTCAGTAATTTTGTCAATGCCATGATCATGATTATTTCTTGGATTAATTTATTCAAAAAATTGCCTATTTATTCAGCAATCCAAAAACCTAATTTGTGTAGGCATTTTCGGCTAGTGGTTTTGCCGCTGCACTGAAACCGGATAAGTTTACCGGTACGTACTTTAAGCGTTGACAGACCAAAACCACCTTATGGCTCACGGCTATGAACATGTTCTGGGTCGCCGGTGTCCCTTCCACGGGAACGATTGCTCCTGAACAGGAGAAGGCGTTCAGGGAAGCCACTGTCGTATTCTTCGGAGCAGTTCTGAGCGTGATCGGAGATAAATTGGTTGACGCATATTTACATGTGCGGGTTGCCAAGGACTTATGGGAGGTGCTCGAATCTAAGTTCGGCGCCACCGATGCCGGGAGCGAGATGTATGTCATCGAGCAGTTCCACGATTACAAAATGGTCAAGAGTCGTTCTGTATTGGAACAGGCTCATGAGATAATATGCATCGCTAAGGAGCTTGAGCTTCTTAAGTGCGATTTACCGGGCAAATTTGTCACGGGATGTATAATCGCTAAGCTCCCTAATTCGTGGAGAAACTTTGCTACCACTTTGAAACATCAGAGGCGTGAATTCTTAGTAGAGGATGTCATCGGCCATCTGAGTGTTGAGCAGAATTCGAGAGCAAAGGACTCGCACGGAAAAGGGGTCGAAGGAACTTCTATAGCCAATATGGTGCATCAGAGGGACTTCAATTCCCACAAGCCCAAGGGAAAGAATTATGTCCAACAGAATACCGACTTTAAGAAGAAGGGTAAGAAGACCTTCAAGAAGAACAAGAAGGGAGATGGCTGCTTCAACTGTGGTTCAGAGGAACATTGGGCTAACAAGTGCCCAAACAGGTACAAGAAGCCAGGGCAGGACTCCAAGTCTGCCAATATGATTGTGAGCAGCAATGAGAGTGGTGCATCTGGGTACGGTAATTTATTTATTGTATTTTCAGTTTGTCAGTCCACCGATTGGTGGGTGGACACAGGTGCAAGTATTCATGTGTGTGCTGACATTTCATTATTTTCTTCTTACCAGGCCACAGGTCACGGGTCCGTATTGATGGGGAATGGCGCGAGTGCTTCTGTTCATAGTGCTGACACAGTCGATCTGAAGTTTACTTCGGGAAGGATCGTGCAGCTGAAGAACGTGCAGCATGTCCCCGCCATCAAGAAGAACCTCCTTAGTGGCTCCCTTTTGTGTAGAGAAGGGTTTAAGTTGGTCTTCGAGTCTAATAAAGTAGTTGTTACGAAATATGGACTATTTGTTGGAAAGGGTTATGAATGCGGAGGAATGTTCCGCCTTTCTCTCGCAGATTTTTGTAATAAAGTTGTGAACAATATTCATTCCAGTATTAATGAATCTGAGGTTTGGCATTCACGTCTTTGTCACATTAGTTTCGGTGTTATGGCGTGGCTAGCAAAGTTGAATTTAATCCCGAGTTTTACCTTACCCAAAGGTTCTAAGTGCCATTCCTGTGTGCAATCTAAGCAACCTCTCAAGCCTCACAAGGCTGCGGAGGAGAGATACCTGGCGCCACTAGAACTCATACATTCTGATCTTTGTGAGCTGAATGGTGTGTTGACTAAAGGTGGAAAGAAATACATCATGACATTGATAGATGATTCTACTAGATATTGCTATGTGTATCTGTTAAATACTAAAGATGAGGCTCTACACTACTTTAAAATCTATAAGGCAGAAGTTGAGAATCAACTTGAAAAGAAAATTAAACGAATCCGGTCAGATCGTGGTGGAGAGTACTTCTCTAATGAGTTTGATTCTTTTTGTGCAGAACACGACATTATTCATGAGAGGACGCCTCCCTATTCACGCTAGTCAAATGGGGTTGCCGAACGGAAAAACCGTACTCTAACTGATTTGGTTAACGCCATGTTAGATACATCGGGTTTATCCAAGGCATGGTGGGGGTAGGCTATATTGACATCATGTCATGTCCTGAATAAGGTTCCGACAAAGGATAATGAGATCACTCCCTATGAGAAATGAGCGAAGAGAAGGACAACACTCTCATACTTACGTACTTGGAGATGTTTGGCGAAAGTCAATGTGCCGATCCCCAAAAAGCGTAAGCTTGGACCAAAGACCGTGGACTGTGTTAATTTGGGCTATGCTATGAATAGCGTTGGCTATAGATTTCTAGTAGTGAAATCTGAGGTACCTGACGTGAAGGTCGGTACAATAAGGATGCTACATTCTTTGAGGATATTTTTCCTATGAGAGATATGCAAAGCACTTCTAGACAGGAATCTGAGGAGACTCCTGAGCCTGCCATTCCTATGGAATATTATGAACAAACACATGATGAAAATCCTGAGGAGGATGACGAGGAAACCCTTGGTAGGGGCAAGAGACAAAGGACTGCAAGACCTTTGGTGATGATTTCCTTGTGTACCTCGTGAATGATACTCCCACTTCTATTTCAGAAGCATATGCATCTCCAGATGCTAACTACTGGAAGGATGTGGTCCGTAGCGAGATGGATTCCATCATGGCTAACGGAACTTGGGAAATTACTGAGCGTCCCTATGGTTGCAAACCCTTGGAATGTAAGTGGGTGTTCAAAAAGAAGCTTAGGCCCGACGGTACGATTGAAAAGTACAAGGCTAGGCTTGTGGCCAAGGGTTATGCCTAGAAAGAAGAAGAATATTTCTTTGATACTTATTCACCTGTGGCCAGACTGACCACCATTCGAGTATTACTCTCGTTGGCGGCCTCGCATGGTCTTCTCATCCACCATATGGATGTTAAGACAACTTTATTGAACGGAGAGCTAGACGAGAAAATCTACATGCAACAGCCAGATGGCTTTGTGATAGATGGTCAGGAAGGAAAGGTGTGTAAGTTGCTGAAATCTTTATATGGCCTGAGACAAGCACCTAAGCAATGGCATGAGAAGTTTAATACAACTCTGACATCTGTTGGCTTCATTGTTAATGAAGCTGACAAATGTGTATACTATTGCCATGGTGGGGGCGAAGGAGTTATATTGTGCTTGTATGTTGATGACATACTGATATTTGGAACCAACCTCAAAGTGATTGAAGAGGTTAAATCATTTTTATCTCAGAACTTTGAGATGAAGGACCTTGGGGTGGCTGATGTTATCTTGAACATCAAGCTATTGAGAGATGATGAGGGTGGGATTACATTACTGCAATCCCACTATGTTGAGAAGGTGTTGAGTCGTTTTGGATATTCGGACTGCAAACCACCTTAAACACCATATGATCCCAGTGTGCTGATTCGAAAGTTCGAAGGCACAACTAAAGGTCAACTGAGATACTCACAAATTATTGGTTCACTCATGTATCTAGCGAACGCAACGAGGCCTGATATCGCGTTTGCTATGAGCAAACTGAGCCGGTTTGTTTCCAATCCGGGTGATGTACATTGGCGTGCTATTGAAAGAATTATGCGCTATCTGAAAGGTACTATGAACTATGGACTTCAATATACCGGATACCCGTCGGTACTTGAAGGGTATAGTGATGCGAATTGGATCTCTGATGCTGATGAGATGAAGGCCACAACTGGGTATATGTTTACTCTTGGAGGTGGTGTTGTTTCCTAGAAGTCTTGCAAGCAAACGATCTTAACGAGATCCACAATGGAAGCAGAATTAACAGCATTAGACACATCTGGTGTCGAAGTAGAATGGCTTTGAGATCTTTTGATGGACTTGCCAGTGGTTGAGAAGCCGATTCCGGCCATCCTTATGAACTGTGACAATCAGACAGTTATTGCCAAAGTAAAGAGTTCAAAGGACAACATGAAGTCCAACAAACATATAAGAATGAGATTGAAAGCTATTAGACGTTTGAGAAACTCCGGAGTGATAGCATTGGATTATATCCAAACGGCTAAGAATCTAGCAGATCCCTTTACTAAAGGGCTATCACGTGTTGTGATAGATAATGCATTGAGGGAGATGGGTATGAGACCCACATGAGTTGCCATGGTGGTACCCAACCTATGTGATCGGAGATCCCGTGAAGTAGGACCTGGGAAAACAAGCCAGTGGTGAACTGAGGAGAGTAACTTTACTAACCCACTCCGTTGGAGATGCAATACTCTCGGAAACTGTATGGTAGGTTGACTACTGTCTTAATGTGTTCCAAGGATTATATATATAAGCAAGATGCTATCCTACAGAGCGATCTTTGGAGGAACATACCTATATGAGCCCGACTACTGGTCATAGTCTATGAGATTGGGGTGATCTCTAGCAAGCTCACGAATAGGCCATGAGTGTGACTAGTATGCTCCACCCGAGGGGTCAGCCTTCGGCAGTCTAGTACTAGTAAGACATGTGGTGAAACTTCTTTTACGCCAAACTGATAATTCAAGGCATAGTCCATTGTTCAGTTGTGAATGGGTGTAGCTACTTGCTCTAGGTGGAGTTCAACCTTAACCGGTCTCCACTGAAATACTGGTATATCAAAACAGTGTTTGGAACAAAGGACAAAATGGGCCCTTGAGATCTGGTGGGGGATTGTTGAAATATGAGGTGGGCCTAGGGCCCATCTAACAATTTCAGAAAATCTACAAGGGCCCATGTGGGTTATGTGGCACTAGGTGTGGTGGGAAGTTTAGTCCCATACCGCTAGTTGGAGAGGAGTTGGACCTCCTTACAAGGGATCCTCTTCCACATGCTATTGGAGCTTGAGAAGAGAAGTGGTTCCCGCACGCTCCTCCTCCGCCGCCCGCCTCGCCACGCCTCGCCTCGTCACGACGCACCGCGGGTTGCGGGAATGAGCCGAGCCGAGCTCACACCTATGCGCTTATTTTTGTCGTTCAGGAACAGAGAGTTTTTGACAGCCGGGCCACGATCCGAGACTTCGGATCGTGGGTTGTTACCGACTCAGACGTGGGTCCAGCCCACGTCTCTCCACGCGGCCATGCCTATATATGTGAGGCGTCTGCCAACCCTAGCCGTCACACAAAACGGATCGCATCTCTGCCTCCACACCCACTGTCGTTCCATTGCTGCTGCTGCCGCCGGTAATCCCATCCCGTCCACCGCGTACACGGTTCACAGGAGAGCAGGCCTCCGAAACCCCGCCTCTCTGGATCCTGTACAGGAGAGGGGCGATTAGGTTTTTGGGGAGCGTCTCCTACGCGACTGCTCGCCGCCATTCGTCTGCTTCCTCTACGTCTGCATCTCCTTCGTCATCACCATGTCCTCCGACGCCGAATGTGCTACCGCCGAGAAGAAGGCCACCGAGAACGCTGCTGCTGCCGCCACCGCCGCGGCCTCTGCCTGGCCGATCGGAGGGTATAACGTGTTTATTCCTCTCCTGTTTATTTCTGTCTTAGCGGTACTAGCTATGTGTGTAGATGCTTCTACTATATGCGTAGTACATGCTAGTCTGGTTCGTAATCAGTATGTCAGTAATTTTGTCAATGCCATGATCGTGATTATTTCTTGGATTAATTTATTCAAAAAATTGCCTATTTATTCAGCAACAATAACATTTCATAATCCTCTCCACACACACACACACGCTAGGCCTATAAGAAGACTCCAACCACACTGTCCCGCTCTAGCCAATCACCGCCGCTCGACTCACCATAGCCTCCACCTCATTTGTGATCTTGCTCGATCATCTGTCACTGTCTGTTGGGCCCGCCTTGGCCTCGGTCCATCTTGTCAGGTGCTCTAGTAAGGGTGGCCCGCCCTAACACACATGTGGTGTTCCGATGGATTTCATTGATAATAACTTGGCAACGGGAGAGAGAACTTGGATCTTTTACGTCAAGAATTTTGCAAAGGTGGTGGTTGAAGTGTTCAGGTTGGAGTATTTGAGAGCACCAATGCTTAGGACGCGGCGAGGCTTTTGGAGATAAACAAATCCTATGGGTTTTCATGTATGCTTACACTGGTGCAGTGACGTGCTATACAAACGTTTTTTACCCCCTTTCCGCGACAGAGTTTTCAACCGTCACCTTGCCTGTGTGTGCGATAGGGGGGGTCCTTCCCAAACGACCCAGAAACCGTCGGCGATAGGGCCTCCGGTCACACACGCGGGGCAAAAAGAGCTCGTGTGCGATCGGGCGAGCCATCGCAGATAATTATACTGGCCCAATCATTTTCGTTCGTATGTACATCCCACACAGTGAATCTCAGACAAACGTTTCCATTCGTATGTACATCACACACAATTTTTATGTGGAAACGTTTGTGCAAGGTGGCCTAACGCAAACATTTGTTGGGCGGAAGTCGTGTGTGATTGTTCATTGATCCAACATGGCTACTTTCTAGAAACTGTGTGCGTTGTTTGAGGTCATCGCCCACGGTGTTGTCTGAGAAACCGTCTGCAATACAAAAACCCAATAAGTAGGCTAATTGGCCTATTATTGATAATGCATTTAGTAATCAAATTGACATTTCATATCAAACACACCATGTATTTCATAGCCATATTAGGGCAACCAGGATTTCATAGCTGAATTACATCAGAGTACAACATCAGATAGCTTCAGCACTCAGTTACACCATATAGGCATATAGCTAGCTACGCCATTACACAACAGCACGAAGTTTCACATGCAACATCTAAAACCTTTGGAAAGTAGCATCATATACGGTATATAGACAGATGAATCTCATCTAGAAAACTGCTGAATCTGAAGGCGAATATTGAGCCTTCAATGATGTTGAATGTCCTTGCAACTTTAGGCCAGTGGCTGCGGATGATTGCCCGCCCAACCTTCGTCCTCTTGAGGAAGACTTCAATATTGTACGTGGGTGTTGAATGAATACCTTCCTCGCCTCTTGACCATGTAGGTGGTTTCAGAGGTAATCATCGGTGAACTGCTTTGAAAAGGACTGAAAACAAAGATATGCATAAATATCTGTTCTAAATTTTGAAACGGCGCATAGGAAAAAACTCAAGGTAAAAGAGTTAGTACCATCCTATAGTTGACTGATGTCTTCTTCAATGTGCAAACAAAGATCTTGTTGTTATTCAACGCTAGTTTCTTTATCCTAATAATCTTTCTGAGTTTCTTGACTTGACTGATATTCATGTCCATCTCATTTCCCCATATGCAAAATGGATCGAACAGTGGGTCTAAACCTCTCACAGCATGACCTACATGTGCAAGACCAAATTGTTAAAAACCTAAATATTAGAATGGTTCCTGCAATTGCACAATAATGTGCTATTAGCCAAAGGACCATGCATGTGCAAATCTTGATGGTAAACCTCGGTGCCTCCCATTGTTTCCCTGCAACACATATAAGGCAGATATTGATCAGTTTAAGTGAGAGTTGGCATACTATCAGTAGAATATATTAATGAAAACTTCTACCCACAACAAATGAACATCTGAAAGCACATTTGCTCCCTTGGTGGTTTTGGTAATTCATAACAACATATATCTCATTGAACTAATATCCATTCAAGTTAAAGATTTCAGGATGTTCAATGATTGGCATGGCAAGGACTAGAGATGTGGACCCCTCAAAATGCTAAGGACATGGATTGGCAAGAGATCAAGACTCTACATTTTTGGTTTAGTGATCCAAGATCACACTGAGTCCATAGGAAAGCCAATACTATTAAAAGGGGATGAGGTGTTGCTTAATGATCTTTTTGCTCAAGTGCTTAGTGACATTGCTCCAAAATCCTCAACCACTTTCTCCGTCCAAATATGTCCAAAACCTTCATTCCAACTCGGCCCCACCAAAATTTCCTATCCGGAGCCACCGAGTTCATCTGGACTTAGCCACTGCCAAAACCCTAACAAATCGAATCCACCGATATGGATCTCGGTCTCACTGAGATGGCCTTGCCAACTCTCTGTGATCGTTTGCACTTACTTCGGTCCCACCGAGTTATGAAAATCGGTCTCACCGAGATGGCTTGCCAACTCTCTGTTGCCTTATTGCTTCACTTTGGTCCCACCGAGTTGATGCAATCGGTGCCACTGAGATGAGGTTTGCCCTAACCATTGCACATCGGTCCATCCGAGTTGTTCCAGTCGGTCCCACCGAGATTTCTAACGTTCATATATTTTACACAGTTCGGTGCTACCGAGATTTCTGATCGGTGCCACCGAGTTGGGTCAAAAGTGTGTAACGGTTGGATCTTGTGTGGAGGCTATATATACCCCTCCACCACTTCTTACTCAGTAAGGAGAGCCATCAGAACGTGCCTACACTTCCACCATACATTTTCTGAGAGAGAACCACCTACTCATGTGTTGAGATCAAGAGATTCCATTCCTACCATTTGAACCTTGATTTCTAGCCTTTCCCAAGTTGATTTCCACTCAAATCCTTCTTCCACCATAGCCAAATCTGTGAGGAGTTGTTTGAGTGTTGGGGAGACTATCATTTGAAGCACAAGAGCAAGGAGTTCATCAACAACACACCATCTATTACCTTTTGGAGAGTGGTGTCTCCTAGATTGGTTAGGTGTCACTTGGGAGCCTCCGACATGATGTGGAGTTAAACCAAGGAGTTTGTAAGGGAAAGGAGATCGCCTACTACGTGAAGATCTACCCGAGTGAGGCTAGTCCTTCGTGGACGTAAGCCATGGTGGAATAGGCAAGGTTGCTTCTTCGTGGACCCTTCGTGGGTGGAGCCCTCCATGGACTCGCGCAGCCGTTACCCTCCGTGGGTTGAAGCCTCCATCAACGTGGACGTACAATAGCACCACCTATCGGAACCACGCCAAAAACCACCGTGTCTTCATTGCGTTTGAAATCTCCGATCCCCTCCTTTACTTACATATGCAATTGTTTACTTTCCGCTGCCACACTCTTAGAATTGCATGTGTAGGGTGATGCTTGACTTGTACACTTGCAAAAATCTGCCTACAACTAAAATTGGGAAAATGTTAGGTTTTTATTTGGTCAAGTAGTCTAATCACCCCCCTCTAGACATACTTTCGATCCTACAAGTGGTATCAGAGCTTTGGTCTCCGTAAGCCTTGATTTCCATTGCTTTGGTGATCATAGCCTTGGTTTCACAACCTAGGAGAGTATGGCGTCTAGTGAGGGTAATTATCATCATAGAGGTCCATATTTTGATGGTACAAACTTTGTTAGCTGGAAACATAAGATGAAAATGCATATTCTTGGTCATAACCCCGCCGTTTGGGCTGTTGTTCGTGTTGGCTTGCAAGGTGATTTCTTTGAGGATGGCAAGGAACCGGATCGTGAAGCAACCCCGGAAGAATTGAAGATGTTGCAATACAATGCTCAAGCTTGTGACATTCTCTTCAACGGTTTGTGTCCCGAGGAATTCAACAAAATCAGCCGCCTCGAGAATGCAAAGGAAATTTGGGATACTTTGGTTGATATGCATGAGGGTACCGAGTCCGTCAAGGAATCTAAGTTGGATGTGCTTCAAAGTCAACTTGACAAGTTGAAGATGAAGGATGGTGAAGGAGTCGCCGAAATGTACTCTAGGCTTGCTCTCATCACAAATGAGATTGCCGGCTTAGGTAGTGAAGAGATGACCGACAAATTCATCATCAAGAAGATCCTTAGAGCTTTGGATGGAAAATATGATACCGTATGCACATTGATCCAAATGATGCCAAATTACAAAGATCTCAAGCCCACGAAAGTCATTGGAAGGATTGTTGCTCATGAAATGTCACTCAAGGATAAAGAGGAGCTACACAACAAATCAAGTGGTGCTTACAAAGCCTCAACCGATGCTCCAACAACTCCAAGTGACAAGCTAGTATCCAATGAAGAGATAAGCCTAATGGTGAAAAGATTCAACAAGTTCTACAAGAACAAAGGGAAAGAAAGAAGCTCTAGCTCAAGACACTATGAGAGAAGATCATCAAGTCGTGACTGAAATTGCTACAATTGTGGAAAATCCAGACACTATTCCAATGAGTGTACGGCTCCCTACAAGAAAAGAGACGAATCACCAAGAGGAAGACATAGAAGAGATGAATCACCTCATAAGGAGAGAAGGAGTAGAGATGATCGTTATGAACAAAGACACTCTCGAAGAAGCAAGGATTCGAAGAGGAAGGACAAGTCATCAAGGAGCTACACAAGAAGAAGACATCAAGCTCATGTTGGTGAATGGGTTTCCAGCTCCGACTCCGACAACCACTCCGAGAGAAGCTACCACTCCAACTCCGACTATAGTCAAGATGAAGGTGTTGCCGGACTTGCTCTTGTGTCATCCAACTCCCATGATCTATTTGATTCACCAAATGAAGGAATTGGAAGATGCTTCATGGCAAAAGGCCCCAAGGTATCACACCCCGAGTATCTTGATTTCAATAGTGATGAAGATGATTTGCTTGGTGATGATGATTTACTTATTGATAAGGCTAGTGATGTGAGCTATAATGAAAATGCTAGTAATTATGATAGTCAAGAGGAAATGAATGACAATGCTATGAAGGAGATTGAGCGTCTAACTAAAGAACTAAATGCTCTTAAGTTAGCTCATGAAACAACTCAAGAGGATCATAGAGAACTTCTAAGAACTCATGAGAAGCTACGCTTCGAGAAGATAAATTTAGAGAAAGAGCATGAGTTTCTTAAAGCTATCAATGACGATCTTCGAAAGAAGAGTTCTTCATATCTTGCCAAACGTTTACTCTTGTCTACCTTTATGCCACAACTTAAACCTAAGAAAACTAGTAACAAGGGTAAAAAGGGTTCTACCTCTAGTAGTAACAATAACAATGCTAAATCCAATATTGTTGCTTCTAGTAGTTTTATTGATTCCACTAATGATTCTCTTAGCCAAGTTACACTTGAGCAAGAAAATATTCTATTGAAAGGAATTATAGAAAAAGGTATCTATAAGAGCCTTGCCGGGAGTAGGCAATTTGAGGAAGTTGTACGCAAGCAAGGAAGGCACCGGAAGAACCAAGGTGTTGGTTTTGAACGAAAGTTCAATGCCAATGGAGTTGAGTGGGAAGAAGATCAATACCCCAAGACGAAGTTTGTTCCTCAACAAGAGAAGTATGATCCTACTTCTTTCAAGGGAACACAAGCTCAAGAAGATCTTCCACCACAAGACCACAAGCTAAAAGGCAAGGACAAGCTTCTAGAAGAGATTGATTCATTTGAAGAAGCGCCTCAAGCCTTGGTCAAGTGGGTTCCCAAGACTTCATCAAGTTCTACTTCATCGAGTGCTACTACAACTCCAAGGATTCCCATCAAGTTGATGTGGGTCCAAAAGAAGAAGAACTAGAGAGTTCTTGAGGGTGACTCCGCCAACAAACTTCACTCACATTCATTTATGGCAAGAACTTGTGCAACCAACCTCCACATCTTGCACTAGTTCATGGAGTCACAAACCCTCTTGTTGGTAAGGCAAGGGACAAGGTATTCAATGCATTCATGGACATCATCATATGTGTACTTCACTCTATGTCTATGGATATCCTTGTATGTTCCTTGTGTGGGACTAACCCATGTAGGTATTGAAAGCACAAAACTCCAAAGGATTGCTCACAACTCTTGATGGCCTACATCAACATTGAGCATCCACATCTTCAATATCTACATGAAGTCATCATCGACAAAACCCAAGGTTAGTTCATCCCTCTTTGGGGGGATATCACATCTAGGGGGAGCTTTTGCTCTAAACAATTGAGCTAAAGCAACTCTAATGGTGTGAACACATCAATGCTTTATTTAAAAGTGGCAACCCCACTTGTGCTTAAACGATGAGTATGACCTATGATCAAATGTTCTCATTTGACTCCTAAGTCAATATACTCATATATAGATGACCTAGTCATCGCCATTGCTTGATAGATGCTAGAATTGGTTGTGCATGTTTGACACATATTTCATTTGCTATCTTATTGTGTGAGCATGTTGGTTTGCATGTTTTCTTCATTTGAGGACATCCATTTGTTGTTTTGATTGTCTTGGTTTTTCTGGCCAAGTGGATGTACAAGAATGCCTAAGTACCTTCTCTAGCTATCTATGCTTTCTTGTCTCAAATTCTATTCTTGCTGCATCACAAAAATTGAACAAGTCATTTTCGGACCCTCCGGGTGAGGAGCACTCGGAGCCACCGATCTGAAAGGGCTAAACCTCCAAAACCTTCTGCATGATTTCGGCCGAACCAATTCACTCAAACTCGGTCCAACCGAAATCATTTAGATTGATCTAGGTTTCCATCTCGGTGTCACCGAGTTGAACCATTTCGGCGCCACTGATGTGCTAAACTGCATGCAGTTACACATATCGGTGCCACCGAGTTGTCCAACTCGGAGCCACCGACAACACACGGGTATATATACCTCGCGGGCTCGAACGATTGAAATTTCTCAAACCTCTTCGTTCCCCTTCGTGCTCTAAATTCTGATTCAATGCACGGATGGATAGCCATTATTCTTGCCACGGATTGAGACATTCCTTTACACTGCAAATTCCATAGATTAGATTCGAGTAAAAGTTTTAGGTTTAAGTTTCCGCCGAACGCATCTCGGATCGACCGATTAGAGATTTTCAGAGTCACCGATTGCACTTGTACGTCTCGGTGCCACCGAGTTGTACTAATCGGTGAGACCGAAAGTAAAATCTCTGTGAAACCCTAGCATCTCGGAGTCACCGAACCCCATCTCGGTCTGACCGAAATGGATTGTAAGGTTTCTGTTAAGTGCTTCGGTATCACTGAGATGATCAACTCGGTCCATCCGAAATGCCTTCTGTGAAAACTTGAAACTAAGATTTGAACTCAATTTTCATGAAAAACTTCTGCTTTTTGTGATGACTCATCTACTCTGCCCATACCCATCTATTCACAGGGTCAGCTTTGCAAGATGTCTGATGCCAGCGATAGCCAGAACATGTCAGAGCAGCACATAGATCCCAGCTCAGGCTCTAGTCCTGCAGAAAGCTTTTATGAGGGAGAGAGAAGCTCTCCAGATCTTCCAAAGGCTGCAACAAGGACCAGGAAGAAGAGAACCTCAGATAGTGAGGATGAGGACTTTGTGGCAAGTGAGGCCACAACAAAGAAGAGGACAGTGGTTGCTAAGGAGTATGGCTAAGCAGCTAGCTCAAAACCTGCTGCCAAAGACAAAACTGCTGTGAAGAAAGTCACTAAGAAAACTATGACATTCGCACTTGAGGAGCCAAGTGACACAGAAACAGCTGCTACAGGAAAGAAGAAGAGGGCTAGGAAGACAACTGCTTAGGTTGTGGGCAAACCCTCCATGAGGATTGATGAGGAGGAGGAGGAGGAGCCAGCAGCTGATGCACCTCCTGCCAAGTCTCAAAAGCTTATGTCAGATGCTATGAGGACAGCTGCCCCCACCAAGTCCAAGCCAAAAGCACCAGCACCAAAGAGATCCACAAGAAATATCCCAGCAACTGAGAAGAACAAGGCCCCAGTGCCGGAAGCTGATGTTGAGGAGGAGCCACTAGTGCTCAGAAAATTGAAGCCAAAGATTTCATATCATGACAATGCACACCCAGTTGCAGAGAACATGATGCTCAGGAAGAACAAAGGACTGCGTCAGTGGAGATTGTCTGATCCTTATGCCGCTAGAAGAAGAACTGCTTGTGATTACCGCTTCCAGACCAGAGAACAACAAGATTTCTATGAGACTGTACTGCTTGATAAGAAGCCAATCGTCAGTGACATGAGATGGGTGGATTGGAAGTACATCGATGCAAATGAGGACTACTTTCCCCATGTTCATGAGAGTTTCAGGATAGCTAGTGTAGATGACTTTGTTGGACAGAAGCTTACAAAGTGGAATGATGAGATGATCATGCAATTCTACTCCACAGCTCATTTCTATCCTGATGGCAGGATTGTGTGGATGACTGAGGGATCCAGATACCAGTCAACCATCTCTGAGTGGGCTACACTTCTTGGTGCTCCAGAGGAAGATTATGATGACATTGACATTTATGCCAAGCTCAAGATGGACCACAATTCCATGGCCAATATGTATACAGCTATTCCAGAGAAGGACATCGAGACACACAAGCTAGGGTCAGTGAAGCACCTGCTACCTGGTTTGGCCACCACCAACACAATCTTGAGGTACACTCTGTTGCCCAAGTCAGGAGATGATAAGATGATACGTGGCCACTCCATCAACTTGCTGCACCTCTTTGATACACCTCAGAAGTTCAAGGTGATGAGCTTGATTGTTGAAACCATCAAGAGGACAGCTGCTGATCAGAAGAGATCTTGTGGATATGCTCCGCACATTCAGATGCTTATCAATTCCAAGGTTGGAATGAGCACATATCTACTCGATCGTGAGCATTTACCACTGCGTCCAGAGTTCGAGGACAATGTTGTAGTGATGGACCCTTCGCATCCTACCTCTGCTCAAGCACAAGAGAAGATCCGAGCAGCCGCAGAAGAAAAAGCAGCCAAGGAGGCATCTGCTCCCAATGCTCCCATTGCAAACCTCAAGTCGAAGAATGACCAGATGACTTATCTGCTAGAAGCCACCCTGAGGATTGAGTGAAGTCTGCCAACCTCACCCAAAATCAGGCTAGCCTAGAGCGGATAGTCGAGACTAAGATTCATGATCTTGATGTGAAGATCATTGAGGTACAGACCATTGTGGAGAAGCTGAAGGATGACGTTGATGCTGCCAGAGCTACTTCAGATGACAGTGGAGATGACAGACCTACTACTGAGAGATTCCAGTCAGTGCCTAGGGCAGCCAGGTCTGCTGCAGTACCTATTGTGGATCCGAGGACCACAGTCTCTGCACCTGCTGCTGCTACAGTGCCACCTCCGGTATCTACTCCACCAGCCCAACAGACATCAGCTGAAGCCTTCGCGGATGCACTTCTCTCAACGCCGTCTACGCACACCGGAGCTGCCAGCCGGAGATCACCTTCAGGAGCTTCCGAGGATCGTGCCTAGAGAGCCGCATTAGTCCTATACCTATTCGAACTTTTTGGTACTTGTTGCCAAAGGGGGAGAATTTGTATAGATCATAGGCTTCGAGAGAGAGAGTCTTGCTTTGCTCATTGGTTTTTCTCGAGTTTTTGCTACTATTTGCTTTATGGTACTTTGGTTTGATGTGTGCTTGATACGTGTGTGAGATACTTTGATCGTTATGTCTGTGAGATACTAAGTGTGTGATTGATCATACTATGCTTCATACTATGCTTAATGCTTATTCCTTATCATCATCTTTGTATGATCATTCACTTGTGTTTTGGTGATGCGTGCCTACTATTCCATTCATATCATTTTGCGCGCTCCACCAAGTTGTATGTGACATGGAAGAGTGACCCATGATCCTAATCGATTGTGCATTTGCATTCAAACGCAAATTATTAATAATGCACAAATTTAGGGGGAGCTCTTGCTTATCACATACTTCTCAAAGCGATGACATATTTCATTCATTTAATCATTTGTCTAAGCTTTGATCTATATGTTGTCATCAATTAACAAAAAGGGGGAGATTGAAAGCACATTTGCTCCCTTGGTGGTTTTGGTAATTCATAACAACATATATCTCATTGAACTAATATCCATTCAAGTTAAAGATTTCAGGATGTTCAATGATTGGCATGGCAAGGACTAGAGATGTGGACCTCTCAAAATGCTAAGGACATGGATTGGCAAGAGATCAAGACTCTACATTTTTGGTTTAGTGATCCACGATCACATTGAGTCCATAGGAAAGCCAATACTATTAAAAGGGGATGAGGTGTTGCTTAATGATCTTTTTGCTCAAGTGCTTAGTGACATTGCTCCAAAATCCTCAACCACTTTTTCCGTCCAAATATGTCCAAAACCTTCATTCCAACTCGGCCCCACCGAAATTTCCTATCCGGAGCCACCGAGTTCATCTGGACTTAGCCACTGCCAAAACCCTAACAAATCGGATCCACCGATATGGATCTTGGTCTCATCGAGATGGCCTTGCCAACTCTCTGTGATCATTTGCACTTACTTTGGTCCCACCGAGTTATGAAAATCGGTCTCACCGAGATGGCTTGCCAACTCTCTGTTGCCTTATTGCTTCACTTCGGTCCCACCGAGTTGATGCAATCAGTGCCACCGAGACAAGGTTTGCCCTAACCATTGCACATCGGTCCATCCGAGTTGTTCCAGTCGGTCCCACCGAGATTCCTAACGTTCATATCTTTTACACAGTTTGGTGCTACCGAGATTTCTGATCGGTGCCACCGAGTTGGGTCAAAAGTGTGTAACGGTTGGATCTTGTGTGGAGGCTATATATACCCCTCCACCACTTCTTACTCAGTAAGGAGAGCCATCAGAACGTGCCTACACTTCCACCATACATTTTCTGAGAGAGAACCACCTACTCATGTGTTGAGATCAAGAGATTCCATTCCTACCATTTGAACCTTGATTTCTAGCCTTTCCCAAGTTGCTTTCCACTCAAATCCTTCTTCCACCATAGCCAAATCTGTGAGGAGTTGTTTGAGTGTTGGGGAGACTATCATTTGAAGCACAAGAGCAAGGAGTTCATCAACAACACACCATCTATTACCTTTTGGAGAGTGGTGTCTCCTAGATTGGTTAGGTGTCACTTGGGAGCCTCCGACATGATGTGGAGTTAAACCAAGGAGTTTGTAAGGGCAAGGAGATCGCCTACTACGTGAAGATCTACCCGAGTGAGGCTAGTCCTTCGTGGACGTAAGCCATGGTGGAATAGGCAAGGTTGCTTCTTCGTGGATGAAAGGATCGATATGGTTGACTAGAGGGGGGGTGAATAGGCAACTACCAATTTTTAGCTTTTCTTAACAAATTAGGGTTAGCAACAAAATAGGTTGTCTAGATATGCAACTAGGTGAGCAACCTATATGATGCTAACAATCACAACACACGCAAGCAAGCAAGCAAGCAAGATACAATACAAGTAAAGCATGCACAAAGTAAAGGTAAGAAGTAACCACAAGTGGAGCCGGTGAAGACGAGGATGTGTTTCCGAAGTTCCTTCCCTTTGAGAGGAAGTACGTCTCCGTTGGAGCGGTGTGGAGGCACAATGCTCCCCAAGAAGCCACTAGGGCCACCGTATTCTCCTCACGCCCTCACACAATGCGAGGTGCCGTGATTCCACTAGTGGTGCCCTTCAAGGCGGCGACCGAACCTTTACAAACAAGGTTGGGGCAATCTCCACAACTTAATTGGAGGCTCCCAACACCACCACGAAGCTTCACCACAATGGAATGTGGCTCCGAGGTGACCTGAACCGTCTAGGGTGCTCAAACACCCAAGAGTAACAAGATCCGCAAGGGATTAGTGGGGGGAATCAAATTTCTCTTGGTGGAAGTGTAGATCGGGGCCTTCTCAACCAATCCCTAAAGAATCAACAAGTTTGATTGGCTAGGGAGAGAGATCGGGCAAGAATGAGCTTTTGGAGCAACAATGGAGCTTGGGGGAAGAGGTCAACCTTAGGAAGAAGAAGACCCCCTCCTTATATAGAGGGACAAAAATCCAACCATTTTCTGCCCTCTGCCCGCAGCCAAGCGGTACTACCGCTCCTAGGAGCGGTACTACCGCTTAGGCGGTACTACCCCACACATGCCTGAACTGCACAGAAAGCACAACGGTAGTGCCGCCGGAGCGGTACTACCGCTGCCCCTGGTGGTACTACCGCTTAGGGAGTTTAGACCAGGTGAGGCAGCAGTAGTAGAGGTAGCTAGGGCGGCAGTACCGTGCGAAGCGGTACTACCGTCCTAGTACCGCACTACTACCGCTTAAGGGAAAATGGAAACAGAAGTGCGCATGGAGGAAACCCCGCAAGCGGTAGTGGCGGCGGTAGTACGGGCGGTAGTACCGCCAGAGCGGTACTACCGTGAAAAGCAAACCGGCAACAGAGAGTTGCACGCTCGGGGAAACCCCAAGCGGTAGTGCCACGGAAGTACCCAGCGGGACTACCGCTTGCATAAGCGGTACTACCATGGGTACCAGCGATACTACCGCTTGCATGCCACTGAATATCCACAGAAAACATAGGACAGGCTCCAGAGAAGGGGAAAGGAAGCTGTGGGTGCATATGGGGCTGTGTACGTGTTGATTCCACCCATACCTTTCCAACGCGGACCCCCTCTTAATAGTACGGGTTTCCTACGACTCAAATCCACCAAAAAGAAATCGTCGGAAAATAACCGTCTTCACTCTTTACCATCGAGGGGAGATAAACCGTCTCGTGCCTATCAATATAATCTCTGAAAAGGTCAATGCACACGATTAGTCCGCAAAACGCATTGTCATCAATCATCGAAATCACTGGGGTAAAATATGCCCTAACAGTGGACCCTTCGTGGGTGGAGCCCTCCGTGGACTCGCGCAGCCGTTACCCTCCGTGGGTTGAAGCCTCCAGCAACGTGGACGTACGATAGCACCACCTATCGGAACCACGCCAAAAATCACCGTGTCTTCATTGCGTTTGAAATCTCCTATCCCCTCCTTTACTTACATATGCAATTGTTTACTTTCCGCTGTCACACTCTTAGAATTGCATGTGTAGGGTGATGCTTGACTTGTACACTTGCTAAAATCTTCCTACAACTAAAATTGGGATAAGGTTAGGTTTTTATTTGGTCAAGTAGTCTAATCACCCCTCCTCTAGACATACTTTCGATCCTACAACATCACATTGCAGAATTGAACTAAATAGTTAACTGGACACCACAACAATTGAAGCAAGCAGTTAACTGAGCACCACATTACAGAATAGAACATATACTAGAAGATCATACAGTTAACCAAGCCAAGCATGCTTAAGAACTACTAGGAAATATAGCATTTGTGTATGTTTCTCATGTATAGAGTACATCCAAATTCGATTTTATTCCTCACATGCATAACAATAAAAATTTGTACCCACAGGAATTGAACATCACATTTCAGAATTGAACCAAACAGTTAACTGAACATCACAACAAATGAACCAAACTGTTAACTGAACATCACATTTCAGAAGATCAGATTGCATATTAACATTACAGAGGACAATTCACTAGAAGGCATCGGAGGCGACCTCGAGAAAACACCACGAACTGTCGTTTAAAGGAGCCAACCGTGTAGCGGCGCCCACGCGCGAGGCGTCGATGGTGGCCTCGACGGCGAGGTGCTCCTCCAAGATCCGGCGGTCGGCACGCACGACAGCCATCGTGACCTCATCCGCGCGTGCGGCCGCGATTTGCTTCACCGCTGCCAGATGCTCCTTGAGCTCCTGGCTATAATGCGTGCACCATGGCTATGGGCGGCACTTATTTGGAGGATGGGGCAGTGATTTGGGTGGAAGGTGTCGCGTCAGCGGTCGAGGCATGTGGGATGGAGAAGGAGGAGGAGGATGGTGGTGGGGTATGAATTACCTGACTATATCGACGAGGCCGCGCAGCGGGAAGGAGCACCGCCGGCGAGGAGGCGGCACTGCAAAGCAAGCAGTGAAGGTTTGAACTTGGAAAGGAAGGAGGAAACAATGGAAATGTGGCTTTTGGTGGGGGGAGGGGCGGGGACCTAGATATTTTCGCGGTTGCCGAAAATTTACGAACGGTGTAGCAAAAAACTGGCGTGCAAGTGTGGTTGACGCGCGGCCGGTGGACTGTAGCCGACGAAGCTTCCGGCATAAGCCATACATGAGGGAGTCCCAAGATATTTTATACTGCATCGCACATTATTCTTGCTAATAAACTGTTTGTGGTGTACTTGATTTTTTTATTTTGATTTGAAAGACAAAATGGGGTTACGGCAGGAAAGGTCGGTGTTTGAATTGCTAGAACATTTATCTGCAGTGAACATGCAACTATAGGAGTGTCGTGCTAAAATTTGAAATTATTCCAGGTTCGTTTGGCCTTTTTTATACATTAATTGAGTTTTCTAGGCATTTAATGTGCATAATTCAAATTTGAACTACAGGCACATGCTCTAGTGCACCAAAATGGGTTAAAAAATCGTATATGTGTCCTTGGGTGAATGTTTAGGTCCCATACAAAAAATGGGAATGAATTTCAAACATCTAGGCGTCGTGGCTCGGCCGAAAACATTGAGAAACTTGGTTTTTAAATTCCTGTAAATCCAAAAATTGCCTGAAAATCACAGAACTGGGCATGGTGTCTTGACATGGCACCA
This sequence comes from Elymus sibiricus, assembly GCA_039707655.1. Taxonomy (NCBI): domain Eukaryota; kingdom Viridiplantae; phylum Streptophyta; class Magnoliopsida; order Poales; family Poaceae; genus Elymus; species Elymus sibiricus. The sequence continues at coordinate 123,935,951 of CM077670.1, forward strand.
ACATGTTGTGCTAAATTTTTTGTTCAATTTGGGACAAGTTTTGGTATAAGCTTCTTACAAACTAGAGCTTCTCTCAAGAAGGCTCATGGTTCCGATAGGGAACGTGTCACCTTTGTGGGCAAAATGACATACGCTACCTCTTCCTGCCTTGATTTTTTACATAGGCAACATAGACCAATAGTAGTGTCATGCTAAAATTTGAAATTATTTCGGGTTCGTTTGGCCTTTTTTATACATTAATTGAGTTTTCTAGGCATTTAATGTGCATAATTCAAATTTGAACTACAGGCACATGCTCCAGTGTACCAAAATGGGTTGAAAAATCGTATATGTGTCATTGGGTGAATGTTTAGGTTTACAAGGAATGGGAGTGAATTTCAAACATCTGGGCGTCGTGGCTCGGCCGAAAACATTGAGAAACTTGGTTTTTAAATTCCTGTAAATCCAAAAATTGCCTAAAAATCACGGAACTTGGCATGGTGTCTTGACATGGCACCAACATGCTGTGGTAAAAATTTTGTTCGATTTGGGACAAGTTTTGGTATAAGCTTCCTACAAACCGGAGCTTCTCTCAAGAAGGCTCATGGTTCTGATAGGGAATGTGTCACCTTTGTGGGCGAAACGACATACACTGCCTCTTCCTGCCTTGATTTTTTTTACAGAGGCAACATAGACCAATAGGAGTGTCATGCTAAAAATTGGAATTATCCGGGTTCGTTTGGCCTTTTTATACATTAATTGAGTTTTGTAGGCATTTAATGTGCATAATTCAAATTTGAACTACATGCACATGCTTCAGTGCACCAAAATGGGTTAAAAATCATATATGTGTCCTTGGGTGAATGTTTAGGTCCCATGCAAGAAATGGGAATGAATTTCAAACATCCGGGCGTCGTGGCTCGGCCGAAAACATTGACAAACTTGGTTTTTAAATTCCTGTAAATCCAAAACTTGCCTGAAAATCATGAAACTTGGCATGTTGCCTTGACATGGCACCAACATGCTGTGGTAAAAATTTTGTCCGATTTTTTGAAGGCGCACACATTAACAACCAACAAAATCATTTTGGAACAAAGAGCTGCCACGTTACAATCGGAAACACAAGTATTATTCAAACCGTGAGTGTTGTACTAAACATTTACGTGCCGCCACGCGTCCCCATTTTTATTGGCTAGGAGGCGCCGTGCGGGGTAGCTATTTGAGTAGACGGGAGGCGTGCGAGTAGACCGCTGCGCAGGCTCACCGGGAGGCGAGCCCTTTGACCTCCATCCGCCGCCCACCTCGCTCCCAACTTCTCCATTAATGGCGCACGAGCTCCTGTTTTATAGGTGCTTAATGGTGTGGCTAGGTCTCAGTCGACTGAGATTTAAGGGAGAAAAAAGAAAATTTGAAAACAAAATTTTGCACGGATAACTCATGGACATAGCCTCGACTGAAACTTAATGAAGACTTAGCAAGACTGGTATATATGATGACGATGGCAATGGATAGTAATTGTCTTACATATTTAGGAAGATACTTTAAAATGCCACACGTGGCAACGCCCGAAAGACACAGGGGCAAAAGAAGAAGGAAGAAGACGCATACAACAATCTGGGTCGCTGCTCTCTACTCCTTGATGGGTTGCTGTAGGGCATGGAGTTCCTCCACCCCCTTCTTCATCGCCTCCACGACCTTCACCTCCTTTCGCCTCTCCTCCGCCATCTTCGTCATTGCATCCATGGCGATGGAGTTCTCGCGGCGAGCGGCAATGATCTCTTTCACGTCCTCAATACTTTGCTTGACAGCAGCCACGGATTCCTCCACCAGCCTTTCGCGCTCGATGCGGAGGTTGGCATTCTCGTCCATAATTTTCTCGACCATGGCGGCCGTCTTCTTCAACAAGGCAGTGCTCTCCTCGTGCTGCTTCGCACTGCCGGCGATCTTCGCCCTCAGCAGGTCGCGCTGGGTGCGGAGCTTCGCCTTGTCATCCCTTAGTCCTCGGATGATGCCGGTCGCCTTATCAAATGAGGCATTGATCTCCTCGTGTAGCTTCGCCTAGCCGGAGATCTCATCCTTCAGCTTATTGAGCTCAGCGCGCATGCGCCTGTGAGAGCCCTCGCCTTCCCGCAAGAGATCTTCCCAGGCCGCCGTGGCGCGGCAGGACCTCTCTGCTGCTTCCGCGGCGCGACGGGTCATCCGTGCTGCTTCCACGGGGCGACCGGACCACTCTGCTGCTTCGGCGGCATGGCGGGACCTCTGTGCTGCTTCGGCGGCGCGGCGGAACCTCTGTGCTGCTTTGGCGGCGCGACGGGACCTCGCGGTTGCTATCGCGATGAGGCGGGACATCTCTATTGCTTCCGCTTCCATGCTCGCCGCTCCCTAGTCAATTCTCGACCAAGAACTCCTACGGGCCATGGCAGACGCAAGGAACGATGAAGAAAGACTTGTTTGTTTATTGATGAGGAATTGAGGAGGAATGTGCATTCATTTTCGAGTAGGTATTATTTATAACCTAGTAATAAGCTGCTAAGTGGGAAAACGTTTAGGTTTTGATCGGTGTGAACAGGTTTGCAATTAAATATAGCGTGGTAATTTGGAATGTGACGGGAAACAAGCTCAAAATTTATTGACGGTTCCGATTTGGAAGTGCAGCACGATTCCCGGATGGCGTAACGTGGGCAAGCATTCTCGGATGCGTATGTGTCTTGTGCACCGCAATCGGCGATGTCAGCACACGACTTATTCCATCAACCGTGTACGCTTATTATTACCATCGCGCACAATTCTTTTAATTAGAATGTGTGCCCGTCTATCGCAGACTCATCGGAAACAGTTCATCCGAACGAACTGTTTACCGTCTATCGCACACACGTTGATCTGGCTGACCGTTTCTGTTATACTGGCTCGTCACAAATAGTTCATCCGAGTGAACTGTATGACGTCTATCGCACACACCTTGATCTGGCTGACCATTTCTGTTGTTTTGGCTCATCGCACACAGTTCGTATGGATCAACTGTATGCCATGATTCGCACACGCAAATCTTTTCTGAATCATGCTTGATGGATCCGCCATCGCACACAGTTCATTTTATTGGTGACGGTTTTATTACGACACCGTTTGCGATTAATGCATCGCACATAGTTTGGTCGATTGGTCTCGTATACATGTGTCGTGTTAGGACCATCCTGCAGTAGTGTCAGCTCCATTGATTGCATGCACTAGAAGTGAAAGAACTGCTCTCCATCATGGCATGGACAATTCAAATGACATAAGAAGGGTGCTACAATCATTCTTGAGACCGTGGCCGATCAGGAGACATGAACTTGGCATGCATATTTTGGGATTCCTGGATCTTGCAATGACATAATGTGCCCCAGCGGTCACCTCTCTTTGTAAAGTTAGCCAATGGGGAATCACCACCGGTGAAGTTCCAAGCAAATGTCCACACATATAACATGGGCAGATAGGATATATCTGAAGTGGACTACTTTTGTGAAGCCAATTTCAAGCCCCCAAGGTAAAAAAGAAGTCTACTTCCATAATGCTCAAGCAACTACTAGGAAAGACATGGAGAGGGCTATTGAAATCTTGCAAGCTCAGTTTTCTATCATACGAGGACCGACTAAGTTTTGGGATCAAGAGATCATTTGGTACATTATCACAGCCCGCGTGATCATGCTCAACACGATCATTGAGAATGAGGGTGAGAAATATTTGGATTACACCTTCTATGAACTCATGAACAACCGGTGCAGCCGCGTAGAAGGGAAGACCGAATCCGATGCTTTCTTCAGGTGTACCATGACATTCGAGATTCTGATACTCACGAATATCTTTTAAAAGTTCTCATTTTGGAGTGATGGACATGGCATGGGCAACAAGAACACTAATTTTATCTCTATGTATTCATGTCATGTGTGATGAACTTTGTTGTTATGTGTGATGAACAATTTATGTTGAATTTGATGTTGTGGATTGATGAACTATGTAATAATTGATGTTGTGGATTGATGAATTTGATGGTATGTTTGTACCTTTTGTGTTTTATTTGTTTTGGTTTTATTTGGGATGAGTTTGATATTATTTGTTTCGATATGTATGCAATTGTAGTGTCCTATTTTAGGACGGTTATTGGAGTTTTTACTGTTGCAGAAGAAAATTTTCTGATACCACAAGTGCTCTAAATCTGAATTCTAGTGCCCTATTTTAGAGCTGTCGTTGAAGATGCTCTAATAGCACCATGTTACATGCCTATCATCCGAATCGAAATAAGGGCATCTCCAACGTTAACCTGCAAATTTGCTCTGGCATCTGTCCACAGACAGGGGGACCAGTCCGTGGACACTGATGAGGGAGCCGGCCATCCAACACTGCCCGCATACATTTCAACCACTGTTTGAACTGACCGGACGAAATTCATGCAAACACGATGGATTTTCATATAAACCCGACAAGATTCATTACATTTTGGACATTTTTCATATAAACCGGACGAAATTCATTACATTTTTCATATAAACCGTACTAAACGCTACTCTAAACCTAATCTAATGGATCGCCGGCGCCCGTTCCCCAATGACCGGACATGAGCCCCGAGAACTGTAACCTTCGCCTCTAGAGGCCCGGGAAGTGAAGTTGTCCGCATCCACGTCACCGCCAAGCGGCTAATTGGTCGACGATGTTCAGCCCACCAAGCTTGGCTTCAACTGGAGGGAAAGAGCGGTGGCCTTCTTGGGACCTGAGCGGCGGCGACCTACCATGCACTACTCTTTCTCTCTGCTGACGGCGCCCGCGGACGTGCCGGCTTCGTGGTCGTGGTCGTGGGGCGCGGCCGGGGCGGAGCTGGCGATGTCCTCCTCGTTGTCGCTCTTGGCCCACGCCTCATCCGCCGCCTCGTCGAACTCCCTGTAGGCGGCCGCCAATTCCGCCTGATACTGGCGGTGCTGCCAGCGGTTGCGGCGGATGTCGCGGGTGGAGCGGTAGGAGTCGACCAGCGCCTCCTGCTCCGCCACGTCCACATCTGACACGATGGGCGTGTCGGCGGCGAGTTGCTCCTCCGCGCGCCAGTGCTCCTCGAGGAGGTCGAGGTTGTAGGCCTGGTCGGCCTGCGCCTGTCGAAACTTGGCCTGGTACTCCTCCCGTAACATGTTCGTGTAGTGCGCACGGGCCTCGCCGATGGTGATGCGGCATGCACAGCTGACGGGCATGGCGTCGGCTCCGTCTGCCTGCCAGCCGCAGCAATGGCAGCCGTTTCCTTCTTCTGCTCGGACGAGAGGCTGTCCCAGAGGGCTTTGGAGCGCGAGGAGGCCATGGCGGGCATGGTGCGGAGAGGAGAAAGGGACCGGAGGAGAATGACTGCGGCTATGGCCGGGGCTGGAGTTTATATAGTGGGGCGGATGGCAAAGGGCCGCGACGGTGTGGTTAATGGAGGATGGCAGACTGAGGGGTGGCACCGGAGTAGGTTCCTCGGTAACCGCACATCATTAATGCAGGGCGACAGACCGTCGTGGTGTGGTTTGAACGCGGAGCAGTCGCGTGCACCGGGAAGCGGCGCGGGCGGCGCTCTCTTGGCCGGCGCGCCGCTTCAGTGCCGACGCCAGTGACATGTCGCGTCCGCTCTGGCTGGGCATGCATGCGGCACTGACGCTCTGGAGCGACGTTGACCGTTTCGAGTGGGAAGCAAGCGTGGGCGAGGGAGGGTTTTTTTGGTGGGACAGAGCAGTCAGACGCGAGCGTGGCAGCGGTCCGGATGCCCGCAAAGCCCCCTAGTTTGTCTTCGGTTTGCGGGAAAAAGTACGTCCGGACCGTCGAGCGAACCGATACAGGCCCGCGTTGGATGACAAAACACGTTCGGACCGCGCGGTCCAGACGTATGTGGGCGGATGGAGATGCCCTAAGGCTTAGCAATTATTATTATTTTTGAAGTAAAGCAGAGCTTTATTAAGGGCTTAGCAAAATATTGAAGGACAAGAAACGGTGTGTAGTTATAACAAAGCTGGAGGATGTTTTCGTAAATGCTTCAAAGAACCCTTCCTGCCAGTTCCTCCCCTCCCCAGTCCCCACCTCTGAACACCGGCGAGCGCCGCCTTCACCGACTCACCGAATCCAGAGCTCCCGCCTGTCATCCCGCCGTCGCCCCGGCATTAGTTCCGCTGTCCTCTTGCTCGTGCCTCCCCGCCCGCAGGTCACGCACGACCCCTCGTGTTTCCCCATCTGCACCGGTGACCTCGACACCCCATCTACACCGGCCTTCGTCTCGGTGTCCCTGCTGTTCTGCTCTGCACTCTCGGATACAACCCACAGGCAATATTTCATCTTCCTCCTTACTACAGCCTCCGCGCCCCTGCCTCTGCTATCTTCTTTTCCCGGTTTATCATCAAATCCTTCCACTTCTGTATATGGTTAACTACATAATTAATCTGCAAAAATCATACATTCATACTGTGTATATTTCAGCAATATAGGTGAAATTTTGAGGCATGGAGGAGGAAGAAGAAAACATCGAGGAAGAACTTTTGCTGGTGGAGTCGCAACTCAATGGACTACAAGGTCATCACTATAATCATCATCCGCCATTATATTATTATTATCTCTTGATCCATATTCCATAAAATTTCAGTTAAATGAGTTCTTTATCTGTATCCTTTGTCCATAACAACTCATTTGTAGAATAACCACGGTAGAGCCAAGAATGAGGGGCAGGAAGTTGACATACAGCATATCTAGTTTCCAATTGCACACCATCTGTGTGGAAACGGGCCAGCCACACTTGCCTGTACAACAACCCCAACCTATCATGAAGCACATTCATACTTACTTCTAAACTTATAGTTTTGAACATGGCAACTTATCCCATATACGTATATGGAGGCGGCTAATGTCGCCACTATTAGTGCACTTGCCCTGGGTCCCTCTTGTCCTCTTCAATTGATGTTAAAGGGCATTTTGTTATTTTCCAGCAAGTGGTGTTAGTTCAAACATAGAATCAGATGTCACCGGCTGTCTTTTCTGGTGTTTTTTCTTAATTACACCTTTAACCTGTTTGAGTGCTACTGAGCTAGTTTTCCTCTTAAAATTATTATACGCAGACAAAATCAAGACATTACTTGATCAGCAAGAAGAATTGTATGAGCGCCAATCACAGTTGAAGGCTTTGCTGGAAATATCTAAAACTTCCAGAGATACATCAAATAGTGCCCCTTCAGTTGCTCTGGAAGATTGGTCTGGAAAGTTCGCATGGGATTCTCAGGCTGATGACACTCGATTCAATGTATTTGGTATTTCTTCCTACAGGTCAAATCAACGAGAAGTAAGTTTGTAGCAGAAATAATATATTTATTATTAATTTTGATGTTTCCTCTTTAATGGAACTGCTTATTAACCCACAAAAATATCCAGGATATATATTACTCTTAACACCACAAGTGACATTCTTATAATAACTTTATTTTGTGAAGAATCTTACGTTTGAAATTCTTCATATATGTAAGATACTGCTTTGTAGCATGTCATTGTTTTATCTGTGATCTGTTGCTCAAAGCCCTTTGATGTCTTTTTATTTTTTGTCTCCCATTTCTTGGTAGTGTTGAACCTAATGTTATATACCATAACCTATCTCAGTATTGTTACAATTGTGTACTTTTTTCTTGATTTGCATTCTTTTAAGCATGCTGTCCTTCCAGATAATTAACTCAATCATGAGTGGAAAAGATGTTCTGGTTATAATGGCTGCTGGTGGAGGGAAGAGTCTGTGTTATCAACTTCCAGCTGTACTTCGTGATGGAATTACACTTGTTGTCAGTCCTTTGCTTTCGCTTATTCAGGACCAGGTGTTTAAGCCTTTTCTGTTCTTTTGTTGCCCTATATATGCTCGTTCTCATTCTTGAGGATTTGTGCTGTTGTAGGTCATGGGACTGGCGGCTTTAGGTATACCAGCTCACATGTTGACTTCCACTACCAACAAGGAAATCGAGAAGTTCATTTATAAGGCACTTGAAAAAGGTGAAGGGGAATTGAAGATATTGTATGTGACACCTGAAAAGATATCCAAAAGTAAAAGGTTCATGTCTAAGCTTGAGAAATGCCATCATGCTGGGCGTCTTTCTCTTGTTGCAATAGATGTGAGTGATGATATTTTCTCCCTTCGTTGCCAATGCCAAAATATATGCTGTAGTCTTTTTTTTTTTCTATTATCAAATCTGTTGGTTTCATTGAACTATACATGATTGCAACACTTTTACATTGTGGACCACGCAATGATCACCTTCTGGCTGGCTAAAGTTGGATCTTGTGTGATACTTGGAGTGTCTAAGAATTTCCTATTTACTTCGTGCTGGTTAATGTCGATAATGTCCATGTTTATTCAATCTGTCTCTAACAATATTACTGTTCTTTTTTTTTTGCGGGTAACAATATTACTGTTCAAATATGTTTATATTTTGCCTATTAAAATACTAAACTTCCCCTCACAGACTAAAATAAGAGATGCGCAAAAAAAGTACGGTTTGCTAATAATTTATGACATGTTTTGTTTACTCATACAAGAAGAGCAATTAATCTCGATTATTGTGTTGACTGTCCACATTTTCTAAGCTGTTCATCACCTCATGTTATTTGTAGTTTGTGCCTCATGAAAGAATTATAAGATCAATCCGTGCTTTCAAGCACAATATTGTCTATCTAGAGTTACCCACTGACAGCTATCATGTAGGAGGCACACTGCTGCAGCCAATGGGGGCACGATTTCCGTCCAGACTACAAGAATCTGGGCATATTGAAGATCCAGTTTCCCAGTGTTCCCATGATAGCTTTAACTGTGAGTTATGCAAGTGAACTCAAGTTAGAAGAAGTAAAAGTTTGTGAAACAGAAACTTTTTTTTTTTTTTATGTAGGCAACTGCAACAAGTAAAGTGCAAATGGATTTGATAGAGATGCTTCATATCCCAAGATCTGTCAAGTTTGTCAGCACTGTTAACAGGCCCAACCTTTTCTATAGAGTATGCTTTAGTTTACTTTTCTTGATACAACCATAAGAAAGTCTATTGCAGAAGCACACAGTAGGGGAACATAGGATTTAACCAGTTTACATGCTGATACTCGTCATGTAGGTATATGAGAAGTCATCAGTTGGAAAGGTTGTTATTGATGAGATTGCAAATTTCATAAGCGAATCATATCCGAATAACGAATCCGGGATTGTGTATTGCTTTTCCAGGAAAGAATGTGAACAGGTTCGTAGACCACACAATACTGAGATGCTTTCATTTCAATTGTTTGCTGACATGTAAACTAATGTCTGTCATTCCAATAGCTGTAACTGTAGCCTCTCCATTTAGTTTTAATGTGTGGTTTACATTCTTTCAGAGTTTACGCTATCTGTTAGGTCATATAGACCTCTCCATTTAGTTTTAACTTGTGTTTTACATTCTTTCAGAGTTTACGCTATCTGTTAGGTCCTATATATCTGATTTGTCAAATTGTAGACTAGTTGACTCAATGCTTGAAATATTTGTGGGTTTGGGAGGGGCATACCAACCGCAGGGTTCGATAGCACTGGTGGCGCTCAGGGTCAGACAGCGTCGAGCGCTCCATATTTAGGTCAGCCAGCCACTTGACCGGTATGGGCCTGGGCCTCATGGGCCGGCAGGGATGGGCCACACATACAACACTCTCCCTCAAGAGAGGTGATAGATATCTATCATTCCCATCTTTATCACACGCTAAGCTGCATTCTCTGGTTCCAGCCCTTTAGTCAAGTAATCTGCAATTTGTTGCCCTGAACTCACATGCTCTATCTTGATAATCCCAGCATCCAGCTTTTCTTTGATAAAGAATTTGTCTATCTCCACATGTTTGGTTCTATCATGTTGAACTTGGTTGTTTGCTATATTAATTGCCGACTTATTGTCACACCATACATTCATGCAACTGGTCTTCAATATCTTCAGCTCTTCTAATAGGTTCCTTGTCCATAACAACTCACTCAGTCCCTGAGACATGGCTCTGTATTCAGCCTTTGATTTGGAAACAACAGGTTGTTTCTTACTTCTCCAAGACACTAGATTTCCTCCTACAAAAACACAATGGCCTGAAGTTGATCTCTTGACATCCAGGCAGCTAGCCCAATCAACATCACAATAACATCTACAACAAGGTGTCCATGACTCTTGAACAACAGTCCTTTCCCATGAGTACCTTTCAAGTACTAAAGATTCTATGCACTGCCTTAAGATGTTCACTTCTAGGCTCATGCATGTATCTGCTCACAACACTTACTGCACATGCAATATCTGGTCGTGTATGACACAAGTACAACAATCTTCCCACCAATCGCTGATATTTTTCTTTATCCACAAGTTCACTTGATTGGGCAGTCAATTTATGGTTTTGATCAATTGGGGTTGAAGCAGCTTGACAGCCCAACATGCCAACATCACAGAGAAGGTCCAAGGTGTACTTGCTTTGAGAAAGAGCTATTCCTTTTCCAGACCTGACCACCTATACCAAGGAAGTACTTGAGTCGACCAAGATCTTAACTTCAAAGGCCTTACTCAGGCACCTCTTTAACCTTGCTATCTCTATGTCATCATCTTCGGTGATAATGATATCGTCTACATAAACTGCAAGAATGGTTATTTTCTCGTTAGAGTGTCTATAAAACAATGTATGGTCACCATTGCATTGTCCATACCCCATGTCATACACCACCAATCTAAACTTGTCAAACCAAGCTCTTGGAGAGTGCTTCAGTCCGTAAAGGGCTTTCTTTAGCCTGCAAACCTTGCCAGCAGTCTCAGAAGTTGAGAACCCAGGTGGGATCTCCATGTAGACCTCCTCCAGCAAGTCCCCATGCAAGAAAGCATTCTTCACATCAAGTTGATGTAAAGACCAGCCGAAATTTGCTGCACAGGAGATCAGAATCCTCAGTGTTCATCTTCGCTACTGGAGCAAAGGTCTCATCGTAGTCAATGCCGTATGTCTGGCTGTACACCCTCGCTACAGGCCTTGCTTTCTACCTTTCAATCTTCCTTTCTGCATTCTGCTTCATAGTGTACACCCACTTGCAGCTGACTGCCTTCTTTCCTGTTGGAAGGGGTGTTAGTACCCATGTCTTGGTTCTTACACAGAGCCTTCTGTTGAGGGAGAGAGTTGAGAGAGAATTCACCACACTTTGATCATGCCATAGGCAGAGGGTATATGTACAGGTTGGAGCCGCTCCTAGCCTAGTGGAGATCATGGGGTTTGGCCACTACTCTCGATCGTGCGCACGGGCTACAAACTGCAGCACGATCACCTACTGTACCGTATGGCGAGACTATACAAGAGTTCATACGGTACATGTACAACATACACTAACACCCCCCGCAGTCGTGACGTCGGCAGCGTCGACTCAAAGACTGGACCGGAACTTGGTGAAAACGTTCGACGGCAGTCCCTTGGTCATGATGTCAGCGAGCTGTTGGCGCGTGGGGATGTGCAGGACGCGAAACTCGCCGAGGGCGATACGCTCCCGTACAAAGTGAATGTCGAGCTCCACATGCTTCGTGCGGCGGTGATGTACGGGGTTGGTGGAGAGGTACGCCGCCGAGACGTTGTCGCAGTACACCAGCGTGGCCTTGTCCACCGGAGCGAAGAGCTCGCCGAGGAGCTGCCGGAGCCAGACGCACTCGGCGACAGCGTTGGCAACCCCACGGTACTCCGCCTTGGCGCTCGATCTGGACACGATCGCTTGACGCTTGGAGGACCACGAGACGAGAGCATCGCCAAGATAGATGCAAAACCCCGAGGTGGAGCGGTGTGTATCAGGGCAGCCTGCCCAGTCCGCGTCGGTGAAGGCGCGCAGGTCCAGTGACGACGAGGCTCGGAGATGGAGGCCGAGCGCGGGGGAGCCGCGCACATACCGAAGAACACGCTTCATGAGCGCGAGGTGGCACTCCCGCGGGTCATGCATATGCAAGCACACCTGCTGGACAGCGTAGGCAAGCTCGGGCCGTGTGATCGTAAGGTACTGGAGTGCGCCTGCAATGCTGCGGCATGCTGACGGATCGTCGACGCGCGGGCCAGCCGCGGATGGCAGCTTGCACTTCGTGTCGATGGGCGTCGGCGACGGACGGCAAGTGTCCATGCCAGCGCGGTCGAGCACCTCCTCGGCGTATTGTTGCTGACAGAGGAAGAAGCCGGCGGGAGTCCTGGTCACACGGATGCCGAGGAAGAAGTGCAAAGGGCCAAGGTCCTTCATGGCGAACTCGCCGGCCAGGCTGGCGATCACGCGGTGGAGAAGCCCGGGCGAAGACGCGGTGAGCACAATGTCGTCGACGTAGAGCAGCAGCAAGTAGGCGGTGTCGGCACCGCGGCGCAGCGTGAACAGAGACGAGTCGGAGCGTGTGGGCGCGAACCCGATGGTCTTGACGAAACCAGCGAAGCGCTGGAACCAGGCGCGCGGGGCCTGCTTCAAGCCATACAGAGATTTGGCGAGACGACAGACATGGTCAGGTCTGTCAGCATCGACAAAGCCTGCAGGCTGGAGACAGTACACTTCCTCGTCGAGCAGGCCATGCAGGAACGCGTTGGAAACATCGAGTTGATGCACCGGCCAGCCGCGCGACGCGGCCAGGGTGAGCACCGTCCGGATCGTGGCGGGCTTGACGACCGGCGAGAAGGTCTCGCCGTAGTCGATGCCGGGGCGCTGACGGAAACCGCGGACCACCCAGCGCGCATTGTAGCGAGCCAAGGAGCCATCAGGGTTGTTCTTGTGCTTGAAGACCCACTTGCCGGTGATCAGGTTGGCTCCAGGAGGGCGCGGGACCAACTCCAGGTCCGATTGCGGACGAGCGCCTCGTACTCCTCGCGCATGGCGGCCAACCAGTTCGGGTCACGAACCGCGACGCGCACCGAGCGCGGAACAGGCGGGACCGGCGACGAGGTCATGGCGGTGGAGGCGTCGTAGTAGCGTGGGTTGGGCCGAAAGATGCCTCGCTGAGCACGCGTCACCATCGGCTGCGGAGGCGCGGGCGCTGAGGCAGCGGCGGACGCGACCGACAGCGACGAGGTCGGAGGAGAGTTGGAGGAGACGCCACCCGAACCATCAGATGACGAGCCAGTGGCGGAGCTTGAATGCCGCGAGGGCGCGCGTGAAGTGGACGAGGAACAGCCGCCCGATGCAGACCCGACGATGGAGTTTGAACGCATCGCAGGCACGCGTTGGGGTGACGAAGATGGCCCGCCTAAGGCCGATCCAACAGCGGAGCTCGAACGCACCGCGGGCGCGCACTGGGGCGATGAAGATCCGCTCGTGGTCGTGGAGGCAGAAGGTGGCGCGCGCACGGCGGGCGCCGCAGCGATGACAGGGACCTGCAACACAGACGACGAGCCAGAAACAGGCGGGGATGGCGCGGCGGGTGGCGTGGGTGATGCAGCAAAGGGAAACACGGTCTCGTGGAAAACGTGGCGAGAGGTGAAGACACGACGGGAAGCAAGATCGAAGCATCTGTAGCCACGGTGATCCGAGGGATACCCAAGAAATACGCACGCGGTGGAGCGGGGAGCGAGCTTGTGGCGGGCAGTGGACGAGAGGTTAGGGAAGCAGAGACAGCCGAAGACTCGAAGAGAGGCGTAGTCTGGTGCAACCCCGAGGAGCAGTTCGTGTGGGGACTGTGGAGCTCTAGCACGGCACGCCCGGCGGTTAAGCAAGTAGGTGGAGGTGTTGAGCGCCTCGGCCCAGAAGCGCGCCGGCATGCAGGCGTAAAACAGGAGCGCGGGCACGCCGTCGTTGAGCGTGCGCAGCACACGCTCTGCCTTGCCATTTTGTTGGCTCGTGTAGGGACACGACAAGCAGAAGTGTGTGCCATGGCGAGCAAGTAGGAAGCACGTGGAGGTGTTATCGAACTCGCGCCCATTGTCCGTCTGAAGAGCAAGGACAGGAAGCTGAAACTGCGTCTGTACGTATGCGAAAAATTCAACAAGAATTGAATATATCTCAGATTTGTGTTTGAGAGGAAAGGTCCAGACGTAGTGAGTGTAGTCATCGAGGATAACCAAGTAGAATTGATAGCCTGATATGCTTACAACCGGAGAAGTCCATACTTCAAGATGTAAAATCTGAAATGGAAAGAAAGTACTGCTACTAGATGACTGAAACGAAAGACGCGTGTGTTTCCCTAAGCGACAACCATGACAGACTTGGTGATCATCCTTGCTGAAGGCGAACTGATGAGCACTGGTGGAGCTAAGTGAAGCAGACCTGGGGTGGCTGAGACGCTGATGCCAGAGGGTGGCCGTGGCAACGCCGGCGAACGGCCGTGAAGAGGGAAGCGCCGGCCGGCCCACGGGATAAAGGTCGCCACCGGAGTCACATCGGAGGATCACCGCCCTGGTTCGGATGTCCTTGACAGAGAAACCAAAGGCGTCAAACTCAACAGAAACTGGATTGTCACGGCAAAGTTGTCTAACAGAAAGTAGATTCTTAATGAGAGAGGGACAGACTACAACGTTGCGGAGCTGGATCGGAGAAGTGCCGGCGATGAGGGAGCCAGTGCCAATGTGGGTGATCGGCAGGCACTCACCGCTGCCAACAATGACACGGGAATCAGAGAAAGAGGGGCGAACAAAAAGGAGATTGCCAGGGTTGGAAGACATGTGAGACGCGGCCCCGGAATCCAGGTACCACTCAGGTGCAGTGCCGGAGCTGGACGACCCGGCGGTGGCACTATGGAGAGCCGCCTGGAGCGAGTTCATGTCCCAGGTCGGGCTGGGAGAGGACGAACCAGCACCGGGGGCGCCGTAGCCGGGCGGAGCACTCGCACCGGGCGCGCCGAAGCCGAGCGAGGAGCCCGCACCAGGAGCACCGTAGCCGAACGGGGAGGCCACACCAGGAGCGCCGGAGCCGTACGGCGGGAGCGCGCCCAGGGACGGCGCTGCGTACATCGCTTGCTGAGGTGGCGTGCCGGGGCGTGGGCCGAGGACGCCGGAGCCCGGGGCGCGCCAGGCGACTAGCCAGGCCTGGACAAGCCCAGTCCAGGAGTTGGCACCAGGCGCGGGCGCGGGAACGCTCGGCGGGCGTAGTGGAGTAGGCACGGACGGGGAGACGGCGCCACCGTTGCCGCGGCCACGACGGCGCTGGCGGCCTCGCCCGCGGTTGCTGTCGTTGGCGGGAGCTGGAGGCATCGGTGCAGGAGCGGAGCCGCGGCCAGCGACGAGTGCGTGGGCAGACTGCAAGCGCGTAGTCTGCTCGGCCCGGTGCTCCTCAAGGAGGAGGAATGAACGGACCTGGAGAAAGGATGGCAAAGGCACCTGGGAAGTGACATGCGGGATGGCAGAGTGGTACTGCCGGCTGAGCCCGCGAAGGAGATGAAAAACTTGCCGTGTCTCCGTCACCGGCTGTCCGAGGTCGCGCAACTGGTCAGTGAACGTCTTCAGCTTGGTGCAGTACTGCATGACGGTCATGTCGCCCTGCACGATGGCGTGGTACTCAGCGTCGATGTAGACTTCGCGTGCAAGTTGATTGTCGCGGAAGATGCCATCAACAGCAGTCCAGACGGCGAGCGCGGTGTCCTCGGGCTGCATGACGGCATCGAGGAGCTCCGGCGAAATGGTGGTGTAGAGCTAGTGCACCACGACGTGGTCGGCCATCTGCCAGTCGGGGTCGTCGAGACGAGGAACGGCCGCGGAGTCGACGTGGTCGCGTAGCCCGAACATGCCGATGACGGTGTTGAAGTGGCGGCGCCACTGCGAGTAGTTGCCGGCGAGGAGATCAAGGGTGACGGGGACGTGGCGACGGATGTCGACGGTTTGCAGAACTGACGAGGGGAAGGAAGGAGGCGGCGCCGGAGCCCAGGGCGCGGCTGGTTGAGGCGCCGGGACAGCAGGTGCGGGTAGGGCGGGAGCCGCAGCAGGTGCAGCGGCGGCCGCGGCAGGGGCATCGGCCGGTGGGGCGTCGGCCAGCGGAACGGTGTTGATGGGCGCGTCGTCGCCGGCGTGCGCCATGGCAGCGGAGGAGGAAGGATCGGCGGCCTGCGCAAAGGGGTTGTGCAGTTCGGCGGCGTCTGATACCATGTTGAGGGAGAGAGTTGAGAGAGAATTCACCACACTTTGATCATGCCATAGGCAGAGGGTATATGTACAGGTTGGAGCCGCTCCTAGCCTAGTGGAGATCATGGGGTTTGGCCACTACTCTCGATCGTGCGCACGGGCTACAAACTGCAGCACGATCACCTACTGTACCGTATGGCGAGACTATACAAGAGTTCATATGGTACATGTACAACATACACTAACACCTTCAACTGCTCCACCATGGCCACACGCCACTTTGAGTCCTCCTTTGCCTTCTTCCAGTCAGTCGGAATTGACATAGATTGAAGAGAAGCAACAAATGCTTTGTAGGCCGGGGATAGTGCTTCATAGGAAACATAATTTCCAATATCATTGACATCGAACCCATACCGTTTCTTTGGTATCCCTGCTGTTGCTCGAGTAGTTTTTTCTCGAAGCAATTGGCCAATCAGTTGGCGCTTTTGTAGTCACTGACCCTTCAGCCTGATCCCCGTCAGAGAAGATGGAAATCACAGCAGTACTACCCTGTTGTTTCGTCAGTGACTGATCTAGTTGCTCCTACTGATGTGCAATACCATCATATCGCTTCCGTGGATACACCTTCAGCTGGTTCTCTTGCTCTGCTGTCAACCTCAGCACACTATCAATTTGAGCCAGTGCAACACCATCACCTCACTTCCGTGAATACACCTTTAGCTGCTCCTCTTGCTCTGTTGTCCACCTTGACACACTACCAATTCGAGCCGGTGCACCAACCTGCACATCACCGTCGATGCTTGTATCACAGGAGCCACAGGAGTTAATATTGAGCCGCCTAGTTTGCCTAGTGACTATTGCATCTGCATCTGCTGTGTGCTGCTACTCTCCCCCTCTTGACCAATCTCCGGTTGGAGACATTAGTCAAGTTCTTCAAACATGACACTTAGATCAATTTTCTTACCATAAAAGGTTCCGATTCACGGATTGTAACATCCATGCTCACAAATGTCCTCTCACACGGGGAATAGAAAGTTAGAGCTATGGAGACAAAGTTTGGAACGAAAGGTTTTAGGCTTGGTAGAACTAAAACTGAGTACATGAGGTGCGATTTTAGAACTACTAGGCACGAGGAGGAGGAGGTTAGCCTTGATGGGCAGGTGGTACCTTAGAAGGACACCTTTGGATATTTGGAGTCAATGCCGCAGAAGGATGGTGATATCGATGAAGATGTGAGCCATCGAATCAAAGCCAGATGGATGAAGTGGCGCCAAGCTTCTGGTGTTCTCTGTGACAAGAGAGTGCCACAAAAGCTAAAAGGCAGGTTCTATAGGACGGTGATTCGACCCGCAATGTTGTATGGCGCCGAGTGTTGGCCGACTAAAAGGCGACATGTTCAACGGTTAGGTGTAGCACATGTTGAGATGGATGTGTGGCCACACAAGAAAGGATAGGGTCCGGAATGAGAGAATATCACATGGAAACCAAGTTTCGGTAGAAACCGGTGAAAACCACGTGGAATTGATGTTTTGAAAAAAAAAATCTCAAAAAAATACAGGATGTTAAGAGTGTTATGTTCTATTAGGATGTGAAATTCCCATGTTCAAACACATCACCATTTACGAGGTGCGAAAAAAACAAAATCAGTATTGAATAGTGCCAGACAGTAAACGCCACTATTCATTGCTGAATTTGTTTTTTTCATAGCTCATAAACGGTAATGTGCTTGAACTTGGAACGAGTGTTACTCAGCAGTAAGGCAATATTTCGTAAATTATATTGTAATACTGAGTTTCATATGCTAGTATTTGATCTGCCAGTCAAACATGACTCGCTTTTGTAGTTTAAAGTGGCATTCATTTTCTGCAGTCTGGACCAGCACAATTTTCCTTGCTCTCGCACGTTTTGTTGAAATCATGCACTTTACTGACAAACAGGTTGCCAAAGAATTGCGTGGAAGGGGTATTTCAGCAGATTATTATCATGCAGATATGGATGCTGTTGCTCGTGAGAAAGTTCATATGCGGTGCGTTGACAATTTCTATTCATTTTTTCTCTGAGCTGAAATTTTCTCTTCTATGATGGATCTTCTGTTACTCTCATTCCAAATACATCACATGCTTATCACAACATTAGTATGTACCTTAGATGTGTTAGGATATGTTAGAAGAATTCCATTTATCAACTTTGTAGCAGTCTCCCTGCATGAACAAAATGAGTTTCCTTGTGTAATTCTGAATTCTTCTCATATCATGTTGATAGTGATAGTTCTCCAGAAGTTGACGTCATTTATATCCATTCTGGATCCTTATAGCTAAGGTGCCTCTGTGTTTATCTGAAAGATCAAATGGAATATTTTGTATAATCTGCACCAGTTGGAGTCAAAACCCACTGACTTTGGGAGGGACAAACCTACTCTTCTAACACCCATTTATTTGGGAAACAAATGCCATATAAAGCTTTTTTTAGCTATACCCGCCCATGAAAAATATATAAGAACTAATATCAGAATTAAAGTCTACAGTTCAATAAAAAAAACACTTTGCCTAATAATCGCATCCGCATGTCCAACCGATCAATCACTGTTCTGAATAGTGAACCCCTGAACATGTGTAGCATGTTTCTGAATCCTAATTTAGTTGGAAATTACAAAGTTGTGTTGCTGACCTCACTTTGAGTATCGGAGCCATGTAAATGTTGATGCAAGAATTTCTGGAAATTGGTATTTCATTAAGTATCACTTTGTTTGTCATGTTGGGCAGGGTGCCGCACGCACAAGGATAAGGATAAGCAGCTGGCTGCTTGATCCTCGATAACCTAGGGAATCCCATGGCAATTAGTTTCCAAGTTTGTTAGTGCTTGCCTTATGGTTTGAGCCTTCCTTTTATCCCATCTCTCCATATGCACAAAGGAATAGCCATGTAATCGTACCGGCTATTGATAAACCAGAAAATGGAGATTAAGCTCCAAACCCTAAGGACACGACATTATTGAATTGATTTTTCGTGTGTAAATCTGCATTTTGAGCTTCTATCTTTATGGTTGCATATAACTAGTCCACTGTTTCTTTTCAACAGTTGGAGTAAAAGCAAATCACAGGTCATTGTTGGAACAGTATGTGCTCTCCCTCCTTCCCTCCCCCCTTCTCCCCCCTCCCCCCTCCTCTCCTAGTATTTAATCTGTCCATTACATTATGTAGGTGGCGTTTGGAATGGGAATCAATAAACCAGACGGTGCGTGCAGTTTTGGACTTTGATCACAATGATGACATCTGTTCAAGATGTAGATCCACACTTAACTAATCTAATTATCTTGATGCCACAAGTTTCCGAAAACTGATGAAAAGTTAGCCCATAAGCTTGGACTAGATATCTGTACCCAGTTTTTGCCTAGCTATCGAGGCATCCATGTTGCACTAGCACTTATGTGGTACTGGCACATGTCATCCATGTACTGTTCCTCTCTCCACCCTCCCGGCAACTCCTCACTCTATCTTCCGTCTTATCTCCTTTCTCGTAGATTTATATCGATAGTAGCTACGGTTGCCACCATCTCCACAACTCTCTCCCGCCATTTGTGATTTACATCCCCTCTCCTGACACAGTAGTGACACAATTAAATTAAGAATGCAAGGGAGTTGAGGTTGAATGGCTGATATTTGATCTGTAGGACTATAAACCTTATAATTAATAAATTGTCCTTATGAGCCACCGCGCAATCTCTTAGCAAGTTCCTATGTTCTCTTATGCCGATGCAATCCAGCATTTTCCCTATTCCTGTGTTTGTGGAATATTGCGAAACAAAGAGGCCCTAGACTTTGATTTACATTGGATCGCTATTCGCTAGAGATATAGTTTGGGTTGTATTTCACTGTCAGATGTAGAATTGACTCTTAGCCTCTCAGGAGGATAACCACATGGGATAAATCACATTTTTGAACCACTTATACATGTTTGTGGGTATAAATATCTTTCCAAGTTCATTCGCCTACTTGCACCGTCTTAGCAAATTAAGGGACCTATGGTGCGATACTCTTTGATATTCGTGTCCTTTCTCTTTGATAATCCTTAAAATGATTAATTGGTACTGTTTATTGGTTCTTGTTTTTGCCTAGTTCAGGAATGATTTATCTATGCCATTTAGTCATTTACTGGATGTGCTCATGCCTTTCCAGTTGTCGTGGGATATTTGAACATTGGATACTCAATTTTGTGCAATTACTCCTGTATAATTTGAACAAGATTACTAGGGTTTCGCAGCGGGGGCACTCATTGTTGAGTCTGCAGCTGTTAGACTGGTGATATGGAGCAACTAGGATTATTATGTTTGCAGCTATACTATCTAGGAAACTAAATACAAATTTCATTTGGTTCTGCAGTCAGGTTTGTGGTTCATCATAGCCTTAGCAAATCTATGGAGACATACTACCAGGTACATCTAAGTATTATATTTTTCAGTTGTCTGACACTCTGACCATGTGGTCCCTTAAAATAGACTTCCATGACTTCAGGAAAGTGGTCGGGCAGGGAGAGATGGACTGCCTTCAGAATGTGTTCTATATTACCGGCCTGGTGATGTTCCCCGCCAAGTGAGGCTAAACCGTCTTGTTTTTTCTTTGGTGCGAGTTCTGTGAGTTCCCATTTTCATAATCCCAGATTCCCTCTTGTTATGTTCAATGAACAGAGTTCGATGGTCTTCTATGAAAACTGTGGTCTGCAAAATCTTTATGACATAGCACGATATTGTCAGGTACATTTCACAACCATGACACTGTCAATTTTTAAGAAGCCAGAAGATAATAGGAAGTACTCTTAACACTTGATTTTCTTTTTTTGATCCCGTCTATATTAATTTCATGGATTTTAGTCCCTTCCGTACTAACAACTGTAAACGAAGCCTTCCTATATGATTTTGGTCTATTGGGTATCCTATCTGGATATTCATCATACGACATGGTTACAATAACTCCTGCCGAACATGTGCGGGATAGGACTATAAGAGCATCTCCAACAGCAGCCCTATAATAGGGCACCAAAAGTTGGGGTAAAAGTTTTTGGGCACAAGAAGGTGTTTTTTTGGGCACGAGAAGTGGCCGTCTCCAACAGCAGCCCTAAAATAGGGTAGCCGCATGGCAGCCGGACAGCAGCCGAACCACATTTTGCATATAGAATTTGCACACAAATAATAACAAATGCATCTCAAATGAATTTCAAACAAACTACAAATTGTTGCATAGTTCAGCAAATTATTACATAGTTCATCAAATCCACAACATAAATTGTTCGTGAAGCTCAACAACAAAGTTTAGTACACAAATGAAACAAGCATAGAGATGCAAACTATGCTCGTTGTCGCCCATGCCATGCCCACCACTCCATCACATCTTTTTGGAGCTCGTCGTGCGTATCGGGATCTCGAATCTCATCGTAGACCTCAAGAAAGCGACGGAGTCGGTCTTGCACCCGCCTCGGCTGAACCGGGATCCCCATGAGGTCATACGTGCTATAGTCCAATTCTTGTCCACGCTCGTTCTCAATGATGATATTGTGCAAGATCACGCAGGCTGCCATGATGTACCATAGGATATCTTTATCCCAAAACCTAGCTGGTCCTCGCACAATAGCAAATTGGGCTTGCAAAATCCCAAAAGCCCTCTCCACATCTTTTCTAGCAGCTGCTTGAGCATTGTGAAAGTAAAGTTCTTTCTTACCTTGTGGTTTTGAAACTGGCTTGATGAAAGTGCTTGGATAAATCCCATCAGCAAGATAATATCCAAAGGTCACCGGTGTTTGTTCCCCGTTGGCTAACTTGGTGAAGAGAGGAGATCGATGCAACACATTGGTATCATTACAAGATCCAGGCATCCCAAAGTAGGCATGCCAAATCCATGTCTCCTGATCGGCCTCAAGAATGATGGTTGCATCCTTGTTGCGTCCTTTGTACTGTCCATGCCATGCTGCAGGGCAATTATTCCATTTCCAGTGCATGCAATCAATGGAGCCAAGCATGCCCGGAAACCCACGGGCCTTGTTCATCTCCAAAAGTCTCGTCGTGTCTTGAGCATTAGGTGCTCTCAAATACTAACACTTCCACGTCCGCCTTCGCAAATTGTTTGACAAAGAAGATTGAAGTGCTCTCTCCCATTGCCAAGTTGTCATCAATGGAATATGCCGGAATTCCATATGCCATCATATGCAATGCAGCAGTGACCTTCTGCTCAGTGCTATGTCCAAGAGCTCCGGCGCAGTTCCTCCTTTGAATGAAGGAACGATCATGTTGCTTCACAGCATTGCAAATGTGAAGAAACAAGCGCGTGGACATCCTAAACCGCTGTCGAAAATACCTCTCTGGATAGCGAGGTCTTGGGGCAAAGTAGTTGCGCCACAATCGGTCGCCTGCCTCTTTCCTTTCTCTCCATAGAAACTCATGGCCAAAAACCGAACCTCCGTGCTTGGGCTTCTTGTTCTTGTGCATCATCACAATCATAGCAATATCTTCCTCCTCGGTCAAATCAAATTCCTCATCCGATGAGGAATCATCGTAATAGTTGGAGTCGCACGAACTCATCTATAACTAAACTATCTATCAAGCTATAATTCTACAAATGCATCGAAAAAACGCAAATGATATTTTGTTTTTACCTTTGTAGTGATTTCGTCGAACACCTTGTGTGCGAGGAGAAATCCGGTCGGTGGCTTGCGGCTGCCGGTAGGGGGTGGGCAACGGCCACCAGAAGTGGTCCTCGATGTGGGGAAGCCGGCTATCCGTCTAAGAGCTCCGAGACGCCGCGCCGTGGCCGGCCCAATGTCGCCAAACTCCGCTCAGCCTTGGCGGTGGTGCGATTGGCTGTGCAGCTCCGGCGGCCGCTAGGACAGCGAGTAGGGACACGGCCGAACAGCCATGGACATGACGGCGGCCAATTGACGGCGAAAAGACGCCAATCAAGGCGGCGGCCGCGACGCGGGCGGAGACCAAATCTGAGCGGAGCGGCGACGGCCCGCGGGCGGTCGGAAGAGGGGCAGCGGGGTAGGGAAGTAGCGGCGGAGCGGCAGCGGTGGTCTATGGCGGCGGATCTGCAGTGGCGGTGGCGGCGCATGCGCGGATCCGGCGACTTCCGGCTGGGCGCGGGAGCGAAACGGCTCCGCGCGGGGTGTTTGCGGCAGCAGCTCGACTGCCGCATATTTGCCGCACGCTGAGCCCTTTTTTGGGGCTGCCCAAAAAAAAATTTGCAAAAAAATTGCTATTGGGCTGCTGTTGGAGAGGGTTTTTTGCCCTCCTGTGCCCTAAAAACGCTACGTGCCCTATTATAAGGCTGCTGTTGGAGATGCTCTAAGAGACCTCCCTGCTAGAAATAAACTGTGCACAATGTCCACAACAACAACAACAACCACTAAGCCTTTAGTCCGAAACAAGCTGGGGTAGGCTAGAGCTGAAACCAATAAGATCTCGAAACCAACTCATGGTTCTGGCACGTGGATAGCTAACTGCCACGCACCCCTGTCCATGGCTAGTTCTTTGGTGATATTCAGATCTCTCTTTACGGACTCCTCCCATGGTAAGTTTGGTCTACCCCGACCTCTCTTGACATTATCAGCACGCTGTAACCGTTCGCTATGCACTGGAGCTTCTAGAGGGTTGCCCTGTATATGCCCAAACCATCTCAGACGATGTTGGACAAGCTTCTCCTCAATCGGTGCTACCCCAACTCTCTCACGTATATCATCATTCCGGGCCGGTCCTTTTTTGTGTGGCCACACATCCATCTCAACATACGCATAATGTCCACGGAGGCATTTTAACGTTACATGAACGTTCTTGCTAGATAATTACTCTTCAGGCATAGAGCACAGCTCTCAGAAATCAGGTAAAAGAAAAGCACAGCTCTCAGAAATACGATATCTCAGGATAGCCAATTAAGGATA
Organism: Elymus sibiricus; assembly: GCA_039707655.1. NCBI lineage: Eukaryota > Viridiplantae > Streptophyta > Magnoliopsida > Poales > Poaceae > Elymus > Elymus sibiricus. Next base: position 123,959,884 of record CM077670.1, read on the forward strand.
ATAAAGAGCCTTGGCACATCTATTTTCATAAAGCAAGAAAATTAGTAAATTGCAATTCATCTCTTATCTACGACATCCTCCCAATCCCTAATCTACCTCACTCAGATCAGCGGTGCCGCCTGCCATACTCCTGGCACTATTTACCCTAGGTGTAGTCCATGACATGTATAGTAATAGGCTAATAGCACATCTCAGCTTCTGGATCCATTGGATCCAATCAACTCTATTGCAGGAGACATATTCAGGCTTTTGATCAATAGGGCCACTATTTATTAGCCTAGTTGAATTAGGTTGCATTTTGTATTGAGGTGGATTATGATAATCCAGTTTTCCCAAACAGCTTTTGTCCATTTTTTGTTTGGGTAACCAACTTTTACCTGCATTCGTGGCTATTTTACCACAGCAAATTATAAAATAAGTTCAGCACAGCACAGTTTAGCAACGACAGACTGAGCCTTGCGAGCTGACTGCTTAGAACAGAAGTATACATAAAATTAAGTGCCATTGAAGTCTATAACAAATGAACATTTCCAAGCGGTCATGGAAGGGAAACAATGCCATAGCAGGGAGGCTCGGCAAGGAGAAAAGCGGCAGTGCGTCCCCTGAATGGCGGCATGGTCTCAGGAGAGGGAGGCAAAGGAGTCGTGAATTCGTAGAAGCGGCGAGGAAGTTGCAGACCTGCGAGCGGGAAGAGATTTTCCTCCCTTTGGTCACAAGAAGTTGATCTAAACCCCAGAGATGACACAGAATGGGTATACAAACACACGGTCTATCTGGCCTTGGGAAAGGTTCCCACATGGTTCCAGGACCTCCGAGAGGTGTAAGCTGGATCAGGAGGAAGAGTTGACAAGATACAAGATATTGGGAGGAGTACGACGTTAGAGAAGATGTAGATCTCACAAGACAAGTTCTCTAAAAATCATGACTAAATCAAGTTAACTAGTGGGAAGGGCCTGTACCATAATCTTTCATATAATAAGAAAGGAAGATAATATTCCTGGTTTGGTAATTGGAGATAATGTGCGTATGGTATTTCAAAAACAACGCGCAAGAAATTGTCCATTCAGTTCCCCTTGCTTGAATGGATAGAAAGGTATATATTGTTTTTCTTAATTAACGTCGTGCTACCTTTTGTTGCTGCTGGTCATGTTGTATTTGACAGTAATTTCTGATTGCGGGCTTGATAAATTTTCGCAGTCTAAGAAAAACTGTCGTCGTGGTGCTTTCTTTCAACATTTTGGAGAGGCCGTGCAGGAATGCAACGGTATTTTCTCAGTACTTACGTCTGTCCAAGATCTGAACTTTCTAAATCTTGATATTTACATAGTTTCTTGCAGGAATGTGTGACAACTGTGCTTCCAGTATTGAGCTCAAGGACATGGATGCTACCTGTATGATGATTTTACCATTGACACGGAACTACACATTCTTTAATTATAGCAAAAATAAATAAACAGAGATATTGTTTTTGTGCGTGTGTGTTATCCTCTTGTTGATGATGGTTATGTGACTTCTTGTTCAGACCATACAAAAATCATTGTTTCACTTCTCCAAGAAATGCAACAAAATGACCAAAGAGCTACATTGCTGCAGCTGGTGGATAAGTTCAAAACAAAGTGGAAACATTCAGGTAAATGTCCTTGACTAATACTTTTCTGATTCCAGTAAGTTGGTGAATTCTGTATTTTATGTTCTTTGCCTGGTAAATGTTGCATCACACAAGAGTCTTAAAGTATCTCCCTTGAGCCGAGCTGACACTACAATTGGGAATGCTCAAGTAGGTTGTTCAAATGAAGCAGTTGATCTTAAGAAGGAGGAAATTGAGCAGCTGATAGTTCAACTTATACTTGACCGTGTTTTGGTATGTGTATCTCCATTTTCTAATCTTATGTTGGTCGACAAATCACTCCTATTAGACTCTTTTTATAACAGTTCATGGTAATGCTAAATGTCTATTTATATATAAAAAGTTCATAAGAACTATCACGACTAGGGTTACGAAAACCAGTCATAGCTAAAACTCTTAGGACATAAGAAAATGACAGAACTTGTCAGTTCTGCTTGTTCTTGATTTGCTTAATTTTTCTGTTTTTCTATATGTAGGATCAATGTATCGACCAGAGGGGTTGGGAGGGGTGGGGGGGGGGGGGGGGGGGGTTGAATGGGTGACGATAGATAGCATGATAAGGATGCAACAGTCCAAGTAAACTAATCTGACTAATAGACAGACACACTTAAGAATGCAAAGGCTGAATACAAAACAGAACATAGAGACATGCAGCGGAGACAGAAAATATTCAGCAAAGTCTTCAGAGAGGGGAGGCGTTAATTTCTTCAGCAGACGCAAATTACACAAAGTAAATGAGTGAAGAAATTGGAACCGATTTGCTTGGTGAAGACAGAGTTTGTTTACCCCAGTTCAAGTTGCTGGCACAACTCTACGTCTGAGTTATAGAGGCTGAGTAACAACTCTGAAGACACACGAGTCTTCATCTTGTTCTCCTTGAGCTAAGTTCTCAGAACTTGCCCATTGATTCGTGATAGATCTTGTGGTGATCTTCGGACCTTCACAGACTTTCTTCGGCAAGTCCACAAGTCGGATGCTCAGAACCAATGTTTATAAGGCGGTAAGGCGAGGCGAGGCTCTGGGGGCGCCTCACCTTTTAAGCGCTTAAAGCTAAGATGAGGCGACGCCTTAGACACATCTGAACTTCTATGGGAGCAGAATAGAATAGCATTAGACACACATAGTTACACACCTTGAAATCACAACATAAATCAGAGAGCAGTACAACACACATTCATAGCAGAGCATATGCATAGCACCACAAATCAAAACATAGCACTACAAATGAGAGCACACAACTACAATTCAGAGTCACAAATCAATGCAGACTCTAGGAATTCCTAATGAACCCTGATAAGTGCCACACGTGTGGCACGAACGCATGGCAACTCCGAACGTTTTTTATGGCAAATTTAGTGACGCGTGGATGGCAACTTTAGTTGTCAAGCATGACAACTTTCTTTTTGGATAGCAAGTTTCAGTTTTTTTTTTTTTTTGAATTTGTTTTTTTCTTTTTGGATGGCAACTTTAGTTGTAAAAAACGTCAGGGCCGGAGTGCTTCGTGCCACACGTGTGGCACTTATCATTTGGGTTCCTAAATTAAAGGAGCACAAGTGCACAAGAGGGCAGGGAACGAGAGACTGAGAGAGTCACATGCTGATTGGAGGTAGAGAAGGCTGCTATGCTGCTGGGAATGTGGAGAGAGGAGAGATCAACAGAGTCACATGTTGGCCAGTCGCCGACACATGTTGGCATGTCTCTCTCTCTCAAGCATGGACATTGGAGGATTTGGAGGGGACTACTGGAGTGGTTCAATTCTCTCTCTGCCCCCACCTCCTTTCACTTGTGGCCAACTTTCTCTTTCCCTTTTTCCGTGCCAGTTTCCCACTCGAGTTGGCTTTTCCCGCCTGAGAGATCTGCTCCCCCTGTCTGCTCTGTCCATGGCATTTGATTTAGCCCAAGGCGTCGCCATATGCGCCTAGGCGGACGCTGCAGACGCCTCAGAGCTCTAAGGTGACGCCTTTTGAAGCTGACAATGGCGAGCTAGACGTCATGCCATCGAAGGGCACCCTGACGCTAAACGTCGCTGGTGACGCCTTAGGGACGCCTTAAAAACAATGCTTTGAACGACACCTAACTGTTTGGAAGATGCACAGTCTTCAAAAGTAATAAGTTTCAGTTCAACTTCTATCAGATTCTTCAGTGATGCTCAATTACTTCGCTTTCAAGATCTGTTTTTTTTCCTCACTTAGTATTTTCTCGAAATTGGTGTGAGGAGGGTTGCTCAGACACACTTGTCTCGGTTTCGCGCGGAGCAGCCAACCTCAAATGGTTGGAGGTAGGGGCTATTTATAGCCGGGGACGCAACCCGAGGGGCCGATATGACCGTTGGATGGGACGCGCCCACCAAAGTGCTGGTGCCAGCTGTCATAACGGTCGGAAAATTTAAACCCTCAAATTCTTCGGCCTAGAAAAACCTCAACGGCAGGTTTCCTAACTCCCCAGCGAAGAAATCAAACTCGAGTGTTTCGAAGATTCACCTTCAACCCGGGAGCTTGAAGATTTTGCCTTGAAGGAGATTTCCAAGTCTTCACTCTGAAGAAATAGGTTATGATTGAACACGCTTAAAGACATACTGTCTTAGCTTCACTTAGACCCCCCTTAACAGTACGGTTTGCCCTATGACTCAAAAGAACAAAAGAAACTAGCAAAGCATAACTAATTCTTCAAGCTTCAATTCTTTGAATGGCACTCCGAATACTTCAATGTTATCTCAACATTTTTAGGGGTCGTAACCTATTGGTTAAACCAAATCCTTAAGGACTTTTACCTGTGTATGCTCACAAACACATTAGTCCCTTAACCACTTTTGCCATTAATCATCCAAAACCCACAAGGGGGCACTAGATGCACTTATGCTATTAAAAATGTTTTGTATCTACACCAGCTTGTAAAATAGCTGTTTAAGGCAGCAGGAAAAATGATAATAGTTGTTAATTTATCTTCACATTGAATGCTTTTTATCTTCACCACCTGGCATCATCTAGGGAAAATTATGAATTGGCATGAAGCAACTGATTTTGGAAGCCTTTGGCTGCAAATCTGCTACAAGGACCCCAGGGATCAAAATCCCATCTTTTGAGATCTGGGGAACATGTAGATTTATACATAAAAGAGTGACCATGATGCTAAACATATTGAGTGCTATATTTTAATGTTGGAAATTATTAAATTAACAGATTTTTTTTACGCTTTTAAACAATTGGCGCAACACATCTTTTGCTCTTTGTACATCTGCAGCCACTTGTTGCATCTCCAATGTGGTGAATTACCTATATAATGCCACTGCATTTTCGCAAGCTAAACATTGTAGTTTGAGCTGTTAAACATCTTCTTTTTATTTGCCCCAATGACCTGGGATCTGGGGAACATGTAGATTTATACATAAAAGAGTGACCATGATGCTAAACATATTGAGTGCTATATTTTAATGTTGGAAATTATTAAATTAACAGATTTTTTTTACGCTTTTAAACAATTGGCGCAACACATCTTTTGCTCTTTGTACATCTGCAGCCACTTGTTGCATCTCCAATGTGGTGAATTACCTATATAATGCCACTGCATTTTCGCAAGCTAAACATTGTAGTTTGAGCTGTTAAACATCTTCTTTTTATTTGCTCCAATGACCTGGATTGGCAACGATTGCTAAAATTCATCCTTTTCCCTCCCAGAAAGAAGAATTTCAGCATACAGCATATACAACCAATGCATATGTTGTCTTAGGACCACTGTGGAAGCCAGCATTGCAAGGTAATGATTCTTTTTCTCGCAACATTCCATTTTACTTTATCATCATTTCATGAAAGTAATTGAGTACATGTAAAGGCACACGCCACTGTCTCCATTGTTGGCTTGTTGCTAAAAGGATTACAAAATTCTTGTGGATTATGGTGTGAACACGCTTTCACTATACAGGGAACAGACCGGTGAAGCTAACTAGTGCTATTCACTCTCAAGATAGTGGTGATAGATTCAAAAGTTCAAAGCGCAATCAGATGAGCAATTTGGAAGCTAAATTGGATGACCTGCGTAGAACCATCTCTTCTCGTAATGGGGGCATATTCCCGCATGCAGTTCTTTCCACGCAGCAAATTTCCCTGCTAAACTGCCATGCACCAACCACTATTGCCGAGGTAAATCTTGGTTTAACTTCTTTTCCTTGTTATTGCAAGTGCATCTCCAACATGTGTATTTTTTTTTAACTTGTGCAGCTAGAAAAGCTGATAGGGAAGGTAAAGACCGACAAGTACGGTAGTGACATCATTGAGGTGATGCGATCAGAAACTGGTGGTGGAAAGGACAGTGGTGAGAATGGAGCTAAGAGGCAAAAGAAAGATAAGGGTGTTGTTTTCGTTGAGAGTAGCGAGGAGGAAGGCTAGCATTACCATGGGTGAGTCAAGCTTGCATGCTCTGACAAGGTAGTATACATTTTGATTTGAGAGGGTATGCTAAGTAATGGTCTGGCTTGAAATGATTTTTCCGGTCATTTTCTGAAAAATAAATAGTTCTTTTTGGTTCGGTTTTGGGAATGGTTTCATTTGGATGGGCTGGAGTGGACAGATGAGAAATAGTTTGGTTTGGTTCAGGCTGTGGAAGAGAACGTTTTAGTTTGGTTCAGGCTGTGGAAGAGAATGTTTTAGTTTGGTCTTGGGCAGGCTGAAAGTTTTCGTTCTGAATTCCTTTCAACCCGTGGTTCCTGTTAGTCCCATAGTTTTCTGCTGGTTCACCGACCGAGCCAGAGCGGCCAAGCACTCTCCACCTCCACATTCAGCGTGTTCTGCTTGGCAGTGTCATCTTCTGGCCCTCCACTCCTATGTCATCTGGTTCTGGCTGGCGGCGTGTACCCAACATCTTCTGGTAGGCCATACTTGTTCAACATTGGTTGATATGATTTACTGGACATGCTCACCTCGACAAACCTGAGCAAGAGACTTCGTTCGTAATCGTCCCCTTCATCCTCAGCTCACATCATATGGATTAGTGCTCTCTGACTGCTCCGTGTGGATTGAACTGGACGTATATGTGTGGCATATCTTCATAAGCTAGTTTGCATGCTGAATTCGTAAGAAACAGGGATGTATAATAATTCTCCAAAAGGTAGTCAACTCCCATATTTAGTTCTGATATGGGATTGTGAACTCGGATAAGTTCTTCTTGACATGATCTTTCTCCAGATGAAAAATTGGTATCTTGATGGTATTATCCTATTTGTAATTCTTGTGGTGGTCAGAACTCAGAAGTGTAGTTCTTGATGCTACTATGAGCTCTTAGATCTTCCATGGCGTCTCTTACTGGAAACTCTGGAGATTTTCAATTGATTGAGCTTGTTTCCATACAGTATGAGGCTTATATTAGTCGGGCCTTCTAGTTTTGTCTCCTCTGGCAGTAGACATTTGTTAACTGAAACTCTGCATTCATGATTTGTAGTAAGCTAATTCAAGAGAGTTGCATTGCTTGCTAGTGCATTATGCCATTGTTCTTCCTGTTGTTGTAGCTGAAACAAACTTTCCCAGTGGAGAATATCCGCACGGCGCACCTCATTGTTTCTATCCTTATTTTCCGTACTAGGCTTACTTTCTATTTATCAGATCACTTGATGTTTCAGGTGGGAGAGTGTTTAAACAAACAATCCTAGAGAAGTTGAACGGAAGTAAGCAATATTATCAAATGAGGACGAATGACTGACAAGACGACAGTAGATTTTACTGAGCTGCTTACCAGGAAGATAAGACGGTGACCAAAAGGGTGTAGAAAGATGGAGCCTCTGCTCACACCAATTGGAGTGAAGCTGTAAAACCCTACGAGGATTATGGTAACGAAGCAGATATGTTAGTGTGACTTGACTAGTTGTGGTTGGCTGAAATATAACATTTTTTGTTGCTATTACCATTTTTGTGGCTCAAGAATATTTGATTCTTTAAGAGAATATACTGCTGATCTGTAGTGCACCTGAATGTTTTGAACTCCACATTTTGGCCATAAAATGAGGAAGGTTGTGGCTACATGACTGGGGCAAGACGTGCTTTTTAGCCTTTAAGTTGTAGTCCTGTTCGAAAGGTGGGGCTGTGGCAGAACATTGAATATAAGCCCTTGGATTGGATCGCAGACCACGAAAGCAATATCAACTCTTAGATTTTATTAGATGGATTGTAACTAAAGCAAACTCTGGTAATCCGAATTGTACAGTGGCATTTCACGGGTTTTTATGGTCATCCGAATTGGAGTGATCGTATTTTGTCTTGGGATGATATTCGCAATTTGCATAATAAGGGCGACCACCCTTGGGTGCTTTTGGAATATTTTAATGAAATTTTACTTTCTTCAGCCTGGGATGATACTCACAATTTGCATAATAAGGGCGACCACCCCTGGGTGCTGTTGGGGGATTTTAATGAAATTTTACTTTCTTCGGAGGAGGGTGGTAACGCACGACCGAATGCAATGATGAGGGATTTTCGTGATTGTTTGGGAGAGTGCGGTCTGGAAGATATGGGTTGTATTGGCGATCTTTTCACTTGAAAGAGAGGCGAAATTAGGGAGATACTTGATCGTGCGGTTTGTAATGTGGGTTGGGTGAATAAATTTCCTCAGGCTGCGGTCATAAATGAAGAACATTGACACTCTGATCATCGTCCCCTTATTTTGAACACATAATATTTGGATGGCAATATATTTAATCGCCCAATGAGCTGAGTGAAACAGTTTGAAGCTCGATGGCTCCAAGAAGAGACAGTTGTAGAAATTGTACGTACAGCTTGGGACAAAGCGAAGATGTTGAGCGTACCCGGGCGGTGCATGCGGATTTGCATACTTGGGACCGTGATATTCTGAAGGGACCGAAAAAAAGAATTAATAAACTCAAAAAAATTTAGAAAAGCGGGGATCTATGAATGCAGATTCCCAAGCGCGACAAAAGGAGATTCTTGTCCTTATTGAAAATCTTCTAGAGCAAGAAGAGATCTACTAGCTACAACGTGGCCGTGCGAATTGGCTATTGCATGGTGACCGCAACACCTCTTTTTTCCATAATGCAGCAACGGTTAGAAAGAAGAAAATTTAGATTAAAAAATTACTTGATGACAATGGTGTTTGGGTGCAAGACACGGAGATGAAGAATCACATTACGGGGTATTTTTCTAAACTTTTTACCTCAGAAGTTACCCAACCAAACCCGGAGGTTCTATCTCTTGTCCAAAGGAAAGTGACAGATGAAATGAATAATGTTCTTGTCGCCCCCTATACGGCAGAGGAGGTTCGGAAAGCCCTTTTCGATATTGGTGATCTAAAAGCGTCGGGCCCAGATGGCCTCCATGCTATTTTTCACAAAAGATTTTGGTCTATGTTGGGGGAGGATCTAATCGAAGAGGTACTCCGGGCTGTGAATACATGTTCTATACCCGATGGTTGAAATGATACTGCAATTGTAATGATCTCAAAGGTTAACTCTCCGAAAAAGGTAACTGAGTTTAGACCAATCAGTTTGTGCAATGTGGTGTATAAGGTTATTTCAAAAATGATTGCTGCTGGTTTGAAGATATTTCTATCAGATATTATCAGCCCAACTCAGAGTGCGTTTGTGCCTTGGAGAATGATTACAGACAATATTTTAGAGGCATATGAATGCTTCCATAGAATAAAAAAGAAAAGGGCTGGTAAAGAGGGTCTGTGTGCCATCAAATTGGACATGCACAAAGCATATGACCGAGTGGAGTGGTCTTTTTTGGAGCAAATTATGTTGAAACTGGGTTTTCAAGAGAACTGGGTGAAGTTAATTATGCAATGTGTATCCTCCGTGGAGTACCGAGTCCGCTTTAATTCTGAAGAAACTGAGAGTTTTAAACCTACTAGAGGATTGAGGCAGGGAGATCCTCTCTCTCCATATTTATTCTAGTTATGTACAGAGGGCCTGACTGCTCTCTTAGCTAATGAGGAGGACAATGGAAATATTTCCGGAATAAAGGTTAGCAGAGATGGCCCATCAATTTCAAATCTTCTCTTTGCTGATGACTCTTTGATCCTTATGCCAGCCAATGCTATGAATGCGGAGGCATTGAAATCAGTTTTGGATTCTTATTGTGCCTCCTCGGGGCAAAGGGTGAGCGTTGAAAAATCCAGCATATTTTTTAGTCCCAATACAAAAGTGAAAGATAAGGCGCAAATTTGTACAATTCTGAATATTATGACTGAAGCCCTTAATGATAAATATCTGGGTTTGCCTGCAAATGTGGGTGTGGATAAAAGTGATTGTTTTCAATTTCTAATTGATCGAAATATTATGAAAATTAGTGGATGGAAAGAAAAATTGCTATCTGCTTGAGGGAAGGAAATTTTTCTCAAATCTGTTGTACAAGCTATCCCAACCTATGCCATGTCCGTCTTTAAAATTCCTAATTTTTTTGCAAAGGAATCAGTGACGCGATGTTGTAGTTTTGGTGGTGTGACGAGGACAATCAGAAGAGGATGCATTGGATGGTGTGGTGGAAGATATGTGTCCCAAAAGACCAAGGAGGTATGGGCATCCAAGATATACACTGTTTCAATCTGGCTTTGTAAGCAAAACAAGCGTGTCGTTTTCTTGATAATCCCGATTCATTATGTGCCACTATTTTGAGAGCTAAATATTTCCCTGATGGCGATCTGATGAATGCAAGTCTAAAAAAGGGTTCCTCTTTTACTTGGAAAAGCATTATGGCGGGAGTTAACTCCCTGAAAAATGGTTATATCTGGAGAGTTGGAAATGAACAAAATATTGATATTTGGAGAGATGCATGGATCCCAAACTGTGTGAATAGGAAAATTATTACTCATAGAAGAGGGCATCTTCTGTCAAAGGTTTCTGATCTCATTGATCCAAACACAATTTTTTGGGATGAGGATTTGGTGAGACAAACGTTGTGGCCAATTGACGTTCAGAGGGTGCTCGCAATTCCCCTACCTATACATAATATGTCTGATTTCATCGCTTGGAGCTATACAAAAAATGGTTTGTTCACTGTTCGATCGGCTTATTTGGAGGAATGGAACTAGCAACACGAGAGGAAATTGCAATATACAAATGGTATGGGTAGAACCAATGTAAACCCTATTTGGGATAAGATTTGGAATTTTTCTTGCCTGGCAAAGGTAATTTTTTTCATTTGGCATACGTTGCATGGAACCCTCCCATGTTGTGTTACGCTTGCTAATAGACACATGAAAGTTTTGCCCATCTGCCCATCATGCTCGAATGGGCCAGAAGATAAAAAACACGTGTTGTTTCTGTGTCAGAAGGCAAAACAGGTTTGAGATAAATTGAGGATGGACAAGGTGATTAATAAAGCTTGTGCTATTGATCGTGCAAGAGAGGCAGTACTAGAATTTTTACTTCTTATGTCAGAGCAAGAATTATCTATATTGGGCCTCCAAAATGAACGTGAATTGATCGCTATAACAGCTTGGTATTTATGGTGGAATAGACGTAAACTGGTTCATGAAGGAAAATTCTGAGATGCGTACTAAACTTCGATGGGGGCTCGTGCTATAACGACAAACTATGTTAATGCCCACTCCCCTAAAGCAAGTAGTAAAACAGGGGGTGGTGCAGACCTCCTATGAGTTTTGTTAAGCTGAATGTTGATGCCTCTTTTGATCATGATCTGCTTAGGGGCACAGCTAGGATTGTCCTCAGAGATGAGAAAGGAAGATTCATTGTTGGCGGAAATTGGAAGATTGATTGGTGTGTTGATGTATTGACAGCAGAATCTTTGGCTCTAAGGTTTGGTTTATCTCTTGCACAAAAGGCGGGATGCAATCGCCTTGTTATTAACTCTGACAATATTGAAGTGATTGACACAATGAAGAATGGAGGACAATCTGCGGGAGAGGCGGCGGCTGTGTTCGATGATTGTTATTATATGGCATGTGATTTTCCTCTTACTAGGTTTGAACACTGTAATAGGGAAGCAAATAAGATTGCTCATGAACTTGCTAGGTTAGCGAAATTTTTCGTGACAAGGGATTGGTTTGAGGAGCCCATGGATAATATTGTACCTTTGCTTATTGACGATGTAACCATTATTTCTAATAAGTAAAGTTGATGTTTTCTTTCAAAAAAAAGAAGAAGCAAACTCTGGTATTCTTTCTCCTTCTAATAGAATGGGAAGAACTCCTGCCGGCCATTCAAAAAAGAAACTAGATAGCTACATTCATCCGAAACATTCCACAAACATCTTAAACATGTTCAGTTTCCAAAAAATACTTCACATGCATTTCTCGCAAAATTTAATTATTTCAAATCCAATTCATAAATTTTGTGCACACATTTCAATTATTTCAATCAACTTTAAAAATGTTCCACATGCACTTCACACAAATTTCAAGTATTTCAGACACATTTCAACAAGTTTCAATTATAACAATCAATTTGAAAAATATTTCACAGGCATTTCACAACAATTTCAAATATATTTTAATCAATTTAAATTATAGCAATCCATTTCAACATTATTTTCACACACATTTCACAACAGTTTCAAACATATTTTTAAAAGATATGAACTTGTATTTCAGATTCTGAAACAATTTGTGAACATTATTTTGAATTTTTGAAGTCCATCAAAAAATCATTTAAAAATATATTTATAATTTATTGATATAATGTATTTTTTTGATGTTTTTACCAGTAACTCTAAGATTATCCATTCAAAAATTGAGCATTGTATAGAGTCCAGGCGATTAGGGATTCTTGCCTCCCGTCAGAGCCGCTACCGATCTACCTCGTCTCCTAGGACCCCAAGGCCATGGAGGCACGATGGATCCCGATCTTTACTGGTGGGATGGCTCCTGCTCCGTTGTTAGGTGTTTGTTTGTGCTTCGTTAGGGTTTGTGTCCTCATCAGAAACGCGAGGCGGCAGCCGCTCCCTGAAGATGGAATACGGTCCTCCCCGCCTAGCCCCCTTCCTGGCTGTGTGTCTAGCATTGTCGGAAAGCGTGTGGAGGTGCGTCTTTGGTGGATCCCGCGGAATTCTTATCTTTCACAGATCTGCTTGGATCTGGTCTTCGTTCATCTGTGTTCGTGTGTCTACAGGTTGGATCCTTCTGATCTATGCTTCTCTTCATCGACGACGGTTGTAGTTCTGGTGCGATGATCTTATGGGGCCTTAGCACGACGACTTCCCAAGTGTCTACTACAACAAGTCTTGACCAGCTCCAATGAGGGAGGGGCAATGATGACAGCACGCCTTCGGCTTGCTCAAGTGCTTGTAGTCGTCGCTAGATGGTCTTTGGACCTGCATGCAATATTTGTTACATCTTATGTTCTTTGTACTGCCTTGACAGTTGATGAATAGATCAGAAGTTTTTTCTGCAAAAAAGAGAAGAAAATTGAGCATTGTCCTCGCCATGTCTTCTTTTCCCATACTTTTGGTGTTCACATAGTCCCGATAGGGGCAAATCCTTAGAATCAGTGCCTCAAGTTGAACCGACTATGGTATTTTTTTCTTCTTACCATCCTAGTGCTCCCACGACTTAGCACATGGTTTTTGTAGGATCGCAAGTAGGTCTAGAGGGGGGGGGGGTGATTAGACTACTTAACCAAATAAAAATTTAACCTTTTCCCAATTTTAGTTCTTGGCAAGTTTTAGCAATTCACACAAGTCAAGTAACACCCTACACATGCAAGTCTAGATAGTAGGCAGCGGAAAGTAAAGACTTTGCATATGAACGTAAAGGAGGTATCGGAGAAATCAAACGCAGTGAAGACACGGTGATTTTTGGCGTGGTTCCGATAGGTGGTGCTATTGTACGTCCACGTTGATGGAGACTTCAACCCACGGAGGGTAACGGCTGCGCGAGTCCATAGAGGGCTCCACCCACAAAGGGTCCACGAAGAAGCAACCTTGTCTATGCCATCATGGCTTACGTCCACGAAGGACTAGCCTCACTTGGGGCAGATCTTCACAAAGTAGGCGATCTCCTTACCCTTACAAACTCCTTGGTTCAACTCCACAAGATTTGGAGGCTCCCAAGTGACACCTAACGAATCTAGGAGACAACACTCTCCAAAAGGTAATAGATGTTGTTGTTGATGATGAACTCCTTGCTCTTGTGCTTCAAAAGATAGTCTCCTCAACACTTAATCACTCTCTCATAGATTTGGCATGGTAGTAGGAGAAGGATTGAACTGGAAAGCAACTTGAGAAGGCTAGAAATCAAGGATCAAATGGTTGGAGTGGAATCCCTTGATCTCAACACAAGTGTAGGTGGTTCTCTCTCAGAAAATGGATATGGAAAGTGGTGGCTTCGTCCTGGTTGCTCTCACTGAGAGTAGGTGGTGTGGGTGGGGTATATATAGCCTTCACCAAAAATCTAACCGTACACACCTTTATGCACAACTCGGTGGGACCGAGTGAAAAACTCGGTGAGACCGATTAGTGCAAAAGGTTTGAACTTCAGACGTTTTGGTGGGACCAGATGAATCCACTCGATGGGATCGATTTGAGATGACCTAAGCACTATCAACGTTTCGGTAATTCCGATCGGTTTCACTTGGTAATCCTGATGAAGTCGATGGGTTACAGAAAGTTTGCCAGTGCACTTCAGTGGGACCAAATGTCATCTCGGTGAGACCGAGTTTCTAGGGTTTAGGCAGTGGCTCTGTCAAGTGTATCACGGTGGGTATGGGTGTATGTGTATCGGTGGGTCCGAGATGAACTTTAGGGTTTTGGACAGATTGGAATGTGAGGGTGTGGCTGAGGGTTTTGGAGCAATATCTCCAAGCACTTGAGCAAATGACTCATAATCAAAACCTCATCCCCTTTTAATAGTATTGACTTTCCTATGGACTCAATGTGATCTTGGATCACTTAACCAAAAATGTAGAGTCTTAGAGCTTTTTCCAATCCATGTTCTTTGCATTTTGAGGGGTCCACATTCACATCACCTTGCTATACCTATATTGAACTTTCCTAAAATAATCTTTGAATATGCATTAGTTCAAGGATGTATATGTTGTTATGAATTACGAAAACCACCCGGGGATTAGTTGCACTTTCAATCCCCCCCTTTTGGTAATTGATGACAACATATTGATCAAAGCTTCGACATAGGATATAATAATTGAATAATATCGTCGCTTTGAGAAGTATGTGATAAGCAAGAGCTCTCCCTAAATTTGTGCATTATTTGAGATTTGCGTTTGAATGCAAATGCACAATGATTAGGATCATGGGTGACTCTTCCATGCCACATACATCTTGGTGGAGCGCACAGAAGATTATGAATGGAATACATTAAGCACTCATCACCAAACAAACAAGTGAATGATCATAACAATAATCTTATATGATAGATAGATAGATAGCATGCAAAGAAAATAAGTACGGTATGATCACACACAAGCATAACATAGCGTAGTCTTACAAACCATCACACCAACAGTAACTCAAGTATCTCAAAGGAGAATCAAATCAGAAAAAACAAGCAAAAACAAAAGACACGCTCTCTCGAAGCCCTATTGATCTAGATAATTCTCCCCCTTTGGCAACAAGTTACCAAAAAGTTTGAATGATCTAGAGCTAAACGTCGCTCTAGGCTCGATCCTTGGCAGATGGCGATGAAGTCCTCTGGCTTGCAGCTCTGGTGTGGGTCGATGGAGTGGAGAGAAGTGCGTCTGCGAATGCTTCGGAAGACGTCTGTTGGACATGAGGTGTAGACACTGGTGGTGCAACAGTAGGAGCAGTAGCTGGAGCAGGCTCTGTGGTAACAACAACTGCAGCCGATCTGGGCATAGTCTGGAACTGAGTCATAGTAGGAGGTGGTGTATCATCAGAATCACTGCTCTGTCTGGCCTCAGTATCTTTCTTGAGACTCTCTAGGTCAGTTACCATCTCAGTCACCTTGACATCCAGAGCATAGAATTTATCTTCCATAATCCTCTCTAGGCTCTTCTGGTTCTTCACAAGGTTAGCTAAGCCTTGCTCAATCCGCTGAGTAACTCAAAGAAGATATAACATCTTATCTGTCTTCGTCTTGGGCATCTGTGCTGAAGATGTACTGGGTCCAACAGAACTTGCAGCTCTAGCAGTCTCTACCTGTGCCTGTGCATCAGCAGAGGTGGGATGCGAAGGCTCCATGGTGACTGTGCAGTCCTCCATCTCTGGCTGAAGCGGCAAGTGCTGGCAGTCAAGCAGATAGACATTGATACCAACCTTAGAGTTGATAAGCATCTAGATATGAGGTGCAAATCCACAAGAGCGCTTCTGATCTGTAGCTGTCCTCTTTACTGTCTCAACGATAAGATCCATGACCCTGAACCTAGTGAATCTGTCAATGTGATGCAACATGATAGAGTATCCATGAACCATCTTCTCATCTCCTGACTTGGGCAAAAGAGTGTGCCTCAAGATGATGTTGATAGTAGTAAGACCTGGCAAGAGGTAGTACATGGATCCCAGCTTATGTTTTTCAACGTACTCTGGAGGGATAGCCGTATACATGTCCTTCATGGAGTTGTGATCCATGCGGGACTCGCCATAAACATACCTGGCAAGAGGTAGTACATGGATCCCAGCTTATGTTTTTCGACGTACTCTGGAGGGATAGCCGTATACATGTCCTTCATGGAGTTGTGATCCATGCGGGACTCGCCATAAACATCCAAATAGTTCTCTCCATCCTTAGGAACACCAATCAGTTCAGCCCATTCTTCAATAGAAGATTCATACCTGACTCCCTCTGACATCCAACGAATCTTACCATCCGGGTAGAAGTGTGCAGCTGAATAGAATTGCATAATGAGCTCATCATTCCACGCAGCCATCTTAGTACCAATGAACTCATCAAGCTCTAGAGTCTTGAAGTTGTCGTGCACATTTGGGAAGTTGTCGGGATGAGCATCTATGTACTCCCAATCTACCCATCTCATATCACTGACTGCCGGGCTCTTGTCAAGAAGAACAATCTCGTAAAAGTTCTGTTGCTCCCTGGTGTGGAAACGGTAGTGCATGGCAGTCCTCCTCCTGATAGCATAAGGATCTGAGGTTCTCCATCTCCTCAATCCCTTGTCCTTCCTCTCCTTCATGTTCTCTTCCTCTGGATGAGTGTCATCGTGAGCTGGCAGGAACGGTCTAAGTTTCTTGAGATGCAATGGGGCTTCATCATCATCTACTCTTTCTGGCACTGGAGCCTTGTTCTTCTGTGATGCTACAATATTTGTTGTGGTCTTGCCTTTGGCCTTTGCAACTGTCAGCAGGGGGTGCCTTCTTAGGCATAGCATCAGCCATAAGCTTTCTCCGCTTGGGAGGTGGTGACTTGGCAGCAGGCTCTTCCTCCTCTTCCTCTTCTGCAGCAGGCTCATCAATTCTCATAGATGATCTCCTGAATGTAACATGAGCTGTCCACTTTCTCTCTCTTTTCTTAGCTGGCTTCTTGGGCATAGATTTGGGTTGCCCTGCAGTTGTGTGAGTCAAAGTGATGCCTCTCTTGGCAGCTGTAGAAGTAGACACCTTTTGTGCAACAACCCTTTCCTTCTCTGAGGGACCCTACTCTTTGCTTACTACCTTCCTCTTGGAAGTAGCATCATCTGGAATGAAGTCAGAATCTTCCTCATCGGAATTCTTCTTCTTCCTGGCATGTGTAGCAGCTGGTGGCAAACCATGGGGACTAGGAGTACATGGATATGAATTGGAGCTGCTTTCTGGACATGTGCCTGCGTTGAGGTCAACATCCTCTTCCATCATGTTCTGACTGTCATCTAATCCTGACATCCTGCTCAACTAAACCTTTGAATAGAATAGATGGGGCAGAGTAGATGAGAATCACAAAATGCAGATGTTTTTGAAAAAAAAAAGAGTTCAAACTTCAAGTTTAGGTTTTCACAGTATGCAGTTCGGTCTCACCGATAGACTCCTTTTGAAAATTCCGAGGCAACAACAGAAACTAGGTCACACATTTTCGGTGGCACCGATTGTGTGACTCGGTCTCTCCGAGGTGCACATGGGATTTCAGAAAGACAGTTCGGTCACACCGAGTGAGTATGTTTCGACCAGACCAAAATGTACTCAGTGCAATGGCCAAAGCCAACTCGGTGGTACCAAAATGTATCTACCCGGTCAGTCCAAAATGAATACGGCGGAAACCTAACCCTAAAATTTTTGCTCAACCCTAAAATCTAGGAACTTTTAGGTAGTGGAATCATGTGAACTATAGGAAGGTAATGCTCGGGTTCTTGTGCTGAAAATCAGAGTTTGGGAAGCACAAGAAGATCGAATCGTACCCTAGCTTGGTGATAATCCTCTACGGCGGCGACGACGGGTGAGATTGTCGATGACGGCGATGGATTCCACACGCGAGAGCTCGCGGGAGACAACGGCGATGACCCGGTGATCTTGGTGACGACAGAGGCGAGTTGCGAGAGTGATTCATTTGAAGTAATTTTCAAGTGAACCGTCCGCGGAGTATATATACTCGCACACCGTCGGCCAGTCCAATCAAAATGACTCGGTGGCTCCGAGACATGTAACTGCTAGGGACAGTGTGTTTCGGTGGCACCGAACGATTTCAGTCGGTCTGTCTGAGGGCACTAACACAGATCAGTCTAAGCGCATCGGTTGGACCAAAAGGGAACGAGTCGGTCAGACCGAAGTACACTTAGAAGGTTTTAAAGTTCGGCCCTAATCAGATCGGTGGCTCCGAGTTCTCCTCACCCGGAGGGTCCGAATTAGCACTTGTTCAAACTTTGTGATTAGTGGGAATGAATTTGAGACAAGATGAGATAGATAACTAGAGAAGGTTCTTAGGCATCCTTGTCCATCCAATTGGCCAAAAGATCCAAATCAACCAAACAACAATTGGATGTCCTCGAATGGGAAAATATGCATTGCAACATGCCCACACAATAAAATTGCAAATAAAATATGTCAAACATGCACAATCAATTTTAGAATCTATCAAGCAATGGTCGATGACAAAGTCATCTATATATGAGTATATTGACTTAGGAGCCAAATGAGAACATTTGATCATAGGTCATACTCATCGTTTAAGCACAAGTGGGGTTGCCACTTATATATAAAGCATTAATGTGTTCACACCATTAGAGTTGCTTTAGCTCAAGTCTTAGAGCAAAGCTCCCCCTAGATATGAGACCCCCCCTAAGAGGGATGAACTAACCTTGGGTTTTGTCGTTGAAGACTTCATGTAGATGTTGTAGTTGTGGATGCTCAATGTTGATGTAGATAATCAAGAATTGGGAGCTATCCTTAGGATTTGTAGCACTTTCAATACCTACATGGGTTAGTCCCACAAGGAACAATAAGGATATGATGATGTCCATGAATGCATTGAATACCTTGTCCCTTGTCTTACCAACAAGAGGGTTTGTGACTCCATGAACTAGTGCATGATGTTGAAGTTGTTTGCACAAGTTCTTGCCATAAATGAATATGAGTGAAGTTTGTTGGCGTAAGTCACCTCAAGAACTCTCTAGTTCTTCTTCTTTGGGACCCACATCAACTTGATGGGAATCCTTGGAGTTGTACTTGTACTTGATGAAGTGGAACTTGAGGTAGTCTTCGGGACCCACTTGACCAAAGCTTGAGGTGGTTCTTCATATGAGTCAATCTCCTCTTGAAGCTTGTCCTTGCCTTTTAGCTTGTGGTCTTGTGGTGGAAGATCATCTTGAGCTTGTGTTCCCTTAAAAGAAGTAGGATCATACTTCTCCGTTTGGGGAACAAACTTCATCTTGGGGTATTGATCTTCTTCCCACTCAACTCCATTGGCATTGAACTTTCGTTCAAAACCAACACCTTGGTTCTTCCGATGCCATCCTTGCTTGCACATGGTTTCATCAAATTGCTTACTCCCGGCAAGGATCTTGTAGACACCCTTTTCTATAATTCCTTTCAATAAATCATTTTCTTGCTCAAGTGTAACTTGGCTAAGAGAATCATTAGTGGAATCAATAGAACTACTAGAAGCAACATCATGGGATTTAACATTTTTATTGTTGCTACTAGAAATAGAACCTTTCTTGCTCTTGCTACTAGATTGCTTAGATTTAACTTGTGGCATCAAAGTAGACAACAGGAGTCGTGTGGCAATGTAAGAGGAACTCTTCTTTCGAAGATCGTCATTGATAGCTTTTAGAAACTCATGCTCTTGCTCTAAATTTAGCTTCTCGAAGCGTAGCTTCTCATGAGTTCTTAGGAGCTTACTATGACTGTTGGGACCGAGAGTATATCGACCAGAGGGGGGGGTGAATGGGAGATTCAAAAATTCTTTCGAATGTTTGAATAGAACCCAATCACGACAGTGGAATAAGTTCTGATAACTGAATGCTAATCATGCACTTCAGTGAGGAGCAAATCTTTCGAGGAAAGAGGCGATAATTGTTTGAGCATAATAGATCACAGGCTTGACTACTACGATGGTGATGTAGGCTATTAGATGAAGTAGCATGGGAAGACATGACAACAGAGTAACGAACGAAATGCTAACAAGTTATACAGGAAAGACTACGAATGAAACACGAGCTAAACTGAAGATATAATACAAGATCAAGTAAATCGATCGACACAGAGCACAAAAGTAAACTGCTGAAGGAAATGCAGTAAGGAAAAGTGAACCAGTGGTGCTCGATGGCGACAGATGGATTTGGTAGAGCAGTTCGCCCTTCCGCCAAAGGACTACGTTTGGTTGGAGGGACTTGTGATTGAACACAGGAGCAAACCTCTCTCCATCCTATTCTCCTTCAACTCGGAGCTGATCAGACTCCAGTTGATTTCACTCATGGTAGATACTTGTCGACGATCTCCAAACCTTCGACAGACTTCTTCGCAAACCACAATGACTCTTGGTTGCTGAAGACTTTGCTCGGTGAAGACAACAACTCTTTGTCACTCGAGCCGACACCTATCCGTCTAGAGAGTGTGCAGCTCTCAAGAGTAATAGGTACAAGAACCCTAACTCAGATCTACTGTGATGCTCAACCACTGTCTAAGTTTTGGCTCTTGATTTTCTCTCAGTGGATTTTAAACTCAAATCTCTCAGAGAGGGGATGCTCAATTAATCTTCTCAGAAATCTTAAGTGGAGCAGCCCACGAACAACGTTGGAGCGGGGTGGCTGTTTATAGCCGCAACCTTCCCTGATGGGAAATGACTAAATTGGACATGCAGATCAGCCAATGGCCGAACGACACGATTCCAACGGTCGGAAATTGAGCACAATGGTAACATTCTTTGCGGAGCAAGAAACGCTAACTCCTCAGTTTGAAAGATATCTCCTGCAGCACCGAAGAACAACGTCTTCTGCTGACAGGTAATCATTTGAAGCATAAAGAGATTTCTCTCAGTCTTTCATAGGTTTCGGCTAAGCATCACAGTGGACCTAAGCTTCGAGAATCTATACCCCACTTAATATTACGGTGGTCCTATGACTCAAATAAGAGAAAGATGAGCAACGAAAACAAATACTACGACTTTGCTTCATCTTCAATCTTCTCGACTGCAGTCATTCTTCTTCGGACACACCGAATGAGAATTGCTTCACTTCGGCAATAATTTTAAGGGGTCAACTTCTTCACCACAATCTTCTCGCAAACATGTCTTCAATTGATGTATCTCATCCTTCTCTGCAACGTAGAAAGTCTTCGGTGAAGTTCCTCGAACTTGACACCGAATACAGCATTCTCCTTGGGCTTGCATGGACTATTTCTCTCTGTGTCCACTAGCAAACAAATCAGTCCATGCCTGTTTCTGGTAACAATCTCCAAAACACAAGGGGGCAAGACTTTGCACCAACAATGATCTTCTTGTTGAATTTCAGAGCTAACTTCAGAGTGTTTAGTTCTTTAGTCAAGCACTCAATTTCCCTCGTTGCATTGACAACTGTCTCATCTTGACTATCATGATTACTAGCAAGTTCATTATAGCTAACATCACTAGTTTTATCATTGAGCAAGTCATCATCACCTAGCAAATCATCCTCATCACTATTAAAGTCAATGAATTCGGGGTGTGATACCTTGGGGCCTTTAGCCATGAAGCATCTTCCAATTCCTTCATTTGGTGAATCAAATAGGTCATAGGAGTTGGAGGATACGAGAGCTAGTCCGGCAACACCTTCATCTTGAATATAGTCAGAGTTGGAGTGATAGCTTCTCTCAGATTGGTTGTCGGAGTCGGAGCTTGATATCCATTCACCAACATGAGCTTGGGTTCTTCTTCTTGAGTAGCTCTTGGTTGACTTGTCTTTCCTCTCCGAATCCTTGCTTCTCCGGGAAGGTCTTCATTCATATCGATCTTCTCTACTCCTTCTCTCTCTTCGAGGTGATTCATCTCTTCTACTCCTTCTTCTCGGTGACTCATCTCTTTTATTGAGAGGTGCCGTACACTCATTTGAGAAGTGTCCAGGTCTTCCATAATTGTAGCAATTTCGATCACGACTTGAAGATCTTTTCTCGTAATGTCTTGAGTTGGAGCTTCTCTCTTTGCCTCTATTCTTGTAGAATTTGTTGAAGTTCTTGACCATTAGGCTTATCTCTTCATTGGACACAAGCTTTCACTTGATGTTGTGGGAGCATCACTTGAAGCTTTGTAAGCACCACTAGACGTGTTGTGGAGCTCCTCTTTGTCCTTGAGTGACATCTCATGAGCGACAATCCTTCCAATGACTTCCGTGGGCTTGAGATCTTCGTAATTTGGCATCATTTGGATCAATATGCACTCGGAATCATACTTTCCATCCAAGGCTCTAAGGATCTTCTTGATGATGAATTTGTTGGTCATCTCTTCGCTTCCTAAGCCGGCAATCTCATTTGTGATGAGAGCGAGCCTAGAGTACATTTCCGCGACTCCTTCACCATCCTTCATCTTGAACTTGTCAAGTTGACTTTGGAGCACATCCAACTTGGATTCCTTGACGGACTCGGTACCTTCGTGCATATCAACCAAAGTATCCCAAATTTCCTTTGCATTCTCAAGGCGCTAATCTTGTTGAACTCCTCGGGGCACAAACCATTGAAGTGTCACATGCTTGAGCGTTGTATTGCAACATCTTCAATTCTTCCGCGGTTGCTTCACAATCCAATTCTTTTCCATTCTCAAAGAATTCACCTTGCAAGCCAACACGAACAACATCCCAAACGGCGGGGTTATGACCAAGAATATGCATTTTCATTTTATGCTTCCAACTAGCAAAGTTTGTACCATCAAAATGTGGACCTCTACGGTGGTAGTTTCCCTCACTAGACACCATAATCTCCTTTATGATTAAACCAATGCAATGGAGACCAAAGCTATGATACCACTTGTAGGATCACAAGTAGGTCTAGAGGGGGGGTGATTAGACTACTTGACCAAATAAAAACTTAACCTTTTCCAATTTTAGTTCTTGGCAAGTTTTAGCAATTCACACAAGTCAAGTAACACCCTACGCATGCAAGTCTAGATAGTAGGCAGCGGAAAGTAAAGACTTTGCATATGAACGTAAAGGAGGGATGGAGAAATCAAACATAATGAAGACACGGTCATTTTTGGCTTGGTTCCGATAGGTGGTGCTATCGTACGTCCACGTTGATGGAAACTTGAACCCACGGAGGGTAATGGCTACCTGAGTTCACGGAGGGCTCCACCCACAAAGGGTCCACGAAGAAGCAACCTTGTCTATGCCATCATGGCTTACGTCCACGAAGGACTAGCCTCACTCGGGGTAGATCTTCACGAAGTAGGTGATCTCCTTGCCCTTACAAACTCCTTGGTTCAACTCCACAAGATTTGGAGGCTCCCAAGTGACACCTAACGAATCTAGGAGACAGCACTCTCCAAAAGGTAATAGATGTTGTTGTTGAGATGAACTCCTTGCTCTTGTGCTTCAAAAGATAGTCTCCTCAACACTCAATCATTCTCTCATAGATTTGGCATGGTAGTAGGAGAAGGATTGAAGTGGAAAGCAACTCGAGGAGGCTAGAAATCAAGGATCAAATGGTTGAGTGGAATCCCTTGATCTCAACACAAGTGTAGGTGGTTCTCTCTCAGAAAATGGATATAGAAAGTGGTGGCTTCATCCTGGTTGCTCTCTCTGAGAGTAGGTGGTGTGTGTGGGGTATATATATATAGCCTTCACAAAAAATCTAACCGTTACACACCTTTATGCACAACTCGGTGGGACCGGGTGAAAAACTCGATGAGACCGATTAGTGCAAAGGTTTGAACTTCAGACGTTCCGGTGGGACCGGATGAATCCACTCGATGGGACCGATTTGAGATGACCTAAGCACTATCAACGTTTCAGTAATTCCGATCGATTTCACTCGGTAATTCCGGGATGAAGTCGATGGGTTACAGAAAGTTTTCCAGTGCACTTCGGTGGAACCAAATGTCATCTCGGTGAGACCGAGTTTCTAGTGTTTAGGCAGTGGCTCTGTCAAGTGTAACACGGTGGGTCCGGGTGTATGTGTGTCGGTGGGTCTGAGATGAACTTTAGGGTTTTGGATAGATTGGAATGTGAGGGTGTGGCTGAGGGTTTTGGAGCAATATCTTCAAGCACTTGAGCAAATGACTCATGATCAAAATCTCATCCCCTTTTAATAGTATTGGCTTTCCTATGGACTCAATGTGATCTTGGCCCACTTAACCAAAATGTAGAGTGTTGGAGCTTTTGCCAATCCATGTTCTTTGCAATTTGAGGGGTCCACATTCACATCACCTTGCTATACCTATATTGAACTTTCCTGAAATAATCTTTGAATAGGCATTAGTTTAAGGATGTATATGTTGTTATGAATTACCAAAACCACCCGGGGATTAGTTGCACTTTCAGTTTTCTGTATCACTAAATCAGGGTAGATATGTTTGGCTAGTTGAGCCTCAAGATGTTGTAAGTATTCCTTGGAACATTGATCAAATAAAGTACATCAATTACCCCTAAAAACATGGCTTTATTTGTTCTAAGATTATTTAGCATCATGTTTTGATCAACACTGGCATTGCTCTTGCAATATGTCACACTTTCAAGATGTCTTCACGCTACAGCCACAAGCCCTAAGGAAGCTTGAGAGGCATCAGGATGCCACTGTATTCGCGAGGGGCAACACCGTCAACATGGTGGAGCTATGAGAGGTGGCACACAAGGCCAATCGAGGCGATACCGTTAGGAACGAAGATGCATGGAGGAACGCTGAAAGTTCGGCGGCAATGGGCAACGTCTTGGAGCACAAGAAGTTTGGAACTAGCATGGCAAGCGTGATGGGCGGAGGTGATGGAGTGGAGCAGTGTTCAGAGGTTCGGAGGGGGGGGGAGGATAAAAGCTTCTCTAATAACCTAAAAAAAACTCCCCCTACAAGTTGAACTGACTATGGTATTGGGACAAATGTGTTGCTGTAGCAAATCCCCAATACCACTTTCCCTATACTTAGCTTGACATATATACCCCACCTTTCAGTGCCTTCTCTCTCTCTCTCTCTCTCTCTCTCTCTCTCTTTCCCTCTCTCTCTCTCCCTCTCTCTCTCCCTCTCTCTCTCTCCCCCCCCCCCCTCTCTCTCTCTCTCTCTCTCTCTCTCTCACGGAAGACACCGGTGGCAGAGCTCTGGTGACAGGGTGGTGATGAGGACATGGCTACCTTGGATACAACAAAAAATATTGCATACATGCATATTTATGAGGTGATTTCTAGTAAAAATTATGTAATAATTTATTTATGTTATCCAGGATAAAAAATACTTCACCTATTTTTATTTCATGTCTAATTGCAGGATTATTGGACACCTATACAGACCACATGTGATAAAAAAGCAAAGGGACATGATTAGGTGTTGTACAAGAAGTTCTCCAACGTTACTTTGGGCCCAAGAGAAGTTATAGTCCAAATTATTCATGTTCTAGACTCAGATTTGGACTGCACAACCATACCTGAATTCAAACACTTACAAATTTTGAATACGGACTCTGCATTGGATGAATTTTTTTAAAATCTTATCTCGTGGACTTTCCAACACAACTGAATTCACCTTCAAATTCACCCCGAGCGTGAAGACAAAGCAAAAACGGTGCGACGCTGCTGCAGAATCCGAGTCAAAATCCAAGTCAAAAGGTGATGTGTCATCTCCACTTGGGCCCATGGGCCTTGTACGGCCTAGGGTTAGGTTTTGGCTGCCTTGGGACGTGCATCCACCCCCTTGGCCGCCACCCCTTAGTCCTATATAAGTATATCAACCCCTTTGCGTTCTCTTTGGGTTTTGTTTAGTTAAAAGTTAATGATTGCAACTTCGTGTACTTCGTTTGTGTCCAACGACCATTCCAAGGCCGCTTTGGGAACCCCACTTTATCAATACTTCGTCTATATTTGCAATATTCAGATTGCTTTTATCATATTCTTGCTCGTTCTTTGGTTGCTTGTAGGAATAGACCTTCGTGGTCAGGGTGATCGTGCTGCCGACATCGACAGTAACCTCTGGGAGATTGGTTTAGCAATTTCTAAGGCACAAGATTGTCGCATGTTGTAGTCGGATGATCAGAGTCTTCTCCACCAAATCGATAGCTATCTCTCGTCGGAAGATCAGGACACACCCTTCCCCTATCAGGTGGGGTGGGCCCTGGAGCGGGCGGAGCGGGGTTGTGGCAGCACGAATACGGCAACGGGCGACAATGAGGCGATGGTGGTGCGACAGTCCGAAGGCCGGAGGTGGCGGCGCGATGGTCCAATGAGCATTGATGGTGGTTTGGCTGTTATTGGCGGCGGCGCGATGGTCCAATGAGCATTGACGGTGGTTTGGCTGTTATTGGCGGCGGCGTGTTGATAGGACTTGTATTGGGAAATATATATGGGGAGATGCATCTTCCCCTCTATATAGGGGAGGATGGGTTGTTGTTTTTGTGCTCACAAAAAATAATGGGAATATGGAATCTACTGAAGCGTGTTTTTCGTGTGTAACACCCCAAATGATTAGCTACAGTGAACCCATGCTAATGGTGCCATGTCATCACAATTAATTTTACTAAACTTCACTCTGGTCCAAAACCAATTCCAATTCAAAATTCAAATAGCAAGGAAAAGTAAAACTTCTTCAATTAATTAAACAAAAGTGTTCATAATATTACAAATAATCCATAAGTAATTATGTTAAGAAAAACTACATCACCTAAATTACCAAAATGCCCCCATGAATTAAAAAAGTGGACCAACAACATTAAAATAAGCCATTTCAATTTAAATAAATAGTTAAACCATTCAAAATAAATTGGGACTTGGTGGGCTAGCTCAACACCTTGCCTACTATTTATGTGCCAAGTTTCATTTGCAACTAAATTCATTTAGTATAGAAAGAAATGCAAAACAGAAAAGAAATAAAGAAACAAAAAAAGAAAAAGAGAAAAGACTAAAACCTACTGTGCAACTGGGCTTTATGCAGCCACAGTGCACACGGCCCAGCCCGCGCCGGCCTTTTCTCCTACCTCTCACCAGGGAGAGGCAGAGGCCATGGCGTGGACGCCGCGCGGCCGCACGCCCACAGATGGCCACGCGCCGGCCATCTATCGGGTCCCCGTGAGGATAAGGACCACCCCCGAGCCCCCAGACAACCCTAGCATGCCACTCTTCCCCTCGCTCGCTCTCTCCCACCTCGGCCGAAATCGCCATGGTCGCGCCATAGTCATCTGTGTAGCCACCGTTGCCGCCTCGCCTCGCCATCGTGTCCCAAAGAAGCGCCGTCTTCCAGTACGTCACCTGCGACCACCCGTTGAGCTAGGCGACCCTGCAACGATCGCATCGTCATCATCTTCTTCCTTGGTCGCCGCCGCCGTTCCTCTTCGATCCGCAGCCGTGCTGCGCTACTAAGCTCCCTAATGAGCCCCCGTGTGCTCCTCGGTGAGCTCCACTCGCTTCCCCTCTCTCTGCTGCTCAAGCTACTGTTGCTGCTGGCCGCTACCGTTGTTGCTGCTCTCGACGCCGCTGTAGAGCTCACCGCCGCGGCCACCGCACGCACAACTCGCGCCCGAGCTACGTGTTGAAGTCCTGGGCTCCCCAGGAGGCCAATGAGCCTGCCAGCACCGCACGCCGTGCCCTCTGGCATCGAAACCATCCACCCCGAGCTCTGGCCGCCGCTGTCGTTGCTCCCCCAGCCTACCCTGCTGCTGCCACCGCCACAGATAGACGTGTGGCTCTACTTGCGTTCGATCTCGCCTTTCCATGCACCAAACCATCGCCAGAGCTGTGCTCCCGAGCACCTCTGCTGTCCTCTATACTCGCAGGCGTGCGCCAGTGGTTTAAACCACCGCCCGGGTCACTGATCCGAGGTCCCCGCCTGACTACTGATTAGTTTAGGTACTAATTACCCCCGCTAACCTCACTGATGTGTGGGTCCCGTAGCTAAATAATCCTTTTAATTATAACACATTACACTGACATATGGGCCCCACCCATTCTAATTAACCCCTTTGACTAATCTGAACGCCCTGGGTCATGACAGGTGGTCCCCACCAGCCCTGTTGACCAGTCAACGTGGACCAGTTGACTGCTGACTGGGCAGTCAACTGGCCCCACTATCAGCCCCTGTTGCAAATAACTGGGTACCCTTCTGTGTACCCATAGCAATTAAATAATAAATGATTTTCGAATTAAATTAAACCCAGAAATTCTAGAAAATCAATAAAACTTTGGAAATTCATATAAAATAAACCGTAACTCGGATGAAAATAATTTATATATGAAAGCTGCTCAAAAAAATATAACGAATCCGAATATGCCATCCACATATCTATCAAACCCCTCTAACATAATGAACCTGGACACTTTGCATCAGGATCATCTGATCAAAAATACCTAGAGCTGGGAAAATATTACCTGATATTTTCCCTTTTCTTTTAAAATGTCTAGGGATGTATTAGGGCATATCACCATCACATTTTGACATGACATGCATTGTGCTGCATTTGATTGCTCCGTTATTTATCTGTTTCCCCCTCTCCTCTATTCTTTCGGTAGACCCCGAGGCTGCCGTTGACCCCGAGTACGACTACGTTGACGACGACCCGTCCTTCTCAGCAAAGCTTCCAGGCAAGCAAAACCCCCCTTGAGCATTCCGATATCGCCTATTCTTTCTCTCTACTTCTTGCATTAGATAGTCGGAGTTCAGTTGATGTCTTATCGGTAGATCCTATTCTGTTGCATAGCCTACTTTTGTTAAACTGTTGTTGATACTTTACCCGCACTCCTACTATGCTTAGTACAGTTATGCTAGGGTCTCATCAGTGACCCGACATTCTTGTTTGTTTGCCATGCTATATATCGGGCCATGATCCCTTTGGGCGATGATCATGGATATACTATATATATTACTACAATACTTATGATACAGTTCGGATTGGGGGCTGAAGGGACAGGTGGTTCCATCCAGGTAGTGGTGGGCCTGGGTTCCCAACGGCTCCCCGAGTGATTCTTTGTGGCGGAACGACAAGGCAAGTAGAGACCACCTAGGAGAGAGGTGGGCCTGGTCCCTGGTCGGTGTCCGCGGTTACTTAACAATAACACACTTAACGAGTTCGGTGTATTTGATCTGAGACTGCCATTGGCATATACGCACTAACCGCCGCGCAGGATAATGGTATATGGGACCCTCAGCGTCGTACGATTCTCCCGAAAGCTTTGTCAGACGTCACAGTTCAGAGAGGTGGGCTGATTGTTGGGGTGAGCGGCATGCCTGATACAGAGGTGGGTTTGGTCCTCGGCCAGTAGCGCAACATGCAGGAGCGCTTAGGGCGATCGGTCCATGACCCCTTCGCGCTTAGGATGTAGACCGGTGTGTTGACCTCTCTGGAGAGCCTAGGTAGGACTACGGCATGTCGATTATCCGAGGCCGGTGTAGGATCGAAAGTATGTCTAGAGGGGGGGGGTGATTAGACTACTTTACCAAATAAAAATCTATCCTTTTCCCAATTTTAGTTGTGGGCAGATTATAGCAAGTATACAAGTCAAGTAACACCCTACACATGCAATTCTAAGAGTGTGGCAGCGGAAAGTAAATAATTGCACATGTAAGTAAAGGAGGGGATCGGAGATTTCAAACGCAATGAAGACACGATGATTTTTGGCGTGGTTCCGATAGGTGGTGCTATCGTACGTCCACGTTGATGGAGACTTCAACCCACGAAGGGTAACGGCTGTGCGAGTCCATGGAGGGCTCCACCCACGAAGGGTCCACGAAGAAGCAACCTTGCCTATTCCACCATGGCTTACGTCCACGAAGGACTAGCCTCACTCGGGGTAGATCTTCACAAAGTAGGGGATCTCCTTGCCCTTACAAACTTCTTGGTTCAACTCCACATCATGTCGGAGGCTCCCAAGCGACACCTAACCAATCTAGGAGACACCACTCTCCAAAAGGTAATAGACGGTGTGTTGATGATGAACTCCTTGCTCTTGTGCTTCAAATGATAGTCTCCCCAACACTCAACTCTCTCTCACAGATTTGGCAATGGTGGAAGAAGGATTTGAGTGGAAAGCAACTTGGGAAGGCTAGAAATCAAGGTTCAAATGGTAGGAATGGAATCTCTTGATCTCAACACATGAGTAGGTGGTTCTCTCTCAGAAAATGTATGGTGGAAGTGTCGGCACGTTCTGATGGCTCTCTTCACTGAGGAAGAAGGGGTGGAGGGGTATATATAGTCTCCACACAAAATCCAACCGTTGCACACTTTTGACCCAACTCGGTGGCACCGATCAGAAATCTCAGTGGCACCGACCTGTGTAAAAGATATGAACATTAGGAATCTCGGTGGGACCGACTGGAACATCTCGGATGGACCGATGTGCAATGGTTACGGCAGACCTTGTCTCGGTGGCACCGATTGCATCATCTCGGTGGGACCGAAGTGAAGCAATAAGGAAACAGAGAGTTGGCAAGCCATCTCGGTGGTACCGATTGCAAATCTTGGTGGGACCGAAATAATTGCAACTAGTAACAGAGAGTTGGCAAGGCCATCTCGGTGAGATCGAGATCCATATCGGTGGATCCGATTTGTTAGGGTTTGGCAGTGGCTAAGTCCAAATGAACTCGGTGGCTCCGGATAGGAAATTTCGGTCGGGCCGAGTTGGAATGTAGGATTTGGACATATTTGGATGGAGAAAGTGGTTGAGGGTTTTTGGAGCAATGTCACTAAGCACTTGAGCAAATAGATCATTATCAAAACCTCATCCCCTTTTAATAGTATTGGCTTTCCTATGGACTCAATGTGATCTTGGATCACTTAACAAAAATGTAGAGTCTTGAGCTTTTGCCAATCCATGTCCTTAGCATTTTGAGGGGTCCACATCTCTAGTCCTTACCATGCCAATCATTGAACATCCTGAAATATTTAACTTGAATGGACATTAGTTCAATGAGATATATGTTATGAATTACCAAAACCACCCGGGGATTAGTTGCACTTTCAATCTCCCCCTTTTTGGTAATTGATGTCAACATATAGATCAAAGCTTCGACAAATAATTAAATAAATGAAATACATCGTCGCCTTGAGAAGTATGTGATAAGAAAGAGCTCCCCCTAAATTTGTGCATTATTAAAAATTTGCGTTTGAATGCAAATGCACAATCGATTAGGATCATGGGTCACTCTTCCATGTCACATACAACTTGGTGGAGCGCGCAACATGATATGAATGGAATAGTAAGCACGCACCACCAAAAACACAAGTGAATGATCATACAAGAATAATGATAAGGATAAGCACTAAGCATCACATGAAGCATAGTATGATCAATCACACACATAGTATCTCACAAGCATATCAAACCAAAGTAGCATAAACCAAATAATAGCAAAAGAACTCGAGAAAACCAACGAGCAAAAGCAAGACACTCTCTCTCAAAGCCTAATGATCTATACAAATTCTCCCCCTTTGGCAACAAGTACCAAAAAGTTCGAATAGGTATAGAGCTATACGTCTCTCTAGGCACGATCCTCGGCAGCTCCTGAAGGTGATCTTTGGCTGGCAGCTCCGGTGTGCGTAGATGGCGTTGAGAGAAGTGCATCTGCGAAGGCTTCAGCTGACGTCTGTTGGGCTGGTGGAGTAGAAACTGGAGGTGGCACTGTAGAAACAGCAGCAGGCGCAGAGTGAGTAGTCCTCGTATCTGCAATGGGCACTGCAGCAGACCTGGATGCCCTAGGCACTGTCTGGAACCTGTTAGTCGTCGGTCTATCATCTCCACTGTCATCAGTAGCAGCCCTGACTGTGTCAACATCATCTCTAAGTTTCTCCACAATAGTATGTACCTCAGTGATCTTCACATCAAGATCATGAATCTTAGTCTCGACTATCCGCTCTAGGCTCTCCTAGTTCTTGGTGAGGTTGGCCAGACTTCGCTCAATCCTCAGGGTGGCTTCCAGCAGATAAGTCATCTGGTCGTTCTTGGACTTGAGGTTAGCAATAGGAGCATTGGGAGCAGAGGCCTTCTTGGCTTCTTTTGCTGTTGCAGCTGCCTGGATCTTCTCTTGAGCTTGGGCAGATGTAGGGTGTGAAGGGTCCATCATCACTACATTGTCCTCGAACTCCAGATGTAATGGGAGATGCTCGCGATCAAGTAGATATGTGCTCGTTCCAACCTTGGAGTTGATGAGCAACTGAATGTGCGGAGCAAATCCACATGATCTCTTCTGGTCAGCTGCGGTTCTCTTGATTGTTTCAACAATAAGGCTCATCACTTTGAACTTCTGCGGTGTATCAAACAAGTGTAGCAAGTTGATGGAGTGGCCACTGATCATCTTGTCATCTCCAGACTTGGGCAAAAGAGTGTGCCTCAAGATTGTGTTGGTGGTGGCCAAACCAGGTAGTAAATGCTTCACAGAACCAAGCTTGTGTGTCTCCAAGTCCTTCTCTGGGATAGGATTCTACATGTTAGCCATAGAAATGTGATCCATCTTGGGCTTGGCATATTGATGACCCACAAGTATAGGGGATCAATCATAGTCCTTTTGATAAGTAAGAGTGTCGAACCCAATGAGGAGCAGAAGGAAATGACAAGCGGTTTTCACCAAGGTATTTTCCGCAAGCACTGAAATTATCGGTAACGAGTAGTTTGATAGCAAGATAATTTGTAACAAGTGACAAGTAGCAATAGTAACAAAGAGTTCAGCAAGGTTGCCCAATCCTTTTTGTAGCAAAGGACAAGTCGGAATGATCTCTTATAATAAGCAAAGCGTTCTCGAGGACACATGGGAATTTCATCTAGTCACTTTCATCATGTTCGTTTGATTCGCGTTCGCTACTTTGATAATTTGATATGTGGGTGGACCGGTGCTTGGGTGCTGTTCTTACTTGAACAAGCCTCCCACTTATGATTACCCCTCTCGCAAGCATCCGCAACTACGAAAGAAGAATTAAGATAACTCTAACCATAGCATTAAACATATGGATCCAAATCAGTCCCTTACGGAATAGCGCATAAACTAGAGTTTAAGCTTCTGTCACTCTAGCAACCCATCATCTAATTACTACTCCACAATGCATTCCCTTAGGCCCAA
Organism: Elymus sibiricus; assembly: GCA_039707655.1. Lineage (NCBI taxonomy): Eukaryota > Viridiplantae > Streptophyta > Magnoliopsida > Poales > Poaceae > Elymus > Elymus sibiricus. The sequence continues at coordinate 123,993,004 of CM077670.1, forward strand.
AGATGGTGAAGTGTCATGTAGTCGACGTTCACATGACACCACTAAGAGAATCAACAACATACATATCATCAAAATATCGAACGAATACCAAATTCACATGATTACTTATGACAAGACTTCTCCCATGTCCTCAAGAACAAAAGTAACTACTCACAAACCATATTCATGTTCAAGAACAGAGGGGTATTGAATAGCATATTGGATCTGAACATATAATCTTCTACCAGATAAACCAACTAGCATCAACTACAAGATGTAATCAACACTACTAGCAACCCACAGGTACCAATCTGAGGTTTTGAGACGAAGATTGAATACAAGAGATGAACTAGGGTTTGAGATGAGATGGTGCTATTGAAGATGTTGATGAAGATTGGTCCTCCCACGACGAGAGGATCGTTGGTGATGATGATGGCTCTGATTTCCCCCTCCCGGAGGGAAGTATCCCCGGCGGAATTGCTCCGCCGGAGAGCAAAAGTGCTCCTGCCCAAGTTGCGCCTCGAGACAGCGGCGCACCGTCCCAAAAGTCTTCTCCTTATTTTTTCTAGGGCAAATGGGCTTATATACCAGAAAATGGGCACCGGAGGCTGGCAAGGGGCCCCACAAGCCACCAGGGCGCGCCTGGGGGGGGTGGCGCGCCCTGGTGCCTCGTGGGCACCTGGGTGGCCCCCTCTGGTACTTCTTTCTTCCAGTATTTTTTATTTATTCCAAAATAAATCTCCGTGAAATTTCAGCTCATTTGGAGATGTGCAGAATAGGTATCTCTGACATAGATTTTTCAGGTCCAGAATTCCAGCTGCCGGCAATCTCCCTCCTTGTGTAAATCTTGCATATTAAGAGAGAAAAGGCATTAGAATTGCTCCACAAAGTGTTATATTGATTAAAAACACTATAAATAACAGTAGTAAAACATGATGCAAAATGGACGTATCAACTCCCCCAAGCTTAGACCTCGCTTGTCCTCAAGCGAAAGCCGATATCGATAATCATGTCCACATGTTTATAGAGAGAGGTGTCGATAAAAACAAAATACGGACATAGTAGCATCATGATCATTATTATAACAGCAATATTTATTATCATAAAACTTCTCATGAGAAGGTAACAATTCATCACAACAATGAAGTATAAGGCATAAACTTTCTTGAAAACTAACAAACTATGTTCTCAGTCAACAATGCAATTGCAATTCATCATATTTTCAGGAAGGGTCTCATGTAGGAGCTTTTTAGCAAGTCCACATACTCAACCATCATATAGTCTTCTATGATTGCTAACACTCACAACATATATATGGAGCAAAAAGTTTCAACCAGACACATAGAAAGATAGGGGCTTATAATTTCGCCTCGCAACTTATTCACCTCAAGGGTGATGTCAAGAATAATAACTCATATCCAATAGGATATATATGCCTAGATCTTTCCCCACCACATGATGCTTGCAAAAGAGAAAAATAAAAAGGAATAGAGGAGAACACTATTGACTCTTGCTTAAAAAGTAAATACATAAAAGTAAAAGATAGGCCTTTCGTAGAGGGAAGCAGAGGTTGTCATGCGCTTTTTGTTGTTGGATGCACAAGCTCTTAATGCAAAGGAACGTCACTTTATATTGCCCCTTGTGATAGCAACCTTTATTATGCAGTCCGTCGCTTTTATTTCTTTGCCATCACAAGTTCGTACAAAGCTTATTTTCCCTTACAATAAAAGTTCATACACATTTAGAGGCAATTTTTATTGCTTTTTGCACCGATGACAACTTACTTGAAGGATCTTATTCAATCCATAGGTAGATATTGTGGACTCTCATGACATGAAACTGGGTTTAAGGGTTTTTGATGCACAAGTAGTATCTCTACTTGGTGCGGATTTTTGGCTAGCAAAGATATTGGGCAAGCACCACATGTTGGAGGATCTATGACAATATAACTTCTATGTGAATATAGGCAAACATAATTCATTACGTTGTCTTCCTTGTCCAACGTCAACAATTTGACATAAAATACTTAATGGGGGCTCACAATCATAAAAGATGTCCAAGATAGTGTATTTGCATGTGAATCTTCTCTTCCCTATTAAATTTTTCATGAATTGAATCATTGACCAATGCTATGTTTGTTAACTTTCAATAAATTTTACCACTTATACTTTTCTTTATGTAATGTCATTACTTTCCATAAGATTAGCATATGATCTTTTTCATTATTTTCATTGCTAGGATTGAAACATAAAAGTAAAGAAGCAAAAATTCAAACTACTCTTTATTATATAACTCTCAACTCAATTACATAGATAGATAGATCACAAAACTAGCACTCGAAAATAGATCATACTAAACTTTTATTCAACTAAATCACGAAATCACTAAGGATCGAACTAAAAATAGGTAAAGATAATAAAAGTGATGGTGATACGATACCGGGGCACCTCCCCCAAGCTTGGCACAAGCCAAGGGGAGTGCCCATACCCATGTGCTCAAGTTTCCTTCTTCGGTGCTGATGGTGACGGTGAGGTGGTGAGCTTGTCCTTCAACTTTAGCAGATACTCCAGTTTACGGTTGATGCTCCGAAGGGCGATGTTTTGCTCTTCCAACAAAATAACTTCACGAGTGAGAGATGTATTCTGAGCACTAACTGTTTCAAAGACTATTAGGGCTTCAATTACGGATAGGGGAAGATGATCATAGAGGGGTTGAAGGATATCTCCCTTCTCTGCGGCCTCCTCCATGGGGATGGCTTGCCCTCCTTCCGTATTGTCCTCCTTGCCATTGTCTTCCTCCCCCGACGACCACTCGTAGTAGACCTCGCTGTAGGGGCGTTTGCCCGGCGATGGTTGCACAATACGGTGCTTGGTACGGAGCCTTCGGGGAGCCATGGCGATCTAAATCTGTCAGAAAAATAGCACGAAACAAGAACAAAGGAGATTTTTGTGATACGGTGGTCAAAACGTCTGGGAGTATATATAAAGAATTTTTATCTTGCAAAACAAGTAATCCAGAAGAAAACGGAGTCGGGAAGGCTCACGAGGGGCCCATGAGCCACCAGGGCGCGCCTGGGGGGGTGGCGCGCCCTGGTGCCTCGTGTGCACCTCATGGGTCCCCTCGGCTATTTCTTATTTTTGTATTTTTTCTAATATTCCAAATCTGACAGAAAGTATTTTTATGGAATTTTTGGAGTCGGTTTACTTACCGTATCACGTACCTCTTCCTTTTCAGGGTTCTGGAGTGTTCTGGAAGGTCTCTCTTATGTATTCCTTCGGTGTAATTGTTTCAATAATATTGGTTTCAACATTAATGGGAGTACCTGAAATATAATGCTTAATTCTTTGCCCATTCACCACGCTTGGATTAGTGCCTTCGGAGTTGTTTATTTTGATGGCTCCGGAGCGATAAACTTTTTCGATGATATACGGTCCTTCCCATTTAGAGAGAAGTTTTCCTGCAAAGAATCTCAAACAAGAATTGTACAATAGAACTTGCTCACCCACTTTAAACTCCCGTTTTTGAATTCTTTTATCATGCCATCTTTTAACTTTTTCTTTAAACAATTTGGCATTTTCATAAGCTAGGGTTCTCCATTCATCTAATGAGCTAATATCAAATAACCTCTTTTCACCGTCAAGTTTAAAATCATAATTGAGTTCTTTAATTGCCCAATATGCTTTATGTTCTAACTCAAGAGGCAAATGACATGCTTTTCCATAAACCATTTTATAAGGAGACATACCCATAGGATTTTTATAAGCAGTTCTATAAGCCCATAATGCATCGTCAAGTTTCTTAGACCAATTCTTTCTAGATCTATTGACGGTTTTTTGCAAAATTAATTTTATTTCCCTATTGCTCAATTATACTTGACCACTAGATTGAGGGTGATAGGGAGATGCAATTCTATGGTTGACATCATATTTAGCAAGCAGTTTACGGAATGCACCATGAATAAAATGTGAACCACCATCAGTCATTAAATATCTAGGGACTCCGAATCTCGGGAAAATAACTTCTTTAAGCATTTTAATAGAAGTGTTATGATCAACACTACTGGTTGGAATAGCTTCTACCCACTTAGTAACGTAATTAACAGCAACTAAAATATGAGTATACCCATTGGATTTAGGAAAAGGTCCCATATAATCAAATCCCCAAACATCAAATGGTTCAATAGCAAGTGAATAATTCATAGGCATTTCCTGATGTCTACCAACATTACCAATTCTTTGACATTCATCACAAGATTAGACAAACTTACGAGCATCTTTGAAAAGAGTAGGCCAATAAAAACCAGATTGTAATACCTTATGTGTAGTTCTATCTCCCGCATGGTCTCCTCCGTAAGCTTCGGAATGACACTTCCGTAGGATTTGTTCATGTTCATGCTCAGGTATACAACGTCTAATAATACCATCTACTCCTTCTTTATAAAGATGTGGGTCATCCCAAAAGTAATGTCTTAAATCATAGAAGAACTTTTTCTTTTGTTGGTATGTGAAACTAGGTGGTATAAATTTAGCAACAATATAATTAGCATAGTCCGCATACCAAGGAGTATTACGAGAAGCATTTATGGCAGCTAATTGTTCATCAGGAAAATCATCATTAATAGGAAGTGGGTCATCAAGAACATTTTCCATTCTAGACAAATTATCTGCTACGGGATTCTCAGCTCCCTTTCTATCAATAATATGCAAGTCAAATTCTTGTAGCAATAGAACCCACCTAATGAGTCTAGGTTTAGCATCTTTATTTTCCATAAGATATTTAATAGCAGCATGATCGGTGTGAACAGTTACTTTAGAATCAACTATGTAAGATCTGAATTTATCACATGCAAACACAACTGCTAGAAATTCTTTCTCAGTAGTAGCATAATTTCTTTGGGCACTGTCTAGAGTTTTACTAGCATAATGGATAACATTTAATTTCTTATCAACTCTCTGTCCTAGAACAGTACCAACAGCATAATCACTAGCATCACACATAATTTCAAAAGGCAAGTTCCAATCAGGTGGTTGAACAATAGGTGCAGTGGTTAAGGCTTTCTTAAGTGTTTCAAAGGCTTCTACACAATCATCATCAAAAACAAATGGAACATCTTTTTGCAAAAGATTAGTAAGAGGCCTAGAAATTTTAGAGAAGTCTTTAATAAAACTCCTATAGAAACCAGCATGACCAAGGAAACTTCTTATACCTCTAATATCTTTAGGACATGGCATTTTGTCAATAGCATCAACCTTGGCTTTATCAACTTCAATACCTCTTTCAGAAATTTTATGCCCCAAGACAATACCTTCATTCACCATAAAGTGGCACTTCTCCCAATTCAAGACAAGGTTAGTTTCTTCACATCTCTGCAAAACTCGATCAAGGTTGCTTAAGCAATCATCAAAAGAAGTTCCATAAACGGAAAAATCATCCATGCAAACCTCAACAATCTTTTCACAAAAGTCAGACAATATAGCAGTCATACATCTTTGAAAGGTAGCAGGTGCATTGCATAAACCAAAAGGCATACGTCTGTAAGCATAAGTTCCAAAAGGACAAGTAAAGGTGGTTTTCTCTTGATCGGCTTGTGATACAGGTATTTGAGAGAAACCAGAATATCCATCAAGAAAACAAAAGTGTGTATGCTTGGACAATCTTTCTAACATTTGATCAATAAAAGGTAAGGGGTAATGATCTTTTCTAGTAGCTTTGCTTAATTTTCTAAAATCAATTACCATCCTATAACCAGTTACAATTCTTTGTGGAATGAGTTCATTTTTATCATTAGGAACAATGGTAATACCTCCTTTCTTAGGGACACAATGAACGGGACTTACCCATCTACTATCAGCTATGGGATAGATTATACCTGCTTCCAGAAGCTTTAATATTTCGGTTCTTACCACCTCTTTCATCTTAGGATTTAGTCGTCGTTGGTGGTCGACAACTGGTTTAGCATCAGGCTCCATATTAATTTTGTGCTGGCATAGAGTGGGACTAATGCCCTTAAGATCATCAAGAGTATATCCAATAGCAGCTCGATGCTTCCTCAGAGTTTTTAGTAATCTCTTTTCTTCATGCTCTGAAAGGTTAGCACTAATAATAACAGGATATATCTTCTTTTCATCAAGATAAGCATATTTCAATGTATCAGGCAATTGCTTCAATTCAAATACAGGGTCACCCTTAGGTGGAGGAGGGCCTCCAAGAGTTTCAACAGGCAAATTGTGTTTAAGGATAGGTGGTTGATCAAAGAACATCTTATCTATTTCATTTCTTTCATTCATATGCATATCGTTTTTATGGTCTAGCAAATATTGTTCTAACGGATCAGTAGGAGGTACGGCAATAGAAGCAAGACCAATAATTTCATCTTTACTAGGCAATTCTTTATCATGAGGTTGTCTACGAAACTTGGAGAAATTAAACTCATGAGACATACCACCAAAATCAACACTAACAGTTTCTTTAGCGCAATCAATCTTGGCATTAACAGTGTTCAAGAAAGGTCTACCAAATATAATGGGACAAAAATCATCTTGTGGAGAACCGAGGACTAGAAAATCAGTAGGGTATTTTATTTTTCCACACAAGACTTCAACATCTCTAACGATCCCAAGCGGTGTAATGGTATCTCTGTTTGCAAGCTTAATAGTAACATCAATGTCTTCTATTTCAATAGGTGCAATATCATTCATAATTTCTTGATATAAGGTAAACAGAATAGCACTCACACTAGCACCCAAATCACATAAGCCATGATAACAATGATCTCCTATTTTAACAGAGACAACAGGCATGCCTACTACAGGTCTATTTTTATCTTTAGGGTCTGGTTTAGCAATTCTAGCTTCTTCATCACAGAAGTAAATAACATGCCCATCTATATTATCGACCAAGAGATCTTTAACCATAGCAACATTAGGTTCAAGTTTAATTTGTTCAGAGGGTCTAGGTGCTATAATATTACTTTTGTTAACCACAGTTGAAACTTTAGCATGTTCCTTAATCCTAACAGGAAAAGGTGGTTTCTCAATATAAGCAGTAGGCACAACTGGATCAACATGGTAAACAATTGTTTCTTCTTTAACACTAACGGGCTCCTCAATCTTTTCTTTAACAGGAGGATGATATTTAAACCACTTCTCCTTAGGGAGATCAACATGAGTAGCAAATGATTCACAAAAGGAAGCTACTATCTTAGAGTCAAGTCCATATTTAGTGTTAAACTTATGAAAAGCATCAGTAGCCATAAAAGATTTAACACAATCGAACTCAAGTATTATACCTGGCTCATTACCTTTGTCGAGTTCCCAATCTTCAGAGTTGCGTTTAATTCTTTCCAGAAGATCCCATCTGAATTCAATAGTTTTCTTCATAAAGGAGCCAGTCGAAGAAGAATCGAGCATGGTTTGATCATCATGAGAAAGCCGAGCATAAAAATTCTGTAAGATAATTTCTCTTGAGAGCTCATGGTTGGGGCATGTGTACATCATGTACTTAAGCCTCCCCCAATCTTGAGCGATGCTTTCTCCTTCACGAGGCCAAAAATTATATATATAATTCCGATCACGATGAACCAAATGCATAGGATAAAATTTCTGGTGGAATTCCAGCTTCAACTGGTTCCAGTCCCATGTATCAGTATCATCACATAGCCTATACCATGTCAATGCCTTTCCCTCCAAAGATAAAGGGAATACTTTCTTCTTAACTCCATCTCCGGATAAACCTGCAAGCTTAAACAATCCACAAATTTCATCCACATAGATCAAGTGCATATCAGGATGTACCGTTCCATCTCCTGCATAAGGATTACCTAGCAGTTTCTCTATCATACCCGAAGGAATCTCATAATAAATATTTTCAGTAGGTGCAAGTTGAGGAGCAACTATTTGTGCTTCCGGTCGAGGTGAAGATACCCCGAACAAACCCCTCAAAGGATTACTTTCCATAGTGACAAGTAACAGTAAATTTCAGCACGTAATATAAATGTTTCCTTACCAAATTCCACTCACCAAAGGCGCTTCACTCCCCGGCAACGGCGCCAGAAAAGAGTCTTGATGACCCACAAGTATAGGGGATCAATCGTAGTCCTTTCGATAAGTAAGAGTGTCGAACCCAACGAGGAGCAGAAGGAAATGACAAGCGGTTTTCAGCAAGGTATTTTCTGCAAGCACTGAAATTATCGGTAATGAGTAGTTTGATAGCAAGATAATTTGTAACAAGTGACAAGTAGCAATAGTAACAAAGAGTGCAGCAAGGTGGCCCAATCCTTTTTGTAGTAAAGGACAAGCCGGAACGATCTCTTATAATAAGCAAAGCGTTCTCGAGGACACATGGGAATTTCGTCTAGTCACTTTCATCATGTTTGTTTGATTCGCGTTCGCTACTTTGATAATTTGATATGTGGGTGGACCGGTGCTTGGGTGCTGTTCTTACTTGAACAAGCCTCCCACTTATGATTACCCCCTCTTGCAAGCATCCACAACTATGAAAGAAGAATTAAGATAACTCTAACCATAGCATTAAACATATGGATCCAAATCAGTCCCTTACGGAATAGCGCATAAACTAGGGTTTAAGCTTCTGTCACTCTAGCAACCCATCATCTAATTACTACTCCACAATGCATTCCCTTAGGCCCAAAGATGGTGAAGTGTCATGTAGTCGACGTTCACATGACACCACTAAGAGAATCAACAACATACATATCATCAAAATATCGAACGAATACCAAATTCACATGATTACTTATGACAAGACTTCTCCCATGTCCTCAAGAACAAAAGTAACTACTCACAAACCATATTCATGTTCAAGATCAGAGGGGTATTGAATAGCATATTGGATCTGAACATATAATCTTCCACCAGATAAAGAACTAGCATCAACTACAAGATGTAATCAACACTACTAGCAACCCACAGGTACCAATCTGAGGTTTTGAGACAAAGATTGAATACAAGAGATGAACTAGGGTTTGAGATGAGATGGTGCTGTTGAAGATGTTGATGAAGATTGGTCCTCCCACGACGAGAGGATCGTTGGTGATGATGATGGCTCCGATTTCCCCCTCCCGGAGGGAAGTATCCCCGGCGGAATCGCTCCGCCGGAGAGCAAAAGTGCTCCTGCCCAAGTTCCACCTCGAGACTGCGGCGCACCGTCCCAAAAGTCTTATCCTTATTTTTTCTAGGGCAAATGGGCTTATATACCAGAAAATGGGCACCGGAGGCTGGCCAGGGGCCCCACAAGCCACCAGGGCGCGCCTGGGGGGGTGGCGCGCCCTGGTGCCTCATTGGCACCTGGGTGGCCCCCTCTGGTACTTCTTTCTTCCAGTATTTTTTATTTATTCCAAAATAAATCCCGTGAAATTTCAGCTCATTTGGAGATGTGCAGAATAGGTATCTCTGACATAGCTTTTTCAGGTCCAGAATTCCAGCTGCCGGCAATCTCCGTCCTTGTGTAAATCTTCCATATTAAGAGAGAAAAGGCATTAGAATTGCTCCACAAAGTGTTATATTGATTAAAAACACTATAAATAACAGTAGTAAAACATGATGCAAAATGGACGTATCACATATACATCAAAATCTCTCTCGTCTTCCTTGGGAGCACCAAGAAGAGCAGCCCACTCAGAGATGGTTGACTGGTACCTCGATCCCTCAGTCATCCACACAATTCTACCATCTGGATAAATATGAGCTGTAGAATAGAATTGCATGATCATCTCATCATTCCACTTTGTGAGCTTCCTCCCAACAAAATCATCAACACCAGAAAGCTTGATGATCTCATGAACATGGGGGAAGTAGTTTTCATTTGCATCAATATATTTCCATTCCACCCACTTCATATCACTGACAATAGGCTTCTTGTCAAGCAGCACAGTTTCATAAAAATCTTGTTGCTCTCTGGTGTGGAAATGGTAATCACAAGCAGTCCTCCTCTTTGCAGCATATGGATCAGTCAATCTCCACTGACGCAGTCCTTTGTCCTTTCTGAGCATCATGTTCTCTGCAACTGGATGAGCATTATCATGATCTGGAATCTTGGGCTTCAATCTTCTGAGCACTAGTGGCTCATCATCTATCTCACTTCAGGCACTGGGGCCTTGTTCTTCTCACTAGCAGATATGTTTCTTGTAGATCTCTTAGGTGCTGGAGCTTTGGGCTTAGACTTGGTGGGGGCAGTAGACTTCAAAGCATCAGACATGAGCTTCTGAGTCTTGGCAGGAGGTGCATCAGCTGCTGCTTCCTCCTTCTCCTCCTCATCAACCATCATGGAGGGTTTGCCAACAACATAAGCAATTGTCTTCCTTGCCCTCTTCTTCTTCTTTCCTGCAACTGCTGTCTCTGAGTCACTTGGCTCCTCAAGTGTAAATGTCATGCTCTTCTTAGGAACTTTCTTCACAGCAGTTTTGTCCTTGGCAGAAGGTCTTGTGCTAGTAGTTGTGCCATATTCCTTAGCAAGCACTTTCTTCTTCTTTGAAGTGGCCTCACTAGCCACAAAATCCTCATCCTCGTCATCTGAGGTTCTCTTCTTCCTGGTTTTGGTGGTAGCTTTTGGAAGATCTGGAGAACTTCTCTCTCCCTCACAAAAACTTTCTTCAGGACTGGATCCTTCACTAAGATTCGCATGTTGTTCTGACACATTCTGACTGTCACTATCATCTGACATCTTGCAAACTGACCCTGTGAATAGATAGGTATGGGCAGAGTAGATGAGTCATTACAAAAAACAGATATTTTTCAAGAAAATTGAGTTCAAATCTTAGTTTCAAGTTTTCACAGAAGGCATTTCGGATCCACCGAGTTTATCATCTCGGTGATACCGAAGCAGTCAACAGAAACAAAATACACCATTTCGATCAGACCGAGATGTGGTTCGGTGTCTCCGAGATGCTAGGGTTTCACTGAAGACCAAGGCGACGGCAGCAACGGGGTGCGGGGGTCGTGACGTTTGAAGAAATTTTCAACGTACGGGCCGCAAAGTATATATACCCGTGTGCTGTCAGTGGCTCCAAGTGGAACAACTCGGTGGCACCGATATGTGTAACTGCAAGCAGTATAGCACATCGGTGACTCCGAAACGTTCAACTCGGTGACACCGAGATGGAAGCCTAGATCAATCTAAATGATTTTGGTTTGACCAAGTTTGAGTGGATTGGTTCGGCCGAAATCATGTAGAAGGTTTTGGAGGTTCAGTCCTTCTCAGATCGGTGGCTCCGAGTGCGCCTCACCCGAAGGGTCCGAAAATGACTTGTTCAATTTTTGTGATGTAGCAAGAATAGAATTTGAGACAAGAAAGCATAGATAGCTAGAGAAGGTGCTTAGGCATTCTTGTACATCCACTTGGCCAAAAAAACCAAGACAATCAAAACAACAAATGGATGTCCTTGAATGAAGAAAACATGCAAAACAACATGCTCACACAATAAGATAGCAAATGAAATATGTGTCAAACATGCACAACCAATTCTAGCATCTATCAAGCAATGGGCGATGACATAGTCATCTATATATGAGTATATTGACTTAGGAGTCAAATGAGAACATTTGATCATAGGTCATACTCATCGTTTAAGCACAAGTGGGGTTACCACTTTTACATAAAGCATTAATGTGTTCACACCATTAGAGTTGCTTTAGCTCAAGTCTTAGAGCAAAGCTCCCCCTAGATGTGATATCCCTCCAAAGAGGGATGAACTAACCTTGGGTTTTGTCGATGATGACTTCATGTAGATAGTGAAGATGTGGATGCTCAATGTTGATGTAGTCCATCAAGAGTTTGGAGCAATCCTTTGGACTTTTGCACTTTCAATACCTACATGGGTTAGTCCCACAAGGAACATACAAGAATATCCATAGACATAGAGTTAAATACACATATGATGATGTCCATGAATGCATTGAATACCTTGTCCCTTGCCTTACCAACAAGAGGGTTTGTGACTCCACGAACTAGTGCAAGATATTGAAGGTTGGTTGCACAAGTTCTTGCCAAAATGAATATGAGTGAAATATGTTGGCGGAGTCACCCTCACGAACTCTCTAGTTTTTCTTCTTTTGGACCCACATCAACTTGATGGGAATCCTTGGAGTTGTAGTTGAACTTGATGAAGTAGAACTTGATGAAGTCTTGGGAACCCACTTGACCAAGGCTTGAGGTACTTCTTCAAATGAGTCAATCTCCTCTTGAAGCTTGTCCTTGCCTTTTAGCTTGTGGTCTTGTGGTGGAAGATCTTCTTGATCTTGTGTTCCCTTGAAGGAAGTAGGATCATACTTCTCTTGTTGAGGAACAAACTTCGTCTTGGGGTATTGATCTTCTTCCCACTCAACTCCATTGGCATTGAACTTTCGTTCAAAACCAACACCTTGGTTCTTCCGGTGCCTTCCTTGCTTGCGTACAATTTCCTCAAATTGCTTACTCCCGGCAAGGCTCTTGTAGACACATTTTTCTATAATTCCTTTCAATAGATTGTTTTCTTGCTCAAGTGTAACTTGGCTAAGAGAATCATTAGTGGAATCAATAGAACTACTAGAAGCAACAACATTGGATATAGCATTGTTATTGTTACTACTAGAAGTAGAACCCTTTTTACCCTTGTTACTAGTTTGCTTAGGTTTAACTTGTGGCATAAAGGTAGACAAGAGTAAACGTTTGGCAAGATATGAACAACTCTTCTTTTGAAGATCATCATTGATAGCTTTAAGAAACTCATGCTCTTGCTCTAAGTTTAGCTTCTCGAAGCGTAGCTTCTCATGAGTTCTTAGAAGTTCTCTATGATCCTCTTGAGTTGTTTCATGAGCTAACTTAAGAGCATTTAGTTCTTTAGTTAGACGCTCAATCTCCTTCATAGTATTGTCACTCGTTTCCTCTTAACTATCATGATTACTAGCATTTTCATTATAGCTCACATCACTAGCCTTATCAACAAGTAAATCATCATCACCAAGCAAATCATCTTCATCACTATTGAAGTCAAAGTATTCAGGGTGTGATACCTTGGGGCCTTTTGCCATGAAGCATCTTCCAATTCCTTCATTTGGTGAGTCAAAGAGATCATAGGAGTTGGATGACACAAGAGCAAGTCCGGCAACACCTTCATCTTGACTATAGTCGGAGTTGGAGTGATAGCTTCTCTCGGAGTGGTTGTCGGAGTCGGAGCCGGAAATCCATTCACCAACATGAGCTTGATGTCTTCTTCTTGTGTAGCTCTTGGATGACTTGTCCTTCCTTTCCGAATCCTTGCTTCTTCGAGAGGGTCTTCGTTCATAACGATCATCTCTACTCCTTCTCTCCTTATGAGGTGATTCATCTCTTCTATATCTTCCTCTTGGTGATTCGTCTCTTTTCTTGTAGGGAGCCGTACACTCATTGGAGTAGTGTCCGGGTCTTCCACAATTGTAACAATTTTGGTCACGACTTGATGATCTTCTCTCATAGTGTCTTGAGCTAGAGCTTCTTTCTTTTCCTTTGTTCTTGTAAAACTTGTTGAATCTTTTCACCATTAGGCTTATCTCTTCATTGGATACTAGCTTATCACTTGAAGTTGTGGGAGCATCGGTTGAGGCTTTGTAAGCACCACTTGAAATGTTGTGTAGCTCCTCTTTGTCCTTGAGTGACATTTCATGAGCAACAATCCTTCCAATGACTTCCGTGGGCTTGAGATCTTTGTAATTTGGCATCATTTGGATCAATGTGCAAATGGTATCATATTTTCCATCCAAAGCTCTAAGGATCTTCTTGATGATGAATTTGTCGGTCATCTCTTCACTTCCTAAGCCGGCAATCTCATTTGTGATGAGAGCAAGCCTAGAGTACATTTTGGCGACTCCTTCACCATCCTTCATCTTGAACTTGTCAAGTTGACTTTGAAGCACATCCAACTTGGATTCCTTGACGGACTTGGTACCCTCATGCATATCAACCAAAGTATCCCAAATTTCCTTTGCATTCTCGAGGCGGCTGATCTTGTTGAATTCCTCGGCACACAAACCATTGAAGAGAATGTCACAATCTTGAGCATTGTATTGCAACATCTTCAATTCTTCCGCGGTTGCTTCACGATCCGGTTCCTTGCCATCCTCAAATAATTCACCTTGCAAGCCAACACGAACAACAGCCCAAATGGCGGGGTTATGACCAAGAATATGCATTTTCATCTTATATTTCCAACTAGCCAAATTTGTACCATAAAAATATGGACCTCTACGGTGATAATTACCCTCACTAGATGCCATACTCTCCTAGGTTGTGAAACCAAGGCTATGACCACCAAAGCAATCGAAATCAAGGCTTATGGAGACCAAAGCTCTGATACCACTTGTAGGATCGAAATTATGTCTAGAGGGGGGGTGATTAGACTACTTGACCAAATAAAAATCTATCCTTTTCCCAATTTTAGTTGTGGGCAAATTTTAGCAAGTATACAAGTCAAGTAACACCCTACACATGCAATTCTAAGAGTGTGGCAGCGGAAAGTAAATAATTGCACATGTAAGTAAAGGAGGGGATTGAAGATTTCAAACGCAATGAAGACACGATGATTGTTGGCGTGGTTCCGATAGGTGGTGCTATCGTACGTCCACGTTGATGGAGACTTCAACCCACGAAGGGTAACGGCTGCGCGAGTCCACGGAGGGCTCCACCCACGAAGGGTCCACGAAGAAGCAACCTTGCCTATTCCACCATGGCTTACGTCCACGAAGGACTAGCCTCACTCGGGGTAGATCTTCACGAAGTAGGCGATCTCCTTGCCCTTACAAACTTCTTGGTTCAACTCCATATCATGTCGGAGGCTCCCAAGCGACACCTAACCAATCTAGGAGACACCACTCTCCAAAAGGTAATAGATGGTGTGTTGATGATGAACTCCTTGCTCTTGTGCTTCAAATGATAGTCTCCCCAACACTCAACTCTCTCTCACAGATTTGGCTATGGTGGAAGAAAGATTTGAGTGGAAAGCAACTTGGGAAGGCTAGAAATCAAGGTTCAAATGGTAGGAATGGAATCTCTTGATCTCAACACATGAGTAGGTGGTTCTCTCTTAGAAAATGTATGGTGGAAGTGTAGGCACATTCTGATGGCTCTCTTCACTAAGGAAGAAGGGGTGGAGGGGTATATATAGTCTCCACACAAAATCCAACCGTTACACACTTTTGACCCAACTCGGTGGCACCGATCAGAAATCTCGGTGGCACCGACCTGTGTAAAAGATATGAACGTTAGGAATCTCGGTGGGACCAACTGGAACATCTCGGATGGACCGATGTGCAATGGTTACGGCAGACCTCGTCTCAGTGGAACCGATTGCATCATCTCGGTGGGACCGAAGTGAAGCAATAAGGCAACAGAGAGTTGGCAAGCCATCTCGGTGGTACCGATTGCAAATCTCGGTGGGACCGAAATAATTGCAACTAGTAACAGAGAGTTGGCAAGGCCATCTCGGTGAGACCGAGATCCATATCGGTGGATCCGATTTGTTAGGGTTTGGCAGTGGCTAAGTCCAAATGAACTCGGTGGCTCCGGATAGGAAATTTCGGTGGGGCCGAGTTGGAATGTAGGATTTGGACATATTTGGATGGAGAAAGTGGCTGATGGTTTTTGGAGCAATGTCACTAAGCACTTGAGCAAATAGATCATTATCAAAACCTCATCCCCTTTTAATAGTATTGGCTTTCCTATGGACTCAATGTGATCTTGGATCACTTAACAAAAATGTAGAGTCTTGAGCTTTTGCCAATCCATGTCCTTAGCATTTTGAGGGGTCCACATCTCTAGTCCTTACCATGCCAATCATTGAACATCCTAAAATATTTAACTTGAATGGACATTAGTTCAATGAGATATATGTTGTTATGAATTACCAAAACCACCCGGGGATTAGTTGCACTTTCAGCCGGGCATTACCCAGAAAAGTGTGTCCGGCCAGAGGTAATCGAGCGTATCGGGAAATGTAGTGCACTCCTACAGGGAAGTAATCTATTCGAATAGCCGTGTCCACGGTAACAGGACGACTTGGAGTTGTATCCCGACCTCTTACAACTAAAACCAGATACTTGGTAAAACACACCCAGATAACAGACAGATACCCCCGGAGATCGCTTTCTAACAGGGTGACGAGGAGAGGATCTCTGGGCAGGTTATTGCAATATGTATGTGAAAGTTGATACCAGATACGCTCCTCTCTTCTACCGCCGAAAGATGTAGTCTTCGATAGGATGAGCTTCTCCCCCCGTTACTGGCATTTCTAAAGTTTAGTCCACAGATATTACCCCACTCCTTTGATACCAATGCATATCTAGTATAGATCTGATGTAAGTCTTGCAAGTACTTTGGATGAGACTCACCGTTGCTTTGCTACTCTTTTCATTCGACCTGGTTGCTGCAACAGTTGGTAGCACCGCGGATGCAGATTACCCCCGACGGAGCTTATAACGTGGAGACCGATGACCAGGAGTAGTTCGGAGGTCTCAGGCAGGAGGCCTCGCTGACGGTGTCCTGGATTAGGGGGTGCTAACCTAGCTAGCCCGTCTCCTCGGTTGGGCCGAGGGGGCCCTCATACGTGATCAAGGTGGACTTTGATGGCCGTACACATGAGGCGTGATCAAGACTGCCTCCATCGAAGACTTGATGTGTATTCCAAGATCTCTCCTACCGCCTTACTCCTAGTTACCGACCTTGTAACCCGAGATACCCTTCCTGGCGTGTATATAAGCCATAGGGTTTAGCCCATAGAGGGGGATCAATGCAACATCATTCACCTAGCCCTAGAGTTAGACACACATTACGATCTCAAGGTAGATCAACTCTGTACTCGATACATCTCCATCAATATAAACAAGTGTAGGATGTAGGGTTTTACCTCCATCAAGAGGGCCCGAACCTGGGTAAACATTGTCTCCCTTGTCTCTGTTACCATTGACCCATGATCCACAGCTCGGGACCCCCTACCCCGAGGTCTGCCAATTTTGACACCGACACTGGTGCTTTCATTGAGAGTTCCACTGTGCGATCAACAGGAGGATCGATGGAATCATCGATTAACGGCCCCAAGCCCATAGGGCTGACCTCCACGCCCGAAGTATCGAGCATGAGGACGCCTCCACATGGATTGGAGGCAAATCGCAACCCCCCTTGGGACCCGCAGTCTTTAGAGATCGGAACTCGTCCACTCACCTCTCATGCGGGGTATCGCCCTGACAACTCTGGCCCGCCCAATGTCTGGGACCTTGCGTACGTGCAGCAGCTCCTAGACGAATCAATTAGGCACTTCTGGACCAGATTCTCGTCTGTCAAAGACAGGATATCGGACTACCAGGACTCTGACATAATCGCAGCCTTCCAGCATGGGTGCAAGGATAAAGGCGTTTTGAACGCCCTTGCTCGTCACTGTGTTCAAACACTCTCAAAATTGACCAACCTGGTGGCGCGGTTTTGTGCCATCGAAGACGCCTGGCGGATCGAGGAAAACACGGACTCGATCTGTGATGACTACCCAGAACATGACCCATCAACACTTCGATGCGAATCTCACAAACGGAACACCCCGGGCGATCGACCTCGGAAGAAGAATAAAACCTCTGGTCACCCCGGGATAACTCTGAACGGTTTTCTAGATAAACCATGCCCGATCCACGCCGTGTTGATTAACTCCTGCCCGACTCACAACCTTCGCGACTGTTGGGTGTTGAAGCAGGTGGCTAAAGGGGGACCCGCCCTCCTAGCGGGCACCCCCTGCGCATGCCACCCTGAACAGACCTCGGATGAAGATGAGGTCCTGATGATCTACGAGACCTTCGCGTCCAACAACCAGCGCAAACGGGCCCTGCGAGAAATCAATTCCGCCCGGCAGGTACCGTCTTGGGGTGCGTGGATAGACACGCCGATTACCTTCGACCATAACGATCGGCCGAGATCGGCCCCTGATAGGTGTCCCGCCGCGCTGGTCCTCAAACCTATCGTGGACAACTGCCAGCTCCATAAGGTCCTTATGGACGGAGGCAACAGTTTGAATCTAATATACGCAGACACTCTGGATAAAATGCACATCGATAAATCGCGCATAGAACAGAGTACCACCACCTTTAAAGGTATAGTCCCCGGACGAGAGGCACGCTGCAGCGGAAAAATGACCTTGGACGTAGTCTTTGGAACCCCAGATAATTACCGATCGGAGGAGATCACGTTCCACGTCGCTCCTTTCAAGAGCGGATACCACGCCCTTCTCGGACAGGATGCTTTTTCTAGATTTCAGGCGGTGCTGCACTACGGCTACATGAAGCTCAAGATGCCAGGCCCGAAAGGGTTCATCACCATCTCAAGCGACCCCGACAGGGCACTTAAAGCCGAGAATAAGACGGCGTCCCTCGCCCTCGAGACTCTGGTTGAAGCCTTCGCGGCCGAGGAGCTAACCGCACTACGCGCCGAAGTCGACCCGGACGATGTCGTCCTCGACAAAAGATCGAAGTCTACTTCTTTCAAACCGGCGGACAAAATAGTCAAATTTCAAGTAAACCCCACATATCCTGCTAAAACTGCATCCATAGGGGCTAACCTCGACCTAGAGGTTTCCGAAGCCCTACGCACTTTCCTCAAGGAAAACTAGGATATATTCGCCTGGCACCCCACCGACATGCCAGGGATACCCCGTAGGCTCGCAGAGCATAGCTTGAACATACTGAAAGGCTACAAGCCTGTCAAGCAAACACTTCGGCGTTTCTTCGAGCCCAAGCGTCAAGCAATGGGCGAGGAGCTGGCAAAACTATTGGAGGCAGGGTTCATCCGAGATATAAAGCACCCCGACTGGCTGGCCAATTTGGTTATGGTACCAAAGAAGGATAGGTCCTGGCGTTTGTGTGTTGATTTCAAAGACCTCAACAAAGCCTGCCCCAAAGACCCCTTCCCCTTACCCCGTATCGACCAAATCATAGATGCCATAGCGGGCCATGATGCGCTGTGCTTCCTGGACGCCTACTCAGGATATCACCAAATAAAGATGCAGGAATCCGACCAGGCAGCAACAACATTCATCACACCCTATGGGTCGTTTTGCTTCAACACGATGCCCTTCGGACTAAAGAAGGCGGGCGCCACGTACCGGCTTATGATTCAAACATGCCTGGAAAAACACATCGGAAGGACTGTCGAAGCCTACGTAGACGATGTGGTTGTCAAAACTAAACACGTCGGCCTGTTGGTAGACAACCTCCGTGATACATTTGCTAGCCTATGGGAATACCAAATAAAACTCAATCCGGAGAAGTGCATCTTCGGAGTCCCAACAGGCAAACTCCTCGGCTTCATCGTATCCAGCCAAGGAATTGAAGCCAATCCGGCTAAAATTTGAGCCTTGGATCGTTTGGAGGTTCCAACAGAGCTCAAACACGCACAAAAACTGGCAGGCTGCGTGGCGGCCTTGAGCCGCTTCATATCATGACTCGAAGAAAAAGCCCTGCCCATGTACAAGCTGTTAAAGCAGACCAAAACATTTAAATGGAGCAAGGAGGCCACGGCGGCCCTGGAAGACATCAAGGCTCTCCTCGCCACCAATCCCATCCTGGCAGCGCCAGGTGTCTGTGAACCAATGATATTGTACATCTCGGCCACAAACCAGGTGGTCAGCGCAGTTCTCGTGGTCGAACGAGATATGGAAGGTCATAAATTCCAAGTCCAGAGGCCCGTATATTACGTATCCAAAGTCTTAACTCCGTGCAAGTCACGTTACCCTCACTATCAAAAGATAGCCTACGCAGTCTTCATGGCCTCACGAAAACTTCGGCACTACTTTCAAGAGTGTTCGGTGACCGTGGCATCCGACGTCCCATTAAGTGACATAATCAATAATAGGGATGCAACGGGGCCTATCGCCAAATGGGCCATAGAACTCCTACCTTTCAAAATCATCTACAAACCACGCCGGGCTATTAAATCCCAGGTGTTGGCAGACTTCTTGGCCGAATGGACCGAAGCCGAACTCCCCCGTGAATATAGTACTTACTCGCATTGGACAATGTATTTTGATGGTTCCAAAATGCTCGCCGGCCTAGGGGCTGGCGTAGTGCTAACGTCACCCACGGGAGACAACATTAGATACGTGCTACAAATCATGTACACGGACTCCAATAATGCGGCCGAATATGAAGCCCTCCTGCACGGACTCCGGATAGCAGTCTCCATGGGTGTCAAACGCCTGGAGGTCCGAGGTTATTCTAACCTCGCCATCTCACAAGTCAACGGCGAGTTCGACGCCAAAGACCCGAAGATGATAGCTTACCGGAATGCCGTCATAAAGATCTCGGCAAGGTTCGAGGGGCTGGAATTTCACCACATACCCCGGGATAGCAACCAGGCCACGGATGTACTCGCCCGATTGGGCGCAAAACGGGATAAGGTCCCAGAAAACACCTTCCTCGAAAGACTCTTTAAACCATCCGTAGTCTGGCAAGACGACAAAGGAACGTCGGAGTCAAGTGACGTCGGGTGCCATGCCACGCCCGAAGATGACGAAAGCATAATGGGCGGCTCAGCGGTCCAGGAAACTACTTCCGCGCATGAAGTCATGGCAGTCATCGCACCCTGGACCGAGCCGCTCCTGGCATATCTGCTCCGAAAAGAGCTCCCCGATAACCAAACAGACGCATGTCGGATCATCAGGCAATCTAAAGCCTACAAGGTTCACGAAGGAGAGCTCTACAAAATGAGCACCACGGGCGTCTTCCAGTGATGTATAACCGAGGAAGAAGGAAAACTCCTGCTTCAGGAGATACACTCTGGCATGAGCGGACATCACGCCGCTGCTCAGACCTTGGTCAGCAAGGCCTTTCGAGCTGGTTTCTATTGGCCAACTACAGGCGCCGATGCATCAACATTGGTACAGTGTTGCCCAGGCTGTTAGGTATTCACCAAACAAAGCCACATGCCCCCCATGGCCCTTCGTACCATCCCCATCACTTGGCCTTTCGCGGTCTGGGGGCTAGATATGGTCGGGCCACTCAAAGGTGGATCAAACAAAAACAAATACCTCCTTGTCATGGTAGATAAGTTTACCAAATGGATCGAAGCAAAGCCGGTCACCTCGGCCGAGGTTGTCCAGGTAATCAGATTCATCTCTGGGGTGGTACATCGTTACGGTGTCCCCCACAGTTTGATTACAGACAACGGAACCAACTTCACGGCCAAAGAAGTTAAGGCATGGTGTAAAAAAATGGGCATTAAGCTCGACTATGCGTCCGTCTACCACCCGCAGTCTAATGGGCAGGTGGAGCGAGCCAATGGACTAATCCTTAGTGGAATTAAGCCAAGGTTAGTTCACTCCCTGAAAAAGGCCGACTGTAAATGGGTCGAGGAACTTGATTCCGTACTATGGGGCTTGTGCACAACACCAAACAGATCCACGGGATACACCCCATTTTTTATGGTGTACGGCGCCGAGGCGGTCCTCCCCTGCGATATCATACACGACGCACCTCGGGTACGCATGTATGAAGAGCTAGAGGCCGAGCTTGATCGGCAAGATGCCCTAGACGCTCTTGAAGAAGAGCGCAATGTTGCACGGGCAAGGTCAGCTATTTATCAGCAGCAGGCCAGGCGCTACCATGCATGGCAGAGAGGTTCGTGCCAAAGAATTCAATGTCAGGGATCTCGTAATGAGGCTACACCCCGAAAAACAGAAGCACAAACCCCTAGATGGGACGAGCCATTCATCATTGACCAAGTACTCATCGAAGGAGCCTATCGAATCCGAGATCCGGAGGATGGCCGATTAGATCCCAATCCCTGGAATGCGGTGCTACTCCGGCGCTTCTATGCTTGACACCCCGTACACGGTCTGTGTAAATAACTTACACATTTTCTTTGTCTTAATCTTTTCCTCATTATTTATTTTTTCCACCTCGGAACATTGTTAAATGATCCCGGGGACGATATAGCATGTTCTTTTCAAAACATGAGCTATTCCACCTCTTATGCACTATCGTCATTTGAGCCACTATATGCATCGATTTGCTTTAAGATTTGGCCAAGATGGGTTGCCCAGCTCCTGTGCTTGCCCCTTACGTTCCCGATATTTCGGCTAGGGGGCAAAGGGAGCACCGCTGTGATTGTTACTCCCGGGTCAGCCGGTGTAGTACCTCAGACGGACAAAGCTGAAAGCTAGCGGTCTTACAATGCAAATCGGTTGGCCATGACATAGGGATAATGTGGAAGGGGCCTTTTTAAACCCCGACCAGGGGCTTTACCCCGAGGTCATCCGTCTTCGGACAGATGTGTTTGACACAATAACCCGGGGAAAGGAACTGTTGGAAGAACTATTTTCCTTGGAAGATGTTTCTTACGTTAAATAGTAATATAACATAACTTTCTGTTACCCTCTTGTCTTTCGAGCCGCTTAGCCCAATTGCCTAGTCACCTGAAGCATCCGGTCCGATAGCCTCGGCCAGTAGTATGGGACACTCCTCGGTTTTTATCCGAGGAGGCGGAAGCCGAAGGCTGGCTGACAGAGTTTGGATGAACGGACTGCGAACTGACATAAAGTACTTCGGTACATAAAGTCATACAAAATTTTCAAGCGCGGTCTAGCCCGTCTATTAGGGTGTCCAATGCGCAATCCTTCTGCGAGAATCACGCCGCAGGCATTACACTATCATATGCCTGGCTAGCGGGGATTTCCTTCCCGTCAGACCCCATGGGTCTCACCTCTGCTAATTCCGTCGTCCTTAGACCGGTGTAGTGGGTCTTCACCATGGCCCAGGCCTCCCTCGCACCTTCTCGGCAAGCTGATACTTTCCAAGCCTGGATCCGGCGTCGCGCTTTCTTAAGCTATTCGGCTAGAATGGCCATGTCTTCGGGGACCGGCGTCACATCAGGCCATAAAGCCTGGTGCACATCCTTCATTGACTTCCGTGCACTTTCATGCACCACGGATAGACGAACTGCCATGTCTTCGGACATCGGACCCCGGGTGTCGGTGTAAAAACCGGCAGACCTCGGGGTAGGGGGTCCCAAGCTGCGGATCTCGGATCGATGGTAACAGAGACAAAGGGAGACGATGTTTTACCCAGGTTCGGGCCCTCTTGATGGAGGTAAAACCGTACGTCCTGCTTCTGTTTATATTAATGGGGATGTATCGAGTACAGAGTTGATCTACCTCGAGATCGTAATATGTGTCTAACTTCTAAAGCTAGGTGTTCGATGTTGCGTTGATCTCCCCCCTACGGGCTAAACCCTATGGCTTATATACACGCCAAAAAGGGTATCTAGGGTTACAATGTCGGTATCTAGGAGTAAGGCGGCGGGACGAGTCTTGAAGTGTACTGCAAGTCTTCGGTAGAGGCAGCCTTGATCCCGTCTCCCACATACAGCCTCCGGAGTCCATCTTGGTCACGTACAGGGGCACATCGGCCCAACCGAGGAGCCGAGTCAGCCCGGTTAGCATCCCCTAATCCAGGACACCGTCACCGGGAGTCAGGAGGAAGGCCGGATAAAGAAGCTGCCAACAAAACAACATTCGCATGATAATCACCTCGGACAATTTACATGACAAGTATTCCTCGAGAATTACAACTTAATATAAATTATGTCATCCGTTCGCCGATTCTTTGATTCCGCAACAGCGAGACGAGCTTTCAAGCTCTCAATCTCCTGGGCCTGATGGGCGTTCTCAGCCCTAAGCGCATTCATGTTGTCCACCCTTTGAGTAACCACGTGTTGATTTGCTTGACGCTGCGATTCTACATACGCCAGATCCTCACGGGCCTGCTTCAGTGTGGCGCCCCGCCTGAGTACCACTGTAGCCAGACGGTCGCCGCACACACCAGCCCAGGAAATCACTCTGGCATGCGCGTTTACAACAAGTATCATGAACACAGGCATTTCTATTAATGGATATATAAGTCTTACATGATATTTTACAAGGGTGATGGCAGCGGAAAAGCTCTATCTAAGGCAGCAGGGTCTTGGTGCGGCTCCAATCCACAGGGATCTGACTGGGTTACTCTTCTAGCCCGCGAACACTCCGGCTCCTCGCTAGCGGACGTCGAATCCTTAGGTGAACCTGGCCACATTGAAGGCCGCTGAGTACTTTTGAATGTACTCGCAAGCAAACCAAACCAACATATACACCAAGCAATGCGATCATTCGAGCATGCACTTGTTATTAGAGCAACATTGATTATCATGGCATAGCATACTTTTCTAGCAATATTAAATTATCATGTTATAACAGGGTTATCCAGCATGATAACTACTAAAGTAAAACATATCAAGTAAATAATCCATACTCCGAATATGTCATGATCCAAACCAAATCCGATCCAAATCCAATCCAAGTCTTGTGGTCATCCGACCCTTTAGCTCATAGCCATCGCATGGCTAACATTCATAACCCTGACATCATCTGATGTCCATGCATCTGTACTGCAAGTCTGACAAACCTTACCATTCTCTGGTTCAGTCTTAGCAATAACATTATATAGTTTGTTCCTCCAGACTGGACACGGACCAAATAGTGTGACCTAGTACGAACTGTGTCCCATGACCGAGGACGCGGCTAGTCGAATAGATTTACACTCTGCAGAGGTTGCGCACTTTTCCCACACTATGGAGCTCCTGGCCTCATGCTCCCATTCGGGTGGACCGGTACTGCTCCAATAAAACTTGTCTATTGCTTGACACTCTTACGGTCCCACCGACAATCATACCCTCCCAGGGTCATGTCCTGGGTGGTCCCTGTGTCACTCCTGACACCTGTCACCGTCGTGGCCAAACAACACTGTCCCAAACGGGGACCCTAGATCCATATAACTTGGGCTCACAAGGTTATCGCCGCCTACCGGGCCAGGGTAGCACGCACGCATAACCTTCCCTCTTTGGAGGTGCCGATAAGAGGCAGGACAATAGACCAAGTTAGGGCCTTCCCATAAAGGCAAATGTGGCTGCACTGATGAGCTCAGTTCGGTGGCACTATGACTCGATCCAGCCGACGGAGGAGGTTGTCGTTATTAGGTCATATTCTTAATCATTGTGATAACCACAGTAATGCACGATGAAAACATAACAACCTATC
Source organism: Elymus sibiricus (assembly GCA_039707655.1). NCBI lineage: Eukaryota > Viridiplantae > Streptophyta > Magnoliopsida > Poales > Poaceae > Elymus > Elymus sibiricus. The sequence continues at coordinate 124,018,052 of CM077670.1, forward strand.
TCCACATTGTCACCTACGAGTCACTAGTGCGATAATATGATGAGCATTAGCAGGTAATGTGAATAGCAAATTCAACCTAGCAGGAGTTTAATTATTTCTAACACATGCATATTCATTAATTAAACATGAAAGAATAACACAAAGCAATGCTTTAGGGCATATATCAGATGGTCGGCTTGCCTGGGGGTCGATGAATTCGCCGGAGAGAAGTGCGATCACCTCGCGGAAGAATTCACCGGAAAAGTTTCTCTCTCGGAGGGGCTGAATATAGGGTAGGGGCAAAATGGGCATTTTCAAAAAGTGTAAACATTGTGAAAGTGATGTCATCGGAACGGGCTCAACGAATTGAGAAAGTGGGCTTTGGAATCACCTGAATCGGAGTCACGGTTAAAAAGTTGTGACCGTTCGTTGTTTAGGCAGAAAACAAATAAAAGTGTATTCATTTCTGTCCTTAACTGACGAACGGCCGCAAATTAGCAGTTTCGGCGCCGAGCTGGAAAAAGAAAGCGCCTTCGGGCAGAATACGCCTTCCAGTGGTGAAGGCGTATTCCCGGCCGGGGCGTCTCCACTTAATCCAGCTGGTCGGCCTCCAATCGCCGACAGGTGGGCCCGGACCCCACCTGTTGGGTCTTCCCTCTCCTCCCTCCTTCTCTTCTTCCTCCTTCTCTCCTCTGTCCCGACACGGCGACGGGAAGAGGACTCTGTCGGGGTCCCGGTACTCTGGTGAGCTTCTGGATCGGGCGGCGGCACGGCTGGGATCGCCGGAGAGCACTGCATCGAGTGGTGGGTTGTGGGGCCGCCAGGGAGGGCTGGGTGCATGGGAGGGCTCTCCGTGTGTGCGGCGCTTCTCGTGGGCAACTCCACTGGCGCCGGGGTGGACTGGTTGCGGGGCTACGGTGGTGGCCGTGGGTGGCGGCCATGGCCAAATTCTGGTGCTCCGGCGAGGGCTTCGGTCGGGCGCGGGTGTGGGAGTGAGCAAGAGGGTGAGGGAGGGCTGATGGTGAGCTCTAGGGGTCCGGGGAACGACTATTTATAGCCGGCCGGCCGAGGAGGACAGGATCGGCTGCCGTGGCGCCCTTATCGCTGTCCTGGAGCGCCGGCGAGGTGGCGCACGAGGAGTGGTGCCGACCTGACGCGCGGATGGGGACGGGGCTGCGCTGGCGCGCTCGAGAAGACTCGAAGAGGAAGAGGACAGCGGAGGGGAAGCGATGACGGCGGTCACGGGCAGGACAGTGGCCATGGCGGCACTCGCCGTGGCGTGAGGAGGAAGAAGGGGGAGGGGGAAGCTACGGGAGAGGGGACACGCGGATGCTGCGGAGAGGATGTACATGGCCAGACGAGCGACGGCTGGTCGGAGATGACCGAACGGAGCTGGCAGAGTGCAGAGCACCGCTTTGGCGTGCTCTCCGTGTGGTCACCACAGGCACCACACGTCCAGAGCACCTATTTGACTCTAGGCCATGTCAAACACATGCATCAGAGGTCAGTGACTTGACCTGTCAATGTTTTGTAACAGCCCGAGACCGATTCCTTGCATTATTATTAGTATATTGGTTGTTCTATTTTATTTTTGCATTGCATCATGTCATCATGCCATTAAAAATTGCCAACCCAAATGTTTTGTCATATAAATAAATTGCATGGATCTTCGATCCATTTAAATTGAGGGAACTCACATGGTGATTTCTCTTTATAACATATATCCTCCCAATATTATTATGGGCTATTATAAACCATTCCATTAATTTTGGAAGAACCATAACAAACTTGCAATTAAATTCCCGTGCCCAAGCTCTTCCAACTTGTTCTCACCAAGTTTTCAATCCCAACAAGGACTTCTCCATTCTTTTTCTTTCTTTCAACTGTTTCTCTAGTGGCATTCTCTGTTTCAGATTAATGCTCACTATTTTCCTAAACTTCTTAGACCATGCCAATATCACCTCCTCCAGTTTTCAGGTCTTTTGGAAGTGTTTTGGTTGGGCTAAGGATTTATTCAATTTTGAGTTATTTTCAAACTTGCATAAATTTGTAGTCTCTAAAAATTGCCAGAGCATTTTATTCAAATAGCTTGGAAATCCAGGAACCCAGGGATATTTTTATATCCTCCATATTCTTCTCCTAGCCCCTGTTTCTTTTCTCTTTATTTCTGTCAATTTCTTATAAAAGAAAAACAGAGAAGGAAGAAACTGGGCAGAGCCCACTTACCTGTTGCAGCCACCAGCCCCGCAGCCCACCAGAAGCCCAGCCGCCCCACCTACTAGACCTAACCCTAGCCCATCGATCCTCTTATCCCCTCGTTCGCTGGCCTCCTCTCGATCTCCCCCTCCTCTCGTGCGTCGCCGCCACTGCTCTCCACCTGATCGACCCAATCCTGCAGCCCCTCCTCTGCTCCTCCTCGCGCCGGCCGGAGCTGCCCCGCAAGCCACCGGAGCTCCCATGCCCACGCGTCGTCCCCGAGCACCTCGTCCCCGCCGCCGTTTGTCGCCCGAACCAGCAGCGCGCCGCCTGAGAAGCTCCTCGGCTGCGTCTAGGAGGACGACGCCCGAAGCCGCCCGTTGGACCTCGACCTCCGGCCTGCCCCACGCCTCCCGCTGGCGCCGCTAAGGACCTCCACCGCCGGATCCGGCCCCTGCCACCACGGATCCGCTCGCCTGCCTCCTGTCGAGGAGACGACCACGCCCAAGCCAGCGCCCTCCGTCTCGAGCCGATCCCCTGCCGCTCGCCCGCGTTGGCGCAGATCTGGCCGCAAGGCCCAGCCGCTCCAGCCAAGTCCAGCCACAGCCCCCTCGGCCCACTGCTCCGTCGGCCCGCTCTGCTGCCCAACCGCGCCAGGTCGTTGTCTCTTTGCACTCGCGCTGTGTTGCCATGGACGCACGCAACCCCGGATTCAATCCCAAGCACCAAGTACCGCGACACCGAAGACCCAAGACCGCCAAGGTGGACGGTGCCTCACTGCCCTGACCGGACCGCCAAGTCCAATGACTCATGTACGCCTACACTGTGAAGACCCGGATCACCAAGTCCAAAGACACCAAAGCGATGCGTCAAGTACCTCTACCGATGACCCCGACCAACTACGGAACGTGTATGACTACCGACGCGAAGACCCGTGGACCATAAGCTTCAAGTTCGACTACCGTCTCGAGTACCACTACCGTCGACCCCGAAGGACTCGGATTCGTCAAGTTCCCACGACGACACAAGTGCTCGGAAGACCACAAGTACCCTTTCGGAACGCCAAGTTCGACTACCATCGCCGTGAAACTGCTTCCGGAACTTGAACCGCTACTCCCACGACGACCCCGTGTACCACTACTTCCACTACCGTCGCGAGAACGCCTACACCGCATCAAACCCGTCCGTCTCAAAATGCACGCTTTGAAGGTATAGACACCGAGACGACCACCCGTGGACCGTATGCATGTGATGTGTGTATGAGATGGTTGCATGTGCCCGTGTTTGCATCGTGTCCACATTGTTCTTGCACGTTCCTCGTTTGCCATGCCACCGACACATGGGAACCCGGTAACCGGGATCACCCCACCATCTCTTGCATGTTCCGCACATTCGCACACTTGTTCCTCCTTTGCATCGGTATCTCAACGGGTTACCGGAACCGGAATGTTGCCGTGGCATCATTTTTGGATTCGCCGCCGTGGCACCCATTTCTTTCCGCCACGGCGACAAATGCTCCATATCATATCATATGCCATGCTTTCATAAATTGCATCTAACTTAAACATGTCATCCTTATGCATTTAATAACTCATGAACCGTGCATTGTATTAAAATGAATCATATATGTAAAATGCTTAGAATTCCATGTAGTTCATAATATCCAACTTTCATCCATGATAAAATGTTAAAACTTGTTGTTTGCATTAATTTGCATAAATGACATGCTAAAATGATTTATTTCATAACTAATTAACCGTAGCTCCGAATTAAATAAACTTTATATGTAAATGGAGTAGAAAAACGCGTAGATTAACATGGTACACTTACTTTTTCTGTTTAACAAATTTAAAAATATGTTTTAGGCCAGAACAGTACCAAATTCGAAAATTGCATATGAGGATTTTCCGGAATTGTTATGTGTTGTTTCCGGCCTCATTTAAATTACCTAGATAGGTAGTTTAATTATGCTTCACCTCTTGCCATGATTAACAACATTTAATATTGTTGAGTAGCATAAACAAGAGTGAACTAAACATTGGAATGTGGAGTTTCATCTCGTTGCATATTGAGCTTCACTTAATGTGTAGTATTTGGTTGTGCATCTGGCCATGTCATGCATCCTTAAACTTGACATGCATCATACTTGGTTGTGCATCATGCCATGTTTATGCTTGTTTGTTTACCCTATTGTTTGCTCCTTTCCGGTTGTGCTTTTTCTCGATAGTCCGGTTTCGTCCCGGAGTTGTGAGGATTCGTTCGTCTACGTTCCGTTTAACTACTTCACGGATTCGGTCTTCTTCCTAGCGGGATTTCAGGCAAGATGATCATTACCCTGGATACCACTACTATCTTTGCTTGCTAGTTGTCTCGATGCTATTGCTATGTCTCGCTACCTATCACTTGTTTGTCAGCCTCCCAAAATGCCATGATACAGCCTCTAACCTCCACTACCCAGCAAACCGTTGTTTGGCTAAGTTATCGCTTTGCTCAGCCCCTCTTATAGCGTTGCTAGTTGCAGGTGCAGTTTCAGGTTGTTCCATGTTGGGACATGGATATCATGGGATATCACATTATCTCTTATTTAATTAATGCATCTATATACTTGGTAATGGGTGGAAGGCTTGGCCTTTTGCCTAGTGTTTTGTTCCACTCATGCCGCCCTAGTTTTCGTAATACCGGTGTTATGTTCCTTGATGAGCGCTTCTAACACATGTGGGGCATATGGGAACCCCCCTGTCCATTCGTTTTAGGATAAACTTCTCCAGCAAGGCCGACGGAGGAGGTTGTCGTTATTAGGTCATATTCTTAATCATTGCGATAACCACAGTAATGCACGATGAAAACATAACAACCTATCTCCACATTGTCACCTACGAGTCACTAGTGCGATAATATGATGAGCATTAGCAGGTAATGTGAATAGCAAATTCAACCTAGCAGGAGTTTAATTATTTCTAACACATGCATATTCATTAATTAAACACACAAGAATAACACAGAGCAATGCTTTAGGGCATATATCAGATGGTCGGCTTGCCTGGGGGTCGATGAATTCGTCGGAGAGAAGTGCGATCAAAGGAAAATTGGATGCGTGTGGTAATTTATAATGGACTACTTGGAGCACCCCTGCAGGGTTAAATCTTTCGCGAAGCCGTGCCCGCGGTTATGTGGCGACTTGGAAATTTATAACCTCCGGTTGTAGAGAACTTGACACTAATTCTAATTAAAATACACCAACTGCGTGCGTAACCGTGATTGTCTCTTTTCGAGGAAGTTCGAGAAGGGAACACGGTGGGGTTATGTTTGACTCGTAAGTAGGTGTTCAGGATCACTTCTTGATCATTATTAGTTTGCGACCGTTATGCGTAGTTACTCTTCTTATTCTTGTACTCGTAAGTTAGCCACCATACAATGCTTAGTGCTTGCTGCAACCTCACCACCTTACCCTTCCATACCCATTAAGCTTTGATAGTCTTGTTACCCATGGTTATGGGATTGTTGAGTCCTCGTGGCTCATAGATTACTACAACAGCTGCAGGTACAGGTAATGCGATGATCTGATGCGAGAGCGATGCGCGTTTGCTTTTGGAGTTCTTCTTCTGCTTCTTCTTCTTCGTCGATTTTGGGATAGGTTCCTGGTCGGCAGCCTGGGCTAGCAGGGTGGATGTCGTTCGTGTTTTTCGTTTGTGTTTCATCCGTAGTCGGATTCTGCTCTTCTGTATGGTGTTTGCTATGTATTGATGTATTCCTGTGAAGTCTGTATGTATTTGTATGTATCCCCATCTATTATGTACATGGTACGATGTAATGATATCCACCTTGCAAGCGTCTTCGATATGCGCTTCTATCCCTGGTGGGGCCTCCGAGTCCCTCGAGGATAGGATCGCATATTGGGTGTGACAGGTTTGGAGGGAAATGGAGACATGAAGTTGACTGATTTGAGCTGACATAGGTTCTGGACAGAAGCTAGGATGGATCCTTGTGGAGAAATGGATGGAGGGTTCGAGCTGGTTCCTTGTCACAATGAAATGTGGTAGGAAGGAGTAGGTTCTGGAAAAATTTGAAGTCATTTGGACCTTGTTTGCATGCTCTTCCTTTACAATGCCAAATTTGGTCCAGAAACTTGACTTTGAAGCTGCACTCATCTGGCTTGATGAAATGAGCTGAATTTTGGTGTAGGGTGATGATTTGGAGGTATGGAGGTACTGGCAAAATTTCAGCTCATTTGGATACACCAAAATGGTACTTCCTTTACAAAGCTTTCTGCTGGACAGAAACTAGATGGAATTTTTGGGAAAAATTGGCTAGATAAAATGATGTGAATTTTTGCATGGTCACATGATATAGGGATTTTGAGGTCCTGGATTAATTTCAAGATTTTTGAAGCAATATAAAATATAGTTGCTTCACAACCTCAAAATAGGTCCAGAAATTAGAATTGGATGATGTACTCAAAATTTGAACCATTGAGCTTGGGTTCTTGATGGAAATGGTAAATATATGGATAGGAGAAGCTCCATAAATTATTTGGGATTTTTCCTGGCTACCAAAATGGTAGTTCCTTTGGAAAGTGCCCAAGTTGCAATATTGGCTTTAAATAGGAAGATGCAATTTCCCTTATTTAATTATTGCCAATATTTTTATGGGAGCTCAATATGATCACAAAGATTATCTCCACAAGTTTTCATGAACTTTGGAGATGGATAGATATTTTCCTGGATTTAATTCCTTTAAACATCAGAAAAAGGAATTAATTTTAAATGAAAAATATTTCAAATGACTTGGCAATATTTTTGCATATCCAGGGTTTATATATATGGGAGAGTCACTGGGAAAAGTTTGGGAGGCAACAGATCAAAGGAAAATTGGGGTTCCTTTGTAACTGCCGGAATTAGGGTTTCCCTTCCGGTAACTCGGAAGGTAGGGTTTCGGCGGCAAAACCCTGAGAAGATGTCTTGGGTAGCAAGGTTGGACTGGAGAGAATCTCAGGTTGGATAGGAAAGGCAAGGCTATATGACCATCTTGATATACCCAAGAGCGAGAAAAAATCCGATAACATCGAAAAAAAACGGAGTCAAATCCCGCGAAGGGAAAAATCGAGGAGCGAAAACTAGGGTGTTACATTCAGGTCTCTTTCAAGATGGCCTAGGGCTTCCGCTGCTACAAGGGATTATGGCGTCAATTCTATTTCCATTGGCATTGACCAATTCAAGCACAAAGCACTTACCGTGCGCCTCTCTGGTGAATTTCTTCACCTGTTCAACCTCAGACAAGGCCGCGTCCAGCTGCACCTTTGTTTGAGATAGCGCCGAGGTCAATTGCTCGTTCTTCAAGCGAGCTTCCTGTTCATGGAAGTGGTTGCTGGTTAGTATTCAAGTCTTGATTCGACCCCAGGGGCTCGTACCAAGCCTTAGGGGCTACTACTATACTTGGTAGTCATATTTGTCTTTAAACACAAACGCAACAAACCTTACCCGCAACCCCCGTGACAAGACGTCCAGCGATTCATCAAAGGCACCTCGGGTTGCCCCGAGGTATGCATCCACCGCGCTGAGGGCATTGAACTCCCTGTCCGAAAAGCCGGATTATTCAGAGAAGCTTTTCGCCGACGATAATTTGTGGCGCATTGAATCTCGGACGGAGTGGCCGAGGTCGCCGAGTCCTCGGGCTGAGGGGCTCCGAGGGCAATTCCCGCAGAATTACGGGCATCTGTTTCCCTGGGCAGGGCCGTAGCTCCCTCGGCCCCCACATTTGCTGTGGTGGATAAAGGCTGCCTGCGAATGATCGGGAAGGTTAAAATCTGAAGTATCTTTGCAGCAGCATAGATCATAGTATTACCTGGTGATTGAGGGGGCACTTTCGCCTGCCCCCATGACCTCGGCTTGAGCTTCTTGTACTTCTGGCTGGGACCTTCCTAGTGAAGCCATTTCTCTGTGTAGGCGTTGGGAGCGCCGCCCCTTTGGAGGAGAAGTCAGATGACTGGGGGCTGGAGGACCAGGGGCTCGCTTTCGATTAGATGAAGGGAGTGTTACCGATGAGGCTGGCCTCGTCCCCGGCGTGTCAGGGATGATAGCTACCTTTGAGCCGTCAAGGCCCTCCAGAAAAAACTTTCTCCCTTCGTAAATAAGGGCCAGGTCTTCATCCTCATCGAAAAGGGGGTCCTCTGCGCGGCAGTGCAGCTCTGGCTCAGGGGCCGGACTGCTCACACCCTCAAGCCAACGCCTCCACCTCTGTTCAAGGACCAATGTGCAACGGATTAAGTATTAAAGATCCTGAGGTTAGCAGGCGAGCTCGGAAGGAAAACTTACTATGTCAGCAGGGTTGTTGTACGACAGCCCGTCTTGGAACTGGCGCTTGGCGAATTCCTCCGTGGACCCTTGGTATATGCTGGCCAACACGGTTCCGAGGGTCATCTGGTCCATAAAAGCTCCCTTGATGGATCGGGAGGCGTCGTTGGACCCATTGTACTCGCACAATAAGTGCTGGCGCTGCCGGAGAGGTTGGACTCTTCGGTCTAGGGCAATTGCCATCACATCAATGATGGTGAGGCCAACGCTTGAAAGTAGCTTCACCTTGCCCGCTAGACTAGTCACGGCTTCGTCTTCCTCTTGTGCCGAGCTTTGTGGCCTCCAGCTGTAACGTTTCCTCGATGGATCCAAGGAGAAGGACGGGAGCCCGGGCTGAGCTGGCTCGTATAGCGGGACGTCATTAATGTAGAACCACTCGGAAGGCCAGTAATCGGCATCCTCCCGAGGTGTGCCCACTGGATAGCCAGTCTTGTTGATTTGGCAGACTTCGGCTCCTCCGACCTCGAATAGCTTGTCAGCCAAGGAGCGGGGCATGATACAGAAATACTTCCGCCATAATCCGAAGTGCGCCTGACAGCCGAGGTGTAGCTCACAGAGCGCGACAAATCCCGTGATATGCAATATTGAATTCGGGGAAAGATGGTGTAGCTGCAGCCCGTAAAACTCCAGCAATCCTCGGAGAAAAGGATGAATTGGAAACCCAAGGCCGCGGAGGAGGAAGGGCATGAAGCATACCCGCTCATCTTCTCGTGGTGAAGGATGACTCTCGGCATGGGCTTGACCGTCGAGAGACGTTAATCCGGGACGGGTGGAAGCCAGATCTGTGTCTAGCAAATAACCTTGTGTGGCCAGGCGCTCTAATTGAAGGCGCGCAACGGAACAGCTCCCCGAGTCACCTCTCTCAGGGCCATGAGGGCGCTTTGATGATCCTCCACCGTTCGTCATTGTTCGGGCTCTCGAGCTTGGGCTTGAGATGGAGAGGGATTTTTTGCTGCGGTTGCGGTCGAGACGCGTATTGCCGCTGGCCAGGGCCGCACGTCTATTAAATAAAGACGGAAGGGGCTGACGCTTTGACATTTTTTTCATAAAGAGGCCCGGTTCCCTAGAAGACATGACTCTCAAAGTCTAAAATTGGGCCCCAACGGAATCTCAAAGTTTGGCCGAGAACTTTAAGTCAGGCCGGAGAATAAAGCATGGGAACTTGTCTGTCGAGCAAAGACTCCAGAATTAAAGATCGAAAGGCGTCGACTTCGGCATCGAAGACCAGTTCAGGGGCTACTAACGGTGTCCTGGATTAGGGGGTGCTAACCTAGCCAGCCCGTCTCTTCGGTTGGGCCGAGGGGCCCTCATACATGATCAAGGTGGACTCTGATGGCCATACACAGGAGGCGTGATCAAGACTACCTCCACCGAAGACTTGACGTGTATTCCAAGATCTCTCCTACCACCTTACTCCTAGTTACCGACCTTGTAACCCTAGATACCCTCCCTGGCATGTATATAAGCCATAGGGTTTAGCCCGTAGAGGGGGATCAACGCAACATCATTCACCTAGCCCTAGAGTTAGACACACATTACGATCTCGAGGTAGATCAACTATGTACTCGATACATCTCCATCAATATAAACAAGAGCAGGATGTAGGGTTTTACCTCCATCAAGAGGGCCCGAACCTGGGTAAACATCGTCTCCCTTGTCTCTGTTACCATTGACCCACGATCCACAGCTCGGGACCCCCTACCCCGAGGTCTGCCGGTTTTGACACCGACACTCGCCTTTCGATGTAGTGTCGTTGTTTTGCTCAGCCTTCTTAAGGCAAAACTTGTCTAACTATGTCTGTACTCAGATATTATTTGCTTTCACGACTGATGTATTATGGGTCCTCGTGGCCCTGGCTTGTAATGTATAAAGATTTATGTTTAAATTTGTGTCATAGAGTTGTGTTGTGATATTGACGTGAGTCACTGTTCGTGATCGTGCATGATGCGTGTATGGTTAGTGTATGATTAAACGGGGGCGTCACAAGTTGGTATCGGAGCCGACTGCCTGTAGGAACCCCTTCCAACTCCTTGGTCGATGTTGTGTCTAGACTTGGAATACTATTTTCTAAACTACTAACCGTGTTGTGTGGCTTACGGGCCCACATCACCTATGGATGGGATTAGGATCTTTTATTCCGCATCTTTACTCTGGGTTCTGATTTCTCTTCTCTTCGGGTTAAAGATTTTGCTAACTCTACCTCTAGGTTCTCGTAACGACTTCATTCTAGAGAGCTACTCATTCCAGATCATCCCTTGAAATATCAAGACATTCCGAAGCACTCTTTGATGTTTTCCCGAGACCCTTGTGCCCACCACCTTTGTAGTTCCCTACCACCGATAAATCCTATGGATAACTACATACACCTGTCGTTCATACATTCATTCCCAGTTGCTCTTGTTATTACATGACGCCTCAAATTACTCTCCGATATTCGGAGAATCCTTCGTGCCTACTGTCCTGCAGTTCCTTGCCGCATGAATATGCCTACGAATAATTACTCACGCTTACCGGGGATCCGTTCATCCCCAGTTGTTCATGTGTTTCACAAAATACTTTGTAGTGCTATCCGATCTTCCGAGAATCCTCTGCAGCCTATGGCTCTTGAAATTCTTGTCTGCCTGCATTATGGATAATTCCATATGTCTAGCAATCTCCATTGAAATCCTCTGTGATTATCTTTCTGATGCTAATGATTCAACAAGTGTGCGAATGCTTGCAATCATCAGTTGTTCCCTAGAAGTTATCCTTCCAGCTCAGTCGTCATTCTGGATATGAGCTGGTTCTTGACCAAACAAGTTTTGGTCGGTTGTGCCTCTAAGTCTATTCAACTTACTCATCTTTGATCAGAGCATCTGCTTCTGATCCCCCGATTTGGAAATCATAATTCCTTTGTATTTAAGCTTCGAAATTATACAGATGTGTCTATAATTCGATGCCCTTGCATTCTTTCTTCTTCTTCTTGAGTACTGATACTAACATCAGGTCCTTTACGGTCCACTAGATCCTTTGGTGGATTATCATTCGACCGTCCCTGCATATTCTAAAACCTTGAGTTCTTCCCTTGATACAAATTGCCTTGTCGAGTCATATTATCTACCTTGACTTCGGTACTCTGATTTCAGACTTGTATCCCTTGCTTCCATTGTTTATGGTATAGGTTCCTAAAATGCCACAGTGGATTGTATCTATGTTTTTGCCATCCGTGTGAACCCGGAAACTTCTACGGGCCATACTCTACTAGCATTTCACCAGATAAATTATCAAACTCAAATCATTATCAAAATAGAAGTGAATGGAAAGTTGTACATTGAAGAAGTGGGGGTCGACCTCGAACATTTATGTTCATGCCCATGGACACGATGTGGAACTTATCATGGGACTGATAACCCACAAGTATAGGGGATCGCAGCAGTTTTCGAGGGTAGTATTTCACCCAAATTTATTGATTCGACACAAGGGGAGCCAAAGAATATTTGTGAGTATTAGCAGTTGAGTTGTCAATTCAACCACACCTGGAGAACAAATATCTGCAGCAAAGCATTTAGTAGCACAGTAGTATGATAGTTTGAATAGCAATAGTAACAGTAACGGTAACAGTAGCAGCTTTGTAGTGATTGTAACAGCAGAAGCAGCAAAGTAACTTAGCAGAAACCAATATGAGAAAAGCGTAGGCATTGGATCGATGATGGATAATTATATTGGATGACATTCACCATATAACAGTCACAACCTAGGGCGATACACAATAGCTCCAATTCATCAATGTAATGTAGGCATGTATTCCGTATATAGTCATACGTGCTTATAGTAAGAACTTGCATGACATCTTTTGTCCTACCCTCCCGTGGTACTGGGGTCCATAAGGAAACTAAGGGATATTAAGGCCTCCTTTTAATAGAGAACCGGAACAAAGCATTAACACATGGTGAATACATGAACTCCTCGAATTATAGTCATCCCCGGAGAGTATCCCACACAATTATCACTATGGGGTCTACGGATCAGAACAATAACTAGTGCATATGACAAGCGGATAGGATCAAGAACTCAAATATATTCATGAAAACATAAAGGGTTCAAATATGAAATCATGGCACTTGGGCCCTAGTGACAAGCATTAAGCATAGCAAAGTCATAGCAACATCAATCTCAGAACATAGTGGATACTAGGGATCAAAGCCCTAACAAATTGACTCGATTACATGATAAATCTCATCCAACCCATCACCGTCCAGCAAGCCTACGGAGGAATTACTCACGCCTGGTGGTGAGCATCATGAAATTGGTGATGGAGGATGGTTGATGATGACGAGGGCGTCGAATCCCCCTCTCCGGAGCCCAGAACATACTCCAGATCAGCCCTCCCGATGAAGAACATGAGGTGGCGGCGGCTCCATATCGTAAAACGCGATGAAACTTCTTCTGCTATTTTTTTTCTTCGGGAAAGTGAATATATAGCGTTGGAATTAGGTCAGACGGCCGCATGTGGGCCCCATAAGGCATCAGGGCGCGCCCTAGAGGGGGGTCGCGCCCTGTTGCCTTGTGGGCAATAGGTGGCCCCTCTTCTGTTGATTCTTGCGCCAATAATTTTTATATATTCCATAAAAATTCTCCAAAAAGTTTTGTCCAATTCCGAGAACTTTGATTTCTGCACAAAAACAACACCATGGTAGTTCTGCTGAAAACAGCATCAGTCCGGGTTAGTTTCATTCAAATCATGCAAATTAGAGTCCAAAACAAGAGCAAAAGTGTTTGGAAAAGTAGATACGATGGAGACGTATCAGGGACCTTCTCATAAAAATAATTATCCCTTTGGCATAAATCACCCGATATCCTTAAATTGATCCCTTGCAGTTATGGTTTCGACCATGCTGTCCTCATTTGATGTATCTAAGAGTAATCAATTCTCATGCCTCATCTATTTTCCGACAAGGTTAAAGCACCTACCATCCGCAGATGAACGATCTAGTCCAGCTTCATTTTGTTCTACCTTGATAACTTTCATTCCTCGTATCAAGAATTTCGTGCCATTGCACTACATCCTATAATTCTTGACGAAGTAATACCTTTCACCGTCATAGTCATTCAACGGTTCTCTGAGTTGTTTGTCAACCGAGAACACCGGTAAGTGAATTGAATCCGCACTACAATCAATACCCCAAAAAAATTGTTGGGAAATTTAAACTCACTCATGTGATTCCTAGCAAGATCGGCTACATCATTTTCATGCTAATTTTAACTGTGCTACCCTATCCTTCTTCCCTGAGCACAATTTTCGATGATGAGCTAAGTTTACGCCGAGCTTCTTCGTCATATCGTTTTGCCTTGAACAGCAAGATTAATTTCGAGTTTGTGTCCTACCCGTGGATCCATGGACCTTCTACTCCATCATATCTTTGTTTTGATCATGTCACCTTGCTATTACCTCATCATCATGCCCCTCGATAATTGGTGTTGTCATCGACAACATCCTTGCCTTCCTTCCAACACAGACTTGGTCAAGTTCTGGTTATACTTTGCATTTCTTGCTATTCTTGAAATTATTCCTTGTGTAATTCTTATGTTCTCCAAACCCAGCCTTTACTTAAAACACCATATCATTGCTACCCCGAAGAATGATTGTGATACTTCGAATATCAACGAGAACATTGGAAGCGCAATGCTAAATGTTTCTTGATCGATTATCTAAACACCGTTGCATGGGTAAACACCATGATTCTCCTTGCCCCTTTATCTAAATGGTTATGTATTGGCTAACCTGTTATAAATATCCTGCCCTACACATTCTTGAGAAGGATATACACCTAACACTTGTGAATGATCACATTTTCCTTTCCATTGGTTTGTTTAACCTCTCTTGTAATTTATAGGATCTAAGCAGTAGCGATTCTCTGCTTACGTAAGCACCCCGATGTACCACTCTGTTAGTAAGACCCTGTTACTATTGTTGTTGACATTCCGGTAACCGCCGATGGACGAGAACTTTGCCTATTGGTCCGCCTCATTACAACGAGCAGGAAAAGGGTTCTCTTCGTCCCTCGCCCTTGGTGCCGACGTTGTTGCCGATGTAGCTGACAAGCTATCCTCTGACATGCCTTGCTATCGTGACGATGCAAGATGTCACCGCCTTTCCTACCCTTAATCCACAATAACCACAGTTCCACAGGACCGAAACCTGGCTCTCCTGCACATCCTTATTTCAGAAGTATCCTTTACACTTGGCTTCGTATGTATTTCCACGAGCCACCTTCCCTAACGCATTCCATTCCGGTATCATATGCAATGTTAATAGCGTATCAAATGATTGCCTATCCGTTTGAAAGTTCTTCCACCATATTATATTGCTCTCGATATAATTCCTGAGCTCCAATTCGAGAGATACTTTATACCTTCACCCCCTGAGATAATTACCGGATGCCAATCCTTCCCGACATCCGTTACTGTAGAGTTTCCCCTCCTATCCTATTCGTAAGTACGATGGAGTTCCCGAAGAAAGGATGAAGACTTCATCATGATGACCTCAAGCAGAGAAATGAAGACATGAACGAAAAGGATCAACTTCTTCGAGAAGGGCAACAAGAACAAGGAGATTCGTTAGAATTATGAAACCAGACCATTTCCCCCTTACTCTACCTCTTAAATCTCGGGACGAGATTTCTTTTAGTGGAGGAGATTTGTGACACCCCAAATGATTAGCTACAGTGAACCCATGATAATGGTGCCATGTCATCACAATTAATTTTACTAAACTTCACTCTGGTCCAAAACCCATTCCAATTCAAAATTCAAATAGCAAGGAAAAGTAAAACTTCTTCAATTAATTAAACAAAAGTGTTCATAATATTACAAATAATCCATAAGTAATTATGTTAAGGAAAACAACATCACCTAAATTACCAAAATGCCCCCAGGAATTTAAAAAGTGGCCCAAGAGCAATAAGCCATTTCAATTTAAATAAATAGTTAAACCATTCAAAATAATTTGGGACTTGGTGGGCTAGTTCAACACCTTGCCTACTATTTATGTACCAAGTTTCATTTGCAACTAAATTCATTTAGTATAGAAAGAAATGCAAAACAGAAAAGAAATAAAGAAACAGAAAAAGAAAAAGAGAAAAGACTAAAACCTACTGTGCAACCAGGCTCTATGCAGCCACAGTGCACACGGCCCAGCCCGCGCCGGCCTTTTCTCCTACCTCTCACCAGGGAGAGGCAGAGGCCATGGCGTGGACGTCGCGTGGCCGCATGCCCACAGATGGCCACGCGCCGGCCATCCATCGGGTCCCCGCGAGGATAAGGACCACCCCCGAGCACCCAGACAACCATAGCACGCCACTCTTCCCCTCGCTCGCTCTCTCCCACCTTGGTCGAAATCGCCATGGCCGTGCCATCGTCGTCTGTGTAGCCACCATTGCCACCTGGCCTCGCCACCGTGTCCCAAAGAAGCACCGTCTTCCACTACGTCATCTACGACCACCCGTTCGAGCTGGGCGACCCCGCAACGATCGCATCATCATCTTCTTCTTCGTCGGTCGCCGCAGTTGTTCCTCTTTGATCCACCGTCGTGCTGCGCTACTAAGCTCCCCAACGAGCCCATGTGTGCTCCTCGGTGAGCTCTGCTCGCTTCCCCTCTCTCTGCTGCTCAAACTACTGCTGCTGCTGGCCGCTGCCGTTGCTGCTGCTCCCGACGCCGCTATAGAGCTCACCGCCGCGGCCACCGCATGCACAGCTCGCGCCTGAGCTACGCGTTGAACTCCTGGGCTCCCCAGGAGGCCAATGAGCCCGCCAGCACCGCACGTCGTGCCCTCTGGCGTCGAAACCATCAACCCCGAGCTCCGGCCGCCGCTGTCGTTGCTCCCCCAGCCAACTCCGGCCTCCCCTGTTGCTGCCACCGTAGCAGATAGACGCGCGGCTCTGCTCGCATTCGATCCCGCCTTTCCGTGCACCAAACCATCGTCGGAACTGCGCTCCCGAGCACCTCCGTCATCCTCTGTATTCCCCGGCATGCGCCGGTGGTTTAAACCACCGCCCGGGTCACTGACCCGTGGGCCCCTCCTGACTGCTGATTAGTTTAGGTACTAATTACCCCCGCTAACCTCACTGACGTGTGGGTCCCGTAGCTAAATAATACTTTTAATTATAACATGTTACACTAACATACGGGCCCCACTGACGGTGTCCTAGACTAGGGGGTATTAACCTAGTCGGCCCATATTCTTCGGGCTGGGCTAGTGGGCCCTCATTCTCCTTAAGGTGGACTCCGGAAGCCGTACGCTAGGGACAAGATCAGGACTACATCTGCCAAAGACTTGACGTATACTCCAAGACTCCTCCTACTGCCTCCAGGCCAAGTTACCGATCTTGTAACCTTAGATGCCCTACCTGGCGTGTATATAAGCCAAAGGGTTTAGCCCTTAGAGGGGACTTCAACACAATCTCATTCACCTAGCCCTAGAACTAGAACATATCTTACGATCTCGAGGTAGATCAACTCTGTACTTGATACATCTCCATTGATATAAACAAGAGCAAGACGTAGGGTTTTACCTCCATCAAGAGGGCCCAAACCTCGGTAAACATCATCTCTTTGTTCCTGTTACCATCGGTCTGAGATCCACAGCTCGGGACCCCCTACCCCGAGGTCTCCCGGTTTTCACACCGACACTGGTGCTTTCATTGAGAGTTCCGATGTGTGATCGCAAAGGATCGATGGCTCATCTGCATATCAACTGCGGCAGTGGCTGTGGGGATGCCTACGTCCCCGGCCAGCCTTTTGTGTTTGGCAGCATGATCTTCTGCGCTGACTCGACAGGCCACTTGGCCACCGTCGAGAACTACACTCCCGACCAGATCATTACCTTCAGAGGTTTGGAGTACACCGTGGATTCCCGCGGCAAGCTCGTCCTATCAGGTTGGACTCCCGGCCGGATTCAGGGTCTGGCAAACATCGGGGGCTCGACCTCGGAATCGATCTCCGTTGAAAGCAATGGGTCATGCCCCCCGACATTGCCGAGGGCTATGGAGGAACTTCCCACCCCCGCCTCGGACAACCCTGTCACGGTACCTGGCTCCGACATAGATCAGAGCTTGGCCTTGGACACAGCATCGGGCTTAAAACCGATCTCGGCGGTGGATTTAGAATCCACCTCACCTCCTTGTATGACTGAAAATGCATCAGGCGTGACACTACGAGTCGACCCGACTTATGGCCAGCCCATGAACCCTGAGGAGCTATCTCACCTCAATGAGATGCTTGACCGGATCCAGAGTTTGTCAATATCGGACGGCAAGACCTCGGTTTATGATAAGATCGGACTTAAAGACGACGATCGGGAAATTTACATACCACCCACCACCCACCTAGTCGCCACTATCGACGATTTAACCGATATGCTAGACTATGACGAGGCAACCAACATGGATGAAGCTGTCGACAGCCCTGTGGACAACACCTCGCCGCCTACTAACACCGACAGGTGGAAAGCAACATCCACATACGACGTGTACATGATCAACACTCCCAACTCCCCTCCAAGGCGTAGGCGGAGACGCAGAAGAGGTGCTAACGGGGAGCCCAGCGGGAACAACCCTACCGCCGATACGGCGGCCAACAACACGGAAGACCCAGGGAAGGACCTTCAAGCCTCCCCAGAACTCCACGTCGACGCCGAAGGCATCCCCAGGGACTCTGATCCTGATGACCTATTTGAAGGGGCCGATGACAATTATATGCCGTTATCCGAGGAGGGCGTGAGCCTCTGCACCGAGGACTTCATAGTCCCCGAAGACCCTGCTGAGCAAGAACGCTTTCGGCGGCGCCTAGTTGCTACCGCCCGAAGCATGAAACGCAAGCAGCAGCAGCTGCAGGCTAACGAGGATGCACTAAATGACAAGTGGGTCAAAATACTTTCGGTCGAGCAAGACCTCGAAGAACGGCGCCACAGTGCACCTAAATCTTATCCACGCAGGTGTTTACTGCCTGAATTTGACGATGAATTAACCGCTAAGGCACCTGATCGCCCCCCTCGAGGACGCGACAGGCCCGCGCGGGAGGATTTCCACACCCAACCCCCCCCCCCCCCACGCCTTCATGGCAAGGACCCTGTGGATTATCTGGACCCTCAAGACGTTCGACGTCGGATAGAGGCAAACCGGGCGCCATCCCGGTCCATTTATGGATCAAGAGGATGTGCTCCGGCCGGGCCTGACGGCTACGATGCCTGGTTGGACAGGAACGGCCACGCCCGAGATCAAATTTATACTCGGCTCTCTCCCGGCGTCCGACATGACACCGCTCGGTTCCGAGGCCCAGCCCACCCGATCTGTTTTACAGATAGGGTAATGGAACACCAGTTCCCCGATGGGTTCAAGCCCATCAACATAGAACCTTATGATGGCACCACGGACCCAGCTGTATGGATTGAAGATTTTCTTCTCCATATACACATGGCCAATGGATATGACCTCCACGCCATCAAGTACTTGCCGCTCAAGCTAAAGGGGCCGACGAGGCATTGGCTGAATAGCCTGCCGGCCCACTCCATTGGAAGCTGGGAGGCTCTTGAAGACGCCTTCAGGGCAAATTTCCAAGGAACTTACGTCCGACCTCCGGACGCCGATGACCTCAGCCGTGTCACTCAGCAGCCCGGCGAATCAGCTCAGAAATTCTGGAACCGAATTCTTACTAAAAAGAACCAGATCATAGACTGCTCAGACGCCGAGGCCATCGCTGCATTCAAAAACAACATCCGAGATGAGTGGCTCGCCCGCCAGCTCGGTCAGGATAAACCGAGGACCATGGCAGCCTTAACTTCACTCATGACCCGCTTTTGCACGGGAGAGGACAGTTGGCTGGCCCGCATCACTCACAATGGTGAGGCGGGGACCTCGGAGACTCGCGACACCAATGGCAAGCCTAAGCGCAACAAAAAAAAGCGTAGGCATAGAAGCAGCGGAAGCGACACAGAAGATGCAGCAGTCAATGCAGGCTTCACCGGACCTCGATCCGGACAGAAAAGAAAGCCCTTTAAAGGGAACAAGGATGGACCGAGCCAGCTCGACAAGATACTAGATCGACCGTGCCAAATTCATGGTACTCCAGAAAAACCAGCAACCCACACTAACAGGAATTGCTGGGTCTTTAAGCAGGCTGGCAAGGTAGCGACAGAATGTCAAAGTAAAACCCAGAATCACAGCGAAGACGAGGATGAACCTCGGCGGCCAAACAATGGAGGCCAGAAGAAGTTTCCTAATGAGGTAACAGAGGTAAACATGATTTACGTTACCCACATCCCTAAAAGGGAGAGGAAGCACGTACTTCGGGACATCTACGCGTTAGAGCCTGTGGCCCCGAAGTACAATCCGTGGTCGGCTTACCCGATCACATTCGACAAACATGACCATCCGACAAGCATCAGACATGGTAGATCGGCCGCACTCGTCCTGGACCCGATCGTCAACGGTTTTCATCTGACGCGCGTCCTCATGGACGGAGGGAGCAGCCTCAACTTGATCTACGAAGACACGGTAAGGAAGATGGGGATTGACTCATCTCGGATTAAGCCTAGCAGCACCGCCTTTAAAGGTGTAATACTAGGTGTCGAGGCTCGCTGCACTGGAACCGTGTCCCTGGAGGTAGTATTCGGATCACCCGAGAACTTCAGGAGCGAGGAGTTAATCTTCGACATCGTACCTTTTCGCAGCGGATACCATGCGCTCCTAGGGCGCACCGCATTCGCCCGCTTCAATGCAGTCCTGCATTACGCTTATCTCAAGCTCAAAATGCTGGGACCCAACAGTGTTATTACAGTCAATGTTAACACCGAACGCTCTCTCCGGACGGAGGAGCAGACCGCGGCTTTCGCAGCCGAGGTACAGGCATCCGAGGAGGCAGCCCGTGGCGATAAACACACCCCCAGCTCTTCGAAGCGTACGCGGTCTACACCAGTTGACCTCGGACATGCACCCCCCACCCTAAATAGGGGTACGGGCTCCTCGTGCGCTTCCCTTGGGAGGGGCACTACATCCCCAGGGTGCACAACTTCGCACTGAAAATCCCCTGGGTCGCCGAGGAGCCAAAACAATGGAAACGTTGGGTCGGCTAGACCGAGCAGCGACGAAACCTCGGGCTTACACGCCGGCAGGCTTCTGTCAAAGAGCTAGCCAGCACTAGCATGCCCATGAGGCTTCAACCACACAACTATCAGCTGCAGACCTCATCAAAGGGCTCGACCAACGAACGCATCAAGCGCATACTTGGCCGAAGTTGCATGCTACCAATGTCAACCCCCGCTATCAACGAGGATGAGCTGGTCAACAGCATGGAGATGCAGACGTGCGGCAGGGAGCGGCCCGGGCTCATAGACTCGATGACAAGATCCACCCTATTTTCTTTTAGTTTCTCCTTCATTATCTTTACCCGCATTGTATCTTGTTTAGTTCCTGTCATCAAAAGTTCGGCATGTAAAGCTTGGCCACATGAAATAAAGAAATCGTGCCCATAAAGGTCTGTAACATATTTTCTTACAAGCACTGCCCACGAACCATGAGAACATCTCTAAGATACAATTGCTAAAGGGCCTCGATTTTACACCCTGAAAAACAAGTCCGAAGTACTCGGCGTCTCGGATGTTGCATTATATGCATCAGTTTCGAACCTAGATTTTGGTCAATAGTTGGGTTGCCCGGCTCCTATGCGTACCCCTTACGTTCCCGACAAATTCGGCTAAGGGTGTAATGGGAGAACCACTGCGATAGTGCCGCCAGTTTAACTGGCAGAACGCCTCAGTGGAGAAAGCCGAAAACTGACTATCTATGTAAGCGAAAACTGGTCGGCCATCCGAAGACCGCGTCAAGCGACGTGTCGTTAGAGATCACCCATGTAAAACCAAGGGCTTCTTCCTCAAATTAGCTGAGGTGGGCACGGGCATAGACCTCGGCTGGCTAAGCCAACCACTTCACTCACCGGGGGCTCGTCATCAGTCCCCACCGTCAAACTCCTATGACTAAGTGAAAGTTATAAAGCCACCACAGTCCGATTGCCTAGTCCCTATGTGCACAGACCTCCTCCGGGAACCGAGACGTCGGGTAAGGGTCATGATCGCCTAAAAGGGGCACCCTTTGTATATTGTACAAGGGGGTTGAAGCCGACGACTGGCCACTTTCAGTTTAACACGGTCAAACAGGAGGAATATTAAAAACAAAGCAGAAACATATGAGAGGAACTTAAGCCGCACTCATTAAATAACTGGTAATTTTTATACACCCCATGCACTTCGGCATTCCGAAGTGCTACCTAAAAATACAACTTGTCCTTAGGACACACGGCCTCGCTAACACAGGCGCCCTCCTCCACCTCGGCAAAGAACTGCTCCGCGGTGCGCGCCTTCCCTTCAGGAGGCCCCGCAGCAACAACCTCCGCCTCAACCTTTCGAAAGTGCGTCTTCACCCAGGCATATGCCCGCCGCGCCCCTTCCAGACACGCGGACCGCTTCCAGCGGTTAACTTGCGGAACGGCCTCTTGCAGTCACGCCAGGAGCCCGAAGAAGCTAGCTGGCAACACCTCCGTTGGCCACAAATTGACG
The DNA here is from genome assembly GCA_039707655.1 of Elymus sibiricus. NCBI lineage: Eukaryota > Viridiplantae > Streptophyta > Magnoliopsida > Poales > Poaceae > Elymus > Elymus sibiricus. The sequence continues at coordinate 124,040,163 of CM077670.1, forward strand.
CAGAGATCTTGGAGCGCCGGCCTCGCCATCCGGAGAAGTTCCGCCAGCTGCTTCATCCGATGATTGAGCAACTGCGGCTGCGACGACTCCTGGAACTGCCTCCAGAACGCCTTCTCTGCCTCATGGCCCTCCAGTTGGCCGAAATGAAGGCCGGCGTCCGCCGCACTGTTCGGGAGATCGGCAAAGACCTCTGCGGATCGCCATAGCTGGGTGAGCTCGACGAATCCTTTGCTGCCAAACGCACATTGTAGTAAATATGGCTTACCCGCGGCTATCTGCTCCACTTGTTGGAGCACCTCGCGGTCAGCTCGGGCCTTGGTTTGGAGCTCGGAGTGCGCAAGACCGAGCTTCTTGAGCTCTTCCTTCGCCTTCTTTTCCTCGGCCTGAAGGGCATCACGTGTTTCGAACATGCCCTTCAGGGTTTCCTCGACCTCCACGACCCGCGCCTGGTCCTTCCCCCTAGCCACCTTTTCGGTGGCTAGGTCCTTCTCCGCCTTGGCCGCAGAAGCTTTATGCTGCTCGACCTCCTACCAAGCCTTCAAGAGCTCGGCCTTGAGCCTCTCAAGCTCGGCGACAGCCTCTGTCATTCAAACAGTTCGGCGTCAGCTTCTACCTCGCAAAATATATTTGCTTAAACTCACATCCAAAGATGAAAAGCATCGGTTGCTTACCTTGAGACTGCTCGACCTGCTTGTTCATCAGGTCGAGGTCCTTCTCGGACCTCTCGAGCTTCCGGCTCATCTCCGCAATGTCCTCGGAGATGGAGCCCGGAGCCGAGGTTGAAACCTGCATAAACACTTTCTAATGAGCCCCATGATCAATTCATTGACACTTCGGACATACATTCTGTCTTATCAGTCCTGGGGGCTACTCTTTTCTCTGCTCCTATACTTCGACCCCAACACTAGTTTTTCAAAACTGGCCTTGGGCTCGGGGGGCTACTCACTGGCTAGGCCGTCTAAACGCCATGAATAAAGTGTCTTCGGACAGTTACAGGGGTTGGTAAAATGAATCTAAAACAGAGAAATCATTCTTCGCGTAAGGGCAGAAGAAGTACCTCGAAGCCCGTGATGAGGCCCTTGAAGGCCTCGTGCACTCTGGCCTCCGCGGACCGGAAGCCCTGCAGCACCGCGCCGATTAGCGCGCGGTGCCCTTCCTTGAGGGAGGAGCTCATTAAGGTTGCCTCCACTTCGTCAGTCCACCCCGCGCTAACCCGCCCCTGGGCAGGAAGCGGGGGTGGCAAGACCTCAGACCCCAGCACCGAAGCGCTGGGCACGAGGGACTCCAGCTGCGGCGGTGAAGCCGGAGTAGACTTCGACTGGGCCGCCGGTTGGCCCAGCCCTTCCTGGACGACCTCGGGGACTCCTTCCCCTTGGCCTTGTGGGGCCGAGGCGTCAACCTCGGCCATGACGACCAACAACTCGGCCCCCGCCGTGTCAACCTGAGGGGCCAGAGTCGATGTTGCCTCCCCCAGTCCTTCTTGAGCCGGGGGAGCGCGGTCCGGCGTCCCGCAGGGGGCCGGCAACCCGTTGGAGGAGTCGCTAAGGTGTGCCCTTGGCGGGCTGTGGAAAAATACTCATGCAAATTTAGTCCTCCTGAAAGGACTTGATGTAAAATCAAACACAAAAGACTATGACGGACATTTGAGGTGCCGGTTTCTTCCACCCCATCGTTAGGGGATCACCCTCTGACCCGTCAGAGACCTTCTCCAATGTGGCGGCCTCGCTGGCGGCCCTGGCCGGGGTCTTCTTCGACCTCTTTCGGCCCTTGGGCCGCATCCCAGCCTCGGCGTCTTCCGACGCCGCCCTGTTCCCCTTTGGGGGAGGGTTCTCTTCTTCCTCGTCCTCCTCCCCCCCCATCGCTCTCGTGGGTGGAGGAGGCGTGGGTCTCCTCGGACCGGGTGATCGAGGTCTCCCGCTTCTGAAGGCCCGCCCTGCCCTTCTGGGGCTTGGACCCTTTGGGGACCACCACGTGCGGCTCCTCAACTAGGAGCACCGTAAGCAAGGGGATTTCTCCTAATCTGGTAGCGGTGCTGGGCACAGCATCTGCTGCATCTTGGCCACCCAGTTCTGCAAATACGAAATGAGGCGATTCATCAAAATCTATCTCATTTAACAGGAGAAGAATATGAATGTGTATATCCAACACTCACCAGCGGGGCGTCGTAGCCAACCTCGAAGCCGAGGTCCTCCCCCTCCTTAGGGATCTTGTCCTTGGGCAGCTTGAAGAGCTGCGCCCACATGCCGGTTAAGGAGGAGCGGAAGAAGTTGAGTACGGGCCCCGCATCCCCGGATTTATGCTCCCACATCGGGGTGGCCCGGAGTTGGAGCGGGAAGATGCGGCGATGGGGCATGACGTTAACCACTTCGGCTAATTGGAGGTCCCTCTTGGCGGACCACCACTTGATCTTCTGGATCAGGGCCTCCACCTCCTCGGGGTTCCCCCAGACGACGCCATTCTTCCTCCAGGACTTGAGCTTCCTTGGGGGCCCGGCCGAAAAGGCTGGAACATCGGTTTGGCCGGCGGCAAGCGGCTCAGTGATATAGAACCACTCACGCTGCCACTCCTTGACCGTCTCGATGAAGGTGCCTTTGAACCAGGCGGCACTCTGGTTCTTGCTGACCATGGCCCCTCTGCACTCTGCCAGGTCAGAGCCGCTGGACTTTGGCTTGACGCCGAAGGTCTTCAGCCATAGGCCAAGTGTGGTTCGATGCGAAGGAAGGCCTCGCAGACCGTGATGAAGGAGGCGAGGTGCAGGATGGAGTTCGGGCCCATGTGGTGAAAATCAAGCCCGTAGTAGAACATTACCCCACGCATGAACGGGTGGAACGGGAACCCTAAACCTCTGATGAGGTGAGGGATGAAGACTACCCGCTCCCCTAGGTTGGGAGCGGGCACTTGCTGGTCGGCGTCCGGAGCACAGGTGGCGACATTGGCGGGGATGTACCTCGCGTTACGCAGCTCCAGGATAGTGCTCTCTGTCACGGTGGAACCACCCCAGCGCCCTTTGAGGGTGTCGGACATGGCTGAATGGGGGAGCACGGATGCGCAGAGGTGGGAGAAGGCGAGATTGGATCTGGGCGCTCGAGCTCGAGGAGGCAGAAGGCGGGGGAAATGGGAGCGTGATTACTGGCTCTTTTAGCTTTTTACTCTTATAAGCTGCTGAAAGGCCAAGAGACCCCTCGTCGCGCCGGTAAAAACGCCACTCCTCCCCGCAAAAGATGCCATTGTACGCATGGGGAGAAACAAAATCTTGATGATATCCCTGAGAATACGGGCACGATCTCCACCTCGATGGGACGCACCAGTAAAAGGGCGGCCTCAAACCACGATTTGAGGTAGGCAGTAACTGCCTGACCTGTCGTTGGTAGCGCCGCTTCGATAAAGTTGTCAGGCTATGAGGTACTGTTCACGCCTAGGTGGATGGCCTTCAAGGTTAAGTAAACTCGCGACCCCGGATGGGGAGGGAATTCGGCTGAACCTCATTTGCAAGACACCGCTCCTTGGAAGGACGGTTAAGAGATCTTGAATTGCGAAAGGGAACTCGTCTGTCGAGCCAAGGACTTCGGATCCGAAGTTACTTCCGTCGGAGAAATCATCCTCGGCGTAGAAGACCAGTTCGGGGGCTACTGACGGTGTCCTAGACTAGGGGGTATTAACCTAGTCGGCCCATATTCTTCGGGCTGGGCTAGGGGGCCCTCATTCTCCTTAAGGTGGACTCCGAAAGCCGTACGTTAGGGACAAGATCAGGACTACATCTGCCGAAGACTTGACGTATACTCCAAGACTCCTCCTACTGCCTCCAGGCCAAGTTACCGGCCTTGTAACCTTAGATGCCCTACCTGGCGTGTATATAAGCCAAAGGGTTTAGCCCTTAGAGGGGACTTCAACAAAATCTCATTCATGTAGGCCTAGAACTAGAACATATCTTACGATCTCGAGGTAGATCAACTCTGTACTTCATACATCTCCATTGATATAAACAAGAGCAGGACGTAGGGTTTTACCTCCATCAAGAGGGCCCGAACCTGGGTAAACATCGTCTCTTTGTTCCTGTTACCGTCTGTGTGAGATCCACATCTCGGGACCCCCTACCCCGAGGTCTGCCGGTTTTCACACCAACACCCACCCATTCTAATTAATCCCATTGACTAATCTGAACGCCCTGGGTCATGACAGGTGGTCCCCACTAGCCCTGTTGACCAGTCAACATGGACCAGTTGACTGCTGACTGGGCAGTCAACTGGCCCCACTGTCAGCCCTTGTTGCAAATAACTGGGTACCCTTCTGTGTACCCATAGCAATTAAATAATAAATGATTTTTGTATTAAATTAAACCTAGAAATTCTAGAAAATCAATAAACTTTGGAAATTCATATAAAATAAACCATAACTCGGATGAAAATAATTTATACATGAAAGTTGCTCAAAAAAATATAACGAATCTGAATATACCATCCACATATCTGTGAGACCTCTCTAACATAATGAACCTGGACATTTTGCATCAAGATCATCTGACCAAAAAATACCTGGAGCTGGGAAAATATTACCGGATATTTTCCCTCTTCTTTTAAAATGTCTAGGGATGCATTAGGGCATATCGCCATCACATTTTGACATGACATGCATTGTGTTGCATTTGACTGCTCCATTATTTATCTGTTCCCCCCTCTCCTCTATTCTTTCGGTAGACCCCGAGGCTGCCGTTGACCCCGAGTACGACTACGTCGACGACGACCCGTCCTTCTCAGCAGAGCTTCCAGGCAAGCAAAACCCCGCTTGATCATTCCGACATCGCCTATTCTTTCTCTCTACTTCTTGCATTAGATAGTCGGAGTTCAGTTGGTGTCTTATCGGTAGATCCTATTCTGTTGCATAGCCTACTTTTGTTAAACTGTTGTTGATACTTTACCCGCACTCCTACTATGCTTAGTGCAGTTATGCTAGAGTCTCATCAGTGACCCTACATCCTTGTCTATTTGCCATGCTATATTATCGGGCCGTGATCCCTTCGGGTGATGATCACGGATATACTATATATATTACTACAATACTTATGATACAGTTCGGATTGGGTGTGAAGGGACAGGTGGTTCCATCCAGGTAGTGGTGGGCCTAGGTTCCCGACGGCTCCCCGAGTGATTCTTTGTGGCAGAACGACAGGGCAGGTAGAGACCACCTAGGAGAGAGGTGGAGTCGGTGTCAAAACTGGCAGATCTCGGGTAGGGGGGCCCGAGCTGTGAGCTCGGATGGATGGGTTAACAGAAGACGTAGGACACGATGATTTACCCAGGTTCGGGCCCTCTCTAAGTAGGTAAAACCCTACGTCCTGCTCTTGTTTATATTGATGGATGTATCAAAGTACAGAGTTGATCTACCTCGAGATCGTAAGATGTGGTCTAAACCTAGGGGTATGATGAATGATCTCTATACGGACTAAACCCTCTGTAACACCCCCATGTAATTGCTACAGTGATCACCTTTTGATAATGCCATGTCACCCTGGTTAACAGTGCTTGATCATCATTTGCATCATATCCCATTTCAAATTCCAATTTAAATTGCAATTCAAATATAAAGTGTAAATAAAAGTTGTTCAAAACCAGAAACTAAAATGTTCTTGATATTGTAAATAATCCAGAGGCAATTATAAAAATACAACCAACATTAATTGAATTGGTTAAATGACCATAACATCCTAAAACAGAACCAATACAGCAACTTTTAATACCTTTTTATTTACTTGAAAATCATATGAAATCATATCACCTCCAAACCATTTTCTGGTAGTAGGCAATATTGCGTTGTAAATATTGGGCTAGATCGCCTATTTTACTAAAGTCAAGTGGGGGCCACACATTTTGTAAAACAGAGAAGAAAAAGAAGGAAATAGAAAAGGGCCGCGCGGATGGGCTCTAGTCAGACCAGCCGGCCCAGCCCACCTCGCTCGGTCGCCTTCCCCTTCCCTTGTTCATGCGCGGTCGCTCGCTCGCACCGACCGCGCCCGACGCCGGCGAGCCGTCCTGCCGCGACCACCTCGCCGACCGCGCCGCTACAGGCCTCCTGGGGATAAGAACGCCACCCAAGAACCCTAGCCAGCCCCCGATATTTCCCCCCTCGCCCGCTAGCTCTCTCTCCCACCTCACCCGCGAGCTCCTCCGCCGTCCTCCACTCGATCCCGCGGCCACCGTCACCTGCTCGCCGCTCCACTATGCCGGTTCGACGCGCCACCCTCGACTCCTCCATCTGCATCGACTGGAGCGAGACGGGAGCCCCCACCGCGAGCGCTTCTTCCCCTTCTTCCTCCTCGGGCAGCTTTGACTCCGGTGACGATTCCGGCAGCGACGAACCTCCCCGAGCCGGCTAACGCACACCTGCAGGCTAACGGTGAGAAGCCGCAGCGAATCCCTCTCTCTCTCGCCTCTCCCCGAGCCCGCAACCGCCGATTCATCCGATGCCCGAACGCTCCACCGCGGACTTCGTCGCCGGCGACCATCCGGCAACCATTTGGTCATGCGCATGTGTTCGTTCGACTCGCCGCACCGCGTAGGTCTCGCCTAGCTAGATTGCGCGCTCGAATTCGCCCCGTAGCCGCATCCCCATAGTTCACCCGAGAAGCTCGCCGCCGGCGAGGTCGTAGCGCTCGACTCCGGCTGCCCTGCCTCGCGCCGATAGGCTAGATCAATGCGGCATCTTCTTCTCGTTCGAACGAGCCCGAGAACGCTCGATTTGATGCACCACAGGAGAAACCTGAGCTCGCCGGAGTTGTCGCCGTCGTTCGGGCTCGCCGGAGAGCTTCGGTGACCGGCGCTGACTCGGCGTCCGACGTGGCGCCGCGGGCCCCACCGCTCAGCCACTGACCCTGGGTCCCACTCGGCCCATTGACCCGGTCAACCGCTGACTGGGCGGCCCCATGTCACTGACATGTGGGTCTCGCCTATTTTAAAACATTTTTAAAATAAATAAAACGTTAATTAAATTGTTAATTAAATTAATTAGTTAATTAGCCACTGATAGGGCGGGCCCACCTGCTAATTAGGTCAATTAGTTAATTTAAACTCTGTTTAATTAGTCTAGTCACTGACCAGTGGGACCCACTGGTCAGGTTTGACTATTCAACCGCACTGTTGACTGCTGACGCCAGCACTACGTCATGCTGACATCATCATTCACTATTCTGGATAATTCGGATTTAAATAATTTAAATGATTCCAGAAATTAATAAAAACTTTAGAAAATCATATCTTTTAAACCGTAACTCGGATGAAAATCATTTATATATGAAAAATGATCAGAAAAATGTGTAGAATCTGAATAACCTATCCACATGTCTGCCACACCCCTCTAACTTACCGAACATGGGACATTTTGCCCGTATCCGGTATATGAATAGTGCATAACTTAAATAAAATAATTCCAAATAAATTTCTAAATTAACTAAATCATTTGAATAGGCAGTAAAACACCTCTGCATGTCATTTAGGCATGTCATGCATCCCTGTTGCTTTATTGTCGTGTATTTATTGTTTCTTCCCCCTCCTTCTCTCTCGATAGCCCCCGAGACTGCCGACGACACCGCCGTGTACGACGACGTCGCCGACGACCAGCCCCCATCAGCTGAGCTTCCAGGCAAGCAAAACCCCCTTGATCATAAGATATCACCCATTCCTTTTCCCTCTTATGCTTGCATTAGAATTGCCCCCTCTGCTACTGTTTCCGATAGCACCTATTCTGATGCATAGCCTGTTGTTGTCGCCTGCTATTGATACATCGCCTGCTATCCTATTATGCTTAGTCAGGAATGCTATGTCTCATCTGTGGCCCTTCACCCTTGTCCGTATGCCATGCTTGTTACCGGGCCGTGATTACTCTGGGTGAGGATCACGGAAATGTTTACATTACTGTCATACTTTAAATTGCTAAAGTCGGGCTGGCCCCAAGGGTGCCCGCGAGAGAATAACTTAAAGACGGGTCGGCTCCAAGAGCACCCGCGCGTCATGTATTACCAAGTCGGAGCGACAGGAACCCTGTTCATCTCTGCGAGTTACTAAACGTGCTTAACTGATCTGGGTATTTGATCTGAGTTGGCTACGTGCCTATACGCACTACCACCACGTGGGATAATGGTTTAATGGGGCCCTCTATGTCGTAGTATCAGCCGAAAGCTCTTCAGACGTCGTAGCTCAGAGATGCGGGCTGGTTGGGGTGGGCTGGTTACGTCACTGGTGTATTCAGTGTCGCGCCTGGGCCCCGACTACCCTCGCAACGTGCAGGAGCGCAAAGGGTGATGGCCCAAGACCCCTTTGTGCTTAGGATTTAGACCGGCGTGTTGACCTCTCTGCTGAGCCTAGGTAGGACTGCGTCGTGTTGATCACCCGAGGCCGGGCATTACCCAGCAAGTGTGTCCGGCCAGATGTGATCGAGCGTGTTGGGTAACAGTAGTGCACCCCTTCAGGGAAGTTATCTATTCGAATAGCCGTGTCCACGGTAACAGGACGCTCAGAGTTGTATCTTGATCTGCTACAACTACAAATGGATACTGTCATATTACTAAACTGTTACTATTGCTCTCGGGATCACTTTCTCGCTGGTTAGTCGAGGAAGGATCTCAGGGAGTTGCTAAATATGTTTGATATATAATATCTTGTTCTATTCTCTTCTGATGCTGCAAGATTGCTTCAAGATGCTAGTCTTCGATAGGCTAGGCTTCTCCCCCTCTATTCTGGCATTCTGCAGTACAGTCCAAAGATATAGCCCCATTCCTTTGATACCGATGCATAATTAGCATAGTTCTGATGTCAGTCTTGCGAGTACTTTGGATGAGTACTCACGGATGCTTTGCTATTCTTTTCCCCCATACCCACTTGATGAAATCAGTTGATGGAGCCCCGGAGCCAGACGCCACCGCAGACTGCTACTACCAGGAGAGCCCCAGAGGTCACTTCTACTGGGTTGAGCTAGCCAACCAGGAGTAGTTCGGAGGCTCCCAGGCAGGAGGCCTGCGCCTCTTCGATCTGCATCGTTGTTTGTGCTAGCCTTCTTAAGGCAAACTTGACTAACTATGTCTGTACTCAGATATTATGGTTTGTATGACTTATGTATTCGGGTCCTCATGACCCATGGTTTGTAATATGATGATTTATGTTTAAATTTGAGTTTAGAGTTGTGTTGTGATATCTTCCCGTGAGTATCTGATCTCGAGCGTGCACGTTTGCGTGTATGATTAGTGCACGGTCGAGCAGGGGCGTCACACCCTCTGGTTTATATAGACACCAGGGGTATCTATGGTTATACATGGTCGGTTACAATTAAGGGAATATATGCCGAATCTCGTATTCTTGGGGTACACGCCAAGTCTTCAGTGAGATCCGATATGTCGGTTCTTCAAGTTAGAAACTTCCGGAGTCTCTTCTCTTTGACGGGCCTTGAGTTCGGCCCATGGACTAATCAGCTAAGCCGGGACCCCCTAGTCCAGGACGCCGTCAGTAGCCCCTGAACTTGTCTTCAAAGCCAAGGTTGGCCATCTTCTTCGGATAAGTGACTTCGGATAAATGTCTTCGGCTTAGCAGGCAAGTTCCATGCTCTAAGTTAAGAAATTGCCCGAAACTTGTAAATCCCCAATCGAAAGGCATCTCCCATTTAAAACAGGAGATGAGGCATGCCGCCCATGTGTCGCCCACTGCGTATCTTCGTCCATCCGAAGCACATGGCTAATCTTAGTCCCGAAGACTAACAACGCTGATGTGAGACGGTCAATTACTGACAACTTTACCAAAGCGTCAGGACCCATGACATCACATAAATCAGTTATTACTTATTCGAATCACGGTTCGAGGTAACCCTCTCATTGGCACATTTCATCAAAACAGAGATCGTGCCCCGCGTTTTAGGGGATATCATCAATCAATTGTTTTACCCCATGCGGTCACAATGGCACGATAAGCCGAGACGTGGCAATTTTTACGGTGCTACAGGGGGACGCTTTGCCTTTTTACTGACTTATAAAGAGTAGGGAACGGCGAATCTATCTTCCCACGCTCCCCTGCCGCTCCAACGCCCAAACCCTCCAAGCTCTTGCATCCTCAACCCCCATTCCAAGCCAAAAGCTCTCTCCAATCCTCCACTCTTTGCAACAATGGTGGATGCGGATCTGAAGGGAAAGTGGGTGGCCTCCAAGGTCACCAACGCCACCATCGAGGAGCTTCGCTTGGCGGGGTGCATCCCTGACGATGTCGCCTGCCGGGCTCCTGAGTCGGGCCAACATGTTCCCACTCCCAAGCCGGGGGAGCGGGTTGTGTTCATCCCTCACCTCATCCGAGGTTTGGGATTTCCCCAGCACCCCTTCGTGCGGGGGATCCTTTTCTTCTACGGGCTGGACTTCCACAACCTAGCCCCAAACTCCATTCTGCATCTCACCATCTTCATCATTGTCTGCAAAGCATTCTTACGCATGAAGCCCCACTTTGGCCTATGGCTAAAGACCTTTTGCGTGAAGCCGAAGAGCAGCGGTGCCGATCTGGCCGAATGTGGGGGTGCCATGATCAGCAAACTCCAGAAGCCGGAGTGGATGGAGGGCACCTTCATCGAGACTGTGAAGTGATACGTCTCCAACGTATCTATAATTTTTGATTGTTCCATGCTATTATAGTATCAATCTTGGTTGTTTTATATGCAATTATATGCCATTATATATCATTTTTTGGGACTAACCTATTAACCCAGTGCCCTGTGCCAGTTGCTGTTTTATGCTTGTTTTTGCCTTTTCAGAAAATCATTATCAAAAATTGTCCAAACGAGAAAAAAAACTTTGGATTAATTTTTTATCGACCAGAAGAGACTCACGAAGCTTCGGGAGAAGACCAGAAGAGCCACGAGGAGGCGACAAGCCTAGAGGGCGCGCCTAGGTGGGTAGGGCGCGCCCCCCCAGGCTTGTGGCCCCCCCGTAGCCCCTCCTGACCTAATTCCAGCGCTATAAATTCCCAAATATTCCCAATATACCAGAGAGACAGAAGAGAAAACCTTTCCGCCATCGCAAACCTCTGTTCTTCCGTGATCCCATCTGGAGGCATTTTTCGGTACTCTGCCGGAGGGGGAATCGATCACGGAGGGCTTCTTCCTCAACCTTGCTGCCCTTCCGATGATGTGTGAGTAGTTTACCACAGACCAACAGGTCCATAGCTAGTAGCTAGATGGCTTCTTCTCTCTCTTTGATCTTCAATACCATGTTCTCCCTGATGTTCTTGGAGTTCTATCCGATCTAATCTTCTTTTGTGGTGTGTTTGTTGGAATCCGATGAATTGTGAGTTTATGATCAGATTATTCATGAGAAATATTTGAGTCTTCTCTGAACTCTTTTATGCATGATTATTATAGCTTTGTATTTCTCTCCGATCTATCGATTTGGTTTGGCCTACTAGATTGATTTATCTTGCAATGGGAGAGGTGCTTTGTGATGGGTTCAATCTTGTGGTGCTCAATCCCAGTGACAGAAGGGGACATGACATGTATTTGTATTGTTGCCATTAAGGATAAAAAGATGGGGTTTAATCATATTGCCTGAGTTTACTTTGTCTACATCATGTCATCTTGCTTAAGGCGTTACTCTGTTTCATACTTAATACCCTAGATGCATGCTGGATAGCGGTCGATGGGTGGAGTAATAGTAGTAGATGCAGGCAGGAGTCGGTCTACTTGTCTCAGACATGATGCCTATATACATGATCATTGACATGAATCCGTCATAATTATTTGCTTTTCTATCAATTGCCCAACAGTAATTTGTTTACCCACCGTATGCTATGTGTTCGAGAGAGAAGCCTCTAGTGAAAACTATGGCCCCCGGGTTTACTTTATCATATATAAAAAACCTAAAAATACCTTGCTGCAATTTATTTACTTTTATTTTTTTTATTTTAGTTTATCTATCTACCACTATCAGAATTAATCCTTGCAAATAACCGCTAAGAGGATTGACAACCCTCTTATTTCGTTGGGTGTAAGTGTTTGCTTTTTGTGTGTAGGTGCGCTTAACGGAATTTTGCTTGGTTCTCCTACTGGATTGATAACCTTGGTTCTTAACTGAGGGAAATACTTATCTCTACTATACTACATCATCCTCTCCTCTTCGGGGAAATACCAACGCAGTCTACAAGTAGCAGGAAGAATTTCTGGCGCCGTTGCCGGTGAGACATCATCAAAATTACCAAGTACCTTCGCACAAACTATCATCCACTTGCATTTATTTTATTTGCCTTTTTATTTGGATTTTCTTCTAGTTTTCATCTCCCCCACTTCTAATTTTTTTTTACGAAAACACAAAAATATTTTTATTTGCTTGTTTGCCTCACCATTATGGCTAGTTCTTCGCTTGTTACTATTACTCCCAAAAATGAAGTGCTTAATTTTAAACAAAGGGGAGGAGAAAATTTAAAAGATGCTTTGTATAGGATTTGCGATGCTCAAAATAGATCAACACATAAGCAATCCACAACCGTTCTTCTTCGAAAATTTTATGTGGGAATTACTACTTGGTATAGATTTGTGCTTAACACTATCACCGGAGGGAATTTCTTGATGTGTCCTACTTCAGATGCTTTCAATGCTATGGGAAATTTAGTGGGTTCACCCCCTATCATTATTAATGAAACGGCATTGACTTTGGAACATGTTATGCGAAGGTTAGAAGCTATTGAAAATAAGATGCCTACTATTGAACATCTTGAAAATTAAGATAAAAAGGTCCATAATAATATTACTCAATTTGGTTCTAAGGTGGGAATTGCTTTGAAACTTTAAAGGAAAAGGAACCGATAATTAACGAAAGTATAGAACAAAGCCCCGCTAGAATCGACAAATTAGAAGAGATTATCAATAACTTAGGTTCCGCTTTTTCCTCCACTAAAAACATTGATAGGACCCCTCCTAATAAAAATTGCAAGTTTATATATGTTCCTAAGGTTAAGGGTGCTACTTCTAGTAAAGGGAGCGAAGATCTTAAAATGATTAGCGTGCACCATAATTTCATTGATGTAATAAAGGAACCCATCCATAAAAGAAAAATTCTTGATTTTGTGCCTAGAAGTGTGATGATGAGAAACTCCTATGTTAAATCTACTAGAAAAAATGGATGTGTAATTGAGGAGTTGGAAACCAAGGATGACAACACTTGAAACTATGCATTATGCCTAGCTAGGGGCATAAAACAATAGCGCTTGTTGGGAGGCAACCCAATGAATAAAATAAATTTTTGTTTTTACTTTATGTTCTTGTGTGTTTACACAATTATAGCCTCTGTTATGATTGTGTTTTTATCTTTTAATTAGTGTTTGTGCCAAGTAATCCCTTGGGGATGATGTTAATGATAGTATAATTGATGTTGTTTGGAAAACAGAAAGTTTTGCGTCCAGTGATGGAATTTTAATTCTGTACTGGAGCGTCATAAAAATCTGAAATTTTTACACAGTATTGGTATATGAATGTTTTACGTTATCCTAATTTTTCAGAATTTTTGGAGTTACACAAGTATGGATTTTAAATGGATCTTTACAGACTGTTCTGTTTTAGACAGATTCTGTTTTTGTTGCATAGTTTGCTTATTTTGATGAATCTATGGATCGTATCGGGGGGTATGAGTCATGGAGAAGTTGGAGTATAGTAGCATTATGCCAATATTAAAAATGAATCAATTTTCAACAGTACCTAAATTTTAAGATTTGTTTGTTATACTAACGGATCTCATGAGGTTTGTGTTGAGTTTTGTGTGCTGAAGTTTTCAAGTTTTGGGTGAGACTACGATGGACAAAGGAATAAGGAGCGGTAAGAGCCTAAGCTTGGGGATGCCCAAGGCACCCCAAGGTAATATTCAAGGAAGACTCAAGTGTCTAAGCTTGGGGATACCCCGGAAGGCATCCCCTCTTTCGTCTACAATCTATCGGTAACTCACTTGGAGCTATATTTTTATTCATCACATGATATGTGTTTTACTTGGAGCGTCTTGTGATATAGTTTGTTTAATTTTGTTTGCTTTTTAGTTTGTCACAATCATATTTTATGAACACACCTTTTTGAGAGGGACACACATTATTCGTGATTTGTTAGAATACTCTATGTGCTTCACTTATATCTTTTGAGCTAGGCAGTTGCTCTAGTGCTTCACTTATATCTTTCAGAGCACGGCGGTGGTTATATTTTAAAGAAATAGTTGCACTCTCATGCTTCACTTATATCTTTTTGAGAGTCTAATGAATAGCAATGGTAATATGCACGGGTTATGAATTTGGTCCTGATATGATAGGTATTCAAGAGGGATATAATAAAAACTTTCATGTAGATCACTGAATATGATAAGTTTGATTCCTTGCAATAGTTTTGCGATATTAAGATGGTAATATGTGGGAGGTGATAGTAGATAATTGTGTTTTAGTAAGAATATTGGTGTTAAGGTTTGTGATTCCCGAAGCATGCACGTATGGTCTGTCGTTATGCTAAGAAGTTGGAGCATGATTTATTATTGATTGCCTTCCTTTGCGTGGCGGTCGGGGGCACGCGATGGTTAACTCCTACCAACCTCCCCCCTAGGGGCATGCGTAGTAGTACTTTGCTTCGAGGGCTAATAAACTTTCGCAACAAGTATGTGAGTTCTTTATGACTAATGTGAGTCCATGGATTATACGCACTCTCACCTTTCCGCAATTTGCTAGCCTCTTCGGTACCGTGCATTGCCCTTTCTCACATCGATAGTTGGTGCAAACTTCGCCGGTGCATCCAAACCCCGTGATATGATACGCTCTATCACACATAAGCCTCCTTATATCTTCCTCAAAATAGCCACCATACCTACCTATCATGGCATTTCCATAGCCATTCCGAGATATATTGCCGTGCAACTTCCACCGTTCCGTTTTCATGACATACATCATCATTGTCATATTGCTTTGCATGATCATATAGCTAACATAGTATTTGTGGCTCAACCATCGTTCATCATTTTTATACATGTTACGCTAGCATCATTGCACATCCTGGTACACTGCCAGAGGCATTCATATAGAGTCATATTTTGTTCTAGTATCGAGTTGTAATATTGAGTTGTAAGTAAATAAAAGTGTGATGATCATCATTATTAGAGCATTGTCCCAATGAGGAAAGAATGGTGGAGACTAATGAGTCCTCGAAAAAGTGGGGATGAGGTCCATGAGACCATTCTAAATAAATAAATAAATAAATAAGGAGGCCAAAAAGAGCCCACGAAATAAAATGAGAGAATAAGAGAGAAGGGGCAATGTTACTATCCTTTTTCCACACTTGTGCTTCAGAGTAGCACCATGTTTTTCATATAGAGAGTCTCCTATTTTGTCACTTTCATATACTAGTGGGAATTTTTCATTATAGAACTTGGCTTGTATATTCCGATGATGGGCTTCCTCAAATGCCCGAGGTCTTCATGAGCAAGCAAGTTGGATGCACACCCACTTAGTTTTCATGTTGAGCTTGCATACACTTATAGCTCTTAGTGCATCCGTTGCATGGCAATCCCTACTCCTCACATTGACATCAATTGATGGGCATCTCCATAGCCCGTTGATTAGCCTCGTTGATGTTAGACTATCTTCTTATTTTTTGACTTCCCCTTATTGATCTCTACCACCACACTCTATTCCACCTATAGTGCTATATCCATGGCTTGCGCTAATGTATTGAGTGGGGGTTGAAAAAGCTGAAGCGCGTTAAAAAGTATGAACCAATTGCTTGGCTAAAACCAGGGTTGTGCATGATAAATATTTTGTGTTAAGAAGATGGAGCATGACAGGATTGTATGATTTTGTAGGGATAACGTTCTTTAGCATTTTTATTTTGAAAAGCCATGATTGTTTATTAGTATGCCTGAGTATTGATGTCTTTATATCAAACTATAGACTATTGCTTTGAATCATTCAGATCTTATTATTCATACCGTAAGAGAGAGATTACATGATGAAACATGATAGGTAGCATTCCACATCAAAAATTCTGTTTTTATCATTTACCTACTCGAGGACGAGCAGGAATTAAGCTTCGGGATGCTTGATACGTCTCCAACGTATCTATAATTTTTGATTGTTCCATGCTATTATAGTATCAGTCTTGAATGTTTTATATGCAATTATATATCATTTTTCGGGACTATTAACCCAGTGCCCAGTGCCAGTTGCTGTTTTCTGCTTGTTTTTGCCTTTTCAGAAAATCATTATCAAAAAGTGTCCAAACGAGAAAAACAAAATTTGGATTAATTTTTTCTGGACCAGAAGAGACTCACGAAGCTTCGGGAGAAGACCAGAAGAGACACGAGGAGGCGACAAGCCTGGAGTGCGCGCCCAGGGGGTAGGCCGCGCCCCCCAGGCTTGTGGGCCCCTCGTAGCCCCTCCTGGCCTAATTCCAGCGCTATAAATTCTCAAATATTCCCAATATACTAGAGAGACAGAAGAGAAAACCTTTCCGCCGCCGCAAGCCTCTGTTCTTCTGTGATCCCATCTGGAGGCCTTTTTCGGTACTCTGCCGGAGGGGGAATCGATCACGGAGGGCTTCTTCATCAACCTTGCTGCCCTTCCGATGATGTGTGAGTAGTTTACGACAGACCTATGGGACTATAGCTAGTAGCTAGATGGCTTCTTCTCTCTCTTTGATCTTCAATACCATGTTCTCCTTGATGTTCTTGGAGTTCTATCAGATGTAATCTTCTTTTGCGGTGTGTTTGTTGGGATCCGATGAATTGTGAGTTTATGATCAGATTATTCATGAGAAATATTTGAGTCTTCTCTGAACTCTTTTATGCACGATTATTATAGCTTTGTATTTCTCTCCTATCTATCGATTTGGTTTGGCCTACTAGATTGATTTATCTTGCAATGGGAGAGGTGCTTTGTGATGGGTTCAATCTTGCGGTGCTCAATCCCAGTGACAGAAGGGGACATGACACGTATTTGTATTGTTGCCATTAAGGATAAAAAGATGGGGTTTAATCATATTGCTTGAGTTTACTTTGTCTACATCATGTCATCTTGCTTAAGGTGTTACTCTGTTTCATACTTAATACCCTAGATGCATGTTGGATAGCGGTCGATGGGTGGAGTAATAGTAGTAGATGTAGGCAGGAGTCGTTCTACTTGTCTCGGACGTGAAGCCTATATACATGATCATTGCCAAGAATCCGTCATAATTATTTGCTTTTCTATCAATTGCCCAACAGCAATTTGTTTACCCACCGTATCCTATGTGTTCGAGAGAGAAGCCTCTAGTGAAAACTATGGCCCCCGGGTCTACTTTATCATATATAAGAAAATCTAAAAATACCTTGCTGCAATTTATTTACTTTTGTTATGTTTAGTATTTTAGTTTATCTATCTACCACTATCAGAATTAATTCTTGCAAATAACCGCTAAGAGGATTGACAACCCTCTTATTTGCGTTGGGTGCAAGTGTTTGCTTTTGTGTGTGCAGGTGCGCTTAACAGAATTTTGCTTGGTTCTCCTACTGGATTGATAACCTTGGTTCTTAACTGAGGGAAATACTTATCTCTACTATACTGCATCATCCTCTCCACTTCGAGGAAATACCAACGCAGTCTACAAGTAGCATGAAGCTGTAGAAGCGCGAGTGGTTTTACATCACTAAACCTCTTGCTCCGGGCCAGGCCGAGGTCCCCGCCTTCATAGGTCTGCCTCCTCGAAAGCTGGTGTCTTGGCAGAGGCAAAGCCTAGAGTGGGGCAGCGCAGACGAAGTTGCCTCTCTCCAGGGGAGGATCCGATCTCTGAAAAAGAGATTCAACTTGCCGGCTGTGGTGGACATGATGCTCCACCGCCGCATCCTTCTCCTCCAACTTCGGGCCAGCCCCATGTGGCTATACAAGCCCGAAGACGAAGCTCCAATGCGGCATTTCTTCCGCACTTCACTGGACGGTATGTGGACAGCTCTCTTTAAGCCGTCCCAGAACGAATTCCCTGCGGCTGGTCCAGACAGCGGATACAGCGCCGCCCATGCCGCGTTCGAGGTATTATTCACTTTTCCTTTTCACCAACGATCCCACGTTTTATTTCTGTATGAATCCTCCAACATTGTTTGCAGAAATGGGCGCCAAAGGCGGCGCTCATCAGGTGTGCAGCACCGCTCCCCGAAGACAACCAGTCCCCCGAGCTGCAGGCCCTGCTGGCCGAAGTTCCCCCAAAGGCTCCTGCGAAGGCGAAGAAGGAGCCGGGGAAGAAAAGGATGGGTCTTCGGATCCTAGATCCTCGTACGCTAAGTCCGAGGAAATCCAAGCTCTCTCCTCTGACGAGGAGGAAGAAGAGGGAGGAGACGAGGGGAAGGAGAGTGCTTCTTCCCCGAAGAGGAAAAGGGCGGTGTCCGAGGACGCCGCGAGGGCTGATGTGCCTCGGAAGCGAAAGCGCCTTATAAAGGCAGCCGACACCACCTCCAACAAGGCCCCTTCTGAGGCCAAGGTCGTCCCCTCCGAGTCAGAGGACGATCTCTTCGGGCCCCGCCGGGAGAGACCCTCGCCGAGGAGATACATATTCTAATTTACTTCCTAGCACTTTGTAATTGCCTTCCTCCTCTAAACCTTGACCGATTAAATTTTACAGCCCACAACGCTCCCACCTAAGTGACAAGACATCGATGAGTGGGCTCCCTCCTCCCAGCGCCTCGGAGGAGCATCACCCTTCCCCCGTGGCCCACGACGGGCTGGGGGAGGCTATTTCTCAGCCCCCCCCCCCCCGATACCTATCACGGGGGGGGGGGTGTCGATGCCTCCATGGCTGAGGCCGAGGCCTCAGCCTCCAAAGGTGCGCCGGAGTAGACCTCCTCCTCGAAAGGAGGGGAAGAGCGGAAACAGCCGATGATCTCGGCCCCCGTTGTCCCAGAGCCACCTCGGCAGCCGGCCTCAATGGCGGCTCCTCCGTTGACGGAGAGGGACGAAGTGACCCATCCATCCCGACCTGCTGGAGGGCAGGTGTCCACGGGATGGACCGAAGAGATGGAGGCAGCCCTGACGGGCTCCGCCATCTTAACCGAGCACCGCGTCATATTGGGCGCGGCGCTGAAGAACTACCGGTCCGCAGAGGTCGGTATTCGGGAGGCCTTCAAGGGCATGTATGAAGGTTTTGAGGTAAGCTCAAATCGAGTTCTTTTTTAGAAACGCGTAAATGTGCAGAACTTTTTAGCATGAGATGTGTCTGATAGCCTTTAGGGAATAAGTAAAATTCGATATGTCCGAAGACATTGCCTACTGCATAGACTTGTTACAAGTGTATAACCACAGTAGCCCCCAAGCCCCGAGGTAGATTTGATAATCTTGCGCGGGGATTATAGGGAAAGGTAGTATAGCAATGCGAATAGACAGTAGCCCCCGAGACCCTGGTTGGACGCACAAGACCAGGGGATCGATTCGTCCGAGGAAGCTAACAATGCCATTTGCAGGTTTTGGCCTCGGTTTTGGCCTCCAACTCAAGGGAGTTGGAAGAGCTGAACCATAAGCTCGACCAGTCCGAGAAGGACGCGGATCTTCTTAAGAAGCAGATGGAGCAATCTCAAGGTAAGCAAGAGTTTGAATATTTTGGTGTAATGTTATAATTGCTGATGCAGTTGCTTTGAGCTCTAAAGGCTATATTAATGTACTGCAGCTGCCTCCGTGGAGCTTGAGAAACTTCGGTCCGAGCTGCAAACAGCTCGGCAAGAAGCCAAATAGCAGAGGGTTGCGGCGAGGCAGGCCAGCGAAGCGCTGACCAAAGAAAAGGAGGCCGGTACGAAGCACGTGGCCCGGGTCATGGACGTTGAAGGCGACCTGGAGGGGCTGGTCAAGTAGTGCGACGCCCTCCAGGAAGAGAAGAACAAGCTATCCTCCGAGCTCGAAACAACAAGTTCGGCCTGCATGGAGGCCACGACCCAAGCGAGGGCTGATCGCAAAGTGCTTCAACAAGTGAGGCAGATCGCCGCTAGTAAGCCATACCTGCTCCACTGCGATTTTGGTGATCGTCGATTTGCCCATCTTACGCAAGTCTGGCGTTCTTCAGAAGCCTTCAGGGATCTACCACGGAGCGCTTCGGACGCCAGCCTTCCTCGCTGCCCACCCCGAGGAGTCTACGGAGAAGGCCTTCTGGGCCCAATTCCATGCGCCCGAGCATCCTCCTCTACTTAATAATCAAATGAAGCAGTTGGCCCAGCTGGTTCGCACGGCTCAGCCAATGATGGAGGATATTTGCGTCAATCTCTGGCCGTGGGAGCCACTACTGACTAGCTTATTCGGCTTGGTGCAGAGATTGCAAGGCGCGGGCTCCCAAGTTGAGAACTGGAAGCGGTCGGCTTGCTTGGAAGGTGCGGAGCGGGCCTATGCGTCAACCATGGCGCATTACTCGAAGATCAAGCCGCTTGCGATCACGTCGTGGCCTCCAGAAGGGAAGAAGCGGATGCCCGAGTAGTTTCTTTCCGAGGTCCATGAGGGGGCTCTGGTCACCGAAGTACAATGCTCGAAGTCCGAGCTCCGGTTCTAAAGAACTTCTCTGTATGCCGTGGCAACTTTTGTAAAAACAATTATTATTTACGCTGATTAGTCGTCTTCTATCTGACGTGCTTTATCTATTCCTGTGGGACCATTAATACTGAAAGAGGCCGGTCGTCGGCTTCTATCCCCTTTGTAGTTAGTACGTGGGGTGTTTCGTAAAAAAATGAGTGAACCCTTAGCCGACGTCTCAGTGCCCTGAGGCGGTTGAGGATTTACGAAACGAGGCAATCGGACCATAGCGGCTCTATATCTTTCACTTAGTCATAGGAGTTCAAAAATTTGGGGTAGCTGATCTAGCCCCCGGTGTAGTGGTGATCGGACAATCCCAAGTGCACCAGTTATAACACCTCGGTTCATATAAAAAGAACCCTTCATTTATCATGGTCTAACCTCTAACGATTTATAGTTTGACACTGTCTTTGGATAGCCGACCAGTTTACGCTGATCGTGACAGTCGATTTTCGGCTTTCTCCTACTGAGGTGCCTGACCAGGCCGAGCTGGAAGCACAGTCGCAGTGGTTCTCCCTTTGCGCACCTAGCCGAACAGAGCGGAACGTAGGAGGCAAGCACAGGAGCCGGGCAACCCAATCATTAACCAAAATCACGATTCGAAACTGATGCATATAATGCAATATCCGAGACGCCGAGCAGATATCGGACTTAGACATAGGCTCGATTTCATATCCGAGCCCCCGGTCGAGAGCCGGACTCATCCGTATATTTCTAACGGTATCCATATTGCTACAAGGCAAAAACAGAAAAAACGACACGTAATTTTGTGTGTAGACCGAAAAAAGGTTTGTTCTTTCATTCATTAGGGCCTAGCCATAAATGCCGAGCTGATATCAAGAGGAACCTTACAAGATACAGAGAGTATGTAGAAAGAAGAATGGGAGGTATTTGGTACTGGGCTTTAGAAAAGCAGGGACTATTCCCAGTGCCTTCCCTGCCTCACGTCCGCGCCTCCGTGCTATTGGACAGCTATCCCTTGTCTAATCCAAGGCTTGGTGAGCACTCCTGGCTAATCCCTCTCGACTACGTAGAATGAATCCGAGAAATGGGGCCCCCGAAGAGGTAATTGCCGGAGTGTGGCTGCTTGACGCTGCCGAAGATGTAAGTCCTGGTTGGCCTTTGTATGCCACCGAAGTGAAAACCAGGCACTGGGTGATCGGCCATTCCAAGATGACGTACCCATTGTAAATATTTTGCTCCCCGATCTCCCATGGAATTTTAAGTGCAAAATTATGTATGCGAGGTACGTAGTCTGCGACCAAGAGAGGGGAACCGAGGAGCGCGCGTTCCTATTTGGGATCGACACGGGGTTGTCCGGGGACAGAGGTGTTGGTGCGTACGCGCTTTGAAGAGCCGAGCAGCGCCTGCCGTGTTGTACGTCGGGCGGCTTTCTCGGCCGCCTGGAAATCGGCCGCAAAGGCCGCTGTCCTCTCCTCTGCACGGAGGGAGGTCTCCATATTGCCATTGATGGTAATGGCGCCATGGGGCCCTGGCATCTTGAGCTTCAGGTAAGTGTAGTGCGGCACCACGTTGAAGCGGGCGAACGCAGTACGGCCGAGCAAGGCATGGTAACCGCTGCGGAAGGGGATGATCTCGAAGATCAAGTCCTCACTTCGGAAGTTCTCGGGTGAGCCGAAGACCACTTCCAGCGTTACGGTGCCGGTGCATTGAGCCTCCATGCCAGGTATAACGCCCTTGAATGTGGTGCTGCTGGGTTTAATTCATGACGAATCAATGCCCATCTTCCTGACGGTGTTGGCATAGATCAGGTTCAGACTGCTTCCTCCGTCCATTAGGACGCGGGTTAGGTGGAATCCGTTGACAATGGGGTCCAGGACTAAGGCTGCCGACCCGCCATGACGGATACTGGTCGGATGGTCCTTCTTGTCGGAAGTGATCGGGTAAGCCGACGAAGGGTTGTACTTTGGTGCTACAAGCTCTATGGCGTAGACGTCCCAAAGTGCTCGCTTCCATTCCTTCTTAGGGATATGCGTGACATAGATCATGTTCACAATTTTTAACGTCGGAAGGGAATTGCTTTTGGCCGCCGCTGCTTGGTCTGCGAGGTTCATCCTCGTCATCGCTGCGGGACCTGCTCCTAGTTGGTTCCTCGGTAACTGCTTTGCCGGCGTGCTTAAAAACCTAACAATTTCGATTGGTGTGGTTGGCGGGCTTGTCCGAGGTGCCATGAATTTGGTAGGACCTATCCAGTATTCTGTCCAAGGCACTTGGGCCATCCTTGTTCCCTTTAAAGGGCCTCTTCTTGGGTCCGGCTCGCGGGCCGCTGAACCCTGCATTGACTGCTGGCTCCTCGGTATCGCTGCCACCATGCTTATTCTGGCACTTGTTTCTGTTGCGCCTAGCTTTACCATTTTTGTCGCGCGCCTCGGAGGTGCCGGGATTGTTCCTGTGGGAACTGCGGGCGAGCCAGCTGTCCTTGCCCGCGCAAAAGCGGGTCATTAAGGAGGTAAGAGCCGCCATAGTTCTCGGCTTGTCCTGGCCGAGCTGCCGGGTGAGCCACTCATCCCGAATGATGTGCTTGAATGCGGCAATAGCTTCGGCATCGGGTAATCGACGATCTGGTTCTTTTTAGTTAAGAACCGATTCCAAAATTTCCGAGCAAATTCGCCCTCCTGCTGGACGATGTGACTGAGGTCGTCGGCATCCGGGGGCCGAACGTAAGTGCCCTGGAAGTTTGCCCTAAAGGATTCCTCAAGTTTTTCCCAGCTTCCGATAGGCTATTAAGCCAGTGCCTTGTCGGTCCTTTAAGTTTGAGCGGCAGGTATTTTGTAGCGTGGAGGTCATCACCTCGGGCCATATGTATGTGGAGGAGAAAATCCTCGATCCAGACAGCCGGGTCGGTCGTCCCGTCATATTGGTCGATGTTAATGGGTTTGAACCCTTCTGGGAACTGATGTTCCATGACCTCGTCTGTAAAACAGACCGGATGTGCGGTCCTCAGAAATGAGCCACATCTGGCTGTACGTTGGCCGCTGTTCTGGCCCGCGTCTTTTCCCGAGCTCTGTCGTGCCTGTCTAACCAGGCATCATAGTCTTCTAGGCCAGTGGGCGCGCGATCCCGTGAACCATATATGGATCGGGGAGGGGCTTTATTGGCCTGTATTTTGTCGCGCAGATCATAGGGGGCGTTGAATCCAACCGCACTCTTGCCGTGAGGGCGGGTTTTTGCAGGGGGTTCTGTGTTTGCCCCTGCTGGCATGTCTCGTCCTCTAGGGGGGCGGTCAGCCTGTCCTGTATTGCCGTGCGTAAACAGCTCATCGTTTGTCGCCTCGTCATCGAAGTCGGGCAGCAGCCGTCTTTTAGGGTATGACTTGGTGGCAGTACGTCGGGTCTCGAGCTCTGCTTCGGCTTCGAGGACCTTTACCCATTTGTCGTTGAGTGTGTTCTCGTGGGTGTACAGCTCTTGCTGCTTCCTCTTCATGCTACGCACAGTTGCGAGCAACCGCCGCTGGAACCTTGCCTACTCGGGTGGGCTTATGGGTACCACGAAGTCCTCGGGTCCGAGGCTGAGATCATCCTCGGACTCGGGAAGGTAATCTTTGTCCGACCCGTCATTGAAAGTGCCCATATCCTCGAGATCATCCTCCGCAGGTGCCTCTACGGGCTCCTTCTGTTCGGCGGGCGAGGCTTGATTGTCCTCGCCCGTATTTTCAGTGGTACCGGGGGTAGCATCGTTATCGGCTTCGCCCGTGGAGTTGGCCGTACCTTTACTTCCGATGCTTCCCTTAGATCGCCTCTTTGGTCGGCGACGCTTAGGGTTCTCCTTAGGTTTATCCTGAGAGCTGTTTTTAGGAGTGTCGACCATGTAGATGTCGTATGTAGATGTTGCTGCCCAATTCCCTGTGCGGGGCTTGATGGACAGATTTGCTCCAGTATAGCCACAGACGTCTTCATCCATGTCGGTGACTTCGTCGAAGCCGTAGTCAAGCGCGCCCGTCAAGTCTTCGACCGTGGCAACTAGGTGGGTGGTGGGTGGGACAAAAATTTCCCAATCATCGGCTTTACATCCGATCTGATCGTAGATGGCGGATGAGATTGCCAGGTTTTGGATTTGGTCCAGCACCTCATTAATCTGTGAGAATTCTTCCATGCTCAAGACCTGGCTATAGGCCGGGCCGATCTGGAGTGGTCTGCTCGGGCCACATGGGGTGGCACCGTCCGCCTATTCCTCCAGGGCTGACTCCTAGCTGGCGGGAGGTGATAAGACCCCTGCTGCCGGGCCGATTGGTGAGCTAGGCTCAAAACCGGCGTCCAAAGACACAGCGACTGGGCCGGGCGCGGCGGCCATCAGATCTATCTCCGAGGTAGGTTCTGCTGAGAGCTCGGATTTGAAGACCGGATCGAAAATCCGCCCCGGGGTCACGGTACTGGAAGGGTTTTCGCGCTGATCCGAGGTCCACCCCGAAAGGATCAGATCACCCCGGGCGTCCGCAACGTACTCCAGGCTCTCGAACTTGATGACTTGATTTGGAGGAAAGTTTTCGACGCGGCCTAGGTGGACGGCCGAATTGACGTGTAGCACAAGGCTGCCGAAGGCGAAGAGCTGGCCAGGGACAAAGATGTCCCCGCAACCAATGCTGTCGTTGAACCGCAAGCGAGCCATCGATATCAGGTGATCACACAGCGAGCTCTCAATGAAAGCACCAATGTCGGTGTCAAAACCGGCAGATCTCGGGTAGGGGGGCCCGAGCTGTGAGATCGGATGGATGGGTTAACAGGAGACGTAGGACACGATGATTTACCCAGGTTCGGGCCCTCTCTAAGGAGGTAAAACCCTATGTCCTGCTCTTGTTTATATTGATGGATGTATCAAAGTACAGAGTTGATCTACCTCGAGATCGTAAGATGTAGTCTAAACCTAGGGGTATGATGAATGATCTCTCTACGGACTAAACCCTCTGGTTTATATAGACACTAGGGATATCTATGGTTACACATGGTCGGTTACAATTAAGGGAATATATGCCGAATCTCGTATCCTTGGGGTACACGCCAAGTCTTCGGTGAGGTCTGATATGTCGATTCTTCAAGTTGGAAACTTCCGGAGTCTCTGCTCTTTGACGGGCCTTGAGTTCAGCCCATGGACTAATCAGCTAGGCTGGGACCCCCTAGTCCAGGACACCGTTAGGTGGGCCTGGTCCCTGGTCGGTGTCTACGGTTACTTAACAATAACACGCTTAACGAGTTCGGTGTATTTGATCTGAGACTGCCATTGGCATATACGCACTAACCACCGCGCGGGATAATGATATATGGGACCCTCAGCGTCGTACGATTCTCCCGAAAGCTTTGTCAGATGTCACAGTTCAGAGAGGCGGGCTGATTTTTGGGGTGAGCGGCATGCCTGGTATGGAGGTAGGTTTGGTCCCCGGCCAATCGCGCAACGTGCAGGAGCACTTAGGGCGATCGGTCCATGATCCATTTGCGCTTAGGATGTAGATCGGCGTGTTAACCTCTCTGGAGAGCCTAGGTAGGACTACGACCTGTCGATTATCTGAGGCCGGGCATTACCTAGAAAAGTGTGTCCGGCCAGAGTTAATCGAGCGTATCGGGAAATGTGGTGCACCCCTATAGGGAAGTAATCTATTCGAATAGCCGTGTCCACGGTAACAGGACGACTTGGAGTTGTATCTCGACCTCTTACAACTAAAACCGGATACTTGGTAAAACACACCTAGATAACAGACAGATACCCCCGGAGATCGCTTTCTAAATGGGTGACGAGGAGAGGATCTCTGGGCAGGTTATTGCTATATGTATGTGCAAGTTGATACCAGAAATGCTCCTCTCTTCTACTGCCGAAAGATGTAGTCTTCGATAGGATGAGCTTCCCCCCCTTATTCTGGCATTTCTGCAGTTTAGTCCACAGATATTACCCCACTCCTTTGATACCAATGCATATCTAGTATAGATCTGATGTAAGTCTTGCGAGTACTTTGGATGAGTACCCACTATTGCTTTGCTACTATTTTCATTCGACACGGTTGCTGCAACAGCTGGTAGCACCACGGATGCAGATTACCCCCGACGGAGCTTACTACGTGGAGACCGACGACCAGGAGTAGTTCAGAGGTCCCAGGCAGGAGGCCTTGCCTTTCGATCTAGTCTCGTTGTTTTCCTCAGCCTTCTTAAGGCAAAACTTGTCTAACTATGTCTGTACTCAGATATTATTTGCTTTCATGACTGATGTATTATGGGTCCTCGTGGCCCTGGCTTGTAATATACTCCCTCCATTCCAGAATATAAGGTGTATTGATTTCCGTGCAAATCAACCATTTGAAAGCTTGACCAAGATTATAGAATAAAATATCAACACCCACAATATCTAATAGATAAAATATGAAACTACTTTTCATGATGGATCCAATTATATAAATTTGATATTGTGGATATTGATATATTTTTCTAAAAACTTGGTCAAACATGCACACGTTTGACTTTTCAAAAAACAAATACACCTTATATAAAGGAACGGAGGGAGTATAAAGATTTATGTTTAAATTTGTGTCATACTGTTGTGTTGTGATATTGACGTGAGTCACCGTTCGTGATCGTGCATGATGCGTGTATGGTTAGTGCACGATTATAAACGGGGGTGTCACATCGCGCCAACTTCTCCTATACCAGGAATCTTTTGGGGAAATGGAAGCTATACCCTATCACAGAAACTTATAATTTTTATGGGATTCAACTTGTTCTCATCTAGCAGATCCCTAAACACCAATCCCAAAAATTTGTGAACACAAACTTTTTCACACAAATTCACTTGAAAAATAAATTTAAACTACTTAATTCCATAATTAAACAATGCTACTATGTTACCATCAAATCTAGCATGCTAGATCAGTTCATACCTAATACACTATACCACTACATCAACATTGAGCTTGCTAAGACATAACTACATACAAGATAGATAATAAACTCAACTCCTCGTCGGAGGGGATGTTGATCACCCCCGTGCCGGAGGGACCGACCATGTCGTCGTTGGCGACAGCCGGTTCCACGGCGTCAAGACAAACCCACCGGCCTACTCGTCCTCCTCCATGTCAGTGATTTCACCTTTGGTGACCTCGCACAACTACGCAAACTCGACGTCACAACAAAGGCGCTCGTGACGCCCGCTCGATTGTGTGCGGACTCTGGAAGGACGCAAAGATCGCGTGGTTCTCGACGATGAGCTCCGGGTTCTCCACAAGTGCGACCACAACGTCAGCATTGGAGGGCTCGGCCTCAAGCTACGCCTCGTCCAACTGGTGCTCCTCCTCCTCGGCCACGCGGCGTCGCTGCTCCTCCGCCTCCTCGCCCACCGCCTCCTCGTCGAGCGTGTGGTGGCGTTGTTATCGAAAATAGGCCCTAGAGGCAATAATAAAGTTGTTGTTATTTATTTTCATGTTTAAGATTAAGTTTATTTTCTATCGTAGAATTGCATTGGTTCCTGAATATGAGCTACCGTGGAAAACCTAATTGCATGTGTGGAATAATAAACACCAAATAGATCCTTAGTCACACCTCTGGACTAGCTCATGTATTGTTGTTGGTCTTGTTTTCCTGATCTGCGCACTGTTAATAACTATTGTAGAGCCAAATAGTACTAACCGGCCAAATCATATCATTACTAATGCGCATCTAGCCCGTTAGTGTTTCGGGTCAGTGATGAGAGTGTTATCACAGACGGTTCAATCGATAATTTTTTCTCCACAATTTGCATACATAATGCAACAAATAAATATCAAACTCATCTAAATTTAATCTGGAATAAATAGTACAAACATAACAACAAATTCATCAATCCGCAACAACAAATTATTACATAGTTCATCAATCCATAACATCAAATTCAACACAAATTGGACATCAAATAATACAACAAAGTTCATCACACATGCCATGAACACATAGAGATACCATGCCCACCACTTCTCTATAAGATCTATTTGAAGGTCTTCATGCCTATCGGGATCTCTAATGTCATGGTACGCCTCAAGAAAATGCCGGACCCGGTCTTGCCTTCTACACGGCCACACCGATTTTCCCATGAGTTCATAGAATGTGTAATCCAAATTTTTGCCACGCTCATTCTCAATTATCTTGTTGTGCATGATCACGCGAGCTGTCATGGTGTACCAAAGGATCTCTTGATCCCAAAACCTAGCCGGTCCTTGCACAATAGCAAATTGGGCTTGCAAAATCCCAAAAGTCCTCTCCACATCTTTTCTAGCGCCCATTTGAGCATTATGGAAGTAGAGTTCTTTCTTACCTTGGGGGCTTAAAATTTGCTTCACAAAAGTAGGCCCATGTCGAATATATCCCATCCGCAAGGTAGTAGCCCATGTTGTATGTGTGTCCATTTGCTTGGAACTCCACCGGTGATAATTCCCCATTGGCTAACTTCGCAAAGAGAGGTGACCGCTAGAGCACATTGATGTCATTGCAAGATCCAGGCATCCCAAAATATGCATGCCAAATTCATGTCTCATGATTGGCCACATCTTCAAGAATGATGGTGGCATCCTTCTCGTGTTCTTTGAACTGTCCATGCCATGCTGCAGGGCAGTTCTTCCAACTCTAGTGCATGCAATCAACATAGCCAAGCATACCTGGAAACCCATGAGCTTTGTTCATCCCCAAAAGCCTATGAGTGTCCTAAGCATTTGGTGCTCTCAAATACTCTGTCCCGAACACTTCAACCATTTCCTTTACAAATTGTTTGACATAAAAGATTGAACTACTCTCTCACATTGCCAAGTTATCATCAATGAAATCTATCGGGACACCATGGGCCATGCTCAGTGCTATATCCAAGAATTTCGGTGGAATTCCTCCTCTGCTCGAAGGACTGATCATGTTGCTTCACACAGTTGGCAATGTGAAGAAACAAATCAGTAGACATCCTAAACCGGTGTCGAAAGTATCGCTTCGGATGCACCGGTTTGGACCAAAATAATTGCGCATCAATCTGTTGTGAGCCTCTTGTCGATCCCTCCGCAAGTACTCACGGCCGAAAACGGAACCACCACGCTTCGGTCTCTTTTTCGCGTGCATCGTCAAGATCAACACAATGTCCTCCTCTTCGGTCATGTCAAAATCCTCTTCAGACAAAGAATCATCCCACGGAGAGGATGGATCTGCAACGATCCACACCGACTGGGCCTTTCTCTTCTGGATCGTGGGCCTGTGTGGGTTAGCTAGTAGTCTCTTTTGGCAGTGTGTTGTGTGTGTGGCCGTAGGAGATATATTCCTGGCTGGGTGCGTGTATGAGGGAGGAGGAAAAACTGTAACCTGAGCGTGGCTCCTTTCCCCTCCGTTCCCCTCCTGGCTCCTTTCCCTTCCTCTGTTCTTCCTCCCAGATCCTCCAATTCTCTGTGTTTCCTGATCGAATCTTGTGTAACACAAGACAACTACTACTGGTTGGTAGCATATGGTTATCAGAGCCTTCGATCCGTCGGACCGTCCCCAATTTTAGCCAACAAAATTCCCACCCAGATCACTGCCCACCACCTGTTCGACGCTTTGCCCACACCAGAATTTTTCGTTCGTCTGTTCGTCTGACCACGACGGTCAGAGCCGGTGAGCTGCGACGGCGAGCTCAGCGCGAGCAACACTGACCCAAAGGATGGGGGCGGCAGAGCTAACTATTGTTGAGTTGCAAAAGCTAATCCACGACACGGTGCTTCAAAGCAAGGCCGTCTCCGACGCGGGGGTCCGCAACTCCGAGCGGATCAACGAGCTCTGCACCACCGTCGACAACCTCTCCGAGTCGACCACCAAGGCCATCTCCGACCTCACCAACTCCATGGAGACGGCGACCAAGCGCGTCGAGACCACACTGGACCGTATCGTCACGTCCCACAACAAGCTCGACAAGACTGCGCACGAGTTGAAGTTGTCGATGGAGATGGTGGTGCGCTGCGTCGATTTCCTCGAGCTGGGGCAGTCTCCTTCCACGATCCCGGCGCAGCCACATCAGCGACCGGGTGCGCTTCGGCCCCATGGGCACCGTGCAGAACCACATCACCAGGGTGCTGCTTCTGGAGAGATTCGAACCTCCGAACACGCCCTGGTCGGGGGTGAGCAATCGCAATCCCATGACCACCTTACTTCTGCTATGTATGGCTCAGTAGACAATCCTCAAGATCGTGCCACTGCTTATCATTTCCCTCGCTCTATGTCGGGACCTCGGCTACCCAAATCTGATTTTCCATCGTTTGATGGAGATAACCCCAAGTGGTGGAAGGCACAATGTGAAAAATACTTTAAAATGTATCAAGTTCAGGATCACCTTTGGGTAGATTTTTCAACTATGCATTTTAGAGGGAATGCTGCTCTCTTGCTACAGACTTTTCAAGCCATGCATACCATTGATTCTTGGGCTGCCCTCTGTGTCGCTGTGTTTGCAAAGTTCAATCGAAACAAGTATGACAAAACTATCGACACATTTTTTGCCTTCAAGCAAACTGCTTCAGTAGATGAGTATGCCCACAAGTTTGAGAAGTTCATGCATACAGTGTTATTGTATAACCCATCCTATGATGAAACTTTCTTTGTTCATCGGTTCCTTGAGGGATTAAAACCTCAAATTCGTCGAGCTATTAAACTTCAACAACCTCGAACTGTTGATCTGGCCTTCTCTTTAGCTCAAACGCAGGAGGCCTTATTGGTCGAAGATGTGATCTCACCTATCAAGCAAATTGATCACCGGGGAGGCTTTCAAGAGAAATTTCAACATCCCTACCAGCACCAAGGCATATTGGGCGTTGCTCCTGATCATAAGTCTACTGAATCTGCCCCTAGCTTCACATAGAAGTTTGACACATTGCGAGCTCAACGCAAGGCCCGGGGGGAGTGTTTCAAGTGTGGCGAGAAGTTCGGCCCCGGCCACAAGTGCCCTAAGCATGTTCAGTTGAATGTTATTGAAGAACTCTTTGAAGCCCTGCACTTATCTGAAAATTTGTTGTCTTCTGAACATGATCAAGACAGTGACACCAGTGCTGATAGTGATGATGCCAAGCCTATGCACAAAAAGTTCAGACATACTTCAGCGTGAGGGCACGCTGGTTCATTTGCAGGGGGGCATGCAACGATCCACACCGACTGGGCCTTTCTCTTCTGGATCGTGGGCCTGTGTGGGTTAGCTAGTAGTCTCTTTTGGCAGTGTGTTGTGTGTGTGGCCGTAGGAGATATATTCCTAGGTGCGTGTATGAGGGAGGAGGAAAAACTGTAACCTGAGCGTGGCTCCTTTCCCCTCCGTTCCCCTCCTGGCTCCTTTCCCTTCATCTGTTCTTCCTCCCAGATCCTTCAATTCTCTGTGTTTCCTGATCGAATCTTGTGTAACACAAGACAACTACTACTGGTTGGTAGCAGGATCAATTGAACTCATCTACAATACCAAAATCTCCATCACAAGCTACACATTTATGCACAACAAAAAACACGAGAAGCAATTTTTTTACCTTGTATGCAATTGCTCGAACACCTACAGTGCGAGGAGAAGAAACCGGACGATTGCTCGACAGAGCCGAGGTGGTCGCCGCGCCGGATCGAAATGGCCTAGGAGGACCTCATTGACGCCGAGAGGTCGAGATTGCGGCCAAAAGGGTGACGGCATGCCATTGCAACCGTCCGAAGCAACAATGGCTCTTCTTGGTCACGGCAGCCACGTGGCCAACACCGGAGCTTCGGCGACCACTAGTCGACGGCTACAGCCCGCAGAGGAGCTGGTATGGCCATTACGATAGGCGGACCGGCGTCGGTGTCATTGACGGCCAAAATCGCAGTAGCGACGGTCGGGGGGTAGAGGTTGTGCGTCAATGGAAATTTCATCCGGCGGCAGTTGGGCGTGTACGCGCTGCGGTTTGGTATTTGTGGCAGTCGCGCGCGTGCTACAAATACGAAAGCGACTGTTTTCACGTTTGCGGCAGCCGTGCTCGTGCTACAAATACGAAAGCGACTGTTTCGCGTTTGCGACAGCCGTGCGCGTGCTACAAATACACAAGCGACGCTACCGCTTTTTGGGTTGCCCAAAATTTATTTTGAAAATGTTTACAAAAAGGACAGCTGTTGAGGATTTTTTTTTTGTCCAAAAGCACTAAAAAACTATTATGACCTATTATAGGATTGTTGTTGGAGATGCTCTTAGTTGTGACTCCCTCCGTAAAGAAATATAAGAGTATTACCATAAATACTGTGGTTGATCTACATATTGAAATATAAGAGTGTTACCATAAATACTGTGGTTGATCTACATATTGCGTTGATTTGGCTGTGTGCATAAATACTGTGAAAGCATGGACCATGCTAATGGATCAACCACAGTATTTTTTTTTTTTGAAACCGAGGCAAAAGATTTGCCTCATATATTAATTAAGAAGAGAGTAGAATTTTTGTTACAAGACCCGAATTACATATGCCTCATTCTCCCGGTACAATATTTCCCAATTTCTTTGCTCCGGCAGTGACCCAAAGTTTGATCTCACATCTAATGTTGTTGAACAAGACTGATGTTGGTGTACTCTTGCGCTCGAAGACACGGGCGTTCCGCTCCTTCCAAATGGTCCATCCCATAAGCATAGTCAGGGATGCCATGGCCTTCCTGTTGGGTGTGCGGTCGTCCGATCTCTTGGACCACCACTCGCGAACGGAGTCCTCGAGGTGCCATTCTGAAGTGTCAAAGTCAATCAAGTGTAGCCAATCATTTACCAGATTCCACAGCCTCAGCGTGAACCGGCATTTGAAAAAGAGGTGCGGCCCAGATTCCTGAACTTGCTTGCAGAGCGGGCACATACCACAGTTAGGCCATCCCCGCTTGGCCAGTCTATCGGCAGTCCAAATACGATCTTGGGTGGCCAACCAAGAAAAGAACTTGACCTTGGGAGGGGCCCAAGCTTTCCATATCATTTGCTCCATGGGAGAGTAAACCGTTCCCAAGAATTGGGCCGCATAAGCAGAGGCCGCCGAGTAATGCCCACTCGCCGTGTGTTTCCACACAATGTCATCTTCAGCATGTTCGTCAAGGTGCAGACCTTGGATGGACGTCCAGAGGGCCACAAATTGACGAAGATGCTCCAACGTGAAGTTTGCACATATTTTGACCTTGGCCACCCAAGCATCATCCTTCAGCGCCTCTCTGACCTTCCAGTTTTTTCGCGATGAGGCCTCGAAAATGAGAGGAGCGATCTCCTTAGGTTTCCGGTCATTCAGCCATGGAGCCTCCCAAAACGGGGTTCGTGCTCCATCACCAACAGTGATGATGGTGGAAGCATAGAAGAAGTCAAGGTCACGCGCGTCACACGGGTTGCCCATGCCCACCCACAGTTTTGAAGGCTCTTTCCATTCAAACCAAGGCCATCGAAGCCTGAGGGCTCGCGCAAACTTGTCTGTATTGAGCACTCCGAGGCCTCCACGCTCGAATGGCCTACATACCATGTCCCAGTTCACCTTGCACTTCACTCCAGTTGTCTTGTCTGATCCAGACCAGAGAAAAGCTCGCTCAAGTTTGTTGGTGCTGCGGAGAGTGCTTGGAGGCACAATTAGAGGCGTAATGTAGTATAACACTTGCGAGGAGAGGACGGTTTTGACGAGGGTGGTACGTCCAATAGCGGTGATGTTGCCACCATCCCAAGGAGTGAGCCTAGCCGCCACCTTGTCCTCTAGGAATTGGAAGTCCACTCTTTTCAGCTGCCAGACCGAGAGGGGTAGGCCCAAGTATCGCATTGGGAAGGAGGATCTTTTAGCTGGCAGATTCTGAAGGACAGTCGTTAAGTTGATGTGGCTACATCTGATTGGAATGACGGAGCTCTTCTGAAAGTTGGTTACGAGACCCGTTACTTTGCCAAAGCAGTGCAAAATCTGAGATAGCCGATCAATATCGCTCTTGACGGGCGCCATAAAGACAGCCGCGTCATCTGCATAAAGAGACGTGCGCACGGTGGCACCCCGGCCACGAATCTTGTGAAGGAGGCCCTTTGAGGTGGCGTTGTTCAGAAGTTGCTGAAGCGGGTCAATAGCAAGGACAAATAACAACGGGGATATGGGGTCGCCTTGCCGAAAGCCACAACCATGCTTGATCGGGGGCCCCGGCACCCCGTTAAGAAGGAACCTAGAAGAAGAGGTGCAGAGCAGGATAGTGATCCAATTTCTGAACTTAGCGGGGAAGCCTCTCTTTTGGAGAAGGTCAATGATGTATTCCCATTTGACCGAATCGAAGGCTTTGCGGATGTCCAGCTTGAATAGAAGTGATGGAGTTTTGCTCTTGTGCAGTCTGCGGGCAAGATTTCTGACATACATAAAGTTGTCATGGATGCTCCTTCTCTTAATGAAGGCACTTTGCGCATTGGAGACAAGGTCGTTCATGTGATGGCGCAGTCTGTTTGCAAGGATTTTTGCAATGATCTTTGTGATGGCGTGGATGAGGCTAATTGGCCTATAGTCAGAGATTCCCTCCGCACCCTCCTTCTTCGGCAGAAGCACCACGTTGGCTGAATTCAACCAATGAAAATTAGAACCATGGAGGTCCTCGAAGAGTCGAATCACGCGCATCACATCGCCTTTTATTGTTTGCCAACATTTCCTGAAGAAAAGTCCTGTGAAGCCATCCGGGCCTGGAGCCTTGTCAGGAGGCAAGTCATTGATCGCCGCTTTCACCTCGTCTTCGTTGATGGGGTCCTCAAGCTCAGACAGGTCATGGGTCTCGAAGTTGAGTTCATCCCAATTTAGGTCCAGGGACCTAGTCTCACCTTTTTCCAACACCTCACTAAAGTGATCAAAGATGAGCTCCTCTTTTTTCTCATGCTCGGTGATCCACCCTTGGTTGTGTTTGAGCCTGTGGATGAACCACAGTATTTATGGTTAGTGCGTCCAATTAGCGAATTGGATTGTCCATGCTAATGGATGGAAAGCATGGACCATTTCCCCGCAAAAAAAGAAAGAATGCATGGGCCATTTAAAGAGAGGGCCTGCACCTGCACCACGAGTGATCCTGCTTTCTGACGGGACCGCCTTGCCGGTAGGCGCATCCAGCGGCAACCCAGCACCAGCAGCACGGGAAACCACTAGAGTTTACTGTACTACCGAGCAGAGCTTCGTTGCTACGAGTAGCGAATCTGGTTAACCTATAATCAACTACACTTGTGAAAGATGAGGAAACGAAGATTTTGTTGTCTGGTCAGGTTAGGGAAACCAACGCCAAGACCAGTCATTTTCGCCATCTCCACACTCTCAGTTTGGGACAAACACGGGCAACCAACATCAAACGAGCATAGATAGCACTTGAAGAGCAAAATCCCTCAACTGATCGATCTCAACTGGCACCCAACACCCAAGATAAGATAGTACTGCTGGATAACACATGATGCACCTAGAGGAACAGAATGACACATGATGCAAGCCAGATTCGAGTTATTACGACCACCATCCATGGCACCAACTTGACAACAAGTTAGCAAGCTACTGGGATCGGGCGGCGAAGCGCTCCACGTTGGGGTCGGACAGGTTGATCCCCACCATGGCCTCCCCGAGCCCGGCGCTGACGTTGGCCAGGATCTCCGGGTCGCTGTAGTGCGTCACGGCCTGGACGATGGCGCGGGCGCGACGCGCCGGGTCGCCGCTCTTGAAGATGCCGGAGCCGACGAACACCCCGTCGCAGCCGAGCTGCATCATCAGGGCGGCGTCCGCGGGGGTGGCCACGCCGCCAGCGGCGAACTGCACGACCGGGAGGCGGCCCAGCTGCTTGGTCTGCATCACCAGGTCGTACGGGGCGGCGATCTGCTTGGCGTAGCTGAAGACCTCGTCGTCGTCCATGTTGCGCAGGGCGCGGACGGCGCCCATCACGGAGCGGACGTGGCGGACGGCCTCCACCACGTTGCCGGTGCCGGCCTCGCCCTTGGTGCGGATCATGGCGGCGCCCTCGCGGATGCGGCGGAGCGCCTCGCCCAGGTCGCGGCAGCCGCACACGAAGGGGACGCGGAAGTTGTGCTTGTTGATGTGGTGGGCGTCGTCGGCGAGGGTGAGCACCTCGCTCTCGTCCACGTAGTCCACGCCGATGGCCTCCAGGATCTGGGCCTCCACGAAGTGCCCGATGCGGGCCTTGGCCATCACCGGGATGGTGACGGCGCGCTTGATGTCGCGGATGAGGGCCGGGTCGGACATCCGGGCTACGCCGCCCTGGGCGCGGATGTCGGCGGGCACGCGCTCCAGCGCCATGACGGCGCAGGCGCCGGCCTCCTCGGCGAGACGCGCCTGCTCGGCGGTGACGACGTCCATGATGACGCCGCCGCGCAGCATCTGGGCGAGGCCCACCTTGACGGAGAAGGTGGCGGCGGCAGGCTTGGCGGAGGGCTCCACCACCGCCTTGTTGTTGCCGTACAGGGCCACGACGCCGTCTGAAGCCATTGATTCTTCTCCCTCCGATCCGCCGCCGCAACAATCTTTTCTTCCTCTTTGGGGGTTTGGGGGCTGGGGTTGGGGATGGGGATGGGTGAGCTAGATGTGGTTCCGCTCTAGTGGAGTGATGGAGAAGTGGAGCTGGACTTGACTTGCAACTGGACACGCGGAGACAGAGAGAGTGCTGGGCTAATGGGCCATTCCTTCCGGTCCAACAATCCAATTTTATCCCAACCATCTCGGTTGCCTAAATTTTTTAAATCAATCTGCTTCAAAAAAAAAATCAATATCTCAATCTGAATTCTCAAGTTGTTTCCCTCAAAAGAAAAAGTTATCAAAACAACTACTAGCATATTTATTTATGTTTAGGGGTTCTCGTTAATCAACCTGGATCAGATCGATCCAACTCACATAGTTTTACAACCCCATCCGGACTGCAAACCAGACTGCGATTTTAATATCCACTCGCCCTACCCTGGCTAGCATTATTTCTAGTACGCATAATATGTCTCACCTCCACCTCTCTCTCAGCTCGAATCAGGTATCTCATGCACAAAACATGCATCACAAGACCTATCAATACTTATCTGGTTAAGCCGCTTCAAAACTATCAGTTTCGAGAATGAAGGGTAACGAGCTCCACTCCAAGGCAAGTGTCACTCCCTCTCGACAAGCTCATAGCTCAGCCACCAGCGCATTATCACATGTTAACAAATGTTGGCAGGAGGAGAATATGATCTGGCCAGCCATGTCACGAAGCACCATGCCCACGCCACCATTACCGCCCTTCGCCGAAAAAGCTCCATCGACGTTCAGCTTGAGCCATCCTTCTGGTGGGGGTTCCCAGCACTCCGCTGGTAGCTCGTAGGTGTGGCACTGACCTTCACTAGGACAGGGTGTCGCGGTTGAGTGACACACCGGGTCCTCGAGGATCATCTTCCCCTTAATCATGTCTGCGTGTGGGTGTTGCTGTATGCACAAAAGGGAGGAGATATAACCATGCAAGAACCGGCGCGATGCTTCTGTCGGTGACGGGGCCTTATCGTGTATAATCTCATTGCGCACATGCCAGGACCGCCATGCATGAAGTATCGGGGAGTGGATGCAGGATGTCGAAGAGCCACTCCAGCCCAGTGTTACAGACAACAGATCTGTCCAGAATCATCCAACCCTTCGCCATCGCACGCTAGAGACTCACCACTTGAGGGCATCTGCACATAGTGTGTAAACCATCCTCGCGTTCCATACCACTGAGAGAGCACATTCGTTAGTCTCCAAGTGTCGTGATTGTTTATTAGCCCATGTAGCAAGTGAGATGGAAACCAAACGCCAAGCGAACACTCGTACCTTTGGGGGAGCAGGGCACCCCCATATGGTCTTCCAGATGGCGCGACGACCATCCGGTGCCCTGCTCAATGCGCTCACCAATGGACGCTCACGCTCGTCCATGGCGAAGCGGTAGACCGAACGAACGGAGAAGACGCCAGATTTCTCCGGTGCCCAGGCGAGAACTTCCTCAGGCACGCTTGTGGAAGTCATGATGCCGGTGATGATGTCAACGTCGATGGGGAGGAAGTAATGTTTGAGAAGGTCAAGGCGTCAGGCCCCATGCTTATCCAGCAGGTCCGACACTCTCCTGAGCCTGCAAGTGCCCTGTGGTGTGATTAGCTCACCCGATTGCTCATGTGGTAGCCATCTATCACGCCATATGCAAATTTGGCGACCATTCCCAACACGCCAAATCAACCCCTTTTTCAGGAGTTCCAAGCCATGTATGATCCCTTGCCAAGTTACCGAAACGTTGACCGAGAACATAGTGTCCTCGAGTTGGTCGTATGGATAGTAGCGAGCTTTAAGCACCTACGCAGAAAGACTGTCAGGTTTAGATAGGAGGCGCCTGAGAGTGCAACTAATCCCCGGGTGGTTTTGGTAATTAATAACAACATATAAGTCATTGATCTAATGCTCAATGATAATAGATTTCAGAGAAGATCAATGATTGGCATGGCAAGGACAAGTGATCGTGGATCCCTCAAAATGCTAAGGACAAGAATTGGCAAAGCTCCAAGACTCTTCATTTTTGGTTAAGTGATCCAAGATCACATTGAGTCCATAGGAAAGCCAATACTATTAAAAGGGGATGAGGTTTTGATCATGACTCAATTACTCAAGTGCTTAGTGATATTGCTCTGAAAATCCTCAAACACTTCTCCACATCACATCTGTCCAAAACCCTAAAGTTTCATCTCGGTCCCACCGGAATTCTCTATCCCGGACTCACCGAGTTGATCACACACACTGCCAGAGCCAAACCCTAGCATTTCAGTTTTACCGATATGGATCTCGGTCTCATCGAGATGGCGTGACCAAGTTTCTGTGATGAAGTTGCTTCATTTCAGAATTACCGAGATGAAACGATCGGAACTACCGAAACGAGGTCTTGCCCTAGCCATTGCACTTCGGTCACTCCGAAATGTTCTGATCAGTCTCACCGAGACTTCCAATGTTCGAATCTTTTACACTAGTCGGTCTCACCGAGATTTCGGTCCGGTGTCACCGAGTTGGGTCAAAAGCTTGTAACGGTTGGATCTTTGGGTGACACCTATATATACCCCTCCACCCCCACTTACTCTCTAAGAGAGCCATCAGAACGAATCTACACTTCCACCATTCATTTTCTAAGAGAGGACCACCTACTCATGTGTTGAGATCAAGAGATTCCAATCCAACCATTTGAACCTTGATTTCTAGCCTTCCCCAAGTTGCTTTCCACTCAAATCCTTCTCCTACCAAAGTCAAATCTGTGAGAGAGTGATTGAGTGTTGGGGAGACTATCATTTGAAGCACAAGAGCAAGGAGTTCATCATCAACAACACCATCTATTACCTTTTGAAGAGTGGTGTAACATCCCTAGATCTCAACCCTGTCATTAAGCTAATTAATTAGCCATGTCATCATGATCATCCTAAATAAATTGCATTTAGAAAATAATCCAACTTCAAGTTCAAATTCAAAATTCAAATGCAAGTCAAATTATTACTTCTTCAAATAATTAAACAAAATAGTTCATAATATTGCAAAAAATCCCAAAGCTATTATAAAAATAAAACCAACATTATTTGAATTCCCAGATTGACCCTAACATCCAAAGTCAGTACCCAAAACAGCCCCATTAATACATTTTCATTTATACAAAATTTAAATGAAATCATTTTGCCTCCAAACCTTTTTTTGGCAGTGCTAAATATTGCAAAGTATTTATGTGGCACAATTCCATATTTTACAAAAGTCTTTTTGTGGCCTAACAATTTGCAAAACAGAAAGGATTAAAGAAATTAGAAAAATAAAAAGAAAAGGGCTAAGCGCTACTGTGCTAGTGGGTTTAAGCCGCACAGTGCGCAAATGCCCAGCCCACCCTGGCCTTCCCCTACCTCCCGCTGCGCCAGGAGAAGGCCGTGCGCGCCATGGCCAGGGCGCTCGACGCCGCACTCGCGCGGCCATCGAGAGTCGCGGATGGATAAGAGCAAGCCCCAGCTGCTCTCTCTCTCCCCCGAAACCCTAATCCTCTCCCTCGCCTCTCTCCTCCTCTGTTCCGCTCGCACCCGAACCCTGCCGTCGCCGCGCCGCCTCACCGACGTGGCCACCGGGCTCCCCGCGCTGCCTGTTGGTGTCCGGGAGGTCCACGGTGGACCACTTCTTCCTCCTCGCCGCTGGATCGAGGCTGAGGAGCCACATCAGCGCCGCCCGCACCGATCCCCTCCGCCATGGCCGCCGCACGCCTTCGCCGGATTCGCGCCACGCCGAGCAGCCCCGGCTCCCCTGAGCTCCTCATCGGCCTCACCGTGAACCCGCGCCTCTTTTCCCCCCTCCTTCTGGCCTCGGCCTCTTCCCCTAGCAGCAGCTCCGCGCAACACCGCCGCTTGCCGCCGCTGTACGTCATCGCCACCGTAGCCGCTAGCCACCCTAGCTCATCCCGCCTGCGTAGATCGACGCGGCGCATCGCGCTCGACCTGTAGGTGGTCGCAGCTGACCAAATGGTCACCGGAAACGCAACTCCGGCGAGCCTCCGCCGCGTACTGTGGCTGCCGGCGGCTAAACACCGACGCGACTGACGTGGACGTCATTAGCGCTAATTAACCCCCCTGCTAATTAAGCCAGTGACGCTGACACGTGGGTCCCGCACCATAATTAACATTGGGTTTAATTAGAAGCCTAATTAACTAGCCTAATGTCTCACTGACAGGCCGGCCCCACCCGCTAACTAGACTAATTAGGATTAAGTTAACCCTGTTTAACCCTGCTGAGTATGACATGTGGGGCCCCTGGCACTGTTACAGTGGATAGGGTTGACCCAGTCAGCTGCTGACTCAGCAGGCTGGACCCACATGTCAGCCTCTACTGACTGGGCAGTTGACTTAGTCAACTGGCCCAACCTGTCAGCCACTGTGTACACTTCTGTGTACACTGTGCTAGGTGCATTTAGCATTTTGCTATTTAATTTCGAATTAAAATTAATTCCAGAAAATCTAGAAAATCATTTAAACTTTGAAAAATCATAGAAAATAAACCGTAACTCGGATGAAAATAATTTATATATGAAAAATGATCAGAAAAATATGACGAATCTGAATTTGTCATCCACATACCTGCCACACCCCTCTAACATGATGAACATGGAACTTTCCCCTCTGGTTCAATATACCGATAACTGCCCGGAGCTGGAAAAATATTCCCGGATATTTTTTGCTCCGTTTAAAATACCTAGCACTGCATTAGGACCCCCCCTAGCATCACCTACCGGCATGTCGTGCATCTGTGTGCTTTATATTTACTGTTTCTTCCGCCTCTTCTCTCCGGTAGACCCCGAGACTGACGCTGACGCCACCGAGTACGACTACGCCCCTGACGTCTAGCCCTTTTCAGCAGAGCTTCCAGGCAAGCAAAACCCCTTGATCATTCCTATATCGCTTATTCCTTCTCTCCCATGCTTGCATTAGAAATTGCTGTTGTATTTGATTGCTCTATTCTGATGCATAGCCCGTTTTCGTAACTGCTGTTGATACCGTACCTGCTATCCTAAATGCTTAGTATAGATTGGTTAGTGATCCAGCAGTGACCCCTCACCCTCGTCCCTGTTGCCCTCTTTGTTACTGGTGCCCCGATCAATGTGATCGATGTTCACAGACCGACACAGCACCGCACACCCCCTTAGTTGTACGACTCTGTAGAGCTACTATCGAGTGCCGAGGGTGATACCTCCTACCTCACTCCTGATGATATCTCTGTAGCGTGGCTAATCGGTTGTGGGTTACCCAGGGTGATTCCTCTTTCACCACCTCCAAAGAAGCCTCTGTCGTGCAACCCCTCAAGTGTGAACCCATCGAGGGTGATTTCTCCGAGTTCACCTTGACGGTTACATCGAGTAGGAATCCAACGAGGGTGATTCCTCGGATTCCACCTTGATGTTATGGACACACGGTTACCCTACTTTTACTTCAATCCCCTGTTGAAGTCGGGTCGACCCTGAGGGGTACCCGCGAGAGATGTGAAGTCGGGTTGACCGTGAGGGTACCCGTGAGATAATTACGAGGCACGGCCGGGCAGGTAGACCGCCCCAGGAGAGAGTTGGGCCTGGCCCTTGCCGTAAGTCCACGAGACTGGGCGACGAGGTCACATGATCGTGGATCTTTGCTCGTTTCCGTGAGCTCCTAATAATTCACTAACGGATTTGGGTATTTGACCTGAGTTGGCCACTGACTTATACGCACTACCACCACGCGGGATAATGGTTTAATGGGGCCCTCGGCGCCGTATGTATTAGCCGAAAGCTCTGTCAGATGTCCAGTTTAGCATTGTGGTCCTGTCGGGCCAGTGCCATCCAGGATGAGGTGGTGCT
This sequence comes from Elymus sibiricus, assembly GCA_039707655.1. Lineage (NCBI taxonomy): Eukaryota > Viridiplantae > Streptophyta > Magnoliopsida > Poales > Poaceae > Elymus > Elymus sibiricus. The sequence goes on from CM077670.1 coordinate 124,083,002, forward strand.
CGTCCCGGCTCGTCGCATAATGACCCGGAGTGCAAAGGGCGATGGGCCCAAGACCCCTGAGCGCTTAGGATGTAGGCCGGCGGGGACCTCTCTGCGGAGCCTAGGTAGGACTACGTCGTGTCGATCAGCTGAGGCCGGGCATGACCCGGAAAAGTGTGTCCGGCCAGAGTTAATAGAGCGTGTTGGGTAACAGTAGTGCATCCCTGCAGGGAAGTTATCTATTCGAATAGCCGTGTCCACGGTAACAGGACGCTCAGTGTTGTATCCCGATCTACTACAACTTGAACTGGATACTTGTGATACTAAACTGAAATGATAGCTCCGGGATCGCTTTCTCGCAGGGAGTCGAGGAAGGATCTCTGGGCTTTGCTACTACATACTTATTACTTTGTTATATGCTAATCTGCACTCTTCTAATGCTGCAAGACACTGCAAGATGCTAGTCTTCGATAGGCTAGGCCTTCCCTCTATTCTGGCATTTCTGCAGTCTAGTCCACAGATACAGCCCCTTCATTTGATACCGATGCATAAATAGAATAGTTCTGATGTAAGTCTTGCGAGTACTTTGGATGAGTACTCACGGTTGCTTTGCTCCCCTTTTTCTTCCATACCCGATCGCTGCGATCAGATGACGGAGCCCAGGAGCCGGAGATCCTCGATGGCGCCTACTACTATGTGGAGTTCGATGACCAGGAGTAGTTTAGGAGGCTCCCAGGCAGGAGGCCTGCGCCTTTTCAATCTAGTTGTCGTTGTTTTGCTCAGCCTTCTTAAGGCAAACTTGTTTAGTTATGTCTGTACTCAGATACTGATGCTTCCGCTGACTCTTGTGTAACTCGAGCTTATGTATTCGAGCCCTCGAGGCCCCTGGCTTGTAATATAAAGCTTGTATGACTTTTATTTGTGTTTAGAGTTGTGTTGTGATATCTTCCCGTGAGTCCTTAGGCTTGATCGTGTGCATTTGCGTGTATGATTAGTGCACGATCTAGTCGGGGGCGTCACAAGTGGTGTCTCCTAGATTGGTTAGGTGTCACTTGGGAGCCTCCAAGATCACGTTGAGTTGAACCAAGGAGTTTGTAAGGGCAAGGAGATCGCCTACTTCGTGAAGATCTACATGAGTGAGGCTAGTCCTTCATGGACGTAAGCCATGGTGGAATAGACAAGATTGTTTCTTCGTGGACCCTTCGTGGGTGGAGCCCGCCGTGGACTCGTGCAACCGTTACCCTCCGTGGGTTGAAGTCTCCATCAACGTGGACGTATGATAGCACCACCTATCGGAACCATACCAAAAATCTCCGTGTCTTCATTGCGTTTGATTTCTCCAAACCCTCCTTTATGTTCATATGCAAAGTCCTTAATTTCCGCTGCACAACTTTTAGACTTGCATGTGTAGGGTGTTGCTTGACTTGGTAGAATTACTAAAACTTGCCTACAACTAAAATTGGGAAAATGATAAGTTTTATTTTGTCAAGTAGTCTAATCACCCCCCTCTAGACATACTTTCGATCCTACAGTGCCACGCCTCGCGGGCAAGTAGGGCCTGGTTGAACATTCTGAAATCACGAAAGCCCAGGCCACCGCACTATTAGCATATTTCTCTCTTAAAAAACATAAAGTATCTGGTCACAATGGAAAACAGTGGAACTATGTTTCTCTTCGAGACACCACATTGATTCACATGAGCACAATAAGAGTTTTTTCGTCGAGAAACCACATTGATTCACATCGACAAAATTATTTTAAACCGTTAAATTTGTTATTTAACATATGGCATATGTTAGGTCTACATAAATGTTCCTAAACCGACTGTACCCATTGGATTTACATAATAATATCCAAACATATTGCATCTGTTAGATTTTTATAACTGGACTAAACATATCGTTAGATCTACATAACCGCACAAAATAGATTGTATCCATCCATTCTATCTATTATATTAAGAAACATAATACGGAGGGAAAACAGAGAGACATTCTTGATATCTAGAAATTCTATAAAAAAATGTCCATTCATCTTGTGTATCTTTTCTACGGTAGATATGATAGTCATTAGATCTTCATAATCACACCCAAAAAAATCACAACCATCAAATTTTTACATAAACAAATTACAACCATAAAATTTTCATAAAGTTGCCTAAAAAATAAACCTGAGTGCTACATGCCTTGCATGTAAAGTCTGCTACTATAGGTGTCGCATCCCAATTTTTTTCAAAGCCAGTTGTAAACATATCATCCACACGCATAACATATTTTTAGTGCATTTTTAGAATTTATGAAATTAATTTGGCTATTTTAGAAACCCTAATCCATTTTGGGGATTTAATTAATAACCCATATAAAAACCATTTGCATAAAGTGATTTTACAAACATTCCTCAGTACTAGAAATATTTCCTTATGTATAATGACCTTAATATTTTTGTGCAAGTTTATAGATTTTTGCAATTTAAATTGGAATGTTTAAACCCAGTTCAAATCTGTCAGAAAAAGAAAAATAATTTAAACAGTGTCCGGGCCATCGAGCCCAGCCAGAAAATCGGTCCACGGCCCGTTTCCATACCTGAACCAGTACGCGCGAGGGGGACAAGTCCGAAATCACTAATTAAGGAGTACTACTTCCAAAGATCACTCCCACCTCTCCAGTTTGCGACAAGTGGCGCACCGCATGCACGCCACTTGTCGCAACCTGAGATTTTTCCATTTTTTCGTAGATCCGTTTATTCAAAACATTTTATCTCTTAAACCGTGCGTCCAAATCTCAAACCGTTTTCACCATTGGATTCCTCGCGTCGAGATTTTCAAAACTAAATCCCATGTTGATAGGTTTTGACGAACTTTTTTTATCATGAAAAAAACCGGACGAAAAAACGAACCGGGAGCATGTTTTTTTCGTTTTCGAAAGAGGCACGGCCGTGCCTCTCGCGAAAGCAAACCCGTGCCTCTCGCTGAAGCAAAAAAACACGTTTTTTCCGTTTCCGAGAGGCACGACCGTGCTTCTCGCGAAAGAAAAATCATGCCTCTCGCGGAAGCAAAACCATGCCTCTCACGCAAGGAAAAAAAGAAAAACGCGTTTTTTTCCGTTTCCGCCGTGCCTCTCACAAAAGCAAAACTGTGCCTCTCGCGAAAGCAAAACCGTGCCTCTCGCGGAAAAAAATGTGTTTTTTTTCGTTTCCGAGAGGCATGGCCGTGCCTCTCGCGAAAACAAAACGACGCCTCTCGCGGAAGGAGAAAAAAAAAGAAAACCTGTTTTTTTCCGTTTCCGAGAGGCATGGCCGTGCCTCTCGCGAAAGGAAAACCGTGTGTCTCGCGGAAGCAAAAAAACGTGTTTTTTCACGCAAAAAAATTATTTCGTCCAAAAGCTAAGAAAGACCGGTGGGAAACCAAAAAACCGGTAAAAAGCCGCCTAAAAAGCCGAAACGCATGCGGAAAAATAAAAAAACAAAATCCGGGGGGAGCGCCCAGAGCGCGACACATGGCGGCGGCTGAGAGCACGCCAAGCGACGCTCTCTCAGCCCACCCCCAAGTGATCGTTGAGAGGCTTCCGAAGGAGCTCTCGTCAACTAGTTGCTCTCGGACAAGTCCTATAGTTTGTCCATCTTATGATCGATCAACCACCAACTTCACCCGAGCTGCGCATCCACTAACAGGTGGGCCCAGCCTTGTCGTCTTTTTTTGATTTTTTTAACACAGTACAGACTCAGACGCTCATACACTCACCCATATGAATGCACGCACGCACACCCTATTCCTATGAGCACCTCCGAGAGACTGAGCCGGCACATCATCTTGAGATTGACGAAGTCGCCACAGACGCATTCGTAGTCGACGAGAACATCTCTTCCCACTAAATGCACATCGCCGAAAGAACTAGAATAAATACAGAAAAATGCGAGCACTAATGTCAAGTCTAGGACTTGAACTCTGATGGGCAGGAGATACCACTGTCCTCCAAACCGTCCAACTATAGGTTGGTTCGCGGCCTCGTCTTGAAAAACCTGCCCAAAATCCGCCCCGTCTTGAAAAACCTGCCCAAAACCGCCAGTGCACGACCCGCACGTCCGAACCAAAATTAGCTGATGGTGACAAGTGGAATACATGTGTTGCCTCACTTGTTGCTGCCAAAGTAATTTGGGAATAATCTTTGCAAGGGCTTTCGAAATAAACAATCAACAACTCAATTTTCAAGTTGGCAATACACAAGTACTATTATGTTTCTACCCGCAAAAAGAACATACTATTATGTTTCTCTCTCAGAAAAAAAAGCAATCAACAACTCGATTCTCAAGTTGTCAATACACAAGTAGTAGTATGCTTCTCTCTCAGAAAACAAAACCCAATCAAAATGAAAAGAGAGAAGTCTGAAATAAACCCTGATTTCGTACTCTTAGTCTGAATCAAACCCTGATCTTGCAATCCTTGAAATTGGCACCCTGTCCTTTCTGATCCCGGCCAATCCTGGCCGTTTTTCGCTCATACCTTGTTTGGACACTGGGTTTGATATGTGGCACGGGATCGAGGAGAAAGTGTCTGACGAGGACATATACTAGGGATAGGGTAACAGGCCTGACATACAAACCCTACCCTAGGATGCCACGTGCTTTATACTGGACCCTAGGGCCAGATCGGCAGTCGGATGTTCTACAACCTGACATTCACTCGGAGTTCAATGAACCACTCGGGAGGAAGCAGTTCACTCGACCGGCTTATTTCACTCGGAATACCTGACAGTCACTCTGATGGAGAAGACCAGGAGGCTCCCCAGGATTGCAACGGTCAGGACGTTCGTCCACCCCCATCAATTGTAATCAATGCGCCCGTTACCAGTAACTGGCGCCCTTAAACCCCCTCTTTAACCCCTGGTAATGGCGGCATTCATGGGGGCTTGGCGGACCTATATAAGCCACCCCCCAGCTCCATTCCAAGGGTTCACAATCTTTGTAATCTGTACACTCAGAGAAAACAAGCTCCAGAGCACCGAGACGTAGGGCTATTACCTCCACCGCTGAGGGGCCTGAACTCGTAAATCCGAGTGTAACAACTGCGTCGTAGCTAGGCTCTGCCCTCCAATTCGTACCCCGATACACTACTGTCAGACCTATACCCACGACAGTTGGCGCCCACCGTGGGGCAGGCGTCTAGCGACTTCCGGCGTAGTTGCGTTTTTCCCGTCATCACCATGGTTTCCGGCGGCGGACCGACTCTGGGCGGCGAGATCCGTTTCGGCGTCCTCAGTTTCATCACCGGCGATTCGGCGTGGCTTCAGGAAGCCCCGCTGGATGTTGAGGCGTTGCCCGTCCGCGGCGCAGCGCACTTCCGCACGAGCGCCTTCAGCGTTCTTCTTCGACAACCTTCGACTCCGTACCAGTCGACCTCTCCTCTCTCCACCTGTCGTCGTCGCGAGCGTTCCGGACGCTCACGGCTTCAACGGTGGATCAAGCACGCGGTGGCCCTTCAGGCTGCGGCCCCACAAATCGCGGCAATCGAGCCCTATGAGCCCGTCTTCGACTTGTTCGCCTTCTTGCATGAGCACTCGGAAAGCTTATCCGAGTGCGAGAGCAGCGATCCCGCTGCAGAGGTGCTGATGGTCGATTCCCCGCCCAGTCCGCCTGGGTACGGCCGCGGCGGAGCGGAGACCGGTGACCCGTCGCGCGCTGATCTTGGCGGCGGCAGAGACCGTCACGACGACGAGTACTACTCCTGACCTCTCACTCGGCGGCAGAGGGAGGAGCTGCAGCGCAGAAACGAGCAGACCCTCCAGACGCCCATCGTTGGGACGACTCCCGAGGATCAGGCTTTGGAGGCCGCGCGCCAGGCCAATTTGGCTGAGCGCAATCGTCTGGAGGAGCTCCAGAAGTCACTCGACGATCGCGCCCGCAGGCAGCATCAGCCCAGTTCCAGTCGGCGGCAGCGGCAGTTGTTCTCGAATGACCAGCAGCAGAATTTCCAAGTATTCCGCACTCCCGTTCAGAATTTGGCGGCGGCCACTCGGATAGCAGATTCCATTGAGCCATCCCGATACGAGGTGGGAGAGGGTCTACGGCAGATCCGGGCCCTGCTCAAGGCGGCTGAAGGGCAAAATTCAGCGGTGTCCGAGTCGCGCAACAGGATTCATAGTAGATCCATCAGGGCTGACACCGTCCAGTCGGCCCACAGCCCGGTGTCCCCAAGAAGAAACAGACACTCGCCTCCGCGGTGAAACGACCGAAACGACCGAGACCAGTACTCGGGGCAGGGTCGCAGTCGGAATACGCCTCCGCGGCGTCAAGATGATCATCGTCGTATGCAGTCGCCCCCTCCGCGGGATGACTCGTACGCGCCCCGGCCGTACGATGCCAGGCGTCCTTACGGCAATGATCGGAGGGCCAGTCCTCCCCGCCACGGCGACGGTTATCGCTAGAGAGAACCAGTCGACCTTCGCGATCCACAGTTCAATGCGAGATCCATACTCGATCAGAACCTGGTCGACAGAGGCAGAGCTCTAAGAGAGAACTTGGACAGAGATCGTCCGAGTGGAAGTGGAGCATTCGTCTCCGGGCCCGAGTGTTTCAGCAGAGCAATCAAGGCCGCCGAGATTCCGCCTAACTTTAGATTGGCGGCTGGAGTAAGTAAGTTCACCGGTGAGTCCAAGCCAGAAACTTGGTTAGAGGATTACCGAGTGGCTGTGCAGATTGGAGGTGGTAATGACTATGTGGCTATGAAGCATTTACCCTTGATGCTGGAAGGGTCAGCCCGGGCCTGGCTCAACCAACTCACCCCGGCCAGCATCTACTGCTGGGAAGATTTGGCTCGAGTGTTCATCAAAACATTCGAGGGCACGTGCAAACGCCCGGCCGGGTTGACTGAGCTGCAGCATTGTGTGCAGAAGCCGAATGCAACCTTGAGAGAGTACATCCAGCGTTGGACAAGCTTGCATCATGTGGTTGAGAATGTCACTGAGCACCAAGCCGTCTGTGCCTTCAAGGTAGGAGTCAGATATAGAGAGCTCATCCTGAAATTTGGTCGATCAGGGTCTTTGACCATGAGCCGAATGATGGAGATCGCCACTCGGTACGCGAACAGAGAAGAGGAAGACCGTCTTCGTAACGGCAAGGGGAAAACCAATGAGCCCAACCCCGGAAACAATAATCCCAGTCGGAAGCCGAAGTGCAAGGCTGACGTCTCGGCTCAGGCCGAGGCTGCCGCACTGGACGGTCAAGCCAAGAACAAGGGGAAAGCTAAGGAAAAGTGGATCCCGAGGAAAAAGAAAGATTAGTCGGGCCAGGATGTCCTTGATTTGCCATGCCACATTCACACCAGAAAAGATGAAGAGGGTAATCTGATATTGCCCAAGCATACCACTCGACAGTGCAGATTGCTGATACAGCAGTTTCGAGAGGGTCAGTCGAGTGAGAAAAGCCCGAATGATGCTGATGACGAAGACAAAGATGAAGTTTATCCTACTATCAATGCAACTCTGATGATCTTTGCGGATGTTGAAAGGAGGAGCCGGTTGAAGGTTATCAACCGAGAAGTGAACATGGCTATGCCAGCGACGACAAAGTTTCTGAACTGGTCGAAGACTCCGATCACCTTTGACCAATCGGACCACCCGGCCTACATTGCCACCCCTGGGCGGCAGGCGCTCATGGTCGATCCGGTCGTGGGAGGCGTTTAGCTGCGAAAGGTCCTCATGGACGGTGGAAGAGGACTGAACATACTCTACGCTGATACCCTGAAGGGGATGGGCATCCCGATGTCCCGTCTCAGTGAGAGCAGTATGCAGTTCCACGGAGTGATCCCCGGCAAGAAAGCAAAGTCACTCGGGCAGATTGCCCTGGATGTAGTCTTTGGAGACGACAAAAATTTCAGGAAGGAAAGGCTGACCTTCGAAGTGGTCGACCGCAACGCCTATCATGCCATCCTTGGTTGGCCAGCCTACGCACGCTTCATGGCCCGCCCATGTTATGTGTACCTTAAGCTGAAGATGCCCAGCCCCAAAGATGTGATCACAGTCACTGGCAGTCGGCAGCGCGTGGAAGAATGTTTGCAGCAGGGGTCCAAGATTGCTGATGAGCAGATGGCTATGGTGGAGTTGGAAGAATAGAAGAAAAATGCCGATCCGAGTGATCTGCTGCGCTCCAAGAAACCAGCTGCCGAGTCTGCGTTCCAGTCGGCTGGTGAGACGAAGCCTGTGCACATTCATCTAGAGGATCCCGAAGCAGCACCCACCAACATCTCAACGACACTCGACAGCAAATAGGAAGAAGCGCTCATCCAGTTCCTCCATGAGAACTGGGACATCTTCGCATGGAAGCCATCCGACATGCCAGGTGTACCCAGGGAGCTGGCTGAGCACCGTTTGCGAGTCGACCCGAAAGCAAAACCTGTGAAGGAGCATCTTCGTAGCTCTGCTACACAGAAGAGGAAGGCCATTGGCGAAGAAGTTGCTCCGCTCCTGGCAGCCGAGTTCATCCGTGAGGTGTACCACTCCGAGTGGCTCGCCAATGTCGTCATGGTCCCTAAGAAGGATAAGTCTCTCCGAATGTGCATCGATTTCAAGCACATCAATCGGGTCTGCCCCAAGGATCATTTCCCGCTCCCCCGCATAGATCAAATCGTAGATTCCACTACGGGTTGTGAGCGATTGTCTTTTCTGGATGCGTACTCCGGGTACCACCAGATTCGACTGTATGGGCCAGATGAAATAAAAACAGCTTTTATCACCCCATTCGGGTGTTTCTGCTATATCACCATGCCATTCGGTCTTAAAAATGCCGGTGCCACTTTCATGCGCATGGTTCAAAAGTGTTTGCACACGCAAATCAGTCGGAACATCGAGGCGTACATGGATGATATCGTGGTCAAGTCCAGAAAAGGTTCCGACCTGCTGGCTGACCTAGCTGAAACTTTCGCAAATCTGCGGAAGTATGATATTAAGCTGAATCCAGCAAAGTGCACCTTCGGGGTGCCCGGGGGCAAGTTACTCGGATTCCTCATTTCCGAACGAGGGATAGATGCCAACCCCGAGAAGATCGGTGCAATTGTACGAATGAACCGTCCAGAACGGCTTCATGATGTACAAAAGCTCACGGGTTGTCTTGCGGCTCTGAGCCGATTCATCTCCCACCTCGGTGAGAAGGCACTGCCCCTTTACCGATTGATGAAGAAGTCTGATTCGTCGAGTGGACTACTGAAGCACAAGCAGCGTTTGTTCAGCTCAAATCCCTGCTTTCCACCCAGCCGGTGCTCGCCGCTCCGAACGGCAATGAGCCGTTGCTCTTGTACATTGCGGCCACTGGTCAGGTTGTCTGTACCGTCCTCACAGTCGAGCGAGAAGAAGAGGGCAAAGCTTACAAAGTTCAGCGCCCAGTCTATTACATTTCTGAAGTCCTGACTCCATCCAAGCAGAGGTATCCTCATTATCAGAAGCTCGTCTATGGCATCTACCTGACTGCCAAGAAAGTAGCCCATTACTTCCAAGAGCATGTCATATCAGTCGTTAGCGACGCCCCGCTGTCTGAGATCATGAACAATCGGGATGCGACTGGTCGAGTGGCGAAGTGGGCTATCGAGCTCTTGCCCTTGGACATCAAGTTCGAGGTGAAAAAAGCGATCAAGTCCCAAGCATTAGCTGATTTCCTAGCCGAATGGACAGAACAGCAGCAGCCGACTCAGAGTCACCCGGAACACTGGACCATGTTCTTTGACGGTTCCAAGATGTTGAATGGTTCAGGAGTTGGGGTTGTGTTAGTGTCTCCAAAGGGCGGTCATCTCAGCTATGTTCTGCAGATTCACTTCGATTCCTCCAACAATGAGGCCGAGTATGAAGCGCTCCTTTATGGTCTACGTATGGCCATCTCACTCGGCGTCCGATGCCTGATGGTCTACGGGGACTCGGATCTAGTGGTGAATCAAGTGATGAAGGAGTGGGACATCAGGAGTCCCGCTATGACAGGATATTGCAACGCAGTGAGAAAGCTCGAGAAGAAATTCGAGGGACTGGAGCTCCACCACATTCTCCGAGCCAATAATCAAGCGGCAGACGATCTGGCAAAGATCGGGTCCACTCGGAAACCTATTCCAAGCAATGTGTTCCTTGAGCACCTGCATTCCCCAACGGTGAAAGAAGATCCCTTCACTGAAGAGCCCCCGCAAGTGGTCAGTCCCTCCGATTCGACTGAAATTGAGGTCCCATCAGTCATTGACTTGGTCATGGAGGTTCTGGCGATCACGCCCGATTGGACGGTGCCATACATTGCGTACCTGCTCAGACAGGAGCTTCCAGAGGATGAAGTCGAAGCCCGCCAGATTGTTCGCAGGTCCAAGGCCTTTACAGTGATGGGCGATCAGTTGTACAGAAAGAGCGTCACCGGTGTGACTCAGCGCTGCATCTCTCCGGAGGAAGGACGACTGATCTTGGAGGAAATTCACTCGGGAACTTGTGGACACCACGCGTCCTCTCGGACAATCGTGGCTAAAGCTTACCGAGCCGGCTTCTTCTGGCCACGTGCTAATGAAGCCGCGCAGGAGATAGTCCAACACTGCGCCGGGTGTTAGTTCTATGCAAACTTATCACACAAGCCCGCGTTTGCCCTGAAGACGATCCCACTCGTCTGGCCGTTCGCAGTTTGGGGACTTGACATGGTGGGGCCCCTTCGGACAGGGGCGAGTGGATTCACCCACTTGCTGGTTGTAGTTGACAAGTTCACTAAGTGGATTGAAGCCAAACCCATCAAGAAACTAGATTCTCGCACAGCGGTCAAGTTCATGAAAGAGATAATCTTCAGATACGGCGTGCCTCATAGCATAATCACCGACAATGGCTCAAACTTCGACTCCGAAGAGTTCAGAGCGTTCTGTGCCGCCCAAGGCACTCGGGTCGACTATGCATCCGTGGCTCACCCGCAGTCGAATGGACAAGCTGAGAGAGCGAATGGATTGATCCTTTAAGGGCTAAAGCCGCGACTTATGCGGGATGTGGAGCATGCAGCCGGAGCCTGGGTCACTGAATTGCCGTCAGTTCTATGGGGCCTGAGGACGACCCCCAATCGGTCTACCAATCGCACTCCCTTATTCATGGTATACGGAGCTGAAGCCGTCCTGCCGAGTGACCTGCTCCACAATTCACCCCGAGTGGAACTATACTCCGAAGCTGAAGCAGAGCAGGCGCGACAAGACGCCATTGATCTCTTGGAGGAGGAGAGGGAGATGGCTCTTATCCGTTCAGCCACCTATCAGCAAGACCTACGACGTTTTCACGACAGACACATCAGGGGTCGGGCCTTTTAGGAAGGTGATCTTGTGCTCCGAGTGGATCAACAGCGACCTCACAAGCTTGCTCCTGCGTGGGAAGGTCCTTTTGTCGTTTCAAAAGTTCTGCATAATGGGGCATACCACCTGTACAACCTTCTGAAGCAGGCAGACGAGCCCCGCGCTTGGAATGCAGACTTGCTTCGACGTTTTTATACTTGATGTTGAGATGTAATAAAAGCACTCGAGTGATGTTTGATGAATAAAAGCATGACTTTTTTAGTTCTACATCGAGCACATTCGTACGCATTCTCTGGTTTACAACCCCCAGTGGGTGTACACCCTTCAACTTAGCTGCGAACCAGTTTTCGCCTAAGTTAAAAAATTCACTCCGAGTGACGAGCATCCCTCTCACTCGGGGGCTTGGCTGCGAACCAGTTTCCGCCCAAGTTAAAAACCTACTCCGAGTGAAGAACATCCCTCTCACTCGGGGGCTTGGCTGCGAACCAATTTTCGCCCAAGTTAAAAACCTACTCCGAGTGAAGAGCATCCCTCTCACTCGGAGGCTTGACTGCGAACCAGCTTTCGCCCAAGTTAAAACCTACTCTGAGTGAAGAGCATCCCTCTCACTCAGAGGCTTGGCTGCGAACCAGCTTTCGCCCAAGTTAAAACCTACTCCGAGTGAAGAGCATCCCTCTCACTCGGAGGCTTGGCTGCGAACCCGCTTTCGCCCAAGTTAAAACCCTACTCCGAGTGAAGAGCGTCCCTCTCACTCGGAGGCTTGGCTGCGAACCAGCTTTCGCCCAAGTTAAAACCTACTCCGAGTGAAGAGCATCCCTCTCACTCGGAGGCTTGGCTGCGAACCCGCTTTCGCCCAAGTTAAAACCCTACTCCGAGTGAAGAGCTTCCCTCTCACTCGAAGGCTTGGCTGCGAACTAGCTTTCGCCCAAGTTAAAACCTACTCCGAATGAAGAGAATCCCTCTCACTCAGGGGCTTGGCTGCGAACCAGCTTTCGCCCAAGTCAAAACCTACTCCGAGTAAAGAGCATCCCTCTCACTCGGAGGCTTGGCTGCGAACCCGCTTTCGCCCAAGTTAAAACCCTACTCCGAGTGAAGAGCGTCCCTCTCACTCAGAGGCTTGGCTGCGAACTAGCTTTCGCCCAAGTTAAAACCTACTCTGAGTGAAGAGCATCCCTCTCACTCGGGGGCTTGGCTGCGAACCAGCTTTCGCCCAAGTTAAAACCCTACTCCGAGTGAAGAGCGTCCCTCTCACTCGGGGGCTTGGCTGCGAACCAGCTTTCGCCCAAGTTAAAACCCTACTCCGAGTGAAGAGCGTCCCTCTCACTCGGGGGCTTGGCTGCGAACCAGCTTTCGCCCAAGTTAAAAACTTACTCCGAGTGAAGAGCATCCCTCTCACTCGGGGGCTTGGCTGCGAACCAGCTTTCACCTAAGTTAAAACCCTACTCCGAGTGAAGAGCGTCCCTCTCACTCGGGGGCTTGGCTGCGAACCAGCTTTCGCCCAAGTTAAAAAGTTACTTCGAGTGAAGAGCATCCCTCTCACTTGGGGGCTTGGCTAAGAACCAGCTTTCGCCCAAGTTAAAAATGCTACTCCGAGTGAAGAGCGTCCCTCTCACTCGGGGGCTTGGCTACGAACTAGCTTTCGCCCAAGTTAAAAACACTACTCCGAGTGAAGAGCATCCCTCTCACTCGGGGGGCTTAGCTGCGAACCAGCTTTCGCCTAAGCTGCACACATTTAAAGACTCGAAAGAAAGCATTTGGATAACTTTAGAAGTTCAAAAGTAAATGCGAGTACTCGGGCCCTGAGCCCAAAAAAGTTTAACGGATACAAATTCACTCGGCATACCGAAGCAAATGGGTAAGGCTTAATGTTTTTCTCATACTCCAGAAGGGCTGGCCGGCTCGACGAAGGCATCTAGGTCGATGCCATCTGCGATCCGAGTGGCTGCCTCTATGAACGTCTCCATGAAGTCCTCAAACTTGAGCTTCTTCGTGTTGGCGACTTGGAGAGACTTTAGCTTCTCTTCCTTGGCGTCCTTGCAGTGCACACGGACGAGAGAGAGCGCCACGTCGGCTCCGCAGCGAGCAGCCGACTTCTTCCATGCTTGCACTCGGCTGGGAATCTCGTTGAGGCGAGTCATCATTGCTTCCAGATTGGTGTCGAGGGTGTCTTCTGGCCACAACTCCTTGTCGATCCTTCCGAGTGCACCCCGGAGGCGGATGATGTACCCCTGAACATCTTCAATGTGAGATTCAAGCCGCAAGACCCCTAGGGCAGCCTTGTCACTGACGAGTGACCTGGAAGGATCCAGATCCTTCTCGATTCTGTCAGTCTCAAGCTCGAAGTCCCGGCAGTACTCTGTAAATGAGAAAAGAGGAGAGTCGAACATCAGTATGCATGAAATTCACTCGGAAACAAGTTGAAACTCACTCGGATGTTACAAGTTACCTGCAAGCTTGTGTACATCTCCTTCGTGAAGTCTTCTATGTACTTTTCTAGAGCATTCTTCTTTTCTGTGAGCTGGGCAATCTTCTCGCTCAGAGTCTTCTTCTCTTGCTCGTAAGCATTCGCCTGAGCCTTTAGTTTGCCGCCCCACTCGGTTTTCTGCTTCTTGAGCTCAGCCACTTCTTTCTTCGCCTCTGTGACGGCGGCCTTCAGCGACTTGTTCTCTCCTTCAAGCTTCTCGAGTGAGGCCAATTTCTCTTCGGCGGCCTTGGCCTTTTCTCTCGCCACCTTCTGTGCCCCTGCCAGCTCATTGTCCTTATTCTCGAGTGCATGCTTCATAGTTTCTAAAGAAACAGAGGTTCTGAGCCGCACTTGGAGTCGATGGTTTTCACTACGCACATCTGTTTGAGTGAAGTCACTCGGTTCAAAGAATGGAAAGAAATGAAAGCAGAACGCTCAGTAATCAAAGCTTACCTCCCATGGTCTTGAGCTTCGCTTGGGCGCGCGCTGTATTCCTCTTCTCCACCTCCAAGTCAAGTCGGAGCTGGACCGTCTCCTTCTCCAGTGACACGTACTGAGCCCCAACTTGCAAGTTTTCTGAAACACAAGAGAGATCAGACCAGTTAATGTTAAGGAATATTCCGAGTGCCCAGAGACCAGCACTCCTGGGAGGAACAAGCTTGACCAATACCAGATCCTGAAGTACCCTTTGTCAGGGAAGAACAAGCTTGACCAGTATCAGATTCTAAGTTCTAAGACTCCCGTCGACTGCCCGCAGTCGACGGCAGTCTCGGGGACTACACCCAGTGGGTGCACTCAACGTGCCCCCACTGGAATGGTATCCACTCGGAACGGTCCGCCCGATCCGAGTGACGGCCAAACACAAAAAAAAACAACAACAAGTTCTAAGACTATCGCCGACTGCCCGCAGTCGACGGCAGTCTCGGGGACTACACCTAGTGGGTGCACTTAGCATGCCCCCACTGGAATGATATCCACTCGGAACGGTCCGCCCGATCCGAGTGATGGCCAAACACAAAAAAAAACAAGTCCTAAGACTACCGCCGACTGCCCGCAGTCGACGGCAGTCTCGGGGACTACACCCAATGGGTGCACTCAGCGTGCCCCCACATGTCGACACACCCCCAGTGGGTGTACCAAAAAAATACCGACTGAAACTCCTTCGGAAGAAAAATGAATTGGAGATCAACTTACAAGAGCACTTACTCGAACGTTCTCCTGGAGAGTAGCGCTGGCATCGTACGCCAACTTGCCAGCTACGCACATCTCCTTCAGCCGCTGGGTCATCAGATCCGCCTGGATCATCGCCTCCTTGCTGGCTCCGGTTTGGTCCTCTGGCACTTTATACAGACTGAATATGTTGACTGGAGGAGTCGGGGCCGAGACCAGAGCAGTCGACGAGGCTGAGACGGGGTCAGCACCGGCCTGAGAAGAGCCTCGCCCCAGAGACACGGTCACCTTAGGCGCAGAGACAACTTGAGGCGCTTGGCTTGGTGGTGCCCTCTGTGTGGTGGTCTGAGAGGCAGTCGGAGCTGCGGTCTCCTTCCCGGTGCCCTTCTGTGGCGGTCCTTCATCATCGTCCGCGGCGTGGATGATCTCTGCAAGCGCTACATCCACTCGACATAGTCAATCGCAATATGCAATTCAGTCGGATGAAGACAATTCAATCGGATCATAGATCAAGGTAAAAAATGGAGTCATAGCTACCTTTCTGAGAAGTGGCCGCGTCCACTGACTCGGCTTCGACGCGGTCTCCGTCGATCTGCATGGGAGACGTCGTTGAGGTTGCAGCCCTGGTTCATAAATTTCACTCGGTCAGAAGGGTCCAGAAGTTCACAGAAACAAAAGAAAAGAAAGGCGTGACACTCACGTTGAGGCGACAGGCACGGTGACCTTGATCCTGGGTAGAGCCTTCCGAGGCTTGGGGGAAGCGACCTTGAGCTGCTTGGCGGTCTTCTCGGCCGGCTCCGGCGTCGATGTCCGAGCGCGCTTCGAAGTCTTAGCACTCGGAACCGCTGTCTTCTCCGAGCCAGCACTCGGATCATGAGTCTGCTTAGAGCGGCGCTCAGAGCGCAACTCTGGAGACTGGGAAGACTCGACCTCGTCGCTCCCTTCCGAGTCGTCGCTCTCCTCCTCGCTGTCCTCCACGTAGCTGCCCTCGACGCTGCCATGATCGCTTTCCACGTCCCCGACGAGGTGTTCTCCATTCGGCACAGGCGAGAGCATCTTCTGGAACTCCTGCAAGACACGAAGATCAGAGACAGCCAGTTCAGTCAGTTCACTCGGATTATTCAGTTCACTCGGAGAATTTGCGTGTAAATAATCCACTCGAAAATGCGTGTCTTACCTCTGTCGGTTGATGCGCGTCGTCGAAGGGCGAGATCCGTCTCGACCCTCGCGGATTGTCGCGTGCGCCAGTGATGCACCTGATCCACTGTTCCACCGTTTTCTCCTCAACATCTTTCGGATGCACTCGGGTCGGGTCATTGGCTCCAGTGTAGCGCCACATGGGGTGAGCCCGCTCCTGCAGCGGCTGGATCCTCCGACTGAGGAAAACCTCCAGAAGATCCAGGCCAGTCACTCCGCCCTGAATCAAACCGACCACGGCACTCACCAAGATCCCCACTCCAGTCTTCTCCTCCTTAGCAATCGTCAGCGAGGGAGGAGTCTTGACCCTTTCAGTCGTGTAGGGAGGAAGACCAGTCGATGAACCAGAGCAAGGCAGGTCATTGCAGTAGAACTAGGTCGACTGCCAACCCCTAACCGAATCGGGAAAAGACATGGAGGGGAACGCACTCTTACCCCACATCTGGATACCTAAGCCGCCGCACATCTGGGTCACGTGGGTCCTCTCTCCATCGGGGGCAGCCTTTTTAACCGACTGAGATCGACACGTGAAGATATGTTTGAACAATCCTAGTGCGGCTGGCAGCCTAAGAAGTTCTCACACAAGGAAATGAATGCGGTGAGGTACACTATGGCATTCGGAGGAAGATGATGAAGCTGGGCACCGAAAAAGTTCAAAAAACCACGGAAGAAAGGGTGGGGTGGCATGGAGAAACCTCGCTCCACGTGAGTGGTGAGGAGCACGCGCTCTCCGGGGCGCGGCGCCGGCTCGATCTCCCCCTCCTCCGGCAGCCTCCACGTCCCGTCTCGCACTAGCCCGTCCATGACGAGCCCGCTGATGTCATCCACCGTGGTGGTCGGCGGGAGCCAATAGCCCTGGATCCACCAGCGCGGAGGCGCGACCCTGGAACTCAACGCCTTCTTCCCCTTCGCCGCCTTCTTCGCCCTCTCGAGCTTCGCCGTCTTGTCCTTCGCCATCGCCGCAGAGCTCTCCAGCGCCAAGGGGGATTCGCGCGGAGTGGGTTGCTGGGGAGGAGATTGGGCGGACTGGAAGAGTTGGAGAAAAGGGGATCTGTTCTCTCTTCCTCTCCGATGCAGCGGCCTCTTATGCCGTCGCCCGTTCCGCTCCCCAATCCTCTCCAGCGATTCTCGGGCCCACAGATCTCCTCAAATCTCGCTGGCGGAGATGCAACGGTACGTGGCGAAAAGTGGGGCGAAAATCGAGGCGTTACACCCCACTTTCCCCACTCGTTGCGCTGCAACCGTTCGCGCGCGCTCGAATCTGATTTCAAATCCCGCAAGATCCGGGGTCCAGCAACCCGATTGCTCGCCCTTTAAAGACATTCCATAAACACTAGGATCCGTTCCGTCACCCGACGTGATGACTCATTCCACTCGGATGGAGATTGCTCATTTCATTCGGATGGAAACTTTCACTCGGAAGTCATGTGGTCCAGAATCCGTCAAGGTGCCGCACGAAGACAAGGACGTCTAATGACCAGTAGGAGTCCTTGAGCGCCCCTGTAGCGCTCGACTCACCTGGGAACCCGCTTGACCTCGACCGATTCGGGGGCTAATGACGAGGACATATACTAGGGACAGGGTAACAGGCCTGACCTACAGACCCTACCCTAGGATGCCACGCGCTTTATACTGGACCCCAGGGCCAGATCGGCAGTCGGATGTTCTACAACCTGACATTCACTCGGAGTTCAATGAACCACTCGGGAGGAAGCAGTTCACTCGACCGGCTTATTTCACTCGGAATATCTGACAGTCACTCGGACGGAGAAGACCAGGAGGCTCCCCAGGATTGCAACGGTCAGGACGTGCGTCCACCCCCATCAATTGTAATCAATGCACCCGTTACCAGTAACTGGCGCCCTTAAACCCCCTCTTTAACCCCTAGTAATGGCGGCATTCATGGGGGCTTGGCGGACCTATATAAGCCACCCCCCAGCTCCATTCCAAGGGTTCGCAATCTTTGTAATCTGTACACTCAGAGAAAACAAGCTCCAGAGTACCGAGATGTAGGGCTATTACCTCCACCGCTGAGGGGCCTGAACTCGTAAATCCGAGTGTAACAACTGCGCCGTAGCTAGGCTCTGCCCTCCAATTCGTACCCCCATACACTACTGTCAGACCTATACCCACGACAGTGTCCGCCAGCTAGACAGACTGTGGCTCCGACCCGACGACGGCTGTGCATATGTTTATGTGTTCCTTCAATTTATCTTTTGAATTTATACACGGTGTGTTCATCCACGGTGTCTTGTTTGTTGTGTCGTTGGTTGGCTAGTAACACGCTCGAGCCGGTCAGTTGTTGTTTTGTACGTCTCAGCATTGTCAGAGTAAGCGTCCGGCTCGGTGGATGCATCACCCTTGTGCCGCCACCTGATCTCCATCGCCATGGCCGGCACGTTGAAGCACGCCACGACCCCCTTGTTCGGCCGGAACAGCAGGTAGTCCAGCGCGATGACGCCGTTTGAGCGCACGTAGTTATAGTACAGGTACACATTGAGCGTGTTCGGTGAGCCGGAATAATAAGTCGATTTATGTTACTAAGTACGTGTTTACGTACGTGCAGTACTGTACGTGTGTACCCCAAAGCAATCGGCTACCTCACAGACTAGCACACCAAGACTGAATCAATTGACCTGCTTAGGTGGCCAGCTTCGTAACATGTACGTGCACGTGTTCGTGGCCGCGCTGCTTTGATTGTGGTGACGAAGAAAATGGATATGGCATGTGGACTTGAATAGTGGCAAGAGTCCCGGCTGGGATTGTGCTTTTCCCGGCACGACAAACAGGTTTAGGGCGAAGATTTACCGGGATTGATAAATACAAGGTGCTGATTTTAAGGATTAGAAGGTTAAGGTTCGATTCAGACTTCGAGTACGAATTCAAGGTTTATTTCAGACTTTTTCCAAATGAAAAATACGTTTCGCCCTGTTTAGAAAGGCAAATCAGAGGACAAAACTGGTAAATAGAAGAGGCTAGGCAACTGATGAGTTCAATCAAATCCATTGCCACGAAATTCCAGCAGTGATCCAAACATGTAGATAGATGATCATGTATGCTCAATTCATACTAGGAAACGTATAACACACTACATCTTTGAGGCCGGTATACATCCGTCATCCATCCAAACTCAACTCAGCTCAACGTTGTTCAACTCAGACATGTTCATTATCAATTCTACGACCCGTCCAGGACCCTTGCAATTCTTCCATCAGATGAATAACACAAAGCGATCGAAGAGCGCCGGCGCAAAATATCACGTGCAGCTGCTCGATCTCACACCGTGGTGATCCGTTCATGCCCATGATATTTTTCTCTTCTCAAGCTCCAATAGCATGTGCATCCGCAAAAAAAAAAAAAAAAAAAAAAAAAACTCCAATAACATGTGGAAGAGAAACCCTAATAAAGGGGTCTCAACTCTCCTCCACTTATGAGGTGGTAAACTTCTCACCACCTTTTCATGCAGCTACATGGGTCTTAGAAATTAATCAGGAATTATAGTTTATATGGGCCCAAGGCCCATCTATGACCCCACATTGATTCACATCATTAGAATTATTTTAAACTGTTGGATTTGCAATTTAATATATGGCATATATTAGATCTACACGTTCCTAAACATATTGTAACTATTAGATTTACATAATAATACACAAACATATTGCATCTGTAAGATTTTTATAACTAGACTAAACATATCGTTAGATCTACATAACCGCAAAGAAGTAGATTGTATCCATCCATTCTATCTATTATATAATATAAACGAAGCATGATACAGACGGAAAACAGAGAGACATTCTAGAAATCTAGAAATTCTATAATAAAAAATGTCCATTCATCTTGTGTATCTTTTCTATCGGTAGATATGGCACTCATTAGATCTTCATAATCACACCCAAAATAATCACCACCATCAGATTTTTACATAAACAGATTACAACCATCAGATTTTCATAAAGTTACCCAAAAAAACAAACCTGAGTGCTACATGGGTTGCATGTAAAGTTACTACTATATGTGTCGCATCCCAAAAATTTCAAAGTTGGCTGTGAACATATCTTCCATATGCATAACATATTTTCAGTACGTTTTTAGAATTTGTGAAATTAATTTGGCTATTTTAGAAACCCTAATTTATTTTGGGGATTTAATTAATATTCCCATATTAAAACCATTTGCATAAAATGATTTTACAAACATGCATCAGTACTAGAATTTTTTTCCTATGATCTATGATGACCCTACTATTTTTGTACAAGTTTCTGGATTTTTAGAATTTGAATTGGTACATTTAAACCCAGTTCAAATTTATACTTCAAATTTGTTAGAAAAAAAAGAAACATAATTTAAACAGTGTCTGGGCCAGCGAGCAGCGCAGCCCAACCAGAAAATCGGCCCACGGCCCGTTTCCATAGCTGAACCGGTACGCGCGAGGGGGAGGGGGGCACTTAGGCGCACAGCGTGCCGTTGGTAATGATTCTACTACGGTGCTGCAAATTCGCAAGCTGATCCTAAGTAATCGTTGTTGTTCATCCTAGTTGTCCGTCTTATGATCGAAAACGCCGCACCCGAACTCCGCAGCCACTGACACATGGGCACGGCCTTGTCGTCTTCAAAAACCTGCCCAAAACCGCCAGTGCACGACGCCGCACACGACCAGCGTGTCCTTACCAAAATTATCTGATGACAACAAGTGGAATACATGCGCTACATCACTTGTCGCTGCCAGAGTAATTTGGGAATAACCTTTGCAAAGGCTACCCCTAGACTAGTGATTTTGAATTAAAGAATCAACAACTCAATTCTCAAGTTGTCAATACACAAGTACTATTATGCTTCTCTCTTGAAAAAAAAGGCAATCAACTACTCGATTCTCAAGTTGTCAATACACAAGTGCTAGTATGTTTCTCTCAGGAAAGAAAATCCGATCAAAATAAAAAATACGTTTCTTCCTGTTTAAAATGGAAAATCAGAGGACAAAACTGGTAAAGAAAAAGAGGATAACTCCAGCCTTTGCATCGATTGATGCAGCTAGGCAACTGATGACTTCAATCAAATCCATTGTCAACAAATTCAGGCAGTGATCCAAACATGTAGCTAGATGATCATCCATGCTCAATTCATACTACATCTTTGAGGCCGGTATACATCCGGAATCCATCACACTCAACTCAGCTCAACGTTGTTCAACTCAAACATGTTCATTATTAATTCTACGACCCGATGGACCCTTGCAATTCAGAAACATCTTATCATGTTCTTCCATCAGATGAACCACACAAAGCGACCGAAGAGCGCCGGCGCAAAATATCACGTGCAGCTGCTCGATCTCACACATATCCTGGCGATCCATTCATTCCCATGATCTTTTCCTGTGGAAAGTCCACCCGGATGGGTTCATGGTGGATTTGCCGCTGGAGGTGACAAGGTCATAGGGTGAGTCCTCCCCAAACTCGGTCGGCATCGCCTTCCAGTGTAGGCATGGATCCCACTCCGCCTCCTTGAGGATCCTCAGGATCTCTTCCACAACTATATTGCTCCCCTCTTCTGACAAATGCAGCCCATCCCTACAAATTCAGAGTCATTGCTTACTTGATTCTTCTCTTCAGATAATTGTAAACAAGAGAGAATGAACAAGCTAGAAAAATGGGTTCCAAACTCACGTAAAGCATGCCGTGGCCCAGTCCTCTCGTTTCTGCATGGCGTTCCAAAGATCGACCACCTTGATGTCCATCTCTTTCGATACAGATATACATGCTTCAGAGTAGAGACGGCAGGTTTCGTTGGTCCGCACAATCTCGCTCAGTGCAGTGCTGGTTGATTTCTTGAGCAGCTCCTCGTTGAGCGGTGGACAGCTCAGAAAGATCACACGAGTCTTGTCGGACAGGCTCTTGAGGTGCTCTCCTATCTTCCTCATGTTGTCCATGTACTCCTCAAGCGGCACATGAGGTCCAAGCCCGGAAGGGTGCAGAGCAATCGAATCATTGCCACCAAAGTAAACTACCACCAAGCTAGGCTGCACTGCTGAATCCTAATTAACAAACAAGAGTTGCAGCCAATCAACAGTTAAGTTATATCAGGAAAAAGGTACTGCTCAAGTTAGAATTATCTAGTCAGCAGAGATGATATAAACAAAAAATGTAGGATTAACTAGCTGGTCTAAAGAGAGCATCGGACCTTGGGGAAAATTTTAGTAATGACTTGAAGTGCTCGCCTTGAGTTCCATGCAATATATCCTCTGAGAACAATATCAGCCTGAACGAGTTGAATACACACACATATTAGTCAACCGGATTGTTGTTAGCATTGGTTCATGATAGTGTCCAAATTAAAGAGCTGATATACTTTGATTTGGTCTTTGATCCTGCTTCTGCTCTGTTTTCAGAAGTGTTTCTTAAAAATGCCTTATTGACACGAGTATTTGATTTTCCGTCAAAAAACCACAAGTACTTAATTATCATATGTTTCTTGCATTTTCTCAAATATATGCGTTTTAAATATTTGACAATAACTAGACACAATCTGTAATAATAGCCCAAAGTGTTTTGCAAAACATTGGAACAGTATATTTCTTGGATGCCGATTCAGCGCGAGCTTTCGCGCCTTGGCATGGAGGCGCGACGCATTCAGGGCCGTCAGTCGATCCAAGCATGCAGCCCGTCGCGTGGCTGCACCTAGCCTATTGTCGGATCTGACGGCCAGCTGCGTGTTGCGCCCGGAAAATTTTCACTGCTGTTCGCGCTATACATTTCCCATTTTCTTTTGCGTCATTTTCATATACATTCTAAATGTTCTGATTAACGGGTTTCCTGAACAAGAAAAATAAAATGCAAGTTAAAATTGTAGGCCTACAGCAAGTGAGACAACAACAAAAATATAGCAGGGATAGCGGGAATATTGTATTCCAGTGGTGCGCACTTCTCAAAAGATGTCATACCCTACCTTAAAAGTTAAAACTATGCAGCTCAGTGTGTTGTGTAAAAAGGGAGGATGGAAATATTCTATTGAAAAGAGACAAAGTAAACATATCACATAGGCAGGTGCACAAAATAGTACTCCCTCCGTTTGAGCGTCAGTTAATATGGGCCGGAGGTAGTACTTGTTTTGTTTGGTCTATCTAAAATTATACTTATGCCCTTTGGACGCTGCCACTAGCGTGTCACTAGTTATATTGTTAGTACAAGATTATGAAATACTACCTATCTATGAATAACAAGTGATATGCAAGGCACATTAATCAAGAAATCCAGTAAACCTCACATTAATCGAGAGAAAAACAAGAACAACAGATATCCGCACAAATGGCGTGGGGGGGGGGGGGGGGGGGGGGGCACTCTGCTAAAATTTTACACTAATATGGTGAATCGAAAATTAAAAGTTTTGGTTGTCAGAGTTAAGGGAATTCTTATTCTTTTGACTGGTAGTGCCTTGATTAATAAATAAAATTAGATCATGGATGATACAAAAATAGAGTGTTAATTTGGACGGAAGGATGTAGTTACAGATGCATATGACGAGTGATCTGATTATCATGCATCTAGGTTAGGTCGATGATCGATCGGTAGTGGATGAGTGAGTGTGATGTGAGGTGAGCCGCAATCTTTCACACCCGGAATCACATCACACGGCAACAGGAGGGTAAAGAGGAATTAAGGGGATGGAGAATTAATTAATGTTAGGGCGGGGCGGAGGTACCTTGCGGGCGTAGACGTCGGCGAGGGTGGCTCCCCATCCGCCGTTGCTGAAGCTGTACTGTACGATGGAGGAGCCGAAGAGCACGAACACCGGCTGACCCATCATCTTGTGCGGCGGCCGGCGCGCGGCTGTTGATTCGATCTACCCTGGCTTTGTTGCCTGCCGGCACTGGACGGCCGGAAAGAAACAATGAGAGGGGTCGAGGCCTCCCGCCGCCCTGTCCCTCTCACAGCCTCACCCTATCTTCCTAGGTGTTTTGGCCACCGCCCTCACTACTGGTGCTGGTGGTAGCGGTAGTGGAGCACTGCCACCGTTCTAGTAGTGCCGGTGGTACGATCCAATTAAAGGAAGAAAGGAAAGGAGGAGCAGCGTGCTGAGATTTGTAGGTGGATTGTACCAAACTCACGGCCCACCATGCCTCAACCAAAAACTGTGATTGGTGTCCTCCCTAATAATCCCGTCCCATAAAGACTCTGACCACTGCAGTGCGTGCATAACTCCTGCTACTAATCCAGTTCTCTGAACGTGATGGCCACCGGCACCATGCGTGCTTTCGATCGCAGAGAAAGAAAGAAAATAACTGCACGTAGGACGTACTGTGGAGTACGTACGTGGGCAGATCATTCAATTCGTCGCCTCCATCTCTCCAACCACTTTGCTCCCGTCGCTTCATCGCCATTCAATTGCGAAACACACCAGCAGTTGCAGCTGCAAGATCATTTACTTGCCTGCCTCCTCCCACCATCCTCTGCATGCTCACTCTCTCGTAATTCATTGATTCCATCATTTATGTCACATATCAGAGGGATGCATCTGCATCTGGCCATCTGGCTACTACAGCTTTGAGTATTTGCTACACCATCGCAATTTAGTATTACTCGAAATGGCACCACACTCATTGAAAAAAAGGCGAGTTCGTTGGCGGTTGTACAAATACCTACTTTCTCAATCTGGGTTTATTGGCCCGTCTAGTATTTGGACAACGGCGAGATGCGATCTATGCAAAGCTGCACTTGAGGACTTGCGGCATGCTTTGATCAGCTGCTCACATGCTAGGCTGTACTGGGCAGCGGCGAGAGACTACTTGGGTCTCAAATTACCCAGGCTACATCCGGCCACCTGGGCTAGGGATGTGTTGATGGACGACATAATTGTGGACCATGACAGATGCAAAATTATAACAGTGATGCATGCAATATGGTCCGCTCGGAACAGTTCGTGATGATCTACTCATGCTTGAAGTACCAAAGCCTCAACGTGGGATCATAGGGGTCCAGTGGCGTCCTCCTGATGTGGGGTGGATCAAGATCAACACGGATGGGGCTATAAATAGTGAAGCTTTGTGCGCGGGAGGAGGCGGCGTTGCTAGATCTCATCTTTCGTTCATGGGAGCTTGGAGTAAACCTTTCCCGGGGGTGACGGACCCTCTCATTGCTGAAGCGATGGCACTACGGGAAGGTGTTATCTTTGCACAGCTACGTGGTTTCTCACACGTGGTGATGGAAATGGATTGTTTAGAGGTTGTCAACCTCTGGTCTTCGCGTGACAATTCGAGATCAATTGTCGCGCCTATCTTAGATGAAATAGGGGAGAAGTCTTCATGTTTTATTTCTTTCTCTGTTAGACATGTCCCAAGGGATGCTAATGTTATGGCAGATCTCTGCGCTAAACAAGCATGTTCCTTGCTGGTTTCAGACTGTTGGCTGGAGGAATGTCCATCCTTTCTCTTTAGTAGCCCGAGGGCAGATTGTAATCATATGTTAACCAAGCAATAAAGCTCCCCAAGTTCTTAGCAAAAATAGTATTTTGGGTCAAACATTGACCATCTGTATAACTAACAACAAATAATTTATAAAATGTATGTTAGAAATGATTTATACAGTAGTCTTGGCCAGTGGCCCCCTTTCCTCCGTCTTGGTCATCTTGCATCCAGGTTGTCTTGTCGAGGTGATGACTCAACTTGGCTGACGCCTTCGACGAAGCGACATCGCGGCGATGCTGACGCAAGTCGGAAATCCATACTCGCGGTGCAACGAGGTCGGCTCGGTGCGATACCTATGCGACAATGAAGAGCACCTCAGAAAAAGGCTCAAATTTTGCACGTGCATGTTTGAGAGCATAACACACGGCCCCACAAAAATTCTCCTTCACCATAGGTCGTTTGATAGCCCGTTCATGAAAAAAAGATAAACTCGGGTTGAATTTGTTTTCGCGTAGAAAACAATTCACAAATTGATGCATTTTTCACACGGTTTCCCAGAGTTTGAATCGTTGGATCGACCTCAAATTTTGAGGAGTTGCAGACACGACAATTCCGTACAATCTGAATGGTTGGATCTTCGAAAGGATGTCAGAGTTGGCCATTGGACTCCTTCCGCACTCGCGTGGATTTTCGTCGAGATTCGACAGGGTCTCGGTCTTTCAGATATTGCCGGAGATACCATCGTTGGATCGCGTCGAAATTTTACAGGTCATTGCAGACTCAATTCTGCACAGTCCCATCGAAGAGATCGGCGAAACGATGCTCGAGGAGGCGGGCACGACGTAAACGAATCCGTCGTTCATATTTTTCTGCATGGCCGTGCGAGAGCAATGTTGATATTGAGCTCCCGAGTTTCATGGACGAATTTTCCGATGATCTCGGTGGAGATCGAAGCTTATGTTGATGAAGACGTCCGTCCGATCTATGATGATCTGACCTGGGCGTAGTCCTTGACCGGGCCGAGGTGACCAGTCGAGTCAGCGATGAATGAGATCGCGCCAAAGACGAAGATATGTCCCGACGCGCAGATCGTGTCGGATCCGATCTGAACTCCCATCGATCCGCAGGGATCACCTAGCAGGCTATGTATGGGTCACCACTGACCGAGCTAAATTCGGCAGATCTCGAGGGAGGGGATCCTAAGTTAGGCGTTTAGGAGCGATTGTAACAAAGACACAGGTTTTTACTCAGGTTCGGGCTCTTCGAGGAGATAATACTATACGTCATGCTTGTGTTTATTATATTGGAGTGTGTACAGTGTACAGGTAATCTACCACGAGATTGTAACTTGTCTAGATGTGTTTTATCGACTAGCCCCGCCCCGACTTATATAAGACACCAGGGTCCTAGGATTACAAGAGTCCTAGTCGGCTACGTCGGTGGAGAGGAGAGGCCTCCACGGATATAGAGTCCTTGTCTTGAATCTCAAGGCTTCCAGAGTCTTCATGTATTTCACCATGGATTGCCCGAAGTGGCCCAGGACAGAACCGACTTAGTTGTCCTCAGCCCGGCCCACCAGACTCGGAGTTGACATAGTGAGAGGTCTCTTTGTCGGGACACCGTCAGCTGGGGATGGAATAAGCTTCCAATTCTTCTCGAGTTGTTGGGGAGGGACATGCACTTGTGATTGATTTGCATCTTGTTAAGTGGGTGGTTCTCCTTGCTTGAACAAAATCTTGTTGAGAACGTACTTGATTTGATCATAACCACTTCTTAACTTCTTGTGGAGATATGAACTCCTTGAGAGTGTCATTTGCAGTGGTTTGATATTTCGTGAACATGACCATGATCTTCTTTGTGCTTAATTTAGCAAGCTTTTTTAATAGGATTTGGAGCTGAAGATGAGGTACGTTCACCATCATCATTAGTGGTCTAAGCCTTTGAGTTCTTTGCTCTTTTGATTCAGTCGAGGGGAAGTGGTTTTCATCTTTTTCCCGTGCCGTGTGAACTATATTTTGTGCCTTCACAATAAAATTTGCTCTATTTTGCGACGTTTCACTTGTGTCACGTATAACCCTTTTTCGTCACAGAAAATACACCCGTGACGTTTTCCGACCGTCAACCCCACCGTCACCGAAGCGCCATAATGGAAAATAAAATTTTGACGGTACCACTTTTCACGTCACGCAAGATCGCATTTTAGGTGACGAACCAAATAATGTTACTGATGATCGTCTTCGGTGACGACCCAGAATGTCACCTATGATAGCCCAAACTGTCGCCTAAGATCTTTTTGGCGACGATAATCCCGTCACCGGTGATCGGTCCGGGGGGTTGACCGGTCAAAGATTCAGACATGTGGGGCCAGCAGTTGCTGACATGGCTTCTTTCATGTGGGTCCGCCATGGGTTTTATCGCCGACGGTCCCGTCAGTAATAACTCGGCGTCAGTTTTGACCGGTGAACGGTGCTGACATATAGGCCCAGAAAATGCTGACGTAGCTGCTTACATGTGGGACCAGACGGTGCTGATGTGGCTGCTTACATGTGGGTCCGGACGGTCCTGACGTGGCTGCTTACAAGTGGGGACACGACTGTGGTGACGGTTACAATTTCCGTCACCAGTACCATCACATGTTTTATTATAGCGTCAAAATGTGCACGGTTGATTTTGTAGGCCAATTTGAATTTGAATTAGAGAAAATTTGAAATTTAACATTGCCATCACAACTTTTATTATAATAACAATGGGACTTGACATTTCTCACAGCGGTGATCCACATATTAAAATGAGCATCCAAATGACATATTATCAAGCATTAGAAATAAGACACTAGAGACGGCATCACGACGAACAGTGGTGCACCATCAATGATTGATGAGTTGTGACACAGTCTCCTGCGAAGACTGCGATGACTTCCTTAAGAGATGACTAAGAATTCCCTTCATTTCTTGTTGCTTTTTTCAAAGCCTCTGATTTTTCTCTCCTTGTCCATCTTGATAACTTCTATTTCTAGTTGCTGTTTCCTTTTGAGCTCTTCGATTTCCTGCATCTGTGCACAAAGTAGGACATTCAGATTTTCTACAAATGTGGCATTTGCCTGTTTTGTGTCTGTCGCTTGTGCTGTAATCTTCGCTTCTAGCTCACGGATGCATTGTTCAGGGGATGAATTATGTGATGAGATGCCAAAGCTTGAAAGTATCGTGGCGGAGGAGCTCTTTTCCTCAATAATCTGCACGTCAGGTACTTGTGGCAGAACTTCTTGTAAACATGCCCTCTTTGTGGTCTGCATCATGATTGACAGCGTTGTTCGTGCACCGTTAGTACATTACACTATGATGGCTCACATAATAATTTTGAAGCCAAAACGTTATAAATTACTTAGGGGTGCTTCTATTGCAATCTGTCTCATACTAGAATCCTTCTCGATGTTGTGGGAGTTTCCAGAAAACTCCGAACTGGATGCTCTCTTCTTGCTGTTTTTGGCCTTATGGAATAAGGACACTCGCATCAGTACTGCATACACTACTGCAGGCGACCGCTAACGCGACACATGAATCAGAGACCCCGCGACCAAACTGTGTGCGATGCATGAATCGCAAACGGCGTCATACTAAAACTGTCGCCAATAATACGAACTATGTGCGATACCGGAGACATCAAGCACGATTCAGATTAGAGACGCGTGTGCGATATATGGCATACAATTGATCCATACGAACTGTTTGCGATGAGCCAGAACAACAAACACGGTCAGCCAGTTCGAGGTGTGTGCGATACACGGCATACAGTTCACTCGGATGAACTGTTTGTGATTACCCAACACAACAGAAACGGTTCAACTTAACAAGATGTGTGTGATACGCGGCAAACAGGTCAGTAATCCGAAATGTGTGGGAAGACGGATAACAACACGGACGATTCCTGCTAATAACCTGTGTGTGTTGTGGGCAAACGGTTGGTGGTAAATAATTGTTAGCGATTGATGAAATCATCACCGATGGGTTCCCTAGTTTAGCCCGTGGGCGATGTGATTTGCTCTGTCGGCACAACATCTATGCTCTGTCTACAGAACAACAACATATATACTTATAAGGACATGATTGCATAACCAAATTAGACATTCAATTACATAACTGACTACACACATAACATTTGCACACACCAAAGTAAACAATTACATGCATAATAAACTAGGATAAACGATCATATCTAATCATCATCTACTTCTTCTTGTGACGCTTATCGCTGCTGCTCTGCTGGTGGCTCGATCCCTCGTCGTCTACAGGAAGGAGGCACTCCCTCATGTCGACGATCCGCCTGTGCATCTCGTAGCATGTGTACACGTTCTTGGTTACAAACTTGAGGTGATGTTCATCCAGTCTCCGCACCTAGGCACCGTGCCAGGATCCAGGATTTCTCTTGGAACCTTCCTTCATGTTTTCGTAGTAGGGGTCGATGATGGCCGCGGTGAGTTCAACCAGGGAGTGCTTCTTCGTGCTGCCCCAGACCCTGTAGTGGCCACGGATGTCGACAAGCTTGGGGCAGGCCAAGCCCGAAATCTGGAGCGCTTTTACATCGTTGGAGGTGTCCACCATAGCGAACTTGTAGTTGGAGCTCTTGACAAACCTGGCGAAACGCTCGCAAGGCCTTGTGGCCAGGCAGTAGTGGTAGACGAGGACGTGATGGCCCATGTACAACTGGGTGATGGCAACCGCCTGATCAACCCCGGGACGACCGGCGGTGTACTGGAGGTCGAAGCCGAACACTTTGTACTTGTCGTCCTTAGCAAGCAACTGCTCCATGGTGTTGATGGAGTCCTCCACCACGGCCGGGTCGATGGTGTACACCACCGAGAGGTCCTTCCCCCTCACATGGGTGTCCACATGAAGCTTGCCGAACTCCATTGGAGCGCCACTGGATATCCTCTCTCTATGTGTCGTCGTGGGTGTGCTTGTTGTGTTGTGGGGCGCAATCGAAAGGTTGAAGAGACTAAGGTTATAATGGCCGTGGGAATAAATGGGGAGGCCGAACGGCCTAGAGTATCGGCGCGCGTGGATGGCACTTGTTGCAGCGCGTAACTGCATTGTGCCGCACGTATTAACTGCATCATGGCGACGCGCGCGGATGCAACCGCATGCATATGGCGCCCAAAACGTGATCGTGCGCCGGCCCCAACCGCTGAAAGAGCGCGCACGGAGGGACGCAAGCAGAGCGCGCCGCGGCCGCCTCAACGTCGAGCAGAGCACGCGAAGGGACGCGAGCAGAGCGCGCCGCGGCCGCCTCAACGGCGAGCAAGCACATGCATAATTATTGCATATAGCATTTATGATTTCTAGGCATTTAACTAAAGAAATGGGACCTAAACATTCACCCAAGGACACATTTATCATTTCTAGGCATTTAATTAAAGAAATGGCAAGCCATTGGCCCTGTTTGAAAGAAAATATGAGTCACAGCCGAGTTGAAAAGGGCAACACCATCTAACTCCAGCTTACAAACGGTACAAAAGCACGAGGATCAGTTCATCAGGTTTAGACAAAACCCAGATTGAACAGGGCAATAGCATCTAACTCAACCAAACTTTTCGGCAGTCACAATCAATTGGATCGGTCTGATCCATAAAATCAAGATCCTGGGCCAGAAAATTTACTGGTACATGATGACAAGTTGTTGTAAATAGAAGCCGAGCACGTTCAGAAGCCCTTTTGTCCACCTGAAACTTCTTTTTGTGTTGTTCAACGTGTCCATCCATGAGAAACTTTTTGTTAAAAAACTTAATCCTCACGGACAATAGTACCCTCGCATTCAATAGGAAGAATGTGACAAATCTAGTGTTTGCATGGTTGGATGCATATCCTTCCATCGTTATTGTCCTCAAGCGAATGTCATGAGAACTGAGAAAATCCCTGTGCTTCTTACGCCACCGATTGGTTATACCTTTTTGTCCATGTGTTATTGCCTAAATAGACATGAAGATTGAAAATAGTTAATGTCTAAAAAAAGAGTATGTCGAAAGAGCGACAGCTGAACGGTTAATTCTAGTACATTATATATGGGCTTTCAATGTGCGTGAAATCGTCACCTCTATATACAAATTCTCCAGGCATGGAAAGCATCGCAGCAAGCCAATAATCATGTTCAGATCTAAACACCACATACTGATATGTAAGGTCTTGACAGAATCCAGCACCATTGATAGGCTATCCATGGACAAACTCTTCATTGAGCATAGAACATAAAATTAGTACCAAAAGTGTACTCCAAGATGATATAAACTTATGCGCACAAATGAAAAATGCAGCTTATGATTACAAACGTGTTGATGATAATATATAGTACCTGAATAAGTGTGGAGCCAAACACCATCTTGTAACCTTTAAACAGATCACGAATTACACCCAATGTCTCCAGTTTAGGCGCAGAGACCACAGTTATTTGCGAAGGTGCATAACAATAATCAAGGAGCAACCTTTGAAGTGAAGGGGCATCTTCGATGATGAGCTCCTGTCCTTTAAAACAAATTCCAATGCTTACAAGGTGAGGCGACTTTATTTGGAGACAACGGATACGGATTTCTTCTCCAAAAACAAGCAACAAGCGCTCCAGGGCAGGGCAGCTGGAGTGGATGATGTTGTGCAGTGAGGCCTCGGACAGATCAACCACCACAAGCGCAAGTTTTTTTAGCAGTGGGAGTCAAAGCATTTGTACCAGATTGTCTGCTAGATGGCACCGGGCCAAGGTGGCGGTGTGGAGAGAGGAGGAAAACCATGAGATGGACATCGGTGGTGAGGGCACAGATACAGCGGTTGGTGGTAAGCTATTTTCGTAGTAATGGTAGAACTCAAGCTGCTGGAGTTTTTCGAATTCACGGGATGTCAGCCAGGCGTCCACCGTGCAGGGTATGTGCAGCAGGCAGCATGCCGGGATGCGGAGGCGTTGAACGGAGCCCTGGTGGGAGGAGATGATGGATCCGTGGAGTTCAAAATCATGAACGACAGATAGCTGACGACAGTCGAGATTATGAGGCATGGCGCGCCACAGAGGGCGCCACTGAGATCCGAGGACCTGTGTGCAGCAGCCATCCTTGGTGGGGAGAAGGAATATGATCTCCCCAAGGATGGCGTCCGGGAGATCGCTTATGTTGTCCGCCCGAGATTCTATGGGTTCCTCAGATCCAGGGGGCCATGGCCGCTT
Organism: Elymus sibiricus; assembly: GCA_039707655.1. Taxonomy (NCBI): domain Eukaryota; kingdom Viridiplantae; phylum Streptophyta; class Magnoliopsida; order Poales; family Poaceae; genus Elymus; species Elymus sibiricus. Next base: position 124,115,681 of record CM077670.1, read on the forward strand.
CTGCCCTAGCTGCCGGGTGCAGGATCTACAACCGGTGGCGGCGCTGGCCGAAACCTCATCAGTGTACATACCAATCTGGGGGGAAAATTGGCACAAACATATATGTAGGACATTCAAAATCAATTCTCAAGATCTGGAACAAAAAAATGGCACAAACATATATGTAGGACATTCAAAATCAATTCTCAAGATCTGGCTACAAATTATTAGCACGAACGCTAACCCTTGTCGGATTATTAGCAAAAATCATTTGTACATAACAAACAATTAATCACTAACCCTAGACGGTTACCATTCAAACAATCAATACACTACACGGATCTAACGAATCTAACGAATCTAACTCTGATTTCATGGACTGAGAGAACATAACCATAGGATTTCTATTCCAAAAAAAATGAAGGGGGGAGGGGGGGGGCAGGAGTAACCAGAGAAAACACATGATATATTTGCTGCAAAAATGGGTATAGATGACTAACCGGTTTTCCGTCGGAGTCGGAGTCATTGCCGGAGTTGCTGTGGACCTCCGGCTCCGGCTGGCGAGGCACGACGGCGGCGACGGCGTCAAGGTCACACTGCTGCCCGCGCGAGACCTCGTCGGCGGTGACGGCAACCTTTGTGCCTAGCTTCACGCGTTGGGCGGGTGCTTCACCAGCCCCGGCGTCGCCACTCCCTCCGATGGTGCGCTTCGGCGGCATCCTCATACACTCCAGACGGCGGTGACCACTATGGACGGGGGGTGCGGCCACCTATTATGACCAACGGCTTGGGCGCGCCATTAATATGGAGCAGTGGGAGCAAGGCGGGCGGCGGTCAAAGGGCTGGCTCGCCTCCCGGTGAGCCTGCGCAGCGGACTGCTAGCATGCCTACCGTCATTTCACATAGCTAATAGAACGCCTCCCGGTGACACTGCGTAGCGAACACGCGCACGCCTCCCGGTCTGTCTGCGCGGCGAACTGCTCGCATGCGTCCTGTCAACTCACACCTGCTCGCACGGCACACGGGACGCGTGGCGGCTGAAACGTATCCAACGTATCTATAATTTTTGATTGTTCCATGCTATTATAGTATCAATCTTGGATGTTTTATATGCCATTATATATCATTTTTTGGGACTAACCTATTAACCCAGTGCCCAGTGCCAGTTGCTGTTTTCTACTTGTTTTTGCCTTTTCAGAAAATCATTATCAAAAAGTGTCCAAACGAGGAAAAACTTTGGATTAATTTTTTCTGAACCAGAAGAGACCCACGAAGCTTCGGGAGAAGACCAGAAGAGCCACGAGGAGGCGACAAGCCTGGAGGGCGCGCCCCCCAGGCTTGTGGGCCCCTCGTAGCCCCTCCTGACCTAATTCCAGCGCTATAAATTCCCAAATATTCCCAATATACCAGAGGGACAGAAGAGAAAACCTTTCCGCCGCCGCAAGCCTCTGTTCTTCTGTGATCCCATCTGGAGGCCTTTTCCGGTACTCTGCCGGAGGGGGAATCGATCACGGAGGGTTCTTCATCAACCTTGCTGCCCTTTCGATGATGTGTGAGTAGTTTACCACAGACCTACGGGTCCATAGCTAGTAGCTAGATGGCTTCTTCTCTCTCTTTGATCTTCAATACCATGTTCTCCTCGATGTTCTTGGAGTTCTATCCGATGTAATCTTCTTTTGCGGTGTGTTTGTTGGGATCCGATGAATTGTGAGTTTATGATCAGATTATTCATGAGAAATATTTGAGTCTTCTCTGAACTCTTTTATGCATGATTATTATAGCTTTTTATTTCTCTCTGATCTATCGATTTGGTTTGGCCTACTAGATTGATTTATCTTGCAATGGGAGAGGTGCTTTGTGATGGGTTCAATCTTGCGGTGCTCAATCCCAGTGACAGAAGGGGACATGACACGTATTTGTATTGTTGCCATTAAGGATAAAAAGATGGGGTTTAATCATATTGCTTGAGTTTACTTTGTCTACATCATGTCATCTTGCTTAAGACATTACTTTGTTTCATACTTAATACCCTAGATGCATGCTGGATAGTGGTTGATGGGTGGAGTAATAGTAGTAGATGCAGGCAGGAGTCGGTCTACTTGTCTCGGACGTGATGACTATATACATGATCATTGCCATGAATCCTTCATAATTATTTGCTTTTCTATCAATTGTCCAACAGTAATTTGTTTACCCACCGTATGCTATGTGTTCGAGAGAGAAGCCTCTAGTGAAAACTATGCCCCCAGGTCTACTTTATCATATATAAAAAACCTAAAAATACCTTGCTGCAATTTATTTACTTTTATTTTATTTAGTATTTTAGTTTATCTATTTATCACTATCAGAATTAATCCTTGCAAATAACCGCTAAGAGGATTGACAACCCTCTTATTTGCGTTGGGTGCAAGTGTTTGCTTTTGTGTGTGCAGGTGCGCTTAACGGAATTTTGCTTGGTTCTCCTACTGGATTGATAACCTTGGTTCTTAACTGTGGAAAATACTTATCTCTACTATACTGCATCATCCTCTCCTCTTCGGGGAAATACCAACGTAGTCTACAAGTAGCAGCGGCACGCATATTGTTTTTCTTTTTTGATGATTAATTCTGCCACTTTATTGCTTAACCGAAGCATGGCACATACATTGTTGGTCTAACGCCCACGGTTCGAATAAATAATCCGTTTACGATATTGGTTGCCAATTATTAATAATCTCCCGTTTTAAGAAGATTATATCAAAACTTGTCTCAAATTTGACAAAAAAAATACAATATCACAGGCTATTGGTGTCCATATGACACCACGATAAGTTTCATGAATTTCAACTAAGTTTTGGATTTACTGTATTTAAAAATCAAGATTCTCAATGTTTGAAATTTCACGGGGAATAAACATGCACCCAGGGACACACATATGATTTTCCAATCCATTTTGGTGCACTATCACGTGTGCATGTAGCTCAAATTTGATTTCTACACATTAAATCCATAGGAAATCAATCAATGTATAAAAATGGCCGAATGATCTCTGATTTTTTTTTTCAAATTTTAGCACGACACTCCTTTGGTCACATGTTCAGTGCAGAAAATTTTTGGCATACCTCGAAGTGGCGGTGGTGGTGCGGTGTGTGTGTGTGTGGAGGGGGGGGGGGTCCGGCAGTACACTACGAGTCGTGAGCCTCCGTGTGGGATTGACCATTTTGTGAGGCAGGTGCCACATCAAAGTCGTGAATTGGTTATTTAAAACATTACACAACCCTTTCATATATACATACATGTTCGGGCCACATGCATGCATTATTGGTGGTCCTCGGACACTCCCTCGTGCAGTTGCGATGTGCCCATTCGTTAGCCCGCGGAGGTTATCAGTTTTCACCGACAGCGAGAGGCATTTGACCAAAGGTGGATTCATCTTGGCCTATGTATACGGTGTGGATCATGGTGAGATTCCAGATCAAAGTTCGAGCGCGTGCGTACACATGAGTCCCTCCCACCGGCTCGAAGTGAGGGGGACCACACGTCATGAACCTCTGTGTGCGTTTCCGGTTTGCGAAGCATGTGCCACATCAAAGTTGTGCATTGGGTATTCAAACATCAAACAACACCTCTTTGGGCCACATGCACGCGGTGGTTTTCCTAGGACACTCACTCGCGTGTGATGCTCTCTGTGGGCCCACGAGGTCATCGTCCATCATATCACTTTGACCTATAGCGAGAGAGAGGTTAATTTGACTAACAAGGATGATTCTTTTTTGGTTTGTGTTACGTACGGTAGGAGTATATATAGTACGCGTCGAAGAGGGGGGCAACATATACTACGCGTCATGAACCTTGCTCCGTGTGGGGACTTTCCGGTTTTTGAGGCAGGTGCCACATCAAAGTTGTGCATTGGTTATTCAAACATCACACAATACCTCTTTGGGCACATGCAGGCGGTGGTTGCCCTATAGGACACTCACTCGCGTGTGACCCTTCCATCCGTGGGCCCGCGAGGTTGTCTCCAGCACTCTGACCCAATGAGAGAGGTTAATTAATTTGACCAACAAGGAGGATTCTTTTTGGTTTGTGTTACGGTAGGAGTATATAGTACGCATCGAAGAGGGTCGGGGGAGGGGACGACCATCACATACTACGCGTCATGAACCTCGCTCCGTGTGGGGACTTTTCGGTTTCTGAGGCAGGTGTGGGATGACCCACAAGTATAGGGGATCAATCGTAGTCCTTTCTATAAGTAAGAGTGTCGAACCCAACAAGGAGCAGAAGGAAATGACAAGCGATTTTCAGCAAGGTATTCTCTGCAAGTACTGAAAGTAGCGGTAACAGATAGTTTTGATAGCAAGATAATTCGTAACAAGTAACAAGTAGTAACGGTAACAAAAAGTGCAGCAAGGTGGCCCTATCCTTTTTGTAGCAAAGGACAAGCCGGAACAAACTCGTATAATAAGCAAAGCGTTCTCGAGGACACATGGGAATTTCATCTAGTCACTTTCATCATGTTTGTTTGATTCACGTTCGCTACTTTGATAATTTGATATGTGGGTGGACCGGTGCTTGGGTACTGTTCTTACTTGAACAAACCTCCCACTTATGATTACCCCCTCTCGCAAGCATCCGCAACTACGAAAGAAGAATTAAGATAACTCTAACCATAGCATGAAACATATGGATCCAAATCAGCCCCTTACGGAATAGCGCATAAACTAGGGTTTAAGCTTCTGTCACTCTAGCAACCCATCATCTAATTACTACTCCACAATGCCTTCCCTCAGGCCCAAAGATGGTGAAGTTTCATGTAGTTGACGTTCACACGACACCACTAAAGGAAGCAACAACATACATATCATCAAAATATCGAACGAATACCAAATTCACTTGATTACTTATGACAAGACTTTTATTATGATTGCTGACACTCACGTCATACTTATGGAGCAAAAGTTTCAGTCAAACACATAGAAAGATAGGGGCTTATAATTTCTCCTCCCAACATATTTACCTCATGGGTAATGTCAACAATAATAACTCATGATCACCTACATTCAACAGGATATATATGCTTGGATCAATCCCCACCACATGATGTTTACCAAAAGAGAAAATAAAAACGGAATAGAGGAGAATACTATTGACTCTTGCATGAAAGTAAATACATAAAGTAAAAGATAGGCCCTTCGCAGAGGGAAGCAGAGGTTGTCATGCGCTTTTTGTTTTTGGATGTGCAAGCTCTTAATGGAAAGGAACGCCACTTTATATTGCCCCTTGTGATAGCGACCTTTATTATGCAGTCTGTCGCTTTTATTGCTCCACCATCACAAGATCGTACAAAGCTTATTTTCCCTTACAATAAAAGTTCATACATATTTAAGAGCAATTTTTATTGCTTTTGCAGCGATGACAACTTACTTGAAGGATCTTATTCAATCCATAGGTAGATATGGTGGACTCTCATGGCATGGAACTGGGTTTAAGAGTTTTGGATGCACAAGTAGTATCTCTACTTGGTGCGGATTTTTGGCTACCAAAAGATAGAGGGCAAACACCACATGTTAGAGGATCCAAAACAATATAACTTCTATGTGAATATAAGCAAACATAACCCATTACGTTGTCTTCCTTGTCCAACGTCAACTAATTGACATAGAATATTTGATGGGGGCTCACAATCATAAAAGATGTCCAAGATAGTGTATTTATATGTGAGACCTCTCTTCCTTTATTACTTTTTTCATGAATTGCTACAATGACCAATGCTATGTTTGTTAACTTCCAACAAGTTTTATCAATTATACTTCTTTTATGTGAAGTCATCACTCCCCATGGGATTAGCATATGATCTTATTTTTATTCTTTCTTTATTTTTAAGATTGGATCATCAAAAACAAAACACTCAACTCAAACTACTCTTTATTATATAACTTTCACACACGATTACATAGATAGATAGATCACAAAGCAAGCACTCGAGACTAAATCATACTAAAATTTTATTCCTCTAAATCACGAAATAACTAAATATCGAACTAAGATTGATAATGATGATGAAAAAGTGATGGTGATACGATACCGGGGTGCCTCCCCCAAGCATGGCACAAGCCAAGGGGAGTGCCCATACCCATGTACTCAAGTCTCCTTCTTCGGTGATGGTGGTGATGGTGAGGTGGTGGGCTTGTCCTTCAACTTCAGCAAGTACTCCAGATTACGATTGATCCTTCGGAGGGTATGATTCTGCTCTTCTAACACAATTACTAGACGAGTGAGCGAAGTATTCTGAGCACAAATTGCTTCAAAAACTTTTAGTGTATCAATTTCAGATGGGGGAAATTTACCATAAAGAGTTTGCCACAAATCTCCCTTTTCTGTAGGTTCCTTCTTGTGCATGGCATGATCTTCTTCTCCTTGAATCCGGTCCTCCACGACCTTTCTGGGTTCCTCCTCCATAGCAGTGTCCTCCTCTCCGGACAACCACTCAAAATAAACTTCGCTGAAAGGACGTTTGCCGGGTGAAGGTTGAACAATCCGGTGCTTGGTGCGGAGTCCTCGGGAAGCCATGGCGATCTAGATCTGTCAGAAAAATAGCCCAAAACAAGAACAGAGGAGAAACTTGTGATACGGTGGCCAAAACATACGGGAGTATATATAAAGAATTTTTATCTTGCAAAATTATTATACGGGAAGAAAACGGAGTCGGGATGGCACACGTGGGGCCCACAAGGCATCACGGCGCGCCCCAGGGGGGGTCGCGCCCTGTTGCCTTGTGGGCGACACGTGGGTCCCCTTGGCTATTTCTTATTTTTGTAATTTTTCTAATATTCCAAAACTGACAGAAATAATTTTTATGGAATTTTTGGAGTCGGTTTACTTACCGTATCACATACCTACCCCTTTTCAGGGTTCTGGAGCGTTCCGGAAGGACTCCTCTATGTGCTCTTCCAGTGTAATTGTTTCAATAATATTAGTTTCAACATTAATGGGAGTACCTGAAATATAATGCTTAATTCTTTGCCCATTCACCACTCTCGGATTATTGCCTTCGGAGTTGATTATTTTGATGGCTCCGGAGCGATAAACTTCTTCGATGATATAGGGTCCTTCCCATTTAGGGAGAAGTTTTCCTGCAAAGAATCTCAAATGAGAATTGTATAATAGAACATGATCATCTACTTTGAATTCCCGTTTTTGAATTCTTTTGTCATGCCACCTTTTGACTTTTTCTTTAAACAACTTAGCATTTTCATAGGCTTGGGTTCTCCATTCATCTAGAGAGCTAATATCAAATAACCTCTTCTCACCGGCAAGTTTAAAATCATAATTGAGTTCTTTAATTGCCCAATAAGCTTTATGTTCTAACTCAAGAGGTAAATGACATGCTTTTCCATAAACCATTTTATACGGAGACATACCCATAGGATTTTTATATGCAGTTCTGTAAGCCCATAATGCATCATCAAGTTTCTTAGACTAATTCTTTCTAGATCTATTAACGGTCTTTTGCAAAATCAATTTATTTCTCTATTAGTTAATTCAACTTGACCACTAGACTGAGGATGATAAGGAGATGCAATTCTATGGTTAACATCATATTTAGCAAGCAACTTACGGAAAGCACCATGAATAAAATGTGAACCACCATCAGTCATTAAATATCTAGGGACTCCAAACCTCGGGAAAATAACTTCTTTAAGCATTTTAATAGAAGTGTTATGATCAACACTACTAGTTGGAATAGCTTCTACCCACTTAGTAACGTAATCAACAGCAACTAAAATATGAGTATACCCATTGGATTTAGGAAAAGGTCCCATATAATCGAAACCCCAAACATCAAATGGTTCAATAACAAGTGAATAATTCATAGGCATTTCCTGATGTCTACCAATATTACCAATTCTTTGACATTCATCACAAGAAAGGACAAACTTACGTGCATCCTTGAAAAGAACAGGCCAATAAAAACCGGATTGTAATACCTTGTGTGCAATTCGGTCTCCCGCATGGTGTCCTCCATATGCCTCGGAGTGGCACTTACGTAGGATTTGTTCCTGTTCATGCTCAGGTACACAACGTCTAATAATACCATCTACTCCTTCTTTATATAAGTGTGGGTCATCCCAAAAGTAATGTCTTAAATCAAAGAAGAACTTTTTCTTTTGTTGATATGTAAAGCTAGGTGGTATGTATTTAGCAAGAATGTAATTAGCATAGTCTGCGTACCAAGGAGTATTACGAGAAGCATTTATCACAGCTAATTGTTCATCAGGAAAATCATCATTAATAGGAAGTGGGTCATCAAGGACATTTTCCATTCTAGATAGATTGTCTGCTACGGGATTCTCAGCTCCCTTTCTATCAACAATATGCAAATCAAATTCTTGTAGCAGAAGAACCCATCTAATAAGTCTAGGTTTAGCATCTTTCTTTTCCATAAGGTATTTAATAGCAGCATGATCAGTGTGAATAGTAACTTTGGAATCAACAATGTAAGATCTAAATTTATCACATGCAAACACAACTGCTAAAAATTATTTCTCAGTAGTAGCATAATTTCTTTGAGCACTGTCTAGAGTTTTACTAGCATAATGGATAACATTTAATTTCTTATCAACTCTTTGTCCTAGAACAGCACTGTAGGATCGAAAGTATGTCTAGAGGGGGGTGATTAGACTACTTGACCAAATAAAACTTAACCTTTTCCCAGATTTTAGTTGTAGGCAGATTTTAGCAATAGTACATGTCAAGCATCACCCTACACATGCAATTCTAAGAGTATAGCAGCGGAATGTAAGCAATTGCATATGTATGTAGAGAGGGGGTAGGAGATTTCAAACGCAATGAAGACACGGCGGTTTTTGGCGTGGTTCCGATAGGTGGTGCTATCGTACGTCCACGTTGATGGAGACTTCAACCCACGAAGGGTAACGGCTGCGCGAGTCCATGGAGGGCTCCACCCACGAAGGGTCCACGAAGAAGCAACCTTGTCTATTCCACCATGGCTTATGTCCACGAAGGACTAACCTCACTCGGGGTAGATCTTCACGAAGTAGGCGATCTCCTTGCCCTTACAAACTTCTTGGTTCAACTCCACATCTGGTTGGAGGCTCCCAAGCGGCACCTAACCAATCTAGGAGACACCACTCTCCAAAAGGTAATAGACGGTGTGTTGTTGATGAACTCCTTGCTCTTGTGCTTCAAATGATAGTCTTCCCAGCACTCAAACACTCCTCACATATTTGGCTATGGTGGAAGAAGAATTTGAGTGGAAAGCAACTTGGTAAAGGCTAGAGATCAAGGTTCAAATGGTAGGAATGGAATATCTTGATCTCAACACATGAGTAGGTGGTTCTCTCTCAGAAAATGAATGGTGGAAGTGTAGGCACGTTCTGATGGCTCTCCTTACTGAGAAGGATGGGGTGGAGGGGTATATATAGCCTCCACACAAAATCCAACCGTTACACACTTTTGACCCAACTCGGTGGCACCGAAACGATAATCTCGGTAGCACCGAACTTTGTAAAAGATATGAACTTTAGGAATCTCGGTGGGACCGATTTGCAAACTCGGTGAGACCGAAGTAAATGCAAACGATTACAGAGAGTTGGCAAGGCCATCTCGGTGAGACCGATTTGTTAGGGTTTGGCAGTGGCTAAGTCTTGGATGAACTCGGTGGGGGTCGGATTGGAAATTTCGGTGGGGCCGAGTTGAACTTTGGGTTTAGGACATATTTGGGTAGAGTGAGTGGTTGAGGGTTTTGGAATACTGTCACTAAGCACTTTGAGAAAAAAGACCATTAAGCAACACCTCATCCCCTTTTAATAGTATTGGCTTTCCTATGGACTCAATGTGATCTTGGATCACTAAACCAAAAACGTAGAGTCTTGATCTTTGCCAATTCTTGTCCTTAGCATTTTGAGGGGTCCACATCTCTAGTCCATGCCATGCCAATCATTGAACATCCTGAAATCTTAATCTTGAATGGATATTAGTTCAATGAGATATATGTTGTTATGAATTACCAAAACCACCAAGGGAGCAAATGTGCTTTCAATCTCCCCCTTTTTGGTAATTGATGACAACATATAGATCAAAGCTTAGACAAATGATTAAATGAATGAAATACATCGTCGCTTTGAGAAGTATGTGATAAGAAAGAGCTCCCCTAAATTTGTGCATTATTAAAAGTTTGCGTTTGAATGCAAATTCACAATCGATTAGGCTCATGGGTTACTCTTCCATGTCACATACATCTTGGTGGAGCGCGCAAAATGATATGATTGGAATAATAGGCACGCATCACCAACATAAGTAATTGATCATACAAGATAATAGTAGAGATAAACATGGAATATCACAATGGGCATAATATGATCAATCGACATCGTATCTCACAAGTATAAATGACAGAATACTGTAGCAAGCACACACATAACAAGGTATCAACGAACGAGCAAACAAGTAGCAAAAGAAACTCTTGAAGCAAATCAAAAACAAGAAACTCTCTCTCTCAAAGCCTATGATCTATACAAATCCCCCCCCTTTGGCAACAAGTACCAAAAAGTTCGAATCGTATAGCACTAGTCGGGTCTCTAGGCACGATCCTCCGAAGGCGATCTCCTGCTGGCGGCTCCGGTGTGCGTAGACGGCGTTGAGATGAGAGCGTCCGCGAATGCTTCTGCTGACGACTGCTGGACTGGTGGAGTGGAGACCTGCTGTGGCACTGTGGCTGTGGCGGCTGGTGCAGATACTGTGGTCTGTGGATCCACAACTGGTATCGCAGCTGACCTGGCAGCCCTAGGCACTGACTGAAACTGCTCTGTAGTCGGTCTCTCATCTTCACTGTCATTTGATCTGGCAAGCTTGACAGCATCGACATCTCCTTGCAGCTGTTCCACTGAAGTCTGAATCTCTGTCACCTTGACATCCAAGTCATGAAACTTTGTCTCAATAATCCGCTCAAAACTAGCCTGGGTCTGGGTGAGGTTGGCCAGACTTCGCTCAATCCTCAGAGTGGCTTCAAGCAGATATTGCATTTGGTCTTTTGGTGTCTTGAGATTCGCAATTGGAGCATTGGGAGCTGCTACTTCCTGAGCTGCTTTAGCTTCCTGTGCTTTGCGGATTTCCTCTTGAGCTTGGGCAGAAGTGGGATGTGAAGGATCCATCACTATGACATTGTCCTCAAAGTCTGGACGGAGTGACAAATGCTCTCGATCAAGAAGATACATGCTGGTTCCAACCTTGGAATTGATCAACAACTGAATATGCGGAGCATAACCACACGATCTCTTCTGATCTGCTGCTGTCCTCTTGATAGTCTCTACTATCAGGCTCATCACCTTGAATTTCTGAGGTGTATCGAATAAATGCAGCAAGTTGATGGAGTGGCCACGAATCATCTTATCATCTCCTGACTTGGGTAGCAGAGTGTACCGCAGTATAGTGTTTGAGGTGGCCAGACCTGGGAGCAAATGCTTTACTGATCCAAGCTTATGAGTCTCAAGATCCTCCTGGGGAATAGCAGTGTACATGTTCTTCATGGAATTGTGATCAAACTTGAGCTTGGCATAAACATCATAATCATCATCTTCTTCCTTGGGTGCACCAAGAAGATTTGCCCACTCAGAAATAGTTGATTGATATCTAATGCCCTCAATCATCCACACTATACGACCATCTGGATAGAAATGTGCTGTGGAGTAGAATTGCATGACCATCTCGTCATTCCACTTAGTCAATTTCTTCCCAACAAATTCATCAACACCTGCAATTCTGAAGCTTTCATGCACATGGGGGAAATAATCCTCGTTCTCATCAATGTAATCCCAGTCCACCCATCTCATGTCACTGACTATGGGCTTCTTGTCAAGCAATACTGTCTCATAGAAATCCTGTTGCTCACGGGTGTGAAAACGATAATCACAAGCAGTCCTCCTTCTGATAGCATAAGGATCTAACAATCTCCATTGACGCAGTCCTTTGTCCTTTCTCAACATCATGTTCTCAGCTACTGGGTGTGCGTTGTCATGTTCTGGTATCTTGGGCTTCAATTTTCTGAGCACTAGAGGCTCTTCATCAACAGTTGATTCAGGCACTGGGGCCTTGTTCTTCTCTGCAGCAGATATGTTTCTGGTTGATCTCTTGGGTGCTGGTGCCTTAGGCTTTGACTTGGGAGGTGCAGCAGTCTTGATAGCATCAGACATGAGCTTCTGTGCTTTTGCAGGGGGTGCAGCAGCTGGCTCTTCCTCCTCTTCTTCTTCCTCATCAATCATCATAGTAGGTCTGCCAATCACTCGGGCAAAAGATTTCCTTACTCTTTTCTTCTTGGCACCTGCAGCTGCCTCACTAGGCTCTTGCATAGTCTTCTGAGGCACTTTCCTCACAGCTGTTCTTTCCTTGACAGAAGTCGGCTTTGTGCTGTACTCCTTAGCTAGCACTACTCTCTTCTTCTTTTGTACAGTTTCACTTGCAACAAAGTCCTCATTCTCACTATCTGAGGTTTTCTTCTTCTGTGTTCTGGTTGCTGCTTTAGGAAGATCTGGAGAGCTTCTCTCTCCCTCATAGAAACTTTCATTATGGCTTGATCCTTCACTTTGCTCTTCATGCTGCTCTGACCTGTTCTGACTGTCTCTGACATCAGACATCTTGTTGAGCTGACCCTGTGAATAGATAGGTATGGGTAGAGTAGATGAGTCATCACAAAAAGCAGATTGTTTTTCATAAAAATGAGTTCAAACTTTAGTTCTAGGTTTTCACAGAATGCAGTTCGGATGGACCGAGTTGGTAATCTCGGTGACACCGAAGCACACTACAGAGACATGGCACGCCATTTCGGTCAGACCGAGATGGGTTTCGGTGGCTCCGAGATGCTAGGGTTTCACTGAGACGTTACTTTCGGTCTTACCGATTCGCACAACTCGGTGGCACCGAGATGTATTTGTGCTATGGCCAGGGCCAAATCGGTGGGACCGAAAATTCCTATTCGGTCAGTCCGAGATGCATTCGGCGGAAACCTAACCCTAAATTTTTTGCTCGAATCCCGTTCAAACGAACTAATCTGGTGGAAAGAGGATTGCATTCGTGGCAAGATTACTGGCAATCCAATCGTGCATTGAATCGGAAAAGGGAAGCACGAAAGGGATCGAAACTCACCCTAACTCGGTGGAGTTCCTCTATGGCGGCAACGGCGGTGGAGATTACCGTTGACGGCGACGGAGTCCTGCGGCGAGAGCGCACAGGCGACGACGGCGACGATCCGGAGACCAAAGCGGCGGCAGCAATGGGGCGCGGGCGCGTGACGTTTGAAGAAATTTTCAACCGCACGGTTCGCTGGGAATATATACCCATTTGCTGTCGGTGGCACCGAGTGGAACAAATCAGTAGCACCGAGACGTGCAACTGCTTGCAGTTACAGCAACTCGGTCCGACCGAGTTGGTCTAATCGGTAGCACCGAGATGAAAACCTAGATCAGTCTAAGTGATTTCGGTTCGACCGAGTTTGAGTGAGTTGGTTCGGCCGAAATCAATTAGAAGGTTTTGGAGGTTCAGCCCTTTCAGATGGGTGGCTCCGAGTGCTCCTCACCCGGAGGGTCCGAAAATGACTTGTTCAATTTTTGTGATGCAGCAAGAATAGAATTTGATACAAGAAAGCATAGATAGCTAGAGAAGGTTCTTAGGCATTCTTGTACATCTACTTGGCCAGAAAAACCAAGACAATCAAAACAACAAATGGATGTCCTCGAATGATGAAAACATGCAAATCAGCATGCTCACACAATAAGATAGCAAATGAAATATGTGTCAAACATGCACAACCAATTCTAGCATCTATCAAGCAATGGCGATGACTAGGTCATCTATATATGAGTATATTGACTTAGGAGCCAAATGAGAACATTTGATCATAGCTCATACTCATCATTTAAGCACAAGTGGGGTTACCACTTTTGCATAAAGCATTAATGTGTTCACACCATTAGAGTTGCTTTAGCTCAATTGTTTAGAGCAAAGCTCCCCCTAGATGTGATATCCCCCCTAAGAGGGTTGAACTAACCTTGGGTTTTGTCGATGATGACTTCATGTAGATGTTGAAGATGTGGATGCTCAATGTTGATGTAGACCATCAAGAGTTGGGAGCAATCCTTTGGAGTTTTGTGCTTTCAATACCTACATGGGTTAGTCCCACACAAGGAACATACAAGGATATCCATAGACATAGAGTGAAATACACATATGATGATGTCCATGAGTGCATTGATTACCTTGTCCCTTGCCTTACCAACAAGAGGGTTTGTGACTCCATGAACTAGTGCAAAATGTGGAAGTTGTTTGCACAAGTCCTTGCCATAAAGAATATGAGTGAAGTTTGTTGGCGGAGTCACCCTCAAGAACTCTCTAGTTCTTCTTCTTTTGGACCCACATCAACTTGATGGGAATCCTTGGAGTTGTAGTAGCACTTGATGAAGTAGAACTTGATGAAGTCTTGGGAACCCACTTGACCATGGCTTGACGAGCTTCTTCAAATGAGTCAATCTCTTCTTGAAGCTTGTCCTTGCCTTTTAGCTTGTGGTCTTGTGGTGGAAGGTCTTCTTGAGCTTGTTTTCCCTTGAAGGAAGTAGGATCATACTTCTCTTGTTGAGGAACAAACTTCGTCTTGGGGTATTGACCTTCTTCCCACTCAACTCCATCGGCATTGAACTTTAGTTCAAAACCAACACCTTGGTTCTTCCGGTGCCTTCCTTGCTTGCGTACAATTTCCTCAAATTGTTTACTCCCGGCAAGACTCTTGTAGACACCTTTTTCTATAATTCCTTTCAATAGCATATTTTCTTGCTCAAGTGTAACTTGGCTAAGAGAATCGTTAGTGGAATCAATAGAACTACTAGAAGCAACAATATTGGATTTAGCATTGTTATTGTTACTACTAGAGGTAGAACCATTTTTACCCTTGTTGCTAGTTTGCTTAGGTTTAACTTGTGGCATAAAGGTAGACAAGAGTAAACGCTTGGCAAGATATGAAGAACTCTTCTTTCGAAGATCGTCATTGATAGCTTTAAGAAACTCATGCTCTTGCTCTAAATTTAGCTTCTCGAAGCGTAGCTTCTCATGAGTTCTTAGAAGTTCTCTATGATCCTCTTGAGTTGTTTCATGAGCTAACTTAAGAGCATTTAGTTCTTTAGTTAGGCGCTCAATCTCCTTCATAGCATTGTCACTCGTTTCCTCTTGACTATCATGATTACTAGCATTTTCATTATAGCTCACATCACTAGCCCTATCAATAAGTAAGTCATCATCACCAAGCAAATCATCTTCATCACTATTAAAATCAAGATACTCGGGGTGTGATACCTTAGGGCCATTTGCCATGAAGCATCTTCCAATTCCTTCATTTGGTGAGTCAAATAGATCGTAGGAGTTGGATGACACAAGTGCAAGTCCTGCAACACCTTCATCTTGACTATAGTCGGAGTTGGAGTGATAACTTCTCTCGGAGTGGTTGTCGGAGTCGGAGCCGGAAACCCATTCACCAACATGAGCTTGATGTCTTTTTCTTGTGTAGCTCCTTGATGACTTGTCCTTCCTCTCCGAATCCTTGCTTCTTCGAGAGTGTCTTCATTCATAATAATCATCTCTACTCCTTCTCTCTTTACGAGGTGATTCATCTCTTCTGTGTCTTCCTCTTGGTGATTCGTCTCTTTTCTTGTAGGGAGCCATACACTCATTTGAGTAGTGTCCGGGCTTTCCACAGTTGTAGCAATTACGGTCATGACTTGATGATCTTCTCTCACAATGTCTTGAGCTAGAGCTTCTTTCTTTTCCTTTGTTCTTGTAGAACTTGTTGAACCTTTTCACCATTAGGCTAATCTCTTCATTGGATACTAGCTGGTCACTTGAAGTTGTTGGAGCATCGGTTGAGGCTTTGTAAGCACCACTTGACTTATTGTGCAGCTCCTCTTTGTCCTTGAGTGACATTTCATGAGCGACAATCCTTCCAATGACTTCCGTGGGCTTGAGATCTTTGTAATTTGGCATCATTTGGATCAATGTGCAGACGGTATCATATTTTCCATCCAAAGCTCTAAGTATCTTCTTGATGATGAATTTGTCGGTCATCTCTTCACTTCCTAAGCCGGCAATCTCATTTGTGATGAGAACAAGCCTAGAGTACATCTCTGCGACTCCTTCACCATCCTTCATCTTGAACTTATCAAGTTGACTTTGGAGCACATCCAACTTAGATTCCTTGACGGATTCGGTACCCTCATGCATATCAACCAAAGTATCCCAAATTTCCTTTGCATTCTCGAGGCGGCTGATTTTGTTGAATTCCTCGGAACATAGACCGTTGAATAGAATGTCACAAGCTTGAGCATTGTATTGCAACATCTTCAATTCTTCCGGGGTTGCTTCATGATCCGGTTCCTTGCCATCCTCAAAGAAGTCACCTTGCAAGCCAACACGAACAATAGCCCAAACGGCAGGGTTATGACCAAGAATATGCATTTTCATCTTATGTTTCCAACTAGCAAAGTTTGTACCATCAAAATATGGACCTTTACGGTGATAGTTACCCTCACTAGACGCCATACTCTCCTAGGTTGTGAAACCAAGGCTATGATCACCAAAGCAATGGAAATCAAGGCTTAAGGAGACCAAAGCTCTGATACCACTTGTAGGATCGAAAGTATGTCTAGAGGGGGGGGGGGTGATTAGACTACTTGACCAAATAAAACTTAACCTTTTCCCAGATTTTAGTTGTAGGCAGATTTTAGCAATAGTACATGTCAAGCATCACCCTACACATGTAATTCTAAGAGTATAGCAGCGGAATGTAAGCAATTGCATATGTATGTAGAGAGGGGGTAGGAGATTTCAAACGCAATGAAGACACGACGTTTTTTGGCATGGTTCCGATAGGTGGTGCTATCGTACGTCCACGTTGATGGAGACTTCAACCCACGAAGGGTAACAGCTGCGCGAGTCTACAGAGGGCTCCACCCACGAAGGGTCCACGAAGAAGCAACCTTGTCTATTCCACCATGGCTTACGTCCACGAAGGACTAGCCTCACTCGGGGTAGATCTTCACAAAGTAGGCGATCTCCTTGCCCTTACAAACTTCTTGGTTCAACTCCACATCTGGTTGGAGGCTCCCAAATGACACCTAACCAATCTAGGAGACACCACTCTCCAAAAGGTAATAGACGGTGTGTTGTTGATGAACTCCTTTCTCTTGGGCTTCAAATGATAGTCTTCCCAGCACTCAAACACTCCTCACAGATTTGGCTATGGTGGAAGAAGGATTTGAGTGGAAAGCAACTTGGGAAAGGCTAGAGATCAAGGTTCAAATGGTAGGAATGGAATATCTTGATCTCAACACATGAGTAGGTGGTTCTCTCTCAGAAAATGAATGGTGGAAGTGTAGGCACGTTCTAATGGCTCTCCTTACTGAGAAGGATGGGGTGGAGGGGTATATATAGCCTCCACACAAAATCCAACCGTTACACACTTTTGATCCAACTCGGTGGCACCGAAACGATAATCTCGGTAGCACCGAACTGTGTAAAAGATATGAACTTTAGGAATCTCGGTGGGACCGATTTGCAAACTCGGTGAGACCGAAGTAAATGCAAACGATTACAGAGAGTTGGCAAGGCCATCTCAGTGAGACTGATTTGTTAGGGTTTGGCAGTGGCTAAGTCTTGGATGAACTCGGTGGGGGCCGGATTGGAAATTTTGGTGGGGCCGAGTTGAACTTTGGGTTTAGGACATATTTGGATAGAGTGAGTTTAGGAGTACTGTCACTAAGCACTTGAGCAAAAAGACCATTAAGCAACACCTCATCCCCTTTTAATAGTATTGGCTTTCCTATGGACTCAATGTGATCTTGGATCACTAAACCAAAAATGTAGAGTCTTGATCTTTGCCAATTCTTGTCCTTAGCATTTTGAGGGGTCCACATCTCTAGTCCATGCCATGCCAATCATTGAACATCCTGAAATCTTAATCTTGAATGGATATTAGTTCAATGAGATATATGTTGTTATGAATTACCAAAACCACCAAGGGAGCAAATGTGCTTTCAAGCACCAACAGCATAATCACTAGCAGCACACACAATTTCAAAGGGTAGGTTCCAATCAGGTGGTTGAACAATAGGTGCAGAAATTAAGGCTTTCTTAAGTACTTCAAAGGCTTCTACACAATCATCATCAAAAACAAATGGAACATCTTTTTGAAAGAGATTGGTAAGAGGTCTAGAAATTTTAGAGAAGTCTTTTATAAACCTTCTATAGAAACCAGCATGACCAAGGAAACTTCTTATACCTTTGATATCTTTAGGACATGGCATTTTCTCAGTAGCATCAACTTTAGCTTTATCAACTTCAATACCTCTTTCAGAAATTTTATGCCCAAGGACTATACCTTCATTTACCATAAAGTGGCACTTCTCCCAATTCAAGACAAGATTAGTTTCTTCACATCTCTGTAAAACTCGATCAAGGTTTCTCAAGCAATCATCAAAAGAAGTTCCGTAAACGGAGAAATCATCCATGAAGACCTCAACAATCTTTTCACAAAAGTCAGAGAATATAGCAGTCATACATCTTTGAAAGGTAGCAGGCGCATTACATAAACCAAAAGGCATACGACGATAAGCACAAGTTCCAAAAGGACAAGTAAAGGTGGTTTTCTCTTGATCTTCAGGTGACACGGGTATTTGAGAGAAACAAGAATAACCATCTAGGAAACAAAAGTGTGTATGCTTAGATAATCTTTCTAACATTTGATCAATAAAAGGCAAGGGGTAATGATCTTTTCTAGTAACTTTATTTAATTTCCTGAAATCAATTACCATCCTATAACCAGTTACAATTCTTTGTGGGATAAGTTCATTTTTATCATTGGGAACAACAGTAATACCTCCTTTCTTAGGCACACAATGAGCAGGACTTACCCATCTACTATCAGCTGTGGGATAAATTATACCTGCTTCCAGAAGCTTTAATATTTCAGTTCTTACCAGATCCTTCATTCTAGGATTCAGCCTTCTTTGATGATCAACAACAGGTTTAGCATCTGGCTCCATATGAATTTTATGCTGACATAAAGTGGGACTAATGCCCTTAAGATCATCAAGAGTATATCCAATAGCAGCACGGTGCTTCTTCAGAGTTTTAAGTAATCTCTTTTCTTCATGCTCTGAAAGGTTAGCACTAATAATAACAGGATATATCTTCTTTTCATCAAGATAAGCATATTTAAGAGTATCAGGTAATTGCTTTAATTCAAACACAGGGTCACCCTTAGGTGGTGGAGGATCTCCCAAGATTTCAACAGGCAAATTATGTTTAAGGATAGGTGCTTGTTTAAAGAACAGCTCATCTATTTCATTTCTTTCATTCATATGCATATCATTCTCATGCTCAAGCAAATATTGTTCTAATGGATCAGTAGGAGGCACAGAAATAGAAGCAAGACCAATAATTTCATCTTTATTGGGTAATTCTTTATCATGAGGTTGTCTATGAAACTTAGAGAAATTGAACTCATGAGACATCTCACCAAAATTAACACTAACAATTTCTTTGGTGCAATCAATATTAGCATTAACAGTGTTCAAGAAGGGTCTACCAAATATAATGGGACAAAAATCATCTTGTGGTGATCCAAGAACAAGAAAACCAGTAGGGTATTTGATCTTGCCACACAAGACTTCAACATCTCTAACAATCCCAAGTGGTGCAATAGTATCTCCGTTTGCAAGCTTAATAGTAACATCAATATCTTCAATCTCAACAGGTGCAATATCATTCATAACTTCTTGATAGAGAGTAAACGGAATAGCACTCACACTAGCACCAATATCACATAAACCATGATAGCAATGATCTCCAATTTTAACAGAAATAATAGGCAAGCCAACTACAGGTTTGTTTTTATCTTTAGTGTCTAGCTTAGCAATTCTAGTTGCTTCATCACAGAAATATATGACATGTCAATCAATATTATCAACCAAAAGATCTTTAACCATTGCAACACTAGGTTCAACTTTAATTTGTTCAAAAGGTCTAGGTGCTCTAATATTACTCTTATTAACCACAGTTGAAGCTTTAGCATGTTCCTTAATCCTAACAGGGAAAGGAGGTCTTTCAATATAAGCAGTAGGCACAACTGGATCAACATGGTAAACAATTGTTTCTTCTTTAACACTAACATGTTCTTCTTTCAATTCAATAGGTGGATGATATTTAAACCATTTCTCCTTAGGGAGATCAACATGAGCAGCAAAAGATTCACAAAAGGTAGCTACTATCTCAGAGTCAAGTCCATATTTAGTACTAAACTTACGAAAAGCATCAGTTTCCATAAAAGATTTAACACAATCAAACTCAAGATTTATACCTGACTCATTACCTTTGTCGATTTCTGAAAGCACATTTCCTCCCTTGGTGGTTTTGGTAATTCATAACAACATATATCTCATTGAACTAATGTCCATTCAAGTTAGAGATTTCAGGACGTTCAATGATTGGCATGGCAAGGACTAGAGATGTGGACCACTCAGAATGCTAAGGACAAGGATTGGCAAAAGATCAAGACTCTACATTTTTGGTTTAGTGATCCATGATCACATTGAGTCCATAGGAAAACCAATACTATTAAAAGGGGATGAGGTGTTGCTTAATGGTCTTTTTGCTCAAGTGCTTAGTGACAGTACTCCTAAACCCTCAACCACTTTCTCCATCCAAATATGTCCAAAACCTACATTCCAACTCGGCCCCATCGAAATTTCCTATCCGGAGCCACCGAGTTCATCTGGACTTAGCCCCTGCCAAAACCCTAACAAATCAGATCCACCAATATGGATCTCGGTCTCACCAAGATGGCCTTGCCAACTCTCTGTAATCGTTTGCACTTACTTCGGTCTCACCGAGTTTTGCAAATCAGTCTCACCGAGATGGCTTGCCAAGTCTCTGTTGCCTTATTGCTTCACTTCGGTCCTACCGAGTTGATGCAATCGGTGCCACCGAGATGAGGTTTGCCCTAGCCATTGCACTTCGGTCCATCCGAGTTGTTCCAGTCGGTCCCACCGAGATTCCTAACGTTCATATCTTTTACACAGTTCGGTGCCACTGAGTCTTCTGAATCGGTGCCACCGAGTTTGGTCAAAAGTGTGTAACGGTTGGATTTTGTGTGGAGGCTATATATACCCCTCCACCACTTCCTTCTCAGTAAGGAGAGCCATCAGAACGTGCCTACACTTCCACCATACATTTTCTGAGAGAGAACCACCTACTCATGTGTTGAGATCAAGACATTCCATTCCTACCATTTGAACCTTGATTTCTAGCCTTTCCCAAGTTGCTTTCCACTCAAATCCTTCTTCCACCATAGCCAAATCTGTGAGGAGTTGTTTGAGTGTTGGGAAGACTATCATTTGAAGCACAAGAGCAAGGAGTTCATCAACAACACACCGTCTATTACCTTTTGGAGAGTGGTGTCTCCTAGATTGGTTAGGTGTCACTTGGGAGCCTCCGACATGATGTGGAGTTGAACCAAGGAGTTTGTAAGGGCAAGGAGATCGCCTACTTCGTGAAGATCTACCCGAGTGAGGCTAGTCCTTCGTGGACGTAAGCCATGGTGGAATAGACAAGGTTGCTTCCTCGTGGACCCTTCGTGGGTGGAGCCCTCCGGGGACTCGCGCAGCCGTTACCCTTCGTGGGTTGAAGTCTCCATCAACGTGGACGTACGATAGCACCACCTATCGGAACCACACCAAAAACCATCGTGTCTTCATTGCGTTTGAAATCTCCGATCCCCTCCTTTACTTACATATGCAATTGTTTACTTCCCGCTGCCACACTCTTAGAATTGCATGTGTAGGGTGATGCTTGACTTGTATGCTTGCTAAAATCTGCCGACAACTAAAATTGGGAAAAGGTTAGGTTTTTAATTGGTCAAGTAGTCTAATGACCCCCCTCTAGACATACTTTCGATCCTACAAGTGGCATCAGAGCTTTGGTCTCCGTAAGCCTTCATTTCCATTGCTTTGGTGATCATAGCCTTGGTTTCACAACCTAGGAGAGTATGGCGTCTAGTGAGGGTAACTATCACCGTAGAGGTCCATATTTTGATGGTACAAACTTTGCTAGTTGGAAATATAAGATGAAAATGCATATTCTTGGTCATAACCCCACCGTTTGGGCTATTGTTCGTGTTGGCTTGCAAGGTGATTTCTTTGAGGATGGCAAGGAACTGGATCGTGAAGCAACCCCGGAAGAATTGAAGATGTTGCAATACAATGCTCAAGCTTGTGACATTCTCTTCAACGGTTTGTGTCCGGAGGAATTAAACAAAATCAGCGCCTCGAGAATGCAAAAGGATTTTTGGGATAATTTGGTTGATATGCATGAGGGTACCGAGTCCGTCAAGGAATCTAAGTTGGATGTGCTTCAAAGTCAACTTGACAAGTTCAAGATGAAGGATGGTGAAGGAGTTGTTGAAATGTACTCTAGGCTTGCTCTCATCACAAATGAGATTGCTGGCTTAGGAAGTGAAGAGATGACCGACAAATTCATCATCAAGAAGATACATAGAGCTTTGGATGGAAAATATGATACCATTTGCACATTGATCCAAATGATGCCAAATTACAAAGATCTCAAGCCCACGGAAGTCATTGGAAGGATTGTTGCTCATGAAATGTCACTCAAGGACAAAGAGGAGCTACACAACAAATCAAGTGGTGCTTACAAAGCCTCAACCGATGCTCCAACAACTCCAAGTGACAAGCTAGTATCCAATGAAGAGATTAGCCTAATGGTGAAAAGGTCCAACAAGTTCTACAAGAACAAAGGGAAAGAAAGAAGCTCTAGCTCAAGACACTATGAGAGAAGATCATCAAGTCATGACCGTAATTGCTACAATTGTGGAAAGCTCGGACACTATTCCAATGAGTGTATGGCTCCCTACAAGAAAAGAGACGAATCATCAAGAGGAAGATATAGAAGAGATGAATCACCTCATAAGGAGAGAAGGAGTAGAGATGATCGTTATGAACGAAGACACTCTCGAAGAAGCAAGGATTCGGAGAGGAAGGACAAGTCATCTAAGAGCTACACAAGAAGAAGACATCAAGCTCATGTTGGTGAATGGGTTTCCGGCTCCGACTCCGACAACCACTCCGAGAGACGCTATCACTCCAACTCGGACTATAGTCAAGATGAAGGTGTTGCCGGACTTGCTCTTGTGTCATCTAACTCCTATGATCTATTTGACTCACCAAATGAAGGAATTGGAAGATGCTTCATGGCAAAAGGCCCCAATGTATCACACCCCGAGTATCTTGATTTCAATAGTGATGAAGATGATTTGCTTGGTGATGATGATTTACTTGTTGATAATGCTAGTGATGTGAGCTACAATGAAAATGCTAGTAATCATGATAGTCAAGAGGAAACGAGTGACAATGCTATGAAGGAGATTGAGTGTCTAACTAAAGAACTAAATACTCATAAGTTAGCTCATGAAACAACTCAAGAGGATCATAGAGAACTTCTAAGAACTCATGAGAAGCTATGCTTCGAGAAGCTAAATTTAGAGCAAGAGCATGAGTTTCTTAAAGCTATCAATGACGATCTTCAAAAGAAGAGTTCTTCATATCTTGCCAAACGTTTACTCTTGTTGACTTTTATGCCACAAGTTAAACCTAAGCAAACTAGCAACAAGGGTAAAAAGGGTTCTACCTCTAGTAGTAACAATAACAATGCTAAATCCAATGTTGTTGCTTCTAGTAGTTCTATTGATTCCACTAATGATTCTCTTAGCCAAGTTACACTTGAGCAAGAAAATATGCTATTGAAAGGAATTATAGAAAAAGGTGTCTACAAGAGCCTTGCTGGGAGTAAGCAATTCGAGGAAATTGTACGCAAGCAAGGAAGGCACCGGAAGAACCAAGGTGTTGGTTTTGAACGAAAGTTCAATGCCAATGGAGTTGAGTGGGAAGAAGATCAATACCCCAAGACGAAGTTTGTTCCTCAACAAGAGAAGTATGATCCTACTTCCTTCAAGGGAACACAAGTTCAAGAAGATCTTCCACCACAAGACCACAAGCTAAAAGGCAAGGACAAGCTTCAAGAAGAGATTGATTCATTTGAAGAAGCTCTTCAAGCCTTGGTCAAGTGGGTTCCCAAGACTTCATCAAGTGCTACTACAACTCCAAGGATTCCCATCAAGTTGATGTGGGTCCAAAAGAAGAAGAACTAGAGAGTTCTTGAGGGTGACTCCGCCAACAAACTTCACTCATATTCATCATGGCAAGAACTTGTGCAACCAACTTCCACATTTTGCACTTGTTCATGGAGTCACAAACCCTCTTGTTGGTAAGGCAAGGGACAAGGTACTCAATGCATTCATGGACATCATATATGTGTATTTCACTCTATGTCTATGGATATCCTTGTATGTTCCTTGTGTGGGACTAACCCATGTAGGTATTGAAAGCACAAAACTCCAAAGGAATGCTCCCAACTCTTGATGGTCTACATCAACATTGAGCATCCACATATTCAACATCTACATGAAGTCATCATCGAGAAAACCCAAGGTTAGTTCATCCCTCCTTGGGGGGATATCACATCTAGGGGGAGCTTTGCTCTAAACAATTGAGCTAAAGCAACTCTAATGGTGTGAACACATCAATCATTTATGTAAAAGTGGCAACCCCACTTGTGCTTAAACGATGAGTATGACCTATGATCAAATGTTCTCATTTGGCTGCTAAGTCAATATACTCATATATAGATGACCTAGTCATCGCCATTGCTTGATAGATGCTAGAATTGGTTGTGCATGTTTGACACATATTTAATTTGCTATCTTATTGTGTGAGCATGTTGGTTTGCATGTTTTCATCATTCGAGGACATCCATTTGTTGTTTTGATTGTCTTCGTTTTTCTGGCCATGTGGATGTACAAGAATGCCTAAGTACCTTCTCTAGCTATCTATGCTTTCTTGTCTCAAATTCTATTCTTGCTACACAAAAAAATTGAACAAGTCATTTTCGGACCCTCCGGGTGAGGAGCACTCGGAGCCACCGATCTGAAAGGGATGAACCTCCAAAACCTTCTATATGATTTCGGGTGAACCAATTCACTCAATCTCGGTCCAACCGAAATCATTTAGATTGATCTAGGTTTCCCATCTCGGTGCCACCGAGTTGAACTACTTCGGCGCCACCGATGTGCTAATCTGCTTGCAGTTACACATATCGGTGCCACCGAGTTGTCCAACTCGGAGCCACCGACAATGTACGGGTATATATATCTCGCGGGCTCGAACGGTTGAAATTTCTCGACTCTTTCGCTCCCGCACCCCGTTGCTGCCGTCGCCCAGGTCTCCGGATCGTCGCCTTCATCTCCAGCGCACCTTCGCCGCCGGATTCCACCGCCGTCAATGGCAATCTGCTCCGCCGTTGCCGCCGTAGAGGATCTCCACCGAGTT
Source organism: Elymus sibiricus (assembly GCA_039707655.1). Classification (NCBI taxonomy): domain Eukaryota; kingdom Viridiplantae; phylum Streptophyta; class Magnoliopsida; order Poales; family Poaceae; genus Elymus; species Elymus sibiricus. Next base: position 124,141,153 of record CM077670.1, read on the forward strand.
AGGGTGAGATTCGACCCCATTCGTGCTCCAATTTCTGATTCAAAGCGCGATTGGTTTGCCATGATTCTTGCCACGGATTGAGAACTCCGATTGCACTGCAAAGTCCATAGATTAGATTTGAGTAAAAATTTTAGGTTTAAGTTTCCGCCGAATGCATCTCGGACCGACCGATTAGAAATTTTCGGCTTCACCGATTTGGCCCCAGGCCATAGCCCTAGTACGTCTCGGTGCCACCGAGTTATATGAATTGGTGAGACCGAAAGTAAAATCTCTGTGAAACCCTAGCATCTCGGAGTCACCGAACCCCATCTCGGTCTGACCGAAATGGTGTGTAAAGTTTCTGTTGAGTGCTTCGGTATCACCGAGATGATCAACTCGGTCCATCCGAAATGCCTTCTGTGAAAACTTGAGACTAAGATTTGAACTCATTTTTTATGAAAACTTCTACTTTTTGTGATGACTCATCTACTCTGCCCATACCCATCTATTCACAGGGTCAGCTTTGCAAGATGTCTGATGCCAGCGATAGCCAAAACATGTCAGAGCAGCACACAGATCTCAGCGCAGGCTCTAGCCCTGCAAAAAGTTTCTATGAGGGAGAGAGAAGCTCTCCAGATCTTCCTAAGGCTGCAATGAGGACCAGGAAGAAAAGAACCTCAGACAGTGAGGATGAGGATTTTGTTGCTAGTGAAGCAGCAACAAAGAAAAAGAGAGTTGTGCTTGCAAAGGAATACAACACCAAACCATCTTCTGCCAAAGAGAGATCAGCTGTGAAGAAGGTTCCCAAGAAAACCATGACATTCACTCTTGAGGATCCAAGTGACACTGAAATAGCTGCAGGAGGAAAGAAGAAGAGAGCAAGGAAAACTACTGCTCAGGTTGTTGGCAAACCCTCCATGAGGACTGATGATGAGGAGGAGGAACCTACTGCTGATGCACCTCCTGCCAAGACACAAAAGCTTATGTCAGATGCTATCAGGACTGCTGGCCCCAAGTCCAAGCCAAAGGTGTCAGCACCAAACAGATCGACAAGAAACATTCCAGCAACTGAGAAGAACAAGGCCCCAGTGCCTGAAGCTAATGTTGATGAGGAGCCACTAGTGCTCAGGAAGTTGAAACCCAAGATTCCAGACCATGATGATGCACACCCAGTAGCAGAGAATATGATGCTAAGGAAGGACAAAGGACTGCGTCAGTGGAGACTGTCAGATCCCTATGCCGCCAGGAGGAGAACGGCTGTTGATTGCCGCTTCCAGACAAGAGAACATCAAGACTTCTATGAAACAGTTCTGCTTGATAAGAATCCAATTGTCAACGACATGAGATGGGTGGATTGGAAGTACATTGATGCCAATGAGGATTATTTCCCCCATGTTCATGAGAGTTTCCGGATTGCTGGTGTTGATGATTTTGTTGGACAGAAGTTGACAAAGTGGAATGATGAGATGATCATGCAGTTCTACTCCACAGCTCACTTCTATCCTGATGGCAGGATTGTGTGGATGACAGAGGGTATCAGGTACTAGTCGACCATCTCTGAGTGGGCTACTCTTCTTGGTGCTCCAGAAGAAGAAGATGATGATGTTGATATCTATGCCAAGCTCAAGATGGACCACAACTCCATGGCCAACATGTACACAGTAATACCACAGAAGGACATCGAGACACATAAGCTAGGATCAGTGAAGCACCTGCTTCCAGGTTTGGCCACCACAAACACCATCTTGCGGTACACCTTGTTCCCAAGTCAGGAGATGATAAGATGATTCGTGGTCACTCCATCAACCTGCTGCACCTCTTTGACACACCTCAGAAATTCAACGTGATGAGCTTAATCGTAGAGACAATCAAGAGGACTGCAGCTGATCAGAAGAGATCTTGCGAATATGCTCCACACATCCAGATGCTTATCAATTCCAAGGTTGGAACGAGCACTTATCTCCTTGATCGTGAGCATCTCCCACTGCGTCCAGAGTTTGAGGACAATGTCATAGTGATGGATCCTTTGCATCCCACCTCTGCTCAAGCCCAACAGAAGATTCGAGAAGCTGCAGAAGCAAAAGCTGCCAAGGAGGCATCTGCTCCAAATGCACCTATTGCCAACCTCAAGACTCCAAAGGACCAAATGACTTATTTGCTTGAAGCCACCCTGAGGATTGAGCGAAGTCTGGCCAACCTCACCCAGAACCAGGCTAGCTTAGAGCAGATAGTCGAGACGAAGATTCATGATCTAGATGTTAAGATCACTGAGGTCCAGACTATAGTGGAGAAGCTAAAGGACGACGTTGATGCTGCCAGGACAGCTGCTTCAGATGATAGTGGAGATGACAGACCCACTACGGAGAGATTTCAGATAGTGCCCAGGGCAGCCAGGTCTGCTGCAGTACCAGTTGTGGATCTGAGGACCACAGTCTCTGCACCTGCTGCTGCTACAGTGCCACCTCCGGTCTCCACTCCACCAGCCCAGCAGACATCAGCCGAAGCCTTCACGGATGCTCTTCTCTCAACGCCATCTACGCACACCGGAGCTGCCAGCAGGAGATCGCCTTCAGGAGCTTCCGAGGATCGTGCCTAGAGTGCCATATTAGTCCTATACCTATTCAATCTTTTTGGTACTTGTTGCCAAAGGGGGGGAATTTGTATAGATCTTAGCTTCGAGAGAGAGAGAGTTCTTGCTTTGATTTGCCCGTTGAATTTTTCTCGAGTTCTTTTGCTACAATTTGCTTTATGGTACTTTGTTTCGTTATGTGTGCTTGATACTATGTCTGTGAGCACTTTGTGAGCTACTACTTTATGTGATTGATCATCCTATGCTCTATGTGATGCTTATGCTTATCATTATCCTGTATGATCATTCACTTGTGTTGGTGATGCGTGCCTACTATTCCACTCATATCATTTTGCGCGCTCCACCAAGTTGTATGTGACATGGAAGAGTGACCCATGAGCCTAATCGATTGTGCATTTGCATTCAAACGCAAATCTTTAAATAATGCACAAATTTAGGGGGAGCTCTTGCTTATCACATACTTCTCAAAGCGATGATGTATTTCATTCATTTAATCATTTGTCGAAGCTTTGATCTATATGTTGTCATCAATTACCAAAAAGGGGGAGATTGAAAGCACATTTGCTCCCTTGGTGGTTTTGGTAATTCATAACAACATATATCTCATTGAACTAATGTCCATTCAAGTTAGAGATTTTAGGACGTTCAATGATTGGCATGGCAAGGACTAGAGATGTGGACCCCTCAAAATGCTAAGGATAAGGATTGGCAAAAGATCAAGACTCTACATTTTTGGTTTAGTGATCGAAGATCACAATGAGTCCATAGGAAAGCCAATACTATTAAAAGGGGATGAGGTGTTGCTTAATGGTCTTTTTGCTCAAGTGCTTAGTGACAGTACTCCTAAACCCTCAACCACTTTCTCCATCCAAATATGTCCAAAACCTACATTCCAACTCGGCCCCACCGAAATTTCCTATCCGGAGCCACCGAGTTCATCTGGACTTAGCCCCTGCCAAAACCCTAACAAATCGGATCCACCGATATGGATCTCGGTCTCACCGAGATGGCCTTGCCAACTTTCTGTAATCATTTGCACTTACTTCGGTCTCACCGAGTTTTGCAAATTGGTCTCACCGAGATGGCTTGCCAAGTCTCTATTGCCTTATTGCTTCACTTCGGTCCTACCGAGTTGATGCAATCGGTGCCACCGAGATGAGGTTTGCCCTAGCCATTGCACTTCGGTCCATCCGAGTTGTTCCAGTCGGTCCCACCGAGATTCCTAACGTTCATATCTTTTACATAGTTCGGTGCCACCGAGTCTTCTGAATCGGTGCCACCGAGTTGGGTCAAAAGTGTGTAACGGTTGGATTTTGTGTGGAGGCTATATATACCCCTCCACCACTTCCTTCTCAGTAAGGAGAGCCATCAAAACGTGCCTACACTTCCACCATACATTTTCTGAGAGAGAACCACCTACTCATGTGTTGAGATCAAGACATTCCATTCCTACCATTTGAACCTTGATTTCTAGCCTTTCCCAAGTTGCTTTCCACTCAAATCCTTCTTCCACCATAGCCAAATCTGTGAGGAGTTGTTTGAGTGTTGGGAAGACTATCATTTGAAGCACAAGAGCAAGGAGTTCATCAACAACACACCGTCTATTACCTTTTGGAGAGTGGTGTCTCCTAGATTGGTTAGGTGTCACTTGGGAGCCTCCGACATGATGTGGAGTTGAACCAAGGAGTTTGTAAGGGCAAGGAGATCGCCTACTTCGTGAAGATCTACCCGAGTGAGGCTAAGTTGTCTAATCACCCCCCCCCCTCTAGAATGTCTAATCACCCCCCCCTCTAGACATACTTTCGATCCTACAATTTCCCAATCTTCAGAGTTACATTTAATTCTTTCTAGAAGATCCCATCTGGATTCAATAGTTCTCTTCATAAAGGAACCAGTAGAAGAAGTATCGAGCATGGATCGATCATTATGAGAAAGCCGAGAGTAAAAGCTTTGAAGAATTATTTCTCTTGAGAGCTCATGATTGGGGCATGTGTGCAACATATACTTAAGCCTCCCCCAAGATTGAGCGGTACTTTCTCCTTCACGAGGCCAAAAATTATATATATAATTTCGATCACGATGAACCAAATGCATAGGATAAAATTTCTGGTGGAATTCCAGCTTCAACCGGTTCCAGTCCCATGTTTCAGTATCATCACATAGCCTATACCATGTCAATGCCTTTCCCTCCAAAGATAAAGGGAATACTTTCTTCTTAACTCCATCTCCGGATAAACCTGCAAGCTTAAACAATCCACAAATTTCATCCACATAGATCAAGTGCATATCGGGATGTACCGTTCCATCTCCTGCATAAGGATTAGCTAGCAGTTTCTCTATCATACCCGAAGGAATTTCATAATAAATATTTTTAGTAGGTTCAATAGGTTGAGGAGCAACTCTTATTGCTTCCGGTCAAGGTGAAGATACCCCGAACAAGCCCCTCAAAGGATTACTTTCCATAGTGACAAGTGACAATAAATTTCAGCATGTAATATAAATGTTTCCTTACCAAATTGCACTCACCAAAGGCGCTTCACTCCCCGGCAACGACACCAGAAAAGAGTCTTGATGACCCACATGTATAGGGGATCAATATTAGTCCTTTTGATAAGTAAGAGTGTCGAACCCAACGAGTAGCAGAAGGAAATGACAAGCGGTTTTCAGCAAGGTATTCTCTGCAAGTACTGAAAGTAGCGGTAACAGATAGTTTTGATAGCAAGATAATTCGTAACAAGTAACAAGTAGTAACGGTAACAAAAAGTGCAGCAAGGTGCCCCAATCCTTTTTGTAGCAAAGGACAAGCCGGAACGAACTCGTATAATAAGCAAAGCGTTCTCGAGGACACATGGGAATTTCATCTAGTCACTTTCATCATGTTTGTTTGATTCCCGTTCGCTACTTTGATAATTTGATATTTGGGTGGACCGGTGCTTGGGTGCTGTTCTTACTTGAACAAACCTCCCACTTATGATTACCCCCTCTCACAAGCGTCCGCAACTACGAAAGAAGAATTAAGATAACTCTAACCATAGCATGAAACATATGGATCCAAATCAACCCTTTACGGAATAGCGCATAAACTAGGGTTTAAGCTTCTGTCACTCTAGCAACCCATCATCTAATTACTACTCCACAATGCCTTCCCTTAGGCCCAAAGATGGTGAAGTGTCATGTAGTCGATGTTCACACGACACCACTAAAGGAAGCAACAACATACAGATCATCAAAATATCAAACGAATACCAAATTCACATGATTACTTATGACAAGACTTCTCCCATGTCCTCAAGAACAAAAGTAACTACTCACAAATCATATTCATGTTCAAGATCAGAGGGGTATTGAATAGCATTAAGGATCTGAACATATAATCTTCCACCAAATAAACCAACTAGCATCAACTACAAGATGTAATCAACACTACTAGCAACCCACACGTACCAATCTGAGGTTTTGAGACAAAGATTGAATACAAGAGATGAACTAGGGTTTGAGATGAGATGGTGCTGGTGAAGATGTTGATGAAGATTGGTCCTCCCATGATGAGAGGATCATTGGTGATGTCGATGGCTTCGATTTCTCCCTCCCGGAAGGAAGTATCCCCGGCAGAATCGCTCCGCCGGAGAGCAAAAGTGCTCCTGCCCAGGTTCCGCCTCGAGACGGCGGCGCTTCATGCCAAAAGTCTTCTCTTCATTTTTTCTAGGGCAAATGGCTTCATATAGCAGAAGGAGGGGGCCAGACGCTAGTCAGGGGCCCCACAAGGTATCAGGGCGTGCCTAGGGGGGCCGCGCCCTGTTGCCTTGTGGGCAACTGGTGGGTCCCCTCTGGTATTTCTTTTCTCTAGTATTTTTTATATGTTCAATAAAAAATCTTCGTGAAATTTCAGGTCAATTGGAGCTCTGTAGAATAGGTATCTCTGATGTGGCTATTTCAGGTCCAGAATTCCAGCTGCCGGCATTCTCCCTCTTCATGTAAATCTTGCAAAATAAGAGAGAAAAGGCATAAGAATTGTACCATAAAGTGAAATAATGATTAAAAACATAATAACTATTCATAGGAAATGATGATGCAAATTGGACGTATCAGTGTGCATTGGGTATTCAAACATCACACAAACACCGGCCTCTTTGGGCCACATGCAGACGGTGGTTTGTCCTATAGGACACTCACTCGCGTGCAACGCTTCCCTCCGTGGGCCCGCGAGGTCATCATCCATCACTTTGACCCAACGAGAGAGGTTAATTTGACGACCAAGGAGGATTCTTTTTGGGTTGTGTTACGGTAGGAGTATATAGTACGCGTCGAAGAGGGGGGGGGGACCAGCATATATACTACGCGTCATGAACCTCGCTTCGTGTGGGGACTTTACGATTTCCGAGGCAGGTGCCACATCAAAGTTGTGCATTAGGTATTCAAACATCACAACCACACACCTCCATACATATGTTTGGGCCACATGCAAGCGATGGCGGTGTCCTCTGGCACTCACTCACGCGGTTATCGGCGATGCTTCCATCTACGGGCCCGCTTGGTCCGTCACTTTGACCGACAGCGAGAGAGGTTAATTTGACTTAGGAGGGGATTAATTTTTGGTTTGTCTTATGGTATAGGTCATGCTGTGATATTACATAATATACTTTGAGCGCATGTGTACGCATGAATCCCTTCCACCGGATCGAAGTGGGGGGGGGGGGGAGCATATACACGACACGTCATGAACCTCACTCTGTGTGGGGACTGTGCGATTTTCGACGCATGTGCCACATCAATGGTGTGCATTGGGTATTCAAACATATGCATGCATCATGCACCTCCATACATATGTTTGGCACACATGCATGCAGTGGTTGTCTTCGGACACTCTCCCCTCGCTTGGTTATCGGTGGCAAGCCTATATATTCGTGGGCCCGCGTGGACGTCCATCACTTCGACCGACAACGAGAGAGGTTTACCAGGGTGGATTCTTCTTCTTTGGTTCATGTTACCATATAGTAGGTTGATAACCCACAAGTATAGGGGATCGCAACAGTTTTCGAGGTTGAGTATTCAACACAAATTTATTGATTCGACACAAGGGGGGCCAAAGAATATTTGCAAGTATTAGCAGTTGAGTTGTCAATTCAACCACACCTGAGACTAAATATCTGCAGCAGAGTGATCAGTAGCACAGTAGTATGATAGTTTGATAGCAGTAGAAATAATAGTAACGGTAATAGTAGCAGTAACAGCAATAGCAATTGCGATAGCAGTAGCAACAGTCGTAACTTAGCAAGAACAATATGTGAAAAACTCGTAGGCATTGGATCGGTGATATTGTTGGATAACATTCATCATGTAACAGTCATAACCTAGGGTGACACAGAACTAGCTCCAATTCATCAATGTAACGTAGGCATGTATTCCGTATATAGTCATACGTGCTTGCGATAAGAACTTGCATGACATCTTTTGTCCTACCCTCCCGTGGCAGCGGGGTCCATAAGGAAACTAAGGGATATTAAGGCCTCCTTTTAATAGAGAATCGGAACAAAGCATTAGCACTTAGTGAATACATGAACTCCTCAAACTACGACAATCACCGGAAAGAATCCCAATTATTGTCACCTTGGGTTATGCGGATCATAACACGTAGCAGGTGCATATAACTTGCAAGATCGGATCAAGAACACAAATATATTCATGAAAACATAAATGGTTCAGATCTGGAATCATGGCACTCGGGCCCTAGTGACAAGCATTAAGCATAGCAAAGTCATAGCAACATCAATCTCAAAACATAGTGGATACTAGGGATCAAGCCCTAATAAAACTAACTCGATTACATGATAAATCTCATCCAACTCATCACCGTCCAGCAAGCCTACAAAGGAATTACTCACTCCCGGCGGTGAGCATCATGAAATTGGTGATGAAGGATGGTTGATGATGACGATGCCGGAAGATCCCCCTCTCCGGAGCCCCAAACGGACTCTAGATCTGGCCTCCCGATGAAGAACAGGAGGTGGCGGCGGCTCCGTATCGTGAAACGCAATAAAACTTCCTCTCTTATTTTTTTCTTCGGGAAACTGAATTTATAGCGTTGGAATTAGGTCAGACGGAGCCACGTGGGCCCCACGAGGTACCAGGGCGCACCTGGGGGGGTGGCGCACCCTGGTGCCTCGTGGGCACTGGGTGGCCCCCCCTTCTGTTGATTCTTGCGCCAATAATTTTTATATATTCCATAAAAATTGTCCAAAAAGTTTCATCCAAATCCAAGAACTTTGATTTTCTGCACAAAAACAACACCATGGCAATTCTGCTGAAAACAGCGTCAGTCCGGGTTAGTTCCATTCAAATCATGCAAATTAGGGGCCAAAACAAGAGCAAAAGCGTTTAGAAAAGTAGATACGACAGAGATGTATCAACTCCCCCAAGCTTAACTCATTGCTTGTCCTGAAGCAATTCAGTTGACAAACTGAAAGTGATAAAGGAAAACTTTTACAAACTCTTTTGTTCTTGTATCTATATATATGCTTAAGTAGCACCCAAGTTTTCAGCAAAGATTATAACTAACCATGCAAATGATAACTCTTAGAAATTATATTCACTCATATCAATGGAATAATCAACTAGCGAGCAATAATAAGATATCTCAAATGCCAACACTTTGTCAAAACAATTATGATATAATATGACAACATGGTATCTCACTAGCCCTTTCTGAGACCGCAAAACATAAATGCAGAGCACCTCCAAAGTTCAAGCAGCGACTAAACATTGTAATTCATGGTAGAAGAGATCCAATCATGATGCACACAACATTAACTACTCACAATGCATGAGAATGACAATAGTGCTCTCAGGACTGGTGCTTGTTTGAGAAGGTGATGACTCAACAATCAAAGTAAAATAACATAAAAGTAAATAGATAGGCCCTTCGCAGAGGGAAGCATGGATTTGCAGAGGTGCCAGAGCTCGAAGCTTAAATCAGGGATAGATATAATTTTGGGAGGTATGCCTTTCCTGTCAACGTCACGACCGAGAGTTTTCAATATCTTCCATGCTAAACACATTAGCGGCGGTTCCCAAATAGTAAAGTAAAGTTTACTCCCCCTCCACCAACAATCACAAGCCATGGCTAGCCGAATCCTTGGGTGCCCTCCATACCAACAACTTTCCGGGGGAGTTTGTTTTATTATTTTACAATTTTAATAGTGGAACTGGGCACCGATTACCAGCCCCTCTCGTGCAAGGACAACTGAATCAACACTCATCATGAGAATAACCCGCTTAGCATGGAAGATACTGACCGCCCCCTGTCGCTCCATGAGCGGTACGGGCACACAGATGTTCATTTGAATGTTTAGAGGTGGCACATGCAAATTTACTTAGAACGGCAGAGTAATACCGCATATAGGTAGATATAGTGGACTCATCTGGAATAACTTTGGTTTAAGGATTTTGATGCACAAGCAGCATTCCCGCTTAGTACAGGTGAAGGCTAGCAAATAGGTTGAGAAGCGACCAGCTAGAGAGCGAAAACGGTCATAATCATGCATTATGAATAATCAACATTGAATACTAGCATGAGTAGGATATAAACACCATGAATATAAATATCGTGAAGGCTATGTTGGTGTTGAATCAACTACATGTGTGAACATGTGCCAAGTCAAGCCACTTGAAACATTCAGAGGAGGATACCATATCATCATACTACATCACAATCATTTTAATGCATGTTGACACTCAAGATAAATCATTATCCACTCCTAGCTACTTAAGCATGGCATGAGCAACTACAATCTCTAATTGTCATCATAAACATGTTTAATCATAATATGCTGAATCATGGATACTGAGTTAAACATATTTACAAAAACAAAGAACAAGTTGAGTTCATACCCGCTTTTCCTTGCCACAGTCACTTCATCAAATCATCGTCATTATAGCCTTTCACTTGCACGACCGAATGATATGAAAATGAAAATAGTGCAAGTGTGCCGTGGACTAAGCTAGAATCTGCAAGCATTTTATTCAAAGGAGAAGACAAGGTAAAATGGGCTCTTTGTTAGATCAACAAAAATGCATATGAGAGCCACTCAACATTTTCATCGTGGTCTTCTCCTTACAATGACTCAACAAAAGAAAAGAATTTCAGAGAAACACATTGAAATATTTTTGGAGTTTTTAGTTTTTCTAAAGAAAACGAAATAAATAGGAAAATGAAAAACGAGAAAACTATTTACACGGGAAAGCTCCCAACAAGTAAAAGAAGAAACGGGAAATCTTTTTGGGTTTTCTTTTACTACTACGAAACTACAACTAATTAAACTAGAAATAAAAACCAAAAAGAAGTGAGAAATGTTTTTGGATTTTCTCAAGTTTTTCGAACACACTAGAAGAAAACGAGAAAATAAAACTAGCATGGATTATACAATGAAAAAGTATGAACACCGACAACTGGAATGAAATGTATGAGCATGAATATAATGTTGGTGAGAGATACGTACTCCCCCAAGCTTAGGCTTTTGCCTAGCTTGGTCTACGGCCATCCGTAGTAGCCATCCGGTCCCATGTGAAAGTCCTGAGGCGGCGGCACCCGAGCGTCCCAATCCTGGGCCTTCTCCTCTGCCGCTGCCAACGCATTCCGGTAAGCAACAATGTCCGGTGGCATCACGGTATATCCGTTCCTGGCATGAGAATCAAACAAAGCAGGTGCAGGCAACGGAATAATATCACGAGTATCCTCACTAAAAACCAAGTTATAACAAATGTTGTGAGGAGGTTCAGGAGCAACAATAAAGTGGTGGTCCCTCATGGACTGGTGATCTAAGTAAACTCTGGGCAACAAATAATCATGAGGGCGTATGTTAACATTAAAACGTCTCGCTAAAAGAGTAGCATAAATACCGCCATGAATTTTTCCCTAGTCCTATTAGTGTGCAGGCGGCGTGCAACAATAGCTCCAAGGCTATAAGTGTTATCATTATGTAGTGCGCGGCGTAAAATGGCAAAGTCAGGTGCAGCTAGCGCACTACCTTGCTCCCTAGCAATCAAGCATTTCCCTAAGAATAAAGCGAAGTAATGAATAGAGGGAAATTGCAAGCTAGTGGCTCGGGCTTTCGACACGCCCCTTTCCTCTCCCACGGTCAAAGTGCGAAGGAAACCCTCAAACTCCTCCGGTCGATGCTCTCTAATTTCCCATCAAAGGGGATCAAACATATCTCACAAAATTCAGCCAGAGGTATCTGATAATGTTCAGCATATAAATCAAAGCGCACCTCAGGGCGTTCGAGCCTACTCAGAAAATGAAAATTTTGCACAAAGGAATTTGTAAGGATGTGGTGCTGGTCACACTCATCTGCGAGGAAGTCGGTCAGTCCGGCATTTGCAATGAATTGCTCAAACTCTTGCTAGAATCCGGCTTCGATCATGAAGGCATTGTGCGGCCATTCGCACGGCCGGACCTCCATCCTACGCGGAATGTTGAGGTCATTGTCCGAGGACTCCCTTGGCGTTCCGCTTTGAGGAACTCCTTCGGAAGATATTCATTTTTCTAAGAACAATTTCTGAAAAAATTTGGGCCACAACATGATATCAATAAAACTTCACAAGATTGATAGCAACTACTCATATGGATGTCTAGAGGCTATATCAAGCATTCAAACTACTTGGAACTCAAAGAATTCAACATGCAAGCTCATTTTCAGTAGCACCAAGAGCAGTTAATCATGCAAAATATAATCCACTATATCAAAAACTAATTGGAGCAATGGAGGAGTTACATACCAAGGAGCAATCTCCCAAAACAGTTTCGGAAACGGAGCTCCGAGCAAAGAGATCGAAAATTTCAGTTTTGTGAGCAAGAACACAAGAGAGAGAGAGAGCTACCAGGAATTTTTGCTAGACGTAAGAGATGAAGTGAGCTGAAGGGATAAGTGAGGGGGTCCCTGTGCGGCCCACGAGGTACCTGGGCGCGCCAGAGGGGGGTGGCGCGCGTTGGTGCCTCGTGGGCACCTGGGGCACCCCCTGGTATTTTTCTAGTGCCAAAAATTATTAAATATTAAATAAAAATTCATATCAAAATTTTATTGCATTCTGAGCACTTTTATTTTTGGGCACTTTTTTTACTGCACGGATAATTTAGAAAACAAGATAATCATGGCATTTTATTGCATTTAACTAAAAATAATAGAAAACAAAAAGTGGGTACAGAAGGTTGTGCTTACTAAATTCATCAACCCCATGCCCCTCAAAAAGAATCCATTAATAAGGTTGATCAAGTCTTATTAACAAACCATTTCCGAGTAACATGAAACCGAAGAATCTTCGTAAAACACTAGGTTACCTCAACGGGGATATGCATCTCCCCGATAATAAGAGTTTCATATTTCCTTTTAACAGTAGGAAGAGGGAGTTGAAAACTTCCAATAGTAATTGTCGGAGTCTTTTCAATAATATGAATACCATTTAGTTGAAATTGTTTCTTCGGAAAGTGCACCGTATGTTCATTACCATTGATATAAAAAAGTGACCTTGCTTTTATTGCAATCAATAACAGCCCCTGCAGTATTCAAAAAGGGTCTACCGAGGATAATCGACATGTTGTCATCCTCGGGCATATCAAGTATAACAAAGTCTGTTAGGATAGTAATATTTGCAACTACAACGGGCACATCCTCACAAACACCGATAGGTATGGCAGTTGATTTGTCAGCCATTTGCAATGATATTTCAGTGGGAGTGAGTTTATTCAAATCAAGTCTTTTATATAAAGAGAAAGGCATAACACTAACACCGGCTCCTAAATCACACAAGGCAGTTTTGACATAATTTCTTTTAATGGAGCATGGTATAGTTGGTATTCCTAGATCTCCTAGTTTCTTAGGTACTCCATCCTTAAAAGAATAATTTGCAAGCATGGTGGAAATTTCAGCCTCAGGTATCTTTCTTTTATTTGTGACAATGTCTTTCATATATTTAGCATAAGGAGGCATCTTTATAATACCAGTCAAATGAGTGCGCAAAAAGACTGGCCTAAGCATCTCAGCAAAGCGTTCAAATTCTTCCTCATCCTTTTTCTTAGATGGTTTAGGAGGAAAGGGCATGGGTTTTTGAACCCATGGTTCTCTTTCTTTACCATGTTTTCTAGCAACGAAGTCCCTTTTATCATAACGTTTATTTTTAGAAGGTGGGTTATCAAGATCAATAGCAGGTTCTATTTCAACATCATTATTAGGTTCTTTATCATTATCTGGTTGGGTATCCACATGAGCATCATCATTATTATTATCATTGGGTGGTTGTTCATTACCAGATTGTGTTTCAGCATCAGAAATAGAAACATCATTACTATCCTCCGAGGGTTTTTCTACCTCGGGTTCACTAGAAGTATGCAAAGTCCTATCATTTATCTTTTTCTTTTTCTTTTTAGATGGACAAGGTGCATCAACATTAATTCTTTGAGAGTCTTGTTCAATTCTTTTTGGGTGACCTTCAGGATAAAGTGGCTCCTGAGTCATTCTACCTCCTCTAGTCATTACTCCAACATCATGATCATTCATATTGTTATTCATTTCATTGAGCAATTCACTTTGAGATTTAGCATCTTGTTCTAATTGGGTTTGAACTATAGATGCATGTTTACTTACACCTTTAACATCATTAGCAATTTTAAATAACAAGTCAGTCAAGCGATCAATCATGTAGGCATTTCGTTTTAATTGTTTCATAACATTTGCATTGAAATGATCTTGCTTAATAATATAATTGTCGAATTCATACAAGCATTGACTAGGAGGTTTGTTATAAGGAATATCACCTTCATCAAATTTTATAAGAGAATTTACCTCTACTACCTGTGGCGGTTTGTCAAGACCATGTATTTCTTCAATAGATGGCAAATTTTTAACATCTTCAGCTTTAATACCTTTTTCCTTCTGGCATTTCTTTGCTTCTTGCATATCTTCAGGACTGAGATATAAAATACCCCTCTTCTTCGGAGTGGGTTTAGGCGGTGGTTCAGGAAGTGTCCAATCATTATCATTCTTTAATATATTATTCAATAATTCCTCAGCTTGTTCAATAGTCCTTTCCTGGAAAACACAACTCGCACAACTATCTAGGTAGTCCCTAGAAGCATCGGTTAGTCCATTATAGAAGATATCAAGTATTTCATTTTTCTTAAGAGGATGATCAGGCAAAGCATTAAGTAATTGAAGAAGCCTCCCCCAAGCTTGAGGGAGATTCTCTTCTTCAATTTGCACAAAGTTAAATATTTCCTGTAAGGCAGCTTGTTTCTTATGAGCAGGAAAATATTTTTCAGAGAAGTAATAAATCATATCCTGGGGGCTACGCACACATCCAGGAGCAAGAGTATTATACCATTCCTTAGCATCACCCTTTAATGAAAAAGGAAACAATTTAAGAATATAGTAATAGCGAATTTTTTCCTCATGAGCAAATAGGGTGGCTATATCATTTAATTTAGTAAGATGTGCCACAACGGTTTCAGTTTCGTGGCCATGGAAAGGATCAGATTCAACCAAGGTAATTAACCTAGGATCAACAGAGAATTCATAATCCTTATCAGTAATAAATATGGGAGAGGGAGCAAACTTAGGATCACATTTCATTTTCTCCCGCATAGATTTTTCTTTCATTTCAGCAAGCAGGTTTATAACTTCATGTCTATCATTACAAGCAAGGATGGCTCTAGCTGTCTCCTTATCAAAGCATTGTTCATCAGGTGTTTCAATTCTAGTAGGAGAGCTAGGCATAATAGGTGAATCACAATTTTCAAGAGTTTCAGCATTTTTAGTTTCTTTAACTTTAGCAATTTGTTCAGCAAGAAATTCACCAAGTGGCACAGCATTATCAAGCATAGTACTAGCATCATCATGAGTATCATTCATAGCAGAAGTGGTGTCATCAATAACTTGCGACATATCAGAATTAATAGCATCTGGTGGTGTTGCAAGTTTGCTCAAAACAGAAGGTGAATCAAGTGCAGAGCTAGATGGCAGTTCCTTACCTCCCCTCGTCTTAGAGGGAACGATCTTGGTCTTAGCGTCTTTCAGATTCTTCATAGTGATCAACAGATATAAATCCCAAGTGACTTAGCAAATAAAGCTATGCTCCCCGGCAACGGCGCCAGAAAAAGGTCTTGATAACCCACAAGTATAGGGGATCGCAACAGTTTTCGAGGTTGAGTATTCAACACAAATTTATTGATTCGACACAAGGGGGGCCAAAGAATATTTGCAAGTATTAGCAGTTGAGTTGTCAATTCAACCACACCTGAGACTAAATATCTGCAGCAGAGTGATCAGTAGCACAGTAGTATGATAGTTTGATAGCAGTAGAAATAATAGTAACGGTAATAGTAGCAGTAACAGCAATAGCAATTGCGATAGCAGTAGCAACAGTAGTAACTTAGCAAGAACAATATGTGAAAAACTCGTAGGCATTGGATCAGTGATATTGTTGGATAACATTCATCATGTAACAATCATAACCTTGGGCGACACAGAACTAGCTCCAATTCATCAATGTAATGTAGGCATGTATTCCGTATATAGTCATACGTGCTTGCGATAAGAACTTGCATGACATCTTTTGTCCTACCCTCCCGTGGCAGCGGGGTCCATAAGGAAACTAAGGGATATTAAGGCCTCCTTTTAATAGAGAACCGGAACAAAGCATTAGCACTTAGTGAATACATGAACTCCTCAAACTACGGCAATCACCGGAAAGAATCCCAATTATTGTCACCTTGGGGTATGCGGATCATAACACGTAGCAGGTGCATATAACTTGCAAGATCGGATCAAGAACACAAATATATTCATGAAAACATAAAGGGTTCAGATCTGGAATCATGGCACTCGGGCCCTAGTGACAAGCATTAAGCATAGCAAAGTCATAGCAACATCAATCTCAGAACATAGTGGATACTAGGGATCAAGCCCTAACAAAACTAACTCGATTACATGATAAATCTCATCCAACTCATCATCGTCCAGCAAGCCTATGAAGGAATTACTCACTCCCGGCGGTGAGCATCATGAAATTGGTGATGAAGGATGGTTGATGATGACGATGCCGGAAGATCCCCCTCTCCGGAGTCCCAAACGGACTCCAGATCTGGCCTCCCGATGAAGAACATGAGGTGGCGGCGGCTCCGTATCGTGAAACGCAATAAAACTTCCTCTCTTATTTTTTTCTTTGGGAAACTGAATTTATAGAGTTGGAATTAGGTCGGACGGAGCCACGTGGGCCCCACGAGGTACCAGGGCGCGCCTGGGGGGGTGGCGCGCCCTGGTTCCTCGTGGGCACTGGGTAGCCCCCCTTCTGTTGATTCTTGCACCAATAATTTTTATATATTCCATAAAAATTCTCCAAAAAGTTTCATCCAAATCCAAGAACTTTGATTTTCTGCACAAAAACAACACCATGGCAATTCTGTTGAAAACAACGTCAGTCCGGGTTAGTTCCATTCAAATCATGCAAATTAGGGGCCAAAACAAGAGCAAAAGCATTTGGAAAAGTAGATACGACGGAGACGTATCATAGGTCGATCATGGTGAGATTCCAGACCTAAGTTTGAGCACATGCATACGCATGAATCCCTCTCACCGGCTCGAAGTGGGGTGACATACGTACATATATACTACGCGTCGTGAACCCTCACTCCGTGTGGGTACTTTCTGGTTCCAAAGCACGGTGCCACATCAAAGTTGTGCATTGGGTATTCAAACACCACACAACACTTCCATACATAAGTTTGGGCCACATGCACGCAGTGGTTGTCTTCGGGCACTCCCTCGCGTGGTTATCGTCGACAAGCTAGCCCATTTGTGGGGCCGCGTGGATGTCCATCACTTTGACCAACAACGAGAGAGGTTATACGACCAAGGTGTATTCTTCTTGGTCCGTGTTACAGTACGTCTTGGTGAGATGCCCTATCCCACCGACTCAAAGTGTGTGTGTGGGGGGGGGGCACTACTTCGCACTTCCTGAAACTCTGTGGGGTTGGGGATGTCCGGTTAATTTGCGAGGCACACATGTGCCACATCAAAATTGTGAATTGGGTATTTAAATATCACACCACACCCTTTTCATACATACATACATACATATATATATATATATATATATATATATATAGTTGGGCCACTCACAGGTGGTTCGTATGTGGTCTCACCCATCTCGCCCCACAAGCACACATTTGTGGGCCCGCACACGGTCCACCTTTGACTGGAAGCGAAAGGGGGGGGGGTTGACCATGATGGACTCCTATAGGTTTTGTGTTACGGTAGGGTGAGATGTCAGACCTAGCTATTTGGGGGCATGCGTTCATAGCTAGGATTCCCCTCCCGCCGACACGAAGTTGGGGGGGGGGTGGCGGACTAGCAATAATGTGCGCTTTGTGAGACATGTGCCACATCAAAGTTGTGCATTGGGTATTTGAACATCAAACCACCCTTTTCATACATATATTTGGTCAACATGCAAGTGTGTTCGTGTTCTGACCCTTTCCCGCATTTTTTTTGCCAAATTTATAAATAGCAGACGAGACTGATGCGATTGGGGACGTAACAGACATGGTTCCCTCAAACTACCCGTGTGCCAACCCCGTGCCCCTGTCACTCACATCAGCACAGTAGATTGGGGTCCACGAGGCTTCTCTCCTAATCTCAAAAATATCTACCTGCCTGGATGTTTTTTTGTTTGATAGCACACAATTACTATGTTTCGACCGTGTGCGATGTTCGTTGCTCCCGCTCTCGAAAATATCTACCCGCCTGGAGGGTTTTTCTGTTTGATAGCACACGATTATTATGTTTCGACCGTGTGCGATGTCTATTACTCCCGCTCTGCTTCAATCCCTTGATCCAAATTTTCAGTAGCCTCGGCATTTTACTCCCGCCCGCATCCCTCGCAATCTCAAAAATATCTGCTCGCCTGGAGGGTTTTTATGTTTGATAGCACACGATTATTATGTTTGGACCGTGTGCGATGTTTGTTACTCCCGCTCTGCTTCAATCCCTTGATCCAAATTTTCAGTAGCTCCGGCATTTTACAAATGCCTGCATCCCTCGCAATCTCAAAAATATCTGCTCGCCTGGAGGGTTTTTCTGTTTGATAGCACACGATTATTATGTTTGGACCGTGTGCAATGTTTGTTACTCCCGCTCTGCTTCAATCCCTGGATCCAAATTTTCAGTAGCCCCGTCATTTTACTCCCGCCTAGTAAAATTTTCAGTAGCCGCAGCATTTCCTCAAACACCACCTTGTCCCCCCTCCACACCCCCCCAAAACCTCTGCTCACACACACACACACCACCCATCCCTCGCTCGAAACCTAGCTAGGTCGCCGCCGCCGCGCCGCCTCCATCGTCAACCTCTGCCGGTCTGCCCGTGCAGGTTACCCCACCGATCTACATACCTTCATGGTCCTGAGTTTCTTAGATGACGCCTGCGAAACGCCCCCTTTCCCACAGATCCCCATCCCCCTCCCCCACTCCAGAGCATCGCAGCCTAAGCCCGGCTACGCTTCCCGGGGAGCTCGAGGAGCGAATGGCCCAAAAGAGGTTTATCGTGGCCTCTTCGCCCGACGTCGGCATGGTGGCCACCGAGGAAGCTGACGACGATGACTGGACGGAGGCTTTCAATCTGTGGGCTAGAGTATTCTGGTATGTCACGGACGCCGGCTACGACATCGAGGTCGTCGATAGCGACGGCTTGACGTGGGCTATGTTACAGGTTAAGTTGCCCACCCCCAACCCCTCGGGTTCAACCGTCGTCGATCTCATCGATGGCCCTGCCGCTGATCTCCTCTGGCTCGTTGTCAACAATTTGCCATCCTTCATCGCCATGGAGCCTCTTTTGTCATTTCTGAAGGACACGTTCTGCGACGCTGCCTTGGGATCCTCAGCTGCCAAGTCAGACCTCTTCGACGGTGACCACGAGGAGGGCACCCTCTCCGGCTCTTCCAAGGGGAAAGAGCCCATCTGCGACATCAGGGAGGGCACCCTACAGCCGCGCTCTTCCAAGGGGAAGGAGCCCATCTGCGACAACATGGAGCGCACCCAGAGTCCGTGCTCTTCCAATGGGAAGGAGCCCATCTATGACAAGTGAGGAAACCCATTATTTGTTTTGCCGTGCCTCTTCATAGGGGGAATCCCATGATTTCTTTTTGGTTGTTCGTAGTATGCCTTGTTTATTTCAGTTATTCACAAAGTGATGTTCTATATGTGCAACTATGAACTTTGCAGTTCAATTTCATCAATACCAGTTTCAACAATACCAATATGAATGACTATATTTGCTTGCTGTTAAGCCTATTGTAGCGACCATATGCCTCTTTTAATGCTTTTTGGTTGTTCGGTTGTTTGTAGTTAGCATATGTCCAGTTTCAATTGCTATCTTTGGTTGTTCGTAGTATGTCTTGTTTATTTCAGTATTCACAATGTGATGTTCTATATGTGCAAGTATGAACTGTGCAGTTAACACACCTTTCCACTTCTTGTTTTGCTTAACTAGAGTGCTTAAACCTGCACACTGAAGCTATCATTTGGAGATTATGTTGTCTACGATGGATATATTTGGTTGATGTTTAGCCTGTTGTGCTTAACATGCCTTTCGATGTACTTACACAGGACAATATTGGGAACGACTGCTGTTTTCCATCGAGGTTAGTTTCATCCCATGGCTTATATATACTCACTGTTCAGGATATAGGTAGCTGGTACCATATAGGCCGGGGGCTGATAAGGGATTAATCGGCGAATCGGACATTTAACTGAATATATCTATAACCCATTTATCGGTAGGTTAACTAGGGCCATATCTAATATATCTGAGGCTATATAGCAACATGCATTGTACTGAATGTCTAAATATGCAATCCTAGGCTAGATAGCAACAAGGAAGAGTGTTACCTTAATGTTCTGATGATGTCTAGATACACATAGAAGAGCAGCAACAACAACAACAACACAGCAGCAGTTAACTCCAGTTAATCGGCCGATATTTGTAACAATGTAATAAACTCCCTCCGCCCCATAATATAAGATGTTAATTCATCCAATATGTGAGTATATTGTATGTAATAAGATCTTATATAATGGGACGGAGGGACTGTTGTACTACATCATTGTGCAATTGCTGTTTAGCTTCTAATATTAACTTGGTGCTTTTAGGTACATATGTCATTGGTAAAGATCCGCGCTTCGACCCTTTTTGCGTATGTGGCAATGAGATATTCATGAACCAGCATCAAGTGAGGAAACTGATAAAGATTGTTAGTAAAATTGGTCAAAAGATGGCAATTAAACTATTTGTTTACACTTTATCCAAGACAACAGTGAACGGCAGGATGGTAAGTAAGAACTCTGCAGCCTTCTTTTTACTACCCATAATGAGTTGTGTTAGATGACAATGTCTGAATCTTTTTTCCTTTGCAGTGGTTCCCAAAGCAGTTTACTCAAGATTACCTCTCAAACTACATGATTGGTGGGCATGCAAAGGTTAATGTATTTCTACCAGAACACAATGACTATCTATATGTCCTCATGAAAACAGTGAAGGATGGGCGGTCGGCCATCACAAGGGGTTGGACTAGAGTCGTGCGTGCCTTCTGCATGAAGGAGGGCACAATATGGGCATTCCGCTTCACCTTGTTCAACAACCAGAATGTATTTCACCTCTTTCTTTACCGTCTTTAATAGTACAAGTATACAACCCTGGTTCATCATTCTTATTTGGTGCATATGTAATTCTTTTTTTATGTAACTCTTGAACATATGTACCTTTGAATCGAATAATGCATTGGTTGTTGAACCTGATGCATATGAATAAAATTATTGCCTACTTTCAAATTCAAATTCGGTACAATTTTAAATAGAAGCGATTAAATTAGGGTGTAAATACGCTCTGCAGGTCATTATAGCGCACACGGTCTATAAAGCACAACGTGTGTGATATACATCGTAATCCGACACGGTTCACAGAGAGGAAACGTGTGCGACCATGCACACAGTTGCTGTTTGCAAAGCGTGTGTGATGTCAGACAATATCACAAACGGTGCGAGCAAACTAAATGTTTGTGATAGTCGCCTTATCGTACACGCTTTACAATCATGAACTGTTTCTGATGTCGTACGCATCGTAAACGTTTGCACCACAGAATAGCGTGTGCGATAGTTATCCTGTACGACACTGGTACGACAGTCCGACGTTTTGTAATCCTATTCGACACTCGTACGATGATTAACTAATCATCTTAATTATATATCGCATACGGTTCGGGAGAAGTGAATGTGTGTGATAGTCTCCTTATCATACACGTTTTACAATCGTGAACTGTTTGTGATGGGGCGCGCATCGTAAACGTTGCACCACAGAATACCGAGTGCGATGGTAATGCGAGCACACATGAGTAGCAAGGATGGCGCGTTTGGGATATTCGATAGATCACAAACAGTTGTGTGACGACTCGCATTTGGGATAGATGCGGGCATCGCATACGCTTAGTTGTGCGAAACGTATGCTTGCGTGCTCCCTATCGCCGACGGTTTCTGGGTCGTGTGCGAAGGACCCCCCCTATCGCACACACAGGCAAGGCGACGGTTTAAAACTCCGTCGCGGAAAGGGGGTAAAAACCGTTTGTATAGCAGGTCGCTGCACCAGTGATATCATGTAATAATCAACAATATACAAGATTTAAATAACTTACTTAAATTCTTACCATAGAGCTATGAGGGGTATCATATTTTGAACTGCCAGTCGTACCACTTACCGGCACAGCATGTATGTTTGCTTTTCCCTTGTTAGAAAATTGCTACGACTTGAAGCAAAAACTTAGTATGATAGGGAGTGCATAAGTCTGAAATCTCAAGAGGAAGCCGAAGTATTATGTACGGCTTCTGACCTTGTTAGAACATTTGGCCATGAAGTTATATTTACGCTATTGAGCACTTTTTTGCAAAATGCCAGTGCAAAAATCTTCTGCAAATGCATCCATCAAGTCAATTCCGAGCTGTCCCTAATGAAACCATGTACCCATGAAAGTTAGAACACATGCAGTGCATGGTTTAATGAATGTGTTATAGCAGAATTGCATAATACAGATTCATGACAAATCAGCAAAGGAAGTTTACCTTGTAAATAGATGGGGTCCATTTATTCTTTTTTTGTAACTGAAGATGAAGGTACATATTCATCCATGTCAACATCGGAGACATCAACTTCCTCCTCTGAATTGTTTTCTGAATCATCATCTGTTTACGCACCAGCATTCACAAAAGAATGTGCTATACAAGCAAAATCTGGTGGACCAATGGTACCAGCACAATGTTTCTTCATGCGTGCGGATATTCTAGCAGCATTGTCTTTCATTGTTTCCGCCAGTACCTGCTTGTATACTTTTGCTGATTGGCTGGTAGGAGCTGAGAATCAAAGACGAATTATTCACGTCCATGTTCATTGTTGATGCGATTACTTATGTTTCAATTATCAATTAATCTTAAAATAAACAAGTATCAACAAATAATCAGGATATGCCTAATAAGACCATGTGAAGTGAACTAGATCCCTAGATTGAATGAACCGCAGTATGGACCGTAATACATACAACAAAATTGAGTTGATCTACAAGAATCGAAAGGTGCAAGTACATCAAGAAGCCAAAATGAAGCACATGTAAAAATCCAGATGGGTGTCGCCAACATAGATAGGGTTGTGGGGTTGGGATGGCGGGAGAGGAACTTCTCACTTGGTTGCGTATGATAAGGTTTTGGGGTAGACGACGGAGATTTGCGGACTTTCTCGCTACGGAGTGTCCCAGCCATCGCGTTCGACGGAGATGGAGCCATAGGTCACCAGGAGGGTGGCAAATCTGAGGGAGAAGAGAGGGATGAGGGAGCGGTGAGAGTCAAATCGTGGGTATTTAGGAGGAGGTGTTGAAAATTAAGCGCGTCATTCAAATTCGGTGGAGGGAACGAAAACACTGGTGGGAACAAAAATTAGGAGGGAAAGACAATTTTTTATTAAGTGATCCAAGATAACATTGAGTCCATAGGAAAGCCAATACTATTAAAAGGGGATGAGGTTTTTGATCATGACTTAATTGCTCAAGTGCTAGAAGATATTGCTCCAAAACCCTCAACCACTTTACCACATTCAAATCTATCCAAACCCTAACTATCAAACTCGGTCCCATCAAAACCTACACATCTGGACCCACCGAGTTAAACCTAGATAGAGCCAGAGCCAAACCCTAGAAACTCAGTAGAACCGAGATGACATTCGGTCTCACCGAAGTGCAGTGACCAAGTTTCTGTAACCCATCAATCCCATTTCAGAATCACCGAGATGAGTTGAGTGGAACTACCGATATGAGGTTTTTGCGTAGGTCATCGCGAAATGGTCCGTCTGAGTTGATTTGATCGGTCTCACCGAAAAGCCTAACGTTCGAATCTTTTGCACTATTCAGTTCCACCGAGATTTCATTTCGGTGTGATGACCCACAAGTATAGGGGATCAATCATAGTCCTTTTGATAAGTAAGAGTGTCGAACCCAACGAGGAGCAGAAGGAAATGATAAGCGGTTTTCAGCAAGGTATTTTCTGCAAGCACTGAAAGTAGCGGTAACTGATAGTTTTGTAGCAAGATAATTTGTAACAAGTAAAAAGTAACAATAGTAACAAAAGTGCAGCAAGGTGGCCCAATCCTTTTTATAGCAAAGGACAAGCCAAAACGGTCTCTTATATAAAGCAAAGCGTTCTCGAGGACACATGGGAATTATCGTCTAGTCACTTTCATGATGTTTATTTGATTCGCGTTCGCTACTTTTGATAATTTGATATGTGGGTGGACCGGTGCTAGGGTGCTGTTCTTACTTGAACAAGCAACCCTCTTTGCGCAACTACGAAAGAAGAATTAAGATAAATCTAACCATAGCATGAAACATATGGATCCAAATCAGCCCCTTACGGAATAACGCATAAACTAGGGTTTAAGGTTCTGTCACTCTAGCAACCCATCATCTACTTATTACTCCACAATGCATTCCTTAGGCCCAAGTATGGTAAAGTGTCATGTAGTCGACGTTCACATGACACCACCAAAGGAAGCAACAACATACATATCATCAAAATATCGAACGTATACCAAATTCACATGATTACTTATAACAAGACTTGTCTCATGTCCTCAAGAACAAACGTAACTACTCACAAATCATATTCATGTTCAAGATCAGAGGGGTGTTGAATAGCATTAAGGATCTGAAAATATAATCTTCCACCAAATAAACCAACTAGCATCAACTACAAGATGTAATCAACACTACTAGCAACCCACACGTACTAATCTGAGGTTTTGAGACAAAGATTGAATACAAGAGATGAACTAGGGTTTGAGATGAGATGATGCTGGTGAAGATGTTGATGAAGATTGGTCCTCCCATGATGAGAGGATCGTTGGTGATGTCGATGGCTTTGATTTCCCCCTCCCGGAGGGAAGTATCCCCAGCGGAATCACTTCGCCGGAGGGCAAAAGTGCTCCTGCCCAAGTTCCGCCTCGAGACGGCGGCGTTTCGTCCCGAAAGTCTTCTTATTAATTTTTTAGGGCAAATGACCTTATATAGCAGAAGGAGGGGGCCAGAGGCCAGCTGTGGACCCCACAAGGCATCTTGGCGCGCCCCAGGGGGGCCAGTTTGCCTTGTGGGCAGCTGGTGGGTCCCCTCTGCTATTTCTTTTCTCCAATATTTTATATATATTCAATACAAAATCTCCATAAAATTTCAGGTCATTTGGAGCTTTGTAGAATAGGTATCTCTGCCGTAGCTATTTCAGGTCCAGAATTCCAGCTGCCGGTATTCTCCCTCTTCATATAAATCTTGCAAATTAAGAGAGAAAGGCATAAGAATTGCATCATAAAGTGAAATAATGACCAAATACATTATAAATAACAGTAGGAAATCATGATGCAAATTGGACGTATCAACTCCCCCAAGCTTAGACCTCGCTTGTCCTCAAGCGAAAGCGGAAATCGATAATCATGACCACATGTTTAGAGAGAGAGGTGTCGATAAAATAAAATACGGACATGAAAGCATCATGATTAATTTCATAACAGCAATATATTATCATAAAGCTTCCCATGGATAAGTAATAATTCATCACAATATTGAAGTATAAGGCATAAACTTTCTTGAAAGCTAACAAACTATGTTCTTAGTCACCGAAGCAATTGCAATTCATCATATTTTCAGGAAGAGTCTATGTAAGAGCTTTTGTTTAACAAGTCCACACACTCAACTATCATTTAGTCTTCTATGATTGCTGACACTCACGGCATATTTTTATGGAGTAAAAGCTTCAACTAGACACATAGAAAGATGGGGGTTTATAATTTCACCTCCAAACAATTTTACCTCAAGGGTAATGTCAACAATAATAACTCATGATCACTTATATCCAACTGGATATATATGCCTAGATCTTTCCCCACCACATGGTGCTTGCAAAGAGAAAAAAATGAAAATGAAATAGAGAGGAACACTATTGACTCTTGCATAAAGGAAATACGGAAAAGTAAAAGATATGCCCTTCGCAGAGGGAAGCAGAGGAAAGGCTTTTTTATTTTTGGATATGAAAACTCTTAATGTAAAGGAACGTCACTTTATATTGCCCCTTGTGATAGCAACCTTTCTTATGCAGTCTGTCGCTTTTATTTCTTCACCATCACAAGATCGTACAAAGCTTATTTTCCCTTACAATAAAAGTTTATACATATTTAGAGGCAATTTTTATTGCTTTGTGCACCGATGACAACTTACTTGAAGGATCTTATTCAATCCATAGGTAGATATAGTAGACTCTCATGACATGAAACTGGGTTCAAGGGTTTTGGATGCACAAGTAGTATCTCTACTTAGTGCGAATCTTTGGCTAGCAAAAGATAGTGAGCAAGCACCACATGTTAGAGGATCTATGACAATATAACTTCTATGTGAATATAAGCAAACATAACTCATTACGTTGTCTTCCTTGTCCAACGTCAACTATTTGGCATAGAATATTTAATGGGGACTCAGAATCATAAAAGATGACCAAGATAGTATATTTATATGTGAATCCTCTCTTCCTTTATTAATCTCTCATGAATTGCATCAATGACCAATGCTATGTTTGTTAATTTCCAATAAATTTTATCAACTATACTTTTCTTATGTAAAGTCATTACTCC
Source organism: Elymus sibiricus (assembly GCA_039707655.1). Lineage (NCBI taxonomy): Eukaryota > Viridiplantae > Streptophyta > Magnoliopsida > Poales > Poaceae > Elymus > Elymus sibiricus. Next base: position 124,167,965 of record CM077670.1, read on the forward strand.
CCAAGGGATTAGCATATGATCTTTTCATTCTTTTATTGCTAAGATTGAAACATAAAAGTAAAGAAGCATAACTCAAACTACTCTTTATTATATAACTCTCACACCCGATTACATAGATAGATAGATCACGAAACAAGCACTCGAAACTAGATCGTACTAAAACTTTATTCTTCTAAATCACAAAATAACTAAGGATCGAACTAAGATAGATAATGATGATAAAGGGTGATGTGATATGATACCGGGGCACCTCCCCCAAGCTTGGAACAAGCCAAGGGTGGTGCCCATACCCATTTACTCAAGCGTCTCTCTTCGGTGACGGCGGTGATGAAGTGATGGGCTTGTCCTTTAGCTTCAACAAGTACTCCAGATTGCCATTGATCCTCTGAAGGGCACAATTTTGCTCTTCCAACAAAATAACTTCATGAGTGAGCGACATATTTTGAGCACAAATTGCTTCAAAAACCTTTAGTGTATCAATTTCAAATGGAGGAAGATTATGATAAAGAGTTTGCAATATATCTCCCTTTTTTGATGCCTTTCCCGTGCGCGTGGCTTGATCTTCTTTTCTTTGAATCTGGTTTCCCATGGCCTCTCCAGCATCCTCCTGCATACCGGTGTCCTCCTCTCATGACGACCTCTCATAATAGACTTTGCTGAAGGGACGTTTGCCGGTCGAAGGTTGCACGATCCGGTGCTTGTTGCGGAGCCTTCGGGGAGCCATGGGGATCTAGATCTGTCAGAAAAACAGCCCGAAATAAGAACAGAGGAGAAACTTGCGATGCGGTGGTCAAAACATATGGGAGTATATATAAAGATTTTTTATCTTGCAAAACAAGTATACGAGAGGAAAGCGGAGTCGGGAGGGCACACGAGGGGCCCACAAGGCAACCAGGCATGCCCCCGGGGGGGGGTCACGCCCTGTTGCCTTGTGACCTCCTCGTGGGTCCCCTTGGCTGTTTCTTATTTTTGTATTTTTTCTAATATTCCAAAACGGACGGAAATAATTTTTATGGAATTTTTGGAGTCGGTTTACTTACCGTATCACATACCTACCCCTTTTCAGGGTTCTGGAGCGTTCCGGAAGGACTCTTTGATGTGTTCCTCCGGTGTCATTGTTTGAATAATATTGGTTTCAACATTAATGGGCGTACCTGAGATATAATGTTTAGTTCTTTGACCATTAACCACTCTCGGATTAGTGCCCTCGGAGTTATTGATTCTGATAGCTCCTGAGCGATAAATTTCTTCGATAATATATGGCCCTTCCCATTTAGAGAGAAGTTTTCCTGCAAAGAATCTGAAACGAGAGTTGTACAATAGAACATGCTCACCAACTTTAAATTCCCGTTTTTGAATTCGTTTATCATGCCATCTTTTAACTTTTTCTTTAAATAACTTGGCATTTTCATAGGCTTGGGTTCTCCATTCATCTAAGAGCTAATGTCAAACAACCTCTTTTCATCAGCAAGTTTGAAATCATAATTAAGTTCTTTAATTGCCCAATATGCCTTATGTTCTAATTCAAGAAGTAAATGACATGCTTTTCCATAGACCATTTTATATGGAGACATACCCATAGGATTTTTATAAGCAGTTCTATAAGCCCATAATGCATCATCAAGTTTTTTAGACCAATTCTTCCTGGATCTATGAATGGTATTTTGTAAAATTAACTTTATTTCTCTATTACTCAATTCAACTTGACCACTGGACTAAGGGTGATAAGGAGAAGCAATTCTATGGTTAACATCATATTTAGCAAGAAGTTTACGGAAAGCACCATGAATAAAATGTGAACCACCATCAATCATCAAGTATCTAGGGACTCCAAACCTAGGGAATATAACTTCTTTAAGCATTTTAATAGAGGTGTTGTGATCAGCACTACTAGTTGGAATAGCTTCTACCCACTTACTAACATAATCAACAGCAACAAGAATATGTGTATGCCCATTGGATTTAGGAAAAGGTCCCATATAATCAAAACCCCAAACATCAAATGGTTCAATAACAAGTGAATAATTCATAAGCATTTCCTGATGTCTACCAACATTACCAATTCTTTGACATTCATCACAAGAAAGGACAAACTTACGTGCATCTTTGAAAAGAGTAGGCCAATAAAAACCAGACTGTAATACCTTATATGCAGTTATGTCTCCCGCATGGTGTCCTCCATATGCCTCGGAGTGACACTTTCATAGGATTTGTTCCTGTTCATGCTCAGGTACATAACGTCTAATAATACCATCTACTCCTTCTTTATATAAATGTGGGTCATCCCAAAAGTAATGTCTTAAATCAAAGAAGAACTTTTTCTTTTGTTGGTAGGTAAAACTAGGTGGAATATATTTAGCAACAATGTAATTAGCATAGTCTGCATACCAAGGACTAGTGCGGGAAGCATTTACCACAAATAATTGCTCATCAGGGAAATTATCATTAATAGGCAGTGGGTCATCAAGAACATTTTCCATTCTAGACAAATTATCCGCTACTGGATTTTCAGCTCCCTTTCTATCAACAATATGCAAATCAAAATTTTGTAATAAAAGTACCCACCTAATAAGTCTAGGTTTAGCATCTTTATTTTGCATAAGGTATTTGATAGCAGCATGATCAGTGTGAACAGTTACTTTAGAATCAACAATATAAGATCTAAACTTATCACATGCAAACACAACTGCTAGAAATTGTTTCTCAGTAATAGCATAGTTTCTTTGAGCACTGTATAGAGTTTTTACTAGCATAATGAATGACATTTAATTTCTTATCAACTCTTTGCCCTAGAACAGCACCAACAACATAATCACTAGCATCACACATAATTTCAAAGGGTAAGTTCCAATCAGGTGGTTGAACAATAGGTGTAGATATTAAGGCTTTCTTAAGTATTTCAAAGGCTTCTACACAATCATCATCAAAAACAAATGGAACATCTTTTTGCAAGAGATTAGTAAGAGGCCTAGAAATTTTAGAGAAGTCTTCTATAAACCTTCTATAGAAACCAGTATGTCCTAGGAAATTTCTTATACCTTTGATATCTTTAGGACATGGCATTTTCTCAATTGCATCAACTTTAGCTTTGTCTACTTCAATACCTCTTTCAAAAAATTTATGCCCAAGGACTATACCTTTGTTTACCATAAAGTGGTACTTCTCCCAATTCAAGACAAGATTAGTTTCTTCACATCTCTGCAAAACTTGATCAAGGTTGCTTAAGCAATCATCAAAAGAAGTTCCGTAAATGGAAAAATCATCCATGAATACCTCAACAATCTTTTCACAGAAGTCAGAGAATATAGTAGTCATACATCTTCGATCTGTGAGGACTACCCGGGACGCGACCGGTCGGCACTTCGGCACGAGAATCGCAGACGGAACACCCTGGGTGATCGACCCCGGAAGAAGAAGAAAACCTCTGATCACCCCGGAACGGCCCTGGACGGCTTTCTGTGTAAACCATGCCCGATCCACGCCGTATTAGTTAACTCCTGCCCAACCCACAGCCTTCGCGACTGTTGGGTGTTGAGGCAGGTGGCAAAAGGGGGACCCGCCCTCCTGGCGGGCACCTCCAGCCACCTCGGATAGACCTCGGATGAAGACGAGGTCCTAATGATTTATGAGACCTTTACGTCTAACAACCAGCACAAACGGGCCTTGCGGGAAATCAACGCCGTCCGGCAGGTACCACCTCGGGGCGCGTGGATAGACACGCCGATCACCTTTGCTCAGAATGATCAGCCAAAGTCAGCCCTGGATAGGTGCCCTGCCGCGCTAGTCCTCAACCCCATCATGGACCACTGCCGCCTCCATAAGGTCCTTATGGACAGAGGCAGCAGCCTGAATCTAATATACGAGGACACTCTGGATAAAATGCACATCGATAAATCGCGCATAGAACGGAGCACCACCACCTTCAAAGGAATAGTCCCCGGGCGAGAGGCACGCTGCAGTGGAAAGATAACTCTAGATGTAGTCTTCGGGACCTCGGATAATTATCGCTCCGAGGAGATTACGTTCCACATCGCGCCTTTCAAAAGCGGATACCACGCCATCCTCAGACGGGACGCCTTTTCAAGATTTCAAGCGGTGCCGCACTATGGCTACATAAAGCTCAAGATGCCAGGCCCGAAGGGGATCATTACCATTTCAAGTGATCCTGGCAGGGCACTCAAAGCCGAGAATAAAACGGCGTCCCTCGCCCTCGAGACTCTTGCCGAAACCTTTGCGGCCGAAGAGCTGACCGCACTGCGTGCCGAGGTCGACCGGGACGATGTCGTTCTCGACAAAAGATCAAAACCTACTTGTTTCAAGCCGGCCGACGAGATTGTCAAATTCCAGGTTCACCCAACGGACCCTGCTAAAACAGCGTCCATAGGGGCTAACCTCGACCCAGAAGTTACCGAAGCCCTACACACTTTCCTCAGGGAAAATTGAGACGTATTCGCCTGGCACCCCTCCGACATGCCAGGGATACCCCGTAGGCTTGCAGAGCATAGCCTAAACATATTGGCAGGCTATAAGCCCATTAAACAAACACTTCGGCGTTTCTTCGAGCCCAAGCGTCAAGCAATGGGCGAGGAACTGGCAAAGCTGCTGGAGGCGGGATTCATCAAGGATATAAAACACCCCGACTGGCTAGACAATTTGGTCATGGTACCAAAAAAGGACAGGTCATGGCGGTTGTGTGTCGATTTTAAGGACCTCAACAAAGCTTGCCCCAAAGACCCCTTTCCCCTACCCCGTATTGACCAAATTGTGGACGCCACTACGGGCCACGATGCATTGTGCTTCCTAGACGCCTATTCAGGGTATCATCAAATAAAGATGAAGGAATCGGACCAGGCAGCAACATCATTTATTATGCCCTACGGGCCGTTTTGCTTCAACACGATGCCTTTCGGACTAAAAAACGCTGGCGCTACGTACCAGCGTATGATCCAAACATGCCTGAAAAAACACATCGGAAAAACTGTGGAGGCTTACGTAGATGACGTGGTTGTCAAAAACTAAACACATCGACCAGTTGGTGGACAATCTTCGCGATACATTTGCCAGCCTATGGGAATATCAAATAAAATTCAACCCGGAAAAATGCGTCTTCGGGGTCCCAGCTGGCAAACTCCTCGGTTTTATCGTATCTAGCCGAGGAATTGAAGCTAATCCGGCCAAAATTCGAGCCTTGGATCATTTGGAGATCCCCACAGAGCTCAAGCATGTACAAAAGCTGGCGGGCTGCGTAGCAGCCTTGAGCCGTTTTATATCACGGCTTGGAGAAAAAGCTTTACCATTGTACAGGCTGTTAAAGCAGACCAAAATGTTTAAATGGACCAAGGAGGCTACGGCGGCCCTGGAAGACATCAAGGCCCTCCTCGCCACCAATCCCATCCTGGCAGCACTAGGCGTTTGCGAACCAATGATATTATACATCTCGGCCACAAACCAGGTGGTTAGCACAGTTCTTGTGGTTGAACGAGATATGGAGGGTCATAAGTTCCAGGTCCAGAAACCCGTATACTACGTGTCCGAGGTCTTAACCCCCTACAAGACACGCTACCCTCATTATCAAAAGATAGCTTACGCAGTCTTCATGGCATCGCGAAAGCTTCGGCACTACTTTCAAGAGTGCGCGGTGACTGTGGCATCCGACGTCCCGTTAAGTGACATAATCAATAATAGAGATGCAACGGGGCGCATCGCCAAATGGGCTATAGATCTCCTACCTTTTGAAATTATCTACAAACCACGCCGGGCCATTAAATCCCAGGTGTTGGTGGACTTCGTGGCCGAATGGACCGAAGCCGAACTCCCTCGTGAATACAGTACCTACTCGCATTGGACAATGTATTTTGATGGCTCCAAAATGCTTGCCGGCCTAGGGGCTGGCGTGGTGCTCACGTCCCCCATGGGAGATAACATTAGATATGTGTTGCAAATCATGTACACAGACTCTAATAACGCAGCTGAATACGAAGCCCTCTTACACGGACTTCGGATTGTAGTCTCCATGGGTGTTAAACGCCTCGAGGTCCGAGGTGATTCCAACCTCGCTATCTCGCAAATCAATGGCGAATTCGACGCCAAAGACCCAAAGATGACAGCTTATCGAAATGCCGTCATTAAGATCTCGGCCAGGTTCGAGGGGTTGGAATTTCACCATATACCCCGAGATATTAACCAGGCCGCAGATGTACTCACCTGGCTGGGCGCAAAGCGGGATAAGGTTTCCAAAAACACCTTCCTCGAGCGGCTTTTTAAGCCATCCGTAGTCTGGCAAGATAGCAAAGGAACATCGGACTCAACCAACGTCGGGCAACAGGCCCCGCCCGAAAAGGACGATGGTATCATAGGCGGGTCAACGATCCGGAAGACTGATTCAGCGCATGAAGTCATGGCAGTTATAGCACCATGGACCGAGCCGCTCCTTGCATACCTACTCCGAAGAGAGCTCCCTGATAACCAAGCCGACTCCCGCCGGATTGTTAGACAGTCTAAAGCTTACAAGGTTCATGAAGGGGAACTTTACAAAATGAGCACAACGGGCGCCCTCCAGAGGTGCATATCCGAGGAAGAAGGAAAACTCGTACTTCGAGAGATACACTCCGGCATGAGCGGGCATCACGCCGCTGCTCGGACCCTGGTCAGCAAGACTTTTCGAGCCGGTTTCTACTGGCCAACGGCAAGTGCCGATGCCTCGGCATTAGTACAGCGTTGCCCAGGCTGCCAGGTATTCGCCAAGCAGAGCCACATGCCCCCCACGGCCCTGCGCACCATCCCCATTACGTGGCCCTTTGCGGTCTGGGGGCTCAATATGGTCGGGCCACTCAAGGGAGGATCAAACAAAAACAAATATCTACCCGTTATGGTAGACAAATTCACCAAGTGGATCGAAGCAAAGCCGGTCACCTCGGCCGAGGCCGTCCAAGTCATCGGATTCATTTCGGGGGTAGTCCATCGTTACGGTGTCCCCCACAGTCTGATCACAGACAACGGAACCAACTTCACGGCCAAAGAGGTCAAGGCATGGTGTCGTGGTTTCATCACGGTAGATGTCCTCGTGAAAGGACTTAGTGGTGAGGCCATCGTAACTAGGTGGAAGCTTGAAGGGGTTGGACGGAATCGAGAGACGCGAGTTTTACCCAGGTTTGGCCCCTCGTGGTCAAGGTAAAAGCCTACATCCTGCTTGATTGATATTGATGATGATGATCTCGATTACAAGGGTGCTCTTTCGCTACCTCTATCTCGAGAGCTACTAGTTTTTCTGTCTCTCCCAACTTGTCCCTCTTGGGGTGCCTTGCCCCTCCTTATATAAGTTGAAGGGGCCGGCTTACATGTAGAGTCCTAGTTGGATTAGGACTAATCTATTTTCTATTACAAGTCAAATCCTAGTCCGGGTCTTGCTTCCCTTGTCAGGGAACTTTCCTCTTCGTGGACCTTCTCCGCGAGCCGGCCCATTGGGCTCCCCTTAAGCCGGCCTCCTGCCGGGTCTCGCCCTGGACCCTTGGTCTCTCCTTGGTGTCTCGCCGTAACCCGGAGTATGAGATGACCCATAGAGCCACCTGATTCCTGCCCGGGTCAAACTATGGCCGGGTCATAACCGTGGGGAATATCCCCAACATTGGCCCCCAGTTTAGCTTGAATTTATTCATGCTAAGCTCCTGAAATAAGAATAACGATTATGTTAAAAGACCGTCTCGTTCAAATGGCCGGCTCATTCAATGGACCAACTCCTGGAAAAATCCAAGTTTTCTTGTCAGATCAATATTCTGGCTTCACAATCAACATGCTGGCACTGACTCCTCGCAGAAAAATATAGAGAAAAATAATCCATCTGATGTTGAGCCGATTTTTGGTGTTTCAACTTGATAATTTTTTTTGGGAAAAAAACCCGTCTGATGTTGATCCAGCTTTCAATCCTTTGGCTCAATGAAAATATTAGAAATAAGAAATTCATATGATGTTGAACCGGCTTTCCGGGCCTTTCTATGAACAGCTTGGAAAAGATAAACTTTGCAAATTTCTCCACTAAGAATATGATGCCCAGTTTGCTCAAAACTGAGAACTTGAAGGTATACCTTCCTTATATCCATATTACCTGTAGCCCCCAAGTCTTAAGAGTAGAAACGTAGTGATAGCTTAAGACTTGCTTAAATATAACTGTTATAACTTTGGAGAAATCTAGGTTGTTCATCTGAGTCACCAGTCATAAACTGAATGTTTGTATTTCACATGTGTAACCCCCAAGGGCCGGCTCATCAGTATGTGATGGGCCGGGTCTTCAATTTGGACTTTATGATCTGTTTAAACAACTGAACGCTGTAGCCCCCAAGTGCCGGGTTGTCTTGCCTGCAGCAACCTGGGACTTGAACTTAGCTTTTGATGTTTGTAGATGTATAGCTGCAAATAATGTAGCCCCCAAGGGCCGGTTTAGCTGTTCTCATCAATCTGGTACTTGAACTATCTGTAGTCAATGACTGTAGCCCCCAAGGGCCGGGTCACTATTAATAGTGAGCCGGGTCTTCAATGAAAATACTTTTAAAATGACAATGCATTAGCCCCCAAGTGCCGTGTTGCATGCTTGCAGTGACATGGGACTTCACACTCATTGTAGCAGAGGTTTGAACAATATAGCCTCCAAGAACCGGGTTGCCTGCCTGCATAGTATACTCCTTTCTATTATTGACTCGCCAAATAAATCCTGGTGACCTGGCAAGTGAAAAAAAACCGGCTGCAATTGAAGCAGAAGGAAAACAAACCAATGTTAACCTAGCAGATGCAGCTGCCGGGTCTCAGCCATCAGCCACTCTGCAAGTTTGAATTTGCTTTGAAAAACTCGATAGAAAAATTGCCCAATCGTGGCTTGTAATAGTTTTTGAGCTGAAACTCTATAGTCCGCTATGCCATCAAACACTGATGATCCTTTTACGATGAAAGAAATCATTGGTCGTGGTTGCAGTGCAACCCGGCAAATATGTGTGAAAAAATCCATAAGTGGTGTAGTCTTCTATAAAGCACATGTTGAATAACCCCAAAACCCGGTCAATCAAATGACCAGGTATTATATGTGACCCGGCTGGATTTGTAACCCAAGGATTTAGAAGAATTGATATCTCAATCATTTAATACTGGTTATGATAAACCATGATGAAGATCCAACCATTTTGGCTATCAAAGAATTGTTTGTTCCTGCAGAGTCACAATGTAACCCGGTTTGAAGACCGGCTCCTGCGACATAAACAAATATAGACATGTATATATGATGCATTGTATGATGATGCAATGTATGATGATGGAATGTATGATGATGTATGTGTATGATAACACAGTATAAAAATGTTGGCTTTCGAGGCACGACATAAGACCGGCTTTCGAGGCTCGAGTCTTGGTTTTGCTTCCTACGGAAGCAGACTTTTTTGCCTGTTTTTGTTTGTCCTAGCTCTCTGAAAGCCGGCTCTCACGCAACCAATCGAGCGTTTTAACTCTGACAAATTCAGGGTCACCTTTGTGATTGACTCATCAGGCGTACGCCGGGTCGCCTTTAAGGAGTAACATCTTGCTAACAGGTAGGTTTAACCAAGTATATTCTGGTTTTTCGTCGGGTTAAAAGGGTTTTGTAAGCTAAACTCGATGAGTTGGAAGCCCCCAAGTAACCATATGATCATGGAAAAGCTCAGCATAGGATATACAGGAGACAATGCTACTACTGCAAAACATCTGGGGTTCAGATAAGTCGGCTTTATTCCTTTGATCATTTTTGAGCAGGATACCGATGTTTAGACTGCGCATCATGGCGACTAGTCTTCTTTGGTAACCTTTCTTTTCGCCAATACGGCAGGATGCCCATGTTTGAACTGCGCATCGTGGCAGCTAGTCCTCTTTGGCAACCTTTACTTTTTCGCCAATAAGGTAGGATACCTATGTTTGAACTGCGCATCATGACAGCTAGTCCTCTTTGGCAACCTTTTACCTTTTCGCAAATAAAGCAGCAGTCCCCGGGACCGGGTTGTCTTCCCTTCAACGACCCGGGGTTCTTGTATTTGTTAAAACCGGCCAAATCCGCCGAGTCATATCTGTGTAGCCCCCGAGTCTTAAGTCGACTCGAGGAGCCGGCTTGAGATTCTTTGTACTTGGCTGTGGCACAAACCGATGTATAGTTGACAGCTGAGAGCTGGAATTTATTGAACCTGGAGGCGATGTGGCGAGTTGATGATCTTTGCGATGCTCGCCGTATGCCCTCCCATGTTATTCTCTCTTGGTCCGACCCTCCTGCTTTCTCTAGGGCCATTTTCTCTTCTGTTTCTTCACTTGCCGGTTTTTGAATTGCCGGCTCTACTATGGCCGGCTTTCCTAGCTCTTTCGAGGAGGTTTCCTCCATGGCCGACTGTTCTGTTTCTTTTGATGTGGTGAATTAGACCAGACCGCAGGATGGTGAGCTGCATGTTTTGCCGGATAGCTTGGCGTGGCCGGTCGACGGAGCGGACTCTGGCATGCTTCGGTGTGTTGATGTAAATTGGACCACGGTGGCGGCGGCTCGCGCGTGTGTCCGTTGGGCAACTCGCGCGAGCGGGCGTGGCCCTGGCGCGTTGATGTAGACTGAACCGCGAGGACGGTGGCCTGCGTGCGTCCGTTGGGTAGCTTGTACGGGCGGGCGAGGCCCCGGTGTGTTGATGTAGACGCGAGAGCTGGCCGATAATTTGACGTGGACGCGGGAACCGGCCGCGACATTTGAAGCCGGGGCGGACGCGCGAGTCGGCCGCAGCATTGTAAGCCAGTGGGGGCGTGCGAGTCGGCCGCGGCGTTGTAAGCCGGCGCGGGCGCGCGGGTCGGCCGCGGCATTGTGAGCTGGCGCAGGCGCACGAGTCGGCTGCGGCGTTGTAAGCCGGCGCGGGCGCGCGGGTCGGCCGCGGCGTTGTAAGCCGGCGCGGGCGCGCGAGTCGGCCGCGGCGTGTTGATGTAGACTGAACCGCGAAAGCGGCGGCTTACACGCGTGTCCGTCGAGCAGGGCGGCACGGACGAACACTAGTGTAGAATGATGCTGGTGTGCGCTCTGTATCCATGGTATAACGCCACTTTTGTGATGAATGATTGTCCCGCGTAAAAATATTATAGGCCAGAGTAATTGTTCTTTAAAGAAAATAATATGTGCTAAAAAAACAGATAGGATAAATAGCATGTGGCATTTTTTGTCGGATGAACGCAGACGCTGGTGCTGAATAATGCTGGTCCTAGTCCGAGGAAAAAGATAGCTCGCACCCATTAACGTCTGGCTTGGATGATTTGAACTAGCACTAGCACCACGTGGTCTTCCTTTGTCTTTCTTCCTTCTTTTTTTTCAAGGGTCCAGAGCCCTTTCTTTCCCTGATCCATGATTTAACCGGGTATTTCACATTTTTTCTTTGTCTTTATGTGCATGCCTAATCCATGCATTAAGTAGTAGTACTACTAGCTCACGGTTGCCCATGGCAACAACCTTTTTTTAAGGGTCTAAAAACCTTTCCCTGATGTAGTGCTTGACTTAGGAAACTTTTGGATCATTAGATTGATTCGCTGACGTAGTAACCTTTCCTTCCGCGCATCTGTATGCGAGCCCAACAAGTATTCGGCTTTGATTTTTTTTGAACTGCGGGCCCTATGTCCGTCCTATCCATCCATCGAGCAGCATCTCACCCCATTGTTTTCCTATCTCCGACTCTCTCTCTCTTTTTTTCTCTTGTCTTTTTGTCGTGGTTTTGTCGCGACAGATGTCCTGGTAGGACTTAGCGATGAAGCCATCGCACTAACGTGGAAGCTTAGCGGGGTTGAGCGGGAACAAGAAGACGCCGGGTTACCCAGGTTCAGCCCCTCACGGTGGAGGTAAAAGCCTACGTCCTGCTTGTTTATATTGCTGTGGATCTCGATTACAAGGATGCGGATTCGCTAACCTAGCTCTCGAGGGGATTGCAACTTAGTCTTTTTCGTATAGGTGCTCCCCTTTATATACACAGGTGGAACCCTAGATTACATGAGAGTCCGGGGCGTTCTTTGACCCGCCTCCTTATTCCCTCCTACTTGTCCTTCAAGACAGCTCTCCTTGCCATCTGATTTGTCGTGAGCCGGCTCATTATGTAAGCCGGCCCTCCCTTACCAGGCCTTGCTAAGCCGGATCATATAAAGACTTCAGCCCCGCAGTGAGTTGGCCCATTAAGCTCGCCTTGTGGCCGGGTCAACACTCTGCCGGGTCTCCTTGCTGGTGAATATCCCCAACATTAGCCCTCAGTTTGACTTGAATTTATTCACGTTAAACTCCATCCTGAAAGAGCAAAGCATTAGCAACACATTCCCAAGCGCACCCCAAGTCGCTCTTTTAAGTCGCCATCTGGACCAGCTCAAATTGCCGGGTTAAGGTGACCGCCAGGTTCACCCCTTCAGTTTCAAACTTACCATTTTCAACTTTTGTCCCTCATGACGTCACAATCCACTTCCGCGAAATCCGGAATGATATCATCTCAAATCCTTGAGTGGGTACGTCCCGTCTTGTCAGGCGCGAGAATCGAGGAACCACACCGCCGAAAATTACTGCGTCGCCTAGGGTCCCGCCCTTGCCGTTTTACCTTTACTGGGCCTATAAAGAGGCCACCTCATTCCCACTTTCACTTTTTACCCTATACTCGTCTTCTTCCTCGCAACAGTCATCTCGTACGCTCGAAGCGTCGCCGCCCTCAAGTTCTCCGTCGACTTTGACATCACTCTTCTCCGCCGCCCCATCGTCGCCGGAGCTCTTCAAAAATATTCCGACCACATCCGCCGCGGCCAGGTACACCTCAATCCTTCTTTCTGGATCTGCAGCGCCTCATTCGTTTTCTTGCCGTTCGTCGGTGTTCGTCAGTATGCAACAGAGCTCATCGGCCCTCTCTACTAACAGATCCATATCCATCGAAATGACCCAAATAAGCATTTTTTATACTGTGGTAACACCAGTCTTCCCCATTCTAATCCCTACACTGCCTTCCGTAGATCCCATTATACATGGTACCGTCAGATCCATCCTCACGCATCCCCTTTAAGTTTTCATTTCCATGGTATTTTCAGATCCGTAATAATAACTACTTCGTCAGATTCTTGTTTGTCACTAGCTCCATACTTAGAGAAATCCAAACCTCCACTGTCGTCAACACCGGCTTATGATTGCCTGAGGCAGCGCGCCGGAATCCGGGTTACGAACTTAGACGTCTTGACTTGCATCATCCGACCGGGTCTTATATTCTGCCGGCTTGTCCTTCTCAAGCTAACCCACCGGCTTGTCATTTTTGTCCTTGCAGCTAAACTTTTAAGCCGCCATGGCCCCCAAGACCGACAAATCCTGCAACTGGTTCAGATCACAAGTCTCAACCCTGATGCTGAATGAGCTCGTAGGGCAAGGCCTCTTGCCGGCTCAAACCGCAATCGACTAGCGGGCACCTGAGGAGGAAAGCACCCCTCAGCCCCAACAAGGTGAAGTGGTAGTCTTCGCAGAACATCTGCACAAGGGGTTTCGACCGCCCGGGTCAAAAAAATTCCGTGACGTTCTCCATTCTTTCGACCTCCGACCGCAAGATCTTGGACCAAACTCAATTACCAACCTCTGCCAATTTCAAGTTTTCTACGAAGTGTACCTTCAAATGGCACCAACTGTCCTGCTCTTTCGTGAATTCTTCTATATCAATCATCAGACTGAGTTCACCGATGGCCCCAGCATAGAGCTTGGCGGCGTCTCCATTCAAAGGCGAAGAAACACTCCCTTTCCTGAGGCCAAACTGGCAAGTCACCCCAAGGGCTGGAACAAGACTTGGTTTTACTGCAAGAGCACCGCCCCTCAAGGTGAAAATCCCCTGTCGGGTTACAGACCGGACCGGCTTAATGCTACAGTGGCCTTTCCGGGTTAGCCATCAACAGAAGAACGCAAGCAATTCACCCCTGTTTACGCCAAACTAAGGGCCTTGGTTGCCAACGGCCTTACTGGGATTGATCTGACCCGGTGTTGGGTAAGCTGGCGAATCCAGCCTCTTAGCCACAGAGGCGACCTGATGTGCAATTACACTGGTGAGCCGGCTGATGCTAAATGGTTCAGTCAAGTCAATCTATCAGCGAGTGATGTCAACAAAACCATCAAGACGCTATTAGGAGAGCCTCAGGAGAAATGCAACAAAACCGGGCTGGCCCCCTTTAGCTTAACCAACCCGGTGCCTTCAGTAAGTGTTTGCACCCCCTTTTTTTTACTCTGTTCTTAACTCGCCATCCTCATCTGCCAACTCATCTTAATACAGGCAAACGACAAATTTTGGAAAAAGAAGAAGCCCCCACAACCCACCCCCGCTCCAGCGGAACAGCAGGATGAGCCGGCCGATACTGATAAGCCGGCTGCAGAGGACGAGGATGAGGTAGAACTTGACTCACTTGGTCGTCTTTTCATTCAACTTGCTGACGCCTCTTCTCTTCAGGACGAAACCGAAATTAGCCATACCGACGAGCCGGAGGTAACCTTGATCTCTTCAGATTCTGACTCTCCAACACCTATTCTGAAGAAAACCCGGGCTGTGATCCGCAAGGTTCGATGGAAGCCTCGGGTTGCCGTCCGTAAGGTGCCCTTTTCCAATCAGGATGCTCATTTAGATCCCAAATTTATTTTGAAGAAAACTCGTCGAGCCGGGGCCTCCAAAAGGAAGACCCGGAGCAGTGAAGGCGAACTAAGCAGCGGGCTTCCATATGAGCCGCCATCCCGCAAAGCTCGAGCTGAGGTGCCTCTTAGCCCAACTGATTCTTTTCCTCTAGCTGGCCTTTATAAAGAACCCTTATCCTTTAACAACCCGGCCTATCAGACGTCGCACTCCTCAGGCGAGTCAAGCGCCACACAGGCGCCAGCTTTCAATATCAATCTTGGGTAAGCAGACGTTCCTGTAATGTATATTGACCTCTTATTTTTCATCCCTGTAAATAAGTAACTCCCCCATCCCTTGTACAGCGCCAAAGCCTTTAAGAAGAAAGCAGCTGCCGAATCGTCTGACCCGGCCATTCAGACAGGCCCTTAAGTAGAGGAAACCACCTTGGCAGCCCAGGACGAGCCAGCCATCCGAAACAGCCTGCCACCGTTGATCATGACAAGTCCGGCTCACGCCTCCCCACCAGCTCAAGAAAGGGAGAATATAGTTGAAGATCAACCCGTTCCGCAGCCCGATGCGCCGGCTCAAGAAGAAGCGCCGGCTCACGAAGAAGTAGCGGTGACGAGTGTACGGCAAACTGCTACACCAGAGCCCTCCACCGCTCTTACCAAAGTCCCGACCAAACCTGAACCGGCATCAAAGGACAAAGAGAAGACGGCTCTTGAGCTTCCCAAGTTTGAAGACCAAGACGCCAGTACCCTCCATCGGGCTGTATTAACCCGGCTAATTGAAAGCCGGGACACAGAAATCGCCATGGTCACTGCGTTGAAGCGGAAATATGAGGTGAGCTGCACCCTTCCTCTTGTACCATATATATATGTAGCCCCCAAGGGCCGGGTCATTATGCAATAACGATCCGGGACTTCCAATTGAAACTTGTACGTAGAACCATCCACTGGCGCCCTCAAAGGCCGGCTCGTCATTAACGACGGGCGGGTCTCCATAATTTAACAGAATAGATCCATGGATGCATTAGCCCCCAAGGGCCGGGTCAATATGCAATAATGACCCGGAACTTCCAAAGTATGATAATTTGTAAGCTCAACTTCAATCGGTAACCCCAAAGGCCGGCTCATCATTCATGATGGGCGGGTCTGCATAACTAAGCAGAAAAATCAACTCATGCATTAGCCCCCAAGTGCCATGTAGATTGCCCGCAACTGCATGGGACTTCCTTTCTTATTGTGAAGCTCGATAATATGTAGCCCCCATGAGCCGGGCTGTCCTTCAGGGCGGTCCGGGTCATATGCATGTCATGTATAACAGTCTGCCCTGCAGGAGATGCTGGACCAAGTAGAAACCCAGGCCGCCGGCTTTCGAAAGGAGGCCAGAAAAGAGAATAAATTGCGCCAAGAATATGAGGAAGCCGCCGCGGAGGCAAAGAAAGCTTTGGCGATTGTACATGCCACCTTGCAAGAGACTGAAACTGCAAGAGCCGCCCAAGCCATGAGAGCCGAAGAAGCGGAGGCCAAGCTTGAGCCGGCAACCCAAGAACTGACAACTCTGAAAGATCAAATTACCGCCATGTGTCGAGCCATATTTGGTAAGCAAAACTGAGCATAATTCATTGGACCGGCTTATCATCCTTAGCCGGCTTAACTGATCGTGCAGACTTGTGCTTTGCAGGCCGAAAAAATCAAACTCTTGTGCAGCTACCAGTGGTGAAACTGAAGGCGGTCTATACCTTGGTAGAACAACTGTATATAGGCAGCTGCCGTTGCATAATGGCCGCCAAAAATACCAAGGCACCGCCTCAGCTGATTGCGGATACACTAAAAGAGCTGTCAATTGTGCCCAGGTGGTTCGTCAACTGGAAAAGAGCATGTTGTCGCACGGGAGCTCTGACCGCGCTTGCGCAGGCCAAGGCATACGTGCCGGAGGTTGACCCGGCTCAGGTGGTAGGCGGATACCCAGAGTTCAATATCGATGACACGCCATTCTCAAAGAAGGACTTCCAACGCTGCCTCAAGGAAACCCGGGTTGCGGTCACCGCCATTGCAGAAGAAGCTGACTTGAGCAGATATCAGGCGCCTTATTCAAAGAACAATGAACGGATCAAGGCCCCAAATCATCAGCCGGTGGCTCTAACCCGTACACGTAAGCAATCCTTTGCTCCTGACATCGACCCTTCCTCCCTGATATCCGAAGACGGCCTATTTGAAGCATTGCGCTCCATTCAGTGGTCGACCGGCGACTCAAGCCAAGAAGATGAGGATGACGACGGCCAGGACGAGCCGGCTCATGGTGATTCATCAGTCACGGGTGCCAGCTCTGACCCGGCGGCATAAACGCCGGCTTGTCGTAGTAGGCCGATCCTTGAAAATCTTTTTGCGTGCCAAGGCCGCAGCTGATGGGCGGCTTGTAATAGGGTAGCATAAACTTCTGATACCAGTGTAAATACTTTGCACTTTTGTGAATCCTCCTGTTGGCCTTGAGAGCCGGCCTGTAATGGAATGATTCTGCCGGAACAACATAACCGTATGTGATAGTGACGATGCCACTTTGAACGAGTAATCTTTGTCACTGTTTTCAACAAATGAAGTAGCTCAAATGGACCTAAATGAATGATATGCATGGATGCAGGCATGTATGCAGAGATGATATGCCTGAATATAAGTATGTATGCAACACTGTATGTATAGGAAAAAATTGCAAGTCGGACTATGCTTGAAACGGCCGGCTTAAGAAACACAAGCCGGGATCTGCTGTCATAAAGCTGGCACTTGGCCTGCTGGTTTGTCCTCGCTTTCTGAAAGCCGGCTCTCCACAACCAATCGAACGTTTTAACTCGGACGAGTTCAGGGTCACAGACGTGATTGACTCATCAGACGTACGCCGGGTTGTTTTTATAGGGAGTAGCATCTTGCTAACAGGCAGGTTTAACCAACGTTGTGGCATCTCGCCGGGTTAAAAGGGTTTTGTAAGCTAAACTCAATTGAGTTGGAAGCCCCCAAGTAACCAAGATCAACAAATAAAGATCCAGTACACAAGTTTTGAGGCAAAACCACACCTTCATACAGTGTTGCTGGTCGATATTATATTTGATCAAAAAGAGGTATATACATGATAAAAGATATGTACAAGGTGTAACCTAGTCAATGACGTAGGTGTAATACGGCCGGAGCTGGGCAATGTTCCAGGGCCGGCTTGTTTCCTCCTCAGACGTGCATGACTTCTCTGCTTCACGTATATCAACCAGGTAATATGACCCGTTGTTGAGATTCTTGCTGACCACAAAAGGCCCTTCCCAAGGCGGCGAAAGCTTGTGCATGCCTGTCTGGCCTTGAACCAGACGGAGCACTAAGTCACCTTCTTGGAAAGTGCGGCTTCGAACTCTACGGCTGTGATAGCGGCGTAGGTCCTGCTGATAGATTGCTGATCTGGATGCGGCAAGGTCTCGCTCCTCCTCCAAAGCATCAAGAGCGTCTTGGCGAGCCAGCTCATTATCGGCCTCCACATAAGCCGCCACCCGAGGGGAGTCGTGACGAATATCGCTTGGAAGAACGGCTTCTGCACCATAGACCATAAAAAACGGCGTAAAGCCTGTCGACCTGTTGGGAGTAGTCCGTATGCTCCAAAGTACTGAAGGTAACTCTTCTTCACAGCACCCCGGCGTGCGCTGCAGAGGCACCATGAGCCGGGGTTTGATACCACGCAGTAATTCCTGGTTCGCTCTTTCTGCCTGTCCGTTGGACTGAGGATGCGCAACCGATGCCAGATCGAGCCGGATGTGCTCCTGTTGACAGAACTGTTCCATAGCCCCCTTGGAGAGATTGGTTCCATTGTCTGTAATGATGCTATGCGGGTAACCAAATCAGAATATCAGCTTTTTCAGAAACTTGACAGCCGTTGCTGCATCGCAGTTGTTGACCGGCTCTGCTTCCACTCACTTGGGAAACTTATCCACAGCCACCAGGAGGTGCGTATGTTTGTTCTTGGAACGTTTGAAGGGTCCCACCATGTCAATCCCCCAGACCGCGAACGGCCAGGTGATTGGGATCATCCTTAACTCCTGAGCCGGCACATGGGCCTGACGAGCGTATTTCTGGCAACCATCACACTTACGGACAATGTCCTCTGCATCAGCATGAGCTGTAAGCCAGTAGAACCCATGCCGGAAAGCCTTTGCGACCAGTGATCTTGAGCCGGCGTGGTGCCCGCAATCGCCAGAGTGAATCTCATTGAGAATTGCGCAGCCTTCATCAGGTGAAACGCAATGTTGAAAAACACCAGTGACGCTTCGCCTGTGTAACTCGCCATTGACAATCGTCATCGACTTGGATCGTCTGATGATCTGTCGAGCGATAAGTTTCTCTATTGGCAATTCTCCCCGGTTTAGGTAAGCCAAGTAGGGGACCGTCCAATCAGGGATGGTATGGATAGCTGCCACGAGAGCCGCCTCCGGGTCAGGAATAGCCAAATCCTCCTCCGTTGGCAACTTGACAGACGGGTTGTGCAAGACGTCCAGGAACACATTGGGTGGCACTGGCTTACGCTGAGAACCCAAACGAGAGAGTGCGTCTGCCGCCTCGTTCTGCCGGCGATCAATATGGTCGACCTGATAACCTTTGAAGTGTCCAGCAATATTGGTGACTGCCTGTCGGTAAGCCGCCATAAGCGGATCCTTGGAGTCCCATGTACCTGAAACTTGCTGAGCCACCAGGTCTGAGTCGCCCAGGCACCTGACACGGCTCAGATTCATTTCTTTGGCCATCCTAAGTCCGTGAAGCAGCGCCTCATACTCAGTTGCATTATTGGTGCAAGTGAACATGATTCTCAAGATGTAACAGAACTTGTCTCCTCGTGGGGAAGTAATCACAACTCCAGCCCCCGAGCCTTTGAGCTGCCTCGAGCCGTCAAAGTGTATAGACCAGTATGTTGTGTCGGGCTTCCCTTCGGGAGCTTGCAACTCTGTCCAATCATTGATAAAGTCAACCAACGCCTGAGATTTGATTGCTGTACGAGGCAGGTACTTTAGATTATGTGGACCGAGCTCAATAGCCCACTTAGCAACCCGGCCTGTGGCTTCCCGGTTCTGGATTATATCCCCAAGGGGCGCTGAACTAACCACCGTGATTGGATGCTCATGGAAGTAATGCTTCAATTTGCGGCTAGCCATGAACACTCCGTAGACCAGCTTCTGCCAATGTGGGTATCGCTGCTTAGACTTGCTTAACACTTCGCTGACGTAATACACAGGATGCTGGAGAGGATATTCCTTGCCATCCTTTTTGCGCTCAACGACGACCGCCACACTTACAGCCCTGTTATTGGCAGCAATATACAACAGCATCGGCTCCTTCTCGCGAGGGGCAGCAAGGACAGGCGGCTCAGATAGCTGCTTCTTAAGGGCCTCAAAAGCCTGATCTGCCTCCTTACTCCAGACAAAGTCATCTGATTTCTTGAGCAACTGATATAATGGAATTGCTTTTTCACCAAGCCGGCTTATGAACCGGCTTAAAGCCGCAACCCGCCCAGCCAGCTTCTGCACATCATTTAGCTTGGCCGGCTTAGCCAGGGTCGTGATTGCTTTGATTTTTTCCGGGTTAGCTTCAATGCCACGCTCAGAGACAAGGAACCCCAGAAGCTTTCCTGCAGGGACACCAAAAACACACTTCTCCGGGTTAAGCTTCATCTTGTAGACACGGAGATTGTCAAATGTTTCCTTGAGATCCTCCAATAGAGTCTCTTTCTTCCGCGACTTAACCACGATGGCGTCCACATAAGCATGAACATTCTGCCCGATTTGCTTGTTGAAACAGTTCTGAACACAACGCTGGTAAGTCGCCTGGGCGCTCTTCAGACCAAATGACATTGTTGTATAACAGAAGGCCCCAAAGGGAGTGATGAAAGCCGTCTTTGCCTGGTCTTCTGGCTTCAGCTTGATCTGATGATAACCAGAATAAGCATCCAGGAAACATAGACTCTCGCAACCAGCCGTAGCATCGATGATCTGGTCAATACGGGGTAAGGCAAAGGGGTCACTTGGACAAGCCTTATTCAGGTCTGTGTAATCAACACACATCCGCCAAGTCCCGTTTTTCTTCAGAACAAGTACTGGGTTAGCCAACCACTCAGGATGAAAGACTTCGACGATGAACCCGGCAGCTAGGAGCCGGGCCACTTCTTCTCCAATAGCTTTCCGCCTCTCCTCGTTGAAGCGACGGAGAAACTGGCAAACTGGTTTAAACTTGGGATCCACATTAAGGGAGTGCTCAGCGAGTTCTCTCGGTACACCTGGCATGTCAGAAGGTTTCCATGCGAACATGTCCCAATTCTCACGGATGAACTCGATGAGCGCGCTTTCCTATTTGGGATCCATATTCGCCCCGATGGTGAACTGCTCTGAAGAATTGCCTGGGGTGAAGTCAACTTGCTTTGTATCTCTGGCCGACTTAAAATTGAGCAGGGGGTCAGACTCCGCAGTGGGCTTCTTTAGAGACGTCCTGTCAGCCGGGTCAACATTATCCTTGTAATACCGCAACTCCTCCGCGGCGCAAGACGTCTCCGCGTAAGCTGCATCTCCTTCCTCGCACTCGAGTGCGATTTTCCGGTTTCCTTCCACTGTGATGGTTCCCCTTGGCCCTGGCATCTTCATTTTCAGGTAGACATAACATGGGCGCACCATGAACCGCGCGTAAGCCGGCCGGCCAAACAGGGCGTGGTATGGGCTCTTGAGCTTGACCACCTCGAAGGACAGGAACTCAGAACGCCCATTATGTTCTGAGCCAAAGGCCACCTCAAGGGAAATTCTTCCCATGGGATATGCCGACTTACCAGGAACAATGCCGTGAAAGACTATAGAAGACGGAGCTAACTGTTTATCAGACAGATTCATCCGCCTGAACGTGTCATAATACAGGATGTTGATGCTGCTGCCCCCGTCCATGAGCACCTTTGTCAAGGTATAACCACCGACTTGTGGCGCAACCACCAGAGCCAAGTGGCCGGGGTGATCGAGTATGACTGGATGATCCGCCCTGCTCCAGGTGACCGGCTGCTCCGACCAGTTAAGGTAGTACGGGGTTGCCGGCTCAACCATGTGGGCGGCTCTTCGCTGCACCTTCCGATCCCGCTTACAGGTGCTGGTGGTGAAGACGTGATACTGTCCGCTATTTAACTGCTTCGGGTTACTCTAAAATCCTGCCGCGCCAGCCTGGTGCTGGTTTCCCTGGTTGCCTCTCTAATTGCTGCCTCCCGGATTCCCAGCCCCCTGGAACCCGCCACCTTGGCCACCATTTCCCTGGAAGCCGGGTCTGGCAAAAGACCCCTGCAAGCCGGCTCCTGAGAAGCCGGGTCCTGGGTTGGCGGGTTGTCCGCCGTTGCCCCCACCATGATGATGATGCTGGAAGGCACGCTTGGCGAACTCCTGCATCACATAGCAATTTTCCCAGGAGTGAGTGGACGGTTTACCATTATATCTGTGCTTCGGACAAGGAGCTTTGAGGAGTTCTTCATAAGTGAGAGGGCGATTGCCGGAGGGCGGCTTCCTGGAACCGTCATCCTGACGCTGACCCTTGTTTGTTGCGTTCGTGTTCGCCACCAAATCCAAGCTACCATTGTGACCCTTGCACTTCCCACCGTTGTTGCTCTGACCGTTGTCGTTGTTCTGCTGCTGACCCTTACCGCTAGCCTTCTTTCCCTTGCCAGATTTCTCCTCGTTAGACAACGGATCCTTGGTGTTATCTGACTCTGCATACCGGGTTAAGACATCCATGAGGTCTCCCATGTCCTGAACCTTTCGCTTGAGCCGCCCAAGCTTCTGAACCAGCGGCTGGAACTTACATGTTCGTTCCAGAACAAGCACCGCCTGAGCCGCCGTGATGCTGTCAGAACTGTGCATAACTTCTGCAACTCGGCGAGCCCAATGGTGTGCTGACTCATCCTCGCGCTGGACACAACGCTCAAGGTCCACAATTATGGTTGGCCTCTTGCAGGTCCCCTGGAAGTTCTTGATGAAACGCTCCTTCAGCTCCTGCCAGGTGTTGATAGAATTTGCCGGTAAGTTTTTCATCCAGGTACATGCAGGGCCCTCCAACATCAACAGCAAGTAGCGTGCCAGGACTAATTCGCTTGCACCCAACAAGTCCATCGCTAGCTCATAGCTCTCAACCCACTACGTAGGCTCTAAATTCGCTGTGTAGTTAGGAACCTTGCGATGCCCCTTGAAATCTAAGGGAATGCGCGCCTCTCGCAGCGCCGGCACCAAGCAGGGGGTTCCAACCAGGCGGCTCGACGAACTCTCAGGCCGGCCGTCAGGCCGGGTTATCTCAGGCGAACGATGCACTTCCAGCGGGTTAGCATTCGGCGGCAGGTTAACGCGCGCCGGCGCGCTGACGTGTGCCGGCAGGTCACGCCCTGCCAGCGCGTTTTCCTCCTCCCATGCTCGCAGAATCCGGGCTGCGTCAGCCACGTCCTGCGGGATCCTGGGCTGATGCTGCTCCGCCAGTGGTTGGGCGGCCCTCCGGCGGTGCGCACTGCTGGAGACCGCGGGCGACTCAGGGCGCTGAGTCCTGGAGCGGCTTTGATGAGGGGTTTAGTGAAGCCGATGCTAGCTATGCGAGTAATTGGCTTGCTGCACCACTGCCGTCTTGAGCATCGCAATGGCATTCCTGGCCTCTGTCTGAATCGGGCCGTCCCCCTCAATCGGAATAGATGCCAAGTTGTGGGTTGCTGCCAGCACGTTATCCACCGGGTTGGAGTAGTGTCCAATTGGGGTTTGGAACCGGTGAGACGGCGGCTGCTGCTGCTGATCTGGTGTACGAAGTCGGGCCGGCTCTCGCTGCTGAATGAGCTGCTGTAGTGGCTCTCTCGGGGGGATAACTCCAGCCCCCAGGGTTGTCGGAGCCGGCGGCGTTGTGAACAGCTGAGTTGGCTCGAGATCAGCCGGAAGCCGGCTCTGGCGACGCCTCCGATGAACAAGCTCGTACTCAGCCTGCCGACGGCTCAGGTACTGTGTCTCCTCGTCAAGGCGCTGCCTCTCCGCGGCGATCTGTGCCTGCTCCTGTACCATGCGGGCGTTCTCTGCGTTGACGTCCTCTTGGATCTTAGCCATCTCCTCGCGACACTTCACGATCTCCGTGTTGCGCGCCGCTGCGTTCTCTGCAGTGAACGGCTCAGCCAACAGGGTCGCCAGCGTATTCATCAAATCCGCGAGTGCCTGAACCCCGGTCTTCTGAGAGCCGGAGGCCGAGGCGCCGGCCCCTCCTGAGCCGGCCAGGAGGTTGTTCTGTCCCGCCGTCGGATTGGCCGGGTCTCGCGTTGGATCTTGCCTACCCTCCATGTACACCGCCGCAAAGCGAGGCGGATCAGGGCTCTCCGGGAAGACGTCGTCCGTGTGCCCCAGCCTACCATCATGCAGTGGAAGAATTGACTCAGTTTCCCCCATCGAGGACTCGCCGTCAGACTGGACCAGCATGTCGTCCTGAGACAGGGAGTTCTCCGATAGGGCCACCCCTTGGGTGAAACCCACGAAAGCGTGATCTGGGCCGGCTTGACGTGGGCCGGGTCTCGCCGGGAGCTGACCGAGCCGGGGCGCCGTCTCGACACCAGCGACGCTCTCCAACCCGGCGGCCGGCTCGCCGACCACGCCGATGATGGTATGGATCTTGCCGAAGGGGACCCGGTACCCGTACTCGATTGAATCGGCATCGGGGCCCCAGTGTGAATCGTCGATGTAGAGCTTTCCGCGGCGGCTCTTGGTCATCATGCCAACCGCGTACTTCCCGAACCCTGGGAGGAATCCCGCTAAGAACTCAACTCCACCGTGCGTGAGCCCCACGGTGGGCGCCAACTGTCGTGGTTTTGTCGCGACAGATGTCCTAGTAGGACTTAGAGATGAAGCCATCGCACTAACGTGGAAGCTTAGCGGGGTTGAGAGGGAACGAGAAGACGCCGGGTTACCCAGGTTCAGCCCCTCACGGTGGAGGTAAAAGCCTACGTCCTGCTTGTTTATATTGCTGTGGATCTCGATTACAAGGATGCGGATTCGCTAACCTAGCTCTCGAGGGGATTGCAACTTAGTCTTTTTCGTATAGGTGCTCCCCTTTATATACATAGGTGGAACCCTAGATTACATGAGAGTCCGGGTCGTTCTTTGACCCGCCTCCTTATTCCCTCCTACTTGTCCTTCAAGACAGCTCTCCTTGCCATCTGATTTGTCGTGAGCCGGCTCATTGTGTAAGCCGGCCCTCCCTTACCAGGCCTTGCTAAGCCAGATCATATAAAGACTTTAGCCCCGCAGTTAGTTGGCCCATTAAGCACGCCTTATGGCCGGGTCAACACGCTGTCGGGTCTCCTTGCTGGTGAATATCCCCAACACTTTTCATCCAGATCGAGACTGCCATAGTCACGCTCCACTGCTGCTCGGCTTGAAGTACATTGCCGCGTGTCGCCTCTGGTCAACCACCACGTTGCCCTGCTGCCCGACGCAGCAAGCCATACTGGGTGCTTCGAGTCCGCCGCGCGCCGGGATGGGGCGGCCGGGTCAGAGAGGAGTGGCAGCTCGGCAGCGATGCGGAGCAGCACCGGGTCGAAGGAGAGATGTTGGGCGGCCATGGGCACGGTGGCACGTCATGGCGGCTCTGCGGCTGAATCCAGATGGATAGATCGGCTGCGTACGAGTGTAATTTGGCAGCGAGTTTGATCTACTACTTAATTAACCAAATCCAGGAATTTGTGCTTCGCATGGGCTAGCATTGCCAGCGATGAGAGATGAAACGTGGGCAGCCGATCTGACACCTTGATTTCTTTTTTTCTTCTCTGTTGGTCTGAGCTATTGTACGTGCATTGATGGGACGTCTAGCTTGGGACGTGACTGATACGGCTGCTCCAAATCTGTGCGGATAACTCATACGGCTGCCGTCTATTGACTTTCCTTTTTTTTTCTTGCGCCACCATGACCTAGCTCCTCCGTGGTTGCCGCACGTAAGCATCGCAAGGCCGCGTGCCTTGTTCGTGGGCATAGATGGCTTCTCTTGATGCGTCCGACCGTGAGGGTCGATCTAGACGGAGACTGGATTTCGCACGTGGACACCGCCGCTACAATGATTCTAATCCGATGAACGCCGCCTGCAGATTTTTTTTCCTTGATCTTGTCTCGTGAACTTGGAGTTGATGTCAATCCTTCCGTGCCGGTGCTTCTTCATCCGGCCAATCACAAGTTTCTCGATCCCTAGAAGAGATCCCTCCAAGAACACATCACCACCATGCGCTGGCCCCACGGTGGGCGCCAACTATCGTGGTTTCGTCACGGCAGATGTCCTCATGAAAGGACTTAGTGGTGAGGCCATCGCAACTAGGTGGAAGCTTGAAGGGGTTGGACGGAATCTAGAGACGCGAGTTTTACCCAGGTTCGGCCCCTCATGGTCGAGGTAAAAGCCTACATCCTGCTTGATTAATATTGATGATGATGATCTCGATTACAAGGGTGCTCTTTCGCTACCTCTATCTCGAGAGCTACTAGTTTTTCTGTCTCTCCCAACTTGTCCCTCTTGGGGTGCCTTGCCCCTCCTTATATAAGTTGAAGGGGCCGGCTTACATGTAGAGTCCTAGTTGGATTAGGACTAATCTATTTTCTATTACAAGTCGAATCCTAGTCCGGGTCTTGCTTCCCTTGTCAGGGAACTTTCCTCTTCTTGGACCTTCTCCGCGAGCCGGCCCATTGGGCTCCCCTTAAGCCGGCCTCCTGCCGGGTCTCGCCCTGGGCCCTTGGTCTCTCCTTGTTGTCTCGCCATAACCCAGAGTATGAGATGACCCATAGAGCCTCCTGATTCTTGGCCGGGTCAAACTATGGCCGGGTCATAACCATGGGGAATATGCCCAACACATGGTGTAAGAAACTGGGCATTAAGCTCGACTACGCGTCCGTCTATCACCCGCAGTCTAATGGGCAGGTGGAGAGAGCCAATGGACTTATCCTTAGTGGAATTAAGCCACGACTAGTTCGCTCCCTTAAAAAAGCCGATTGCAAATGGGTTGAGGAACTTGATTCCGTATTATGGGGCTTGCGTACAACACCAAACAGGTCCACAGGGTATACCCCGTTTTTATGGTGTATGGCGCCGAAGCGGTCCTCCCCTGCGATATCATACATGACGCACCTCGGGTGCACATGTATGAGGAGCTGGAGGCCGAACTCGATCGGCAAGATGCCCTAGACGCTCTCGAAGAAGAGCGCAACGTCGCGCGGGCTAGATCAGCTATTTATTAGCAGCAGGCACGGCGCTACCACGGTAGAGAGGTTCGTGCCAAAGAATTCAATGTCGGGGATCTCGTAATGAGACTACACCCCTAAAAACAAAAACACAAGCTCTCTCCTAGATGGGACGGACCGTTCATCATTGACCAAGTACTCATCGGAGGGGCTTATCGAATCCGAGATCCAGAGGATGGCCGATTAGAGCCCCTCCCGTGGAACGCGGCGCTACTCCGACGTTTCTATGCATGAAACCAAGCATACGGTCTGTGTAAATAACTTGTGCATTTTCTTTCAACTTAACCTTTTTTTTATCTCCTCACCTCGGAAAGTTACTCTATGACCTCGAGGACAATCTTGCATGTTCTTTTCAAAACAAGAGCTATTCCGCCTCTTATGCACTATTGTCTTTCGAGCCATTATATGCATCGATTCGCTTTAAGATTTGGCCAAGCTGGGTTGCCCGGCTCCTGTGCTTGCCCCTTACGTTCCCGATATTTCGGCTAGGGGGCAAAGGGAGCACCGCTGTGATTGTTACTCCCGGGTCAACCGATGTAGTACCTCAGACGGACAAAGCCGAAAGCTAGCGTTCTTATAATGCGGATTGGTCGGCTATGACATAGGAATAACGTGGCAAGGGTCTTTTCAAACCCCGACCAGGGGCTTTACCCCCGAGGTCATCCGTCTTCAGACGGGCGTGCTCGACACAATAACCCGAGGAAAGGAACTGTTGGAAGAACTATTTTCCTCGGAAGATGTTTCTTACGTTAAATAGTAATATAACATAACCTTCCGTTACCCTCTTGTCTTTCGAGCCGCACAGCCCGATTGCCTGGTCACCTGAAGCATCTGGTCCGATGACCTCGGCCAGTAGTATGGGACACTCCTCGGAATTTATCCGAGGAGGCGGAAGCCGAAGGCTGGCTGACAGAGTTTGGATAAACGGACGGAAAAAATTGACATAGAATACCTCGGTACATAAAGTCATACAACAATTTTCACGCGCGGTCTAGCCCATCTATTAGTGTGTCTAACGCGCAATCCTTTTGCGAGAAGCGTGCCGCAGGCATTACACTGTCATATGCCTGGCTGGTAGGGATCTCCACCCCATCACGCCCCATGGGTCCCACCTCTGCTAATTCCGTCATCTTCAGACCGGTGTAGTGGGTCTTCACCATGGCCCAGGCCTCCCTCGCACCTTCTCGGCAAGCTGATACTTTCCACGCCTGGATCCAGCGCCGAGCTCTCTTAAGATGTTCGGCTAGCGCGGCCATGTCCTCGGGGACCGGCACCACCTCGGGCCATAAAGCCTGGTGTACATCCTTCATCGCTTTCCGAGCGCTTTCATGCACCTCGAATAGACGAATGCTCATGTCTTCGGACACCGGACCCCGAGACTCCGGAGCAAGGCCCGTCAAGAAAGCTGTCAAAAACAACATTTCGCATGACAAATCTCCTCGGACAAACTACATGACAAATGTCTGTCGCAATTTATAACTTACCATAAATCATGTCGTCCGTTCGCCGATTCTTTGCTTCTGCAGCAGCCAGGCGAGCTTTTAAGCTCTCAATTTCCTGGGCCTGCCGGGCGTTTTCAGCCCTAAGCGCATTCACGTTGCCCGCTCTCTGAGTGACCACATGTTGATTTGCTTGGCATTGCGATTCAACATACGCCAAATCGTCGCGGGCCTGCTTCAGATCTCTTTCAATATGGCCCAGGGCTTCCGCTGCTACAAACGATTCTGGCGTCAGCTCTATTTTTTGGACATTACCCACTTCAAGAATTAAGCACTTACCGTGCGCCTCTCTGGTAAATTTCTTCACCTACTCAACCTCGGACAAAGCCGCGTCAAGTTGCACCTTTGTTTAGTCCAACGCCGAGGTCAATTGCTCGTTCTTCAAGCGAGCTTCCTGTTATGACAAAGATTGCGGATTAGCATTCAAGTCTTGATTCGACCCCAGGGGCTCGTACCAAGCCTTAGGGCCTACTACCATATTTGGTAGTCATATTTGTCTTTAAAACCCTACCCGCAGCCCTCGCGACAGGACATCCAGCGACTCATCAAAGGCACCTCGGGTCGCCCCGAGGTATGCATCCACCGTGCTGAGAGCATTAAGCTCCCTGTCCGAAAAGGCCAGATTGTTCAAGGAAGCCTTTGGCCGGCGATAATTCGCGGCGCATTGGATTTCATACGGAGTGACCGATGTCGCCGAGTCCTCGGGCTGGGCGGCTCCGGGGTCAACCCTTGCAGGATTTCGGACCTCTGCCTCCTTGGGCGGGGTCGTGCCTTCCTCGGCCTCCACATGTACGGTGGAGGGTGGAGGCTGTCTGGAAAGAATCAAGAATGTTAGAATCCGAAGTGTCTTTTCTGTAACATAGACCTAAATATTACCTAATGACGGATGGAGCACTTCTGCCTGTCCCCGTAACCTCGACCGGCGCTTCTCGTACTTCTGGCTGAGCCCTTTCCAGTGGAGCCGTTTATCTGCGTAGGCGTTGGGAGCGCCGCCCCTTTGGAGGAGGAGTCAGAAGACTGGAGACGGGGGGACAAGGGGCTCTCTTTCGTTTAGAGGAAGGGAGAGTTACCGATGAGGCTGGCCTCGTCCCCGGCGTATCAGGGACGACTGCTACTTTTGAGCCATCAAGGCTCTCCAGGAAAAAAACTCCTCCCTTCATAAATAAGATCCAGGTCTTCATCCTCGTGGTAGAGAGGATCTTCCGCGCGGCTGTGCAACTCCGGCTCAGGGGCCGGACTGCTCACCCCTTCGAGCCAACGCCTCCACCTCTGTTCAACCGAAATGTAACAGATTAATGTTAAGGATCCTGAGGTAAAACAAAAAAGCCCGAAATAGAAACTCACTATGTCGGCAGGGTTGTAGTATGACAGCCCGTCTTGGAACTGGCGCTTGGCAAACTCCTCGGCGGACCCTTGGTACATGCTGGCTAGTACGGCTCCGAGGGTCATTTGGTCCATAAAAGCCCCCTTGATGGATCGAGAGGCGTCCTCGGACCCGTTATACTCGCACAATAAGTGCTGGCGCTGCCGGAGAGGCTGGACTCTTTGGTCTAGAGCCACCGCCATCACGTCAATGATGGTAAGGCCAGTGCTTGACATGAGCTTCACCTTGGCCGCCAGCCTAGTCACGGCTTCGTCTTCCTCTTGAGCCGAACTCAGCGGCCTCCAGCTGTAACGCTTCCTCGGTGGATCCAATGAGAAGGGCGGGAGGCCTGGCCGGACTGGCTCGTACAACAGGACGTCGGTGATATAGAACCACTCGGAAGGCCAGTAATCGGCCTCCTCCTGAGGTGTTCCCGCTGGTTAGCCAGTCTTGTCGACTCGGCAGACTTCGGCTCCTCCAACCTCGAATAGCTTGTCGGCCGAAGAGCGGGGAACGACGTAGAAGTACTTCCGCCATAATCCGAAGTGCGCCTGACAGTCGAGGTCTAGCTCATAGAGCGCGACGAACCCTGCGATGTGCAGCATCGAATTCGGGGAGAGATGATGTAGCTGTAAGCCGTAGAACTCCAGCAAGCCGCGAAGGAAGGGGTGGATTGGGAACCCTAAGCCGCGGAGGAGGAAAGGCACGAAGCATACCCGTTCGTCCCCCCGTGGTGAGGGGTAATTTTTGGCGTGGGCTTGACCGTCGATGGATGTTAGTCCAGGGCGGGTAGCGGCCAGATCCGCATCCGGCAGGTATCCTTGCGTCGCCAAGCGCTCTAATTGAAGGCGCGCGATGGAGCAGCTCCCCCAGTCCCCTCTATCAGGGCCGTGAGGACGCCTTGACGATCCCTCGCCGCTCGCCATTGTTTGGGCTCTTGAGCTTGGACTGGGGAGGGAGGGGAATTTTTCGCTGCGGTTGCAAAGGCGTACTGCCACAAGCAAGGGCAACGCGTCTGCTAAGTAAGGGCAGAAAGGGCTGACGCTTCGACGTTTTTACCATAAAGGGGCCCGACTCCCTAAGCAGCACGATTTTCAAAGTCTGACATTGGGCCACCGATGAACTCTAAGGGTTGGCCGAGGTCTTTAAATCTATTCGGAGAATAAAAGCACGGGAACTTGTCTATCGAGCCAAGACTCCGGAAAGTGCAGGGCGTCGACTTCGGCATCGAAGACCAGTTCAGGGGCTACTGACGGTGTCCCGGATTAGGGGGTGCTAACCCAGTCGGCCCGTCTCCTCGGTTGGGCCGATATGCCGCCGTACGTGATAAGGATGGACTCCAGAGGCCGCACACGGGAGACGTGATCGAGGCTGTCTCTACCGAAGACTTGTAGTATACTCCAAGATTTTTCCAGCCGTCTTACTCCTAGATACCGACCTTGTAACCGTAGATACCCTTCCTGGTGTGTATATAAGCCATAGGGTTTAGCCCGTAGAAAAAAGGACAAGGCAATATCGCTCAGCTAGCCCTAGAAGTTAGACACATATTACGATCTCGAGGTAGATCAACTCTGTACTCGATACATCACCATTAATATAAACAGAAGCAGGACGTAGGGTTTTACCTCCATTAAGAGGGCCTGAACTTGGGTAAACATCATCTCCATTGTCTCTGTTACCACTGATCCGAGATCCGCAGCTCGGGACCCCCTACCCCGAGGTCTGCCGGTTTTTACATAGACACTCCTTTCTTAGGAACACAATGAACAGGACTTACCCATCTACTTTCAGCTATAGGATAAATTATACCTACCTCCAGAAGCTTTAATATTTCAGTTCTTACCACATCCTTCATTTTAGGATTCAATCGTCTTTGATGATCAACAACTGGTTTAGCATCTGGCTCCATATGAATTTTGTGATGACATAGAGTGGGACTAATGCCCTTAAGATCATCAAGAGTATATCCAATAGCTGCATAGTGCTTCCTCAGAGTTTTAAGTAATCTCTTTTATTCATGCTCTGAAAGGTTAGCACTAATAATAACATGATGTATCTTCTTCTCATCTAGATAAGCATATTTAAGGGTATCAGGTAGTTTCTTTAACTCAAACACAGGATCACTCTTAGGTGGAAGAGGGTCTCCCAAAGTTTCAATAGGCAAATTATGTTTAAGAATAGGTGCTTGTTTAAATAATATCGCATCTATTTCATTTCTTTCATTCATATGCATATCATTTTCATGGTCTAACAAATATTGTTCTAAAGGATCAGTAGGAGGCACAACAATAGAAGCACGACCAATAATTTCATCTTTATTAGGTAATTATTTATCATGAGGTTGTCTACGGAACTTAGAGAAATTAAACTCATGAGATACATCACCAAAATTAACACTGACTGTTTCTTTATTGCAATCAATCTTAGCATTAATTATATTCAAGAAAGGTCTACCAAATATAATGGGACAAAAATTATCTTGTGGTGATCCAAGGACTAAGAAATCAGTAGGGTATTTGATCTTACCACACAAGACTTCAACATCTCTAACAATCCCAAGTGGTGTAATAGTATCTCTGTTTGCAAGCTTAATAGTAACATCAATATCTTCAATCTCAACAGGTGCAATATCATTCATGAATTCTTGATAAAGAGAAAATGGAATAGCACTAACACTAGCACCAATATCACATAAATCATGATAGCAATGATCTCCAATTTTAACAAAAATAATAGGCATGCCAATTACAGGTTTGTTTTTATCTCGTGGATCTGGATTAGCAATTCTAGCTGCCTCATCACAGAAATATATGACATGTCCATCAATGTTGTCAACCAAAAGATCTTTAACCATTGCAATATCAGGTTCAACTTTAATTTTTTCAGAAGGTTTAGTTGGTTTAATATTACTCTTATTAACCACAGTTGAAGCTTTAGCATGTTCCTTAATCCTAACAGGGAAAGGAGGTTTCTCAATATAAGCAGTAGGCACAACTGGATCAACATTGTAAATAATTATTTCCTCTTTTGCTATAATAGGTTCTTCCTTTACTTCAATAGGTGTATGAAACTTAAACCATTTATCCTTAGGGAGATCAACATAAGCAGCAAATGATTCATAAAAAGTAGCTACTATCTCAGAGTCAAGTCCATACTTAGTACTAAACTTACGAAAATCATCAGTTTCCATAAAAGATTTAACACAATCAAACTCAAGATTTATGCCTGAATCTTTACCTTTGTCGATTTCCCAATCTTCGAAGTTGCATTTAATTCTTTCCAGAAGATCCCATTTGAATTCAATAGTTCTCTTTATAAAGGAACCAGTATAAGAAGTATCGAGCATGGATTGATCATTACGAGAAAGCCGAGCATAAAAGTTTTGTATAATTATTTCTCTTGAGAGCTCATGATTAGGGCATGTGTGCATCATATACTTAAGCCTCCCCCAAGCTTGAGCGATACTTTCTCCTTCACGAGGCCAAAAATTATATATATAATTTTGATCGCGATGAACCAAATGCATAGGATAAATTTCTGGTGAAATTCCAGCTTCAACCAGTTCCAATCCCATGTTCCAGTATCATCCAATAGCCTATACCAAATCAATGCATTTACCTCCAAATATAAAGGGAATACCTTCTTCTTAACTCCATCCTCGGATAAACCTGCAAGCTTAAACAATCCACAAATTTCATCAACATAGATCAAGTGCATATCAGGATGTACTGTTCCATCTCCTGCATAAGGATTAGCTAGCAGTTTCTCTAATATACCCGAAGGAATTTCATAATAAATATTTTCAGTAGGTTCAGTAGGTTGAGGGGCAACTCTTAATGCTTCCGGTCGAGGTGAAGATACCCCGAACAAACCCCTCAAAGGATTACTTTCCATAGTGACAAATGACAGTAAATTTCATCACGTAATAAAAGTGTTTCCTTACCAAATTCCACGTACCAAAGGCACTTCACTCCCCGGCAACGGTGCCAGAAAAGAGTCTTGATGACCCACAAGTATAGGGGATCAATCATAGTCCTTTCGATAAGTAAGAGTGTCGAACCCAACGAGGATCAGAAGGAAATGATAAGCGGTTTTCAGCAAGGTATTTTCTGCAAGCACTCAAAGTAGCGGTAACTGATAGTTTTGTAGCAAGATAATTCCTAACAAGTAACAAGTAACAATAGTAACAAAAGTGCAGCAAGGTGGCCCAATCCTTTTTATAGCAAAGGACAAGCCGAAACGCTCTCTTATATAAAGCAAAGCGTTCTCGAGGACACATGGGAAATATCGTTTAGTCACTTTCATCATGTTTATTTGATTCGCATTCGCTACTTTGATAATTTGATATGTGGGTGGACTAGTGCTAGAGTGCTGTTCTTACTTGAACAAGCTACCCTCTTATGATTACCCCCTCTCGCAAGCATCCGCAACTACGAAAGAAGAATTTAGATAAATCTAACCATAGCATGAAACATATGGATCCAAATCAGCCCCTTACGGAATAACGCATAAACTAGGGTTTAAGCTTCTGTCACTCTAGCAACCCATCATCTACTTATTACTCCACAATGCCTTCCCTTAGGCCCAAGTATGGTGAAGTGTCATGTAGCCGACGTTCACATGACTCCACTAAAGGAAGCAACAACATACATACCATCAAAATATCGAACGTATACCAAATTCACATGATTACTTATAACAAGACTTCTCTCATGTCCTCAAGAACAAACGTAACTACTCAAAAATCATATTCATGTTCAAGATCAGAGGGGTGTTGAATGTCATTAAGGATCTGAACATATAATCTTCCACCAAATAAACCAACTAGCATGTGACGCCCCCGACTCAATCGTGCACTAATCATACACGCAAATGCGCACGATCAAGATCAGAGACTCACGGGAAGATATCACAACACAACTCTAGACACAAATTAAAGTCATACAGCTTTATATTACAAGCCAGGCCACGAAGGCTCGAATACATAAGTCAGCGGAAGCAACAATATCTGAGTACAGACATAACTAGACAAGTTTGCCTTAAGAAGGCTGAGCAAACGACATCTAGATCGAAAAGGCACAGGCCTACTGCTTGGGAGCCTCCGAACTACTCCTGGTCGTCGGTCTCCACATAGTAGTAGGCTCCATCAGTGTAGTAGTAATCGTCGGCGGGATCAGCTGGCTCCTAGGCTCCGTCATCTGATCGCAGCAACCGGGTAGAGGGGAAAAAGGTAGCAAAGCAACCGTGAGTACTCATCCAAAGTACTCGCAAGACTTACATCAGAACTATGCTAAGTATGCATCGATATCAAAGAGAAGGGGCTGTATCATTGGACCAAACTACAGAATGCCAGAGTAGGGGGGAAGGCCTAGCCTATCGAAGACTAGCATCTTGCAGCGTCTTGCAGCAATAGAAGAGAATAGAGTAACATAGCATATAGTAACAAATATATATTAGTAACGCCAAGAGATCCTTCCTCGTCTACCTTGCGAGGAAGTGATCCTGGAGCCATCATATCAGTTTAGTGTCACATGTATCCAGTTCTAGTTGTAGTAGATCGGGATACAACTCTGAGCGTACGTTACCGTGGACACGGCTATTCGAATAGATAACTTCCCTGCAGGGGTGCACCAACTTACCCAACACGCTCGATTAACTCTGGTCGGACACACCTTTCTGGGTCATGCCCGACCTCGGCTGATCGACACACCGTAGTCCTACCTAGGCTCAACAGAGAGGTCAGCACGCCGGTCTACATCCTAAGTGTGAAGGGGTCATGGGCCAATCGTCCTAAGCACTCCTGCGCGTTGCGTACGCGGCCTGGAGCATACCCACCTCCTTATACAAGCGCAGGCGGTTACCGTCCAACCGGGCGCACGCCGCTCCATTGCCGACGTCTGTGAGCTTTCGGAAGAATCGTACGACGCCGAGTGCCCATACTTATTCCCGCGTGGTGGTCAGTGCGAAAAGGCCAGAGGCCTACTCAGATCATATATCAAAACCCATTAGTGTGTTGGGAGCTCGCGGTGACGATCAGTGCTCCTGTCGCCCCGTCTCGCGGTCTTACGACAAGGGCCAGGCCCATCCCTCACTAGGGCGGTCTCTGCCTGCCCGGTCGTGCGGCGTCATTATCTAGCGGGTACCCTCCTGGTCAACCCGACTTATCAAGAGAGTGTCGGGAACTCAGGTCCACCTCTAACGGGGTGGTACCGCCTGTCCCTTCAGTCCCGCAGTAACAGTTAATGGGGAATAGTTAAAGGTAACAGAGTGTCCTTACCATCAAGGTGAACTCAGAGGAATCACCCTCGGTAGGTTCACACCTGAGGTAAAATGTCAATGTGAACTTGGAGGAATCATCCTCGATGGGTTCACGCTTGAGGTGCTGCACGACAGAGTCATCATCGGGAGTGGTGAGCGAGGAATCACCCTCGGTAAACCACACCTGATGTGCTACACTACAGAGATATCATCGGAAGTGGGACACGAGGCATCACCCTCGGTACTCGATAGTAGCCCTGTAGAGTTGTACAACTAAGGGGGGGCACTGGTGGTGTATTCGATCTCCGTACATCGATCACACTGATCGAGTCACCGGTAGTAAAGCATGGCAACAAGGACAAGGGTGTGGGGCCACTGATGGATCACTAATCAGCCTATACTAAGCATTTAGGACAACAGGTAAAGTATCAACAGCAGGTTACAAAATCAGGCTATGCATCAGAATAAGAGCTATCGAATAACAGTAGCAAAATCTAATGCAAGCATGGGAGAGAAAGAATGGGTGATATAGGAATGATCAAGGGGGTTTTGCTTGCCTGGAAGCTCTGCTGAAAGGGGCTGGTCGTCTGGAGCGTAGTCGTACTCGAGAGCAGCATCGGTCTTGGGGCTACCAGAGAGAAGAGGGGGAAGAAACAATAAATACAAAGCAAACAAATGCATCACATTGCATGACATGACAGTATACTATGCTAGGGGTGACCTAATGCAATGCTAAGTGTTTTAGACGGAGCGGGAAAATATCCGGGAATATTTTCCCGGCTCCAGGCACTTATCGGTCAGACGATCCTGAGGGAAAGGTTCCATGTTTGCTATGTTGGAGGGGTGTGGCAGGTATGTGGATGGTGTATTCAAATTCGTCATATTTTTCTGATCATTTTTCATATATAAATTATTTTCATTTGACATGCGGTTTATTTTATATGAATTTTCCAAAGTTTTATCGATTTCCTAGGATTTCTGGAATTCTTTTAATTCGAAAATAAAATAGGAAATTGCTAGATGCACACAGAAGTGTACACAACAATGTGCACTATGAGGATGACAGTTGGGCCAGGTCAACTGCTGACCCAACAGTCAATAGTTGACTGGTCAAACGTGAACAGTGATGTGGGACCCATATGTCATTGTCTTAGATAGTTTTAATTTAATTTAGCGTTTTAATTTAATAGCGGCTCCCACATGTATTAGACTAATTAGCAGAGGGTTAGTCTAATGGGGGGTTAGCACCTAATCTAATCAAGGGCCGGCCCATACGTGCAGTGGCCTTGGGCCATGGCTGGGGAGCGCACGCGCTCATGCACGCAGCCGCGGTGCGGCCGGCCGGTAGCAGTAGGCAGCCGCGGCAGCGGGCGGCTGCAGGTAGGCAGCATCAGCGATGCAGAGGAAGCAGCGGCAGTAGCAGCAGCAGCAGTGGCAGCACGCAGCGGCAGCTGGCAAGCAGCAGGTGGCGGCGGCAACGGCAACAGAAGCAGGCTAGCTGGAGGCGGCGTTGGCCTCCTGGGAGCACCAGGAGCTCGAGACGAAGCTCGGTGACAAGCTTTGTAAACAGTGGCCTCAGCGGCAAAGCGAACGGCGGTGAGGAGCTTCGGGCGCGACGGCTAGCTAGCCTACATGCATGGATTCGACGGGGAAACAGAGGGGTTTCGGGCGCCTACTCACATCGTTGACGAGGAGCTGCTCGAGGAGGCGCGGGGCGCAGTGACGGCGCCGGAGTTGACGAAGATCGCCGGCGATGTACGCGACGAAGAAGATGTCGATGGTGAACGTACGGGATGTCCTGGCTCGATTCGATGCTCGGGGTAGACGCAGTCGTCGGTGGCGGTCCTCCTGGACAACTCCTCAAGCGTCGGGGAGCACGCAGGCCGTGGCAACAACGACGACGCGCGCGGTCACCGCGCGACCTTTCGATCTCGATTTCGAGCAGATGAGGAGGGGCGCGATGGGGAAAGAGGGGGAACCGGACGAGAGAGGGCTAGGGTTTCGGATGGACACTCATATAGGACCGAGGGGGGCACGTGGTGGCCATCGAACCGTGGTGGCCGTGGATGGCCTCCACGCCATGGCCTCTGCCTTCCCTCTATACAGAGATGGAAGAAAGGCCCTGGTGGTGGGCTGGGCTGTTAACTGTAGCAGTAGGCCTTAAGTGCAAAGTAGTTTTATCTTTTTCCTCTTTTTCTTTTCTGTAAATTAAATAGCTACTGTTTTGCATTTATTTGAGTGAGCAAACAATTTTTGTTAAAGATGAAACCTGGCACATAAATAGTAGGCAATGTTTTGAGCTAGCCCACCAAGTTGCAATTTATTTTGAAATGTATAACTATTTAAGTAAATTGAATTGGCTCAATTTAATTCTGCTGGCTCTGTTTTAAATAGGTTAGGGGCATTTTAACAACTCAAATAATGTTGGTTTCTACATGACAATTACATGGTGATTATTTGCCACCATACAAACATTTTTGTTTGATAGTTTGAAGAAATAATAATTTGACTTGCAATTTAAATTTGAATTTGACTTAGGTTTTTATCAAGGAGCGATTAAGCTTAGTAAAATAGGATGACATGGCATCATTAGGTTGAGATTACTGTAGCATGATTATCGGGGTGTTATAAATCTCCTCCACTAAAAGAAATCTTGTTCCGAGATTTAAGAGGTAGAGTAAGGGGGAAAGGTTCGGTTACGAAATTCTAACGGATCTTTTCGGTCTTGGTTGCTCTTCTCGAAGAGGTCGATCCATTGCGTTGATGCGTTCATTTCCTCTGCATTAGTGCGTCATGACGAAGTTGTCGTTCTCCCTTGAGGATCTTCATTGTACTTACGAAAAGGATAAGGGGTAACTTGGGAAGAACGGACCACTACAAGGTTGATTATCTGGCAGATAACTCAGGGAATGTGGCAAAAAGTATCTCTCAAATTGAATAAATGAAATATATCGAGAGCAAGATACATATATAAGAAGTTATAGGAAGTTTCAAGAAGGTTGGCAATCGTTCGATGCCTGAAACAGAGTCTGAAAGGGGTTTAGAGCAACGGGAATACGTATTGCGTCTGAAACCAGAATATATCATTTCTAGGAAGGTGGCTGGTGAATTACCTACGAAACTAAGCGCAAGGAATAACTTTGGTAACAGGGATCTACAGGAGAGTCAGGTTTCGATCCTGTGGAACGATGGTTAGTGTGGATTAAGAGTAGGAAGGGCGGTGACATCTTGCATGGTCACGATAGCAAGGCATGTCAGAGGATAGTTTGTCAGTTGCGGGGGTCGATGCGAACCATTTTCCAGCTCGCAAGGCGAGGCGGACCAATAGGCAAAGTTCTCATCCACCGGTGTTACCGGAAGGTCATCAACAATAGTAACAGGGTTTTACTTG
The DNA here is from genome assembly GCA_039707655.1 of Elymus sibiricus. Classification (NCBI taxonomy): domain Eukaryota; kingdom Viridiplantae; phylum Streptophyta; class Magnoliopsida; order Poales; family Poaceae; genus Elymus; species Elymus sibiricus. Next base: position 124,207,371 of record CM077670.1, read on the forward strand.
ACATGGTTGTACTTGGGGGTGTTGACATAAGCAGGGAATTATCACTGCTCAAATAAGTTAGATTACAAGAAAGGTTAAACAGACCAATGGAAAGGAAAATGTGATTATCAGAGTAAACAGACCAATGGAAAGGAAAATGTAATTATACACAAGTATTAGGTGTATATCCTTCCTAAGGAAAAGCAGAGCATGATATACATGACAGGACAGCAAGTACAAAATCATTTAGATAAAGGGGCGAGGAAATTCATGATGTTACCCATACAACGGTGTTTGAATAATTGATCAAGAAACATTTAGCATTGCGCTTCCGATGTTCTTGTCGATATTCGGAATACAACAGTCATGCTTTGAGGTAGCAATAATATGGTGTTTTAAGTAAGCGTTGGGTCTGAAGATCACGAGAATACACAAGGAACAATTTCAGGAATAACAAGGAAACAAGGTATAAGCAAAACATGACCAAGTTTGTGTTGGCAGGAAGTCAAGGATGTTGTCGATGATAACACAAATCATCGAGGGGCAAGGATGGTATTTCTCACCATGAATTCAATTGAAATCTCAGAATGAGTCAAAATGTTGATGATGATCATGACACATTTTGTCAAGAGGTTTCATGAAGATGTAATCGATCAGTAAGATGATCAAAGTAGATGGAATGAAGTTAAAGGTCAACGGAACTACGGATATGACGCAAGCTCGGATTCCTTCATGTTGTGTAAGCAAAACGATATGATGATGAAACTTTGACACAGGCTTAGATCATTGTTAGAAATATGCACCGGGAAGAAGGACCAGGTAGCACAGTTAAAATTAGCACGATAATTATGTAGCTGATCAGGCTAGGAATGACAAGATGGAGTATTAAATTTCCCAGCAACAAAGTATTAGGATTATTGAATCACAGTGTGGATTCGAGTCACTTGTCAGAGTTCCCGAGTGACGGACAATGCAAACCTGCGGAGTGACTAAAACGGTGAGAAGTATTATTCCCACAAGAATTCATAAGAGGTAGTGCAATGGCACGATATCCTCGAGATAACAGAGGGTAATACTCGAAGGTAGAACATAATAGTGATGGAAATATGCCCTAGAGGCAATAATAAAGTTGTTATTATTTTATACTTCCTTGTTCATGATAAAGGTTTATTATTCATGCTAGAATTGTATTGACCGGAAACTTAAATACATGTGTGAATACATAAACAAATACCATGTCCCTAGTGAGCCTCTACTAGACTAGCTCGTTGATCAAAGATGGTTAAGGTTTCCTAACCATAGACATGAGTTGTCATTTGATAACGGGATCACATCATTAGGAGAATGATGTGATGGACAAGACCCATCTGTTAGCTTAGCATATGATCGTTCTGTTTATTGCTACTGCTTTCTTGAATGTCAAATACATGTTCCTCAGACCATGAGATCATGCAACTCCCGGATACCGGAGGAATACCTTGTGTGCTATCAAACGTCACAATGTAACTGGGTGATCATAAAGATGCTCTACAGGTATCTCCGAAGGTATCCGTTGAGTTGGCATGGATCGAGACTGGGATTTGTCACTCCGTGTTTCGGAGAGGTATCTCTGGGCCCTCTCGATAATGCACATCACAAGAAGCTTGCAAGCAAAGTGACTAAGGAGTTAGTTACGGGATGATGTATTACGGAACGAGTAAAGAGACTTGCCGGTAACGAGATTGAACTAGGTATGGAGATACCGACGATCGAATCTCGGGCAAGTAACATACCGATGGACAAAGGGAATTACGTATGTTGTCATTGCGGTTCAACCGATAAGATCTTCATGGAATATGTAGGAACCAATATGATCATCCAGGTTCCGCTATTGGTTATTGACAGGAGAGGCGTCTCAGTCATGTCTACATCATTCCCGAACCCATAGGGTCCGCACGCTTAACGTTCGTTGACGATATAGTGTTTTATGAGGTATGTGAATTGGTAACCGAATGTTGTTCGGAGTCCCGGATGAGATCCCGGACGTTACGAGGAGTCTCAGAATGGTCGAGAGGTAAAGATTTATATATGGGAAGTCATATTTTGGGTTCCGGAAAAAGGTGCAGTTTTTTCGGTATTGTACCGGGAAGCTTCCAGAAGGTTCCGGAGGATTCCGGAGGAGTCCGGAAGTCCACAACTGGGTCCACCACGTCCCAAGGGCTGGCATGGGCTAAAGGGGAGGCGCCCTGGCCTTATTGGGCCAGGCGCACCAAGTCCTCAAAAGCCCACGCAGCTAGGGAAGGAAAAAAGGGAGAGTCCTAGTAGGAATAGGATTGGACTTTGGAGTCCAAGTCCACGTGTGTACTATTCATGGTTACTGTTCACGTGGCACTATTCCTTCTACTCCAAGCCCCTACACATATATAAATAGAGGAGAGGGGGCGCCCAAAAGGACACAACATTGTCTTAGCCGTGTGCGGCGCCCCCCTCCACAGTTCCGTCCCTCGGTCATATTTTCGCAGTGCTTGGGCGAAGCCCTGCGGAGATAGCATCACCATCACCGTCACCACGCCGTCGTGCTGCCGGAACTCATCCACTACCTCGCCGTCTTGCTGGATCAAGAAGTCGAGGACGTCACCGAGCTGAACGTGTGCTGAACGCGGAGGTGTCGTACGTTCGGTGCTTGGTCGGTTGGATCGTGAAGTTGTTCGACGACATCAACCGCGTTGTTCTAACGCTTCCGCTTACGGTCTACGAGGGTACGTAGACACACTCCCCCTCTCGTAGCTATGCATCTCCATGGATAGATCTTGCGTGTGCGTAGAAATTTTTTGTTTTCCATGCAACGTTCCCCAACAGTGGCATCATGAGCCAGGTCTATGCGTAGATGATATGCACGAGTAGAACACAAAGAGTTGTGGGCGGTGATCGTCATACTGCTTACCACCAACGTCTTATTTTGATTCGGCGGTATTTTAAGATGAAGCGGCCCGGACCAACCTTACATGTCCACGTACATGAGACCGGTTCCACCGACAGACATGCAACTTGTTTTGCATAAAGGTGGCTGGCGGGTGTCTGTTTCTCCTACTTTAGTTGAATCGAATTTGACTGCGGCCGGTCCTTGTTGAAGGTTAAAACAGCAAACTTGATAAATCACCGTTGTGGTTTTGTGTCGTAGGTAAGAACGGTTCTTGCTAGAAGCCCGTAGCAGCCACGTAAAACTTGCAACAACAAAGTAGAGGACGTCTAACTTGTTTTTGCAGGGTATGCTGTGATGTGATATGGTCAAGACATGATGTGATATACGTTATTGTATGAGATGATCATGTTTTGTAATTTATCGGCAACCGGCAGGAGCCTTATGGTTGTCTCTTTATTGTATGAAATGCAAGTGCCATGTAATTGCTTTACTTTATCGCTATGCGTTAGCAATAGTTGTAGAAGCAATAGTTGGCGAGACGACCACGACGCAATGATGAAGATCAAGGTGTCGAGCCGGTGACGATGGAGATCATGATGATGCTTTGGAGATGGAGATCAAAAGCACAAGATGATGGCCATATCATGTCACATATTTTGATTGCATGTGATGTTTATCCTTTATGCATCTTATTTTGCTTAGAACGGCGGTAGCATTATAAGATGATCCCTTCACTAAATTTCAAGATAAAAGTGTTCTCCCCGAGTATGCACCGTTGCTAAAGTTTGTCGTTTCGAAGCACCTCGTGATGATCGGGTGTGATAGATTCTACGTTCACATACAACGGGTGTAAGCCAGTTTTACACAAGTAGAATACTTGGGTTAAACTTGACGAGCCTAGCATGTACAGACATGGTATCGGAACACTAGAGACCGAAAGGTCGAACATGAGTCATATAGTAGATATGATCAACATGGAGATGTTCACCATTGATGACTATCCCATCTCACGTGATGATCGGACATGGGCTAGTTGATTTGGATCATGTACCACTTAGTTAACTTAAGGGATGTTAATTTAAGTGGGAGTTCATTAGTAATTTGATTAATTGAACTTAGTTTATCATGAACTTAGTCTTGATAGTTTCTTTGCATATCTATGTTGTAGATAAATGGCCCGTGCTACTGTTCCGTTGAATTTTAATGCGTTCCTAGAGAAAGCTAAGTTGAAAGATAATGATAGTGCAACATACTTGTGGCACTGCCGTTTAGGTCATATTGGTGTAAAGCGCATGAAGAAACTCCATGCGGATGGACTTTTGGAATCTCTTGATTATGAATCATTTGATACTTGCGAACCATGCCTCATGGGCAAGATGACTAAAACTCCGTTCTCCGGAACAATGGAGCGAGCTACTGATTTGTTGGAAATAATACATACCGATGTATGCGGTCCGATGAATGTTGAAGCACGCGGCGGGTATTGTTATTTTCTAACCTTCACAGATGATTTGAGTAGATATGGGTATATCTACTTGATGAAACACAAGTCTGAAACATTTGAAAAGTTCAAAGAATTTCAGAGTGAAGTAGAGAATCATCGTAACAAGAAAATAAAGTTTCTATGATCTGATCGCGGAGGCGAATATTTGAGTTACGAGTTTGGCCTTCATTTAAGAAAATGTGGAATTGTTTCACAACTCACGCCACCTGGAACACCACAGCGTAATGGTGTGTCCGAACGTCGTAACCGTACTTTATTGGATATGGTGCGTTCTATGATGTCTCTTACCGATTTGCCACTATCGTTTTGGGGTTATGCATTAGAGACAGCTGCATTCACGTTAAATAGGGCACCGTCTAAATCCGTTGAGACGACACCATATGAACTATGGTTTGGCAAGAAACCTAAGCTGTCGTTTCTTAAAGTTTGGGGATGCGATGCTTATGTGAAAAAGCTTCAACCTGATAAGCTCGAACCCAAAGCGGAGAAGTGTGTCTTCATAGGATACCCTAAAGAAACAATTGGGTACACCTTCTACCACAGATCCGAAGGCAAGGTCTTTGTTGCCAAGAATGGGTCCTTTCTAGAGAAGGAGTTTCTCTCGAAAGAAGTGAGTGGGAGGAAAGTAGAACTTGATGAGGTAATTGTACCTTCTCTCGAATTGGAAAGTAGCTCATCAGAGAAAACCGTTCCCGTGATGCCTACACCAATAAGAGAGGAAGATAATGATAAAGATCATGAAACTTCAGATCAAGTTACTACTGAACTTCGTAGGTCGACCAGAGTACGTTCCGCACCAGAGTGGTACGGTAATCCTGTTCGGGAAGTTATGTTGTTAGACAATAGCGAACCTACGAACTATGAAGAAGCTATGATAAGCCCGGATTCCGACAAATGGCTTGAGGTCATGAAATCTGAGATAGGATCCATGTATGAGAACAAAGTGTGGACTTTGGTGGACTTGCCCGATGATCGGCAAGCCATTGAGAATAAATGGATTTTTAAGAGGAAGACAGATGCTGATGGTAATATCACTTTCTACAAAGCTCGACTTGTCGCGAAAGGTTTTCGACAAGTTCAAGGGGTTGACTACGATGAGACTTTCTCACCCGTAGCGATGCTTAAGTCTGTCCGAATCATGTTAGCAATTGCCGCATTTTATGATTATGAAATCTGGCAAATGGATGTCAAAACTGCATTCCTTAATGGTTTTCTCAAAGAAGAGTTGTATAGGATGCAACCAGAAGGTTTTGTCGATCCTAAGGGTGCTAACAAAGTGTGCAAGCTCCAGCGATCCATTTATGGACTGGTGCAAGCATCTCGGAGTTGGAATATATGCTTTGATGAGGTGATCAAAGCATATGGTTTTGTACAGACTTACGGTGAAGCCTGTATTTACAAGAAAGTGAGTGGGAGCTCTGTAGCATTTCTAATATTATATGTGGATGACATATTGTTGATTGGAAATGATATAGAATTTCTGGATGGCATAAAGGGATACTTGAATAAGAATTTTTCAATAAAAGACCTCGGTGAAGCTACTTATATATTGGGCATCAAGATCTATAGGGATAGATCAAGACGCTTGATAGGACTTTCACAAAGCACATACCTTGACAAAGTTTTGAAGAAGTTCAAAATGGATCAGTCAAAGAAAGGGTTCTTGCCTGTCTTGCAAGGTGTGAAGTTGAGTCAGACTCAATGCCCGACCACGGCAGAAGATATAGAGAAAATGAAAGTCATTCCCTATGCCTCAACCATAGGTTCTATTATGTATGCCATGCTATGTACCAGACCTGATGTGTGCCTTGCCATAAGTTTGGCAGGGAGGTACCAGAGTAATCCAGGAGTGGATCACTGGACAGCGGTCAAGAATATCCTGAAGTGCCTGAAAAGGACCAAGGACATGTTTCTCGTTTATGGAGGTGATGAAGAGCTCGTCGTAAAGAGTTACGCCGATGCAAGCTTCGACACTGATCCGGATGACTCTAAGTCACAAACCGGATACGTATTTATATTAAATGGTGGAGCTGTCAGTTGGTGCAGTTCCAAGCAGAGCGTCGTGGCGGGATCTACGTGTGAAGCAGAATACATAGCTACTTCGGAAGCAGCACATGAAGGAGTCTAGATGAAGGAGTTCATATCCGATCTAGGTGTAATACCTAGTGCATCGAGTCCAATGACAATCTTTTGTGACAACACTGGAGCAATTGCCATAGCCAAGGAGCCCGGGTTTCACAAGAAGACAAAACACATCAAGAGACGCTTCAATTCCATTCGTGAATTTGTCAAGGATGGAGACATAGAAATTTGCAAAGTACACACGGATCTGAATGTGGCAGACCCGTTGACTAAGCCTCTTCCACGAGCAAAACATGATCAGCACCAAGACTCCATGGGTGTTAGATTCATTACTATGTAATCTAGATTATTGACTCTAGTGCAAGTGGGAGACTGATGGAAATATGCCCTAGAGGCAATAATAAAGTTGTTATTATTTTATATTTCCTTGTTCATGATAAAGGTTTATTATTCATGCTAGAATTATATTGACCGGAAACTTAAATACATGTGTGAATACATAAACAAATACCGTGTCCCTAGTGAGCCTCTACTAGACTAGCTCGTTGATCAAAGATGGTTAAGGTTTCCTAACCATAGACATGAGTTGTCATTTGATAACGGGATCACATCATTAGGAGAATGATGTGATGGACAAGACCCATCTGATAGCTTAGCATATGATCGTTCTGTTTATTGCTACTGCTTTCTTGAATGTCAAATACATGTTCCTCAGACCATGAGATCATGCAACTCCCGGATACCGGAGGAATACCTTGTGTGCTATCAAACGTCACAACGTAACTGGGTGATCATAAAGATGCTCTAAAGGTATCTCCGAAGGTGTCCGTTGAGTTGGCATGGATCGAGACTGGGATTTGTCACTCCGTGTTTCGGAGAGGTATCTCTGGGCCCTCTCGGTAATGCACATCATAAGAACCTTGCAAGCAAAGTGACTAAGGAGTTAGTTACGGGATGATGTATTACGGAACGAGTAAAGAGACTTGCCGGTAACGAGATTGAACTAGGTATGGAGATACCGACGATCGAATCTCGGACAAGTAACATACCGATGGACAAAGGAAATTACGTATGTTGTCATTGCGGTTCAACCGATAAGATCTTCATGGAATATGTAGGAACCAATATGAGCATCCAGGTTCCGCTATTGGTTATTGACCGGAGAGGCATCTCAGTCATGTCTACATCATTCCCGAACCCGTAGGGTCCGCACGCTTAACGTTCGTTGACGATATAGTGTTATATGAGTTATGTGAATTGGTAAACGAATGTTGTTCGGAGTCCCGGATGAGATCCCGGATGTCACGAGGAGTCTCGGAATGGTCGAGAGGTAAATATTTATATATGGGAAGTCATATTTTGGGTTCCAGAAAAAGGTGCAGTTTTTTCGGTATTGTACCGGGAAGGTTCCGGAGGATTCCGGAGGAGTCCGGAAGTCCACAACTGGGTCCACCACGTCCCAAGGGCTGGCATGGGCTAAGGGGAGGCGCCCTGGCCTTATTGGGCCAGGTGCACCAAGTCCTCAAAAGCCCACGCAGCTAGGGAAGGAAAAAAGGGAGAGTCCTAGTAGGAATAGGATTGGACTTTGGAGTCCAAGTCCACGTGTGTACTATTCATGGTTACTTTTCACGTGGCACTATTACTTCTACTCCAAGCCCCTACACATATATAAATAGAGGAGAGGGGGCGCCCAAAAGGACACAACATTGTCTTAGCCGTGTGCGGCGCCCCCCTCCACAGTTCCGTCCCTCGGTCATATTTTCGCAGTGCTTGGGCGAAGCCCTGCGGAGATAGCATCACCATCACCGTCACCACGCCGTCGTGCTGCCGGAACTCATCCACTACCTCGCCGTCTTGCTGGATCAAGAAGTCGAGGACGTCACCGAGCTGAACGTGTGCTGAACGCGGAGGTGTCGTACGTTCGGTGCTCGGTCGGTTGGATCGTGAAGTTGTTCGACGACATCAACCGCGTTGTTCTAACGCTTCCGCTTACGGTCTACGAGGGTACGTAGACACACTCCCCCTCTAGTAGCTATGCATCTCCATGGATAGATCTTGCGTGTGCGTAGAAATTTTTTGTTTTCCTTGCAACGTTCCCCAACAAATAGAAGCTGAACTGGGTCGTTGACCTGCGACAGCAGATACTTTAACCTTGTCGAAAAATAGACGAGGCACTGGAATGGATTCCTTTCTGATATATTGAATAAGGACAGCATGGTCAAAACCATAACTGCAAGGGATCAAATTTAATGATACCGAAAGAATTATTCAAATGATTAAATATTTTACAAGAAGCTTCTGTGACGGTCTACATCGTTTCCATCGGCATGAACACAAGTTCAAGGTCGACTCCCACTTCTTTAATGCATAACCTTTCATTCACTTCTCATTTTCAAAGAAGTTGTAGTGTTGAAAATTTTATCTGGAGGAACCAGAAGAGTATGACTCGTGAAAACTTTCGGGTTCACACGGATGGCAGAAGCGTAGATACAACCCATTGGGGTATTATAGGAACCTATACAATAAACAACAGAAGCAAGGGATACGAGTTCGAAAGCAGAGTACTGAAGTCAAAGTAGATGATACGACTCGACAAAGGCAATTTGTATCAAAGGGAAGAACTCAGGGTTTTTAGAATATACGGGAATGGTCGGATAATAATCCACCAAATGATCTGGCAGCCCGCAATGGAGCTGGGGTGAGTATCGGTACTCAATCAGAGGAAGAAAGAATGCAAATGCATCAGGTTATGGAATCATCTAATCAACTCAAAGTATAAAATACAAAGAGTTTGCGATTTCTAAATCGAGGGATTAGAAGCAGACACTCTGATCAAGGATGGATAAGTTGAATAGACTTAGGGGCACAATCGATGGCAAATTGATTGGCCGAGAACCAGCTCATGTTCAAAATGATGTCTGAGCCGGAAGACGAATTCTAGGATTCGACTGATGATTGCGAGCATTCGCAACATATTGAATCAAGGGACTCAAAATGATAGTGACAAAGGATGCCAATAAGATTACTTTGACATATGGGATTAACCATAATCCAAGAAGGCAAGAATTTCAAGAGCAATAGGCTGTAGAGAATTTTTGGAAGATCGAATAGCATTATAAAGTATTTTGCAAAACACATGAACAACTGGGTATGAACGAATCCCCGGTAAGTGTGAGCAATTATTCGTAGGTGTATTCATGCGGCAAAGAACTGCAAGGCCGTAGGCACAATGGATTCTCGGAATAACGGAGAGTATTTCGGGGTATCTTGTAAATAACAAGAGCAACTGGGAATGAATGTATGAACGGCAAGTGTATGTAGTAATCCACAGAGATTTGTCGGTGGTAGGGAATTGTGAATGCGGTGGGCACAAGGGTCTCGGGAAAACATCGAAGAGTATCTTCAGAATCTTCTGGTGAATCAAGTGATCATCTGGAATGAGGGGCCCTCCGGGAGGAAGTAGTTACGAGAACCTAAAGTTAGAGTAAGTAAAATCTTTAAACTGAAAATAAGAGAGATCAGAATCCGAGAGTAAAGGAGAGGAATAAAAGATCCTAATCCCATCCATTGGCGATGTGGGCCCGTAAGCCACACGACACAGTTAGTAAAATAGTTTTTCAAAGACTAGACTCAACTTCAGCCAAGGAGTTGGAAAGGGGCTTCCTACATGCAGTTGGCTCTGATACCAACTTGTGATGCCCCCGACTCAATCGTGCACTAATCATACATGCAAACGTGCACGATCAAGATCAGAGACTCACGGGAAGATATCACAACACAACTCTAGACACAAATTAAAGTCATACAGCTTTATATTACAAGCCAGGCCACGAAGTCTCGAATACATAAGTCAGCGGAAGCAACAATATCTGAGTACAGACATAACTAAACAAGTTTTACTTAAGAAGGCTGAGCAAAACAATGACATCTAGATCGAAAAGGCGCAGGCCTCCTGCCTGGGAGCCTCCGAACTACTCCTGGTCGTCGGTCTCCACGTAGTAGTAGGCTCCGTCGGTGTAGTAGTAATCATCGGCAGGATCAGCTGGCTCCTAGGCTCCGTCATCTGATCACAGCAACCGGGTAGAGGGGAAAAAGGTAGCAAAGCAACCGTGAGTACTCATCCAAAGTACTCGCAAGACTTACATCAGAACTATGCTAAGTATGCATTGGTATCAAAGGGAAGGGGCTATATCAGTGGACCAAACTGTAGAATGCCAGAGTAGGGGGGAAGGCCTAGCGTAACAAATATATATTAGTAACGCCCAAAGATCCTTCCTCGTCTACCCTGCGAGGAAGCGATCCCGGAGCCATCATATCAGTTTAGGGTCACATGTATCCAGTTCTAGTTGTAGTAGATCGGGATACAACTCTGAGCGTCCGTTACCGTGGACACGGCTATTCGAATAGATAACTTCCCTGCAGGGGTGCACCAACTTACCCAACACACTCGATTAACTCTGCCCGGACACACTTTTCTGGGTCATGCCTGACCTCGGCTGATCGACACGCCGTAGTCCTACCTAGGCTCAACAGAGAGGTCAGCACGCTGGTCTACATCCTAAGTGCGAAGGGGTCATGGGCCAATCGTCCTAAGCACTCCTGCGCGTTGCGTACACAGCCTGGAGCAGACCCACCTCCTTATACAAGCGCAGGCAGTTACCGTCCAACCGGGCGCGCGCCGCTCCATTGCCAACGTCTGTGAGCTTTCAGAAGAATCGTACAACGCCGAGTGCCCGTACTTATTCCCGCGTGGTGGTCAGTGCGAAAAGGCCAGAGGCCTACTCAGATCATATATCCAAACCCATTAGTGTGTTGGGAGCTGGCGGTGACGATCAGTGCTCCTGTTGCCCTGTCTCGCGGTCTTACGACAAGGGCCAGGCCCATCCCTCACTAGGGTGGTCTCTGCCTGCCCGGTCGTGCCGCGTCATTATCTCGCGGGTACCCTCCTGGTCAACCCGACTTATCAAGAGACTGTTGGGAACTCAGGTCCAACTCTACTGGGGTGGTACCGCCTGTCCCTTCAATCCCACAGTAATAGTTAATGGGGAACAGTTAAAGGTAACAGTGTGTCTACCATCAAGGTGAACTCAGAGGAATCACCCTCGGTAGGTTCACACCTGAGGTAAAATGTCAAGGTGAACTTGGAGGAATCACCCTCGATGGGTTCACACTTGAGGTGCTGCACGACAGAGTCATCATCGGGAGTGGTGAGCGAGGAATCACCCTCGGTAAACCACACCTGATGTGCTAAACTACAGAGATATCATCGGAAGTGGGACACGAGGCATCACCCTCGGCACTCGATACTAGCCCGGCAGAGTCGTACAACTAAGGGGGGGCACTGGTGGTGTATTCAGTCTCCGTACATCGATCACATTGATCGAGTCACCGGTAGTAAAGCATGGCAACAAGGACAAGGGTGTGGGACACTGATGGATCACTAATCAGACTATACTAAGCATTTAGGACAACAGGTAAAGTATCAACAGCAGGTTACAAAATCAGGCTATGCATCAGAATAGGTGCTATCGAATAACAGTAGCAAAATCTAATGCAAGCATGGGGGAGAAAGAATGGGCGATATAGGAATGATCAAGGGGGTTTTGCTTGCCTGGAAGCTCTGCTGAAAGGGGTTGGTCGTCTGGAGCGTAGTCGTACTCGGGAGTAGCATCGGTCTCGGGGCTACCGGAGAGAAGAGGGGGAAGAAAAAATAAATACAAAGCAAACAAATGCATCACATTGCATGACATGACAGTATACTATGCTAGGGATGACCTAATGCAATGCTAAGTGTTTTAGGCGGAGCGGGAAAATATCTAGGAATATTTTCCCGACTCCAGGCATTTATCGGTCAGACGATCCTGAGGGAAAGGTTCCATATTTGCTATGTTGGAGGGGTGTGGCAGGTATGTGGATCGCGTATTCAAATTCGTCATATTTTTGTGATCATTTTTCATATAGAAATTATTTTCATTTGACATACGGTTTATTTTATATGAATTTTCCAAAGTTTTATCAATTTCCTAGGATTTCTAGAATTCTTTTAATTCAAAAATAAAATAGGAAATTGCTAGATGCACACAGAAGTGTACACAGCAATGTGCACTATGAGGATGACAGTGGGGCCAGGTCAACTGCTGACCCAACAGTCAACAGTTGACTGCTCAAACGTGAACAGTGTTGTGGGACCCATATGTCATTGTCTTAGATAGTTTTAATTTAATTTACCGTTTTAATTTATCAGCAGCTCCCACATGTATTAGACTAATTAGCAGATGGTTAGTCTAATGGGGGGTTAGCACCTAATCTAATCAAGGGCCGGCCCGTACGTGCAGTGGCCTTGGGCCACGGCTGGGGCGCGCATGCGCTCACGCACGCAGCCACGGCGCGGCCGGCCGGCAGCAGTAGGCAGCCGCGGCAGCGGGCGGCTGCAGGTAGGCAGTAGCAGCGATGCAGAGGCAGCAGTGGCGGCAGCTGCAGCCAGCGGCGAAAGCAGTGGCGCCGCAGCAGCCAGCGGTGGTAGCAGCAGCAGAAGTGGCAGCACGCAGCGGCAGCAGGCGGCGGCGGCAACGGCAACAGAAGCAGGCGAGCTGGAGGCGGCGTTGGCCTCCTGGGAGCACCAGGAGCTCGAGACGAAGCTCGGTGACAAGCTTTGTAAACAGTGGCCTCGGCGGCAAAGCGAATGGCGATGAGGAGCTTCAGGCGCGACGGCTAGCTAGGCTACGGGCATGGATTCGACGGGGAAACAGAGGGGTTTCGGGCGCCTCCTCACATCGTTGACGAGGAACTGCACAAAGAGGCGCGGGGCGCAGTGACGGCGCCGGAGTTGACGAAGATCGCCGGCGATGTACGCGATGAAGAAGATGTCGATGGCGAACGTACGGGATGTCCTGGATCGATTCGATGCTCGGGGTAGACGCAGTCGTCAGTGGCGGTCCTCCTGGACAACTCCTCAAGCGCCGGGGAGCACGCAGGCTGCGGCAACAGCGACGACGCGCGCGGTCACCGCGTGACCTTTCGAGCTCGATTTCGAGCAGATGACGAGGGCGCGATGGGGAAAGAGGGGGAACCGGACGAGAGAGGGCTAGGGTTTCGGATGGACACTCATATAGGACCGAGGGGGGCACGTGGTGGCCGTCGAACCGTGGTGGCCGTGGATGGCCTCCACGCCATGGCCTCTGCCTTCCCTCTGTACAGAGATGGAAGAAAGGCCCTGGTGGTGGGCTAGGCTGTTAACTGTAGCAGTAGGCCTTAAATGCACAGTAGTTTTCTCTTTTTCCTCTTTTTCTTTTCTGTAAATTAAATAGCTACTGTTTTGCATTTATTTGAGTGAGCAAACAATTTTTGTTAAAGATGAAACCTGGCACATAAATAGTAGGCAATGTTTTGAGCTAGCCCACCAAGTTGCAATTTATTTTGAAATGTATAACTATTTAAGTAAATTGAATTGGCTTAATTTAATTCTGTTGGCTCTGTTTTAAATAGGTTAGGGGCATTTTAACAACTCAAATAATGTTGGTTTCTACATGACAATTACATAGTGATTATTTGCCACCATACAAACATTTTTGTTTGATAGTTTGAAGAAATAATAATTTGACTTGCAATTTAAATTTGAATTTGACTTAGGTTTTTATCAAGGAGCGATTAAGCTTAGTAAAATAGGATGACATGGCATCATTAGGTTGAGATTACTGTAGCATGATTATCGGGGTGTTACATAGCATCAACTACAAGATGTAATCAACACTACTAGCAACCCACAGGTAACAATCTGAGGTTTTGAGACAAAGATTGAATACAAGAGATGAACTAGGGTTTGAGATGAGATGGTTCTGGTGAAGATGTTGATGAAGATTGGTCCTCCCACAATGAGAGGATCGTTGGTGATGTCGATGGCTTCGATTTCCCCCTCCCGGAGGGATGTATCCCCGGCGGAATCGCTCCGCCGGAGGGCAAAAGTGATCCTGCCCAATTTCCGCCTCGAGATGGCGGCGCTTCATCCCGAAAGTCTTCTTATTAAAATGTTTAGGGCAAATGACCTTATATAGCAGAAGGAGGGGCCAGAGGCCAGCTGTGGGCCCCACAAGGCATCTTGGCACGCCCTGGGGGGGCGCCAGGTTGCCTTGTGGGTAGCTGGTGGGTCCCCTCTACTATTTCTTTCCTCCAATATTTTTTATATATTCAATAAAAAATCTCCGTAAAATTTCAAGTCATTTGGAGCTCTGTAGAATAGATATCTCTGCTGTAGCTATTTCAGGTCCAGAATTCCAGCTGCTGGTATTCTCCCTCTTCATATAAATCTTGCAAATTAAGAGAGAAAAGGCATAAGAATTGTATCATAAAGTGAAATAATGACCAAATACATTATAAATAACAGTAGGAAATCATGATGCAGATTGGATGCATCACGGTGCCATCAAGCTGTGTATAAAGTTTGTAACGGTTGGATTTTTGGTGCTGGCTAAAGAGAGCCATCAGAACGAAATTACACTTCCATCATTCATTTTCTGAAAGAGAACCACCTACACTTGTGTTGAGATCAAGGCATTCCAATCCAACCATTTGAACCTCGATTACTAGCCTCCCCAAGTTGCTTTCCACTCCAATCCTTCTCCTACCCAAGCCAAATCTGTGAGAGAGTGATTTAGTGTTGAGGAGACTATCTTTTGAAGCACGAGAGCAAGGAGTTCGTCATCATCAACAACATCTATTACCTTTTGGAGAGTGGTGTCTCCTAGACTGGTTAGGTGTCACTTGGGAGCCTCCAAGATCATGTGGAGTTGAACCAAGGAGTTTGAAAGGGCAAGGAGATCACCTACTTCGTGAAGATCTACCCGAGTGAGGCTAGTCCTTCGTCGGCGTAAGCCATGGTGGAATAGACAAGGTTGCTTCTTCATGGACCCTTCGTGGGCGGAGCCCTCCGTGGACTCGCGCAGCCGTTACCCTCCGTGGGTTGAAGTCTCCATCAATGTGGATGTACGATAGCACCACCTATCGAAACCACGCCAAAAACACCGTGTCTTCATTGCGTTTGATCTTCCTATCTCTACCCCCTTTACTTTCCTTGCACTTGCATGTTGTACTATTTCTGTTGCCCCACCTCTAGATATGCATGTGTAGGAAGTATTGGTTTCAACTTAACTTGTCACATCCCTAGCCTGGTGGTGCTCTAGGCTAGCACTTGCATGTTTGCATCATGTTTAAATTCAAATGTAATTTGAAATGGGGATGTCCAAACCCTAGCACCAAATTAAATCATTAGGTTCAAATTTAAATCTTTTCAATGAACCCAAAATACCCTTTGGAAAAATTCATGATTTTTGATAAAGCTGAAAACCTCTGCCAAAAATGATGCACATATTTCTAGGACATTCTGCATTTTCGAATTAACTCATATCGTATTTGAATTGGGGCATTTAAATCCTATAAATATTTTTAAATGCTCCAACAATTTTGGAAACAACTGAGGGCCTCAGAAATAATTCATTTACTTCCCACAAATATTTTGAGGATTTAATAAAATGATTTAGTATTTTTACTAAATCAAAACAGAAAAGAAAAAAATTAGAAAAACAGAAACATAAATAGAAAAGAAAGAGAGAGGACTTACCTGGCAGCCCACCTGGCTGGCCCGACACTGTGCAGCCCAGCTGCCAGTCATCGTCTCCACCGCGCCAAAAGGACGCGGGTGTGTGCCCGACGCGTGGGCACGCTCGGCGCACCATGCCACCAGCCTGCCTGCCGCCCCCTGGCCAGCGCGACGCCGCGGATGATGGCGTAGGTGCCTGCTACTTGTAGTCTGCGTTGGTATTTCCCCGAAGAGGAGATGATGATGTAGTACAGTAGAGATAAGTATTTCCCTCAGTTAAGAACCAAGGTTATCAATCCAGTAGGAGAACCAAGCAAAATTCCGTTAAGCGCACCTGCACACACAAGAGCAAACACTTGCACCCAACGCAAATAAGAGGGTTGTCAATCCTCTTAGCGGTTATTTGCAAGGATTAAATCTTATCGAGGTAAATAGATAAACTAAAATACTAATTAAAATAAAAGTAAATAAATTGCAGCAAGGTATTTTTAGGTTTTTAATATGATAAAGATAGACCCGGGGGCCATAGTTTTCACTAGAGGCTTCTCTCTCGAGCACAGAAACATACGGTGGGTAAACAAATTACTGTTAGGCAATTGACAGAATAGCAAATAATTATGACAGATTCATGGCAATGATCATGTATATAGGCATCACGTCCGAGACAAGTAGACCGACTCCTGCCTGCATCTACTACTATTACTCCACTCATCGACCGCTATCCAGCATGCATCTAGAGTATTAAGTTAATAAAAACAGAGTAACGCCTTAAGTAAGATGACATGATGTAGAGAAGCAAATTCAAGCAATATGAATAAACCTCATCTTTTTATCCTTAATGGCAACAATACAAATACGTGTCATGTCCCCTTCTGTCACTGGGATTGAGCACCGCAAGATTGAACCCATCACAAAGCACCACTCCCATTGCAAGATAAATCAATCTAGTAGGCCAAACCAAATCGATAGATTGGAGAGAAATACAAAGCTATAACAGTCATGCATAAAAGAGTTCAGAGAAGACTCAAATATTTCTCATGAATAATCTGTTCATAAACTCACAATTCATCGGATCCCAACAAACACACCGCAAAAGAAGATTACATCGGATAGAACTCCAAGAACATCGAGGAGAACATTGTATTGAAGATCAAAGAGAGAGAAGAAGCCATCTAGCTACTAGCTATGGACCCGTAGGTCTGTGGTAAACTACTCACACATCATCGGAAGGGCAGCAAGGTTGATGTAGAAGCCCTCCGTGATCGATTCCCCCTCCGGCAGAGTACCGGAAAAAGCCTCGAGATGGGATCGCGGAAGAACAGAGGCTTGTGGTGGCGGAAAGGTTTTTTCTTCTGGCTTTCTGGTGGTTTCTCAATATTTGTGAATTTATAGAAGTGGAATTAGGTCAAACGGAGTCACGTGGGCCCCACAAGGCAACACGACGCCCCCCCTGGGGCGCGCCCTGTTGCCTTGTGAAGCCTTCGTGAGGCTTCTGGCCTCCTCCCAAAGCTTCCAAGGTTTCTTTTGTCCAGAAAAAAAAATCTCCAAAAAGTTTCGTGGCATTTGGACTTCATTTGGTACTGTTTCTCTGAAAAGCCAAAAACAAGCAGAAAACAGCAACTGGCACTGGGCACTAGGTTAATAGGTTAGTCCCAAAAAATGATATATAATTGCATATAAAACATCCAAGATTGATACTATAATAGCATGGAACAATCAAAAACTATAGATACGTTGGAGACGTATCAAGCATCCCCAAGCTTAATTCCTGCTCGACCTCGAGTAGCTAAATGATAAAAACAGAATTTTTGATGTGGAATGCTACCTATCATGTTTCATCATGTAATCTTTCTCTTACGGCATGAATAATAAGATCCAAATGATTCAAAGCAATAGTCTATAATGTGATATAAAGACATCAATACTCAGGCATACTAATAAACAATCATGCCTTTCAAAATAAAAATGCTAAAGAATGTTATCCCTACAAAATCATACAATCCTATCATGCTCCATCTTCTTCACACAAAGTATTTATCATGAACAACCCCGGTTTTAGCCAAGCAATTGGTTCATTCTTTTTAACGCGCTTCAGCTTTTTCAACTCCCACTCAATACATGAGCGCAAGCCATGGATATAGCACTATGGGTGGAATAGAGTATGGTGGTAGAGGTAAATAGGGGAAGTAAAAAAAAGAAGATAGTCTCACATCGACGAGGCTAATCAACGGGCTATGGAGATACCCATCAATTGATGTCAATGCGAGGAGTAGGGATTGCCATGCAACGGATGCACTAAGAGCTATAAGTGTATGAAAGCTCAACAAGAAAACTAAGTGGGTGTGCATCCAACTTGCTTGCTCATGAAGGCCTCGGGCATTTGAGGAAGCCCGTCATCGGAATATACAAGCCAAGTTCTATAATGAAAAATTCCCACTAGTATATGAAAGTGACAAAATAGGAGACTCTCTATATGAAAAACATGGTGCTACTCTGAAGCACAAGTGTGGAAAAGGATAGTAACATTGCCCCTTCTCTCTTTTTCTCTCATTTTTTCGCCTCTTTTTTTTAGAACGATCTCATGGACCTCATCCCCACTTTTTCGAGGACTCATTAGTCTCCATCATTCTTACCTCACAGGGACAATGCTCTCATAATGATGATCATCACACCTCTATTTACTTACAACTCAACATTACAACTCAATACTAGAACAAAAATATGACTCTATATGAATGCCTCTGGCAGTGTACCAGGATGTGCAATGATGCTAGCGTAACATGTATAACAATGATGAATGGTGGCTGAGCCACAAATACTATGTCAGCTATAGGATCATGCAAAGCAATATGACAATGATGATGTATGTCATAAAAACGGAACGGTGGAAGTTGCATGGCAATATATCTCGGAATGGCTATGGAAATGCCATGATATGTAGGTATGGTGGCTGTTTTGAGGAAGATATAAGGAGGCTTATGTGTGATAGAGCGTATCATATCACGGGGTTTGGATACACCGACGAAGTTTGCACCAACTCTCGAGGTGAGAAAGGGCAATGCACGGTACCGAAGAGGCTAGCAAATTGCGGAAGGGTGAGAGTGCGTATAATCCATGGACTCACATTAGTCATAAAGAAATCACATACTTATTGCGAAAGTTTATTAGCCCTCGAAGCAAAGTACTACTACGCATGCCCCTAGGGGGGAGGTTGGTAGGAGTTAACCATCACACGCCCCCGACCGCCACACAAAGGAAGACAATCAATAATAAATCATGCTCCAACTTCTTAGCATAACAAGAGATCATACGTGCATGCTTCGGGAATCACAAACCTTAACACAATTATTCTTACTAAACCACAATTATCTACTAATACCTCCCACATATTACCATCTTAATATCGCAAAACTATTGCAAGGAATCAAATTTATCATATTCAGTGATCTACATGATAGTTTTTATTATATCCCTCTTGAATACCTATCATATCAGGACCAAATTCATAACCCGTGCATATTACCATTGCTATCATGAGACTCTCAAAAATATATAAGTGAAGCATGAGAGTGCAACTATTTCTTTAAAATATAACCACCGCCGTGCTCTAAAAGATATAAGTGAAGCACTAGAGCAACTGCCTAGCTCAAAAGATATAAGTGAAGCACATAGAGTATTCTAACAAATCACGAATAATGTGTATCCCTCTCAAAAAGGTGTGTTCAGCAAAGATGATTGTGACAAACTAAAAAGAAAACAAAAGCAAACAAACTATTTCACAAGACGCTCCAAGTAAAACACATATCATGTGATGAATAAAAATATAGCTCCAAGTGAGTTACCGATAGATTGTAGACGAAAGAGGGGATGCCTTCCGGGGCATCCCTAAGCTTAGACGCTTGAGTCTTCCTTTAATATTACCTTGGGGTGCCTTGGGCATACCCAAGCTTAGGCTCTTGCCGCTCCTTATTCCTTTATCCATCGTAGTCTCACCCAAAACTTGAAAACTTCAGCACACAAAACTCAACAGAAACCTCGTGAGATCCGTTAGTATAACAAACAAATCTTTTACTTTAGGTATTGTAGTAAATTGATTCATATTTAATATTTTCATAATGCTACTGTACTCCAACTTCTCCATGACTCATACCCCCCGATACGATCCATAGATTCATCAAAATAAGCAAACTATGCAACAAAAACAGAATCTGTCTAAAACAGAACAGTCTGTAAAGGTGTATTTAAAGGCCATACTTCTATAACTCCAAAAATTCTAAAAAATTAGGAAAACGTAAAAAATTCGTATACCAATACGGTGTAAAAATTTCAGATTTTTCTGAAGATCCAGTACAGAATTAAAATTCCAGCACTGGACGCAAAACTTTCTGTTTTCCAAACAGCATCAATTATACTATCATCAACATCATCCCAAAGGCATTACTTGGCACAAACACTACTTAAAACATAAAAACACAATCATAACAGAATCTATAATTATGCAAACACACAAAAACAGTAGGTAAAAGCAAAAATTTATTTTATTCATTGGGTTGCCTCCCAACAAGCGCTATTGTTTTATGCCCCTAGCTAGGCATAATGCATAGTTTCAAGTGTTGTCATCTTTGGTTTTTGCTACTTTAGAAGGATTGGTCTCGAACCCGGGAGGCTCCTTGCGTTTCCCATGATTTTCAGAAAATAAAGCAATATTACTATCTAAAATGTCTATCTTCTTATTGCAAATAGTAAGGAGATTATTCATACGATTGAGGTTACCGCTAACATTTTTAAGAGGTTCATTAGAATTTTGTGACTCCACCAGATTTTTTTGTATGTCACCTAGCTTTTCCAAAATTTGAATCCCTTCTTGAGTATAATTAGGTCCTTTTTGCAATGATGGGGATCCCACTATTCCCTCTATTAATTCATAAGCTGTATTAGGATCACTATCAATAAAATTTCCTTTGGTAGAAAAGTCCAAGAGTTGTCTATTGGGCATAGTTAGCCCCACATAGAAGTTTCGCAACAAAATTTTCATATCCCCTTTTATAGTGCAAACACAATAAGATTCAATTATCCTATACCAAGCATCCTTCAAATTTTCTCCTTGTTTCTGTTTGAAGTAAAGAACTTCAAAATCCGGAGACAAAGGAGGGATGGTAAAACTAGTCATAATGGTGAAGCAACCAAGCAAACAAGCAAATAAAATGTTTTTGTGTTTTTGTAAAAAAAAATAGAAGTGGGGGAGATGAAAACGAGAGGCAAATACAAATAAAAGGCAAATAAAGTAAATGCAAGTGAATGATAATTTGTGCGAAGGTACTTGGTAATTTTGATGATGTCTCCCTGGCAACAGGGCCAGAAATTCTTCCTGCTACTTGTAGTCTGCGTTGGTATTTCCCAGAAGAGGAGAGGATGATGCAATATAGTAGAGATAAGTATTTCCCTCAGTTAAGAACCAAGGTTATCAATCCAGTAGGAGAACCAAGCAAAATTCCGTTAAGCGCACCTGCACACACAAGAGCAAACACTTGCACCCAACGCAAATAAGAGGGTTGTCAATCCTCTTAGCGGTTATTCGCAAGGATTAAATCTTATCGAGGTAAATAGATAAAATAAAATACTAATTAAAATAAAAGTAAATAAATTGCAGCAAGGTATTTTTAGGTTTTTAATATGATAAAGATAGACCCGGGGGCCATAGTTTTCACTAGAGGCTTCTCTCTCGAGCACAGAAACATACGGTGGGTAAACAAATTACTGTTGGGCAATTGACAGAATAGCAAATAATTATGATGGATTCATGGCAATGATCATGTATATAGGCATCACGTCCGAGACAAGTAGACCGACTCCTGCCTGCATCTACTACTATTACTCCACTCATCGACCGCTATCCAGCATGCATCTAGAGTATTAAGTTAATAAAAACAAAGTAACGCCTTAAGCAAGATGACATGATGTAGAGAAGCAAATTCAAGCAATATGAATAAACCCCATCTTTTTATCCTTAATGGCAACAATACAAATACGTGTCATGTCCCCTTCTGTCACTGGGATTGAGCACCGCAAGATTGAACCCATCACAAAGCACCTCTCCCATTGCAAGATAAATCAATCTAGTAGGCCAAACCAAATCGATAGATCGGAGAGAAATACAAAGCTCTAACAATCATGCATAAAAGAGTTCAGAGAAGACTCAAATATTTCTCATGAATAATCTGATCATAAACTCACAATTCATCGGATCCCAACAAACACACCACAAAAGAAGATTATATCGGATAGAACACCAAGAACATCGAGGAGAACATTGTATTGAAGATTAAAGAGAGAGAAGAAGCCATCTAGCTACTAGCTATGTGACGGTGTCCTGGATTAGGGGGTGCTAACCGGGCCGACCCGTCTCCTCGGGTGGGCCGATATGCCCCCGTACGTAAGCAAGATGGACTCCGGAGGCCGCAGAAGGGAGACGTGATCAAGGCTGTCTCTACCAAAGACTTGCAGTACACTTCAGGATTTCTCCAGCCGCCTTACTCCAAGATACCGACCTTGTAACCCTGGATACCCTCCCTGGCGTGTATACAAGCCATAGGGTTTCGCCCGTAGGGGGGGATCAACGCAACATTACTTACCCAGCCTTAGAAGTTAGACACATATTACGATCTCGAGGTAGATCTACTCTGTACTCGATACATCTCCATTAATATAAACAAGAGCAGGAAATAGGGTTTTGCCTCCATCAAGAGGGCCCGAACCTGGGTAAATCATCGTCTCCCTTGTGTCTGTTACCATCGATCCTAGATCCGTAGCTCGGAACCCCCTACCTCGAGGTCTGTCGGTTTTTACACCGACACTGGTGCTTTCATTGAGAGTTCCGCTGCGTGATCACCGGAAGGGTCGATGGCTCACCTACGGATCAATCACACCAACGGCTGTGGGGACGTCTACGTCCCCGGTCAGCTCTTCGTCTTCGGCAGCATGATGTTCTGCGCCGATTCGACGGGACACTTGACTTCCGTCGAGAAGTACCCCCCAGGGCGGGTCGTAACCTTCGGTGGACTTGAATACACTGCCGATTCCCGCGGCGAACTCGTCCTATCTGGATGGACGCCCGGCTTGACCGAAAGCTCGGCCGGTTCTCGAGGCTCGACCCCGGAACCGAGCTCTGTCATGATGTCTTTTGAGACTACCGACGCCGCCACTCCGGCTGATCTTTCCCCGACCACTAGTCCGGAAAGAGATCCGGCTCCCACTCCCAAAGAGATATCGATGCCGGAGTTGATTTTGAATCAAAACACCGAAGTATGTTCAGATTTCCTTCACTCCGAAGACGCACCTGGTCACACACCGGATGTGCTTCGAATCAGCCCTGCCTACGGCGCTTCCATGGATCCCGAAGAGTTATCCCACCTTGATGAGATGCTCTGTCGCATCCAGAGCATGTCCATCTCGGACGGCAAGACTTCGGTTTACAATCAGATCGGACTTAAAGCCGATGACAGGGAAATTTATACCCCACCCACCACCCACCTAGTCGCGACGGTCGACGATTTAACCGACGTGTTGGACTACGGTGAACCTTCCGACATGGAGGAAGACGCGGACCTTGACACCACCTTGCCCCCGGTAAACACGGGCAGGTGGGCCGCTACATCCACCTACGATGTGTACATGGTGGACACTCCCAAATCCACTCCAAGACGTCGGCGAAGGCGCCGAAAAGAAAATAATGGGGAACCCAGTGGCAATGATGCAACAGCCAATAACGGCAACGAGGAGGACGGCGACGCCGATAACATGGAGGAGGACATTCAAGCCTCCCCAGTGAGGAACGGCACACCAGACCGACCTCTTGTGGACTCCGATCCCGACGACCTCTTTGAAGGGGCTGATGACAATTACATGCCGGAGTCCGAGGAGGACGACAGCCTCGGTACCGAGGAGTTCATCGTCCCCAAAGACCCCTTCGAACAAGAACGCTTCCGGCGACGCCTCGTCGCGACGGCCCGGAGCTTAAAACGCAAGCAGCAGCAGCTGCAGGAAAATACCGATGCGCTAAATGAAAAGTGGGTTGAAGTGCTCTCCGCTGAGCAGGATATGGAGAAATGACGCCATAGTGTGCCGAAGTCTTACCCACGCAGGCGCCTCCTGCCAGAATTTGATGAAGAACTCGCTGACGACCTCGATCGGCCCCCTAGAGGTCGGGACAGGCCAAGACGAGAAGACCCCGGGGAACGGCCACCTGCACGCCGTCATGGCAAGGACCCCGTGGATTAAATAGATCCTCACGACGTGAGACGTCGTATTGAGGAAAAACGGGCTCCCCCTCGGTCCATTTACGGATCAAGGGGACGTGCGCCTGCCGGGCCGGACGGCTACGATGCCTGGATAGACAGGAACGGCCGCGCCCGTGATCAAATCTACTCACGATTTTCTCCCGCCCTCCGACGAGATGCTCTTCGGTCCTGAGGTCCGTCTCACCCAATCTGCTTCACAGACAGGGTAATGGAACATCAATTCCCGGAAGGGTTTAAACCCATCAACATAGACTCATACGATGGCACCACGGACCCAGCGGTTTGGATCGAGGACTTCCTCTTACATATACACATGGCCAAAGGAGATGATCTCCACGCCATTAAATACCTGCCTCTGAAGCTCAAGGGGCCGGCGAGGCATTGGCTCAACAGCCTCCCACCCAATTCTATCGGCAGCTGGGAAGCCCTAGAAGATGCTTTCCGAGCGAACTTCCAGGGCACGTATGTTCGACCTCCGGACGCCGATGACCTCAGCCGTGTCACCCAGCAGCCCGGCGAATCAGCTCGGAAGTTCTGGAACAGGTTTCTCACCAAAAAGAACCAGATCATAGACTGCTCCGAAGCCGAGGCCATCGCTGCGTTTAAAAATAATATTCGAGATGAATGGTTGGCTCGACAACTCGGCCAGGACAAGCCTAGAACCATGGCTGCCCTGACCTCACTGATGACCCGCTTTTGCGCGGGAGAAGATAGCTGGCTCGCCCGAAGTACTCACAACGGCGAGACTGGCACCTCGGAAACTCACGACGCCAATGGAAAGCCAAAGCGCAATAAAAACAAGCGCAGGTATAAAAATGGCGGAAGCGATACTGAAGACGTCGCGGTCAACGCAGGATTCACCGGACCTAAATCCGGGTAGAAAAGAAAACCCTATACGGGGAACAAAGATGGACCTAGCCAGCTTGACAGGCTCCTGGACCGCCCATGCGGGATTCACGGTACTCAGGAAAAACCAGCAACACACACTAATAGGAATTATTGGGTCTTCAAACAAGCTGGCAAGATAGCGGCAGAGGGTCAGAATAAAGCCCAGCACCGCAGCGACGACGAGGATGAACCTCGGCATCCCACTAATGGAGGGCAGAAAAAGTTTCCAAACGAGGTAACAGAGGTCAATATGATCTACGTCACCCACATCCCCAAGAGGGAGCGGAAACGTGCACTTCGGGACGTATACGCGCTGGAGCCAGTCGCCCCAAAGTATAATCCGTGGTCGGCTTACCCGATCACTTTCGATAAGCATGATCATCCGACCAGCATCAGGCATGGCGGCTCTGCGGCGCTCGTTCTGGACCCCATTGTTGATGGTTATCATCTAACACGCATCCTGATGGACGGGGGCAGCAGTCTTAACCTCATCTACGAGGACACGGTTCGGAAGATGGGCATTGACTCAACTCGGATAAAGCCGAGCTCTACCACCTTTAAAGGTGTGATTCTGGGCATCGAAGCCCGTTGTACCGGGACAGTCACCCTCGAGGTAGTCTTTGGTTCGCCCGAGAACTTCAGAAGCGAGGAGTTAATCTTTGATATCGTACCTTTCCGGAGTGGATACCACGCGCTCTTAGGGCGCACAGCCTTTGCGCGCTTCAACGCAGTCCCGCATTACGCCTACCTCAAGCTTAAAATGCCGGGTCCTAACGGTGTCATCACTATCAATGGTAATACAGAACGATCACTCCGGACAGAGGAACAAACCACGGCTTTCGCAGCCGAGATTCAAGCGTCCGAGGAGGCAGCCCGCAGCAATAAACGTGCGGCCCACTCTTCGAAGCGCGCCAGGGCTGCACAAGTCGACCTCGGACAAGTACCACAGCACCCGAAATAGGGATGCGGGCTCCTCGTGCACCCCCTTTGCGGGCACTACGTCCCCAGAGTGCATAACTTCGCACTCAAAATTTCCTGGGATGCCGAGGAGCCAAAACAATTACCAACCGTCCGGCGCGGATTCACCACGCAAGGGCGAGGCTTAGAGCCCCAGCACAGGCGGGCATCTGTAAAAGAGGCAGCCAAACTATGCATACGTCTAGGTGGCTTTAACCACAGAGTGACTTCGGCCACACCTCCACTCAAGGCGCTCGGTCCATCAAACACTTAGAGTGTCTAAAGGGCCAGAAGGGCATCGACCTTCGCAAATTTTTTCGTCTTCAATCGGGGCGATCTGGTCAACAGTTCGGAAACGCAGACGTGCGGCAGGCTTCGGTCCGGATCCTTTAAAATCCGTTAGTAATTATCCGACCTATTTTTTCCTCCTCCTTCTTTACCATCTACATTGTATTCTTTTCATTACTCTCGTCAACAGGGCATGTACATGATTGATATTATGAAATAAAGAAACCGTGCCCTTTCAAGGTCCCTATTGTATTTCTTTATCGAGCACAGCCCCGAGACGATGAAGTACTTTAACAAAGATGCAATTGTATAAGAAAGTCCGATGTATTCGGCGTCTCGGATTTTGGCCTTATATGCATCAGTTTCAAACCTAGATTTCGGTCAATAGTTGGGTTGCCCGGCTCCTATGTGTACCCCTTACGTTTCCGATGAATCCGGCTAAGGGTGTAACGGGAGAACCACTGCGATTGCGCCGACCAGGTCAATTGGCATGGCGCCTCAGTGGAGAAAGCCGAAAACTGACTATCTAGGTATGCGCAAACTGGTCCGCCATCCGAAGACCGCGTTAAGCGATGTGACGATAGAGATCACCCGTGTCAAACGAAGGGCTTCTATTCTAAGCCGAAGTGTGTCCTGGCATAGACCTCGGCCGAACTGGCCGAACACTTCTTATATCGGGGGCTGGTTATCAAAACCCCCACAGTCAAACTCCTATGACTAAATGAAAGACGTCAAGCCACTATAGTCTGATTGCCTAGTTCCTCTAAGTCACCGACCGCCTCCGGGCACCGAGACGTCGGCTAAGGGTCTAATGTGACTTCGGGAACATCCTTTGTATGACCTACACTGGGGTTGAAGCCGACGACTGGCCACTCTCATTTTAAACAGTCATAAAGGAGGAATAATCAACACTATAAGATAATATGCATGGAATCCTAAAGCCATTCTTAAACAGATAAAGTTTTTACATCATACACTCCGGCATCCCGGAGTACTTAATAAAACAAACTGTTCTTAGGGCACATGGCCTCGGTGGTCCGAGCTCCTGCCTCCACCTCGGCGAAGAACTGCTCGGCGGTCCGCGGCTTGTCGGCAGGAGGGCCAGCAGCACAAGTCTCCGCATCAACTTTGCGGAAGTGCATCTTCATGCAAGCATACGCCCTTCGAGCCCCTTCGAAGCACGCGGACCTCTTCCAGCGTTCCACGCATGGTACGGCATCGCGGAGCCGAGCAGTCAGGCCGAAGAGACTCCTCGGCATGGCCTCGGCAGGCCACAGAGCGACGCAGAGGTCCTGGAGCACTGGCCTCGTCATGCGGAACAATTCGACCAGCTGCTTCACTCGATGGTTTAGCAGCTGCGCGGACGGCGATCCTGGGAATTGACCCCAGAAGGCCTTCTCCGCCTCATGACCCGCCAGCTGGCCGAAGTACGCCACCGCATCCTCCGCGCTCTGCGGGAGATCCTCGAAGACCTCTGCGGAACACCATACTTGGGTAAGCTCGACATACCCTTTGCCGCCAAACGCACACTGCAGCAGAAACATCTTACCCGAGGCAATTTGCTCCACTTGCTGGAGCACCTCGCGGTCCGCTCGGGCCGAGGTCTTGAGCTCGGAGTGGGCACGCTGAAGCTTCTCGAGCTCCTCTTTCGTTCACCGCCCCTCCTCCTGAAGTTTGTCGCGTGCTTCAAACACGCCCTTCAGGGTCTCCTCGACCTCTAGCACCCTGGCCTGGTGCTTCTCCCCGGCCGCCTTTTCGGCGGCCCGTGCCTTCTCGGCTGCGGCGGCAGCAGCCTTCTGCTGCCGCACCTCCTTCCGAGCCCCTTCGAGCTCGGCCTTGAGTGTCCCCAGCTCCGCTGTCAGCACAGATAAAAGCCTTAGTTGCTTTCTTTAAACATAAATTATACCTCTTCATTCGCAATCTAAAACGCAAGTTTCAACTTGCTCACCCTGGGACCTCTCAAGTCTCCGGTACATCTCCGCCATCTCTTCGGAGACGGAGTCCGGAACCGAGGTCGAAACCTGTAATGAAATAAATCCTTGTTAGAGGGAAGAAGGTTTAGACCATTTATACCCTCCGGGACAGCCGCTTTGAGTAGCGTCCTGGGGGCTATTCCATAGGCTCCCACTTACTAAAAACGACCCCGATGCCGGTTTCTTGAAACCGACTTCGGGCTCGGGGGCTACTCACTTACCACGCCCTTTAGCAGGCTGTGCTATTATGTCCTCGGACAAAGATTAGGAAATAAAACAACCCAAAATAAACCAAATTCGTAGAAGGCGTACCTCGAAACCTGCTACGAGGCTCTTGAAAACCTCACGCAGGCCGGCCTCTGCGGACCGGTATCCTTCCAGCGCCGTGCCTATCAAGGCATGGTGCTCCTCCTTGAGGGAACAGCCCTTCAGGGCCTCCTGCGCCTCCTCGGCCCACCCCATGCTGATCCGTCCTTGGACAGAAGGCTGGGATGGAGGGATGACCTCGGATGAATCCACCCGAGGAGCCTCCGCCTGTGAAGGCGGTGCCGGGGTAGACTCCGGCTGGGCCAATGACTGGCCCGGCCCTTCTTCTGTGACCTCGGGGTGCTCCGACCTCGGGTCTTGTCGGGCCGAGGCTTCGACCTCGGCCATTATCGCCACCTCACCGGCTCCCGCCGTGTTGACTTCGGGAGCCAAGGTGGATGTCGCCTCCCCCAGACCGACCTGCGTCGGGGGAGAAGCAGCGGGCTCTGGGGTCCCGCTGGCGGACGGCAACCTGCTCGAAGAGCCGCTGGGGATCACCTTCGGCGGACTGCGTATGAAAAGTTGCTTCTGTAAAATTCCCCTTGATGAAACAATGACTCAGGCAAGAAAGACAAGGATAAGGGCTTACCCTCGAGGTGCCGGCTTCTTCCGCCCCGTTGCGAGGGAGTCTTCCTCTGAGTCACCGGAGAGCACGGCTCTCTCCGACGACTTGTTGACGGCCTCGGATGAGGCTCGCCTCGGCCTCTTTGAGCCCTTCGGCGGCATGACCACGTCGGCATCTTCTATCGCCGACCTCTTCCCCTTTGGAGGAGGAATCTCCTCCTCCTCACCCTCCTCGGCGCTGTCATCTTGAGCGGCGAAATGGTGGGTCTCTTCGGACCGAGTGACCGAAGTTCCTCGGGTCCGAGCACTTGACTTCCCCGTCTGGGACTTCGCCCCTTTGGAGGCCACCACATGTGGCTCCTCGGTCAGAAGCGCCGAGAGCAGGGGAGTTGGGGGCTGCTCCGGCAGTGGGGCGGGGCATCTTACCCCTTTTACCCAGGCCGGCCATTTCTGAAAAACGACATAACACGACAGTTTAAGCAACAACTTTACTCCTCGGAACAATAAGCAAAGAATGAAAGATTGAAGGACAGAACCACTCACCGGGGGGGCCTCATAGCCGTGCTCGAGACCGCAGTCCTCCCCCTCCTTGGGAATCTTGTCCTTGGCCAGCTTCATGAGCTTTGTCCACATAGTGGCCAAGGTGGAGCGAAAGAAGGTGTTGATGGTGTCCAGGTCCTCGGGCTTCTGTGCCCACATTGGGGTAGCCTGAAGTTGGAGGGGAAGGATACGGCGGTTGAGCATGACATTGATAATGTCGGGCAGCTCAGCCTTCCCCGAGGTGGTGCACCACACGATCCTCTCGATCAGGGTCTCTACCTCTTTGGGCTTCCCCCAGGCGACGCCCTTTTCCTTCCAAGACTTGAGTTTCTTGGGAGGCCCGGCCGAGAAGGTCGGGACCTCGGTTTGACCAGCGGCAAGGGGTTCGGTAATATAGAACCACTCCCTTTGCCATTCCTTCACCGTTTCGATGAAGGTGCCTTTGAACCAGGTGGCTCCCTGGTTCTTGCTGATCATTGCCCCTCCGCACTCCGCGAGTTCGGAGCTGCTTGACTTCGGTTTAATCCCGAAGAGCTTCAGCCATAGGCCGAAGTGGGGCTCACAGCGGAGGAAGGCCTCACAGACTGTTATGAAAGCGGCGAGGTGGAGGATGGAGTTGGGGGCTAGGTGATGGAAATCTAACCCGTAGTAAAACATGATCCCACGCACGAAAGGGTGTAGCGGGAACCCTAAGCCTCGGATGAGGTGGGGGACAAAGACCACCCGCTCCCCGACGTTGGGAGTGGGTACCAGCTCGTCGGCCTCTGGAGCGCGGGCGGCGATGGCGGGGGCTAGATACCCTGCGTCGCGCAGCTCGGCGATGGTCACCGCTGTCACGGTGGAGCCGCCCCAGTGCCCCTTAAGGGTATCGGCCATGGCTGATGGGGAAATCGAGCTTGCATACAAGGCGTAAGGGCTGGATCTGGGCGTTGGAGCTAGACGAAGCGGCAGCAAGGGAGGAATGGGAGCGTAAGCTATCGCGCTATTCTCCCCATTGCTTTTATAAGCCTATGAAAGGCCAAGAGCCCCCTTCGCTGGGCCGATAAATTCATAATTATTATCAAAGATGACGTTGAAACATACGGGGGGAAACAAAAATCTTGAGGATATCCCTAAGAAAGCGGGCACGATCTCTGCCTCGACGGGACGTGCCAGTAAAAAGAGCCGCCTCGACATGCGAATTGAGGGGAAGCAGTAACTGCTCGACCTGTCGTGGGGCGAGTCTCTCCGATAAAGCTGTCAGGTCGGAT
Organism: Elymus sibiricus; assembly: GCA_039707655.1. Taxonomy (NCBI): domain Eukaryota; kingdom Viridiplantae; phylum Streptophyta; class Magnoliopsida; order Poales; family Poaceae; genus Elymus; species Elymus sibiricus. The sequence continues at coordinate 124,238,493 of CM077670.1, forward strand.
TGGATTGTTCATACCTAAATAGCAGGCCTTTGAGGCTAAGATACCCTTTCACCTCGGGCAGGGTATGAGCTCGGTTGGACCGCGGATGTTGATGCTCTGTTAAAGAGAATTCGAGATGCAAAGTGGAACTCGTCTGTCAAGCCAAAGACTCTGGATCCGAAGTAATATATGTCGACCATCATCCTCAGCGTAGAAGACCAGTTCGGGGGCTACTGACGGTGTCCTGGATTAGGGGGTGCTAACCGGGCCGACCCGTCTCCTCGGGTGGGCCGATATGCCCCCGTACGTAAGCAAGATGGACTCCGGAGGCCGCAGAAGGGAGACGTGATCAAGGCTGTCTCTACCGAAGACTTGCAGTACATTTCAGGATTTCTCCAGCCGCCTTACTCCAAGATACCGACCTTGTAACCCTAGATACCCTCCCTGGCTTGTATATAAGCCATAGGGTTTAGCCCGTAGGGGGGATCAACGCAACATTACTTACCTAGCCTTAGAAGTTAGACACATATTACGATCTCGAGGTAGATCTACTCTGTACTCGATACATCTCCATTAATATAAACAAGAGCAGGACGTAGGGTTTTACCTCCATCAAGAGGGCCCGGACCTGGGTAAATCATCGTCTCCCTTGTCTCTATTACCATCGATCCTAGATCCGCAGCTCGGGACCCCCTACCCCGAGGTCTGCCGGTTTTTACACTGACACTATGGACCCGTAGGTCTGTGGTAAAATACTCACACATCATCGAAAGGGCAGCAAGGTTGATGTAGAAGCCCTCCGTGATCGATTCCCCTTCCGGCAGAGTACCGGAAAAGGCCTCCAGATGGGATCGCGGAAGAACAGAGGCTTGCGGTGGCGGAAAGGTTTTTTCTTCTGGCTCTCTGATGGTTTCTCAATATTTGTGAATTTATAGAAGTGGAATTAGGTCAAACGGAGTCATGTGGGCCCCACAAGGCAACACAAGAGCCCCCCTGGGGCGCGCCCTGTTGCCTTGTGAAGCCTTCGTGAGGCTTCTGGCCTCCACCCGCAACTTCCAAGGTTTCTTTTGTCCAGAAAAAAAATCTCCAAAAAGTTTCGTGGCATTTGGACTTCATTTGGTACTGTTTCTCTGAAAAGCCAAAAACAAGCAGAAAACAGCAACTGGCACTGGGCACTAGGTTAATAGGTTAGTCCCAAAAATGATATATAATTGCATATAAAAACATCCAAGATTGATACTATAATAGCATGGAACAATCAAAAATTATAGATACGTTGGAGATGTATCAGTGCCGTCCCGATCCGCCTGGCCTCCTCACTCACCCCCTGCTCTCTCCCTCGCCTCCCGACGCCATGGCCGAAGCCAACGCTAGCTCGCTGCTGCCATAACCGCGACCACAGCCTCCCCCTTGCCCCCTCGAGCTGTCCACGAGCTCCGCCGCCTCGTCCCTAACCTCCTCACGGAGCTAAGCCACCGGACGCGCCCCGCAGCGACTTCCCCGACCTTGTCTTCAAGCTCCGGCCGCAAAGATCGCCACCGCCGCTCCGTCGTCAACTCTGCCTCCCCGAGCTCGCCGTCTGCCCCGTTCGAGCCACTGTGAGCTCCTCCTCCTAACCCCCCTCTTCCCCGCGTCGATTGCGACCGCTAGCCGCCATTTCACCGCCACCCGAGCTCGTCGCCGACGTAGCTCCGGTGACCATTTGGTCTCGGGCGTGCGTCCATTGCACTCACCGCACGCCATAGAGCCTCGCTAGCACCTCGCCTCGCTCGTTTGCACGCCGCAGCAACGACCCCGAGCACACCCGAACTCCGGCCGCCGCTGTTGAGCTCGCCGCCATTGACTCCGGCCACCCCAGGCCCGGCCACCACCACCGTTCGATGCACCGCGGCGCCATCTCTCCAACGCGCCTAGCCACGCCTCGAACGGAGCTCCACAGCGCAATCCCGAGCCACCCTGCCGCCACGGCACCTCGCCGGCGGCTAAACGCCGATGGGTTTGACCCATTTGACCAGGGGTTTGACCTTCCTGGGTCACTGACATGCAGGGCCAGCCCCTGACTAACTACTGGATTAGTATTTAGTTAGTGCTAATTAACACTATTAATTAGCCTAGACACTGACATGCGGGTCCCACTAGTCAGTTTGACCTGGACCGCCCCAGTTGACTTGCTGACGCCACAGTGATGTAATGCTGACACTGTAAAGCATTTTCTGGATTTAGTTTATTTCAAATTAGCCAGGAAATTCCAGAAAATGCTATAAACTTCAAAAAATATATAAAATCAACCGTAGCTCAGATGAAAAAGATTTATATATGAAAAATGATTAGAGAAATTGTGGCGCCCCGCCTGAATACCACGGTAGTCAGACGGTCGCCGCACATGCCAGCCCAGGAAGATCACTCTGGCATGCGCTTTTACAAGGGTGATGGCAGCGGAAAAGCTCTATCTAAGGCAGCATAGTCCTGGTGCGGCTCCAATCCACAGGGATCTGACTGGGTTACTCTTCTAGCCCGCGAACACTCCGGCTCCTTGCTAGTGAACGTTGAATCCTTAGGTGAACCTGGCCACATTAAAGGCCGCTGAGTACTTTTGAATGTACTCGCAAGCAAACCAAACCAACATATACACCAAGCAATGCAATCCATGGCATTCAAGCATGCATTTGTGATCTTATCCGTATTAATCATCATGTTATGGCAGGAATGTATAGCAATATTAAACATCTAGTAACATTAATCATCTTAAGTGCTTAAAATGCTTACTGTTACCAATTACCAACTTACTCTCTTCTGGGTTGTCCCACAACCCTCGAAATACTCAAGATCCATTGAGTACCTCCGAACACAAGATAAGTTCTTCCATCATTATTATCAATGTTATGGTTGACCATCCTAGTGAGGCCTAAGCGGACTGTCCAATACCGTGGACGCGGCTATTCGAATAGGTTTTTACACTCTGCAGAGGTTGCGCACTTTACCCACACCATGGAGCTCCCGGCCTCATACATCAGCACATGTTCCCATTCGGGTGGACCGGCGATGCTCCAACAAAACTGGTCTACTGCCCTGGCACTCTTACGGTCCCACCTACAATCATACCCTCCCAGGGTCATGTCCTGGATGGCCCCTGTGTCACCCCGTGACACCTGCCACCGTCGTGGCCAAACAAACTGTCCCAAACGGGGACCTGGTACCATATAACTAAACTGGGCTCACAGGATTATCGCCGTCTACCGGGCCAGGGTAGCACGCACGCATAACCCTCCCTCTTTGGAGGTACCGACAAGAGGCAGGACAATAGACCAAGCTAGGGCCGTCCCATACCGGCAAATGTGGTTGCACGGATAAGTCCGGATAGGTGGCTCTTGATCAACCCATTAGGTCTAGTGTTGATTAGTACTTTAACAAGCATGGGCATTAAGCATGATCAACTTAACATAGCGGTAACTATCCATCAAAGTAAATTACTATGAATTTCACATGTCAAAACATTGCATGTTGTAACAACTGTGAAAACATAACAACCTATCTTCATATAATATCACGGCGAGTCATTAGTGCAACAATGTGATGAGCATTAGCAGGTAACGTAAATAGCAAGTTATCACTTGACAAGCTCTAGCTGTAAGTTACGACCATCTGAACCCTTGTATGAAACCGGCAAATAAACCAGTAGCCACCAGAACGGTCTTTACAACTCATATCTGGGACGTTACCGGAATAACCCAACCCCGGCTCAAGACGGCTGAAAAGCAGCTCAGAGCATGAGAGGGTGTTGATAAAAAGAGTGTAGCGGTTCCCTAAGACGGCCAAGAAACAGCTCAGAGCATAGGGTCACCGCTACAGAGAGAAATTCAACAGGTGCCCGAGACGGCCGGAAAGTAGCTCAGAGCACGGGACAGTTGTTGAAAAGAGAAATATAAAATCGGCATCCACCCCGGATGGCCGAAAGCAGCTCAGAACACAGGCGTGGTGCCGTCATCAAAGAAAGGCAAGCAAGGGTTCACTGGCGTCACATGCAGCCTACCACTACTCATACAAGCATACGCAAAATTAATTTAAACACACAAGAATAACACAGAGCAATGCCTGGGGGTCGAGGAATACTCCGGGAGAAGTGTGATCACCTCGCGGAAGAATTCGCCGGAAAGGATTCCCTCTCGGAGGGGCTGAATAGAGGGCAAGGGCAAAATGGGTATTTTCAGAAAGTGTCAACATAGTGGAAATGATGTCATCGAAACGGGCTCGAAAAAATATGAAGGTGGGCTTTGGATTCACCTGATTCGGAGTTGCGAGCAAAAAGTTATGCCCGTTCGTTCGATAGGCAGAAAAACAAACAGTGACTGTGCTTTTCTGCTCTTATCTAGTGAACGTCCGCAATTTAACTCTTTCGGCTTCCGGCTGAGATTAGAAGGCGTATTTCATAAAATACGTCTTCGAAAACAGAAAGCGCACTTCAGCCTTACGTACTGACAGAGTACACTTTCCGCTAAGGAAAGCGTATTTCCATAAATATGTGTGCACTTAAGTCACCGCGGGGCCGGGCTGGGTCAACGGGTGAGACCGACGGATGGGACCCACTGGCAGGGGGTCCACTGGCCAGCGCGGTCGGGGTCAATGCCTCCTTCCTCGCGCTCGCCCGCGGTTCAGAGGGAAGCCGCGGTCGCCGGCTCTCGCCCGGCCAGCTCCGGCCATCCCCGGCGAAGCTGGAGGCACCGGCGAGATCAGGGAGGAGCACCGCGTTCACCTGGCCCGGTCATGGACACCGAGGAGGAACAGAGCGACGGCGGCTAGGAGCATGGCGGACGGCGGCGCGGTGAGATCGAGCCCGAGACTATGGGCCTTCCCGGAGCAGAATGGAGGCAGGGGGTAGCGCAGTGGTGATGGTGGTGGTCGCCCACGGCGGCTAGACGGAGCAATGGGGGCCGGGGACGGCCGAATTTTGCCGGGTCGAGCGGCGGACATGGCGGCCATGGGGGGAAAATGAAGCTCTTCGAGGTCAGGCGAGGGCCGGGGAGGACGCTAGGAGGGAGAGGAGGAGGCCGCGGTTGCTGGTGGTGCTCGGGAAAGGCTCGGACCGCGGCTTTTATAGCCGGGCGGGGCGAGGCGATAACCACGGCCGCGGTGGCATTCCTAGCCACGCACTGGAGCTCGGGGACACGCGGAGGGCGGGGGCGATGTCGGCAGGGGCTCGGGGAGAGCGGAGAAGTCTCGGGTGAGCTCGAGAAGGCTTGGGAGAGAAGCTAGGGAGGAAGCCGACGACGGTCACGGGCGAGCAGTACTTTGGCGGCACTCGCCGTGGCGCGAGGAGGAAGGTAGAAGAGGGGAGAAGGGTCTAGAGATAGGCAGGTGGACGCCGCGGAGCCGTAGGACATGCTCGGACAAGCCCAAGCCAGCCGGAGTTACCTGGCCGACGAGAACAGTGCCGCAGAGCACCACTTCTGCACAGCCGCTACGCGGTCACCACGCGAACTACAAGCTATGGCACTCTCCTGCCTTCCTAAGCTTGTCAAACAGCTCCCTCACTGCTCAAATAGATAAGAGAGGTGTCTGTAACTATCTGGGTGGCACTGAGGTGAGAGGAACTTGCTGAAAACGATTCTGACAGAACAATTGGCTGGAATATTCTGGATAAATGGATGAGAGTATGGAACTGAAACTTTGTCAAAATGAAATATGGTAGGAAGGACAAGGTTCTGGTAGAATTTAGCGGCATTTGGACCAAGTTTGCATGCACTTGCCTTGCAATGTCAAATTTCGTCCAGAAACTGAATCTGGATGCTATACTCATCTGGCTCAATGAAATGAGCTGAATTTCGCTGGAGGGGATTTATTTGGATGTATGGAGGTTCTGGAAAAATTTCAGATCATTTGGAAATGCCAAAGTGGTACTTCCTTCACAGAGCTAGAATCTGGACAGAATCCTGATGGAATTTTTGGGAGAAATTGGCTAGATAAAATGATGTGAATTTTTGCATAGTCACATGATATAGGGAATTTGAGGTCCTGGATTAATTTGAGAAGTTTTTAAGCAATATAAAATATAGTTGCTTTACAACCTCAAAATAAATCCAGAAACAAGAATTGGAAGACGTGCTCAAAAATTGAACTATGGAACTTGGGATCTTGATGGAAATGGTGAATATATGGATATTAGAAGCTCCACAAATTATTTGGGATTTTTCCTGGCTACCAAAATGGTAGCTCCTTTGGAAAGTGCCCAAATTGCAATATTGGCTTTAAATAGGAAAAGGCACATTCCCTTATTTAATTATGGCCAATATTTTTATGGGAGCTCAATATGATCACAAATAATATCTACACAAGTTTTCATGAACTTTGGAGATGGATAGATATTTTCCTAGATTTAATTCCTTTAACTGGCAGAAAAAGGAATTAATTTTAAATGAAAAATATTGCAAATGACTTGGCAATATTTTTGCATATCCAAGGTTTATAGATATGGGATGATCACTGGGAAAAGTTTGGGAGGCAACAAATCAAAGGAAATTGGGGTTCCTTTGTAACGGAAGGAATTAGGGTTTCCCTTCCGGTAGACGGGAGAGTAGGGTTTTAGTGGCAAAGTCTTGAGAAAAATATCTTGGGTGGCAAGGTTGGACTGAAAAGAATCTCGGGTCATATAGGAAAGGCAAGGCTAAATGACCATCTTCATATACCCAAGAGCGAGAGAAAATCCGATAACATCGAAAAAAGACGGGAGTCAAATCCCGCGAAGGAAAAAAAAACAAGGAGCGAAAACCAGGGTGTTACAAACCTACCCCCCTTAAGAAAATCTCGTCCTCGAGATTTCCGGGCTTACCTCCCGGGGAAGGGGTCTTACCTGGGTGCGACTTGGATCCATCAGCTATCTTGTCTTCATTGATTTACTGGTCATTCGAATTGTCTCTTCTGACGGCTCGGGTGCTGTCTTTTCCAATGGCTGTATTGAATCGTTTTCTTTCCTGTCAGGCAAACCTCCTGTCCTGGTAGTTTGTAGCCTGAGGTTGGTTGGTAGCGAGTAGTATCAACAGAATAGCTTATTTTCAAGGCTTGGAGCTAGCTGCTTCGGGTTTTGTTGCGTAACTCCGTACACTGACTCTCATGGGCAAGCCATCTTTCCTTGGTGCATGGCATTGCATGCACACATCCATTATTTCTCCTGGGCATCTATGAACATTTGTCCCTGTATCTTGCTCGGGATAAATCCTTAGTTTTGCTGTGGGTTCTAAACGGGTGCTTTCTTCTGTCACATGCATTCTGACTTCGTCCTCAAGTGATTCTCAACTGAAATGTCGGGCATGATCACAAAGTGATCATAGACGGTAATCTCTGAGGTGACTCTGCCATATATAGCCTTTGTGGTCCTTGCTATGACCACTGAGCTGACATAGTATGGCTATCATCCAGTGTATCTTTCGGAGCATAGCCTCTTATCTTGGTTGATGGCCCAGATTCATGATGAGTATAACATGCTGGCTGGATTACTGTGGCCGTATATGCAAGAGTCTGGCAAGGATTGGTAATATCACCTTATCCATGAAGCTTTATTTTTATTGACCGGCACGGAGATTGCCTATCCAAAACATCTTTCTTCTTGAGAATCCCTTTGATAGACCTGTCATGACCTGCCAACACGGCTCCTTGGTCATATCCCAGCTTATTAGGCCTGTATTCACAATTTACTCTTGCATATCTCGTAGGGGTGGCTGTGCTCATATCCTTGCTTTGAAGTATGGGCCAATGTTTCTCTAACCACAGTCATTCCCGTGTACGAGTGGCTCGCATGAACTGATCCACTGGACTGCATGCTCACAACATATGCAGAGGTAGGATAAATCCTTTCATATCCACTGAGTCCTGAGGCGGACGTGTGTATGGACCAGCTCCTGCTTCGAACAAGATTATTGTGAGCACGATGGCGTGCTGAAGAAGGCTGAATTCCTTACGCTCGAAGCTTCTGCCAAGGTGACGTGCTGAAGAAGGCTGGGTATCATACCTCAGAAGCTTTCCCTCATGTGGCTTACTGCGGAAGATCATGTAACACCCCGATTTTTGGCCCTTTCTTTTTCTTTTGGATTTCTTCGAATTTTTATTTGGAGTTCTTTTTCCGTGGCTATGTGGTCTTGAAACCTGGGAAGATCTTCTCCCCTGCCACTTCCAAGTGGCTTGTCACTCTCAAATCTATCCCAAGGCCATGTCATTTCCATCTTAGCCCAACCCCAATATTTATTTCTTGGGAATATTCCTTTTTCTATTAAAGGAATAACACTGTTTGCCCTAGGTTGTGAAGCAACCTATATTTCTGTCTTTCCAAAAATTCCCACAAAATTCTCATAAATTCTTTGGATCATATATTCCACTAATATGTCAAAACCCATCCTTGCCTAGTTCAAAAATAATTCAGGAATATTCATTTCCTATTTTGTCCAGAATGGCACTTTGTGAAGGAAGTGCTATTTGTCTTTTCTTGATTGCCCTCAAAATTTTTGGGCACTCTTTCCTACCCAAATTATTGCAACATGCCAAAATTCAACTTCATTTTCCTAGTAAATCTTCCTCAGCAAATTTCCAAAGTTTCTGTCTAGAGAGAAGCTTTGTGAAGGAAGTACTAGCTAGGCTTATCTAAATGAGTTGCAACTTTGGGATATCATTTATATGATCAAATAATAACTCTCCACCAAATTTTATCTCCATACAACAATCTATGTGAGCACACCTTCAAATCTTTGTTTCTGGCCATAATTTCAGTTTGTGAAGCAACTACATTTTATATTGCTTCAAAAATTCTTAAATTAATCCAGGACCTAAATATCCATATATCATTTGATCATGCAAAACTTCACCTCATTTTGCCAAGCCATTTTCTCTGCAAAATTCTCCCAAGTTTCTGTCCAGTGTGGATCATTGTGAAGGAAGTACCATTTGTATTTATCCAAATGGGATGAAATTTTTATGGTGCCTTCATATGTCCAAATAATCATCCTCCACCAAATTTCAGTTCAATCCAATCATATATATGAGTGCAGATTCCATTTTCATGATTATGTCCAGTGGGGTACATTGTGAAGCAAATGTCACCTAGACCTCTCTTCTTGAGCTGAAAATTTGCAAGGATGGTCATCCTAGGGTGTGATCTCCCTCAGCAAAATCTCAGAATCTATCCCCAAGTGATCCTCCCCCACCCCAGTACAAACACCTTGCTGCCAAGGTGGCTTTCTGCACACAGCTCATCCCCAGCACCGCCCATTTGATCCTAGCCGCCGATCTAACCTTTTTGAGCAGTGATTAAACTGTTTGACAAGCTCATTTGGGCAAAGCCGTGCCAGAGCACCAATGCACGCAGTGACCATGCAGAGAGCGCGTGCACTGCAGGCAGAACGCGTGCTCTGAGCTTCGGGGCCCTCTGCCGCCGCCCAAATCCCGTCCTCCCGCCACCGCACCATGTCCTCTGCGTCGCCACCACTCTCATGTGTCCGCGTGTACTCTCTGGACCCCTCCCCCTCTCCTCTTTCCTCTCCGGCGAGCACGCCGTCCTGGGATGCCCGCGTCCGTCGTCGCTTTGCCGTTGTCTTCTTCCTCCCCGTAGCATCTCAGCGCCGAATACACCTCCCCTAGCCCTCTCTCCCCCTCCCCGCGTGCGTGCGTGCACTCGGTCGTGCCAGAGAGCATCAACCGCGAGCTCCCGTCGGCTTCCGGCGAAGGCATCGGCGCCCGGCTATATATAGCCATCCCCGCGGCTCCCCGACCTCACCAACCTTCTCGCCACCCTCCACTAGCCCTCCCAGACCCCTCATTCGAGCCCCGGAGCCCCTCCTCGACCCCCACGGCCGCCATGGCCGCCGCTCAGCCTCGCTTGAATTAGAGCAACCCGAGCTCTCTCCCTCCCTACTGCCCTCACCAGAGGACCACCTGGAGCACGGCGAGCCTTCCCATACCCCCAGCTTCTCCCCTACGCCACCACAGACGCCGTGCCGAAACCGCCTGAGCCGCCATCCGCCATTGTCAAAGGTGCACGAGCTCCCGCCCTCCCCGAGCTCCGTCTACTCCTTGGTTAGATGCGTCGCGGCGTGCCGAGCTCGCCGGTATGCTGGACGCCGCCGGAGACGGCCCAGGTCGCCGGGACGGCCGCCGGCGTCGAGCGCCCCTCTCTGCGTCACGCGCGAGGCCAGGAGGTTGAAGACGCTGACTAGGCAGGCGGGCCCCACCCCAGTGACCCCACTCATCAGTCTCTCAGCCGCGTTGACTCCGGGCCCGCGCAGTCTTAAGTGGAAGCGTATTTCCATAAATATGTTTTCACCTAAGGAAAGCGTATTCTCTTTCTTCTTCGGCCTGGAGTACGCTTTCTCGGTTGGAAAGCGTATTTGCTGAAATACGCCTTCTGTTTTTCCAGCCGCCGGCTGAAACCGTTAAGTTGCGGGCGTTTGTCAGTTTAGGGCAGAAACGGACACTTTTCTGTTTGTTTTCTGACTAACGAACAAACGGCCGTAACTCGACAACCGTAACTCCGAATCAGGTGATTCCAAAGCCCACGATCTCAGTTCGTCGATCCCGTTCCGATGGTATCATTTTCATGAGGTTGTCACACTGTGAAAATGACCATTTTGCCCTTGCCCCCTAAACAGCTTCGCCGAGAGGGAAACTTTTCCGGCGATTCTTTCCGCGAGTTCATCGCACCTCTCCCCGATGGTTCCTCCACCCCCAGGCAAGCCACGACAGCCACTTGCATGATGGCATTGCAATAGCCATGGTTTCCACTTGAATATTTAATAATTGTTTGCTCATTTAATTATTTTGTGAACGCTTCGAATATGTTTGTGAGTCCATGCTCATTGCTTATGCCATGTTCATTTTCATCTAGTAAGTGATATGATTAATTGCTAAGGATATTCTTATCATGTTTTATTCTTATAATTATTTCCGATGCTAGTGATAATATTATGCTCACATGAGTAGTTACGGTATGATCTGAAAATACTTGTAATATTCATGATCATCTTTATGCCATGCTCATTTGCATCCCGTAGACTAAATGATTTATCATTATGATGTTACATGGTTATGTTGCCCATCCATGGTTGCATTGATATCATGCTCATCTGCATTGTTATTTCATCATGCTATATTATTGTGACTCAGCTCATCACCATTCAAGTTGAACCTGACATTAATCGAACTTGAACAAATCTGTTGGCTGAGTCATGGTGCCACCGAATCGAGCTCACCAGTGCAACCACACTTGCCTGGATGGGGAGGCCCTAATGCGGTCTATTGTCATGCCTCTCGCCGGTGCCTCCTACGAGGGAAGGTTATGGGTGCGCGCTACCCTGATCAGGTAGGCTACCATAGCCTTGAGGACCCGAGTTTTGATGGTACCAAGGTCCCCGTTTGGGACAATGTTGATGTTTGGCCACGATGGTGGCAGCCACAGAGGTGGCGGATGTCACATGTTGACATCAGGGTCACCCAGGACATAGCCCAAAGGGGAGTTTGTTGGAGTGGCCGGGAGAGTGTCATGCAATAGATTGGTTTTGTCGGAATGTCGTTGGTCCACCCGAATGGGAGCACGAGGCCATGAGTTCCGTGGTGTGGGTACAGTGTACTAACCTCTGCAGAGTGTATAATCTATCGATAGCCGCGTCCTCGGTCATGGACACAGTTCGTAGTAGGTCACACTATGGGTCAACAGAAATAATAATCTGAATAATAAACAACCCCGGTTCGATGAGAAAAGAAGTTGGTTGATCTTTATGTGGTCATGCGATGATCACAGGTAGAGATCAAGCTCCGTGTGCTCATGTGATGATCACGATGGTAAGTTTGTGGTTACGAGATAATCTCTGAGCAGAGTAAGTTGGTCCATGAGACCTTAAATGTCGAACCCCTTGCATGCTAGTGCTAGTATCATCTTGTTCATATCATGAATTATGTGTACATGCCATGATCATGTTGTTGCCATGCTCATGTTGTTGCCATGCTCATGTTGCTCTAGTAGTATCATGTTCATCATGGATAATTAACCTGTAAATGACATGATGTTGTATGTCTTGATTGCTTTGGTTGCTGTGAGCTTGCGAGTACATTCAAAGTACTCACCTGGCGTGTCATGCCAGATTGCAGGTCATGCCGTGATTGCTTGCTTGTCGAGGATCCCGAGGTTGCTCTCTAGGATACGTCCTAGCCAGAGTCCTTGCGGAATGGAGTTCATCACCGTCGCCGTTGTTCCGCTGCTAGAGTTTATTCCGCTTTGAGATGTCTCGCTGCTAGCATAGAGCTATCTGAGCAGGCGAAGTGTCGCCGTGCCCCTGTAACCTTGGTGCCCTCAGAACCTTTGTACCAGTGTTATTTGGAATAAAGAACTGATTTGTTCTATGCCAAGCAGTGCCGTATTCCAGAAGACTTGATCTCTGGGCTGGAATACGGGGCGTTCCGGTCTCTCTGAGCCGGGGTGCCACAGATCAGGTGCCTTATGCTGGAAGCTTTTCGTGGTAGCCCGTTGAGGAAGATGGGAGTGTCGTACCCCAGAAGATTTTCTCACCCAGTGGTGTAGCGAGGAAGGTTGGGAGTCTTGTGTAGTAAGCTTCTCTCGATAGCTTGTGGAGGAAGGCTGGGTTCCTTGTACCAAAAGCCTTGCACTGTGATAAACAGTCGGACCTTCATAGAAGATATTCCATGGGTCATGCACACCGCTGGTCCTTCTGCTGATCTGATCATTGTTGCTGTGGAGGTTGCACAATTGATGCCGACTTCATGTTGACAATTAATCCGGATGTGTGCCGATAGTAAATAGTTGGCGGATAATTCCAGTTGATTTTGCTTTGCTTCCGGGTGTTTGGAATTCTCACTGATTCCAGGCAGTCGTGAACTTATCCATATTTCTCGCAAACCTTGTTCACAATGCCCGGAAGTTTTGCATATAGACCGGTGAATTCCAAAATATGCTTTGAATTTTGTCTCAACATACCAGAGTCTTGTTATTGCTCTCGGCACCTTCACGTTCTCGAAATATGTCTTCTGTGGACATTAAATAATTCTTGAGTCCATTGAGAAGAACTCAAGATTTACCCCACTGACTGAAATAATCTTGGTGTCGAGGACGGAATAATTTGCTCTTGCTGGTGTCCATTCCTGATGGCTCATCTGACTGTTCCTTAGGGGTGATTTGTTCTGAGGCAAACTTTCTCAGGTATACTCTGGTCTTGTTTGTTGCACATAGAGTATGCTTCTGACCCATTCTTCCTTCTTGATAGATCCGATGATAATGTCCTGAATATTGGCCAGTTGGCTTGACTCGATTCTTACTGAATTTGGATTATTGGGTATTATCCAAGTTGTGTGTTGGTCTTCCTTGCGGTACTTGCGGATGGATCCAGTCGGAGCAAGAGAACGATATCGGCAAAAGAAGCAAAACCGTGAAAAACCAAAAAGCAAATAAAGCTCAAATTTTTGTGGACCTTACACATGTGGCCGAAGATTCACTAGTATAACTATTATAGCGCACTCGATGTGCCTCTAAGGATTTTAGAAGCAAAACCACACAATGCTCCTGGTAGCAATTGGTGTCAAGCTCCTACTACTTCCTTAGGGAACATCACACTCGACGCACGACCATAGCCAAGGTGGCTTAGTCAACGATCCTAGGGTTGTCTGGAAGAGATGGAGTTTATAGGCGTTTCCCGAAGGAAACTGGATTTGAGAAGAGAAATGCCATGGTTAGCATGCAAGGTGAGGATATCCGGTTTACCTAGGGGTTCAGGGCTCACGGGTCAATGCCTGGTGCGGACTTTTCCCACCGGAGGCAAAGGCCACGAGAGTTGAGGTCTGATGGAGCCAAAAACCTATGGGGTTGCCTTATGATCAATAGTAGCTGTGCCAGTCCGGCAAAGAGGGCTGAAATCCATCTGGGCTTACTACTAATCAAAAAGGCAATGAAGTCTGGCTAGGGTAACCTACAGTCAGCCAGGCTCTGATACCATCCGTTGTGGCGCCCCGCCTGAATACCACGGTAGTCAGACGGTCGCCGCACATGCCAGCCCATGAAGATCACTCTGGCATGCGCTTTTACAACAAGTATCATGAACACAAGCATTTCTATTAATGAATATATCAGTCTTACATGATATATTACAAGGGTGATGGCAGCGGAAAAGCTCTATCTAAGGCAGCATAGTCCTGGTGCGGCTCCAATCCACAGGGATCTGACTGGGTTACTCTTCTAGCCCGCGAACACTCCGGCTCCTTGCTAGCGAACATCGAATCCTTAGGTGAACCTGGCCACATTGAAGGCCGCTGAGTACTTTTGAATGTACTCGCAAGCAAACCAAACCAACATATACACCAAGCAATGCAATCCAGGGCATTCAAGCATGCATTTGTGATCTTATCTGTATTAATCATCATGTTATGGCAGGAATGTATAGCAATATTAAACATCTAGTAACATTAATCATCTTAAGTGCTTAAAATGCTTACTGTTACCAATTACCAACTTACTCTCTTCTGGGTTGTCCCACAACCCTCGAAATACTCAAGATCCATTGAGTACCTCCGAACACAAGATAAATTCTTCCATCATTATTATCAATGTTATGGTTGACCATCCTAGTGAGGCCTAAGCGGACTGTCCAATACCGTGGACGCGGCTATTCGAATAGGTTTTTACACTCTGCAGATGTTGCGCACTTTACCCACACCATGGAGCTCCTGGCCTCGTACATCAGTACATGTTCCCATTCGGGTGGACCGGCGATGCTCCAAAAAAACTGGTCTACTGCCCTGGCACTCTTACGGTCCCACCTACAATCATACCCTCCCAAGGTCATGTCCTGGGTGGCCCCTGTGTCACCCCGTGACACCTGCCACCGTCGTGGCCAAACAAACTGTCCCAAACGGGGACCTGGTACCATATAACTAAACTGGGCTCACAGGATTATCGCCGTCTACCAGGCCAGGGTAGCACGCATGCATAACCCTCCCTCTTTGGAGGTACCGACAAGAGGCAGGATAATAGACCAAGCTAGGGCCGTCCCATACCGGCAAATGTGGCTGCACGGATAAGTCCGGATAGGTGGCTCTTGATCAACCCATTAGGTCTAGTGTTGATTAGTACTTTAACAAGCATGGGCATTAAGCATGATCAACTTAACATGGCTGTAACTATTCATCAAAGTAAATTACTATGAATTTCACATGTCAAAACAATGCATGTTGTAACAACTGTGAAAACATAACAACCTATCTTCATATAATATCACGGCGAGTCATTAGTGCAACAATGTGATGAGCATTAGCAGGTAACGTAAATAGCAAGTTATCACTTGACAAGCTCTAGCTGTAAGTTACGACCATTTGAACCCTTGTATGAAACCGGCAAATAAACCAGTAGCCACCAGAACGGTCTTTACAACTCATATCTGGGACGTTACCGGAATAACCCAACCCCGGCTCAAGACGGCTGAAAAGCAGCTCAGAGCATGAGACGGTGTTGATAAAAAGAGTGTAGCGGTTCCCTAAGACGGCCGAGAAACAGCTCAGAGCATAGGGTCACCGCTATAGAGAGAAATTCAACAGCTGCCCGAGACGGTCGGAAAGCAGCTCAGAGCACGGGACAGTTGTTGAAAAGAGAAATATAAAATCGGCATCCACCCCGGACGGCCGAAAGCAGCTCAGAACACAGGCGTGGTGCCGTCATCAAAGAAAGGCAAGCAAGGGTTCACTGGCGTCACATACAGCCTACCACTACTCATACAAGCATACGCAAAATTAATTTAAACACGCAAGAATAACACAGAGCAATGCTTTAGGGCACATATCAGATGGTCGGCTTGCCTGGGGGTCGAGGAATACTCCGGGAGAAGTGCGATCACCTCGCGGAAGAATTCACCGGAAAGGATTCCCTCTCGGAGGGGCTGAATAGAGGGCAGGGGCAAAATGGGTATTTTCAGAAAGTGTCAACATAGTGGAAATGATGTCATCGGAACGGGCTCGAAAAAATATGAAGGTGGGCTTTGGATTCACCTGATTCGGAGTTGCGAGCAAAAAGTTATGGCCGTTCGTTCGATAGGCAGAAAAAACAAACAGTGACTGTGCTTTTCTGCTCTTATCTAGTGAACGTCCGCAATTTAACTCTTTCGGCCTCCGGCTGAGATTAGAAGGCGTACTTCAGAAAATACGTCTTCGAAAACAGAAAGCGCACTTCTGCCTTAAGTACTGACAGAGTACGCTTTCCGCTAAGGAAAGCGTATTTCCATAAATACGTGTCCACTTAAGTCACCGCGGGCCCGGGCTGAGTCAACGGGTGAGGCCGACAGATGGGACCCACTGGCAGGGGGTCGACTGGCCAGCTCGGTCAGGGTCAACGCCTCCTTCCTCGCGCTTGCCCGCGGTACAGAGGGAGGCCGCGGTCGCCGGCGCTCGCCCGGCCAGCTCCGGCCATCCCCGGCGAAGCTGGAGGCACCGACGAGATCAGGGAGGAGCACCGCGTTCACCTGGCCCGGTCACGGACACCGAGGAGGAATAGAGCGACGGCGGCTAGGAGCATGGCGGACGGCGGCGCGGTGAGATCGAGCCTAAGACTATGGGCCTTCCCGGAGCAGAATGGAGGCAGGGGGTAGCGCAGTGGTGATGGTGGTGGTTGCCCACGGCGGCTAGATGGAGCAATGGGGGCCGGGGACGGCCGAATTTTGCCGGGTCGAGCGGCGGACATGGCGGCCATGGGGGGAAAATGAAGCTCTTCGAGCTCAGGCGAGGGCCGGGGAGGATGCTAGGAGGGAGAGGAGGAGGCCGCGGTTGCTGGTGGTGCTCGGGAAAGGCTCGGATCGCGGCTTTTATAGCCGGCCGGGGCGAGGCGATAACCACGGCCGCCGTGGCATTCCTAGCCACGCACTGGAGCTCGGGGACACGCGGAGGGCGGGGGCGATGTCGGCAGGGGCTCGGGGAGAGCGGAGAAGTCTCGGGTGAGCTCGAGAAGGCTTGGGAGAGAAGCTAGGGAGGAAGCCGACGACGGTCACGGGCGAGCAGTACTTTGGCGGCACTCGCCGTGGCGTGAGGAGGAAGGGAGAAGAGGGGAGAAGGGTCTAGAGATGGGCAAGTGGACGCCGCGGAGCCGTAGGACATGCTCGGACAAGCCCAAGCCAGCCGGAGTTACCTGGCCGACAAGAACAGTGCCGCAGAGCACCGCTCCTGCACAGCCGCTACGCGGTCACCACGCGCACTACAAGCTCTGGCACTCTCCTGCCTGCCTAAGCTTGTCAAACAGCTCCCCCACTGCTCAAATAGATAAGAGAGGTGTCTGGAACTATCTGGGTGGCACTGAGGTGAGAGGAACTTGCTGAAAACGATTCTGACAGCAAAATTGGCTGGAATATTCTGGATAAATGGATGAGAGTATGGAACTGAAACTTTGTCAAAATGAAATATGGTAGGAAGGACTAGGTTCTGGTAGAATTTGGAGGCATTTGGACCAAGTTTGCATGCACTTGCCTTGCAATGTCAAATTTGGTCCAGAAACTGAATCTGGATGTTGCACTCATCTGGCTCAATGAAATGAGCTGAATTTTTCTGGAGGGGAGTTATTTGCATGTATGGAGGTGCTGGAAAAATTTCAGCTCATTTGGAAATGCCAAAGTGGTACTTCCTTCATAGAGCTATAATCTGGACATAATCTTGATGGAATTTTTGGGAGAAATTCGCTTGATAAAATGATGTGAATTTTTGCATTGTCACGTCATATAGGGAATGTGAGGTTCTGGATTAATTTGAGAATTTTTGAAGCAATATAAAATATAGTTGCTTCACAACCTCAAAATAAATCCAGAAACAAGAATTGGAAGATGTGCTCAAAAATTGAACTATGAAACTTGGGATCTTGATGGAAATGGTCTAGATATGGATAGGAGAAGCTCCACAAATTATTTGGGATTTTTCCTGGCTACCAAAATGGTAGCTCCTTTGGAAAGTGCCCAAATTGCAATATTGGCTTTAAATAGGAAAAGGCAATTTCCCTTATTTAATTATGGCCAATATTTTTATGGGAGCTCAATGTGATCACAAAGAATATCTCCACAAGTTTTCATGAACTATGGAGATGGATAGATATTTTCCTGGATTTAATTCCTTTAACTGGCAGAAAAAGGAATTAATTTTAAATGAAAAATATTGCAAATGACTTGGCAATATTTTTGCATATCCAGGGTTTATAGATATGGGATGATCACTGGGAAAAGTTTGGGAGGCAACAAATCAAAGGAAATTGGGGTTTCTTTGTAACGGAAGGAATTAGGGTTTCCCTTCCGGTAGACCGGAGAGTAGGGTTTCAGTGGCAAAGTCTTGAGAAAAATATCTTGGGTGGCAAGGTTGGACTGAAAAGAATCTCGGGTCATATAGGAAAGGCAAGGCTAAATGACCATCTTCATATACCCAAGAGCGAGAGAAAATCCGAGAACATCGAAAAGAGACGGGAGTCAAATCCCGCGAAGGAAAAAAAACAAGGGGCGAAAACCAGGGTGTTACAAACCTACCCCCCTTAAGAAAATCTCATCCTCGAGATTTCCGGGCTTACCTCCCAGGGAAGGGGGCTTACCTGGGTGCGACTTGGATCCATCAGCTGTCTTGTCTTCATTGATTTACTGGTCCTTCGAATTGTCTCTTCTGACGGCTCGGGTGCTGTCTTTTCCAATGGCTGTATTGAATCCTTTTCTTTCCTGTCAGGCAAACCTTCTGTCCTGGTAGTTTGTAGCCTGAGGTTGGTTGGTAGCGAGTAGTATCAACAGAATAGCTTATTTTCAAGGCTTGGAGCTAGGTGCTTCAGGTTTTGTTGCGTTACTCCGTACACTGACTCTCATGGGCAAGACATCTTTCCTTGGTGCATGGCATTGCATGCACACATCCATTATTTCTCCTGGGCATCTATGAACATTTGTCCCTGTATCTTGCTCGGGATAAATCCTTAGTCTGGCTGTGGGTTCTAAACGGGTGCTTTCTTCTGTCACATGCATTCTGACTTCGTCCTCAAGTGATTCTCAACTGAAATGTCGGGCATGATCACAAAGTGATCATAGACGATAATCTCTGAGGTGACTCTGCCATATATAGCCTTTGTGGTCCTTGCTATGACCACTGAGCTGACATAGTATGGCTATCATCCGGTGTATCTTTCGAAGCATAGCCTCTTATCTTGGTTGATGGCCCAGATTCATGATGAGTATAACATGCTGGCTGCATTCCTGTGGCCGTATATGCAAGAGTCTGGCAAGGATTGGTAATATCACCTTATCCATGAAGCTTTATTTTTATTGACCGGCATGGAGATTGCCTATCCAAAACCTCTTTCTTCTTGAGAATCCCTTTGATAGACCTATCATGACCTGCCAACACGGCTCCTTGGTCATATCCCAGCTTATTAGGCCTGTATTCACAATTTACTCTTGCATATCTCGTAGGGGTGGCTGTGCTCATATCCTTGCTTTGAAGTATGGGCCAATGTTTCTCTAACCACAGTCATTCCCGTGTACGAGTGGCTCGCATGAACTGATCCACTGGACTGCATGCTCACAACATATGCAGAGGTAGGATAAATCCTTTCATATCCACTGAGTCCTGAGGTGGACGTGTGTATGGACCAGCTCGTGCTTCGAACAAGATTATTGTGAGCACGATGGCGTGCTGAAGAAGGCTGAATTCCTTACGCTCGAAGCTTCTGCCAAGGTGACGTGCTGAAGAAGGCTGGGTATCGTACCTCAGAAGCTTTCCCTCATGTGGCTTACTGCGGAAGATCAGGTGCCTTATGCTGGAAGCTTTCCGCGGTAGCCCGTTGAGGAAGATGGGAGTGCCGTACCCCAGAAGATTTTCTCACCCAGTGGTGTAGCGAGGAAGGTTGGGAGTCTTGTGTAGTAAGCTTCTCTCGATAGCTTGCGGAGGAAGGCTGGGTTCCTTGTACCAAAAGCCTTGCATTGTGATAAACAGTCGGACCTTCATAGAAGATATTCCATTGGTCATGCACACCGCTTGTCCTTCTGCTGATCTGATCATTGTTGCTGTGGAGGTTGCACAATTGATGCCGACTTCATGTTGATAATTAATCTGGATGTGTGCCGATAGTAAACAGTTGGCGGATAATTCCAGTTGATTTTGCTTTGCTTCCGGGTGTTTGGAATTCTCATTGATTCCAGGCAGTCGTGAACTTATCCATATTTCTTGCAAACCTTGTTCACAATGCCCGAAAGTTTTGCATATACACCGGTGAATTCCAAAATATGCTTTGAATTTTGTCTCAACATACCAGAGTCTTGTTATTGCTCTCGGCACCTTCACGTTCTCGAAATATGTCTTCTGTGGACAATAAATAATTCTTGAGTCCATTGAGAAGAACTCAAGATTTACCCCACTGACTGAAATAATCCTGGTGTCGAGGACGGAATAATTTGCTCTTGCTGGTGTCCATTCCTGATGGCTCATCTGACTGTTCCTTAGGGGTGGTTTGTTCTGAGGCAAACTTTCTCAGGTATACTCTGGTCTTGTTTGTTGCACATAGAGTATGCTTCTGACCCATTCTTCCTTCTTGATAGATCCGATGATAATGTCCTGAATATTGGCCAGTTGGCTTGACTCGATTCTTACTGAATTTGGATTATTGGGTATTATCCAAGTTGTGTGTTGGTCTTCCTTGCGGTACTTGCGGATGGATCCAGTCGGAGCAAGAGAACGATATCGGCAAAAGAAGCAAAACCGCGAAAAACCAAAAAGCAAATAAAGCTCAAATTTTTGTGGACCTTACACATGTGGCCGAAGATTCACTAGTATAACCATTATAGCGCACTTGATGTGAATCTAAGGATTTTAGAAGCAAAACCACACAATGCTCCTGGTAGCAATTGGTGTCAAGCTCCTACTACTTCCTTAGGGAACATCACACTCGACGCACGACCATAGCCAAGGTGGCTTAGTCAACGATCCTAGGGTTGTCTGGAAGAGATGGAGTTTATAGGCGTTTCCCAAAGGAAACTGGATTTGAGAAGACAAATGCCATGGTTAGCAAGCAAGGTGAGGATATCTGGTTTACCTAGGGGTTCAGGGATCACAGTTCAATGCCTGGTGCGGACTTTTCCCACCGGAGGCAAAGGCCACAAGAGTTGAGGTCTGATGCAGCCAAAAACCTATGGGGTTGCCTTATGATCAATAGTAGCCGTGCCAGTCTGGCAAAGATGGCTGAAATCCATCTGGGCTTACTACTAATCAAAAAGGCAATGAAGTCTGGCTAGGGTAACCTACAGTCAGCCTGGCTCTGATACCATTCGTTGTGGCGCCCCGCCTGAATACCACGGTAGTCAGACGGTCGCCGCACATGCCAGCCCAGGAAGATCACTCTGGCATGCGCTTTTACAACAAGTATCATGAACACAAGCATTTCTATTAATGAATATATCAGTCTTACATGATATATTACAAGGGTGATGGCAGCGGAAAAGCTCTATCTAAGGCAGCATAGTCCTGGTGCGGCTCCAATCCACAGGGATCTGACTGGGTTACTCTTCTAGCCCGCGAACACTCCGGCTCCTTGCTAGCGAACGTCGAATCCTTAGGTGAACCTGGCCACATTGAAGGCCGCTGAGTACTTTTGAATGTACTCGCAAGCAAACCAAACCAACATATACACCAAGCAATGCAATCCATGGCATTCAAGCATGCATTTGTGATCTTATCCGTATTAATCATCATGTTATGGCAGGAATGTATAGCAATATTAAACATCTAGTAACATTAATCATCTTAAGTGCTTAAAATGCTTACTGTTACCAATTACCAACTTACTCTCTTCTGGGTTGTCCCACAACCCTCGAAATACTCAAGATCCATTGAAAACCTCCGAACACAAGATAAGTTCTTCCATCATTATTATCAATGTTACGGTTGACCATCCTAGTGAAGCCTAAGCGGACTGTCCAATACCGTGGACGCGGCTATTCGAATAGGTTTTTACACTCTGCAGAGGTTGCGCACTTTACCCACACCATGGAGCTCCTGGCCTCGTACATCAGTACATGTTCCCATTCGGGTGGACCGGCGATGCTCCAACAAAACTGGTCTACTGCCCTGGCACTCTTACGGTCCCACCTACAATCATACCCTCCCAGGGTCATGTCCTGGGTGGCCCCTGTGTCACCCCGTGACACCTGCCACCGTCGTGGCCAAACAAACTGTCCCAAATGGGGACCTGGTACCATATAACTAAACTGGGCTCACAGGATTATCGCCGTCTACCGGGCCAGGGTAGCACGCACGCATAACCCTCCCTCTTTGGAGGTACCAACAAGAGGCAGGATAATAGACCAAGCTAGGGCCATCCCATACCGGCAAATGTGGCTGCACGGATAAGTCCGGATAGGTGGCTCTTGATCAACCCATTAGGTCTAGTGTTGATTAGTACTTTAACAAGCATGGGCATTAAGCATGATCAACTTAACATGGCTGTAACTATTCATCAAAGTAAATTACTATGAATTTCACATGTCAAAACAATGCATGTTGTAACAACTGTGAAAACATAACAACCTATCTTCATATAATATCACGGCGAGTCATTAGTGCAACAATGTGATGAGCATTAGCAGGTAACGTAAATAGCAAGTTATCACTTGACAAGCTCTAGCTGTAAGTTACGACCATCTGAACCCTTGTATGAAACCGGCAAATAAACCAGTAGCCACCAGAACGGTCTTTACAACTCATATCTGGGACGTTACCGGAATAACCCAACCCCGGCTCAAGACGGCTGAAAAGCATCTCAGAGCATGAGACGGTGTTGATAAAAAGAGTGTAGCGGTTCCCTAAGATGGCCGAGAAACAGCTCAGAGCATAGGGTCACCGCTACAGAGAGAAATTCAACAGCTGCCCGAGATGGACGGAAAGCAGCTCAGAGCACGGGACGGTTGTTGAAAAGAGAAATATAAAATCGGCATCCACCCCGGACGGCCGAAAGCAGCTCAGAACACAGGCGTGGTGCCGTCATCAAAGAAAGGCAAGCAAGGGTTCACTGGCGTCACATACAGCCTACCACTACTCATACAAGCATACGCAAAATTAATTTAAACACGCAAGAATAACACAGAGCAATGCTTTAGGGCACATATCAGATGGTCGGCTTGCCTGGGGTCGAGGAATACTCCGGGAGAAGTGCGATCACCTCGCGGAAGAATTCGCTGGAAAGGATTCCCTCTCGGAGGGGCTGAATAGAGGGCAGGGGCAAAATGGGTATTTTTAGAAAGTGTCAACATAGTGGAAATGATGTCATCGGAACTGGCTCGAAAAAATATGAAGGTGGGCTTTGGATTCACCTGATTCGGAGTTGCAAGCAAAAATTTATGGCCGTTCGTTCGATAGGCAGAAAAACAAACAGTGACTGTGCTTTTCAGCTCTTATCTAGTGAACGTCCGCAATTTAACTCTTTCGGCCTCCGGCTGAGATTAGAAGGCGTACTTCAGAAAATACGTCTTCGAAAACAGAAAGCGCACTTCTGCCTTAAGTACTGACAGAGTACGCTTTCCGCTAAGGAAAGCGTATTTCCATAAATACGTGTCCACTTAAGTCACCGCAGGCCCGGGCTGAGTCAACGGGTGAGGCCGACAGATGGGACCCACTAGCAGGGGCTCCACTGGCCAGCTTGGTCGGGGTCAACGCCTCCTTCCTTGCGCTCGCCCGCGGTACAGAGGGAGGCCGCGGGCGCCGGCGCTCGCCCGGCCAGCTCCGGCCATCCCCGGCAAAGCTGGAGGCACCGACGAGATCAGGGAGGAGCACCGCGTTCACCTGGCCCGGTCACGGACACCGAGCAAGAACAGAGCAACGTCGGCTAGGAGCATGGCGGACGGCGACGCGGTGAGATCGAGCCCGAGACTATGGGCCTTCCCGGAGCAGAATGGAGGCAGGGGGTAGCGCAGTGGTGATGGTGGTGGTCGCCCACGGTGGCTAGACGGAGCAATGGGGGCCGGGGACGGCCGAATTTTGCCGGGTCGAGCGGCGGACATGGCGGCCATGGGGGGAAAATGAAGCTCTTCGAGCTCAGGCGAGGGCCGGGGAGGACGCTAGGAGGGAGAGGAGGAGGCCGCGGTTGCTGGTGGTGCTCGGGAAAGGCTCGGACCGCGGCTTTTATAGCCGGCCGGGGCGAGGCGATAACCACGGTCGCCGTGGCATTCCTAGCCACGCACTGGAGCTCGGGGACACGCGGAGGGCGGGGGTGATGTCGGCAGGGGCTCGGGGAGAGCGGAGAAGTCTCGGGTGAGCTCGAGAAGGCTTGGGAGAGAAGCTAGGGAGGAAGCCGACGACGGTCACGGGCGAGAAGTACTATGGCGGCACTCGCCGTGGTGCGAGGAGGAAGGGAGAAGAGGGGAGAAGGGTCTAGAGATGGGCAGGTGGACGTCGCGGAGCCGTAGGACATGCTCGGACAAGCCCAAGCCAGCCGGAGTTACCTGGCCGACGAGAACAGTGCCGCAGAGCACCGCTTCTGCACAGCCGCTACGCGGTCACCACGCGCATTACAAGCTCTGGCTCTCTCCTGCCTGCCTAACCTTGTCAAACAGCTCCCTCACTACTCAAATAGATAAGAGAGGTGTCTGGAACTATCTGGGTGGCACTGAGGTGAGAGGAACTTGCTGAAAACGATTCTGACAGCAAAATTGGCTGGAATATTCTGGATAAATGGATGAGAGTATGGAACTGAAACTTTGTCAAAATGAAATATGGTAGGAAGGACTAGGTTCTGGTAGAATTTGGTGGCATTTGGACCAAGTTTGCATGCACTTGCCTTGCAATGTCAAATTTGGTCCAGAAACTGAATCTGGATGTTGCACTCATCTGGCTCAATGAAATGAGCTGAATTTTGGTGGAGGGGAGTTATTTGGATGTATGGAGGTGCTGGAAAATTTTCAGCTCATTTCGAAATGCCAAAGTGGTACTTCCTTCATAGAGCTAGAATCTGGACAGAATCTTGATGGAATTTTTGGAAGAAATTAGCTAGATAAAATGATGTGAATTTTTTCATAGTCACATCATATAGGGAATTTGAGGTCCTGGATTAATTTGAGAATTTTTGAAGCAATATAAAATATAGTTGCTTCACAACCTCAAAATAAATCCAGAAACAAGAATTGGAAGATGTGCTCAAAAATTGAACTATGGAACTTGGGATCTTGATGGAAATGGTGAAGATATGGATAGGAGAAGCTCCACAAATTATTTGGGATTTTTCCTGGCTACCAAAATGGTAGCTCCTTTGGAAAGTGCCCAAATTGCAATATTGGCTTTAAATAGGAAAAGGCAATTTCCCTTATTTAATTATGGCCAATATTTTTATGGGAGCTCAATATGATCACAAAGAATATCTCCACAAGTTTTCATGAACTTTGGAGATGGATAGATATTTTCCTGGATTTAATTCCTTTAACTGGCAGAAAAAGGAAATAATTTTAAATGAAAAATATTGCAACTGACTTGGCAATATTTTTGCATATCCAGGGTTTATAGATATGGGATGATCACTGGGAAAAGTTTGGGACACAACAGATCAAAGGAAATTGGGGTTGCTTTGTAACGGAAGGAATTAGGGTTTCCCTTCCGGTAGACCGGAGAGTAGGGTTTCAGTGGCAAAGTCTTGAGA
Source organism: Elymus sibiricus (assembly GCA_039707655.1). Classification (NCBI taxonomy): domain Eukaryota; kingdom Viridiplantae; phylum Streptophyta; class Magnoliopsida; order Poales; family Poaceae; genus Elymus; species Elymus sibiricus. Next base: position 124,264,117 of record CM077670.1, read on the forward strand.
AAAATATCTTGGGTGGCAAGGTTGGACTGAAAAGAATCTCGGGTCATATAGGAAAGGCAAGGCTAAATGACCATCTTCATATACCCAAGAGCGAGAGAAAATCCGAGAACATCGAAAAGAGACGGGAGTCAAATCCCGCGAAGGAAAAAAACAAGGAGCGAAAACCAGGGTGTTACAAACCTACCCCCCTTAAGAAAATCTCGTCCTCGAGATTTCCGGGCTTACCTCCCGGGGAAGGGGGCTTACCTGGGTGCGACTTGGATCCATCAGCTGTCTTGTCTTCATTGATTTACTGGTCCTTCGAATTGTCTCTTCTGACGGCTCGGGTGCTGTCTTTTCCCATGGCTGTATTGAATCTTTTTCTTTCCTGTCAGGAAAACCTTCTGTCCTGGTAGTTTGTAGCCTGAGGTTGGTTGGTAGCGAGTAGTATCAACCGAATAGCTTATTTTCAAGGCTTGGAGCTAGCTGCTTCAAGTTTTGTTGCGTTACTCCGTACACTGACTCTCATGGGCAAGACATCTTTCCTTGGTGCATGGCATTGCATGCACACATCCATTATTTCTCCTGGGCATCTATGAACATTTGTCCCTGTATCTTGCTCGGGATAAATCCTTAGTCTGGCTGTGGGTTCTAAACGGGTGCTTTCTTCTGTCACATGCATTCTGACTTCGTCCTCAAGTGATTCTCAACTGAAATGTCGGGCATGATCACAAAGTGATCATAGATGGTAATCTCTAAGGTGACTCTGCCATATATAGCCTTTGTGGTCCTTGCTATGACCACTGAGCTGACATAGTATGGCTATCATCCGGTGTATCTTTCGGAGCATAGCCTCTTATCTTGGTTGATGGCCTAGATTCATGATGAGTATAACATGCTGGCTACATTCCTATGGCCGTATATGCAAGAGTCTGGCAAGGATTGGTAATATCACCTTATCCATGAAGCTTTATTTTTATTGACCGGCACGGAGATTGCCTATCCAAAACCTCTTTCTTCTTGAGAATCCCTTTGATAGACCTGTCATGACCTGCCAACACGGCTCCTTGGTCATATCCCAGCTTATTAGGCCTGTATTCACAATTTACTCTTGCATATCTCATTGGTCATGCACACCGCTTGTCCTTCTGCTGATCTGATCATTGTTGCTGTGGAGGTTGCACAATTGATGCCGACTTCATGTTGAGAATTAATCCGGATGTGTGCCGATAGTAAACAGTTGGCGGATAATTCCAGTTGATTTTGCTTTGCTTCCGGGTGTTTGGAATTCTCATTGATTCCAGGCAGTCGTGAACTTATCCATATTTCTCGCAAACCTTGTTCACAATGCCCGGAAGTTTTGCATATACACCGGTGAATTCCAAAATATGCTTTGAATTTTGTCTCAACATCCCAGAGTCTTGTTATTGCTCTCGGCACCTTCACGTTCTCGAAATATGTCTTCTGTGGACAATAAATAATTCTTGAGTCCATTGAGAAGAACTCAAGATTTACCCCACTGACTGAAATAATCCTGGTGTCAAGGACGGAATAATTTGCTCTTGCTGGTGTCCATTCCTGATGGCTCATCTGACTGTTCCTTAGGGGTGATTTGTTCTGAGGCAAACTTTCTCAGGTATACTCTGGTCTTGTTTGTTGCACATAGAGTATGCTTCTGACCCATTCTTCCTTCTTGATAGATCCGATGATAATGTCCTGAATATTGGCCAGTTGGCTTGACTCGATTCTTACTGAATTTGGATTATTGGGTATTATCCAAGTTGTGTGTTGGTCTTCCTTGCGGTACTTGCGGATGGATCCAGTCGGAGCAAGAGAACGAAATCGGCAAAAGAAGCAAAACCGCGAAAAACCAAAAAGCAAATAAAGCTCAAATTTTTGTGGACCTTACACATGTGGCCGAAGATTCACTAGTATAACTATTATAGCTCACTCGATGTGCCTCTAAGGATTTAGAAGCAAAACCACACAATGCTCCTGGTAGCAATTGGTGTCAAGCTCCTACTACTTCCTTAGGGAACATCACACTCGACGCACGACCATAGCCAAGGTGGCTTAGTCAACGATCCTAGGGTTGTCTGGAAGAGATGGAGTTTATAGGCGTTTCCCGAAGGAAACTGGATTTGAGAAGAGAAATGCCATGGTTAGCAAGCAAGGTGAGGATATCTGGTTTACCTAGGGGTTCAGGGCTCACGGGTCAATGCCTGGTGCGGACTTTTCCCACCGGAGGCAAAGGCCACGAGAGTTGAGGTCTGATGGAGCCAAAAACCTATGGGGTTGCCTTATGATCAATAGTAGCCGTGCCAGTCTGGCAAAGATGGCTGAAATCCATCTGGGCTTACTACTAATCAAAAAGGCAATGAAGTCTGGCTAGGGTAACCTACAGTCAGCCTGGCTCTGATACCATCCGTTGTGGCGCCCCGCCTGAATACCACGGTAGTCAGACGGTCGCCGCACATGCCAGCCCAGGAAGATAACTCTGGCATGCGCTTTTACAACAAGTATCATGAACACAAGCATTTCTATTAATGAATATATCCGTCTTACATGATATATTACAAGGGTGATGGCAGCGGAAAAGCTCTATCTAAGGCAGCATAGTCCTGGTGCGGCTTCCCGGGGGGTGGCGCGCTCTGGTGCCTCGTGGGCCCACCTCTGGTCCGTTTGACCTAATTCCACCTCTATAAATTCTCTAAAATCGGGAAGCCAACACAGGAGTCCACGAAATACTTTTTCCATCGCCGCAAGTTCCTGTTCTCAAGAGATCCCATCTGGAGGCCTTTTCCGACACTCCGCCAGAGGGGGATTCGATCACGGAGGGGCTCTCCATCAACCTTGCTACCCTTCCGATGATGCGTAAGTAGTTTACCACAGACCTTCGGGTCCATAGTTAGTAGCTAGATGGCTTCTTCTCTCTTTTTGATCTTCAATACAATGTTCTCCTCGATGTTCTTGGAGTTCTATCCGATGTAATCACTTTGTGCGGTGTGTTTGTTGGGATCCGATGAATTGTGAGTTGATGATCAGATTATCCATGAATATTATTTGAGTTTTCTCTGAACTCTTTTATGCATGATTGTGATAGCTTCGTATTTCTCTCCGATCTATTGATTTGGTTTGGCCAACTAGATTGATTTATCTTGCAATGGGAGATGTGCTTTGTAATGGGTTCGATCTTACGGTACCCAGTCCCAGTGACAGAAAGGGACATGACACGTATGTATCGTTGCTATTAAGGGTAAAAATATGGGGTTTATTCATGCGTGAGTTTACTTTGTCTACATCATGTCATCTTGCTTAAGGCGTTACTCCGTTCTTTATGAACTTAATACTCTAGATGCATGCTGGATAGTGGTCGATGTGTGGAGTAATAGTAGTAGATGCAGAATCGTTTCGGTCTACTTGTCTCGGACGTGATGCCTATATACATGATCATTGCCTTGGATATCGTCATGATTATTTTCTTTTCTATCAATTGCCCAACAGTAATTTGTTTACCCACCGTATGCTATTTTCAAGAGAGAAGACTCTAGTGAAAACTATGGCCCCCGGGTCTACTTTTATCATATATTAAAAATCCCAAAAATACCATGCTACACTTTTACTTTATTTATTTTATTTTGTATTTTTGTTGGATCTATCTATCTATCACCATACAATTTAATCTTGCAATTAACCGCCAAGGGATTGACAACCCCTTGTTCGCGTTGGGTGCGAGGATTTGTTGTTTTGTGTGCAGGTACTGCTAACGAGTTGTTGCGTGATTCTCCTACTGGATTGATCACCTTGGTTTCATAACTGAGGGAAATACTTATCTCTACTGTACTGCATCATCCCCTCCTCTTCGGGGAAATCCCAATGCAGCTCACAAGTAGCAGGAAGAATTTCTGGCGCCGTTGCCGGGGAGACATCATCAACATCTATCAAGTACCTACGTATAAACTTTCATCTCCTTGCATTTATTTTGTTTGCCTTTGCCTCTCATTTTCATCTCCCCCACTTCTAAAAAGTTTTTAAAAAAATACAAAAATATTTTCCGTTTGCCCTTTTGCTTGATTTGTTCACCTTGTCATCATGACTAGCGTAACTATCCCTCCTTTGTCGCCGGATTTTGAAGTGCTTTACTTCAAACAGAAACAAGGAGAAAATTTTAAAGATGCTTGGTATAGGTTAATGGAATCCTACCGTGTTTGCTCTATAAAATGGGATTTAAAAATTTTGCTTCGCAATTTCTATATAGGATTAACCATGCATCATAGACAACTTTTGGACTTTGCCGCAAAAGGGAATTTTATTGAGAGTGAGGCCAATACTGCCTATGAAATAATAGAGGGTATATTGGGGATTCCACCACCACAAAAGGGTTTTGCTTTTACTCAAGAGGGGGCTCAAATATTAGACAAATTGGGTGACATGCAGAAAAATTTGGTTGAGTTGCAAAAGTCTAACGAACCTCTTAAAAATATTAGTGGAAACCTCAATCGCATGAACACTTTGATTACTCTATGCAATAAGCGATTGGATATTCTAGACCTTAAAATTGCCTCATTACCTGAGAATAATGGGAAGCGTAAGGAGCCTCCCGGGTTTGAGAAAACTCCTATAAAGATTACTAAGACCAAAGATGACAATACTTGAAACTATGCATTATGCCTAGCTAGGGGCATAAAACAATAGCGCTTGTTGGGAGGCAACCCAATGAATAAAATATTTTTTTGCATTTTATTTCTGTTCTTGTGTTTTTACACAATTATGCTACTGTTATGATTGTGTTTTTATGTTTTAATTAGTGTTTGTGCCAAGTAATGCCTTTGGGATGATTTCGAAGATAGTATAATTGATGCTGTTTGGAAAACAGAAAGTTTTGCGTCCAGTGATGGAATTTTAATTCTGTACTGGAGCGTCAGAAAAATATGAAATTTTTACACAGTATTGGTATATGAATTTTCCACATTTTCCTAATTTTTCAGAATTTTTGGAGTTACATAAGTATGGATTTTAAATATATTGCTACAGACTGTTCTGTTTTTGACAGATTCTGTTTTTGATGCATTGTTTTGCTTGTTTTGATGAAACTATGGATTGTATCGGGGGGTATAAGCCATGGAGAAGTTAGAATACAGTAGATATAATGCAAAAATAAAATATGAATGGGTTTGCAACAGTACTTAAAGTAGTGATTTGTTTGTTATACTAACGGATCTCACGAAGGTTTTGTTGAGTTTTGTGTGATTGAAGTTTTCAAGTTTTGGGTGAGATTACGATGGATGAAGGAATAAGGAGTGGCAAGAGCCTAAGATTGGGGATGCCCAAGGCACCCCAAGGTAATATTCAAGGAAGACTCAAGCGTCTAAGCTTGGGGATGCCCTGGAAGGCATCCCCTCTTTCTTCTACCAACTATCGGTAATTTTACTTGGAGCTATATTTTTATTCGTCACATGATATGTGTTTTACTTGGAGCGTCATGTATTATATGAGTCTTTGCTTTGTTTGCTTTTTAGTTTGTCACAATCATCATTGCTGGACACACCTATTTGAGAGAGCCACACGTTTATCATGATTTGTTAGAATACTCTATGTACTTCACTTAAATCTTTTGAGCTAGGCAGTTGCTCTAGTGCTTCACTTAAATCTTTTTGAGCACGGCGGTGATTAAATTTTGAAGAAATATTTGAACTCTCGTGCTTCACTTATATTATTTTGAGAGTTGATAAGATTAAAATTTTGAAGAAATATTTGCACTCTCATGCTTCACTTATATCTTTTTGAGAGTTGATAATAGCAATGGTAATTTGCACAAGATATGAATTTGGTTCCAAAGTGATGAATATTCAAGAGGGATATAATAAAAACTTTCATATAGATCATTGGATATGATAAGTTTGATTCCTTGCAATAGTTTTGCGATATGGAGATGATAATATGTGAGTCATGTTAGTGAGTAATTGTGATTTAGTAAGAATATTGGTGTTAAGGTTTGTGATTCCCTATGCATGCACATAAAGTCAATAGTTATGCAACGAAATTATATCCTACTTATGGTGCATTATTCGGTGTTAGTTATGTTTAATGCATGTTTATGACCGTTTTCGCTTTTTGGTTGGTCGCTTCTCAATCTATTTGCTAGCTTTCATTTGTAATAAGCGGGAATACTGCTTGTGCATCCAACTCCTTAAACCCAAGTTGTGCCATATGAGTCCACCATACCTACCTATATGCGGTATTTCCATGCCGTTCCAAGTAAATTTGCATGTGCCAACTCTAAATTTTTCAAAATAATTTTCCGTTTTGTGTACCTGTACCGCTCATGAAGTGGTAGGGGGTGGCCAATATTTTCCATGCTAGGTGTGTTATTCTCACGATGAGTGTTTATTCACTTGTCATTGCACGAGGGAGTGCCAGGTAATAGGGATGCCTAGTCCCGAAATGATTTTTTTTAATATGATGATAATAATAAATTCCTTGGAAAGTGTTGGTATGGAGGGCACCCGTGGATACGGCTAGCCATGGATTGTGAAAGAATGGTGGAAAGGAAATAAACTTTATTTTCTGTTTGGGAACTACCTATAATGTGTCTAGCATGGAAGATATTGGGAATTCTCGGTCGTTTTCGTTGACAGGAAAAGCATGCCTCTCAAAATAATTTTATCTCTCTAATTTAAGCCTTGAGCTCTGGCACATTTGCAAATCTCTGCTTCCCTCTGCGAAGGGCCTATCTATTTTACTTTTATGCAATTTTTATTTTTTATTTTGAGTCTCCATCTTCTCTTATAAAGCACCAACTAGAGAGCACTATTGTCATACTTGTGCATTGTGTGTAGCTAATATTGAGTGTGTTTCATGAATGGATCAATGATTGAGCATAATGGGCTAGGGATAGCTTTCTTTAGCGTTGATATTTTGAAAGGCATGGTTGCTTGTTAGTATGCTTGAGTATTTATGTCTTCGTGTCAAATTACAGACTATTCATTTGAATCATTCAAGTCCAAATGTCCATGCTACAAAAGAAAAGAGTATATGATGAATATGATAGGTAGCATTCCACATCAAAAATTCTATTTTTATCATTTACCTACTCGAGGACGAGCAGGAATTAAGCTTGGGGATGCTGATACGTCTCCAACGTATCTATAATTTTTGATTGTTCCATGCTATTATAGTATCAATCTTGGATGTTTTATATACATTTACAAGCAATTATATATCATTTTTTGGGACTAACCTATTCACTTAGTGCCCAGTGCCAGTTGTTGTTTTTTGCCTGTTTTTGGTTTTTCAGAATATCAATACCAAACGAAGTCCAAATGCCACGAAACTTTTTGGAGATTTTTTTCTGGACATAAGAGACACTAGAAGCTTCGGGAGAGGGCCAGAAGACAAAAGAGGTGGCCACGAGGCACCAGGGCGCGCCCCGGGAGGGTGGCGCGCCCTGGTGCCTCGTGGGCCCACCTCTGCTCCGTTTGACCTAATTCCACCTCTATAAATTCTTTAAAATCAGGAAACCAGCAGAGGAGTCCACGAAATACTTTTTCCGCCACCGCAAGTTCCTGTTTTCGAGAGATCCCATCTGGAGGCCTTTTCCGGCACTCCGTCGGAGGGGGATTCGATCACAGAGGGGCTCTCCATCAACCTTGCTGCCCTTCCGATGATGCGTGAGTAGTTTACCACAGACCTTCGGGTCCATAGTGAGTAGCTAGATGGCTTCTTCTCTCTTTTTGATCTTCAATACAATGTTCTCCTCGATGTTTTTGGAGTTCTATCCGATGTAATCACTTTGTGCGGTGTGTTTGTTGGGATCCGATGAATTGTGAGTTTATGATCAGATTATCCATGAATACTATTTGAGTTTTCTCTGAACTCTTTTATGCACGATTGTGATAGCTTCGTATTTCTCTCCGATCTATTGATTTGGTTTGGCCAACTAGATTGATTTATCTTGCAATGGGAGAGGTGCTTTGTAATGGGTTCGATCTTGCGGTGCTCAATCCCAGTGACAGAAAGGGACATGACACGTATGTATCGTTGCTATTAAGGGTAAAAAGATGGGGTTTATTCATGCTTGAGTTTACTTTGTCTACATCATGTCATCTTGCTTAAGGCGTTACTCCGTTCTTTATGAACTTAATACTCTAGATGCATGCTGGATAGCGGTCGATGTGTGGAGTAATAGTAGTAGATGCAGAATCGTTTCGGTCTACTTGTCTTGGACGTGATGCCTATATACATGATCATTGCCTTGGATATCGTCATGATTATTTGCTTTTCTATCAATTGCCCAACAGTAATTTGTTTACCCACCGTATGCTATTTTCAAGAGAGAAGCCTCTAGTGAAAACTATGGCCCCCGGGTCTACTTTTATCATATATTAAAAATCCCAAAAATACCTTGCTGCACTTTTACTTTATTTATTTTATTTTGTATTTTTGTTCGATCTATCTATCTATCACCATACAATTTAATCTTGCAATTAACCGCCAAGGGATTGACAACCCCTTGTTCGTGTTGGGTGCGAGGATTTGTTGTTTTGTGTGCAGGTACTGCTAACGAGTTGTTGCGTGATTCTCCTACTGGATTGATAACCTTGGTTTCATAACTGAGGGAAATACTTATCTCTATTGTACTGCACCATCCCCTCCTCTTCGGGGAAATCCCAACGCAGCTCACAAGTAGCAGTGGACAACACCCCTGTCCGGAAGCCCTAATGTTATAGTATCTTGTTTAGCAATTTGGCTACTCCCCATGAGGATTTGATATGACTTACTCTAGAAGTTGTTCCTTATGGATTCTTGTGCTCCCGTAGTCCGACCTTACTTGATGACCATATTGATGCTGCCCTGAAGCATGATTATGGTATCTAGTACATCAGGGAGAACATTAGAAGCGGAATGCTAAACGTCTCTCGGTCGATCATCCAGATTTTGTTCCTTGGCATTGCTAAGGTGAAATCTGAGAAAGTGTTATCTTTCCTTGCATCTGCATCCTCCATCATTATTCATCATGGTAGTACGAGGTGTCACCAAGATCTTCGGCATAGACGTTGGTAAAACCCTGATGAATATGGAAATGCTCAAGTTCTTGAAAGCACGCCCAGACACTAGGTTATATCTTTGGTATCAATTGGAATATGTCCTCTGTTTGCCGAATTGTTCTATAACCATAGTTCCCAATCCAAGCTGAGTATGCCATTCAACCGGATTCCTTCAAACGATCATTTGTGAATTTGCCTGGGTTTGGTACAAAGAGTTTCAATGATCCCTGTATCAAAAGTAATTCTTTTTGCCTAACTTAGGAACTAATTCTACGAATCACCTCCTCTAAGGTGCCCCATTATGGTGTCAAGGGCAACTTAACTCCTCGCTACTTTGAAACCTCTTCACCATCTTACTTAAGCGTGGAATTGTTGCCTACCAACTTGAATCTTTGTCGTCTGCTTCTTTTCATCGCTCCTGATATATGTTTGTGTCTCATCTCCAGAGATGTTATTACATCTCATTCCATGAGTTAATCGTGAGTAGCTCGATCTTTGTGAAGATCGATTCCTGTAGAGTTTCCCTTTCTTCCCATCATCGTGTTCGGATGACGATCTCGAAGCAAGATGTCCAAATCAAGATGATGCAATGAATCAACATTTTCAAGAAGTGCAATCTGGATCGTGAAGATCGTGCTAGTTTTGTGTCCCCTTCCTCTTACCCTACGTCTTGAATCTCGGGACGAGATTCTTGTTTAGTGGGGGTGAGTTGTCACATCCCTAGCCTGGTGGTGCTCAAGGCTAGCACTTGCATGTTTGCATCATGTTTAAATTCAAATGAAATTTGAAATGGGGATGTCCAAACCCTAGCACCAAATTAAATCATTAGGTTCAAATTTAAATCTTTTCAGTGAACCCAAAATGCCCTTTAGAAAAGTTCATGATTTTTGATAAAGGTGAAAACCTCTGCCAAAAATGATGCACATATTTCTAGGACATTCTGGATTTTTGAATTAACTCATATTGTATTTGAATTGGGGCATTTAAATCCTATAAATATTTTTAAATGCTCCAACAATTCTGGAAACAGCTGAGGGCCTCAGAAATAATTCATTTACTGCCCACAAATATTTTCAGGATTTAATAAAATGATTTAGTATTTTTACTAAATCAAAACAGAAAAGAAAAAAATAGAAAAACAGAAACAAAAATAGAAAAGAGAGAGAGAGAAGGACTTACCTGGCAGCCCACCTGGCCGGCCCGACACTGTGCAGCCCAGCTGCCAGTCGTCGTCTCCACCGCGCCAGAAGGACGCGGGCACGTGCCCGACACGCGCGCATGCTCGGCGCGCCACGCCACCAGCCTGCCTGCCTCCCCCTGGCCAGCGCGACACCGCGGATGACGTCATAGGTGCCGTCCCGATCCGCTCGGCCTCCTAACTCGCCCCCTGCTCTCTCCCTCGCCTTCCGATGCCATGGCCGAAGCCAACGCCAGCTCGCCGCCGCCATAACCGCGACCACAGCCCCCCCGCACCCCCTCGAGCTGTCCACGAGCTCCGCCGCCTCGTCCCCGACCTCCTCACCGAGCCAAGCCACCGGACGCGCCCCGCAGCAACTTCCCCGACCTCATCTTCAAGCTTCGACATAGAGATCGCCACCGCCGCTCCGTCGTCAACCGTGCCTCTCCGAGCTCGCCGTCTGCCCCGTTCAAGCCGCCGTGAGCTCCTCCCCCTAACCCCCCTCTTCCCTGCGTCGATTGCGACCGCTAGCCACCGTTTCACCGCTGACCGAAACCCGCCGCCACCCAAGCTCGTCGCCGACGTAGCTCCGGTGACCATTTGGTCTCGGGCGTGCGTCCGTTGCACTCACCGCACGCCGTAGAGCCTCGCTAGCACCTCGCCTCGCTCGTTTGCACACCGCAGCAACGACACCGAGCACACCCGAACTCCGGCCACCGCTGTTGAGCTCGCCGCCGTCGACTCTGGCCACCCCAGGCCCGGCCACCACCACCGTTCGATGCGCCGCGGCGCCAGCTCTCCAACGCGCCTAGCCACGCCTCGAACGGAGCTCCACAGCGCAATCCCGAGCCACCCCGCTGCCACGGCACCTCGCCGGCGGCTAAACGCCGATGGGTTTGACCCATTTGACCAGAGGTTTGACCTCCCTGGGTCACTGACATGCGGGGCCAGCCCCTGACTAACTACTAGATTAGTATTTAGTTAGTGCTAATTAACACTGTTAATTAGCCTAGACACTGGCATGCGGGTCCCACTGGTCAGTTTGACCTGGACCGCCCCAGTTTACCTGCTGACGCCACAGTGACGTAATGCTGACGCAGTAAAGCATTTTCTGGATTTAGTTTATTTCAAATTAGCCAGGAAATTCCAGAAAATGTTATAAACTTCAAAATATATATAAAATCAACCGTAGCTCAGATGAAAAAGATTTATATATGAAAAATGATTAGAAAAATTCAATCTATCCAATGGTACTGTTTTCATGCATGACAAAACAACTTAAACCTGATGAACATGTCAAATCAATTAAATGGTATTTGAAATACCATATGTGGAGTTTGAATTTGAATCTTTGATTCAAACCAACTCCAACCAATATGTTGTTAGTTGCATTAGCTCAATCAACAGCATGTTGCCATGTCATGATCATGCATCATATTGTTGCATTGCACTGATTGTGTTCCTCCTCTGTTTGCTGGTGTTTGTTCCTTCTCGGTAGAAGACGGTTCCGACGTCGTGATCGTTGACACCGATGAAGAGCTAATAGCTATACTATCTTCAGAAGTGCCAGGCAAGCAACCCCCCCTTGATCACTCCGATACAATCCCACTCTCTCGCTCTTGCTCTCTTTTACTGCATTAGGACAACAACGATTCAACAGTTACATGTTGCGGTAGTTGAACCCATTCCTCTGCATGACCTGTCTTTGCCACAGTAAATAGTTAAACCTCCTAGCATGAGTAGGAATTTCTTGAGCCATGTTGTGCCTACTCATCCATGCTTGCTTGTTATGCCTGCTATGCTTAGAGTTGTGTCGGGTCTGATCCATCTGGGCGATGAATTGGGATGGTTGTGTTCATGTCCTACTATGTGAGAGCTAAGTGTGTGAACACGATTTGGTAAAGGTAGCGATGAGAGGCCATGTAGGAGTACACGATGGGTTGTCTCATTGAGACCGTCCTCAGGAATTGAGTTCTGTGTTTGTGATCCAAGACAGCTACTACCACATATTGGGATCCTTAATTGACTCTCTCAACTTATTAATCGCCTTGATCTCTGTCCAGGAGTCACAACTAGTTTCTGGTGTTTGTAGGATATGTGTTGGCGGCCGTGCATAGCGCTGACCTTAGGGGTGGGCTATGATGCGGTAGAGACACCGAGGCACGGTGTACCAAGTGACACCCAAATGGTGCTCTTGGGAACCCTGCTCTCATCGTTTGGGGCCGTGATAGAAACTTCGGCAGGACTTCCTTTGCGGATACAACCTCAAATAGGCGATAAACCTGGACTAGAGTCTTGTGTGGTTAGTCAGGTTGTGGCCGACACCCTCGCCAGGCTTCCGCTTGAAGGTTGCCGAGATACATGACGTGTACATGGTGGTAAGTGGTGGGAGCGTGTGTGAAGAAGTACACCCCTGCAAGGTTATCAAACTATTCGAATAGCCGCGTCCTCGGATATGGACTACTTGGAAACTTACATTATTCATAGACAAGTTGAAATGGATACTCTAAAATGCGCAAGATAAGTGTGAGTGCTATGGATGGCCTTCTCGTAGGAAGACGGGAGAGGATCCATAGTGGAGTATTGATATGGTGAATATGTGGACTCGTGTGTGCTTTCTCACCTCAAAGAGATACTGGTAGTCGTAGTACAGGATAGCCACTGAGTCAAAGCTGGCTTGCTACAGTTAAACTCCACAACCCCTTTATTGATACCAGATGCATATGTAGATAGTTCTGATGTAAGTCTTGCTGAGTACCTTTGTACTCACGGTTGCTTAATTATGTTTTTGCAAAGGAGACTTCAGTCTCACTAGTAGTTCCACGATGAGTTTGATGTTGACCGATTAGCTTGGGAATCCCAGACAGAGGTCTGGATCCTATGGAGGGTCTTGTAGATAGACAGACTTTCTAGCCTTCTTTCTTTTTAGCTGTCTGTACTCAGACAGGTTTATGCTTCCGTTGCTTGTATGACTTTGTATGATGGGTCATGTGACCTCTGTTTGTAATATCATGTTATGTATGGCTCTTCGGAGCCTCTTAAATAAATACTTTGAGTCGTAGAGTTTTGTTGTGATGCCATGTTGTATTTACACATATCGTGCATATTGTGTGTATGTTTTCAAATGCATTGGTATGTGTGGGATTCGACACCTAGTTATCTGCTTTGGTAGCCTTCCTTACGGGGAAATGCCTCCTAGTGCTTCCACTGAGTCTCGGTAGTTTGCTACTACTCCGGAACACATGGATTGACTGACATATATCCTTCTTTGCTCCTGTGTCTGTCCCTACGGGGAAATGTCACGCGGTGTTACTGGAGTCCTGATAGCTTGCTACAGCCCGGTTACACACGTTGATGACCGACACGTGCATTGCTGGGTTACCTATGTTTGTCCCTGTATGTTTGTGCCACCTTGGTTTATGACTAGTCATGTCGACCCGAGTTCTCTATCATATGGATGCTAGCGACACAATCATATACGTGAGCCAAAAGACGCAAACGGTCCCAGCCAAGGTAAAGGCGGCAGCCGTGGGTTACCGTGCATGAGGCCGCAAAGTGATATGATGTGTTACATGCTAGATCGGTGTGACTTAGGATCAGGGTCCCGACATAACCAGTGCCAAAATCTGCCTAATTATCAAGAAAACTAAAAATTGCACCTTTGCCTTGTTAAGTGTCTATTCACTCCCCTCTAGACCTATCTTCTCGATCTTTCAGCTGTGCGTGGCCGAGATGCTACCCGGCTGGGCACGACGGAAGGAAGAAGAAGGAAGAAGGAAGAAGAGGGAAAGAGACTTTCACGTGGGGTCTAGTTCATTTGAGAAGTTAAATTCGAAGATTCGCCTGGCCACTTTCTTTACTTCTCAAATTTTGAAGAGTTAAAATGTTTGAGAGGAGTTCTAAGATAGGAAACCTGGCCAAATGGGTAGGCCTGCCGGCCCGATAGCCCGTGTGCTCGGCTCGTGGTGGGCCTGGCCCGACATGTTTATAATCGGGCCGTGCCGGCACGTGGCCCGTCTAGGGTCGTGCCTGGGCTGCGAGGCTGGGCACGAGTGCCGACACGACACAGCCCGTTTAGTTTTTTTGTTTTTATTTTATTTTTATACTGTACAACCCAATAGGCCTTTGTCTAAAACAGCCTAATAGGAATGTGTTCCACAAGAGTCTATAGCTGAACAAATGGCTATTGGGTTGTATAAAAAAAAGCTATAGATGCTTTGATTGTCTCAAAAAAAAAGCTATAGATGCTTTGAGATTCTAAAAAAAAAAGGCTATAGATGCTCTGAAGCTGTAGCTGCCCCCGGCATCCCCAAGCCGTTGCCGTAGTGGCGTGGTGGGGTTCATCGGCGAACACCCCACAGGCCACAACGGCGCTCATGCTCGAAGGGGGCTGGAGCCCCGCGCTGCCATGTTCATCCCCGTCCCCGGCGATTGGCTCCTCGCCCACCTCAACCGCGTGGTCCTCGACGACGACGCCCTCGCGCTCCTCCTCCTCCGCCTCGACAAGACTCTCCAGCCTCTCGCTCCACCTCCTCGCAGCATACTCCTGCAGGTTTGCCTCTTTTTTTCTTCTTACAATCTTCCTAGGGTTGAGGTTCATCTGTCTGGCTTCCTTTTTCCTCGCAAAAAGAAAAACGGCAGCTCGTCTTGGATTAGATTGATTTGAGCAGGAGCAAGAAGATCCTTTTTGGGACAATCCTTGATCTTAATTTAGATAATTAGGCTCCTCAATTTCGCTGTAGGGTGTTATGACATTCGTCATCCTTTCTGGAAGAGAGCAACACTGATCATGGATTAGGACTAAACATGGAATTTTTAGACAACAGATTTTTGTGGTAGACTCTTGTTTTACAGAGTTAGGAATGTGTTCTTAATGTCTGTCTGTCTGAAAAATTCAGTTATAAGTTAGCCGCCTTCTAGAACACCAGCTTTTATTGGGGTAAAAAAATAAGGAGGGACTGAGCTTTCTCCAATTCGCAAATTCATGTGCATGCCAACATGTACAATTCCGTTTATTCTAAACAAGGAAAAGGTTAATAGGACAGCAAAAGCTAATTGCAAGCTCGATGTCTTCTGCTCCTGTATACACTATCTTGGCAATCAAGCCAACAAATCAAAACGAGAGAAAGGAAAATGTGTGACCGAAGGGGTCAAGCAAAAGCACACCGAGTAAATCACCACCGTTGAAGTTTCAGCATCTGTTTTTCGTACTTGGACTAAATCCGGTCACTCTTCTTGTAATCCGCACTGGGGAAGATCTTTGGGTGGTGGAATTAGAGTCTCGCTAGGTCTTTTCCCATTGTCCACCACAAAGACCATCTTGAGTCCCCATGACGTGTGAACTTCGAAATGGCAATGCATAAACCACACACCTGGAATAGAACAACATATCAAGCAACTCCTTTTAGGAAGCAGTATGGTATTATTATCCGAAGAAATGTAGGATTGAAATCTCTACCTGGGTTGTCTGCCTTAAATCTGATTGCTGTCCAGCCTCCAGTAGGGACTCCAATGGTGTTTCTCTCAACGGGGTCGATGAGGTTAAATGTGGAAGGGGAGGTTTTGGGGTTGTAATTCCCAACACCCCTCCCAAGGACAAAAAAGTTAAATCCATGCAGATGGATCGGGTGGCTTTCTGTTGATATGATCCCTGTATCCTGGAGTATGACCTGCACCGAAGCATTATATGGCAGCCTATAAACCCTGGTTCCTTTCATGGTTTGAAGGTTTTTGGGGCCGCTTCCTGTGTAGTTGAATTTGTGTGGTGGTGTCGCTGGGAAGTCTTCGGTGAACACGCCTGGAATGCTGTAGTAACGGGCTTGGAGAATTGGGGTGGATGGCATAACGAATGTCGAATTGTTGATTGTGCCCACCACTCTGGTCCCATTAATGCAGTTTGCGCATGGATTGACACCCACACCAATGGTAAAGAAAAGCGAATGGTCTACTGTCTGTGGCACATTGGCTGGGTACTCCTTGGAGTTGAGGCTTCGGAGTGATTCAGAGAATTTTGACGCAATAGGGGTGGCATTTTGTGGTGGTGCCTTGACAAGAGTGAGGCGTGCCGTGGCAGACACGGTGTTAGTGTAGTGCAAGGTAGCAGTGCCTGTTTTGTTGTCAACCTGTAGTGGAGCATCCATGAAAGGAGAGACGGAGAGAAGGTAACGGCCAGCACTTTGGTCAGCAGTGACGAGGACGTTGGTGGTCTGGCCTGGAGTGATGAGCAGGATATCGGTTTTATATGGCTTGGTATAGACTGCATCAACCTCAACCACAGTTAGTCCGTGCCCGGCAATCTTGAAGAATAGGTCGTCGTTCAGACCAGCGTTGACTTTTAATGTTTCATTGACGTAATATGTTCCCTTCTTCTTTTGCTGCAAATGAAGTATACAAAAATTCTCATATGTCAACAACATGCCAGAAAGATTAAGGCTGTCTTTTATACTATATGTGAGCGCATGCAGTTGCCACTTTGAGGTGGTAGTTTTCTGCTATAAATTGCAGTTGAAGCATGGAATGTCTTACCAGTGGATGGTAACATTGTGAGGTACATGATTGGCGACCTTGACAAGAACGTTATCACCTTCTCTTGCATAGAGGGTCGGCCCTGGGAACTTGCCATTAACAGTGAGGATGGATTTGGTTGAGCAAAGCAGTGTCATGTTCCTCATAACCACCTGCACGAGTGAAACCATGGTAAATCATCACGGCAGCCTGAGTTATGTAGCCGCCTCACGCACGGTGTAAGGGTGACTGTTTTGTCTTTTTTATTGGCACCTGGGGTGGTTATTGTTATATGAAAATGACATTGCGTAATGGTGGCAAAGAAAGCATTGTACTACACATCTGGTTGTGTAAAGAGTGGTGCAATGCTATACGGCCCTGGCTACATGCAGAAAAGAGTCATTAGCTATTTATTGCTCCTCCGGTGTGTATCTACGTATATGTGTCTTTCTGATGAAAGCATATGCTGATTGTGTTAAGATTCTCACATTGAACTTGTAGTGTCGGGTGATGGCATGGACGCTGAGAGCCTGAAGCAGGAAGCAGCTGACCATGAGTGGGAGGAGCAGCTGATCAAGGCGGCGAGGCATGGCCATGCTGCCTGGCACTGGCAGAGCTACCTGATCGGAGGAGACGAGGACGAACGACGACGCCTGTGAGCCGAGACAGTGCAGTATGCCTGGTTGCATGGAATGACAGACAGGGCGACGCATGACGCATGGTTTTAATGGCCCAGGGAGGGGTCTGGGGCGGTGTTGGGTTTCTAGCTGCCATGTCGTTTTTCATTTTAGGTGAGAAACTCTTGCTTGGCAAGGCTGGCTAGCTGTGCTGGGAATTGTGCGGACTGCAGGTAATTTCTTCTTGTGTTTTCACCTGAAAATATGCAAAGGTAGCTCCCAGTTGCACCCAGCTAACTCTGTTACATACAAATTAGGTAATAATGTAGCCATCTGCAGGACTTGCAGTGTATCTACCTTTATCGATTTGGAGTTTGGTTCCATGTACCTGTCTCTCTCTGCTCACCTGAGAAGAGCACTTGTGCTGTTAAACTGGCCAGTGCTACCCTAGCTAGTAGGAGTGTCGGTTAATAGCCATCAATGTTTAAGTAACTTGCAGTCCACTTCCATGTACTACGTATGTAATGTATGTTATGTACAAGCAACCCACAGCAACATGCACTGAACCTTATATCCTAGCATTAGAGCAGGCAGAACAAACACGGATCCTCGGTTAACTTAGTGGTGTTCTTTTGAAATTACATTAGCCGGATGTGACAAGTGAGCTAACCGGTAAGTTCAGTGGCGTGCATAATCTCATACCATTTGTTATGCATCAGATCACTAGCTAGATATTACTAGGCTTGATGTGTCGTTTAGATTGATAGGCTAGCTAGTGACCGGTTGCAATTGCAACCATATATTGTCTTGTCTGTGCAGAAACAAATCGAGCAACGGATCGATTGATACATGTAGTTATCAGGTGTACAGGGCGGGCGGGAGGGAGGGGAATTAGCTTAGCCTAGGGGATGGGGGTGGCAACCGCCTTTGGTGATGTGGAAGCGATGGATCATGGATATCTATCTATCTAGTAAGTGGTGCGTGTGCTTGGGCTTAAGCGCTCTCCTTTCCATTTCTTTTCTGCTTGAGCTTAACTGAACCGTGGATCGCATCCTCTTGTCTAGCTAGGCATCGCATTTGTTTTACGAACCCTTCATTCATGCGTGACATTTGTCCAGTGGACAGAGCTTTCCTTTGATTGATTCAAAGCCAAGCTAGCTAGCTACTTCATCTCCACCTGGCTAGATGGTCGGCAGGCATCTACTCTTCTCTTGTGCAACAGACTGAAAATGGACGATAGAGTCTCTGGCGTCACAGTCAAGTCCGGCACCGTAACACCGACCTCACAACCATACCAACAATATTATTATGCTTTCTCGACCGCCGAAGAGATCAGGAGAGGATAGTATGATACTACTAGTACTACACTTTTGATGTAACCAACACAACACTACTACCGCCGAGTAGCTTCTTAATTCCCTTGCCGTCACTGTTACCCAACAACCTCGAATACCGATCGATCTGCATCTCCCTCTGTCCGTGCCTGCCTGCCTCAGATTTTTGTCATCTTCCAACTGGTTATCAATGAATCTTAACTGACATACATGCATGTAGTACTCCCTCCTTCCCGATATGTAAGGCGCATTAGAATCTAGCACGAAAATTAGCGTAGGCGTTCGTTACTTCGGCCGCCGTTCACGTCGCTCGTGGGGAGGCCTGCACGATCTCCCCTGACGTCATGTTTGACCGATTCGAATCCCAAAGGAACGACACCTCTGTCCAGCGCGCCGTTGCGGACGCCGTCGTCGTGGCCGTGGTCGTCGCCGGTCCCGGTCTTCCCCGTCGAGCTCCAACTTCCGAGTCGTCCAGATGGGCGTACCAGCTTCGAGTCGGCCTCGTCCTGGTTGCCGTTTCCCATCGCAGTGGGACGACGGCGCACGAGACCGGCCTTGCCGGCGGCAAGCTGCGCGGCACTGCCATTGTCAGCGGCAAGATGGGCAGCAATTCCGTCGCCGGCGCGACCCTCGTCGCCAGCACGTCCGCCGCGGAGGGGGCTTGCCATGGATTAATGTCTATACGAGCTTGGAAAGATCTGGAGGAGAAATTGTGTGTTGGGCGTTCTTCATGCAGGAGAAAATAGCGCGGGAGAGGCAAGTGAGGTGGGTTCGTGGGGAGTAAAGGAGAGAGAGAGAGAGATTAGTGGGTGCTCGTGGCGTGGGAGCTAACTGCACGAGACGGTCGTTGTTGTTTTTTTTTTCCTGATAACCAGCGATCGTTAGCGAGGCCATAACTGTGCGCCTTATATTATGAAATTGCATGCAATTCCTAATACGCCTTACATATGGGGAAGGAGGGAGTACTAAGTTAATGCTCATCATGCGTTTCTGGTGCAGGCATGGAGATCTACCTGCCTAACTGTAAAATATGCAATTCTGCCTCAACAATTAGATAAGAACTGGCAACTAGTACTTCTGAAACATTTCTTGACAACCTTGCTAGTTGCTATATTGATCTAGAAATAACACATGGAACTTTTTTTTTTTGCATGTATAACACAGAGTAACAAGATTTTTCGAAAAGGGGCGCTTTATGACTTAAAAGATTTAAGCATTACACCCCGCCTCTGCATAGCTAAGATGCACATAGCCAAACAATGTCCTCTCATTCAAAAGAAAAATAAAAAGGCAAAATACAAGGAAACCATGCAGTGTCCGTATAACACCTAAAGCGGAGGGGGGGGGGGGGGGGGGGGCAATCCTAAGATCATGCTTCCACCATGTTGGGTAAAAGTATCCCTCGCCGTAGCCTCCAATTGTGTACACACCTCCGTAAACATGTCTCAATTCTCCACGTGTTGTAGAGAGGACCATAAACGAAGAGTCCCGGTACATATGTACATAGCCTGCATAAGAGAAGTATTTTTATCGTTAAAAACCTTATCATTTCTACACAGCCAAAGCGACCAAATAATGACAAGCGCTCCCACCGTGAGAAGAGTTCTAAACCTGTGATCAATCCCATGTAGCCAGTTGCCAAATACATTAGCAACACTACAAGGAGGATACAAGCCAGAAGCTATTTGGATGACTGACCATATAGAACGAGCCAATTTGCATTGTAAGAATAAATGTTTTATTGACTCATCATGGTGACAAAAGACACATTGCGGACTTCCATGACAATTCTTCTTAATAAGGTTATTTTTAGTAAGAATGACTCCGCGACGAAGATACCATGCAAAGATTTTATTCTTAAGCGGTATCTTCATCTTTCAGATCTTTTTGTTACCAACTGGCACATCAGACTGGATTAACGCTCTATACATAGATTCCATTAAGAACTGTCCATTCCCATGTAGGTTCCATCGGAATACAATACATCGGACCCATGTGACAATTTAACCATGTGAGCGTGGAAGGCCCACAACTTCCAGTCCCACGCCTATCTCTCTCCCATCTCCTCTCCTCGCGCCGTCCCCGCGGGCGGCCGGGAGGAGCCCAGATCTACCGCCCCTCGCCCCTCCTCCCTCCTCCGCCCCTCCTCGCCGCCGCCGGCGCAGGTCGCCGGGCAAAGCCCGCTCGGCCTAGGCGGCGGCGGGGCCTTCTTCTCCTCCTACCCGAGGATGGCGGCGCGGGACGCTTTCTTCTAGTGGCGGCGAGGCGCGGCCGTGGGGCGCGGCGGCGCGACGGCACGGGCTGGCGGCGATGGCTGCTGCGCGTACGTGGCGTCGTCCTCTCCTGGGCCGGCTGCGGGATCTGGTGTAGGGCTCTCCGGTGGCGCGGTTGCGGCTTGCGGGCGGCCCTGCTGCTCGTGCGGCGCGGCTGCTGGCTGGTCAGGCGGCGGCGGCCTGGAGCCTACTTCCAGTCCCCGGTGGAGATGGCGGCGATCCGTACACAAGACTTGATGGAGATTCTTCGAACAGATCTGGGTGAAAACCTTGCGCTCGGCTAGATGCCAAGGCCGGCGATGGCGGCGCTCTTCTGTGTCGTTCTCTTCTTGAAGACATCACCATGGAGAAGTTCCAGACCTCTATCTGCTACCTCCGGGGGAAACCCTAGATCGGTAGATCGGATGACGGCGGCGCTCTTGCGTCGTTTCCCCCTTGGGGCGTCAGTCTTGGAGGTGTGCACGGGCTCGAGGGACCAGCGGACAGCATCTTTGGTGGAGCGGTGTTTCATCTTACGCATTGACGACTGTGGATCTCGGCGGCGTGGCGCAGTGGAGCCTCGGCGTTCGATGTGTGTAGATGGACTCGCGTAGGAGGATCGCGCTGTCTGGCGTCGTGGTGGCGTCGATGGCAGACCTGGCAAGGTCGTGGCATCAGTATCTGCTCTGAAGATGGATCGGTGGATGACGGCGGCGGCGGCCTCTGAGAGTGCGCCGGACTGGTGTGTGCCCCAGACCAGGTATATGGCTTGGTTGGGGCCTCCAGTTTTAGATGTTAGGCTTAGGTGCGAGGTCTGTTTGGTATTAGGCTCGGACTATCGGCACCCCTTCATCAAGTGGATAGAAGTAGCGACAGATGTTGCCAAGATGATGGCTTCAGACTTACTGACGTACTACTTTGTAAGGTCTTTGTGAATAATTAATAAAGTGGCTGCATGCATCGTCCAGATGCAGAGGCCAGGGGTCTTCCTCCTTTTCAAAAAAAAATGTGACAATTGCACCGTGGACAACCGTTGGAGCAGGATGTTCCACGATTGTAGCCTGGGTCCAATTTAATCTCTTCTGAACGTCACATTTGGCGGAAATGATTCCATTGGCGATAGTATCACCCTGGTAACAAGATGGTCTCTGAATATTGCAAAGAAAAAAAAAGAGGTGCAAACTACATCAATTGTATTGTACCACCTCCAAACATCTCAACATGCCATCCTCCACCTCAGGGAAAAATGATTACTAGGTCTGTGTCAAGAGAATAAATAAAAAATACGGTGCAAAGTGTAGGCCTAGAAAAACAGGCAGGTTCAGCTTCCAAATTCAAGCTTAGTGGTTATTTGCACTGGTTCTGAAAAGAAAAGAAAAACAAGGTTATGATGCACCATTTGTTTTGTTGTTGTTGTTGTATGATACAACATTTTAACTTCAGAAGGGAACGGTTCATGAGATTTCTACGTCCTGCCACCGAGCTGACTAGAATTTGAATTCGATTTTCCATGAAACTGCGGGTGAGCGAATGAAAACAAAAGAAGAAAAGAAATCCTTGGAAACGGTGCAAAGCAAAGGCGATTGGAAAAGAAAGCAATAGATAGATACTACCACCACTGCTCAGCGACTTGTCACGACAGACACTGTGCTCTGTCTGCTACAAACAATACTGGTAGTACCGTAGTAGTAGTAGAATAGATAGATAAGAGATACGCCTGCACGGTTTGTCTTGCCTCTGCTTCCTTCTGTGCAGGATCGATGCCGCTGCAGGTCTTTCTTTTTCTTTCCACAGATTCGAATAGGATTCAGCTTTATTTTCTTACTCTCGACCATCCCAGACAGTATATATTTGTCTGCTCCCTAACCGATGTTACGGATGGTAGCTCTGGCTCTGTCCATGTGCATGATGCGGGCGTATGTTCCGACTTGAGGTAAAAGCACCGGAGGTCCTAGAACTTGTCCAACATGTGATGGTTTAGTCATAAAACTTGTAAAATTTAACTGATCGGTCCTACAACTTGTCCAACATGTGATGGTTTAGTCCACAGCCACTCAGACGCAGCCAAGTGGCGCCAACGGACCCGGTCCGGTCAGCGTTGGACTTTTTGCAGATACCCCCTGCAATTTTTGAATTCAACCCGTAGGACAGCCATAAGTGCGTATCTGAGTGACTGTTTTCCATGTTTGATTGTGGCTGCAGGCAAGCTGAGCCCGGACGGCGCGGCGACCCCCGCCGGCCTGATCTCGGCGGCGATAGCGCACGCCTTCGCCCTGTTCGTGGCGGTCTCGGTGGGCGCCAACATCTCCGGCGGGCACGTGAACCCGGCCGTGACCTTCGGCGCCTTCGTGGGCGGAAACATCACCCTCTTCCGCGGCCTGCTCTACTGGATCGCCCAGCTCCTGGGCTCCACCGTCGCCTGGTTCCTCTTCCGCTTCTCCACCGGCGGGCTCCCCACCGGCACCTTCGTCCTCACCGGCATCGGCGAGTGGGAGGCGGTGATCCTCGAGATCGTCATGACCTTCGGGCTAGTGTACACGGTGTACGCCACCGCCGTGGACCCCAAGAAGGGCAGCCTGGGCAGCATCGCGCCCATCGCCATCGGCTTCATCGTGGGCGCCAACGTCCTGGTCGGCGGCGCCTTCTCCGGCGCATCCATGAACCCCGCCGTCTCCTTCGGCCCCGCCCTCGTCAGTTTGTCTTATGTTTTCTTGCCATAAATCAGTTCCTTTCACCGAGACGTCCACAATGGCCCACAGCCCGTAGGCGTGCTGCTTGCAGAAGCGCAGGAATGTCACCTCCCTGATCGGCACCAGCGGCAACAGCACCTGCAGGACTGCAGGTCTGCGCGCATCTGCACACATGGTCACCAGGGCGTCAGTACGTCGCAGGCAGGAGCGAGCGAGCGAGCTCAAATTAGGCTGATCGCAACGTGGAGCTAGGATGCAATGGGAGTGCATGGTCACCAGTTGGATTGGGCCGCTGCGGGTGCCGCCCAATCCGCTCGAGATGATCTCCAACGTGCTCGCCCTTGCCACCACACATAGGAACATCTCCGACCACCGGGCCAGCAGCATTGCACCGATTAGCTCTTTTGTTTATGCATGAAGCACTGCTAGTATGCATGTTAATGACAATGCGCACCTCATTCATGAGGCTGTTGACGAGGTCGACGCTGTTGATGATGGCGATGCCGACCTCGCGGGTGGCCTCGGAGACGTAGCCGGCGGGGCTGAGGCCGAGCACGCGGGCGAACGCGCGCCGGTACTCGTCGTAGTTGAGCGTCTCCAGGCCAATATCCAGGCTGGGCTGCCACAGCGGGTCGTCCACCTGCGTCACCTTCACCAGCTCCTCCATTGCGGCCAGCCCAAGCTGCAGCAGCGCGCCGAGCACGCGGTCGATGGCGACGCCTTCGCCGCCGAGGCCGTCGTCGAGGCCGCCGCCCATGATGCCAGCGGGCAGGCGCATGGCCGCCGAGCCGCCGCCCATCAGGTCCGTGATGAACTGCATTCCCATTCCCATGAAGCCGTAGTTGCTGCCGACGGCGAGGTCGAGGCCGGAGCAGAGGGACAAAGGGAGGCTCAGCGACGAGGAGAAGGCGGAGACGGGGCGGCCGAGGAACTTGCCGGCGAGCGCGCAGACGCGGTCCAGCTCGTCCTTGAGGCGCGAGTTCTTGATGCGCAGGTGCTGCTCTTCCAGCGACAGATCAGAGAAACAAGTGGGCGCTGACTGGATTCAAACAGAAAAGTTAGACAAAATTAATTCAAGAAACGACAGGGGGTATCTGCAAAAAGTCCAGCGCTGACCGGACCGGGCCAACTCGCGCCGCTTGGCTGCGTCCGAGTGGCTGTGGACTAAACTTGCACATCTGAGACAAGTTGTAGGACTGATCAATTTACTTTTGCAAGTTCTAGGACTAAACCATCACATGTTGGACAAGTTGTAGGACCTCCAGTGCTTTTACCTCTTCCGACTTCTTTTTATCAATCCAAGAAACGTCTACTTTATTTTAAATGGCAGCAAGATCATGCTTAGTTATACTTCTCTATATATAAAAAGAATATATTAATATCGAGAAGATATCGAAAAAAGTCCAAAACAAACCTTGAATTTGTAGATGAAAGGTAAATCGAACCCTGAATTTCTAATCCCTAAAATCAGCACACCAAACTCTCTGATCCCGGTCTATTTTCAGCCTTGATGGCATTCCCAAACAGGGATTGTCGACGTGGCATGTCGAACCCGGGATTCTTGGCTGCGGCTGAGGGAGAGGGGTGCGGCGAGGATTTCGGCCGGGCCACTATACCACAGCAAGGTAACCGGTTTTTGAAAAGTTCGTGTTTTTTAATTTTTGTTCAGAATTTTTAAAAAATGTCCATGTTCATAAATTTAAAAATATTCAGCAATTTCAAAAATGTTTGTGTTTTTAAAAATTGTTCGCGTTTTCGAGAAATGTTCGAAAATTTCAACAAAAATGTTCATATATTCAAAATTTGTAATCATTTAAAAAAATGTTCGTATTTTAAAATTGTGGTCAAAAGTTGTTCAGAAGTTAAAATATGTTCCTGTTTTCTTTTTTTTGGTCACAAATTCAAAAATGTTTCGTATTTTTCAAAAAATGTTTCAAATTTTCAAATTCTATTTGCATTTTAAAAAACTGTTCATGATTTTAAAAATTGTTCACATTTGTCTAAAAGTGTTTGAAATTCCAAAAGTTCACATGTTTCAAAAAATAGTTGGATTTTCAAAAATTGTGTCGCATTTTTCAAAAAATGTTTTTGGAATTTCATAAATTATTTGAGTTTTAGAAAAATAGTCGGCATTTCAAAATTGTTCATATTTTTTTAGAAACGTTTCCAATTTTTTTCAAAAATGTTTTCATATATGAACGCTGCTATCTGTTCTTATATACGCCGCGCTATCTATCGTCACTAGCAGCCTTCAGGGCGACTTGTTAACTGCATGTGCTGCAAGTGCAAGGCCCCGAGTTTGAGTCATCTCAAGCTCGCTAATGATGGTTTCCCAGTATTTTTTGACGCTCGTTATAGAAGACAAGTGGCTTCGTAGTTTAAAAAAATGTTTATTGTCATTATGAAAATGTAAAAAAAAAAATTTGTAATTAAGAAAATGTAAAACGTGTATTTGCAAAAATATACAACGTGCATTTGAAACAAAAACGATTAAAATTGGCAAAGAAAAGAAAAAACAAACAATATGAAGAAAACGAAGAAAGAAACAAAAGAAAACCAAAACTATAACGAAGAAAGAAAAAACAACGTAAACAAGTGAAAAACAAAGTATAATGAAGGAAAAAAGAAAGTCGTATAAAACTAGTGGAAAAAACAAAGGAAAAACAAATGGAAAGAAAAAAATAGAGCAGAGCGAGTCCCGAGCGACTGCGCTAATGGCGGCCCGATTCGTCCTAATATCCAGCCAGACAGTCAACGACCCTAGGATTTGACTTGCGCGCCAGTGAATACCAGCTAAACGCAAGGTCGAAAATAGACTGGGATCACAGAGTTTTGTGTGCTGATTTCTGGGATTAGAAGTTCAGGATTCGATTTAGCTTTAGTCGATAGGTTCAAGGTTTGTTTTGGACATTTTTCAAAAGATATTAATGACATCCGGCCTATACAGCAACACGACTTAAGAGCTACTTTTTAAATCCAAGATGCACACATCCAAATTACTTAAAAAACTACTACAAAACAACTGCATTGAACAATGTCATCCCAGAGTTCAACCAATGAAGGTCGAACCTAGAGTTTTAACTCCTGCACTCAAAAAGCACCGCCTAGCCAACATCGCCCTGCCCTGCCACCACATGTCCATCTATCATCGCATGGTCGCACGGTCATGCTGGACCTAGCCACATAACTAGAATCATGTTCGTGTAACACATGTTGTCGAGCAGTACGTAAGGATGCCCGCCATCTCGACTAATCCCATGCCGCCTCGAGTCCAGACCTCCCATGCACCAAATTTAGGCCAGTCACACAGGGCGCACCGAACAAGGGCGGAACCCACACATCAAACAGAAGCTGAGTCGCCTAATCTACTGTCGCAGACGCCATCTTGGGCCATGTTGGGCACTCAAACCTCTGCGCTGAGTGGAAGAAAATCAATCACCAAAGTGCCCCCCCCCCCGAACCGCCAATACGGAGGCTAAAACCTGCCAGCATTACACCCCATAGAGATGGTTAGCAGCTTGGGATCGTGCCGCCGGAGCAAAATACCCGATGACGCGCAACCACGCCAGTCCTTAAATGACCGATGCTCAGTTACACTTCGAAGATACAGAGTATAAATTATCAAGTGGTGAGACGAATAGAGATGAACATGAAAAATCGGTAATTGCTATCTGAGCTCATCTTATCTCTATGAATAGTAAACTCATAAAAATAGCAGAAAAATTCAAAACAATCCCAAAAAATTGGCATCCAAGATGCGGGGTTGCGCAAGGTGCATGCCAATTTTCATGGTGTTTGGACATATGAAGAGGTCGTGGCCAAAAAAGAACAAAAGCGGGTCTAAATTCGGAGCCAAGTTCGTTTTTTTTTTGCTACAACTTCCTCGAATGCCCAAACCTGACAAATCTTTTCATGCGCATTGCGCACCCGAGCATCTTGGATGTAAAAAATTCAGATTTGTTTGTTGTTTTTAACGATTTTATTTTTCATGGGCGGGAGCATCTGTCCACAAAAAATCGCTATTTTGTACCGAATTTATCCTCCTCTCCTTTTGCAATACTCAACTATGCTGCTTTTAGCCGAGGAGAAACAGAAAAGTACCATTTCACTTGGAGCAGCTCTAGCAAGTTCGTCATAACTGGACCGCCATCCACAATATAGAGTGCCCTCCATAATGATCTGGACACTGTCAAACCTTTGCGCAAACACAAAATCCGCAAACGATAACTTCCATAAAGTTTCTTTCATTTGTTCTTTTTTCATTTGGTTCGAAATTTTAGTTTCAATTTAAGAAACATTTAATCCAACCATACAGTTCATAATCATCATTCGACATGATAAACATAATTAGCAACTATATTAGTGTCCAAACGTCATAGCAACATATATTTTGAGGAGCTCTATGTTGGACATCTTTGTGTACATCCGAGACAGGAAGAAGGTGGATGTTTTGGATTTCATTTTCTTTGAGTTGCGCCAATGTGTTTAGGAGCAGAAGTCTTTGATCTATGCTCCCTTCATTCAGGCTTTGATTGAGTCTGTCTGCCCAGCTAGGTACATCTCACAGTACTGCACATCCGTTCCTAAGCTCAATGTCAACTGGATTCCAGCTACTCCTGCTCCATATGTGCCTCCTAAGAAGGGGCGCAACCCGAGGCCTGATGAGCGTACCACTTACACTGCAGGATGCTCCTCCACCACGCGTATTCCGCGTGGGAAGGGCAAGCAGGTAGTTGCTAAGGTCAGTTTCACTAGAGAGAAGAAGTCGCTACTGAAGACAGTTGGCAGCCTGTTTAAGATCTGTCAGTCCATCCAGAGGCACCAGATCAAGGAGGTCAACAGGGGCAAGCTTGAGAGGAGTCAGAAGAAGGCCGAGCGTGCTGCAGCAGGGGAGCAGACTGGTCTTGGTTATGAGGACAATGACAGTGTGGCCACTACTTGTTCTTTCCCTTTGGCGAATTGGTGCTTTGATGATGATGATGATGTTGATGCCTCGAGCGCGCCATCTCTTGTCTAGTTTTCGTTAGCATCGTCTTTTCCCCTTTTGTCGTCTTCATGACAAAGGGGGAGAAGTGTTCTATTTAGGATCGTCTGCAGTTGAGATCACAAGCTTCGTTCTTATTTGGTCGAGTTTGTTTTGGCTTGTGAAACTTTTATTTACTTTCCATTATGTGGTGTGAGCTACCTTTGTTTTAAGTGTGAGACTTGATTTGCTTCATGAGACTATGTTATGCTTATTGCTTCATATGTTGGCATATGTCATATTTATTTTTATTGTCTCACATTATACTTGCTCACCACACTTGCTTGTGATTTATGCACCGTATAGTCTTACTCGTTGGATCACATGGCAAGCTCTTATGTAATGTCTATTATTATTGTTGGTTTGCACTCATTTCATTGCATGGGTCTATTGATCTCAGGGGAGCCTCTTATGTGTGTGCTTGATGCATGATCAAGCATATCTTTTATTTCTCCCACACATCTAGAGGGAGCTCTCGCGATCAATAGTTGTGGCATGGCTAGTTGTGTTGTTGTATCCTTTTTGCCATGTCCTAACTATATTGTCATCAATGCACCAAAAAGGGGGAGATTGGAAGTGCATGTGCCACTTAATTGTATTTTGGTGTGATGATAGTGTGGTTAGTGGAACTAATATCGGTCGCTAAAGTTTATCTCAAGATATTGGTTCCATGAAGATCATGTTGGAGTTGTGTGATCCCCCATTTCAAAAATATCAAAGGCGTGTTTTTCCCGGCCACTGGAAGGTTTTCGTTTTGGTTCGATTTGAGTCATAGGAAAAAACACACTATTAAGAGGGGTCATCGTGGATGAATGTCGTGTGGGAACGCATCAAAACTTATACACCAGCCCTCCCACACCTACCAATATATTCCTTGCATAGTGTGCTTTGTCGGTGGTGTCCTTAGAATTTCATCAGAAATGTTCTGGACACCCTGTGCGCATGGGGTACCAAGAAACTCTCTGGAGACCCCGTGCGCACGGGGTGGTGGTTTCTCTCCTAGACAACCATGCGCACGGAGCTGACTTAGCCCGTGTGCACGGGGTCCAACATGCAGAAACAACCACCCGGCCAAGAACACTATATAAAGCCCCCTTCTTCCATCTCCAACCTTCACCCTTATGTCTCATTGAGTTCCACCATTGCTACAGTCCATTTTGCTCATTTCTCTCAATCCCTCCACCCAAACTTGTTGAAACTTTGGGGATTGAGGGAGCAAGACCCGATCTACACTTTGACCAAACCAATTCGTGTTCCCCGCAAGATTTGTTCACCATTGACTTGTTACTCTTGGAGCTTGGGCTAGCTCCTAGACGGCTAGGGTTCCTCTGGAAGCTTCCTTGCTTGTTGCGTGCTCCAAAGACGTATGTAAAGGTGTGGTGGTCGCCTTCAAGACCAACCCCAAGTGATTCACGCTCATCCGTTGGGGGTGAATCGAGGAGAATACGGTGAGCCTTCGGTGGCGTTCCGCAAGCTTTGGCTCCGGCACCGCTCCAACGGAGATTAGCTCTTTCCCAAGGAAGAGTGAACCTCGGGATAAAATCCGCGTCCCTGACTCACTTGTGGTTAATCCTTTCTCGCACTTTGCTTTGCTTTGTATGCTTGTGGGCTTGCTAATTAGATTTTTGCCTAGCATATTTGGCTTTAAGCTTGCTTGTCATATAGGTTGTGTTCACCTAATTGCATATCTAGTGAACCCTATTTATCCGCTTATCCCTAAAACTGACAAACAAGATTAAAATTTGTAGTCTCGTATTGACCCCCCCTCTAGTCGACCGTATCGATCCTTTCACAAGCTACTACTAGTTACACTACTCCGTATTAGTTGGCATCGTCGCCCTTCTCCTACTCATCTAAATCCGGGTCATTGAGGAAGGCGTAAGGGTTGGAGCGATGAGCGACTACCACGAGCTATTGTTGCTCCTCCTCGTCGCTAGTTATGGGTATGAAGCGCTCCTCTTCGCGGTGGCGCCTCCTCTTCGAGCTCGTAGAGGCGCACTATGAGCCCGAGTGGGTCCTCAGGGTCGGGCTTCGGCTGGGCCTCGATGGGTACGAGGGGGGCAGCAGGGGCGATGGGGGTAGCATCATTGTTCGGGTGGCGCCTGAGGTGCCGGGTCGGCTGAAAGTGCATTTATCTCTAAATGGTATTTTGGTGTGATGACAATGTGGTTAGTGGAACTAATGACGGTAGCTTTAAGATTATCTCAGGTCATTGGTTCCTCGAAGGTTTATTAAGGAGATGGTTGACCCCCACCTTCAAAAATGTTAAAAGCATGGTTTTTCAATGACTCGAAGCTTTGGTTTTAGTTTATTTGAGTCCTAGGGCAACCACACTATTTAGAGGGTTCGAGGTGCTCGAAAGAAAGTGTGGGAACACATCAAACACATACATTGGCCTTCCCAACACCATATCCAAAAAATACCCCCCAATCCCATCTCAAGTATGCCAAGTGTCACCCTACCCCGTGCCCACGGGGTCCAGGGTTAAGTCTCTGGACACCTTGTGCACATGAGCTCCTGGCATCCCGTGCCCATGGGGTCATGTGCAATCTCTCCGGGCACCCCGTTGTTGACACACGAACACGTCACGTGTACCCTCGACGCCGGGGGTGATGCACCGCAGCTCATGTCGAAGGAGGTCCGGCCGGCAGCGTGATACACAAGATAGCCGGCAAACGCTTTTGAAGACCCGAAACCCCACACGCCCGGGAGGGACCCTGTCGTGGTTTTAACACGGCAGATGCCCTTGTGAAAGGACTTATAGATGAGGCCATCGCACAAGTGTGGAAGCTTAGTGGGGTTGATCGGGAACGAGAAGACGTCGGGTTACCCAGGTTCGGCCCCTCATGATGGAGGTAAAAGCCTACGTCCTGCTTGATTATATTGATGTAGTTCTCGATTACAAGGATGCGGATTCGCTAACCTAGCTTTTGATGAGATTGCAGCTTAGTCTTTTTC
This sequence comes from Elymus sibiricus, assembly GCA_039707655.1. Classification (NCBI taxonomy): domain Eukaryota; kingdom Viridiplantae; phylum Streptophyta; class Magnoliopsida; order Poales; family Poaceae; genus Elymus; species Elymus sibiricus. The sequence continues at coordinate 124,295,698 of CM077670.1, forward strand.
ATATAGGTGCTCCCCTTTATATATACAGGTGGAACCCTAGATTACATGAGAGTCCGGGTCGTTCTTTGACCCGTCTCCTACTCTGCCCTACTTGTCCTCCAAGACGGCCTTCACGCCACTCCCCTTTTCGTAAGCCGGCCCATTGCCTAAGCCGGCCAATCCTCATGAGGCCTCGTCAGAGCCGGCCCATCAAGAGTCTTTCAGCCCCGCAGTGAGCTGACCCGCTGAGCCTGCTCTATGGTCGGGTTAACACCCTGCCGGGTCTATATGCTGGTACACATCCCTAACATTAGCCCTCAGTTTGACTTGAATTTATTCACGTTAAACTTCATCCTGAAAAAGCAAAATATTAGTAAGATATTCTCCAAGTGTTTCCCAAGCCGGTCCTTTAGAACGCTGTTCTTGGCTGGCTCAATTTGCCGGGTTAAGTAGATCGACGGGTCATTCCTTCAGGTCCAGACTTAGCATTTTGTAGTTCCTTTTCCTGATGACGTCGCAATCCACTTCCGCAAAATCTGGGATGACATCATGCCGTATCTCTGAGTGGGTTTGTATGGTCTTGTCAGGCACGAAAATCGAGGAACCCGCAGCCGAAAATTACTGCACCGCCTGGGGCTCCGCACCCGCCATGCTAATTTTTACTGCGCCTATAAAGAGGCCAGCTCACCGCCACTGTTACCTTTTACCTCTTACTCTTCGTCTTCCTCGCATCTGCCTCTTCATACGCCCGAAGCGCCGCCGCCTCGAGCTCTCCGACCACTTCAACCGCGTCCTTCTCCGCCGCCCAGTCGTCGCCGGCACTCATTCAGAATACTCCGGCCACCTCCACCGCTTCACAGGTACGCCCAAATCCCTCTTTCGTTAGATCTGCACACCCCATTTCTCATTGCAGTTCGTCGGCGTTCATCCGTGTTCATCAGTGTTCTTCTCCCCCTTTCATTGGTAGATCTAGATGCACCATAATGATCTGAATAAGAGCCTTCAATATTGCGGCAGTGCCGTTTTTGCCATCCAAATCTCCGGACTGCCTTCCACAGGCCCCCAATGCAAACGGGCTCGCATATTCAACCATATTTAGGTTTTTAAACTTTCTTTTTTAAAGTATTTTTTAGATCTATAAAAGTAGCTGCTCGGTCGGATTCCTGTTTGTAGCTAGCTCAACACTTAGCAAAACTCAGGATACCACTGAACTTCCGACGCCGGCTCACTGTTTTTCCGGCTCACCACTGCTTTCCGTAGCTTGCATAGGCCGGGTCTCATTTTTAGCAATCCTGGTCATCTTACTATTTTGCCGGGTTATACTTTATGAGCTTAACACGTCGGCTTATCATTATTCCCTTTTTACAGTTGAAACCAGAAATCGTCATGGCTCCCAAGACCGACAAATCCTGCAACTGGGTCAGATCCCAGGTCTCAACTCTCATGTTAAACGAGCTCATGGGGCAAGGCCTCTTGCCGGCTCAAGCAACCATCAGCTGGCGGGCGCCTAATGAAGAGAGCTCCCCCCAGCCTAAGCAGGATGAAGTGGGGGTCTTCACAGATCATCTTCAGAAGGGGTTTCGGCCGCCCGGGTCAAAATTCTTCCGTGACGTCATGTGACGCCCCTGCTCGACCGTGCACTAATCATACACGCAAATGTGCACGCTCGAGATCAGAGACTCACGGGAAGATATCACAACACAACTCTAAACTCAAATTTAAACATAAATCTTCATATTACAAACTAGGGGTCACGAGGACCCGAATACATAAGTCATACACTCAAATAATATCTAGGTACAGACATAGTTAGTCAAGTTTGCCTTAAGAAGGCTAGCACAAACAGCGACACTGATCGAAAAGGTGAAGGCCTCCTGCCTAGGGCCTGCGAACTACTCCTGGTCGGCTGGCTCAACCCAGTAGTACGTGCCTCCGGGGCTCTCCTGGTAGTAGTCTCCTGCGGTGGCGTCTGGCTCCGGGACTCCATCGCCTGGTCGCAGCAACCGGGTATGGGGAAAAAGAAGTAGCAAAGCAACCGTGAGTACTCATCCAAAGTACTCGCAAGACTGACATCAGAACTATACTATTATGCATCGGTATCAAAGGAATGGGGCTATATCTTTGGACTAAACTGCAGAAATGCCGGAACAGAGGGGGAGAGGCCTAGCCTATCGAAGACTAGCATCTTGAAGCAATCTTGCAACATTAGAAGAGAGTAGAACAAGATAATATATAATCAATCATATTTTAGTAAAGCCCTGGGATCCTTCCTCGACTACCCTGTGAGAAAGTGATCCCGAGAGCAGTAGTAACAGTTTAATATTGTGACAGTATCCATTTGTAGTTGTAGCAGATCAAGATACAACTCTGAGCGTCCTGTTACCGTGGACACGGCTATTCGAATAGATAACTTCCCTGCAGGGGTGCACTACTGTTACCCAACATGCTCGATCACATCTGGCCGGGTACACTTGCTGGGTAATACCTAGCCTCGGGTAATCGACACGACGCAGTCCTACCTAGGCTCAGCAGAGAGGTCAGCACGCCGGTCTAAATCCTAAGTGCAAAGGGGTCTTGGGCCATCGCCCTTTGCACTCCTGCACGTTACGTGGCTGGTCGGGGCCCAGGCGCGACACTGTATACACAAGTGGCGTAACCAGCCCACCCCAACGATCAGCCCGCATCTTTGAGCTGTGACGTCTGAAGAGCTTTCGGCTGATACATACGACGTAGAGGGTCCCATAACCATTATCCCACGTGGTGGTAGTGCGTATATGGCCAACGACCAACTCAGATCAAATACCCAAATCCGTTAGGCGTATTTAGTAACTCACAGAGACGAACAGGATTCCTGTTGCTCTGACTTGGTAACACACGGCTCGCGGGTGCTCTTGGAGCCTACCCGTCTTTAATGTTATTCTCTCGCGGGCACCCTTGGGGCCAGCCCGACTTTAACAGTTTAAGTATTGCAATATGTAAACAATTCCGTGATCATCACCCTGAGTGATCACGGCCCGATATCAAGCATGGCAAACGGACAAGGGTGAAGGGCCACAGGTGAATTAATAGCATAGCTAACTAAGCATCATGGAACAATAGGTAGGTATAAACAGCAGGCGACAAAATCAGGCTATGCACCAGAATAGGAGCTATCGGAATAACAACAGAAGCAATTCTAATGCAAGCAATAGAGAGAGAGTAGGCGATATCTGGATGATCAAGGGGGTTTTGCTTGCCTGAAAGCTCTGCTGAGAGGGGCTGGTCGTCTGAAGGCTGCTCGTCTGGAGCGTAGTCGTACACAGCTGCGTCGGCGGCGGTCTCGGCGTCTATCGGGAGAGAAGGAGGGGGAAGAAACAATAAATTCACAGCAACAATGCAATCACTATGCATGACATGCCTAAATGATATGCAGAGGTGATATAATGCCTATCTAACTGCTTTAGATAATTTAGGAATTTATTTGGATTTATTTTATTAAGGTCATGCACTATTCATTTATCGAAATCGAGCAAAAAGTTCCATGTTCATCATGTTAGAGGGGTGTGGCAGGTATGTGGGTAGGATATTCGGATTCTTCATATTTTTCTGATCATTTTTCATATATAAATTATTTTCATCCGAGTTACGGTTTATTTTATATGATTTTTTCAAAGTTTTAATCATTTTCTGAAATTTATTTATTTATTAAATTCGAATTATCCAAAACAGTGGTTGATGATGTCAGCATGACATCATAGTGATGTCAGCAATCAAACCCGGCTGGGCCAGGTCAAACCTGACCAGTGGGTCCCACTGGTCAGTGACTGTTTAGACTTAACAGTAGTTAATTTAGTTAAACAGGGTAATTAGCAGGTGGGACCCAGTCGTCAGTGGGTAATTAGTTAGTTAATTTAATTAACCATTTAATTAACATTTTATTTATTTAAAAAATCATTTTAATTTGGTGGGACCCACATGTCAGTGACACAGGGCTAGCCCAGTCAGCGGCTGACCAGGTCAACAGGTCAACCGGGCCCAGTGGCAGTGGCTCAGCGGTGGGGCCCATGGCTGCCACATCGGCGCCGAGTCAGCACCAGCCACCGGAGTCGCGCTGGCGAGCCCGAGCACAGTGGCGAACTCTAGCGAGCCCGGAAAACGGCTATGGTGGACGGTTCGGCGCGCGGTTTGGCCCTCTGGAACGGCCACTTCGTGCCACGACCGGTGGTGGCCACGGCCGGAGCTGGGGAGGCCGGAATGGACGTCGGCGGCTCTCGGGTCCGAACGGGATCACGGCTGCGGGGTGAGTTCGGGCGCGCAAACTACCTAGGCGACGTCTACGCGTGCGGGCGAGCGCGAAGGGCAGCAGCATGCGACCTAATGGTCGCCGGAATGACGCCGGCGACGTGCTCCGCGGCGGAGAGCTCGGACGCGACGGGGGCGGCATTTACGGGCAGCTAACGGCGACGGGAGAGAGAGGAGAGGAAGCAGAGGCTCACGGTGAGCCTGTAGAGGTGCAAAGGTGGGCGCAGGGAGGGCTCGAGGCGGGGAATCGACGGCGGCGACGCGAGTGGCCGTAGGTTGAAGACGACGCCGTGCAACTCGACGTGGGGGCTCTCGGCTTCGGTTGAGCTATGGAGGAGATGTAGCCGACGTCGGGGAGGCCGATGGACACGGCGGGGCGGCGAGGGGAGTGCGGTGGTTGCACGGTTTACGGCGGCGACGCCATGGCTGCGTTCGGGCGAGGTGGGGAACGAGCGAGGGAGAGGGAGAGAAGTGGCCAGGGGAGGCCAGGGGGAGCGCGGGCTCTACCCTTATCCTCCACGGAGGACGCGGCGTCACGCTGTCGAGCGAGGAGCGAGGGGAGGGCCAGGTGCGGGTGCGTGCGCACGCGCTGTGGAGGCGACAGCGAGCGCGGGAGGTGGGAGAAGGTGCGGGGTGGGCTGGGCCGCCTGGTTTGACTTAGGCCCAGCCGCTTCGGCCTTTTTCCTTTTCTTCTTTTCTTTTTCTGTTTTCTGTTTTTAGCTTCTGTTTTCTATTTTCTTATAGCTCTAATTCAATTTTGTAAAATATGAATCCTGCCCAAATAATTACAGTGCAATCTATCTCACTGCCAGAAAAAGGTTTGGGGAACTAATGATTTCATTTTAATTTTAATTAAATAAAATGGGATTAAATATTGTTGTTTGGTACTGTTTTAGGATGTTAGAGTCATTTAGTGATTTTTAGTGATGTTGTTTTTCTTAACATAAATAGTTATGGATTATTTGCTATTTAATGAACATTTTAGTTTTCAAACTTGAACAACTTTTATTTTTACTTTAAATTTGAATTGGAATTTGAAATGAGATATGATCTAAATGATGATCAAGCACTGTTAATCATGGTGACTTGGCATTATCAAAAGGTGATCACTGTAGCTTAATACAGGGGGTGTTACACGTCCTCAATTTTTTCGACCTCCGACCGCAGGATCTTGGCCCCAACTCAATCACCAATCTATGTCAGTTTCAAGTCTTCTGCGAAGTGTATCTCCAAATAGAGCCCACTGTCCTTCTCTTTTGAGAGTTCTTCTACATCAACCATCAGACCGAGTTCATCGATGGCCCTAGCATAGAACTTGGTGGTGTTTCCATTCAGAGGCGGAGAAACACTCCCTTTCCTAAGGCCAAACTGGCGAGTCACCCCAAGGGTTGGAACAAAACTTGGTTTTATTGAAAAAACACTGCTCCTCGGGATGAAAACCCCCTGTCGGGTTATAGACTGGACCGGCTCAACGCCACGGTTGCCTTTCCGGGTTGGCCGTCAGCAGAGGAGCGTAAGCAAATTGCCCCTATTTACTCCAAGATAAGGGCCTTGGTTGCTAACGGCCTTACCGGGGTCGATCTGACCCGGTGCTAGATAAGCTGGCGAATCCAGCCCCTTAGCCAGAGGGGCGACTTGATGTGCAATTATACGGGTGAGCCGGCTGACGTTCAACGCTTCAGCCAAGTCAATTTATCTGTGAGTGACATCAACAAAACCACCAAGAGATTATTGGGAGAGCCTCAAGAGAAATGCAACAAAACTGGGCTAGCACCCTTCTGCTTGACCAACCCAGTGCCTTCAGTAAGTGCTTGCTCCTTCTTATTCTGTTCTTGACTTGCTTGTTTCATCTCAACCTTAATTGCCGACTCATAACTAATGCAGGCAGACGACAAGTTTTGGAAAAGGAAGAAGCCGCGACAACCCGCTCCCGCTCCAGTGGAGCCGCAAGATGAGCCGGCCGATGCTGATGAGCCGGCTGCAGAAAACGAGGCTGAGGTAGAACTTACTCACTTGGTCGTCTGTTTATTCAACTTGCTGACGCCCCTTCTTTTCAGGATGAAGCTGAAATTAGCCACACCAACGAGCCAGAGGTAACTTTGATCTCTTCAGACTCTGACTCTCCAATACCTATTCGGAAGAAAACCCGGGCTGTGATCCGCAAGGTTCGAAGGAAGCCCCGGGTTGCCGTCCGTAAGGTCCCTTTTTCACACCAGGACGCTCATTTGGATCCCAAATTTGTTTTGAAGAAAACTCGTCAAGCCGGGACCTCCAAAAGGAAGACCCGGAGCAGTGAAGGTGAGTTAAGTGGCGGGCTTCCATACGAGCCGCCATCCCGTAAAGCGCGAGCTGAGGTGCTTCTTAGTCCAACTTCCTCTTTTCCTCTAGCTGGCCGTTTTAAGGAGCCCTTACATTTAAATGACTCAGCATATCAGACGTCCCACTCCTCGGGCGAGTCAAGCGCTACGCAGGCGCCGGCTTTCAACATCAACCTTGGGTAAGGAAACACTCCTGTGACATATAGCGGTTCCTTATTCTTCCCCCCTTCAAATGAATAACTAATTTGTTTCTTGTACAGTGCCAAGGCTATCAAGAAGAAAGCACCTGCCGGGTCATCTGACCCGGTCATTCAACCAGGCCCTCAAGGAGAGAGAGAGGCCACCCAGGACGAGCCGGCAGTCCAAAACAGCCCGCCACCTCAAGACACCGCCAGCCCGGCTCGTGCTCCCTCCCCTGTTATCCAGGAGAGAGAAAATCCAGCAGAGGAGCAGCCTGAAGAGCCGCCCATGGCACCGGCTCAGGATGATGTGGTGGTGACCGGAGAACAGCAAACAACTCCGGAGGCTTGCACAGCTCTTACCAAAATCCCTACCAAACCTGAGCCGGCCCCGAAGGACAAGGGAAAGACAGCTCTGAACTTTTCTACATTTGAAGACCAAGATGCCAGTACCTTGCACCAGGCTGTGCTGACCCGGCTGTCTGAAAGCCGGGACACATAGATCGCCATCTTCATTGAAGCGGAAGTATGAGGTAATTTGCGCCCTTCGTTTTGTACCATATATATATGTAGCCCCCAAGGGCCGGGTCATTATGAAATGATGATCCGGGACTTCAAAATTTAAACTTGTAAACAGAACTTCAACCGGCGACGCCAAAGGCCGGCTCGTTATTCATGACGGGCGGGTCTTCATAACTTAACAGGATAGACCAATTCATGCATTAGCCCCCAAGTGCCATGTAGAGTGCCTGCAGCTGCATGGAACTTGCCTTACTGTTTGTTTTAAGCTCGAAAATATGTAGCCCCCATGTTCCGGGTTGCCCTTTAGGGCGGCTCGGGACAGGCCTATGTGATGTATAACAGACTTCCTTGCAGGAAATGCTGGATCAAGTAGAGGCCCAGGCTTCCTTCTTCCGAAAGGAAGCAAGGAAGGAGAAGAAACTGCGCAAAGAGGCTGAGGAATCTGCTGCTGAGGCCAACAAATCTTTGGTCATTGTGAGGAACACCTTGCAAGAGACGGAAGCTGCAAGAGCCGCCCAAGCCATGAGAGCTGAAGAGGCCGAAGCCAAGCTGGAGCCGGTGACTCAAGAACTGGCGACTCTAAAAGGTCAAATCACCGCCATGTGCCGGGCCATCTTCGGTAAGCAAAACAGACCACCATGCACCAATAGTGCCGGCTTAAACATGCTGAGCCGGCCTGACTGATCGTGTATACCTTTGCAGGTCGGAAGAATCAAACCCTTGTGCAGCAACCTTTGGTGAAGTTGAAAGCAGTATATACCTTTGAGGAACAGCTGTACATAGGCGGCTCAAGATGCATTATGGCCGCAAAAAACACCACCTCACCACCACAACTGATCGCGGACATGTTGAAGGAGTTGTCTGTCGTACCCAGGTGGTTTGAGGACTGGAAGAAGGCGTGCTGCTGGTCTGGGGCTCTAACAGCACTTGCCCGAGCCAAGGCATACGTGCCAGAGCTCGACCCGGCTCAAATTGTGGGCGGGTACCCCGAGTTCAACGTGGACGACTCACCGTTCACCAAGAAGGACTTTCAACGCTGCATCAAAGAAACCCGGGTTGTAGCCACCGCAATCGCAGAGGAGGCAGATCTGACCAGGTACCAGGCGCCCTACTCAAAGGATAATGAGCGGATAGAGCCGCCTAATCATGAGCCGGTGGCCCTGACTCGTATGCGTAAGCAAACTTTCGCTCCTGAAGTCGACCCTTCCTCCCTGATATCCGCCGATGCCCTATTTGAAGCGTTGCGCTCAATTCAGTGGTCGACCGGTGAGTCAAGTCATGAGGCGGAGGATGACGACGACCGCGAAGAGCCGGCTCATGGTGCTTCATCGGGCGCCGGCGCCAGCTCTGACCCGGCGACATAAACGCCGGCTTATCCTTTGATAGTCCAAACTTTGTAAAGATCTTTGTCGTGGCCGCAGTTGATGGGTGGCTTGTAATAGCGTAGTGGGAAACACTTGTTACTGATGCCAGTGCCGTCGTGTACTGAGCTTGTTTATTGCCTGTACCAACACTATGGATGCCTTGCCTCGGAAATCCTCTTTTGGGCCGCGAGAGCCGGTTTTTGCAATAGAGTGATTCTGCTGAAACAACAACACTTGCATGTAATGGTTATTGATGAAGTCACATAAACGAGTAATCTTTGTTACTGTTAGTAATGAATCGAGAATATCAAAGTGAAGTAAAGTAAATACCATGCATGGATGTATGCATGTATGCAGAGATGAGATGAGCGCAATAAAAAGAACATAAGAAGAAGCCGGAATATGCTTGCGACGGCCGGCTCATAAAGCGCAAGCCGGCTGCGAAACACAACTTGAAATGGCCGTCTCATAAAGCGCAAGCCGGAATGTGCTTTCATGAAGCTGGCACTTAGGCCTGTTGATTTGTCCTCACTCTCTGAAAGCCGGCTCTCACACAACCAATCGGACGTTTTAACTCTGACGAATTCAGGGTCACCTATGTGACTGACTCATCAGACGTACGCCGGGTCATTTTTTAGGGAGTAGCATCTTGCTAACAGGCAGGTTTAACCAACTTTGTGGCATCTCGCCGGGAGGGTTTTGTAAGCTAAACTCAATTGAGTTGGAAGCCCCCAAGTAACCAAGATCAACAAATAAAGATCCAGCACACAAGCTTTGAGGCAAAACAACACCTTTACACAGTGCTGCTGGTCGCTATTTTATTTGATCAAAAACAGGTATATACACGATGAAAGGTATGTACAAGAATATGACCCAGTCGATGACTTAGGTGTAGTATGGCCGGAGCTGGGCAATGTTCCAGGGCCGGCTTGTTTCCTCCTCAGAGGTACGTGATTTATCTGCCTCACGTATATCAATCAGGTAATATGACCCGTTGTTGAGATTCTTGCTGACCACAAAGGGCCCTTCCCAAGGTGGGGAAAGCTTATGCATGCCTGTCTGGTCTTGTATCAGACGAAGCACTAAGTCACCCTCCTGAAAAGTGCGGCTTCAAACTCTACGACTGTGATAGCGACGTAGGTCTTGCTGATAAATTGCTGATCTGGATGCGGCAAGGTCGCGCTCTTCCTCCAGAGCGTCTTGGCGAGCCTGCTCATTATCTGACTCCACATAGGCCGCCACTCGAGGGGAGTCATGACGAAGATCGCTTGGAAGTACAGCTTCTGCACCATAAACTAGGAAAAACGGCGTATAGCCTGTTGACCTGTTGGGAGTAGTCCATATGCTCCAAAGCACCGAAGGTAACTCTTCTTCCCAGCAACCCGGCGTGCGCTGCAAAGGCACCATGAGCCAGGGTTTGATACCACGCAACAATTCCTGATTGGCCCTTTCTGCCTGTACGTTGGACTGAGGATGCGCAACCGATGCTAGATCAAGCCGGATGTGCTCCTGTTGACAGAACTGTTCCATAACTCCCTTGGACAGATTAGTTCCATTGTTTGTAATGATACTGTGCGGGTAGCCAAATCGGAATATCAGCTTTTTCAGAAATTTAACAGCTGTAGCCGCGGCGCAGTTGCTGACCGGCTCTGCTTCCACCCACTTGGTAAACTTGTCCACAGCCACCAGTAGGTGCGTATGCTTGTTCTTAGAACGTTTGAAGGGTCCCACCATGTCAAGCCCCCAGACCGCGAATGGCCAAGTAATCGGGATCATCCTCAACTCTTGAGCCGGCACATGGGCCTGTCGAGCATATTTCTGGCAACCATCACACTTACGGACAATGTCCTCTGCGTCAGCATGAGCCGTGAGCCAGTAAAAACCATGCCGGAAAGCCTTCGCGACCAGTGATCTTGAGCCGGCATGGTGTCCACAGTCACCGGAATGAATCTCATTGAGAATTGCGCGGCCTTCCTCAGGCGAAACACAACGTTGAAAAACACCAGTAACACTTCGTCGGTGCAACTCGCCATTGACAATAGTCATAGATTTGGATCATCTGATGATCTGCCGAGCGAGGATTTCCTCTGTTGGCAGTTCTCCCTGGCTTAGGTAAGCCAAGTAGGGGACCGTCCAATCAGGGATAGCGTGGACAGCAGCCACTAGAGCCGCCTCCGGGTCAGGAATAGCTAAGTCCTCCTCTGTTGGTAACTTGACAGACGGGTTGTGCAAAACATCCAGGAACACATTGGGTGGCACTGGCTTGCGCTGAGAACCCAAGCGAGAGAGTGCGTTTGCCGCCTCGTTCTGTCGGCGATCAATATGGTCAACTTGATAACCTTTGAAGTGTCCAGCAATATTTGTGACTGCCTGTCGATAAGCCGCCATAAGGGGATCCTTGGAATCCCATGTACCTGAAACTTGTTGGGCCACTAAGTCTGAGTCGCCCAAACACCTGACCCGGCTCAGGTTCATCTCCTTGGCCATCCGAAGCCCATGAAGCAAAGCCTCATATTCTGTTGCATTGTTAGTACAGGGGAACATGAGTCTCAAAACATAACAGAACTTATCTCCTCGTGGGGAAGTAATCACAACTCCAGCCCCCGAGCCTTCAAGCTGTCTTGAGCCGTCAAAGTGTATGGACCAGTATGTTGTGTCGGGCTTCTCTTCGGGAGCCTGCAACTCTGTCCAATCATTAATGAAATCCACCAACGCCTGAGATTTGATTGCCGTGCAAGGCACGTATTTGAGATGATGCGGACCGAGCTCGATGGCCCACTTAGCTACCCGGCCTGTCGCCTCCCGGTTCTGGATTATATCCCCAAGAGGAGCGGAGCTGACCACAGTGATTGGATGTTCGTGGAAGTAATGCTTCAGCTTGTGGCTAGCCATAAACACTCCGTAGACCAGTTTCTGCCAATGTGGATACCGCTGCTTGGACTCGGTTAACACCTCACTGATATAATACACAGGGTGCTGGACTGGATATTCCTTGCCATCTTCCTTGCGCTCTACCACAACTGCCATGCTTACCGCTTTGTTATTGGCAGCAATATATAGCAACATTGGTTCCTTCTCACGAGGGGCAGCAAGGACTGGCGGCTCAGACAACTGCTTCTTGAGGGCCTCAAAAGCCTGATCTGCAGCATCACTCCAGACGAAGTCATCTGATTTTTTAAGCAACTGGTATAACAGAATTGCCTTCTCTCCAAGCCTCTGCACGTCATTCAGTCTGGCCGGCTTAGCCAGGGTCGTGATTGCCTTGATCTTTTCCGGGTTAGCTTCAATGCCACGCTCGGAAACAAAAAATCTCAGAAGTTTTCCTGCAGGGACACCAAAAACACACTTCTCCGGGTTAAGCTTCATCTGGTAGATACGGAGATTATCAAATGTCTCCTTGAGATCCTCCAACAGGGTTTCTTTCCTTCGAGACTTGACCACAATGTCATCAACATACGCATGAACATTTCGTCCGATCTGCTTGTGAAAACAGCTCTGGACACAACGCTGATAAGTCGCCTGTGCGCACTTCAGACCAAACGGCATGGTTGTATAGTAGAAAGCCCTAAAGGGTGTGATGAAAGCCGTCTTTTCCTAGTCCTCCAGCTTCATTTTGATCTGATGATAACCGGAGTAAGCATCCAGGAAGCATAAACACTCGCAACCCGCCGTGGCATCAATGATCTGGTCAATACGGGGCAAGGCGAAAGGGTCACTGGGGCAAGCCTTATTCAGGTCTGTGTAATCAACACACATCCGCCAAGTCCCGTTTTTCTTCAGAACAAGCACTGGGTTAGCTAGCCATTCAGGATGGAAAACTTCAACGATGAACCCGGCAGCTAGGAACCGGGCCACCTCTTCACCAATAGCTTTCCGTCTTTCCTCATTAAAGCGACGGAGATACTGGCGAACTGGCTTAAACTTGGGATCCACATTAAGGGAGTGCTCAGCGAGTTCTCTCGGTACACCTGGCATGTCAGAAGGTTTCCATGCAAAGATGTCCCGGTTCTCACGGATGAACTCGATGAGCGCGCTTTCCTATTTGGGATCCATATTTGCCCCGATGGTGAACTGCTCAGAAGAATTGCCCGGGGTGAAATCAACTTGCTTTGTGTCTCTGGCCGACTTAAACTTGAGCAGAGGGTCAGACTCCGTGGTGGGCTTTTTTAGGGATGTCCTGTCAGACGGGTCAACATTGTCCTTATAATACCGCAACTCCTCCGCGGCGCAAGCCGTCTCTGCATAAGCTGTGTCTCCTTCCTCGCACTCAAGTGCAATCTTCCGGTTGCCCTCCACTGTGATGGTTCCCCTTGGTCCTGGCATCTTCATTTTCAAGTAAACGTAGCACGGCCGTGCCATGAACCGCGCATAAGCCGGCCGGCCAAATAAGGCGTGGTATGGGCTCTTAAGTTTGACCACCTCAAAGGACAGGAACTCAGAACGCCAGTTATCCTCGGAGCCAAAGGCCACCTCAAGGGAAATTCTTCCCATGGGATAGGCCGACTTGCTAGGAACAATGCCGTGAAAGACTATAGAGGACGGAGTTAACTGCTTATCGGATAGATTCATTCGCCTGAACATGTCATAGTACAGAATGTTGATGCTGCTGTCTCCGTCCATGAGCACCTTAGTCAGGGTATAGTCGCCGACTTGTGGCGCAACCACCAGAGCCAGGTGGCCGGGGTGGTCAAGGAGGACAGGATGATCTGCCCTGCTCCAGGTAACCGGTTGTTCAGACTAGTTGAGATAGTAAGGAGTTGCCGGCTCAACCGTGTGGGCGGCTCATCGCTGCACCTTCCGATCCCGCTTGCAGGTACTGGTGGTAAAAACATGATACTATCCACTATTTAACTGTTTTGGGTTACTCTGAAACCCTGCCGCACCAGCTTGATGCTGATTTCCCTGGTTGTTCCTCTGATTGCCACCTCCAGTATTACCAGCCCCCTGAAACCCGCCGCCTTGGCCACTGTTCCCCTGGAAGCCGGGTCCTGCGAAAGGCCCTTGCAAGCCGGCGCCTGAGAAACCGGGTCCCTGGTTGGCGGGTTGTCCGCCGTTGCCGCCCCCATTATGATGATTCTGGAAGACCCGCTTGGCAAACTCTTGCATGACATAGCAATTTTCCCAGGAGTGACTGAACGGCTTACCATTGTAACTGTGCTTTGGACAAGGAGCCTTGAGAGCTTCCTCGTAAGTGAGAGGGCGATTACCAGAGGACTGCCTCCGAGAACCATCGTTCTGACGTTGACCCTTGTTATCTGCGTTCGTGTTCGCCACTAGATCAGAGCTACCATCGTAACCCTTGTGTTTACTGCCGTTGTTGTTCTGACCATTACTGTTGTTCTGTTGCTGACCCTTGCCGCCAGCTTTCTTCCCCTTATCAGATTTCTCTTCATCTGATAACGGATCCTTGGTATTATCTGACTCCGCATACTGGGTTAAGACATCCATGAGGTCACCCATATCTTGGACCTTTCGCTTGAGTCGCACTAGCTTCTGGACCAAGGGCTGAAACTTGCATGTTCGTTCCAGAACGAGCACCGCCTGAGCCGCCGAGATGCTGTCAGAACTGTATATGACCTCCGCAACCCGGCGAGCCCAGTGATGCGCCGACTCATCCTCACGCTGGACACAACGCTCAAGATTAACAATTATGGTTGGCCTTTTACAGGTTCCCTGGAAATTCTTGATGAAGCGCTCCTTCAGTTCCTGCCATGTGTTGACAGAATTCGCCGGTAGGTTTTTCATCCAGGTGCGTGTAGGGCCTTCCAACATTAGAGGCAGGTAACGCATGCATACTGACTCACTTGCGCCCAACAAGTCCATTGCCAACTCATAACTCTCGATCCACTCGGTGGGCTCCAGATTCGCTGTATAGTTAGGAACCTTGCGAGGACCCTTGAAATCGGGGGGTATGCACACCTCTCGCAGTGCTGGTATTAAACATGGAGTTCCGATCATGCAGCTCGAAGAGCCCCCAAGTCGGCCATCTGGCTGGGTTGCGACGGGTGAGTTGACATTCGGCGGCGGGTTGATATCCGGCGGCGGGTGTTGGGGAACGTTGCATGGAAAACAAAAAATTTCTACGCACATGCAAGATCTATCCATGGAGATGCATAGCTACGAGAGGGGGAGTGTGTCTACGTACCCTCGTAGACCGTAAGCGGAAGCGTTAGAACAACGCGGTTGATGTCGTCGAACAACTTCACGATCCAACCGACCGAGCACCGAACGTACGGCACCTCCGCGTTCACCACACGTTCAGCTCGGTGACGTCCTTGACTTCTTGATCCAGCAAGACGGCGAGGTAGTGGATGAGTTCCGGCAGCACGACGGCGTGGTGACGGTGATGGTGATGCTATCTCCGCAGGGCTTCGCCCAAGCACTCCGAAAATATGATCGAGGGACGGAACTGTGGAGGGGGGCGCCGCACACGGCTAAGACAATGTTGTGTCCTTTGGGGCGCCCCCTCTCCTCTATTTATATATGTGTAGAGGCTTGGAGTAGAAGGAATAGTGCCACGTGAACAGTAACCGTGAATAGTACACACGTGGACTTGGACTCCAAAGTCCAATCCTATTCCTACTAGGACTCTCCCTTTTTTCCTTCCCTAGCTGCGTGGGCTTTTGAGGACTTGGTGCGCCTGGCCCAATAAGGCCAGGGCGCCTCCCCTTAGCCCATGCCAGCCCTTGGGACGTGGTGGACCCACTTGTAGACTTCCGGACTCCTCCGGAATCCTCCGGAACCTTCTGGAAGCTTCCCGGTACAATACCGAAAAAACTGCACCTTTTTCCGGAACCCAAAATATGACTTCCCATATATAAATCTTTACCTCTCGACCATTCCGAGACTCCTCGTGACGTCCGAGATCTCATCCGGGACTCCGAACAACATTCAGTTACCAATTCACATAACTCATATAACACTATATCGTCAACGAACGTTAAGCGTGCGGACCCTACGGGTTCGGGAATGATGTAGACATGACTGAGACGCCTCTCTGGTCAATAACCAATAGCGGAACCTGGATGCTCATATTGGTTCCTACATATTCCACGAAGATCTTATCGGTCGAACCGCAATGACAACATACGTAATTCCCTTTGTCCGTCGGTATGTTACTTGCCCGAGATTCGATCGTCGGTATCTCCATACCTAGTTCAATCTCGTTACCGGCAAGTCTCTTTACTCGTTCCGTAATACATCATCCCATAACTAACTCCTTAGTCACTTTGCTTGCAATCTTCTTATGATGTGCATTACCGAGAGGGCCCAGAGATACCTCTCCGAAACACGGAGTGACAAATCCCAGTCTCGATCCATGCCAACTCAACGAACACCTTCGGAGATACCTGTAGAGCATCTTTATGATCACCCAGTTACGTTGTAACGTTTGATAGCACACAAGGTATTCCTCCGGTATCCGGGAGTTGCATGATCTCATGGTCTGAGGAACATGTATTTGACATTCAAGAAAGAAGTAGCAATAAACAGAACGATCATATGCTAAGCTAATGGATGGGTCTTGTCCATCACATCATTCTCCTAATGATGTGATCCCGTTATTAAATGACAACTCATGTCTATGGTTAGGAAACCTTAACCATCTTTGATCAACGAGCTAGTCTAGTAGAGGCTCACTAGGGACACGGTATTTGTTTATGTATTCACACATGTATTTAAGTTTCCGGTCAATACAATTCTAGCATGAATAATAAACCTTTATCATGAACAAGGAAATATAAAATAATAACAACTTTATTATTGCCTCTAGGGCATATTTCCATCAGCGGGTTGACTCGCGCCGGTGTGTTGACGTGCGCCGGTGGGTTACGCCCTGCACGCGCGTTTTCCTCCTCCCATGCTCGAAGAACACGAGCCGCCTCCGCAACGTCTTGCGGGATCCTAGGTTGGTGCTGTTCCGCCAGCGGCTGGGCGGCTCTCCTGCGATGCGCGCTGCTGGAGACTGCTGGTGACTCAGGACGCTGGCTCCTGGTACGGCTCTGGTGAGGGGTTGAGTGAAGACGGTGCTGGCTATGCGAGTAGTTGGCCTGCTGCACTACAGCTGTCTTGAGCATTGCAATAGCGTTCCTGGCCTATGTCTGAATCGGGCCGTCCCCCTCAATCGGAATAGATGCCAAGTTGTGGGTCGCTGCCAGCACGTTATCAACCGGGTTAGAGTAGTGTCCAATTGGGGTCTGGAACCGGTGAGACGGCGGCTGCTGCTGTTGGTCTGGCGTGTGATGCTGGGCCGGCTCCCGCTGCTGAACCGGCTGTTGCAAAGACGGCTCTCCCATGGGGATGACACCAGCCCCCGGGTTCGTCGGAGCCGGCGGTGTGGTGAACAGCTGAGTTGGCTCGAGATTGGCCGGAAGCCGGCTCTGATGACGCCTCCGGTGGACAAGTTTCGACTCGGCCTGTCGGCGGCTTAGGTAACTCGCCTCCTCCTCCAAACCCTGCCGCTCCTCAGCAATCCGGGCCTGTTCCTGTACCAGGCGGGCATTCTCCGCATTGATGTCCTCCTGGATCTTGGCCATCTGCTCGCGACACTTCATGATCTCTGTGTTGCGCGCCGCTGCGTTCTCCGCAGTGACCGGCTCGGTCAACAGGGCTGCGAGCGTGGTCATCAAGTCCGCGAGCGCCTGAACCCCGGTTTTTAGAGAGCCGGTGGCCGACGCGCCGGCTCTTCCTGAGCCGGCAAGGATGTTGTTCTGCCCCGACGTTGGATTGGCCGGGTCACGCACCGGATCTTGCCTACCCGCCATGTATACCGCCGTGAAGCGAGGCGGCTCTGGGCTCTCTGGAAAGACATCGTCCGTGTGCCCGAGCTCTCCAGCATGCGGAGGAAGGATTGACTCGGTTTCTCCCGTCGAGGACTCGCCGTCAGATTGGACGAGCGTATCATCTTCAGACAGGGAGTTCTCCGACAAGGCCACCCCTTGGGTGAAACCTATGAAGACATGGTTCCGGGCGGCTTGACGCGGGCCGGGTCTCGCCTGACTCGGCCCAGCGCGGCGTGCCGAATCAACGCCGGCGATGCTCTCCAACCCGGCGGCCGACTCGCCGACAATGCCGATGAAGGTATGGATTTTGCCGAAGGGGACCCAGTACCCGTACTCAATCGAGTCGGCATCGGGGCCCCAGTATGAATCTTCGATGTAGAACTTCCCGCGGCGGCTCTTGGTCATCATGCCAACCGCGTACTTCCCGAACCCTGGAAGAGATCCCGCTAAGAACTCAATTCCACCGTGCGAGAGCCCCACGGTGGGCGCCAACTGTCGTGGTTTTAACACGGCAGATGCCCTTGTGAAAGGACTTATAGATGAGGCCATCGCACAAGCATGGAAGCTTAGCGGGGTTGATCGGGAACGAGAAGACGCCGGGTTACCCAGGTTCGGCCCCTCACGGTGGAGGTAAAAGCCTACGTCCTGCTTGATTATATTGTTGTAGTTCTCCATTACAAGGATGCAGATTCGCTAACCTAGCTTTCGATGAGATTGCAGCTTAGTCTTTTTCGTATAGGTGCTCCCCTTTATATATACAGGTGGAACCCTAGATTACATGAGAGTCCGGGTCGTTCTTTGACCCGTCTCCTACTCTGCCCTACTTGTCCTCCAAGACGGCCTTCACGCCACTCCCCTTTTCGTAAGCCGACCCATTGCCTAAGCCGGCCTGTCCTCATGAGGCCTCGTCAGAGCCGGCCCATCAAGAGTCATTCAGCCCCGCAGTGAGCTGACCCACTGAGCCTGCTCTATGGCCGGGTTAACACCCTGCCGGGTCTATATGCTGGTAAACATCCCCAACAGACCCCGTCAGGGAATGTGGCGGCTATGGGCTGCTCTAGGTCGATTCGCTCGCCCCTAGAGCCTCGGGATTCGCAGCTCTCAAACTTGAGGAACAACGAAGAACGAGAGAGAAAAACGACGGAGAGACAAAACGTAGATGAAAAAAGTAGTGTATTGATTTGTTCAATTGTGTGTTGTTCAATCGACCGTCACCCCCAACATATATAAGAGGCGGCTGGACTTCCCGTACAAGTAAAGGATTCATCTAGGCTTTCCTTACAAGAAAATTACATCAATTCACGTCCTAGAGTCCTGGTTCTAGTCTAACTCAGATTTAGTCTGAATCTGGCCCAAACTTCTGTCTTGCTCCTTGCGCGGGCCATGGAATTTGCATATGACCTCCGATTGATAGGATCAAAATACCAAATTTGTGCCCCTCGACGAGACGAACAACTCTTGTGTTGATCACTTTTCCAAATAAGGCCATCTTCAATACCCTACGGGGCCATCTTTAACTTCCAGTCGGTCTCGGTCATGCAGTTTTCTGGACTGTCCGAGTCTTGTAGCAACTTTACAGGCCGTATACTATCTCAGATGATGATGACTCCAAAAGCAAAGTTGACCGTTTCGACGATACGCACAATTTACGTGTAGAACACTTTTCCATCCGAGGTCATCTAGATAATCTTTTGAACCCATCTTCAACTTCTGTTTGGATTTTCACTCAAACCGGCAAGCCTCTCAAAACCGGCAAGCACCCAAAACCGGCAAGCACCCAAAACCGGCAAGCATTCAAAACCGGCAAGCTCTCAAAACCGGCAAGCATTCAAAACCGGCAAGCTCTCAAAACCGGCAAGCTCTCAAAGCCGGCAAGCACCCAAAACCGGCAAGCACCCAAAACCGGCAAGCATTCAAAATCGGCAAGCACCCAAACCGGCAAGCTCTCAAAACCGGCAAGCACCCAAACCGGCAAGCTCTCAAAACCGGCAAGCACTCAAAACCGGCAAGCATTCAAAACCGGCAAGCTCTCAAAACCGGCAAGCACCCAAAACTGGCAAGCTCTCAAAACCGGCAAGCACTCAAAACCGGCAAGCTTCATTCAGCCGGCAAAGGCCGAATAACTCATGCGACCCATCAGACACCACCTAGGTAGGTGTCTGGTCCCTCGCGTCACTTTTCCACTCAGGACCGGTCTGCAGAGTGTTGCCTCTAACTTTTGCATACGAACTCGGATTGGGACAATTTTTATATCAAAATCGACCATTTCGATGAGACGAAGACAATTCATGTAGAAAGTTTTTTCATATTAGGCCGTCTTGAGGGCGTAATTGTCCAAACAGTACTCTGAGTGCCAAAATCTTAGTACTTCAAGCATAGTTTTGGCCTTTTAGATGAGATCGGATGATAATGACCCAAACATCAAAGTTTCATATTTTGATGATACGGAACTTTCACACGTTGAGAACTTTTTCATTTGAGGTCATCTTAATTAAGTTTTTGACCATGCCAAAATCTGGTGTCAACACCCGTGCGCACGGGTCTCTATCGCCCATGCACATGGGATATGAGGAATTCTCTAGGCTGACACAATGCGCACGGGGCCAACTTAATTAGCTGGTGCGCAGGGGCCTCAAGGAGGGCAACGGCTACACTATGTGAAGGGGTATAAATAGCACTTTCTTCCACCTCCAACCAAAACCCTAATGTCTTGAGAGCTGCTCCACTATTGCCAAACTCCATTTTGCTGAATACTCTCAATCCCGCCACCAAAACTTATTGATTCTTTGGGATTTGAGAGAGCAAGACCCGATCTACACTCCACCAAACCGATTCGTGTTCCCTGCTAGATTTCTCCATCAACACTTGTTACTCTTGGAGCTTGGGCTCCTAAGTGGTTAGAGGTACCTACGGAAGCTTCCTTGCTTGTGGTGTGTTGCGACTAGTGCACCGCGGGGAGAGTTCGCATCGCCGGTGCGCCATGTCTGTGACGGGAGGTTCGGCCAGTGGGTTGCGTCACGACGCGGCGGCATTGCTGCGGGGAGTGGAGAGGAGGTGGAGGAGGCATCGTCTAGGGTTTCAGTGATGGGGATGCCTCGCCGCCGGACTTTTATAGCCGGGGACGGCAAACGGATGATGTTGCGTGGCATCCATCTGACGAACCGCCACAAGAATCCGAGGGAGCGGCTACACCATTAATGGGCGGGTGGTTATCGGTTACCTCCCCACCTCGCCAATGATTGTTTGTGCGCGGTGGGGCTTGTACATGTCGTAGGGAGCTTCAAAACCCGACCGTGGCACGAGGAGGAAGGAGATGAGACTTTCCTCCTGCGCTGACAGTTGGGTTTGGAGCAAGCTCCAAACGAGGCTTCCACATCCTTCATATTTGGAGGCTACGAAGTTGTTTTTGGAGCGAGCTCCATAAATTTTGACGATCATGACGCATATGTCGATTCTGTTAGAGTGTCATTTTGTGTACTAATTGTCATATTAACAATTATTATAACATTTGGCTAATACTGCGACTCTGGAAGAGTTGCTATTGGTTACCTTTCCTCACATGTGTGCACGTAGAGATCATGATGCATAGGGAGTGGACGTGCACTCCTAATTGAACTTAGGGCACATCCTCTCAGCTTAGAATTACAAGCGCTAATCCCTGCTCCGGCTTAGAATTTGTCAACTAATGCGGTAACGTTCAGATGAGGAGAGACCGGCGGCTAGTTTAGCTCCTAGTACTTGTTAATTAACCCCGGGCGCGCATGACCGTTGGAGGATTAGAATAACAATCAGAAGCATATCCATCATATGCAATGTGTTAGACTGTTTATTATAGTTATTGCGATCTCACCTGGATGGGCTTCTTCTACAAAAATACGTCCTGTGTGCTAGTGTCCATGGATTTTTATTATTATTATAGCTATTTCTGTGTTAATTCCTGTGTGATTCTGTTAATTCTGTTGCTGTTGCTTTCAGATGGAAACTAATTGAAGGCCCCATCCAGTCGAGTCCAGACCGTGCATCCTGTGCAAGCTTATGCACAATGATGGTGCTGAATAGCAAGGTGGACATGAGCATTAGCTAGCAGAAGCTGGTAGGTAGTACAATCCAAAGCAAAGCACAAGCACAAGCAGGTCGGTCGATCAATCGATCATAAGAGAAAGTTAGCGTGCATGCATGCATGCATTGGTGGAAATTATCATTCATGATGCACTGCATTCTTGGGAATATTATCATTATGCTCATATCCTGGTCCATCCAGCTAATTATTTGCTATGCGATGCATCAATTTCACCTACTCCTACTCCTACTCTTGTGTTTATCATTCATTCACTGGTCACTTGTAATTAGATAGAGGTGTTGGCATGCATGTTTTGTTACCCTACCCTCGGGATTTGTTTGTCTGGCCAAAATGGAACTAGACATATGTGGGATTGTATGAAGTGAAATGTTAAAGCGAATGAAGAATGGGATGGAAACAAACAAATGTATGGAAGTTGGTATGGAATGTGCAACAAGAGTCCAAGATGGGGGAAAGGGTAAAGCAAAAGAGAAGAGGGACAGGGGCAAGAAAGGAAAAGTGAAAAAGAAAAGGAAGGGAAAGAGGTCACCATCACTGCCTCTGCCTGATGAGGTCTGTCTCTTTTGCCTGCTCAGCTCATCTCCCCCAGTTGAGCTCAAACAGCGGCACTAGAACACAACACCAACAGGACGGGTAGGTTCTCCTCTCAGTAGATACTAGAGTACTACAAGAATACAACACAAGAGTCTTCCATCCCACTCCTCATCTTGTCTTTCTCCCACATCACAAAGATCACAAGTTTCTTTCTTCTCTTCAGACAGAAACATCAGTCCGTCAGTAGGAATTCAGTTCGTCAATGGTGCTGCCTCCTTGCCCTTGATAGATACGGAGTAGATAGACGAGTGAAGTGAGTGAGCAGTGCGTGAGCGGGGATGGATCAGCCGGTGCCCTCCATCTGCGGCCTCCACCCGGGCATCGCCGTTACCGGCTTCTGCTCCGCCTGCCTCCGCGAGCGGCTCGCCGGCCTCCATCCGAGCAACCCCGCCGACTCGGCCGAGCTCCGCCGCTGCAAGTCCTTCTCCTACGCCCGCTCCGCCGCCGCCTACTTCGAGCCGCAGCGCCGCTCCTGCGACGCCCGCGGCGCCGCCGCCCTCTTCCACCAAGAACACACCTACCTCCCGGGGGAGGAGGAACATCTTCCACCAACAGCGGCGGGCAGGCCGATGAAAGACCACATCCACCAAGAAACCTCCTCCAAGAAGACCGCCGGCACATTCGGGGGGTTGGGCAAGAAATGGCAGGAATGGCGCCGCAAGAACAAGCTCAAGAAGCAGGAGCAGGGGCCCATCACCAGCAGGGCCGCCATGCCGCACGAGAATCCCCGGCACCGCAGCTTCCGCGACACGCGCTCCGAGGTTGCCGTCGACGCGCTCGGCCGGCGCTCCATCGATGTGGACACCCTTCTCTCGATGGACGCCGGCCGCATCTCAGTGGATGAGCCCCGAGCTTCTTGTGACGGCTACCACGGCGTACGGTTGCGCATCCCCCCGATGCTGTCCCTGGTCGAGGATACGCCCGTCCCACGCTCTGATGGCCAAATCCCTGTGGAGGAAGACGAGGACACTGAGCCCGGCGGCTGCGCCCAGACAAGGGACTACTACTTGGACTCCTCCAGCTCCAGCAGGAGGCGCCGGAGCGTGGACCGCTCGTCCTTCTCCAGCCGCAAGTCATTCTCTGATGCCAGTGAGCTGCCCAGGATGATGGCTGGTGCCACTGCCAATGCCAATGCCCGGGTTTCACCGGCCATTGGTGCCGAGTTCTATCAGTACCACCACGCTCAGAGTCAGAGTGTTCTTGACCATAATCAGCAGTGGGAGCAGGGACCGAATTCTTATTCTCTCCGGGATGATGATATGTCAGGGAGCATTGATCCGGCGGCATTCCGGGATGGCATCCCTCTGCCGGCCAAGAAGTCCAAGAAGTGGATCAAGGGGTGGAACATCTGGGGTCTCATACATAAGAAGAGCAGCACCAAGGAATCTGAAGCTGCCAGTTTGGCCAACAGATCATTCTCGGAGAAGTGGCCCGAGCTCCGCGCAAGGGGATACAATGGGCAGATGCTCAGGTGCAACAGCAGCGTAAGCGCGAGGAGCTCCTTCGGTAATAGTGGAGCGGCAATCGGCGGCGTGAGCGGGAGGAGGAGCAATGTGGAAATGCATGTTAATGGCTTAGGGAGGATGAGGAAGGACGAGGTTTTACTCGAGAGGAATTTCAGTGCAAGTTACACGCCTTGCACGGTTGATAATGGCGCGATCCCTTATCCAATCGGAGGTACCCAATTCAATCGGCGAAATCAGAATGGGATGCCCGGGAAAGGAAGGCCTGCTCGTTCATCCAATTCTTTGCCTCGTAGCTCGCTCGGGATGTACTGATCTAGCAGTGATGAAGGCAGGTTTATGTCCTTCTCCATCTTCTTATGTGCCTTGGCTACAATGTGCATAGCTATGGTAGCTAGTGTCATCAGAAGCAAGCTTTTGATAGGCTCAGATCAGAAGAAAGATCGTCAAGTGAAGTGGTGATGGTGTTGGATTATATACCTTACTTAGTCTTATTTCCTACTGGGCTTGGGAGTGGAGTATAGCATTGAACTTTACACCCTTGTATAAGATATGCCATATGTATGTTTGCTTTTGTCAACTGAATTCAAGTTAGCATTCTGGCAATAGCAGCAACATGATCTAGGCACTATGGAATCGAATGACATAATCTGGTCGGTGTTGTAAGATGTTTTGGATCTTGTTTGATATTGACAGCAAGAAAATTGCAGGGTCCTTTTTACAGCCTAGCGGCATGCCAGGTTTTCTTCCTCTGCTGCTCCTTGTGTTGTGTGCCGTTTCTTTCTTCCTCCAGAAATCTTAAGAGAAAAATTCACTGGAGGTCCTCATACTCGTTGCGTTGGCCAAAAAAACCCCGTAGTTACAAATACCCGAAATACGATCACTAAACTTGCTCTAGGGGGTCACATACGGTCCAAAATACGATTTCTTGTACGTATGCGCTGATCTGGCCCAAGTCAACAGCTGCCACATGTGCGCTGACTGCCACATCCGCTTGCTCGCTTGAATACACAGGTACGCAGGGTTTTTTTTTGCAAAAATGCCAGAACAAAAGAGCTGCCCCCCCACCACCTGGTCGGACCGAGCCGCCCACCTGGTCCGATCCTGCCCCCCTCCCTCGCTCTCTGCTCTCTGCTCTCTCCAGCCCTAGCTCCCAATCTCCGTCCCCGCCGCCGCAGCCATTGCCGCCCACCTGGTCCGATCCTGCCCCCCTCCCTCGCTCTCTGCTCTCTGCTCTCCCCAACCCTAGCTCCCAAACTCCGTCCCCGCCGCCGCAGCCATTGCCGCCGCCCTCCGTGGCCGCCGTAGTCCTCATGTCATCTTCGAGCTCCGTGCGCTCTGGACTGCGTGGCCGCTCCGTTGTTGTTCCATTGATCGGGTGCCCGGATTGTGGCGACCAGGTCAAGTTCTACCGCTCTAGCACCGACGAGCACGATGGGTGGGTCTTCTACAGGTGCAGCAAACACACTGTAAGTGTGGCATGTTCGATTTTAATCCTCTGTGGGCATGTTCGTTTTTAATCCTGTGTGCTTGATCTTCTTCACTGGATGCTTGATCTGTAAGTAGTTGTTGGTACTGTAAGCTGGATGGATCAGGATGCTTGATCTGTAAGCTTCTTCACTGGATTCTTCAGTTAACTGAACTTTTTCAGTTAACTGAATTTGTTGTGTTTCCTATGTTTTATCAAGACATGCCTTGATTTGTTTCGGTTGTTTGTCCCTGTGAAATAAAGATGTAATTTTTTATGTAGGTCACCTGTGATTTCTGGCGCTGGGAGCTAGAATATGTGCAGCATCTGGTTGAAAATAGGGTTCTTGTTGGTGATGCTGCTGTGGATGCAATAGGTGCAGCTGAGGACAAAAGGTAAGAGCTTGAGAGGAAGAGGACTGAATCAATGAACTCAAGAAGCATAGATGGAAGGGGCATGGATGGGAGAGGTGCAGGCAGAGTACCTTTTGGCACCCCTAGTGAGAAGAACTTTGCTACCAAGCAGCAAGTTGCTATGCTGCTTGGATTGGGTAGAGAAATCCTAGTGCTGGTAAAGCTGGTGATGGCTGCTGTTATGGTGCTTTGTGTGATGTGTTTCATCTTAATTATGAAGAAGTGAGATGTTGTTAAATCAGTGGTATGTGAAGTTGTTCTTAATTGAGCAGAATATGTAGATGAAGTAGTTGTTTTGGGTTTGGCTGCATGCTGTGATGGTTGTAATGGATAATTTATCAAGTAATATGAAGACTGGAGTCTCAATGTTTCTTCTTCCATTTTGTTCTCATTTGAAACTGTTTAGCAATGTTGTTATGTTTCTTCCTTATTTAGACAGAAAACTTTTTCAGTTAAGTTCAGTGCTGGCAAATTCAATTCAATCCATTTCACAACATATTTTAGTTGACAAACAAATCCATTTAAGTTGACAAATTCTGCAAATTCTGCAACACTCACACATAACTGTCAACACTCACACAAATTCAGTTAACTTAAAATTCAGTTGACAGACAAATACTGAGACAAATTCAGTGATCTCTTTAACACTGAGACAACAACAACATAAGATCAGTCAAAATCATCCAGCATCCCCTTAAGCTTCCTTATCTTCTCCTTGGTGTCCTCTTTGTGTTTGAATAAGTCACCAATCATGTACTCAAGCTTTCTCTTCTCTTACTTCAATTGATCCCTCTCTTCAATGACTTGGCCCCTCTCCTGCATGACTTGGTCCCTCTCTTTCTCTGCCTTAGCCCTGAATACCTGATGAATGTTTGTTACTGATTTGTCAGTGATCTTGTTCTCAAGCTCTTCCTTTAGATCAGCCAGAGCAAGTTGTGTGCTGCCTAATTGGCTCATTGCCTGCTCCTTGTCAGCCACCATCTTAGCAAAATCAAGCTTGAAATGTCTCAGCTCATTCTCCATCTTTGTCTTCTCTTTCATAATCTTCAAGTTCTCTTCAGCACTCAACACATTTTGTGTTAGCCTCTGTTTTGTCTCCTCTTCATACATGCTCCATATGCTAGCTAGGCTCATCTTCAAAGCATCAGGCCACTCAGGGTCAATCCACTCCACATAGGTGCATTTAGGTACTTCCTATCAATTTAGAACAAACAAAAATTTAGATAAAATGCCACTATAGCACATGGGTGGGCACATAGCAACCAAATACCACTATACATAGCACATTAATGGCATAAAAAATGTCCAATATTCAAAAATAACTTAAATTTAAACTTAACTTGACTTTTGCTTTAACTGAATCTAATGCTTTAAAAATGTCCAGTCCAATCCATTTTCTGAACTTTTAACAGTTTCACTGAAATTTCTGATCTTTTAACAGTTTATCTGGATTTTTACTAACCTTCTGTGCACAAGCTAGGAACCTCCTGCCACTATCAACTGATTGAAATGCCACAAGCTTCTCACACAAAGATCCATGCTTACATGTAAAGCTAGGCAGATCTGTCGCCAGGCCTCTCCATTCCTCGCATTAAATTGTGGCAGGAGGCTAAAACAAATAAAAATTGACATATGTTAAATAGAAACCCTAGCAAGGCAGATCTGTTTAACCCTAGTTGTTGTTTAACCCTAGCTGCTGTTTAACACTAGCTGCGTGGAGGACATGACTAACCTTGCTGGTCACCGAGTCGTCTTCAGAAGAGGTAGGGAGATCATCCCATGACACCATGGTTGGTGCTGGAGACCAGGGGAAGAGGAGAAGAAGAAGGGGAAAGAGAGGAGGAAAGTGGAGGACGAAGATGAAGATGAGGAAGAAGGGGATCTGGCAGTGGTGGACGTGGTGGTGGATCTGGTGGTGGTGGTGGACCAAAGCCACATGCAGAGTGCAAGTTCTAGGGTGTGCAAGTACAAAGTTGTACAAGTTGTAGGGTGTAATAGTTTCAAACACATTTGAGCTCTAGTAGTTTATTCAGTTAAGTTAACTGAATGAACTACAATTAACTGAATTTTTTCCAGTTCAGTTAACTGAATTTTGGAACTACAGTTAACTGATTTTTTTCCAGTTAACTGAATTTTTCCAGTTAAGTTAACTAAATTTGCTGACAAGTTTGCAGTTAAGTGAATTTGCAGTTAACTGAATTTTGTAGTTAAGTGAATTTGCAGTTAACTGAATTTGCTGACAAGTTTGCAGTTAACTGAATTTTTCCAATTAACTGAATTTTTTCAGTTAAGTTAGCTGAATTTGCTGACAATTAGATGAAAAAGATCAGTTAACTGAACTTGACTGCAAAAGATCAGTTTAATACCACAATTTGCTGACAAAATTTAGTTTGAAGACAAAAGTCAGTTAAATTTAGTATCTGAACTTCTCAATGTTGAACAATTATTCAGTTAGAAGACAAAGTTCAGTTAGATTTGCTGACAAGTTACAATTTTTGGAAACCTTTGCTGCTTCTTTTTTTGGAATGTTGCCTTTTCAAGCAACAAGACAGCAACAACAGAACATCAATACTTATGCATAGTACTTCATTCATTCTGCCAAACTTCATAGTACTTATGCATAGTTCGAAAGCAACACTTCATCATTACCAACAGAAATTACAAATAACTTATGTGCTGAAAATACAAGCACACCTAACAAAACAACACTATTTTATAACTTATATGCTGAAAATATGTATATTTCAGCATACCTAACTAACTCCAACTCCATCTTCTTCATCTTCTGTAGGCGCTCCGAGCGGCGCACCTCCATTGCAACTGCCACCTTCCTCTTCTTCTTCCTTTCTGGCTATGCTGCCACGTCCACCTGTGCTTCCAGGGCCAAGACCACCTCCTGCTTGACGATGTCAGGAACATCTGGAAGCAGCTCGACGCCAATCGGGCGGTTCTTGTCACCCTCCCTGGTGTGGACGACGGGCGCCACCATCTGGACCTCCTCCGGCTCGTGGACGACGGGCGCCGCCACCTTGCCCTCCGGCTCATCGTCAGGGAGGACCACCACCTCTATCTCCTCCTCGCCAGATGACTCGGAGTCCGGCTTGTAGCCAGAGTCGTCGTCGGAGTCAAGCTGATTGTACTCCGAGTCGGACGACTCGGCGTCGGAGACATTGTCGTGCACCAGGAGCTTGGGCTGGAAGCGGTCCCAGTACGCCGTGTTGACAGGCGCGGGGACGGCCACCTGGACCTCCTCGACGCGCTCCATCCTGGACGCAACGCGGCGCGGATCCGGCAGCTGCGGCGTGGTGGCGGACCGGTACATCCACCACCGGGCGCGCTGCCTCGGGTCGTCAGAGCGCGTCTCCTGCATCCCGAAGCGGAGGACCAACGCCGAAGAGATACCTTTGGGGTCAGTGATGGCGCGCTGCTTCTCATCGTCGGTCATGACCTTGAGGAGGCCACGCGCGTGGTGAAGCAGCATCCGCATGCTAGGGAACCACTGCGCGATCTCCTTCAGGTCCGCGCGCATGGCCTTGTCGTCGCCTGCCAGGTCCTCGATGACCCTCTGCCAGACGGGGCTGTTGTCCATGTCGGCGGCGGCGGTGTGGTGCTCGGCGGCGAGGGTTTCTTGACTAGAGTGGGAGTTGGGGAGCGGGGTAACCGAGGCGACGTGGGTGGACTGTGGACGGGAGGTGAGTGGAGAGTGGAGCGGTGGGTGGGCTTAAAGAGAAGGAAACCGAATCGGCATTGGGCCACTAGCAAATAATAACTAGATACTTTAGTAGCACTTGATCAAAGCACTAGTACTACCCCAGTGGCATTGCCCGCAACGTTTAATACCACATGTCCTGGGTTCGAGACCCAGGCCAAACTTTTTTTGTTTCATTTTTAATTTTTTTTCTCTAATCAAAATTTGGTAGAGATGAATGTTTAGTTTGCAAAAAATTCAGTCAAAAAAATTCAGTTAACTGCCTACTCAGTGGATTTAGATGAATGTTCAGTTTGCATCAAATTCAGTCAAAAAAATTCAGTTAACTGCCTATTTGTCAAACCACTAATTGAGCCACTGCATGAACAAGTAAGCTTAAAAATCCAGTTTGCATCAAACCACTGAATGAGCCACTTATGGCTGGTACATTTGAATAGTTTCAAACACTGAATGAGCCACTTATGGCTGGTACATTTGAATAGTTTCAAACACTGAATGAGCCACTGAATGAACTACATTTGAGCTCTAGTAGTTTCAAACACTCAGAATGAAGTTTTTTGCCAAAAAATGACCTAAATACAAGTGCAACAGCACTGATTCATCTGAACTCATCAAACATGTTGACTCTCTTCAGCTTCTTGGGCACATGTCCACTTGGCCCTGCTTGTTTCTTCTGCTCAGCTCTTCTTCTCTTGGCCTCTTCTTGTTGTTTCTTCTTTGTTTCTTGATCTTCCTTTCTCTTCAGTGCTGCAATAGCTCTCTTTGCTTCTTGATCTTCTTTTCTCTTTAGTGCTGCCTCTGCTTTAGCTGCAATTGCTTTAATTGCTTTGGCCTCCTTCTCTTGTTGCAATGCAGCTCTTCTTGCTGCTGCAGCTTCTTGATTTGCTGCTGTTTCCTCAGCCTTCTTGTCTTTTGCCGCTCTTCTTCTTGCTGCCTGCTCTGCTTTCCTGAGAGCAATTTCTTGCCTTTTTGCTTCTGCCTCCTCTGCTCTCCTCTCTGCAATCTCAGTCATGGCCTCCAGTGCTACATCTCTTCTAGCTGCCATCTCCCTTTCTTTGTCTTTTTTTCATCTTCAGCAACTTCATGGTCAGGTTGCCATCATTTGTAGCTGTTGTTGTATGTGCTGAAGCTTGAGAACTGGCTGCCAATGAGATAAATGATGAATCTCGCACAGTGCCTTCAGTGTCTTATCTAGGTACAGGTCTAGCCTGCTGCATCCTATGAAGCATTGTACATCCAAAGTCCTGCACCTGTGCAAAGACAAATATCATCTGCTACCATCAGTACATTTTAATTGATTAAACACAACTTAAAAGAAATGGACAAAAGATTAGAATTTTCCTGAAATACAACTGGTGTATCATATTCATCCTCTTCTTGGTGCACTTCTAGGCCATCATCTTGTGCAGCTTGGACCTCCTCCTGTGTTAATCGGCCATCATTTTGTGTGACAGTGACCTCCTCCTGTGTGACTTGGCCATCATCTTGTGTGACATGGACCTCCTCCTGTATGACTTGGCCTTCATCTTGTGTGACATGGACCTCCTCCTGTCTGGCTTGGCCATCATCTTGTGTGACATGGACCTCCTCCTGTCTGACTTGTTCTTCATCTGACACATCATCAGGTATAGCCCTTGGCCCCCTTCTCACTTGTAACTTTGGCAAAATGCTAGCCTTTCTCTGATTACGTCCTTTGATATTATGGCCCTGTTCATGGCAGTATGAGCATGTTATTGTGCCTCCATGTCTGCTAATTACCTTGGTTCCATCTTTCTTTTCAATCTCATAAGGCTTCTTTCTCCTACTCTTGTTTGAAGGCCTCCCTACTTTTTTTCATATACAGGTGGCTTGATTTCACACCCATTCATCTTCTCCCACTCACTCATATCTCTGCAAGGCTTGATAATGGGTTTGTATGCTAGCTTGAATGCTTCAATACTGTAGCAGGAGTGCACCAAGCTCTCTAGGTTAATTCTCTATGTCTGCAGCATGCAACTGCATGGTGACAGGGAACTCCACTAAGATCCCACCTCTTGCATGTATAGCTCTCTTGCTTGATGTCAACAATGTATGTCCTGTTCTTGTTGTCAACCTGAAAAATGCCATCACCAGCCCCTGAAACCATGCATGTAGCTGACAGCTCTATATTATTTTCAACTCTTTTACTTATTTTTGGGCATATAGAGCCAGGCCAATTCTCTGCCTCTTTTCTTTTGTTGTAGAATCTGACCATCAGCTGGGTTTTGATCTTGTCAATCATTGATCTGTTCAGCATCTCCCTAGCCTCAAGAATATATTTGTTGAAAACCTCACAGTTGTTGTTCAGAAGGATATCACACTTAGGCAATTCTCTTTGGAACCCCCTGACCCAAGTGTTTGGTGGTAGTTGCTCAAGCCATGTGTAGGCTTCTAAGCTGATGGCCTTCATTTCCTCCATGTCTGCAGCCCACACTTCTGGTGTTGTGCTCCTTGCACACTTCCATAACTGGTTCTTAAGTACATCTCCTTTGTGTGTTTGCTGAAAATTCTGCCATATATGCCTGACACAGTGTCTGTGCTCTGCATCAGGAAAGTGCTGCCTCACTCCCTTGATGAGCCCCTTTTGCTTGTCTGACATTATAGTCCATGGCTCTGTATTCAATATTCCCAAGTCACTCTTCAGATTTGACAAAAACCATTTCCAGGTGTCAGTGTTTTCTACCTCCACAACTGCAAATGCTAAAGGGTAAATGCAGTCATTGGGATCCATCCCAACAGCACACAGCAGAACACCTCCATACTTGGTCTTCAAATGGCATCCATCTAAACATATGACAGGCCTGCAGGTTTGCATGAAACCCCTTTTGCAGGCATCCAGAGAGAAATAACAACTTCCAAATATGCCATCATTGACACCTACATAGAAGGAGTTGCCTGGGTTTGATCTTCTGAATTCTTGTGCATAATCCCACATGCTGTTGTACTGCTCTAACTCATCTCCTTCAATGACTTTCTTCACTAGTCTCTTAGCCCTTCTCAGTTTGCTCCTTGTAGCTGTCATGTTCCAGTCCTTCTGAACCACCCTTGCAAAATTCTTCATGTTCATGTTTTCATCTGCTCTGAAAGAATCAACATATTTTTCTGCCATGAAGGGAGCAGTGAATGACTTGACACTCCATTTCTTTATGCAGGTATGCTTTGGGTTGTATTTCTTGATCATGAAGCATTTGGTTCTGCCATCAAATGATGCAAACAAAGACCAAGGGCACCCTTCTTCACAAATGGCTTGCAGTCTTTTCCTCTCATTTCTGGGGCACTTAGTGTCAACTCTTTCCTTACAGCTGTACCGTCTGATAGCTTTCCTCAGCAACTCAACACTTGCAAAGGTCTGACCAACTTGGAACTGTGGTCTAGACAGGTCTTCTTCTTTGAAACATTTGAAATTGAGCTTAACCTTATCTTCATCAGAAGAAGGCAAACACATGTCCACATCTTCAATAGGATCATCAGGTTCTTCTTGGACTGCTAAAGCTTTACCTTTATCACAATTAACATTTCTGTCAAACAGGTCATCATCATCTTGAAGATCAATATCTGAATCAACAAGTTGTGGATTGAAATCTTCATCTGAATCATGAATTACTGAATCACCAACTCCATCTACTACATCCATATTTAAAACCCTACAGGTTTTTCTTCTGCCCCTAAACTCAAACTGAAATGTATGCATATACTCTCCTGGTTGAGGTGGACCTGGTATGTAATCATCTTCTTTTGACTCTTCCTCACTTTCTGATAGTGCATCTTGTAACACCCCCAGAATCACACTACAGTGATCTTCCTCTAATAGTGGCCATGTCATCATGATCACCATGCCATCTGACACTTGTCCAAAAATCAAAGCCAAATTCAAATTCAATTTGCATGTCAAATATTTACTTTTTCTGTCATGCAATCAAAATAGTTCATCCTATGGCAAATAATCCCTAAATATTTGTCATGTTGAAACCAACATTTTTGGAATTCCTAATTTGCCCCTGGAAATTAACTCAGTGCTATTTCAGCCATTACAATGCCATTTCTTTTGGTGAAAAATTCATATGGATTCATCTGCTTCCCAAAATAATTGTGGCAGTGCCTAAAAATGCAAAGAAATTAATGGGCTAAGTTCCACATTTTTCTCAGCTCATTTGGTGGTCCCAAATATTCTTTTTCCCTCTCTGTTAATAAATAAAAAGAGAAAACTGGAAAAAGGGAAAGGGCAGAAGCTTACCAGGCCTTACCTGGCGCGGCCCAGCCGGCCCATCTTCTGTTTTCCCCTACCTGCTCCCGCGCTGCGTGTCGGCGCCGCCGTGGACAGGAGCTCGCCGCGCCGCCCACAGCTCGCCACCGCGACGGGGCAGGTGGGCTGGGGATAAGGGCGCCCCCAGCCATTCCCCCTGGTCGCCCACGCCACTCCTCCTTCCCTCTCCTCGCCTCGCTCGCCTCTCCTCTTCCTCAACCGAGCGCTGCAGCCGCCGCCGTCCAGCACCACCGCGACGACCGTGCCTCTCCCGCTGCCTCGCCGTGTCTGCCACGTTTGCCGTCCTCGACTACGTCATCTCCACCTCGCCATTTGAGCCCGGGTGCCCTACCTCATCGGGATCGAGTCGCCCTCTTCGTCTCGGACTCCGGCGATCTCCGGTGACTTCGGCCTCTCTCTGCGCTCCTAAGCCGCCAACGGCCTTTCGTGTGCCGCACGGTGAGCCACCACGTCGATCTCCTCCTCTCTCTCGTGCGCTAGCTCGCACCACCGTCGTTCCCGCCTACACCCGAGCTCGGCGGCGCCATTTCCGGCGAGCTGCTCAAAGCAAAGCCGCCCGAGCTATTCAGCGGTGTCGGGCGTGTTCCGGGTGCTCAGTTGAGCTCGCCGGTGAGCTCCGCGAGCTCGTTAGTGCCCCGTAGCCGCGTGCCCGATGTCCGCCCGAAAGTCACCGCCGCCGCCGCGATCGACGCCCAGCTCCACTCCGGCCACCCCCGCACCTGAGACTGCCCTAGATCGATGCGGGATGAACTGCTCATTCGAACGCGACCGAAAACGCGCGAAACGGCGACCCGTAGCGAAATCCCGATCGACTCCGGCGAAGAACCGCCGTGTTCGAGCTCGCCGGAGCTCTCTCCGGCGCCGGCGTCCGACGTCGCAAGGCGTGGGGCCCGCCCAGGGTCGCTGACAGTGGGCCCCGTGGTCGCGGTTGACCAGCTGACCGCGGTCAACCCCGCTGGCGTGGCATCTACTGCCACTGACATGTGGGCCCGCGTGGCTAATTACTGTTAGTGGTTAATTTAGTTAAACTATTAGATTAGTTACTGCCACTGACCAGTGGGCCCATGCGGTTAATTAGTTAATTAGGTTTTAAAAATAATTCTAATAATTAAAGAGACACTGACATGTGGGGTCCACTCCATAATTAACTCGGTTTAATTTTAATTAACCTCTAATCAGCCCTGAGTCACTGACCAGTGGGACCCACTGGTCAGGTTTGACTCTGGTCAGCTCAGTTGACCCATTGACGTCAGCAGCTACTATTCTGGATAATACGATTTATTTAATTAAAATAATTCTAGAATTTCAGAAAACTGTTTAAATCTTTGAAAATTCATAGAAATTAAACCGTAGCTCGGATCGAAAAACTTTCTACATGAAAGTTGATCAGAAAAATGAGACGAATCCGAATATGTGGTCAAAATGCTTGACCATCACTCCTAACTATCTGAACATGGAACCTTCCCCTCCGGTTCAGTATTCCGAAATCAGCCTAAACGCCCAGATATTTTCCCGCTTCGTCTGCGACATGTAGCAATGCATTAGGGCACTACCGGCACTGCATTTTGCCATGCCTTGCATAGTGTTGCATTTGATTTGCTTTTATTTATTGTTTCTTCCCCCTCTTCTTTCCGATAGCCTCCGAGACCGACGCAGCTTCGGAGACCGACTACATCCCCGACGACCCTTCCTTTGCCACAGAGCAACCAGGCAAGCAAACCCCCTTGAGCATGCCTATATCACCTATTCTTTTCCCCCTCCCGCTTGCATTAGAATTTGCTACTGCTCTGTTTTATCCTAATCTGTTGCATAGCCAGTTTTTGTAACTGTTATTGATACCTGCCTGCTTTCCGAACTGCTTAGTATAGGTTGGTTGGTAATCCATCTGTGTCCCCCTTCCTTGTCCTAGTTGCCCCGCTTAGTTACCTGTGCCCCCGGTCGACGTGATCGATGGGCTGAGACCAGCACATCACCACACACCCCCTAAGTTGCTCGACTCTGCAGAGCTGACACCGAGTGCCGAGGGTGATACCTCTTATCTCACTCCCGATGTTGCCTCTGTAGTATAGCTAGTCGGTCGTGGGTTAACGAGGGTGATTCCTCTTTCACCACCTCCGACGTAGTTTCTGTCGTGCAACCCCGCAAGTGTGAATACCATCGAGGGTGATTCCTCCGGGTTCACCTTGACAGTAGCATCGAGTGGGAATCCATCGAGGGTGATTCCTCGGATTACCCTCTTGATGTTACGGACACATGGTTACATTTAACTGTTGCCCCCTGTACTGTTATTGCGGGACTGAAGGGACAGGCGGTACCACCCCGGTAGAGGTGGACCTGAGTTCCCGACAGTCTCCTGGGAAGTCGGGTTGACCTGGAGGGTACCCGCGAGATAATTACGAGGCGCGGCCGGGAAGGTAGAGACCGCCCTAGAGAGGGATGCGCCTGGCCCTTGTTGCACTTCCTCGAGACGGGACGACAGGAGTACTGATCGTCACCGCGAGCTCCTAATAATGCACTAACGGATTTGGGTATTGATCTGAGTTGGCCACTGGCCTATACGCACTACCACCATGTGGGATAATGGTATATGGGACCCTCTGCGCCGTATGTATCAGCCGAAAGCTTTGTCAGACGTCCAGTTCAGCATTGTGGCACGGTCGGATCGTGCCGTTGGCACTGGTATTCACCCTGCTCACAACGACCGGGAGTGCAAAGGGCGATGGACCCAAGACCCCTGAGCATTTAGGATGTAGACCGGCGGGGACCTCTCTGTTGAGCTCTAGGTAGGGCTGCGGTGTGTCGATCAGCCGAGGCCGGGCATGACCCAGGAAAATGTGTCCGGCCAGAGTTAATCGAGCGTGTTGGGTAACAGTAGTGCACCCCTGCAGGGAAGATTATCTATTCGAATAGCCGTGTCCACGGTAACATGACGCTCAGTGTTGTATCCCGATCTACTACTACTTGAACTGGATATTTTTAATTAATTGGAAGCTCCGGGATCGCTTTCTCGCAGGGAGTCGAGGAAGGATCCCTAGGCTTTGCGACAACATGCTTGCTACTTTAATTATGTTACTAATCTACACTCTTCTTATGCTGCAAGACCGCTGAAGATGCTAGTCTTCGATAGGCTAGGTTCTCCCTCTATTCTGGCTTTCTGCAGTCAAGTCCACATATACAGCCTTCCTTGAAACTGTTGCATATCTAGATTAGATCTGATGTAAGTCTTGCGAGTACTTTGGATGAGTACTCACGGTTGCTTTGCTTCCCCTTTTCCCCCATGCCCGATTGATGAGACCAGATGACGGAGCCCCGGAGCCAGCTGCTACCACCGACGACTACTTCTATCCCTCTGGAGGAGCCTACTACTACGTGGAGACCGCCGACGACCAGGAGTAGTTAGGAGGCTCCCAGGCAGGAGGCCTGCGCCTTTTCGATCTGTGTTTTTGTTTTGCCCCGCCTTCTAGGCCTATCTGTTTTACTTTTATATCTGTACTCAGATATCTAATGCTTTCGCTGATGCTTGTATGACATCGAGCTTATGTATTCGAGCCCTCGAGGCCCCTGGCTTGTAATATAAAGCTTGAGTTATTTTATTTTGTGTTTAGAGTTGTGTTGTGGTATCTTCAAGTGAGTCCCTAGGCTTGATCGTGTGCACTTGCGTGTATGAATAGTACACGATTAAGTCGGGGGCGTCACACATCTTCAACTTGACCTTGCTCTGCCTCATGCTCTTGATCTTGCTCAGCCTGCTCCTGTAACACTTGAACTTGCTCAGCATGCTCCTCTTGCAGTTGATGTGCCTGCTCCTCTTGCAGTTGCTCCTTTTTAGGCCTAATGCCACTGAATTTGGCCAATGGAGGATCCTCATCATCAGAATGAACTGGAACTGGAGAAATATATGATCTCATGCTATCATCATGATCAAGAAATATCTGATGGAAATGGTTCCCATTCAGAACACAATCCTTCATGTTCTCTGTCATTGT
This sequence comes from Elymus sibiricus, assembly GCA_039707655.1. Lineage (NCBI taxonomy): Eukaryota > Viridiplantae > Streptophyta > Magnoliopsida > Poales > Poaceae > Elymus > Elymus sibiricus. The sequence continues at coordinate 124,333,117 of CM077670.1, forward strand.
GTTGTCCCCTATTTTAATCTCTCTTAAACCATTCTTGTACACTGTCAATCCAGGTACACACCAGTAAGCCCTGATCCTGCCCTCAAACTCATAGCCAATTTCCTCAACTAGACTGGCAACAACACTAGGTGTCCAGTTATCTATGTCACAGTAGTCATACCAAATGGAGTGCCCCTTGTGGTAATCCCTATGCTTGCCTGCACAAAGGAAATAGCCACCATGTATGACCTCAACAGAGAAGTGGTTTCTTAGGGGTCCTGCAAAACAATGCAAAGTGACAAAATGTTCAGACAAAAATGTTCAGACAGTAATAACAGACAGAGACAGTACTAAATTCAGCCATTTCTGATAATTTAAGACATGAACACACTGCATCAAACCAAGCATGGTATTTGAGAGCATCTGAGTAAGGAAATAGACACAATGTAACTGCACCAAACCAAGGAAAGTGGCAATGTTCAGACAGGTTCAGAGACATATTCTTCAGACAGGTTCAGACATTGCAAAATTCAGACTTTTTCAGAACAAAAGCATGGATTCATGGCCTCCACTGAACAAATTTATGAACTTTCACGTCCAAAAGCATGTTCTTTTGGGGGATCTGACAAGCAAAAGGTCGTCTCATGAACAAAACAACATATGATCGACGCATGTACCCTATTAAAGCTAACATTTTGGGCCAATTTAACAAGGCATGGCCTTTCCCTAACAAATCCAGCACAACATCACACCCTAATTTGCTCTGTAAAACGCTAGTTCAACTACGAACACACCATCCAAAGCCCCAATCGAACCCTAATTTTGCTCTGCGACTGACTTCACCATCCACGGCTAAAACCCTACACGCACAACCCATCCGTGACAAAGGGAGGGGAAAGAGCACTAAACCCTAAACCTTATGCGCAATTCAATCGAACGCCCACTCTTTCACGGAGCTAAAATGAATAGATCGGCCAGAGAAGGTGCGGACGATGGCGACGTACCGTACAGAGGCGGCGAGGCATGGTCCTCACGCCGGGAGGGAGCGAGAGGGACGTCGCGCAAGCCACTCCCAAACGGCGCGGACGGCGGCGGCTCGGCGTCCGACGACGAGCTCATGCCGGCCGGCGCCACACTCGCCCACGCCGGCGAGCTCGAGCTACCACCTCGGCAGCGACGACGAACAGGGAGAAGAGCAGGGGAGAGCGAGTGGGGACTGTGGAAGCGGCTCGGTCTGGTCCGACCAGGTGCGGGCGCGGTCCGACCAGGTGTGCTGCTGTTATATTACGCAAAAATTGCAAAAAAAACCCCGCTTTCCCCCGTATTGCTTCGTTCCGACCAGGTGGTGATGAGGTGGCAGTCAACGCCCGCGTGGACAAGCCAGTCAACTGCCAAATCAGCATGTACGTATAAGAAATCGTAGAATGGATCGTATGTGAACCCCTGAGACAAGTTTAGTGGTCGTATTTCAGGTATTTGTAACTACGGGGTTTTTTTTGGCCAACGCGACGAGTATAAGGACCTCCAGTGAATTTTTCTCAAATCTTAAATCTGTGGGTATCTTTTGCTGCTCACTTGAATTCTAATCCGTCACATTTCACTTTCTTCATTTATTCCTTAAGCCGTTCTTATGTTTTTTAAGGCTACCGAGGTTGCCTATTTTCAGGTTATTGTAAAAATTATATTATTCTGCTGGGTAAATCAGATAATTGTTATGTTATCTAAGGATGTCCTATCGCATTTCCCTTCTTATGTTTCATAATGAAGCAATGGTGCTAAGTTGAAGGGATTGTGGTCCTTATTCCACTAGCATTGGTGCTAAGTTAAATGGAAAAGAATATCTGGGGTGTCTATTTGCAGTTGGAGGGAAGTTGTATCTGTTTCAAATTCATAACGAAGCTAAATATACAAGATCAATTAACCAGAAGCAACACACACATTTGTCTGCAACCAGAAACAGCCTTAACTACTCGAAAGTTAATTTGATTCCAGGCCATGGCATACGAAACAAAGTTCAGTATGTCTCAGCGGCAACCCTAAGAACATCAATATCCTAATGCTACACTAACAACACAACGGCAAGAATACCACGAGAACAAATTAAGTACCCCTACCTGGGACACCATGAAAATGAAGTGATGTTTCTCTTCTAGTCCCTCCGTCCGGAATTATTTGACACTCAAACGGATGTATCTAAGTAATTAATTATTGCTAGTTTATCTGTAATGTATAGGCACGAGTAACCAGAGCCGCAAAGCTCAATTATCTAACACTGACAAATAATTGAGCAACCGTAAAAAAAAAACGCACACCACAGCATCTGCAGGTCAGCACTCAGCAGTGAAGCAAATGTGTCCACAGTCTGCTCTTCTCCGAGCAGGACCTTGCCAACACTTCCTTCAGGCTTCCCACCGACTGCAACCTCTCTTCCACCTTCCCTTTCACCACCGCATCTTGCTACATGCAGCAAAAACATATCACACCACTAGTTAGTATTTCTTCTTCAGCTGAACGCCACACTTAAACAATATATGCATCACAATTCAACTCGGGTTTGTGAAAGAAGAGGTTGCCTTTGATATCCACAGAATGTAGAGCGCTGCAAGCTCCGCCTGGACGCGTGTTTCACCAAACTCATCGCCAGGAGCACCCAGGCAGTCTGACAGGAGGTGTATCTCTTGGGATAGGAAAAGGTCTGCCAGGGACTTGTTTGACGGGCTGGTTTCCTCACAGCTGAGCAAGTGTTGTACCCACCACTGGGAGAGGAACCGACGATGGTTCCACAATGACTGCATCAATAGTTCAATACAAATAATTTTCACAAATCAGTCACACCCCTGGCAATAATAACATCTTTGATTCACCACATGTACAAACCTCTCTCCCTTGGTACCGTCTGATGAGCGTCTCGTTCCACCTCAGTTCCTCCTGTTCGGTCATATACAATCAAGTCTCTAGCAGCATGGCCTAGGCAAACCAATGTTCTAACATAAAAATGAAATGCACATGGGCTTGTTTTCGCCTTCCTAACAGGTGTCTATATAACTAAATGCACACAACAATGAACACTGGCGGAGGACCCCAGTGGGCAAGGTGTGGCAGCCGCCACACCTTGATCCCGAGCAAAAAAAAATTATACTTATGTATACGCTTGATCGACGGCTGGCTAGAGCTGGAAAAAATCGCTGATAAAAGGAGAAGGCCGTCGCTGCTTTATATGGGCCACGCAGCCACATATAATTGGGCCTAACCTAATAATTGGGCCTAACCTAAGCGACAAAGCGAGCGACTTCACGGCCGGCAAGACACGAACGAATCGAGCCAGGCAGCCAGCGCCCCAGTCCAGTGCACGCAGGCAGCCAGCCGCCAAGAACCCTAGCTAGAGCAGCGGCGGCGGCGGCCAGGACCAGGCGGAGACGCGGAGTGGTGGCCGGCAGGACGGCATCACGGCGGTGAACAGCGGAGCCGCGGAGGGCGGCTGTGGATGTCGAGCAAGCGACAGGGGCGGATGGGCGCAGCCTCGTGTGGCTGCGGCCTAGCGGACGGCGGCACGGCGCGGCGGTCGCCAGCTCCGCGTCCTTCACGACCGGCAAGGCAAGAAACTCTCTCGTGTTTGTTCTTCTCTTCTTCTGTTGTTATCTTGAGAACAAGAATGCTGCTGGTCATTGCTTGTTTGTTACTCACGATCGATGTTTCATTATTTCTTATTGTTTTTGATACAGAAAAAATCGTCAGAAGGTGGAAAGCAGGGTGGTTCTCTTCATAAAAAGCTCAAAAAAGGATAAGCTTGTAGCCTAGCGTCTCTTAATAAAGTGCAAGCCAGTAGAAGATGGAGAGGAAGGGGAAGGGCTAGCAAAGGGGAGAGGTATATGCAATGTAGTGATTTTAGTGACAATTTAATGTTGTGAATTGCAAATTTGACAAGATATTTTTGAAGTACTTGGTAGTGGCAGTGGCTCTAATCCAAGTACCCCATCAAGATCAAGTGAATTCCGCGGAAGAAGAGAATGCAAATTTTATGCTAGCCGAACAAGTGGAAGAACAGATTGCAGATTCAGTTGAAGCTATAGTGGAAGAGAATATTGAGGTTCTAGGAGCTGAAGGTATAACTGCTTTTAGTCTAGATTACATAAATGGTGATCCAGGACTTCGCATTCCAATTGATAGATTTGTCCCGAACATTAGAGATGATGTTAGATTTGCTTTTGCATCAAAAACAAATTTTATGCTTAAGAGTTCGCCACACCTTAATTTTTTTTCGTCCTCCGCCTCTGACAATGAAAGTGCTTAGCATTTGATAAAATTCACCATACCTTCCACATTAGATAAGCTTCTGACTGGCAAATAAGGGGATCTTCTCCGTTCGCTGCACCATCTAGTAATGCAAGCAGCAGGGACTACAAAAAAGAAATAATACGGCATGTTTGCATTAATCCACACTGAATATGCATATGTTGTCCTAAAGAATAGTTAGAAAACAGGGTATGAGTGCCAATACAGAATATTGGAATGTGAGAACAAATCCAAATCCTAAAATAATGCACATTTTATAGCATGGTGTCATTGAAAAGCTTTGCAGAGTGCGGTCGATATGACATAACATTTTGTAACATTGAGTAAGAATAGTTAGAAAACAGGGTATGAGTGCCAATACAGAATACTGGAATGTGAGAACAAATCCAAATCCTAAAATAATGCACATTTTGTAGCATGGTGTCATTGAAAAGCTTTGCAGAGTGATGGACAAACAAGCGGTTGATATGACATAACATTGAGTAAGATATAAATTAGCTTTGAAATAGTAATACCAACAGTGCAAGCTACAGAAATAAGGTAGGGCCTAACCCTGCGGTAGTGAAAGCAGCAGCTGTCAGCAACATGCAACTCAGTCCATTTTTTTGACTTGTTCAACTCATCTAGCACCTTCAAGAAACAAAAATTAGATGCTCTGATAATGGGAGCAGAAAGTCTTGCAACTGTCAAGGCCAAGAACCCAAAGATTAAAGCTATGCTAGTGTTCAGGAGCCGCATACAAGATTAAGAATGCGGGACAATGAAAGTTAATCAGTTATAATCTCACCTGTTTTGTTTTCATGTAATGAATAAGCCAGCATCGATGCCTCCCTGCGCGGTAGTTCATCTTTGATTTCTGCATATGGAATGAAGTAAAAACAATCATGTTATTGCACACTATTTACCGCTAATCGTGTGTATGTGATTTTAGCAACCAGCTACAAATGAAATGTCGTTAGTTGAGAAGAGTGGATGTCAAAATTCTAAATGAGCTAACACCTCTGCTATGTCTTTTACTAGTAGAGATTCATTGTCTATAAGCTCAGACATATCCTGAAGGTGTTGTGCAAGTTTTTTGATCACCCATCTCCTGTAGTAGACAAGTAGTAGTTTTATAAGGTGTATATTATACTAGTATAAACATGGGAAATCAACATGGATTTCCAGCAGCAGAAAGATGGGTTGAATTTAATTCCTTTAAAGGCAAAGGGCAAGTCTAGGTATGTGTACCTGTGGCTCCAGGTGCTCTCATTCTTTGGCGAGTAGGAGAGGATCAAGGCACACAATTGCAGCTCATCCTTGAGGTGTGAGAGATTAAAATTGGTGGACAGCACCATCTTCCTGCACGAGAGTATAACTGTTACAGATAAGGCGCGTGTGAAAATAGCCGGCGTTATATAGAGACTGCTATTAGAATTACCTGGAGTTCCATGCGGTGAGCAAGTCAGGGCAGAGTATGAGCAGCGCCTTGCTATGCGTCATGATCAAGGCAGCAGCGAATGCAGATGGTGATGACGAGGGATTGAGTGTCGCGTTGGAGTGTGCACAGCGAGCAGTGCGGTAGAGGTCGGGTAGGATGTCGGAGGAGATGGCGAGCTTGTGGTCTGCGCACCAGAAGTATTGGGATGTGGATTTGTTGGTGCTGTCTACGAGTAGTGAGTGGAACTGCGTGGGATGCAGGAACCCGACCTCGTCTCTGCGACGCCATGAATTGGAAATTCGGGAATGCGGTCGAGGGGAAAAATTCAGAAAGAAAAAAAAAAGGATTTGATCCTTACATGAGGGGGTCGTCATGGAGGATTCGCTCAAAGTCGCGGAGGAGATCCCCTTCCGCTTGCGCTGCTTCTGCTGCTTCTTCCGGTTCCATTCGCGGTCTCTCTTGGTCTTGTTGTTTTCTGCTCTCCTCAAACCAATCTCCTCTCCAGTGGTGGATCTAGGACTATGAAACAGGGTGGTCCACCCTAGTTTAATTTTTTACAACAAACATGACATGCCAATGTACTAATTAATTTACCAATAGCACTTAATTCTCAAATATGATCTTAAAATTCTCAAATAAGTCTTAATTTTGCATGAAAGAAGCCTTGAGAAGTTCAAAGAAGACTATGTGCATGTGTTCATTCTTCCACATTTGATACATATATGTTATCCTGTGATCCTGGTTGACATTCTGTTCTTCAATATGACAATGACATTTATTGATTCAAAAAATGAGAACAATGTGTCAACTGTTTGGCCCAAACTGAAACAATTCAGTAGTAAGTAGTAACATTCCTGGAAATCACAGTTCAAGATGCCACATGGATTCAAAAAATGGACCCAAACTGAAACAATTCAGTAGTAAGTAGTTAAATTCCTGGAAATCACAGCTCAAGATGCCACATGGATTCAAAAATTGGACCCAAACTGAAACAATTCGGTGGTAAGTAGTAACATTCATGGACAGTATTCAGTTGTAATACATTACAATTTACAAAGGAGCACAGCAAGCCTAAATTCGTAATGAGCAGTACTGGCAGGTGGCAGCACGACGAGCAATAAGTAATGAGTAAACAAAAAATTGGGAAGGGGAAAATATCTCATCTAACGTACCTTAAATCGTGCTGGGCGGCTGGCTGGTGGCTGCTGGCCTGCTGCAGCTGAACAACGCCGGCTGCCGGGCGCTGACTGCCGAGTGCGGACTGGACGGCTGCGGGCTGTCGGCTGGGCGAGGTGGCGCCAGGCAGGGGCGGGGAGAGTCGCCGGCGAGGCACGGTAGCCAGGCGGCGAGATCGGCGGGAGCGCGCGGAGCAGTCGTGAGGGGAATCGGGGACGGGAGGCAGTGCGCAACGGCTGAAGTGGACTATTTTTGGGGTTTTTTTTTTTTTGAGTTGGTGTGTTGAGTCGACTGGAAAGATGCGGCTGGTGCTTGGACCTTGGTCGCGTGGCACCAACAACCAAGTCGGCCAGTCGGTCGCAAATTCCCAAATCCACAGGAGAGATAATCATCAAGCAGAGCAGCAGCAGCAGGTGGCCATGGCCGAGTCCCCCGAATTAGCTCGTGCTCGGGACGTCCTGAGCGTGAGCGCCGACGAGCACGCGCGGGTGGACGCGCTCTCCTCCGTCGCATCCGCATCCCTATCATCGGCGGCCACTACTCATCTGTCGCCGAGCTTCTTCGAGGGGTTCGCGCTGCGCGGGATCCGCGTCCTCCGCCTCCACCCGGGCTTCATCCACTGCTCCTACACCGTCCCCCCAAGCCTCACCGTACGTCACTCGCTTCCTTGATCGATTTCACCTGTGTTGATCCCAGCTGAGCTAAACACGCACGCAGGACGCCACCACCGGCTGCCTCGCCGCCGGTGCCGTCGTGGCCCTGGTCGACGAGATCGGCTCAGCCGCCTCCATCTCCGAAGGCCAAAACCTCAAGGTCTCCGTCGACATGTCCGTCGCCTTCCCCGATCTCTCCCAGGCCCGCCCGGGGGACCGGCTGAGCATAACGGCAAGGGCGCTCGGACACAAGGGCGCCTACTCCGGCACACACGTGCTCTTCACCAACGCTGGCACCGGCAACGTCGTCGCCGAGGGCAGGCACTCCCTCTTCGGCAACATGAAGAAGTCACCACCCAAGCCAGCAGCCACCACTCACAGGAGCAACTTGTGATGATGCCTCTGCCTGCTCCTACTCCGCTGGTCTGTTCTGTATTTTGATGAAGAGTACCTTGTCATCAGACATCAAGTATAAAGGAAATATGTTCTGAACGGGCGCCTACTCCTCTCTTATCAGTTCGGCTTGTATATGTAACCTTGATTCAGAGCAGTACGATGTACTATGATGTATTATGCAACTCAACTTTGGTAATCAGAGGTATCATTCTCCATGTCTACCACAGCTCCTGCCACCTCATTGGACACCATGCCAAACCGGCGGCGCTTCCTCGCTCTCCACCCTATTCGGAATTCTTCCCCAAAGCCTGTTGCTCTGGACTATAGCTCGATTGTTGATGGCGAGAGGTAGACGAAGACACAAGGATTTACGTTGGGTAAACGTTGCACCTTTTCCGGGCTGAGATTTCAGGGGGGTCGGGGCGAAACTAGAACTCGGAGCACGATTCATATATTAAATATAATTGGTCCTTGTCTAACATTTATTCGTTTACATCTTATAAGAAAGAAAGCTGCAATTGTTACTTTGTGTTGACATGATTCGAATGAAAGCTGCAATTCTATTCATATGATTTTGTTTTGAATTAGCTTTGATGTGCTACTCCTACGTATCATACTACAATTTTGAATTTGATCTATCATATTTTTACATGCATGCGCAAACAAATGAATTCAACAGATTGGACAATTGATGGCAATGCTGAAATTATACTTGATTAACTTGTAAGTAAAACATAAAAATGTAGAGCATATAACAATCATATAGTATATAATGTAATCGAACAACATCTCCAAATTATAGGGTAAGCACAGATTCCTAGTTTGTGAGAATATGAGATAAAATATATACTCATCATGAACCCTTGAGAGTACATGCGCATACTTACCGCCCCAAACTGATTAGAATCAGCACTCACTCCGCTCTCCTTCAGAAAGTGCCACCCGATCACGACCCTCTCGTTCTGGACTCAAACGAATTCAACGAAAACTAGAAAGGTGTGGTGAGGTACAGATCAGTATGATGAACTGGGATTACAAGATTAATTTCGGAATCAACAAACACAATGCGTAGACGTGGCTCAATTCGTTTACCTCGGGGAAATAGGGGGACGACGAAGCCGAGGAAACTCAGCGGCGCGGGAGGGGCAGCGGTGAGAACGGGGCTGACGAGTTGTGGCGGGAGATGGGAAAATGCTAGGGGGAGAAAGTCCGCGTTGAGATGCAGGGAAGGTGCCAGCAGGGACGGAAGCGGACGAACTAGAAATAGATGGAAAGGTGCCGCGTCGAACAAGATTGAGGATGCCCTCCGTGCCCGCATCCTGGCGAAGCGGCAAGCCCGAACGACGCATGCCCTCGCCGACTGCCCCCAAAGAGGAGGAGGAGGAGGACGGTGATGAATCGGACAATTCCGACATTGAGCAGATCCGACTCTCCATATTGCGTCTTCGACCGCTACTTCCGTGACGAAGATGACAAGGGCAAGGGCGGCCGTGGGTGAACTTCCTCCATAGCCATAATTCATAGCTAGTAGAACATGTTAATTTTTGATAGTCGGATGACATGTATGAACTCCCTTATGGTATGTGTGTGTTGATCTAGATGAATTACATATGTTATTTTAATGTTGCATGTGATTGTATGGATTTTAAGATTTACTAATCAGAAATATGGTTGTGAACACGGACATTTGAGGCTGTCCGCAGAGGCGTCCCGGACGTTTAAGGTTCCAGATTTGTGAACTGTGGTTATATAGATGCTCTAATGTGACGCAATATTACTAGCCTCGGAGTAATCGGTGTGGCACCAACAAGTCAGTCGTCCGGTCACAAATCAAATTTCCAGATCCACATACAAAAGGGATCGTCAGCAGAGTAGCCGGAGCAGCTGGGTATGGCTGACTCCCCAGGATTAGCTCGTGCTCGTGACGTACTGCGCGTGAGCGCCGACGACAGCGCGCGGGTGGACGCGCTCTCCTCCGCCGCATCCGCATACGTATCGGCGGCTTCTCCTCATCTGTCGCCGAGCTTCTTCGAAGGGTTCGCGCTGCGCAGGATCCGCGTCCTCTGCGTCCACCCGGGATTCATCCACTGCTCCTACCACGTTCCTCCAAGCCTCACCGTACGTCACTCGCTTTCTTGGTTCCTTCGTCCCCTTGATCCATGCCAGCTAAGCCAAATACATACGCAGGACTCCAGCACCGGCTGCCTCGCCGCCGGTGTTGTGGTGGCCCTGGTGGACGAGATCGGCTACGCCGCCGCCATTTCTGACGCCCAAAACTTCAAGGTCTCCGTCGACATGTCCGTCGCCTTCCCCGATCTCTCGCAGGCCCGCGCAGGGGACCAGCTAAGCATAACGGCCAGGGTGCTCGGGCACAAGGGCGCCTACTCCGGCACGCACGTGCTCCTCACCAACGCCAGCACCGGCAATGTCGTCGCCGAGGGCAGGCACTCCATCTTCGGCAACCTGAAGAAAGCACCACTCAAGCCAGCGGCCACTAGTACTATCAAGAGCAGCTTGTGATTCTGCCTCTGCCTCTGGCTACTCCTACTCCACTAATCTGTTATGCATGCATCTTCTTCTTGCTTAAATGGCCTCTCGTGTATCTTGTCAAGAATAAAATGAAAAGCACACTAAAAAGGAATAAAAGGATATGTCTTCTGAACGGGGAATATGAACTGCTCCAGTAATATGTTGTGTACTGAATCCATCCCAAACTCACTGTCTTGAGCTGCTTTTTCGTGCCGAAAATGTGACTAGCGTGCGCACCTACCATTGTCAGCCATTTGATCGGCAGACCAAGCAGATACCCAACCAGCTAAGCATCGCTTCACGTCCCCATCAATTAACCCCAAACAGGCTGGCCGAACACATCACGTCCCCATCGATTAACCCCAAACAGCCTGGCCTAACACATATAAATATCTATGCCAAATAAGTTACTCCCTCCGTGAGGAAATATAAGAGCGTTTGGATCACTACTTTAATGATCTAAACACTCTTATATTTCTTTACAGAGGGAGTACTAACTATAAGTTCTAGTGCTCACCAGTGTCTGATCTACCCAACAAGCATTTCAGTTGCGACATTCCAAGGAAGATGACGACAACACAGGACATCATCTACAATCAAAAGACGAAGCAAAGGCCGCTTATTGCAACAAAGATGAAGACAACACAGGACACCATCAACAATTAGAAGACCAAGCAAAGACATTGTTGCCTTCCTGGCTCATCATCACAGAAGATCTACTGCACTGCAACTAACGTTCAGCCATCCAACACAAATTTAACAACACTTTGAGATCTCCGAACTACCTCTGTTTAAGGTCCTGTCAAGACCGACAAAATTTATTATAGTTTCTCACAGTTGAGGTCTCAAATTTGTCCTTTGTACCTCAACTCCCAAGGGTTAACGTCTTATGTAGGAGAAAACAAATGCGCACATTGTTGTTGTATACCACCCTCTACAAAACCCATGTCATCTCATCATTAATTTGCAGGCTTTCTTACAAAGGCCTTCTGAACCTGCACAGGCACACAGAAAAAAGTTAGTGTAGTCGATTTAGCATGCTTACATAACATAGTCGCACTGTGATAGTTATAAATTCAGCTTACCTGCTCCAGTGTCAAGAACATAATCACATTCCATGATCCCAATCTAGCAAAGTTTGGAAGGAAGCCTTTGTAAAATGCCAGAGGTCCCTGCACACAAAAAATCCTATTAATCAGCAACCTGCTTGGACTTCGTTTGCATTCAACAGGCATACAAAACAGTTCCTAGGAGCCTAGAACATATCCAGAATACTCAGCTCACAGGCAAACGAGTATATTATTACCAAAACACAGCTCAAAGGATATCTAAGCAATCATGAAAGATTACTCAGTACAGAAGGAGAACACTATCGACATATTTTAAAATCGAGGTTAAGAGTTAATTGTTCGGAGTGAAAAATAATACGATTCCTACAATGAGCTGTCATGAACAGGAGTACATGATGGCACATAAACAACAGAGTCCACTTTTTGTTTGCCATCATATATCTATTATTCGCATGATCACTAGGAAATAAAGCGCTCCTAAACCACCATGAGAATGTTCAAATTTGAGAGCCACCAGAAGGCTGTCACTAGTTCATGATGACAACAATCAGGGCAGTTAATTCTAAGAGCGGCTGTATAAGTTGCCAATAAATTACTTACTGTCAACACATATTAATAAAATATGAAATGGGAAGACTTTTCTTCGCAAACATGGCCCAGTCCCAGATGCTAGATGTGTTTGAAAAACATGTTATAGACAAGTATCGCTCATCTAATGCTGACTGAAAAGTATAAGAAAGGCATGAACAGAGTAACAGAGTGGAGCATACATCATTCTTTAGGGTCTTCACAAAACAATCAATAGTGTTCTTGTAGGCAGAGTCACCCATCATTCTTGACTTAACCTGCAAGAAGGTGTGTATTGTTAGTAAAGAGAAACATCTATGGTCGCATATCTTTAAGGTAAGAACTCAACTGCTAATCAATCATAATACAGAAAGACTTCTTTGATAATGATCCAAAAATGGAAGATGCATTTATTTTCAAAGAACGACTAGCATCTGAGTTCCATAGGAAAATAGAACAGCTTCCGTGCAGGCAAATTAGCATATGGTGGTCATGGATGCGGCATTAAAAAAGGCATAAATCTGCAGAATGGCAGAAGTATAACTCACAGAGACTGAACTAAGAAAACAGCTTTGCTGAAAGACCATGAATACATCATGAAATAAAGGTCAGAACTGGCATATCTTAGTTTAAACTTGGAATAGTGTATGATGCTGTCAAAGATAACCATCGGTAATAGACAATAGTTACTACCTAGTGGATAAATACACCAAGAAAGCATTGCTCAGAATAATTAATTCGCAGTTGGTTGTATAGGGAATAATATTTTAGACAAGATCACTAGAGTAGGGACAATTGTCACTGAGCGAGGAGGACATCTCACCACATCGACCGGAGAACCAACACAAACAGCAAAGAAGCCAGCGCCCAAACCAGACAAGATATGAGTGACCACGTCATCTTTGAACCCAGGAAGTTTCAAAATGGACTGCATGATACACAATACAGTTGACGACAGCCAGAGAATAAGCAATCAAATAAAGGAAATAACGACAAGAATAAAGGAAATCACGACAAGAAGCAGACCTGCTTCACTTGATCATAACTGGCCAACTCAGCAGCGTTTATGATGGCGTTACGTGCAACATTCGGACCAATGCCAGTCCACAGAGCAGCAACCCCTTCCTAAAATGATGATACCGACATATTTGAAGCAAGCAATCCGGGAAATGTAACAATCCACAGTTAGCTTGCAAAACAAGAGCAGAAGCAACAGCTGACCTGCCTAACAATCTTGGCATAAGCATCCATTGCCCCAGTATAACGGCGCGGCACACCAGGTGCCAGCTTCCCCTCAGACTGAAGCCTGACTTTGACAAGGTCAGTGGGGTTGGCCACAGCGATTGCAAGGGCACCTGAAGCAAGTCAGACACACCATGTTATGTTGCTGCATATTTCATTTCACATGGAGGGGAAAATTGATTGAGAATCCAACGATGAGGGTACCAGTGGTGAAGCCAGCGGCTATCTTCTTGGACAAAGGTACATCCCCAATATGGTTCTCACCAACATAGAAGGATTTGACCTGAAGGTAGTCAGGCACAAGAATCCGGGTCAAGTTCATTGTTGCGTACCACTACAACTACTGACGCAATGCAATACCATACATATACATGGAGAATGGGGAAAGGGAGGGAAGGGAAACTTACGGGCTCATAGAGACCAATGCGGAGACCGCCGTAGATGCACTGGCGGTGGAGGCCAGGGACGATGCCCTTCCAGAGCGCAGCGGCGCCTTCCTCCTTGGCGATGGTGGCGGCGGTGCCGAGCAGGCCACGGTACTTGGGCCCAGCGAGATCCCCGGCGACGGCCTTCTTCTGCAGCTGCAGCCTGACCTTGGCCGTGTCGAGGGGGATCGTGGTGATCTGAGAGAGGGGAAGTCCATTCGATTAAACCAGGAGGCGAAAATCCATGAAGAAATAACAAGATTAGCGGCGTGATCCTGGACGGGGAGCGGCAAGGGTGCAGGGCGGCATTGGAAATCGGACGATCCAGCGAGAGAAAAAGACGAAGCGTAAAGCAGCGGGCGATCCCGTCCCCGCCGCCGTCGCAGGAACAGGACGCTGGTGAGTGGCGTTTGGTGGAGATCCGTGGGGCGTTGGAAGCAGGGGTTAGGTTAGGGTTTAGTACTACCTCGGCGAAGCAGGCGGCGATGGCGCTGGCGGTGAAGCGGCCGGCGAAGGAGATGTCGACCTTGGAGCCGTGGTCCGGCGCCATGGTTGGCTTGGCTGACGGGTGGATGCAACCGCCCAGCACCGGCACCACGGCGAGCAGGACGACGGCGTCCCCCCTTCTTCTGTCACAAGTGCTGTCACACACACACACACACACAGGAATGAAGGGGGGCGATAAAAAGAGGGAGTTGGCGCCGCGCCTCCAAGGGAAGGGAAAAAGCAAAAGAAGAGAAGAGCAGCTTTTGCCTGCCTTCGCTCTGCTGTTTGCCCTTCTTTTCTCTCTCTCTCTCTCTCTTTTTTATTTGAAATGAACCCTCTATTGTTTGTTTGGTTTCGATTCCGTTTTTCCTTCCTTTTTATTTACTAGCAAAAGAGCCCGTGCGTTGCAACGGGAGAGAAAACATAACACATGCTCTTAACCCAACAACCATCACTCAAGACCACAACAGATCCATCTCCTTTATTTTAGCGAGGCATCATATTTGTGTTGCCGCTTATCCTCCTTCTCACCCTCGCCGCCGGTACGAAAGAAAAACGGATCGTGCGCTATAAATTATAAGTTTGCTTTCAAAACAATATTTAAAAAATATTTAACAGGTAAAATTAACATCATATTTAGATTTCACACATTTTTCTAATCAAATTTCATATATAACATGTTAAAATCGGAGTTACGGTTTAAAAGATACGGATAATTTAGAAAATCATTTGTTTGACTTAAATATCTTTCAAAATAATATTTAAAAATACTTAACAGATAAAAATAATCTCATATTCATATTCTACATATTTTTCTAATCAAATTTCATATATAACATGTTCAAATCGGAGTTACGGTTTAAAAGATATGGATGATTTAGAAAAATATTTGTTTGACTTAAATATGATCCGCGGATGAATTACGTAAAAGATCAGGGGGGGTTTCGAAAAATGTAAAATAACGGTTCGGGTGTGACTTAAATCCGGACTGCGGGTTGATTTCAAGAAAACACATGGGCTTTTGTGTAAAATACGAAAAAACGATTCGTTTTTACTTAATACAGGACTGCGGGTTGAATTCTCTGAAATAGAGGGACTTTTCTGAAAAATGCCATGACGGACGACCAGAAACCCAATTTGCTTTATTATTAGGTAAAGATTTGTTTCTCGAATTTACCCTGTTACTCGATTGGGTTTGATTCGATTGTGATCTGATCTGATCTGGAAATGGAGATGATCGATAACTCAGATGCGCATCACCCCTACTAATCCATCCCACTAGACTACTTGTATTTCCTTCCTTCCTTGTACTAGTATCAATCCATTCATTCATCCATGTTTTCAGGACTTCCAAATGCTCACCATGTGAGGATGTGTACTCCAGTTTCTTCTCTGCACGTCTGCTCCTTGTGTTCCCCTAGTGTTTCGTTGCTGTACTCCTCTACTGGTTGCACTGGTTGATCCACCATTGCATAGGTTCCCTTCGAATATCACGATCCCCCTCGAAAGCAAATCGGGCCACAACCTGACGCAGAATTTGGAGGGGATGCCTGGAGGTTGGGACAACATCCGATTCCAACCCATTTGGTTATACTGATGTCAAAAAAATACATTTGGTTATACTTGGCAGAATAGAGGAGTTGAAAGCTCAGAGATATTTTCCTTTCATTTTCCTACCATATCTCTACACTCTCTATGTCTCCGCCTCCTCCACCCTTCTCCGACCGACATAGGCAACAAGAGAGACATTACCACAAAACAAGGTTTCTACCTAAGGGCATATCCAACGCTTGCCGTAAACCCACGTCCGCAATACAAACAAATTCGGACATAATTCATGCGAACACAACGAAATTCATGCAAATGGACATAAGTTTGATATAATTTACATTAACCGGATGATATTTCATCCTTCAGCTAAAACCTAAAAAAAGGTTTAACTACTTTATAGCGGACATGTCGGGACCCGGGGTCTAAGCATGTAATTCTAGCTATAGCGGATCGTATAGGAGCACGAGACTCATGTTGGAACAACAGTTGCCACCTTACTTGGGCTGGTCCGCACGAAAAATATTGTCTCGGGCCTATACGCGATCAGCTGCTAGCAATCACACAACAGAGATCCCGGATCAACACTTTTAGTCATATAACTCGGGCGGGCTTGATCGTACAGCAGTTGATGCAGTGCAACTGCAGTGCACGTGTCGCTCGAACACTGTGTTTCCGAGCCGAAGTGTCAGCACCTGGCGGGGTGTGATAAACTTCCTGGGCTCATAAAACACAACGAGACATTCCTCTGTAAGAAAGACCACCAACGGGTTAACAACTAGATGTCGAACCCCACACACGATGTGCACTATATAATCATACACGCATCATGCACACCATGTGTTGGAACAACAAGGTATCACAACGCAAACTCTACGACTCAAATCATATATATTCAAAGGCTCTAAAGAGCCAATCGTACCAGCTTAATACACACAGAGGTCACATGACCCAACATACAAAAAGCATCAACTGAAGCAAATTATATCTTAGTAAAGACAAGTTTAACAAATGGCTTAAGAAGCCTTGAACTAAATAGCCGACCCTCCAGAGGAACCAGACTACTGTTTGGGACTCTCAAGCTACTCGGTCAACATCGAACTCCATGTAGAAACCACTAGTGAGGTGGTTGTTAGGGCATATTTCTCCCTTAGTGGTTTTGGTGATTGATGACAACGCATTTTGCGGACTAACCGTGTGAATTGAGCATTTCAGATATTATCACATATGGCACAAGACAATTTATTTCCCCTCGGTGGCTAAGAGCAAAGACGGTTGTTTCCGACGTTTCTTTTTCGGTGGTTTTGAGTCGTAGGAAAACCGTACTATTAAGAGGGGTCCGCATTGGAAAGGTTAGGGTGGAATTAACACGTACACACACTCATATGCACCCACATACCGTTCCCGCAACTCTGGGGTTCCAACGGTTTTCTGCCTTAGATGTTTTTAAGCACATTAGCGGTAGTACCGCCCTGGGCAGCGGTAGTACCGCTTGAGCGGTACTACGGCAGTTCAGTGCCGCGGGCACTACCGCTTATGTTTGGGCTACTGTGGTCTATTTCGCCTCAGCGGTAGTAGGGCGGTAGTAGAGCGGTAGTTGTCGGTACTAAAACCGGCTGATCTCGAGCAGGGGGTCCCGAGATGTGGATCTTGGATCAATGGGTAACAGGAGACAAGGGAGACGATGCTTACCCAGGTTTGGGTCCTCTCGAAGAGGTAAAACCCTATGTCCTGCTTTGATTATATTACTGTGATGGAGCATCGAGTATAAGATGATCTACCTCGAGATCGTATGATTGTGTTCTAAACCTAAGGCTGAAGGGGAACGTTGCATGGAAAACAAAAAAATTTCTACGAAACACCCAAAGATCTATCTATGGAGATGCTAGCAACGAGAGGGGAGTGTGTCTACGTACCCTTGTAGACCGAAAGCGTTAACGATCTAGAGATCGTGGTTGACGTAGTTGTACTCGCGTCGTGATCCAATCCGATCCAAGCGTCGAACGTGCGGCACCTCCGAGATTAGCACACGTTCGACTCGGTGGCGTCGTCTCCTTCTTGATCCAGCAAGCTAGGGAGAGGAGGTAGATGAGATCTGATCCAACACGACGGCGTGGTGGTGGTGGCAGCAGCGGAACTGCAGCGGGGTTTCACCAAGCGTCTGCGCGAGGTGGAGTAACGGGAGGGGGAGGAGGCAAGGGTGGAAACGTGGCTGCCCCCTACACCTCCCCACCTTTATATAGGCGTGGAGGGGGCTGGTGGCTTGCCCTCCAAGCCCCTAGGGTCGTTGGGGAGAGGAAGGAAATCCCTCCTTTCCTTCCCCACCGATCGCTATCCCCCCTTTTTAGGAATCTTGATCTTATCCCTTTGGGATATGATCCTATTCCTTTTAGGGGAGGATCTTGGTGCACCTATACCAGGGGTGTGGGGCCCTTACCCACTACCCACGTCCATGTGGGTCCCCTCATGCAGGTGGGCCCCATTCCGGAACCTTCTAGAACCTTCCCGGTACAATACCGAAAAAACCCGAACATTTTTCGGAACCCTGAACATGACTTCCTGTATATAAATATTTACCTCTGGACCATTCCGGAGCTCCTCGTGATGTCCCGGATCCCATCCGGGACTCCGAACTACTTTCGAATTTCACCATATGAATATCTCAATACTTCCCTAGCGTTACCGAACGTTAAGTGTGCGACCCTACGGGTTCGGGAACATGCAGACATGACCGAGACACCTCTCCGGTCAATAACCAATGGCGGGACCTGAATGCCCATATTGATTCCTACATGTCCAACGAAGATCTTTATCGGTTGAACCACGATGTCGAGGATTCAGTTAATCATGTATACAATTCCCTTTGTCCGGCAATATGTTACTTGCCCGAGATTCGATCGTCGGTATCTTCATACCTAGTTCAATCTCGTTACCGGCAAGTCTCTTTACTCGTTCCATAATACAAGATCCCGTGACTCATTAGTCACATGAAGATTCTTGTGATGTTGTATTACCGAGAGGGCCCAGAGATATCTCTTCGTCACACGGAGCGACAAATCCCAGTCTCGATCCATGCAACTCAACAAACACCTTCGAAGATACCTATAGAGCAACTTTATGATCACCCAGTTATGAAGTGATGTTTGATAGCACACAAAGTATTCCTTTGGTATCCGGGAGTGGCATGATCTCATGGTCTAAGAAACAGATACTTGACATGAAGAAAGCTGTAGCAAATAAACTAAGTGATACGATCTGATGCTAAGCTTACGTTTGGGTCTGTCCATCACATCATTTTCCTAATGATGTGATCCCGTTATCAAATGACAACTCATGTCTATGGTTAGGAAACCTTAACCATCTTCGATCAATGAGCTAGTCTAGTAGAGGCTCACTAGGGACACGGTGTTGTTATGTATCCACACATTTATTTAAATTTCCGGTCAATACAATTCTAGCATGAATAATAAATATTTATCATGAACAAGGAAATATGATAATAACCATTTTATTATTGCCTCTAGGGCATATTTCCAACAGTCTCCCACTTGCACTAGAGTCAATAATCAAATTTACATCGTAATGTATCTAACACCCATAGAGTTCTGGTGTTGATCATGTTTTGCTCGTGGAAGAGGTTTAGTCAACGGGTCTGCCACATTCAGATCCATGTGTACTTTGCAAAGTTCTATGTCTCCATCCTTAATGTAATTACGAATGGAGTTGAAGCGGCGCTTGATGTGCTTGGTCTTCTTGTGAAACCTTGGCTCCTTGGCAATGGCAATGGCGCCAGTGTTGTCACAATAGAGAGTCATTGGATCCGATGCACTAGGTATCACTCCTAGATCGGATATGAACTCCTTCATCCAGACTCCTTCCTGCACTGCTTCTGAAACAGCTTGTCGGGGAAAACGACACCTATGGGACCGAAGGATCCCTTTACGGTTCGGCAAGGGAGAAAGGACAGCACAAAGAGCGGAACTAACGATCAACGCGAGGGGATTTACCCAGGTTCGGGCCGCTCGGAAGCGTAAAACCCTACTCCTGCTTGGTTGTATTACTGCGGATGTTCTTGGCCCAGTTCTGGGAGCTACAGTAGCAGCTACGCATATAGAATGGGTCGAGTCTGGATCGGGATCTGCCCCCCCCCTCTGTAGCTACGCCTTGGGCCTCCTTTTATATGTTCAAGGGGTCTCCAACAGTGGAGAAGTACAAGAGGTGTAAAGTATCTACAGTATCTCATGATTACCAGTATCCCATGATTACCAGTATCTCATGATTACTACTGACGCCTTAGGACAAGCGTCTTAGGACAAACGCCTTAGGACAAGACGTGTTCAATGCTCTGAACAGGTGTCCCTGCCTTTCTTGGGGATGTTAAAAGGACTCGTCCCATCAGCACCGCTTCACCCCTTCTGCGGCCAGCGCCGTGACACGCAACCAGGAGGACAAGCCCTAAACGACAGGCTGGTCGCTGCGCTGGAGCGGCGGCACTGTGCTGAAGCGGTGGGATCTTGCCGGGTGCTGATCTTGCCAGGGGCTGATCTTGCCGGGGGGGCTGATCTTGCCGGGGCTCGACGGGCCAGCCCGGCAAGATCTTGCCGGACGCCCAGCCTTCGGTCTTCTGATCTTCAGCTTAAACGCCTTCTTGATATCTTGCATCCGTCTCCAGCCGTCCTCCGGCAGGTCTTGCCGCAGGTATGGCTACAACTGTCCGTGCACAAGTACGGGGTATTAAAGGACCCGATCTTTAGTACACCGACAGGAGCCCCCGGGCCTAGGCCATACACGGGTGCGAGGCGTTGTTGGGATAGGCCCAGAACAGTGCACGGGCACGCGTGGCAGGAGTTGCTGTCATAATCTTCTCTTTTACTGCGCCCTCCCACGACGCGCGTTGAATGCGGAACGTGGGGGACGTGCGCGGAACGACCGCAGCCTCCGCTCCTTCCCCATAAAAAGGAATCCGCAGGGGCGCTGCTCATTTACCTCTCATCTTTTCCAATCTGGACGCTGCCATCATCCTCCTCCTCGAGCCTGAGACGCGCCTCCTCCATTCTTCCGCCACCCGCACGCCCTCGCCACCTTCGGATTCTGCTTCCACTGCCGCCATGCCGCCCAAAAATAGGCAAGGGCAAAACGGCGAAAGCCGCCGGCTCAACCGCAGGAGCAGATGAAGGGGATCTGGTGCGGATGCGGAGAGAGCGCGCCGTCTTCGACCCGACGCTTGACGGGCACACCTTGATTACTCAGTACAGGTGCGTATGGGGGAAGGAGACAAATGGCCATCCCAAAACTCGCGCGCTTTTGGCTTCCGCCGGGGGCGGCGCGGATAGATACCCTTTCTTCGCTGCTTATTTTTACTGCGGGCTCTGTCCTCCTTTCTCCGACTTCTTCGTCGACATCATGTACACGTACGGGTTCCGCCTTTTGGATTTCACGCCGAACGCCGTAACGTGCATGTCTGTCTTTGCGCATCTTTGCGAAAACTTTGCCGGAGTGGTCCCCAACACGGCCCTCTTCCGCCACTACTTCATCCCCCGCATCGAGGCAGGAGACGCCCTCTCTGGATCTATCACTTGGATTCCAAGGACATGGAACAAGGATATATACCTAGGGGGTCTCTACCGCAAGAAGTGGGATGAGTGGCGATCCGAGTGGTGTTGGATCCAGGAGAAAGACCCTCAGCCATTCTGCGTGCCCCGGCAGAAGAAGGTGGCCCGTGGTGAGAGTTGGAGCGACCTCGACCCTGAAGACAAGAAGCTCACAATTGCAATCACCGGGATCCACCGCCTGAAGGCTGTCGAGCTCACGATTGAAATGGTTGGCGCAGATTTCCTTCGCCGGCGCATCGCCCCTCTGCACAATAAGGGGAGGCCAGCCTGGGACTTCAAGAACGCAGCAGATATTATGAGGCTGCGCCCTGGCTTGAATCACAACTTCACGGTCTTGCAGCACATGTATCTCTGCCACAAGCTGTTCAGGCCTGACGGGAAGTTCATGTTGCCGCCTGGAGTCGTGCCTCTGTGCAACAACTCTGCCCTGAGCTCAATCATTGCTATGATGCCAGTGTGCAATGCCCACGGCCTTGATGGGACTTGGGTAGAGCCGCCTCCAGAGCAAGTGCAGGAGTTCTTCGACAACTTGTCGGAGAGGGCCATCCGGGAAGATCCCAAACTTATCCGTCCCACCACTGACGAAGAAATAGCTTACATCGCTAGCAGGGCGGAAGAGGCAAACCTTGCCGCGGAGGCCGGCGACTTTGGCTTCACGGGAGGAGACACCAGTGAAGAAGAGACGGTGCCAGAGGAGACCTCTTCTGAGGAAGAGGAAGTTGCCGGGGAGCAGAGCGGCATGGTTGCCGGGGGCTCTACCGTCGAGGGCGCAACCGAGGAGCAGCCGCACGAGGAGCCCCCAGCTCCAGGGAAGAAAAAGCGCGTTCTTCGGAAAGCCAGCTCTGACGCCCCGGCAAGTCAGCCTCCCTCAAGAGATGAGGTTCCCAGCAAGAAGGCGGCCGGCAAGGCTGCGCAGCGGCAAGAGGCCCAACAACCGCCCGTGCGACGTACGACACGCTCGACCGCGGCACAAACTGGTGCGGCGGGAGCGTCCCATATGACGGCACGAGCGGCTGGAGCAGCAGGGTTGCAACAACCTACTGCTTTCACTGCAGCCAAGCGCGCCAGGTCTCCTTCTCCACCTCCTCGCCCAGGTGCCGAAGCGGAAGTCGTCTTCGATCTCTCTGCCTTGGAATCCGAAGAAGAAGAGTAAGGGCCTTGCCGCACCTTATAATTCCTGTATTTCTGGCTTCACTTGACTAATTCACTTTGGCTTGTCTCCACAGAGATGCAGAAACCTTGGCGCAAAGGATGGCGAAGAGGGCGAAGACCTCAACGGGCAACGAACCGCCGGCAAGCACCTCAGGTGCGCCAGAAACGATCAACATCAGCCCGGAGTCGAGCCCACAACGCAGTCCTCAACACAGCCCCCGGCGCAGCCCCCGGCGTGAGTCCGTTATGCACTTTCCGCTGGCAAGTGCCGGGGTGCGTATCTTCACTGCTGACATCTCCGGGCGTGCAGGAGCGGAGCGGCAACAAGGAGTACCAATGGGAACCGTCCCTTACGTGCCGCCGCCATCGACTACACCGCCCAGAGATGAGCCTTCGGCAAGCGAGCCTTATCGCGATGAAGAAGAGCCGGCGAGCACTAGCTCCGGCAACCCTCCTCAGCAGCTCGACGCAGGTAAACCGCTCGCCTCAGAGTACTTGCTACTCCTGTTTTTCTCTTTTTTTTGTCTTCTTGAACTTCAATCTTGGTCTCATTTTGCTTCCCTTCCTGGGCTTCCAGATTTCCTCTTGGCGGAACCCATGGATGTCGAAACCGTCATCGAGGAGACCGCCAGGGACGCTGCCGCCGAGGCCGACAGGGTCACAGCGGACGAGGCCGCCAAGGCCGCACAGGAAGAGACCGCCAAGAAGTCTGCTGAGGGGACCGGCAAGGAGACCGACGACCGCACTGACGACATTCCTGCCACAGGAGCGCCTGGCGCTACACCGGTCGTGGAGCCCCCAGCTGCCGGTGAAGATCAACCGTCAACATCTGACGTGCCCCCGTCAAGCAGTTACCTCAAGGTCGGCAACAACCTGTTCGTCAGCATGCCAGGGATGGCAAGCACTGGGGCGCTGGTGGAAGGAGAAACTCTGGATGGAGACGTCATCGCCGAAGCCAGCAGCAGTGAACCCAAGGAAGAGCAGCTACTCCAAGCCGTGCACGACAACTATCAGAAGCTCCAGGCACTCTACCGCGCCCAGAAGGATAAGCTAGATTCCAGGGCAGCGGTTGTTGATGCAGCAGAGGCGGACTTCCAAAAGCGCGTCGAGGAGATGCAGGCTTGGTATGCTGAGGCCTTCCAAGAGCTGAAGACTGCTCGAGAACAGCTGAGCGAGAACTGGAACGACCTCCTCATGAAGCAATCTGATGTCGAGAAGGCACAGGAGGAGGCTGCACAGCAGGCCGCCGCAGCAGAAGCTCGCCTGACGGAGCGCCGCATCGGGCTCGATGCTCACGAAGAGGACCTTACTGCTCGCGAGGAGGCGCTTGCCGCCAAGCTCCGCAGCAAGGATGAGGAGATCGAGAAACTTGTCGCGCAGCGGACCCAGGAGCTAGAGCGGAAACACATGGAGATGCTCAGAGCTCTGACTGAAGATCACGCCGGCAAACTGAAGGAAGCCGTCGATGCTGCCGGAGCTGCAGAGGCCGCCAAGAGCTTGCTGGAGGGGAAGGTGAAGAAGCTAGAGGCTGATCTCGAGGATCACGGCAAGAAGGTCTCAACACTCGAAGCCGAAAGAGACAAAGCTCTTCACAGCTTGATGGAGGCCCAGGTTGCCGCATCCGAGAAGACTCAGCAGCTCACCTCCGCCAAGGAATCCATCATTGATCTGGAGCAGAAGCTGACCACGCTGAAGGAGACCCTTGAGACCGCCAGGGGTCGGGAGAAGACCTTGATCAAAGACCTCCACAATGAACAGGAGCTGCTCAAGAGTGCTGCTGCCTCACACAACGACTATGTGGCAGGCGTGCAGATCTGGACTGAGAAGCTCATCGACGTTGCAGAGAAGCTTGCCGCGCAACTGTCCATCATGGGTCTGCAAGGCTTCAGGTATTCTTCTGACGACAGGGTGTCCACAAGCGCCAGGCTGACCATGTTCTTTGACCGCATGCTCGAAGCCTTGGAGCAGCTTCACTCTGACCGAACATCCCAGCTGGCGAACGAATCCCGCAAGCACTGCCAGGCCGTCCTCCGCGAGGTGCTGGTCAAAGTTGTGCACAAGAACCCCGGCATCAACCTGTCCAACATCTTCAAGCGCTTGCCGAAAGATGTGGACGTCAAGGTACTTGAAGAGCTTGTCGCGCCCATCGTTGACAGGGTGAGCCAAGTCAAGAGGGTTGAAGGCGATCGCCGGGATTAGCCGTTTCTCTTTATCTTGTCGCCATCGCTCCATGCCAAAGACAATTTATCTTTAGTTAGAAACGCGGCAACTATCATGTAATATAACTTGCTGTCTCTGGATTAATGTATGCTATTCCCCTCGTTTGATTTCTTTCTGTATGGTGTATGCCCTATGCTTATGCTGGGAACTTGCCGGTGCGCACCCCCGCGAGCGCTGGGTTCGGGACTTCAGCAGCCTGCTGGAGGCGCAGCTACCGGCAAGAAACCTTGACGTTTTCAGTGCAGCCACCTAAACTGTTGAGCGGACTCGAAACAGAGTAAGGGCGCAACCGATCATGACAAGGTTCCATCGCGTGCAGGTTTTCCATACAAAAGTCAAAATCGTTCAAGGAGGATAGCCTTACAACAAAAATCTGTTTTAAAGGGTTTCTGCAACTTGGCTTTTCGTTGTTGTTCTTCTTCCGGCAAGATGTCAACCTTGAACGTCGCCTGTCGGTATCCATACCATCTTCCCCCCCCCGGCAAACTTGCATGCGAGGGTACCTTCTATCCTTTTGAGAAAAAGAAAGAAGAGAAAATATGGAACCTTGGCGGTTCATTAGCTCTTACCAGAAGCAAGCGCAATACAACATCTCAGATAAGCATGCATATAAAATGACATGAAATCGACAAGAATTGTAAAACACTTAGCTTAATTAAACTATGCACAGGGTCTTCGCCTGGCTTTGTACAAAGGATTACATGCTGCATCGGCAAGACTTGTACAAAAGGTGGTTGCCGGGAGCGTTTCTGCGGCAAGAACCAAAGGTTCTGCGCGAAACTGCTGCTAACCGGCAACCGCGCCTCACGGGTAGAACTTACGAAGATGTTTGATATTCCATGAGTTGCTCACTGGCACGCCATCTTCGGTCTCCAGGCGGACAGCGCCAGGCCTGGTGACTCGTACTACCCGATAAGGGCCTTCCCACTTCGGCGTCAACTTGTTGGAATTCTTGGCCGACTGAACGCGCCGAAGAACAAGGTCGCCTTCCTCAAGACTCCGGGCATGAACCTTGCGGCTATGATAGCGGCGCAAAGCTTGCTGGTAGCGTGCAGCACGCACAGCAGCCCGAAGACGATCTTCCTCAAGGAGCACAGCGTCATCTTGCCGCAGCTGCTCTTGCTCGAGCTCATCATAAGCGAGCACTCGAGGTGACCCGTATATGAGTTCCGTGGGGAGAACTGCTTCAGCCCCGTAGACCAGGGCGAAGGGAGTCTGGCCGGTAGCTCGATTTGGTGTCGTTCTGATTGACCAAAGAACCGCCGCAGCTCATCAATCCAGCGTCTTCCGCACTTGTGCAGCTTGTCGAAAGTTCTGGTCCTGAGACCGCGCAGCACTTCAGCATTTGCCCTCTCTGCTTGGCCGTTGCTTCTCGGGTGAGCAACGGAGGCAAAACAAATCTTGCCGCCAAGGTCTTGGACGTACTGCATGAAGGTGCGACTCGTGAACTGCGTACTGTTGTCGGTGATGATCCTGTTCGGCACACCAAACCGGCACACTATTCCCTTAAAGAACTTGACCGCTGACTGTGCTGTCACCTTTCTCACTGCTTCCACTTCCGGCCACTTCGTGAACTTGTCGATAGCAATGTTTAAGTACTCGAAGCCCCCGGCAGCGTGGGGGAAAGGACCCAGTATGTCGAGTCCCCAGACCGAGAAGGGCCAGGAAAGAGGGATTGTCTGAAGAGCTTGAGCTGGCTGATGAAGTTGCTTTGAATGGAACTGGCACGCTTCACACCTGGTTACTAGTGCAGTTGCATCCTAGAGAGCAGTGGGCCAGAAGAAACCTTGCCGGAATGCCTTGCCGACAAGAGCTCTCGAGCCTATGTGGGAGCCACATATGCCTCCATGAATCTCTGCCAACAGCTCTAGTCCATCCTCCCGAGGAATGCACTTCAATTTCACACCGTTGGGTCTCTTTCTGTACAGGACGTCGTCGACGAACTGGTACATACTAGACTGACGGGCTACTTTCTCCGCTTCTTCCTGTTCCTCAGGGAGTTCTCCTGTCTGAAGGAAATGAACTATGTGTTGTGCCCATGCCGGAGCCTGTGGCTCAACGACAAGGACTAAAGGCATCTCTTCGGCCGCGGGAGCGCTTGCTTCAGCGGCAAGAACCTGAGGTTCTGCGCAAAGCTGCTGCTCACCGGCAACCGGCATATCCTCAGCTGCGGGGGCGCGTACTTCTGGGGAAAGAACCTGAGGCTCTGCGCGAAGCCGCTGCTCACCGGCAACCGTGTCGTTCCCGGCAACTTCCTTGCCGGCGGCTTCTGGAAGCTCTGCCGGGAGGTACTTGCCGGTACTTAACTTCCTTCTCTTGTCCGGCCTCGTCGGTGGTGTTATGGATGGCTGAGTCAGGCGGAGCACAAAAGTTCCTGGTTCCACAGGTAACTTAAGGGCAGCACGCTTCGACAGGTCGTCAGCAATGCAGTTCTCTGCTCGAGGAACATGCTCTGTTTGCAAACCGTCAAAACGCTCCTCCAGCCTTCTCACTTCATCGACATAATCTTCCATCAATGGGCTCTGGTAATCCTTGTTGACTTGCCTGATGACAAGCTGGGAGTCACCTCTGACGATGAGCTTCTTGATCCCAAGGTCTGCCGCGATCCTGAGACCAGCAAGCAGCCCTTCATACTCTGCAGTGTTGTTCGTTGATCTCTCCCGGGGAAAGTGCATATGAATCACATACTTGAGGTGCTCTCCGGTGGGTGCGACAAGCAGCACGCCAGCACCGGCACCTTGCAGAGAAAAAGCCCCATCAAAGTACATAATCCATTCGCGATCTGTTTCCTTGCCGGGGACAACCGACTCTTGAACTTCTTCGTCTGGCGTTGGTGTCCATTCTGCAATGAACTCTGCCAAGGCTCTGCTCTGAATAGTTGAAGTGCTTTCAAACTTGAGGCCAAAGCATGACAGCTCCAACGCCCACTCCACAACCCTGCCGGTTGCTTCTGGATTCCGCAAGATCCGTTGCAGCGGAAAGCGAGTGACGACGGTAATCTCATGTGCTTAGAAGTAATGGCGCAGCTTCCTCGAGGCCATAAGGAGGCCGAAGAGCAGCTTTTGCACACCAGAATATCTTGACCTACCCCCCTGCAAAAGGGAGCTAACAAAATAGACTGGGCACTGCACCACCTTCTTCTTCTGCACTGCTTCACTTGGCTGCGCGGGCTCTGCCTTGTCGGCACCAGACTCTGCCGGGGATGGCCCTGGCTTGTCGTTTGACGGTCTTGCCGCTGCCGCTGCCTCTTCGTCTGCTTCTCTCTGCGCCACTAGCGCAGCACTAACCACTTGATTCGTTGCCGCTAGATACAGCAGCAACGGCTCTTGTGGCCTAGGTGCGACCAGTGTCGGCGGAGAGGAGAGGTACCTCTTCAAGTCCTGCAGCGCTGCCTCCGCTTCCGGAGTCCATTTCATTGGTCCTGCCTTCTTCAAGATTTTGAAAAAGGGCAGAGCGCGCTCAGCAGACTTGGAGATGAATCTGCTCAGAGCAGCCACGCAGCCGGCAAGGCGGCGCACATCTTTGACACGTCTTGGTGCTTCAATCTGCTCAATTGCCTTGATCTTGTCGGGATTGGCTTCAATTCCACGTTGAGACACAAAGAACCCGAGAAGCTTGCCGGATGGAACGCCAAACACGTACTTCTCGGGATTGAGCTTCAGATTGATCCTGCGCAGATTTGCAAACGTCTCTTCTAGATCTTGTATAAGAGTTGCCTTGTCCTTGGTCTTGACCACTATGTCATCCATATAGGCTTTCATATTTCTATGCAGCTGGGTCTCGAAACCAATCTGGACAGCTCTTGCGAAGGTCGAACCAACACTTTTCAACCCGAAAGGCATACGTATGAAGCAATACGTGCCACATGGGGTGATAAATGCGGTTTTCTCTTCGTCTTCTTTGGACATGAAAATCTGATGGTAGCCTGAATATGCGTCAAGGAATGACAGCAAATCGCAGCCAGCAGTGGAGTCCACAATCTGGTCGATGCGCGGCAAGGGAAAAGGATCTTTTGGACAGACTATATTGATATCAGTATAGTCGATACATAGCCTCCATTTTCCATTCGCCTTGTGCACTACAACTGGATTGGCCAACCATGTCGGATGGAGGACTCCTCTAACCAGACCTGCTGCTTCAAGCTTTCTGATTTCTTCGGCGATAAACTCTTGCCGCTCCAAGGCTTGCTTCCTGATCTTCTGCTTGACGGGCCGCGCATGAGGGCAGACAGCAAGGTGGTGCTCAATTACCTCCCTGGGAACACCGGGGATATCATATGGTTGCCATGCAAACACATCGATATTCGCCCGTAGGAAGGCAACGAGCGCACTTTCCTATTTGTCATCAAGGGTGAAACTTATGGTGAAAGTTCCTCCCATACCATCCTCCTTGGAGGGCACCTTCTTGGTCTCTGGTGGAGCAGCCTTGGATTTCTTGCTCTTGCCGGCAGAGCTCTCCGGCACGTCCTCAACGGGAGCGCAACACTCCGAGGAGGTGCGCTTGCCGAAGTGGGTTCTAGAGGTCTTGCCGGGCTTCTTCTTCTTCCCGGGAGCTTCAGCGACAGGAGCAGGTGCCTTGGTGGCAGATGCTGCAACTGCCTCCCGGTAGAGTTTGTCGGTGCAGATAAGCGCATCCTTCTTGTCAGAGTGGACGGTGAGGACGCTCATCGGCCCGGGCATCTTCAGCACGTTATAGGCGTAGTGCGATGCCACCATGAACTTGGCCAGCGCCGGGCGACCAAGAATCCCATTATAGGGTAATGTTATCTTGGTGACGTCGAAGACGATCTTCTTCGTCCTGAAGTTCAACTCGCTGCCAAACATCACTGGCAGGGTGATCTTGCCCTTCGGCTGGTTCCTTCCCGGATTGACCCCTTGGAATGAGCCTGTTTCCTCGAGATCTTCGTCAGGAATTTGCAATCTCTTGATCACATTGGGCGAGATCAGGTTTAGGCCGGCCCCACCGTCAACCAACATTTTTGTCACCTGGAGGTTGCGGATCGTTGGTGAAACCAACAACGGCAAGCACCCGACCGCAGTTGTGCGATCAGGGTGGTCCTCGGCGTCAAAAACGATAGGCGTGTGGGACCACCTCAGTGGCTTCCGGGCATCGAGCGAGGGCTCAGCTGCATTAATCTCACGCGCCCACTGCTTGAGCTGGCGGTGAGAGGAATGCAACGAGGCGCCTCCGTCAACGCACATGGCCTCTGTCGCCTTCTGGAACTCGTGTTCGCTGGACTCGTCGCCCTCTGCATCATCATCATCATCATCCTGCTTCTTGTCGCGGCCTCGGGCAGGCCGGTCCTTCTGTTGCTTGACCTTGCCGCGGCGACCTCCTCGACCGCGCTTCTTGCCGGACCCTCCAGCGCCATCCTGGGCCCTCTCCTTGTCTCGCCTTTCGTACTCGGCTCTCTGCTTCTCGACAAGCTCCTCAACTTGCCGGCAGTTTTGGAGATCGTGGCCCTTGGTGCGGTGGATCTTGCAATACTGCTTGGCGGAGCCTTCCGGCTTGTCGGCAGCCGCCAAGGCCTGACATGCGGCACACCCGGCAACAACCTCCTTGCCGGGGCCGTCAGTCTTGGCCTTCTTGGCGGTGCCGGGGTTGCCGGATCCCTCGACGGCAAGCACGGACTTGCCCTTGCGCTTCCTGGCCTTCCGTCGGCCCTTTCTTGCCGGGGCAGCAGCGTCTTCGCTTTCGGAGTCGACTCCTGCGCCAGCGTTCTCGCCGGGGAGTCTCCTTCCTTCTTCTGCCCGAGCACATTTGTCAGCCAGAGCGTAAAGCTCGGCGACATCCCTGACCTTGTTCATCGCAAGCTCTTCCCGCATCTTGCGGTTGCGCACATTCTGATGGAAGGCGCTGATGACAGCGGCAGGATGAGCGTCTGGAATGTTGTGCTAGATACGGCTGAACCTCTGGATGTACTTGCGCAAGGTTTCGCCATCCTTCTAGGGAATGATATGCAAGTCGCTTTCCTGGCCAGGAGCTTGGTGGCCGCCAGTAAAGGCGCCAACAAACTCATGACACAGATCTGCCCAGGAGGAAATGGAATTCTCCGGCAGATGCATCAACCATGACCTGACGTTGGGCTTCAGCACCAACGGGAAGTAGTTGGCGAGGATCTTGTCGTCTCGAGCCCCGACAGCCTGCACCGCAATGGTGTAGATGCTCAGGAACTCTGACGGGTGAGTTTTGCCGTCGTACTTCTCCGGCACCTCCGGCTTGAAAGAGCGGGAGTTGGGCCACTGGACTCGCCGCAGCTCACGAGTAAACGCTGGACAGCCCACCTCGTAAGGCAGGCTACCAGGATACCCTGGCGCAGGCTTGTCGATAGTGGGTCCCGCGCGCCTGTCGGACTGACGGCGCGCTTCCCGTCGCCGCTCGATGGTAGTTCGAGCGTCCTCCTTCTGCCGTTCCCGAAGAATCAGACGTTGATCGCGGCGAACCCGCGGATCGGATGACGCCGTGGAATCGTCATCACGGGCGTCGACCCGCCGAGTTAGCGACCGCTCTTGACGTGGTGGAGGGGAGCGTATCGTAGATGCACCGCCTCCGGTCTTCTCGCCATCGGCCCGCACCGGTCCAGTAGACTACCGCCGCGAAGGCTCTGCTTGCCGTGGCCTGTCGTTGTTGGCTAGACCGATGAGGCTCTGAATGGCAGCTCTCCACTCGTCTAGCTTCTCCGCAGCGGGAGGGAAGTCTAGGAGCAGCTGAGCTCGCGCCAACGCTTCTGCTGGTGTAGGTGGCGGCAAAAGATGCGAAGAACGTGAGGTGCTCAAACTCCTAACTGGGTTAGAAGGAGCACCGTCACGGTCCTGCAACCACGCGCGGCTCCCACCGGCGTGTTGACGTGGATCTTGGCCCCGCGCATCTTGAGAGTGATGCGCAGGGGTTTTCCCATGGGGATGCTTGGAACCACCGACGTCACGGTGCTGCACGTCACGCGCGTCTTGAGAAGGCCGTGGTGCATGCGCCGACGTGGGTGTCTTGGAAGGCGCCGTCCCGTCCTTGGAGATCGCTGCACCACCCGTAGGCAGCGCGGCCTTATCCTTGGACCTGGCGCTCGCCTGGCTTGGATCGCCAGAACGTCGCGGAGGCTCAAGACCTCCACCTCCTCCACCAGCGCCCGCGCCATCACCCGTCTGTGCAGGTACGGGGAGGCTGGATGCGGATGGATCAACCGCCATAGCGCCCTTCTTCTTGGGGGCCATGGCGATGAATATGATCAAGAACAGGCGCGCCGACCGCTAGATCGGGTTCGCGCAACCTTTTCTCCCCTACCTGGCACGCCAAAGATGTCGGGGAAAACGACACCTATGGGACCGAAGGATCCCTTTACGGTTCGGCAAGGGAGAAAGGACAGCACAAAGAGCGGAACTAACGATCAACGCGAGGGGATTTACCCAGGTTCGGGCCGCTCGGAAGCGTAAAACCCTACTCCTGCTTGGTTGTATTACTGCGGATGTTCTTGGCCCAGTTCTGGGAGCTACAGTAGCAGCTACGCATACAGAATGGGTCGAGTCTGGATCGGGATCTGGCCCCCCCTCTGTAGCTACGCCTTGGGCCTCCTTTTATATGTTCAAGGGGTCTCCAACAGTGGCGAAGTACAAGAGGTGTAAAGTATCTACAGTATCTCATGATTACCAGTATCCCATGATTACCAGTATCTCATGATTACCAGTATCTCATGATTACTACTGACGCCTTAGGACAAACGTCTTAGGACAAACGCCTTAGGACAAGACGCGTTCAATGCTCTGAACAGGTGTCCCTGCCTTTCTTGGGGATGGAAAAAGGACTCGTCCCATCAGCACCACTTCACCCCTTCTGCGGCCAGCGCCGTGACACGCAACCAGTAGGACAAGCCCTAAACGACAGGCTGGTCGCTGCGCTGGAGCGGCGGCACTGTGCTGAAGCGGTGGGATCTTGCCGGGTGCTGATC
The DNA here is from genome assembly GCA_039707655.1 of Elymus sibiricus. NCBI lineage: Eukaryota > Viridiplantae > Streptophyta > Magnoliopsida > Poales > Poaceae > Elymus > Elymus sibiricus. The sequence continues at coordinate 124,365,824 of CM077670.1, forward strand.
TTGCCGGGGGGGGGGGGCTGATCTTGCCGGGGCTCGACGGGCTCGATGATGACCCACAAGTATAGGGGATAAATCGTAGTCCTTCCGATAAGTAAGAGTGTCAAACCCAACGAGGAGTAGAAGGAAATGATAAGCGGTGGTTTTCAGCAAGGTGTTTTCTGCAAGCACTGAAAGTAGCGGTAACCGATAGTTTTGTAGCAATATAATCCGTAACAAGTAACAAGTAACAAGTGTAACAAAAGTGCAGCAAGGTGGCCCAATCCTTTTTATAGCAAAGGACAAGCCGGAACGGTTTCTTATATAAAGCAAAGCGTTCTCAAGGACACATGGGAATTCTCGTCTAGTCACTTTCATCATGTCTATTTGATTCGCGTTCGCTACTTTGATAATTTGATATGTGGGTGGACTGGTGCTAGGGTGTTGTTCTTACTTGAACAAGCATCCCTCTTATGATTACCCCCTCTCGCGAGCATCCGCAACTACGAAAGAAGAATTAAGATAAATCTAACCATAGCATGAAACATATGGATCCAAAACAGCCCCTTACGGAATAACACATAAACTAGGGTTTAAGCTTCTGTCACTCTAGCAACCCATCATCTACTTATTACTCCACAATGCCTTCCCTTAGACCCAAATATGGTGAAGTGTCATGTAGTCGACGTTCACACGACACCACTAAAGGAAGCAACAACATACATATCATCAAAATATCGAACGAATACCAGATTCACATGATTACTTATGACAAGACTTCTCCCATGTCCTCAAGAACAAAAGTAACTACTCACAAATCATATTAATGTTCAAGATCAGAGGGGTATTGAATATCATTAAGGATCTGAACATATAATCTTCCACCAAATAAACCAACAAGCATCAACTATAAGATGTAATCAACACTACTAGCAACCCACAGGTACCAATCTGAGGTTTTGAGACAAAGATTGAATACAAGAGATGAACTAGGGTTTGAGATGAGATGGTGCTGGTGAAGATGTTGATGAAGACTGGCCCTCCCACGATGAGAGGATCGTTGGTGATGCCAATGGCTTCGATTTCCCCCTCCCAAAGGGAAGTATCCCCGGCGGAATCGCTCCGCCGGAGGGCAAAAGTGCTCCTGCCCTAGTTCCGCCTCGACACGGCGGCGCTTCGTCCCGAAAGTCCTCCTAATTTTTTAGGGTAAATGGCTTCATATAGCAGAAGAAGGGGGCTAGAGGCCAGCTGTGGGCCCCACAAGGCATCTTGGCGCGCCCCAGGGGGGTCGTGCCCTGTTGCCTTGTGGGCAGCTGGTGGGTCCCCTCTGGTGGTTCTTCATTCCAATTTTTTTTATATATTCCATAAAAAATCTCCGTGAAGTTTCAGGTCAATTGTAGCTCTGTAGAATAGGTATCTCTACTGTGGCTATTTCAGGTTCAGAATTCCAGCTGCCGGTATTCTCCCTCTTCATATAAATCTTGCAAATTAACAGAGAAAAGGCATAAGAATTGCATCATAAAGTGAAATAATGACCAAATACATTATAAATAATAGTAGGAAATCATGATGCAAATTGGACGTATCAACTCCCCCAAGCTTAGACCTCGCTTGTCCTCAAGCGAAAGCCAAAATCGATAATCATGTCCACATGTTCAGAGAGAGAGGTGTCGATAAAACAAAATACGGAAAAGAGAGCATCATGATCAATTCTATAACAGCAACATATTATCATAATACTTCTCATGAACAAGTAATAATTCATTACAACATCGAAGTATAAAGCATAAACTTTCTTGATAACTAACAAACTATGTTCTTAGTCAATGAAACAATCACAATTCAACATATTTTTAGGAAGAGTCTATGTAAGAGCTTTTGTTCTAGCAAGTCCACATACTCAACTATCATTTAGTCTTCTATGATTGTTGACACTCACGGCATATTTATGGGGCGAAAGCTTCAATCATATATATAGGAAGATGGGGGTTTATAACTTTCACCTCCCAATAGATTTACCTCAAGAGTAATGTCAACAGTAATAACTCATGATCGCTTATATTCAACTGGATATGTATGCCTAGATCTTTCCCCAACACATGATGCTTGCGAAGAGAAAAATAAAAACGGAATAGAGAGAAACACTATTGACTGTTGCATAGAAGTAAATACGAAAAAGTAAAAGATAGGCCCTTCGCAGAGGGAAGTGATACGTCTTCAACGTATCTATAATTTATGAAGTATTCATGCCATGTTTATTATAGTTTTGTATGATTTTGGTGCACTTTTATATGGCTTTTATATGATTTTTATGGACTAACATATTGACCTAGTGCCCAGTGCCAGTTGCTGTTTTCTGCTTGTTTTTGGTTTTCCAGAAAATCCATATCAAATGAAGTCCAAATGCAGCGAAACTTTTTGACGATTTTTTCTGGAAGGAAACAGACCCGGGAAGCTTCGGGGGAGCAGCAGAGGACCCACAGGGGCCCCACAAGCCACCAGGGTGCGCCACCCCCCCAGGCGTGCCCTGGTGCCTTGTGGGCCCCCTGTGGCACCTCTTTGCGTGATTCCAACGCTGAAAAATTATATATATTCAGAAACCCCCGAAAGTTAACCTAGATGAGTTTTTACGCTGCCGCAAGCCTCTGTACCAAGGAGATCCCATCTGGAGCCCTTTTCCGGCACCCTGCCGGAGGGTGGAATCATCACCGGAGGCCATCTTCATCATCCCGGCGGTCTCCATGACGAGGAGGGAGTAGTTCACCCTCGAGGCTAGGGGTATGTACTAGTAGCTATGTGTTTGATCTTTCTCTCTCTCTCGTGTTCTTGATTTGGCACGATCTTGATGTATCGCGAGCTTTGTTAATATAGTTGGATCATATGGTGTTTCTTCCCTCTCTATCCTTGTTGTGATGAATCGAATCTTTTCCCTTTGAGGTTTCGTTATTGTCGGATTGAATATTTCAGATTTGAGAACACTTGATGTGTGTCTTGCATATGAATACCCGTGGTGACAATGGGGTATTATATTGATTCACTTGATATATGTTTTGGCACTCAACTCGCGGATTCCCGCGGTGACATTGGGGTAATCTATGCATAGGGGTTGATGCATGTTTTCATTATCTTTTCTCCGATAGAAACTTTGGGGTGCTCCTTGAAATTCTTTGTGTGGATTGAATATTATGATTATGAAGTTGTTTGATGCATATCGTATAATCAACTCACGGATACTTGTGGTGACATTGGAGTATTTAGGTGACATTAGAGTTGGTTGTGTGTATCATATGGTGTTATTTCAGTACGAACTCTAGGGCTGTTTGTGACACTTATAGGAATGGCTCAATAGATCGATCGAAAGGGATAACTTTGAGGTGGTTTCGTACCCTACAAACAATTTCTATCGCACGTTGAGGGATTGTTATATGATCCAATTATGTTAGCATTGTTGAGAGATTGCACTAGTGAAAGTATGAACCCTAGGCCTTGTCTTTAAGCATTGCAATACCGTTTGTGCTCACTTTTATCGTTTGCTACCTTGATGTTTTTATTTATTCAGACTATAAAAATATATTTCTACTATCCATACTACACTTGTATCACCATCTCTTCGCCGAACTAGTGCACCTATACAATTTGCCATTGTATTGGGTGTGTTGGGGACACAATAGATTTCTTGTATTTGGTTGCAGGGTTGTTTGAGAGATACCATCTTCATCCTATGCCTCCCACGGATTGATAAACCTTAGGTCATCCACTTGAGGGAAAATTGCTACTGTCCTACAAAACTCTACGCTTGGAGGCCCAACACGAGTCTACAAGAATAAGTTGTGTAGTAGACATCAAGCTCTTTTCTGGCGCCGTTGCCGGGGAAGTGAGTGCTTGAAGGTATATCTTTAGATCTTGCAATTGAATCTTTTAGTTTCTTGTTTTATCACTAGTTTGGTTTATAAAAGAAAACTACAAAAAATGGAATTGAGGTTGCCTCATATTATTCATCTTTATAATGTCTTTTTTGAAAATGATGGAGCGAAAAATTGTGCTCAATTGATAGAAGAAGAATTCAATAAAATGTTTGGCATAAAATCTTTGAATGATGAGCATGATTGCAATGTTGTTAGTATGAATTCTATGAATATCCAAAATATTAATGATGATTGCACTAGTCATGACAAAAATGTTTCTTATAAGCATGTCAATTTTTGTGGAGTGCATAAAGTTTGTGAAGACATGCCTTATAGGGATGATAGATTTTGTAAGAAGCATAAACATGATAGAACCAATTTTTTGCTCAAAGTGATAGATGAATTTGCTACAAAATTATGTTCTCTTTATCCTATTACTTGTGAACTTTGCAATAAAGTTGGTCACCTTAATTTTCAATGCATACTTTTTCATGATCGAACCTTGGCTAAATATTGTAATGACTTGACCGCCCTTGAACTATATAATGAGCTTTATCTATTTTTGGGGTGTGAGGAATTGTCACATAAAAATAGTTGGTTTGAAGTATTCATTCTCACGGATGACATTGAAACTAATCTAAAGGAAATCTATACGTTTTGTGTGGTAAATTGCAATGAGAATGCTTATATTGCCAACTATAGAAAAACGGGAAAATAAATAGAATATAAAAGAAATACTAATGGAAGGGTAAAGATTCCCCCTTTCCCTCCTATTTTCTCTCAGGATGAAACAGGTAATGAGGAGGAGCTTCCTATCCAACCAATCTCTTCAATAAGAAACTCGGAATAATTAAATAAACTCACACATAATGTGGTAAAGAAAAAGAAAAGAAGGAAAAGTAGAGGTAAAGAGGTATCTCTCCTAAACAATGTTGCTCCTATTATTGTTGTACCTCGTGAGAATGAATCAAAAATAATTGTGGATGATGATACACTTGATGATGATTTTGTTATGCCTATTGCTTGTGGTGATGATTATGATTGGGAAGATAATGATACTTCTTATGATCTTGAAAATCTTTATGGCACCAACTTGGAGGAATATGATATTAATTGTTATACTATTGGTGCTATTCATACTATTGATGATAATAGCGATAATGCTAATGATATGCAAACCAACAAGCTTGGGGATGCTATGTTTGATTGGAATGATATGTTTGAGAATTTATTTGCTGCAAATAACGTTTTCCCTAAGCTTGGGGATGCTATGCTTAATGAAAATGATCTTTTTATTCCCCCTACTTTTGATGAGCAAATTATTATGATGATGATATGCCTCCTATCTATGATGATTATTGTGATGATACTTACGTTATGAAAAATAGTGATGATTATTATTATAATACTTGTCATAATTATGATTACCCTTTTACTGAACATTACTCTTTTAATGTGGAAACAATTTATAGTATTCGAGTTTCATATGATACACCCACTCCTATTGATGAGAAGAAACTTGCTTGTGTGGAGAGTAATAAAAATTCTATGCTTATGTATCATGACAAGAATGCTTTGTGTGATGGATATATTGTTGAATTTCTTCATGATGCTACTGAAAATTATTATGAGAGAGGATCATATGCTTGTAGGTGTCGCAATAATATCAAGTTTCCTCTCTATGTGTTGAAAGTTTTAAAGTTATGCTTGTTTTGCCTTCCTATGCTAGTTGATTCTTGCTCCCATAAATTGTTTGCTCACAAAATCCCTATGCATAGGAAGTGGGTTAGGCTTAAATGTGCTAGTCATATTCTTCATGATGCTCTCTTTGTGTTCCAATTCTTTACTTTTATGTGAGCATCATTGAAATCATCATGCCTAGCTAAAAGGCATTAAAGAAAAGCGCTTGTTGGGAGACAACCCAATATGTATACCTACTGTTTTTCTTGTGTTCACATGATTAAGCTACTGTAGTAATCATGTTTCATATGTTTTCTTTCAATAATGTGCCAAGCAAAGCCTATGGGATAGTGTGGATGCTTGTTGATTTGATTCTGTGCAAAAACAGAAACTTTTGCGTCCAGTGCTGGAATTTCTATTCTGTCTGGAGCGTGAGAAAATTCTGAAATTTTTACACAGTATTGGGTTACAAATTGTTTACATTTTCTAATTTTTCAGAATTTTTGGAGGTACATAAGTATGGTTTTTAAATCGCTCACTACACGCTGTTCTGTTTTTGACAGATTCTGTTTTCGGTGCATAGTTTGCTTGTTTTAGTGTTTCCATAGCTTATATTGAGTAATATAAATTGTGGAAATGATAGAATACAGTAGGCATTATGTGAGAACAATTATGAATCTTGTCTTGACAGTACCTAAGTGGATGATTTATTTTTATCATACTAACCTATCTCGCAAGTTCAGTTAAGTTTTGTGTGATTGAAGTTTTCAAGTTTTGGGTGAGATATCGATATGAGGAGAATAAGGAGTGGCAAGACCCTAAGCTTGGGGATGCCAAAGGCACCCCAAGGTAAAACTCAAGGAATACTCAAGCGTCTAAGCTTGGGGATGCCCCGGAAGGCATCCCCTCTTTCGTCTTCAACATTATCGGTAACCTTACTTGGAGCTATAGTTTTATTCGTCACATGATATGTGTTTTGCTTGGTGCATCATTTTATTTTGTTGAGATTTGATTGCTGTTATCAATAATCATGTTTTGTATCTTTTAGTTCAATAAAATGCCAATTATAGCCTTTACCATGCTCAGTTTGCAAGTTTATGTGTTGCTGTTTGAAAACAGAAAGTTTTCTGTTATGTTCAGAATATTCCTGAATAGTTAGAACATGATAAAAAACTGAAATTTTTACACAATAAGCATGCATGAGTTCTCTGTCACGTGGTAAGTTTTCAGAATTTTTGGAGTTAGGGAAGTATGAATTTTAAATCCCCCTTTTACAGACTGTTATGTTTTGGCAGATTTCGGTTATGGTTGCATTGTTTGCATATGTTTGCTTGTTTAATGATTCTATTTGAGGATAGGAGTATTAAATATGCAGAGGCATTTAGTATGCAATGTTTAATTATAATTTTAGTGATGCGCTACAGTAGAGAATGTTAAGGTTTTGAGTTGATTTATACTAACTTATCTCACAAGTTCTTGTTGAGTTTTGTGTGGATGAAGTATTTAAGATTTAGGGAAACCGTGATATGAGAGGAATTAAGGAGACACAAAAGCTCAAGCTTGGGGATGCCCAAGGCATCCCAAATTAATATTTCAAGAAGTCTCAAGCATCTAAGCTTGGGGATGCCCCGGTAGGCATCCCACCTTTCTTCATCAACAATTATCGGTTAGTCTTGGTTGAGCCTAAGTTTTTGCTTCTTCACATGATATGTGCTATTCTTGGAATGTCATTTTTTTTTCTTTGATGTTTGAATAAAATACTTAAGATCTGAAATTTTTAAACAAGAGAGTCCTCACATAGCTACCTATTTACTTAACTACTCATTTGGTCTTCACTTATATCTTTTTGGAGTAGTTTGTCATTTACTCTTGTTCTTCACTTATATCCTATGAGTAAATTGTTGAATAAATTAAATATCATGAAGTTGAAATAATATGAGGTTCATATGCTTGTATCATGCCTAGTAGTAATTTCACATTTGGTTTAGAAAGTGAAATCTATTGAAGCTTGACAATCACAATATTGGTCATACAAGCAATTCATGAATGATTAGTATAAGGAAGAGAACTTTCACATATAAATATATTAACTTGGACATCTTTTATGATTGTGAATACTCATTAATTATTTTCAAACTTGAGCAAATTAGTTGAAGTTCGGTAAGGAAGACAACGTAATGAGTTATGTTTGGGTATATTTGCATAGAAGCTATATTGTTATGGATCCTCCAACATGTGGTGCTTGCTTAGGATCTTTTGCTAACCAAAAATTCATACTAAGAAGAGATACTACTTGTGCATCCAAAAATAAAAAGCGCATGACAACCTTTGCTTCCCTCTGCGAAGGGCCTATCTTTTACTTTTATGTATTTACCTTTATGCAAGAGTCAATAAGTATTCATTCGCATTTCAACCTCAATTATTCTCTAGTTGGCAAGCATCATGTGGTGGGGAAAGATCCAGGCACATATGGCCAGTCAAATATATTTGATCATGAATTATTATTGTTGACAATTATCTCTATGATAAATGAGTTGGGAGGCGAAACATTAAGCCCCTATCTTTCTCTGTGTTTGATGGATGCCATTTATTCTAAAAATATGCTTTGAGTACTAGCAATCGTAGAAGACTATATGATAATTGAGTATGTCGAGCTCTTACTTAGACTTTGTTGAAGATAAGTTGAATTGCAATTGTTTGGTGACTAAGAATATAGGTTGTTAAGTTTCAAGAGATTGCATTGTTTGAACCATAATATGTGAATTGATTGCTCCTTTATCATGATGAGTTTTATGAGAAAGAGTTGCTGTTATGCACTATGCTAGCTAGCATTCACACTTCATAAATTATTTCTTTTATCATTTACCTACTCGAGGACGAGCAGGAATTAAGCTTGGGGATGCTGATACGTCTTCAACGTATTTATAATTTATGAAGTATTCATGCCATGTTTATTATAGTTTTGTATGATTTTGGTGCACTTTTATATGGCTTTTATATGATTTTTATGGACTAACATATTGACCTAGTGCCCAGTGTCATTTGCTGTTTTCTGCTTGTTTTTGGTTTTCCAGAAAATCCATATCAAATGAAGTCCAAATGCAGCGAAACTTTTTGACGATTTTTTCTGGAAGGAAACAGACCCAGGAAGCTTCGGGGGAGCAGCAGAAGACCCACAGGGCCCCACAAGCCACCAGGGCACGCCACCCCCCCAGGCGCGCCCTGGTGCCTCATGGGCCCCCTGTGGCACCTCTTTGCGTGATTCCAACGCTGAAAAATCATATATATTCAGAAACCCCCGAAAGTTAACCTAGATGAGTTTTTACGCCGCCGCAAGCCTCTGTACCAAGGAGATCCCATCTGGAGCCGTTTTACGGCACCCTGCCGGAGGGGGGAATCATCACCGGAGGCCATCTTCATCATCCCGACGGTCTCCATGACGAGGATGGAGTAGTTCACCCTCGAGGCTAGGGGTATGTACTAGTAGCTATGTGTTTGATCTCTCTCTCTCTCGTGTTCTTGATTTGGCACGATCTTGATGTATCGCGATCTTTGTTAATATAGTTGGATCATATGGTGTTTCTTCCCTCTCTATCCTTTTTGTGATGAATCAAATCTTTTCCCTTTGAGGTTTCGTTATTGTCGGATTGAATATTTCATATTTGAGAACACTTGATGTATGTCTTGCATATGAATACCCGTGGTGACAATGGGGTATTATATTGATTCACTTGATATATGTTTTGGCAGTCAACTCGCGGATTCCCGCGGTGACATTGGGGTAATCTATGCATAGGGGTTGATGCACGTTTTCATTATCTTTTCTCCGATAGAAACTTTGGGGTGCTCCTTGAAGTTCTTTGTGTGGATTGAATATTATGATTATGAAGTTGTTTGATGCATATCGTATAATCAACTCACGGATACTTGTGGTGACATTGGAGTATCTAGGTGACATTAGAGTTGGTTGATGTGTATCATATGGTGTTATTTCAGTACGAACTCTAGGGCTGTTTGTGACACTTATAGGAATGGCTCAATAGATCGATCGGAAAGGATAACTTTGAGGTGGTTTCGTACCCTACAAACAATTTCTATCTTATGTTCTCCGCTAAGAGGAACTTTGGAGTGATTCTTTATCGCACGTTGAGGGATTGTTATATGATCCAATTATGTTAGCATTGTTGAGAGATTGCACTAGTGAAAGTATGAACCCTACGCCTTGTTTTTAAGCATTGCAATACCGTTTGTGCTCACTTTTATCGTTTGCTACCTTGCTGTTTTTATTTATTCAGATTATAAAAATATATTTCTACTATCCATACTACACTTGTATCACCATCTATTCACCGAACTAGTGCACCTATACAATTTGCCATTGTATTGGGTGTGTTGGGGACACAAGAGATTTCTTGTATTTGGTTGCAGGGTTGTTTGAGAGATACCATCTTCATCCTACGCCTCCCACGGATTGATAAACCTTAGGTCATCCACTTGAGGGAAAATTGCTACTGTCCTACAAAACTCTGCGCTTGGAGGCCCAACACGAGTCTACAAGAATAAGTTGTGTAGTAGACATCAGGAAGCAGAGGTTGTCATGTGCTTTTTATTTTTGGATGTGCAAACTCTTAATGCAAAGGAACGTCACTTTATATTGCCCCTTGTGATAGCAACCTTTATTATGCATTATGTCGCTTTTATTTCTTCACCATCACAAGTTCGTACAAAGCTTATTTTTCTTTACAATAAAAGTTCTTACATATTTAGGGAGCAATTTTGTATTGCTTTGTGCACCGATGACAACTTGCTTGAAGGATCTTATTCAATCCATAAGTAGATATAGTGGACTCTCATGACATGAAACTGGGCTCAATGATTTTGGGATGCACAAGTAGTATCTCTACTTAGTGCGGATTTTTGGCTAGCAAAGATAGTGAGCAAGCAGCACATGTTAGAGGATCTATGACAATATAACTTCTATGTGAATATAAACATAACTCATTATGTTGTCTTCCTTGTCCAACGTCAACCCTTTTGATATAGAATATTTAATGGGGGCTCACAATCATGAAAGATGTCCAAGATAGTATATTTATATGTGAATCCTCTCTTCCTTTATTACTTTTTCATGAATTGCATCATTGACCAATGCTATGTTTGTTAACTATCAATAAATTTTATGAACTATACTTTTCTTTATGTAAAGTCATTACTCCCCAAGGGATTAGCATATGATCTTTTTCATTCTTTCCTTGCTAAGATTGAAACTTAAAAGTAAAGAAGCAAAACTCGAACTACTCTTTATTATATAACTCTCAAACACGATTACATAGATAGATAGATCACGAAACGAGCACTCGAAACTAGATCATACTAAAACTTTATTCTTCTAGATCACGAAATAACTAAGTGACGGTGTCCTGGACTAGGGGGTGCCAACCTAGTCGGCCCATAGTCCTCGGGCTGGGCCTGAAGGCCCTCATTTCTCATTCGGATGGACTCCGGAAGCCACACGCCTGGACGTGATCAAGACCGCATCTATCGAAGACTTGGCGTATACTCCAAGACATCTCCTGCCGCCTCCGTACGCATCCTTGGATACCGACCATGTAACCCTAGATGCCCTACCTGGCGTGTATATAAGCCAGAGGGTTTAGCCCGTAGAGGGGACCGAATCACAATTACCATTCACCTAGCCCTAGGGTTAGATCTCTACTTACGATCTCGAGGTAGATCAATCTTGTACTCAATACATCATCATTAATATGATCAAAGCAGGACGTATGGTACTACCTCTTCGAGAGGGCCCGAACCTGGGTAAACACTGTCTCCTTCGTCCCTGTTACCATCGATCCAAGATCCACAGCTCGGGACCCCCTACCCCGAGGTCTGCCGGTTTTACCACCGACTGTGGTGCTTTCATTGAGAGTTCCGCTGTGAGATCAACAAAAAGATCGATGGCTCATCTGCAGATCAACTGCGGCACCAGCTACGGGGACATTTTCGTCCCCGGCCAACTTTTTGTATTCAGTAGCATGGTCTTTTGCGCCGACTCTGCGGGCCATCTGGTTCCCGTCGAGAATTACGCCCCGGATCACGTCGTGACTTTCGAAAGCTTGGAATACACCACGGATTCCCACGGTGAGCTCGTCCTTTCAGGTTGGTTGCCAGGCTGGATTGAGGGCTTATCAGACATCGGGGGCTCGACCCCGGAACCGATCTCCCTCAAGGATAAAGGGCCAAGCCCCCCGGCCCCATAGGGCCCCGCGGAGGAATCAATTACCCCCGCCTCGGGCAACCTCGTCCCAGCATCAAGCCCCGACGTTGGACCGGACCCGGCTTCAGATACTATGTTGGGTTTAGAACCGACTCGGGTACCAGATCCGAAATCAACTCCGACCCCTCACGAGGCTGAGGACGCGTCAAGCGACCCACCAATCGTACTTCAAGTCAGCCCGGCCTATAGCCAGGCCATGGGACCCCGAGGAATTATCTCACCTAAATGAGATGCTTGATCGTATCTAGAGATTGTCGATCTTGGACGGTCAAACCTCAGTCTATAACAAGATCGAACTTAAAGCCGACGATCGGGAGATTTATGTCCCACCCGCCACCAACCTAGTCACCACAATCGATGATTTAACCGACGTGTTAGACTACGAAGAGGCTACCGACATGGATGAAGATGTCGACGGCCCTACAGAAACCACTACGCCGCTGGTCAACACTGGCAAGTGGACGGCAACATCCACTTACGACGTATATATGGTAGATACTCCCAAGAACCCGTCCAGACATCGGTGAAGGCGCGGGAGAGGTGCCAACGGGGACCCCAGCGGGCATGACACCACCGCCACCAACATCGACGCGGCGGCAGACGATGCCGATAACCCGGGAGAGGATTTTCAAGCCTCCCCAGGGAGGCCAAACAGCCCCGCAGGAATCCCCGAGGACGAGGACCCCGATGACCTCTTCGAAGGGGCTGACGACAATTACTTACCTCAATCTGAGGAGGACAAGAGCCTTGGCACAGAGGACTTTATAGTCCCCGAGGACCCCTTTGAGCAAGAACGGTTCTGATGACACCTTGTGGCCACCGCTCGAAGCATGAAACGGAAGCAGCAGCAGCTGCAAGCCAATCAGGACGCACTGAATGACAAGTGGGTCGAGATACTCTCAGCCGAGCAAGACCTCGAGGAACAGCGCCACAGCGCACCTAAATCTTACCCGCGCAGGCATTTGCTACCCGAGTTCGACGAAGAACTAACCGACGATGTGCCTTTAACATGCGGGCGGGCCGATGAACCTGACCGACCCCCTAGAGGGCGCGACAGGCCAGTACGGAAAAATTTCCACACCCAAACAATGACACGCCGTCATGGCAAGGATTTCGTTGATCACTTCGAGCCTTACGACGCACGATGCCGGATAGAGGCGAACCAGGCGCCCCCTCGGTCCATCTACGGATCAAGAGGGCGTGCACCAGCCAGGCTCGACGGCTATGATGCCTGGATGGATAGGAACGGCCGAACCCGGGACCAAGCTTACACACGGATATATCCCGATGTCTGACGCGAGACTGCTTGGTTCTGAGGTCCCACTCACCCGATCTATTTTACAGACAGGGTAATGAAACATCAGTTCCCTAACGGGTTTAAGCCCATCAACATCGAGTCATACGATGGCACTACTGACCCAGCGGTGTGGATCAAAGATTTCCTTCTCCATATTCACATGGCCAATGGAGACGATCTCCATGCTATCAAATATTTGCCGCTCAAACTAAAGGGGCCGGCTAGGCATTGGTTGAACAGCCTGCCTCCTCATTCCATCGGGAGCTGGGAAGCACTCGAGGATGCCTTCAGGGCAAACTTTCAGGGCACTTATGTCTGACCTCCAGATGCCGACGACCTCAGCCATGTCATCCAGCAACCCAGCGAGTCGGCAAGGAAATTCTGGAATATGTTCTTAACTAAAAAGAACCAAATCGCAGACTGCCCTGACACCGAGGCGATCGCCACCTTCCGGCCCAGCATCTGAGATGAATGGCTTGTGCGCCAGCTCGGGCAAGATAAGCCGAGGACCATGGCGGCCCTCACCTCACTTATGACCCGCTTTTGCACGGGAGAGGATAGTTGGCTGGCCCGTAGTACTCACAACGGTGAGGCGGGCACCTCGGAAACCCGTGACGCCAATGGAAAGCCCAGGCGCAATAAGAATAAGTGCATGCATAAAAATGGCGGGAGCGATACCGAGGACGTTGCGGTAAACGTAGGGTTCAACGGACCTAGATCCGGGCAGAAAAAGAAGCCCTTTAAAGGGAACAAAGATGGACCTAGCCAACTAGATAAGATCCTCGACAGGCCGTGCCAGATCCACGGCACTTCGGACAAACCAACAACCCATACCAACCGGAACTGCTGGGTCTTCAAGCAGGCCAAAAAGTTGGCGAAGGAGGGCCAAAATAAAGCCCAACCTCGCAGCGGAGACGAGGACGAACCTCGGCGACACAGTAATGGAGGCCAGAAACAGCTTCCTCACGAGGTGAAAGACATGAACATGATTTACGTCACCCACATCCCTGAAAAGGAGAGGAAACGGGCACTTCGGGACATTTATGCCCTAGAGCCCGTTGCCCTGAAGTTCAATCCGTGGTCGGCTTACCCGATCACATTCGATAAACATGATCATCCGACTAGCATACGACATGGCGGATCGGCTGCTTTGGTCCTGGATCCGATTGTTGGCAAATTCCAGCTGACACGCGTCCTCATAGACGGAGGCAGCAACCTCAATTTAATCTATGCGGATATGATCAGAAAGATGGGCATAGACTCATCTCGGATCAAGCCCAGCACCACCACCTTTAAAGGTGTCATACCGGGTGTCAAAGCTTGCTGCACGGGAACAGTGACCCTAGAGGTAGTCTTCGGATCACCCGAGAACTTCCGGAGCAAAGAGTTAATCTTCGATATCATCCCCTTCAGGAGCGGATACCACGCGCTGCTCGGGCGCACCGCATTTGCTCGCTTTAACGCAGTCCCACATTACGCATACTTAAAGATGAAAATGCCAGGACCTAACGGTGTTATTACAGTCAATGGTAACACCGAACGCTCCCTCCGAACGGAGGAGTGGACCGCGGCTTTCGTAGCCGAGGTACAGGCAACCGAGGAGGTAGCTCATGCAACTAAACACATGCCCGGCTCATCAAAGCGCACACGGGCTGCACAGGCCGACCTTGGTCAGGCATCCGCTCACCCCAAATAGGGGCACGGGCTCCTCGTTTGCCTCCCCTTGGAAGGGCATTACGTCCCTAGGGTGCATAACTTTGCACTAAAAATTCCATGGGCGGCTGAGGAGCCGAAGCAAATGATACGTCATTGTTGGCTCGGCCGAACAGCGACGCACTTCGGACTTGCATACCAGCAGGGCACTGTAAAAGGCCCAAACGGGAGTGGCATGTCCACATGGCTTAAACCATCAAAGTGGCGGTTGCACACCTTTTTAAAGGACTCGACTGACGAAAGCATCAAGCAAACGAACGGCCGAGGTTGCAGACACCCCATACCTACTTCGCTATCAACGAAGACGAGCTGGTCAACAACACGGAGACGCAGACGTGCGACAGGGAGAGACTCGGGATAATAAACCCGACAACACGTCTGCCCTGTTTTTTCTCCTTTCACTTTTTTCTTTTCCATTGTATCTTTTGTGAATCTCTTTTGTCAAAGCTCGGTATGTATGGCTTGACAACATGAAATAAAGAAAGTGGACCCCTCAAGGTCATTGCGCATTTCCTTATATCTACTGCCTTTGAGCCAAAAGTATACTTTCATGATACAACTGTCATTTACATCACCACGGGCTTCGCTTTTAATCTCATGCCCCCACTACAAGTCCGAAGTATATATTCGGCGTCTCGGATGTTGCGTTATATGAATCAGTTTTGAACCTCGATTTTGGTCAATAGTTGGGTTGCCCGGCTCCTGTGCTTACCTCTTACATTTCCGATCCATTCGGCTAAGAGTGTAAAGGAAGAACCACTGCGATTACGCTGCCAACTCGAACGGCAAAGCACCTCAGTGGAGAAAGCCGAAAACTGACTGTCTTGGTAAGCATAAACTGGTCGGCCATCCGATGACAGCGTGAAGCAATGTATCGTTCGAGATCACCCGTGTTAAATGAAGGGCTTTTTATCAAATCAGCCGAAGTGGTTAGCGGCATAAACCCCGGCTACATAGCCAACCACTTCACATACCGGGGGCTTGTCATCAGCCCTCACAGTCAAGCTCCTACGACTAAGTGAAAGTTATAAAACCACTATAGTCTGATTGCCTCGTTTTCGTGTGCATGGACCACCTTCGGGAACCGAGACGTCGGCTAACGGTCATGATTGCCTAGGAAACATCCTCTGTATACTGTACAAAGGGGTTGAAGCCGACGACTGGTCACTTTCAGTTTAAACACGGTCACACAGGAGTCAAAAAATAAAGCACACAATAATATGTCGGAATATAAAGCCGCATTCATTTCAAACAAAAGGAAGTCTTTTACATTCCACTACACTTCGGCATTCCGAAGTACTATCTAAAAATACATAGTGTCCTTAGGACACTCGGCCTCGGTGATCCGGGCTCCTTCCATCACCGGGGCCAGGAACTGCTCCACGGTCCGGGTCTTCCCTTCGGGGGGCCCGGCGGCCATGACCGCCGCTTCAACGCATGGATAGTGCATCCTCACGTGGGCATACGCCCGCTGGGCACCCTCCAGGCACGCGGAACGCTTCCAGCGCGCCACTTGGGAGCCGGCCTCTCATAGCCGGGCAAGAAACCTAAAGAAGCTGGTCGGCAATGCCTCCGTGGGCCAAACATTGACGCAGAGGTCTTGCAGCACCGGCTTCGCCATGCGGAGGAGTTCCATCAACTGCTTCATCTGATGATTCAGCAGCTCCGGATGCGAGGGCATCTGAAATTGCTGCCAGAACGTTCTCTCCGTGGCGTGGCCCTCCCGCGCGTTGTAGTAGCGGCCGGCGTCCGCCGCGCTCCTCAAGAGATCCGCGAAGGACTCTGCGGATCACCATAGCTCGGTGAGCTCGACGAACCCCTTGCGGCCGAAAACACACTGAAGTAAAAAGGGCTTACCAGCAGCGATCTGCTTCACTTGCTGGATGTAACACCCCAAAAATTTAATCATATTTTTATTAAGTAAAATTTGGCCAGAATTAAAATTTTGAATTATAATAGGTCTTTTATTAATTTTAGAGTATTTTCTATTTTCTGTTTTCCAAAATTCTTCCCTCCATATAGAAATTTTGGTAAAAACTTGTGGGCTTTGGTAGTTTTCTTAAATCTTTTTAATTATATTTTAAATAACAATAGGAAATATTTTCATAATAAAACTTTGCCAAGATAATTATTTTAATAGCATTTTCAATACTATAAATGCTTCTGTTGCACTACAACCATTTTAAATAATTCTTTTAAAATTCCACAAAAATTATAAGGGGTCATGTGAGGCCTATAGGTCACTTTTATGCAAAAACCCAACTTGGTGTTTTGGAAATTTTGAGTAAAACATCCTCTTCTCAATTCTGTTCCATTTCTAGGTTTGAACTGCAACCTCAATTTTTATTGCTTCAAAAATTCTGTAATTATTCCCACCTCTAGTTCTTCCTAAGAAACCCTTAAGTCCAGAAGACCAGCTCCAATTACCTCTTTTTAGTTCACCAAATAAAACCCCCAAGTTTCTGTCCAGAACAGAAATTCTTCCAAACTTGCACTAGAAAGTTTCACCTTTTCACAAAACAACTCCACCATAATCTTTATCTTCTAAGGAGACACCATACTGCCAATTTTCACTTCCAATAAAATCTCCTAGGTTCCCATAGCATTCTGTCAAACACCTTATGTGCATGACAGAATTTTGCAACCAATTAAACCTACATTGCCCACTTGATCATCTTGCCAAAAGAACATGTCCATCATCCTTTCCATCCTTGTCAGTGTCACCTTTCCAAAAACCAGCTCATTTGGAGCACCCTAGGACACTCTGGCAATTAGTCGAGCACTTGGCGTGCGTGCACTGGGCATGGCCAGAGCGCCCGTATTGCAGGCGGTGGCACCCGAGCCGCTGCAGCTCCTCTGCTGCCTCCCCTAGCTTGCCCCCCTGCTGGCCGTCTACACCAGCCGCAGCCTCCCCCGCACCAGAGCTCTCCCCCTGGTGCCGCCCTCCACCGGCCAGCGCCGCCACCGACATGCGCCCGTCGCTGTCACGCCACCGACCAAAGCCCCTGGCACCAATCAGCGCCCGGCAGCGCCCCTCGCATTCAACTGCCAACCGCTCGGTGACATCCGCAGTGCACTGACCACGCCGCCGACCTCAACCACCCTCTCTACCTTAGTAATGGCCGCCGCCGCAATCTGTCATGGCCGGCGTCGTCTGAGCCACCTGGAGCCCCCCCCGAACTAGCTAGCGCACCCCGGAGTAAATTTGGACGACCACCGTCCACACCAAACTCCCACCGTCCATCGCAGACCTCGCCAACTGCCTCAACCGTCATCAATAGCGACTGCCACCATGTCCGAATTCTGTATCCGCGGAACCGACTTCCCCCTCCTATAAATAGGCCACTCCGAGCTCGCTACCATGATCACCACACTCTCCTCTCCCTCCCTGAGTTCCCTTAAGCACCAGAACGACCGAAGGTGGTCGTCCTCCTCCCCTTCGGCAGCTTTGGCCTCCACCACCTTCCGGACGATTCCGATGCCTTCCGAGCCTCCCCCTCCCCACTTTCTTCACCAATGGCCTCCTGGAGCACCCGCGGATCTTTCCACATCGTCAATTTCACCGGAGATGCACGAGGGGCGAAAGCCCTCTTCTCACCTCCGCCGGAGCTTCTCGGGGAAACTCGCCGCCGACGACACCGTCCCTCCCTCTGACCGTGACGAGTACCGGGAGGACCACCGTGATCCCCTGGTCACGTTGGTAGCCTCGGCTCCCCGAGATCTGCCGTCGTTCGCCAGCGCGAGCCGCCGGAGTTCCACCCCCGTTCGGTCAAGAGAAAGAAGAAAGCGCGAGTGGCGGCGACCAGTCAAACATGACAGGTGGGTCCAGCGGGACCCACTGTCAGTGACCTGAGGGCGCAGCTGAGTCGGCTAAGTGGTAACGCATTCGCGAGAAAATGTTTTCTCCACTGGAAAGCGTAAACCCGTGAATACGTCTTCGACGTCGTCAGCTCTCCCGCGCAGCCGAGCGGCTGGGCCTGGCTAAGTAGCGCTCAGGGCGCGATTCTGCCTTCCTCTTTTTCTTTTTCCAATAAACCTCAATTATTTCCACAGCAATATTTTCAAATCCAAATCTGATGATTCAAATTTATACATGCTCACAAAATCATGCTCTATTAGTCTAGCTATGGTGAACATTTTTCCTAAGCTTTGTCTCTACTGGATCTTTTAAATAGTCCATTTCTTTAATTATCTTAGCTTAGAAAATTCCTAGGAAAATCATATGAACTCCAAATGAACTGATTCTTTTTCCTACAATTTTTATTTTTCATCTAGTTTATTTTAGTATTTATTTCAAAAATTTCCAAACAAATTTTTAATACTGTTTTAGCTCTATGTGGTAATTGCAATATTTTTGAAAATAGGAATAATGGAGGGAAGAGAATTTTCAAAACTTTTGGAGTGCACCCAATATTTCTGCATGATCAAGGCAAGCATCTTGAACACTTGATATGGTGATTGCATGGTTAAATGTTTGCAAGAATAATTGAAGCATGCATATGTTGAGTTCAAATAAAGTTTGCATGCATGTAGTGTTGGCATGTTTTCTCGTACCGTGCAACGTGTGCTTGTCATGACTAACTTGCAGGAGCAGGTATAAGGGAAATAGCGTTACCGGCAGAAGGGTGATCACGTCAGAGCGTGATCATGCCTTGTTGGTTATGCATGTTGGGACATGCAAGGGCTGTGGCCCTGTTTTGGTGTTACTGTTGAAAGAACACTTTATTGTGCTAAGCACTGCAGGAAAAACTTAACCTCCTGAGTCGACTGTAGATCGAGTCTTGTTCCGGTAACCCCCATACTTGATCTGTGCTACCACTTGTCCCTGCCATAGGTAGGGTATGGTTTAGTAAGTTGATAACCCCTTTCCTTGCACACACCGTACAGAGAGGCCATGGTGAAAGATACCAGAGGCCTCTGGTAGGCATGTCACCTGGTCAGGTGGCATGGGTGTCTCCGGTTGTAGCCGGAGAGGGGTAGCACCCCTGTTTGCGCGCCGATATAAATATAGTGATCCCATGCTATTCGAGATTGTAGTCTCCCCGTCTTAGAGTTTATCTTGAACGATGCTTTGGGTGATTCCTGGCATCAGGAAAGTTAATCTGGTGTGTGCTGGTTAGGTGTGTTTTCAACCCAAAGACCATAATGGGAATTAGTCAGCGTCTCGGTGTTGGCTAAAGGAATCCTTTACACGTGGGTAAAGAGTACACCCTCTGCGGAGTTATATCTATTCGAATAGCCGTGTCCGCGGTTAAGGACTACAGTCTGGGTTGGTCAAGTGTCGGTCTTAGTGTCGGTCTCCGAAGGAAAATAATTAAAATTGAGCATGATTTATTTTGTAGGATAATTATTGTCGCCACTGACGCTATCATGAATATTATGGTTGTCATGAATATTATTGTTATTATTATGGACTAACCATTTCTCTTATTTTTATTTTCTGAGTATCTTATGGGCTGGCTAGACTACCCGGGATACTCATTTATTTTCAAGACCTCTCGAGGCGTCGCTTGAGTTCTCGGGCGGTCCTGTCTCGCCCGATTCTCTTTTCGACACCCGTTTGGCATTTCTTTTTCAAGACCTCTCGTGGCGTCGCTTCAGTTCTCGGGCGGTCCTGTCTCGCCCGATTCTCTTTTAGACACCCGTTTGGCATTTCTTTTCAAGACCTCTCGTGGCGTCGCTTGAGTTCTCGGGCGGTCCTATCTCGCCCGATTCTCTTTTAGACACCTGTTTGGCATTTCTTTTCAAGACCTCTCGTGGCGTCGCTTGAGTTCTCGGGCGGTCCTGTCTCGCCCGATTCTCTTTTAGACACCCGTTTGGCATTTCTCTTGGATACTTGGGCGGTCCTGTCTCGCCCGATCATCCATTTTTAACTTTCTTGGTTTGTCACTAACATTTTATTTACGCATACTTCTGCACATGGTAATATTGATCACGCCATGCTTTAATTTCGTTCAGCATATGCATATAGTTTAACTCATCATGATCATATGCATTCGGTATATCTTTTGTTCATTATGTTTGCGAGTACATTCCAACGTACTCACTGGCTTGTCCCTGGCTATTTAATTGGCCAGGTCAGGATTTCAGCAAGGAGTACTACAACGACGTTCGTGCGAAGCCTAGGATAGCAGCCACGCGGGATATGAATTATCCGGGTCAGCTATTCCTGTGGGAATGGAGCCCCATCGACGTTCGAGAACCACGAGTCGCTTTCGTCTTCCTCACTAGAAATCCTTGTTGTATCATTAGGCCTTTATGGTCTTGTACCCAATTCTTGTAAATGCTTGGTAATCTGTAACAAGGTCATGTCCACCAGTAACAGTAATCCTGGGCCGGTGATGACACGAGGGGTTAATTTCTGGGATATCATGTTTCGGAAATCCGGCCCCGACACTGGAGCACTTCGCGGTCTGCCCGGGCCTGGGTCTGGACCTCGGAGTGCTCCAGGCGGAGCTTCTCAAGCTTCGCGATCGCCCCTTGTTCCTTGTTCTGAAGGGCATCGCGCTCCTGGTACACGCCCTTCAGGGTCTCCTCCACTTCCAGGACCCGTGCCTGGTCCTTGTCCCTAGCCACCTTTTCAGCGGCTAGATCTTTCTCGGCCTTGGTGGCCGCAGCCTTCTGCTGCTCGGCCTCTTGCCGAGCTTTTGCCAGCTCGGTCTTAAGCGTCTCAAGCTCGGTCTTGAATTTTTTTAGAGCATTTTCAAAGTAAATTTGATACCCTCTGAAAGCACATTTGCTCCCTAGGTGGTTTTGGTAATTTGTAACAACATATATCTCATTGAACTAATGTCCATTCAAGATAAAGATTTCAGGACGTTCAATGATTGGCATGGCAAGGACTAGAGATGTGGACCCCTCAAAATTCTAAGGACATGGATTGGCAAAAGCTCAAGACTCTACATTTTTTGTTAAGTGATCCAAGATCACATTGAGTCCATAGGAAAGCCAATACTATTAAAAGGGGATGAGGCGTTGCTTAATGGTCTTTTTGCTCAAGTGCTTAGTGACAGTGCTCCAAAACCCTCAACCACTTTCTCCATCCAAATATGTCCAAAACCTACATTCCAACTCGGCCCCACCGAAAATTCCTATCCGGAGCCACCGAGTTCATCTGGACTTAGCCACTGCCAAAATCCTAACAAATCGGGTCCACCAATATGGATCTCGGTCCCACCGAGATGGCTGCTGATACGTCTGTGTCGTATCTATAATTTTTTATTGTTTCATGCCAATATTATACAACTTTCATATACTTTTGGCAACATTTTATATTATTTTTGGGACTAACATATTAATCCAGTGCCCAGTGCCAGTTCCTGTTTTTTGCATGTTTTTGTTTCGCAGAATATCCATATTAAACGAAGTCCAAATGCAATAAATTTTTACGGAGAATTATTTTGGAATATATGTGATTTTTGGGAGGTGGAATACACGCAAGGCGGTGCTCGTGGGCCCCACGAGGCACCAGGGCTTGCCTGGGGGGGCCCGGCTCGCCGTGGTGCCTCGTGAGGCCCTCGTAGGTCGGTTGGTGCTCTACTTCGGGCGCAAGGAAGCTAATATCTGGAAAAAATCATGTTTAAATTTCAGCGCAATCGGAGTTACGGATCTCCGGGAATTTAAGAAACGGTGAAAGGCCAGAAAACAGGAACGCGAAACAGAGGAGAACAGAGAGAGAGATCCAATCTAGGAGGGGCTCCTGCCCCTCCGCCTCCATGGGGACCAAGGACCAAAGGGGAAACTCTCCTCCCATCTAGGAGGGAGGCCAAGCAAGAAGAAGAAGAAGGGGGGCTCTCTCCCCCTCTCTTCCGGTGGCGCCGGAGCGCCGCCGGGGGAACCATCGTGATGGCGATCTACACCAACAACTTCATCGCCGTCACCACCAACTCTCTCCCCCTCTATGCAGCGGTGTAACACCTCTTCTCCGTGCTGTAATCTCTACTTAAACATGGTGCTTCATGCTACATATTATTATCCAATGATTTGTGGCCATCCTATGATGTTTGAGTAGATTCGTTTTGTCCTATGGGTTGATTGATGATCGTGATTGGTTTGAGTTGCATGTTTTATTTTGGTGCTGTCCTATGGTGCCCTCCGTGTCACGCAAGAGTGTGGGATTCCCGCTTTTGGGTTTGCAATATGTTCATAATTCTCTTATAGTGGGCGGCTAGAGTGACAGAAGCTTACACCCGAGTAAGGGGGTTGTTGCGTATGGGAGTAAAGAGGACTTGATACTTAATGCTATGGTTGGGTTTTACCTTAATGATCTTTGGTAGTTGCGGATGCTTGCTAGAGTTCCAATCATAAGTGCATATGATCCAAGTACGGAAAGTATGTTAGCTCATGCCTTTCCCTCATATAAAATTGCAATAATGATTACCGGTCTAGTTATCGATTGCCTAGGGACAAATAACTTTCTTGTGTTACAAAAACTTTCTACTAAACAACTAACTTTTATTATGTTGCAATTTACTCGTAGTTTTATTATCTCGCAAATTACTTCTAGTTTTATTCTTGCAAACTATCCTACTACACCTACAAAGCACTTCTAGTTTCATACTTGTTATAGGTAAAGCGAACGTCAAGCGTGCGTAGAGTTGTATCGGTGGTCGATAGAACTTGAAGGGAATATTAATTCTACCTTTATCTCCTCGTTGGGTTTGACACTCTTATTTATCGAAAAAGCTACAATTGATCCCCTATACTTGTGGGTTATCAAGACCTTTTTCTGGCGCCGTTGCCGGGGAGCAATAGCGTGGGGTTGATATTCTCGTGTGTGCTTGTTTGCTTTATCACTAAGTAGTTTTTATTTTCTGTTCTAAGTTGTTTTATATCTTTAGTTATGTATATGGAACATGAAATACCAAAAAAATTAGTTGTACTTGCTACTCATGGAGATGGGAACCTCCTAAAACCCTCGATGCTCGTTATGTGGAAAACATTAAATACTACTTTGATAATCCTGATAAATCCCCATTCAACTTGATAATAGGATATACTTTGGATCAACAGGAATACTTTAGGGATTATCGCTTGTCTCAAAAAGGGAAACTCTTATGGGATTAAATTCATTATTTGCATTGGTATGCTCGGAATTTATGCTTAAGATATGATTACACTTGTTGCTCTAGGATGAAGGCTCCACACCTTCCCTTTTCATGTGAATTTAATGATAATGAAACCTTGGCTTCTTATGCTAATGGTATATATGATTACTATGATGTGGAACGAATAGAAGAATTTGTTGCTTTTAAGGGTGCTTATGAAATTGAATCTTTGTTTGAAAAGTATGAAGATTGTGATGATGCTGTTTACAGATCTGAAAATTTTGCTATACTTAAGTATTGCTATGAGAATTATAAATACAATGCCGATATTCATGAATTTATTGAGAAAGTCTTCGCTGTCCAAGAAGAGACTAATATTTTGCAGGAAACTATGGAAGAAGAAATTGATGATACTGTGAGCTCATTAGATGAAAAAGATGACGAGGAGAGCGAAGAACAAAAGGAGGAAGAGCGGATTAGCTACCCGTGCCCACCTTCTAATGAGAGTAACTCTTCAACTCATACATTGTTTAATTTCCCTTCATGCTTACCGAAGGATGAATGCTATGATAATTGCTATGATCCCTTGGATTCGTTTGAAATATCCCTTTTTGATGAAATTGATGCTTGTTATGCTTGTGGCCACGATGCCAATATGAATGATGCTTATGAAGATGAACTTGCTATAGTTCCTTATGTTAAACATGAAATTGTTGCTATTGCACCCACACATGATATTCCTATTATCTTTTTGAATTCTCCAAACTACACTATACCGGAGAAGTTTGTGCTTATTAAGGATTATATTGATGGGTTGCGTTTTACTACTACACATGATGATTTTGATGGATATAATATGCATGTACTTGCTGCTCCTACTTGCAATTATTATGAGAGAGGAACTACAACTCCACCTCTCTATGTTTCCAATACGATAAAATTGCAAGAAACTGTTTATACTATGCATTGGCCTTTACTTGATGTGCATGAATTGTTCTTTTATGACATGCCGATGCGTAGGAAGAGAGTTAGACTTTGTCATTGCATGATATATGTTGCTTTGTGCTCACTACTAAAATACAAATCATTGTTAATTAAAATTGGCTTTGATATACCATGGGATCCGGGTGGATCAATTACTTGAGCACTTTATGCCTAGCTTAATGCCTTTACAGAAAGCGCTGCCAGGGAGACAACCCGGAAGTTTTAGAGAGTCATTTATTTCTGTTGAGTGCTTTTATAAAGTTTTAAAACAAAAAAAATATAGAGGGGAACTTAAAAAATTTCAAAAAGAAAAGTGAAAGTGAGAAAGACGAACACCGTTGAAGTGGGGGACGTCCTTGAACTTTGTTCATGCCCATGGAAACTTTGTGAATCTTGATTACATAAACTTTTCAACAAAAATAATTATCCCCTTTGTACAAATCCATTGTATTATAGAAATAATGTGCCAAGATTTACCGTTAGGATGTTTAAATTGCTTGTTTGGTGTGTGCGGTGCAAAAACAGAAACTTTTGCTGTAGTGCGTGAATTTACATTTTTACTGGAACGTGCAAAAATTCTGAAATTTTTACACAGTACTCCGATGCAAATTTTTTACTGTTTCCTAATTTTTCAGAATTTTTGAGTTACAGAAGTATGGTCAATGTTCAGATTACTACAGACTGTTCTGTTTTTGACAGATTCTGTTTTTGATGCATTGTTTTGCTTGTTTTGATGAAACTATGGATTGTATCGGAAGGTATAAGCCATGGAGAAGTTAGAATACAGTAGTTATAATGCAAAAATAAAATATGAATGGGTTTGCAACAGTATTTAAAGTAGTGATTTGCTTTATTATAGTAACGGATCTCACGAAGGTTTTGTTAAGTTTTGTGTGGATGAAGTGTTCGAAGATCGAGGAGGTATTGAGATGAGAAGAATGAGGAGAGGCAAGAGCTCAATCTTGGGGATGCCCAAGGCACCCCAAGTAAATATTCAAGGAGACTCAAGCATCTAAGCTTGGGGATGCCCCGTAAGGCATCCCATCTTTATTCAACAAGTATCGGTATGTTTCGGTTTTTGTTTTGTTCACATGATATGCGTAAATTCTTGGAGCGTCGTGTGCTTTTTCTTTTTCTTTTAATAAATGCACCATGCTGGTATGAGATAGTCCTTGGTTGATTTATAGAATGCTTCATGCACTTCACTTATATCTTTTGAGTATGGCTTTTTAGAATGCGTCATGTGCTTCACTTATATCATTTGAAGTTTGGATGCCTGTTTCTCTTCATATAGAAAACCATTATTTGTAGAATGCTCTTTTGCTTCACTTATATTTATTAGAGTGTGGACTTTTGTAGAAAGAATTAAACTCTCTTGCTTCACTTATATCTATTTAGAGAGTCAACAGGAATTGGTCATTCACATGGTTAGTCATAAAATCCTACATAAAACTTGTAGATCACTGAATATGATATGTTTGATTCCTTGCAATAGTTTTGCGATATAGAGATGGTAATATGTGGGAGGTACTAGTAAATGATTGTGGTTTAGTAGGAATATTGGTGTTAAGGTTTGTGATTCCCGAAGCATGCACGTATAGTCTCTCGTTATGCTAAGAAGTTGGAGCATGATTTATTATTGATTGTCTTCCTTTGCGTGGAGGTCTGGGGCGCGCGATGGTGAACTCCTACCAACCTCCCCCCTAGGGGCATGCGTAGTAGTACTTTGCTTCGAGGGCTAATAAACTTTCGCAATAAGTATGTGAGTTCTTTATGACTAATGTGAGTCCATGGATTATACGCACTCTCACCCTTCCGCAATTTGCTAGCCTCTTCGGTACCGTGCATTGCCTTTTCTCACCTCGAGAGTCGGTGCAAACTTCGCCGGTGCATCCAAACCCCGTGATATGATACGCTCTATCACACATAAGCCTCCTTATATCTTCCTCAAAACAGCCACCATACCTACCTATTATGGCATTTCCATAGCCATTCCGAGATATATTGCCATGCAACTTCCATCATCATCATATACATGACTTGAGCATTCATTGTCATATTGCTTTGCATGATCGTAAGATAGCTAGCATGATATTTTCATGGCTTGTCCGTTTTTTGATATCTTTGCTACGCTAGATCATTGCACATCCTGGTACACTGCCAGAGGCATTCATATAGAGTCATACTTTGTTCTAGTATCGAGTTATAATTTTTTGAGTTGTAAGTAAATAGAAGTGTGATGATCATCATTATTCATTATTAGAACATTGTCCCAGTGAGGAAAGGATGATGGAGACTATGATTCCCCCACAAGTCGGGATGAGACTTCGGACTAAATATAAAAAAAAGAAAAAAAAGTGAGGCCAAAAAGAGCCCAAGAAAAAAAGGAAAAAAAGAAAAAAAAAGAGAAAAAAAATGAAATGAGATAAAAAGAGAGAAGGGGCAATGTTACTATCCTTTACCACACTTGTGCTTCAGAGTAGCACCATATTTTTCATATAGAGAGTCTCCTATGTTGTCACTTTCATATACTAGTGGGAATTTTTCATTATAGAACTTGGCTTGTATATTCCGATGATGGGCTTCCTCAAATGCCCGAGGTCTTCGAGCAAGCAAGTTGGATGCACACCCACTTAGTTTCATGTTGAGCTTTCATACACTTATAGCTCTTAGTGCATCCGTTGCATGGCAATCCCTACTCCTCGCATTGATATCAATTGATGGGCATCTCCATAGCCCGTTGATCAGCCTCGTCGATGTGAGACTATCTATCTTTTTGACTTCTTCTTATTAATCTCTATCATCATTCTATTCCACCTATAGTGCTATATCCATGGCTTGCGCTCATGTATTGCGTGGGGGTTGAAAAAGCTGAAGCGCGTTAAAAAGTATGAACAAATTGCTTGGCTGACACCGGGGTAGTACATGATAAATACTTTGTGTTAAGAAGATGGAGCATGACAAGGCTATATGATTTTGTAGGGATAACTTTCTTTAGCATTTTCATTCTGAAAGGCATGATTGTTTGTTGGTATGCCTGAGTATTGATGTCTTTATATCAAGTTATTGACTATTGCTTTGAATCATTCGTGTCTTAATATTCATGCCATGATTAGATTATATGATCAAGATTATGCTAGGTAGCATTCCACATAAAAAAATATCTTTTTTATCATTTACCTACTCGAGGACGAGCAGGAATTAAGCTTGGGGATGCTGATACGTCTTCGTCGTATCTATAATTTTTGATTGTTTCATGCCAATATTATACAACTTTCATATACTTTTGGCAACATTTTATATTATTTTTGGGACTAACATATTGATCCAGTGCCCAGTGCCAGTTCCTGTTTTTTGCATGTTTTTTGTTGCAGAATATCCATATTAAACGAAGTCCAAACGCAATAAAATTTTACGGAGAATTATTTTGGAATATATGTGATTTTTGGGAGGTTGAATCAGTGCAAGGCGGTGCTCGTGGGCCCCACGAGGCACCAGGGCGCGCCTGGGGGGGGCCGGCATGCCGTGGTGCCTCGTCAGGCCCTCGTAGGTCGGTTGGTGCTCTACTTCGGGTGCAAGGAAGCTAATATCTGGAAAAAAATCATGTTAAAATTTCAGCGCAATCGGAGTTACGGATCTCCGGGAATTTAAGAAACGGTGAAAGGCCAGAAAACAGGAACGCGAAACAGAAGAGAACAGAGAGAGAGATTCAATCTAGGAGGGGCTCCTGCTCCTCCGCCGCCATGGAGACCAAGGACCAGAGGGGAAACTCTCCTCCCATCTAGGAGGGAGGCCAAGCAAGAAGAAGAAGAAGGGGGGCTGTCTCCCCCTCTCTTCCGGTGGCGCCGGAGCGCCGCCGGGGGAACCATCGTGATGGCGATCTACACCAACAACTTTGCCACCGTCACCACCAACTCTCTCCCCCTCTATACAGCGGTGTAACACCTCTTCTCCCCACTGCCATCTCTACTTAAACATGGTGCTTAATGCTACATATTATTATCCAATGATTTGTGGCCATCCTATTATGTTTGAGTAGATTCGTTTTGTCCTATGGGTTGATTGATGATCGTGATTGGTTTGAGTTGCATGTTTTATTTTGGTGCCGTCCTATGGTGCCCTCCGTGTCGCGCAAGCGTGTGGGATTCCCGCTGTAGGGTTTGCAATACGTTCATAATTCTCTTATAGTGGGCGGCTAGAGTGACAGAAGCTTACACCCGAGTAAGGGGGTTGTTGCGTATGGGAGTAAAGAGGACTTGATACTTAATGCTATGGTTGGGTTTTACCTTAATGGACTTTGGTAGTTGCGGATGCTTGCTAGAGTTCCAATCATAAGTGCATATGATCCAAGTACGGAAAGTATGTTAGCTTATGCCTCTCCCTCATATAAAATTGCAATAATGATTACCGATCTAGTTATCGATTGCCTAGGGACAAATAACTTTCTTGTGTTACAAAAACTTTCTACTAAACAACTAACTTTTATTATCTTGCAGTTTACTTGTAGTTTTATTATCTCACAAATTACTTCTAATTTTATTCTTGCAAACTATCCTACTACACCTACAAAGCACTTCTAGTTTCATACTTGTTATAGGTAAAGCGAACGTCAAGCGTGCGTAGAGTTGTATCGGTGGTCGATAGAACTTGAAGGGAATATTAATTCTACCATTAGATCCTCGTTGGGTTCGACACTCTTATTTATCAAAAAATCTACAATTGATCCCCTATACTTGTGGGTTATCAGCTGCTACTTGTGAGCTGCGTTGGTAATTCCCTTAAGAGGAAGGGAGATGCAGTACAGTAGAGATAAGTATTTCCCTCAGTTATGAAACCAAGGTTATCAATCCAGTAGGAGAATCACGCAACACCTCGTTAACAGTACCTACACACAAAACAATAAATCCTTGCACCCAACGCAAACAAGAGGTTGTCAATCCCTCGGCGGTTAATTGCAAGATTAAATTGTATGGTGATAGATAGATAGATTGAACTAAAATATAAAATAAAATAAATAAAGTAAAAGTGCAGCAAAGTATTTTTAGGATTTTTAGTATATGATAGAAGTAGACCCAGGGGCCATAGTTTTCACTAGAGGCTTCTATAATGAAAATAGCATACGGTGGGTGAACAAATTACTGTTGGGCAATTGATAGAAAAGCAAATAATCATGACGATATCCAAGGCAATGATCATGTATATAGGCATCACGTCCGAGACAAGTAGACCGACTCCTGCCTGCATCTACTACTATTACTCCACACATCGACCGCTATCCAGCATGCATCTAGTGTATTAAGAACATAAAGAACGGAGTAACGCCTTAAGCAAGATGACATGATGTAGACAAAGTAAACTCACACATGAATAAACCCCATCTTTTTACCCTTAATAGCAATGATACATACATGTCATGTCCCTTTCTGTCACTGGGATTGAGCACCGCAAGATCGAACCCATTACAAAGCACCTCTCCCATTCCAAGATAAATCAATCTAGTTGGCCAAACCAAATCAATAGATCGGAGAGAAATACGAAGCTATAATAATCATGCATAAAAGAGTTCAGAGAAGACTCAAATAATATTCATGGATAATCTGATCATAAACTCACAATTCATCGGATCCCAACAAACACACCGCAAAAAGTGATTAAATCGGATAGAACTCCAAGAACATTGAGGAGAACATTGTATTGAAGATCAAAAAGAGAGAAGAAGCCATCTAGATACTAACTATGGACCCGAAGGTCTATGGTAAACTACTCATGCATCATCGGAAGGGTAGCAAGGTTGATGTAGAGCCGCTCCGTGATCTATTCCCCCTCTGGCGGAGTACCGGAAAAGGCCTCCAGATGGGATCTCTCGAGAACAGAAACTTGCGGCGGCGGAAAATGTATTTCGTGGACTCCTCTGTTGGTTTCCCGATTTTAGAGAATTTATAGTGGAGGAATTAGGTCAAACGGAACTGTGTGGGCCCCACGAGCCACCAGGGCGCGTCCCCCCTGGGGCGCGCCGTGGTGCCTCGTGGGCCACTGCTTCATCTTCTCGTCTCCTCCCGAAGCTTCCAGTGTTTGTTATGTCCAGAAAAAAATCCCCAAAAAGTTTCATGGCATTTGGACTTCGTTTGGTACTGATATTCTGGAAAACCAAAAACAGGCAAAAAACAACAACTGGCACTGGGCACTAAGTTAATAGGTTAGTCCCAAAAAATGATATATAATTGCTGTAAATGTTTATAAAAACATTCAAGATTGATACTATAATAGCATGGACAATCAAAAATTATAGATACGTTGGAGACATATCAGCATCCCCAAGCTTAATTCCTGCTCTTTCTCGAGTAGGTAAATGATAAAAACAGAATTTTTGATGTGGAATGCTACCTATCATATTCATCATATACTCTTTTCTTTATGGCATGGACATTTGGACTTGAATGATTCAAATCAATAGTCTATAGTTTGACATGAAGATATGAATACTCAAGCATACTAACAAGCAACCATGTCTTTCAAAATATCAATGCTAAAGAAAGTTATCCCTAGCCCATTATGCTCAATCATTGATCCATTCATGAAACACACTCAATATTAGCTAGACACAATGCACAAGTATGACAATAATGCTCTCTAGTTGGTGCTTTGCAAGAGAAGATGGAGACTCAAAATAAAAATAAAAATTACATAAAAGTAAATAGATAGGCCCTTCGCAGAGGGAAGCAAAGATTTGCAAATGTGTCAGAGCTCAAAGCTTAAATTAGAGAGATAAAAATATTTTGAGAGGCATGCTTTTCCTGTCAACAAAAACGACCGAGAATTCCCAATATCTTCCATGCTAGACACATCATAGGCGGTTCCCAAACAAAAAATAAAGTTTATTTCCTTTCCACCATTCTTTCACAATCCATGGCTAGCCGTATCCACGGGTTCCCTCCATACCAACACTTTCCAAGGAATTTTGTTGTTATTAATTTTTGATTCATTGTGGGAATGGGCATCCCTATTACCAGCCACTCTCTCGTGCAATGACAAGTGAATAAACACTCATCATGAGAATAATACACCTAGCATGGAAAATATTGGCCACCCCCTGCCGCTTCATGAGCGGTATGGGCACACAAAGCGGAAAATTATTTTGAAAATTAGAGTTGGCACACACAAATTTACTTGGAACGGCATGGAAATACCGCATATAGGTAAATATGGTGGACTCATTTGGCACAACTTGGTTTTAAGGAGTTTGGATGCACAAGAAGTATTCCCGCTTAGTACAAATGAAGGCTAACAAATAGATTGAGAAGCGACCAACCAAAAAGCGAAAACGGTCATAAACATGCATTGAACATAACTAACACCGAATAATGCACCATAAGTAGGATATAATTTCTTTGCATAACTATTGACATAATGTGCATGCATAGGGAATCACAAACCTTAACACTAATATTCTTACTAAATCACAATTACTCACTAACATGGCTCACATATTATCATCTCCATATCGCAAAACTATTGCAAGGAATCACACTTATCATATCCAATGATCTATATGAAAGTTTTTATTATATCCCTCTTGAATATTCATCACTTTGGGACCAAATTCATATCTTGTGCAAATTACCATTACTATTGTCAACTCTCAAAAAGATATAAGTGAAGCATGAGAGTGCAAATATTTCTTCAAAATTTTAGTCTTATCAATTCTCAAAATAATATAAGTGAAGCATATGTAACACCCCATGTCATTATGTTACAGTGATCACCTTTGATAATGCCAGGTCACCATGCTTAACAGTGTTTGATCATCATTAGGATCATATCTCATTTCAAATTCCTAATTCAAACTTCAATTTAAATTTAAAGTGAAAATAAAAGTTGTTCAAATTAGAAACTAAAATGTTCATTAACTAGCACATAATTCATAACCAATTATATTCAGGAAAACAACATCACTAAAAATACTTAAGAGACTCTAACAACCTAAAACAGTAGCCAACAGTAACATTTTAGTACTATTTTATTTAATAAAATTACAAATGAAATTGTATTTAGCCCAAACCAATTTCTAGTGGTAGAGCATATTACACTGTAATATTTGAACCAAGTCTCATATTTTACAAAATAGTTTAGGGGCAGTTCTTTTGGTGGCTTTTTTGAGCTTCTAAAATAAGCTGCCCCCTACCCAGCTTATTCTAAAAGCCCAACCACAAATATTTTTTAGAAGCCTACTAGTCAAGTCTCAATTAGTAGGCTTCTAAAAAAATTAATTTGGTTGGGCTTCTAGAATAAACTGGGTAGGGGGCAGCTTATTCCAGCTTATTCTAGAAGCCACCAAAAGAACTGGCCCTTAGTGGCCTGAATATTTGCAGAAACATAAATAAAATAGAAAATAGAAAATAGAAAAAAAATAAAACGGTTAGGACTTACTGTGCAACTGGGCTCTAGTGGAACAGTAGCAGGCCCAGCCCATCTAGTCGGGTCGTCGTCCTCCTCACGCGCTGTCGCTCCCGCGCGTCGACACGGCGGCGCCCGCCTCGCTGTCGCCTATCCGCCGGTTCCCCGGCTAGGTTAAGGGCAGCCCCGAGCCCCTCTAGTCCTCCCCCGCAACCCTAGCCCCCTCACTCATCCCCACTCGCTCTTTCTCTCTCTGTCTTGCGCCCCACCCGAGAGCTCGCCGCCGCCGACGCTCGATCCTGCGGCCACCACCTCCAGATCGTCGCTCCGCCGTGCCCGCCGTGTTCCCCGTCCTCGATTACGTCGCCCGAGGCCGCGCATTGGAGCCGAGCGCCACCGCAGTGACCTCCTCGAGCTCGTCTTCAACCTGTGGTTGCTGGCGTTTCTCCGGCGATTGTCGCCGTTCGGCTGCTCGTAAACTCCCCGAAGAGCCTCCGTGTGCTCCGCTGTAAGCTCCACCCCCCTTCCCCTCCTTAGTTTGAGCCCCATTTCGAGCTTAAGCCGCTGCCGCCGTCGCGCCCGAGCGCTCCTCCGCGGATCTCGTCGCCGGCGACCGTCCGGTGACCGTTTGGTCTCGGGCTGGTGCCCGACGAACTCGCTGCACTGCGTAGCACCCGCCTAGTCTCTTCTCTCGCTCGTTTGAGCGCCGAAACGCTGCCCCCATTGCTCACCCGAACAGCTCGCCGCCGGCGAGGTCCTAGCGCTCGATTCCGGGCGCCCCAGCCGCTCGCACCACCACCATTCGACGCGGCGTCGTCTTGCCGTTCGAATGCGACCAACCGCGACCAAAACGGCGCCCTGTGGGCGTTTTCCGACCACCTCCCGAAGCCGCGCCGCCGCGAACGGGCTCGCCGGCGAGATTCCGGCGAGTCCTCGGCTGGCGTCCGACCCGGCGCCCACGTGGCGGCCCCTGTGTCGCTGACACTGGGCCCAGTTGACCCAGTCAACGCTGACTGGGCTGGCCCAGTGAGACTGACATGTGGGTCCCGCGCAGTTTAAACGATTTAATTAAATAGATAATCTGTTAATTAATTAAATTAGTTAATTAAAACGTTAATTAGTCACTGACAGTGCGGGCCCACTAGTTAATTAGGTTAATTAGATTAAATTATACCCTATTTAGTTAAATGAGTCACTGACCAGTGGGACCCACTGGTCAGGTTTGACTCCGGTCAGCCTCTGTTGACCGTTGACGTCAGCACTACGTCATGCTGATGTCATCCCCTACTGTTTCGGATAATTCGTATTTATTAATTAAATTAATTCCAGAAAATATTTAAAACTTTGAAAAATAATATAAATTAAACCGTAAGTCAAATGAAAATAATTTATATATGAAAAATGATCAGAAAAATATGAAGATTCTAAATATGTGATCAAAACACCTGTCCAACATTCCTAGCTAGGTGAACATGGAACATTTTGCCTGATTCCGATAAATGAATAGTGCTCAACTTTAATAAAATAAATCCAAATAAATTCCTAAATTAACTAAATCATTTAGTTAGGCAGTAAAACACCTCTGCATATCAATTAGGCATGTCATGCATAGTGATTGCATTTTTGCCGTGAATTTATTGTTTCTTCCCCCTCCTTCTCTCTCGATAGACTCCGAGACCGACGCCGTCGCCGCAGAGTTCGACTACACTCCAGATGAGCAGCCGACTGACGACCAGCCCCTCTCTGCAGAGCTTCCAGGCAAGCAATCCCCCCTTGACGCATGCCGATATCTCCTATTCTTTCTCCCTCCTGCTTGCATTAGAAATTGCCGCTGCCTTGCTTTATCCTATTCTGATGCATAGCCTGATTTTGTCGCCTACTACTGATACATTACCTGTTATCCCATGATGCCTAGTTAGCTATGCTGTTGTTCCATATTTGGCCCTTCGCCTTGTCTGTATGCCATGCTTGATACCGGGCCGTGATCACGCTGGGTGTGATCGCGGAAATGTTTACATTATTGCACTGCTTAACTGTTAAACTCGGGCTGGCCCCAAGGGTGCCCGCGAGAGAATAACATCAAAG
Source organism: Elymus sibiricus (assembly GCA_039707655.1). Lineage (NCBI taxonomy): Eukaryota > Viridiplantae > Streptophyta > Magnoliopsida > Poales > Poaceae > Elymus > Elymus sibiricus. Next base: position 124,401,182 of record CM077670.1, read on the forward strand.
TCGGGTCGGCTCCAAGAGTACCCGCGAGTGATATCAAGTCGGAGCGACAAAAACTCTGATCGCCTCTGCGAGTTGCTAATACGCCTAACGGAACTGGGTATTTGATATGAGTGGGTCGTCGTGCCCTATACGCACTACCACCACGTGGGATAATGGTTATGGGACCCTCTACGTCGTATGTATCAGCCGAAAGCTCTTCAGATGTCACAGTTTAGAGATGCGGCCCGATTGTCGGGATTGGGCTGGTACTTCACTTGTGTATACAGTGTCGCGCCTGCACCCCGACCAGCCACGCAACGTGCAGGAGTGCAAAGGGTGATGGGCCCAAGACCCCTTCGCACTTAGGATTTAGATCGGCTTGTTGACCTCTCTACTGAGCCTAGGTAGGACTGCGTCGTGTCGATCACCCGAGGCCGGGTATTACCCAGCAAGTGTGTCCGGCTAGAGGTAATCGAGCGTGTTGGGTAACAGTAGTGCACCCTTGCAGGGAAGTAATCTATTCGAATAGCCGTGTCCACGGTAACAGGATGCTCGGAGTTGTATCCGGATCCATGACAACTACGAATTGATGATGATGCTTATAAAACTGATACTACTGCTCTCGGGATCGCTTTCTCGTGGGATAATCGAGAAAGGATCTCGGGGAGTTGCTGCTATACAACCACTATTGTATGTTAATGTATTCTACATTCTTCTTATGCTGCAAGATTGCTTGAAGATGCTAGTCTTCGATAGGCTAGACTTCTCCCCCTCTATTCAGGCATTCTGCAGTTCAGTCCAAAGATATAGCCCCATTCCTTTGATACCAATCCATAATTAGTATAGTTCTGATGTCAGTCGTGCAAGTACTTTGGATGAGTACTCACGGTTGCTCTGCTATTCTTTTCCCCATATCCAATTGATGATACATCAGACGATGGAGTCCAGGAGCCAGACGCCACCGCAGGAGACTACTACCAGGAGAGTCCCGGAGGAACGTACTACTGGATTGAGCCAGCCGACCAGGAGTAGCTAGGAGGCCCTAGGCAGGATGCCTTTGCCTTTCGATCTGTATCGTTGTTTGTGCTAGCCTTCTTAAGGCAAAACTTGACTAACTATGTCTGTACTCGGATATTATGGCTTGTATGACTTATGTATTCGGGTCCTTGTGACCCCTGGTTTGTAATATGATGATTTATGTTTAATCTTTGAGTTTAGAGTTGTGTTGTGATATTGGTATCAGAGCCGACTGCCTGTAGGAAGCCCCCCTTCCGATTCCTTGGTCGAAGTTGAGTCTAGACATGCAAAAACTATTTTACTAACAGTGCTGTGTGGCTTATGGGCCCACGTTGCACATGGATGGGATTAGGATCTTTTACTCCTCTTCCTTACTCTGGGACTCTAAAATCTCTTCCTTTCGGGTTAAATGATTTTACTAACTCTGACTTTAGGTTCTCGTGATCACATCCACCCGGAGCTTTGATTATCTGCAAGTTAATTTCTTGAATGCACGATGCAAAATTCACTCACTGTCATTTGACAATCTTGAATTTCCTCTATTTCAGATGGATCGTTTGTTCCACCCGCGTCCCGCAAGACAGATTGTCTGTCTGACCATGGCTGTCGATGCGACTGGGTTTCCGGCCATCTTGGTCGAACTTCTGACCAGGCTGGGATATCGCTGGTATCCCGAGTACACTGTTTACGAGGATTACCGTGAGTTCAACCAGGAGCAGTACCATGCTGAGCTTTGCATCTTTGACCGGCAGGATAACTCCGTCATTGAGTTGCACACCTTTCACGGTGTTGGAGTGACTGTCGACATGGCAGTCCATGATGCTGCCTACACTGCTATTGCTCGTCTCCGTGGAGAGCACAACAGTCGCTTGGAGCATACTGCCTTCAGATACATCCCGTATGCTCCTATTGGGGATGAGACTGGATACTACACTGCTGTGAGTACGCCTTACGTGTCGCGTCGCTATGACCCGCAGGTTTTGGTACAGTACACTCAGGCTCTGGACCGCACTGCTCGAGCTCTTGCTGTTGAGTTGCACGCCACTCGTGCTCGTCTTTACGACGCTCTGACACAGTTGCTGCCAGCAGTCAGTGTACGGATGCACCCAGAGTACATTCTTTACCCGCGCAGGACGGAGATACCACCAGGTCTTGACTGGCCTGCTGTTGGAGGTTTTACTCCTCCGCGTGGTCCTCTTCTTCCAGTTCGGGACCAGGTTCTGCATCAGAGTGTCCACGGAGCACAGGATCCTCACCTCGAGGGTGCCCGGCGTCGTCACTTGCAGTTACCCAGGTTCAGTAGTTTTCTCCGACGCTGATGTAGCATATCGCTATATCACGTTGTTGTATCCCTCTACCGCGTGCCTGCGCGCCGCCTAGTATGTCTAGCTTTCTTTAAGTTTGCGCCGTTATGCTGTCCGCGTGTAACCGACTCTGTGTATGGATCTGTATGTCTTAATTGACTACTGTTATGTATCTATTGCACTACTTATTCGTTGTCGTGTTACATCATGCTTGTCTCTACACACTTGAAGTTGCTTTTACTAAACTGCCCCCTGTTAAATTTTAGCAGGATGGTTAGGCCAGGTGCTCATGGTCGTGGTTGTGCCCCCGAGCAGCCACCACCGCCCGACTACATGGCCGCAATGATGCAATAGTTCGAAGTGAACCGTCAATTCATACAAGGCATCATGGCCCAGTTTCCGCATCAGAACCAGAATCTGAATCAGCAACCTGCTGCGATAACTCTACAGGAGTTTGTGCGTCTCAATCCAACTACTTACCGAAACTCTGAACATCCACTGGATGCTGACGACTGGCTTCGCGACATCTCCCACGAGATGGAGTCTGCGAGTGTCGCCCCTGACAGCCTTGTCACCTTCGCGTCCTAGTTCCCGAAGGGCCCCGCTGCTCAATGGTGGGACACCCACAAGCGTTCACTACCTGTTGGGACAGTCATCACTTGGCTCGAGTTCCAGACTGCATTCCATGCTCGTTACATTCCTCAGGGAATCATAGACCAGAAGAAGACAGAGTTTGGTAACCTCACTCAGGGTCATAAGACTGTAGAAGCTTATCAGCGGGAGTTTCTTAACTTGTCCCGCTATGCTGAAGAGGACATTCCAACTGATGCTCGTAGACAGGAGAAATTCCGTAGTGGACTCCACCCAGACCTCAAGCTTGCACTTGCTGCTCAAGACTTCACCGACTTTGCCACCCTCGTGAATAAGGCTATACTGGTTGAGACTGCTCAGATGAAGCACAAGGAGTCGCAGAAGCGTAACTGTGACATTGGCTCATCTTCGAGCTCAGGTCAAAGGCGTAAGATCTGGATTCCCAACAGCATGTATCGTCCAACTGCCCCTGCGCCAAGGACTTCCTATGCAGCACCCCGTCTGCCTCCTCCACCACCGAGGCAGCCAAGAGCTCAGGTTGCTCCACCGCGTGCTGCTCCTCTTCGTCCTGAAGATGGTCTGTGCTTCAAGTGTCGCAAACCAGGTCACCTTGCCAAAGACTGCCGCCAGAGTCAGAATCAATTGGCATTTCCTCGTAATGGCCGTGGCAACAACCAGACCCGCAACTATAATACTGGGCCTGCTTCTTATGGACGTGGACAAGCTTACCACGTCGATATTGAAGAAGTGCAGGATCAACCTGATACTGTGATGGGTACCCTTCTCGTTAACTCAGTACCCGCTTCTGTTTTATTTGATTCAGGAGCATCGCATTCATTCATGTCAGAAGCATTTGCATTATCGCATGACATTGCATTTGAAAACATGAACCTACAAATGGTTGTTCGTACCCCTGGAGGCCACTGTCGTACCTCCATGATAGCACACAATGTCCCTGTTGAAATCGAAGGATTGGAATTCCTTGTTTCACCCATCATCCTGAAGTCTTCCACCATAGACCTTATTCTGGGAATGGATTGGTTGAAAGCTCACATTGCTTCAATCAATTGTGCCACCAAAGTCGTCCAACTTCTCCACCCCTCCGACGAGATAGTGAACTACACCGCCCGGATTGCCCGGAATGCCGAAGCTCAGATATATGCTCTGAATGCTTTGAACACTTCACCGCTTGAGGGAATTGAGAACATTCCAGTCGTTCGTGATTTTCCGGACGTCTTTCCAGAAGAACTTCCAGGAATACCCCCAGTTAGAGCTGTCGAGTTCATTATCGACTTGAAACCTGGCACTACCCCTATTGCGAAGCGTCCTTATAAGATGCCGCCGCATGAACTCCTTGAGCTTAAGGAGGAAATCGACAAGTCATTGAAAAAGGGTTTCATACGCCCCAGTTCCTCAGCTTGGGGAGCACCTTCTCTCTTTGTTAAGAAGAAGGATGGAACTAACCGATTGGTCCAGGACTATCGGCCTATCAACCAAGCAACAATCCAGAACAAATACCCACTACCCCGGATCAATGATCTTTATGATCATCTTGCTGGATCCTCAGTGTTCTCGAAACTCGACTTGAGGTTGGGTTATCATCAGATCCGAGTTCGTAAGGAGGATATTCCGAAGACTGCATTCGTTACTCGTTATGGATCATACGAGTACACCGTTATGTCCTTCGGATTAACTAATGCTCCAGCAACCTTCTCTCGCTTGATGAATTATATTTTCATGGACTACCTCGACAAGTTCGTCGTGGTCTATTTGGATGATATTCTTATATATTCCAAGAATGAAGAAGAACACGCCGAACATCTTCGGCTTGTATTGGAGAAGCTACGAGAACACCAGTTATATGCCAAATTCTCCAAGTGTGAATTCTGGTTATCTGAGGTGACTTATCTTGGTCACGTGATTTCCAAAGATGGCATTGCCGTTAACCCCGAGCGAGTTCAGGCCATTCTTGACTGGACTCCCCCGAAGAATGTCAAGCAAGTCAGGAGTTTTCTCGGCCTCGCTAGCTATTGCCGCCGATTCGTCGAGATTTCTCGAAGATTGCCAAGCCATTGACTGATCTGCTCCACAAAGATGTTAAATTTGAGTGGACAGAAAAATGTCAGGAAAGCTTTCAGACGCTTAAAGATAAATTGACATCTGCCCCCGTGCTAGCACCCCCGGATTCCCAAAAGGATTTCGTGATTTACTGTGATGCATCTCGTCAAGGATTAGGCTGTGTCCTAATGCAAGAGCGCAAAGTGATTGCTTATGGCTCTCGACAATTGCGTCCTCATGAGGAAAACTATCCAGTACATGACCTCGAACTTTCTGCGGTTATTTATGCTTTGAAGCTGTGGCGACATTACCTTCTTGGTAATCGTTGCGAGGTATACACGGATCATCAGAGCTTGAAGTATCTGTATACTCAGCCAGACCTGAACCTTCGTCAGCAAAGATGGCTCGAGACAATAGCCGATTATGACATGAATATCTCTTACACCCCTGGCAAGGCTAATGTAATGGCCGATGCTTTGAGCTGCAAGGCTTATTGCAACAACCTCATGGTTCAGGAAGTGCAACCTATGCTTTATGAAGAACTTCAATCACACAAAACTCAACAAAACCTTCGTGAGATCCGTTAGTATAACAAAATAAATCACTACTTTAAGTACTGTTGCAAACCCATTCATATTTTATTTTTGCATTATACCAACTGTATTCTAACTTCTCCATGGCTTATACCCCCCGATACAATCCATAGTTTTATCAAAACAAGCAAGCAATGCATCAAAAACAGAATCTGTCAAAAACAGAACAGTCTGCAGAGATCTATTTAAAATCCATACTTCTATAACTCGAAAAATTCTAAAAAATTAGGACAACGTGGTAAATTCATATACTAATACTGTGTAAAAATTTCAGATTTTTCTGACTCTCCAGTACAGAACTAAAATTCCAGGACTGGACGCAAAATTTTCTGTTTTCCAAACGGCATCAATTATACTATCTCCCAAATCATCCCAAAGGTATTACTTGGCACAAACACTAATTAAAACATAAAAACTCAATCATAACAGTAGAATAATTGTGAAAACACACAAGAACAGAAAACAAAAAGTAAAAATTTATTTTATTTATTGGGTTGCCTCCCAACAAGCGCTATTGTTTTATGCCCCTAGCTAGGCATAATGCATAGTTTCAAGTATTGTCATCTTTCAAGTTGATTTCATAAGTGGACCTCATAATTGATTCATATGGTGCTTTAATTTTATTCATAGGGAAATGTTCCATACCCTTCTTTAATGGAAACTAAAATTTTATATTCCCTTCTTTCTTGTCAATAACGGCACCTATGGTTTGTAAGAACGGTCTACCAAGTATTATGGGGCAAGAAGGGTTGCATTCAATGTCAAGTACAATAAAATAACGGGCACATAGTTCCTATTTGCAAGAATAAGAACATCATTAATTCTACCCAAAGGCTTTTTAATAGTGGAATCCGCAAGATGCAAATTAAGAGAACATTCATCTATATTGGTAAAGCCTAGCACATCACATAGAGATTTTGGAATTGTAGAAACGCTAGCATCCAAATCACATAAAGCATTGCACTCATAATTTTTAATTTTAACTTTAATGGTGGGTTCCCATTCATCATATAATTTTCTAGGAATTGAAATTTCTTGTTCTAGCTTTTCTTCTAACGCTTTTATTAATGCTTCTACGATGTGTTTAGTAAAAGCCTTATTTTGCTCATAAGCATTGGGTGAATTTAACATGGATTGTAACAAAGAAATACATTCAATCAAGGAAAAATTGTAAAAATCTTTGTAATCCAAGAGAGTGGGCACATCGCTAGTTAAAGTTTTTACCTCTCCAAACCCACTTTTATCAATTTTTTCATCAAGATTTTCACCCTCCGAATTATGCGAACACCTTCTAGCTAAAGTTGAATCTTCTTCAGTCCCCTTTTCATCAAGTTTTTTTATTGTTAAACAAAGAATCAATAGATGAAACACCAATCATTTTAATATCCTCATCATTACTACGATAGAAACCGGGAGGAATCGCTTTTTCTAAAAATTCTCGTTTAGCTCTTAGCATAGCGGTTCTTTTCTTACTCTCATCCATGGAGACATATAAAGCTTTAATTGATTCATTAATATCAATTTTTGGTGGCAAAATTTTAGTCTTAAGATTTTCCACATCATGAATAATTCTATCAATGCTCCTAGACATATCATCAAGTTTACTAAAATTTTCCTCTATCGTAGTGTCGAAAACTTTTTGAGCATTAATAAATTCTTTAATATTACTTTCAAGATCAGAGGGCATCCTATTATTATTATAAGAATTACCATAGGAATTGCCATAATTATTAGAGGAATTTCCAAGAAACGACCTAGGATTAAAATTACCTCTATAAGCATTATTATTAAAATTGTTTCGCGAGACAAAATTCACATCTACGGGATCATTATTTTGCTCAATCAAGGTGGATAAAGGCACATCATTAGGATCAATAGGAGTATTTTTGCTAGCAACCAATTTCATAAGCGCATCAACTTTATTACTCAAAGTACTAATTTCTTCAACAGAATTCACTTTTTTACTAGTAGGAATTCTTTCAGTATGCCATTGTGAATAATTTGCCATAATATTATCAAGTAATTTAGTAGCTTCTCCCAAAGTAATTTCCATAAAAGTACCACCCGTGGCGGAATCTAAAAGATTTCTAGAAACAAAATTTAATCCCGCATAATTTTTTTGTATGATCATCCATAAATTTAAACCATGAGTAGGACAATTTCTTATCATTAATTTATCCTTTCCCAAGATTGGGCAACATGTTCATGATCAAGTTGCTTAAAATTCATAATTTGATTTCTAAGGGAAATAATTTTTGCGGGAGGAAAATACTTGGTAATAAAGGCATCTTTACACCTATCCCAAGAATCGATACTATTTCGTGGTAAAGATGAAAACTAAATTTTTTCCCTAGAGGCAATAATAAATGTTATTGTTTATCTCCATGTTCATGATTATGTTTATATTCCGTGCTATAACTGCTATGGTTCTCGAGTCTGCAATAACCACGAGGCTCGAAGGAAGACTCATATGCACGTGTGGAATAATAAACGGTAAAATGTATTCCTAGTCTGGCCTCTAAGACTATCTCAAGTGTTGCATGATGGTTCTGTTTTCCTGATCATGGGCATGACTATACCGGCAACTTTGAGGGCACAATGTTAGGAGAACACTTGTGTTGAATCGACCCGATTGATGTTATGCTATGAGATTCCTTCGTCACAAGTTAATGGTTAATAACACAGAGAAAGTTAACGTCTGCATAATTCCTTAGACCATGAGAGTGTCGAGTTTCTTCATGCTTGCTTCATGAACTTTGGGGTTTGTTAAACGTCATCCGTAAATGGGTGGCTATTACGGAGGCTTACGGGTTCATGGAAAAGTGTGTCAAGGGACTTGATAGCTCAAGATTGGGATTTGCTCCTCCGACAATGGAGAGATATCTCTGGGCCCTCTCGGTGTTACGGTATCCATCATCGTCTGGCCAGACACAATGTGATTTGATCACGGGGATGCCGGAACACGGAAACGAGAAAAGAGAACAAAACCGGTAACGAGATAACTGGCACTGTGGACAAGTGTTGATCCACGGGGATGCCGACGTTTCTCACCTCGGGTATTTGTAACATATCGCGAAGCAACAGGAATAGCATACGTCAACTGGAGGTTCACTCGAATATTCATTCGTGTGGGTATAGGGGTCAATATGGGTGTCCACGGCTCCAATGTTGATCATTGATCGGAAAGAGTTCCGGTCATGTCTATACTTCACCGAACCTATAGGGTCACACGCTTAAGGGTCATCTATCTACTGAATACTAGACAAGGAGTCTGAGAGAAAATCACTGAAAAAGTTTCGGACGAAACGGAAACGTTCCGGAGTGGACACCGGAATAGTTCCGGTAAAACTGAAAAGTTTTTTCAGGGGATACCATTAAGTCAAATTGGTTTCGGCACACGCCTGGAAATTCTTGGAGGATGCCAGAAGTGTTTCTGGAAACTTCTGGGAATTTTCCGGGATAAAAACCGGAAATGTTCCGGAGCAGCCGGAACCGATTTGGTTGCTTTTCGCAGATGAAATTTACTAATCCGAAATTGTTTCGGAACACGTCCAAAATCATTTGTGTGGGTACTGGAATTATTCTAAGACCCACAGAAATATTTTCGGATTTAACGGTCGCGGAAAATTGGTTCCGTGAATAGTAAAAATCACTTTATGGATATTTTTTGGAAAGTCACCTTTTGGGATATTTCCCAAAAGGCTTCTAGAAGGGATTGGGGAGCAAGGCACCCCCATGTGGGGGGGGCCCTAGAGTGGCCGGCCAAGGTGGTGCTCCTCCTTGGAGCTCCACATGGCACCCCTTTTCCCTTTTATTCTTTTATGTAAGACATAAAGTGGGGGTACTTTTGGTATTTTTGAATGCCAACTTTATCCCTTGGCTTTCCTATAAATAGAGGTGGAGGGGTGCTCTCCAAACCTCATGCTTGCTCTCATACACATGCCATGCTCGTCTGGCTCTCTCTCTCTCCCTCCCACGAAAAGAGTTTCGTAGAGCCGAAAGGCTGTCTGGGTTCCGGTGGGAACTAGTTCTGGACGGCGAAGCCCTGCCGGATGGATGAGACCGTATGTGTGCAACTCTGTAGAGAGATCATAGTTTCGGTCTTAGTTAGAGAGTGCCTCATGAAGGGCTGTCCGAGTGACTGTCCGAGTTTCGAGTGTCCTCCCGAAGGGCTGTCCGAGTGACCGTCCGAGTTTTGAGGGTCCTCCCGAAGGGCTGTCCGCGACACCGTCCGAGGGACTGTCCGACCGCCTCCTGGAGGGCTGTCCGAGGGGCAGATGAGGGAGTACATCCTCGCGGTTGGGAGGTTGTAAAATCCTAGCTGCGGGGATCTGCACCGCCGATCGTCATCGACTCTACTTCCGCTGCGCTACGAGTCGGTAACGAAAAAGATCAAACCTTGTATGCAGTCTCCATAGTGATCCTGGGCTGGTGCGTATGTCGGAATTTTTTTGTTTTCTGCTGCGTTCCCCTACATCATGTCCCTTTTTGTCACTGGGATTGAGCACCGCTAGATTGAACCCATTACAAAGCACCTCTCCCATTGCAAGATAAATCAATCTAGTTGGCCAAACCAAATCAATAGATCGGAGAGAAATACGAAGCTATAATAATCATGCATAAAAGAGTTCAGAGAAGACTCAAATAATATTCATGGATAATCTGATCATAAACTCACAATTCATCGGATCCCAACAAACACACCGCAAAAAGTGATCACATCGGATAGAACTCCAAGAACATCGAGGAGAACATTGTATTGAAGATCAAAAAGAGAGAAGAAGCCATCTAGCTACTAACTATGGACCCGAAGGTCTGTGGTAAACTACTCAGGCATCATCGAAAGGGCAGCAAGGTTGATGTAGAGCCCCTCCGTGATCGATTCCCCCTCCAGCGGAGTGCCGGAAAAGGCCTCCGGATGGGATCTCTCGAGAACAGAAACTTGCAGCGGCGGAAAAAGTATTTCGTGGACTCCTCTGTTGGTTTCCCTATTTTAGAGAATTTATAGTGGAGGAATTAGGTCAAACGGAGCTGTGTGGGTCCCACGAGCCACCAGGGCGCCCCCCTGGGGCGCGCCGTGGTGCCTCGTGGGCCATTGCTTCATCTTCTCGTCTCCTCCCGAAGTTTCCAGTGTTTGTTATGTTCAGAAAAAAAATCTCCAAAACTTTTCGTGGCATTTGGACTTCGTTTGGTACTGATATTCTGGAAAACCAAAAACAGGCAAAAAACAGTAACTGGCACTGGGCACTAAGTTAATAGGTTAGTCCCAAAAAATGATATATAAATGTTGTAAATGTATATAAAAACATCCAAGATTGATACTATAATTGCATGGAACAATCAAAAATTATAGATACGTTGGAGACGTATCAATGGCCTTGCCAACTCTCTGTAATCGTTTGCAATTACTTTGGTCCCACCGAGATTTGCAAATCGGTCTCACCGAGATGGCTTGCCAACTCTCTGTTGCCTTATTGCTTCACTTCGGTCCCACCGAGTTGATGCAATGGGTGCCACCGAGACGAGGTTTGCCCTAACCATTGCACATCGGTCCATCCAAGTTGTTCCAATCGGTCCCACCGATATTCCTAACGTTCATATCTTTTACACAGGTCGGTGCCACTGAGATTTCTTATCGGTGCCAACGAGTTGGGTCAAAAGTGTGTAACGGTTGGATTTTGTGTGGAGGCTATATATACCCCTCCAGCCCTTCTTCCTAAGTGAAGAGAGCCATCAGAACATGCCTACACTTCCACCATACATTATCTGAGAGAGAACCACCTACTCATGTGTTGAGATCAAGAGATTCCAATCCAACCATTTGAACCTTGATTTCTAGCCTTTCCCAAGTTGCTTTTCACTCAAATCCTTCTTCCACCATAGCCAAATCTGTGAGGAGTTGTTTGAGTGTTGGGGAGACTATCATTTGAAGCACAAGAGCAAGGAGTTCATCAACAACACACTGTCTATTACCTTTTGGAGAGTGGTGTCTCCTAGATTGGTTAGGTGTCACTTGGGAGCCTCCGACATGATGTGGAGTTGAACCAAGGAGTTTGTAAGGGCAAGGAGATCGCCTACTTTGTGAAGATCTACCGCGGGTGAGGCTAGTTCTTTGTGGACGTAAGCCATGGTGGAATAGGCAAGGTTGCTTCTTCGTGGACCCTTTGTGGGTGGAGCCCTCCGTGGACTCACGTAGCCGTTACCCTCCATGGGTTGAAGCCTCCATCAACGTGGACGTACGATAGCACCACCTATCAGAACCACGCCAAAAATCACCGTGTCTTCATTGCGTTTGAAATCTCTGATCCCCTCCTTTACTTACAAGTGTAATTGTTTACTTTCCGCTGCCACACTCTTAGAATTGCATGTGTAGGGTGATTCTTGACTTGTCATACTTGCTAAAATCTGCCCACAACTAAAATTGGGAAAATGATAGATTTTTATTTGGTCAAGTAGTCTAATCACCCCCCCTCTAGACATACTTTCGATCCTACAAGCGGTATCAGAGCTTTGGTCTCCATTGCCTTGGTTTCACAACCTAGGAGAGTATGGCGTCTAGTGAGGGTAATTATCACCGTAGAGGTCCATATTTTGATGGTACAAACTTTGCTAGTTGGAAACATAAGATGAAAATGCATATTCTTGGTCATAACCCCGCCGTTTGGGCTGTTGTTCGTGTGGGCTTGCAAGGTGAATTCTTTGAGGGTGGCAAGGAACCGGATCGTGAAGCAACCACGGAAGAATTGAAGATGTTGTAATACAATGCTCAAGCTTGTGACATTCTCTTCAACGGTTTGTTTCCCGAGGAATTCAACAAAATCAGCCGCCTCGAGAATGCAAAGGAAATTTGGGATACTTTGGTTGAGATGCATGAGGGTACCGAGTCCATCAAGGAATCTAAGTTGGATGTGCTTCAAAGTCAACTTGACAAGTTCAAGATAAATGATGGTGAAGGAGTCACTGAAATGTACTCTAGGCTTAGAAATGTACTCTTTCTCTCCTTATGAGGAAGACATAGAAGAGATGAATCACCTCATAAGGAGAGAAAGAGTAGAGATGATTGTTATGAACGAAGACCCTCTCGAAGAAACAAGGATTCGGAAAGGAAGGACAAGTCATCAAAGATCTACACAAGAAGAAGACATCAAGCTCATATTGTTGAATGGATTTCCGGCTCCGACTCCGACAACCACTCCGAGAGAAGCTATCACTCCAACTCCGACTATAGTCAAGATGAAGGTGTTGCCGGACTTGCTCTTGTGTCATCCAACTCCTATGATCTCTTTGATTCATCAAATGAAGGAATTGGAAGATGCTTCATGGCAAAAGGCCCCAAGGTATCACACCCCGAGTATCTTTATTTCAATAGTGATGAAGATGATTTGCTAGGTGATGATGATTTACTTGTTGATAAGGCTAGTGATGTGAGCTATAATGAAAATGCTAGTAATCATGATAGTCAAGAGGAAATGAATGACAATGCTATGAAGGAGATTGAGCGTCTAACTAAAGAACTAAATGCTCTTAAGTTAGCTCATGAAACAACTCAAGAGGATCACAGAGAACTTCTAAGAACTCATGAGAAGCTACGCTTCGAGAAGCTAAATTTAGATCAAGAGCATGAGTTTCTTAAAGCTATCAATGATGATCTTCGAAAGAAGAGTTCTTCATATCTTGCCAAACGTTTACTCTTGTCTACCTTTATGCCACAAGTTAAACCTAAGCAAACTAGTAACAAGGGTAAAAAGGGTTCTACCTCTAGTAGTAACAATAACAGTGCTATATCCAATGTTGTTACTTCTAGTAGTTCTATTGATTCCACTAATGATTCTCTTAGCCAAGTTACACTTGAGCAAGAAAACAATCTATTGAAAGGAATTATAGAAAAAGGTGTCTATAAGAGCCTTGCCGGGAGTAAGCAATTTGAGGAAATTTTATGCAAGCAAGGAAGGCGCCGGAAGAACCAAGGTGTTGGTTTTGAACGAAAGTTCAATGCCAATGGAGTTGAGTGGGAAGAAGATCAATACCCCAAGACGAAGTTTGTTCCTCAACAAGAGAAGTATGATCCTACTTCCTCCAAGGGAACACAAGCTCAAGAAGATCTTCCACCACAAGACCACAAGCTAAAAGGCAAGGACAAGCTTCAAGAAGAGATTGACTCATTTGAAGAAGCACCTCAAGCCTTGGTCAAGTGGGTTCCCAAGACTTCATCAAGTTCTACTTCATCAAATGCTACTACAACTCCAAGGATTCCCATCAAGTTGATGTGGGTCCAAAAGAAGAAGAACTAGAGAGTTATTGAGGGTGACTCCGCCAACAAACTTCACTCACATTCATTTATGGCAAGAACTTGTGCAATCAACTTCCACATCTTGCACTAGTTCATGGAGTCACAAACCCTCTTGTTGGTAAGGCAAGGGACAAGGTAGTCATTGCATTCATGGATATCATCATATGTGCATTTCACTCTATGTCTATGGATATTCTTGTATGTTCCTTGTGTGGGACTAACCCATGTAGGTATTGAAAGCACAAAACTCCAAAGGATTGCTCCCAACTCTTGATGGTCTACATCAACATTGAGCATCCACATCTTCAACATCTACATGAAGTCATCATCGACAAAACCCAAGGTTAGTTCATCCCTCTTTGGGGGGATATCACATCTAGGGGGAGCTTTGCTCTAAGACTTGAGCTAAAGCAACTCTAATGGTGTGAACACATCAATGCTTTATGTAAAAGTGGCAACCCCACTTGTGCTTAAACGATGAGTATGACCTATGATCAAATGTTCTCATTTGACTCCTAAGTCAATATACTCATATATAGATGACCTAGTCATCGCCATTGCTTGATAGATGCTAGAATTGGTTGTGCATGTTTGACACATATTTCATTTGCTATCTCATTGTGTGAGCATGTTGGTTTGCATGTTTTCTTCATTCGAGGACATCCATTTGTTGTTTTGATTGTCTTGGTTTTTCTGGCCAAGTGGATGTACAAGAATGCCTAAGTACCTTCTCTAGCTATCTATGCTTTCTTGTCTCAAATTCTATTCTTGCTACATCACAAAAATTGAACAAGTCATTTTCGGACCCTCCGGGTGAGGAGCACCCGGAGTCACCGATCTGAAAGGGCTGAACCTCCAAAACCTTCTTTATGCATTTCGGTTGGACCAGTCCACTCAAACTCGGTCAAACCAAAATCATTTAGATTGATCTAGGTTTCAATCTCGGTGTCACCGAGTTGAATGTTTCGGAGTCACCGATTTGCTATACTGCTTGCAGTTACACATATCGGTGCCACCGAGTTGTTCCACTCGGAGCCACCGACATCAATTGGGTATATATACTCAGCGGGCACGTACGGTTGAAATTTCTCAAACGTCACGACTCCTGCACCCCCTCTGCTGCCGCGCCCTTGTCTCCGGACTTCATCGTTGCGTCCAGCGCGCCCTCGCCACCGGAATCCATCGCCGTCAACGGGAATCTTCCCCGCCGTTGCCGCCGTAGAGGATCTCCACCAAGTTAGGGTGAGATTCGACCCCCTCCGTGTTCCTCTTTCGGATTCAATACATGGATGGATTGCCATTATTCTTGCCACAGATTGCAATGCATGTTCCACGAATAAATTCCGTAGATTAGATTCGAGCAAAAAATTTAGGTTTAAGTTTCCGCCGTAAGCATCTCGGACCGACCGAATTGAGATTTTCGGAGTCACCGATTTGGCCCCAGGACATTGCACTAGTACATCTCGGTGCCACCGAGAAGTACGAATCGGTGAGACCGAAAGTAATGTTTCAGTGAAACCCTAGCATCTCGGAGACACCGAACCACATCTCGGTCTGACTGAAATGGAGTGTTTTGTTTCTGTTGAGTGCTTCGGTATCACCGAGATTATCAACTCGATGGATCCGAAATGCCTTCTGTGAAAACTTGAAACTAAGATTTGAACTCAATTTTCATGAAAAATGTCTGCTTTTTGTGATGACTCATCTAGTCTGCCCATACCCATCTATTCACAGGGTCAACTTTGCAAGATGTCAGATGCCAGTGATAGTCAGAATGTCTCTGAAGCACACACTGATCTCAGTTCAGGCTCTAGACCTGAGGGCAGCTACTATGAGGGAGAGAGGAGTTCTCCTGAATTGCCCAAACAACTACTAGGGC
Source organism: Elymus sibiricus (assembly GCA_039707655.1). Lineage (NCBI taxonomy): Eukaryota > Viridiplantae > Streptophyta > Magnoliopsida > Poales > Poaceae > Elymus > Elymus sibiricus. The sequence goes on from CM077670.1 coordinate 124,416,893, forward strand.
AAGAAAGAAGAGAACCTCAGATGATGAGGATGAGGACTTTGTGGCTAGTGAGGCCACATCAAAGAAGAAGAAAGTGGTTGCTAAGGAGTATGGCAAAGCAGCTAGCTCAAGATCTTCTGCCAAGGACAAATCTGCAGTGAGGAAAGTCACACTCTCCAAGGCAGATAAGGCCACAACTCCTAGGGAGAGCATGACATTTACACTTGAGGAGCCAAGTGATACAGAGGCAGCTGCTGCAGGAAAGAAGTGGCCAAGGAAAACAGTTGATCGTGTTATAGGCAAACCCTCCATGGCTGATGAAGAGGAAGAGGAGGAACCAGCAGTTGATGCACCTCCTGCCAAGACTCAGAAGCTCTTGTCTGATGCTATTAGGTCTGCTGCTCCCACCAAATCCAAGTCCAAAGCTCCAGCACCCAAGAGATCTACAAGAAACATCCCTGCTACTGAGAAGAACAAGGCCCCAGTGCCTGAAGTTGATGCCGATGAGGAGCCACTAGTGCTCAGAAAGTTGAAATCCAAGATTCCAGATTATGACAATGCTCATCCAGTTGCAGAGAACATGATGCTCAGGAAGGACAACGGATTGCGTCAGTGGAGATTATCAGATCCATATGCTGCAAGGAGGAGGACTGCTTGTGATTACCGCTTTCACACACGAGAGCAACAAGATTTCTATGAGACTGTGTTGCTTGACAAGAAGCCTATTGTCAGTGATATGAAGTGGGTAGATTGGAAATATATTGATGCAAATGAAGACTATTTCCCCTATGTTCATGAAAGCTTCAGAATTGCTGGTGTTGATGATTTCGTTGGACAGAAGCTTACCAAATGGAATGATGAGATGATCATGCAATTTTATTCGACATCACACTTTTATCCATATGGTAGAATTGTGTGGATGACTGAGGGATCCAAATACCAGTCAACCATCTCTGAGTGGGCTGCTCTTCTTGGTGCTCCAAAGGAAGAAGAAGATGACATTGATATATATGCCAAGCTCAAGATGGACCACAATTCCATGGAAAATATGTACACAACAATTCCTGAGAAAGATATTGAGACTCACAAGCTAGGTTCAGTGAAGCACTTGCTACCTGGTTTGGCCATCACTAACACAATCTTGAGGCACACTCTTTTGCCCAAGTCTGGAGATGACAAGATGATACGTGGCCACTCCATCAACCTGCTACACTTGTTTGACACACCGCAGAAGTTCAAAGTTATGAGCCTTATTGTTGAAACTATCAAGAGAACCGCAACTGACCAAAAGAGATCTTGTGGATATGCTCTGCACATTCAGATGCTCATCAACTCCAAGGTTGGAACGAGCACTTATCTACTTGATCGTGAGCATCTCCCATTGCGTCCAGAGTTCGAGGACAATGTAGCGGTGATGGACCCTTCACACCCTACATCTGCCCAAGCTCAAGAGAGGATCCGGGCAGCTGAGGCAGCAAAAGAAGCCCAGAAGGCATCTGCTCCCAATGCACCTATTGCTAACCTCAAGACAAAGAATGACCAAATGACTTATCTGCTGGAAGCCACCCTGAGGATTGAGCGAAGTCTGGCCAACCTCACCAAGAACCAGGCGAGCCTAGAGCGGATTGTCAAGACAAAGATTCATGATCTTGATGTGAAGATCACTGAGGTTTAGACTATCGTGGAGAAGCTGAAAGATGATGTTGACACAGCCAGGGCTGCTACTGATGATAGTGGAGATGATAGACCGACGACTGAGAGATTCCAGACAGTGCCTAGGGCATCCAGGTCTGCTGCAGTGCCTGTTGCAGATACGAGGACTACAGTCTCTGCACCTGCTGCTGCTGCTACAGTACCACCTCCAGTCTCTACCCCTCTAGCCCAGCAGACATAAGCTGAAGCCTTCGCGGATGCACTTCTCTCAATGCCATCTACGCACACCGGAGCTGCCAGCCAGAGATCACCTTCAGGAGCTGCCGAGGATCGTCCCTAGAGAGACGCATAGTCCTATACCTATTCGAACTTTTTGGTACTTGTTGCCAAAGGGGGAGAATTTGTATAGATCACTAGGCTTCGAGAGAGAGTGTCTTGCTTTTGCTCGTTGTTTTTCTTGAGTTTCTGCTACAATTTCTATCTCTGTTTGATATGTGTGTGAGATACTTTGATGGTTATGTTTGTGAGATACTATATGTGTGATGGATCATACTATGCTTCATGTGATGATTAATGCTTATCCTTATCATTATCTTGTATGATCATTCACTTGTGTTTTTGGTGATGCGTGCTTACTATTCCTTTCATATCATTTTGTGCGCTCCACCAAGTTGTATGTGACATGGAAGAGTGACCCATGATCCTAATCGATTGTGCATTTGCATTCAAACGCAAATTATTAATAATGCACAAATTTAGGGGGAGCTCTTGCTTATCACACACTTCTCAAAGCAACGATGTACTTCATTCATTTAATCATTTGTCGAAGCTTTGATCTATATGTTGTCATCAATTACCAAAAAGGGGGAGATTGAAAGCACATTTGCTCCCTTGGTGGTTTTGGTAATTTGTAACAACATATATCTCATTGAACTAATGTCCATTCAAGATAAAGATTTCAGGATGTTCCATGATTGGCATGGCAATGACTATAGATGTGGACCCCTCAAAATGCTAAGAAAATGGATTGGCAAAAGCTCAAGACTCTACATTTTTTGTTAAGTGATCCAAGATCACATTGAGTCCATAGGAAAGCCAATACTATTAAAAGGGGATGAGGTGTTGCTTAATGGTCTTTTTGCTCAAGTGCTTAGTGACAGTGCTCCAAAACCCTCAACCACTTTCTCCATCCAAATATGTCCAAAACCTACATTCCAACTCGGCCCAACCAAAAATTCCTATCCGGAGCCACCGAGTTCATCTGGACTTAGCCACTGCCAAAACCCTAACAAATTGGATCCACCGATATGGATCTCAGTCCCACCAAGATGGCCTTGCCAAATCTCTGTAATCATTTGCAATTACTTCGGTCCCACCAAGATTTGCAAATCGGTCTTTTACATAGGTCGGTGCCACCGAGATTTCTTATCGGTGCCACCGAGTTGGGTCAAAAGTGTGTAACAGTTGGATTTTGTGTGGAGGCTATATATACCCCTCCACCCCTTCTTCCTAAGTGAAGAGAGCCATCAGAACGTGCCTACACTTCCACCATACATTTTCTGAGAGAGAACCACCTACTCATGTGTTGAGATCAAGAGATTCCAATCCAACCATTTGAACCTTGATTTCTAGCCTTTCCCAAGTTGCTTTCCACTCAAATCCTTCTTCCACCATAGCCAAATCTTTGAGGAGTTGTTTAAGTGTTGGGAGACTATCATTTGAAGCACAAGAGCAAGGAGTTCATCAACAACACACCGTTTATTACCTTTTGGAGAGTGGTGTCTCCTAGATTGGTTAGGTGTCACTTGGGAGCCTCCGACATGATGTGGAGTTGAACCAAGGAGTTTGTAAGGGCAAGGAGATCGCCTACTTCGTGAAGATCTACCCCGAGTGAGGCTAGTCCTTCGTGGACGTAAGCCATGGTGGAATAGGCAAGGTTGCTTCTTCGTGGACCCTTTGTGGGTGGAGCCCTCCGTGGACTAGCGTAGTCGTTACCCTCTGTGGGTTGAAGCCTCCATCAACGTGGATGTATGATAGCACCACCTATCGGAACCACGCCAAAAATCACTGTGTCTTCATTGCGTTTGAAATCTCTGATCCCCTCCTTTACTTACATGTGCAATTTTTTACTTTCCGCTGCCACACTCTTAGAATTGCATGTGTAGAGTCATGCTTGACTTGTCATACTTGCTAAAATCTGCCCACAACTAAAATTGGGAAAAGGATAGATTTTTATTTGGTCAAGTAGTCTAATCACCCCCCTCTAGACATACTTTCAATCCTACACCCTCGCAACTCCTTGAAGTTTACCTTGAGACAGCTCGATCTGCTTCTGCATCAGATCAAGGTCCTCCTCGGACCTCTTGAGCTTCCGGTTCATCTCTGCTAATTCCTCGGAGGCGGAGTTTGGAGCCAAGGTCGATACCTGCAAGCAGGCACTCACGCCTTAGTCCCCATTTTCGACATCAATCCCCTGGTCAGTCCTTTTTTGAAGACCGGCCAGAGTCCTAGGGGCTACTGAATCAGCGCCTATTGTTCTTAAACTTCGACCCCAAAGCCAGTTTCTCAAAACTAGCTTTGGGCTCGGGGGCTACTGGCTGACTATGCTCTTACAAGTGCTACGATATAAGTAAAAAGTCTTCGGACAAAAGCCTGCTTTCACAAGCAATTCTAAGCATGGAGGTTATTCGTAATATAAATATAAGGAAGCATACCTCGAAGCTCTTGACGAGGCCCTTGAAGACCTCACGCATTCCGGCCTCTGCGGACCGGAAGCCATGCAACGCCACGTCAATCAGGGCGCGGTGCTCTTCTACGATGGAGGAGCCCATCAAGGCCACCTCCATCTCCTCGGCCCATCCCACGGCAGCCCGCCCTGGGGTGGGAGGCTGGGGCGGGATAACCTCTGAACCCACCATCGAAGTGCGGGGAACGAGGGTCTCCGGCTGTGGCGTTGGCACCGGAGATTGTTCAGGCTGGGCCGACGTCTGGCCCAGCCCTTCCTTGGGGACCACAAGGACTGCCTTCCCCTGGCCCTGTGTGGCCGAGGTGTCAACCTCGGCCATGATGACCAGTACCTCGGCCCCCGTTGTGTTGACTGGGGGGGACAGACTAGATGTCACTTCCCCCAGCCCCGCAAGAGCTGGGGGAGTCCTGGCTCGCTCGGGCGTCCCGCTGTCCGACGGCGGCAGCCCACTCGAAGTGTCACCACTGAGGCGTACCTTGGGCGGGCTGGTGAAATGCCTTTATAAGTTTCATTTGATGAACAGGCTTTTGAAGTCCAAATTCGGTCATAATAACGTACCTTCGGAGTGCCGGCTTCTCCCTCCCCAGCTCGAGGAGGTCCTCGTCTGATTCGTCGGAGAAGTTGGCCTTCTCCGGCAGGGCAGGATCGGCGGAGGCCTTACGCGACCTCTTCAGGCCTTTTGGCCTTGCCTCCTCCTCGACGCCCTCGGACGTCGCCCTCTTCCCCTAGAGGGAAGGGTTTCCTTCTCCCGTATCCTCCTCCGCTTCATCCTCGTGGGTGGAGGAAGCGTGGGTCTCCTCGGACCGGGTGACCGAAGTCTCCCGTGCTCGAAGGCCCGCCCTGCCCCTCGGAGGTTTCAGCTCCTTGGGGATCACCACATGTGGCTCCTTGGTTAAGAGGGCCGTGAGTTGGGGAGTCCTCTCCCCCTTGGGCAGCGGCACCGAGCATAACATTCGATGTGCCTTGGAGATCCACTTCTGCAAATGTACAATTGATTGGTCAGCCGGAGTCTATGAGGTTCAAAGAAACACGGAGTGTAGAGCTGTGTATTGAAAATTTCATCGGGGGCGTCGTGGGCGGCCTCAAAGCCGAGATCCCTCCCGGCCGGAAACCCGTCCTTGGACGGCTTGAACAGTAGCGTCCACATCCCGGCCGGTGTGGAGCGGAAGAAGTGGTGGATAGGCACCACATCCTCGGGCTTATCTCGGGGTGGCCCAGGATTGGAGGGGCAGGACATGGCAGTGGAGCATGACGTTCACCACGTCCACGAGCTTGAGGTCCTTCTTGTCTGTCCAGAACTCGATCTTCTAGAGCAGCGCCTTCACCTCCGCCAGGCTCCCCTAGTCCATGCCCTTCCTCCTCCAGGATGCAAGCTTCTTCGGAGGTCCAGCCGAGAACGCTGGAACCTCGGCCTGGCCAGCAGCGAGTGGCTCGGTGATATAAAACCACTCACGCTGCCACTCCTTGATGGTCTCTATGAAGGTGCCTTTGAACCAGCCCACCTTCTGGTTCTTGCTAATCATCGCGCCCCGCACTCTACGAGCTCGGAGCCGCTGGATCTCGGTTTGATGCCGAAGATCTTCAGCCACAATCCGAAGTGCGGCTCGATGCGGAGGAAGGCCTCGCAGACAGCGATGAAGGAGGCGAGGTGAAGAATGGAGTTCGGGGCCAGATGGTGGAAATCTTGCCCATAAAAGAACATGATCCCGTGCTCGAAAGGGTGCAGCAGGAACCCCAGACCTCTGATGAGGTGGGGGACGAAGACAACCCTCTCCCCAGGATTGGGAGTGGGTATTCGCTGGTGTGGATCCGGCACGCGGGTGCTGACCTCAGTGGGGATATACCCCGCGCTACGCAGCTCCAAGATGGTGCCCTCCGTAACGGAGGAGCTGGCCAGTGCCCCTTGAGGGTGTTCTCCGCCATTGCGGGGGATGGAGGTGGAGAAGCGCTGAGGGAGCAAGACAAGTTCGGGATTGGATCTGGGCGCTGGAGCTCGAGAGGCAGCAAGCAGGAAGGAAGGGAAGTGTACTTTTCTCGTCGCTATCCCTTTGCTCTTATATAGGTTGATAAAAAGGCCAAGAGTTCCTCCGACCGTGCCGTTGAAATCGCCATTCCCCGAAAAAGATGACGTTGTGCGTATAGGGAGAAGCAAAATCTTAATGATATCCCTTAGAAAGCGGGCACGATCTCCGTTTCGATGGGACGTGCCAATAAGAGGATTGCCTCGAGCCGCGATTCAAGTGAGCAGTAACTGCCTGCCCGGTCGTGGGTAGTACCGCTTCGATAAAGTTGTCAGGCTAGAGGCACTGTTCACACCTACGTGGCAGGCCTTCAATACTAAGGAACCCCACGTCTTCGGACGCGGAGCGGGTTTGGTTGGGTCCTGTTCAAGGGACACCACTCATTCAAGGAGTGGTCCGCGGCGGCTTCAAATGTAGAAAGGTATCAACAGAAAAGGGAGAACTCGTCTGTCGAGCCAAGTACTTCGGATCCGAAGTTGCTAAAATCGAAGAGGTCGTCCTCGTCATAGAAGACCAGTTCGGGGGCTACTGACGGTGTCCTGGACTAGGGGTGCCAACGTAGTCGGCCCATAGTCCTCAGGTTGGGCCTGAAGGCCCTCATTTCTCATTCGGATGGACTCCGGAAGCCACACGCCTGGACGTGATCAAGACCGCATCTACCGAAGACTTGGCGTATACTCCAAGACATCTCCTACCTCCTACGTACGCATCCCTGGATACCAACCATGTAACCCTAGATGCCCTACCTGGCGTGTATATAAGCCAGAGGGTTTACCCCATAGAGGGGACCGGATCACAATTACCATTCACCTAGCCCTAGGGTTAGATCTCTACTTATGATCTCGAGGTAGATCAATCTTGTACTCGATACATCATCATTAATATAATCAAATCAAGACATAGGGTATTACCTCTTCGAGAGGGCCCGAACCTGGGTAAACACTGTCTCCTTCGTCCCTGTTACCATCGATCCAAGATCCACAGCTTGGGACCCCCTACCCCGAGGTCTGCCGGTTTTACCACCGACACTAAGGATCGAATTAAGATAGATAGTGATGGTTAAAAGGTGATGATGATACGATACTGGGGCACCTCCCCCAAGCTTGGAACAATCCAAAGGGGGTGCCCATACCCGTGTACTCAAGTGTCTTTCTTCGGTGATGGTGGTGATGAAGTGATTCTTTTAGCGATGATTCCCCTGAGGGTACGAATCTCCTCCTTGAGCTCAATGACCTTCTTTTTAAGGTCCGCATTCTCCTTGAGGAGCTAGCTTGTAACATTAGATGCACCATCTTCCAGGAGATGGATTTTGGTGGTGGGAGTAGAAACATCCACCTGCACACGGTGATAAGGGGTAAATCGAGTATTGGATGGTTTAACCTTATTTGGTAGACTCGACTTTTTGAACTCCACATGCATATCTCCTGGTTGGGGTAAAGGATCATCATCTTCTTCTTCACTCGATGATTTCATCCCCTTTAAATTGGCATCCTCCTCCTCATCAGTTGTCCATCCATAGGGCTTAATATCCCCATAGACTCTAGGGTTTGCAATAAGGTGCGAGACATAGCTTTCCCCGTCCGACTCCTGAGATGACATGATGCCTGGCCTCGAAGATCTGATAGAAAACAACACAAAACAAGAACAGAGGAGAAACTTGCGATACGGTGGTCAAAACATGCGGGAATATATATGAAGAATTTTTATCTTGCAAAGCAAGCATACGGGAGGAAAACGGAGTCGGGAAGGTACACGAGGGGCCCATAAGGCAACCCGGTGCGCCCTAGGGGGGTCGCGCCCTGTTGCCTTGTGACCTCCTCGTGGGTCCCCACAGTTGTTTCTTATTTTTGTATTTTTTCTAATATTCCAAAATGGACAGAAATATTTTTTATGGAATTTTTGGAGTCGGTTTACTTACCGTATCACATACCTACCCCTTTTCAGGGTTTTGGAGCGTTCCGGAAGGACTCTTTTATGTGTTCCTCCGGCGTCATTGTTTGAATAATATTAGTTTCAACATTAATGGGCGTACCTGAAATATAATGTTTAATTCTTTGTCCATTGACCACCTTCGGATTGGTACCTTCTGCGTTGTTGATTTTGATAGCTCCGGAGCGATAAACTTCTTCGATGATGTACGGGCCTTCCCATTTAGAGAGAAGTTTTCCTGCAAAAAATCTAAAACGAGAATTGTACAATAGCACATACTCACCCACTTTGAATTCCCGCTTTTGAATTCTTTTATCATGCCATCTTTTAACTTTTTGTTTAAACAACTTGGCATTTTCATAGGCTTGGGTCCTCCCTTCATCTAAAGAGCTAACATCAAATAACCTGTTTTCACCGGCAAGTTTGAAATCATAGTTAAGTTCTTTAATTGCCCAATATGCTTATGTTCTAATTCAAGAGGTAAATGACATGCTTTTCCATAGACCATTTTGTATGGAGACATACCCATAGGATTTTTATAAGCAGTTCTATAAGCCCATAATGCATCATCAAGTTTCTTAGACCAATTCTTCCTGGATCTATTAACGGTCTTTTGCAAAATTAACTGTATTTCTCTATTACTCAATTCAACTTGACCACTAGACTGAGGATGATAAGGGGATGCAATTCTATGATTAACATCATATTTAGCAAGAAATTTACGGAAAGCACCATGAATAAAATGTGAACCACCATCAGTCATCAAGTATCTAGGGACTCCAAACCTCGGAAATATAACTTCTTTAAGCATTTTAATAGAGGTGTTGTGATCAACACTACTAGTTGGAATAGCTTCTACCCACTTAGTAACATAATCAATAGCAACAAGAATATGAGTATATCCATTAGAAGATGGAAAAGGTCCCATATAATCAAAACCCCAAACATCAAATGGTTCAATAACAAGTGAATAATTCATAGGCATTTCCTGGCGTCTACCAATATTACCAATTCTTTGACATTCATCACAAGAAAGGACAAACTTACGTGCATCTTTGAAAAGAGTAGGCCAATAAAAACCAGACTGTAATAGCTTATGCGCAGTTCTGTCTCCCGCATGGTGTCCTCCATATGCCTCGGAGTGACACTTCTGAAGGATTTGTTCTTGTTCATGCTCAGGTACACAACGTATAATAATACCATCTACTCCTTTATATAAATATGGGTCATCCGAAAAGTAATGTGTTAAATCAAAGAAGAACTTTTTCTTTTGTTGGTATGTAAAACTAGGTGGGATATATTTAGCAACAATGTAATTAGCATAATCTGCATACCAAGGACTAGTGCGGGAAACATTTACCACAGCTAATTGCTCATCATGAAAATTATCATTAATAAGAAGTGGGTCATCAAGAACATTTTCCATCCTAGACAAATAATCCCCTACTGGGTTTTCAGCTCCCTTTCTATGAACGATATGTAAATCAAATGCTTGAAGTAAAAGAACCCACCTAATAAGTCTAGGTTTAGCATCGTTGTCCATAAGATATTTAATGGCAGCATGATCGGTGTGAATAGTTACTTTAGAATCAACAATGTAAGATCTGAACTTATCACATGCAAACACGACTGCTAAAAATTCTTTCTCAGTAGTAGCATGCTACTTGTGAGCTGCGTTGGTAATTCCCTGAAGAGGAAGGGAGATGCAGTACAGTAGTGATAAGTATTTCCCTCAGTTATGAAACCAAGGTTATCAATCCAGTAGGAGAATCACGCAACACCTCGTTAGCAGCACCTGCACACAAAACAACAAATCCTTGCACCCAACGCAAACAAGGGGTTGTCAATCCCTCGGTGGAAAGTTGCAAGATTAAATTGTATGTGATAGATAGATAGATTGAAACAAAAATACAAAATAAAATAAATAAAGAAAAAGTGCAGCAAATATTTTTAGGGTTTTAGTATATGATTTAGATAGACCCGGGGGCCATAGTTTTCACTAGAGGCTTCTCTCAAGAAAATAACATACGGTGGATAAACAAATTACTGTTGGGAAATTGATAGAAAAGCAAATAATCATGACGATATCCAAGGCAATGATCATGTATATAGGCATCACGTCCGAGACAAGCAGACCGACTCCTGCCTGCATCTACTACTATTACTCCACACATCGACCGCTATCCAGCATGCATCTAGTGTATTAAGCCCATAAAGAACGGAGTAACGCCTTAAGAACGATGACATGATGTAGACAAGATAAACTCACGCATGAATAAACCCCATCTTTTTACCCTTAATAGCAATGATACATACGTGTCATGTCCCTTTCTGTCACTGGGATTGAGCACCGCAAGATCGAACCCATTACAAAGCACCTCTTCCCATGGCAAGATAAATCAATCTAGTTGGCCAAACCAAATCAATAGATCAGAGAAGAAATACGAAGCTATAATAATCATGCATCAAAGAGATCAGAGAAGACTCAAATAATATTCATGGATAATCCGATCATAAACTCACAATTCATCGGATCCCAACAAACACACCGCAAAAAGTGATTACATCGGATAGAACTCCAAGAACATCAAGGAGAACATTGTATTGAAGATCAAAAAGAGAGAAGAAGCCATCTAGCTACTAACTATGGACCCGAAGGTCTGTGGTAAACTACTCACGCATCATCGGAAGGGCAACAAGGTTGATGTAGAGCCCCTCCGCGATCGATTCCCCCTCCGGCGGAGTGCCGGAAAAGGCCTCCAGATGGGATCTCTCGAGAACAGAAACTTGCGGCGGCGGAAAAAGTATTTCGTGGACTCCCCCAAGGGTTTCTGATTTTTTGGGAATTTATAGTGGTGGAATTAGGTCAAACGAAGCTGGGGTGGGCCCACGAGGCACCAGGGCGCGCCTGGCCCCCCCAGGCGCGCCCTGGTGGCTCGTGGCCACCTCCTCTGGCATCTAGTATTCTCCCAAAGCTTCTAGGGTTGTATATGTCCAGAAAAAAATCTCCAAAAAGTTTCATGGCATTTGGACTTCGTTTGGTTTTGATATTCTGTAAAACAAAAAACAGGTAGAAAACAACAACTGGCACTGGGCACTAAGTTAATAGGTTAGTCCCAAAAAATTATATATAATTGCTCAAAATGCATATAAAAACATCCAAGATTGATAATATAACAGCATGGAACAATCAAAAATTATAGATACGTTGGAGACGTATCATAGCATAATTTCTTTGAGCATTGTCTAGAGTTTTACTAGCATAATGAATAACATTTAATTTCTTATCAACTCTTTGCCCTAGAATAACACCAACAGCATAATCACTAGCATCACACATAATTTCAAAGGGTAGGTTCCAATCAGGTGGTTGAACAATAGGTGCAGATATTAAGGCTTTCTTATGTATTTCAAAGGCTTCTACGCAATCATCATCAAAAACAAATGAAACATCTTTTTGCAAGAGATTAGTAAGAGGCCTGGAAATTTTAGAGAAGTCTTTTTTTAATCTCCTATAGAAACCAGCATGACCTAGGAAACTTCTTATACCTTTGATATCTATAGGACATGACATTTTCTCAATTGCATCAACTTTAGCTTTGTCTACTTCAATACCTCTTTCAGAAATTTTATGCCCAAGGACTATACCTTCGTTTACCATAAAGTGGCACTTCTCCCAATTCAATAGAAGATTAGTTTCTTCACATCTCTGCAAAACTCAATCAAGGTTGCTTAAACAATCATCAAAAGAAGTTCCGTAAACAGAAAAATCATCCATGAACACCTCAACAATCTTTTCACAGAAGTCAGAGAATATAGCAGTCATACATCTTTGAAAGGTAGCAGGTGCATTATATAAACCAAAAGGCATGCTTCTATAAGCATAAGTTCCGAAAGGGCAAGTAAAAGTGGTTTTCTCTTGATCTTCTTTTGATACAGGTATTTGAGAGAAACCAGAATATCCATCTAAGAAGCAAAAGTGTGTGTGTTTAGATAATCTTTCTAACATTTGATCAATAAAAGGCAAGGGGTAATGATCTTTCCTAGTAGCTTTATTTAATTTCCTGAAATCAATTACCATTCTGTAACCAGTTACAATTCTTTGTGTGATAAGTTCATTTTTATCATTAGGAACAACAGTAATACCTCCCTTCTTAGGGACACAATGAAAAGGACATGCCCATCTACTATCAGCTATATGATAAATTATACCTACTACCAGAAGCTTTAATATTTTAGTTCTTACCACATCCTTCATTTTAGGATTTAGACGTCGTTGATGATCAACAACTGGTTTAGCATCTGGCGCCATATGAATCTTGTGCTGACATAGAGTGGGGCTAATGCCCTTAAGATCATCAAGAGTATATCCAATAGCCGCACGGTGCTTCCTCAAAGTTTTAAGTAGTCTCTTTTCTTCATGCTCTAAAAGGTTAGCGCTGATAATAATAGGATATATTTTCTTTTCATCAAGATAAGCATACTTAAGTGTATTAGGTAACTTCTTCAGTTCAAACACAGGATCGCTCTTAGGTGGAAGAGGATCCCCCAAAGTTTCAACAAGCAAATTATGTTTAAGAATAGGTGCTTGTTTAAAGAATACCTCATCTATTTCATTTCTTTCGTTCATATGCATATCATTTTCATGGTCTAACAAATATTGTTCTAAAGGATCCGTAGGAGGCACAACAATAGAAGCAAGACCAATAATTTCATATTTATTAGGTAATTCTTTATCATGAGGTTGTCTACGAAACTTAGAGAAATTAAACTCATGAGATACATCACCAAAATTAACAATGACAGTTTCTTTGTTGTAATCAATCTTAGCATTAACCGTATTCAAGAAAGGTCTACCAAATATAATGGGGCAAAAATCATCTTGTGGTGATCCAAGAACAAGAAAATCAGTAGGGTATTTGATCTTACCACACAAGACTTCAACATCTCTAACAATCCCAAGTGGTGTAATAGTATCTCTGTTTGCGAGCTTAATAGTGACATCAATATCTTCAATCTCAACAGGTGCAATATCATTCATGACTTCTTGATAAAGAGAAAATGGAATAGCACTTACACTAGCACCAATATCACATAAACCATGATAGCAATGATCTCCAATTTTAACAGAAATAACAGCAGGCCAATTACAGGTTTGTTTTTATCTCATGGATCTGGATTAGCAATTCTAGCTGCTTCATCACAGAAATATATGACATGTCCATCAATGTTATCAACTAAAAGATTTTTAACCATCGCAATATTAGGTTCTACTTTAATTTGGTCAGAGGGCTTAATTGTTTTAATATTACTTTTATTAACCACAGTTGAAGCTTTAGCATGTTCCTGAATCCTAACAGGAAAAGGGGGTTTCTCAATTGTAACACCCCAATTTTTGGCCCTTTTCTTTTCTTTTGTTTTTCTTTGAATTTGAGTGGGATTTCTTTTTGAATTGTCTTTATGGACTTAAAACTTGGGAAGATCATCTTTCTTTCTTCTCCCAAGTAAAGCATCTTTCTCAAATAGTTCCCTAGATCAAGCCATGTCCATCCAAACCCAACAATAATTTTCATTCCATTTAAATATTCCTCTTTCTATTAAAGGAATAGTCCTGTTTGCCCTTGGTTGTGAAGCAACCTATATTTCTATTATTCCAAAAATTCCCTTAAAATTCTCATAAATCCTTTGACTTATATGAACCTTGGATATGTAGAAATATTCAAGATTCTATGCTCATGGTGAGCACACCCTCCAACTCTTGATTCTGATCATTTTTTTAGGGTGTGAAGAAACTACATTTTATACTGCTTCATAAATTCTGAAATTAATCCAGGACCTAAATATCCCTATATTCTTTGAGCATGCCAAAATTCACATCATTTTGCCAAGCAATTTTCCCCACAAAATTCCCCCAAGTTTATGTCCAGTGTGGATCATTGTGAAGGAAGTACCATTTATACTTATCCAAATGGTATGAAATTTTCACAGTGTCTCAACATGTCTAAATCATCATGCCCTATCAAATTTCAGCTCAATCCAGCACCCCATGTGAGTGCATCATCCAGTTTCATTTTCTGGACCAGATTGTCAGTTGTGAAGCAACTATGATCAAACTTGGTCCATATGGCTTCAGATTTCACAGGATTGTAGTCCTTCCTACCCTAAACCCATGTGACATCTTTCTTGGCCCATTGGTCAAGTAATTTGACCACAGCTTCTAGCCCAAGTTTGCTACAACAACCTTTACCTGATGCATCCTTTCAACCAACAGTTGGTTTCTTCGATCCATCACTTCAGAGAGGCCCCATTTGGGATGGACTACACACTGGACATGGTCAGCCATGCTGAGTCACCGTGCACGCGCCGATGCATGTGGTGACCGCACTGTTGGCATGCCTGTGCGCGTGCTTTGCTCATTTGGCCTCGCTCCGAGCGTCGTTTTGCTTCGGGCCATTTCCCTCTGCCCGTTCCCGCGCGTCCACTGGTGCCGACCAGCCCTCTCCTTCTCCCACGTAGCCGCTGGACCCCCCCCCTCCAGAAGTGCCCTTGCCGGTTCCAGCCATCGCACCCGCGGGTGCACCGAGCGCCGCGTGGTCTGCCGCACCTGTGCTCGCCCCGGCTGCGCCCGCGCGTCTCTAGCGTCGCGTGCGCATCTCCTCTGCCTCTCCCGTCATCTCACGGGCCCGTGCGTGCCCGGCCTCGCCAGGAGAATCTCCCATGCGCCCATGGCGGCACCCGAGCTCAGGCATCTCCCTCCGGCTATTTAAGCCCTCCCCGAGCTCGTCGCTCCTCTCCACTCACCTCCTCCCTCTCCTAATGGAAGCCTAGCACCAAGAATCCAGCCGGAGGAGCCCTCCTTCCCCGTCTCCGGTGAGAGGCCAGCCGCTCGCTCCTCTCCTCCACCACCTCACTCCGGTCAGCCCCAGCGCCAACTGAAGGCATCCCCGAGCCCCTCGTAGCCCACTGATGTTCCCCAGCTGCTCCGGTGCCCGAATCCTCGCCGGAATCGCCGGGCTCGCCGACGGCTGTAGCCTGCCGCCGCTTGAGACGAAGGGCGCGACATCGTCCGGCCGTCTTCCGGAGAGCTGCGGGTATGGGCGTGCTCACCGGGGAGTGCCCGATCCATCCCGCCCCTCGCCTAGCTCCACCGCGGCCTCGACGCCGGCGAACGACCACCGGTAAGGCCACTGCCCCTGTTCCCTCTCTCTCTCCTTCAAACCTGGCCGAAGGGCCCCACCTGTCAGCCTCCCAGTTCACCCCGAACCGATATCTAAGTGGAGGTGTAAAACCAAAATACGCCTTCGACGTCACCCCCCTGGAGGTTTTCCAGAAATTCATTTAAATTCATTTTAATCCAGATTTGACCCAAATTTGACCATTAATAACTCCCAAACTACATGTCCAAATGAGTTGATTCTTTTTGCAGTATTTTTCTTTTGACCTCCTTTATTTTTTGGTAGAAGTTGACATTTTTCTTTGCTGTCT
Source organism: Elymus sibiricus (assembly GCA_039707655.1). Classification (NCBI taxonomy): domain Eukaryota; kingdom Viridiplantae; phylum Streptophyta; class Magnoliopsida; order Poales; family Poaceae; genus Elymus; species Elymus sibiricus. Next base: position 124,432,706 of record CM077670.1, read on the forward strand.
AGGTTTTCTAGACAGAGAAAAATGCTTTATGTGGTTATTTATTTTGCTTGCTATGATTGTTTTCCAGAGTGATTTAAGTGTGTGAAGACCAGGAGTATTTCCTCACTATCTTGGAGCAAGGCAAGCCACAACCTCCATTTGCATGATTGCAATACAATGCCATGGATTAATTAAATAATATTGCTTAAAAATTGCATTAGTTAAATATGATTTGTTCATGGCATTTCTTGGAGTAATATTGGATTTTGTTACTGCCATGATGATGCTTGTATTTCTAGGACTAATGCTTTGCAGATTGACGATGATATGTTGCCATTGGGTTGCTAGTAACAGTAGTTATGCTTTCATCATGATCATATTGGATATTGGATTTGATAATAATGATTTGGATATATTATTCTTTGAATTGTCGGATGGATATTGTTATGACTTGGATTACAGGTTAATGTATGATGTTGGAGTAACAGTTATCACAGATATATCTTGGGGACAAATTCCATCATTTCGTTGGTCAGGTGTCACCGAATCGAGCTCACTAGTGTAGCCACACTTGCCTGGATGGGGAGGCCCTAATTCGGTCTATTGTCATGCCTCTCGCCGGTACCTCCAACTAGGGAAGGTTATGTGCGCGCGCTACCCTGATCAGGTAGGCGGCCATAAGCCTTGTGTGCCCAAGTTGTGTTGTACCCGGGTGTCCCTGATGTCTACTATGCAACTTTATTCTTGTAGACTCATGTTGGGCCTCCAAGCGCAGAGTTTTGTAGGACAGTAGCAAATTTCCCTCAAGTGGATGACCTAAGGTTTATCAATCCGTGGGTAGCGAAGGATGAAGATGGTCTCTCTCAAACAACCCTGCAATCAAATACAAGAAATCTCTTGTGTCCCCAACACACCCAATACAATGGTAAATTGTATAGGTGCACTAGTTCGGCGAAGAGATGGTGATACAAGTGTAGTATGGATAGTAGATATAGGTTTTTGTAATCTGAAAATATAAAAACAGTAAGGTAGCAAGTGATAAAACGGAGCACAAACGGTATTGCAATGCTTGAAAACAAGTCCTAGGGTTCATACTTTCACTAGTGCAATCTCTCAACAATGCTAACATAATTGGATCATTTAACAATCCCTCAACGTGCGACAAAGAATCACTCCAAAGTTCCTATTCGCGGTGAACATAAGATAGAAATTGTTGTAGGGTACGAAACCACCTCAAAGTTATTCTTTCCGATCTATCTGTTGAGCTATTCCTATAAGTGTCACAAACAACCCTAGAGTTCGTACTAAAATAACACCATATGATACGCATCAACCAACTCTAATGTCACCTAGATACTCCAATGTCACCACAAGTATCCGTGAGTTGATTATTCGATATGCATCAAACAACTTCAGATTCATAATATTAAATCCACACAAAGAACTTCAAAGAGTGCCCCAAGATTTCTATCGGAGAAAGTAGGACAAAAACGTGCATCAACCCCTATGCATAGATTACCCCAATGTCACCTCGGGAATCCGCGAGTTGAGTGCCAAAACATACATCAAGTGAATCAATATAATACCCCATTGTCACCATGGGTATTCATATGCAAGACATACATTAAGTGTTCTCAAATCCATAAAAGTATTCAATCCGATAATAGTGAAACCTCAAAGGTAAAAAACCAATTCATCACAACAAGATAGAGATGGAGAAACACCATATGATCCAACTATATTAACAAAGCTCGCGGTACATCAAGATCGTGCCAAATCAAGAACACGAGAGAGAGAGAGAGAGATCAAACACATAGCTACTAGTACATACCCTCAGCCTCGAGGGTGAACTACTCCCTCCTCGTCATGGAGACCACCGGGATGATGAAGATGGCCTCCGGTGATGATTTCCCCCTCCGGCAGGGGGCCAGAATAGGGCTCCAGATGGTATTTCGAAGGTATAGAGGCTTGTAGCGGCGGAGTCAAAGTTCTAGGGTTATTTCTGGGGTTTTTGGTATTTATAAGAATTTTTGGCGTTGGAATCACGCGAAGATGTGCCATAGGGGGCCCACGAGGCACCAGGGCATGCCCTGAGGGGGGGGGGTGGCGCGCCCAGGTGGCTTGTGGGGCCCCTATGGGTCTTCTACTGCTCCCCCGAAGCTTCCTGGGTCTGTTTCCTTCCAGAAAAAAATCGTCAAAAAGTTTCGCTGCATTTGGACTTCATTTGATATGGATTTTCTGGAAAACCAAAAACAAGCAGAAAACGGCAACTGGCACTGGGCACTAGGTCAATATGTTAGTCCATAAAAATCATATAAAATCCATATAAAAGTGCACCAAAATCATACAAAATTATAATAAACATGGCATGAATACTTCATAAATTATAGATACGTTGGAGACGTATCAGTCCCCGTTTGGGACGAGTTTGTTTTGCCACGACGGTTGTAGCCACAAAGGTGGCGGATGTCACAAGTTGACATCAGGTCCACCCATGACATAGCCCAAAGGGGAGTTTGTCGGAGTGGCCGGGAGAGTGTCATGCAATAGATTGGTTTTGTTGGAATGTCGTTGGTCCACCCGAATGGGAGCACGAGGCCATGAGTTCCGTGGTGTGCGTACAGTGTACTAACCTCTGCAGAGTGTATAAACTATTGATAGCCGCGTCCTCGGTTATGGACACAGTTCGTACTAGGTCACACCGTTCGATCAACACTCACGATGACGGAATGACTTATATTATAATTTATATAATGGCTTATATTTATATGTGAGCAAGTAACAGTTTGGCAGGACGCCGATGATGATATTGGGATGATCTTGAGGATGATCATCGGATTGTGATGTGATCACGCGGTGATCATGAGGATATATTGATCACAAGGTGATCGAGATGATATATTGCTTGGCCGGGTAGCCAAGAGTGAGATAGTTCATGTGACCCAAGCTGATGGTTCCTCAGTAATTATAGCATTATCATATCATGATTTATAGTTATTCCACATCATAGTAGTTGTTCATAACTTAACCTGTTAATGCTATGTTGTTGTTTTGCCTTGATGCTCTTGGTTGTTGTAAGCTTGCGAGTACATTCAAAGTACTCACCTGGCGTGTCATGCCAGATTGCAGGTGATGCCGGGATTGAATGCTTGTTGAGGATCCTGATTTTGCGAGCTAGGCCGTGTCCCAACCAGAGTCCCTGCAGAGTGGAGTCCATCACCGTCGTCGTTGTTCCGCTGCTAGAAATTATTCCACTGCTACGAGTTGTCCCGCTGCTAGCATAGAGCTACCTTAGCAGGCATAGTGTCACCGTGCCCATGTAATCTTTGTTTCATCAGGACCCTTGTACCCCTATTCATTGTAATAAAGAGTTGTTCTGTTCTATGCCAGCAGTGCCGTATTCCAGAAGACTTGATCTCTGGGCTGGAATACGGGGTGTTCCGGTTCCTCTGAGCCGGGGTGCCACATCAATATAAGCAGTAGGCACAACTGGATCAACATTATAAATAATTATTTCCTCTTTAGCTATAGGTTCTTCCTTTAGTTCAATAGGTGGATGAAACTTAAACCACTTCTCCTTAGGGAGATCAACATGAGCAGCAAATGATTCACAAAAAGTGGCTACTATCTCAGAGTCAAGTCCATATTTAATACTAAACTTATGAAAAGCATCTGTTTCCATAAAGGATTTGACACAATAGAACTCAAGATTTATGCCTGACTCTTTACCTTTTTCGATTTCCCAATCTTCGGAGTTGCGTTTAATTCTTTTCAGAAGATCCCATTTGAATTCAATAGTTCTCTTTATAAAGGAACTAGTAGAAGAAGTATCAAGCATGGATTGATCATTACGAGAAAGCCGAGCATAAAAGTTTTGTATAATTATTTCTCTTGAGAGCTCATGACTGGGGCATGTGTGCATCATATACTTAAGCCCCCCCCCCCCATGCTTGAGCGATACTTTCTCCTTCACGAGGCCAAAAATTATATATATAATTCGGATCACGATGAACCAAATGCATAGGATAAAATTTCTGGTGAAATTCCAGCTTTAACCGGTTCCAATCCCATGTTCCAGTATCATCCAATAGCCTATACCATGTAAATACCTTTCCCTCCAAAGATAAAGGGAATACCTTCTTCTTAACTCAATCTTCGGATAAACCTGCAAGCTTAAACAATCCACAAATTTTATCCACATAGATCAAGTGCATATCAGGATGTATTGTTCCATCTCCTGCATAAGGATTAGCTAGCAGTTTCTCTAACATACCCGAAGGAATTTCATAATAAATATTTTCAGTAGGTTCAATAGGTTGAGGGGCAACTCTTATTGCTTCCGGTCGAGGTGAAGATACCCCGAACAAACCCCTCAAAGGATTACTTTCCATAGTTACAAGTAACAATAAATTTCAGCACATAATAAAAGTGTTTCCTTACCAAATTCCACTTACCAAAGGTGCTTCCTCCCCGGCAACGACGCCATAAAAGAGTCTTGATGACCCACAAGTATAGGGGATAAATCGTAGTCCTTCCGATAAGTAAGAGTGTCAAACCCAACGAGGAGTAGAAGGAAATGATAAGCGGTTTTCAGCAAGGTGTTTTCTGCAAGCACTGAAAGTAGCGGTAACCGATAGTTTTGTAGCAATATAATCCGTAACAAGTAACAAGTAACAAGTGTAACAAAAGTGCAGCAAGGTGGCCCAATCCTTTTTATAGCAAAGGACAAGCCGGAACGGTTTCTTATATAAAGCAAAGCGTTCTCAAGGACACATGGGAATTCTCGTCTAGTCACTTTCATCATGTCTATTTGATTCGCGTTCGCTACTTTGATAATTTGATATGTGGGTGGACCGGTGCTAGGGTGCTATTCTTACTTGAACAAGCATCCCTCTTATGATTACCCCCTCTCGCAAGCATCCGCAACTACGAAAGAAGAATTAAGAGAAATCTAACCATAGCATGAAACATATGGATCCAAAACAGCCCCTTACAGAATAACGCATCAACTAGGGTTTAAGCTTCTGTCACTCTAGCAGCCCATCATCTACTTATTACTCCACAATGCCTTCCCTTAGACCCAAATATGGTGAGGTGTCATGTAGTCGACGTTCACACAACACCACTAAAGGAAGCAACAACATACATATCATCAAAATATCGAACGAATACCAGATTCACATGATTACTTATGACAAGACTTGTCCCATGTCCTCAAGAACAAAAGTAACTACTCACAAATCATATTAATGTTCAAGATCAGAGGGGGTATTGAATATCATTAAGGATCTGAACATATAATCTTCCACCAAATAAACCAACAAGCATCAACTACAAGATGTAATCAACACTACTAGCAACCCACAGGTACCAATCTGAAATTTTGAGACAAAGATTGAATACAAGAGATGAACTAGGGTTTGAGACGAGATGGTGCTGGTGAAGATGTTGATGAAGATTGGCCCTCCCACGATGGGAGGATCGTTGGTGATGTCGATGGCTTTGTTTTCCCCCTCCCGGAGGGAAGTATCCCCGGCGGAATCGCTCCACCGGAGGGCAAAAGTGCTCCTGCCCTAGTTCCGCCTCGACATGGCGGCGCTTCGTCCCGAAAGTCCCCCTCCTAATTTTTTTAGGGTAAATGGCTTCATATAGCAGAAGGAGGGGGGCAGAGGCCAGCTGTGGGCCCCACAAGGCATCTTGGCGTGCCCCAGGGGGGCCGCGCCCTGTTACCTTGTGGACAGCTGGTGGGTCCCCTCTGGTGGTTCTTATTTCCAAAAATTCTTATATATTCCATAAAAAATCTCCGTGAAGTTTCAGGTCAATTGGAGCTCTGTAGAATAGGTATCTTTGCTGTCGCTATTTCAGGTCCAGAATTCCAGCTGCCGGTATTCTCCCTCTTCATATAAATCTTGCAAATTAAGCGAGAAAAGGCATAAGAATTGCATCATAAAGTGAAATAATGACCAAATACATTATAAATAATAGTACGAAAGCATGATGCAAATTGGACGTATCATCAAGGCGCACATCAGGTCTGGTACACAACATGGCATACATTATAGAGCCTATGGTTGAGGCATAGGGGATGACTTTCATCCTTTCTCTTTCTTCTGCCGTGGTCGGGCTTTGAGTCTTACTCAACTTCACACCTTGTAACACAGGCAAGAACCCCTTCTTCGACTGGTCCATTTTGAACTTCTTCAAAATCTTGTCAAGGTATGTGCTCCATGAAAGTCCTATCAGGCGTCTTGATCTATCTCTATAGATCTTGACGCTCAATATGTAAGCAGCTTCACCCAGGTCTTTCATTGAAAAACTCTTGTTCAAATAACCTTTTATGCTTTACAGAAATTCTATTTCATTTCCAATCAATAGTATGTCATCCACATACAGTATTAGAAATGCTACAGAGCTTCCACTCACTTTCTTGTAAATACAAGCTTCTCCATAATTTGTATAAAACCAAAAGCTTTGATCACCTCATCAAAGCGTATATTCCAACTCCGAGATGCTTTCACTAGTCCATTTATAGATCACTGGAGCTTGCATACCTTATTAGCATCCTTAGGATCGACAAAACCTTCGGGCTGCATCATATACAACTCTTCCTTAAGAAAACCATTAAGGAACGCGGTTTTTACATCCATCTGCCAGATTTCATAATCGAAAAATGCAGCAATTGCTAACATAATCCTAACAGACTTCAGCATCGCTACGGGTGAGAAAGTCTCATTGGAGTCAACCCCTTGAACTTGTCAAAAACCCTTTGTGACAAGTCGAGCTTTATAGACGGTGACATTACCATCAACGTCCATCTTTTTCTTAAAGATCCATTTGTTCTCAATGGCCTGCCGGTCATCGGGCAGGTCCACCAAAGTCCATACTTGGTTTTCATACATGGATCCTATCTCGGATTTCATGGCCTCAAGCCATTTGTTGGAATCTGGGCTCATCATTGCTTCTTCATAGTTCGTAGGTTCGTCGTTGTCTAACAACATGGCATCTAATACCGGATTACCGTACCACTCTGGTGCGGTATCTGTCCTGGTCGACCTACGAAGTTCAGTAGTAGCTTGATTCAAAGGTTCATGATCATCATCATTAGCTTCCTCTCCGGCTGGTGTAGGCATCACGGGAACTACTTTCTGTGATGTGCTACTCCCCAATTCGAGAGAAGGTACGATTACCTCATCAAGCTATACTTTCCTCCCACTCACTTCTTTCGAGAGAAACTCCTTCTCTAGGAAGGATCCATTCTTGGCAACAAAGATGTTGCCCTCGGATCTGTGATAGAAGGTATACCCAATGGTCTCTTTAGGGTATCCTATGAAGACGCACTTCTCCGCTTTGGGTTCGAGCTTATCAGGCTGAAGCATCTTGACATAAGCGTCGCATCCCCAAACTTTAAGAAATGACAGCTTAGGTTTCTTGCCAAACCATAATTCTTATGGTGTCGTCTCAACGGATTTAGACGGTGCCCTGTTTAAAGTGAATGCGGCTGTCTCTAATGCATAACCCCAAAACGATAGTGGCAAATCGGTAAGAGACACCATAGAAGGCACCATATCCAATAGAGTACGATTACGACGTTCGGACACACCATTATGCTGTGGTGTTGCAGGTAGCGTGAGTTGTGAAACAATTCCACATTGTCTTAAATGCGCGCCAAACTCATGACTCAAATATTCACCTCCACGATCAGATCGTAGAAATTTTATTTTCTTGTTACGATGATTCTCTACTTCACTCTGAAACACCTTGAACTTTTCAAATGTTTCAGACTTGTGTTTCATTAAGTAAATATACCCATATCTACTCAAATCATCTGTGAAGGTAAGAAAATAATGATATCCACCGGTTGCTTCAACACTCATCGGACCACATACATCGGTATGTATTATTTCCAACAAGTCACTTGCCCGCTCCATTGTACCGGAAAACGGGATTTTCGTCATCTTGCCCATGAGGCATAGTTCACATGTTTTAAATGATTCATAATCAAGTGATTCCAAAAGTCCACCAGCATGGAGTTTCTTCATGCGCTTTACACCAATATGACCTAAGCGGCAGTGCCACAAGTATGTGGTACTATCATCATTAATTTTGCATCTTTTGGCATCAATATTATGAACATGTGTATCACTACGATCGAGATTCAACAAGAATAAACCATTCACATTGGGTGCATGACCATAAAAGATATTATTCATATAAATAGAATAACCATTATTCTCTGACTTAAATGAAAAACCGTCTCGCAATAAACAAGATCCAGATATAATGTTCATGCTTAACGTAAGCACCAAATAACAATTATTTAGGTCTAAAACTAATCCTGAAGGTAGACGTAGAGGGAGCGTGCCAATGGCGATCACATCAACCTTGGAACCATTTCCGACGCGCATCGTCACCTCGTCCTTAGCTAGTCTCCGTTTATTCCGCAGCTCCTGTTTCGAGTTACAAATATTAGCAACCAAACTAGTATCTAATACCCAGGCGCTACTACGAGCACTAGTAAGGTACACATCAATAACATGTATATCAAATATACCTTTGTTGACGTTGCCAGCCTTCTTATCTGTCAAGTACTTGGGGCAGTACCGCTTCCAGTGGCCATTCCCCTTGCAATAGAAGCATTCAGTCTCAGGTTTGGGTCTAGCCTTGGGTTTATTCACTAGAGCCGCAACTGGCTTGCCATTCTTCTTGAAGTTTCCCTTCTTTCCCTTTCCTTTCTTGAAACTAGTGGTCTTTTTGACCATCCACACTTGATGCTCTTTTTTGATTTCTACTTCCGCGGCCTTAAGCATCGCGAAAAGCTTAGGGATCGTCTTCTCCATCCCTTGCATATTACAGTTCATCACGAAGCTCTTGTAGCTTGGTGGCAGTGAGTGAAGAACTTTGTCAATCGCTACTTCATCCGGAAGATTAACTCCCAACTGATTCAAGCGGTTGAAGTGCACAGACATTTTGAGTACGTGCTCGCTAATGGAGTTGTTCTCTTCCATCTTGCAGCTAAAGAACCTGTCGGAGGCGTCATACCTCTCGACCCGGGCATGAGCCTGAAATACCAATTTCAGCTCCTGGAACATCTCATATGCTCCATGGTGCTCAAAACATCTTTGGAGCCCCGGTTCTAAGCCGTAAATCATGGCGCACTAAACTATCGAGTAGTCATCATTTCTTGCCTGCCAGGCGTTCATAGCGTCCAGATTGGCGGGAGCGGGTGGCACACCTAGCGGTGCATCAAGGACATAAGCCTTCTGTGCAGCAGTGAGGATAATCCTCAGATTACGGACCCAGTCCGCATAGTTGCTTCCATCATCTTTCAACTTAGCTTTCTCTAGGAACGCATTAAAATTCAGGGGAGCTACAGTGCGAGCCATTGATCTACAACATAAATTTGCAAAGACATTTAGACTATGTTTATGATAATTTGTTCAGTTAATCAAATTACTAGTGAACTCCCACTTAAATCAATATCCCTCAAGTTGTCTAAGTGTTTACATGATCCAAATCAACTAACCCATGTCCAATCATCACGTGAGATGGGGTAGTCATCAATGGTGAACATCTCCATGTTGATCACATCTACTATATGACTCATGTTCGACCTTTCGGTCCTCCGTGTTCTGAGGCCATGTTTGTACATGCTAGACTCATCAAGTTTAACCCAAGTATTCTGCATGTGTAAAACTGGCTTACACCCGTTGTATGTGAACGAAGAGTCAATCACACCCGATCATCACGAGGTGCTTCAAAACGATGAACTTTCGCAATGGTGCATATTTAGAGAGAACACCTTTTGTCTTGAAATTAAGTGAAGGGATCATCTTATAATGCTACCGTCGTCCTAAGCAAAAATAAGATGCATAAAAGATAAACACCACATGCAATCAATATGTGACATGATATGGCCATCATCATCTTGTGCTTCTGATCTCCATCTCCAAAGCACTGGCATGATCTCCATCATCACCGGCATAGCACCATGATCTCCATCATCTCCGAGGTGCCATCATGTAGTTGTCTCCACCAACTATTGCTTCTACAACTATTGCTAATTCATAGCGATAAAGTAAAGCAATTACATGGCGTTTAATGATTGACACGCAGGTCCTACAATAAATTAAAGACAACCCTATGGCTCCTATCGGTTGCCGTACTCATCGACATGCAAGTCGTGAACTATTACAAAACATGAGCATCTCATACCACTACAAAAAAAGACACATCCGTGACATTATGGCCCGAACGAAAACTTTTTCTGTCATGGTTGTGACCCTTCTATGACAATAATTGTGACAAAAGCACGTATCATCATAGATGTGGTGGGCTCCTACTTCTATGACAAAAAATTATGACAGAAAATGGGCTTTTCGTCCTGGGCGGGACGAAGACGCACCCGCATGACATTCTTTGGGCCGTCCATGACGTAAAAAATCGTGGTAGAAGTGAGGGCGGGGAAATTTTCGGGGAGTTCCCGGTTACGGTGGGTGGTCGGGGCCGAGCGATGCAGTGTGGTTTGCGCGTTTCTCTCATACGCGCGCTTGTGTGCGAGGCGTTCACTGACTGAACCCGAGCGAGACGTTCGCTTACTGAACCCGAGCGATCGATCGATCCCTCGCACTACTACACATACTGAACCCGAGCGATCGATCCCACTGCGTACTGAAGCCGAGCGATCCCTTCGCTGCTAACTGAGCCAGATCAATCCTTCTCGCTGCTTACTGAAGCCGATCGAGCCCCCGTGCGAGACGTAGCCAGCCGGTGTTGGGTTGCCTCTCGATGAACAGTGCCCGTTGCTGCCGCACGCGCAATACACGTAGACACAAGTCAAGACGCATCAATCGAGCAGGTTGGTTGGCTGTGGATGAATAGTTCCTGTTGCTGCCGCCCGCTCCTACGCCCCACCCCAGCCGGTGGGTTGGCTGTGGATGAACAGTAACCTGTCCATGTGAAGGTGGTTGGCGCTGGATGAACAGGACCCCGAGGAGGCCAGCCGGTTGGGGGTGGATGAACATGACCCCGTGGTGGCTGGATGAACAGTAGCCGGTGGAGGCTGGAGGAAGTCAACAGTGGATGAACAGTAGCTGGTGGAGGCTGGAGGAGGTCGACCGTGGATGAACAGTAGCCCGTGGAGTCCCGTTTTGCGGTACGCCACACCCGTCCCGATGAACAGGACCCCCGTTTCGACCATAGGCAGTTGGGGAGAAGTCTGTTTCCTCCATTTTGCGGTACGCCAGAGCCCTCCCGATCAACAGGACCCCGTTTCGACCGTAGGCGCTCGAACAGAAGTCCGTTTCCTCTGTTTTGCGGTACGCCAGACCCCCAGCCGATGAACAGGACCCCATTTCGACCGTAGGCAGTTGAACAGAAGGCCGTTTCCTCCGTTTTGCGGTACGCCAGACCCCGAGTCGATGAACAGGACCCTGTTTCGGCTGTTCCGTCCAAGCCGGTTGGCTCCCGATGAACATGACTCATTCCGACCGAGTCAGTTGCCTCCCGATGAACACGACACTGTTTCCTCCGTTCCGACCCAGCCGGTTGGCTGCCGATGAATAGGAGGCCATTGCTGCTACCCCCACCATCGCCTCTCCATGTACACAAGCCCTGGCCGTACGTATGCGAGAGTACGCATTTGAGACCCCGCCCGTATGTACGTACGTGCCCGTATTTTTTGCAGCGTGGCTGTACGCACGTGTACATGATTTAGACGGGGCTGCCTGAACTGCTACGTCGGGGGATCTACTACGACATGTGCTGCTCCTTGCACGCCCACGATTCATCGTCACAGAGAGACCGATCAACCAGTATGTACGTACACGTTCGCGACCAGACAGACAACGCTACGTACGCTTCGACCGGGTGGGTCCCAGCTGTCAGGGAGGATAAGGAGGCACTTCCTTCCGTGCGAAGATATAGCAGGTGGGTCCCAGCTGTCAGGGGGATGGATACTTTTTTCCGCATAATAAGGAGGCACTTCCTTGCGTGCGAAGATGTAGCTGGTGGGTCCAGCTGTCAGCCTCACCGCGTACAGTCCTCTTCCGATGGTTGTCGTTCATTGACCATGTTGACTATGCCGCACCGAGAGTACCAAGGCGGTGGACGACGGCGAGGCCTAGGAAGGGAACGACGCGGAGCCGGGGAAGACGCGGCAGTGGATGCCCACGCGGAGGGGAGTACGACGGTTGACTGGTTCGGCTACGGTGTGAGGCCGCCGTCGCCGGAGAATAATAGGGGATGTGGGTGCATAGAGGGAAGGCCTGGCTAGCGATGGGAGTAGGGTGGGGCAGTGAGGCCTATGCGGCAGCACAGCCGGCCACAGGAGGCAGGAGCAGGCGGTCTCGTCGGTGCTGGTTTGGGCGGCTGGAGCAAGAAGATCAGAGATTGAAGAAGCTGCATGGCCGTTGGATTAACATCCAACGATCACTACTGCTAGAATCGTTTGTTGACTAAGTTGACAAAGCCCTGCGTACGCGTCAACTTAGTAGGCCCACAAGTCAGCCTCCAAATCTGGTCGGTCCCAGTTATCATGGGGACGAATCATTTTTTTCGCCTAATAAGGAGGAACTTCCTTTCGTGCGAACATATAGCTGGTAGGTCCCAGCTGTCAAGGGGAGGAATCATTTACTTTTCGCGTAATAAGGAGGTACTTCCTTGCGTGTGAAGATGTCACTGGTAGGTCCCGGATGTCAGGGGGAGGAGTCATTTTTTTGCGCATAATAACGAGGCACTTCCTTGCGTGCGAAGATGTAGCTGGTGAGTCCCAGCTGTTAGGGGGAGGAAACTTTTTTTCCCGCGTAATAAGGAGGCACTTTCCTTGCGTACGACCATGGACCTCGTGGGTTGCAGCTGTCAGCCTCTCCACGTACAGTCGTCTTCCGATGACTCTCGTTTGTTTACCATGTTGAACACGCCGCGCCAAGCGCACCAAGGCGGTGGACGACGGCGAGGCCCCACCACCCCAGACGGGAATGACCCGGAGATGGGGAAGACGCGGCAGTTGAGTCGCAAACGGAGATGAGTGCGAGACTTGACTGGTTCGGGTGCGGGGTGGGGTTACACTCGGCAGAGAATAACAGGAGGTGCGGAGGAGTGGAGGGATGGCCTGGCCGTCGGTGGGGTAGCGTTTCGTAGCGAGGCGCGCGAAGCAGCGTTGCTAGACGCCGGAGGCTGGAGCAGGCGGTCCCGCCAGCGCTGGAGGAAGAAGACGAGAGATTGAAGAAGAATGCCGGCCGTTGGATGTACATCCAACAGATAAGGCTGTCAGAAACTTTTTTTGACTAAGTTGACAACGCCTTGCGTAGGCTTCGACCTATTGGTCCACATGTCAGCCAGTCCATTTGGTGGGCTGGGTGAAACAATAATGTAGCGTCTATGCAGCCCATTTATATATTTTGTTAGCATTTACAGCCTATTTGTATTATTTTTCAAAATACACGGTTTTGCTGGGCTGGGTGAAAATATCATTTTGGGCAGGTCGGAGAAATGTTATAAAAACATAAACCGGTGCTGGGCATTTTATTATTATAAAACTACATAATTTGCGGAGCATAAACACGTGATTACACGTCTATTACTGCATTGGTCCGTAAAATCTTAGCAAGCTTATGTACGCAATCACCAGGAATTAACTTGCCAACTTATTGTTAAATAATAATAATAATTTGGTAAGAACTTATCGATTTACCAAATAAAATATTATTTATTTTGAAGAGTTAATAAGATGTGGGGTATTATTATTTTTTAGGCTAGACATGGGACAATTGAGTTGGTTTTAGGTAAAACCTATGGGAGAAAAATCAGAGATAGGATTAATAAAAAACAAAAATAAAGGAAGTGGGAAGGTCTGTACAAAGGTTGGACGAAGGACAGGTCAAACGGGAACCTTATGTTCTTCTAATATATATGTACGGAGTATATGTAATAAAATAAAATATAAAAATATATACAATTATAGAAGGGAAAACATAATTTGAGTTTGGCATTCTTATAGAAAAATAGAACTTATTTTTTTTGAGCAATATAGAAAAATAGAACTGAGATGTGAGTTGTCGAAGAAACACACATAAGTTGGGCTGCCGATGTTATAAAACAAGCTAGGCTAGGAGGCCCAGAGGCCAATTGATACGTGCTGGACCTCAAAAAAAAAGTTGAAACCTGCTGGATCAATTGTGTCAGCATGTCCTGGATTGCGCATGTTAAACAACAAAACCTAGGCTGGGCAGGCCACATCCCAGTTTTTACTTGTTCGACCTCTAAAAAAAATGATTACTTGCTAGGTCCCGGATGACAGCCACCTTGACTACGGTGACAATCTCGCGGGCCCCACACATCAACATACCATAAGGAGGAAGCATTTTTTTGCAATGTATAAGGAGGCACTTGTTTGCGTACGGCCATGGACCTGGTGGGCCCGGACTGTGAGCCTCTCCACGTACAGTCATCTCCTGATTCCTCTTGTTTGTTGACCATGTTGAGAACGACAGACGGCGGCGCCGCGGTGAGAGCACCAAGGCCGAGGACGACGTCGAGACCTCGGACCGGAACGAACCGGAGCCGGGGAAGACGCAGGCGGAGGGGAGTACGAGGGTTGACTGGTTTGGGTGCAGGGTCAGCCGGTGGAGTTGCTGCCACCGGAGAATAAAAGGAGATGTGGGGGAGTAGAGGGATGGCCTGGCCAGCGCCATGCATAGGCTAGGATGGGTCGCCGAGGCGTGCGCGGCAGCGCTGCCAGCCGCTGTAAGGAGAGGACGAAAGATTGAACAAAATAAAGAAATACAAATGGATAGGTGGTTGGTCCTAGATGTCTGTGTACGAGACCTGCTGGGTCCACCTGAGAAGGGGAATATGTTGGGAGGAAGGAGATTCAAAGCACGCCAGCCGTTGGATTTCAATCTAATGCTGCCAGAAGGACTGACGGAAGAGGTATCAAACTTAACTTGTTCTCGTCGTTCATGATCAAAGATGACCACCCTGAGTGAAGTTATATGATAATCTAGGCAAAACGAATGACTGTGCAACCTACAGAAAACCGCACTCAGACTTCAAAAAAAAAATGCACAAAAAAAATGATACAACTGCTGGATCCCCATAAGCATGTCATGGGCCGCGGATGTCCTAAGAAAAGAAACCTGGGCTGGGCAGCCACATCCCAGTTGATACCTACTCGACCTCAAAAAAAAACACGGCGGCCCTGTGAACTAGTACTCTTATTACATACATAAGCAAACAGATTCATAGCCACTCGGGAAAAAAAAGCAAACAAGTTCATGGGTTCTTAGACAAAATATTATGGATAAAATAGATAATTATGACACATAGGCTAATGCATGAAACACTCAGATGATAAAGGTGCTTAAACAGACAAACTACACCATCTAGATCTTCCTGGCACGCTTGATCATGACACTGCGGCTGTCCGTGTACTCCTCGGTCACGGGAAGCAGACACGCCCTCATGTCCAAGATCCACCTGTACATGTCGTAGCATGCGTATGCGTCCTTGGCCGCGTAGGTGATGTAGGCTAGATTCAGAGGTACCTCCCACGTGTTCAGGTCCTTCGTATCCACGTCTTCTTTCATGTTGGTGTAGCAGGGGTCGATGATGGCCGCAGCGAGGTAAACCACGGAGTCCTCCTCTTGCCCGTTGCCGATGATCTTGTATTGCTTCTGGATGTCGACGAGCTTCTTGCACCAGATGGCCGAATCGTAAAGCACAGTGGCATTCTTCCTGCTCTCCACCGTAGCAAAGGTGCAGTCGGCGGTGCCGATGAAATGGGCGAATGCTCCAGAACCCCTGATGGCCCTACAGTAGTGGTAGACTAGAACCTCGTCCCGCACGCATACTTGGGCGACGGCGATCCGCTGGTCCCTGTCAGGAGACGGATGGATGGGCACAAGGTCTAGTCCGGTGACCTTGTGCTTCTCGTCCTGTAGGTACTGCTTGAACTTGGCAACGCAGAGCTTCACCGAGTCCAGATCATTGGTGTACATCACATTCCACTTGGTGCTGCCATGGGTCTGAATGGCGAACTCAAAGGTGAACTCCTTGCTGGAGTCCATATCCAGCAAGCTCATTCCTCGGATCGCCATTGGGGTCTCTTCTCACGCAGAGTTGTGGTGGCGGTTCTTGTTTTGTGGGGATTGGGGGCAGGGGGAAGATGAAGACGATGGGGAGATTTGGACAGCAGAGGGCTCCTTATTTACACTGGGGATCGGTGTGTAGTGGGGTACTGGGGTGCGGCAGTGGCAGTTTATTTTTCCAATCTTGGGGAACTGTCGCCAGTGAACGTAGGGGGTAGGCGGCGGCAGTAGTTCGTTTTTCCACTCTTGGGGAACTGCAATCGCCGGTGAACATAATGGGTACAGGCAGCAGCAGTTACTACCCCCTCCTCCCTCGCCCGCTTCACGCCCCCTCGACCCATTCAAACGCCTCCATTAAACCGGCGTGGAAGCTGAGAAACCTATTCCGTCCACACGTCCGTTCATGAGAGGGTCGGCATTGGCACTGTAATAGCGAGTGTTAGTGTGGTCGCTTTACTTAAATTTTATTCTTAAAACAAGCAAAGCATTGGCTCGTTCTATCAGTGCCATAAAGTCAACATGCAAAACAATTAGAATTATTATTCTCAGGACGCACGCAAACAGCTCATTTGCTGCGCTTTCAGACAGACAATACTACCAAGTTCGAACAAATTGTTAGGGTTGCTATCCTCTGCATCATCATGCCGTGTTTCACATCTTGCAAGATTCACAACCAACTCATAAGATTCAAATAATAACTACAACAAAGATGCCTACGCATCTCAATGATTCATAGATCAGAGCCAATAGTTACTGTTTAACTAAAACATTGTGAGAATGTTAACAAATAAATAAAATCGATCGATGCTTCATGTAAGCAATTTGATTCAAGGATTTTCTGAAACATTGAAACCAGTCCCGTTCATGGCCACACATGTGAAACATTGGATGATGAACATTTTTTGGATATGGACTAGGCTCATGAGATACAGTACATCACTAAGGAGCTGGAGCTCCTGAAGTGTGAGTTGCCGGACAAGTTTGTCACGGGTTGCATTATTGCAAAACTCCCTCCTTCATGGAGGAACTTTGCTACTTCTCTCAAGCACTTGAGGCGTGAATTCTCTGTTGAGGATGTCATCGGTCATCTAAGTATTGAGAAGAACTCAAGAGCAAAGGACTCACACGTGAAAGGGGCAGAGGGTTGTAGCGCCAATGTGGTGCAGAAGAATTTCCACAAGTTCAAGGGAAAGAACACTGTCCAGCACCAAGAACTTGGCGAATGCTTTGACCATCCCAACATCTGTAGCTGAGTATTCCTATTTGCACAGATAATGAAAAAGCATGATTACTATAATAGTGGCACTAGTTGTAGCAACTTTATTTTCTTAATGGGAATAAAGATTGTGATACAATAGCTTTCTATAAAAAAATACAACGCTAGCACAGTATGACAAAGCATGATCATGTGGATGAAGGACAGTACTGACCAGTGTGAGATGACTTTGTGAGATCAAGTTGTTCTTCAGGTCCCCGTATCTTGCCATGATGGTGATTCGTTGACATCTATCAACAACTTCAGTGTGGCAGTAGAAGGAGGGGCCTTAAGTCATTCCAATCTCTTTTTTTGTGCAGTTCAACTAAAATTACGGCGCTCGCCATGCTGCGAGGGAGAGAGGGGGCCCGCGCCACCTCGACGGCATGCCTCATAGACTCAACTAGTTTAGTGCACATGCTATGTGGTTGATGCAGTGCAAATGGACTCAATTCTTCCGGATACGCCTTCAGCAAGTTATCTACATTGGAAATGAGATGATAGTTAAGACAGTAGCTCTATTATAACTGTATTATTACTTCATTTTATTAGTGGCACTAGCGGTGCCAAAACATTGCCTCAAATTATTAGTGGCATTACATTAAGATGCAAAAACAATATCATTATTGCTTTCTCATAGCAGTGCAAAAACAGTAGCACAAGATCACTAGCTGAATGTAGAGTCAAAATCAACCAAAAAGGAACATACCCGGTCATGGGAACCATAACTGCAGTCAACGCCATTGTAGACGGGTTGACACCAGTCACCAACATGGATGATTCAATTCATGCGACCTTTTTGTGCAGTTCACCTAAAATGAAGCAATGTTTGCATCATGCAGCTAGCAAGATGTACTTGGTCCCGTGAGCTGGCAGCTTCTCCTTCATTAGTTGCACTAAAATTTGAGCAACATAAAGGTTGGCTGTCATGCTCATGGAAGGTGCATCTATAATTTGCTTATCCTTTTGTGCAGTTCCACTAAAATCAAGTGCCATTGTGGTGAGGGCTAATCTTGCAAAGGTTAATAAACTATTGCACGAGATTACCGACAGAGTTAGACGAAGAGGTTAGGAACTCCAATCACCCTTTGTGCAGTTCCACTAAAATCGAGAGACATTGCCCATGTGACATTTTAGTAGAATTGCACAAGACACTCTTTAAAAAAAAACAAAGTGTTTTGTGCAGTTCACCAAAAGGTCACTATAGAAACGAGGTGCAATGGATATCCCTATCTGCACAAAAAGATAGAAAGAAAACAGTTACTGGTCAATAACAAGATATGAAACATACATGAACTGAAAAGAAGCATCTATCTTCATGGCAATCATGCAAGGACAGTAGAAATTTTAAAACGGCAGCATTGCTTCATATTACTCGAAGCATTATGATGAACAATGACATCGGTCAAATATGCCATTACATTAATGGTGGCATTGCTTTGTTTTACCAGCTACATTTAATTAACATCAGCTAAATAGTTGGTAAAGCGCATGGGACAGTGGGGACACCAGGACATTCACCAGTGTAAAGAAGCAACTTACTTATCATAATGGGAAATCTAGCAGGAGAGTAGCATTTGTAAAACAGTTTAATTGCATCATATTACTGGAGGCATTAGATTAACAACAACATTGGTTAGACATGTCCTTACTTTAACAGTGCGATTGCTTCATTTTACAAGCGCCATTACATTAACAACATCAAAAAGTTGGTACAAGGGCATGCAGACAGTGGACGCATCGGCACCATGTACCTACAAGGAGGCATAATGTGGTGAGGCCGAGTTTGTTGCCCCAAGCAACAAACATCCAACCAAGATCTGGGATGGTCCCAAATTTAGTTCTCTTTAGGCACCTTTTACTACGTGAGGACAGCAAATCTAATCCTGGACATACTCTGTTGACTTGTCCCCCAGCTGCCACTTTGTTTCCTTCTTCCACCAATAATAGATTTGTTCTTTATCTAGTTTGTACTACGTTTTCCCTTTATTTCCCATTTGAACCAAGAGACCGGTTGGGTAGCCAGTCTCTACAACTTCTCCCCTTCTATTTCCTCTTTGAATCAAGTCATAGATTCATGCTACACCTTTCCCCCCTTTATTCCCTGTTTGCACCAAGTCCTAAATTCGACTGCATGAAGTAGCTTTACCTCTAATAATAGTAAAAATTAAGGTGGCTTTGGAACAGCTGATGGAAGTAGAAAAAGATCCACATGCAGCCACGTGGGGAGCTGGGGTAGTAGAGCAATGCCGTTTTCGAAGGAAGTTATACCTGAGGGTCGTCGGGATGTGGCTAGGAGGGCGGCCGGAACCCGGATCTGGCCACAATATGGCATGGACGAAGAAGGGGTCGGAGGCCCTCCCGAGCTGGCGCTGTGTCGGAGAGAACAGCATGGGCAGCCGATCGGGACACGCCAGCAGTTGTGGGTCTCCTCCCTAGCCGCCGACGACCGCGTGAACGATGCACCTACTCCCCTACCCCGGCGGAGGGGATTCGGCCGGATCTGTGACCAGCGGTGAGCAGAGAGAGAGTGTGGCCAGCGCTGTCTTGTTTAGATCTGGAGAGGGTGAGAGAGTGGAGAGAGCAACCCTGGTAAAGCAAGCGCTGAGGCTCCTGCCCGTATATATAGTGGAGTGATTTTCTTTTTCTCTCCACAACAATCGTTTCAATTTGTATACGTGACATTAAAGAAAAGAAACTCTCTATTTAACGTGCTACAGTGAACAAAAGTCCACGACGTCCAGGAGTACTAGTAGTATTGTTCACTTGTGGACCCCGGCCCTCCATTCATTGAACAACCACACGGGTGAACATATATAGAGAGAGAACATACAAGATGGAACTCTTTTGGCTTTGAGATATTGATGGTATCGTTCGACCACACAGCATCAATGGAGTCAGTACTTTGAAGTTGTCGTAATGCGTGGCTTTTGCAGTTCCCATCTAATACATTTTTTTGATATACGTATAAACACATGCACGATTTACATTCCGAGTCGCTAGCTAGAACTTGAACTGTATTTGTTTTCAACATAAAGTGGAATCAAATGTTTGAACTCATGATCTTAGCGTTTGCAGAGAAAAAGTAAAGGGCCATCGATCTTTGTTCTGGTTTTGAACATACTACAACATATGCAACACCTTTGTG
Organism: Elymus sibiricus; assembly: GCA_039707655.1. Classification (NCBI taxonomy): domain Eukaryota; kingdom Viridiplantae; phylum Streptophyta; class Magnoliopsida; order Poales; family Poaceae; genus Elymus; species Elymus sibiricus. Next base: position 124,453,173 of record CM077670.1, read on the forward strand.
AAAATGGCCAGATATGTTATAAAAAGTTCACCATGAGTACTACAAAGCATGTCAAGCATAATAAAAATTACATCGAGATTCCGAGACCATCGAACGACCTACTACCATCACAATGAGCCACCGACGCACTGCTGTTGCCGCCATCCTACCTGAGCCGGCTTGACCTCGTCGATGACAGCCGGGAAGTGTTTGTGCACTTGCCCCTAAGGAGCGGCGACCCGAAGCCATAGTAGTCGTAATTAATGTGAAGCACCTAATTCATATAACACAAAATTTCGCCACACAAGAAACCCTAGCCTTACCGCCCCAAGGAGACGACGTGAATCTACGTTGGAGCTCCATCGACTATGCCCCGACGAGGATCAGAGCTCGAAACACAAACTCATACAAGATGTGTCGATCGATATCACCGTTGTCCTACAGGAGTCGGCTTGACCTTTTTGAACGATAAACGGGAAGTCTTCGTGCAGATGCCCATAAGGACCAGAGCCGTAGAGCCATATTGTGTGTTTGGTTGCATTCTCATCTCAGCATAGTTGTTTCCTCTTTGTGCATGCTCATCTCAGCATTCCTCTTCATGCATGCTCCTAGTGTATTTGTGTTAAGCTAGCATGGACTCATGCACCCTTCATACACTCTACCAAACACCCAAAAGTGGGTCGAGAAGGGAACTTTTGCTCTCATGCACCCTTCATACACCCTACCAAACACCCAAAAGTGGGCCGAGAACGGAACTTTTGCTCTCGTGCACCCTTCATACACCCTACCAAAGCACACCCTTCTCGTCGTTGAACCCTTGTAATTATCCGAAGCACTTGACACCTAATCTCACCACATGACAATACGCTCATGTTCCATCCACCATGTCTAGACGGACGAACTTGAGGAGGATCGGAGCCTGAAAGACAAACTCCAAGGAGAAGTGCCCCCATCCGAGTGAGGGCTGCGCGTGCGTGGACTAAAAAACCCTAATGTAAACTACTAACTGGAGCGGAGGCCCCTGGATCCCCCTCCCCGCCACCAGTGGCCCAGCGGTGGGAAGAGGGGAGGGGCGAATCGACGGGATCATCGGTGAAGCGTGGAGCGGGGAGGTTGCCCTAGCTGCCTAGGGTGGGGGGAGTAGATTTGTATTCATACCGAAATAGATTCGAATTCTATTGGTACTTTTGAGTACTATATAGCCGGTGTGTCGACCTTTTTTTTTCGATTTCTCAACATATCTACAGCCCGTATGTTACTATCGCCCGTCTCTCTTTTCTACTGTATTGTAGTACTTAGTAATAACTTAGCCTGCCTAAAAAAAAGTAACTCAGCCGTATGTTACCATCTCTCATCTCTCTTTTAGTACTGTAGTAGTAGTAACGCGACGCGCGTTCCATTCGGTGAGCGGCGTGCCGGACCGACCGTGGGGGTGTGACACGAACGCGATGGGCGTGCTATGTACATGTACCACCTTTTTCTTTTGGTTTTGCTCCATGCCACAATCCATCGATACAAAATTATATTTAAAAGCCGAGGGCGGGGCTTTTCCTGCGCGGTACGCCCGGCAGTTTCGCCTAGTCGGTTTGACAGAGAGGTGAGGAGGATGAGCGAGTACTCTAGCGGATTCAACTTACTGCTTGAAGAGTGGGACTGTGTGATTTGACGGCTCATTACTGTAGGTAAGGTGGGGCCTTGTGATATGACTGCTCATTTATAGTCATCATTACAGCGGCGCTACGAGCGGGTGAGGCTCCCCTTCCGTTCCCCACTCTAATCTGGTGCATGACACGTCGACCCGGATGCTGGCTGTCCCACATGTCGGCGAAAGGAAGAATAATTGTTGCCGATGACGTAATAAGGAGCAAAGAACCGTGCGGTATACTCTAGTTTAGCACTGGAGTACTAGTATACATCGGAGGAGTGCAAAACACGGCAGCCCAGTGAACCAGTAGGCGATATGGCGATAAAAAATAATGTACTACAGTCCAGCCTTAGCATGTAAAAACATGCCACCGCTTCCTCCTCCCCCTCTGGGTTTATCGCCATCAGCGGAGCAAGAGTGTCGTCGCAGCTTAGCTAGTAGTACTCCTACTCCTCTCCAACCTTTTTTTACAATTCCTTTGTTTTTCCTGTGGCGTTGAACACTCTTTGCTAATCCTATTGGATTTAGCAGTCTAGTCCCATACTTTCCCCATTCCTATATTTTCAGTATCATGGGAATCAAAGAGGCCCTTAGACTGGTTTAGGGCAGGTCATTTTTTTTAATGAAATATCTCCAAAATGTAATGAATGTGCGCCGATTTCTATGAAAATCATCCGGTTTGCATGTAGTAATTCATTTATTTATTCTTTTGCGGGGGTTTGCATGTAATTCGTCCGGTTTGAAATGTACTCTTACGCCGGCATGGTTGGATGGCCCGCTGCCACATTACTGTCTGAGGACTCATCCCTAGTGGTTGGCGCTCAGTGTTGGAGATGCCCCGAGTGTTTGCAGGTGGACCCAGATGTTCTATGTCCCACATGTCGGCGGAAGGAAGCACGTAGAAATATTTCCGACGACCACAGAGCCGAGCAGTACATCTCAGCAAGTAGGAAAATTGTGTGAAAAAATATGTAGTATGAAGCGTAGCTGCAAAGTGACGACAGGTATAGGTCACACGCACCCGACAAGTGGTCGTAGTACGTATGAGTACAAACGAGTACGGGGTACTCCTACTCTATCAACACGAGTCCCATCGGATAATGGCGTCCGTGCTACAGCAAGCACTTCTCCCTCCTCGTTTCTCTCTTCTAATTCTAACTCAGCCGACGCGCAGCAGGCGGGGTGGGGATTTGCCGATAGTCGGTTTGCTCAACTACGGTCCCACATGACAGTGAAAATGCTAGACAACGTAACGACGGTGTAGGGTGCGACGCGAACGGGACAGGCGTGCTGTACTTGTTCCACTTTCCCGTTTTGAACTTGTGACGTATAACTGTAACGCCCGGATAATTAAGCTACAGTAATCCCATGCTAATGATGCCATGTCACCATTATTACTGTTGCTAATCTCACTTTGGTTCAAATCCAGTTCGAATTCAAATTTAAAATAAAGACAAACAGTAAAAGTTTTCAAATGTCAAAACTAAAATGTTCTAAATGTGACAAATTATTCATAGAAAATATTGGTGAAGAAACCACATTTTTATAAAATATTTAATTGCACTAAAATAAATAAAACAGTGGCTTAGAGAATTAATTAAATGCCTTTTATAATTTATAAAATATCAAACTATTTTATTTGGGAGTGAAACTTTTTGTGGCATTGGGTTAGGTTATAACACTAACTTAGGAGTGGGATTTATAATTATAAAACTGAAAAATCAAAAGAAACTAAAAATAAAGCAGTAAAAGAAAATAAACAAAAGATAAAAATAAAAACATAAGAAAACAAAAAAATAAAACAAAAGGCTCCGCCCCCCCAACTGGGCCTCGGCCCAGCTGGCCACCAGGCCCACCAGGCCGGCCCAGCCACGGCCTATATGGCCTACCCCCAACCCTTGAAACCCTAACCACCCCACTTCCCCCCCGATCCCCTCTCTCCCTCGCCTCCACCTCCTGGATCTGGGCGCCGCCTCGCCGCCGCCGTCGCCTCCCCGCCTCTCCCACGCCGGCCTCCATCGCGCCTCGCCGCCCCCTCTCCTCGGCAACGAGGGTGAGCCACGTCACCCAGTCTCTCCTCCCCCTTTCTCGCTCGTCCGCCCCCGTCCACGCCGCTCGCCGTCGCTGCCCCCCGTCATCCGACGTCACCCGCGCAGCCGCCCGTGGCCTCGCGCCTGCCGCCCTGCGCCCCGCCGCGCTCCGTCGCCGTCGCCCGCGGCCGCGGCCCCGGCTGGCTGCCGCCCGGCTCCGGCGCCAGCTCCGCCGCCCGCGCGCGCCGGGCCGGCGCCCGCGTCCGTCAACAACCCCCTGTGTGGGTGGCTCTGGGTCACTGACCACAGGGGCCCACGCCCCTATAAAAACGAAAAAAAACGAAAATAGAAAAAAAAAGAATTAAAATAAATAAATAAATAAATAATTAACTTAATTAATTTTGTTTAATTAAACTAATTACTTAGTAAGCCTAATTAATTAACTAATTAGCTAATGTGACTATGACAGGGGGGCCCACCCCCTGTTGATCAGTCAAAGTTTGACTGGTCAAATGGGACCCCCTGGACCCACCTGTCAGCCTCTGTGTACACTTCTGTGTACACAGAGCTGGGTGCACCTAGCAATTTGCAATTTATTTTCGAATTAAATTAATTCCAGAAAATGATTAAAACTTTGAAAAATCATATAAAATAAACCGTAACTCGGATGAAAATAATTTATGTATGAAAAACGATCAGAAAAATATGACGAATCCGAATATGCCACCCACATACCTGCCACACCTCTCTAACATGATGGACATGGAACTTTCCCCTCCGTTTCATCTGTTCGATAATTGCCCGGAGCTGGTAAAACACCTCCAGATGTTTCCCGCTCCGACTAACTTGCGTAGTACAGCATTAGGGCACCCCTCGAATAGCGTGCTGCCATGCCATGCATCTGTGTTGCATTTGTCTGCCTTTTATTTATTGTTTCTTCCCCTCCTTCTCTTCGGATAGACCCCGAGAGTGCCGACGATGCTGCTGAGTACGACTACGTCGTCGACGACCAGACCCTCTTCAGCAGAGCTTCCAGGCAAGCAAAACCCCCTTGATCATCCAGATATCGCCTACTCTTTATCTCTATTGCTTGCATTAGAATTGCTTTTGTTGTTACTCCGATAGCTCCTATTTTGATGCATAGCCTGATTTCGTCGCCTGTTGTTAATACCTACCTGTTGTCCCATGATGCTTAGTTAGCTATGCTATTGATTCATCTGTGGCCCTTCACCCTTGTCCATTTGCCATGCTTGTTATCGGGCCGTGATCACTCTGGGAGATGATCACGGAAATGTTTACTTATTGCAATACTTTAAACTGTTAAAGTCGGGATGGCCCCAAGGGTGCCCGCGAGAGAACAATATTAAAGACGGGTCGGCTCCAAGAGCACCCGCGAGTCGTGTGTTATCAAGTCGGAGCGACAGGGATCCTGTTCGTCTCTGCGAGTTACTAAACACGCCTAACGGATTTGGGTATTTGATCTGAGTTGGCCGCTGGCCTATACGCACTACCACCACGTGGGATAATGGTTATGGGACCCTCGGCGCCGTATGTATCAGCCGAAAGCTTTGTCAGACGTCCAGTTCAGCATTGTGGCACGGCAGGATCGGCACCATCCATGACAGAGGTGGTGCCTGGATCTAACCCTACGCACAACGACCCGGAGTGCAAAGGGCGATGGGCTCAAGACCCCTGAGCACTAAGGATGTAGACCAGCAGGGACCTCTCTGCTGAGCCTAGGTAGGACTATGTTGTGTCGATCAGCCGAGGCCGGGCATGACCCGGAAAAGTGTGTCCGGCCGGAGTTAATCGAGCGTGTTGGGTAATAGTAGTGCACCCCTGCAGGGAAGTTATCTATTCGAATAGCCGTGTCCACGGTAACAGGACGCTCAGAGTTGTATCTTGATCTGCTACAACTACAAATGGATACTGTTACATTATTAAACTGTTACTACTGCTCTCGGGATCACTTTCTCACGGGGTAGTCGAGGAAGGATCCCAGGGCTTTGCTAAAATATGATTGATTATATATTATCTTGCTCTACTCTCTTCTGATGCTGCAAGATTGCTTCAAGATGCTAGTCTTCGATAGGCTAGGCCTCTCCCCCTCTGTTCTGGCACTTCTGCAGTTTAGTCCAAAGATATAGCCCCATTCCTTTGATACCGATGCATACTTAGCATAATTCTGATGTCAGTCTTGCGAGTACTTTGGATGAGTACTCACGGTGGCTTTGCTATCTCTTTTCCCCATACCGATTGCTGCGATCAGACAATGGAGCCCAGGAGCAGGAGATCCCCGGAGGAGCCTACTACGACGTGGAGATCCCCGACGACCAGGAGTAGTTCGAAGGCCCTAGGCAGGAGGCCTTCGCCTATCGATCAGTGCCGCTATTTGTGCTAGCCTTCTTAAGGTAAACTTGACTAACTATGTCTGTACCTAGATATTATTTGTTTGTATGACTTATGCATTCGGGTCCTCATGACCCCCCCCCCTTTGGTTTGTTATATGAAGATTTATGTTTAATTTGAGTTTAGAGTTGTGTTGTGATATCTTCCCGTGAGTCTCTGATCTCGGGCGTGCACGTTTGCGTGTATGATTAGTGCACGGTCAAGCAAAGGGCGTCACAAGTTGGTATCAGAGCCGACTGCCTGTAGGAACCCCCCTTCCAACTCCTTGGCCGAAGTTGAGTCTAGTCTTTCAAAAAACTATTTTGCTTACATGGCTGTGTGGCTTACGGGCCCACGTCGCCACTGGATGGGATTAGGATCTTTTATTCCTCTCCTTTATGCTGGGACTTTGATCTCTCTTCTATTCGGGTTAAAGATTTTACTAACACCAACATTAGGTTCTCGTGGTCACATCCACCCGGAGATTTGAATCAACCTTTCTATGAATTCTAGGCTAGGTTCTGCTTCACAGTATTCACAGACCGCGGGATCCTTTTATCGAGGGCACCCTGCGTCGTCCCCTGCAGATTCCCCGCTCCCGCAGTTTTCTCCGACGTTGATGTAGCCTTTGCTATGTCCCGTTGTTGTATTCCTCCACCGCGTGCCTGCGCGCCGCCTAGTTTGTCTAGCTGCGTGTGTTTCCGAACTCACGTTGTCCGTTTGTATTCAGCTCCGTGCATGGATTTGTATGTCTTTAATGACTATTAATATGTATCTAATGCACTTCATGTTCATTTTCCGAGTTACCTCATGAATAACCTCATTCATTTGCAGTTGTTCTTGCTAAACTGCCCCTGTTGTTTTTAGCAGGATGGCTGATAATCCCCCACCGTCACCATATGTCAAAGCAATGAGGCAACCGTTTGAACTGAACCGTCAGCAGTTTGAACTGAACCGACAGTTTATGGGAAGTCTGGTGAACCGTTTGGAACGCAATGATGCTCGGCAGGAGCCTGGTCCGATCTCACTGCAAGAATTCGTGCGCCTCAACCCATCCATTTTTCGCAACTCCACCAATCCTATGGATGCTGATGATTGGCTTCGTGACATCCTGTTTGAGATGGAGTCAGCTAATGTTCCCCCTGCCAATTACATCTCCTTTGCGGCATTTCACCTGAAGGGTCCAGCTGCTCAATGGTGGGAAAGCCACAGGCGTATGCTACCTGCTGGGACAGCCACCACATGGATAGAATTTCAGTCAGCCTTCCGTGCACGACACATTCCTCAAGGTCTGATGGACCAGAAGAAGAAGGAATTCCGCAAACTCACACAGGGCAAGGTGACTATTGATGAATATCAAAGGAAATTCCTTGATTTATCCCGCTATGCTGAGGATGATGTCTGTACTGACGCTCGCAAGCAGGAGAAATTCCGTGAAGGACTGCGTCCCGATATTAAGCTCGCACTTGTTGCCCATGATTGCACGGACTTTGCGACGCTTGTCAGCCAAGCTTTCCGGGCTGAAACGGGTCTGACTGAGTACCAGGAATCGCTCAAGCGTACTCATGATGTTGGCTCATCCTCGGGTCAGCCTGCTCAGAAGCGCAGAGTGTGGATTCCGCATAATGTCCATCATCGACCTGCCCCTGCATCGAGGCCTTCTTATGTTGCACCCCGTCTGCCTCCACCACCAAGACAACTGAATATCTCAAGTGGACAACCCAATACTATGGCTCCTCGCCCCAATGATGAGAATTGCTTCAAGTGTGGACAGCCAGGACACTGTGCTATCAACTGTCGCTCGAATCAGCCTCAGAGTACACCAGCCCATCAGTCCCGGAATTTCAATGTCAGGCCTCCATCTTATGCTCGTGGCCAGGCTAACCACATTGACCTCGAAGAAGTTCAGAATGAGCCTGCTACTGTGATGGGCACCCTTCTCATTAACTCAGTGCCAGCTTCTATTCTATTTGATTCAGGAGCATCTCATTCATTCATGTCAGAAGCATTTGCATTAGCGCATGACATCACGTTTGAAAAGATGAACCCTCCACTAGTTGTGAGCACCCCTGCGGGCCAATGTCGTACTAATATGGTTAGCCCTAATGTCACCGTCGAAATTAAAGGATTGAAATTCCTTGTCTCTCCCATTGTCTTGAAGTATTCCAACATAGACCTCATTCTGGGAATGCATTGGTTGAAGGCCCATGTTGCTTCAATCGACTGTGCCACTAAAACAGTCCAACTCCTGCATCCTTCCGGTGAGATAATAAATTGCACCGCCCGAATCGTTCAAGATGCCGAAGCCCAGATATATGCTCTGAAGGCATTGAACGCTTCACCTCTTGAGGGAATAGAGAACGTTCCATTTGTTCGAGACTTTCAAGATGTCTTTCCAGAGGAACTTCCAGGAGTACCACCTGCCAGAGCTGTCGAATTCGTCATAGACTTGAAACCGAGCACTACTCCTATTGCCAAGCGCCCATACAAGATGCCGCCTCATGAACTCCTTGAACTTAAGGAGGAAATTGACAAGTCACTTCGTAAGGGTTTCATTTGCCCCAGTTCTTCTGCTTGGGGACCACCTTCTCTCTTTGTCAAGAAGAAGGATGGTACGAATCGTCTGGTCCAAGATTACCGACCTATCAACCACGCAACAATTCAGAACAAGTATCCGCTTCCCAGAATCAATGATCTGTATGATCAACTTGCTGGTTCCTCAGTATTCTCTAAACTTGATTTGAGATTGGGATACCACCAGATCCGGGTTCGTAAAGAGGATATCCCGAAGACAGCCTTCGTTACCCGCTATGGTTCTTACGAGTACACTGTCATGTCCTTTGGCTTAACCAATGCTTCAACCACTTTCTCTCGTTTGATGAACTACATCTTCATGGATTACCTTGACAAGTTCGTCGTGGTTTATCTGGATGATATCCTTATATATTCGAAGAATGAAGAAGAACATGCCGAACATCTTCGGCTTGTACTGGAGAAGCTGCGTGAACATCAACTGTATGCCAAGTACTCCAAGTGTGAGTTCTGGTTATCTGAAGTGACATATCTCGGCCATGTGATCTCCAAAGATGGCATTTCTGTTAACCCAGAATGAGGTCAGGCTATTCTTGACTGGACTCCTCCGACGAATGTCAAGCAAGTCAGAAGTTTTCTTGGACTCGCCAGCTATTGCCGCCGATTTGTCGAGAACTTCTCCAAGATTGCCAAGCCTCTGACTGATCTGCTTCACAAAGGCATTAAGTTTGAGTGGACAGAAAAATGTCAGGAAAGTTTCCAAACACTCAAGGACAAGCTGACATCTGCACCAGTGCTTGCTCCTCGAGATTCCCGCAAGGACTTCGTGATTTATTGCGACCCATCTCGTCAAGGATTAGGCTGTGTCCTAATGCAAGAGCGGAAAATGATTGCTTATGGCTCTCGACAGTTGCGTCCTCATGAAGAGAACTATCCAACACATGATCTCGAACTTGCAGCAGTTATTTATGCATTGAAGTTATGGCGACATTACCTACTTGGTAATCGTTGCGAGATCTACACGGATCATCAAAGTCTGAAGTACTTGTTCACTCAGCCATCTCTGAACCTCCGTCAGCAAAGATGGATGGAGGCCATTACCGACTATGACTTGGGTATTTCTTATACCCCAGGCAAGGCTAATGTGATGGCTGATGCTTTGAGCCGCAAATCCTACTATTGTGAACTTGAGGTTCAGCTGCAGCAGCCACTCTTGTATGAAGAGCTTCGAAAGCTGAACATCGAGATAGTTCCTCAAGGATATCTAAATACCTTGGTTGTTGAACCAGATCTCGAGCACAACATCAAGACAAGGCAGAAGTATGATTCCGAAGTCGAGAAGATCAAGAGATATCTCTCCAAAGGAAATTCATCGTTCTTCACTGTTGATGATGATGGTACCTTGTTCTTCAGAGGCCGCCTAGTGGTCCCCAGGAAGCACAATCTGGACTCGTGCTTGGATGTTATGAAAGAAGCACATGACACACCTTTGTCTATTCATGCTGGTAGTACTAAGATGTACCAAGACATTCGTCAGCAGTACTGGTGGTCTGATATGAAGCGAGACATTGCTCGTTATGTTGCTGAGTGTGACGTTTGCCGACGCATCAAAGCAGAACATCAAAGGCCTGCTGGAACTCTGCAACCACTTACTATTCCTGAATGGAAATGGGACAAAGTCGAAATGGATTTCATTACTGGTTTTCCTAGATCGCAGAAGGGTCATGATGCTATTTTCGTCGTCATTGACCGATTCTCAAAGGTTGCTCACTTTCTGCCAGTCAAGGAGACAATCACTGCTAGTCAGTTAGCAGACTTGTATGTTTCCAGAATTGTGTCACTCCACGGTGTTCCGATGGAGATCAGTTCAGACCGTGGCAGCCTCTTTACCTCAAGGTTTTGGAACATTTTCCAAGAAGCTATGGGAACTCATCTGTCCTTCAGCACCGCTTTTCACCCAGTCCCAGGGACAAGTTGAACGATTCAATCAAGTGCTTGAAGATATGCTTCGAGCTTCTGTCATCTCCTTTGGCAAGAAATAGGAGGAATCTCTCCCATATGCTGAATTTTCATACAACAATAGCTATCAGGCTAGTTTGAAGATGGCACCCTTTGAAGTTCTCTATGGACGTAAGTGCCGAACCCCTCTGAATTGGTCAAAAACTGGGGAACGGTCACTCTTCAGTCCTGACATTATCCAACAAGCTGAAGAACAAGTCCGCATTGTCCTTGAGCATTTGAAAGCTGCTCAGTCTCGTTAGAAGAGCAATTATGATCGCAAACACCAGGTAATGGTCTATCAACCTGGCGAACAAGCTTACCTTCGCGTCACTCCGATTAAGGGCACTCATCGATTTGGGATCAAGGGCAAGTTAGCTCCTCGCTACATTGGCCCGTTCCGTATCCTCGCCAGACGTGAAGAAGTGGCCTATCAATTGGAATTGCCGACGAACCTCTCTCAAGTTCATGATGTCTTCCATGTGTCGCAACTCCGTCGCAGCTTCAAGGATCCTATCCGAGCAGTGGATCATGAAATGCTTGAGCTACAAGATGATCTTTCTTATCAAGAGTATCCGATCCGCATTCTTGATCAAGCTGAACGTCGAACCCGTCAGAAGGCAATCAAGTTCCTTAAGGTTCAGTGGTCGAATCATTCTGAAGATGAAGCCACTTGGGAACGCGAAGATCGTCTTCGTGAAGAGTATCCCGCTCTCTTTCAGCCTGCCTCTTAATTCTCGGGACGAGAATTTCTTTTAGAGGAGGAGAATTGTAACGCCCGGATAATTAAGCTACAGTAATCCCATGCTAATGATGCCATGTCACCATTATTACTGTTGCTAATCTCACTTTGGTTCAAATCCAGTTCCAATTCAAATTTAAAATAAAGACAAACAGTAAAAGTTTTCAAATGTCAAAACTAAAATGTTCTAAATGTGACAAATAATTCATAGAAAATATTGGTGAAGAAACCACATTTTTATAAAATATTTAATTGCACTAAAAAATAAAACAGTGGCTTAGACAATTAATTAAATGCCTTTTATAATTTATAAAATATCAAACTATTTTATTTGGGAGTGAAACTTTTTGTGGCAGTGGGTTAGGTTATAACACTAACTTAGGAGTAGGATTTATAATTATAAAACTAAAAATAAAAAGAAACTAAAAATAAAGGAGTAAAAGAAAATAAACAAAAGATAAAAATAAAAACATAAGAAAACAAAAAAAATAAAACAAAAGGCTCCTCCCCCCCAACTGGGCCTCGGCCGAGCTGGCCACCAGGCCGGCCCAGCCGCGGCCTATATGGCCTACCCCCCAACCCCCGAAACCCTAACCACTCCACTTCCCCCCGATGCCCTCTCTCCCTCGCCTCCCCCTCCTGGGTCTGGGCGCCGCCTCGCCGCCGCCGTCGCCTCCCCGCCTCTCCCACGCCGGCCTCCATCGCGCCTCGCCGCCCCCTCTCCTCGGCAACGAGGGTGAGCCGTGCTACCCAGTCTCTCCTCCCTCTTTTCCGCTCGTCCGCCCCCGTCCACGCCGCTCGCCGTCGTCCAACGTCGCCCGTGCAGCCGCCCGTGGCCTCGCCCCCGCCGCCCTGCGCCCCGCCGCGCTCCGTCGCCGTCGCCCGCGGCCGCGGCTGGCAGCCGCCCGGGTCCGCCGCCCGCGCTCGCCGGGCCGGCACCCGCGTCCGTCAACCACCCCGTGTGTGGGTGGCTCTGGGTCACTGACCACAGGGGCCCACGCCCCTGTAAAAACAAAAAAAAGAAAAAAAGAAAAAAAAGAATTAAAATAAATAAATAAATAAATAAATAATTAACTTAATTAATTTTGTTTAATTAAACTAATTACTTAGTAAGCCTAATTAATTAACTAATTAGCTAATGTGACTATGACAGGGGGCCCCACCCCTTGTTGATCAGTCAAAGTTTGACTGGTCAACTGGGACCCCCTGGACCCACCTGTCAGCCTCTGTGTACACTTCTGTGTACACAGAGCTGGGTGCACCTAGCAATTTGCAATTTATTTTCGAATTAATTTAATTCTAGAAAATGATTAAAACTTTGAAAAATCATATAAAATAAACCGTAACTCGGATGCAAATAATTTATATATGAAAAACGATCAGAAAAATATGACAAATCCAAATATGCCACTAACATACCTGCCACACCTCTCTAACATGATGAACATGGAACTTTCCCCTCCGTTTCATCTGTTCGATAATTGCCCGGAGCTGGTAAAACACCTCCAGATGTTTCCCGCTCCGACTAACTTGCGTAGTACTGCATTAGGGCACCCCTCGAATAGCGTGCTGCCATGCCATGCATCTGTGTTGCATTTGTCTGCCTTTTATTTATTGTTTCTTCCCCTCCTTCTCTTCGGATAGACCCCGAGAGTGCCGACGATGCTGCTGAGTACGACTACGTCGTCGACGACCAGACCCTCTTCAGCAGAGCTTCCAGGCAAGCAAAACCCTCTTGATCATCCAGATATCGCCTACTCTTTCTCTCTATATCTTGCATTAGAATTGCTTCTGTTGTTACTCCGATAGCTCCTATTCTGATGCATAGCCTGATTTCGTCGCCTGTTGTTGATACCTACCTGTTGTCCCATGATGCTTAGTTAGCTATGCTATTGATTCATCTGTGGCCCTTCACCCTTGTCCGTTTGCCATGCTTGTTATCGGTCCGTGATCATTCTGGGAGATGATCATGGAAATGTTTACTTATTGCAATACTTTAAACTGTTAAAGTTGGGATGGCCCCAAGGGTGCCCGCGAGAGAACAATATTAAAGACGGGTCGGCTCCAAGAGCACCCGCGAGCCGTGTGTTATCAAGTCGGAGCGACAGGGATCCTGTTCGTCTCTGCGAGTTACTAAACACGCCTAACAGATTTGGGTATTTGATCTGAGTTGGTCGCTGGCCTATACGCACTACCACCACATGGGATAATGGTTATGGGACCCTCGACGCCGTATGTATCAGCCGAAAGCTTTGTCAGACGTCCAGTTCAGCATTGTGGCACGGCAGGATCGGTGCCATCCATGACAGAGGTGGTGCCTGGATCTAACCCTGCGCACAACGACCCGGAGTGCAAAGGGCGATGGGCCCAAGACCCCTGAGCACTTAGGATGTAGACCGGCAGGGACCTCTCTGCTGAGCCTAGGTAGGACTACGTCGTGTCGATCAGCCGAGGCCGGGCATGACCCGGAAAAGTGTGTCCGGCCAGAGTTAATCGAGCGTGTTGGGTAACAGTAGTGCACCCCTGCAGGGAAGTTATCTATTCGAATAGCCATGTCCACGGTAATAGGACGCTCAGAGTTGTATCTTGATCTGCTACAACTACAAATGGATACTGTTACATTATTAAACTGTTACTACTGCTTTCGGTATCACTTTCTCACAGGGTAGTCGAGGAAGGATCCCAGGGCTTTGCTAAAATATGATTGATTATATATTATCTTGCTCTACTCTCTTCTGATGCTGCAAGATTGCTTCAAGATGCCAGTCTTCGATAGGTTAGGCCTCTCCCCCTCTATTCTGGCACTTCTGCAGTTTAGTCCAAAGATATAGCCCCATTCCTTTGATACTGATGCATACTTAGCATAATTCTGATGTCAGTCTTGCGAGTATTTTTGATGAGTACTCACGGTTGCTTTGCTATCTCTTTTCCCCATACCGATTGCTGCGATCAGACGATGGTGCCCAGGAGCAGGAGATCCCCGGAGGAGCCTACTACGACGTGGAGATCCCCGATGACCAGGAGTAGTTCGGAGGCCCTAGGCAGGAGGCCTTCGCCTTTCGATCAGTGTCGTTGTTTGTGCTAGCCTTCTTAAGGCAAACTTGACAAACTATGTCTGTACCCAGATATTATTTGTTTGTATGACTTATGTATTCGGGTCCCCGTGACCCCCGCTTTGGTTTGTTATATGAAGATTTATGTTTAATTTGAGTTTAGAGTTGTGTTGTGATATCTTCCCGTGAGTCTCTGATCTCGGGCGTGCACGTTTGCGTGTATGATTAGTGCACGGTCAAGCAGAAGGCATCACAATAACGCTTAGTTTTGAATTTATAAGTTTGGTTGTCGCGCCCATATATATACCATAGAATTAACTAACAAAATATTAATGCATGTCAAGAAAAAATATATCATTGGATTCGTATTTGAACATACTCCCTCCTTTCCGGTTTAGGGTTTCGAGGTACATTAAATCACCCAATGCAAGTATCAAGAGAAAACTCACCAATGCATGTAGAAGTTCACGGACATTTAGTGGTCATGCATGCATACGTTGTAATTAATGCATCGGTAAACATAACTTTATGAGGAAAACGAGCGTACTAATTAAGTACTTATGCAAACTACGAAATTTATTCCACCACTCACCATCTACCTTGGTTGAAGAAACTTTGAAATTGAGCCCTATAAACCGGAAAGGAGGGAGTAGTTTCCAACGATATTGTTTTTTGTGACATGCATTAACTTATTGTTAGTTAAATCTGAAGTCAAAATTTAGCACAAAACACGAAGGTGACCAATAAAATAGGGCGAAGACTGTGATACATATAATTAACGCCAAATGAGAGCAAGGGATCACACATGTCATATACGACTGGAATGATAATGCGATACAGTACACGATGCAGTGCTAGTTACAGGAGGCAAGAAGAAAGATGCATCCATCGACGACCTCCTTCTCCTCGACTCGAGGTGCTAGCCCACCGAACGGTGGCTGAGGAGCAACGGCTTTTGTGGCGAGGTCAACGTGCTTCTGAACAATGACGTCCAAGGCTTCCAGCCGGTCGAAGAAGGCCAACGTCTTAGCATCGTCCTTGGCCCTGTAGTGGCCTATGTAGATGATTTCCTCATAGATATGGATGTGTAGGTCGACGGTTTCTTGCTCGGCGAGGCGCTGCGCGGCGAGCGCTGCCTCGAGGTGGACATTCTTCGTCGCGACATCGGGCAGCTGCAGGGCCACCAGTGCGTCAAAGAGGTTGTCACCATGGAGGCCGATGAGGGTGGCGGGCAACGAGGAGCCTGGGCACGTGGGCTGGAGGAGTACGGCAAGCTCATCCGCACGCTTCTTGGCAGTGGTGAACTTGCGGATGGAGCGGACCATCATCTCGCCCATGTGAGAGGCAAAGCCGTCGTTGCCGAGGGCTATGACGCTGGCGGTCGCCAGCACCGTCTGGAGACGTTGCTCGGTGCCAGGCCGCAGGCCGGCGTTGTGGATCATCTGGCACTGCCGCCTGTCGCTCGCGTCCATTGCCTCCATGGGTGGTTGTGGCTTCTGGTCACTTGGTCTTGGATTGGAGTGAGCAGTGTTGCGCAGACTAGGTGCGTAGTACTAGTAGGTGCATACGATTCGGTCAATGGATTGGAGTGGAGGGGCGCCTTATACTATGAGAGTGTAAACGGCGTTGCATTCATATCGTGCTGGCTCCATTCTGCTTCTCCAATTAATTCCCTCTACATGCTTCCCTCCATTCGACAATGTAGTCCGCCCGTGCTTCCCGAGATCTAAGTTTGACCATAAATTTGACCCGAATTTCAGTGGTATAATTTTTGCTCCCGCCGCAGTCGGTCTCGTTGGTTAAATTTATGGTCAAACTTAGATCTCGGGAAGCGCAAAATTGAATGAGGATGCATCATTGACCGTTCAATGTTTCGGGAACCGCTACCCTCTCCCTCGTTGGCATTCAAGCCGTATCAATATAAATGTGTGTCAAAAAGAGACTAGTTTTCACAAAAAAAAGAGACTAGTCAACAGTTCGCCACGAGCCTATAACTAGCGATCACCACAATAACTGTAAGATCTGCATCCGACGGTGGCACCTATTGGACGCAAACAACAATAAAAAAACAAATGCCATGGCATTTCACAAAACTGCCACACCACGCCCCTCCCCTACACATGAGAGACTGCCACGCGAGCATTCACAACTGCCACTTTCGGGTTGCGCTTGGCTCTTTGCTTCTTCGGGAAGTCATACTACTACAATAATACTAGTACTATATGCTTCTGGCAATCTGTCACCGAATGAACTGCTGCATGCCCACTGCGTGGGGGAGGGAGAGCTTGTTGTAAGCAAAAGCTTCTCCTTGTTGTACGAGTTGACGCGACACATCAAAGCAGTACACTCGATTTTCTCAAGAAGTTGTGTTTAGTTGAGTTTCCTTTTGATCCTTTCATGTATTGATTTAATGCACCTTGAAGTATTAACATGTGATGGTAAAACTTTCTAATAATGGCCCGGCCCTAAAGCGAGAGATGGTGGTGCACGAGGAGAGCGAGATCATGCCGACGGAACAGGACCCGACGATGGACATCTTTATGGACCTCACCATGCTCCACTGCACCTTCTGCCTCCACCCCTTGAAGCCTCTAGTGTACGAGGTTCGAATACATCTCGTTCATTCGGCTAATCGAGCAAGGCGCAGTTTTCTTGATTGATGTGGTGTTCGATTGATTTGTGTAGTGCAAGGGAGGGCACCTGGCCTGCGTGGACTGCCACGGCGAGCAGCCCGGGAACCAGCGGCAGTGCCATAAGTGCGAGCGTGGCGGCGTCTTTGACGTGCGCAACACGACGATGGACGCCGTCCTCTCCTCGGTGAGGGTGGAGTGCACGCACGAAGGCTGTGGGCTCTACGTCACTTACCACAAGCTCCACGATCACCAGAGCTCGTGTCCACTCACGCCGTGCAAGTGCCTCGTGCCCGCCTGCGGTTACGAAGGCCTACCGCTAGTGCTCCCCAACCACCTCATCACCATGCACCCCATGTTCATGCACAGGGTCCAGTACGGCGAGGTGCTCCAGCTGCAAGTGCCGGTGTTGGAACCGCGGCGCTTGCTATTCGCGGAGGAGGACGACCGCGCATTTTTCGTGGTCGGCGGCACGCTCGGCATCGGCGCGCCTATCGCCGTGTCGGTCGTCTGCATCAGAGCGGGGGCATCCCCACCGCCGCACTACGTAGCCAAGGTGTCGGCGAACGGGCCGCCGGGGGCGCCCAATGGTAGGACCGACGCCGTCAAGGTGGAAATCAAGGTGACAAGCAGCAAGGAGCCCGGCGCTGTCGCCCTGGAGGAGCCGACCTTCTTGATAGTGCCGCCCAAGCTACTGGCCGGGGCTGGGTCGTCTAGGACGGTGTCCCTCCACATTCGGATTGACAAGCTCACCTCCTAAATTATTCCACAATGCCTTCTAGTTATCTTAGTAATATGCTAATGTAGGGTTTAGTTTGGTCTACTTTACCTTAGTAATATGCAGTTGAAGTAATTCCCAACAGTCCAAGGGATATTTTGTGTCTGTTGGATATAAGATCTTTTGGGTAAGAAATAAACCTAAATATAAGATGCTTATATGTTTGTTTGTTAAGGAAGTGTTGCATACTTCTGTGAGTTGACGTGACACATCAAAGTAGTACTACAAGTACTCACCCGACTGCGCACCAGGCAGACCAATCTCGTGTCATGTTGGTGCCATGTGTGTTACCCACATTAAGCAAAACCTCGCGCCTCCAGCTGAGCCTCCGCGTTTTGAACCTTTGAATCTGAAGGCCAAGGAGCAACGTGAACCTTAGATAGAGTGAATCGGATGGTTGAGAACACTATGATTCGTAGCTACCGATGCGTGTGTGAGAGAGGACGAGTGCGTGCGTGCACCTCTTCTCTCTGTGTACGACGTACTAAACCTAGAGTACAAGTGTATGTGTCTGGCATCGACCTAGAGAGCTAGAGATGGTGTGTGCGAGAAGTCCCGAGAGACTCATGACCGTAGGTGTGTGCGTGGGAAAGAGGGAGAGAGATGATATGTGTCGATGTAATGCGTGTGAAAAAAAAGTCAATAGTTCGCCGCTAGGCTATTCCTGGCGAACGCCCCAGTAACCGTAAGATCTGCATCCGATGGTGCCAGTTATGGACGAAAACAACAGTAAAAAAAGAAATGACATGTGCTACTTGTAGCTTGCGTTGGTATTTCCCCGAAGAGGAAGGGATGATGCAACACAGTAGAGATAAGTATTTCCCTCAGTTATGAAACCAAGGTTATCGAGCCAGTAGGAGAATCACACAACACCTCGTTAGCAGCACCTGCACACAAACAACAAATCCTTGCACCCAACGCAAACGAGAGGTTGTCGATCTCTCGGCGGTAAATTGCAAGATTAAATTGTATGTGATAGATAGATAGATAGAAACAAAAATAAAAAATAAAATAAATAAAAGTAAACGGCAGCAATATTTTTAGGGTTTTAGTAATATGATTTAGATAGACCCGGGGGCCATAGATTTCACTAGAGGCTTCTCTCAAGAAAATAGCATACGGTGGGTAGACAAATTACTGTTGGGCAATTGATAGAAAAGCAAATAATCATGACGATATCCAAGGCAATGATCATGTATATAGGCATCACGTCCAAGATTAGTAGACCGACTCCTGCCTGCATCTACTACTATTACTCCACACATCGACCGCTATCCAGCATGCATCTAGTGTATTAAGTCCATAAGAACAGAGTAATGCCTTAAGAACGATGACATGATGTAGACAAGATAAACTCACGTATGAATAAACCCCATCTTTTTAGCCTTAGTAGCAATGATACATACGTGTCATGTCCCTTTTTGTCACTAGGATTGAGCACCGCAAGATCGAACCCACTACAAAGCACCTCTTCCCATGGCAAGATAAATCAATCTAGTTGGCCAAACCAAATCAATAGATCGGAGAAGAAATACAAGGCTATAATAATCATGCATAAAATAGTGCAGCAAAGACTCAAATAATTTCATGGATAATCTGATCATAAACTCACAATTCATGGGATCCCAACAAACACACCGCAAAAAGTGATTACATTGGATAGAACTCCATGAACATCGAGGAGAACATTGTATTGAAGATCAAAAAGAGAGAATAAGCCATCTAGCTACTGCCTATGGACCCGGAGGTCTGTGGTAAACTACTCACGCATCATCGGAAGGGCAACAAGGTTGATGTAGAACCCTTTCGTGATCGATTCCCCCTCCGGCAGATCATCGGAGAAGGACCCCAGATGGGATCTCTCTGGAACAGAAACTTGCGGCGGCGGAAAAAGTATTTCGTGGACTCTCCTGAAGGTTTCTGATTTTTCTGGAATTTATAGTGGTGGAATTAGGTCAAACGGAGCTGGGTGGGCCCATGAGGTACCAGGGCGCGCCACCCCCCTAGGGCGCGCCCTGGTGCCTCGTGGCCCACTCCTTCATCTTCTGGCCTTCTCCCAAAGCTGATAGTGTTTATCTTGTCCAATAAAAAATCTCCAAAAAGTTTCATGGCATTTGGACTTCGTTTGGTATTGATTTTCTGTAAAACAAAAACAGGGCAAAAAACAACAACTGGCACTGGGCACTAGGTTAATAGGTTAGTCTCCAAAAATGATATATAATTGCTGTAAATGATTGTAAAAACATCCAAGATTGATATTATAACAGCATGGAACAATCAAAAGTTATAGATACGTTGGAGACGTATCAGCATCCCCAAGCTTAATTCCTGCTCGTCCTCGAGTAGGTCAATGATAGAAACAAATTTTTGATGTGGAATGCTGCCTAACATATTCGTCACATATTCTTTTCTTTTGTTGCATGGACATTGGACTTGAATGATTCAAAGTAATAGTCTATAATTTGACATGAAGTTATAAATACTCAAGCATACTAACAAGCAACCATGTCTTTCAAAATATCAACGCTAAAGAAAGTTATCCCTAGCCCATTATGCTCAATCATTGATCCATTCATGAAACACACTCAAATATTAGCTACATCCAATGCACAAGTATGACAATAGTGCTCTCTAGTTGGTGCTTTTGTAAGAGAAGATGGAGACTCAAAGTAAAAATAAAAATTGCATAAAAGTAAATAGATAGGCCCTTCACAGAGGGAAGCAGAGATTTGCTAATGTGCGAGAGCTCAAAGCTGAAATTAAAGAGATAAAAATATTTTGAGAGGCATGCTTTTCCTGTCAACGAAAACGACCGAGAATTCCCAATATATTCCACGCTTGACACATCATAGGTGGTTCCCAAACAGAAAGCAAAGTTTATTTACTTTCCACCATTCTTTCACAATCCATGGCTAGCCATATCCATGGGTGCCCTCCATACCAACACTTTCCAAGGAATTTTGTTGTTATTAATTTGATTTCATTGTGGGACTGGGCATCCCTATTACCAACCATTCTCTCGTGCAATGACAAGTAAATAAACACTCATCGTGAGAATAACACACCTAGCATGGAAAATAATGGCGACCCCCTGCCACTTCATGAGCGGTACGGGCACACAAAACGGAAAATTATTTTGAAAATTAGAGTTGGCACACGCAAATTTACTTGGAACGGCATGGAAATACCACATATAGGTAGATATAGTGGACTCATTTGGCACAACTTGGTTTTAAGGAGTTTGGATGCACAAGCAGTATTTCCGCTTAGTACAAATGAAGGCTAACAAAAGATTGAGAAGCAACCAACCAAAAAACGAAAATGGTCATAAACATGCATTGAACACAACTAACACCGAATAATGCACCATAAGTAGGATATAATTTCATTGCATAACTATTGACTTAACATGCATGCATAGGGAATCACAAACCTTAACACTAATATTCTTACTAAATCACAATTACTCACTAATATGACTCACATATTATCATTTCCATATCGCAAAACTATTGCAAGGAATTACACTTGTCATATCCAATGATCTATATGAAAGTTTTTATCTATATCCCTCTTGAATATTCATCATTTTGGGACCAACTTCATATCTTGTGCAAATTACCGTTACTATCATCAACTCTCAAAAAGATTTAAGTGAAGCACGAGAGTGCAAATATTTCTTCAAAATTTCAATCTTATCAATTCTCAAAATAATATAAGTGAAGCATGAGAATTCATTTCTTCAAAAATTTAATCTTGTCAATTCTCAAAATAATATAAGTGAAGCATGAGAATTCATTTCTTCAAAATTTTAATCAACTCTCAAAATAATATAAGTGAAGCATGAGAGTTTATTTCTTCAAAATATAGCCACCACCATGCTCAAAAAGATTTAAGCGAAGCACTAGAGCAACTGCCTAGCTCAAAAAATTTAAGTGAAGCACATAGAGTATTATAACAAATGATGATAAACGTGTGGTTCTCTCAAAATAGGTGTGTTCAGCAAAGATGATTGTGTCAAACTAAAAAGCAAACAAAGCAAAGACTCATATTATACAAGACGCTCCAAGCAAAACACATATCATGTGACGAATAAAAATATAGCTCCAAGTAAAATTACCGATGGTTGGTAGAAGAAAGAGGGGATGCCTTCCGGGGCATCCCCAAGCTTAGACGCTTGAGTCTTCCTAAAATATTACCTTGGGGTGCCTCGAGCATCCCCAAGCTTAGGCTTTTACTACTCCTTATTCCTTCATCCATCGTGATCTCACCCAAAACTTGAAAACTTCAATCACACAAAACTCAACAAAACCTTCGTGAGATCCGTTAGTATAACAAAATAAATCACTACTATAAGTACTGTTGCAAACCCATTCATATTTTATTTTTGCATTATGCCTACTGTACTCTAACTTCACCATGGCTTATACCCCCCGATACAATCCATAGATTCATCAAAACAAGCAAGTAGTGCATCAAAAACAGAATCTGTCAAAAACAGAACAGTCTGTAGAAATCTGAATTATGGTCATACTTCTGTAACTCCAAAAATTCTGAAAAATTAGGACTGCGTGGGTAATTAATATATCAATATTTTTTTTAAAAATCAGAAGGTTCTGACGTTCGAGAGAAAAACCAAAATTCCAGCACTGGACGCAAAACTTTCTGTTTTCAAACAGTATCAATTATATTATCTTCCAAATCATCCTAAAGGCTTTACTTGGCACAAACACTAATTAAAAACATAAAAACACAATAATACCAGTAGCATGACAGTGAAAACACACAATAACAGGAAAAATTTATTTTATTCATTGGGTTGCCTCCCAACAAGCGCTATTGTTTTATGCCCCTAGCTAGGCATAATACATAATTTTCAAGTGTTGTCATCTTTCAAGTTGATTCCATAAGTGGCCCTCATAATTGATTCATATGGTGCTTTAATTATTTTCCTAGGGAAATGTTCCATACCATTCTTTAATGGAAACTGAAATTTTATATTCCCTTCTTTCATATCAATAACGGCACCTATAGTTCGTAAGAACGGTCTACCAAGTATTATGGGGCAAGAAGAATTGCATTCAATATCAAGAACAATAAAATCAATGGGCACATAATTTCTATTTGCAAGAATAAGAACATCATTAATTCTACCCAAAGGCTTTTTAATAGTAGAATCCGCCAAGTGCAAATTAAGAGAACATTCATCTATATTGGTGAGACCAAGCACATCACATAAAGATTTTGGAATTGTGGAAACGCTAGCACCCAAATCACATAAAGCATTGCACTCATAATTTTTAATTTTAACTTTAATGGTGGGTTCCCATTCATCATATGATTTTCTAGGAATTGAAACTTCTAGTTCTAGCTTTTCTTCTAACGCTTTCATCATTGCTTCTACGATGTGTTTAGTAAAAGCCTTGTTTTGTTCATAAGCATTGGGTGAATTTAACATGGATAGTAACAAACAAATGCACTCTATCAAAGAACAATTATCATAATTGAAATCTTTGTAATCCAAGAGAGTGGGCACATCGCTATTTAAAGTTTTTTCCTCTCCAAACCCACTTTTAACAATTTTTTCATTAAGATTTTCACCCTCCGAATTATGGGGACACTCTTTAGCTAAAGTTGACTCTTCTCCAGTCCCCTTTTCATCTAGTTTTATATTGCTAAACAAAGAATCAATAGATGAAAGACCAATCATTTTAATATCCTCATCATTACTACGATAAAAACCGGGAGGAATCGCTTTTTCTAAAAATTCTCGTTTAGCTTTTAGCATGGCGGTTCTTTTCTTACTCTCATCCATGGAGACATATAAAGCTTTAATTGATT
This sequence comes from Elymus sibiricus, assembly GCA_039707655.1. Classification (NCBI taxonomy): domain Eukaryota; kingdom Viridiplantae; phylum Streptophyta; class Magnoliopsida; order Poales; family Poaceae; genus Elymus; species Elymus sibiricus. The sequence continues at coordinate 124,476,789 of CM077670.1, forward strand.
CACTAATATCAATTTTGGTCGGCAAAATTTTAGTCTTAAGATTTTCCACATCATGAATAATTCTATCAATGCTCCTAGACATATCATCAATTTTACTCAATTTTCCTTCTATCGTAGTGTTGAAAACTTTTTGAGCATTAATAAATTCTTTAATATTACTTTCAAGATCAGAGGGCATCCTATTATTATTATAAGAATTACCATAAGGATTGCCATAATTATTAGAGAAATTCCCAGGAAACGGTCCAGCGTTGAAATTACCTCTATAAGCATTATTATTAAAATTGTTTCACGAGACAAAATTCACATCTACGGGATCATTATTTTGCTCAATAAAAGTGGACAAACGCACATCATTAGGATCAATAGGAGCATTTTTACTAGCAACCAATTTCATAAGCGCATCAACTTTATCACTCAAAGTATTAATTTCTTCAATAGAATTCACCTTTTTACTAGTAGGAGTTCTTTCAGTATGCCATTGTGAATAATTTGCCATAATATTATCAAGCAATTTAGTAGCTTCACCCAAAGTAATTTCCATAAAAGTACCACCCACGGCGGAATCTAAAAGATTTCTATAAACAAAATTCAATCCCGCTTAAATTTTTTGTATGATCATCCATAAATTTAAATCATGAGTAGGGCAATTTCTTATCATTAATTTCATCCTCTCACAAGATTGGGCAACATGTTCATGATCAAGTTGCTTCAAATTCATAATTTGATTTCTAAGAGAAATAATTTTCACGGGAGGAAAATACTTAGTAATAAAAGCATCTTTACACCTATCCCAAGAATCGATACTATTTTGTGGTAAAGATGAGAACCAAATTTTGGCATGATCCCGCAACGAGAATGGGAATAATTTTAATTTCACAATATCATTATCCACATCTTTTTTTCTTTTGCATATCACACAATTCTATGAAAGTATTAAGATGGGATGCGGCATCTTCATTAGGACTACTGGCTTTTTTGTTTTTCATATCACACAATTCTACGAAAGTGTTAAGATGGGATGCGGCATCTTCATTAGGACTACCGAAAAATTGATCTTTCATGACAAGATTTAGCAAAGCGGCATTAATATCACAAGTCTCTGCACTAGCGGCTGGAGGAGCAATCAGAGTACTAATAAAATCATTATTATTAGTATTGAAAAAATCACACAATTTTGTATTTTCTTGAGCCATCGTGACTACGCAAACAAGATAACAAGCAAGCAAACAAGAAAAAGGCAAACGGAAAATATTTTTGTATTTTTGTAAAAATGTTTTAGAAGTGGGGGAGATGAAAACGAGAGGCAAATGGCAAATAAAGTAAATGCAAGGAGATGAGAGTTTGTGCAAAGGTACTTGATAGATGTTGATGATGTCTCCCCGGCAACGGCGCCAGAAATTCTTCCTGCTACTTGTAGCTTGCGTTGGTATTTCCCCGAAGAGGAAGGGATGCTGCAGAACAGTAGAGATAAGTATTTCCCTCAGTTATGAAACCAAGGTTATCGAACCAGTAGGAGAATCACACAACACCTCGTTAGCAGCACCTGCACACAAACAACAAATCCTTGCACCCAACGCAAACGAGAGGTTGTCAATCTCTCGGCGGTAAATTGCAAGATTAAATTGTATGTGATAGATAGATAGATAGAAACAAAAATACAAAATAAATAAAAGAAAATGGCAGCAATATTTTTAGGGTTTTAGTAATAGGATTTAGATAGACCCGGGGGCCATAGATTTCACTAGAGGCTTCTCTCAAGAAAATAGTATACGGTGGGTAGACAAATTACTGTTAGGCAATTGATAGAAACGCAAATAATGATGACGATATCCAAGGCAATGATCATGTATATAGGCATCACGTCCAAGATTAGTAGACCGACTCCTGCCTGCATCTACTACTATTACTCCACACATCGACCGCTATCCAGCATGCATCTAGTGTATTAAGTCCATAAGAACGGAGTAATGCCTTAAGAACGATGACATGATGTAGACAAGATAAACTCACATATGAATAAACCCCATCTTTTTACCCTTAGTAGCAACAATACATACGTGTCATGTCCCTTTCTGTCACTGGGATTGAGTACCACAAGATCGAACCCACTACAAAGCACCTCTTCCCATGGCAAGATAAATCAATCTACTTGGCCAAACCAAATCAATAGACCGGAGAAGAAATACGAGGCTATAATAATCATGCATAAAAGAGTGTAGCAAAGACTCAAATAATTTCATGGATAATCTGATCATAAACTCACAATTCATCGGATCCCAACAAACACACCGCAAAAAGTGATTACATCGGATAGAACTCCAAGAACATCGAGGAGAACATTGTATTGAAGATCAAAAAGAGAGAAGAAGCCATCTAGCTACTGCCTATGGACCCGAAGGTCTGTGGTAAACTACTCACGCATCATCGGAAGGGCAACAAGGTTGATGTAGAACCCCTCCGTGATCGATTCCCCCTCCGGCAGATCACCGGAGAAGGACCCCAGATGGGATCTCTCTGGAACAGAAACTTGCGGCGGCGGAAAAAGTATTTTGTGGACTCTGCTAAGGGTTTCTGATTTTTATGGAATTTATAGTGGTGGAATTAGGTCAAACGGAGCTGGGTGGGCCCCACGAGGTACCAGGGCGCGCCACCCCCCTGGGGCGTGCCCTGATGCCTCGTGGCCCACTCCTTCATCTTCTGGCCCTCTCCCGAAGCTTCTAGTGTTATCTTGTCCAATAAAAAATCTCCAAAAAGTTTTGTGGCATTTGGACTTCGTTTGGTATTGATTTTCTGTAAAACAAAAACAGGGCAGAAAACAGCAACTGGCACTGGGCACTAGGTTAATAGGTTAGTCTCCAAAAATGATATATAATTGGTGTAAATGATTGTAAAAACATCCAAGATTGATATTATAACAGCATGGAACAATCAAAAATTATAGATACGTTGGAGACGTATCACCATGGCATTTTACAAAACTGCCACACCACGCCCCTCCCCACACATGAAACTGCCATGTGAGCGTTCGCAACTGAGGGAGCCATAGCCATGGTCTGCTCCTTGGTGCGATCTATAGAATTATTAAAAAAGGCCGGGCTTTTGGCGTGCGGTAGGCGGGGGGATCTTGGCCTGTCCATTTGCTACTCCTCACATGCGGTCGTACATGTCGGTGAAGTATCAAGCCGATGCGTGTCAAGCGGCAGGCCGGACCGACCGTCTGTTCGTGGTATTGCTCACATGTGGTTGCACATGTCAGTGACGCACCAAGCTGATGCGCGTCCCTTCGGTGAGCGGCGGGCTGGACCGACCGTGTGTTGGTGCGACGCGAACGCGACGGGCTGTAAAGTTTACCGCCTAACTTAATACTATGTAAAGTGTAACACTTGCTTTCACTCCTTAACGAGATCAGTCAAAAGAAATCCCCATTAGAAAGGCGAGGGTGGTGTTTTTCCAGTGCGGGAAGCGATGGAGTCTTTTTTTTACTAGAGCAGAGGCATGGGAGTTTGGCCGACGGTTTGCATACGTTTCTCGGACGCGTACATGGGCCCGCGCTCTCAGAGGCCATCGTGGCGGAGCCAGTCGCCCGCAACCTCTCAGGCCAAAAAAAGAGGAGCCCGCTGCTGGCTATTTCTATAATTAGTTTTGAAATTCTCAATCGTTCATGTGTGACATCATATCAGCCGTTCATTGATGTTGATCCAACGGTCTAGGTGTTTCGGATTCGCGTCTACAGTAACCTAAGTGTACCCACCCTAAAAAAAAGTGTCTATGTTCTTCTAGAACCATCGGCACGTCAGTGTGATCAAATCCACACAGGAAGCTGGCAAACAACACCTCCACATGTGCCACGTGGCTTCATTGATGCCCCCCTCCACATCATTTTATTCATAAATGTATTGACTGAAAAAGAGAGACATCACCCTAAACAAGATCTTCCTCGTATTTTGTTTCCTATGAAGTAGTGCCATGCTATTGGAAATCCAACTTTTTGCTTTGCACGTACCAGAAGTACTAGTGCCACATCATCTAAAAAGCCTTTCTACACGCGTCAAATTATCAATCACGTGGGCTGCCTCTTCTTATAGAAATGTGCTCCACCATGTACCCGTGTGTCTATATGAGGGAAGGAGTGAGTGCGTGTGTGGACCTCTTCCCTTCGTATACATGTACTCCACCTAGTGGGTGTGTCAGAGAGAGAGAGAGAGAGAGAGAGAGAGATAGAGAGAGATGGTTTGTGCGACATGCCTCTATACATATGTTTGTGTCAAAGAGAGGCCTACATACATAGTATATGTATGTGCAGGGGGCAATATACGAGAAGAGAGGGGAAGGATATCGTTTACGCCAGATATCGATAGAGACGGATAGAGGGAAGAACTTTACGAGCGTACAAGCGCTAGGACAGAGGGGGTGCTTGAAGATGGTGCGAGAGGCCAGGTAGACGAAGACAAGGAAGGAGTACAAGTGCGATATCGATAATTAAAGAGAGGGGACGAGAACGTGCGTGGGCGCGTGCGTCTGATTGATATATAAAGCGGAAGGCATGGATGATGAGATGGGAGGGACAATTAATGTGTGTGTGGTAGGCGGTCCTATCGAGAGAGGTCATAGTTCCGTCGATGTGTGTACGTGGGAAAAGAGGGGGAGACCTAACTAGATATATAGATCGATCGGTTTGTGTGGGAAAATAGCGAGAGAGACCTGGCTACACATAGAGGGAAATCGATTGGTGCACATGCATGCATGTGTCAGAGATAAAGAACTCCCAGAGTGACGAAGAGAGGGAGAGGTGTGTGTGTGGGGGGGATGCAGCTAGTTAGCTAGCTAGCTAGCTACCTAGGAGATGGTGCGAGAGGCCTATTAGTTAGTTAGCTTGAGACAGTGTACAAGTGCGAGATGGATAACAACAGAGGGGGCGACAGTGCACACGTTCCTTAGAGTTAGGGCGGGAGGCATGGATGGTGAGAGGAGGGTAGGACCATATGTGTACATGTTTGTGTGTGGTAGCTAGGCAGACCTAGCTAGAGGGGTATATCGATTGGTGTGTGTGGGAAAGAGGCAGATGGAGAGACCTAGAGAGATCGTGGGAGATCGACCTAGAGAATGAGAACGTGTGTGTGCATGATGTAGAGGATGCCGAGTGGGGAGTGTGTGTGCATATATATATATATATATATATATATATATATATATGCATGCAAGATAGGAAAGTTAGTGGTATATATCCACAAAGAGAGGAGGAGTGTGTGAGTGGGTGTAAAAGACTCACATAGATGATAATAAATATAAAAGTGGATTCAAATATTTGAATAAGAGATCATGATGTTTGTAACCCATGAGTGCATGAATATAATGTAGATATGCATGTGGTTTTGAATTGAACATGCAATACTATATACACGTCGAACAAGCAAAAATTGATTTGAATTTGAGACACCGATGTCAGGCATTGTTTGACCACATTGCATCCATGCATGGACATAACTATTTGAATTTGAGATAATGTGTGGTTTTCGCAGCTAACATCTAAATGTTGTGTGTGTGGGGGGGGGGCATGCATTGTGTGTGTTAAACACATTATACATATGAAAACATGGTTTAGATCATTCCGAACGTCTAGCTAGAGCATTAAATGTATTGTGATTTGAATTCAACATAAAATGGATAAAAATATTTGAATTGCAGATCGTATGGTACATGTAAGTCATAATTAAATAGGATTACTACTACATGCATGTATTGTGTTATCAAGATAATATTTAAATGATGGTATAACTTGACAACAATCGTATTCAAATAGGGAAAATTGATTCAAATTGAGTCAATATGGTAAACGACAGTGTTTTGATTTGATTTTTTTTTGCGGGAGGTGTTTTGATTTGTTTTTTTGTTGTTGAGGGAAGTGCGAATTGATTTGGTACTGTACATGCTAAGCTTGTTCTTCCGAATTTGTTAGTTATTTGTTGTTGGCTTTGAATGGCATTTGTAGTAATATTGTAAAACGGGACATGACTCTCTCTTGTCTTGTACGAATTGTGTTTTGTTTTGTTTTTTTGTACATGTTAAGCTTGTTCTCCCAAAATTCGAAGCCGCGCCTTGTTATCTCAAAATTTTCAAGATAGAGTATCTCTTAGTCTCTTGTGGTGCGAAACTCCTGCCTCTTCAACCCGCGCCTTGTTATCCCAAAATTTCAACGTGCGCGAAAACTCCCGCCTCATCCGAAATTGGTTGCGCCGCCCAACACGCGAAATCCCCCTTCTACCCCTCAGCCGAAAATACCAGCTCGACGTCCCATGGATAAAACGGGTGGGGGTACTTTCGTAACTTACCCCAAATTTCGGACAAGCGCGTGCTACTTGTAGTCTGCGTTGGTATTTCCCCGAAGAGGAGAGGATGATGCAGTACAGTAGAGATAAGTATTTCCCTCAGTGAAGAACCAAGGTTATCAATCCAGTAGGAGAACCAAGCAAAATTCCTTTGAAACGCACCTGCACACATAAGAGCAAACACTTGGACCCAACGCAAATAAGAGGGTTGTCAATCCCCTTAACGGTTACTTGCAAGGATTAAAACTTATAGAGATAAATTGCTAAACTAAAATACTAATAAAAATAAAATTAAATAAATTATAGCAAGGTATTTTTGGGTTTTTAATATGATAAAGATAGACCCGGGGGCCATAGTTTTCACTAGAGGCTTCTCTCTCGAGCGGAGAAACATATGGTGGGTAAACAAATTACTGTTGGGCAATTGATAGAATAGCAAATAATTATGACGGATTCATGGCAATGATCATGTATATAGGCATCACGTCCAAGACAAGTAGACCGACTCCTGCCTGCATCTACTACTATTACTCCACCCATCGACCGCTATCCAGCATGCATCTAGGGTATTAAGTATGAAATAGAGAAACGCCTTAAGCAAGATGACATGATGTAAAGAAGCAAATTCAAGCAATATGAATAAAACCCATCTTTTTATCCTTAATGGCAACAATACAAATACGTGTCATGTCCCTTTCTGTCACTGGGATTGAGCACCGCAAGATTGAACCCATCACAAAGCACCTCTCCCATTGCAAGACAAATCAATCTAGTAGGCCAAACTAAACCGATAGATCAGAGAGAAATACAAAGCTATAACAATCATGCATAAAAGAGTTCAGAGAAGACTCAAATATTTCTCATGAATAATCTGATCATAAACTCACAATTCATCGGATCCCAACAAACACACCGCAAAAGAAGATTACATCGGATAGAACTCCAAGAACATCAAAGAGAACTTTGTATTGAAGATCAAAGAGAGAGAAGAAGCCATCTAGCTACTAGCTATGGACCCGTAGGTCTGTGGTAAACTACTCACACATCATCGGAAGGGTAGCAAGGTTGATGTAGAAGCCCTCCGTGATCGATTCCCCCTCCGGTAGAGTACCAGAAAAGGCCTCCAGATGGGATCACGGAAGAACAGAGGCTTGCGGCAGCGGAAAGGTAATTTCTTCTAGCTCTCTGGGGGTTTCCCAATATTTGTGAATTTATAGAAGTGGAATTAGGTCAAACGGAGTCACGTGGGCCCCACAAGGCAGCACGGCGCCCCCCCTGGGGCGCGCCCTGGTGCTTTGGGAAGCCTCTGTGAAGCTTCTGGCCTCCTCCCGAAGCTTCCTAGGTTTCTTTTGTCCAGAAAAAAATCTCCAAAAAGTTTTGTGGCATTTGGACTTCATTTGGTACTGTTTCTCTGAAAAGCCAAAAACAAGCAGAAAACAGCAACTGGCACTGGGCACTAGTGAAAGAACATGTGCTGCCCCCATGTTTGGTTTTGGTAATTGATGACAATCTCTATGGACTAATGGTTGCCTTGAGTTATATTTGAAGGGTTTGTCCATAGGCTTTGCTTGTAGACCATTTGTTGGTCTCAAGGTGATTTGAAGAAGAATATGTGTTGACCAAGGTTATTCATGGAGTTATCCAAAGATTGGTCATGTAAGAGATGAGCCTATTGCAAGCATGTCTTGAAGAAGGAGATTGTGTGAACATTCATGTTTACCTTCAAGACATCATCCTAATGAAGAGAGTTGGAAAGATTCAAGGTTGATCAAGACCACAAAGCGTAGAAGATGTACCGAGTGGGATCAAGTGATCTCACGGTATGGTAAGCATTGTCCATTACGCTTTGTGTACTAACCCATGTTCTATGCAAGAGTTCTTTGTGGGGTTAGGTTTGTTTCCATGGGCGTGCATCAAAAGGAAGATATCACACAACCCATGGAGGATGACATCAAGTGGTGATCGTCATCAAGATTGCGGTGTGCAAGTTCAAGTGGAGCATCACGAAGAGATCACATGCTTGAAGCTTGCTATCCATTGTGGTGACAATGGACTTGTGAAGATGTGCCGAAGAGTGGCTCACCCATAGTGGAGTATGGGGGAGCAATCAACTAGTCTTCATCGAGCCGGCGCAATCAAGAAAGGTGGTCCAACTTGAGGAGGTCAAGATCGTCATCATCTAGCTCAAGTGGACTATGCGCAAGGCAAAGGTTTGCCCTTGATAGGTTTTCTATTTTACCGGTCTCATGGTGGTAGTTGGGAGACCGGGTTTTAGGATCGATAGCCGTACTATCAAGGGGGGCTCTCAAGTGAGTAGCTTTATCGTATCATTCGTAGAGAGCTCAAACCATTGCATCCTTGCATCATCTTTCTTGGTTTGTGTTTGGTGTTTCTCTTTGTGAGTCTTTGAGCTTTTGGTCATCTTCATGACAAGCTCGAGTTCATCGAAAACGGAGTTCATATATGCATCTTCTATGATGTTTTCGATGTTGGAGTTTATGCCGGTTCTTCATTCATAGAGGTTTCTCATCTCTATATGTTAGGCATATCTCCCCTGCCACTTCTTATTATAACCGGTCGCTGTTTGGATAGTACTCGTTGTCTTCTATCCAACAAGCTTGAGTTTGCTCAATTCGGAGCTCATTTGCAGAAGTTATGGCAGTTCTGGTTTTATTTGTATCCTCTGTTTCTGTGGATTTTCAGTAGCTTGCAAGCGGTAGTACCGCTGGTGCCCACGGTAGTACCGCTTATGCGGTAGTACCGCTGGTACTTCCGTGGCACTACCGCTTGGGGTTTCCCCGAGCGTGCAACTTTCTGTTGCCAGTTTGCCATTCACGGTAGTAGAGCGGTAGTAGCACGGTAGTACCGCTCTGGCGGTACTACCGCCCTTACTACCGCCGCCACTACCGCTTGCGGGGTTTCCTTCTGTGCACGTCTCTGTTGCCGTTTTCTATTAAACGGTAGTAGTGCGGCAGTAGTGCGGTAGTACCGCTCAGGGCGGTAGTACCGCTCTGCTGGGCGGTAGTACCACTTGGTGCGGTACTTCCGCCCTCCACTACCGCTGCTACTACCGCTTGTTTTTCGCAGAGTGTGCAAGCTTCTGTTGCTCTTTTCGCTTTAGCGGTAGTACCGCTTGGTTGGCACGGTAGTACCGCTAAGTGCGGCACTACCGCTCCAGTTCTGTGTTCTCGCCTGCTGTTTTTGAATTACTACCGCTTAAGCGGTAGTACCGCTCGCAAGAGCGGTAGTACCGCTTGTACGCATCCAGCACGGGTAACGGTTGGATTTGGGGTGGCCCTATAAAAGGGGTCTTCTTCCCCAACGGTTTTCTTATCCTTTGAGCTCATTTCTCCCCCCATTGTTGACCTTCTTGAGCTTGCCTATCTCTCAATCCCTCCAATGATTCTTGCTCCTTCTTGAGGGAAAAGAGAGAGGAGATCTAGATCCACATTTTCACCAATCACTTTCTCCTCTAAGTGAGGGGAACCCCTTGGATCTAGTTCTTGGAGTTCTTCGTGTTCTTCTTCGTTCTTCCTCTCATTTTCCTCCCTAGCATTAGTTGCTTTGGTGGGATTTGGGAGAGGAGGACTTGGGCACTCCGTGTGCCCTTGCCATTGCATTAGTTGCATCGGTTTGAGTTCTCCACGGTGATACGTGGAAGTTAGTAGTTGAGAAGCTTATTACTCTTGGGTGTTTGAGCACCATTGAGCTTGTTCCTCTTGGGTGCCTTGGCGCCCTAGACGGCTTGGTGGTGCCTCGGAGCCACATTCCATTGTGGTGAAGCTCCGGGCAAGCGTCGGGGTCTCCAATTAGGTTGTGGAGATCACCCCGAGCAATTTGACGGGTACCGGTGACCGCCCCCAAGGGTTGCCAAAGTGTACGGGTTCGGTGACCGCCCTCAAGGGTTGCCATTTGTACGGGTTCGGTGACCGCCCTCAAGGGTCCCTTAGTGGAATCACGGCACCTTGCATTGTGCGAGGGCGTGAGGAGAATACGGTGGCCCTAGTGGCATTGTTGGGGAGCATTGTGCCTCCACACCGCTCCAAACGGAGATTAGCATCCGCAAGGGTGTGAACTTCGGGATACATCGTCGTCTCCGCGTGCCTCGGTTATCTCTTACCCGAGCCCTTTACTTATGCACTTTACTTTGTGATAGCCATATTGTTTCTAGTTATATATCTTGCTATCACTTAGTTGTTCATCTTGCTTAGCATAAGTTGTTGGTGCACATAGGTGAGCCTAGTCGATTTAGGTTTTGTGCTTGACAAATTAAACGCTAGTTTTATTCCGCATTTGTTTAAGCCTAAACCGTAATTATTTTAAAGCGCCTATTCACCCCCCCCTCTAGGCGACATCCACGATCTTTCAATTGGTATCAGAGCCTCGTCTCTCGTTATTAGGCTTAACCGCCTAGAGAGTAAAGATGTCGACTAGGGGATTAGGATTCTCTGACACTCTTAGTTTCGATGGCACAAATTTTGATGTTTGGGTAATTCGCATGCTTAATCATTTCCGGGCCATTGACCCCTGTTTAGAGCGAATTGTAGATATGGGTTTTTCTCCTCCAAAGGATTCTCAACACATATCTTTAGAGGATGAGAAAAACTCTTATCTCAATGCTCAAGCTTCTAATGTGCTTTTCGATGCTTTGAGCAGTGTAGTTATATTTCAACTCATGCCGTTTCGGGATGCTCATGAGTTGTGGACAAAGCTTCAAGACAAATATGGCGTGTCCAAGATTTGTAGGGATGATTGTTCTCCCTCCACCTCCGGTCGTGTTGTCTTCTCAACTTCTTCTACTTCACCTACATGTGGTTTGGCACAAGGTAATGATATGGTGAGTAGTGTTGGTCATTGCAATGATGATAGTGGGCTCATTATTGATGATCGTTCATCACTATCTTATTGCAATGCTCCATCTTTGGACTTTAACACTTCGAGCACTCTAAAAGCTTCACATGCTTGTGTTGATAGTCCTTGCATATCATGTAGAAATTACTTTACTAAATCTCATGATGATATGCTTCCTATGTCTTGTTGCCATGATAAAAATGTATCTATTTCCTCGAGTTGTTGTGCTAACAATGTAAAGGAAACCCAACACTCCATGGAACTAGATGTGGCCTTGAATGGTGCCTCAAGGGATCCTACATCATCATCTATTGCTTTTTGCCTTATGGCTAAGGCTTCAAAGGTACCTCCTACTTTGAAACCTAATATATCTCATGATGATGATGTTGATGATATTGAGGATGAGGATAATGATGAAGAGAATGATAATGTTGCATCCTTAAATATTAAGGGTGAAATGATTTTTAAAGCTCTTCATAAGAATAAAATTGCTCGTTCCAACTTCATGGAAATTATGACTATTGCCATTGAGGGCAAGAAATATATTGAGGAGTTGGAATCTCATCTCGAGGAGCATGAGGCCACCATTGAGAAAATGGAAAGTCATGAGCGTGATTACGCTAATGAGATTGCGGAGCTATCTCAAGCTCTTGAACTTGAACAAACCACCAAGGAATCTCTTGAGGAGACCTTTGCTCTAGAATTATCTAGATTAAAGGAATCCCATGAAAGAGCTCTCAAGGTGGCTAATGATTTTAGAACTAAAAATGATAAGCTTGAATTTGTGCATGCTAAACTCCTTGAGAACTTTGAGCACCTCGAAAATGGCTCAAGGGTCGTTAAGAGTTCGCTCATTGAACTCACCGAGTCTCATGCTCAACTTCAAGCTTCATATGCTAAAGAGCTTGCCAAGTTGCCTTCTCCTCTTGTTGTTAATGATGATGCTTGTGCTACTAACTCTATTTCTTGTGAAGCATCCATATTGAAGGAGAATGTTGAGCTAAGGGCTCAACTTGAGTTGCTATCTAGCAATTATGGGAAATTGGAAGAAAGTCATGAAAAGCTCTCGAGCTCTCATGGTGATCTTCTAGTATCCCATGATGTGCTAAAGATAGTTCATGAGGCTTGTACTACTAAGGTAACATCTAGTGAGCCTCATGTGGACCTTAGCACTACATCTAGTAAAAATGCTTTATCGACATGTGCTAGTCCTCGTAATTCTTCTATGCATAACATTGGTACATCTTGTGATGAATTACTTTCCTTGCCTTGTTGCTCTAACAATGATGCTTATACTTCCTCTAGTACTTGTGTTGATACTAACCATGTAGAGGAAATCAAAGAGCTCAAGGCCCAAGTCACTTCTTTGAAGAAAGACTTGGAAAAGAGTCATGAAGGGAAGTCCACACTCAAGAATATTTTGAGTGTACAAAAATCCCCCAATGACAAAGGTGGACTTGGATTCAACTCCAATAAGAAGAAGAAGTCCAAGAGCAACAATAAGAAGGGCCAAGAACAAGTCAAGAATTCGGCCAAGATTGTTTGCTTCAAGTGCAAGATAGAAGGGCACCATGTTAGATCTTGCCCATTGAAGGAGAAGCCCCATAGTGACAAGCAACAAGGGAAGCGGCCACAAGTTCAATCTCATGCTCAACCTCAAGTTGAAGAAAGGCCTCTTCCCAAGAAGACCCAAGTCAACGCTCCTCAAGTTGAGAAATCAATTGAGAAGAAAGTAAAGGGTAGATGTTGCTACCTATGTCGTGAGAAGGGTCACTTTGCTTCTTCATGCACGAATGGTAACTTATCCAACCCAATTATTATTGATGATATTTATTCTCTTGGGAAGGATAAGGTTGGCAATGTGTTTGCCAAGTTAGTTGGTACTCAATGTGGTGTCAAGAAAAGAACCATTTGGGTTGCCAAGCCTATTGTGACTAACCTCTTAGGACCCAACTTGGTTGGGGACCAACAAGCTCAAGCTTGATCAATAGGTGTTGATGGAGGGCATTGGAGACTTGGCTATATTATGAAGAATTAAGGGGACTTCATCATTCGTATTGTCAAAAGCCAAGTCATTGGATTATCAAGTTTCTATCTTATATCCAATGTGCCTCCTTGCGGTAACTTGTACTTAAATTGTTTACATTGAAAGTTACTTGCCCCTTTGCATGTTTGGTTGTGTACCTTGCATGTGTTTGTATATGTTGTGCTTCCAATTTTCTTGCCTTGAGTAATCAAGTATGTGTATGTTGGTTTGCACATCATGTATGCGTGAGTGTTGTGTTGAGCCTTTTTGCATCTTGTTTGTATCTTAGTTGGCTCTTGTGAGATATTAATGGATCATCCCATTTTGGGGGATTGATGTGCTTTGTGCACCTCCCGATCCCACAAATGTGTGTACATGAGGAATACCACTTAGTATTGATATTGCAAGATTATCTAGTCTCTATGTGGTATGTCTTATTCATGAGAAATTCAAATTCTAAAGTGTCCATTAATCATCTCTAGTTGGTTTTTGTTTGCCACTTGTTAAATATGGATTATCACATTATGGGGGAGTAATATGCTATGTGTATATTACAAGCCTAGAAAATGTGTACAATTGAAGTTGTGCCACCTAGAGTTGATATTATAGATTATCTTGTTTCTTTGTGGCATGGTTGCTCAAACAAGTTCCAATTTGCTTAAATGCTGTTATTGCTCATCTTTTGGATCTTGTTTGTGTGAGATTTTTCTTGGTACGGCTTTCCTCCAATATGTACTTTTATTTCCTGTTTGGGAACCATTTGCTTCAAGTTATTCTAATCATTGCTTGCATGATTGTTTGCCTACTTGAAGCTATCAAGAATCTCTATCTAAGCATTGTGCTTAATTCTTATCTTCTGTCACATGCTTATGTTGTTTGGTGTGAAGATGATCTTGGATACCTTTGCAATCTACCACCGGGAAGTAATTCCAAATACTTCTTGTCTCTTGACAATTGGTATTCTAGTATGTTGTAGAAATTGTTGATCATCTTTACATTGGCTTTTGGTTTTAGTTGCCTTATTTATTGCCAAGTATTTGTGGTGTGTTTTACTCCCGTTGTCTTCCTTGCCTCTTATGGATCTTTTGATTGTCTTGAACATGTTTAGTGTTTCTATAGATATAGTGAAAGTAGTGATCCCATCTTGTGCATTTTGTATTCAAATGCAAAATCCTAAATAATGCATAAATCTTGGGGGAGCTGTCCTATTTTCTTTAGAACGCTATTTTCTTTATGTTCTTTTCAATTGGTATTTAATCCCTATCTTGTCCGGGCTTTTGGAAGGCAAACTTTTTCCTTTTGGTGCTTTGTGCCATCATGAAATTTGTAGAGGGTTTGGTTTGTTTTGTTGGAACCTTGCTCTCTTCTGGGAGTTTGATATCTCTTTATTTGATATCTTTCAATTGTTGTGTTTCATTGGATATCTCATTCCTTGATGTATCTTTTATTTGGTATCCTTCAAGTGATTATTTCTTCATTTGGTATCTTATTTTCACTTGGTATCTTTTCAATTGGTATCTTATCAAATCATGTGTTGATTTGGTTTGGTTTCAATTGGCATCTCTTCTCATGTGTTGATCTCTAATTGTCTTAAATCATGAGTTGAGTTGGTTCTTTGATATAATTTGGACAACCTTATGTCGTGTCAATCTTTGGTTGCCTTCTTGGTTTACTTGGTGTTTTGTCCAAATTGTATCTCCCTTTGGTCCTTGAAAGTCTTAAGCGTGCATATTTACTTCATGCATTTCTTTGGCATGCTTTCTTTCTTTGACCCAATATATAGGGGAAACTCCACCAAGTCTCAAATTGGATGAGATGTGCATGAAATTCAATTTCATATCCATATGCACATATTTATGTGGAGTTTGTCCTATGTGTTGTTGGTTCTCTAACTCTTTGGTCCCAATGAGTTTGGGCACCATTTTGTTTGTGATGTTGTTCTAGGAACAATTGGAGATGCATTGGATGATCGGCTCACTCACAAGGAAGGTGTTGTCACCATGTGCTTATCGGAGTCAAGCTAGGATGATCAACGAACTACTTAATACTACCTTCAATTGGTATCTTCTACATCTTTCCAATGCTATCTCGGTAACAAGTATCAACTTCATGCATACATTTATTACATTCAACCTTGTGTAGGTTGCATCATGGCATGATTTTCTTGATCCGTTCTAGTGATACTTGTTTCCTTTCTCAAAGCATCCCAACAATGATCTCTTCTTGCGAGTTGTGATGTCTTTGATGTTTGTGTAGTTGGAATTCATTGATATACAATAAGACAATATTAAGCCATGTGCTATGCTTTCAAGCAAAGATCTTATTGGTATATTTATGACTTCCTTTTGGATATCTTGTTCCTTCGTGTTGTAACTATTTCGTGTGTATATCCTTCTTTGTGGATTGATATCATCATGATTTTCATCTACCTAGAACCTTATACACTTGAGAGAAATTACATCTCTAGATGATATCCTTTCTTTCACGTCCACCTTTTCTTTCTCGCCTATTTTCTTTGGTGGCTCCGTGAAAGCATTTGTCTCTTGAGTGCGGATCTTATATCCTTGCATCTTGTTGCACTCTTTTGTGGTGAAGATTGTTTTCCTCATGCTTGTCTTGACGAGGCTTTCGCCATGTCAATTGGTATCCCTCCTCTTGACAAAGCTATCTTTTTCTATCTTCGCCGTGGGTTGTCACAAGCTTTGTAGTTAATTCACATTTTAGTGAGCTTGTGAACCCATTTGCTTGTTGTGTGTGGGAAGGACGTGTCTTGCACCTTGTATCTCATTTATTAAAGACTATGTTGATGCTTAATGCTCATCCTTATATTAGTCTTCTCAAGTGCTTTGCCATGACTCACACACATCGTTTTGGTTGAGCCTATTCCTAAGTTGCCTCTCTTTCATGTTGCTCAACCATGTGTTTGTTGCAAGTGCTAGGCTTAGTTTCCTATATGCTCACTTGCACTTGTTGTGAGTTTCTATTGATTTTGGGGGAGTGATGATCCTATTTTGTGCACGTTGTATCCAAATACAAAACTAAATAATGCACAAATCATGGGGAGCTTCTCTATGTTCTTTAGAACACTCCTATGCTCATATCATAATATCTGTTGTTCGTGTGGCTCGTCGGATCATTTGATTGATTGGTCCAATTGGTATCCTTCAATTGGTTTCTATCAATTGGTATCAGATCATTTGATTGATTGGTCCTTTTGGTATCCTTAGATTGCTTGCTTCTCTCTTTGGTATGTCTTTGTGCCATATCATCCTTTTTGCAATCTTTGGATCCTCAATATAGTTTGTCTTCCTCCAACTATTCATCATTGGGTATGTGTATTGTACTCCACTCATATTTTGAGAAATACACAATTTATGGAGGAACACATATTATGTTGGCCTTCTAAGCTTTTCGCCCATTTTGGCAATCGATGCCAATGGGGGAGAAGTTTAGAGAGTTTTGTGGAGAAGTTTAGAGAGCTATCTCTTCATGTTTGCTTTGGTTTTGTTCCTAAGCATTTGCATCACATGCTCTTGCATTATTAGTTGTTTCTTTGCATGGTGATGCTTAATTCCTTATATAAACTCTCTTGAAAGTGATTGTCATCAATTACCAAAATGGGGGAGATTGAAAGAACATGTGCTGCCCCCATGTTTGGTTTTGGTAATTGATGACAATCTCTATGGACTAATGGTTGCCTTGAGTTATATTTGAAGGGTTTGTCCATAGGCTTTGCTTGTAGACCATTTGTTGGTCTCAAGGTGATTTGAAGAAGAATATGTGTTGACCAAGGTTATTCATGGAGTTATCCAAAGATTGGTCATGTAAGAGATGAGCCTATTGCAAGCATGTCTTGAAGAAGGAGATTGTGTGAACATTCATGTTTACCTTCAAGACATCATCCTAATGAAGAGAGTTGGAAAGATTCAAGGTTGATCAAGACCACAAAGCGTAGAAGATGTACCGAGTGGGATCAAGTGATCTCACGGTATGGTAAGCATTGTCCATTACGCTTTGTGTACTAACCCATGTTCTATGCAAGAGTTCTTTGTGGGGTTAGGTTTGTTTCCATGGGCGTGCATCAAAAGGAAGATATCACACAACCCATGGAGGATGACATCAAGTGGTGATCGTCATCAAGATTGCGGTGTGCAAGTTCAAGTGGAGCATCACGAAGAGATCACATGCTTGAAGCTTGCTGTCCATTGTGGTGACAATGGACTTGTGAAGATGTGCCGAAGAGTGGCTCACCCATAGTGGAGTATGGGGGAGCAATCAACTAGTCTTCATCGAGCCGGCGCAATCAAGAAAGGTGGTCCAACTTGAGGAGGTCAAGATCGTCATCATCTAGCTCAAGTGGACTATGCGCAAGGCAAAGGTTTGCCCTTGATAGGTTTTCTATTTTACCGGTCTCATGGTGGTAGTTGGGAGACCGGGTTTTAGGATCGATAGCCGTACTATCAAGGGGGGCTCTCAAGTGAGTAGCTTTATCGTATCATTCGTAGAGAGCTCAAACCATTGCATCCTTGCATCATCTTTCTTGGTTTGTGTTTGGTGTTTCTCTTTGTGAGTCTTTGAGCTTTTGGTCATCTTCATGACAAGCTCGAGTTCATCGAAAACGGAGTTCATATATGCATCTTCTATGATGTTTTCGATGTTGGAGTTTATGCCGGTTCTTCATTCATAGAGGTTTCTCATCTCTATATGTTAGGCATATCTCCCCTGCCACTTCTTATTATAACCGGTCGCTGTTTGGATAGTACTCGTTGTCTTCTATCCAACAAGCTTGAGTTTGCTCAATTCGGAGCTCATTTGCAGAAGTTATGGCAGTTCTGGTTTTATTTGTATCCTCTGTTTCTGTGGATTTTCAGTAGCTTGCAAGCGGTAGTACCGCTGGTGCCCACGGTAGTACCGCTTATGTGGTAGTACCGCTGGTACTTCCGTGGCACTACCGCTTGGGGTTTCCCCGAGCGTGCAACTTTCTGTTGCCAGTTTGCCATTCACGGTAGTAGAGCGGTAGTAGCACGGTAGTACCGCTCTGGCGGTACTACCGCCCTTACTACCGCCGCCACTACCGCTTGCGGGGTTTCCTTCTGTGCACGTCTCTGTTGCCGTTTTCTATTAAACGGTAGTAGTGCGGCAGTAGTGCGGTAGTACCGCTCAGGGCGGTAGTACCGCTCTGCTGGGCGGTAGTACCACTTGGTGCGGTACTTCCGCCCTCCACTACCGCTGCTACTACCGCTTGTTTTTCGCAGAGTGTGCAAGCTTCTGTTGCTCTTTTCGCTTTAGCGGTAGTACCGCTTGGTTGGCACGGTAGTACCGCTATGTGCGGCACTACCGCTCCAGTTCTGTGTTCTCGCCTGCTGTTTTTGAATTACTACCGCTTAAGCGGTAGTACCGCTCGCAAGAGCGGTAGTACCGCTTGTACGCATCCAGCACGGGTAACGGTTGGATTTGGGGTGGCCCTATAAAAGGGGTCTTCTTCCCCAACGGTTTTCTTATCCTTTGAGCTCATTTCTCCCCCCATTGTTGACCTTCTTGAGCTTGCCTATCTCTCAATCCCTCCAATGATTCTTGCTCCTTCTTGAGGGAAAAGAGAGAGGAGATCTAGATCCACATTTTCACCAATCACTTTCTCCTCTAAGTGAGGGGAACCCCTTGGATCTAGTTCTTGGAGTTCTTCGTGTTCTTCTTCGTTCTTCCTCTCATTTTCCTCCCTAGCATTAGTTGCTTTGGTGGGATTTGGGAGAGGAGGACTTGGGCACTCCGTGTGCCCTTGCCATTGCATTAGTTGCATCGGTTTGAGTTCTCCACGGTGATACGTGGAAGTTAGTAGTTGAGAAGCTTATTACTCTTGGGTGTTTGAGCACCCTTGAGCTTGTTCCTCTTGGGTGCCTTGGCGCCCTAGACGGCTTGGTGGTGCCTCGGAGCCACATTCCATTGTGGTGAAGCTCCGGGCAAGCGTCGGGGTCTCCAATTAGGTTGTGGAGATCACCCCGAGCAATTTGACGGGTACCGGTGACCGCCCCCAAGGGTTGCCAAAGTGTACGGGTTCGGTGACCGCCCTCAAGGGTTGCCATTTGTACGGGTTCGGTGACCGCCCTCAAGGGTCCCTTAGTGGAATCACGGCACCTTGCATTGTGCGAGGGCGTGAGGAGAATACGGTGGCCCTAGTGGCATTGTTGGGGAGCATTGTGCCTCCACACCGCTCCAAACGGAGATTAGCATCCGCAAGGGTGTGAACTTCGGGATACATCGTCGTCTCCGCGTGCCTCGGTTATCTCTTACCCGAGCCCTTTACTTATGCACTTTACTTTGTGATAGCCATATTGTTTCTAGTTATATATCTTGCTATCACTTAGTTGTTCATCTTGCTTAGCATAAGTTGTTGGTGCACATAGGTGAGCCTAGTCGATTTAGGTTTTGTGCTTGACAAATTAAACGCTAGTTTTATTCCGCATTTGTTTAAGCCTAAACCGTAATTATTTTAAAGCGCCTATTCACCCCCCCCCTCTAGGCGACATCCACGATCTTTCAACTAGGTTAATAGGTTAGTCCCAAAAAATGATATATAATTGCATATAAAAACATCCAAGATTGATACTATAATAGCATGGAACAATCAAAAATTATAGATACGTTGGAGACGTATCAAGCATCCCCAAGCTTAATTCCTGCTCGTCCTCGAGTAGGTAAATGATAAAAACAGAATTTTTGATGTGGAATGCTACCTTTCATGTTTCATCATGTAATCTCTCTCTTACGGTATGAATAATAAGATCCAAGTGATTCAAAGCAATAGTCTATAATTTGATATAAAGACATCAATACTCAGGCATACTAATAAACAATCATGTCTTTCAAAATAAAAATGCTAAAGAACATTAT
Source organism: Elymus sibiricus (assembly GCA_039707655.1). Lineage (NCBI taxonomy): Eukaryota > Viridiplantae > Streptophyta > Magnoliopsida > Poales > Poaceae > Elymus > Elymus sibiricus. The sequence goes on from CM077670.1 coordinate 124,496,883, forward strand.
CCCTACAAAATCATATAATCATGTCATGCTCCATCTTCTTCACACAAAGTATTTATCATGCACTACCCCGATGACAAGCCGAGCAATTGGTTCATGCTTTTTAATGCGCTTCAGCTTTTTCAACTCCCACTCAATACACGAGCGCAAGCCATGGATATAGCACTATGGGTGGAATAGAGTATGGTGATTGGGGATTAATAAGAGAAGTCAAAAAATGGAGAAAGTCTCACATCAACGAGGCTAATCAATGGGCTATGGAGATGCCCATCAATTGATGTAAATGCGAGGAGTAGGGGTTGCCATGCAACGGATGCACTAAGAGCTATAAGTGTATGAAAGCTCAACATGAAAACTAAGTGGGTGTGCATCGAACTTCCTTGCTCATGAAGACCTCGGGCATTTGAGGAAGGCCATCATCGGAATATACAAGCCAAGTTCTATAATGAAAAATTCCCACTAGTATATGAAAGTGAGAAAATAGGAGACTCTCTATATGAAAAACATGGTGCTACTCTGAAGCACAAGTGTGGAAAAGGATAGTAACATTGCCCCTTCTCTCTTTTTCTCTTATTTTTTTATTCTTTTTTTGCATGGCTCTTTTTCGCCTCTTTTTTTTCTTTTTTTTTCAATTTTTTTTATTTCGTCCGGAGTCTCATCCCGACTTGTGGGGGAATCATAGTCTCCATCATCCTTTCCTCACTAGGACAATGCTCTAATAATTATGATCATCACACTTCTATTTACATACAACTCAACATTACAACTCGATACTAGAACAAAAATATGACTCTATATGAATGCCTCTGGCAGTGTACCAGGATGTGCAATGATGCTAGCGTAACATGTATAAAAATGATGAACAGTGGCTGAGGCACGAATACTATGTCAGCTATAAGATCATGCAAAGCAATATGACAATGACGATGTATGTCATAAAAATGGAACGGTGGAAGTTGCATGGCAATATATCTCGGAATGGCTATGGAAATGCCATGATAGGTAGGTATGGTGGATGTTTTGAGGAAGATATAAGGAGGCTTATGTGTGATAGAGCGTATCATATCACGGGGTTTGGATGCACCGGCGAAGTTTGCACCAACTCTCAATGTGAGAAAGGGCAATGCACGGTACCGAAGAGGCTAGCAAATTGCGGAAGGGTGAGAGTGCGTATAATCCATGGACTCACATTAGTGTAAGTGCATCCAGTGCCCCATTAGTGGTTTTGGAGTATTTAAGACAAATAGGTTGAGGAACTAATGTGTTTGTGAGTATACACAGGAGACAGAGTCCCTGAAGATTTGGTTTAACACATGGAAGACGACCCCTAAAAATAGATTTCTTCAAGTGAAGAATTTGGTGATGAAATTGGTACGGCCTTTGAAGAAATTGATGTGAAGACTTTTGTTTTCATAGTTTCTTTTCTTCTTCTTTGAGTCATAGGAAAAACTGTACTGTTAAAGGGGGTCTAGGTGAAACATATTTCACATTTCCAAAGTGATGCTCAAACTTACTCAAACCTATACACACAAAAGCCGCTTCGAGTGAAGCCTTTGGAAATCTCCAGTACAGCTGACGCATTTGCTAGTGATAGTGACGAAGTTCATCTGGTCACTGACATTTGGTCAGGCTAAGGAGTTAGGAGTTCGCCAGTGCGATCTGCCTACCGTGAGGAGATTGAGTGCCCTGACGAAATTGAGAGTTCAATTTTCCGACTGTTGCTGCGTCGCATGCCAGCTGTCGAGTGGATCCTTATCCTGACAACGGTCGAATCAGTGAAGGGCATTTATGACAATTCATGTCGGGTTGCCCTGGCTATAAATAGCCGCCCCCCACAACCACTTGTTGGTTGGCTGCTCCGAGAGAACTTGACACTTGTCATTTGAGAGCAACCCATCCTCTGACGACTTTGAGAGAACCCAAGTGAGGAAAACCCAACCAGAGCCTAAGTGACTGAGCATCACTGAAGAAGTTGATCTGTGTGATCCGACGCTTGTTACCTTTGAGGACTGTCATTCCTCCAGATGGTTAGGCGTCATGTTCTGAGCACCCAAGAGTAATTGTGGCGTGGCGGTGAACAAGTCTGTGAAGGTTTCGGAAGTCTGCCTTGAAGACTTACCACGAGTGATTAGGCGAGGTCTAAGTGACCTTAGCTCAAGAGGTATACGGTGAGCACTAAGTGTCCTCTGAGTTGCGACTCAGCCGCCTCAACCTGTGACGCCCCTGCTCGACCGTGCACTAATCATACACGCAAATGCACACGATCGAGATCAGAGACTCATGGGAAGATATCACAACACAACTCTAAACACAAATAAAAGTCATACAAGCTTTATATTACAAGCCAGGGGCCTCGAGGGCTCGAATACATAAGTTGGCGAACAAGCGTTAGCGGAAGCAACAACATTATCTGAGTACAGACACAAAGTTAAACAAGTTTGCCTTAAGAAGGCTATCATAACAGCGACACTGATCGAAAAGGCGCATGCCTCCTGCCTAGGAGCCTCCGAATCTACACTTGGTCATCGGTCTCCACGTAGTAGTAGGCTCCACCAGAAGTGTAGTAACAGTCGTCGGCGGTAGCAGCTAACTCCTGGGCTCCGTCATCTGGTCGCAGCAATCGGGTATGGGGAAAAGAGATAGCAAAGAAACCGTGAGTACTCATCCAAAGTACTCGCAAGACTGACATCAGAACTATACTAAGTATGCATCGGTATGAAAGGAATGGGGCTATATCTTTGGACTAAACTGCAGAAATGTCAGAACAGAGGGGGAAGGCCTAGCCTATCGAAGACTAGCATCTTCAGCGTCTTGCAGCATTAGAAGAGTGCAGATTAGCATAATATAAAGTAACAAGCATGTAATAGCAAAGCCCGGAGATCCTTCCTCGACTCCCTGCGAGAAAGCGATCTCGGAGCTTACAGTTAAGGTATCATGTATTCAATTCAAGTTGTAGTAGATCGGGATACAACACCGAGCGTCCTGTTACCGTGGACACGGCTATTCGAATAGATAACTTCCCTGCAGGGGTGCACTACTGTTACCCAACACGCTCGATTAACTCTGGCCGGACACACTTTTCTCGATTATGCCCGGCCTCGGCTGATCGACACGACGTAGTCCTACCTAGGCTCCGTAGAGAGGTCCCCACCGGTCTGCATCCTAAGTGCGCAGGGGTCTTGGGCCCGTCACCCTTTGCACTCCGGGTCATTGTGAGGACGGTGGATACCAGCGCCAACGGCACAATCCGACCGTGCCACAATCCTGAACTGGACGGCTGACAGAGCTTTCGGCTGATACATATGACGTAGAGGGTCCCATAACCATTATCCCACGTGGTGGTAGTGCGTATATGGCCAGCGGCCAACTCAAATCAAATACCCAAATCCGTTAGCGAATTAATAGGAGCTCGCGGTGACGATTAGTACTCCCGTCGCCTCGTCTCGAGGAAGTGCAACAAGGGTCAGGCCCATCCCTCTCTAGGGCGGTCTCTGCCTACACGGTCACGCCTCGTAATTATCTCGTGGGTACCCTCCAGGTCAACCCGACTTCACATTTCCCGCAGGTACCCCTCGGGGTCGACCCGCCTGTAACAAATGTTTGAGGTAAAAGTTATGGTAATCGTGTGTCCAAAACATCAAAGGGAACCCGAGGAATCACCCTCGTTGGATTCCTACTCGATGTAATCCTGTTAAGGAGAACCAGGAGGAATCACCCTCGATGGTCCCCACTTGAGGGGTTGCACGACTGAGTCATCATCGGGAAGAGGAGAGCGAGGAATCACCCTCTGCAGTCACCACCGATGTGCTATACTACAGAGATATCATCAGGGGTGCAGTACAAGGTATCACCCTCGGCACTCGATAGTAGCCCTGCAGAGTCGTACAACTAAGGGGGCGTGCGGTGATGTGACGGTCTCTGCACATCGATCACATTGATCGAGGTACTGGTACAAAGCGGGGCAACAGGGACAAGGGTGAGGGGTCACTGGTGGATCACTAACCAACCTATTCTAAGCAGTTTAGGATGACAGGTAAAGTAACAACAGCAGGTTACAAAAACAGGCTATGTATCAGAATAGCAGCAATCAATTACAGTAGCGAAATCTAATGCAAGAATGAGGGAGAAGGAACAGGCGATATAGGAATGATCAAGGGGGTTTGCGGAAGCTCTGCTGAAAGGGGCTGGTCGTCAGGGGCGTAATCGTACTCGGTAGCAGCGTCGATCTCGGGGTCTACCAGAGAGAAGAGGGGGGGGGGGGAAGAAACAATAAATACAAGCAACAGATGCAATAGAGGTGCATGACATGTCAAACATGCAGTGCTAGGGGTGTTCTAACGTAGTACTACGCAAGTTAGTCGAAGTGGGAAACATCTGGAGGTTTTTTACCAGCTCCGGGCAATTATCGGACAGATGAATCGGAGGGGAAAGTTCCATGTTCATCATGTTAGAGAGGGCTGACAGGTATGTGGGTGGCATATTCGGATTCTCCATATTTTTCTGATCATTTTTCATATATAAATTATTTTCATCCGAGTTACGGTTTATTTTATATGATTTTTCAAAGATTTAAACATTTTTCTGAAATTACTGTATTCATTTTTAATTCGAAATTAAATGATTAAATTGCTACGGGTACCCAGCTGAGTGCACACAGAAATGCACCCAGAGGCTGACAGTGGGCCCAGTCAACTACACAGTCAGCAGCTGACTGGGTCAACGTTGACTGGTCAATGGGCCCAGGGGGACCCACCTGTCATTGACTAGGGTTAGCCCAGTCAGCTGGTTGACTAGTCAACTGGGTCCAGTGGGGCCCAGTTGACAGTGACTGTTAGGTTAAACACTTAGTTAGTTTAATTAACTACCTTAATTAGCACCATGGGCCCGCTATGTTAGTGACTCAGGCAACAGTGGGTTAATTAGGGACTAACCTAAATGCTACAGTAGACGGGCCCACCAGTCAGCGACTGTTAGGCGCGGGATTAGTGGCTAATCGCTGGGCCCCACCGGCCAGCAGCCCACCGGCGTTTATAACGCGGTGGCGCGCCGGCGGCGAGCCAAAACCGCAGCGGCCGGCTTGGATTTACGGCATAGAGCGCCGTTGGATGCGTGGGTGGGCTCGTTGGAGAGCTGGTGCACGCACGCATCCGTTGGTACAGGCGGGAGGAGTTGGGGTGGACGGTGCTGGCCGGAGTCGAGCTCGCGGCGGCTGCTGGAGTTCGGGCTCCGAGCAAAACACGTAGTGGGGCTCGGGTTCGACAAGCGGCTGGGTCAGGCGGCTTCGCGGAGAAGCCCAGAGCACACCCATGTGTTCAGCTGGCCCTAGGATGGCCAGTTGCCATAGCAGTGCCATGGCCGGCGGCGAGGCATCTCGGCCACAACGACGGGCACGGCTACAGGGACGGAGACGACTGGGAGAAAGAGGGGGAAAACGCTACGGCGCACCGTGGTTCGAATGGAGGAGACGGCGAGCTCGGGGATGGACGGAGGCCGGCGAGTTCGATAGAGGCGGGCGTCGGTCCCGAAGGTTGACGATGACGACGGAGGCGGCGATGCAGCACCTCATAGCTTGAACTCTTCGATGTGGAGATGTAGTCGACGCTCGCGGAGCGTTTGGGCACGGTGAGGTGGCGAACGGTGGTCGTTGGCCATGGCTATGGCGGCATTGCGGTGATAACAGCTCGGCTGCGAGCTCGGGCATGGGGGAGAGAGGCGCAAAGAGGGGGAGTGGGGGTTAGGGTTTTCGGCAGAGGCGCCGGGGTGGTCTCATCCATCCACGGCGACGGCAGGGCCGCTGTCGAGCGCGCGAGGGGGGGGGGGCAGGGTGTGCGCGCGCGGGGCAGCCGACACGCACGGGGAGAGAGAGAGGTTAGGGACGACCGGGGTTAACGGGCTGGGCCGGTCACTGTTGACCTAGAGCCCATCGGCATAGTAGCGTTTAGTCATTTTTCTTTTTCTTTTTCTATTTCTTTTCCAGTTTCTGTTTTGCAATTTTATATAGCCACCAATTGATTTTTGTAAAATGTGAAATTGGTCCAAATAATTAATATGTAATATACCTCACTGCCACAAAAGTTTGGGAGTGATTTGAATTCATTTGTATTTTTCAAAATGAAAATGGATTAAATGGGGCTATTTTGGGTACTGTTTTAGTTGCTAGGGTCAATTTTCGAATTCAAATAATGTTGATTTTATTTTTATAATTGCTTTGGGATTATTTGCAACATTATGAACATTTTTATTCAATTAATTGAAGAAATAATAATTTGAATTGCATTTGAATTTAGAATTTGAATTTGTATTATTTCCTAAATGCAATTTAATTAGGATGATCATGATGACATGGCAATTTAATTACCTTAATGACAGGGTTAAGATCTGGGGGTGTTACACAACCAGACGTACAGTTCATACAGCAACTGGAACTGGTCTACCAAATTGCTGTGTCTTCACCAAGCCAACCTGGTTTCAAATTCCTCACCTTCTCTTACTTTATTCCACTGCTGAAGAATTTGTGATCTATCCTCTGACGAATTTGAACTGAAGTATTTGATCATCCCGTCTTCCATTTCCTGAGTTCATATTTTTCATGCTTGTATGATTGTATGATTGCATGTTCTTCACTATTACATACCCTGATCGCATGTACTTTGATTCTGTGATGACTTAGTTTCCCTTGCATTTCTATTTCTTCACTCTGATCTTCGTCAAATTCATTAGAGTCTGGCGAATTTCTAATAATCTCCCATTCACCCCCACTTTGGGAGATAACCCGCGCTTTCAATTGGTATCAGAGCAAGGTACTCCCTTGTTCTGTGTGATTTTGGTTTAACCACCTGGAGTTTTAGTTATGTCGACTGCAGGTATGATCAAGGTCACCGCTGCGTGCCCCATCTTCGATGGCACATACTACCCGTACTGGAAGGTCATGATGCGAAAGCGTCTCCCTGCCACGAACAGCGAACTATGGACTATCACTGAACTGGGATTGACTGATCTTTGCAAGAGGGCGAATGCTGAGGACATTCGCAGATACACTCAACTTCATGCTCGGGCCAAATACATCATATGTTCTTGTCTGACCAAGGATGAGTTCACTCGCATCTCCCATCTGAGCAATGCGAAGCTCATCTGGGACAGGATCTCCGACGTCTATGAAGGGGCATATAGACGTGAAGATCCCTGGCTTGTGGAATTTGCGAATTCCCTCAGATCCCGGGAACCTGATGATGCCTCCACTTCGTCTGCAGTTTGTCTCATGGCTCGAGGTGCAAAGGTAACCTCACGAGAAGCTTACTTTGAAACTTCCAGTGATGATGACTCTGAATGAGAATCTAAACCAAGCTATAAGAAACTTGCTAAAATTGCAACTGAGCAACAACATGCCATGGAAAAGATTCAAAAACTGCTAGACAAAAGTGATGACCTATTGGACGAGGAAATGGATCATAGTCAAGCATTGTCTGAGGATCTCAGAAGGCTTAAGTCTCAATATGACGAACTTGAAAGTCGTCATGTGTCCCTCTCAGCTGAACACGAGAAGTTGTCCTATGAATTTCTTCAAAGGAAGCAAGATCTCGAGAAGCTGAGAGCGTCTCATGATGATCTTCAAAAAGAAAACGATTCACTCCTCGCTCAACAGATCAGTACCACTCAGGAAGAATTTGTTGCACCATGCCTAAAATGCCTTGAACGTGATAATGCTAATTCTTCAGCTGAATGTTCAAATGCTTCTGTTCTTGCAATTGCTTCAACTGCTACGGTGGCCACTAACCCCTCACTTGAGGAAGCCACCGGTGATACTGATGAAAATGCAGGGCTGAAGGAATTGTATGTCACTGGCATGTACAAAAGCCTCAAAGGGTATCAAACCCTATGTGACTTGCTCAAAAAGCAAATTCTTCACAGGAACCCTAGGAAAGAGGGTATTGCCTTTGAGAGAAATCTCAATGCTGATGGTTCGTATTGGAAACCTGAGCAGTATCCCAAAACCATATGGGTTGCTGCAAAGGGACCTCCAATAGATCCATCCACTTTATCTGGCTATTCTTGTGATTCTTCATATTTTTCAGATGAGTCATTTGACTCAAACTATAAACTGTTCAAGAATCAGAATGGTGAGGTCTTTGCCAGATTCATTGGTACTAACTGCAGGAACGGTCCACCTGTGAAGAAAATATGGGTTCCTAAAAGCTGTCTAGAAAATATTTAGGTGAATGTCATCATGACACCACCGATGAAGAAGAAACTTCCCAGGGCAAATTCTTCACAGGGATCAAAGTCGTCAAATGGACGCAGACCCACTTATGGTCTCACTAATGCCTCTATTTCGCAGGGAAACAAACATCGAATTGATGAATATGAGCATTATTCTTCGAACCACTATGTTCACAAATCTTCGAAGAATTTCTCTGCTTATTCATTCAATTACTATAACCCTCCTGTGAAGAGAAATGCATATTCTTCAATGCCTAAGTTCTCCATTAATGCACTTCGTCACATTGCTTCTCAGCCACCCATTCAGATGTGGGTGGTTAAGAAGAAGAACTAATCTCTTCTGCAGGGTCAGGTCTTCAGACAACTAAATGTCTGATGAATTTGCTGAAGACCTGACATAATGCCTGTTGGGTTGCAGGCTAATCATGATGAAATGAATGTTTCATTTCACACATCCCTTATGCTGCTAGATATTATTCCCTGATGAAATTTTCTGACAAAATTGATCATTATCATATTCTTCACTTTGAAGTATATGAACTTGTAAGTCAGACTAATGCTTCTACAGGATGATACACCTTCAGCCACTGATTGGGTCTTGGACAGTGGCTGCACAAATCATATGACTGGAGATAGGAATCTCCTCACTGATGCTCCCCTTACTTCGTCTCATCTGAAGCATATCACATACGCTGACAAAGGAAAAAGCAAGGTATTGGGTCTAGGTAAGGTTGCCATTTCAAAGGATCGACACATGGAAAAGGTGATGCTTGTCGAGTCCCTTGGATACAACCTCATGTCTGTCTCAATGCTTTGTGATCTTGATATGATTGTCATCTTTGGCAAATATAGATGCATTGTGCTGTTGGAATCTGACAAATCTAAAGTCTTCGAAGGCTTTAGGAAAGGTGACTTGTACATTGTAGATTTCTCTACAGGTCCTCAGCCTGCAACATGTCTAATGGCAAAAGCTTCGGAATGCTGGCTATGGCATCGACGACTTGGACATGCTGGAATGAGGAATTTGAGCACTCTCGTCAAGAAGAAGCATATCATTGGCGTCGAGGGTGTCAAATTCGTCAAGGATCACCTTTGTGGTGCTTGTGAGTCTGGAAAGATGACCAGATCCAAGCACATGGCGAAAACAATCATGACCACTACTCGTCCCTTTGAATTACTTCATATGGATTTGTTTGGTCCTACACATTATGCCACACTAACCAATGCAGCATCTCTCTACGGATTCGTCATTGTTGATGACTACTCTCGCTACACCTGGGTGCACACCATTACCTACAAGACTGAAGTTCAGAATGTCTTCAGACGATTCTCCAATCGGGCCATGACGAATTATGGTCTCAAGATCAAGCACATCAGGAGTGACAATGACACTGAGTTCAAGAACACAGGCCTCGATGACTATCTTGATGAACTTGGTATCACTCATGAGCTCCCTGCTCCCTACAATCCTCAGCAAAATGGAGTCGTGGAGCGCAAGAACAGAACCCTCATCGAGATGGCGCGTACTATGCTTGATGAATACAAGACACCTCATCACTTCTGGCCTGAAGCAATTGACACTGCGTGCCACATCATCAACCGGGTATATCTTCACAAATCCTCAAGAAGACCTCATATGAGCTCCTCACAGACAAGAAACCCAATGTGAGTTATTTCAAAGTCTTCGGTGCTAAATGTTGGATTAGAGATCCTCATCACAATTCAAAATTTGCATCAAAAGCACATGAAGGTTTTATGCTTGGTTACGGAAAGGACTCGCACACCTACAGAGTCTTCAACTCCTTCCAGCACAAGGTTGTTGAAACTGTAGACGTGTGGTTCGATGAAACTAACGGCTCGCAAAGAGAGCACCTGCCTCCTGTACTAGATGAAATGCCTCCTGAGGAATCTATCAAGCTGATGGACACTGGTGAAATCGTGCCCAGTGAAGAAATAGCTCCTGATGAAGAAGTGGTTGTTCCTCATCGTGAAGAAAATGAACATCCTGATGAAAATTATGCTGAGGATTCTGCACGGCAACAACAACAACAACAAGGCCCTCGTCCAGCACATCCACGAGTGGTAAATGAAGTGCAGATTGAGAAGATCCTCGACAACATTAATGCACCTGGTCCCCTCACTCGCTCAAGAGCTTCACATTTAGCTAACTTTTGTGGGCATTACGCGTTTGTCTCTATTTCAGAGCCCACCAAAGTTGATGAAGCCTTTCTGGAACCTGAATGGATTCAAGCAATGCAAGATGAATTACGCCAGTTCGAGCTCAGCAATGTGTGGGAGCTTGTCAAGCGTCCCGATCCACGCAAGCACAATATCATTGGCACTAAGTGGATCTACCGCAACAAACAAGACGAAAATGGCCAAGTGGTGAGGAATAAGGCCCGTCTTGTAGCTCAAGGCTACACACAGGTTGAGGGTATTGATTTCGATGAAACATTTGCACCTGTTGCTAGGCTTGAAGCCATTCATATATTGCTTGCATATGCTAACCATCATGATATCCTCTTATATCAAATGGATATGAAAAGTGCATTCCTCAATGGTAAGCTTGAGGAAGAAGTATATGTTGCTCAACCACCAGGTTTTGAGGACCCAAAGCATCCTGACAAAGTCTTTAAACTCAACACGGCTCTCTATGGCCTCAAGCAAGCCCCGAGGACTTGGTATGATACACTGAAGGAATTCCTGAAGAAAAAGGGGTTCAAGCCCGGTTCACTTGACCCTACTCTTTTGACAAAATCTTATGATAATGAACTGTTCATATGCCAAATATATGTTGATAATATTATCTTTGGTTGCACTAACAAGAAATACAGTGACGAATTTGCACACATGATGCAAGAAGAATACCAGATGTCTATGATAGGGGAGTTGAAATTCTTTCCTGGACTTCAAATTCGTCAATAACCCAATGGCATCTTCATATCTCAGGAGAAATATCTCAAAGATTGCGTGAAGAAATTCGGAATGTAAGATTGCAAAGGCCTCAAGATACCAATGCCAACAAATGGCCAACTCAACACTGACGAAAATGGTAAATATTTCGATCAGAAGGTATATCGCTCCATCATTGGTTCGCTCCTTTACCTATGTGCATCTAGGCCAGATATTATGCTTAGCGTTTGCATGTGTGCCCGCTTTCAAGCGTCACCAAAGGAATCACGCCACCAGGCTGTGAAACGAATTCTTCAATATTTAGCTCACACATCAACACTTGGATTATGGTATCCCAAGGGCTCGTCATTTCCTCTAAAAGGTATAAGTGAAGCACTAGAGCAACTGCCCAGCTCAAAAGATATAAGTGAAGCACATAGAGTATTCTAACAAATCTCGAATAATGTGTGTCCCTCTCAAAAAGTTGTGTTCAGCAAAGATGATTGTGACAAACTAAAAAGCAAACAAAAGCAAACAAACTATTTCACAAGACGCTCCAAGTAAAACACATATCATGTGATGAATAAAAATATAGCTCCAAGTGAGTTACCGATAGATTGTAGACGAAAGAGGGGATGCCTTCCGGGGCATCCCCAAGCTTAGATGCTTGAGTCTTCCTTGAATATTACCTTGGGGTGCCTTGGGCATCCCCAAGCTTAGGATCTTGCCGCTCCTTATTCCTTTATCCATCGTAGTCTCACCCAAAACTTGAAAACTTCAGCACACAAAACTCAACAGAAACCTCGTGAGATCCGTTAGTATAACAAACAAATCTTAAACTTTAGGTACTGTAATAAATTGATTCATATTTAATATTGGCATAATGCTACTATAATCCAACTTCTCCATGACTCATACCCCCCGATACGATCCATAGATTCATCAAAATAAGCAAACTATGCAACAAAAACAGAATCTGTCTAAAACAGAACAGTCTGTAAAGATCTATTTAAAACCCATACTTCTGTAACTCCAAAAATTCTGAAAAAAATTAGGAAAACGTAAAAAATTCATATACCAATACTGTGTAAAAATTTCAGATTTTTTTGATGCTCCAATACAGAACCAAAATTCCAGCACTGGACGCAAAACTTTCTGTTTTCCAAACAGCATCAATTATACTACCATCAACATCATCCCAAAGGCATTACTTGTCACAAACACTAATTAAAACATAAAAACACAATCATAACAGAGGCTATAATCATGAAAACTCACAAAAACAGAATAAAAATTTATTGGGTTGTCTCCCAACAAGCTCTTTCTTTATAGCCATTATGATAGGCTTGAGATTTCAATGATGCTCTCATGAAAAATAAGGATTGAAGCACAAAGAGAGCATCATGAAACATCTGACAAACACATTTAAGTCTAACATACTTCCTATGCATAGGCATTTTATAAGCAAACAAATTATCAAGACAAGCAATATCTAGCATATGCCAATAGGAAGAATGGAGCATTAATAATTTCAACATATCGAGAGGCAATTTAGTAACATGAAGATTTCTACAACCATATTTTCCTCTCTCATAATAATTACAAGTAGGATCATAATCAAACTCAACAATATAGCTATCATAAAAAAATTCTCTCTATGATCCACATGCATAAAAAAATTATAATCTTCCAAGATAGTGGGATTAACATCAACTAAAGTCATGACCTCTCCAAACCCACTTTTGTCAAAAATTTCATAAGATTGAACACTCTCCGAATATGTGGGATTCCTCTTACCTAAAGTTGACACTCTTCCAAACCCACTTTCAATATTATTGCAAACATTATTATCAATATCATATTCATCATGAGGCTTAAATAAAATTTGAAGATCAAAAGAAGCATTATCACCCCAATCATGATCATTGCAATAAGTAGTGGACATGACAAAATTGTCATCCCTAAGCTTGTAGCATTGCGTGGTATTAGCACAATTGACATTAATAGAATTTATAATAAAATCATTGCAATCATGCTTTTCATTCAAGGAGCTATCAAGAATCACTTTATAAATCTCTTTTTCTAACACTTCATCACAATTTTCAGATTCATGATTTTCAAGCAAAACTTCATAAAGATAATCGAGTGCACTCAACTCACTAGCAATAGGATCATCATAATTGGATCTTTTGAAAAGATTAAAAAGTGGATGAGGATCCATAGTGATCTTAAATTTTTGTTTTCACTTTCTGTTTTTGTGTGTTGTCATGAAGGCAATAAAATCAAGCAAGCAAGCAAACAAGCAAATAAATAAAATATTTTTTTGTGTTTTTGTAGAAAATTTAGAAGCAGGGGAGATGAAAATGAGAGGCAAATACAAATAAAAGGTAAATAAAGTAAATGCAAGTGAATGATAATTTGTGCGAAGGTACTTGGTAATTTTGATGATGTCTCCCCAGCAACGGCGCCAGAAATTCTTCCTGCTACTTGTAGTCTGCGTTGGTATTTCCCCGAAGAGGAGAGGATGATGCAGTATAGTAGAGATAAGTATTTCCCTCAGTTAAGAACCAAGGTTATCAATCTAGTAGGAGAACCAAGCAAAATTCCTTTGAAACACACCTGCACACACAAGAGCAAACACTTGCACCCAACGCAAATAAGAGGGTTGTCAATCCCCTTAGCGGTTACTTGCAAGGATTAAAACTTATATAGATTACTTTCTAAACTAAAATACTAATAAAAATAAGAGTAAATAAATTGCAGCAAGGTATTTTTGGGTTTTTAATATGATAAAGATAGACCAGGGGGCCATAGTTTTCACTACAGGCTTCTCTCTCGAGCGCAAAAACATACTGTGGGTAAACAAATTACTGTTGGGCAATTGACAGAATAGCAAATAATTATGACGGATTCATGGCAATGATCATGTATATAGGCATCACGTCTGAGACAAGTAGACTGACTCCTGCCTGCATCTACTACTATTACTCCACCCATCGACCGCTATCCAGCATGCATCTAGGGTATTAAGTATGAAACAGAGTAACGCCTTAAGCAAGATGACATGATGTAGAGAAGCAAATTCAAGCAATATGAATAAACCCCATATTTTTATCCTTAATGGCAACAATACAAATACGTGTCATGTCCCTTTCTATCACTGGGATTGAGCACCGCAAGATTGAACCCATCACAAAGCACCTCTCCCATTGCAAGATAAATCAATCTAGTAGGCCAAACTAAACCGATAGATTGGAGAGAAATACAAAGCTATTGCAATCATGCATAAAAGAGTTCAGAGAAGACTCAAATATTTCTCATGAATAATCTGATCATAAACTCACAATTAATCAGATCCCAACAAACACACCACAAAAGAAGATTACATCGGATAGAACTCCAAGAACATCAAGGAGAACTTTGTATTGAAGATCAAAGAGAGAGAAGAAGCCATCTAGCTACTAGGTATGGACCTGTAGGTCTATGGTAAACTACACATCATCGGAAGGGCAGCAAGGTTGATCTAGAAGCCCTCCGTGATCGATTCCCCCTCCGACAGAGTACCGGAAAAGGCCTCTAGATGGGATCGCGGAAGAACAGAGGCTTGCGGCGGCGGAAAGGTTATTTCTTCTGGCTTCTAGGGGTTTCCCAATATTTGTGAATTTATAGAAGTGGAATTAGGTCAAACGGAGTCACGTGGGCCCCACAAGGCAGCACGGCGCGCCCCCCCTGGGGCGCGCCCTGGTGCCTTGAGAAGCCTCCGTGAGGCTTCTGGCCTCCTCCCGAAGCTTCCCAGGTTTCTTTTGTCCAGAAAAAAATCTCCAAAAAGTTTCGTGGCATTTGGACTTCATTTGGTACTATTTCTCTGAAAAGCCAAAAACAAGCAGAAAACAACAACTGGCACTGGGCACTAGGTTAATAGGTTAGTCCCAAAAAATGATATATACTTGCATATAAAAACATCCAAGATTGATACTATAATAGCATGGAACAATCAAAAATTATAGATACGTTGGAGACGTATCAGCGTGTCCCTAAGCCATGGCCCCCCTCTCTTCCCCTGCGTTACCCCCATTCGTACACTGAGGCCGACAAAACCCGCGAAACCCCACCCTCCTTCGTCCGCCAGCCGACCACCGCCCAGCCGAAGCTTTTTCCCCGACGACGTCGTCCACAGCAACAGCTTGACGTCCCTCATCCACCTCTCCGGATGAGGATCCATCGTCGATCTCGTCGTCCCGTCGGTTCAGCTGCCCCGTCCTCCACCTCCAAGGAGCTTCCCCGACGTTCGCCTTGTCTAACACGCCACCTCCATTGCCACAGCGCCGTCTTCACCTGCCCCACCGGAACCACAGCACCCTCTGCAATTCCTCCGATGAAGCTGAAGCCTACTCGGCGCCACCAAGGAGGTTCTACACTCATCGCTGCATTTTCTCTTTTATTCGATCTCACGGGGCTGCCGGTGCTCGATCCTGAGCCACCATGGCACGTCTCCATCGATGGCGGCGTCGCCGGCCACTTCCTCCACGGCGTCTCTCCCCCATGGCTTTGCTCCCTCAGCGGAAACGTCCACACCAGCTGGAGCTACTGCTGCTCCGGCTCTCGCTCACGCTGCTGCTGCTGCTCCAGCTCTCGCTCGCGCTGCTTCTCTGCTCTTGCTGTTGGTCGCGCTGCTGCTCTGCTCTTGCTCTCATTCCTGCTGCTGCTGTGCTTTGCTCTTGCTCTCGCTCGCGCTGCTGCTGCTGCTGCTACATGACCTGCTGCAGCTACACGAGTTACTGCTTTAGCTCTCCCTCGTGCTGCTGCTCTGGTCGCAGCTGCTGCAGCTGCACGAGCTGCTCTCTGCTAGTGTGTTCACTGCTCGAGCGGCTGTTGATTTAGATCACTGCTTCGGGAGCTACTAGTGCTCGACCGGCCTAAATTTCTATTGCAGTGCTCTGCAACTAGTGCAAACATTTTCGACAGTAAATTCAGTTTTGTCAGTAAAATTCAGTTTTGACTGTACAATTCAGTTTCTTCAGTTAAGTTCAGAGTCAACAGTTTTTACATCATTTGTTGGAGCAACAGCGGCGCGGCTGATGCATTTTACATCTAGCACTGTTTGCTGATGTATTTTACATCATCTATTGCAGATGCTATTAGAACCCCACTTCAGATTAACGTTGTCTGTCTTGTCTTGCTTCAGCCTCACCGTCGTACACCTCACCGGAGCTGCTCCAACGATGGAACCGTCCATCACAGCGGAGCAGTACCCTCGCACGCCGTCTCCAGACGCCTCAGATCTTCTTCCCCGCCTCCGACAGTCACACCAGCCGCACCATCCTCCACGACCAACCCAATGATGCCGAGGTCAACAATGCTACGCCAAAGAGGTTGTACACTCGTCACATCACATTTTTACTCTACATTCACGTTGATACCTTAGTGATCCTTTGGTTCAAAGCAGTTGCAAATCTAGAAAGAAATGGAGGGTGGTCTCAAAGTTAACAGGGAGAAAACTAAATGCTCTTTTGAACCACAATTTGAATCGGTTTAGCAAGATAGCCATTATCTCACAATCATGTGGACCAAATAAACTCGCAAAATTTCAGATTACAACGGGAACATGTACTATTACTGAATTGTTTTTTTAAGATATTAATTTTTTAACCAGAATAATGGACCTACTTATGTTGTCCATATAAGCTCAAATTTATTCAGAGTACAACAGAGCACATGTAGTATATATTGAAAAACTTTAGGTTTCTTTTCAAAAAATATCCAGTTCATGCAGGCAAGAACACCCACTGAGAACACGTAGTAACGAGAAATACGAATAGTTTCTCCCATATGACAAGCAGTGAGGTAGTAGGCAAGTTAGTAGCTATCCGTGTTGGACTCTCTCAGAAGCGATCCTTTTTATTTCAGCGTGTTGGAGCCGTGCATGTGTAGATGGGCCTGGGAGTTGAGCTAGTTGGTTGCGTCCAAAATAGTAGTAGTACAAAAACATTATTCGAGGGCAGGCTTCAGCCTGTTGAAGACTGCCTACTAGAATCGCCACTGGTTCAAAGAAAAAGTGAAGGAAAACATAGGAATTGGAAAGTTTCCTATGGTACTACTATTCATGCATTTGGTTAGAAGGAATGGAGCAAAGCAAAACTGGAGGATTTTTTTCCTTTGGTGTCTCTCTCAAAGAAAAAATGTAGGGATTTTAATATCCACTTGGACGTCCTTTACAAATTCCTATGCATGAAGAACACGACTAAGTGCATTAGTGGCATAATAAGATTCTAACTTAACATTTTCATGTGGTTTGACTTTAATTTGACCATGTTTCTCTGCATTCCTGTGTTCTTCCAATTCCTGTGAACCAAACACCTAGTTTGATAGAAATCCAGTGTTTGCAAATGCTCTTTTTTGCATGTGCATTCCTATCCTATTCCTGTGTTTTTCCAGTCCATGCATTTTTAGAATCCTCCAGTTCAAAGGAGCCCTTACAGATTTACTTCATTTACAGATAGGTGTCAAAGAAAACTCTGTGTGGTTTGTCCCGCTCCTGCCGTGCCGTCGTCCACCCCACCTGAGCTGCTCCATCGACGGAAGCGTCCACCGCAGCAGAGATCCCCACTTCAGACCTTCTTTTGCTGCCTCAGATCTTCTTCCCCGCTGCCAGCAGCCACACCAACTACATTACCATCATCGACTGAGCAGATGAACGTGTCGACTAAACAGTTCCGGAAGAGAGGTCGCACTCTTTCGTGTCTGCTTACGACATAAATTGATTAATATTACCTGCTACTTTATCGTCCTGTTCACCTCTTAGACTCTGAGCCAGGTCCAAACTAATGTTCAGACTTGAGTTTTAAAATGCTTGTGGGGCACATATCAAGGCAGCAACGAATAGTATCTCTGTCTACTATCTGGTTCATCTCGGATCTTCTATGTGGTTCATGTTGGGTGGGCAACAAACAGTAGAGGAGCCATCATTTGTCTTTTTTAACTGAAGCTATCATTTGCCTGCTGCCATTAGTTTTGGATCTACCCACTGGTTGCTACCATCAATCTGGATTTCTGCATGCACCCCTTAGGCCTTACATAATCTGACTATGTTTTTTTATTATGCATGTCAGTTATTGTAAACAATCGTACAGAACATGTAGAGAAAAAGAGAAGAGCGTTGCGTGGGAATATAATGTCATGCAGACGTCGCTCCATGGTGGGCGTAGTGGCAGCCCCCCTCTCCCCATTCCAGATTGTATTCCAGAGGAAGATAAAAGTTCAAAGGGGGATTCGGAGGGAGCAGACCACTCCTATTTACCCCCTGAGATGTTTGCTCTAACTTGGCATGCTGATGTTGGTCATATCATGCATATGGCGCCTTGCATTGCTTACTTTATACATCGTATATGTCATCAGCTTAGTTTAGACATGCTTTGTGTGAATGCCACCTGTTTGGTTTCTATATCATATATGTGAATTATGCAGTGCCATCTTGTTTAGCCAGGCATCATATTTGTGAATCATGCAATGCCATCCTGTTTAGCCAGTCATCGTATATGTGAATTAGATCATGCCATACTATTTTTTTTCATCATGTATTCCATTTGTCGACAATGTTTGTACATTCATCTACTCTTCCTGTGCATCAGCCATTTGAGTCGGTGATGGAAAAATCTGGAGTGAAAACAAGGTTTTCAGAGCAGTTAGTGCTACCTGTCGAAGCAGATATCTTGCTGGTTACAGATAGCTCCTCAGAGGAGGATTCAGAGACAGATGACCAGTCCTATTCCCCCCAGGTTTATGCTCTAGCTTGGCAGGGTTATATTGCTCATATCATGCATATGGTGTCTTGCATTGCTATGTCATCTGCTTAGATTAGTCCTGCTTTGTGTGAATGCCACCTGTTTAGTTTCTACTTCCTCCGTTCCTAAATATAAGTCTTTGTAGAGATTCCACTATGGACTACATACAGAGCAAAATGAGTGAATCTACACTCTAAAATGCATCTATATACATCCGTATGTGGTCTATAGTGAAATCTCTACAAAGACTTATTTTTAGAAATGGAGGGAGTATATCATATATGTGAATTATGCAATGCCATCTTTTTTAGCAAGGCATCATATATGTGAATTATGCAATGTCATCCTGTGTAGCCAGGCATCATATATGTGAATTATGTCATGCCATCCTTTTTTTCATTACGTATTCTATTTGCCGACAATGTTTGTATATTGAACTACTCTTCCTGTGCATCAGCCATTTGAGTCGGTTATGGAAAAATCTGGCGTGAAAACAAGGTCTTCAAAGCAAACAATGCTACCTGTTGAAGCAGATATCTCGCTAGTTACAGGTAGCTCCTCAGAGGAGGATTTAGAGACAGATGACGAGTCCTATATCCCCCCTGAGGTGTATGCTCTAACTTGCGATGGTTATATTTCTCATATCATGCATATGGTGTCTTGCATTGCTTAGTTTAGACATCATATACACAATATTCAATGCCATCTGCTTAGTTTAGAGATCATATATGCGAGTGCTAGCTGCTTAGTATATCAATCATATAGGTGAATTATATCATGCCATCATGTATACTTAGACAACATGTATGTGAATTATTTCATGCCAACCTATTTTATAAAGACATGATATAGTTATGTCATGTCATCCTATTTAGATAGTCATCATATGTTGAATTATGTCATTCTATCCTGTTTAGTTATCCATCATATATCTGAAATTGTGTCATGCTATCCTGTTTAGTTAGCCTTAGCCATCATATATGTGAAATTGTGTCATGCTGTCCTATTTGGTTAGAAAACATATACGTGAAATACTGCATCTGTCTATTATACAATGTCTGTACCTTCAATTTCTTTTCTTGTTTATTAGCCATTTGAATTGGAGGGGGTGATGGCAGTATCTAAGGGAGTAAAAACACGGTCTTCACAAAAGACGGTGCTACTCGTCGATGCAGATAGAACCACGGTTGTACTTGCCCAAGAGCCAGCCCCACCACACATAACCGACACTCTTGCAGATTGTACCCCTACCCCGTTGGCCAGAGAACCAGCTACACCCCATCTAACACCAACCCCAGCAGATAGTAACCCACTTCCAGTTGACACAGCACCATCTCCACCATAGAGCACCCACACACGAGCAGTTAGTAAGGCAACTGCAGTGCCCAAAGCACGAGGACCACCATAGCGAACCCAAACTCCACGCTTAAAGCAGAAGAACAAATGTTCTCAGGTCAGATTCCATAGCTATGGTGCATTCTCCTTTGCTCTTGCATCACTGTATTTACTCATACCAACTCATTTCTAATTTGAAGGATCCAATTCAAACTGCAATGGTGCAAAAGGTATGTTTTAAACCTGTTTCTTTAACTGGTTTGCTGTTGTAACTTCTCGCTCTATGTTGATTTCAGTTTCAATTGTATAAATAATTACGTTCTCATGTCATGCACATTACAAGTGTTGTTAGTGCTGTGTAGTTTCCCACACTTATATTCTGTCTATGCTGCTTTGTCTTAAACAGATATGATTTGAACTGTGTCTCTATCTTGATTTGGCAACATAAACTAGGATGATATAGACAATACAGTGACCATAGTACATAGATATATGTTTATTTCATTCTGTTATAATGTACGACCTTGCAATAGAAGACAAGTTAGTATAATCCTGTCAACCTTAGTACTGAACTGGTTTACCAAAATGAGCTTCATATACATGCTAAACATGTGATGTGTCCGCTTGTTCCTCTTTTAGAATACCGGCAAAATAGTGGAGAAGAGTACCCCATTATGCAATGGTAAAGGAAGTAATGCAGATAAGGTCCAAGATAGTCAGACAACCCTGTTGTTCTCCAAGAAAGCTGATAAAAACTATCTTGAAGACAGTGAGACAACCCCAAAGTCCTGCCTTGATGTAGTGTTCGAGTTACTAGCCACTACCGCTGGCACAAGCCCTTTGAACTCGCTGCCTGAATCAGTTCGACTTCTTGTGTCTCAACTACAACCTGAAAAACAACGATCAGCTGTGCTGCGACAAGAAGTCGAAGGACTGAGGAAGTCCCTGCAGAATTCATATGCATACTTTCTGGAGAAACAACAAGAGTTGGAGGATTTTAGCGCCAAACAAGAGAAAGCTAATAAGCTTGATAAGCTTCTTGCCAGCATGGTGGGTGCCCAGGATATCGTTTCTTGAGCTCTTCTGAAGTGGTTTCAGTTCTGGACTTGTTTTGCTGCCGCGTTTATTTGCACTGGTGGCCAATTTAGACGCCCAGTGTATGTAATATGCTACTTTGTTGTTCCTTAATATTTGCACTGGTAGCGAACTTTGATGCCCAGTGGATGTAATCTGTGTAATCGCCGTAATAGCCTAGTGTTAGTTGCTTTCTTATTTATTTACTTATAGTCTTTTGTTTATTTGTTTGCTTGTAGTCACTGCAGTCTTTTTCCTCGGTTTGCTAGTGGCCGCAATAACCATTGGCCACATATGGGCCGTGGTAACGATGGGCATCCTACAGGCCGTAGGATCCATGGGCCTCCTATGGGCCATAGGATCCATGGGCCGTACTGTTCGTGGGCCAAAACCGGACTGCAATATGGACCGTAAACGGGCCAAAATCAGAACCGTCTGTTTATGGGCCCAGACCATAACGGGCTGTTAACAGGCCGGAAGACAGCACAGGCTTAATTCTATCAAGAGGCATGACAGGTCGTTAATGGGCCAGATTACAGGACAGGATGAAAACAGCCCAACTGGTTAACGGGCCACAAACGGACCGAATGTTACCACGGGCTGAATTTGGCCCATTAGCATAATAGGCCAGTAACGGACCGTAAGTAATCGAGGGCCGGAAATGAGCCCAAGAATGTATGGGCCCTTAGAAGGCCGAAAGGGAGCACGAGCTTGAAACGGCCCAACTGAATCATGGGCCGTTAATGGGCTCAAAGCAGTTTACTGTTCATGATGGGCCTGATTCACCACAGGCCGTCAATGGGCCCATAGATGCAAAAGGCCTCATATGGGCCGAAAGACTTCATGGGCCATAGATGGGCCGAAAGTGACAACGGGCTGGAATCATATGGGACGACCCATATGACACTACTGGGCCGAATATTGAAAGGCCATAACGGGCCGTGAGTACCCGGACCGTAGATGGGCTGTATGCGAACATGCCGTTAACAGGCTTTCCATGGGCCGGCCTGCTAACTTTTGACCAAGTCAAACAGGCCAGCCTTTTTAACCTAAATGGGCCACTATTGGGCCTTGCCACGTGTCGACGTATCATTGGCATCTCTCGTCCAATGAATGGATGGCATCTGTCACAACGCCGAGCTGACACGTGGATCGGCCGGTGAATGAAAAATTTACACGTGGAAAATCGCCATTGGTCAGGGCTGTTAACGGGTTATCGGATCCAAAACCGGACCCGATTGCTTAACGGCGACCCGTTACGGTGGACGCCACGTGTTGGTCACCCTTGATGAAAACACTTCCATGACTCGACATTTATCGTCATGGAAATGGACACTTCCGTGATGATAATTTTAGTATTGTCATGGAACACTTCTACGACAGCACAGGTATGACTATCTTGATTCTGTCATAAAATTGTCACGGATGTACATGCATGACAGAAAACTTGACCTACTATGACAAAGACGTCTCATCACGGAAGTTTTTTTTTGTAGTGTACATCACATATATCAAATCACGTTATGGCCATACCACATCACAACATGCCCTGCAAAAACAAGTTAGACGTCCTCTACTTTGTTGTTGCAAATTTTACGTGGCTGCTATGGGCAACTAACAAGAACTGTTCTTATCTACACAAAGCCACAACGGTGATATACAAGTTGCCTTCTAACCTTCTACAAGGACCACCCTTATCAAATCAGATTCAACTAAGGTGGGAGAGACAGACACCCGCGAGCCACTTTTATGCAATACAAGTTGCATGTCAGTGAGTGGAACCGGTCTCTTGTGCATGGACAAGTAAAGTTGGTCCTGGCCGCTTCATCCCACAATACCGCCGAATCCAAATAAGACAAGCGAGGTAAGAAATCCAAACATCAACGCCCACAACATCTTTGTGTTTTACTCGTGCAGAACATCTACGCATAGACCTAACTCATGATGCCACTGATGGGGAACGTTGCATGGAAAACAAAAAATTTATACGAAACACCCAAAGATCTATCTATGGAGATGCTAGCAACGAGAGGGGAGTGTGTCTAAGTACCCTTGTAGACCGAAAGCTTTAACGATCTAGAGATCGTGGTTGACGTAGTCGTCTCGCGTCGTGATCCAATCCGATCCAAGCGCCGCACGTGCGGCACCTCTGAGATCAGCACACGTTCGGCTCAGTGGTGTCCTCTCCTTCTTGATCCAGCAAGCAAGGGAGAGGAGGTAGATGAGATCTGATCCAACACGACGGCGTGGTGGTGGTGGCAGCAGCGGAACTGCAGCAGGGCTTCGCCAAGCGTCTGCGAGGTGGAGGAGGAGTAACGGGAGGGGGAGGCGGCAAGGGTGGAAGCGTGGCTGCCCCATACGCCTCCCCACCTTTATATGGGCGTGGAGGAGGCTGGTGGCTTGCCCTCCAAGCCCCTAGGGTCGTTGGCCAAGGGGAGAGGAAGGAAATCCCTCCTTTCCTTCCCCACCGATCGCTATCCCCCCTTTTTAGGGATCTTAATCTTATCCCTTCGGGATATGATTCTATTCCTTTTAGGGGAGGATCTTGGTGTGCCTAGACCAGGAGTGTGGTGCCTTTCCCCACTACCCACGTCCATGTGGGTCCACCCATGCAGGTGGGCCCACTCCAAAACCTTCTAGAACCTTCCCGGTACAATACCGAAAAAACCCGAACATTTTCCGGAACCCTGAACATGACTTCCGATATATAAATATTTACCTCCGGACCATTCCGGAGCTCCTCGTGATGTCCTGGACCCCATCCAGGACTCTAAACTACTTTCATACTTCACCATATGAATATCTCAATACTACCCTAGCGCTACCGAACGTTAATTGTGATACCCTACGGGTTCGGGAACATGCAGACATGACCGAGACACCTCTCCGGTCAATAACCAATAGTGGGACCTGGATGCCCATATTGATTCCTACATGTCCAACGAAGATCTTTATCAGTTGAACCACGATGTCGATGATTCAGTTAATCCCGTATACAATTCCCTTTGTCTGGCAATATGTTACTTGCCCGAGATTCGATCGTCGGCATCTTCATACCTAGTTCAATCTCATTACCGGCAAGTCTCTTTACTCGTTCCATAATACAAGATCCCATGACTAAACTCATTAGTCACATGAAGCTTCTTGTGATGTTGTATTACCCAGACGGCCCAAAGATATCTCTCCGTCACACGGAGCGACAAATCCCAGTCTCGATCCATGCAACTCAACAAACACCTTCGGAGATACCTGTAGAGCACCTTTATGATCACCCAGTTACGAAGTGACGTTTGATAGCACACAAAGTATTCCTCTGGTATCCGGGAGTGGCACGGTCTCATGGTCTAAGGAACAGATACTTGACATGAAGAAAGTTGTAGCAAATAAACTAAGTGATACGATCTGATGCTAAGCTTACGGTTGGGTCTATCCATCACATCATTCTCCTAATGATGTGATCCCATTATCAAATGACAACTCATGTCTATGGTTAGGAAACCTTAACCATCTTTGATCAATGAGCTAGTCTAGTAGAGGCTCACTAGGGACACGGTGTTGTTTATGTATCCACACATGTATTTAAGTTTCCGGTCAATACAATTCTAGCATGAATAATAAACATTCATCATGAACAAGGAAATATGATAATAACCATTTTATTATTGCCTCTAGGGTATATTTTCAACAAAGGCTTGTAATTATCCTCCTACGGACTAAACCCTTGGGCTTATATAGATGCCAGGGGGCCCAGCTTTACACATTAGGTCGGTTGCCAACTAGAGATAGACATGCCAGATACAAGAGTTGTCCTTGAAGTAGACGCCAAGTCTTTGGTGATTTCCATCTTGCTCACAACGAGGGATGGAGCTTCGGCTATCCTCCAGGCGATGACTAACGGGCCTTAGTTCGGCCCGTGGGTGATAAACCGCATGGGCTAGTACCCCTAGTCCGGAACACCCTCAGTAGCCCCTGAACTAGTCATCCAACACCGAGGACCCCGGGTTCCGAGTACTTGATGTCTTCGGCTTGGCAAGTAAGTTCTTTCACAGCTAGTTTTCATCTATATCCGAGGTCTACTTCTTTCGAGGCAACTCTTCGGGTTTTTCTCCTTCATGGCTGAATCCACCGACCACACATTTTCATGGGTCACACTTCGGCATCCGAAGCCTCGAGATCGCTTAGCCTCAAAGGCTTACCACATAAGTGTGAATAGTCATTTTTATCTGACAACTTTTATTGAACTATCACCGCTTATGAGGCTAGTCGAGCCAGTTATTGCGAATCGAATCGCGGCCCGAGGCAGCTCTCTCATTGGAACATCCTATCAAGGCAGAGATCATGCCCCGTTTTTTCAGGGATATCATCAACAAATTGTTTTACCCGATGCGTGCTTAACGGCACGATGGGTTGGAAAGTGGCAATTCATTTGACGCAGTAAGGGGACTCTTGGTCTTTTACTGACCTATAAAAGCAAGGGGTGGTAACTCATCTTTCTCCCACGCTCCCATCTCTTGCGCCATTGCTCACGGCCTCCAAAGCTCCAGTGCCCTAGATCTGTTCGCCGATATCTCCTTTTTATTAATCCGGTATTGGAACAAGAAAGGGTATCCCGCACCTATTTCCCTAGAGGTGGCCCTGGGTATCGAACCCATGAGAGGAAGACTCCCTTGAAGCAATGGTCTCTAGCAAGCTTTTGCCAAAGTGTCAAATCAAGCTTTTGACCGGACCAGCAAGCCAATTGTGATTCAAACACTTATAATAAAAAGAAGGTACGGGGATGAGGTCTTAATGCTTACAACCATGTATTGGTGTTGGGATCAAAACTGATATTAGTTTGTGCTCGGGAAGTCACCCATCAAGAGGTGCTTGCTTCATATCGGAGTGGGGGATGTGTCCAAATAACATCTTGATCGGCACGAGTCCTGCATCAAGAATCAGTTGTCCTGCCGAAGGCCCTATCCGCCTCGCGGGGTTGCCCCGATAATTAAGATAATAATATCAGACAAAAGCATTGGGTGTTTAATGACTACACCTCATGAATCCCCAAGGTTATGATCCATGTTACCCTACTAAACCTTACTGTCATCGGTGTTCGGTGTAACACTTCACGGTCCCCTTGCTCCTAGCCTCACCGGTGCTCAACCTCTATGATCCTGGGTACCTGCAGGGATGAAGATCGTGGACAAGACAAGAGACACTTCACGAAACAATTTTATTTCACACATACGAGACGTTATGCCAAAGACTTCCATTGATACCTTCACCAAATACCTGGGGTTGCAAGGCTCATGCCTCACCCCATACCTTACCGAACTACTCACACATGGAGATCAGATCGCGAGAAGAAAACATTGAAGAACACATCTTGGGATTGATTGATTGCAATATGTCTTACAATGGATGCCTTGTGCGATACATGATTACAACTATGAACTAGATAAGAGAGCACTATGGTGGTGGAGATGGCTATGGAGATGAAAATGGCGGCGGCTAAGGTTTGTGGATGAAGATGATGATGAAGAGGTTTTGGCTGTGCTTGACGCTCCCTCGACGCTGTTCTGTTGACATTTCGACGAGGTCCCCTTTATAAAAGTTGTTCATGTGTACGACCTGCCTTGGTTTCCACACCAAACGACCGCTCATGCGAGCGCGTGTGGTCGCAAGGAACACCGTCTTTGACCCTGGTTGCCTTCTGGCGCCTCCTGGTGACTTATTTCTTCTCCATTTTCCTTCCTTTCCTTTCTCCCACATGATTTGTTCCCTTTTTAGCCCATTTCCTGTGGAAAAATATCAAAGAGAGGATTTGTGGAATCCTTTGCATTCATTAGTCATAAGTGGCAATATCGGAGCGAATATCTCTCTTTTAATGAAATATCTCGGTTTAAACATGGTTGAAATGAGTGTAAAAATATCACTCATCATTCGCCAAGCTCCCCCTTCGCTCGCGCTCCCCCCTTGCCATGGCTGACATTGAGCTTAAGGGCAAGTGGGTGTCCTCCAATGTGACGGAGGGCACCATCAGCGAGCTCCAGGCCGCAGGCTACATTCCTACCGGAGCCAACTGCCGGGCTCCGGAGCCCGGCAACCCCATTCCGGCTCCCAACCAAGGGGAGCAGGTAGTCTTCGTCCCCCACCTCATCCGAGGTCTGGGGTTCCCTCTTCACCCCTTAGCCCCAAACTTGATTCTTCACATTGCGGCCTTCAGCATTGTCTGCGAGGCCTTCCTCCGCATCGAGCCGCACTTTGGCCTATGACTGAAGATCTTCAGCATCAAGCTGAACAGCAGCGGCGCCCAGCTCGCCAAGTGCGGCAGGGCCATGGTGAGCAAACTCCTAAAGGTGACCTGGCTAGAGGGCATCTTCGTGGAAACCATCAAAGTCTGGCAACGGGAGTGGTTCCACATCACCGAGCTACCTGCCGAAGGCCAGACGAAGATCCCCGCCTTCACGGCTAAGCCCCCGAGGAGGCTGGTCTCCTGGACCAGGAAGGGCCTCAACTGGGGGAGTCCGGATGAGGTGGAGGCAGTGCAGAAGAGGATCAAATCGATGATCAGGAAAGGCATCAAGCTGGTGGATGTGATCCAAGTCATGCTCCATCGCCGCAATCTTCCCCTCCAACTTCGGGCCAGTCCGATGTGGCTTTAATTACAAGCCAGAGGATGAAGCGCCCGTGCAGAAATTCTTCCGCACCAACCTCGATGGTATGTGGACGGCGCTCTTCAAGCCATCCAAGAATAAATTCCCCAAGGCGGGAGAAGACTGCGGCCTTGAGGCCGCTCATGGTCCATCTGAGGTAAAATAGTTTACTTGTGATGTTTTTATCCCTTCCACATCTTCCAAGTTCTCAGCAAAGTAATTGAGCCCTTTTTCTCATGATCAGGGCTGGTGTGCCAGGGCGGAGAAAATGAAGTGCCCGG
Organism: Elymus sibiricus; assembly: GCA_039707655.1. Classification (NCBI taxonomy): domain Eukaryota; kingdom Viridiplantae; phylum Streptophyta; class Magnoliopsida; order Poales; family Poaceae; genus Elymus; species Elymus sibiricus. The sequence continues at coordinate 124,525,095 of CM077670.1, forward strand.
CGCCGTTGCCCGAGGAATCCCAGACTCCTCAGCTGGAGGCTTTATTGGCCGAGAAACCATACGAGGTTCCGGTCAAGGAGAAGAAGGAGCCGAAGAGGAAGAGGGAGGGCTTACGCATCTGAGGTCCCTCGGATGCTAGATCCGAGGACACCCATGCCTCCTCCGTCCATGAGGAGGATGAGAAGGAGGACGAGGGGGAAGAGGAGGCCTCTTCCCCGAAGAGGAAAAGGGTGGCGTCCGAGGGCGTCGAGGAGGATGACCCTCCCCAAGCTCGCAGAAGGCTCCGAAAAGCCTCCTCGGACCAGCTCGGCCAGACCTCCGCCCCCACCAAGGTCGTGCTCTCCAAGTCCTCCGAGGACGCGCTACCTCAGCCACGCAGGGAAAAGCCACCACCGACAAGGTATCTTTATTTAACATGCTTCACATGGCATTTCATTATCAACACATTTTTAATTTTATGATGCGCCTTCTGCTTTCACAGCCCGCAGCGCATCTTCCTCGGCGGTAGAGGATCAAAGGACAAGCTCCCTTCGGCCAAGATGGCCGAAAGCAGCACAGGCGCGCGCGCGTCCCCCTCCCCTGCTCAAGATGAGCTAGGGGAGGTGTCATCACACCCGGCCCCTCCTGCATCAAACGCGGAAGGCGGCACTGGTGTCCCTACAACCGAGGTTCAAACCTCGGTCGCCGAGGACCAAGGGGAACGAACCCCCTTCATTGAAGAAGAGAAGGAGTCGAGGTGGTCCCGCCATCCCTACCTGTTCTAGGACAGGTTCACACGGGGTGGCAAGAAGAGATGGAAGCAGATGTGGCGAGCTCTTCCATCCTTCCCGAACACCGTGCCCTACTTGGCACGGTGTTCCATCACTTCTGGTCTATGGAGACCGGGATGAAGCAGGCCTTCAAGGCCTTTTCAAAGGTTTTGAGGTACGGAAAACATAACTTTTCCATTTGTATGATTCCAGGGCTTTTAGTTAGCACCCCATATACCCAGTAGCCCTTAACGGACCAATATGGGAAAAATTGTTCGAAGATTCAATTCTAAAAAAAGATAAACTTCGAGTGTATGCTTCAGAGCGTAGTGACAGTAGCCCCCGAGCCCTAAGTTAGTTTTAATAAACTAACTTGGGGGTCGTCTATTTATAGCTTATTTGATAGGAGAAGTGAATATCCAGTACCCCCCCGAGACTCTGATTAGACTTGATAAAGTCGATCAGAGGATCGAGATCGTGGTCGGAGACTAATAGTTGAATTACAGGCCTCAACCTCTACTTCGGTATCCACCTCGAAGGAGTTGGAGGAGCTGAACCACAAGCTCACGCGCTCCAAGGAGGATATCGATCTGCTCAAAAAGCAGATGGATAATGCGCAAGGTGAAGAAAAACTAGCACCATGTACTCAATATTGCATTGATAGGAGCTTTTTATCATAAAGGTGTGTATTGTTTTCCAGCTGCCGCAGTGGAGGTTGAGACCCTCCGAGCCGAGCTTAAAAAAGCTCGGCAAGAAGTCGAACAGCAGAAGATTGCGGCTAAGAAGGCTAGCTCGGAGCTAGCCAAAGAGCAGGTTGCCCGAGGCAAGGACCAAGCCCAGGTGATCGAGGTCGAAGAAGACCTAAAGGGATTGTTCGCACAACATGATGCCCTTCAGGACGACCAGAAGAAGAAAGCCACCGAGCTTGAAAAGTTGGGCCTGGCTTGCAAAGAGGCCCAGATCCAGGTGAGGGCGGACCGCGAGGAGGTTCAGCAAGTGAAGCAAATAGCCTCTAGTTAGCCGTACTTACCGTGCTACATCTTTGGCGATATCAGGTTCACTCAGCTAACGCAAATCTGGCGTTCCTTAAGAGCCTTTATGGACCTGCCGAGGAGTGTGGCGAATGCGTGCCAATACTATGGCTCTCGTGAAGGCGATGCCGAGCAGAAGACATTTTGGGCACAATTCTAGGTGCCTTCGCATCCGCTGCTCCTCAACGACCAGATGAAGCAGTGGATGGAGCTGCACCGCATGGAGAGGCCAGCCATGGAGGACCTCTACATCAACCTATGGCCGGTAGAGCCCCTATCGAGCAGTTACTTTGGACTGGTTGAGCGGCTCCAAAACGCTACTCCCCAAGTCCAGCTCTGGAAGCGCTCTGCCTGCCTGGAAGGTGCTTGGTTGGTGTATGGGTCTGTGAAGACACATTACCCAGGAGTCAAGGCCGAGGTTGTGGCTACGGGGCCTCCGGAAGGGAAGAACTGCACCCCCGAGAAGTATTTTCCCGATGTGATGGAGGGTGCCCGGATAACTGAGGCCAGGTGCAGCAAGAATGTACTTCTAGAATAGGTGCCTCCTCGATATGCCGAGGCTTGAAAATGTACAAAGACAAGTTTTTTTTTTGAAATGTATGTTTTTTATGTCCGATGTTTTTATTTTGACTCCTGTGTGACTGTTTTAACACTAAAAGTGGCCAGTCGTCAGCCCCGATCGCGGCGGCACCAGGGCCCCCTTCCTCCTCCCGGCCTATAAATAGAGCCCCCTGGCCTCCATTTCAGCTCACACCTTGTCCTCTCCCTCCTTACTGATACGTCTCCAACGTATCTATAATTTATGAAGTATTCATGCCATGTTTACAATAATTTAGCATGGTTTTGGTGCACTTTTATATTATTTTTATGGATGAACTTATTGATCCAGTGCCCAGTGCCAGTTCCTGTTTTTTGTTTCGCAGAAAATCCATATCAAACGGAGTCCAAACGCGATAAAATTTTACGGAGATTTTTTTTGGAATATATGTGATTTTTGGGAAAAAGGATCAACGCAAGACGGTGCCCGAGGGCTCCACAAGGCAACAGGGCGCAACCTACCCCGTGGTCGCGCCCCTTTCCTTGTGGACACCTCGTAGGTCGGTTGGAGCCCTTCTTTCGCTGCAAGAAAGATAATTTCCGGATAAAAATCCCCTCAAAATTTCAGCCCAATCGGAGTTACGAATCTCCGGGAATATAAGAAACGGTGAAGTGCTCCATAAACAGTAGCGAGAAACAGAAGACAACAGAGAGATCCAATCTAGGGGAGAGCTCCCTCTCCCCCCGGAGGGCCAAGGAAGAAGAAGGAGGGGGCCCCTTCCCCCTCTCCTCCAATGGCGCCGGGACGTCGCCGGGGACATCTCCTCCATGACCATCACCACCAACTTCTCCTCCGTTCTCATGGTGATGTGTGAGTAGTTCATCCTCGAGGCTAAGGGTATGTACTAGTAGCTATGTGTTTGATCTCTCTCTCTCTCTCTCTCGTGTTCTTGATTTGGCACGGTCTTGATGTACCACGAGCTTTTTTAACATAGTTGGATCATATGGTGTTCTTCCCTCACTATCTTGTTGTGATGAATTGAGTCTTTCCCTTTGAGGTTTCATTATTATCGGATTGAATATTTCGGATTTGAGAACACTTGATGTATGTCTTGCATGTGGATATCCGTGGTGACAATGGGGTATTTGTCGGAATCCGGGCTTCGGGGACCCTGGTTCGAACTCTGGGGGCCGCTTGCTGCCTAACTACTCGACGGGGACCACAACGAGGCTGCGGCGAGCGGAGCACGGCAAGAGCACACACACACGTAGGGCACGGCAGGGACATGAGAGCTACCCAGGTTCAGGCCACCGTGCGGTGTAAAGCCCTACTCCTGCTTGTGTTTGGGACTATCATGAGCAAGATTGTTCTCACGTACAAGGTAGAAGAAGGTGGAATCGATCCCCCTCTATGGTGGTAGCACTGCCCTTTTATAGCCGCCTTGGTCCTCTTCCCTTGAAAATATTGGCGAGAAGGGTAGCCACACAACGGCGGTTCAAAGGGGGACAGGAGCCCAGTCTTATCCTAACAAAAGGTGGTCTTCGCTTGCAAAGATGCTATCCATGACGCGCCGGTGGGCTCGGTGATGACCTTCGCCCTGCGCGCACCATCGTCCTGGTCTTCATACACCAAACGAGCAAGCTTTGGGACTTGCTTTGCAGGAGGGCAGCTGGTGCTGCCCCTTTATCACCAAGGAGGAAATCCTCCCAGACCGCACCTGCTGGTACGGCCCTGCCGCTGTCGTCGTCTTGTGGGGGTGTGTCACCCACGTGGTGGGCATGTGACCGCAAGGCTAGCGCCAAGTGGCACCTCGCTCGGGTGGCTTCGGGAGGCTGCCTCGGGAGGCCGCCTCGCGAGGCTTCCTGCGGCTGATGAGTCTTCGGTGGGCCCGCTCCTGGTGGAAAGGGTCCTCGTGAGGCTGGTGCCTCGCGAGGTGTCTTGCTTCGCGGCACCGGTGGCTGGGCCGCCTCTCGGGCCTTCGCCAGGCATGTCTTCCTGGGCCACAGGCAGACGGCCCATGGTACCCTGGTTCCCACGGGGCCGACAGTAGCCCTCGGGCCCGCGGCGCGCATGTTTCGCCCGTTGGGAATGAAACGGCGCGGGGCCTAAGCTGACTGTCGGGCCCAGGCAGGGACGCATGGTGTGCGATGGGATGCGGGACGCCCCCACTTCCCCCACGACGCCTGGGTAACTGCCCGCACTGCCATAAAGCTGACCCGCGTGGGGCGCAGGGCCATCATTGCCTTCCTTTGCGCTCCACTCCTCGCCTCCCTTCATCTTCCTCGCGCATTGCTTCTTGTGACCTCCTCCACTTCTCGATCCGCAGCTTCTCCATGCATCCATGGCGCCCACAGGCAAGAAGGGCAGGGCGAAGGCGGCGACGGTGATGGCGGCAGAGCTGGAGCCCGCCCTGACTAGATCCACGATCGTCAACGAAGAGGGGCTTGATAAGGTACACCCCATGACTGCCAGCAACTCCAACGAGTGGAAGGCCACCAAGATCTGGCCAGGGTCGCGCCGCGTCACTGACCTTGATGCCACCACCATTCCCCTCTGCATCCACACCGTCTTCGCCGGCTTGGTGCCACCTTTCTCCGATTTCTTCAACGCCATCCTCTCGCATTACCAAATCTACGCGCTCCACCTCCAGCCCAACTCCGTCCTTCTCCTCAACATCTTTGCCTACTTCTGCGAAGCTTTCGTGGGTGTGATGCCCTCAGTGGCGCTCTTCTGCCACTTCTACAGCATGCGGCTGTCGGCGGCGAACCAGCGCTCGGGGTGCGCCTCATTCCGCAGCGTCGAAGGGATGGCGGACGACACCATCTCCATGAATATCACCAAGAAGGTGAAGGCTACAGGCAGCGCTGGGTCTACATGCACGCGGGCCAATATAGCCCCCTGCTGCTTCTACCGACAGCCCCCGTTGTGAATAGCTCTGGATGGGAGCATGCCAAGCTCAGCGACGAGAGGCTGGCACCGCTCTAGGACAGGTTGGAGGAGCTGAAGGCCGCGAAGCTCACGGCGGCGATGGTCGCCAAGGAGTTCCTGCGCCGGCGCATCGCTCCCCTCTAGAGGCGCTCGCGCCCGGTGTGGACCATCACTGGCCCCAAGGATCTGATGAGGCTGAGCATCGACAACTTGATGCCGGAGGTGGTTGACGAGTTCATGCAGCTCCTGCTTGGCGAGGACGCGGAGGCCGCGCCCCAAGAAGGGCTCCCCCTGTATCGCACAAGAACAGGACAGAGCTGGTTGATGAGATGTCGCGCTTCGACCAGTGAGGCTTGGTGCTCGAGGGCCTCGAGGGGCCCCGCGACAACTCATTCGTGGTGTTGCCTGGCTCGGGAGGCGGCGACGCTGGTGAGGCCTCAGCAAGCACCGCAGAGGAGAGCGACGGTGGGGCGGCCCCGCGAACCCACCGCCAGCTGCTGATGGGACTTGGTGACAATGACGATGAGTGATTTGTGATCGCGCCCTCCCGGCCCCTGCACACGGGAGGTGAAGGAAGTAGCAGCGCGGGGGCCAACACGCCCCTCGCAGAGAGGACTGGCGCCAGCAGCGGGGCGTCCGAGCCCCCTGCAGAGAAGACTGGCACCGGCGGTGAGGCGACTGAGCCCCCTGCAGAGAAGACCGGCGCCAATACCGAGGCCGCCGAGCCCCCCGTGAAGAGGACCAGCACCAGCACAGCGGAGGAGGACCCCGGCAAGCCCCGCGCCGAGCCCTCAGGAGGGAGATCGCGAGTGCGCACAACCTCCTGAAGTAAATTGCTTACCAAACACACATAATACTTAGGAAATAAAGTTTTACTGCTACATAAAATAGGTTGCATTACACAACCAAAAAGGTTGAGGCTGCCGTGACAGACACATGCCAACTTGAGGATGGTGCAGCCACGTGGCGCCCTCAGTTTCACAACCAAAAAAGATGAGGCTGCTGTGACGGACATGTGACAACTTGAGGATGGTGCAGCCAGGCGGCGCCCTCAGTTCGATCGTTCTGCCATGTCTGAGCATGGGGCTTCCACTGGGTTGTGGTAGGGAGCTCTTGCGGCCCCAGCGGGCATCGCGCAGAGACGCTCCGGAGCGTGTACAGCTCCACTTCGTTCGTGCCCGTGAGGTCACGGGTAGAACTTGCAGAGATGTTGGATGGTCCATGTGTTTGGCACCGGAACACCCTCCTCCGTCTCCAGCCGTGCCGCGCCAAGCCGGGAAACATGCACAACCCTGAACGAGCCTTCCCACATGGGCGAGAGCTTGTGGAGTCCTTCCCTAGAGAGGATCCTTCGTAGGACAAGATCGCCAGCTTCAAGTGTGCAAGGGCGTATGTTGCGGCTGTGATAGCGACGTAGCGCTTGCTGATACCGGGCGGCGCGGATGGCGGCCCGGCGATGTGCCTCCTCGAGGAGGAGCAAATCAGCTTCCCGCGGGCCGTCCTGATGAGCCTCGTCGAAGGTGAGGACTCACGGGGACCCGTGCTTGAGCTCATGAGGAAGGACCGCTTCCGCCCCGTAGACGAGGAAGAAGGGTGTTTCGCCGGTAGGCTTGGTGGATGTCGTGCGAATCGACCATAGCACACGGACTGGAGCTTGTCGAGCCAACCTTTGCCACATGCGTCGAGCTTTTTCTTGAAGCTTCATGTCTTGAGGCCCTTGAGGACCTCAGCGTTAGCACGCTCGGCCTGGCCGTTGCTTCGTGGGTGCACCACGAAGGCGTAGCAGATCTGCGTGCCAAGGTTGGCGCAGTATGACTTGAAGAGGCCGCTCGTGAACTGCGAGCCGTTGTCAGTGATGATGCGGTTGGGGACGCCGAAGCGGCTCACGAGGTTCTTGATGAACTTGACGACTGATCCTGTCGGGATGGTGCGAACGGCCTCCACTTCCGCCCATTTGGTGAACTTGTTGATGGCGACATAGAGGTAGTGGTAGCCGCCAGCTGCGCAAGGGAAGGGGCCCAGAATGTCCAGCCCCCAGACCACGAAGGGCCATGAGTGGGGAATGGTCTAGAGGCCTTGCGCCGGCTGGTGTATTTGCTTGGCGTGGAATTGGCAGGCTTCACAAGATTGGACCAGCTCGGTGGCGTATTGAAGTCGCGGTGGGCCAGTAGAAGCCACTGCGGAACACCTTGCCGGCGAGCGTGTGCGACGAGGAGTGGTGGCCGCAGTCTCCACCGTGTATGTCTGCAAGCAGCTCGCGCCCTTGCTCCTCAGAGATGCACTGCAGTGCGACACCATTGGAGCGTCTGCGGTAGAGATCGCCATCCCTCAAACAGTAGGTTGTGGCCTGGCGGGCCACGTGCTCGGCCTCTGAGTCTTTCTCGATGAGGGTGCCGTTCTCCAGATAAGACTTGAATTCGTTGGCCCAGTTGTCAGCTTGTGGTTCCAGCGCCAGCAGCAAGCGAGCGCCTGAAGGCGGGCCACAGTTTGGCGCGCCTGTGGGTGGTGCGGGAGGGAGCTCCTCATGAGGCGCCATGGTACTTGCGGCAGGTGGCGCAGCTGATGGCCTCAGGAGCCTTTTCTCGAAGACGTCGGGCTTTTGAGGCTCGCGGCGAGATGCCCGCTTGGTGATATCATCTGCTTCCTTGTTGCTGCCGCGGGGAACATGTTGGAGTTCCATGCTGAGGAAGCGCTTCTCGAGCTTGCGCACCTCTTCCAGATGGGAAGCCATGTGCTCATCCTTGGGCTTGTAGCTTTTTTTGGAGAAGCTGACGAGGAGCTGTGAGTCTTCCTTGATGAGGATGCGCTTGATGGCAAGAGCAGAGGCAGCCTTGAGCCCGGCGATGAGGCCCTCGTACTAAGTGATGTTGTTGGAGACCTTGTCGGCATCCTTGAAGCAGAGTTGTACAGCGCAGTAGAGCTTGTCTCCTGTCGGTGAAGTGAGCACGATGCTAGCCCCTGCGCCCTGCCGGGAGAACGCACCATCGAAGTGCATGGTCCAGCCTCACGGGACCTCCTCTCCACACAGGAGGGATTCATCCTCGCGAGGCTCATCTTGATGCGGGTCCGTCCATTCTGCCGTGAAATCCGCCAAAGCTGCGCCCTTGATCATCCTTGTGGTGAGGGATTCCAGCACGAAGGTTTGCAGCTCAATGTTCCACTCGGCGACGCGGCCAGTGGCGTTGGGACTGTGCAAAACCTGCTCCAGGGGATAAGAGGTGATCACCTTGATGGGGTGGCCCTGGAAGTAATGGCGCAGCTTCCTGGAAGCGATGAGGAACATGAGGAGGAGCTTCTGCTGCATGGGGTACCGCTCGCGCGCATCCCGCAGCACCGAGCTGACGAAGTAGACGGGGTGCTCGACGAGGCGCGTAGCCGCAGGCGTAGTAGCTTGTTCTTCGGGGAGCTCAGGAAGCAGCTCATCAAGGGCCTCTTGAAGAGGACCTTTGGCAGGCGCTGGCACGGCCTTGGGAGGTGCTGGCGCAGCCTCGGGAGGTGCTGGCGCAGCGGGCTTCCTCTTGGTGATGGTAGACTCTTCTCGTTCTGCCACGAGGGCTGCGCTAACTGCCTGGGGGGTGGCCGCCAAGTATAGGAGCAGAGGCTCGCATGGGCACGGGGCGACCATGACAGGAGGGCTTGTCAGATATCTCTTGAGGTCCTCAAAGGCTGCATATGCTTCAGGAGTCCACTTGATGGGGCCTGATCTCTTCATGAGCTTGAAGAACGGCAGGGCACGCTCGCCAAACTTGGAGATGAAGTGCCCAAGCGAGGCCATGCATCCCACGAGGCATTGCATTTCCCTGAGGTTCCGGGGAGGCTTCATCCGCTCGATGGCCTTGATCTTCTCGGAGACCAGGAAGCCGAGCAACTTGCCGGAAGGGACTCCGAAGACGCACTTGGTGGGGTTGAGTTTGAGGTTGACCTTGCGGAGGTTGGCGAAGGTTTCTTCGAGGTCTGCGATGAGGGAGCAGGACTTGCAGCTCTTCATGACAATGTCGTCGACGTAGGCCTCCACATTTCTTCCCATCTGGGACCCCAGGGCAATACGCATCAGCCTCTAGAAGGTAGCCCCCGCGCTCCTCAAGCCGAAGGGCATGCAGATATAACAGTATGTTCCACAGGGGGTGATGAAGGCCGTTCTCTCTTCGTCTTCTATCGCCATCTTGATCTGGTGGTAGCCTGAAAAAGCGTCCAGAAAGCAGAGCAACTCGCACTCAGCAGTGGAGTCCACGATCTGATCAATCCGCGGTAGCGGGAAGGGGTCTTGGGGGCATGCCTTGTTGAGGCTGGTGAAGTCGACGCACATGCGGCTTTCACCGCCTTTCTTGGGGACGATGACAGGGTTGGTGAGCCACTCGGGGTGACGCACCTCGCGGATGACTCCTGCCTCTTGCAGCTTCTGAACTTCTTGGACGATGAACTCTTGCTTCTCGGGCGCTTGGCGCCGTGCCTTTTGCTTGATGGGGCGCGCGTTAGGGCACACCGCTAAGTGGTGCTCGATCACCTCCCTCGGCACACCGGACAAATCTGATGATGTCCATGCGAACACATCAGTATTTGCCTGGAGGAAGGCGACGAGCGCGTCTTCCTATTTGGGATCGAGGCCGTTGACGATGGTGAAGGCAGGCCCGGAGCCACTGCCATCCACCGACACCTTCTTCGTCTCGGCGCATGCATGAGAGAACAGCTGCTTCTTCTTCGCGGGTGCGGCCTCGGGAGGCTCGACGTCATCCTCGTCGGCAGGGTACGCGGTAGCGGCAGCCTTGTAGGCACGCTTGAGGGAGCGCACTGCATCCTTCTCATCGCAGCGGACGGTAATGATGCCGCTGCAGCCCGGCAACTTGAGGACGTTGTAGGCGCGATGAGTTACCGCCATGAACTTGGCGAGCGCGGGGTAGCCCAAGATGGCGTTGTAGGGTAGGCCGATGTGTGCCACATCGAAGTCAATGAGCTCGGTGTGGTAGTTCTTGCGGGTGCTGAAGGTGACAGGAAGGCGCACTTGCCACAGAGGCAGGGTGGAGCCATTGGTCACACCTGAGAAGGGCCTCGTTGGCATCAGGCGCTCGTAGGGCACTTGGAGATTTTCAAAGATCTCGACGGAGATCACGTTGAGGCCTGCGCCGCCGTCGACAAGCGTCTTGGTGACGGCAACGTTGTTGATGGTGGGAGTGCACAGCATGGGGATGGTGCCCACAACCATCGTCACTGCAAAAAAAACACTTCCGTGATGATACGTCTTTATCACAGTAGGTCAAGTTTTCTGTCATGCATGTACATCCATGACAATTTTATGACAGAATCAATATAGTCATACCTGTGATGTCGTAGAAGTGTTCCATGACAATACTGAAATTATCATCACGGAAGTGTCCACTTCCATGACGATAAATGTCACGTCATGGAAGTGTTTTCGTCAAGGGTGACCGACACGTGGCATCCACCGTAACGGGTCGCCGTTAAGCTATCAGGTTCCGGTTTGGATCCGATAACCCATTAACAGCTCGGACCAATGGGGATTTTCCATGTGTAAAATTCTCATTGGCCCAAGGAACCACGTGTCATCTCGGCGTGGAGACAGATGTCATTCCTCCAATGGACGAGATGGGCCTATGGAAATATTGCACGTGGCATGGCCCAACAGTGGTCCATTGAGGTTTAAAAGGCCAACCCAGTCGAAATAAGCGGGCCGACCAATTTACAGCCTACTTTCGTCTGGCCCATTTACAAAAACGCCCCATAAGAGATATTCCAATTCGGCCCGTCAATGGCCCGTTAACAATTTGACACCATTGCGGCCCATCGTTTGTTCCAGCCCATTAACAGCCCGCTATGTCTTTGGGCTCATTTGCCGGCCGAGGTTCTTTCGGCCTGTTAGAGGCTCATTATAGAGATGGGCCAATTTCCAGGCTGTACGACTTTCGGCCCATTATAGGCATGGGCCCATTTCCTGGTGGTACGTATTTCGGCCTTTTAGCGGCCCATTAGGGATTTGGGCCAACTTCCAGCTCGGTGTACCTTTCGACCTGTTAATGGCCCACACCGTAGTTGGGCCATTTAAGTTTCGACCTGACTTTCGGCCTGTTAGTGGCCCATGTGTGGGGTCGAGGAGATAGGTCTAGAGGGGGGTGAATAGACCCTTCACCAACCAAAGTTGCAGTTTTTAGTTCACTTGAATTTTAGGCAGATTTCGGTACAAGTTAAGATATCACCAAGACTTCCTACACATGCATATCTAGAGATTGAGCAGCGGAAATAGTTAAGCATGCAAGTGTACGGAAAGTAAAGGGGTAGAGTATGGAAGATCAAACACAATGAAGACACGATGATTTTTGGTGTGGTTCCGATAGGTGGTGCTATCGTACGTCCACGTTGATGGAGGCTTCAACCCACGGAGGGTAACGGTTGCGCGAGTCCACGGAGGGCTCCACCCACAAAGGGTCCACGAAGACGCAACCTTGACTATTCCACCATGGCTTCCGTCCACGAAGGACTAGCCTCACTCGGGGTAGATCTTCACGAAGTAGGCGATCTCGTTGCCCTTACAAACTCCTTGGTTCAACTCCACATGATCTTGGAGGCTCCCAAGTGACACCTAACCAATCTAGGAGACACCACTCTCCAAAAGGTAATAGACGGTGTGTTGATGATGAACTCCTTGCTCTTGTGCTTCAAGTGATAGTCTCCCCAACACTCAAACACTCTCACAGATTTGGCTATGGTGGAGGAAAGATTTGAGTGGAAAACAACTTGGGAAGGCTAGAAATCAAGGTTCAAATGGTAGGATTGGAATATCTTGATCTCAACACGTGAGTAGGTGGTTCTCTCTCAGAAAATGTATGGTGGAAATGTAGGCACGTTCTAATGGCTCTCTTACTTGGTAAGAGGGTGGTGGAGGGGTATATATAGCCTCCACACGAAATCCAACCATTACACACTTTTGACCAAACTCGGTGGCACCGACTAGAATTCTCGGTGAAACTGACCTGTGCAAAAGATGTGAACTTTTGAAGTTTTGGTGGGACCGAATGGAAACAACTGAGAGCGACCGATGTGCAATGGTAGGGCAATCCTCGTTTCGGTGGCACCGATTGCAACATCTCGGTAAGACCGAAATAATTGCAACAAGGCAACAGAAAGTTAGGAAGCCATCTCGGTGGCACTGATTGCAAAACTCGATTGGACCGAAATAATTGCAACTGATGACAGAGAGTTGGCAAGGCCATCTCGGTGGGACCGAGATCCATATCGGTGGATCCGACTTGTTAGGGTTTGTCTTGTGGCACTGTCCTTATGAACTCGGTGGTTTCGGAAGGATAGGATTCAGTGAGACCGAGTTTGACTTTGGGAAAATAGGACAAGTTTGGATAGAGAAAGTGGCTGAGGATTTTGGAGCAATATTACTAAGTACTTGAGCAAAAAGATCATTATCAAAACCTCATCCCCTTTTAATAGTATTGGCTTTCCTATGGACTCAATGTGATCTTGGATCACTAAACCAAAAATGAAGAATCTCGAGCTTTGCCAATCTTTGTCCTTAGCATTTTGAAGGGTTCCACATCTCCTCGTCCTTGCCATGCCATTGTTGAACTTGTCTGAAATTCACTAGATAAAAGCATTAGTCCAACAACATGTATGTTGGCATAAATTACCAAAACCACGAAGGGAGCAAATGTGCTTTCAATCTCCCCCTTCTTGGTAATTGATGACAACATACATCAAAGCTTCAAATGAAGATGTAGTTTAAGATTATATGAAAGCTTTGAAGAAAACATGTGACATGTATGAGCTCCCCCTAAAGATGTGCATAGTAACTGATGATAGTTCATGGAAAACAGAGGCACAAAGTGAAGGAAATACACATGTAACATGTATCTTGGCTACATGCATCAGAGCAACAAACTGAAATTGAAGTACCCATATGTTCATGATTATCTTCTTGCAAACAATATGTGCAAAGGCAAGCAGTCATCATGTACATGAGTGTGATGCATATACTTACCTCGAAGTTCTTGATCAAGTACCTGAAGAAATACACTTGAGAAAACAGGGTTAGATAACACAAGATAATTTCTTCAAGAAAAGACACAAGATCAACAAGAAACCAAGATTGGGATGACATGTAGAAGAGAGTATTGCTAGAATACTTCTGTCAGAGGCAGACATGTCCCCAAAAGAAAATAGTTGTCTCCCCTTAAAAGAACTTCCTCTCCCCCTGAAATTGACATTGGATATTGGGAGCAGGTAGGGTGAGAAAACTAAACCAACTAAAAACACTGAGATCATGTTTCTCCACTCTTAGAAACATGTAACATTCTCTCCTCTTATAAGGTGCATCTCTCTCTTCCCTTTTTATAAAGAAGAGCTTGTGGTGATAAGCTTTGATGTAGATCTCTCTCCCCCTTTGACATCAATTTCCAAGAAGGGCTACTTCAAGGTTATTGGTCAAGTAGGTGTGGTCCTTGAGAAATACATCTAGCCATTGAGTAGTTCCAGATGCAAGTAGAGGGTAAGAATCATTGAGTGGAGCTGGAATAGAAAACTCAGAAAATGTTTGACAGAAAATCCCTTAGAGTAGCAAAATCGGTGACTCCGATTTGAATCAATTCGGTGTGACCGAGTCTGGTGCAATTGGAAAAATTTGTCAACTCAGCTCACTAGGCAAAGAAATCCTCACAAAGATTTGCAATGAATTAACTACTAAACTAGCTAAGAGAAAAGAACACTAAAGGAAAATAAATAGAGAAACATCTAGATGAAGTTTTTTTTTGAAATAGAAACACTCTAGCAAGAAGAGGAACCCAAAAGAAACACTAGAGAACTTCATCTAGAGGGGTCAGCGACTAGGTCACCTATGTTAGAGTATATTGACTTAGGAGTCAAGTGAGAACACTTGATCATAGGTCATACTCATCGTTAAGCTCAAAATGGGGTTACCATTTTTTTCCTTTAAGCATTTCAATGTATTCACACCTTGTTGAGTTGCTTTGGCTCATGACTTTGAGTAAAGCTTCTCTAAGATGTGAGAACTTACATTGGGATTTGGTGGTGATGTCCATCATGTAGTTGAACTTGAAGTGGATGCTCATGAGTTGAAGTTGGGAGCAATCCTATCATTTGTAGTTCATCTTCCTACATGGGTTAGATTTGCAAGGAACAACATGTGTATCTAAATTGACAAGAATGAAGCATAAACTCAAGTGTTGTCAAGGTTATGTTTAGGTTGTCTTGTTCCTTGTTCCACCATGGTTTGTTGATACTCGGGTTATACAAGATTGCTCAAGATAAGAGTAAGATGCAATCTTGTGACATGTAGCTTGTCCAAATACCTACAAAAGGTTAGATACAATACAAGGGAGCAAAATGTCCAAGATATAATATGATCATAGAAGTATCATGGATTAGTCAAGAATGCTCATGCCGTCGTATGCATCCAAGTGAGTCTCTAGTTCAAGTTTGAAGCATCAATGATGTTCAACTCACTCCTCAAGTGGCAAAATACCTTCTCATCAAGAGGTTTGGTGAAGATATCCGCCAATTGCTTGTCGGTATGAACATGTTTAAGGTCAATGTCACCTTTCTCAACATGATCTTGAATGAAATGGTGACGAACCTCAATATGCTTAGTTCGAGAATGTTGCACGGGATTGTGTGCAATCTTAATAGCACTCTCATTGTCACATAGTAATGGCACATGTCTCTTATGCACACCATGGTCTTTAAGAGTTTGAGTCATCCACAGTAATTGAGCACAACATGATCCCACAGCAATGTATTCCGCTTCAGCAGTAGATAGAGATACCGAGTTTTGTTTCTTGGAGGACCAAGACACAAGAGATCTACCAAGAAATTGACATGTACCCGAAGTGGATTTTCTATCAACCTTGTCTCCGGCATAGTCCGAATCGGAATAGCCAACAAGATCAAAAGAAGATCCTTTGGGATACCAAATGCCAAAGTTTGGTGTATGTAACAAGTATCTCACGATTCTTTTCACAGCCTTAAGATGACACTCTTTTGGTGCCGCTTGGTATCGTGCACACATGCACACACTTAGCATAATATCGGGACGGGAGACACATAGATATAGCAATGAACCAATCATAGACCGATACACCTTTTGATCAAACGGTTTGCCATCCTTAGTCAAGTCAAGATGTCCACTCGTGGGCATTGGAGTTTTCATACCTTTACTTTCTTGCATGTTGAACTTCTTGAATAAGTCCTTGGTATACTTTGTTTGAGAAACAAAGGTACCCTCCTTAGTTTGCTTAATTTGCAAGCCAAGAATGAATTTGAGTTCACACATCATAGACATCTCATACTTTTTCGACATTAACCTTCCAAACTTTTCACTAAAAGAGGGGTTAGTAGATCCAAAGATAATGTCATCAACATAAATTTGGCATACAAATAGTTCTCCATTAACCCTCTTAGTGAACAAAGTTGAATCAATTTTCCCAATTTCAAAACCTTTTTCAAGAAGAAACTTTGTCAAGCATTTGTACCAAGCTCTATGGGCTTGTTTGAGACCATAAAGAGCTTT
This sequence comes from Elymus sibiricus, assembly GCA_039707655.1. NCBI lineage: Eukaryota > Viridiplantae > Streptophyta > Magnoliopsida > Poales > Poaceae > Elymus > Elymus sibiricus. The sequence continues at coordinate 124,540,884 of CM077670.1, forward strand.
ACGAAGTTTGTAAACATGATTAGGTTTCTTGGGATTAACAAAGCTGGGATGTTGTTTAACATACACTTCCTCCTCAATTTCTCCATTTAAAAAAGCACTTTTAATATCCATTTGGTAAAGAGTGATATCATGGTGATTGGCATAAGCAAGTAAAATGCGAATGGACTCAAGTCTAGCAACGGGGGCATAGGTCTCACCATAGTCCATACCTTCGACTTGTGTGTAACCTTGTGCTACGAGACGAGCCTTGTTGCGTACAACTTGTCCATCTTCATCTTGCTTATTACAAAACACCCATTTGGTTCCAATAATGTTTTTCTCATCTTTAGGCTTCTCAACCAACGTCCACACTTGATTTCTCTCGAAGTTGTGTAGCTCCTCATGCATTGCATTTACCCAATCGGGATCCTTGAGAGCTTATTCTACCTTCAAAGGTTGAACACTAGAGATGAATGAGTAATGCTCACAAAAGTTAGCTAGACGAGATTTAGAGCGAGTGATTCTCCCAGATTCGATATCTCCAAGTATTTGTTCGACGGGATGATTCTTGTCAATTCTTGCTCTAACTGGAGGTAGCTTTTGCTTGGGTTGTGCTGAGGCTTCCTCATCATCATCTTCTTCTTCTTCATTATTGTTGTCATTGTTTGCTTGTGGAGGTGGAGAAGGAGGTTGAGGTGGATCATCTTGTTGCACTTCCTCATTCCCTTCGTTTTGACGTGTTCCACTTGTGGATGCATCCATGTCAACTTGTTGTTCACCTGGACGAGAAGTTGGGGCTTCCACTTGAATTGACGAAGTACTCTCCTTCACTTCCACGGGTCGAATCTTGCCAATGGACAAGTCTTGGATTGCTTCCAATGGTTCTTGATCTCATGTATCAATTGGCATTTGCTCGACTTGCGAGCCGTTAGTCTCATCAAACTTCACACCTACCGTATTTTCAACTTTTCGAGTGAAGTTGTTGTAGACATGGTAAGTGTGAGAGTTCGATCCGTAACCAAGTAGAAAACCTTCATGAGATTTAAGAACAAACTTTGAACGATGATGCTTATCAAGAATGTAACATTTTGAGCCAAATACTCGAAAGTATCCAACTTGTGGTTTGTTACCGGTGAGTAGTTCATACGCCGTTTTACCAAGAAGCTTGTGAAGATAGAGTCAATTTGTAGCATGACAAGCTGTCTCAACTGCTTCCGCCCAAAAGTGTTTTGGCGTCTTGTATTCATCAAGCATTGTCCTTGCCATCTCAATAAGAGTCCGGTTCTTCCTCTCAACAACTCCATTTTGTTGAGGTGTGTACGTAGCCGAGAAATCATGTGAAATGCCTTCCTCATCAAGAAAGGTATCCACATTTGCGTTCTTGAACTCCGTTCCATTGTCACTCTGAACCTTCTTGATCTTCACTTCAAATTGATTTTGGGCCTTCCTTGTGAAGTTCTTGAAGATCTTTTGTACCTGTGATTTGTCATCGAGAAAGAACACCCATGTAAATCTGGAAAAATCATCAACAATGACCAAACCGAAGGAGTTACCACCAAGACTCTTATAGGAGTTGGGACCAAAGAGATCCATATGAAGCAGCTCGAGTGGTCTCCTCGTGGTCATAATGTTTTTCATGGGATGGCTTCCTCCAACTTGTTTTCCTGCTTGGCAAGCACTACAAAGTCTATCCTTGTCAAATATAACATCTTTCACACCAAGAATATGATCTCCTTTAACAAGTTTATCAAGATTACACATGCCAACATGTCCAAGTCTCCTATGCCATAACCAACCTTTAGAAGATTTAGCAATTAAACATGTACGAGGTTGGGCTCTTTTAGTGAAGTCAACAATGTATAGATCACCTCTACGAATGCCGGTAAAGACCATATTATGATTATCTCGACGAAACACTTGGCAATCTACTTCGGTAAATAGAACATTGAAACCAAAGTCGGCTAGTCTAGATACGGAAAGAAGATTGTAACCAAGGGATTCAACAAGCATAACCTTTTGTATGGAGCTATCATTGGATATGGTCACCTTACCAAGGCCAAGTACCTTACCCTTGGAGTTGTCTCCAAAAGTCACATACTTGCATGGACCATCATTTTTTGCAAGCTCACGAAACATGTCTCTATCTCCGGTCATGTGATTGGTACATCCACTATCAAGAATCCACTCTTTTCTCCGGCCATGTAATCTCGAAGATTTGCCATAAGACTAAGATTCCTCATGGTCTTCTCATATTCAATATCAAATTCCTCGTCCTCATCATAATAGCCATGCTCAACATCATCATCATCAACATGTATGTGATCATCACCTAGGGCAATGAATTCATTAGTTTCATGATCATGACAATGTTCAAGTTTATGAATTCTAATGGCTTCCGTGATAATGTTACTAATAGTTCTAACATCTCCTTTAGCACGCATAAGATCACGAAGCTCAAACAAGCAATCATCAAAGTTAGGATCACTAGGATTCATCTTGTGAAAAGCAATAGTCTTATGAAGAATCTCATCAAGATTCTTTAAAGAATAGTCAGGATATCGTTTTTCCAAGTCATTCCATAGAGTATATGCACACTCAAAGTTTGGCATACAACCGAGCACAATTTTAGGTAATCCTCTAATGATAAGATTGATAGTTCTAAGATTACGAAGCATGTCAATTTCCTCTTCATGAGTGGGATGCAAGGGATCAATGCGAGGCACATAAGGTTATGAATGTACTTGCTCAAGTTAAATTCATCAAAGATATCAAGCATTTCATCCTTTCAAAAGTGATAATACTCCCCATTGAGAATAGGCACTCTACATCTAAGACTCCCCAAAGTAGACACATCCATCTCCCTCCAATGGTGATTAAACCAAAGCAATGGAGACCAAAGCTCTGATACCAATTGTGGGGACGAGGAGATAGGTCTAGAGGGGGGTGAATAGACCCTTAACCAACCAAAGTTGCAGTTTTTAGTTCACTTGAATTTTAGGCAGATTTCGGCAAAGTTAAGATATCACCAAGATTTCCTACACATGCATATCTAGAGAAAGAGCAATGGAAATAGTAAAGCATGCAAGTGTACGGAAAGTAAAGGGGTAGAGTATGGAAGATCAAACGCAAAGAAGACACGATGATTTTTGGCGTGGTTCCGATAGGTGGTGCTATCGTACGTCCACGCTGATGGAGGCTTCAACCCACAGAGGGTAACGGTTGCGCGAGTCCACGACTCCACCCACAAAGGGTCCACGAAGAAGCAACCTTGCATGTTCCACCATGGCTTCCGTCCATGAAGGACTAGCCTCACTCGGGGTAGATCTTCACGACGTAGGCAATCTCCTTTCCCTTACAAACTCCTTGGTTCAACTTCACATGATCTTGGAGGCTCCCAAGTGACACCTAACCAATCTAGGAGACACCACTCTCCAAAAGGTAATAGACGGTGTGTTGATGATGAACTCCTTGCTCTTGTGCTTCAAGTGATTGTCTCCCCAACAATCAAACACTCTCTCACAGATTTCGCTATGGTGGAAGAAATATTTGAGTGGAAAACAACTTGGGAAGGCTAGAAATCAAGGTTCAAATGGTAGGATTGGAATATCTTGATCTCAACACATGAGTAGGTGGTTCTCTCTCAGAAAATGTATGGTGGAAATGTAGGCACGTTCTGATGGCTCTCTTACTTGGTAAGAGGGTGGTGGAGGGGTATATATAGCCTCCACACGAAATCCAACCGTTACACACTTTTGACCAAACTAAGTGGCACCGACTGGAATTCTCGATGAAACCGACCTGTGCAAAAGATGTGAACTTTTGAAGTTTCGGTGGGACCGAATGGAAACAACTCGGAGCGACCGATGTGCAATGGTAGGGCAATTCCTCGTTTCGGTGGCACCGATTGCAACATCTTGGTAAGACCGAAATAATTGCAACAAGGCAATAGAAAGTTAGCAAGCCATCTCGGTGGCACCGATTGCAAAACTCGGTTGGACCAAAATAATTGCAACTGATGATAGAGAGTTGGCAAGGCCATTTCGGTGGGACCGAGATCCATATCGGTGGATCCGACTTGTTAGGGTTTGGCTTGTGGCACTGTCCTTATGAACTCGGTGGGTCCGGAAGGATAGGATTCGGTGAGACCGAGTTTGCATTTGGGAAAATAGGACAAGTTTGGATAGAGAAAGTGGCTGAGGATTTTGGAGCAATATTACTAAGCACTTGAGCAAAAAGATCATTATCAAAACCTCATCCACTTTTAATAGTATTGGCTTTCCTATGGACTCAATGTGATCTTGGATCACTAAACCAAAAATGAAGAGTCTTGAGCTTTGCCAATCTTTGTCCTTAGCATTTTGAAGGGTTCCACATCTCCTCGTCCTTGCCATGCCATTGTTGAACTTGTCTGAAATTCACTAGATAAAAGCATTAGTCCAACAACATGTATGTTGGCATAAATTACAAAAACCACCAAGGCAGCAACTGTGCTTTCACCATGTTCTCCATGGCCCAATTCCAGGCCGACATGACTTTCGGACTATTAAAGGCCCGTTTTTTATATGGGCCCACTTATGGCCCGAATGGCTTTCGGCCTGTTAATGGCCCGACATCGAAATGGGCCAAGCAGTAACTTATGGCCCGTAGGCCCGTTTCCACTGTTGGAGCCCAATCGAGGTTTCGGCCTGCTAACGGACCGTCACCTAATTGGGCATACTTTAGATTTGGGCCTGCTAAGGGCCCGTCAAATAATTTGGCCTACCTTTCATTTGGGCCTTCTAACGGCCCTTCAATTAATTGGGCCTAACTTACATTTGGGCCTGCTAAATTTCCTGCATGGTTACAGGCCGATTAAATGACAGGGCCAAATACAGTCCATCACAGGCCCACGACGATTTAGGCCCAGCTATTACTTTCAGCCCATTAAGAGGAACAATTATGGCTTGTGGCAAAGCCCATCTAATAACTGCAGGCCCACTACGGGGCCATTACAGGCCCTGGGTCGTTCCCTTAGAAGAAGGGCCCACGTCGCTTTGTTCCAGTTATTAATTTCACTGCATATTTTGGCTTGTTTGCCGTCAATTGAGGTTTCGGCGCAGAAAGCTCGGGTGCAACCCCGCGCTAAGAAAATATATGCATAAAAGGAAAAACGTAGCACATCGAAGCATATATTATAGGAAATTACATCCACTGGGCAATCAAAGATTGATGCCAGTGCAAATAAACGAACAAAGCTTAACGATCGACAACCTCACAATCTGCAACCTCAGCGCGGATGACGGCCATAAGCATGTGAGCAAGTTCTTTCTTCTTTGCTATACTGACACTGAAATCATCGATCAGTTGTTGTTGCGCAAGAATGTGCACCTCTGATTCCTCCACGATTTTCAGCTAGTAATTGGTTCACAAACATACATTTTTTCCGTTGGATTCGAGACAGAGGAAACTGAATAGATTCATATGGGAATTTTGGCAGGCTTGTATCGATGATAGTGGAAAGTGTCTCGACCACTGCATCATAACTTAAATTAGAGGGGAAACTGAACTGATTAATCGAGAGTTATTTCCATATTACCTTCGCTAGATTTATTGGAGAGAAACAATGGGGTTGCCTTGCTATCTTGAGACTTTGTCGTATTATCTTCAGCGGCCTGCACCAAATCATCGGCCAGGTCAGTTAATACTTAATAGGAAAGCAACATTGACACAATGAACGTTTGGGCAACCAGACCACACCAGCCTACACCGAATTAACACAACATGGCACTGCTATCATCAGCCAGGTAAGTTAATAGGAAAGTAACATTGACACAATGAACGATTAGGCAAATAGACCACACCACTAGATTATTGTAATGTGCAATATATTAGATAGTACAATCATGCAGCTCAATATGCAAAACTACCAGGCACTTTCCCTTACAAAAATCTACATTAGGGCCTTAATTATACATTTGCTACAAGTAAATTTAGATCAGATAATTGGTGTAGGGTACTGAAGGTTGGATTCACGCCCATGCTACTTAATAAACTACATACTGATGTAAAATTATAGTGATATACAACAGGTACTTACATCAGCATTGGAACGCAGAGCATTGCAGGAAGATACTTTCCTCGACCACGATCCCAGTTTAAAATGTTTGTTGTCCTTTAAGCATATTTTCTACAACAAAGATGCGTAAGACAGATGTAGAATATATAAGATCAAATGTGATCTAAATGCTATAAAATTTCATAATGGGAGGATACGCACACGCTTCCTAGCAAGGAGTTGACATGTTTTTGTTGAACTGGAGCTGACTTGTTCTTTGGCCACTGGAATCTGGTTATTATCTGGAGGACTTGGGTTTCTCTGTGCTAGAGCAGTTTCGATGAACACTTGAGTTGGGTTACTATCTCCTGGAGTTTGGATCTTTTGCAAAGAACTTGTTTGTACCCCTTCAGATTCTAACATAGCCCTCTTTTGCTTACATGCCTTGTACAGAAGAATGGTGCTTCAGTTATAAAACATGCTATGGCAGAGAGATGGAATAGGTACTGAAGAATAGAAAGGCATGACATATTGACATGTACTCCCTCCATCCGGAAATAAATGGATGTGTCTAGACGTATTGTAGTTCTAGATACTTCCATTTTTATGCATTTCTGCCACAAGTAATACAGACGGAGGGAGTATGATGTACTCCCTCCGTAAAGAAATATAAGAGTGCTTAGATCACTATTTCTTTACAGAGGGAGTATAATCTAAGGATACGACAGGACAACAGAGTAAAAGAAACATTAGTTGAATGTAAAAGTGTATGATAGCTGGAATAGGTACAGAAAAATACAAGGCAGCATATTCACGTGTCTGATGGGCAAACTAAGATCACATTGCAACAGAATAGTAGAACAACACTTCAATGTATAAAACCATGATATGGTAGACGGATGGAGTACATACTGACGAACAACAATGCATGAGATATTCAGATGGATGATGTCCAAACTAAGCAGATGGCATTGCAGCAGAGTAGAATGACAGTACTTGAATTTGAAAATATGTTATCATGAATGGAATAGGTACAGACAAACTAGAAGGCATGACATATTCACATGTATGATCAGCGGGCTAAGCACATGGCATTGCAATAGAGTAGATGCATTGCAAGACATTATATGCATGATGCTACCCATATCACGGGTCAAGTTAGAGAAAAAACCTTCTGGGGTGAATAGGAATCATTATCTCTCTGCAACTCTTTTGAAGAACTACATTTAACTGTTCCATCATATTGAATATCATCAACGTTGAGTATGTTGGCCGTTGCATTGCTCCGCGAGTTTCTTTTAGTGGATTTGTTCTCATATTCAATATCACTGTGTGCAATAATATCTGACATGCATGGAAAACAACTAGTAGTGAGATTATGTAATGAGTGCCTGTAGGAGATGACATAAATAGTAGGACTCAACTTAAATAGCAGCAACAGGTTGATACCTCAAAGCCTAAAGAGAGAGCACACATGATAGCTACAAAATATATACTGTTTGTACTCGAGATTAACTAAATGGCACACAAAAGTACTACAGAACAACATCATAGGTAATACTAGAAGGGGTATAATCACCAGCCTGTGGGATAGCTTTGGCTGAGGGACGATAACTATGGAACACCGTTAACTACTGCACAAGTCTCTTATCTGAAGACTAAGAGATCAACATGAATGTACAGTGACAAGTGATAATCTATTTTCCATGCTTAGATGAGGGTACAACCTATCTTGCCGCCCTCCGTAGGAGTGAGCATCATCTGCTGAATCGTCGATGGCGCTGTGGTTGTTGTGGCTGTCCATGTCTGGCTGGCACATTCGAGGTAGGGAACTCTTAAGTGGGGAGTATAGCTCCCATCTGGTGCATGCTTCCCTTTTTGGAGCATCTCCGGTGAGAAGGAAGACAGTGTGGCTGAAGATGCAGAAAACACACAATGTTAAGAATGGCAGATATCTCTGATCTGAAGAAATACGATCAACACTCAGGTACGAGACTGGTCACACGTCAGTTAACTGAAAACTACATTGGTCACACGCTTTTTTTTCACTGTCCGATCTACGCCGGATGGCTGGATAGCCGTCTTGTGCCTCCCGGCTATCACTGTTCAGGATCTTCCTCGAACAGCCAGCGAGCACCAGTAGAGCAGCCTGCCTCCGCCATACCTGGCCATGGCAGCTCTGACCTCGACCCCGCCCCCTACCCCACCGCACTGCCGTGGTCGCGCCGCCAAAGCTATACCTCAAAGACTCGCATTCATCCAGATCCCGCGCCACCAGTACCTTGACCCCACGCAACCCTAAGATAGGCATCGAAGCGATGCTTCCGAGGCAAACCTGCGACCTCTGCCCACACCCCTACGATAGACATCGAGGAACTCATTCCCTGGCCAACCGGTAGCCTAGGAGCTCCGCTGCCTCGAGGGGAGATGTTTCCTTCCATTTGGAACCGACTGACCCAGAATAAAAATCCAGGCGACTGACGCCTAGGTAAAGTGAATAAGATGAGTGTACGACCTACTTTGTGGCCCGGTGAAGTAGGCAGCTCCATCTGCCGAGTCGGTGAGGCCGACGCGGTTGTGGTGACTGCCGGTGGCGAGAAACCAGATATGTGGTGGCGGTCGACGACTACGGGGGACTAGCGCCGGTGCGCTGGACGCGTCCGAAGTACGAGCCGCTCCGGCACCGTGCACGACAGCACGGTTGAATCGGCTCCTGCACGGTTCACGCGGTCGTTGTCGAGGCAGCTCTGGCAGCACGGAGTAAGAGGCACATGGCCCAGTGCCTGACGGCAAACGGACTGCAGCTTGGGCATTGGGGAGGAGGGCGGCGGTGAATCTGGTGTGGTGGGGGGGCCATGGAGGAGGGGCTGAGGTTTCGCGGCAGGGGAGAAGGTGATTTGGCGCACACGGTGTATGAATGGGGAATTGGGAGGGGGAACCATGTCTTATGGACGCATTTGTCTGAAATATGGGGGAAGTTACAATTCTACCCCTATCTTTTGCCTTGTGGGCTTGGGTCTGAGTCTTGAGGGTCGGGGATAGTAGGGTAACTTTGCTTCTCCCAAATAGTGGGCGCCAGCGATTTCGGGCGAGGAGGGCGTGCTTTGAAATAGTGGGCGCGAGCGATTTCGGCCGAGGAAAGGGTGTTTTGCCGCCCATGGTTTATGAATTATTCGGTGCCTACGATTTCGGCCGAGGAGAGGGTGTTTTGCCGCCCATGGTTTATGAATTATTCGGCACCTGTCATTTCGGCCGACGAGTGGGCGCGCTTGGATGAAGTTACAAACCTACCCTCGGTATAAACCTGGCCAATTGATGTGGGTCCCAGATAGGCTGGTAATTTCACATCTCTTGTTTATTTGCTCGGGCGAATTCCACCGACCAGAGGGTGTTTTAGCGGTTCGTTCAAATTTTGGGAGAACAAGCATCCACGTCTACCATACCAAGTCGATCCGAATCAAATTTAGAAATATTAGTTCTATAGTGTCACATCTTGCCACTTCTTTTTTAGATGGTGAGATGATGCTCGGGACTAATGTGTTTTCACATGCTCGTTGCTACCAATTAATTTGACAAATAGTTGACCCACTCAAAAACGGGAATCAAACCAGAAATGAAATAGCTTAATTCAATGAAATAGCTCTTTGACCCGGTCAAAATTGTGGACTAAATCCAAAATTGAACACATAAATTGAATAGCATGTTGTATTATAGTATTCCATGAACATAATCAAAGTCAAATTAATGAACCTGTTTGATACGCATATCTCCGTTCATGTGTAAATTGCAAACACCATGTTCTCCGATTCAAACATTTGAATACAATTTTATACTGAATCATGGTTTATATCAGTCTTCGATGCAAAAACGCGACCTCTCCCCTCTCCCGCACTCCCGTTCTCTCTCTAGCCGACACTCTTTGTTTCTATCGCACGCGTACGAACACAAACCTTATCGGTCTCTCTCCCTCTTCCTCTCTCTCTCTCTCTCTCTCTCTCTCTCTAGATCTTTCAAGTTCGCATGAACACTATGTATAGGTCTCCCTCGCACACAATGTATGACTCTCTAGTCTAAGCTAAATAGCTAGGGTGCACTTATAGTACACACACCAAGTCTCTCGCTCGTTGTCCATAACTCTCTCGCGCACCACTCTGCCGTCTCCCGGCTCTTCTCTCCCTCTCAAACATTCTATCTCCCTAGGTCACACATACACATATCTCACTCGCACTAGATAGACCCATCTAACACTCACTCTTCCTCGTTCTCTCTCTATCTCACACGCACACACACACACACATAATCTCCCCCTAGCTAAGTACGAGTATCTCTCACTCCATCATAGGCACACGCACTCCCCCCTAGGCATGACTATCTCTCACTCTCCATCAGAAACACACGCATTGTCTCTTTCGCTCCCTAGGTCTATCTCGATCTCTCTTGGGGCATCTTTCTATCGCACACACACCCTTGTCTCTCGATCTCCCACCCATATAGTCCCCTCACGATCTCAACGGGATCTCTCTATCACAAACATACCATCTCTCCCTCGCCATGCCTCCATTTTTCTCCATACGTCCCTCTCAACATCTGCCCCTTGCATGCCAGACCACTCTTGGACACGTGCTATAGGGGTCTTTATCTCCATTGCAAACAACAACCACACAATATATCTCCGTGTATCTCCTCACCCCGCTTTCTCTCTCGGAGATGCATGATAACCCACATGTATAGGGGATTAGTTGTAGCCTTTCTCGATAAATAAGAGTGTCGAACCCAACGAGGAGCTAAAGGTAGAATCAATATTCCCTTTAAGTTCTATCGACCACCGATACAACTCTACGCACACTTAACGTTTGCTTTACCTAGAACAAGTATGAAACTAGAAGTACTTTGTAGGTGTAATGCTAGAACTACTTTGCAAGAATAAAACTAGGAGTACTAAGCGAGAATAAAACTATGAGTAAATTGCAAGATAATAAAAGTTAGTTGTTTAGTAGAAAGCTTTTGTAACACAAGAGAAAGATTTGTCCCTAGGCAATCGATAACTAGACCGGTAATCATTATTGCAATTTTATATGAGGGAGAGGCATGAGCTTATATACTTTCTGTACCTGGATCATATGCACTTATGATTGGAACTCTAGCAAGCATCCGCAACTACCAAAGATCATTAAGGTAAAACCCAACCATAGCATTAAGTAACAAGTCCTCTTTACTCCCATACGCAACAACCCCCTTACTCCGGTGTAAGCTTCTGTCACTCTAGCCGCCCACTATAAGAGAATTATGAACGTATTGCAAACCCTATAGTGGGAATTCCTCACACTTGCACGACATGGAGGGCACCATAGGACAGCACCAAAATAAAACATACAACTCAAACCAATCATGATCATCAATCAACCAATAGGACAAAACGAATCTACTCAAACATCATAGGATTGCCACATATCATTGGATAATAATATATAGCGTTAAGCACCATGTTTAAGTAGAGATTACATCGGGGAGAAGAGGTGTTACACCGCTGCATAGAGGGGGGGAGTTGGTGTTGACGGCGGCGAAGTTGTTGGTGTAGATCGCCGTCACGATGGTTCCCCCGGCGGCGCTCCGGCGCCACCGGAAGAGAGGGGGAGAGAGCCCCCCTCCTTCTTCTTCTTGCTTGGCCTCCCCCCTAGATGGGAGGAGAATTTCCCCTCTGGTCCATGGCCGCCATGGCTCCCGAAGGGCAGGAGCCCCTCCGAGATTGGATCTCTCTATCTGTTTCTCTTCTGTTTTGCGTTCCTATTTTCTGGCCTTTCACAGTTTCTTAAATATCCGGAGATCCGTAACTCCAATCGGGCTGAAATTTTAACACGATTTTTTTCTCGATATAAGCTTCCTTGTGGCCGAAGAAGGACCCCAACCAACTTGCGGTGTGCCCACAAGGCAACACCACGTGGCTGGGGGGGAGGTCGTGCCAAGATGCCTTGTGGAGGCTGTGGGCCTCCGTTTGCGTTGATTCCACCTCCCAAAAATCCCATATATTCCAAAATAATTCTCCGTAAAATTTTATCACGTTTCGACTTTGTTTGATATGGATTTTCTGTGAAACAAAAAACAAGCAGAAAACACGAACTGGCACTGGGCACTGGATCAATATGTTAGCCCCAAAAATAATATAAAATGTTGCCAAAAGTATGTGAAAGTTGTAGAATATTGGCATGGAACAATCAAAAATTATAGATACGACGGAGACGTATCAGCATCCCCAAGCTTAATTCCTGCTCGTCCTCGAGTAGGTAAATGATAAAAAGATAATTTTTGATGTGGAATGCTACCTAGCATAATCTTGATCATATAATCTAATCATGGCATGAATATTAAGACACGGGTGATTCAAAGCAATAGTCTATAATTTGGTATAGAGACATCAATACTCAGGCATACCAACAAACAATCATGCCTTTCAGAATAAAAATGCTAAAGAACGCTATCCCTACAAAATCATATAGCCTTGTCATGCTCCATCTTCTTAACACAAAATATAAATCATGTACAACCCCGATGTCAGCCGAGCAATTGGTTCATACTTTTTAATGTGCTTCAGCTTTTTCAACCCCCACGCAATACATGAGCGTGAGCCAAGGACATAGCACTATAGGTGGAATAGAATGTGGTGGTAGGGATCAATAAGGAGAAGTCAAAAAGGGAGAAAGTCTCGCATCAACTAGGCGGATCAACGGGCTATGGAGATGCCCATCAATTGATATCAATGCGAAGAGTAGGGATTGCCATGCAACGGATGCACTAAGAGCTATAAGTGTATGAAAGCTCAAACTGAAAACTAAGTGGGTGTGCATCCAACTTGCTTGCTCATGAAGACCTCGGGCATTTGAGGAAGTCCATCATCGGAATATACAAGCCAAGTTATATAATGAAAAATTCCCACTAGTAGATGAAAGTGACAACATAGGAGACTCTCAATATGAAAAACATGGTGCTACCGTGAAGCACAAGTGTGGTAAAGGATAGTAGCATTGCCCCTTCTCTCTTTTTCTCTCATTTCATTTTTTTTATCTTTTTTTTAGAACAGTCTCATGGACCTCATCCCCACTTTTTTGAGGACTCATTAGTCTCCACCATTCTTTCCTCACTGGTACAATGCTCTAATAATGATGATCATCACACTTTTATTTACTTACAACTCGATATGACAACTCTATAAAAACTATACAAGATGACTCTATATGAATGCCTCTGGCAGTGTAGCAGGATGTGCAATGATCTAGCATAGCAAAGATATCAAAAAAATATACAAGCCATGAAAATATCATTCTTACAATCATGCAAAGCAATATGACAATGAATGCTCAAGTCATGTGTATGATGATGATGGAAAGTTGCATGGCAATATATCTCGGAATGGCTATGGAAATGCCATAATAGGTAGGTATGGTGGTTGTTTTGAGGAAGATATAAGGAGGCTTATGTGTGATAGAGTGTATCATATCATGGGGTTTGGACGCACCGGCGAAGTTTGCACCAACTCTCGAGGTGAGAAAGGGAAATGCACGGTACCGAAGAGGCTAGCAAATTGCGGAAGGGTGAGAGTGCGTATAATCCATGGACTCACATTAGTCATAAAGAACTCACATACTTATTTTGAAAGTCTATTAGCCCTCGAAGCAAAGTACTACTACGCATGCCCCTAGGGGGGAGGTTGGTAGGAGTTAACCATCGCGCGCCCCCGACCTCCACGCAAAGGAAGACACTCAATAATAAATCATGCTCCAACTTCTTAGCATAACTAAAGACTATACGTGCATGCTTCTCGAATCACAAACCTTAACACCAATATTCTTACTAAACCAAAAATATTCACTAGTACCTCCCACATATTACCATCTCAATATCGCAAAACTACCGCAAGGAATCAAACATATCATATTCAGTGATCTACAAGTTTTATGTAGGATTTTATGACTAACCATCTGAATGACCAATTCCTGTTGACTCTCTAAATAGATATAAGTGAAGCATGAGAGTTTAATTCTTTCTACAAAATACCACACTCTAATAAATATAAGTGAAGCAGAAGAGCATTGTACAAATAACGGTTTTCTATATGTAGAGAAACATGCATCCAAACTTCAAATGATATAAGTGAAGCACATGAAGCATTCTATAAAGCCATACTCAAAAGATATAAGTGAAGCGCATGAAGCATTCTATAAATCAACCAAGGACTATCTCATACCAGCATGGTACATAAAAGAAAAGGAAAAAATAAACACAAAAGACGCTCCAAGAATTTACGCATATCATGTGAGCAAAACAAAAACCGAGACATACCGATAATTGTCGAAGAAAGATGGGATGCCTTCTGCGGCATCCCCAAGCTTAGATGCTTGAGTCTCCTTGAATATTTACTTGGGGTGCCTTGGGCATCCCCAAGCTTGAACTCTTGCCTCTCCTTATTCTCCTCATATCGATACTTCCTCATTCTTCGAACACTTCATCCACAGAAAACTTATTTTATTAGAGGGGTTAGTACATATAACATCAAATCCCATCATGTCCTGCGGTAACATTATTGTATAAATATAATCAAACATTACCCACTGTATGCTATCACAATTCTATAGCTCCCAAGTCAATGGGGCTCAACAAGATTTCAAACATACGCAAATAAAGAAACTATAACAGCAATCTGTGAAAACAGGACAGTCTGTAAAGATGCAAATGAAACATATACTTCTGTAACTCCAAAAATTCTGAAAAATTAGGACATAATAAAAAATTTCAATAGAAGTACTGGGTAAAAATTTCAGAATTTTTGCACGTTCCTGTAAATTACAGAAATTCAAGCACTACAGCAAAAGTTTCTGTTTTTTCACAGCACACACCAAACAAGCAATTTAAACATCCTAAAGGTCAATCTTGGCACATTATTTTTATAATACAATGGATTTGTACAAGGGGATAATTATTTTTGTTAAAAAATTTCTGTAATCAAGATTCACAAAGTTTCCATGGGCATGAACAAAGTTCAAGGACGTCCCCCACTTCAACGGTGTTCGTCTTTCTCACTTTCACTTTTCTTTTTGAAAAAGTTTTAGGTTCCCCTCTATATATTTTTTGTTTTTAAACCTTTTAAAAGCACACAATAGAATAAAATGACTCTCTAAAACTTCCGGGTTGTCTCCCAGGCAGCACTTTCTTTAAAGCCATTAAGCTAGGCATATAGTGCTCAAGTAATCGATCCTCCCGGATCCCAAGGTATATCAAAGCCAATTTTAATTAACAATGATTTATAATTTAGTAGTGAGCACAAAGCAACAAATATCACATAACAATGGAGTCTAACTCTCTTCCTATGCATCGGCATGTCATAAAAGAACAATTCGTGCACACATAATAAAGGCCAATTGTCGGTGTACTAAAGTTGGGTCTTTTAGTACCCCATACTTGTGCACGGACGGTTGCAGCCATACCAGCGGCAAGGCCTGCCGGAGAACAGCTGGAAACAAATACAAGATTATCAAGAAGGCACTCAAGCTAATGATCAAAAGACAGAAGACCGAAGGCTGGCTTCCCGGCAAGATCTTGCCAGGAAGGCTCGTGAAGGCCCGGCAAGACCTCGCACCCGGCAAGATCCCACCGCCCTGCCACCGCTCCAGCGCAGCGACCAGCCTGTCATTTAGGGCTTGTCCTCCTGTGTGCGTGTCATGGCACTAATGGTGGATGGGGTTGAGCGGTGATGATGGGACGGGCTCTTTTTTCGTCCCCAAGAAAGTAAGGGACACCTAAGTGGAGCATTAAATGCGTTTGTCCTAACTCCTAAGTCGTCAGTGATAAACATGTAAACCCTGTAGCAACTTTACACCTCTTGTACTTACTGTTCGTCACTGTTGGTGACCCCTTGGACGTATAAAAGGAGGCCCAAGGAGAAGCTATAGGGGAGGAGGACCTTCTGGCCCATTCTGCATGCGTAGTTGCTTCTTGAACGTACTGTTCATCGCAAGCGCTCCGTGTACTTGAGCTTAAGAACACCCACAATAAACCAAAGAAGGAGTAGGGTTTTACGCTTCTCAGCGGCCCGAACCTGGGTAAAGATCCCTGCGTTGATCGTTGGATCCGCTCTTTGTGCAAATCTTTTCCCTAGCCGAACCGTAAAAGGGATACAAGCGATCCCATAGGTGTCGTACGCCGACACCAATGCATAGCATAATCAGTTTCTTGCAATTTTATTGTATTAGAAACATAGAGAGGCGGAGATGTAGTTCCTCTCTCATAATAATTGCAAGTAGGAGCAGCAAGAACATGCATATTATATTCATCAAAATCATCATGTGCAATAGTAAAACGCAACCCATCAATATAATCCTTAATAAGCACAAACTTCTCCGATATAGTGTAGTTTGGAGAATTCAAAAAGATAATAGGACTATCATGTGTGGGTGCAATAGCAACAAATTCATTCTTAACATAAGGAACTATAGCAAGTTCATCTCCATAAGTATAATTAAAATTGGCATCTTGGCCACAAGCATAGCAAGCATTAATTTCATCAAAAAGGGATATTTCAAATGAATCCAAGGGATCATAGCAATCATCATAGCATTCATCCTTCGGTAAGCACGAAGGGAAATTAAACAATGTATGAGTTGAAGAGTTACTCTCATTAGAAGGTGGGCACAGGTAGCTAATCCGCTCTTCCTCCCTATGGCACCCCAGCTCAGAGCAACCGGTTTACCTTGCATTGCCAGCCCATAGATCAAGTAATCGATCCTCCCGGATCCCAAGGTATATCAAAGCCAATTTTAATTAACAATGATTTATAATTTAGTAGTGAGCACAAAGCAACAAATATCACATAACAATGGAGTCTAACTCTCTTCCTATGCATCGGCATGTCATAAAAGAACAATTCGTGCACACATAATAAAGGCCAATTGTCGGTGTACTAAAGTTGGGTCTTTTAGTACCCCATACTTGTGCACGGACGGTTGCAGCCATACCAGCGGCAAGGCCTGCCGGAGAACAGCTGTAAACAAATACAAGATTATCAAGAAGGCACTCAAGCTAATGATCAAAAGACAGAAGACCGAAGGCTGGCTTCCCGGCAAGATAGTGCCGGGAAGGCTCGTGAAGGCCCGACAAGACCTCGCACCCGGCAAGATCCCACCGCCCTGCCACCGCTCCAGCGCAGCGACCAGCCTGTCGTTTAGGGCTTGTCCTCCTGTGTGCGTGTCATGGCACTAACGGCGGATGGGGTTGAGCGGTGCTGATGGGACGGGCTCTTTTTCCGTCCCCAAGAAAGTCAGGGACACCTAAGTGGAGCATTAAATGCGTTTGTCCTAAGTCGTCAGTGATAAACATGTAAACCCTGTAGCAACTTTACACCTCTTGTACTTACTGTTCGCCACTAATGGTGACCCCTTGGACGTATAAAAGGAGGCCCAAGGCGAAGCTACAGGGGAGGAGGACCTTCTGGCCCATTCTGCATGCGTAGCTGCTTCTTGAACGTACTGTTCATCCCAAGCGCTCCGTGTACTTGAGCTTAAGAACACCCACAATAAACCAAAGCAGGAGTAGGGTTTTACGCTTCTCAGCGGCCCGAACCTGGGTAAAGATCCCCGCGTTGATCGTTGGATCCACTCTTTGTGCAAATCTTTTCCCTAGCCGAACCGTAAAAGGGATCCAAGCGATCCCATAGGTGTCGTACGCCGACATCTTTGGCGCGCCAGGTAGGGGAAGAGATTGCGCGAACCCGATCTAGCGGTTAGCGCGCCAGTTCTTGATCACTTTCATTGCCATGGATCCCAAGAAGAAGGGTGCGACGGCGGTTGATCCATCCGCGTCCGGCCTGCCCGTACCCACTCAGATGGGCAACGGCGTGGGCGCTAGTGGAGGAGGTGGAGGTCTCGAGCCTCCACGACGTTCTGGCAATCAGAGCCAGGCGAGCGGCGTCATTCGCAATGGCGATGCCAGGTCTAAGGACGGAGCCGTGCTACCTACGGGCGGCGCAGCGAACTCCAAGGACAGGACGGCGCCTTCCAAGACACCCAGGCCGGCGCATGCGTCGCGGCCTTCTCAGGTCGTGCGCGACGGGCAGCGCCGCGATGTTGGTGGTTCCAGGCACCCCCATGGAAAAACCCCTGCGCATCACTCCCAAGATGCACGGGGCCAGCATGCGCGCCAACACGCCGGTGGAAGCAGGGCGCGATCGCAAGACC
Organism: Elymus sibiricus; assembly: GCA_039707655.1. NCBI lineage: Eukaryota > Viridiplantae > Streptophyta > Magnoliopsida > Poales > Poaceae > Elymus > Elymus sibiricus. The sequence goes on from CM077670.1 coordinate 124,559,118, forward strand.
GTGATGGAGCTCCTTCTAACACAGTTAGGAGTCAGAGCACCTCACGTTCTTCGCACCTTTCGCCGCCGCCTACACCGGCAGAAGCGTTGGCACAAGCTCAGCTGCTCCTAGATTTCCCTCCCGCTGCGGAGAAGCTAGACGAATGGAGATCTGCTATTCAGAGCCTCATCGGCTTGGCTAATGACGACAGGCCGCAGCAGGCAGGGCCTTCGCGGCGGCAGTCCACTGAGCCGGTGCGTGGTGATGGCGAAAAGACCGGAGGCAGTACGACTACGATGCGCTCCCCTCCGCTACGACAACAGCGGTCGCTAACTCGGTGGACTGACGCCTGTGATGACGGTTCCACGGCGTCATCTGATCCACGGGTTCGCCGCGATCAACGTCAAGTTCTTCGGGAACGGAATAAAGAAGACGCTCGAACTACCATCGAGCGGCGGCGGGAAGCGCGCCGTCAATCTGACAGGCGCGCGGAACCCACTCTAGACGAGCCTGTGCCGGGGTATTCTGGTAGCTTGCCTTACGAGGTGGGTTGTCCAGCTTTTACTCGTGAGCTGCGGCGAGTCCAGTGGCCAAATTCCCGAACTTTCAACCCGGAGGTGCCGGAAAAATACGACGGCAAGACTCACCCATCAGAGTTCCTGAGCGTCTACACCATTGTGGTGCAGGCTGCCAGAGCTCGAGACGACAAGATATTCGCCAACTACTTCCCGTTGGTGCTTAAGCCCAACGACAGGTCGTGGTTGATGCATTTGCCAGAGAATTCCATTTCCTCCTGGGCAGATTTGTGTCATGAGTTTGTTGGCGCCTTTACTGGAGGCCACCAGGCTCCTGGCCAGGAAAGCGATTTACATCTCATCCCCCAGAAAGAGGGCAAAACCTTGCGCAAGTACATACAGAGATTCAGCCGTATATAGCACAACATCCCAGACGTTCATCCTGCCGCTGTTATCAGCGCGTTTCATCAGAACGTGCGCAACCGCAAGATGCGGGAAGAGCTGGTGATGAACAAAGTCAGGGATGTCGCCGAGCTCTATGCTCTGGCTGACAGATGTGCTCGGGCCGAGGAGGGAAGGAGATTTCCCGGCGAGGATACTGGCGCGGAAATCGACTCTGAAGGCGAAGATGCCACCACCTCGACGAAGAAAGGCCGACGGCGTAACAGGAAGCACAAGGGCAAGGCCGTGCTTGCCGTCGAGGGATCCGGCAACCCCAGCGCCGCCAAGAAGGTTAAGGATGATGGCCCCGGCAAGGAGGTTGCCGGGTGTGCCGCATGTCAGGCCTTGGCGGCTGCCGACAAGCCGGAGGGCTCCGACAAGCAGTACTGCAAGATCCATCGCACCAAGGGTCACGACCTCCAAAACTGCCGGCAAGTTGAGAAGCTTGTCGAGAAGCAGAAAGCCGAGTATGAGAGGCGAGACAAGGAGAAGGCCCAGGATGGTGCTGAGGGGTCTGGCAAGAAACGCGGTGGTCGAGGGGGTCGCCGCGGCAAGGCCAAGCAACAAAAGGAGAGGCCCGCTCGAGGCCGCGACAAGGAACAGGGGGGTGACGATGATGATGAAGATGGCGACGAGTCCAGCGAGCACGAGTTCCAGAAAGCTACAGAAGCCATGTGAGTTGACGGAGGTGCCTCGTTGCATTCCTCTCACCGCCGACTTAAACAGTGGCCACGCGAGATTAATGCGACAGAGCCGTCGGTCGATGCCCGAAAACCATTGAAATGGTCCAACACGCCTATCATTTTTGACGCCGAGGACCACCCTGATCGCACAACTGCGGTCGGGTGTTTGCCATTGTTGGTTTCACCAACGATCCGCAACCTCAAGGTGACAAAGATGTTAGTTGAGGGTGGGGCCGGTTTGAACTTGATCTCGCCTGATGTGATCAAGAAGTTGCAAATTCCTGACGAAGATCTCGAGGAAACGGGCACGTTTCAAGGGATCAATCCGGGAAGGAGCTAGCCGAAGGGCAAGATCACACTGCCAGTGACATTAGGTAGTGAGCTGAACTACAGAACAGAAAAGATCGTCTTCGACGTCGCCAAGATTCCATTGCCATATAATGGGATTCTTGGTCCCCCGGCACTGGCCAAGTTTATGGCGGCATCACACTACGCCTATAATACATTAAAGATGCCCGGGCCGATGAGCGTCATCACTATCAACTCCGACAAGAAGGATGCGCTTATCTGCACCGACCAACTCTACCGGGAGGCAGTCGCGGCACCTGCCGCCAAGGCACTTGCTCCTGCCGCCGAAGCTCACGGAGGGAAGAAGACCGGCAAGACCTCTAGCACACACTCCGGCAAGCGCACCTCCTCGGAGTGCTGCGCTCCCGTTGAGGATGTGCCGGAGAGCTCCATAGGCAAGAGCAAGAAATCCAAGGCAGCTCCACCGGCGACTAAGAAGGTGCCCGCCAAGGAGGATGGTACGGGAGGAACTTTCACCGTGAGTTCCACCCTCGATGACAAATAGGAAAACGTGCTCATTGCCTTCCCGCGGGCGAATATCGATGTGTTTGCATGGCAACCATCTGATATCCCCGGTGTTCCTAGGGAGGTAATCGAGCACCACCTTGCTGTCTGTCCTCATGCACGGCCCGTCAAGCAGAAAGTTAGGAAGCAAGCTTTGGAGCGGCAAGAATTTATTGCCGAAGAAATCAGGAAGCTGGAAGCGGCAGGTTTAGTCAGAGGAGTGCTCCATCCAACATGGTTGGCCAATCCAGTTGTAGTGCGCAAGGCGAATGGAAAATTGAGGCTATGTATCGACTATACAGATATCAATAAAGCCTGTCCAAAAGATCCTTTTCCCTTGCCGCGCATCGACCAGATTGTGGACTGCACTGCTGGCTGCGATTTGCTGTCGTTTCTTGACGCTTATTCAGGGTATCATCAGATTTTCATGTCAAAGGAAGACGAAGAGAAAACCGCATTTATCACCCCATGTGGCACGTATTGCTTCATACGCATGCCTTTCGGGTTGAAAAGTGCTGGTTCAACGTTTGCAAGAGCGGTCCAGATCGGTTTTGAGCCCCAGCTACATAGAAATATGGAAGCTTATATGGATGACATAGTGGTTAAAACCAAGGACAAGGCAACGCTCATACAAGATTTAGAAGAGACATTTGCAAATCTGCGCAGGATCAATCTGAAGCTCAATCCTGAGAAGTGTGTGTTTGGCGTTCCATCCGCCAAGCTTCTCGGGTTCTTTGTGTCTCAGCGTGGAATCGAAGCAAATCCCGACAAGATCAAGGCAATTGAGCAGATTGAAGCACCGAGACGTGTCAAAGATGTGCGTCGACTTGCCGGGTGCGTTGCTGCTCTGAGCAGGTTCATCTCCAAATCCGCTAAGCGTGCCCTGCCCTTTTTCAAAATCTTGAAGAAGGCCGGTCCAATGAAATGGACTCCGGAAGCGGAGGCAGCGCTGCAGGACTTGAAGAGGTACCTCTCCTCTCCGCCAACACTAGTCGCGCCTAAACCACAAGAGCCGTTGCTGCTATATCTAGCGGCCACGAATCAAGTGGTTAGTGCTGCCCTAGTGGCGCAGAGAGAAGTCGACGAAGAAGCAACGGCAGCGGCAAGCCCGTCAAGCGACAAGCTGGGATTCTCCCCGGCAGAGTCTGGTGCCCACAAGGCAGGATCCGCGCAGTCTAATGAAGCAACGCAGAAGAAGAAGATGGTGCAGTGCCCAGTCTATTTTGTCAGCTCCCTGTTGCAGGGGGCTAGGTCATGATATTCTGGCGTGCAGAAGTTGCTCTTCGGCCTTCTTATGGCCTCAAGGAAGCTGCGCCATTATTTTCAGGCACATGAAATCACCGTTGTCACTCGCTTCCCGTTGCAGCGGATTTTACGAAATCCAGATGCGACCGGTAGAATTGTGGAGTGGGCGTTGGAACTGTCAAGTTTTGGTCTCAAATTTGAAAGCACTTCGACTATTCAGAGCAGAGCTTTGGCAGAGTTCATTGCAGAATGGACACCGACGCCAGACGAAGAAATTCAAGAGACAACCATCCCCGGCAAGGAAACAAATCGAGAATGGATTATGTACTTTGACGGAGCTTTCTCGCTGCAAGGCGCCGGTGCTGGCGTGCTGCTTGTCGCACCCACCGGAGAGCACCTCAAGTATGTAATTCAGATGCACTTTCCCCGGGAGAGATCAACAAATAACACTTCAGAATATGAAGGACTGCTTGCCGGTCTCAGGATCGCGGCGGACCTTGGAATTGAGAAGCTCATCGTCAGAGGTGACTCACAGCTCGTCGTCAGGCAAGTTAACAAAGACTATCTGAGCCCGTTGATGGAAGCATATGTAGATGAAGTGAGAAAGTGGGAGGAGTGCTTTGACGGGTTGCAAACAGAGCATGTTCCTCGTGCGGAGAACAACATTGCCGATGACCTGTCAAAGCGTGCTGCCCTCAAGTTACCTGTGGAACCAGGAACTTTTGTGCTCCGCTTGACTCAGCCATCCGTAACACCATCGACGAGGCAAGACAAAAGAAGGAAGTTGAGTTCCGGCCAGTACTTTCCTGCAAAGCTCCTGGAAGCTGCCGGCAAGGAAGTTGCTGGGAACGACACGGTTGCCGGTGAGCAGCAGCTTCGCGCAGAACCTCAGGTTCTTGCCGCAGAAGCAAGCGCTCCCGTGGCCGAAGATATGCCTTTGGTCCTTGTTGTCGAGCCACAGGCTCCAACATGGGCACATCACATCATCCATTTCCTTCAAACAGGAGAACTCCTTGAAGAACAGGAAGAAGCGGAGAAAGTAGCCCGTCGGTCTAGTATGTACCAGTTCGTGGACAACGTCCTCTACAGAAAGAGACCGAACGGTGTGAAATTGAAGTGTATTCCTCGGGAGGATGGACTGGAGCTGTTGGCAGAGATACATGGAGGCATATGTGGCTCCCACATAGGCTCAAGAGCTCTTGTCGGTAAGGCATTCCGGCAAGGTTTCTTCTGGCCCACTGCTCTCCAGGATGCAACTGCACTAGTAACCAAGTGTGAAGCGTGCTAGTTCCATTCAAAGCAATTGCATCAGCCAGCTCAAGCTCTTCAGACAATCCCTCTTTCCTGGCCATTTTTGGTCTGGGGGCTCGACATATTGGGCCCTTTTCCCCGCGCTGCCGGGGGCTTCGAATACTTGTACGTTGCTATCGACAAGTTCACGAAGTGGCCGGAAGTGGAAGCAGTGAGAAAGGTGACAGCACAATCAGCCGTCAAGTTCTTCAAGGGAATAGTGTGCCGTTTTGGTGTGCCAAATAGGATCATCACCGACAACGGCATGCAGTTCACGAGCCGCACCTTCATGCAGTACGTCCAAGACCTTGGCGGCAAAATCTGTTTTGCTTCTGTTGCTCGCCCGAGAAGCAACGGCCAAGCGGAGAGGGCAAATGCTGAAGTGTTGCGAGGTCTCAGAACAAGGACTTTCGACAAGCTGCGCAAGTGCGGAAGACGCTGGATTGATGAGCTGCCGGCGGTTCTTTGGTCAATCAGAACAACACCAAATCGAGCTACCGGCCAGACACCCTTCTCCCTAGTCTACGGGGCAGAAAAAGTTCTCCCCACGGAACTCATATACGGGTCACCTCGAGTACTCGCTTATGATGAGCTTGAGCAAGAGCAGTTGCGCCAAGATGACGCCACGCTCCTTGAGAAAGATCGTCTTCGGGCTGCTGTGCGAGCTGCACGCTACCAGCAAGCCTTGCGCCGCTATCATAGCCGCAAGGTTCATGCCCGAAGCCTTGAGGAAGGCGACCTTGTTCTTCGGCGCGTTCAGTCGGCCAAGAATTCTAACAAGTTGACGCCGAAGTGGGAAGGCCCTTATCGGGTAGTACGAGTCACCAGGCCCGGCGCTGTCCGCCTGGAGACCGAAGATGGCATTCCAGTGAGCAATTCCTGGAATATCGAACACCTTCGTAAGTTCTACCCATAAGGCGCGGTTGCCGGGTCTCCCGGCAACCACCTTTTGTACAAGTTTTGCCGGCAAGGCATATGATCCTTTGTACAAAGCCAGGCGCAGACCCTGTGCATAGTTGAATAAACTTAAGCGTTTTACAATTCTTGTCGATTTTCATGTCAATCTATATGCATGCCTGTCTGAGATATTGTATTACACCTGCTTTCGGTAAGCATTAATGAACCGCCAAGGTTCCATATCTCTATTTTCTCTTCTTTCTTTTTCTCGAAGGACAGAAGGTTTCCTCGCGTGCAAGTTTGCCGGGGGGGAATGATGGTATGGACACCAACAGGCGACGTTCAAGTTGACATATTGCAATAAGGAGTACAGCAACGAAAAGCTAAGTTGCAAAATTCTTAAGCAAATTTCCATTGTAGACCTATTTTTCCTTGAACGATTTCGGCTTTTGTATGGAAAACCTGCACGCGAAGGAACCTTGTCGTGATTGGTTGCGCCCTTACCTTGTTTCGAGTCCGCTCAACAACTTAAGTGGCTGCACTGAAAACGTCAAGGTATCTTGTCGGTAGCGACACCTCCAGCAGGCTGCTAAGGATCCGTTCCTCAAAGCGCTCGCGGCAAGGGTGTGCGCACCGGCAAGATCCCGATAAGCGTAGGGCATGAACCATACAGAAAGAAATCAGACAAGGGAAATAGCATGCATTCATCCAAAACATAGCAAGTCATATTACATTGACGGTCGCCGCGATTCTAACATTAAGATAAAAACTGTCTTTGGCATGGAATGGTGGTGACGAAATGAAGCAAAGCGGTTAGTCCCTACGCTGGCCTTCGACCCTCTTGACTTGGCTCACTCTGTCAACGATGGGCGCGACAAGCTCTTCGAGTGCCTTGAGGTCTACATCCTTCGGCAAGCTAGCAAGAACATTGGTGAGGTTGATGCCAGGGTTCTTATGCACCACTTTGACGAGTACCTTGCGGAGGACGGCCCGGCAGAGCTTGCGGGATTCGTTGGCCAGATGGATTTCTCGGCTAGACTGGAGCAGCTTGAGGGCGTCAACGATGCTCTCGAAGAACATGGTCAACTTGGCGCTCGAAGACACCCTATCGTCAGAAGAATAGTTGAAGTCTTGCATGCCCATGGTGGACTGTTCTGCGGCAAGCCTTTCCGCGACGTCGACAAGGCGCTCAGTCCAGATCTTCACGCCTTTCTCAAAATCATTATAAGTGGCGGCGGCGCTGTTGAGCAGGCTCTTCTCACTCTGGAGGTCTTTGATCAAAGCCCTCTTGCGAGCCTTGCCATTCTCAAGGGACTCCTCCAGCGTCGCCAGCTTCAGTTTCAGATCAGCGATGGATTCATTGGCTGAGGTGAGCTCCTTGGTCTTGTTGGACATGGCGGCTTGCATCTCCGCCAGGCTGAAGAGAGTCTTCTCTCTGTTGGCTTTGAGCGTTGAGATCTCCTTGCCGTGGCCCTCAAGATCTGCTTCCAGCCTCTTCACTTGATCGCCCAGCTTGTTCTTGGCGGCCTCTGCAGCTTCGGCAACATCGATGGCTCCCTTTAACTTGCCGGCGTGATCTATGGCCAGAGCTTCGAGTGTTTCCTTGTGTCTCTGCTCCAGCTCCTGGGTTCGCCGCGTGACAAGCTTCTCGTTCTCTTCGTCCTTGCTGCGGAGCTTGGCGGCAAGCGCCTCCTCGCGAGCGGCAAGGTCCTCTTCATGAGCATCGAGCCCGACGCGGCGTTCCGTTAAGCGAGCTTCCTCTGCAGCAGCCTGCTGCACAGCCTCCTCCTGTGCCCTCTCGGCGTCGGACTGCTTTAAGAGGAACTCATTCCAACTCTGATTCAACTGCTCCCGACCAGCCGTCAGCTCCTGGAAGGCCTCGGCGTACCAGACTTGCGTCTCCTCGACGTGCTTCTGGAAATCTGCTTCCGCTGCTTCAACAACTGCCGCCCTGGAGTCCAACCTCTCCTTTCGGGTGCGGTGAAGCGCCTGAAGCTTTTGAAAGTTGTCGCTCATGGCTTGGAGGAGCTGTTCTTCCCTGGACCCACTGCTGCTAGAGCGTGGCTCATCAACGATCTTGAGTCCAGCGGCGGCGATGACATCTTCGTCAAAGATTTCTCCTTCGGTTGGCACCCCGATGCTTGCCGTCCCTGGTATGCTGACGAACAGGTTGTCGCCAACCTTAAAGTATCTGCTTGACGGGGGGAGCGTCGGACGTTGACGGTTGATCCTCGACAACCGCCTCGCCGGCAACTGGGGGCTCTGTGACCGGTGTAGCGCCAGGCGCTCCTGTGGCAGGAATGCCGTCAGTATAGTCGCCGGTCTCCTTGCCGGCCCCCTCAGCAGACCCCTTGGTGGCTTCCTCCTGTGCGGCCTTGGCGGCTTCGTCAGCCGTGGCTCTGTCGGCCTCGGCGGCAACATCCATGGCGGTCTCTTTGATGACAACGTCAATGTCCATCTGTTCCACCGAAGGGAGATCTGAAGACCAGGAAAGGAAACAAGATGAGATCGAGGTTGAAGTTCAAGAAGACAAAAATAAAGAAAGAATGACAAGTGTGCCAAGGCAAACGGTTTACCTGTGTCGAGCTGTTGAGAGGTGGTTTCTCCTTTCCCGGCAACATTGGTTGCCGATGTAGGATTGCCAGTGCCCGTGCTTGCCGGCTCCTCTTCAACGCGAATGGGCTCGCCAGTGGAAGCCCTTGCCGAAGGTTCATCTCTGGGCGGCGTGGTCGACGGAGGCGACACGTCAGGGGCGGCCTCCAATGGCTCTCCTTGTTGCCATTCTTCTCCTACAAGCCCGGTGATGTCAATAGCGAAGATATTCTCCCCAACGCTCGCCAACGGAAAATGGGTAGTAGGCTCACGCTGGGGGCTGGGTTGGAGGCTGCGTTGAGGGCTGGGCTCCGGGCTGATGACGATGGGCTCTGGCGCACCTACGGTGCTTGCCGGAGGCTCATCACCCGTTGAAGTCTTCGCCTTCTTCGCCATCCTTTGCGCCAACGTTTCCGTATCTCTGTGGGGACAGGCCAAAGCAAAACAAATAAGTTAAGCAAGACCAGGAATTCAGAAGTTGAAAGATGCGGCAAGGACCCTTACTCTTCTCTTTCCGGACTAAAAGAGGAGATGTCGAAGTCAACCTCCTCTACAATGTCCGTGCGAGGGGGTGGAGAAGGGGTCCTGGGACGCTTGGCTGCGGCAGAAGTAGTAGATTGAGATGATCCTGCTGCTCCAGCCGTTGGTGCCATCGTATGAGACGCCCCCGCCGCTCCAGTTGTTGCCGCAGTTGTGTGTCTCGTACGTCGCACGGGTTGCTGTTGGGCTTCTTGCCACTGCGCAGCCTTGCCGGCCGCCGCCTTGCCGGGAACCTCGCCACTCGAGGGAGGTTGACATGTTGGGACACCAGAGACGGCTTTTCGAAGAACACGTTTCTTCTTCTCCGGAGCTGGGGGCTCCTCGTGCAGCTGCTCCTCGGCTGTGTCTTCGACAGAAGAGCTCCCGGCAACCATGCCACTCTACTCTCCGGCAACTTCACCTTGCTCGGCAAGGGTCTCCTCTAACGTTATTTCTTCTTCACTGGTTTCCTCTTCCGCGAAGCCAAAGTTGCCGGCCTCCGCGGCTAGGTTCACCTCTTCCTCCCTGCTAGCGATATAAGCCACTTCGTCATCAGTGGTGGGGCGGATAAGGGTTGGCTCTTCCCGGATGGCTTTCTCCAACAAGTTATCAAAGAACTCCTGTGCGTGCTCTTTGGATGGCTCTTCCCAGGCTCCATCGAGGCCGTGAGCATTACACACCGGCATCATGGCGATAATTGAGCTCAAGGCAGAGTTGTTGCACAGGGGAATTACGCCAGCCGGCAACTTGTATTTCCCGTCAGGCCTGAACAGTTTGTGGCAGAGAGTTGTGCACTGTTTGGGCCTCGCCCAACAACGCCTCGCACCCGTGTATGGCCTAGGCCCGGGGGCTCCTGTCGGTGTACTAAAGTTGGGTCTTTTAGTACCCCATACTTGTGCACGGACGGTTGCAGCCATACCAGCGGCAAGGCCTGCCGGAGAACAGCTGGAAACAAATACAAGATTATCAAGAAGGCACTCAAGCTAATGATCAAAAGACAGAAGACCGAAGGCTGGCTTCCCGGCAAGATCTTGCCAGGAAGGCTCGTGAAGGCCCGGCAAGACCTCGCACCCGGCAAGATCCCACCGCCCTGCCACCGCTCCAGCGCAGCGACCAGCCTGTCATTTAGGGCTTGTCCTCCTGTGTGCGTGTCATGGCACTAATGGTGGATGGGGTTGAGCGGTGATGATGGGACGGGCTCTTTTTTCGTCCCCAAGAAAGTAAGGGACACCTAAGTGGAGCATTAAATGCGTTTGTCCTAACTCCTAAGTCGTCAGTGATAAACATGTAAACCCTGTAGCAACTTTACACCTCTTGTACTTACTGTTCGTCACTGTTGGTGACCCCTTGGACGTATAAAAGGAGGCCCAAGGAGAAGCTATAGGGGAGGAGGACCTTCTGGCCCATTCTGCATGCGTAGTTGCTTCTTGAACGTACTGTTCATCGCAAGCGCTCCGTGTACTTGAGCTTAAGAACACCCACAATAAACCAAAGAAGGAGTAGGGTTTTACGCTTCTCAGCGGCCCGAACCTGGGTAAAGATCCCTGCGTTGATCGTTGGATCCGCTCTTTGTGCAAATCTTTTCCCTAGCCGAACCGTAAAAGGGATACAAGCGATCCCATAGGTGTCGTACGCCGACACCAATGCATAGCATAATCAGTTTCTTGCAATTTTATTGTATTAGAAACATAGAGAGGCGGAGATGTAGTTCCTCTCTCATAATAATTGCAAGTAGGAGCAGCAAGAACATGCATATTATATTCATCAAAATCATCATGTGCAATAGTAAAACGCAACCCATCAATATAATCCTTAATAAGCACAAACTTCTCCGATATAGTGTAGTTTGGAGAATTCAAAAAGATAATAGGACTATCATGTGTGGGTGCAATAGCAACAAATTCATTCTTAACATAAGGAACTATAGCAAGTTCATCTCCATAAGTATAATTAAAATTGGCATCTTGGCCACAAGCATAGCAAGCATTAATTTCATCAAAAAGGGATATTTCAAATGAATCCAAGGGATCATAGCAATCATCATAGCATTCATCCTTCGGTAAGCACGAAGGGAAATTAAACAATGTATGAGTTGAAGAGTTACTCTCATTAGAAGGTGGGCACAGGTAGCTAATCCGCTCTTCCTCCCTATGGCACCCCAGCTCAGAGCAACCGGTTTACCTTGCATTGCCAGCCCATAGATCAAGTCTTCTAGCAATACACAACAACTTGGTACAGAAAACAACCGCTTTATTGATCTCTTAGCGGAAACATGGGTTCACATCTTACATGGTGAGCGAGGCCAAGTGGCACACACGGTGCGGCTGCACTTATGTACAATATTTAGTAGACATGGCAGGGGCCTCGATGATACGGGAACTACTACTGCGCTGCAGCGGAACGACGAGGTAGCGGAACTCCATTCCACAGGGACACTGCTGGGACACGGCCTAGATCGCGACATACTGCTCGACATCAACTCCTTGCATGGCTTCTCCTGCATCTGGCATGATAAGCCAGGTGATTACTTTGAATGTACTCGCAAGCTCACAACAAACAAAACAAGTGCGACAAACAATAACAGGGCATTTAGCAAGTTGAATGCATGAGCATGATACTATCAACATGAAGTGTGCGTGAAACATTGCCATTGTCCCTGGTACCAACTTACCATCTCGGGGTTACCGCGTAACCACCGTTCATCACTTACCAACGTGATCCTCACTCGATCACATTCATACCTTTCATAGTGATCCTCGATCACCCTTTTCTGCATGTGCTATCTTGTGAAGCTTAGTGTGCAAGTTAATTATATCTGTTGACCCACGGTGTGACCTACTACGAACTATGTCCATATCCGAGGACGCGGCTATTGATAGATTATACACTCTGCAGAGGTTAGTACACTGTACCCACACCACGGAACTCATGGCCTCGTGCTCCCATTCGGGTGGACCAACGACGTTCCGACAAAACCAGTCTATTGCATGACACTCTCCCGGCCACTCCCGACAAACTCCCCTTTGGGCTATGTCCTGGGTCACCCTGATGTCAACTCGTGACATCCGCCACCTTTGTGGCCACCACCGTCGTGGCCAAAACAAACTCGTCCCAAACGGGGACACCCGGGTACAACACAACTTGGGCACAAGGCTTATGGCCGCCTACCTGATCAGGGTAGCGCGCGCACATAACCTTCCCTAGTTGGAGGCACCGGCGAGAGGCATGACAATAGACCGAATCAGGGCCTCCCATAAGGCAAGTATGGCTGCACTGGTTAGCTCGATTCGGTGGCACCATGACTCAGTCAACAGATTTGTTCAAGTTCGATTAATGTCAGGTTCAACTTGAATAGTGATGAGCTGAGTCACAGTAAAATACATAATGAAATAACAATGCAGATGAGCATGACATCAGTGTAACCATGGATGGGTAACATAACCATTTAACATCATAATGATAAATCATTTATGCTACGGGATGCAAATGAGCATGGCATAGCGATGATCATAACTATCACAAGTATTTTCATATCAAACCGTAACTACTCAAGTGAGCATAGAATTATCACTAGCATCGAAAATAATTACAAGAATAAAACATGATAAAAACATCCTTAGCAATTAATCATATCACTTACTAGATGAAAATGAACATGGCATAAGCAATGAGCATGGATTCACAAGCATATTCGAAGCATTCACAAAATAATTAAATGAGCAAACAAATATTAAATATTCAAGTGGAAACCATGGCTATTGCAATGCCATCATGCAAGTGGCTGTTGTGGCTTGCCTTGGTTCAGAGGAGTGTCACAGTACTCCTGGCCTTCGCCAACACAACTAGGTTCTTCTGAAATTAAATTAAATGCAAAAAGAAAAATGTGACATAACACTGTTTATTGCACCAGAAATTCTCGACAGCAAGAAAAATTCTGAAATTTGGCATACAGAAACTTTAGAATTTTATAAACCAGTAGCAAAAAGAATCAAATCATTTGGACTTATAGATTAACAGTTATAGTTGGTCACAATTGGATTAGAATCTGGTCAAAATTTCCATTTAAATGAATTTATCCGAGCGGCCACGTCGAAGGCGTATTTTGAGATTACGCCTCCACTTATGTACCGGTTCGGGAGCGAGAGAGAGAATGACAGGTGGGGCCCGATGTCAGGGTTAAATAGAGAGAGAGAGAAACAGAGGGCGGCGGCGCTGTCGTTGGCGTTTCTTCGGCGAGGAGACGTCGGCGATCACCGGAGAGGAGGGGAATGGGTTCAGCTCGGCGAGACGGTCACACATGTACCCGAAACTCGAGTTGAGGAGGTCGGACGGCGTCGCGGCGATCTTCTCCAGAGACGGCGGGGACGGAGCTGATCGGAGTCGGCGTTTCCGGCAACAATCCGGTGAGTTCTTGCTACCGTCGTGCTCAGGAGGTTGCTACGGTCTCGTTGGTGGCAGTGGCTGAAGCTGAGGTGGACTAGGATGAGTGAACGGAGGAGAGGGATCCGCGGCGGTAGCCGGCGAGATTTGAAGGCCAGGGGCCTTCTCGGCGTTGCCACCAGCTACTAGTGATTGATTTGAGAGTGGAGAGGAGGTTTGGGATGGCTAGAACGGTCGGGGAGGAGCTCTATTTATAGGAAGAGGCGAGGCAGGGTTCGGGCTCCGCCGGAGCTGAGCGGGAGGGCGAACTGGGGGCGGTGAGGTCTCGGGCGAGCAAGGAGACGACGCAGGCGAGGCCAAGCATAGTGCTTGCACATGGGCTCGAGCGCAGGCGCACTAAGGAGGAATAGGGCGCGCGTGCAAGCCACTGTGCCGTCAGCTAGCGCCGTGGCCGCTTTCGCCGTGCCGCCTTCCGGTGCCGGGGAAGGTCAGGGAGGGGCTGGGGGGATGAATGGGAGTGTACTGAGTCGACTAGACACGATGCGGTGGCGGGAGAGGAGAGGTTGGACAGCGGCCGATCGAACCCGACGGGCAGAGCACTCAGAGCGCGTGCATTGCACCCTGCTCGCACGCGGTCACCGCGTGCACTAGCACGGGGGTGGCTTTCGGCGCTGCCAAAGCATGTCTACGGTGTTGTCCCTTCAACACTTTGCCAAGAAACGCGCTGGGCTTGCCAAATGGTTCACTGGATGTGACTGGAGCTAGAGCTAAAGTTTCTGGACAGAAACTTGCTCCAAGTGTTGAGGACAAATGGCTGAGATTCTAGGGCTGGTTTTAGGCGTTTAAGCATTACTTAGGAAGGTCATTAAGTGGTAAAAATTTCAGACTAAAAAGATCAAGGAATAATATAGTTGCTTCACAAAGTGACTTTTCTGTCCAGAAGCAAAAATATTTTCCTGGGCTAAAATTTTCCAAATGACCATGGGATATTTTTGTATAGGAAGGTGAGGCATGACCCAAAGAATATTTGGGAATTTTCTAGGAATTTTCTGGGCAATAAAAATAAGGGTTGCTTCATAGCTATATGAGAAAAGGAGCATTTTCAGAGAGAAAAAGCTTATAATGCCATTAAATAAAAATACCCAATGGCATTATTATGAGAGGGATGAGGTTTAGGGAGGGTTTATGGATGAAAGAACCCACTTGGAAGAAAATCAAAAATAAATCCAAGTGGTAAGTCCAAAAGAAATGACTGGAAAACCCAATTGCAATTAAAACATTCAATAAATCCAAATAAAAGAAAAAGGCAAAATCCAGGGTGTTACACTCCCTTTGTTCTTCGCTCTCCTCGTCATCTTTTTCATCTAGTGAGCTCACAGTGTCATCAATTTCTTCTTCCATAGGGGCCTGCAAAATATTAGTCTCTTCTTGGACAGCGGAGACTTTCTCAATAAATTCATCAATATAGGCATTATATTCATAATTCTCATGGCAATATTTAAGTATAGCAAATTTTCAGATCTGTAAATAGCATCATCACAATCTTCATACTTTTCAAACAAAGATTCAATTTCATAAGCACCCTTAAAAGCAATAAATTCTTCTATTTGTTCCACATCATAGTAATCATATATACCATTAGCATAACAAGCCAAGGTTTCATTATCATTCAATTCACATTGAAAGGGGAGGTGTGGAGCCTCCATCCTAGAGCAACAAATATAATCACACCTTAAGCATAAATTCCAAGCATACCAACGCAACATTTTAATTTGATCCCATAAGTGTTTCCCTTTTTGTGACAAGCGATAATCCCTAAAGTATTCCCGTTGATCCAAAGTATCTCCCATTATCAAGTTGACTGGAGATTTATCAGGATTATCAAAGTAGTATTTAATGTTTTCCACATAACCAGCATCGAGGGTTTTAGGAGGTTCCCCATCTCCATGAATAGCAAGTACAACTAATTTTTTTGGTGTTTTGTCTTCCATATCCATAACTAAAGATATAAAACAACTTAGAACAGAAAATAAAAACTACTTAGTGGAACAGAAAATAAAACCTACTTAGTGATAAAGCAAACAAGCACACACGAAAATATCAACCCCACACTATTGCTCCCCGGCAACGGCGCCAGAGAAAGGTCTTGATAACCCACAAGTATAGGGGATCAGTTGTAGCCTCTCTCGATAAATAAGAGTGTTGAACCCAACGAGGAGCTAAAGGGAGAATCAATATTCCCTTCAAGTTCTATCGACCACCGATACAACTCTACGCACACTTAACGTTTGTTTTACCTAGAACAAGTATGAAACTAGAAGTACTTTGTAGGTGTAATGCTAGAACTACTTTGCAAGAATAAAACTAGGAGTACTTAGCGAGAATAAAACTATGAGTAAATTGCAAGATAATAAAAGTTAGTTGTTTAGTAGAAAGCTTTTGTAACACAAGAGAAAGATTTGTCCCTAGGCAATCGATAACTAGACCGGTAATCATTATTGCAATTTTATATGAGGGAGGGGCGTGAGCTAACATACTTTCTGTACATGGATCATATGCACTTATGATTGGAACTCTAGCAAGCATCCGCAACTACCAAATATCATTAAGGTAAAACCCAACCATAGCATTAAGTAACAAGTTGTCACGCCCAAGATGCGGTCCTATCCCTATTAAGGCTTGTGGCCTCGACGGGGATAGAAGCGCATCTCGTCGTTCGCAAGCACAGTAAACATTGCAATACATGTAGGAAGAGATGAGTATATGAGTTGGCTTACACTCGCCACAAGCTAAATTACAAGTCCACACAATAATTCAATACATCATCCAGAAGACAGGGTCCGGCTACGGACGAAAAACAAACGATAAAAGAAGCAATGAAAACTGCCTTGCTATCCCAGGATCACCACCATGAAGCTCCCTACTCGTCTGGATACGTAACATACATACGTCTACTCTCCTCGTCGTACTCCCACTGGAGCTGAGTCACATCATCTGGCACGTTCTCATCAACACCTGTACCTGTATTGTTGTAATCTGTGAGCCACAGGGACTCAGCAATCTCATAACCCGGGTACCGAAACTATGTAAGCCATTGGGTAAGGAATTGGTTAAGTGGTGAGGCTGCAGCAAGCGCTAAGCATATGTTTGGGTGGCTAACTTACGAGAACATGAATGTAAATATGGTGGCATACGTAAGACGATCGTGAATTAGCATGATCACTAAGTGATCCTGAACACCTACTTACGTCAATCATAACCCCACCGTGTTCTCTCTCGGATATGTTCACGAGCAGAGACGATCACGGTTACGCACACAGTTGGTGTATTTTATTGGAGTTTACTTCAAGTTAACTATTACCGGGTGTTAAACAAATTTCCAAGTTGCCACATAACCGCGGGCACGGCTCTCCGAAAAGATTAAACCCTGCAGGGGTGCTCCAACTCATCCATCACAAACTAACCACACTCCGCGAGAATAACCTCGACCACGAATCTCGTGATCGTCCTAGGCCATTCCACTGGAAAACCGCAACCTCGAGATAGCCCGAAGAAAAACCGGAATTCCACGCGCAAGACATTCGATAAAGGTAAAACAAGTCCAGCAAGACCGCCCGACGTGTCGACGAACCCGATAAGAGCCGCGTATCTCGTTCTCAGGACACGACGGATAAGCTACGCGTACGGAGGCCTGATAGAGATCTCCCGAGTTGCCCCGGGTTGGCCCCGCATAGTGCTCTGGGTTGGACCAACACTCATGAGGAGCACTGGCCCGGGTGGTTGATTAATTTATCCTCGGGGTAGCTATGCCCTATGCAATTTTATTAAGTTGTTAGCAAATGTAGTACCAATGTTGGGTCTTGCCAGACAAGTTTTAATCTAAAACGAATGATCAAGAAGGTCCCCATAACAACCCCGAGCATGTTAGGAGCGCAAAATATGGAATATAACACTGGAACTCGGAACTAGTGTGGCAAAAGCGGAACAAAACACTGAGCAAAAGGCTAAGCCTTCCACCGTTGCCAGATATATATGTGCATTAATTTAAATAACAACAAATAGAGTGAGATAAACAAAATCCATGTTGACACATGGGAAACTTGCACCTGCAACTAGCAACGCTATAAGAAAAAGGGGTGAGCAGCGGTAACATAGCCAATCAAGGTTTGCTAGGTAGTGGAAAGGTTAGAGGCTTTCATGGCAAATTAGGAGGCTGACAGTTAAGTGGTAGGTAACGGAACATAACGGTAAAAACGAGACATCTAGCAAGGCAAAAATAGTGTCGGGATCCGGGTATGATCATCTTGCCTGTTGGAACTTCAGAGGGACAAAGAGCTGGTTCCTCGTAGTTGTACTCTCCGGAATCCTCGTACTCAGGCTCAACACTCGCGTCTACCCAAAGAGAACAGCACCAAATAAACAAACAGCAAGGTGCAATGCACAAACAAGATGATGCATGGTCATGTTAAGAAATATAGCATGGCAATCCTATGCTAGTCATGTTTCACATGCATCTATTAAGTTATTAGTATTCTGGACAGAACCTCAATATTACTTATTTGGACGTGCATGATCATGGAAAATATGGATGCTTCATGCAAAAACGATGCAAATGCATATGTAGAACGCTGCAAACGGAGTAACGTAGCTCACGGTCTGCTCACGGCAAGGTACGAACGTTAACGGAGACAAAACACAACATGAGGCAATCTCTGGGCTATACCTTGGTGTTCCAAGGATGCCACTGGATAGGTAATGAAAATCTAACAAGAATAGAGCTAAAGATCAAGCAAAACAATGGAGTATAGCTCTCACAAGTCACAAAACAATCAAACACACATCCTGTCCAAAATCAGCAACATGGCATCTTGTCACTCACATAGCCAGGGCTACAGCAGGTCTTAAATCAAAACCAAGGCATGGACAGAAACTTTACAGCAAGCTTAACAATTAATATATCTACACAAACTTGAAAGGAAGCATAGATCAATAGCACTGAAGATCACAAGAGGGCATGTTGAACCAGATTTTAGGACTTAGTGAAAATTCCAGTTTTCTGGAATCTGAGTTAACCTGATGGCTTATTGACAGCATGGTTTATATATGCTACAGCATCTTTCATGGCATGAAAATTAACAGGATGGTAGAGGGCAACATATATAACAAAACACTAGCACTGAGCATGAGCCAACACATAACTTTGTAGCATCCACTCTTCATGGCATAAAAATATTAACAGATTCTCAGATTTAGAAATATTTAGCAAGGGCAAAACTGGGCACATGTTAACAGAATAGCAACTTGACAGCATGTTTTAAATATGATGCAAGAGCTTAATGCTCAAGTTTTTAGCACAATTTAGTAGAGCATGCTGGGCACAACAAAACATGTTCAAGTCCCAAACTCAAAGGACCAACACATCCGTGGGAACCATCATCTAAACATAGCAAGAAAATAACAGATCCAACACTTGGCAATATTGAGAAATGCAACCAGGGTTATTATCTTAGCATATTAACAGCAAGGAACCCACTTATCCACAAGTTTATGATGCCAAACAAAAATACCAGGGCCTAGTACCCTTCAAACACTAGCATATTCATGTTGACAAGTTTCACATATATTGTATAGATTAAATCATATGAAAATGACAAAATGGCATGTTGGGACAAAATGACATTTTTGCAAACTTGCTCAAATGACAAAACAAATTACACCATTGGATTCCTTGGGAAATTCTACCCCAAAAACATATATCATACTTATATCTACATGTAGATAAAATGCCCAAAACCACAATTGAAAAAACCACACATGCACTTATAAGTGGAATCTTGCCCTATTTGGCTACTGCCAAAAATGGCCATGTCCAGATCTGGATCTTTCCAAAAATGGAAAGAAACAAAACAGCAGTATAAATAAGTAAAACAATAAATAAAAAACAATCAAACAGAGGGGGGGACCCACTGGCATACACACCAGGACCCCCCTGAGGATGGCAAGTGGGGCCAGGCCCACTGTCATTCTCACACACACACACACAGCACACACACAAGCCACAGAGACACACACACACATAATACAGGGAAAAATAGAAGGGCTCGGGGGGGGGATCGAACCCGAGACCTCCTGTGTATACAGCGATCGGTCGACCACTGCGCCACACGCGCGCGTCTGAACAGAGAGGGGCCTTGCTCGTTAAATGCAGACAAAGGGCGCGGTTTTTCCTTCTTCCCGAACCAGAGAAAGAGGCGACGGCGAAACGACGACCAGGACGCGACTAGGCGGCTACGCGCGATAAAGAGAGGGGGAAGGAGGAGCTGATGCTCACTGCGGGCTGCTCGAGGACGCGGCGAGGCGAGGACGACGAAGCTGGCGCTGCCTGACGACGCGCAGCTCCAACCACGCGATGTGACGACGGGAAGACGACGCGGGGACGCTCCGGCCTCCCTAGCGCCGGGAACGGGACGCCGAATGCACCAGAAACCCCGCGGACATCTCGGATGCCACGGAGATGCCACCGGCGATGAAGGAGACGACGAAATCGACGGCGGCTCTCTGCTCTCTCTGACGAAACTGAACTTCTCTCTTCTCTGAACTTACCTGACGAAGAAGAAAAAGGAGAAGGGAGAGGAGGAAGGAGATGGAGGTGGCGGCGGCGCGGAGAGACAGGGGGAACCCTAGCTAGAGGGGCGCGGACGCCGAGGCTTTATAGCCCTGGAGGCACGCCCTAGCCTCGCCACCTCGGCCACGGCGGGGCCCTGCTCGCTCTCGCTCTGAGAGGGAGCTGGAAAGGAGGAGGAAGAAAGGAGGGAGAGAGAGGCTGACGCGCGGGCCCGACGCGCGCCACGCTGGAGGGAACCAGCGCACGGGCTAGCTGGGCCGCGGGAAGGAAGGAAGGAGGAGGAGGCCCAGATGGGCCGGCCACTCTCTCTCAGCGAAAACAAAACACACAGGCCTTCCCTATTAATTAAATCAGCAAACTAAGAATAAAACCATGCAGGTTTAAAAAAATAATTGGGGAGGAAGAAAAATATGTTTTGGAAACAGAAAATTGTAGCCTAGTTAAAAAAATGGAGTTGGCATTTTTTTGAACAAATAAAACAATCACATATATTTAGAATTGGAATCTGTTTGCAATTGTTAAAAAAAAATATTCAAAACCAGTAGAACATGCTTGAGACTACACACAAAACTCAACTGAATATTTAGAAAATGAGCAACATTTTTAATATGTGAAAACAGAAAGTAAATTATTATCATGGGCATATTTTGAATAAGAAAGAAGAGGGGATAGTTTATTAGATGGGAGGGAGTAGCACTCCAAACAAAGAAACACATGCACTCACTCCACATCACATACACTCCCATCAACACCACCTCACGTCACAACAAACACAACCACAAGCATGGCAATAATTAATATGCACTTGGTATGATGAGCATGATGGCATGATGCATGAAATGACCATGAGGCAAGGTTGATAATCAAACACAATGGCAAAACATGAAGGTCCACATGAGAATGATTACAAATAAGGCAAGAATTACACTTGGGCTATTACACAAGTCCTCTTTACTCCCATACGCAACAACCCCCTTACTCCGGTGTAAGCTTCTGTCACTCTAGCCGCCCACTATAAGAGAATTATGAACGTATTGCAAACCCTACAGTGGGAATCCCTCATGCTTGCGTGACACGGAGGGCACCATAGGACAGCAACAAAATAAAATATACAACTCAAACCAATCACGATCATCAATCAACCCATAGGACAAAACGAATCTACTCAAACATCATAGGATTGCCACATATCATTGGATAATAATATATAGCGTTAAGCACCATGTTTAAGTAGAGATTACAGCGGGGAGAAGAGGTGTTACACCTCTGCATAGAGGGGGAGAGAGTTGGTGTTGACGGCGGCGAAGTTGTTGGTGTAGATCGCTATCACGATGGTTCCCCCGGCGGCGCTCCGGCGCCACCGGAAGAGAGGGGTAGAGAGCCCCCCTCCTTCTTCTTCTTGCTTGCCCCCCCCCCCCCTAGATGGGAGGAGAGTTTCCCCTCTGGTCCATGGCCGCCATGGCTCCCGGAGGGCAGGAGCCCCTCCAAGATTGGATCTCTCTCTCTCTGTGTGTTTATATTCTGTTTCGCGTTCCTGTTTTCTGGCCTTTCACCGTTTCTTAAATATCTGGAGATTCGTAACTCCGATCGGGCTAAAATTTTAACATGATTTTTTTCTTGATATAAGCTTCCTTGCGGCCGAAGAAGGATCCCAACCGACTTACGGTGTGCCCACAAGGCAACACCATGTGGCTGGGGGGGGGAGGTCGTGCCAAGATGCCTTGTGGAGGCTGTGGGCCTCCGTTTGCGTTGATTCCACCTCCCAAAAATCACATATATTCTAAAATAATTCTCCGTAAATTTTTATCACGTTTGGACTTTGTCTGATATGGATTTTCTGTGAAACAAAAAACAAGCAGAAAACAGGAACTGGCACTGGGCACTGCATCAATATGTTAGTCCCAAAAATAATATAAAATGTTGCCAAAAGTATGTGAAAGTTGTAGAATATTGGCATGAAACAATCAAAAATTATAGATACGACGGATATGTATCAATGCATGCATGATATTTTTTCATAAGACACACACACTTTCTCTCTAATTTATTGTGTGTTGTCCCTTTCTCTTTCACACACACACTCTCTCTTTTTGCACACTCACTCTTTCTCCTTCACACACACTTGATCTCACTCTAGTTATGTACTCTCTCCGGACCATAGCATATTGATTTTTTGAAAAGTTAAAACCCACAAAGTTTGACCAGGAATGTGGAGAAAAACATTTACATCTAGAACGGGAAACATATATATATATATATCATTAGATTCATCACAAGATGTAGTATCATATTATATATACATCTTTGGTATTGTAGATATAAATTCCTCTGTAAACTTGGTCAAAGTTTCCAAAGTTTGACTTTTCAAAAATTTGTAGGCACTACATTATCGAACGGAGGGAGGATCTCTTTCTCTCTCTCAACTCTCTCACACACTACTCCACCGCCTTGGGGCTTTTCTCTCTCTATTTCAAACTTTCTATCTCCCTAGGTCACACATACACATATCTCGCTCACACTAGATAGACCCATCTAACACTTTCTCTCCGTCATTCTCTATCTATCTCACACGCACGCACACGCCCCCCCCCCTAAGTACAATTATCTCTCACTCCATCACACGGATATGCACTTCCCCCTAGGTATGACCATCTGTCACTCTCCATCACAAACACACACATTGTCTCCTTCCCTCCCTAGCTAAGTCTATCTCGATCTCTTTCGGGGTATCTTTCTATCGCACACACACCTTGTCTCTCGATCTCCCACCCATATAGTCCCCTCACGATCTCGAGGGGATCTCTCTATCACAAACACACCCTCTCACCCCCCCATGCCTCCATTTTATCCATATGTCTCTCTCGACCTCTCTCCCTTGTTTGCCAAACCTCTGTTGGCCACGTGCTAGGGGTCTCTCTCTCTCCGTTGCAAACAACCACACAATATATCTCCATGTATCTCCTCACCTCGCTTTCTCTCTCGGAGATGCATGCGTGATATTTTTTCATAAGACACACACACTTTCTCTCTAATTTATCGTGTGTTGTCCCTTTCTCTTTCACACACACACTCTCTCTTTTTGCACACTCACTCTTTCTCCTTCACACACACTTGATCTCTCTCTAGTTATGTACTCTCTCCGGTCCACAGCATATATACATTTATTGAAAAGTCAAACCTCACAAAGTTTGACCAAGTATATGTGGAGAAAAACATTTACATCTGGAAGGACAAACATGCATCATTAGATTCATCACAAGATGTAGTTTCATATCATATATCTTTGGTATTGTAGATATAAGTAATTTTTTCTATAAACTTGGTCAAAGTTTCAAAAGTATGACTTTTCAAAAATTTATAGGCACTACATTATCGAACGGAGTGAGTATCTCTTTCTCTATCTCTACCTCTCACGGGCCTCCCCTCTCACTCGATCTCTCTTTACCGAGGGATTATACGGTCACTGGCTCAGCGTACAGCTCCGTATATTGTCTAGTTGACCAGTCAACCAGTCTACATGGTGCCTTGTCAGCTCGTGTTCTCTATGTGTGTGCGGGCCCATGTGGCAGTGGGTGAAATTAAATAAACTAGAGGACCATCTGCCACGAGGTGAAATAAACAAACTAGAAACCACTTGCGGTAGAACCCCGCACACTACTAAATTGAGTGCACACTTCTTCCTCGTTAAAACAGTATTGTAGTACTCCCTCCGTTTTTTTTTAGTCTGCATGTAAAATTTGGTCAAAGTCAAACTTCATAAACTTTGACTAACCTTATAGGAGAATAACAACATTCACAGTATGAAATCAATATATTTAGATGCATCTTGAAATTAATTTTCATAGCATATAGCTTTAGTATTGTAAATTATGATATCTTTTGATATATACTTGGTCAAACTTTGCATAGTTAGACTTTGACCAAATTTTATATGCAGACTAAAAAGAAACGGAGGGAGTACTAGATTAACACCTTCTTAGACGGCATCACGGACACAAACTACGACAACGCATATACACCACTGCGCGGCATGCACGCAAGGACGCACTCGCGCACACCCAGCACACAATACACACCAGCACATGTGTACACCGGCGTCGCCGCCGGCTGAGATGGAGGACGAGGCGGCCAACAAGCACAGGCGGCTCGAGCCAAAACCACATCCGGCGAGCCTGGACTTCATCAGCAGCCTCCCCGACGACATGTTGCTCGTCATCATCGCTCTCCTCCCCACCAAATCTGGCGTGCGGACCACCCTTCTCTCCCCGCGGTGGCGCCCCCTCTGGCGCTGCGTCCCCCTCAACCTCACAGTCGACAGCTACCTCTGCGATGGGGATTGCAAACGCATGGCCACAGTCTCGAAGATCCTTGCATCGCACCCTGGGCCAGCCAGATGCCTTGACATCCGCATGTTCAGTACCAACTGCAATGTCCAAGCCAAGTTCGACGAGTGGTTCTTATCCCCCGCCCTAGATCAGCTCGAGGAGCTCAGGTTTGAAGGTGGATGATGTCGCTCTCTGCCGCTGTCCGTGCTCCGCCACGCGCCAACGCTGCGCCACGCCAGGTTCAGCTCCTGCTATTTTCCCCAAATTGATGTCGTGCCCACTCTTCTTCTCCCTCAACTCAAGCAGCTCAGCCTCTTCGACATTGGTATCTCGAAGGAGGCTATGGAGCGGTTGCTCCACGGCTGTACAGTGCCCGAGTACCTTTGTCTTCAACAGATCCACGGGTTCATTAGCCTCCACATCGCCTCGACGAATCTCCGATGGATTTATGTGTCTTGCTGGCCCCGCAACAGGACATTACTTGGGAAGAGATCAGTTGAGCTGTTTCACGATATGGTCATTGAGAATGTGCCTTTCCTTGAGAGATTGCTTGTATCTGATCTAGAAGGTCCAACAAAAATCAGGGTCATTGACGCGCCGAAATTGACAGCGTTGGCCTACTCGTCTGCCAAATTCTCCGAACTTGTTATTGGATCCATAACTGTTCAGGTACAACACTCTTCTTCTTCTCGTTCATCTTCTTGAAATTCATATTTTAATTTTTTTTTCTTGATGTATGTTCAACTGTCATCCAGAAAATGATTCCCACAAGCTTGACCCAGTCTGTGCGCACAGTGAAGATTTTGGCAATAAAATCTATCGGCCCCAATCTGGATCAAGTTGTTGGATTCCTTAGATGCTTTTCGTGCACGGAGAAGCTACTCATCGAGGTGAAACTCCCTTCCTATTAAATGTGAACCACAACGGAGCTCAATTTTTTCATAATTTTTCCCAAGTTACAATGACAAATGTAGTGTTCAAAACTGCATCTAGGCACTATACCGAAAGAAATGTTTTTAGTATTTTTTCTCACGTGATCACCTGCATCGTTTTGTTGTTGTTGTAGCCAAGGCTAGTCATAGTGGGAAGTAACTTTATCCTAGGAGCAAGTACTACCTCTGTCCTGGTTTACTAGTCCCCTTCGTATTTTGGAGTATGAAATTTTGACCATAGATTTAACTAACAAAATGTTAATGCATGTCACTAAAAATTATATCATTGGATTCGTATTTGAACATAATTTCCAATGGTATAATTTTTTGTGACATGCATTGACATTTTGTTAGGTAAATCTATGGTCAAAATTTTACACTAAATACGAAGGGGACCTATAAACCAAGACGGACGTAAAATGAGTAAATGAGAGGAAAAAGAAAGAGAGAGAGTGAAAATTATCACTAGCCTTACAGCCAACCCTATTGTATGAGCGAATGATATTGGTAGCTCTTGATGACACGGCAATCTTATATATCCAGCTCCTCTAATATGGTCTCTTCTTTGCATATATAAAAAGACCCAAAAGTGAAAAATGTGCTGCAATATAACAACCTCAATGAATGCCTTGATCTCCATCTTACAGAAATTGATTTGATCGACTACCGAGGCACCACATCCGAGATTAAATTGGCCAGCTTCTTGTTTCTGAAGGCAAGTGTGCTCAAGGTAATGAGGTTTGGCGTTCTCTGGTGCAACAATGAATGGTGTGCTGATCACCGCAAGCGTCTAAAGCTGAATGACAAAGGCTCTGCAGAAGCTGAATTTGTTTTTGAATGATCAAGTGCCGAGAGACGTGCAAGTTTATTTGCCGATTAGTGACTTGTCAGGGGCGGTGGATTTTAGTTTGTATGATAATGCTGCATCCACCTAAAGTAACAAAACTTCTTACGTAAACTTCCTAATAATTCCCTATTCGTAGGTGCAGCACTACTGCTAGCATTTGTAATATCAGTTTGAACCTTGTAAAATTACGACTATCCAGCCCGTGGTACTACGTTACAATTATGTTCGCGTGCATAGGTGCTGCAACGATGTAACCAATATACCCATTACAATATTTTATTCTAACTCATGGCAACACACAGGAAAATATCTAGAACACGGTTTGTTGTAAGCAGGGTAGCTCTACAGCCTTGATGATAGTGACTGCACACGGTGAGGCTGACTTTGGTAACCCAAACAAGCCGCCTGTAGTCTGGTGTCATCTCCGGCGCAGGGTCTTGTCACTTCACTGTGAGGAGCAGCACATAATAATTTAACCAACGGGTAGTACTTTGGTACTAGTACTACAACTCCCTCCATCTGGATTTAGTAGTACTACCACCTCCATTTGGATTTAGCATTTGACTAAGAATATATAGTAATGCATGTCACAAAAAATATACTACTACACCCTTCATAAATAATACTACATGGAGTATTGTTTTATTCGTATTTGAGTGTAGTTTTTTTTACGGGGCGTATTTCAGTGTAGTTTCCGATGATATTATACACTCTCCCTTCCGGTTGAGGGCTCAAATATGAAATCTCATCAACCACACTAGTACTTGCATCGCATTCGCCCCGCATTAATTGCACCAGCTTCCAACATAATTCACGTAGAATTTACCTCAATGTTCTCGTAACTATGCACGCATGCAGCGAGATAGGGAGCAGTGCGTGCATGCGGAGCGGGATTTGAGGCTGCAGCAGGCATGCGATACTCTGCAAACGCAAGGGCAATTATGTCCAGAAAAAACAGACCGAGTCTACCCTTGGTATGCACGCTTGACCTTAGGCGCAGAGAAAAAAGGACCGGAGGGAGTACTACTAAGGAGCGAGGAGTAGATAGGCAACGCACACGTGAATCCAAACGCAGTCTGCACTTCTCATATAAAGGCTCCCCACCAGTCCAATCCATCTACGAAATCCTACGCACCTACGCACCCTAACCAAGGGCAAGAGTGATCACTCCAATCGCAAGATCAATTAACCAGAAGCTAGAGCCATGGAGGCGATGAGCGCGAGCATGAGCCGGCTGTGCCAGATGGTCCATGACGCCGGCCTGCGGCCCGGCACTGAGGAACGTCTCCAGGTCGTGCTTGAGGCCACCAGGGCAAGAGGCCTCTTGGACGACAGCTTTGTCCCCTTGTTCGATGAGGCCCTCGTCGGCTTCCTCAACAAGTTCACCGTCGTCAAGAAGCTCGTGGACGACCTTGACGTACGCCTCCAGCCCACGCGCCCAGGCTCTACGATGCCTGCCACCCTCACCGGCCTCTATGGTGACAACATCTTCGACGCACTGGTGGCCCTGCGACTGCCCGCCGTCGCGCCGGAGAATGTCCACCCCAAGGTCACGCTCGCCCCACAGCGCCTTGCCCAGCAAGACACCATCGACATAATCACCCACGTCTACGAGGAAATCATCCACAAGGACCACTACGTGCCAGAGGAGGACGATAGGACGATGGCCTTCTTGGACCGCAAAGCAACCTTGGACGGCATTGTTCAGAAGCACGTTGACCTCGCCACCAACGCCGCTGCTCCTCACCCGTCGGTTAGTGGCCCGGCGCACTAGGGCTAGAGGATATCGTTTATGGATCCGTATGCATATTAATATTGACCTGTAAATTATGGGCTGGCATACGTACTAGAGAATATATATAGCTCGTTGCAATGCTCGGGCAATTATCTATTGCGCTAGAAAATATTTGGCCGCGTGGCACCACCCACTCTGAGAAACGACTCAGGAGGGAGGGAAGGTTCATCGGTCTTGCATCCCACAAGTAGTACGTGCAAAAGCTTGGCTCTACGTGCAATAAATCCTTGTCCTAGGGGACGGAGTACTACTAACGTCTTATTGCCCAAAAAACAAATCAAATGTCCCACTTGTGCACATGCAAGAAAATGGAGAAGGGCAGATGGTTAGGTTATAGGAGTAGTACTTATTTTATTTTATTTTAGTGAAGGAGGATCACCCCTACCCTCTAGAAGCCTCCAAACTTTGCAAGATTTTCCCCAGTACAACTACCAACGTCTGGATTATTAGTCTCATCTTATTTTGGGTCAACGATGGACAAACATACTACTCCTACTACTTCAATTACGTTACGTAGTAGGAGTATTTGAGTAGCATGTCACACATTTTTTTTGTTGGATTCGTATTTGAATATGTTTTACAATGACATTATATTGGTCACACAATTTTATTAGTTAGATTAAGGGCCAAAATATGACACAAAATACAAGGGGGACTAGTAAACGAGTACGGTTTCTGAGACGGCTTGAATGCAAATAAAGTAGAGGGTAGCGGTTCCCGATGAACGGCCATTGATGTTTATCCTCCTTCAATTCACATGCTGAGGGAAGTAGTACTACTAAAAGGGAGAAGCGGCATGCAGCCAGCAACCCAGCACCATGAAGTCTTTATGAAGTCTTTCTTGAAAATGATGGATCGGAAAATTGTGCTAAGATTGTAGAAGAAAAATTTAAGAAAATATTTAATGTGAGTCCTTTGAATGATGAGCATGATTGCAATGTTGCTAGTATGAATTCTTTGAATATCCAATATGCTAATGATATGCAAAGCCATAAGCTTGGGGATGCTATGTTTGATGAAAATGATATTTTTAGCCCCCCAAGTTTTGATGGGCAAATTTATTATGATGATAGCATGACTCCTATTTATGATGATTACAATGATGAAAGTGGGCTTGGAAGAGTGTCAACTCTAGGTAACAATGATCCCACTATTTTGGAGGGTGTTGAATCTTATGGCCATAATTATGAAAGTGGATTTGGAGTGGTCACAACTTTATTTAATGATGATTCCACTATTTTGGAAGAGGTTTCAATTCATTATGACAACAAAGTTGCTATCTATGATGATTATTGTGATGACATGTATGCTATAAATAATAATGATAACCATGAAACTTGTCATCATGATTTTAATTTTCAATTTCTTTATGTCAATCAAGTATCTCATGATAGTTATTTTGTTGAATTTGCTCCCACTATTGTTGATGAGAACAAATTTGCTTATGTGGAGAGTAAAAAAAATTATGCTTGTGGACCATGAAAAGAATGCTTTATGTGACAGTTATATTGTTGAATTTCTTCATTATGCTACTGAAAATTATTATGAGAGAGGAAGATATGCTTATATATATATTGAAACAACATCAAGTTTCCTCTCTTTATGTTGAAAGTTTTGAAGTCATGCTTGTTTTGCCTTCCTATGCTAGTTGATTCTTGCTCCCATAAATTGTTTGCTCACAAAATCCCTATGCATAGGAAGTGGGTTAGGCTTAAAGGTGCTTGCCATATGATTCATGATGCTCTCTTATAGGTTTCAATTCCTATTCTTATGTGAGCATCATTAAAATCATCATGCCTAGCTAAAAAGGCATTAAAGAAAAGCGCTTGTTGGGAGACAACCCAATATTTATATCTAATTTTTCTGTGTGTACACATGATTAAGCTACTGTAGTAATCATGTTTTATAGGTTTTCTTTCAATAAAGTACCAAGTAAAGCCTTTAGGTTGATGTAGATGTTTGTTTATTTGGTTCTGTGCAAAAACAAAAAGTTTAGCGTCCAGTGCACGATTTTACATTCTGTACTAGAGGGTGAGAAAATTCTTAAATTTTTACACAGTACCACTATGCAAATTGTTTACGTTTTCCTAATTTTCCAGAATTTTTGGAGTTACATAAGTATGCCTTTTAATTCTCTCACTACATGTTGTTCTGTTTTTGACAGATTCTGTTTTTATTGCATAGTTTGCTTGTTTTAGTGTTTCCATAGCTTATATTGAGTAATATAAATTGTGGAAATGATAGAGTACAGTAGGAATTATGTAATAACAATTATGAATCTTGTCTTGATAGTACCTAAGTGAATGACTTATTTTCATACTAACCTATCTCACGAGTTCCGTTAAGTTTTGTGTGATTGAAGTTTTCAAGTTTTGGGTGAGATGATGATAGAAGGAGAATAAGGAGTGGAAAGACCGTAAGCTTGGGGATGCTCAAGGCACCCCAAGGTAATATTCAAAGAAGACTCAAGCATCTAAGCTTGGGAATGCCCCGGAAGGCATCCGCTCTTTCGTCTTCAATCTATCGGTACAACTCACTTGGAGCTATATTTTTATTCGCCACATAATATGTGTTTTTCTTGGAGCGTCATTTTATTTTAGTTTGATTTGCTTGCTGTTATTAATAATCATGTTTGTACCTTTTTATCTCAATAAAATGCCAAGTATAGCCTTTACCATGCTCAGTTTGCAAGTTTATGAGTTGCTGTTTGAAAACAGAAAGTTTTCTGGTATGTCCATAATATTCCTGAATAGTCAGAACATGAAAAAAATCTGAAATTTTTACACAGTAAGCACGCATGAGTTCTCTGTCATGTGGTAATTTTTAAGAATTTTTAGAGTTAGGTAAGTATGAATTTTTATTCCCCCTTTACAGACTGTTCTGTTTAGACAGATTGTGGTTATAGTTGCATTGTTTGCATATGTTTGCTTGTTTAATGTTTTTATTTGGTGATGGGAGTATTAAATATGCAGAGGCATTTAGTATGCAATGTTTATTATAATTTTTGTAATTTTCTACAGTAGAGAATGTTAAGGTTTTGAGTTGATTTATACTAACTTATCTCACGAATTCTTGTTGAGTTTTGTGTGGATAAAGTTTTTAAGACTTAGGAGAAGCCGTTATATGAGAGGAACTGAAGAGACACAAGAGCTTAAGAGCATATCTAGAAGACCCCTTAAAGCCGTGACCCTTATACCGCGAATAAGGGCCGAGAAAACCACGGTTTGAGGGGCGAAATCGGCTGCGGCCGAACAGAGCCCTCAATTGAAACCGTAAAATTTGAAAAAATGCTTTCCCGGGCAAAATGAACAACATAGTGCTACATACATAGTTTGATCATCGATACATTGCAAAGATATTTTACATCGCGATGCCGCCCTACCCTAAAACTAGACAAAAACGGAGCTCGCCGGAGCTCTCCGGGTGCGGCGGCGACGCTGCGGCGGCAAAGGCGCTCACTCCTCATTGTCGTCGGAACCAAGATCGATGTAGATCTTGGCTTGCTCGTCGGCTTCATGGCGCCATCCCGCCTGTTTGGAGTCGAACTCGCGCGCGGCGGCGATCCTCTGCTCGTAGAGGAGCGCGTTGACCTCCTCGTCCCGCCGGCGACGCGCCTCCTCCTCCTCGTGCTCACGCTCAGTGCGCGCGGCAAGCGCCGCTTCGAAGGCGTCCGCCTCAGGCCCGACAAGGTAGTCCTCCGGGCCGACGACGCTGCGGCCACGTGGGGGATCCTCCCCCAGCTACGTCTTCACGATGCGGAGCGGCGGTGCCTCCTCCTCCGGCCACCTCTTGACGACGCGGAGTGGCGGAAGCTCGCTGGGCTCCCTCTTCACCGGAAGCGGCGTCGCGCCGAGCCTGCCGCCGGTCGTACTCCTCTGTCTCGCGGCAGAGGAGGGACGCCGGCGGCTCAAGGCCTCAGTTGGTGTACCGCCGGGCGGCTCGCTTCCTCGCCGCGTCGGCGACGACGCAGTGCTTCCACTCGGGGTCGTCGCCACCACGCCGGCAAGAGCTCCACATCCCGCCCTACATCATTGCGGATCGGTGGGTGGGGCGGCGGAATTATGTCACCGGCGGCGAGAAATCACAGGGAGGGATGGGGAATCGCGGTGGCGGGGGGATAGGGTTTCGACCCATATCGCGGCCACGGACCCGGATATATACTGTGCGGGAGGGGGGGTTTGTTTCCGGGCCACTATAAAAAATTTACGGGCCGGGCCGACTACGGGGTCTGGTCTGGCCCAAAAATCGGGCCAAACCCGTATAGTCACCAGAAATATATGGGTCGCGCGGCTTTAAGGGGTCTGCTAGGGATGCTCTAAGCTTGGGGATGCCCAAGGCATCCCAAGTTAATATTACAAGAAGTCTCAAGAATCTAAGCTTGGGGATGCCCCGGTAGGCATCCCACCTTTCTTCATCAACAACTATCGGTTAGTCTCGGTTGAGCCTAAGTTTTTATTTGTTCACATGATGTGTGCTACTCTTGGAGTGACTTTTAATTTTTGTTTGCTATTTAATAAAATCATTAGGTCTAAAAGTTTTGATTGGGAGAGAGTCTTTTACATAGCTACTTAATTGTTTGACTACTCGTTGATCTTCACTTATATCTTTTGGAGTAATTTATCATTCACTCTTGTGCTTCACTTATATCCTAAGAGAAAATTGTTGAATGAATTGAATATCATAGAGTTGAAATTATATGTGCTTCATATGCTTGTCTCATGCCTAGTAGTAGTTTCACATTGGGTTTATAAAGTAAAATCTATTGAAGTTTGACAATCACAATATTGGTCATAGAAGCAATTCATGAAAGATAGTATATGGAAGAGAAATTTCCTATACAAATATATTATCTTGGACATCTTTTATGATTGTGAATACCCATTAATTATTGTCAAACTTGATCAAATAAGTTGAAGTTGGACAAGGAAGACAACGTAATGAGTTATGTTTGGATATATTTGCATTGAAGTTATATTGTTATGGATCCTCCAACATGTGGTGCTTGTTTAGAATCTTTTGCTAGCCAAAACTTCTGCACTAAGCGGGAATACTGCTTGTGCATCCAAAATCCTTGAGCCGAGTTTCTTCCATGAGTGTCCACCATACCTACCTATATACGGTACTACCCTGCCATTCCAAGTAAATTTGCATGTGCCATCTCTAAAACCTTCAAATAATCATCTGTTTTGTGTGCCCGTACCGCTCATGGAGCGACGGGGTGGTCAGTATCTTCCATGCTAAGTGGGTTATTCTCATGATGGGTGTTTATTCACTTGTCCTTGCACGAGAGAGGCTGGTAATCGGGATGCCCAGTCCCTTAAATAAAAAGAAAAATATATATAATAAAAACAAAGGCTCCCCCTGGAAAGTTGAAAGTTTGGAGGGCACCCGTGAATTTGGCTAGCCATGGCTTGTGTTTGAATGGTTGAGAGGGAGTTAAACATTTCATTTCTGCATGGGAACCGCCAATAATGTGTTTAGCATGGAAGATATTGAAATCCTTTGTCGCGACATTGACAAGAAAGGCACACCACTCAAAATGTATTCATCTCTGTTTTAAGCAATGAGCTCTGGCACCTCTACAAATCCATGCTTCCCTCTACGAAGGGCTTATCTTTTACTTTTCTATCAATTTTATTTTTGTTCGGTCAACTTCTCATTCCAACCTATTCTCTAGTTGGCAAGCATCTTGTGGTGGGGAAAGATCCAAACACATATATCCAATCAAATATATTTGATCATGAATTATTATTGTTGACAATTATCTCTATGATAAATAAGTTGGGAGGCGAAACATTAAGCCCCTATGTTTCTCTGTGTTCGATGGATGCTATTTGTTCTAAAAATATGCTTTGAGTATTACCAATCATAGAAGACTATATGATAATTGAGTATGTGGAGCTCTTACTTAGACTTTCCTGAAAATAAGATGCATTGAAATTGTTTGGTGACTAAGAACATAGGTTGTTAAGTTTCGAAAGAATGCATTGTTTAACATGTGAATTGATTGCTACTTTGTCATGATGAGTTTTATGAGAAAGAGTTGATGTTTATGATGCTAGAAAAAGTGATTAAAATTATCATTGATCAAACTTATGCACTATGCTAGCATTCACACTTCATAAATTATTTCTTTTATCATTTACCTACTCGAGGACGAGCAGGAATTAAGCTTGGGGATGCTGATACGTCTCCAACGTATCTATAATTTATGAAGTAATCATGCCATGCTTACAATAATTTTGTATGGTTTTGGTGCACTTTTATATTATTTTTATGGACTAACTTATTGATCCAGGGCCCAGTGTCAGTTCCTGTTTTTTGCATGTTTTTTGTTTCGCAAAAAATCCATATCGAACGAAGTCCAAACGCGGTAAAATTTTATAGAGTTTTTTTTTTGGAATATATGTGATTTTTGGGAAAAAAGAATCAGCGCAAGACGGTGCCCGAGGGCTCCACAAGGCATCAGGGTGTGACCTACCCCCCTGGCCGCGCCCCCTTGCCTTGTGGGCACCTCGTAGGTCGGTTGGAGCCCTTCTTTCGCCGCAAGAAGGATAATTTCCGGATAAAAATCCACTCAAAATTTCAGCCTAATCAGAGTTAGGGATCTCCGGGAATATAAGAAACGGTGAAGGGCTCCAAAAACAGTAGCGAGAAACAGAAGACAACAGAGAGATCCAGTCTAGGGGAGAGATCCCTCTCCCCCCGAAGGGCCAAGGAAGAAGAAGGAGGGGGGCCCTTCCCCCTCTCCTCCGTTGGCGCCGGGACGCTGCCGGGGACATCTCCTCCATGACCATCACCACCAACTTCCCCTCCGTTCTAATGGTGATGTGTGAGTAGTTCATCCTCGAGGCTGAGGTTATGTACTAGTAGCTATGTGTTTGATCTCTCTCTCTCTCTCTCTCTCTCTCTCGTGTTCTTGATTTGGCACGGTCTTGGTGTACAACGAGCTTTGTTAATATAGTTGGATCATATGGTGTTCTTCCCTCTCTATCTTGTTGTGATGAATTGAGTCTTTCCCTTTGAGGTTTCATTATTATCGGATTGAATATTTTGAATTTGAGAACATTTGATGTATGTCTTGCATGTGGATACCCGTGGTGACAATGGGGTATTTTATTGAGTCACTTGATGTATGTTTTCGTAATCAACTTGCGGATTCCTGAGGTGACATTGGGGTAATCTAGGCATTGGGGTTGATGCACGTTTTCGTCCTACTTTCTCTGATAGAAACTTTGGGGTACTCTTTGAAGTTCTTTGTGTTGGATTGAATATTATGAATCTGAAATTGTTTGATGCATGTCAAATAATTAACTCACGGATACTTGTGGTGACATTGGAGTATCTAGGTTACATTAGAGTTGATTGATGGGTATCATATGGTGTTATTCTAGTACGAACTCTAGGGCTATTTGTGACACTTATAGGGATGGCTCAATAGATTGATCGGAAAAGATAACTTTGAGGTGGTTTGCTACCTACAACAATTTCTTCTTATGTTCTCTGCTAGATAAGAACTTTGGAGTGATTCTTTGTCACACATTGAGGGACTGTTATATGATTCAATTATGTTAGCACTATTGAGAGATTGCACTAGTGAAAGTATGAACCCTAGGCCTTGTTTTCAAGCATTGCAATACCGTTTGTGCTCACTTTTGTTACTTGCTACCTTGCTGTTTTTATTACTTTAGATTACAAAAACCTATATCTAGTATCCATACTACACTTGTATCACCATCTCTTCGTCGAACTAGTGCACCTATACAATATACCATTGTATTGGGTGTGTTGGGGACACAAGAGATTTCTTGTATTTGATTGCAGGGTTGTTTGAGAGAGACTATCTTCATCCTACACCTCCCATGGATTGATAAACCTTAGGTCATCCACTTGAGGGAAATTTGCTACTGTCCTATGAAACTCTGCGCTTGGAGGCCCAATAGATTCTACAAGAATAAAGTTGCGTAGTAGACATCAGCTTCTCAGGGCGATGCGAGGCGTCCGATCTGTACTACCTCATTACAACTTATTGAAATAAATACCACCACATCTTGATGTAGACGTGGTAGTACCTCGCCAACCTTATGTTTTACCTCATAGTTTATCCAAGATCACGATGAGGTATATCATACATATTTTTGTCCCCGGGTGATGCAATGGCATGATACAAGCAGCATAGCAGAAAAAATTCACCCAACTTTGATAACATCTTTTGGTGGATGGGTGATTACTTCCTTTGGAGATCCGGAAATGGAGTAGAAAGGATTCTTGCCTTTTTCCCTAGAGTTGACCCTGAGTTATCGAACCCACGGGAGAAAGGCCCCCTTGAAGCTAGGGGTCTCAAACAAGCTTTTGTTAAAAAACAATTCCAGCTTTTGGCCGGATCAAAATCAAACAATTGAAGGAGAACGCTTATAATGAAAGTAGGCATGGGTATGAGGTCTTAATGCTTACAACCATATATTTGTGCTGGGACTAGCTATGATCTTAATTTGTGCGCTGGAAGTCACCCATCGAGATGTGCCTGTTACGAACCGAAGTGGGGATGTTGGTGCAATAATTTGCCTCCTTATGTTTTGGAGATTGTTGACATAAACAGTAAGGGACTGATGTGTTTGCTAGTGCACACAGAGTAACAGGTCCCTGGAGTCAAGAGGAGTTTGGTTCAAACTGTGAAGAAAATCCCCTGCGTGGCAGTGAAGGTTATCACCGAAGATTACGATGACAAGAGTGGCCCCTCAAAAATTGTTGATGCAAAGCAATTGGTTCGGTGCTCGTCCGAAGAAAGTGACTGCGATCGAGAAGATTGAAGATGAAGTGAAGACGTAGCATTTATTTCATTGTTTCTCTTCTCTTTATTGAGTCATAGGACCACCGTACTACTAAGAGGGGTGTAGCGTTCGAAACTTTGATTCTCTGATGCTAAACCCAAATCCTACGAAAGTTGCGAGAGAAAACTCTTTGTGTTCCGAGCAAATACTTGCCAGCAAGAGACTGTGATGTTCTTTGCTGCGAGAGATTTGTCTCCGACCGAGGAGTTAGCATTATTTGTTCCTCAAGTAATGTTACCGTTGCTCTTAAAATCCGACCGTTGTGAATGTGTCGGTTGGCCATTGGCTGGACCACGTGTCCAAAATGGTCATTTCCCATCAGGGAAGGCTGCAACTATAAATAGCCACCCCGCAATGGCGTTGTCCGGCGGCTGCTCCGTGTGATTGTGAGAAGATTGTTGAGCAACCCCCTCTCCTGAGTGATTTGAGTTTAAAATCCACCGAGAGAAAACCCCAGAGCTGAAAAAAAAGATAGTGGTTCAGTATCACTCGAATCTAAGTCCAGTACGCTCCGCCTATTACTCTTGAGAGCTGCGAACTCTCTAGATGGTTAGGTGTCAATTTCTTCAGAGACCAAGAGTAATTGTGGTTCTTGAAGAAGAAGTCTGTAAAGGTTTGGAGATCGCCTCAAGCAACTACCATGAGTGATCGGCATTGGTTGACGAACCAATTGTCGAGGAGAATAGGGCGAAGAGAGTTTATCTTCTGTGTTAAATCACAACCCCTCCAACCAGACGTAGTCCTTTTGCAGAAGGGCGAACTGGTCTACCAAATTCCTTGTCGCCATCGAGCATCACTGGTCACCTCTGTTTCTCCCCTTTACATTCGAACTGAGCTGTATGACATATTTCAATCATGTGATTTGTCTCGATGCATGCTTTTAGTTTCCATTCATTAGTTTGCATTCGCTCACTGTACACTGTTTTCATTCGCTTCGCTGCTGGGTTCCGAGAGTTTTGATATTTCCGAAGAAAATTTAAAACTCCCATTCACCCCCCCCCCTCTGGTAGACATACTTCGTTCCTACAATTGGTATCACAGCAAGGTACTCCTTGACTCTGTTCACTTTGGTCTAACCACCTTGGAGTTTAAGTATGTCTTCAGTGAGCTACAAGTCGCACCTCAAGATTCCCATCTTCGATGGGACGGACTATCCCTTCTGGAAGGAGAAGATGAAGATCCGTCTCCGAGCTATTGATGATGATATGTGGAATGTGGTGCAGAATGGATTCGTGGTTGAAGTGCCCCAGGTCCCCACTGACCACGAGAAGAAACTCATTCAGATGGATGCTCAAGCCAAAGATGAAATTGGCGGCCATCTCTCTCGTGCTCAATTTCTGCGCTATCGTCAGTGTGAAACTACAAAGGAATTGTGGGACATTCTCGAAAAGATAAATGAGGGTGTTTCAACTCAGAAAGAGGCTCGCATTGATACTCTTCGGGCGAAGTTCAATTGGTTCAAGCGAATCGGAAATGAAAGCTGCCAGCAAACCTTCGATCGCCTGAGTGACATTGCAAATGGGCTGCAAGGTCTCGGCGCCAAAGACATCACTGATCACGAAGTTGTGAAGAAACTGCTCCGATCCCTTGACAGTTCATTCGACACTCTAGTTCTGATGATTCGGGAACGAGCTGATTTCAAAGTTCTCGACTCAGCTGATATCATGGAAAGGCTAAACACCCACGAGGAACAAGAAGAAGAGAAGAGAGATCTCTATGGCTCAAGTCACCAAAAAAGTCATGCTCTCAAGGTTGTGGCTGAATCTTCCTCAGAAGGAAATGCCGAAGAAGATTCAGATGACCTAGAAAGGATCAGCGAGGATCTCGCATTAATCACGAAAAGATTCCAGTGCCTTCAAAGGAAAAATCAGTTTCAGAAGAAAGGATCCAGCAACTCTGGCGGCTCCAAATCTTCATCAAAACCTACTGGAGATTACACCTGCTTCAAGTGCAAAAAGCCAGGACATTTCATTTCGGACTGCCCTCTCTGGGAAGCTGAAATCTATGCCAGTGGAAGATATGATTCAGGAAACAACCATGGCAAAGGCAAGAGCAAGAGCTACGACTCTGATGATGAGAAGAAAACGAAGAAGTTCGTCAAGAAGAAGGACAGCTCATCCTCCAAGTCCTCGTCAAGATCTTCCTCAAGGAATCCTTCCAAGTCCTCATCCAACCGCAAGAACACCTCTCGCAAGGCTAAGGCATACATCGGCAAGGAGATGGATTCCGATGAAGAAGAGTCATCTGACTCCGAAGAAGTTGATGAATCTGATGAGGATTCTGATTCCGGCATGGCTGGCATAGCATGTGCCTCTACTCCTGCATCGAACTTCTTCGAGAATCATTCGAGCGACAACGAGTCCCCTGCCTATTGCTTCATGGCCAAAGCTTCGAAAGAAAAGGTACCCCCCAAACATCACAAGGTTTACTCCAGTGATCAATACTCTTCGGATGAGGATGACCATGCTAAACTGATCAAAATTGCTAATATGCAACAAAACTCTCTCGAGAAAATTGAGAAAACCCTCAGGAAATCTGAAGGGTTGTTGGTTGAGGAGATGGAGAAAAATCAGTCGTTGACAGAAGAGCATTCCGCTCTCGAGTCTCGAATGGAAGAACTATCAAGTCGTCATGATTTTCTCTCGGCCGACCACAAGAGATTGACTTATGATTACCTAAAAAGGAAATAGGAACTCGAGTCGCTGAGAGAGGCTCATGATGACTTGATCAGAGAAAATTATCTTCTCACCCAACAACTCAAAGAGAAACCTGAAGTGTTTGTACCACCCTACCTAAAATGCCTTGAACGCAGTAACTCTAAATCAAATGCTGAATCTTCTGTGAATGCTAACCCCTCTGTCGAGGAAAATGGTTCTATTTCTGATGAAAATGCTAGGTTGAAGGATCTTCTTTAGACAAGAATGTTCAAGCCTCTCAAAGGGCATCAAACCATGTGTGATGTTGTGGGATCGAGGAGATAGGTCTAGAGGGGGGGTGAATAGACTCCTAACCAGCCAAAGTAGCAGTTTTTAATTTCTCTTGGAACTTAGGCAGATTTTGGCACAAGTTAAGATCACTCCAATACTTTCTACATATGCATATCTAGAGATTGAGCAGCGGAAATGATAAAGCATGCAAGAGTACGGAAAGTAAAGGGTAGAGTATGGAAGATCAAACGCAATGAAGACATGGTGGTTTTTGGCGTGGTTCCGATAGGTGGTGCTATCATACATCCACGTTGATGGAGACTTCAACCCACGAAGGGTAACGGCTGCGCGAGTCCACGGAGGGATCCACCCACGAAGGGTCCATGAAGAAGCAACCTTGTCTATTCCACCATGGCTTACGTCCACGAAGGACTAGCCTCACTCGGGGTAGATCTTCACGAAGTAGGCGATCTCCTTGCCCTTACAAACTGCTTGGTTCAACTCCACATCTGGTTGGAGGCTCCCAAGTGACACCTAACCAATCTAGGAGACACCACTCTCCAAAAGGTAATAGACGGTGTGTTGTTGATGAACTCCTTGCTCTTGTGCTTCAAATTATAGTCTTCCCAGCACTCAAACAACTCCTCACAGATTTGGCTATGGTGGAAGAGGGATTTGAGTGGAAAGCAACTTGGGATAGGCTAGAAATCAAGTTTCAAATGGTAGGAATGGAATAGCTTGATCTCAACACATGAGTAGGTGGTTCTCTCTCAGAAAATGTATGGTGGAAGTGTAGGCACATTCTGATGGCTCTCCTTACTGAGAAGGGAGTGGTGGAGGGGTATATATAGCCTCCACACAAAATCCAACCGTTACAAACTTTTGACCCAACTCGGTGGCACTGAAACAATCATCTCGGTAGCACCGAACTGTGTAAAAGATATGAACGTTAGGAATCTCGGTGGGACCGATACAAACAACTCGGATGGACCGAAGTGCAATGGCTAGGGCAATCCTCATCTCGGTGGCACCGATTGCATCAACTCGGTAGGACCGAAGTGAAGCAATAAGGCAACAGAGAGTTGGCAAGCCATCTTGGTGAGACCGATTTGCAAAACTCGGTGAGACCGAAGTAAGCGCAAACGATTACAGAGAGTTGGCAAGGCCATCTCGGTGAGACCGAGATCCATTTCGGTGGATCCGATTTGTTAGGGTTTTGGCAGTGGCTAACTCTTGGATGAACTCGGTGGGGCCGGATAGGAAATTTCGGTGGGGCCGAGTTAGAATGTAGGTTCTGGACATATTTGGGATTGAGAGAGTGGTTGAGGGTTTAGGAGTACTGTCACTAAGCACTTGAGCAAAAAGACCATTAAGCAACACCTCATCCCCTTTTAATAGTATTGGCTTTCCTATGGACTCAATGTGATCTTGGATCACTAAACCAAAAATGTAGAGTCTTGAGCTTTTGCCAATCCTTGTCCTTAGCATTTTGAAGGGGTTCCACATCCTCTTGTCCATGCCACGCCATTTGTTGAACTTGTCTGAAATCACTAGATGAAAGCATTAGTCCAACAACATGTATGTTGGCATGAATTACTAAAACCACCAAGGGAGCAAATGTGCTTTCAGATGTTCTGAAGAATTCCATTATTCACAAAAATCCTAGGAAAGAAGGTATCGGTTTTGAAAGGAAACTAAATGAAAATGGCTCCTACTGGGAACCAGATCAATATCCTCGCACTGTGTGGGTGCCAGCCAAGAGCAAAACGCTCGATCCAGCTTTAGTTTTGGGATATGACTGTCCTATCCCTGAATACTCATATGATGATTCCCTGGACAACTATAAGTTGTTCAAAAACCAATGTGGTGAGGCTGTTGCTTGCTATGTTGGACCAAACAGCAGGAATGGCCCCCCAAAGAAAGCTATCTGGGTGCCTAGGAAAACTATCGAAGCATTGCCTATTACTACGTTACTAACCATGCATGCTGAAAATGCTCGATACTTCCTGGAAAAGGTTCGACAGAATGAGTACATGCATACCTCGTCTAACCACTATACTCATTCGTCTGGGAAGAATTTCAATGCATACTCTTTCGATTATGCTCGTACTCATTCAAGTCACAATTCGTATGACTATCGAAAGAAATCATATCCTGCTCGCTCATATGTTTCGAAGCCACCTACAAAGATGTGGGTGGTTAAGAAAGCCTGATTTCTCTAAAGGACTATGTCTCCGGGTGTACCGAATGGTTAATGGATAGTGGATGCACTAGTCATATGACCGGAGACAAGTCATTGTTTGTCGACCCCAACTTAACTGCTTCATCTCAGAAGTATATTACTTTCGGCGACAACAACAAAGGAAAGGTAATTGGGTTAGGTAAAATTGCTATATCCAAGGACAAGAACATTGATGATGTTTTACTTGTTCAGTCTCTTGGATTCAATCTCATGTCAGTTGGCAAGCTTTGTGATCTAGGCATGCTAGTTCTATTTTCATCATCCAAATGCATCGTCTTTATGGCTTCTGACAATTCCTTCGTCTTCGAGGGAAATAGAAAGGGTGATTTATATATTGTGGATTTCTCTAAGGGTCCCTCAGTCCAAACTTGTTTGCTTGCAAAAGCAACCGAAGGATGGCTGTGGCACCGAAGACTTGGTCATGCAGGTATGAGAAATTTGCAGACTCTCGTGAAGAAAAATCATCTTCATGGCATTCCTGATGTGAAATTCGACAATGATCGTCTCTCTGGTGCGTGTGAAGCCGGCAAATTGGCCAAGAAGCAGCATTCGTCAAAAACTGTCATGACCACAACAAGACCTCTGGAAATTCTTCATATGGATTTATTCGGACCTCAAAACTATGCAAGTTTTGGAGGCAGTCATTATGGTCTGGTTATTGTTGATGATTTCTCTCGATACACTTGGGTATTCTTTCTTGAAGACAAAACCTGCACCCAAGACATCTTCAAAAGATTCGCCAAGAAGGCTCAGAATGAATTTGATGTGTGAATTAAGCACGTCAGAAGCGACAATGGTACTGAGTTCAAAAATACTCATATCGAAGATTTTCTCGACGAACATGGTATAACTCATGAGTTCTCTGCCGCATACACTCCCCAACAGAATGGAGTTGTTGAGCAAAAGAATAGAACTCTCATTGAAATGGCGAGAACAATGCTCAGTGAGTATAAAACTCCCATTCGTTTCTGGGCTGATGCTATTAACACTGCTTGTCATGTTGTCAATCGTGTTTATCTTCACAAATTCCTTAAGAAAACTTCATATGAGCTTATCACTGGCAAGAAACGGAATGTTTCTTATTTACGTGCTTTCGGTGCACCTTGCTATATTCGTGACATGAATCATAATTCCAAGTTTGCACCTAAGGCACATGAAGGTTTTCTTCTTGGTTATGGCTCGAACTCGCATACTTATCGTGTCTATAACTCTCACCACGGGAAAGTTATGGAAACGGTAAATGTGCAGTTTGATGAATCTAACGGCTCTCAAAAGGAGCACCTGTCTAATGTGATAGATGAACCACCAATCTCGGATGCTATTCGGCAAATGGCCATTGGGGACGTCAGGCCAGTTGAAGGAAATACACCTGACTCTTTCGATGAAGATTGTGACGCCCCCGGCCCGACCATGCACTAAT
This sequence comes from Elymus sibiricus, assembly GCA_039707655.1. Taxonomy (NCBI): domain Eukaryota; kingdom Viridiplantae; phylum Streptophyta; class Magnoliopsida; order Poales; family Poaceae; genus Elymus; species Elymus sibiricus. Next base: position 124,602,455 of record CM077670.1, read on the forward strand.
CATACACACAAATGCGCACGATCAAGCCTAGGAACTCATGGGAAGATATCACAACACAACTCTAGACACAAAATAAAATAATACAAGCTTTATATTACAAGCCAGGGGCCTCGAGGGCTCGAATACATAAGCTCGCGCACAAGCATTAGCGGAAGCAACAACAGTATCTGAGTACAGACACAAAGGTAAACAAGGTTGCCTTAAGAAGGCTAGCATAACAGCGACACTGATCGAAAAGGCACAGGCCTCCTGCCTGGGAGCCTCCGAATCTACTCCTGGTCGTCGGTCTCCACGTAGTAGTAGGCTCCACCGGAAGTGTAGTAGCAGTCGTCGGCGGTAGCAGCTGGCTCCTGGGATCCGTCATCTGATCGCAGTAAACGGGTATGGGGAAGAAGAGGTAGCAAAGCAACCATGAGTACTCATCCAAAGTACTCGCAAGACTGACATTAGAACTATGCTAAGTATGCATCGGTGTCAAAGGAATGGGGCTATATCTTTGGACTAAACTGCAGAAATGCCAGAATAGAGGGGAAGGCCTAGCCTATCGAAGACTAGCATCTTCAGCGTCTTGCAGCATTAGAAGAGTGCAGATTAGCATAATATAAAGTATCAAGCATGTAATAGCAAAGCCCAGAGATCCTTCCTCGACTCCCTGCGAGAAAGCAATCCCAGAGCTTACAATTAATTAACATGTATCCAGTTCAAGTAGTAATAGATTGGGATACAACACTGAGCGTCCTGTTACCGTGGACACGGCTATTCGAATAGATAACTTCCCTGCAGGGGTGCACTACTATTACCCAACACGCTCGATTAACTCTGGCCGGACACACTTTTCCGGGTAATGCCCGGCCTCGGCTGATCGACACGATGTAGTCCTACCCAGGGTCAGCAAAGAGGTCCCCGCCGGTCTACATCCTAAGTGCTCAGGGGTCTTGGGCCCATCGCCCTTTGCACTCCGGGTCGTTGCGAGCAGGGCGAATCTCGGCACCACCTCTGTCCTGGATGGCGCCGGCCCAGCCGTGCCGCAATGCTGAACTGGACGTCTGACAGAGCTTTCGGCTGATACATACGACGCAGAGGGCCCCATAAACCATTATCCCACGTGGTGGTAGTGCGTATAGGCCAGTGGCCAACTCAGATCAAATACCCAAATCCGTTAGTGTGTTGGGAGCTCGCGGTGACGATCAGTACTCCTGTCGCCCCGTCACGAGGAAGTGCAACAAGGGCCAGGCCCATCCCTCTCTAGGGCGGTCTCTGCCTGCCTGGGCGCGCCTCGTAATTATCTCGTGGGTATCCTCTAGGTCAACCCGACTCCACAAGGGACTGTCAGGAACTCAGGTCCACCTCTACCAGGGTAGTACCGCCTGTCCCTCCAGTCCCGCAGTAACATGTACATGGGGGCAACAGTTAAAGGTAACCGTGTGTCCGGAACATCAAGGGAACCCGAGGAATCACCCTCGATGGATTCCTACTCGAGGTAATCCGTTAAGGAGAACCAGGAGGAATCACCCTCGATGGTCCCCGCTTAAGGGGTTGCACGACAGAGTCATCATCGGGAAGGGGAGAGCGAGGAGTCACCCTCTGCAATCACCATCGATGTGCTATACTACAGGGATATCATCAGGAGTGCAGTACGAGGTATCACCCTCGGCACTCGATAGTAGCCCTGCAGAGTCGTACAACTAAGGGGGTGTGCGGTGATGTGACGGTAACTGCACATCGATCACAAAGATTGAGGCATTGGTAACAAAGCGGGGCAACAGGGACAAGGGTGAGGGGTCACTGGTGGATCACTAACCAACCTATTCTAAGCAGTTTAGGATGACAGGTAAAGTAACAATAGCAGGTTACAAAAGCAGGCTATGCATCAGAATAGGAGCAAGCAATTACAGTAGCAAAATCTAATGAAAGCATGAGGGAGAAGGAATAGGCGATATAGGAATGATCAAGGGGGTTTTGCTTGCCTGGAAGCTCTGCTGAAAGGGGCTGGTCGTTGACGACGTAGTTGTACTCAGGAGGGTCATCGGCAGTCTCGGGGTCTATCGGGACAGAAGGAGGGGGAAGAAACAATAAATACACGGCAAGCAATGCAACACAAACGCATGTCATGGCAGCACGGTATTCGAGGGGCGACCTAATGCAGTACTACGCAAGTTAGTCGGAGCGGGAAACAACTGGAGGTGTTTTACCAGCTCCGGGCAATTATCGGATAGATGAATCAGAGGGGAAAGTTCCATGTTCACCATGTTAGAGAGGGCTGACAGGTATGTGGCTGGCATATTCGGATTCATCATATTTTTCTGATCATTTTTCATATATAAATTATTTTCATCCGAGTTACGGTTTATTTTATATGATTTTTCAAAGTTTTATTGAATTTCTGGAATTGTTTTAATTATGAAATTCGAATTATCCAAAACAGTAGCAGGTGACGTCAGCATGACGTCTGGGTGACGTCAGCAGTCAACTTTGACCGTTGACTGGTCAAACTGATAGGTGGGGCCCACCTGTCATTCACAAAACTAATTAACAGGGTTTAACTTTAAACTAATTAACCTAATTAGCTAGTAGGACCCACTGTTAGTGACTGTTTAACTAACAGGTTAATTAATAGATTTAATTAATAGTTTAATTAATTTATAAAATTGTTTTAAACTAAGTGGGGTCCACCTGTCAGCTGGCCACAGTCACTGACGACTGGGCCCGGTCAAAGCTGACTGGGCAGGGTCAAATCTGACACGTGGGCCAGCCGGTTTATTAATTAATTCTAACCAGAAATTAACCCCGTTTAATTAAAAAGTGGGGCCCGCCTGTCATACTCTCAGGGTTAACCTAATAGGCGACATTAGTGCTAAACGACGCCGGACACGTTAGCGTCGCCGGAGCTTCGCCGGTGACGACTGAACTGACGGCAGAAACGCTCGGGCATCGCCTACAGGCGATCATTCGAGGGGCTAGGATGGACCGAGCTCGCTGGAACCGAGCTCGCGGCGATGGCCGGAGTTCGGGTTTGATCGGCGCGAGGTTCTAGAGCACCATTTGCTCGGCTAGGAGCTGCTACGGGCTGCTGCGAGTGCACTGAGCATGATTCTACGCTCGGACACAAGCTACTGCTACGGGGGCAACAAGCGCGGCGGCGGTCGGAGTACGGCTACGGCAGGGCGCGCGCAAGAGCTCGAGTTCGAGCTCGAGGGGAAGGCAGAGGGGAGGCGCGGCTCACAGCGAACGCAGGGAGGTGCTCAGGCTGTCGGAGATGGTTGGAGTGGAGCACATCGGGCGAGGGCGCGCGGCGGTGCAGAGGAGGGGATCGGCTCGATGGCGACGTGCTGATGATCCTTGGCCTCGATCCCGCAGCGTAGACGACGAAGACGACCGCTGCGCAGCTCCTGGACATCTACATGCGCCGTGGGGAGGCCTGTGGCCGTGTCAACGGTGACGGCGCATCGACGGCCGCGTCGGGCATCGAAGAGAAATGGAGGGGGCGAGCGAGGAGAGGACAGGAGTGGCGTGTTAGGGTTGCCAGGGGGTCGAGGAGGTCGAGGGCAATCTTATCCCCTCCTCAGAGTCGCGGATGCTCGACGCGTGGCGATCGGAGGCGCGTGCGGGCGTGCGTGCACCACGGCGACGCGGGTGAGCAGGAGGTTAGGGATAACCTCCTGGCGGGCTGGGCCTGATACTGTTCCACTTAGGCCCCTGTGCACAGTAGTTGCTAGGCTTTTTCTTTTATTCTTTTTCTGTTTAATTACTTTTCTCAGTTTTACAAAATGTTTGGCCACAATATTACTTTTGTAAAATATGAGACTTGGCTCAATAAATACCATGCAATATTTGGTACTACTATAAAATGGTTGGGGTAATATTTGAAATCATTTGATTTTTGATTAAATGCAAATGGATTAAAGTGGCTGCTTTAGTCACTGTTTTTAGATGTTGGGGTCAAATTTGTAATTCAATAAATGTTGATTTTATTTTTATAATTGCTTTGGGAATATTTTCAATATTATGAACACTTTTTTTCTACTGTTTGGATAACTTTTAATTTTGACTTTATTTTAAATTTGAATTTGAAGTTGGATTATTCTCTAAATGCAATTTAGTTAGGATGATCATGATGACATGGCAATTTAATTAGCTTAATGACAGGGTTAAGATCTGGGGGTGTTACAAAGATGCCCCCATAGCTTGAAGAGCACGCTAATCTACTACCGAAGAAAATGCCACACCGAACACAAATGGCAACCCAAATGCAAGTGCAAATCAAAACGGCAATCCCGATGAAAATGGCGATACAAATGCTCATCCTGATGCTGATACTGAGGAAAATGAAAATGATCATCAAGAAGGAAATCCTCTCCCACGAGTGGAAAATCGAGTTGACCCTGCATTAATCCTCGAAGATCTCGAGAATCCAGGTTACCGACCCACAACTTGCTCTCGCACTCGATTGGCTAAATACTGTGGCAGTTTCTCCTTTGTCTCATTGACAGAACCTACCAAGTATGAGGAAGCCATGAATGATCCCGATTGGATGAATGCCATGCAAGAAGAGTTGGTGCAATTCGAATTAAATGATGTGTGGGAATTGGTTGACAAACCGAATCCTAAGAAGCACAATATCATCGGCACAAAATGGATCTTCCGAAACAAGCAAGATGAAAATGGCATTGTTGTGAGAAACAAAGCGCGTCTTGTCACTCAAGGGTATACACAGGTAGAAGGTATTGATTTTGGTGAAACATATGCTCCTGTTGCTCGCCTTGAGGCAATTCGTATTCTTCTCGCTTATGTAAACTACAATGATATTCTGCTTTATCAAATGGATGTGAAAAGTGCTTTCCTCAATGGTGAAATTGATGAGGAAGTATATGTTAGGCAACCACCTGGCTTTGAAAACCCTCGGTTTCCTAACAAAGTTTTCAGGTTGAAAAAGGCTCTGTATGGGCTGAAGCAAGCCCCTCGAGCTTGGTATGACACTCTGAAGAGGTTTCTGCTCTACAAAGGGTTCAAGCCAGGATCCACTGATTCCACTCTTTTCACTCGAGCCATTGATGGTGATCTATTCGTGTGTCAAATTTATGTGGATGATATTATTTTCGGCTGGACTAACAATGCATGCAGCATGGAATTCGGGCGAATGATGTCCGAGAAATATCAAATGTCTATGATGGGTGAACTCAAGTTCTTTCTCGGACTGCAAATTCGTCAATAGGACAACGGAATTTTCATATCTCAGGAGAAATATCTGAGAGACTGTTTGAAGAAGTTTAAAATGCAAGATTGCAAACAGAAGGGCTACAAAACTCCCATGCCCACGAATGGCCAGCTGGACGCAAATGTGTACGGTAAAGATTACGATCAGAAAGCTTATCGTTCGATGATTGGTTCTTTGCTCTACTTATGTGCATCCAGACCTGATATTATGTTGAGTGTTTGTGTGTGTGCTCGTTTCCAAGCTGCACCAAAAGAATCACATCACCAAGCGGTCAAGCGTATTCTGAGATATTTGGCTCACACCCCCACCTTAGGTTTATGGTATCCTAAGGGAGCACAGTTTGACCTCGTTGGATATTCAGACTCAGATTTTGCAGGTGACCGGGTTGACAGGAAATCTACTTCGGGGACATGCCATTTCCTCGGTAGATCATTGGTATGTTGGTCATCAAGGAAGCAGAATTGTGTCTCGCTCTCTACGGCTGAGGCCGAATATATTGCTGCTGGCGCGTGTTGCACTCAGTTATTATGGATGAAGCAGACTCTGAAGGATTATGGCATCAAGGTCAAGAAGATTTCTCTATTGTGCGACAATGCGAGTGCGATCAAAATTGCACACAATCCAGTGCAGCACTCTCGCACCAAGCATATTGAGATCAGACATCATTTCCTACGCGATCATGTTGCTCGAGAGGATATTGTCATCAGTCATGTCAATACCAAAGAAAATCTCGCTGATATCTTCACCAAGCCTCTCGATGAGAAAGATTCTGTGCGTTACGGTGTGAGCTAAATATCCTAGATTTCGCAAACGTGCAGTAAGCTAGACTCGGCACCCGTACCATCACTTCCACATCTTAGAAGGAATGGGTGCACAACACTCGAAGAGTTTGAAAATTTTGACAAAGTGAAATTTTCTTTCTGAGAGTGAATACATTAATGAAGAACTAGACTAACTGGGTGCCACGATAATTGTGCAATGCTCAGGGTCATACAGTTCTTATACGGTGGGGAACGCCACCATAATTTCTGTTCGTTGAGTTGTCTTTCGGTTGAAATTTTTATTGTGTTAGTCCGAATGTATTTCACTCATAGCTTCTCTCTCGGGTGTTTGTGTTTGTTCGTCTGAGTGAAATACCTAGGACCCTGTTTTTCTCTCTATTCTATCTCTTCCAGTCTATGCTGCTCCGTAATGAATGCACAAACTTCATCTGGTAACGAAACTTTATCTGGTGTCCTTGACCACGTTAAAGGTTCGGTCCGAGCTTAATCTGTTTTGGCGAAAGCCGTCCAAAATTTGGGGTTTCCCACCCAAGTCAGGACCACGTTCTTTAGTGACGGTTGCCACGTGCTCTTCATCAACTGCCAGTTTATCTGGTCCGTTGAATCGCAATGGTCCTCTGACTGTGGCCATCCGATCAGATTCACCGGGTGCGGTTATTTCCTCCTCGCATATATATTCTGTGCCGCCACCCTCCCTCAATTCACTTCGCATCTCCGCCACCGTCACCTTCCGAAGCCCTACCGCACTGCTCCACCTCGAGCTCGACGACGTCGATCATCTTCGCCGCTTTGCTGCCGAAAAGAGGTCGCCGGAGTCATTCCTCGCCGCCGTGGATCATCTCCATCCCCGCGCCGCCGTAATCGCTGCACATCACCGAGTTAGGGTATGTATAGTGCGAACTCGTTCTTCCATTCATCTTGTTCGAGTTCGTCTGCGGTAGTAATTGTCTAATTTTTACCGCATTTCCCAGATCTTTACTGATAGGTAACTTGTGCGGATGTGGTTTGTAGTTGTCCCTCGCATCTGAAAATTTCAGATCTAGGGTTTGTGTTGTGTCTCGTACGAACGGAATGATTAGCATGTTAACTAGTATATTCTTCAAACCTACTAGTTTGTTCTACACATTTCTTTCATCCGAAACATTACTCAAAGTCTGCATCTACTTCTTCATCAAAATGATTTCTTTTTCAAAATCTTCGCTGTGTGCATTCGTAACCATGTCCCCATTTTCCCTCGCATCTATCTTTATTCACAGGAAAATGCAGTCAGTTGAGGATTCGGTTCAACCAGTGAGCCTGGCTGACAGAGATGATGTTGTTCTGGGTACAGCTGACGAATCTAAAGCTCCGAATGCCAAGGGCCCAACGGTAGGCCCATCAACAAGCAAGCGAAAAAGAACTGAGCAAAATGCTAATGAGCAAGAAGAGAATGCTCCGAAGAAGAAGAGGGGTGGCCGAGAGGCGTACACAAACACAACTGAGTATATCTCTCATGATCGGTATGATACTGTTCCAGGAGAAACCAAACACCAGAGAGATACGCGTCAACAATGGATTCGACGTCATTGGGTGCGCAAATGGTTCAACTATGAATTTGTTCATCCTCGATTTGCTCAAAACTTTGCATTTCATCCACCATGGGGTGACTGCCGGGAAATTTCTCTCATAAAACCAAATGGTCCCCAAGAGAGACCACCTCCTCCACCAAATGCTCATGAGTCCTCCCTTCATACACCTGAATCTTATCCTGATGAGCTTGCTAAGCGTCAGCGAAATGCCATCAAGCGAGCTCAGAGGACTGAAAAGCAAAAGGCTCGTGAAGAGGAAAACCTTCACCTTCTCAAAGATGATGTCGAGAAGAAAAAGGCCGAAGGAAAATCTGAAGGATGCACTAAATGCAAGCATGATCCCAGCGCTGCTGCATCAAAGAGAAAGAGTGCACCAAAGAAGAAAAAGGTTGAACCAGCTGATGAATTTAAAATGAATGATTCTTCGGATGATGACCCTCCGCTCACCAAGGAAGAAGTTGCTGCTACCCTCAGCGAGGAAGTGAATATTACCACTTCAACTGTGTTGCCTGATCTTCGGGTTCATATGGCTCCAGAAGCACCACCGAAGAAGATCACTGCTAGAAAAACTCCTGCTACCACTGTCACTATGAAACAGCATGTGAACACAACTCCTCATCCAGATGCTATCAATTTGCAAGATTTGGTAGTTGACACTCCTGTGAGTTCTGCAAAGCCAGGCGAAAGTATTCCCAAGCCTGACTTGAAGAAAATCAACGCGCCTACCGAGAAAAATGTTCCACAAGCTACTGCTCTGACGGAGAAGGCTGCTAAGTTTGTGCCTACTTTGACTCAGCCGTTGGCTTCTAAACCTCCTTCCGAGCAAGTTCCTGTGCAGACTGCTCCTATTGCCAAGTCTGATGCTCCTCACTACTATGATCACATATTCATCATGGAACAGCTTGATAAATTTGTGGACAATCCATTCGATGGTGAAGTGGCTTCTCTGCCTATTCCTGCTAAAGTCATTACACAGGCCACTTCCATAGTTCAAGAAATGAGAGAAGATGCAGTTGAGATCAACTCTCTCTCTGCCGAACTAATTGACCTTGATGGTCGAATGAAAACTGCTTCTTCAAGATTTGTCATTAAAGCGCTCAAAGATTCTTACAAGGATGTCAACCGTGCCATGACTCTCCTCCGTCACAGAAGGTTATGCTTTCACACGGATCTAGATGAAATTGTTCGCAAGATCTGTGACGAACATGAAGCAAAAGTCACTAGCTACAATGATCTGGTCAAAGGCCACATTGATCAAGTTGCTCAGCTCAAGAAGAAGCAACGAAAGAGAATTGCGAAGAAAAATGTACCTCCTGCTTCGAAGGAAAAATCGCCTGCACGCCCAGTTGCTCAGTCTTAGAAAGAAAAATCTCCTGAGCCAGCTCCTCCTTCGAACCCCCTAGTAAAAGACTCGGATGCTCCTCCCTCGCCAAGGCCAACTGAACCAATGCCTGTGGCATCCCCTGCTCGAGCTGATATTCCCTCGCAAAGATCTGTCTCTGAGGAAGGTGAAATTTCTCACTCCGAGCCCCAAGCTTCTCCGGCTCATGAAGCTCCAAAAGTCTTGGCTTCTCCTATTATCGAGCAACAACAGCCTCCAGTGGAACAACCTCAACCACCTCCAGTGCATGATTCGGCCTCAGTGCCTACCGTGGATGAACCTGCCCTGCTGCCTACTGCCTCTGCAGCACCCTCTATTGCAACACCTGCTCCATCTCCACTCAAGTTAAGTATCGACACAGCGACACGAATCCTAGATGCTGGTCCTTCCGAACGGAAATCTATCTCTGCTCGCCATACTGATTCAGTTGTATATGGCGATGAATTTCTCTCTCCTGAAGAAGAACTCAAATATCCATATCCTCGTGAAGAACTATCCTTGTTCTCGTCAGGAGCAGGTGCGAAAGGTCCTCTTTTCAATCAGAATGCGCACCCCAAATTCTTTCAAGATAGTCTGTATGATGGGCCGCGCACTTCGGAATCGCCTCGTTTCTGGACTAAGGAACAAGCCATATATTACTCTCGGGTCCTCTATGCGAGCAGAAAGATATTTCCTCACGAATATCTGCATATTCCTGCAATGCGCAATATTGGCTGTTTCAATCAATTGCTTCAAGATCTGGATGATTTCTGCCTCACCAAGGTATTTGAATTCGAGCACCCTTGGAACAGAGAGATTATTCTTCAGTTCTATGCTACACTGTATATCTCGGGCGATGAATCTGATAGCTCAAAATGGATTATGGAGTGGATGACCGAAGGAAAATGCATCAAATGCACTTCAACAGATTTTGTCTCTGTGATGCCCCGACTTAATCGTGCACTAATCATACACCCAAATGCACACGATCAAGCCTAAGGACTCACTTGAAGATATCACAACACAACTCTAGACACAAATAAAAGTCATACAAGCTTTATATTACAAGCCAGGGGCCTCGAGGGCTCGAATACATAAGCTTGAGTCATACAAGCATCAACGGAAGCATCAGATATCTGAGTACAGACATAAAAGTTAAACAGATAAGCCTTATGAAGGCGGGGCAAAACAACGACACTGGATCGAAAGGCGCAGGCCTCCTACCTGGGTGCCTCCTATCTACTCCTGGTCGTCGGCGGTCTCCACGTAGTTGTACTCTCCACCAGAGGGGTAGTAGTAGTCGTCGACAGGGGCAGCTGGCTCCTGGGCTCTGTCATCTGGTTGCAGCAATCGGGTATGGGGAGAAAAGGGGAAGCAAAGCAACCGTGAGTACTCATCCAAAGTACTCGCAAGACTTACATCAGAACTATTGTACTTATGCATCGGTATCAAAGAGGGGCTGTATCAGTGGACTGGACTGCAGAAATGCCAGAATAGAGAGAAAGGCCTAGCCTATCGAAGACTAGCATCTTCAGCGTCTTGCAGCATAAGAAGAGTGCAGATTAGTACATAAATATAGTAGTAGCCAAGTAGTAACCACGCCCAGAGATCCTTCCTCGACTCCCTGTAAGAAAGCGATCCCGGAGCTAACATATTCAAACCATTTCTATTTGTAGAAGATTGGGATACTTTTCGAGTGTCCTGTTACCGTGGACACGGCTATTCGAATAGATATACTTCCCTATAGGGGTGCACCAACTTACCCAACACGCTCGATCAACTCTGGCCGGACACACTTGCTCGGTCCATGCCCAGCCTCGGTCTATCGACACATCGTAGCCCTACCTAGGCTCAACAGAGAGGCCAGCACGCCGGTCTACATCCTAAGTGCGAAGGGGTCTTGGGCCCATCGCCCTTTGCACTCCTGCGCATTGCGTGGGCGGCCGGGAGCAGACCTAGCCCTCTTAATACAAGCGCGGGCGTTCCCACTCCAACCCGGCGCGCGCCGATCAATCGCTAACGTCTGAAGAGCTTCGGCTGATACATACGACGCCGAGTGCCCATACTTATTCCCGCATGGTGGTTAGTGCGAAAAGGCCAGAGGCCTACTCAGATTACATATCCTAACCCATTAGTGCGTTGGGAGCTCGCGGTGACAAGCAGAGACTCATGATCATGTGATCCCGTCGCCCCGTCTCATGGACTTACGGCAAGGGCCAAGAATGCCCGGCCGTGCCACGTAATCATCACACGAGTACCCTCATGGTCAACCCGACTCCACATCTCGCGCGGGTACCCCACGGGGCCGACCCGACTTTAACAGGTTTATGTAGTAAAATCAAAGTAACCGTGTGTCCATAACATCAAGAAGGAAATACGAGGAATCACCCTCGTTGGATTCCTACTCGACGTATCCGTCAAGGTGAACTCAGAGGAATCACCCTCGTTGGGTTCACACTTGAGGGGTTGCACGACAAAGGCTTCATCGGAGGTGGTGAAAGAGGAATCTCCCTCAGTAACCCACAACCGGCTAGCTGTACTACAGAGGCAACATCAGGAGTAAGATAAGAGGTATCACCCTCGGCACTCGATGGTAACTCTGCAGAGTCGAGCAACTTAGGGGGTGTACGGTGATGTGCTGGTATCAGCCCGTCGATCACATCAAACGGGGCACTGGTAACTAAGCGGGGCAACTAAGAACAAGGAAGAGGGCCACAGATGGTTCACTAACCAACCTATACTAAGCATTTAGGATATCAGGTGAAGTATCAATAACAGTTTACAAAAATAGGCTATGCATCAGAATAGGTATTTCGGAACAATAACTGTAGCAATTCTAATGCAAGCAAGAGGGAGAAAGAGTAGGTGATATAGGCATGTTCAAGGGGGGTTTGCTTGCCTGGAAGCTCTGCGGCAAAGGAGGGGTCGTCAACGGTGTAGTCGGACTACGGAGCTGCGTCGGTCTCGGGGTCTACCGGATAAGAAGAGGGGGAAGAAACTATAAATAAAAGCAAACAGATGCAACACAGATGCATGGCATGGCAATATGCAGTGCTGGTGGTGGCCTAATGCAATGCTACACGTCGCAGACGAAGCGGGAAAATATCTGGGATATTTTCCCGGCGTTTAGGTAGTTTTCGGTATACTGAACCGGAGGGGAAGGTTCCATGTTCATATAGTTAGGAGTGATGGTCAAGCATTTTGACCACATATTCGGATTCGTCTCATTTTTCTGATCAATTTTCATGTTGAAAACTTTTCGATCCGAGCTACGGTTGAATTTCTACGAATTTTCAAAGATTTAAACATTTTTCTGAAATTCTGGAATTTAAGTCTAATTCGAAAATAACCAGAAAAGGAAATACTACGTCATCATGACGTCAGCAAGTCAACCCAGCTGTTCCAGGTCAAACCTGACAGCTGGGTCCCACATGTCATACACAGAGGGATAATTAGAGTTAATTTAAACTAAACAGAAACTAATTAGAGGGTGGGCCCCACATGTCAGTGTCTAAACTAATTATTAGATTAATTTTAAAACCTAATTAGTTTAATTAAGCGCAGGGGCGCACACGTCAGCGGCACTGTGCTGCCATGTCAGTGCGTTGACCGGTCAGTGCGGTCAACTGGGGCCAGGGGTCCCACTGGCAGTGACCCAGGGGGTGGCCCCAGGTGTGCCAGCTCGGCGGCGGCCGGCGGCTTGACGCCGGTGACGCCAAACGTGGCGGATGGCCACGGGGGTCACCGGAAAACGGCTACGCGCGGCCATTTCGCGCGCGCGACCCCGCGTTTGAACGAGCGCTCGAAGGCGCGTCGATCTGCGGCGGTGGCTCAGCCAGAGATAGCCGGAATCGGCACCGGCAAGCGGCGGAGGCGGCGCCGGAGTTCGGGCGATGTCGAATACGGCGATGCGGGGCACGGCGGAGCTAGCTAACGGTGGTGTTGGACTCGCATGAGCTCCAGGAGCTCGATGCGAGGCTCGGCCACGCGTGACAGCGGCTAAGGCCACGTCGGCAAGCTCGTCGGCGGCAGCGCGTTCCGGCACGGCAAGCGAGCTAGCTATAGGGCACGCGCGAGCAAACGGAGAGGGGAAGGAGTTAGAGGAGCTCACGGTGAGGCACACGGTGGCCGGTGACAGCTTAGGAGCAGCAGGGGAGGTCGCAAACGCCGGTGGTCGCCGGTGACCGAGAAGAAGGGGGCGGCTCGATCCGCTCGATGTGGAGCTCGCCGGCTCCCGTTCTTTGACATAGACGAAGAAGCGGACGGCGGCGAACCTCGTGGACAGCAAGAGGAGGCGCGGCGAGGGCAGTGGCCACGGCGGAGCAGCGATGCGGCGACGGTGGCGTACTGGATCGAGGAGGAGGAGGAGAGCGAGCGAGGCAGGGAGAGGGGAAAGTGGCGATGGCATCCAGGGGGAGTGGATGGGGCTCGGCCTTATCCTCCCAGCGGCGTCCGGCGACAGCAGCTGTCGCGCAGCGGCCGGAGCTACGCGCACTGGCCATGGCGCGGGCGACGGCGAGGCGAGGGGAGAGAGAAGAGAGCGGTGGGCTGGGCCGGGTGCACTGTGCACTTAGGCCCAGCCGATTAGGCCTTTTTGTTTTTCTTTTTCTGTTTTTCTTTTTACAGAAAGATTAACAAAATAATGAGCTGCCAAATGCTTTTGCAAAAATGTGAAACTTGTCCACAAAAATGCTTTGCATTATTCTGCACTGCCACAGAAAGTTTGGGCAATTTTTTGAATCCATTTGAATTTTTCATAAATGGAAATGGCATTTAAATTGCTGTTTTGCACTGATTAAATTGCCATAGCCCATATTTAGCAATTAGTTTATGTTGTTTTCCTGAACAATAATTTGTTTTGGAATATTTGCTAAAACATGAACTATTTTGCAGCAATTTTTGAGCAACTTCAAATTTCACTTGCAAATTGAATTTGAATTCAGTGGGGAATTTGAAATGAGATATTCATCCAATGTGATCATGCACTACAAATCATGATGACTTGGCATTATCATTAGGGATTACTGTAGGTCATTACACAGGGGTGTTACAATTCTCCTCCTCTAAAAGGAATTCTCATCCCGAGAATTCAGGAGGTAGAAGGGAAGAGATCGGGATATTCCTCGCGAAGACGATCCTCGCGTTCCCAAGTGGCTTCATCTTCAGTATGATTCGACCACTGCACTTTAAGGAACTTAGTTGTCTTCTGGCGGGTCCGACGTTCAGCTTGATCGAGAATGTGGATCGGATGCTCTTTATAAGATAGATCATCTTGCAAATCAAGCAATTCAGGATCCACTGCTCGGTGCGGAGATTCCTTGAAGCAACGGTGAAGTTGCGACACATGGAAGACGTCGTGGATGTGAGAGAATTGCGGCGGCAACTCCAATTTATATGCCACATGTCCACGTCTGGCGAGAATGCGGAAGGGGCCAATGTAGCGAGGAGCTAACTTGCCCTTGATTCCAAAGCGGTGAGTACCCTTCATAGGAGTAACACGCAGATAAGCTTGCTCACCAAGTTGATAGATCGATCCCCAGTGTTTACGATCATAATTGCTCTTCTGGCGAGACTGGGCCACTTTGAGATTTTCCCGGACTATACGGACTTGCTCTTCAGCATGTTGGATAATATCCGGACCAATGAGCGGTTGTTCCCCAGTTTCTGACCAATTCAGAGGGGTTCAACACTTACGTCCATATAATACCTCGAAGGGGGCAATTTTCAAGCTGGCTTGATAGCTGTTGTTGTACGAGAATTCGGCATACGGGAGAGATTCCTCCCACTTCTTGCCAAATGAAATGACACAAGCACGCATCATATCTTCAAGCACTTGATTGACTCGTTCAACTTGGCCTTGGGACTGGGGTGATAAACTGAACTCCAGGTTATATGAGTTCCCATAGCTTCTTGGAAACTTGCCCAGAACTTTGAAGTGAAAAGGCTGCCACGGTTTGAACTGATCTCCTTCGGAATACCATGGAGTGATACAATTCTGGAGATATATAATTCTGCTAACTGACTAGCAGTGATCGTCTCCTTGACTGGCAGAAAGTGTGCAACTTTGGAGAGTTGATCGATGACGACAAGAATAGCATCATGACCCTTTTGTGATCTGGGAAGGCCAGTGATAAGATCCATTTGCACTTTGTCCCACTTCCATTCAGGAATAGGGAGCGGTTGCAGAATTCCAGTAGGCTTCTGATGTTCTGCTTTAACGTGATGGCAAACATCACATTCGGCAACATAACGAGCAATATCCTGCTTCATCTTAGACCACCAGTACCTTTGACGAAGATCACGATACATCTTGGTGCTACCCGGATGAATAGACAATGGTGTATCATGTGCTTCCTTCATGACTTTGTCGGTCATAAGCTCGAACCGAGGTACCATAATGCGGTCTCTGAAATACAAAGTTCCATCTGCAGCAAGCGAGAAATCTCTGTACTTGTCAAGGTTAAGATCTCTTTTCATCTGATCAACTTCAGCATCTTTTGCTTGCGCACGCTTAGCAGCCTTCTCAAGATCTGGTTGTATAGCAAGGGTATTAAGAGAACCCTGTGGAACGATGTGGAGGTTCAACTTGCGAAGTTCTTCATACAGATGAGGTTGAGCTCGCTGAACCATGAGATTGTTGCAATAGGACTTGCGGCTCAAGGCATCGGCCATCACATTAGCCTTGCCAGGGGTATATGAAATACCGCAATCATAGTCCGTAATCGTTTCCAACCACCGCTGTTGGTGGAGATTGAGATCCGGCTGAGTAAACAAATACTTCAGACTTTGATGATTAGTGTATATCTCACATCGATTACCAAGGAGGTAATGTCGCCACAACTTCAATGCATAAATCACTGCAGCAAGTTCAAGATCATGCACTGGGTAATTCTCTTCATGAGGACGCAACTGTCGCGAGGCATAAGCAATTACTCTGCGCTCTTGCATCAGGACACAGCCTAATCCCTGACGAGAGGCGTCGCAATAGATCACGAAGTCCTTGCGAGAGTCCGGAGGAGCAAGCACTGAAGCAGAGGTCAGCTTGTCCTTAAGGGTCTGGAAGCTTTCCTGACATTTGTCTGTCCACTCAAACTTAATGCCTTTGTGAAGCAGATTAGTCAGAGGCTTGGCAATCTTTGAGAAGTTCTCGACAAAGCGATGACAATAACTTGCGAGTCCGAGAAAACTTCTGACTTGCTTAACTTTCTTCGGAGGAGTCCAGTCAAGAATAGCCTGAACTCGTTCTGGGTAGACAGCAATTCCATCCTTGGAAATCACATGACCAAGGTAGGTCACTTTGGATAACCAGAATTCACACTTGGAATACTTGGCATATAGCTGGTGCTCTCGAAGCTTTTCCAGTAAAAGGCGAAGATGTTCTGCATGTTCTTCCCTATTCTTGGAAAATACCAGAATATCATCCAGATAAACCACGATGAATTTGTCGAGGTAATCCATGAAGATATAGTTCATCAAACGGGAGAACGTTTCTGGAGCATTAGTTAAGCCAAATGACATGACTGTGTACTCATAAGAGCCATAGCGAGTTACGAAGGCAGTCTTGGGAATATCCTCTTCGCGGCGCGGATCTGGTGATAACCCAACCTCAAGTCGAGTTTACAGAACACTGATGATCCAGCAAGTTGATCATACAGGTCATTGATCTGAGGAAGTGGATATTTGTTCTGAATGGTGGCTTGGTTGATAGGCCGGTAATCTTGGACCAATCGGTTTGTACCATCTTTCTTCTTGACAAAGAGAGAAGGTGCTCCCCAGGCAGAGGAACTTAGGTGAATGAAACCCTTGCGAAGTGATTTATCGAGTTCCTCCTTAAGTTCAAGGAGTTCATGCGGAAGCATCTTATAAGGACGCTTCACAATAGGAGTTGTGCCTGGTTTTAGGTCGATGACAAACTCGACAGCTCTAGCAGGGCAGTACTCCTGGAAGTTCTTCCGGAAAGACATCTTGGAAGTCGCGAACGACTGGAATGTTTTCGATCCCCTCAAGAGGTAAAGCGTTCAATACATTCAGTGCATAAATCTGAGCCTCGGCATTTTGAACGACATGAGCATGGTAATTTACTAGCTCATCCGATGGGTGCAGGAGGTGTTCAACTTTAGTGGGACAATTGATCAAGGCGGTGTGAGCCTTTAACCAATCCATTCCCAGAATGAGGTCAACTTTGGAAGACTTGAAAACAATGGGAAAAGCACGAAACTCCAACCCTTCAATATCAATGGTGACATCGGGGCTGAACAAGGAGGTTCGACATTGGCCCGCGGGAGTGTTAACCACTAACGATTGGTGTAGCTCTTCACATTTAATGTCATGCGTGAGTGCAAAATGTTCTGACATGAATGAATGCGATGCTCCTGAATCAAATAAAATAGAAGCTGGTACTGAATTAACAAGAAGAGTACCCATCACAGTTTCTGGTTGATCTTGAGCTTCAGCCATGTTGACATGATATGCCTGTCCACGACCATATAAAGGCCTGACATTATAGTTGCGAGGCTGATTATTGCCACGGCCATTACCACGGCCAGTAGGGGAAGCACAAGCTGATTCTGACTCTGGGAGCAGTCTCTGGCACTGTGACCTAGATGGCCACACTTGAAGCAGAGTCCATTGTCAGGACGGGGAGCAGGAGCTCGAGGCATTGGAGCTTGAGGTCTGAGTTGCCTCGGAGGTGGAGGAGGCATTCGAGGTGCAACATAGGATGGCCTTGGAACAGGTACAGTCGGACGGTACATGTTGTTAGGGATCCATATGCGGCGCTTCTGTGAAGACGAGCCCGAAGATGAGCCCGCTTCACGGGTGCGCTTAAGAGCGTCCTTGTGATCCTTCAGACCAGTCTCAACCTGTATAGCCTTGTTCACCAAGGTGGCGAAGTCGGCAAAGTCCTGGACTAGCAGTGCAAGCTTGATATCTGGATTGAGCCCTTCGCGGAACTTTTCCTGTCTGCGTGCATCAGTAGCAATGTCCTCTTCAGCGTAACGAGATAGTTCCAGAAATTCCCGCTGATAAGCTTCCACAGACTTGTTGCCCTGGGTAAGGTTGTGGAACTCACGCTTCTTCCGGTCCATAACTCCTTGCGGAATGTAACGGGCGTGGAACGCAGCTTTGAACTCCGTCCAGGTGATGATAGCTCCAACAGCTAGGGTATACCTGTGAGTGTCCCACCATTGTGCTGCAGGTCCCTTCAGAAAGTAGGAGGCAAAAGTGACATAGCTGGCAGGGGCCACATTCGCAGACTCCATCTCGAAAGTGATGTCGCGGAGCCAGTCATCAGCGTCAAGTGGCTGAACCGAGTTGCGGAAGATGGTTGGATTCAGACGCACAAACTTTTGCAAAGTGATTGCGGCTGGCTGCTGGTTGGCATTGGGACGAGGGAACTGATCCATAAGTTCTTGCATGAACTGACGGTGCATTTCGAATTGTTGCATCATTGCAGCCATATAGTCGAGCAGTGGTGGATTGTTGGCACCATGGCCATGACCTGTGGGTCTAACCATCCTGCTAAAATTCAACAGGGGGTAGTTTAGCAACGAGCATTGCTGAAGTATGGATTCATTCCTGAAGTAACACGCACAACAAAAAGAAGTGCAATAGATACATCATCATAGTCAACACGACATGCAGATCCATACATAGAGTCGGTTACAAGCCAGCATTACAACAGCGAAAAGGAAAGCTAGACAACTAGGCAGCACGCAGGCACGCGTGGAGGGATACAACAACGAGACATAGCGATAGCTACATCAACGTCGGAGAAAACCACTGAAGCTAGGCAGCTGCAGGTGACGACGCAGGGTACCCTTGATATAAGGATCCTGCGCTCCGTGAACACTCTGATGCAGAACCTGGTCCCGGACTGGAAGAAGAGGACCACGTGGCGGGGTAAGACCTCCAACAGCAGGCCACTCAAGACCTGGTGGCATCTCCGTCCTGCGCGGGTAAAAAATGTACTCTGGGTGCATCCGTGCAATGACTGCTGGTAGCAACTGTGTTAGGGCGTCCTAAAGACGAGCACGAGTAGCGTACAACTCGACAGCAAGAGCTCGAGCAGTGTGGTCCAGAGTCTGAGTGTACTATACCAAAACCTGCGGGTCATAACGACGCGGCACGTAAGGTGTACAGACAGCAGTGTAATATCCATTCTCATCCCCAGCGGGGGCATAGGGGATATATCTGAAAGCAGTCTCCTCCAAGCGACTGTTGTGCTCTCCACGGAGACGGGCAATAGCAGTATAGGCAGCATCATGGATGGCCATGTCGACAGTCACTCCAACACCATGAAAGGTGTGCAACTCAGTGATGGAGATGTCCTGCCGATCAAAGATGCGGACCACAGCATGGTACTGCTCCTGGTTGAACTCGCAGTAATCCTCATAAATAGTGTACTCGGGATACCAGCGATATCCCAGCCTGGTCAAGAGATCGACCAAGATAGCAGGGAACCCAGTCGCATCAAGAGCCATCGTGTGGCGTACAAGCTGTCTTGCGTGACGCATCTGGAACAAGGAGTGCAAGAAGTCAAATGACACTGTGAGAGGCATATGATAACATTGGAAAGAATTGTTTGCAGATAATCCAACTCTCCGGGTGAATGTGAACACGAGAACCTAATGTCAGAGTTAGCAAAACTTTAACCCGAATAGAAGAGAAATTAGAGTCCCATAGTAAGGAAGAGGAATAAAAGATCCTAATACCACACATTGGCGACGTGGGCCCGTAAGCCACACAGCCATGTTAGTAAAACAGCTTTGCAAAGACTAGACTCAACTTCGGCCAAGGAGTTGGAAAGGGGGTTCCTACAAGCAGTCGGCTCTGATACCAACTTGTGACGCCCCCGACTTAATCGTGCACTAATCATACACGCAAATGCACACGATCAAGCCTAAGGACTCGCTTGAAGATATCACAACACAACTCTAGACACAACTAAAATTCATACAAGCTTTATATTACAAGCCAGGGGCCTCGAGGGCTCGAATACATAAGCTAGAGTCATACAAGCATCAGCGGAAGCATCAGATATCTGAGTACAGACATAAAAGTTAAATAGATAAGCCTTAAGAAGGCGGGGCAAAATAACGACACTGGATCGAAAGGCGCAAGCCTCCTGCCTGGGTGCCTCCTATCTACTCCTGGTCGTCGGCGGTCTCCACGTAGTAGTACTCTCCACCAGAGGGGTAGTAGTAGTCGTTGACAAGGGCAGCTGGCTCCTGGGCTCCGTCATCTGGTCGCAGCAATCGGGTATGGGGAGAAAAGGGGAAGCAAAGCAACCGTGAGTACTCATCCATAGTACTCGCAAGACTTACATCAGAACTATTCTACTTATGCATCGGTATCAAAGAGGAGCTGTATCAGTGGACTGGACTGCAGAAATGCCAGAATAGAGAGAAAGGCCTAGCCTATCAAAGACTAGCATCTTCAGCGTCTTGCAGCATAAGAAGAGTGCAGATTAGTACATAAATATAGTAGTAGCCAAGTAGTAACCACGCCCAGAGATCCTTCCTCGACTCCCTGCGAGAAAGCGATCCCAGAGCTAACATATTCAAACCATTTCTATTTGTAGAAGATCGGGATACTTTCCGAGCGTTCTGTTACCGTGAACACGGCTATTCGAATAGATATACTTCCCTGCAGGGGTGCACCAACTTACCCAACACGCTCGATCAACTCTGGCCGAACACACTTGCACGGTCCATGCCCGGCCTCGGTCTATTGACACGTCGTAGTCCTACCTAGGCTCAACAGAGAGGCCAGCACGCTGGTCTACATCCTAAGTGCGAAGGGGTCTTGGGCCCATCGCCCTTTGCACTCCTGCGCGTTGCGTGGGCGGCTGGGAGCAGACCTAGCCCCCTTAATGCAAGCGCGGGTGTTCCCAGTCCAACCCGGCGCGCGCCGCTCAATCGCTGACGTCTAAAGAGCTTCGGCTGATTCATACGACGCTGAGTGCCCATACTTATTCCCGCGTGGTGGTTAGTGCGAAAAGGCCAGAGGCCTACTCAGATTACATATCATAACCCATTAGTGTGTTGGGAGCTCGCGGTGACAAGCAGAGACTCACGATCATGTGACCCCGTTGCCCCATCTCGTGGACTTACGGCAAGGGCCAAGAATGCCCGGCCGTGCCACGTAATCATCACACGGGTACCCTCATGGTCAACCCGACTCCACATCTCTCGCGGGTACCCCTCGGGGCCGATCTGACTTTAACACGTATCTATAGTAAAATCAAAGTAACCGTGTGTCCATAACATCAAGAAGGAAATCCGAGGAATCACCCTCGTTGGATTCCTACTCGACGTATCCGTCAAGGTGAACTCGGAGGAATCACCCTCGTTGGGTTAACACTTGAGGGGTTGCACGACAGAGGCTTCATCGGAGGTGGTGAAAGAGGAATCACCCTCGGTAACCCACAACCGGCTAGCTGTACTACAGAGGGAACATCAGGAGTGAGATAAGAGGTATCACCCTTGGCACTCGATGGTAACTCTGCAGAGTCGAGCAACGGTGTAGTCGGACTCCGGAGCTGCGTCGGTCTCGGGGTCTACCGGATAAGAAGAGGGGGAAGAAACAATAAATAAAAGCAAACAGATGCAACACAGATGCATGGCATGGCAAAATGCAGTGCTGGTGGTGGCCTAATGCAATGCTACACGTCGCAAACGAAGCGGGAAAATATCTGGGATATTTTCCCGGCGTTTAGGCAGTTTTCGGTATACTGAACCGGAGGGGAAGGTTCCATGTTCAGATAGTTAGGAGTGATGGTCAAGCATTTTGACCACATATTCGGATTCGTCTCGTTTTTCTGATCAACTTTCATGTTCAATTTTTTTCGATCCGAGCTACGGTTGAATTTCTACGAATTTTCAAAGATTTAAACCTTTTTCTGAAATTCTGGAATTTAAGTCTAATTCGAAAATAACCAAAAAAGGAAATACTGCATCAGCATGACGTCATCATGACGTTAGCAAGTCAACCCGGTTGTTCCAGGTCAAACCTGACAGCTGGGTCCCACATGTCATACACAGAGGGATAATTAGAGTTAATTTAAACTAAACAGAAACTAATTAGAGGGTGGTCCCCACATGTCAGTGTCTAAAATAATTATTAGATTAATTTTAAAACTTAATTAGTTTAATTAAGCGCAGGGGCCCACACATCAGCGGCACTGTGCTGCCACTTCAGCACGTTGACCGGTCAGCGCGGTCAACTGGGGCCAGGGGGCCCATTGGCAGTGACCCAGGGGGTGGCCCCAGGTGTGCCAGCTCGGCGGCGGTCGGCGGCTTGACGCCGGCGACGCCAAACGCGGCGGATGGCCACGGGGGTCGCCGGAAAACGGCTACGCGCGGCCATTTCGCGCGCGCGACCCCGCGTTCGAACGAGCGCTCCAAGGCGCGTCGATCTGTAGCGGTGGCTCGGCCGGAGACGGCCGGAATCGGCAACGTTCAGCGGCAGAGGCGGCGCCGGAGTTCGGGCGATGTCGAATACTGTGATGCGGGGCACGGCGGAGCTAGCTAACGGTGGCGTTGGACTCGCACGAGCTCCAGGAGCTCGATGCGAGGCTCGGCCGCGCGTGACAGCGGCTAAGGCCACGGCGGCGAGCTCGTCGGCGGCAGCGCGTTCGAGCACGGCGAGCGAGCTAGCTATAGGGCGCGCGCGAGAAAACGGAGAGGGGAAGGAGGTAGAGGAGCTCACGGCGAGGCACACGGTGGCCGGCGACAGCTTAGGAGCAGCAGGGAAGGTCGCAAACGCCGGTGGTCGCCGGTGATCGAGAAGAAGGGGGCGGCTCGATCCGCTCGATGTGGAGCTCCCCGGCTCCCGTTCTTTGATGTAGATGAAGAAGCGGACGGCGGCGAACCTCGTGGACAGCAAGAGGAGGCGTGGCGAGGGCAGTGGCCACGGTGGAGCAGCGATGCGGCGACGGCGGCGTACTGGATCGAGGAGGAGGAGGAGAGCGAGCGAGGCAGGGAGAGGGAAAAGTGGCGAGGGCGTCCAGGGGGAGTGGATGGGGCTCGGCCTTATCCTCCCAGCGGCGTCTGGCGACGGCAGCTGTCGCGCAGCGGCCGGAGCTGCGCGCGCTGGCCATGGCGCGGGCGACAGCGAGGCGAGGGGAGAGAGAAGAGAGCGGTGGGCTGGGCCGGGTGCACTGTGCACTTAGGCCCAGCCGATTAGGCCTTTTTATTTTTCTTTTTCTGTTTTTCTTTTTACAGAAAGATTAACAAAATAATGAGCTGCCAAATGCTTTTGCAAAAATGTGAAACTTGTCCACAAAAATGCTTTGCATTATTCTGCACTGCCACAGAAAGTTTGGGCAATTTTTTTGAATCCATTTGAATTTTTCATAAATGGAAATGGCATTTAAATTGCTGTTTTGCACTGATTAAATTGCCATAGCCCATATTTAGCAATTAGTTTATGTTGTTTTCCTGAACAATAATTTGTTTTGGAATATTTGCTAAAACATGAACTATTTTGCAGCAATTTTTGAGCAACTTCAAATTTCACTTGCAAATTGAATTTGAATTCAGTGGGGAATTTGAAATGAGATATTCATCCAATGTGATCATGCACTGCAAATCATGATGACTTGGCATTATCATTAGGGATTACTGTAGCTCATTACACAGGGGTGTTACAGTCTCGCACTTCCATTTCCCTCGCTTTGAGCATGGTGACACTGAAATTCAGGTTCACAACATTGATGTCATATCAGATGAAACTTTTCGGTGCACAATGGATCAAGAAAAGATTCGTGACTACACTGGTCCTCCTTGTCCTGAGCACTTAACCTTCGAGAATCAGACGCTATTTCACATGCTCTCCTACACAATTTGCCCTCTGGCGGGTATGAATCCAGACAAAGCCATCTCAGATGTTCCTCGAAATGCTATATATGCAATCTCTGAGCGATACATCTTCGACGTGGAAGAAATGTTTCTGCGTATTCTGAAGGATTCTGCCCAATATCCCTTCTGCATCAAAGTTTTCGCGCCCTGGATCCAGAAAGTTATTGATCATGCAATGCGCACTGTGTATCTTGCGAAGGAAAACCATAAAAGCTTCATTCCTCTTGTTCGCGATACCTTGCAAGTTACGGAAGATATTACTTCGGGTAAATCGCCCGCATCAAGCCCCCAAGACTATCACAAGCAATTCGATGGGCTACGTCTTCCTCAGTGCGACCGAAAGATTTCGCCTCAACCTCCATCGCAACTCAAAGTTAGTTTGCGTACACAACAACTGCTGTTGCAGCATATCGCCGAGGATCGACGCAAAAAAGAACATCTCGCCTCCGAGCTAAATGCTCTCAACAATTGTACCAGAATCATGCATCTCATAGCTGATGAAAACAAGAAGAGACTCTAGAAATTGCTTCGCAAGTTTTTCACCGAGAAACAACTTCTGAATGTCAATCTCCAAGAGCTCTATGATTATATTGACAAAGGCTTCACTGTAGAAGATTTTCAAGATCGGAGTACCCCTCCTCTACCTGTTCGTGAGCCACCCACTGATCTTCCTCATCTCAAGCTTCGCAAACTGCTTGACGAGTCTGAAGCCACCTCACCGACCGAAAAACCTACCGAAGGCAATGTGATATCCCGTGTTCCTCCTGTGGCTACTCCAAATGTTCCCTCGTCTGCTCAGCCCCACGTTATTATTCCTGAAGGAAAATCTGATGCTGCTGAAGACGAAGACAATCCCGTCACCTCCGAAGAAGAAGTCACCTCGGACAGTTCTTCTAGAAATGCCACCGATTGAACCAAGTTCTGCATTTTTGCACTCATGTTATTGTCACCTTTTTGACACTTGTTGACAAAAAGGGGAAGAATTACATCGAGTCTCGATAGATTTGCTTTTTGTGTTTCGTTGGTTTTGGTTTCGTGCAAGTTTGCAACTTCTGGTTTAAGGTTATCTGTACTAAGTTGTAAAACTCGATAACTTCTGTGTTGTAATGTTAATAACCCCTCCTGCTACACTATTTCTCTCGAAGCACTTGTTTTGCAGGTGGAATTATTATCAGAAGTTATGAATGATTGCACTACGATCTCGATGGATTATATCTCATCAGTGCGAATCATTGTCTCGAATGATTTCCTCCGTATACTTCAATACTTGCAGGATAATTTATCTCTTATCTTTTTTCCCTGCATACATTTACGGGGAGTCTATTTCATCATCGACCAAAGTAAAACTTACTCACTCTTGTTGGAATTACTTTACACTTATCTATCTTCACTTCGATGATTATCTATTTTGTCAACAATCGTCCAAAAAGGGGGAGATTGTTGGTGCAATAATTTGCCTCCTTATGTTTTGGAGATTGTTGACATAAACAGTAAGGGACTGATGTGTTTGCTAGTGCACACAGAGTAACAGGTCCCTAGAGTCAAGAGGAGTTTGGTTCAAACTCCGAAGAAAATCCCCTGCGTGGCAGTGAAGGTTATCACCGAAGATTATGATGACAAGAGTGACCCCTCAAAAATTGCTGATGCAAAGCAATTGGTTCGGTGCTCATCCGAAGAAAGTGACTGCGGCCGAGAAGATTGAAGACGAAGTGAAGACGTAGCATTTATTTCGTTGTTTCTCTTCTCTTTATTGAGTCATAGGACCACCGTACTACTAAGATGGGTGTAGCGTTCGAAACTTTGATTCTCTGATGCTAAACCCAAATCCTATGAAAGTTGCGAGAGAAATCTCTTTGTGTTCCGAGCAAATACTTGCCAGCAAGAGACTGTGATCTTCTTCGCTGCGAGAGATTTGTCTCTGACCGAGGAGTTAGCATTACTTGTTCTCCAAGTAATGTTACCGTTGCTCTTAAAATCCGACTATTGTGAACGTGTCGGTTGGCCATTGGCTGTACCGCGTGTCCAAAATGGTCATTTCCCATCAGGGAAGGCTGCGGCTATAAATAGCCACCCCGCACCGGCGTTGTCCGGCGGCTGCTCCGTGTGATTGTGAGAAGATTGTTGAGCAACCCCCTCTCCTGAGTGATTTGAGTTTAAAATCCACCGAGAGAAAAACCCAGAGCAGAAAAATTAGATAGTGGTTCAGCATCACTCGAATCTAAGTCCAGTACGCTCCGCCTATTACTCTTGAGAGCTGCGAACTCTCTAGATGGTTAGGTGTCAATTTCTTCAGAGACCAAGAGTAATTGTGGTTCTCGAAGAAGAAGACTGTAAAGGTTTGGAGATCGCCTCAAGCATCTACCATGAGTGATCGACATTGGTTGATGAACCAATTGTCGAGGAGAATATGGCAAAGAGAGCTTATCTTCTGTGTTAAATCACAACCCCTCCAACCAGACGTAGTCCTTTTGCAGAAGGGCGAACTGGTCTACCAAATTCCTTGTCGCCATCGAGCATCACTAGTCACCTCTTGTTCTCCCCTTTACATTCGAACTGAGCTGTATGACATATTTCAATCATGTGATTTGTCTCGATGCATGCTTTTAGTTTCCATTCGTTAGTTTGCATTCGCTCACTGTACACTATTTTCATTCGCTCCGCTGCTGGGTTCCGAGAGTTTTGATATTTCCGAAGAAAATTTAAAACTCCCATTCACCCCCCCCCCTCTGGTAGACATACTTCGTTCCTACAGGGGTGTGTGTCCAAATTACGTCTTGACCTGCACTAGTCCTGCATCAACAGTCAGTTGTCCAACCGAAGGCCCTATCCGTCTCGCGGGGTTGCCTCAATAATTAAGATTGCAATAATCAGATAAGAGCTTTGGGCATTTAATGACTACACCTCTTGAATCCCTAGAGATAGGATCCGTGTTACCATACTAAACCTTTTTGTCACTGGTGTTCGGAATAACACTTCACAGTCTCCCTGCCCTTAGCCTCCTCGTGACTCGCTCTCCATGATCCTGGGTACCTGCAGGGATGAAGAACACGCAAGAGACAAGCGACATCTACAGAACAATTTTATTTCACACATACGGGATGTTGATTCAAAGCCCTTCCATTGATCCCCACAACAAATACATCAGGTTGCAAGGCTCCTGCCTCAACCCATACCTTACCGAAGTACTCACACATGGAGATCAGATCACACGAAGAACACATCATAGAACACATCATGAAGGTAGATTGATTGATAATATGTCTTACAATGCATGCCATGTGTGATCCACGATTACAAGTATGATCTAGTGGAAGAAGAACTATGGGAGTGCTGGTGGCTATGGAGATGGATTTGACGGTGGCTAGGGTTGATGAAGATGGATGAGGATGACTTTGTTCTGGTTCTTCTCGCAGAAGTTCTCGCTCGTTCTGTTGACATTTCGGCCTCGACCCCTTTATAAAAGTTGTTAAGGTGGACGAGGAGCCTCGGTTTCCACGCCATACGACCGATCATACGAGCGCTTGCAGTCACATGGAACACCGTCTTTTGTTCTGGAATTGCTGGAGCGCCTTCTCCTGATTTCTTCTATCTCCTTCTTTACCCCTTTCCATGTTCTCACTTGATTTCGTCCGTATTTAGCCCATTTCATGTAGAAACACAATAAAGAGAGCATTTCTGGAATCCTATGCATTAATTAGTCATTAGTGGCAATATCGAAGCGAATATCTCAATTTTAATGAAATATCTCGGTTTAAACAAAGGGTAGAGGAGTGTAAAAATATCACTCATCAATGGCTTCCAGCCGAGTAGCAAGAGCGCGACAGTGCCTCTCGGCGGACATGAATTCGAATCCTGCGGGTGGAATATTATTTCACGGATTAAAACTCATTGTCGGACACCCTCCCTCTCTTAACTAAAATGTCGTGAGGCTCTCCTCTCCCCTGTTGGTCTAGATTTTCCTATAACATCTTCTCTGTCGGAGCACACCTAGAAGGTACAACGGGAAGGCTTCCCAAGACGTTGTCACGTACACCATGGGAAACCTTTGAAAAGAACAAAATCATAGAGTATTTCGACATGTCCTTGCCTCACACGTGGACATCGCAAATCTTGTTTGCAAGACCATCTGATTAAGGAAGTTGTTTTTTGCGAAATGCAAACATTTTATTTTATTTTATTTTCGCTTCTTAGGGTATAGAGCAAAATCTCTTATGATCTTTATACATTGCTTAGCAAAGATTATACTTGTTGCTATAGTGAAAAATATCTCTTGAATTTCACCATAGCTGGTCACTAAAGGGCTATTTTTCTATTCCCTAGAGACAGTTTCTTAGCTTTTTATAAAGAGCACAAAGAGAGCAACCATTTTTCCGACAGGGAGAAAGAGAGCAACCTCGTATAACAGACTCTGCATCTATTTTCAAAAATAACTCTAGTATATATGGATTCTTTACCCTGCTTTAGTCCAAACCAAAAAGATAAAGCTCCAACTCATTTTTCTTAAAGTTATTTTTGATTCTAAAAAGTCGATGGGCTAGTGCTAATCATACATATGAGCTGGACCATTGACTCAACGCAAAAGCCCATTCTTGTAGACAATAACACGATTAGACCACAACGAGAGAGCTATATCTTGCTTATAGCGAGATATAGTGACCTCTCGCCCCAGGCGCATCGCCAGCGGCCGGCCCATTTTCGAAGTTATTCGCTCACTGTAGTTCGCTCTTGTATGTTCGCTCCTGCTCATGTTTTGTTTGTATTTTCTTTTTTAATTTTTCTTTGAATCTTTTTGTTTTGAACCGGTTTTCTTTGGATTATCTTTGTTCTTTGATATAACTTCGGTTTTCTTTGTTTTTTCTCTTTTTTCCCTTTTTTCTTTCTTTGTTTTTCTTTGTCTTTCTTTGCTGTTTCGTAGTTTGTCACTAGTTTTTTTTTTCTGTTTTCTTTGTTCTTTCTTTGTTTTTCTTCGGTTTTGTTTGTTTCTCTTTCTTTCACCGATTTTCTTTGGATTCTTTCTTTTTAATGTGTTTTCATTATGGTTTTCATCGGTTTTTCCTTTCTTTCTCATTTTTCTTTCTTTTTCTTCGGTTTGTTGTTTCTTTCTTGGTATGAAATGGGCTTTTTTCTTTTCTTTGTTTCTTTATCGATTTTCACTGTTTTCCATTCTTTTGTACTCTTGTTTCTTTGGTTTTCTTATTTATTTGGTTTCTTTTTCGGTTTTCATTGTTTTTTTCATTTTTCTTTGTTTCTTTTGGTTTTCATTTTACATTTTTTGTATAAGTCAAGAACATTGTTTTAATACACGTTTAACATTTTACGCATACGAGTTTAACATTTTGAATACATGTTTAACATTTTTCCATACCCATTTTTAACATTTTCAAATGCTTGATTAACATTTTTAAAATAGAAGATTAACATTTTTTAATACATGGTCAACATTGTTTCTATACACATTTTAATAATTTTAAATGCATGATTAAAAAATTTAAAATATAAGATTATAATTATTTTTAATACATGGTCAACATTTTTCTATACACATTTAATATTTTTCAAATACTTGTTAAACATTTTTTTTCAAATGCTTGATTAACATTTCCTATATACACGATCAACTTTTTTCATAGACATTGTATGTTTTTTTATACGTTTTTTGTATACATGAGAAACATTTTCTTTATACATATTGCAAATGCTTGGTTAACATTTTCTGAATACATGGTCAACAGTTTTTTATACATATTTTTAACATTTTTCAAATGCTTGATTAACATTTTTCAAATACAAGATTTTTTTAATACATGGTCAACATTTTTTCTACACATTTTAACATTTTCAAATGCTTGATTAACATTTTTCAAATACAAGTTTGACATTTTTTTAATACATGGTCAACTTTTTTTCTATACACATTTAACATTTCTTAAATGATTTTTTAACATTTTTCAAATAGTTGTTCAACATTTTTTTAAATGCTTGATTAAAAATTTGTAAACACATGATCAACTTTTTTCACACACATTCTATATTGTTTGTATACATTTTTCGTATACATGAGAAACATTTTCTTTATACACATTTAACATTTTTCAAATGCTTGGTTAATATTTTTTCAAATGTTTTATGTAAAGTTTTTTTAATAATATTATTTAGAATATTTTAAAGTATAATCTAAAGTAATAAAAAATAGGGAAAAAACGAAAACAAAAAACGTGAAAAGGAACAAAAAAACGAGGCCGTGGCCTCCCGCGCTCCTGGGCCGACCCATTTAAAGAGGCGCCAGACGCGAGAGAGCACGCTAGGTCTCCCAATAAGCGAGATATAGTGCTGCCCAGACTACAAGCCCTCCCCTGCTTTCTGTAAAGCAAATGTGGACCTTATAGGTGTAGCTTGCGTCACCGAATATTCGTTTCCATGGTGACTTCTCAAGCACATAGAACTTATTCAAATTCCTAATCTGTTTTCGCTCATGACTTTGCTTTTTCAAAGGCGTACGTCAAGCCAAAACTAAGTTAGGTCATTTAGTAACAGCTCATTGGGGTATTGTTCATGAAGCTGCAATAATGTGGGAATCAGAGATTTTGTGGCAGCTGATGACATGTTGTGTCACTTTGCATAATATAATTGTTGAGGACAGTGTGAAGGGGCAACCTGAACCTATGATTTTGAGAAGTCTGGAGAACAAGTCCACATCCCGAACAAGGTGCGGATCATATTGTTAATTTTTCGGAGATGCATCTGAATCTTCGAGATCAACAGGTGCACGTGCAACTACTCAACGATATTGTGGAGCATATGTGGACCCCACAATGGAAACCAATGAGTTTAATGTTTGAATTGTGCATTTCAAATAAATTTTATGTTTGAACTATGTATTTTCGCTACGAACAAATGTTATTTACGTGTATGGATTTGAGAGTTTTGATATAAGGAGTGTGGTAGTCCGGTGGACGTTTATGGGTCGGATTTGTCAAGTCCGGCTGTATACACTCTAAGAGACTCTACATCTACTTAAAATGCTCAAGAGTATATGGATTCTTTACCCTGCTTTAGTCCAACTCAAAAAGATAAAGCTCTTCTTAAAGCTATAAGTTCTGGAACATGGATGGGCTAGTGCTGATCATACATATAGGCTGGACCATTGACTCAATGCAAAACCCATTCTTGTAGAAAATGACATGATTAGACCACAGGCCCTCCCCTGCTTTCTGTAAAGCAAATGTGGACCTTAAATGTGTAGCTGGCGTCACGGAATATTCGTTTCCATGGTGATTTCTCAAGCACGCACACATAAATTATTCCAAATTCCTAATCTGTTTTTGCTCACGACTTTGCTTGTTCAAAGGCGTACGTCAAGCCAAAACTACGCTAGGCCATTCAGTAACAGCTCAGTACTATGCGACAACACTGTTGTGTACTACTAGTAGTAGGAGTAGTTGGCTAGCTATTGTTGTCGCTAACACACACACACACACACACACAATAGTTAATGGAAGCGCTAAATGAAGGTGAGGCATGCTACATCATGCAGCTAGTTGCGTCGATGAAGGGAAACTATCCTCACTCCTCAGAGAAGCAGCTTGCTAGAGAGCAGAGCAGAACAGTTGGTGAGTGAGAAACTCAGACATCGGCGAAGATGTGGTATGTTTTGGAGTCGCGGGCGATGAGCCTGAGCGCGGCGATAGCGGCGGTGATGGAGAGGACGGTGAAGAAGACGATGTTGAGCCAGTGCCATGACTTCTGCAGCGAGGAGAGGCGCTGCCTGTTGGCGACGAGGTACATATGGTTGGCGAGCACGAAGGTGAGCGGGAATGTGCTGAGCGCCCCCGTGAGGCTCATGAAGTCCCCCAGGAAGGGCAGCGCCGCCGCCATGAGCGTGTTCACGGCCAGGTAGCCTCCCCTCACCCCGACCCTGAATATCACGTTGTGCATCGCGAACGGGCCTCCCACCTTGCTCCCGAACCGGGTGTCCAGGTACTCGTACATCGGCGACGCGAAGATCTGCATATATATGCATCTCTCTTTCATCAGTTAATATATACGTACACTTTCCAGTTAACGGATTGACTGAAATTGCATCCTGAAAAACAAAAATAACAAAAAAAAGAAGACTTACGTGTAGCGCTATGACTGTCTGGAGGAAGGCAGAGAGGTTGGCAACTGCCTTGATCCACACGGGCCCATTGACGTTGTTGAGCAGGTAGGTGGTGGTCTGGTTGCCGTAGGCCCAGTAGCCGATGACTATGATGGCGTAAAGGGGCACGGAGCCGGCGGTGAACTGGAACCACAGCGCCTTCTCCATGTTCTTCACCACGGGTGCCCGGACGGTGGCCTGGATCTCCGGCAGCATACCGGTGTTGTAGGCGAACACCAGGCTCGCCGCCGCGCCGATGGTGGTGAACACCCTGCTCGACGGGTCTCCTTGGATGCTGTAGTCCCGAGGCGGTGAACGGATGCCGTCCTTGAGCGACAGCGCGCAGGCTGCCACGATGTAGGTGAGGCTGAAGACCGTGGAGAAGCCCAGCCAGATCCTCAGGGCCGACAGGTACGGGATCCCGAACGCAAAGAGCGCGCACACGAACCCAGACACCGCGATGCAGTAGGGCAGCTTCATGGCCCCGTCGTTACTGATCAGCAGATACATTGCCTGCACGTTTTATTTATCAGTCAGAGAAACAAACACCAAATTCACAAGTAGCATGACTGGATCAAATCGATCGTACCTTGAGTGCTTGCCCTGCTATTATGATGAACCCTGTGTTGATCATGAAGAGGTTGATGTACTGCATCGCCCAGGTGATCTTGTACATCTTTGGCCCGTAGATGTGGCCGGCGAGGTCCCTGTACCTGATGTGACGCTTGCCGCCGAGGACGTGGAGGCGGCCGAGCAGCGCGTTGGCGTACATGGACACGGCGGCGGCCAGGAGGAGGCCCACGGTGCCGCCCACCCAGCCCAGAGGGACCATCAGCGAGCCGGAGTAGCCCAGCACGTAGGCGCTGTTCACCCCGGTGGTCAGCACGAATGCCACCTGGTACCATGGATCTGACAAAATTCCATCCAAAGTACACACACATATTACTTCATGGATTCCAAAAAGGCGAAAATATTCAGATCCGTTGTGCAAGTACACATCGTGCATCTCCCATGCATGTACGATGTACCCAACAGCCAAGAAATTCGCACGTGCAAACGGAGGAAAAGTACTACTACACATGAAACACAGTTAGTTTGTACTATAGCTTGGTAGAAACCAAAAAACATGCGAGGGGTCGACTCTGAAACCTTTTTGAGTTACTACAGTAAAAAAAGGCATCAACTGAACCCATGTGTGTTAATTTGACTATGGCACCGCACTGCACTAGTGGAGTACACGACAAGGACACAGCTGATGCTGGCATTACATATACATATTGTCACTATCCCTTCCTCTAGCTACAACGGACGTTGCGGTGGACGCAAGCCTGGGAGAGATGGTCAATGGATGGATGGATGGACACTAGCTTCCCTCGAATTAAAGTCTGAAATGGCTGCAAGAACAAACACGGCCGGAGTATAGTTAAGGAGGGAGCTCTCGTCATAGAGATAGATAGATAGATGGATGGATAGATAGATTGTTGTCATGTAGTTAAGGAGGGGCTTGGGGCTTGTGCGGTTGGAACCTAAGAATGATCGATCAAAGAGGACAGAAACAAGAACAAGAAGAAGAACAAGAACTTCCTATTTTCTGCCTATAAGAAAAGGATTTGGAGGGAGGGAGGGAGCGTACCAACGCCAATCTGGTGTGTGGTATCATCGGCGACAGGCAGGTCATCAAGCTCGTCGTCGTGCCCCTTCTTGGGGGGGTTGGCGTCCACCACGATCACCTTCTCCGCCGGGGGCATGGCCATCTTCTTCGATCGTCTGTCGATGTATATGCTGGAAGGAAGGCAGGCGATCGATGCGTCTGGTTTGGTTTGGTTTGGTTCCGTTGATATATATAGCAAGAGCAGTACTGGTAGAGGGCCGAGAAATGACCGTGAAGGGACTATGAATGAAGTGCAATAGAGTCACAGCTAGCAGGAGGGAGGGAGAGGAGGTCTCTTATAGGGGACGGGAGTCGTCGACTAGGACTGATTTCCTGGTCAACAAATAATATATTATTGTGCGTATTTCATTCATGTGCGCCGCGTCCTTCAATTAATTACTCTGATCTGCAATCCTGGCTTGATTTTTTTCTAGGGACGATCCTGGCTGGATTTGTGTTTCCATCACGTTTTCCTCCTGCAAAACGGATCAATCATTAACTGTAAAATTAACACCAGTACATTTATACTAGCGATATCTCGCTTCGTCCTGTAAAATTCATGAGATTTATAATGTGGTATTGTCTGTAAATTCACCCCGCTTGCATCTCTATTTTTCTGCGTGTGCGTGTCATCATAGTTACTTTGATCTGCGGTCCCGGCCTTGCTTGTTTTCCATCACGTTTTATGTTTTCCACGCGCACACGTAGTACACACGTATGTATACGCAGCCATCTGGGTGGAGAGGAGTTGCAAAATTCACGGCACCTTTTTGTCCCATAATTAGTCACAATCACATGAAAGAACGGAAAGAAATGAGAGGGATGCGCACTTGTAGTGTACACAGCGGCCTATTATGCAAAAGGGAATCCCATCGGATCAACCTCCAATTGCGACACCTTGATTCCATTCGTGGGCATGCATACTGCCAGCCAACTGCACGCCAAACCAACATGGAAACAAACAAACCAAACTCCATCACCAACTTGCGACTGAAGCCGGACGGACCACCTTTCTCTTTTCTTTTCGGGAGATCAAGCTCTTGTTATCTCCAAGCAAGGAGAAAATGGAAATTGAAGCTCTCGTCTTATCTCCAGGAGCTGGGAGAAAATAGAAAGGATAAAATGTCTGCGTGTGCACATGGTTCAACTGCTCGTCAACATCATCCCATTCTAATTCTATCATATATATTCCCATATGCTTATGTGTATGTGTATGTGTATGTGTTGTGTGCTACACCTATACACGCTAGGCTAGGCTAGGCTAGGCTAGCACAAATTGTCTTGTGCCTCTTGCGTAATTGGGTCGACGCATCCAGCCATACACCCCCGTCGCGTCACGCTACATAATAACGCTTTTCATCACCATCGATCGACACTGTACTTGTACGTATATGTAGTACGCGCGGGCCGGCCTAGCTAGAACCCCGTGCAGTGCAGTACGTGTCAAATCATTCCAAGCCTTTACCATGAATTATTTTCCAGGATTCTGTGTAAATACCGTGGTACAATACAGCACTAATGTCCTGCCACTGTGGCAGCGTGGCGCCGTTTTCCTCATCGTATCCTGGGCACGCCCGGTACTTGTGATGTCTTGGCTTCCCCCAAGGAGAATGGGCATGCTGAGGATCCCCTACCCCTAGTGTGGGTGTGGGGCGGGCGAGCAGGCCACTTGTGAATTATGATCGAGGATCAGATGAGCTATCCTCCCTAGGGGAGAGGGAGTGGTACTACTCTGGTGACGTAGTACCGGTCGAATTCAGGACCAGCTATCCCTCTCTTCTTTTTCTATCGGTCCCGCCCTTCTTGGAAACTACTGTAAGTCATACTATTTGCGCATGCTCTGAGTGATTATCGACATACATCTATATAAACCAATTATTATATATGGAAAATCGTTTCATGCGGCTGTAAGTGAAGGAGATATTCCGTTTCGTCTTCAAAAAGTCGTAGAAAAAAGGTTGGAGTGCATCTCAAAGAACCTTTCGTACAGTGTGTGGACTTGTGTACACGCTAGTCTATCTAATCATCGACTTTAGTGGGAATCTAAAGCGCGCTTTCGATCCAAGAATTCAGAAAGGACCCCTCGGAAGGAAGGAAGAAAGAAAGACGGATGGGACTAGCGTGCGAACAAAACGGGCCGAATGATCCAGCCCAACTATAATTGATTATGCCCATTTTCGTTTTCGTTTCTGGTAGGCAGGCGTACCTGTGCTTACTTTTTGAAAATATCGTCCTGCATCCATGCCACGCGTCATCGGTCTGTTTATTTGTTTCGATTTGAAAAAAGGAGGGTCCAATCTGCTTTTGTAGACTAATAACCACTGCTAGAGGATATTAAAGTGGACTCTACTCTCCCAAGAAGATTTCTAGGTTCAGTTGCTGTCTCTTGCGCTTGGACCAAAGATCCATGACACATATCATTTTTGTCGGCAAAACAGATTGGGAAGAACCAAGTCACTGGAAATTTTGTTTCAAACAAAAAAGTCACTGAAAAATTGGATTTTAGCATCAATAATCACCATAGCTGAGAAGTCGTACAGGAAATATTTTTCTCCTCCCCAAAAGAGAATCCCACACGTCTAGCGTTTCCCTGCCTCTCGTCGGCGGTTTGCCTTGTCTTGGTTGGTCTTAGCTCCATGAAGGCGTGGTGGATCCTGGCCCTTGTCGTTGAGAGGGCTCATGCTTCGTTTTTAGGTGCTTCTTTTAGTTTGTTTAGGGTTTATGTCCTACTTAGTAAGGCAAGGCGGCGGCGATGGTGGCTCCCTGAAGATGGAATAAGGTTCTCCCCGCCTAGCCCCCCTCCTGGCAATGTGTCTCGCGTCGTCGGTGGGCATGTGGAGGTGCCTCTCCGACGGATCTCGCGGGATTCGGTCAGTGTTTGTCATCGGTGGATCTGCATGGATCCGGTCTTCGTTCGTTTGTGTCCATGCGTCTATAGATTGGATGCTTTCAATTTACGTTTCTTTTCATCGATGACAGTTGTTGTATTGGCGCATTGGTTCTTTGACGTCTTAGCACGACGACTTCCCGGCCGTTTATTACAACAATGTTTGCCCAACTCCTGTGAAGGAGGGGTGATGAAGTTTTCCTGCCTTCGACTCGTTGCAGTGCTGGCAGTTGTCGCTTGGTGGTCTACGGACATTAATGTAATTTATGTTACTTCTGATGTTTTTTTACTGCCATGATATTTGATGAATAGATCGAAAGTTTTTTAAAAAAGACTAATTTTCAAACTGTTCATCAGCAAATTATCACTACATCTCTGATGTTAGGAGTGTCAGGGTCCTGCTAGCCGCCACTGTCTCCACCACTGAAAACAATATTATGCAGATGTACTAGAATGATCCACATATATGGGATAGGCAGATAGCAATGCAAGAAAGAAGATACGTGCATGCATGCGCGCAGAAGAAATCAGAAACGGAAAAACGTAGAGATGGATCGGCATGATTATGAAGGATAATCGGAAATGACGGAAAGAGAGATGTATCGACAGAGAGGAAGGGAGTGCGATTGGATGCGTGTACGTACCGACGCCAATCTGGTGGGTGGACTGGTCGTCGATGCCCATCTGATCCTGCACCTCCTCCATCATGGCCGCCATGCTCTTCCTTGATCGGTTGATGGACCTCTATCGATCGGGTCCGGCCGGATGCAAAACTCAAACTCAGCAGTTCACTTCATCAAATGCTAGCAATATTCGATCGGGTCCGGATGGATCCAAATCGGCTCGCCATTCCTTGATGGGCCCGGCCGGATCAACTCAACAGTTCACTTCAAGTGCTAATTTCGTTGTCGGATCCAAATCAGCTGACACAAATTCGAACGATCGGAGAAAACGCGCGGCGGCACACCATGCATCGATCGGCCGCGTTTTTGGGTTTTGCTTGGTTGACAGACGGAAGGGAAAATGGAAGGGAGAGAACGAGTCTTGTGATCAGTCACTCCACAGAATGAGGCTAGGACGTGTGTCGTCTACACAAGGCAACGCTAGCTGATTCGTCGGAGCGGAGGACCAAAATTAATTTCTTACTATGTTATTAGATCTAAATTAATTTTTCTAGTAGCCAAAAAAAGGATCTACATTAATTTAATCTATTATTGTTCCGGAAAAATTAACAATTTATTAAAATCGTCCCAGATCTCATCAGACTAACACATGCATCCCACCCCAGTATATGTAGGGATAATATGTTGTCCGCATCATGCATCAATTGCTGGTTGCACTCGCGTATGCTTTGTATTCCATGTGCTCCGATCACGTTTGGATGTCGCCCATTTTCCACGCAGGCGCATATGCACGGCTACTCGCATACAAATTTAGTCAGGTCACATGACGGAGATGCGCGCGCACCAGCCACCAGCGCGGCGTCCCTTTCCGCTTCCGCCCCCATCAAGATCAAATCATTGTTGCGACTCCGGTGCGTTGAACGCTGCTGCCACTCTAGTCCGGCCCTAGTCCACAATTTAGGCGCCTTGATTCGTTTTTTTTTGGAAATGGAGGCGTGCCCCCGGCCTCTGCATCATGACGATGCATGCAGCCATTTTATTAAAAAATCTCGAAGTATGACAAGGTCACAAACAGCTCGCAAGCGGAGCGAAAAAAAGAAAAGTACAATCTGAAAGACTCAACCGGTGTGACGATGTAAAGGACAAGCTCCCTAGACTCCTATCCTGTTAAGCGACCGCCATCCAAACCGGTTGAAGATAGCCCGTGCTACCATCTCCCAGTGGCTGCACCCAGTAACCAAAGGCTCCCTGGAGTCCATAGGAGTGAGTAGGGACCAGGTACGGATCCATGCGGTAGCTCTGAAGATGACCTGCAAGAAAGTTAAAGTATGTTGTCTATTAAAAATCATATCATTCCTGCAATTCCATATAGCCCATAATAGCGCACATATTCCAATCCGAATACGAGCCGCAGTAATATGCCCAACCCCAGCTAACCACGTTCCAAACAACGACTCAATGTCAACTGGAGGAGCGATATTAAAAGCTATATGGATCGTTCTCCAAAGCAATTTGGCGAATGGGCATTCTATGAATAAGTGTTGTATTGTCTCATCATGATCACAAAAACAACAACGTGGACTGCCTACCCACCGCCTCTTAAGTAAGTTATCTTTGGTGAGGATCACTTGTTTGTGAACAAACCACATAAATATTTTAATCCTCAAAGGGACCTTAACCTTCCAAATATGTACTGATCTCGAGATTGGGCCAGAATTAATCAAATCCATGTAGAAAGATTTCACTGTGAACACCCCATTCCTAGCTAGCTTCCAGCGCATCGAGTCAGGTTGGTCGGATAATTGAACATCTATCAATCTCCGGACCAGGTGCATCCAGGCAGTCCATCGCTCACCAACTAACGCACGTCTGAACTGAATATTTAGGGGGATCGATTGAA
Organism: Elymus sibiricus; assembly: GCA_039707655.1. Taxonomy (NCBI): domain Eukaryota; kingdom Viridiplantae; phylum Streptophyta; class Magnoliopsida; order Poales; family Poaceae; genus Elymus; species Elymus sibiricus. The sequence continues at coordinate 124,641,439 of CM077670.1, forward strand.
ATACCGTGCCTACGTAATCCTCCTTACGTTGCACGATGTTATATAATATGGGATATTGTATGGCTAAGGGCGTCTCTCCTAACCATGTATCTTCCCAAAATCTTGTTGACATCCCATTGCTAACGAAGAATTTGACCCTGCGAAAGAACAAGTCTTTCATTCGCATGAGTCCCTTCCAGAACGGTGAGTCAGTTGGTCTCACGGTGACCTGGGCAAGCGTTTTCGATTGCAAGTACTTATTACGTAGTATCTGAGCCCACATACCGTCTGGCTCTGTCTGTAGTCTGTAAAGCCATTTACTCATAAGACATTTATTCTTGATTTCCAAGTTCTCAATACCAAGACCTCCTTGGTCCTTGGGTCGGCACAAAATATCCCATCGTGCGAGACGGTATTTCTTCTTGGCCTCATCAGACTGCCAGAAGAACCGGGATCTAAAGAAATCAAGTCTTTTCCGCACTCCTTTGGGCACCTCGAAGAAAGATAACAGGAACATCGGCATACTAGTGAGAACTGAATTAATCAACACTAACCGACCTCCATATGACATTAGTTTACCCTTCCAGCAACTAAGCTTTTTTTCAATACGATCTTCGATGCACTTCCATTCTTTATTCGATAACTTACGGTGATGAATCGGTATGCCCAAATAACTGAAAGGCAAAGCACCTAATTCACACCCAAACAGCTGTCGATATCTGTCTTGCTCTTCTTTGGCCTTACCAAAACAGAACAACTCACTCTTGCGAAAGTTTATTTTGAGGCCAGACAATTGTTCGAATAGACATAAAATGAGTTTCATATTCCTCGCTTTTGCAATGTCATGCTCCATGAACAGGATAGTATCGTCAGCGTACTGTAGAATGGAGACTCCCCCATCAACCAGATGAGGGACGAGCCCCTCCACTAGACCGCTTTGCTTGGCCCTGCCTATTAGAACGGTCAACATATCGGCCACAATATTAAATAGGAGAGGAGACATGGAATCCCCTTGTCTCAACCCCTTGTGTGTCGGAAAATAGTGACCGATATCATCGTTAACTTTAATTCCGACACTACCCTTCTGGATTTGAGAGCTAACTTGGTTCCGCCAAGCCTCATTAAATCCTTTCATGCGCATTGCCTGCTGAAGGAAAGGCCATTTAACTTTGTCATATGCCTTCTCAAAATCCACTTTGAAGATAACCCCATCTAGCTTCTTCGAATGGATTTCATGCAGCGTTTCATGTAGGACGACAACCCCTTCAAGGATGTGCCTCCCGGGCATGAAAGCCGTCTGGCTCGGTTGCACCACCGAGTGAGCTATCTGCGTCAGTCTATTGGTTCCCACTTTTGTGAAAATTTTAAAGCTCACGTTAAGAAGACATATTGGCCTGAATTGCTCGATCCGGACTGCCTCCTCTTTCTTTGGCAGGAGCGTAATCGTGCCAAAGTTAAGATGAAACAATTCTAAATGACCGTTAAAAAAATCATGAAACATAGGCATAAGATCATCCTTAATAATATGCCAACATTTCTTATAGAATTCCGCAGGAAACCCATCTGGTCCCGGTGCTTTATTCGGTTTCATTTGTATTATTGCATCAAGAACCTCTTTCTCAGTAAACGGAGCAGATAGAATATCATTCTCCTCTGCCCGGAGTTGAGGGATATCTCCAATAACAGATTCATTAAGGGACACCGTGCTTTCTTCCGGAGGCCCAAAAAGTTGTTTATAATAATTAGAGATATACGCTTTCAGATTCTCATGCCCTACAATTGTCCCTTCGTCCTGTTCAAGCTGAATTATTTTCTTCTTCCTATGTTTGCCATTCGCAATCATATGAAAGAATTGGGTATTGTCATCCCCTTGGACGACCTTGAGCACCTTAGCACGTAATGCCCACTTGAGCTCTTCTTCTCTAAGAAGAACTCGTAAGCGTTGCTCGGCCTCGGATTTCGAGTTCTGCTCAGTTACCGTTAGAAGGTTCCCTTCAGCTTTTAAGTCTAGAGCATCTATTAACTGGGTGAGTCTCTCTTTTTCTTGTCTGTAAACCCCACTCTCGTGTCTGGCCCAACCTCGTAAGAATTGTCTCAGATGTCTGATTTTATTTTGCCATCTCTCAATATTCGATCGTCCAGTAACCGGCCTTGCCCATTCTTGTGCGATTATCTCCATGAAGTTTTCCTTTTCGAACCAGCCTAGTTCGAAAGAGAAAGCGTGTTTGTTCGCGATATGTGTAGCCTCTCCCGAATCTACTAGTAATGGTGTGTGGTCTGAGATTGCCCTCTGCATCGCATGTACCGACACCAATGGGTACTTCTGTTCCCATTCCACACTAGCGAGCACCCTATCCAACTTCTCATATGTTGGAGTAGGTAGAGTATTGGCCCATGTGAATTGTCTACCTGTGAGCTCAATTTCTCTCAAACTGAGACTCTCAATAATCATATTGAACATCATAGACCAACGTCCATCAAAGTTGTCATTATTCTTTTCATCTCTCCTTCGGATAATGTTAAAGTCTCCTCCGACTAGTAGTGGAAGAGTCTCGTCCCCACAAATCCGCACCAAGTCGGATAAAAAATCTGGTTTAAATTCGGGTTGTGCTGCCCCATATACAGCTATAAGAGACCATCGGAAACCATCCAATTTCGATCTCACCCGAAATTTTACCGCAAAATCTCCCCGAACCACATTAATAACCTCAAGCGTTTCGCACCGAACCCCTAGCAATATCCCACCGGATCTTCCTCTAGGAGGTAAGCAGTGCCAATCAAAATCAATACCTCCGGATAAAGTTCGAAGGAATTGTGAGGTGAAATTATCCCGCCCTGTTTCTAGTAGAGCAATGAAATCAAGTTTTTGCTCTATCGTTGTCTCTGCCAGGAACCTTCTTTTAGCCAAGTCAGTTAGACCTCTGCTATTCCAAAAGATTCCTTTCATAGATCATCGTGGAATTTTTTCTTAAGCTTAACCCTAGCACTTCTACGAATCGCCGAAGTAGGATAAATCTTCCGCTTCCAGGATCTCTTGGGTTTCTCCCCATCTCCCTTTTGGAATGGACGACCGGCAGAACTCGAGACAGTATCCTCCATCACTAGAGGCTGTACAGTGTCTGTAGTCTCCGACCCCTCCTCTCCTTCGGCCTCCACATCGGGCAAGAGATTATTACAAATGTTTTCAAGGGCTGTCATTCCTAAAGTTTTCAAGTCATCGTCATTCATCGGTCTGACTGATGCAAGATTTTGAATTATTTCAGACACCCTCTCCGCTTCTACATCTAAAAGATCATTTACCGATTTCGCAACCTCTTTCTCATTCGAACCCAAAGATATACCTAAGTCGTTTGCCTTCTCGACAATTTCATGATCAGAGAAATGTAAAATAGAACAACTCTTATCGAAAGACATACCTGTAGTTGCCTCGACATCTCGAAGCTTGGCCGCCCTCATGGCGCGCCCTAGCTGCAGGTCATCTGCATCTGGGTGTCCCTGGATCCGGTTACTGACACGCCTGCCAGTCGTCACCGGATCCATGATCCCACCAAACGCGATAAGCTCCTCTGTAGTCTTCTCCTGCTGCTCCTTGTCCTGCATTGTCTGTTCCCCGCTTCCACTTCCGTCTCTCATTGCCGGTGTTGGTTTGGACGCAGTCGGCCGGGAAACGTCATCAGTAGCAACGGGAGAGCGAGACCGCGGAGCCACCTGCTCTACAGTCCCACTCCTCACCAACCCGTCGTCGCGACGTGGACTCGGTACTGTAGGAGAAGAAGTGCGGGCCTCCTGGCCGTGTCCCAAACCGAGCTGCCCTGTGCTGACCCGCGGAGAGGGGATGCCGCAAGCCTCCTGCTCGTGCCCCTCCTCAAGGTGAGACTGAAGCGCCACGGGTGTTGTGGTGGTGCGGGCCTCCTGCCCACTGGCCCTCACACCCACGGCCGGCGAAGTGATGCCCGCCTTACCAACCGTCAGGGAGGCCCTCGAAGCACTCCTCCCAGCTCCACTCGGGGTAGTAGCAGGTAGCGAAGGAAGTGGAACCGCCCCTCCTAAGCCGGCCGCCTGAAGACACGGCAATACCTCCAGCCCGGCATCTGTCCTCTGAGGTGAAGAAAACTGCAGTGACACACAGTCAGGAACCATCACCGGCGGTAAAACGAGTTCCGTCGGATCGTCCGACTCAACTCGGTTGCTCCATAACCGAGAAGGCGCAGACCGTGCTCCGAAAGAACCAAACCGGAGAGTGTTCATCGGAGTTGCGGAAGAAGGCTTCTCCTTGGCAGACTTATCCGCCGTATCTGACTGCGAAGTCGACCCCTTAGCCGGGTCCCGTGGGGCGCTCTCAGGACCCTTGTCCTGATTCCCGGGGGCTCCATCCCCCTCAGTCATATCCATATCCTGATGTTCATCCCCCTCCTGAGGTATCGGGGTATCCTCGATCTCAATCTCAAGTATATAAGTGACCCCGGCATGCGTCCACCTGACCACATCCGGCACGTACTGAATACTGACCACACTGACCAGTAACCTCGCAGCTCCATGTGTTCGAGTGAAAGGCATGTCAACCTGCTCCGTCTTGCCAATAAGTGATCCCAAGCTCCAGGCTACCAAAAAATGATTAAGTGGCTTGGGTGGTGCACCATAGAAACGCACCCAGACCTTCTCTAAAGGTGAACCCTCGGGCTCTTTCTGCTTCCACTCGTCAAAAGCCATGATAATGTTAGTATTCGGGACTCTGCACATGCCAAACTTTAGGATATGCATCTGATCCTCTTTAGTGGGGAAATCAACCTTGTAAGTCTGGTTCTCCAGCTTGTCAAGATTCCACTGAAAATTGCCTGGTACCAACTCTCTCAACTGCCGTACAATCTGAGCTTCCGACATGGACCCATTGGTTACCTTAACCACTACTGGAAAGGAACTGTCCACCACATGAGTCATCGGTGCCACATCAGGTGATTCGAAAAACATTAACTCTTGGCAGCAAACTCCAAAAATATTAACTCCTGGTTTAGGACCTGAAAGAAGCGGGCATTCACCGGACACGTGCTGCGATCTGAGGCAATAATCACACAGCTCATTAGTGCAATCTGCGGCAAAGTGTCCCGGCTCGCCACACCTATAGCAAGGAAGCTTCTTCTTCTTGATAGCCCATTTGGAAAGTTTTTCACCGTCCGGCTTGTCCGAACCCTTGTCAGCCCCACCATCACCTGCCTTAGCAGCCCCAGGTTTAGCTACCGGAACGTTAACCGCAGCCAAAGCACGAACTGTGTCGACCGCCACCTCGGGCAGAGTAGATGAAGACGGCGCCGGCGCTGCTGACGCATCCAGCATCACCATACTGGGCGTCTGTGCCGACTCGCCAGCTGGCGGTGGTGGGGGTGGGCGTGGCGGAGGTGGACGCCGGCCTCCCCCTCTCCCGCCGCGGAAACGGTGCCCACCCCGGAACCGGTCATTGGGGCCAGCAACACCTTCGACAAAATTACCTGGCGGCCCCTGGAACCCACGTCCCTGTCCAGCGCCATTGTGTCCAGTGAACCCTCGGCCGCCACCGGAAGATGACCCGCGGTGCTGACCCTCGCCATACGCATCGTATCCGTCGTCACCCCACTTCCCGTACCGGTTGTACTTGTATCCCTCACTGCCATTGCCGCCGCGTCCAACCCATCCCGGGCCGGCTTCGCGGCCACGGCCAATTGCCTGCGCTTTTGCCGCCGGTGGCTGGGCATGTTCCTCCTGCTGCCGCACATGAGCTCTGCCGGTTGCCGTTCTTGCCGGTGGCCCTCCCGCGGACGGTCCCGTAACAGCCGGCGGCCCTTGCCGCGGAGGTGGCGCGCCGCGCCCAGGCCCCGCAACGGGTGGCCGATCCTGCCAAGCAGGTGGTGGAGGACCACCCCGGCCCGCCATCCCGCCGGTGCCGCAAGGGATCCTGGTGGCTCGCCCAGCTCCAAGAGACGGGAACCCAGGCGCCCTGAAAACCCTAGACGGCAGCTTTGCTGACTCAGGAATCAGCGATACGTGCAGGGACGCAGAGCTATTGTCGATCGAACGCATGGCTTGGGCTTCCTCCTGGGCCTTACACCCAATGTCCGGAGAGCCCACGACCAGCTTCGAGTCCAAACTGAAATCGTGGCCCAGTATCGAGTTCAAGCGCGCCCGTCTGGCCGCTCGAATCTCGCTGGTCGCCCTCGCCAGCGACGGCGGCTGCGGCGGCAGCCCCGACGTCCGGCCTTTCTTCCCTTTCCTCTTCTTAGTCACAAGTGTCCATGTCTCCGGAATGAAATCGGACAAGGTAAGAGATGCACGGAATACCTTCGGGATCGGCCCGATCCAAGGTTTCATGAGCGGCTTCGCCTTCATCTGAACGTTAGACCGACGATCGGGTTCAGATGATAACTCCGGCGGCTTCGCCGTCACCGAAGTCTTAGGATTATCCCTCGCGTCATGCACGATCTCTCCATCCTCATCGTCATTGCTGTCCGCAAGGACCCAAAAACGCCCTCCCGGTCTTCCTTGGTTAAGCGTCGTCGTCAGATCAATGATCTCCGTCTTCTCCGTGACCTGCTCAACCTGCATGCAACGGCCGACGATCACATCAAAAACATCAATCAAAAGACGAAATCCTACCTCAATCTGGGCATCGTTCTGCAAGTAGTCGCCGGCCAAGATGTCGTTCTCCATGTCCAACAACGCCGTCCATCGCGACGCTGGATTGAAACGGAGGCGTCCGACGATCCAGCCGCCGGGATCTCTCACGTCTGTAAAACGAACTTCCCAATGGCCTGATCTAGCCATCGCCGACCTGTGGATCTCAGAGGGACGGACGCATAGTGCTGCTGCTTCGTCCGCTGCGGTTCCCAGGTCAAGACTAGATCTTAAAAATTGGGGGAGAATTTCACTTCCCCGGCCTCTGCACCAACTAGGGATGCATACGACCATTTTAGTATGAGTACCCGGCGCCTTGATTCGTGGACATGCAACACAACGACCCAACCCAACCACCCCTCCCCAACGGCATATCTCCCTACCACTACTGCTACGAGCGTAGGGGCAGCAGAACATGCAAAAAAGTTTATTTATTTGCCCGTAATAAAGCTTTGCGTTTGTGTGTACACGATTGACCCGGTCGTCGCATCACTCCTCAAAGATTTCTCATTGTTTTTGTCTCTTGCACATGTGCGCCCATACTCAGCAGTCATCACGACGCATGTTTTCCCTCCTTTTTGGGTCTCGAGGCAACAAAAACAGCTTTGCTCGCTTGTACTGTCAGTTTTGTCATCCACTGGAAACCACCACTAGCACCAGAGAGTAGAGTGGAGTAGCTTGAAAAGAAAAACAGAAACACGGAACTTGGGTCGACCAAATGGAAGAAACGTGTTACTTCCAGCCCGAATGATAAAGCCCAGCTACCACCTCGTTGGGGCCCACACCGCAACTCCTTTGTGGTCAGCACGTACCCGGTTGAGCGAGATTACACACACAGCGACAATGGTAGGCCCAACCCACTACACGGAAAGCCCACCATACCCCTCCCATGTTTTTCCCACACTGCGTGTCGGCTCCTCTCTCTAGCGTCCTTGTCCCATCAAACGTCTCAAAACGAAAAAACACAACACCGTCGACCGGGAATCATGCATTGCCATTTATTTTAAGATTAGTGAATTTGTTTATGTTTTTAGTCCTTGTATAATTGACATACTGGGATTTATGCATGTCAGCTTTCGCTGATTTTGGCAGCTCCATCCACCTCACCTCCTATGCCTTTTCATTTCCTCTCCAAATTTAAATCTATTATACCTTCTGAACCGAAACTTCAAATTAAGTTTTGTTTGCATATTTGTGTTTGTTGCAACGAGTAGTTTCGGACAAAACTAATTTTGAATACATTTTGACAACTTCTAATGTATATTTTACCAAGTTTTTAAATATTAAGACGTAATAGTTGTAATATTAAGTTTTACAAAGTTTCACCAAGTTTCATTTGCCTTTAGGGATTAGGGCTTAAAGCTTAGGGGTTAGCGGGTTAGGTCTTATGGTTTTGGGTTTGAGTTTTAGTTTTGGAAACTTGGTGAATGTATCATTCGTTTCTATCAAGTTTTAGTAGTTGAAACTTGGTAAAGTTTCCGAAACTTGTCAAAAGGTATTCAAAAGTGGTCTTGTTTAAAAGCACTCGTCACAAGGAACACGAATATGCAAACATAATATAATTTTTGACTTTTGGTTCAAAAGATATAATAGTAGATTCAAATTTACAAGTCTAAAAAGAAATAGCATTGGAAGTGGTTGAAAGCCCGCAATCTTCTTTATTGGTGAGACCATTTAAAAATCTTGCAACAGTTTGCTCCTTGGCTTCTTTGACATTTGTTCGTATTATTGGAATCTCCATCTCTTTATAGTATTCTTCCACGGGTTTTGTGCCTTGCTTGAGAATTTGCAGCTTCTTGAAGATATCCTGTGTAGGCACAAATCTTGCTCTCATAACTTGCTTCATGGCATGCCAAGTGGTGATAAGAGGATCTCCTTGTTCTTGGCGCCTTTCAATGACTTGCTCCCACCAAATGAGGATATACTCATCAAACTCAAGATAAGCCATTGCCATCTTTTTTGCTTCATCAAAGTTTTGGAGGCGGGAGATTTTATTCACTTTGAGTGCCCATGATAGGTATTTTTCGAGATCGGTGCTTCCGTAAAATTTGGGCATAGTAAACTTGAGCTTGCCGAAGCGTTCTTCATCTTCACGATTGTTTCGAGGTTGGTGTTGCTCGTGATGTAGAGGAGGTCGAAAGTCTTCATGCTCCTCATGGTGTGCTTGACGTGGAAAGCAGGGTGCATTTGTGATACGCCTCATTTCATGGCGTTCCTCGTTGTGAGCTTCTTTGTCTTGGAGCTCTTCTCATGGCCTTCTATTGCTCTCGTGGAGGTTGGTGGTAGCGTCACATAGAGCTCGGTGTGCTTCATTGGCTCGCTCCACACGGTGTTCTTCCTCTCATCGGTGTGCATCTTGTTCTTCAAGTTCTCGACGATGCTCTTGATGCCGCAAAAGCACAGCTATGCTTCTCGATGTAGTAGAAATTTGATTTTCAGTTGAGGAAGGAAAGGTGTGCTTCTGGGTTTAATGTTTGTACAACTTTGCCTCTTGTACATGCACACTTCTGTCTGCAACTTAAAAGCGCAGCAGAGGCACATGTATGGATCTGAGATTTTATGTTTGTTATTCCTAGTTCGGGGGGGGGGGGGGGGGGTACAAAAGTACACCTCTGTGATTTTGGACGAACCACAGTTCTGTCTGCAAAAGCACAATTGTCATTTTTGGATGCTAAGAGATATTTGATTTAAAGTTGAAGAAGCGCATGTGCGCTTCTAGGTTAAAAATAATTAGAACCACGGCTTTGCCTCTGTTACAAGCACAGTTCTATGTGCATCAATGACACATGTGTGCTTATGTGCATAGAACATGTTTGCAAAACATTTCTCTATTCGTGTGTGGGGGGGGGGCAAAAATAGACCTCTATGCTTTTAAGTTTGAAAAGATTACATGAATGCACGAAAAGCTAGAGCAAGATATCCAAAGAAAAGCAGAGATGCAACATAGTCTAAACTTCTTCAACTGATTTACTTGAGATATTATAACCTAAACAATGACCACACATATGTTCGATCATCGCCAACAACATCCGAGGTACTACAGAAAAAAACAGAAACACTTAAATACAAGTACATTATAAGGCACATCACTACGGTAGGAGGCTTGAATAAAATCACTGAATCTTCCTTGTTGAACACCATTCTTCGATGCAAGCCGATGAAGTTTGAAGCATGAATGCTCACATAGACATCATCCTCATAATTTTCCAAATTAACTTCCAGAGTTAAAAAGCCATAACGAGGAACATACACGAAATTCTTCAGACTTAATACCAAAAGGTTTGGAATTATCTGAAGAAACAAAAATTTACAAACAAAAAATAAATAAAATACTATACATCAGAGGTATAACAAAAAAATTACAATTTTAGAAGAACTAATTGAAGAGAGAACGTGACATGGAAAATAACTGCTGATAATTGAGATTGACCACACGAGTGTAAAAGCAAGTGCCGAAAAGCTCCCGTTCACATTCACTCAAATCCTTGACAGCTACCAAAAAACATACCAACAAAATAAAAATGACACATGGAACATACCTGGTCTGGTAATAATTGTTAAAAAAACAAAAGAAAATTGACAATTTACCAACCCATGGTAAAGGGAGCAACGAATCTTCACCACGATAAAAATCAACATCAAGGAACATGTCGTAGTGCTCAATACTAAGAGTCATTGTATCACAATGATGAAGTCCATAATCAATGACTAGTTCCTCCCAGCTAGGACCATGAAATTTTCCACTGACTAGACCTTGCTTGATTAGAACCCCATGTAATACACCCTCATTAGTGTGAAGGGCAGATGCAGTATCCTTGTCGCCCCTTCTAAATGGCTAAAGCCCTCAATGCTCATTGTATTGAGCAAGATGAGCCCTAACATTGCACAGAACATACTGCAAAATAACTAAACATAGAATTCTAAATCTTCGCAAAAACATTGAACAATAACAAAACTACAACTAACTATGCATCACCACACTTTTACCAACAATTTTAACCTAAGAAATTGTTGAACTTACCACACGCCTCAAACACCACCCATCCAGCACCATAGTGAATTGTTCTAGAGAATCATTGATTACTTCCTTTGGTGATCCAGAAATGGAGCAGAAAGGATTCTCACCTATTTACCCATAGGTGACCCTGAGTTATCGAACCCACGAGAGGAAGGCCCCCTTGAAGCTAGGGTCTCGAGCAAGCTTTTGTTAAAGAACAATTCCAGCTTTTAACCGGATCAAAATCAAACAAACTGAAGGGAAACACTTATAATAAAAATAGTTACTGGTTTGAGGTCTTAATGCTTACAACCATGTATTTGTGTTGGAACCAAATATGATCTTAATTTGTGCACTGGAAGTCACCCATCGAGATGTGCTTGTTATGGACCAAAGTGGGGGATGTGTCCAAATCATGTCTTGACTGGCACGCGTCCTGCATCAAGAGTCAGTTGTCCAATCGAAGGTCCTATCCATCTCATGGGGTTGCCTCAATAATTAAGATTGCAATAATTAGACAAGAGCTTTGGGCGTTTAATGATTACACCTCTTGAATCCCCAGAGATAGGATCTGTGTTACCATACTAAACCCTTTTGTCACTGGTGTTCAGAATAACACTTCATGGTCTCCCTTCCCTTAGCCTCTCCGTGGCTTGCTCTCCATGATCCTGAGTACCTGCAGGGATGAAGAACGCAGACGAGACAAGAGACATCTATGGAACAATTTTATTTCACACATACGGGGTGTTAATTCAAAGCCCTTCCATTGATCCCCACAACAAATACAGAGGGTTGCAAGGCTCTTGCCTCAACCATACCTTACTGAACTACTCACACATGGAGATCAGATCACACGAAGAACACAACATAGAACACATCATGAAGGCAGATTGATTGATAATATGTCTTACAATGGATGCCGTGTGTGATACACGATTACAAGTATGATCTAGTGGAAGAACTATGGTGGTGATGGAGATGGTGGCTATGAGATGGGGAAATGGCGGCGGCTAGAGTTGATGAAGATGGGGATGAAGATGACTTTTATCTGCTTCACACACGGGCTCCTCTGTTAACATTTCGACCTCGCCCCCTTTATAAAGTTGTTCAGGTGGACAAGAGGCCTCAGTTTCCACGCCGTACGACCGCTCATGCGAGCGGTCACGGTCACATGAAACACTGTCTTTGGTGATCACTACAAAAAAAAGACACTTCTGTGACATTATGGCCCGAACGAAAACTTTTTCTGTCATGGATATGACATTTCTATAATGATAATTGTGAAAAAAACACATATCATCATAGTGTTGGAAATATGCCCTAGAGGCAATAATAAATTGGTTATTATCATATTTCCTTGTTCATGATAAATGTTTATTATTCATTCTAGAATTGTATTGACCGGAAACTTAAATACATGTGTGAATACATAAACAACACCGTGTCCCTAGTGAGCCTCTACAAGAGTAGCTCGTTGATCAAAGATGGTTAAGGTTTCCTAACCATAGACATGAGTTGTCATTTGATAACGGGGTCACATCATTAGGAGAATGATGTGATGGACAAGACCCAACCGTAAGCTTAGCACCAGATCGTTTAGTTATTTGCTACAGCTTTCTTCATGTCAAGTATCTATTCCTAAGACCATGAGATCATGCAACTCTCGGATATCGAAGGAATACCTTGTGTGCTATCAAACGTCACTTCATAACTGGGTGATCATAAAGGTGCTCTACAGGTATCTCCGAAGGTGTCTGTTGGGTTGCATGAATCAAGACTGGGATTTGTCACTCCGTATGACGGAGAGATATCTCTGGGCCCTCTCGGTAATACAACATCGTAAAAAGCTTGCAAGCAATGTGGATAATGAGTTCGTCATGGGATCTTGTATTACGGAACGAGTAAAGAGACTTGCCGGTAACGAGATTGAACTAGGTATGGAGATACCGACGATCGAATCTAGGGCAAGTAACATATCGCCGGACAAAGGGAATTGTATACGGGATTAACTAAATCCTCGATATCGTGGTTCAACCGATAAAGATCTTCGTTGAATATGTAGGAATCAATATGGGCATCCAGGTCACGCTATTGATTATTGACCGGAGAAGTGTCTCGGTCATGTCTACATGTTCCCGAACCCATAGGGTCGCACGCTTAACGTTCGGTAGCGCTAGGGTAGTATTGAGATATTAATAACGGAAAGTCCGAAGGTTGTTTGGAGTCCCGGATGAGATCCCGGACATCACGAGGAGCTCCGGAATGGTCCGGAGGTAAAGATTTATATATGGGAAGTCCTAGTTTGGTCGCCGAAAAAGTTCAGGGGCATGCCGGCAGTGTACCGGAGTCACCGAAGGGTTCCGGGGGTCCACCGGGGGGGGGGGGGGTCCACCAGCCCCGGGGACCCGCGTGGGCTGTAGGGGGGTCACCCTGGCCTAGTTGGGCCAGGCGCACCAGCCCCCGACCTGACTTGGTGGGCACTCCACCTCCTAGGGCCGCCGCCCCCTCCCTTGGAGGAGGGGCTAGGGCCGGCACCCCCTCCCCCTCACCCCTATATATAGTGGGGAGGGGTGCAGGGGGCTATACCCTTTCACCCTTGCCCTCCGTCGCTCCCAACTCCTCCCATCTCTCCTCCGGTACGCGCTTGATACGTCCAATTTGCATCATGATTTCCTACTAATAATTATTATGTTTTTGATCATTATTTCACTTTATGGTACAATTCTTATGCCTTTTCTCTCTTATTTTGCAAGATTCACATGAAGAGGGAGATTGTCGGCAGCTGGAATTCTGGACCTGAAAGGGGGTGAAGCAGAGATAGCTATTCTGCACAACTCCAAATGACCTGAAAATTTACGGAGAATTATTTTGGAATATATAAAAAATACTGGTGAAAGAATCAACAGAAGGGGGCCCACCAGGAAGCCACAAGCCTGGGGGGCGCGCCCCCCGAGCTTGTGGGGCCCCTGGCAGGCCTCCGACCCCCTCCTTCTGCTATATGAAGCCATTTGCCCTAGAAAAAAAAAATCAAAAGAAGACTTTCAGGACGAAGCGCCGCCGTCTCGAGGCGAAACCTGGGCAGGAGCTATTTTGCTCTCCGGCAGAGCGATTCCGCCGGGGAAACTTCCCTCCGGGAGGGGGAAATCAAAGCCATCGACATCACCAACGATCCTCTCATCGTGGGAGGACCAATCTTCATCAACATCTTCATCAGCACCATCTCATCTCAAACCCTAGTTCATCTCTTGTATTCAATCTTCGTCCCAAAACCTCAGATTGGTACCTGTGAGTTGCTAGTAGTGTTGATTACATCTTGTAGTTGATGCTAGTTGGTTTATTTGGTGGAAGATTATATATTCAGATCCTTAATGCTATTCAATATCCCTCTGATCTTGAACATGAATATGATTTTTGAGTAGTTACTTTTGTTCTTGAGGACATGGGAGAAGTCTTGTCATAAGTAATCATGTGAATTTGGTATTCGTTCGATATTTTGATGCTATGTATGTTGTTGCTTCCTTTAGTGGTGTCGTCCGATAATTTCAGTGCTTGCAGAAAACACCTTGCTGAAAACTGCTTGTCATTTCCTTCTGCTCCTCGTTGAGTTCGACACTCTTACTTATCGAAAGGACTACGATTGGTCCCCTATACTTGTGGGTCATCAAGACTCTTTTCTGGCTCCGTTGCCTGGGAGAACTATTGAATTTAGATGGGATCTTCTGGAAAGAATTAAACGTAACTTTGAAGATTGGGAAATCGACAAAGGTAAAGAGTCCGGTATAAATCTTGAGTTTGATTGTGTTAAATCTTTTATGGAAACTGATGTTTTTCATAAGTTTAGTACTAAATATGGACTTGACTCTGAGATAGTAGCTACCTTTTGTGAATCTTTTGCTGCTCATGTTGATCTCCCTAAGGAGAAATGGTTTAAATATCATCCACCTATTGAATTAAATGAAGAACATGTTAGTGTTAAAGAAGAAACAATTGTTTACAATGTTGATCCAGTTGTGCCTACTGCTTATATTGAGAAACCTCCTTTCCCTGTTAGTATTAAGGAACATGCTAAAGCTTCAACTGTGGTTAATAAAAGTAATATAAGAACACCTAGACCTTCTGAACAAATTAAGGTTGAACCTAATATTGCAATGGTTAAAGATCTTTTGGTTGATGATATTGATGGGCATGTTATTTACTTTTGCGATGAGGCTGCTAGAATTGCTAAACCTGTTAGAAATGAACGAGATATGCTAGATAAGAATAAGCCCATAGTTGGCATGCCTGTTGTTTCTGTTAAGATTGGAGATCATTGCTATCATGGTTTATGTGATATGGGTGCTAGTGTGAGTGCTATTCCATTTTCTTTATATCAAGAAGTAATGCATGATATTGCACCTGTTGAGATTGAAGATATTGATGTTACTATTAAGCTTGCAAACAGAGATACTATTGCACCATTTGGGATTGTTAGAGATGTTGAAGTCTTGTGTGGTAAAATCAAATACCCTACTGATTTCCTTGTGCTTGGTTCACAACAAGATAATTTTTGTCCCATTATATTTGGTAGACCTTTCTTGAATACCGTTAATGCTGAAATTGATTGTGTTAAAGAGAAGGTTAGAGTTAAGTTTGGTGATATATCTCATGAATTTAATTTCTCTAAGTTTAGTAGACAACATCATGATAAAGAATTACCTAGTAAAGATGAAATTATTGGTCTTGCTTCTATTGCTGTGCCTCCCACTGATCCTTTAGAACAATACTTGCTAGACCATGAGAATGATATGAATATGAATGAAAGAAATGAAATAGATGAGCTGTTCTTTAAACAAACACCTATCCTTAAACATAATTTGCCTGTTGAAACCTTGGGAGATCCACCTCCACCCAAGGGTGATCCTGTGTTTGAATTAAAGCTATTACCTGATACACTTAAATATGCTTATCTTGATGAAAAGAAGATATATCATGTTATTATTAGTGCTAACCTTTCAGAGCATGAAGAAAAGAGGTTACTTAAAACTCTGAAGAAGCACCGAGCTGCTATTGGATATACTCTCGATGATCTTAAGGGCATTAGTCCCACTCTATGTCAGCATAAAATTCATATGGAGCCAGATGCTAAACCCGTTGTTAATCATCAAAGAAGGCTGAATCATAGAATGAAGGATGGGTAAGTCCTGTCCATTGTGTTCCTAAGAAAGGAGGTATTACCGTTGTTCCTAATGATAAGAATGAACTCATTCCACAAAGAATTGTAACTGGCTATAGGATGGTAATTGATTTCAGAAAATTAAATAAAGCTACTAGGAAAGATCATTATCCCTTGCCTTTTATTGATCAAATGTTAGAAAGATTATCTAAGCATACACACTTTTGCTTCCTAGATGGTTATTCTGGTTTCTCTCAAATACCCGTTTCACCTGAAGATCAAGAGAAAACCACCTTTACTTGTCCTTTTGGAACTTATGCTTATCGTCGTATGACTTTTGGTTTATGTAATGCACCTGCTACCTTTCAAAGATGTATGACTGCTATATTCTCTGACTTTTGTGAAAAGATTGTTGAGGTTTTCATGGATGATTTCTCCATTTACGGAAGTTCTTTTGATGATTGCTTGAGCAACCTTGATCGAGTTTTGCAGAGATGTGAAGAAACTAATCTTGTCTTGAATTGGGAGAAGTGCCACTTTATGGTGAATGAAGGTATAGTCCTTGGGCATAAAATTTCTGAAAGAGGTATTGAAGTTGATAAAGCTAAAATTGATGCAATTGAGAAAATGCCATGTCCTAAAGATATCAAAGGTATAAGAAGTTTCCTTGGTCATGCTGGTTTCTATAGAAGGTTTATAAAAGACTTCTCTAAAATTTCTAGGCCTCTTACTAATCTTTTGCAAAAAGATGTTCCATTTGTTTTTGATGATGATTGTGTAGAAGCCTTTGAAATACTTAAGAAAGCCTTAATTTCTGCACCTATTGTTCAACCACCTGATTGGAACCTACCCTTTGAAATTATGTGTGATGCTAGTGATTATGCTGTTGGTGTTGTTCTAGGACAAAGAGTTGATAAGAAATTGAATGTTATTCATTATAGTAGTAAAACTCTAGACAGTGCTCAAAGAAATTATGCTACTACTGAAGAAAAAAAATTAGCAGTTGTGTTCTGATACGTCTCCATCGTATCTATAATTTTTGATTGTTTCATGCCAATATTCTACAACTTTCACATACTTTTGGCAACATTTTATATTATTTTTGGGACTAACATATTGATCCAGTGCCCAATGCCAGTTCCTGTTTTCTGCTTGTTTTTTGTTTCATAGAAAATCCATATCAAATGAAGTCCAAATGCGATAAAATTATACGAAGAATTATTTTGGAATATATGTGATTTTTGGGAGGTGGAATCAACGCAAACGGAGGCCCACAGCCTCCACAAGGCATCTTGGTGTGACCTCCCCCCCAGTCACGTGGTGTTGCCTTGTGGGCACACTATAAGTCGGTTGGGGCCCTTCTTCGGCCGCAAGGAATCTTATATCGAGAAAAAAAATCATGTTTAAATTTCAGCCCGATCGGAGTTACAGATCTCCAGATATTTAAGAAACGGTGAAAGGCCAGAAAAGGGGGACGCGAAACAGAAGAGAAACAGAGAGAGAGATCCAATCTCGGAGGGGCTCCTCCCCTCCGGGAGCCATGGTGGCCATGGACCAGAGGGGGAACTCTCCTCCCATCTAGGGGGGAGGCCAAGGAAGAAGAAGAAGGAGGGGTGCTCTCTCCCCCTCTCTCCCGGTGGCGCCGGAACGCCACCGGGGCAATCATCGTGACGACGATCTACACCAACAACTTCGCCGCCGTCAACACCAACTCTCTCCCCCTCTATGCAGCGGTGTAACACCTTTTCTCCCCGCTGTAATCTCTACTTAAACATGGTGCTTAATGCTATATATTATTATCCAACGATATGTGGCAATCCTATGATGTTTGAGTAGATTCGTTTTGTCCTATGGGTTGATTGATGATCGTGATTGGTTTGAGTTGTATGTTTTATTTTGGTGCTGTCCTATGGTTCCCTCCGTGTCGCGCAAGCATGAGGGATTCCCTCTGTAGGGTTTGCAATACGTTCATAATTCTCTTATAGTGGGCGGCTAGAGTGACAGAAGCTTACACCCGAGTAAGGGGGTTGTTGCGTATGCGAGTAAAGGGGACTTGTTACTTAATGCTTTGGTTGGGTTTTACCTTAATGATCTTTGGTAGTTGCGGATGCTTGCTAGAGTTCCAATCATAAGTGCATATGATTCAAGTACGGAAAGTATGTTAGCTCATGCCTCTCCCTCATATAAAATTGCAATAATGATTACCGGTCTAGTTATCGATTGCCTAGGGACAAATCCTTCTCTTGTGTTACAAAAAGCTTTCTACTAAACAACTAATTTTTATTATCTTGCAAATTATTTCTAGTTTTATTCCTGCTAAGTACGCCTAGTTTTATTCTAGTAAAGTAGTTCTAGCATTACACCTACAAAGTACTTCTAGTTTCATAGTTGTTCTAGGTAAAGCAAACGTTAAGTGTTGATACGTCTCCAACGTATCTATAATTTTTGATTGTTCCATGCTGTTATATTATCAATCTTGGATGTTTTTATATGCATTTACAAGTATTATATATCATTTTTGGAGACTAACCTATTAACTTAGTGCCCAGTGCCAGTTGCTGTTTTCTGCCCTGTTTTTGTTTTACAGAATATCAATACCAAACGAAGTCCAAATGCCACGAAACTTTTTGGAGATTTTTTTATTGACAATACCAACACTAGAAGCTTCGGGAGAGGACCAGACGCCAGAGGAGGTGGCCACGAGCCACCAGGGCGCGCCTGGGGGGGGGGCAGGCGCGCCCTGGTGCCTCGTTGGCCCACCCTAGCTCCGTTTGACCCACTTCCTCCACTATAAATTCCCAAAAAATCAGAAACCCTCAGGGGAGTTCACGAAATACTTTTTCCGCCGCTGCAAGCTTCTGTTCTCGAGAGATCCCATCTGGGGTCCTTCTCCGGTAATCTGCCGGAGGGGGAATCGATCACGGAGGAGCTCTACATCAACCTTGCTGCCCTTCCGATGATGCGTGAGTAGTTTACCATAGACCTTTGGGTCCATAGTTAGTAGCTACATGGCTTCTTCTCTCTTTTTGATCTTAAATACAATGTTCTCCTCGATGTTCTTGGAGTTCTATCCGATGTAATCACTTTTTGCGGTGTGTTTGTTGGGATCTGATGAATTGTGAGTTTATGATCAGATTATCCATGAATATATTTGAGTCTTTGCTGCACTCTTTTATGCATGATTATTATAGCCTCGTATTTCTTCTCCGATCTATTGATTTGGTTTGACCAACTAGATTGATTTATCTTGCCATGGGAAGATGTGCTTTGTAATGGGTTCGATCTTGTGGTGTTCAATCCCAGTGACAAAAAGGGACATGACACGTATGTATCGTTGCTATTAAGGGTAAAAAGATGGGGTTTATTCATACGTGAGTTTATCTTGTCTACATCATGTCATGGTTCTTAAGGCGTTACTCCGTTCTTTACGGACTTAATACACTAGATGCATGCTGGATAGCGGTCGATGTGTGGAGTAATAGTAGTAGAAGCAGGCATGAGTCGGTCTACTTGTATTGGACGTGATGCCTATATACATGATCATTGCCTTGGATATCGTCATGATTATTTGCTTTTCTATCAATTGCCCAACAGTAATTTGTCTACCCACCGTATGCTATTTTCTAGTGAAAACTATGGCCCCCGGGTCTATCTAAATCATATTACTAAAACCCTAAAAATATTGCTGCCATTTTCTTTTATTTATTTTATTTTGTATTTTTGTTTCAATCTATCTATCTATCACATACAATTTAATCTTGCAACTTACCGCCGAGGGATTGACAATCCCTCGTTTGCGTTGGGTGCAAGGATTTGTTGTTTGTGTGCAGGTACTACTAACGAGGTGTTGCGTGGTTCTCCTACTGGATTGATAACCTTGGTTTCATAACTGAGGGAAATACTTACCGCTGCTGTGCTGCATCATCCCTTCCTCTTCGGGGATAAAACCAACGCAAGCTACAGGTAGCAGGAAGAATTTCTGGCGCCGTTGCCAGGGAGACATCATCAACATCTATCAAGTACCTTTGCATAAACTCTCATCTCCTTGCATTTACTTTATTTGGATTTGCCTCTCGTTTTTATCTCTCCCACTTCTAAAAAGTTTTTACAAAATACAAAAATATTTTTCGTTTGCCTTTTTCTCGTTTGCTTGTTTGCTTGCTTGTTATCTTGTTTGCGTAGTCACGATGTCTCAAGAAAATACAAAATTGTGTGATTTTTCCAATACTAATAATAATGATTTTTATTAGTACTCCAATTGCTCCTCCCGCCGCTAGTGCGGAGACTTGTGATATTAATGCCGCTTTGCTAAACCTTGTTATGAAAGAACAATTTTCTGGTAGCCCTAATGAAGATGCTGCATCCCATCTTAACACTTTCGTAGAATTGTGTGATATGCAAAAGAAAAAAGATGTGGATAATGATATTGTGAAATTAAAATTATTCCCATTCTCATTGCGGGATCGTGCAAAAATTTGGTTTTCATCTTTACCACGAAATAGTATCGATTCTTGGGATAGGTGTAAAGATGCTTTTATCACTAAGTATTTTCCTCCCGCGAAAATTATTTCACTTAGAAATCAAGTTATGAATTTTAAGCAACTTGATCATGAACATGTTGCCCAATCTTGGGAGAGGATGAAATTAATGATAAGAAATTGCCCTACTCATGGTTTAAATTTATGGATGATCATACAAAAATTTTATGCGGGATTGAATTTTGTTTCTAGAAATCTTTTAGATTTCGCCGCGGGTGGTACTTTTATGGAAATAATTTGGGAGAAGCTACTAAATTGCTTGATAATATTATGGCAAATTATTCACAATGGCATACTGAAAGAGTTCCTACTAGTAAAAAGGTGAATTCTGTTGAAGAGATTAATACTTTGAGTGATAAAGTTGATGCGCTTATGAAATTGGTTGCTAGCAAAAATGATACTATTGATCCTAATGATGTGCCTCTATCCACTTTGATTGAGCAAAATAATGATCCCGTAGATGTGAATTTTGTCTCGCGAAACAATTTTAATAATAATGCTTATAGAGGTAATTTCAATGCTAGACCGTTTCCTGGAAATTCTTCTAATAATTATGGCAATCCCTATGGAAATTCTTATAATAATAATAATAGGATGCCCTCTGATCTTGAAAGTTATATTAAAGAATTTATTAATTCTCAAAAAGTTTTCAACGCTACGATTGAAGAAAAATTGAGTAAACTTGATGATATGTCTAGGAGCATTGATAGAATTATTCATGATGTGGAAAACCTTAAGGCTAAAATTTTGCCACCTAAAATTGATATTAGTGAATCAATTAAAGATTTATATGTCTCCATGGATGAAAGTAAGAAAAGAACCGCCATGCTAAAAGCTAAACGAGAATTTTTAGAAAAAGCGATTCCTCCCGGTTTTTATCGTAGTAATGATGAGGATATTAAAATGATTGGTGTTTCATATATTGATTCTTGGTTTAGCAATATTAAACTTGATGAAAAGGAGACTGAAGAAGAGTCAACTTTAGTTAATGAGCGTCTCCATAATTCGGAGGGTGAAAATCTTGATAAGAAAATTGCTAAAAGTGGGTTTGGAGAGGTAAGAACTTTAAATAGCGATGTGCCCACTCTCTTGGATTACAAAGATTTTAATTATGATAATTGTTCTTTGATTGAGTGCATTTCTTTGTTACAATCCATGTTAAATTCACCCAACGCTTATGAGCAAAACAAGGCTTTTACTAAACACATTGTAGAAGCAATGATGAAAGCGTTAGAAGAAAAGCTAGAACTAGAAATTTCAATTCCTAGAAAATTATATGATGAATGGGAACCCACCATTAAAGTTAAAATTAAAAATTATGAGTGCAATGCTTTATGTGATTTGGGTGCCAGCGTTTCCACAATTCCAAAATCTCTATGTGATGTGCTAGGTTTTACCAATATAGATGAATGCTCTCTTAATTTGCATCTTGCGGATTCTACTATTAAAAAGCCTTTGGGAAGAATTAATGATGTCCTTATTCTTGCAAATAGGAACTATGTGCCCGTTGATTTTATTGTACTTGACATTGAATGCAATCCTTCATGCCCAATAATACTTGGTAGACCGTTCTTGCAAACTATAGGTGCCGTTATTGATATGAAAGAAGGGAATATAAAATTTCAATTTCCATTAAAGAAGGGTATGGAACATTTCCCTAGGAATAAAATTAGAGCACCATATGAATCCATTATGAGGGCCACTTATGGAATCAACTTGAAAGATGACAATACTTGAAATTATGCATTATGTCTAGCTAGGGGCATAAAACAATAGCGCTTGTTGGGAGGCAACCCAATGAATAAAATAATTTTTTTTCTGTTATTGTGTGTTTTCACTTCATGTTACTGTTATGATTGTGTTTTTGTGTTTTTAATTAGTGTTTGTGCCAAGTAAAGCCTTTAGGATGATTTGGAAGATAGTATAATTGATGCTGTTTGGAAAACAGAAAGTTTTGCGTCCAATGCTGGAATTTTGTTTCTGTACTGGTGCGTCAGAAAAATCTGAAATTTTTACAAAGTATTGGTATATGAATTTACCACGTTTTCCTAATTTTTCAGAATTTTTGGGGTTACAGAAGTATGTCTTTTAAATATATTTCTACAGACTGTTCAGTTTTTGACAGATTATGTTTTTGATGTGTTGCTTGCTGGTTTTGGTGGAACTATGGATTTTATCGGGGAGTATAAGCCATGGAGAAGTTAGAATAAAGTAGGTATAATGCAAAAATAAAATATGAATGGGTTTGCAACAGTACTTAAAGTAGTGATTTATTTTGTTATACTAACGGATCTCACGAAGGTTTTGTTGAGTTTTGTGTGATTGAAGTTTTCAAGTTTTGGGTGAGATCACGATGGATGAAGGAATAAGGAGTAGCAAAATCCTAAGCTTGGGGATGCCCGAGGCACCCCAAGGTAATATTCAAGGAAGACTCAAGCATCTAAGCTTGGGGATGCCCCGGAAGGCATCCCCCCTCTTTCTTCTACCAACCATCGTTAATTTTACTTGGAGCTATATTTTTATTCGTCACATGATATGAGTTTTGCTTGGAGCGTCTTGTATTATATGAGTCTTTGCTTTGTTTGCTTTTTAGTTTGTCACAATCATCTTTGCTGAACACACCTATTTTGAGAGAGCCACACGTTATCATGATTTGTTAGAATACTCTATGTGCTTCACTTAAATTTTTTGAGCTAGGCAGTTGCTCTAGTGCTTCACTTAAATCTTTTTGAGCATGGCGGTGGCTAAATTTTGAAGAAATAAACTCTCATGCTTCACTTATATTATTTTGAGAGTTGATAAGATTAAATTTTTGAAGAAATAGATTCTCATGCTTCACTTATATTATTTTGAGAATTGATAAGATTGAAATTTTGAAGAAATTTTTGCACTCTCATGCTTCACTTATAACTTTTTGAGAGTTGATGAAAGTAACGGTAATTTGCACAAGATATGAATTTGGTCCCAAAGTGATGAATATTCAAGAGGGATATAATAAAAAATTTCATATAGATCATTGGATATGATAAGTGTGATTCCTTGCAATAGTTTTGCGATATGGAAATGATAATATGTGAGCCATGTTAGTGAGTAATTGTGATTTAGTAAGAATATTCGTGTTAAGGTTTGTGATTCCCTATGCATGCACGTTAAGTCAATAGTTATGCAAATAAATTATATCCTACTTATGGTGCATTATTCGGTGTTAGTTATGTTCAATGCATGTTTATGACTATTTTCGTTTTTTGGTTGGTTGCTTCTCAATCTTTTGCTAGCCTTCATTTGTACTAAGCGGAAACACTGCTTGTGCATCCAAAATCCTTAAACCCAGTTGTGCCAAATGAGTCCACTATATCTACATATATGCGGTATTTCAATGCCGTTCCAATAAATTTGCGTGTGCCAACTCTAATTTTCAAAATAATTTTTCTGTTTTGTGTACCCGTACCGCTCATGAGGTGGAAGGGGGTGGCCAATATTTTCCATGCTAGGTGGGTCATTCTCACGATGAGTGTTTATTCACTTGTCATTGCACGAGAGTATGGTTGGTAATAGGGATGCCCAGTCCCACAATGAAATCAAAAATTAATAACAACAAAATTCCTTGGAAAGTGATGGTATGGAGGGCACCCGTGGATACGGCTAGCCATGGATTGTGAAAGAATGGTGGAAAGGAAATAAACTTTACTTTCTGTTTGGGAACCACCTATAATGTATCTAACATGGAAGATATTGGGAATTCTCATTCGTTTTCGTTGACAGGAAAAGCATGCCTCTCAAAATATTTTTATCTCTTTAATTTAAGCTTTGAGCTCTGGCACATTTGACAAATCTCTGCTTCCCTCTGTGAAGGGCCTATCTATTTACTTTTATGCAATTTTTCTTTTTCTTGAGTCTCCATCTTCTCTTATAAAGCACCAACTAGAGAGCACTATTGTCATACTTGTGCATTGGATGTAGCTAATATTCGAGTGTGTTTCATGAATGGATCAATGATTGAGCATAATGGGCTAGGGATAACTTTCTTTAGCATTGATATTTTGAAAGACATGGTTGCTTGTTGATATGCTTGAGTATTTATATCTTCATGTCAAAGTATAGACTATTGCTTTGAATCATTCAAGTCCAATGTCCATGCTACAAAAGAAAAGAATATTTGATGAATATGATAGGCAGCATTCCACATCAAAAATTCTGTTTTTATCATTTACCTACTCGAGGACGAGCAGGAATTAAGCTTGGGGATGCTGATACGTCTCCAACGTATCTATAATTTTTGATTGTTCCATGCTGTTATATTATCAATCTTGGATGTTTTTATATGCATTTACAACAATTATATATCATTTTTGGAGACTAACCTATTAACTTAGTGCCCAGTGCCAGTTGCTGTTTTCTGCCCTGTTTTTGTTTTACAGAATATCAATACCAAACGAAGTCCAAATGCCACGAAACTTTTTGGAGATTTTTTTTCGGGACAATACCAACACTAGAAGCTTCGGGAGAGGACTAGACGCCAGAGGAGGTGGCCACGAGCCACCAGGGCGCGCCTGGGGGGGGGGGGCAGGCACGCCCTGGTGCCTCGTGGGCCCACCCCAACTCCGTTTGACCTAATTCCTCCACTATAAATTCCCAAAAAATCAGAAACTCTCAGGGGAGTCCACGAAATACTTTTTCCGCCGCCGCAAGCTTCTGTTCTTGAGAGATCCCATCTGGGGTCCTTCTCCGGTAATCTGCCGGAGGGGGAATCTGTCACGGAGGGGCTCTACATCAACCTTGCTGCCCTTCCGATGATGCGTGAGTAGTTTACCACAGACCTTCGGGTCCATAGTTAGTAGCTAGATGGCTTCTTCTCTCTTTTTGATCTTCAATACAATGTTCTCCTCGTTGTTCTTGGAGTTCTATCCGATGTAATCACTTTTTGCGGTGTGTTTGTTGGGATCTGATGAATTGTGAGTTTATGATCAGTTTATGCATGATTATTATAGCCTCGTATTTCTTCTCCGATCTATTGATTTGGTTTGACCAACTAGATTGATTTATCTTGCCATGGGAAGAGGTGCTTTGTAATGGGTTCGATCTTGCGGTGTTCAATCCTAGTGACAGAAAGGGACATGCCACATATGTATCGTTGCTATTAAGGGTAAAAAGATGGGGTTTATTCATACGTGAGTTTATCTTGTCTACATCATGCCATCGTTCTTAAGGCGTTACTCCGTTCTTTATGGACTTAATACACTAGATGCATGTTGGATAGCGGTCGATGTGTGGAGTAATAGTAGTAGATGCAGGCAGGAGTCGGTCTACTTGTATTGGACGTGATGCCTATATACATGATCATTGCCTTGGATATCATCATGATTATTTTCTTTTCTATCAATTGCCCAACAGTAATTTGTCTACCCACCGTATGCTATTTTCTCGAGAGAAGCCTCTAGTGAAAACTATGGCCCCCGGGTCTATCTAAATCATATTACTAAAACCCTAAAAATATTGCTGCCATTTTCTTTTATTTATTTTATTTTGTATTTTTGTTTCAATCTATCTATCTATCACATACAATTTAATCTTGCAACTTACCGCCGAGGGATTGACAACCCCTCGTTTGCGTTGGGTGCAAGGATTTGTTGTTTGTGTGCAGGTACTGCTAACGAGGTGTTGCGTGGTTCTCCTACTGGATTGATAACCTTGGTTTCATAACTGAGGGAAATACTTACCTCTGCTGTGCTGCATCATCCCTTCCTCTTCGGGGATAAAACCAACGCAAGCTACAAGTAGCAAGTGTGCGTAGAGTTGTATCGGTGGTCGATAGAACTTGAAGGGAATATTGATTCTACCTTTAGCTCCTCGTTGGGTTCGACACTCTTATTTATCGAGAAAGGCTACAACGGATCCCCTATACTTGTGGGTTATCAAGACCTTTTTCTGGCGCCGTTGCCGGGGAGCAATAGCGTGGGGTTGATATTCTCGTGTGTGCTTGTTTGCTTTATCACTAAGTAGTTTTTATTTTGTGCTCTTGTTTTCTATCTTTAGTTATGGGTAGGAAATGTAAAATACCAAAAAAATTAGTTGTACTTGCTAAACCAATGGTTGAAGAACCACCCAAAATCTATCTTACTGCTGAAGCTTTCTACTTGGATCATCTTCGACCCGTTTGTGCTCGTGCTGAAAACCCAACTAGCTTAGTTGAGGGAAAATCAATAGATGAGCATGCTTATTTTGTGTGACACCGCTTGTCTCAAAAAGGGAAACTTTTATTGGATCAAATTAATCGTTTGCAATGCTATGCTTGGAATTTATGTGAAATACATGATTTTACTTGTTGTTCTGAAGACCCTAAAAAACACCTTTCCTACCAATGTGAGTTTAAGGATAATGGAATCTTATCTTCTTATGCCAAGGGTGTTTATAGTTACTATGATATTGAACAAATAGAAGAATTTCTTGCTTTTAAGGGTGCCTATGAAATTGCTTCGTTGATTGAAAAGTATGATGCTACTCTTTACAAATCTGAAAATTTTGGCATACTTAAATATTGCTATGAAAACTATGCTTCTAATGCTTATGTTAAAGAATATATTGAGGACGCCTCCGCTGTCCAAGAAGAGACTAATATTTTGCAGGATTCTATGGAAGAAGAAATTGCTGAAACTGTGAGCTCATTAGATGAAAAAGATGACGAGGAGAGTGAAGAACAAAGGGAGGAAGAGAGGATTAGCTACCCATGCCCACCTTCTAATGAGAGTAACTCTTCAACTCATACATTGTTTAATTTCCCTTCGTGCTTACCGAAGGATGAATGCTATGATCCCTATGATTCATTTGAAATATCCCGTTTTGATGAAATTGATGCTTGCTATGCTTGTGGCCATGATGCCAATTTGAATGATGCTTATGGAGATGAACTTGCTATAGCTACTTATGTTAAACATGAAATTGTTGCTATTGCACCTACACATGATAGTCCTATTATCTTTTTGAATTCTCCCAACTACACTATATCGGAGAAGTTTGCGCTTATTATGGATTACATTGATGGGTTGCGTTTTACTACTACACATGATGATTTTGATGAATATGATATGCATGTGCTTGCTGCTCCTACTTGCAATTATTATGAGAGAGGAACTACATCTCCACCTCTCTATGTTTCTAATACGATAAAATTGCAAGAAACTGTTTATGCTATGTATCGGCCTTTATTATGTGTGCATGAATTGTTCTTTTATGACATGCCGATGCATAGGAAGAGAGTTAGAATTTGTCATTGCATGATATATGTTGCTTTGTGCTCACTACTAAATTACAAATCATTGTTAATTAGATTGGCTTTGACATACCTTGGGATCTGGGTGGATCAATTACTTGAGCACTATATGCCTAGCTTAATGGCTTTAAAGAAAGCGCTGCCTGGGAGACAGCCCGGAAGTTTTAGAGAGCCATTTTATTCTGTTGTGTGCTTTTAAAAAAGTTTAAAAACAAAAAAAATATAGAGGGAACCTAAAACTTTTTTAAAAAAAAAGTGAAAGTGAGACAAATGAGCAAAGTGGAAGTGGGGGCTAGCCTTGAACTTTGTTCATGCCCATGGAAACTTTGTGAACCTTGATTATAGAAACTTTTAAACAAAAATAATTATCCCCTTGTACAAATCCATTGTATTATAAAAATAATGTGCCAAGATTTACCTTTAGGATGTTTAAATTGCTTGTTTGGTGTGTGCTGTGCAAAAACAGAAACTTTTTCTGTAGTGTTTGAATTTCTATATTTTACTGGAACACGCAAAATTCTGAAATTTTTACACAGTACTGCTATGCAAATTTTTTATTTTTTCCTAATTTTTTAGAATTTTTTGAGTTACAGAAGTATATGTTTCATTTGCATCTTTGCAGACTGTCCCGTTTTCACAGATTGCTGTTATAGTTTCTTTATTTGCGTATGTTTGAAATCTTGTTGAGCCCCATATAGTGGGTAATGTTTGATTATAATTATACAATAATGTTACAGTAGGACATGATGGGATTTGATGTTATATGTACTAACCCCTCTAATAAAAAGTTCGGTTAAGTTTTGTGTGGATGAAGTGTTCGAAGATCTAGAAGGTATCAATATGAGGAGAATAAGGAGAGGCAAGAGCTCAAGCTTGGGGATGCCCAAGGCACCCCAAGTAAATATTCAAGGAGACTCAAGCGTCTAAGCTTGGGGATGCCCCGGAAGGCATCCCATCTTTCTTCGACAATTATCGGTATGTCTCGGTTTTTGTTTTGTTCACATGATATGCGTAAATTCTTGGAGAGTCATGTGCTTTTTCTTTTTCTTTTAATAATGCACCATGCTGGTATGAGATAGTCCTTGGTTGATTTATAGAATGCTCTTTGCACTTCACTTATATCTTTTGAGTGTGGCTTTATAGAATGCTTCGTGTCCTTCACTTATATCATTTGAAGTTTGGATGCCTGTTTCTCTACATATAGAAAACCATTATTTGTAGAATGCTCTTTTGTTTCACTTATATTTATTAGAGCGTGGGCAAGTCTTTTGTAGAAAGAATTAAACTCTCATGCTTCACTTATATCTATTTAGAGAGTCAACAAGAATTGGTCATTCACATGGTTAGTCATAAAATCCTACATAAAACTTGTAGATCACTGAATATGATAAGTTTGATTCCTTGCAATAGTTTTGCGATATTAAGATGGTGATATGTGGGAGCTACTAGTGAATAATTGTGGTTTAGTACGAATATTGGTGTTAAGGTTTGTGATTCCCGAAGCAAGCACGTATGGTCTGTCGTTATGCTAAGAAGTTGGAGCATGATTTATTATTGATTGTCTACCTTATGAGTGGCGGTCGGGGACGAGCGATGGACCTTGTCCTACCAATCTATCCCTCTAGGGGCATGCGTAGTAGTACTTTGCTTCGAGGGCTAATAAACTTTCACAATAAGTATGTGAGTTCTTTATGACTAATGTGAGTCCATGGATTATACGCACTCTCACTTTTCCGCAATTTGCTAGCCTCTTCGGTACCGTGCATTGCCCTTTCTCACCTCGAGAGTTGGTGCAAACTTCGCCGGTGCATCCAAACCCCGTGATATGATACGCTCTATCACAGATAAGCCTCCTTATATCTTCCTCAAAACAGCCACCATACCTACCTATCATGGCATTTCCATAGCCATTCCGAGATATATTGCCATGCAACTTCCATCATCATCATATACATGACTTGAGCATTCATTGTCATATTGCTTTGCATGATCGTAAGATAGCTAGCATGATATTTTCATGGCTTGTCCGTTTTTCGATATCTTTGCTACGCTAGATCATTGCACATCCTGGTACACTGCCAGAGGCATTCATTTAGAGTCATCTTGTATAGTTTTTATCGAGTTGTAATATTGAGTTATAAGTAAATAAAAGTGTGATGATCATCATTATTAGAGCATTGTCACAGTGAGGAAAGGATGATGGAGACTATGATTCCCCCACAAGTCGGGATGAGACTCCGGACGAAAAATAAATAAATAAAGAAAAGAAAAAAAAGGCCAAAAAAAGAGAGCCCAAAAAAAAAGAGAAATAAAAAAAAGAAAAAAAAGAGAAAAAAATGAAATGAGAGAAAGAGAGAGAAGGGGCAATGTTACTATCCTTTTTCCACACTTGTGCTTCAGAGTAGCACCATGTTCTTCATATAGAGAGTCTCCAGAGTTGTCACTTTCATATACAAGTGGAAAATTTTCATTATAGAACTTGGCTTGTATATTCCGATGATGGGCTTCCTCAAATGCCCGAGGTCTTCATGAGCAAGCAAGTTGGATGCACACCCACATTGTTTTCAGTTTGAGCTTTCATAACACTTAGTGCATCCGTTGCATGGCAATCCCTACTCCTCACATTGATATCGATTGATGGGCATCTCCATAGCCCGTTGATCCACCTAGTTGATGCGAGACTTTCTCCCTTTTTGACTTCTCCTTATTAATCTCTACCATCATACTCTATTCCACCCATAGTGCTATATCCACGGCTTGCGCTCATGTATTGCGTGGGGGTTGAAAAAGCTGAAGCGCATTAAAAAGTATGAACCAATTGCTCGGCTTGTCATCGGGGTAGTGCATGATAAATACTTTATGTTAAGAAGATGGAGCATGACAGGATTATATGATTTTGTAGGGATAGCGTTCTTTAGCATTTTTATTTTGAAAGACATGATTGTTTGTTGGTATGCCTGAGTATTGATGTCAGTATATCAAATTATAGACTATTGCTTTGAATCACTCGTGTCTTAATATTCATGCCATGATTAGATTACATGATCAAGATTATGCTAGGTAGCATTCCACATCAAAAATTATCTTTTTTATCATTTACCTACTCGAGGACGAGCAGGAATTAAGCTTGGGGATGCTGATACGTCTCCGTCGTATCTATAATTTTTGATTGTTTCATGCCAATATTCTACAACTTTCACATACTTTTGGCAACATTTTATATTATTTTTGGGACTAACATATTGATCCAGTGTCCAGTGCCAGTTCCTGTTTTCTGCTTGTTTTTTTGTTTCGCAGAAAATCCATATCAAACAAAGTCCAAACGCGATAAAATTTTACGGAGAATTATTTTGGAATATATGTGATTTTTGGGAGGTGGAATCAATGCAAACGGAGGCCCACAGACTCCACAAGGCATCTTGGCGAGGCCTCCCCCCCAACCGCGTGGTGTTGCCTTGTGGGCACACCATAAGTCAGTTGGGGCCCTTCTTATGCCGCAAGGAAGCTTATATCGAGAAAAAAATCATGTTCAAATTTCAGCCCGATCGAAGTTACGGATCTCCGGATATTTAAGAAACGGTGAAAGGCCAGAAAAGGGGGACGCGAAATAGAAGAGAAACAGAGAGAGAGAGAGAGAGAGAGATCCAATCTCGGAGGGGCTCCTCCCCTCCGGGGGCCATGGCGGCCATGGACCAGAGGGGGAACTCTCCTCCCATCTAGGGGGGAGGCCAAGGAAGAAGAAGAAGGAGGGGGGGCTCTCTCCCCCTCTCTCCCGGTGGCGCCGGAACACCGCCGGGGCAATCATCGTGACGGCGATCTACACCAACAACTTCGCCGCCGTCAACACCAACTCTCTCCCCCTCTATGCAGCGGTGTAACACCTCTTCTCCCCGCTGTAATCTCTACTTAAACATGGTGCTTAACACTATATATTATTATCCAATGATATGTGGCAATCCTATGATGTTTGAGTAGATTCGTTTTGTCCTATGGGTTGATTGATGATCGTGATTGGTTTGAGTTGTATGTTTTATTTTGGTGCTGTCCTATGGTGCCCTCTGTGTCGCACCAGCGTGAGGGATTCCCGCTGTAGGGTTTGCAATACATTCATAATTCTCTTATAGTGGGCGGCTAGAGTGACAGAAGCTTACACCTGAGTAAGGGGGTTGTTGCGTATGGGAGTAAAGGGGACTTGTTACTTAATGCTCTGGTTGGGTTTTACCTTAATGATCTTTGGTAGTTGCAGATGCTTGCTAGAGTTCCAATCATAAGTCCATATGATCCAAGTACGAAAAGTATGTTAGCTCATGCCTCTCCCTCATATAAAATTGCAATAATGATTACCGGTCTAGTTATCGATTGCTTAGGGAAAAATCCTTCTCTTGTGTTACAAAAAGCTTTCTACTAAACAACTAACTTTTATTATCTTGCAAATTATTCCTAGTTTGATTCCCGCTAAGTACTCCTAGTTTTATTCTTGCAAAGTAGTTCTAGCATTACACCTACAAAGTACTTCTAGTTTCATACTTGTTCTAGGTAAAGCAAACGTTAAGTGTGCGTAGAGTTGTATCGGTGGTCGATAGAACTTGAAGGGAATATTGATTCTACCTTTAGCTCCTCGTTGGGTTCGACACTCTTATTTATCGAGAAAGGCTACAGCTGATCCCCTATACTTGTGGGTTATCATGTTCGCATGTGATAAATTCAGATCTTACATTGTTGATTCCAAAGTTACTATTCATACCGATCATGCTGCTATTAAATATCTTATGGAAAAGAAAGATGCTAAACCTAGACTTATTAGGTGGGGTCTTTTGCTACAAGAATTTGACTTGCATATTGTTGATAGAAAGGGAGTTGAGAATCCCGTAGCTAATAATTTGTCTAGAATGGAAAATGTTCTTGATGACCCACTTCCTATTAATGATGATTTCCCTGATGAACAATTAGCTGTGATAAATGCTTCTCATAACACTCCTTGGTATGTAGACTATGCTAATTACATTGTTTCTAAATATATACCGCCTAGTTTCACATACCAATAAAAGAAAAAGTTCTTCTTTGATTTAATACATTACTTCTGGGATAACCCACACTTATATAAAGAAGGAGTAGATGGTATTATTAGACGTTGTGTACCTGAGCATGAACATGAGCAAATCCTACGAAAGTGTCACTTCGAGGCATATGGAGGACACCATGCGGGAGACAAAACTGCACACAAGGTATTACAATCTGGTTTTTATTGGCCTACTATTTTCAAGGATGCACGTAAGTTTGTCCTCTCTTGTGATGAATGTCAAAGAATCGGTAATGTTGGTAGACGTCAGGAAATGCCTATGAATTATTCACTTGTTATTGAACCATTTGATGTTTGGGATTTTGATTATATGGGACCTTTCCCTAAATCCAATGGGTATACTCATATTTTAGTTGCTGTTGATTACATTACTAAGTAGGTAGAAGCTATTCCAACTAGTAGTGCTGATCATAACACTTCTATTAAAATGCTTAAAGAAGTTATATTCCCGAGGTTTGGAGTCCCTAGATATTTAATGACTGATGGTGGTTCACATTTTATTCATGGTGCTTTCCGTAAATTGCTTGCTAAATATGATGTTAACCATAGAATTGCATCGTGGTTCACCTACCCCCCAGGGCGCGCCTACCAGGCTTGTGGCTCCCTCATGGACTTTCCCGACTCCGTTTTTCTTTCATATTACTTGTCCTGCATGGGAAAAATTCATTATATATACTCATGGGTCTTTTGACCACCGCATCGCAAGTTTCTCCTCTGTTCTTGTTTTGGGCTGTTTTTCTGACAGATCTAGATCACTATGGCTCCCCGAAAGCTCCGCACCAACCATCGAATTATTCTACCTTCGCTCGGCAAACGCCCCTTCAGTGAAGTCTATTATGAGTGGTCGTCCAGAGAGGAGGACACTGCTATGGAGGAGGAACCAGGAAAGGTCGTCGAGGACCGGATTCAAGGAGAAGAAGATCAAGCCATGCACAGGAAGGAAACTACAGAAAAGGGAGATATATTGCACAATCTTCAGCATAACCTTTCTTTATCTGAAATTAATGCATTAAGGGCTGTTGAAGCAATCTGTGCTCAGAATACGTCACTTACTCGTGAGGTTATTGTGTTAGAGGAGCAGAATCGTGCTCTTCGGAGGATCAATGGAAATTTGGAGTACTTACTGAAGCTAAAGGACGAGCCCACTACTTCATCACCACCATCACCGAAGAAGGAGATGTGAGTACATGGGTATGGGCACCACCCTTGGCTTGTGTCAAGCTTGGGGGAGGTGCCCCGGTATCATATCACCATCACTTTTTATCATCATTATCTATCTTAGTTCGATCCTTAGTTATTTCATGATTTAGAAGAATAAAGTTTAGTATGATTTAGTTTCAAGTGCTTGCTTTGTGATCTATCTATCTATGTAATCATGTGTGAAAGTTATATAATAAAGAGTAGTTGAGTTGAGTGTTTTGCTTTTGTTGATTCAATCTTAGAAATAAATAAAGAAAAGAAAAAATAAGATCATATGCTAATCCCATGGGGAGTGATGACTTCACATAAAAGAAGTATAATTGATAAAACTTGTTGGAAGTTGACAAACATAGCATTGGTCATTGTTGCAATTCATGAAAAAGTAATAAAGGAAGAGAGGTCTCACATATAAATACACTATCTTGGACATCTTTTATGATTGTGAGCCCCCATTAAATATTCTATGTCAATTAGTTGACGTTAGACAAGGAAGACAACGTAATGAGTTATGTTTGCTTATATTCACATAGAAGTTGTATTGTTTTGGATCCTCTAACATGTGGTGTTTGCCCATATCTTATGCTAGCCAAAATTCCGCACTAAGTAGAGATACTACTTGTGCATCCCAAAACCCTTAAACCCAGTTTCATGCCATGAGATTCCACTATATCTACCTATGGATTGAATAAGATCCTTCAAGTAAGTTGTCATCGGTGCAAAGCAATAAAAATTGCTCCTAAATATGTATGATCTTTTATTGTAAGGGAAAATAAGCTTTGTACGATCTTGTGATGGTGAAGAATAAAAGCGACAGACTGCATAATAAATGTCGCTATCACAAGGGGCAATATAAAGTGACGTTCCTTTACATTAAAAGCTTGCACATTCAAAAACAAAAAGCGCATGACAACCTCTGCTTCCCTCTACGAAGGGCCTATCTTTTATTTTATGTATTTACTTTCATGCAAGAGTCAATAGCATTCTCCTCTATTCTGTTTTTATTTTTCTCTTTTGGCAAGCATCATGTGGTGGGGATTGATCCAGGCATATATATCCAGTTGGATGTAGGTGATCATGAGTTATTATTGTTGACATTACCCTTGAGGTAAATATGTTGGGAGGCGAAATTATAAGCCCCTATCTTTCTATGTGTCTGACTGAAACTTTTGCTCCATAAGTATGCCGTGAGTGTCAGCAATCATAGAAGACTAAATGATAGTTGAGTATGTGAACTTGCTAAACAAAGCTCTTACATAGACTCTTTCTGATAATATGATGAATTGCAATTGCTTCAGTGATTCAGATCATAGTTTGTTAGTTTTCAATTTGGTTTATGGTTCATACTTTAACTTGTGGATGAATTGTCACTTTTTCATGAGAAGTTTATGATGATATATTGCTGTTATAATAAAGATCATGATGCTCCATGTCCATATTTTATTTTTATCGACGCCTCTCTCTCTAAACATGTGGTCATGATTATCGATTTCGGCTTTCGCTTGAGGACAAGCGAGGTCTAAGCTTGGGGGAGTTGATACGTCCAATTTGCATCATGATTTCCTACTACTAATTATTATGTTTTTGATCATTATTTCCCTTTATGATACAATTCTTATGCCTTTTCTCTCTTATTTTGCAAGATTCACATGAAGAGGGAGATTGCCGGCAGCTGGAATTCTGGACCTGAAAGGGGTGAAACAGAGATAGCTATTCTACACAACTCCAAATGACCTGAAAATTTACGGAGAATTATTTTGGAATATATAAAAAATACTGGCGAAAGAATCAACAGAAGGGGGCCCACCAGGAAGCCACAAGCCTGGGGGCGCGCCCTACCCCCTGGGCGCGCCCCCGAGCTTGTGGGGCCCCTGGCAGGCCTCCGGCCCCCTCCTTCTGCTATATGGAGCCATTTGCCCTAGAAAAAAATCAGAAGAATACTTTCGGGATGAAGCGCCACCGTCTCGAGGCGGAATCTGGGCAGGAGCTATTTTGCTCTCCGACGGAGCGATTTCGCCAGGGAAACTTCCCTCCGGGACGGGGAAATCGAAGCCATCGACATCACCAACGATCCTCTCATCGTGGGAGGACCAATCTTCATCAACATTTTCACCAGCACCATCTCATCTCAAACCCTAGTTCATCTCTTGTATTCAATCTTTGTCCCAAAACCTCAGATTGGTACCTGTGGGTTGCTAGTAGTGTTGATTACATCTTGTAGTTGATGCTAGTTAGTTTATTTGGTGGAATATTATATGTTCAGATCCTTAATGCTATTAAATACCCCTCTGATCTTGAACATGAATATGATTTGTGAGTAGTTACTTTTGTTCTTGAGGACATGGGAGAAGTCTTGTCATAAGTAATCATGTGAATTTGGTATTCGTTCAATATTTTGATGATATGTATGTTGTTGCTTCCTTTAGTGGTGTCGTGTGAACGTCGACTACATGACACTTCACCATCTTTGGGCCTAAGGGAAGGCATTGTGGAGTAGTAATTAGATGATGGGTTGCTAGAGTGACAGAAGCTTAAACCCTAGTTTATGCGCTATTCCGTAAGGGGCTGAATTGGATCCATATGTTTCATGCTATGGTTAGAGTTATCTTAATTCTTCTTTCATAGTTGCGGATGCTTGCGAGAGGGGCTAATCATAAGTGGGAGGCTTGTTTAAGTAAGAACAGCACCCAAGCACCGGTCCACCCACATATCAAATTATCAAAGTAGCGAATGCGAATCAAACAAACATGATGAAAGTGACTAGATGAAATTCCCATGTGTCCTCGAGAACGCTTTTCTTATTATACAAGTTCGTTCCGGCTTGTCCTTTGCTATAAAAAGGATTGGGCCACCTTGCTGCACCTTTGTTACCGTTACTACTTGTTACTTGTTACGAATTATCTTGCTATCAAAACTATCTGTTACCGCTACTTTCAGTACTTGCAGAGAATACCTTGCTGAAAACCGCTTGTCATTTCCTTTTGCTCCTCGTTGGGTTCGACACTCTTACTTATCGAAAGGACTACAATTGATCCCCTATACTTGTGGGTCATCAGCACTTGGCGAAGCCCTGCCGAAATTCCGCTGCTGCCACCACCACCATACCGCCATGCTAGTTCCGATATCATCTACCTCCTCTCCCTCGCTTGCTGGATCAAGAAGGAGAGGACGCCATTGAACTGAACGTGTGCTAATTTCGAAGGTGTCGTCCGTTCGGCGCTTGATCGGATTGGATCGCGATTGGATCATGAAGAGTACGACTACATCAACCGCGTTACGACGCTAATGCTTTTGGTATATGAGGGTATGTAGACACACTCCCCTCTCGTTGCTATACATCTCCTAGATTAGATCTTGGGTGTTTCATAGGATTTTTTTTGATTTTCATGCAATGTTCCCCATCAGTGGTATCAGACCTAGGTCTATGCGTAGATGTATTTGCACGAGTAGAACACAAAGAAGTTGTGGACGTTGATGTTCAAATTGCTTACTTTCTCTATCTTATTTGGATTCAGCGGTATTGTGGGATGAAGCGGCTCGGACCAACCTTACTTGTCCTCACACAAGAGACCGGTTCCACTGACTGACATGCAACTTGTATTCCATAAAAGTGGCTTTGCGGGTGTCTGTCTCTCCCACTTTAGTTGAATCTGATTTGACAAGGGCGGTCCTTGTAGAAGGTTAAAAGGCAACTTGTATATCACCGTTGTGGCTTTGCATAGGTGGGAACGGTTCTTGCTAGTTGCCCATAGCAGCCACGTAAAATTTGCAACAACAAAGTAGAGGACGTCTAACTTGTTTTTGCATGGCATGTTGTGATGTGGTATGGCCAAAACGTGATGTGATATATGTTGATGTATGAGATGATCATGTTTTGTAATAGGTTCACAACTTGCTTGTTGATGAGTATGGCAACTGGCAGGAGCCATAGGGTTGTCTTTAATTTATTGTATGACCTGCGTGTCAACTATTAACCGCCATGTAATTGCTTTACTTTATCGCTATGCGTTAGCAATAGTCGTAGAAGCTATAGTTAGTGGAGACAACTACATGATGGCACGATGATGGAGATCATGGTGTCATGCCGGTGACGATGGAGATCATGCCGGTGCTTTGGAGATGGAGATCAAAAGCACAAAGATGATGATGGCCATATCATGTCACATATTTGATTGCATGTGATGTTTATCTTTTTATGCATCTTATTTTGCTTAGGACGACGGTAGCATTATAAGATGATCCCTTCACATAATTTCAAGATAAAATTTGTTCTCCCTAAGTATGCACCATTGCGAAAGTTCATCGTTTTGAAGCACCTCATGATGATCGGGTGTGATAGACTCTACGTTCGCATACAACGGGTGTAAGCCAGTTTTACACGGAATACTTGGGTTAAACTTGACGAGCCTAGCATGTACAGACATGGCCTCGGAGCACGTAGGACCGAAAGGTCGAACATGAGTCATATATAGTAGATATGATCAACATGGATATGTTCACCATTGATGACTGTCCCATCTCACGTGATGATCGGACATGGGTTAGTTGATTTGGATCATGTAACACTTAGACAACTTGAGGGATGTTGATTTAAGTGGGAGTTCTTTAGTAATTTGATTAACAGAACCAATTATCATGAACTTAGTCTAATTGTCTTTGCAAATTAATGTTGTAGATCAATGGCTCGCGCTGTAGCTCCCCTGAATTTTAATGCGTTCCTAGAGAAAGAAAAGTTGAAAGATGATGGAAGCAACTATGCGGACTGGGTCCGTAATTTAAGGATTATCCTCACTGCTACACAGAAAGTTTATGTCCTTCATGCACCGCTAGGTGAACCACCCGCTCCCGCGAACCTGGACACTATGAACATCTGGCAGACAAGAAATGATGACTACACGATAGTTCAGTGCGCCATGCTTTACGGCTTAGAACCGGGGCTCCAAAGATGTTTTGAGCACCACGGAGCAGATGAGATGTTCCAGGAGCTGAAATTGGTATTTCAGGCTCATGCCCGGGTTGAGAGGCATGACACCTCCGACAAGTTCTTTAGCTATAAGATGGAGGAGAACAGCTCCGTTAGTGAGCATGTACTCAAAATGTTTGGGTACTACAACCGCTTGAATCAGTTGGGAGTTAATCTTCCGGATGAAGTAGCGATTGACAGAGTTCTCTAGTCACTATCACTGAGCTGCAAGAGCTTTGTGATGAACTATAACATGCAAGGGATGGAAAAGACGA
The DNA here is from genome assembly GCA_039707655.1 of Elymus sibiricus. Classification (NCBI taxonomy): domain Eukaryota; kingdom Viridiplantae; phylum Streptophyta; class Magnoliopsida; order Poales; family Poaceae; genus Elymus; species Elymus sibiricus. The sequence continues at coordinate 124,680,529 of CM077670.1, forward strand.
TCCCTGAGCTCTTCGCGATGCTTAAGGCCGTGGAGGTAGAAATCAAGAAAGAACATCAAGTGTTGATGGTCAACAAGCCCACCAGTTTCAAGAAGAAAGGCAAGGGAAAGAAAGGGAACTTCAAGAAGAATGGCAAGCCAGTTGCCGCTCCCATGAAGAAACCCAAGGCTGGACCCAAACCTGAGACTGAGTGCTTCTATTGCAAGGGGAATGGTCACTGGAAGCGGAACTGGCCCAAGTACTTGGCAGATAAGAAGGCTGACAACGTCAACGAAGGTATATTTGATATACATGTTATTGATGTGTACTGTTGGGGATGCTTCCCAGCAAGGAGACCAGCCAGGACGATGACCCGGCCATGAAGCCATGAAGCTCAGCAGGCCATCATATTGTTGGGCTTTGAAGATCTGTAATGGGCCGGCTCGAGGGAGACCCGGTGTGGAGGCCGGCTTAATGTATAAGCCGACTCGTGGAGGAAAGGTCAGACAGGATAATTACCTTGGAGAACAAGATAACTAGAGTAAGAGTAGGATACGAGTTAATGTTACGACCCGGACTCTCATGTAAACCTAGGGCTCGACCTGTTATATAAAGGGGAGCACCTAGGGCAGAAAGATTAAGTTGCAATCTCTTGAGAGCTAGGTTAGCGAATTTGCATCCTTGTAATCGAGATCCAAGTAATACAATCAAGCAGGACGTAGGCTTTTACCTCCAGCGAGAGGGGCCGAACCTGGGTAAACTCTTGTCTTCCCGTTCCTGATCAACCCCGTTAAGCTTCCATCCTTGTGCGATGGCCTCATCAGTAAGTCCTTTCACAAGGGCATCTGCCGCGTTAAAACCACGACAGTTGGCGCCCACCGTGGAGCCTACCCACGGTATTGTTGAGTTCTTGGCGGGAGCTCTCCCAGGGTTTGGGAAGTACGCAATCGGCCAGATGACCAAGAGTCACCGTGGCAAGCTCTACATCGACGATTCAAGCTGGGGTCCCGAGGCCGACTCAATCGAGTACGGGTACCGGGTCCCCTTCGGCAAGATCCATGTCTTCATCGGCGTTGTCGGCGAGTCAGTCGCCGGGTTGGATGCCATTCCCAACACCGAGTCGGCCCGCCATGCCAGTCCCCACCAAGCAAAACCCAGCCCGCCGAGAGCCGGCCTTTGTGGGTTTCACCTAGGGGGTGGCCTTGTTAGAAAATTCGCTATCAGGAGACGAGACGCTCGTGCAATCTAATGGCGAGTCATCGATGGGGGAAATTGAGTCGATCCGTCCGCTATATGATGGGAGACTCGGAGGATGCACTGATGAAGTTTTTCCTGAGGCCCTCGAGCCGCCTCGATTTGCCACGATCTACATGGCAGGCAAACAGGATCCACTTTGTGACACAGTAGATTCAGCGGCTGGGCAGAATCTCACTATTGCCGGATCAGGAGGAGCCGGCACGGCTGCCACCGGCTCACTAAAGACCGGGGAACAGGTGCTCGCAGAGATGATGACTACTCTGGCGACTCTGCTGGCTGAGCCGGTGACTGCAGAAAATGCTGCCGCACGCAATGCAGAGATCACAAAGTGCCGCGAGCAGTTGACCAAGATCCAAGAGGATGTCAACGAAGAAAATACCCCCATGACGGAAACACAAGCCCGGCTTGTCGAGGAGACAAAGCGCTTGGAGGAGGAGGCTCTTTATCTAAGTCGCCGGCAGGCCGAGTCGGAGTTCGTCCACCGGAGGCGGCATCAAAGCCGGTTTCCGGCCCAGATTGAGCCAACTCAGCTGTTCACTACGCCGAATGATCCACAGACTCTGGTAAACCCGGGGGCTGGTGTTGTATCCCCAGGAGGGCCACCGCTGCGGCAGCCGGCTCAGCGGAGGGAGCCGGCTCAACATCAGATATCGGTTCCACAGCAGCTGTTGCCACCTCGCCGGTTCCAGACCCCAATTGGACACTACTCCAACCCGGTTGACAATGTGCTAGTAGCAACTCATAACCTGGCAGCAATTCCGATTGAAGGAGAGGTCCGTCTCAAGTTGAGGCCAGGAACGCCATTGAGATGCTCAAAACAGCAGTGACAAAGCAGGCAAACTACTCCCATAGTCAACATCGGTTGCACTCTACCCCCCATCAGAGCCGCAGGAGGAGCCGACACCCTGAATCGCCAGCAGTTTCTAGTAGCGCACAACACAGAAGGGCTGCGCAATCGCTCTTAACTCAGCAACAGCCGAAAATTCTGAATGCACAAGCAATTGTGGATGCTGCTCGAGCCTTGAGAGAGTTAGAAGAGGGGAACGCAGGCATGACATATGATCCACCCATTGTGCAGACCCCACCCGCCACAACCCGTACAGCCGCGCGTCCAGGTGGTCTGTCGAGCCGGATAATTGGAACGCCATGTTTAGTCCCGGCGTTGCGAGATGCGCGGATGCCGTCGGACTTTAAGGGTCCTCGCAAGGTGCCTAATTATACAGCTGATCTGGAGCCGGCTGAATGGATAGAGAGTTATGAGTTAGCTATGGATCTGATGGAGGCTAGTGAGGCGGTCTGTGCATGTTATCTGCCTCTCATGTTGGAAGGTCCAACATGTACTTGGTTGAAAAACTTGCCGGTAAATTCCATTAACACCTGGCAGGAATTGAAGGAGCGCTTCATCAAGAATTTCCAAGGGACCTGCAAGCGTCCAACCACAATTGTTGATCTCAAGCATTGTGTTCAGTGCGAGGATGAATCGGCACATCATTGGTCTCGCCAGGTTGCAGAGGTCATACATTCCTCCGATAGTATCATAGCCCAGCACGCTGTACTCGTCCTCGAGCGAAATTGCAAGTTCCAGCCCTTGGTCCAGAAGTTGGGGCATCTCAAGCGGAAAGTCCAGGACATGGGCGATCTTATCGATGTTTTAACCCGGTATGCTGAGTCGGATAGCACAAAGGATCCAACATCTGATGATGACAAATCAGGCAAGGGCAAGAAAAACGGTGGCAAGTGTCACCAACAGAACAATGGCAATGGACAGGCCAATAACAGCAACAAGCGTAAGAATTATGAGGGAGGCTCTGATCTGGTGGCAAATACCAATACTGGTTGAAAGAATCAGTGCCAGAACAATGGTTCCAGGAAGCCTTTTTCCGGTAATCGCCCCCGTAGCTTTGAGGAGGCTCTCAAGGGTCCATGTCCCAAACACAGTTTTGATGGTAAGCTGTCTACCCATTCATGGGAAAACTGTTACATTATGCAAGAGTTCTCCAAACGGATATTTCAGAATCATCACAATGGAGGCGGCAACAGAGGACACCCTGGCAACCCTGGACCCGGCAACCAGGGAGCCGGCTTCCAGGGAGCCAGCTCACAAGGGCACTTCGCAGGCCCCGGGTTCAAGGGGAACCACGGTCAGAATGCTGGGTTTCAGGGGGCTGGCAATGCTGCAGGCAATAATCAGCGCAACAACCAAGGAAATCAGAATCAAGGCGGCCGGTCTAGGTTCCAGACCAATCCGAAGTAGTTGAATAGTGGCTAGTATCATGTTTTTTACCACCAGCACCTACAAGCGTGATCGGAAGGTTTAGCAGAGAGCCGCCCACTTGGTTGAGCCGGCAGTCCCGAATTACCTGAACTGGTCAGAACAGCCGGTCACTTGGAGTCGGGCGGATCACCCGGAGTTCATTGATCACCCCGGCCATCTGGCCTTGGTGGTGGCACCACAAGTCGGTGGTTATATGTTGACAAAAGTGCTCATGGATGGCGGCGGCAGTATCAATATCCTTTACTATGATACTTTCAGACGGATGAACTTGTCCGAGAAACAGCTCACCCCTTCCACCACAGTCTTTCATGGCATTGTCCCTGGCAAGTCGGCTTATCCCATTGGCAAGATTTCTCTAGAGGTGGCCTTTGGTGATGAATTTAATTATCGCTCGAAGATTTTTTTTTTGAGGTGGTCAAGCTTAAAAGCCCCTATCATGCCCTCTTTGGGAGGCTGGCTTACGCGCGGTTCATGGCACGTCCATGTTATGTTTATCTGAAATTAAAAATGCCCGGTCTGGAGGGCACCATTACTATTGAGGGTAATCGGAAAGTTGCACTTGAGTGCGAGGAAGGCGATGCAGCTTATGCTGAGTCGGCTTGTGCGGCAGAAGAGCTGAAGTACTACAAGGACAATGTTGACCCGGCTGACCTCTCTGAAGAAGCCAACGACTGAGTCCGACCCTTTGCTCAAATTCAAGTTGGCCAGAGACACCAAGCAAGTGGATTTCACCCCTGGTAACTCTTCTGAGCAGTTTACCATCGGGGCGAACATGGATCCCAAATAGGAAAGCGCACTCATCGAGTTCATCCGTGAGAACCGGGACATTTTTGCATGGAAGCCTTCTGACATGCCAGGTGTACCGAGAGAACTCGTTGGGCACTCCCTTAATGTAGATCTTAAGTTTAAACCTATTCGCCAGTATCTCCGTCGTTTTAATGAGGAAAGGCAGAAAGCTATTGGCGAGGAAGTAGCTCGGCTCCTAGCTGCCGGGTTTATCGTTGAGGTTTTTCATCCAGAGTGGCTAGCTAACCCGGTGCTTGTTCTGAAGAAAAACGGGACTTGGCAAATGTGTGTTGATTACACTGACCTGAACAAAGTTTGTCCCAGTGATCCCTTTGCTCTGCCCCGTATTGACCAGATCATTGATGCCACGCCGGGTTGTGAATGTTTATGCTTTTTGGATGCCTACTCAGGTTATCATTAGATCATGATGAAGCAGGAGGACCAGGAAAAGACGGCTTTCATCACGCCTTTTGGAGCTTTCTGCTATACGTCCATGCCGTTTGGTCTGAAGTGTGCACAGGCGACTTATCAACGCTGTGTCCAGAATTGTTTCCACAAGCAGATTGGGCGAAATGTTCATGCGTATGTTGATGATATTGTGGTCAAATCTCGGAAGAAGAAACTTTGTTGGATGATCTCAAGGAGACGTTTGACAACCTCCGCGTTTACCAGATGAAACTTAACCCGGAGAAGTGTGTCTTGGGTGTCCCTGCAGGGAAATTACTGGGATTCCTAGTTTCCGAGCGTGGAATTGAGGCCAACCCAGAAAAGATCAAAGCAATCACAACCCTGGCCAAGCCGGCGACTCTTAATGCCGTCCAGAAGCTGGCCGGGTGGGTTGCGGCGTTGAGCCGGTTCATCAGCCGGCTTGGGGAGAAAGCAATTCCACTTTACCAGTTGCTCCGGAAGTCAGAGAACTTTGTTTGGAGCGATGCTGCAGATCAGGCTTTTGAATCTATCAAGAAGCAGTTGTGTGAGCCGTCCATCCTTGCTGCCCCTCAGGAGAAGGATCCAATGTTGTTGTATATTGCCGCCAACAACAAAGCTGCCAGTGTTGCAGTTGTTGTGGAGCGCAAAGAAGCAGGCAAGGAGTACCTAGTTCAGTGCCCTGTGTATTATATCAGTGAAGTTTTAATAGAATCCAAGCAACGGTATCCGCATTGGCAAAAGCTGGTCTACGATGTGTTCATGGCAAGCCGCAAATTGAAGCATTACTTCCATGAGCACCCAATTACTGTGGTCAGTTCAGCACCTCTTGGTGACATAATTCAGAATAGGGAGGCCACTGGCTAGGTTGCCAAGTGGGCTATTGAGCTTGGGCTGCATCATCTCAAATATATGCCATGAACTGCTATTAAATCTCAAGCTTTGGTGGATTTCATCAATGACTGGACTGAATTGCAGGCTTCGGAGGAGAAGCCCGATACCACATATTGGTCTATTCACTTTGACGGTTCCAGGCAATTGGAAGGCTCGGGGGCTGGAGTCGTGATAACTTCCCCATGAGGCGACAAGTTTTGTTATGTTTTACGGCTTATGTTTCCTTGTACTAACAATGCAGCTGAATATGAGGCTTTGCTTCATGGGCTCCGTATGGCTAAGGAGATGAACTTAAGCCGAGTCAGATGCTTGGGCGACTCAGATTTGGTGGCTCAGCAAGTTTTTGGAACATGGGATTCCAAGGATCCCCACATGGCGGCTTATCGATGCGAAGTCACAAACATCGCTGGACATTTCACGGGATATCAAGTCGATCATATTGATCGCCAGCTTAACGAGGCAGCAGATGCATTGTCTCATTTGGGCTCTCAGCGAAAGCCTGTTCTACCCAATGTTTTTCTTGATGTTCTCCACAACCCGTCAGTCAAACTACCGACGGAGGAGGACCTTGCTATTCCTGATCAAGAAGCAGCGTTGGTGGCCGCCGTTCATGCTATACCAGATTGGACAGTACCTTACCTGGCTTATTTAAGCCGTGGCGAGCTCCCAACAGGGGAAATCATCACTCGGCAGATCATCCAGCGGTCCAAGTCCATGACTATAGTCAATGGCGAGTTGCATAGATGAAATGTCACAGGCGTCTTTCAGCGTTGTGTTTCTCCTGAGGAGGGTCGTGCCATTCTCAACGAAATCCACTCTGGTGATTGTGGGCATCATGCCGGCTCAAGATCGTTGGTTGCGAAAGCCTTTCGGCATGGTTTTTACTGGCTTACGGCTCATGCAGATGCAGAGGATATTGCCCACAAGTGTGATGGTTGTCAAAAATTTGCTCGTCAAGCTCATGTGCCGGCTCAAGAGTTGAGAATGATTCCAATAACCTGGCCTTTTGTAGTCTGGGGGCTTGACATGGTTGGACCTTTCAAGCGATCCAAGAATAAGCATACTCACTTATTGGTGGCAATTGATAAATTCACTAAGTGGGTTGAAGCAGAGCCGGTCAGCTGTTGCGACGCTGCTACAGCTGTTAAATTCCTCAAAAAGCTAATCTATCGTTTTGGCTATCCACATAGCATTATTACAGACAATGGCACCAATCTTTCCAAAGGAGTCATGAAGCAGTTCTATCAACAGGAGCACATCAAGCTGGACTTAGCATCTGTTGTGCATCCTCAGTCTAATGGACAGGTGGAACATGCTAATCAAGAATTGCTACGTGGCATCAAACCCCGGCTCATGGTGCCTTTACAGCGCACGCTGGGTTGCTGGGAAGAGGAGTTACCTATAGTACTTTGGAGCATACGGACCACTCCCAACCGGTCGACAGGCTACACGCCATTTTTCCTGGTCTATGGTGCAGAGGCTGTCCTTCCAAGTGATATTCATCATGACTCCCCCCGGGTTACAGCATATGTGGAAGCTGATAATTAACAGGCTCGCCAAAACGCTCTTGATGCTCTGGAAGAGGAACGTGAACTTGCTGCGTCCAGATCTGCAATCTATCAACAAGACCTACGTCGCTATCACAACCGTAGAGTTCGAAGTCATACCTTTCTGGAAGGCGACTTAGTGCTCCGTCTGATACAAGATCAGACAGGCATGCATAAGCTTTTGCCTCCTTGGGAAGGACCCTTCGTCGTCAGCAAGAATCTCAACAACGGGTCATACTACCTTGTTGACATACGTGAAGCAAATCAGTCACGTACCTCTGAGGAGGAGGGCAGCCGACCCTGGAACATTGCACATCTCCGGCCATACTATACCTAAGTCACGGACTGGGTAGTATCTTTTGTACATACCTTCATCATGTATATACATATTATGATCAATGAAATAAAACCGACATCTCTGTATAAGAGAGTTTGTCATTTCGCCTCAAATTATGTGTTGAGTCTTTATTCTTTGATCATTGGTTACTTGGGGGCTTCCAACTCATCGAGTTTAGCTTTAACATCCCTTTTAACCCAGCAAAACGCCAAAATTTCCTTGGTTAAACCTGCCTGCTAGCAAGATGCTACTCCAAAAAGGTGACCCGGTGTACGCCTGATGAGTCAATCACAGAGGTGACCCTGAACTCATCAGAGTTAACACTCGTTGGTCACGTGAGAGCCGGCTTTCAGAGAGCTAAGATAAACCAAAAGAGGAAGAAAGCCTGCTTCAGAGAAGCGAATCAGACTCGTGCCTCGAAAGCCGGTCTTTATGTCATGCTTCGAAAGCTGGCTTTTACTTTTGCGTAATTGCATTATTTTTGTCTTTTGCATGCATGCATACATCCTTACATTTCGTACATTCTGCATTAACGTTTCTCTTATTAAGCCGGTGTCAAGAATCGCTGGGTTGTTTTACAATTAAGATTTTTATCTTCTCTCAGCACCACTGGTGTTCGAGTTCATCGCCGGCATAGCCGGGTCACCAATATTATTTCAGCAGTAAAAGATTTGTTATTCAGGGCAATCAAACAAGTTTATACAGGCAAAATGATACAAGTGCATGATGGCGCTTACACTAGCAAAAGTTTAAGCCTACTGCTATTACAAGCCACATCAGGGCTATGATCAAGTCAGTTGTTCTGTCACTTTCAAATTACAAAGATTTGAGAGCCGGCAATCTAATTCTACGGGTTGAGGTTCTCCCTAGAGGTTGATGGGTCGTCTTGTGCCGGCTCTTCACGCTCGTCATCAGCTGCCGCCTCTTCCCGACTTGCCGACTCGTCGACTACCCACTGGATTGATCGCAAGGCTTCAAATACTGAATTGGCTATTATCACAGATGAAGGGTCAACGTCAGGAGCGAAGGTTTGCTTACGAGGATGGGTTAGCGCAGTTGGCTGTGGGTTGGGCGGCTCCAGGCATTCATTTGCTTTGGAATATCCGGCTTGATATTTTGTGAGGTCTATCTCCTCCGTCAGTGCTGTCGCCACTACCCGAGTTTCTTTTACGCACCGCAGAAAATCTTTCTTGGTGAAAGGCGTGTCGTTGGTGTTGAATTCTGGATAGCCGCCTACCAGTTGAGCCGGGTCCAGTTCTGGGGCATACGCCTTGGCACACACAAGGGCAGTCAGAGCTCCATGGCGACATGCCGCTTTCTTCCTTTCTTGGAACCATTGCGGTACAACTGACAACTCTTTAAGCATGTCCACAATCAGTTGGGGCGGTGACTTGGTGTTCTTTGCCACCATGATGCAGCGTGAGCCGCCAACATATAACTGTTCCAGAAAGCAGTATACATCTTTAAGCTTTACCAGGGGCAGCTCCCCGAGGTTATGAGTCCTACGGCTTGCAAATGCAGATGAGGTGTCAGAAAATCTGGCTCAACATATTAAGTCGGTTCATTTCAGGAGTGTGCTGAATCCTCCGGCTTATCGAAGATGGCGCTGCACATTGTGGTGATATGGCCTTTTAACGTGGCTAGTTCCTGTGTCACCGGCTCAAGTTTCACCTCGGCCTCTTCTGCATGTTTGACCAGGATCGCCTTCTCAGTTTCAAATGTTGCTTCGACCTTCTGCATGGTCTCCTTTACTATGAGCAGCGACTTGTGGAAATCTAAAGATATGCATTCAGCCCTTTCCCGAAGCTTCTTCTCTTTTTTCGCTTCCTTTTGGAAGCTGGCTGCCTGTGATTTGACCTGATTCAACATGTCCTGCATTGTAGTTTCACAAGGTTACAGGAAGACACATAAAAATCCCGAGCCGCCATGCGGTCGACCCGGCACTTGGGGGCTACATTTATCAAAGCTCTCTCAGTGTAACAAGTCCCATGAAGATGCAGGCATTCAACATGGCACTTGGGGGCTAATGCGTAGGATTTTCATCAATACATCATCAGACCCGGCCCATCATGTAATAATGAGCCGGTTCTTGGGGGCTACCGTTTGTTAATCGACATGAAGATACATTTGCAGAAGTCCTGGGTCATCATTTCATAATGACCCGACCATTGGGGGCTATATATATATATATATATATATATATATATATATACAGCCCGTCTATTATGCCAATATTGGCAGAATAGTTATTCTGCCCACACTTCCGAATTGCACGCTCAACGCGAGGGCACTGCACTTTCTGAAACAAGCGCACTGCAATAGAGAGACTAGTGAACTTCTCGTCGAAAAAACTATACGCGGTGTTTTTCGGTACTGTTTTCGAGCTAGTTTTTAAACCGTTTGTCGGAACGAGGCGTGTAATATACCGTTGGAAATCTATGGATTAGGCGCAACTTCGCCATGTTGAATTTTTTTCGAGATTCCTCGCGGTTTAAGAGCAGTTTCGAAAACGGTGGCCGCCCGACGAGTAGCAGCGAGCGTATTTTCGCAAACCACTTGTCAAAATGAAGCAAATGATACGCCGTTGGAAAGATATCGTCGAGGCGCAACTTTTACATATATATTACTTTCTCTAATTCTTTACGGTTTAAGAGCAGTTTCAATTTTACCAAATCGCGGAATTCTGTTTTTTCAAATTTTTGCAATTTTTGGGTACTGTTTTCTCTCCAGTTTTTTAACCGTTTGTCGAAATGAGGCGTGTGATACGCCGTTGGAAAGCTACAGACGAGGCGCAACTTTCATATGTAGACATGTTTTTGAGATTCCTTACGATTTTAAATTAATTTTGAAAATGGTGCGGCGGACGACGGGTGGCAGCGGCCGTTTTTCACGATTTTTTACAAACCGCTGGTCAGAATGATTCAAATGATACGCCATTGGAAAGATATCGATGAGGCACAACTTTTTCATGTAAAACACTCTCTCTAATTCCTTACGGTCTAAGAGCAGTTTTGAAATTACCGAAATGCGGACACTCTGTTTTTGTCGGCACCAAAATCGACGAGTAAACTGCATCGGACAGAAGAACGCACTGTTTCAGACTGAAATATGCACTGCATCAGACGGGTAAGCAAACTGCATGATTTTTTTGTTGAGACAGAAATTTCTCACACGAGGAAGTGGATCGCGCTTCACATCAGGCGTAAGTGAACCGCAACAGTATCAAGAAGTCAACCGCATTAATTTTTGTTGTTGTTTTCGTAACAATTTTTTTGTACTTCACATTGGGCATAAGTGAACCGCGACATTATCGAAAGTGAACCGCATGAGTTTTTGTTTTTTGTTGTTTTGTCTTTTTTAACTTATTTTTGTAAATTCATCTGGACTACATGGTCGATGTTAGTGAGCTGCGTCAATGTTAGCGAACTACAACAGTCGAGTACATTTCACATCGGTCAGGAGATGAAAAGCAACCAAAATCGAAGTGCACAGTAGTTTTTTTTAATCTGTTCTAACATTTTAAAGACAAGTCTAAACTGCAAGGGAACGGACAAGTAAGATGCATCAGTTTTGAGTACGTCTTTTTCGGTGGATAAAAGTGAACCACAGACCAAAACTAGGTGAACTACAGGATACTTTTTTTCTCACTTTTTTTATAAACTGTTTTGTGAACTACAGGACAATTTTTTTCTCACTTTTTTTATACACTGTCTGTCTTGAAGCGAGCTGGAGAGTGTAGCGAACTGCATAATTTTTCCTACAGATTTTTTTTATGTGAGCGAACCACATAATTTGCTATAAGGAACTGCATTAGTTCATAATTACTATCATTATACCAAAATTCACGTGTCTTTACACCCATGCTTCTAGCCAAATGAACCGCAAATATTTTTTACATACAAGTGTACTGCCGGAATGATCTGCATAATTTTTCGACAAAAAATTGGTGAAATGCACACCCGCGCTAGCCGAACCACACATCACGGCCGTGCCTGCGCAACCGAACTGCAATGTTTCACCGCCAAATCCAACTGTCGTCATTTCAGAACCCACAAACTTGGATCACCGGAGTACACACCCACGAGCTGAACTGCCAGAGATGCACACCACGCACTATAATACTGCATGCCATGCACGAGCGATCCGCTGGCAAGTACCCCGACTGGAGCACACGTCGTCGGTTGAGCACCTGAAAACGCACCCAAAGTGCACGTCCAAACTCTGAAAACTAAAAAAAAAACTTCTGAACTGAACTGCTTCTAGCTCGTTGCACCATCCAGGAGTTGCAGTAGGGGTTGCACGGATGCACTCCCAACCATGTGACACATCAACTAGAGAACTGCACGCCGGCGAACCCGATACTGCACTGTAGCACCAAACGAACCACACCCAATCAGTGGAACGCACATCGCCCATCCATGGACTGCATCCCATGCTGGACGGCGATCAGTTCTGCTCGTTGGTGAAGAGGCGCTCGTCGCCGTGGTTTGAACCAGCCGGACTGCAATGGAGAGGCAGCCCAACTACTGCCGAGGGGCAGGTGAACTGCAGGGCCGGCTGGATCTCGCCTCGATCCTCACTGGAGGAGGAGTTCATTTTGCCCAGAGAGGAGGAAAGGTACATCAAGGAGAAGAGGAGGAGGAAGTGGCATAGGAGGAGAAGAGGTTCACCGGCCCCGGGACCAGATCGAGGCAGTGGGGGGTACCTCCCCTGTCGTGGTCATGGTAGGCGCGCTGGAGGAGAACCTATCATCGCGGGGGAGGGGTCCGGTGGTCGTTGTACTCCACGGCCATCAGGGAGGCCGGATCCGGCGAGTTCGCCGGTGGCCGCGCGGGACCCTGTAGACGCGGTGAGTGCGGGATCCCCCGAGCGGATCCGGGGATTGGGGAGATGGGTTGCGCGTCGGCGCTTGGGAAGCCGGCCACCGCAGAGGAGGGAGGCAGCAGTGGGAAGGAGGCCCGCGCGCACCGTTGGTGGAGGCGTCGGGGTCTGGGCGGTGTGGATCGGGGCAAGGAGGTGGTGGGCCGAGGGAGGGTGGAGCGGGGCGGGAGGTGGTGGGGAAGACCACGGGAAGGGGTGCGCCGGTTGCGGGGAAGGCCGCGGGAAGGGGCGCGACGGCGGCGAAGAAGGCGGCGGGATGGGGCGCGCCGGCGGCGGGGATGCACGTGCGGGGAAGAAGGTAGGAGGAGGTGGGGGTCGTGCGCCCGCTCGGGGGGTAAGAGAAAGTGCGATGGGTGGGGAAAGTTGGACCGGTGGCGCTGTTTTTCCTGGTTGCTGCAGTCCATATCGGAGGTGGGTTTCGCTGGTTCTCGCAGTGCGGAAGTGTTGGTAGAATAAGGTGGTTTGTTGTTAGAATAAGGTCTTAAGGGGGTTGGTAGAATAGACCCACCCTATATATATATATATATATAGGGTGGGTCTATTCTCATAACACCCTTAAGACCTTATTCTCCTAACACCTAACCTTATTCTGCTAACACCCTAGACCCCCGCAGCCACCCGACCCCAACGACACAAAAAGAAAAAAAAGCCAGGTCAACCCCAGCCCGAAACCCACCCCCACTCCTCCCAGGCTCCCACACTCGTGCCCACCACACGCACCTCCTCCCACCTTCGTCTCCCCATCTCCTTCCCCACCGAACCACCTCCCTCCCCCAACGCCTCCACCGCACAACCTCCCTCCCCGCTCTGCCCCTCACGCCTCGCACCAGACCAACCCCAACCCCCCTTACCTTCTACCGCCGTCGCCGACAGCCATTAGCGTCGCGCCGGCCGGGCACCCTCCACCGACCGGCCTTCCACCCACACCTACCCCCGCCGACACCACCCATCCTTCTCCGCCGCAGAGCCCCACCTCCTTCCCACCGCGTCGCCCCTCTCCAGCTACCAACCTCCTGCCCAGTGCCAGATCGAGGAGGTGTAGCTCAGCGATGGTGCTGGAGGCTACGCGCCCGAGATCTCTGACGCGACCGGTCCTCCCCGCCGACATCTCCCCCCGACGCCCCCCTTCCCTCCCGACCGGCGCCGCCCTCCAACCTCTGGCCGCACCGGTGCCACTGTGCTGGATGACCGATGGCTCACGTACCTCTGCCGTGGAGGTCGAATCCTGGGCTGGGAGTGGGCGGCGGTCCCGCGTGTGCCCAAGGAGGCTGGATCCCCACGCGTCTTCCTTTTCCTAGTGTGGCTGCGGGCGACCGTTACCCCCCTCCCGCGAGCACCACGGCGACCACGCCGTCGACCACCTGGACTGCATCCTACGACCGCATCGTCCTTCCTTCCTCCCTCCAACAACGGCGGCGAGGTGCACACGGGTGTGCAGTTCTGCCCACAGGAGCGTGCAGCTCGACCAAACGGGCGCGTGCAGTTCGGTCCACTTCTCCGAACGCCGATGGGTGGCCACGGGCTCCACCCCCAACGCCGCCGGCCACCCGTTTTGCCCCTGCAAACCACCACCTCGTCGCCGGCGAGGGTGGTCCACGGGCTATGCAGTGACAATGCCCACGGGATCTCCCCTCAGTGACAATGCCCACGGGGTGGGGGTGGGTGGGGATTTCCAGAGAGCTCAACCGGTCGTTTGCCGGCGGGATCCACACGTGAGCATCGCCCCTGTTCCCCTGTTCCATCTCCCCTGCCCCCTTTGCTACTGTCGTACTGCAGTCAGCCGTCGACCCTCTCCTTCCACTCGGTGAACTGCATCATGATCGTCGTTGCTGATGTGCCATTCGCTTCTGTTGCTACCCCCGTTCAGTTGGGCTTGGATTTCACGAGCGGCACATCCCTGCTGACCTCCATCCCCTTCTTTTCTGTGCAGATTGGAGGCACACCACATGCAGTTTGCTGCTCCTTCTGCGTGTGGTTAATCCAAGCACGGGCTGCACCACCACGGCTTGCCGGTAGTACTGCATCAGCAAATTCGCCAGAAAAACAAGGGAAGAGCACGCGGGTGTGTGCAGTTCAGTTGTGACTAGTTTTTTGCAGTTCGGTTCCAGTGGCACATCCTCCTGACCCCATCTCCTTTTCTCTGCGCAGTTCGGTGGCGTGTCAGGTGCAGTGCGGTGGCGCGTCAGGTGCAGTGCGGTGGCGCCGGTTGGCAAAACGACGATGGTTTGTGCCTTGTGGTTCGCCGGTTGACGAAAAAGACAAAGAAAAGTCATACACACTTCATCATGGAGTTCAGTGTGCAGTTTCGTGTGAGATTGTGAAGCGGTTCAGTATAAAATACTAAGCGGTTCAGTGTAAAAAAGTGTGTGGCTCACTTGGCAAAAAAGATTAGAAAAGAAAAAGTCCCAAAGAAGTTTACTTGTTTTTAGATGTAGTTCACGGGCTCGTAGCAGTCCATTCTTTTCGCACCCACGGGTCACTTAAGTGACACCAAAAAAATAACCCCAAGGCCGTTCACTTCGCCTTGTCCAGCCGTCCAAAAAGATGCGTTACATGAAAAAAAACTACGAAAAAAAGCAATGCAGTTGACTTCGTTAGCGTTTGCGGCTCACTTTTTATACTATTGCGGTTCACTTATGCAAAAAATGTAAATCACAAAAAAGTAATGCGGTTCACTTCGATAGCATTTATAGCTCACTTTTCGATAGTGTTGTGGTTCACTTGCCCTCGTCTCTGTGGTCCACTTTTATTTGGAAAAAAGTTAAAAAAGACAAAATAAATCATGCATTTTTCCATCCGAAGGAGTGCGTTTTTCTGTCTGATGCAGTTCACCCGTCGATTTTGGTGTCGCGAAAAACAGAGTGTCCGCATTTCGGCAAAACCGAAACTGCTCTTAAATCGTAACGAATTAGAAAGAGTGTTCTATATGAAAAAGTTGTGCCTCGTCGATATCATACCAACGGCGTATCATTTGCATCATTCCGACAAATGGTTTGTAAAAATTCGCAAAAAAATGGCCGCTGCCACTTGTCGTTCGCCGTACCATTTTCAAAATTAATTTAAAACCGTAAGGAATCTGAAAAAAGTTTCTACATATGAAAGTTGCACCTCGTTTGTAGCTTTCCAATGGAGTATCACACGCCTCGTTTCGACAAACGGTTCAAAAATTGGAGTGAAAACAGTACCGAAAATTGCAAAAAAATTGAAAAACAGAATTCCGCGATTTAATAAATTAGAAACTGCTCTTAAATCGTAACTAATTAGAGAAATAAATATATATGAAAAAGTTGCACCTCGACGATATCTTTCCAACGGCATATCATTTGCTTCATTCCGATGAGCGGTTTAGAAAAAATCACGAAAATACGCTCACTGCCACTCGTCGTGCACCGCACCATTTTCGAAACTGCTCTTAAACCATGAGGAATCTCGAAAAAAATTCTACATGGCGAAGTTGTGCCAAATTCATAGCTTTCCAACGGTATATTATGCGTCTCGTTTTGACAAACAGTTTAAAAACTGAAGCGAAAACAGTACCAAAAAAATTGCGTGCAGTTTTTTGCGATGGGAAGTTCACTCGCATCAGTACTGCAGTGCTCTTGCTTCAACAATGACGTGCACGTGCGTTGAGCGTGTAGTTCGGAAGTGCTGCACGCTCAACGCAAGTGCACATCATTGTTGAAGAAGAGTGCTACATTACTGAGGCGAGTGAACTTCCCCTCGCAAAAAACTGCACGCAGTTTTTTCGGTACTGTTTTCGTGGATCCAAAAATCGTTGAGTGAACTGCATCGGATGAGTGACCGCACTTCTTCAGACGAAAAAACGCACTGCATCCGACGGACAAGCGAACTTCATGATTTCTTTTATCTTTTTTTCTAACTTTTTTATGAACGAGTGGGCAGCAAAGATGAGGGGCAAGTGAGCCACATTAAGAGAAAAGTGAACCGCAACACGAGTCTAAGTGAACCGCATGATTTTTTTTCTAATTTTTTATGAACGAGAGTGGACCACAGAGAGTGACGAGGCAAGTGAACCACATCAGGGGGAAAGTGAAGAAACCACCGAACCGCAAATGTTCAGAACTGAAGAACGAAATAAAATTACAAGGGTCTTTTTTTCCTTTTTTGCCGAGTGAACGGAAAGTACAAAAATCACCTAGCTGCGAGAGTTTGATCGCTGCCCTGTGGATCAAACTGCATCCGTGCACGCCACAAACTGCATAGTCGCCGAAGTGAGCTACAAAAACAATTTGCAAAAAAGGCACGACGACGCTCGTGTGGCGGAGCGAACTGCACGAAGTCAAGGAATGTTCTGCACGCGCCTGCTGAGTGGACTGCAAGAGGAGATGGCAAGCACGGAGAGCGTTGGCGTACACGGACTACACACACGGACTCGCTGTACTGCATGGGCACGCCGGCAGACTGCACGGAGGGGTTCTTCGCCGTCCAAACTGAATGACCAGGGAAACTGCAAAAAGATGCAATGCGGCGTCCAACCGAACTGCACCACGTTCTTCCTGCAAAAATCAGTAAAGTGAACCTCAAGAGCTAACAACAGCGGGCTGCAATTTGCACTTAGATTTATCTACAGAAAAACGCAAAAACAGGACGCATGGGGGGTGAGCCACCAGTCCGTGCAAGTCAACTGCACCTGCCCGGGGGCCGAACTGCATGGCCGCATCAACCACACCGCTGCAAGCCAACTGCACTGCTGCGACGGACCACCGCGGGACCCTTCCAAAGTGAACTGCAACCCCACTGCCCCGTCGTCGTCCTTGAGCAAGCAGTTTGCCGTAGCTGAGCGACGTGGGCGAGGGGGGCTCTGGGCGGCTCACCGGAAGTATCTTGCCGGCGAAAGCTCGGTAGAGCTGCTCCTACCCCCCCATCTGAAACTGCAAAAAACAGTAATTGACATGCAACAAATCTACAGCAAAAAATGAATTGCAAGCACAGGGGGCCACCTGACCTAAGGTTCGGGGGTTGTAGCATCGGTGTGGATGTGCACTGCAGCACCGCCTCTGTGCACTGCAAAAGGGAGAAAGGGAGAGGGAGCCAACGCGCGCGCCTCCACAACTTGGAGACCGGCCGACCAGCGAGGAGGGGTCGACGAGCTTGAAGGGAGAGGAGGTCGCAGACCGCGACGGTTGGCAGGGGAGTCAAGGAGGGACGCTCCTTCGCGTCTCCTACATGCTGAAGGGGCAAGGTGTGGAGGATCCCGGTGCGCCCCTCACGCCTGAGGTGCTCGCGTGCTGTCGGGCCCATGGAACCCGGGGTATCCAGGCCCGTCTGCCTTTGGCCCAGGGCACAACGCCTGGCGTGGGCTTTGCAGGCCATCATCACCAAGCACCTCACCAGGGATCCTCATGAGGCCTCGGTTTCCCGAGGCCCCCTCCTCAGGGAACGGGCGAGTGAGGCTCAGCACCTCCACTAGCGGCGTCGCGAGGTCCCCTCATGAGGCGACCTCTTGAGGTGGCCTCCCAAGGGCGCTCGAGACGAAGGCCGTTCAGCGGAGCCGCGCGGTCTGGGGCCCATCACGTGGGTGACTCGCGCGGCGACGAGCGGCGAGAGAGGCCGCGCCAGTAGGCGTGGATGAAGATGGTTTCCTCTTTTGTGTTAAGGGAGCAGGGCCAGATATCTACTCCCCAAAGCAACCCCAAAGGTTGCCCGATCGGCGAAGGAAGACCAAGACGGCGGGCGCGCAGGGCGGAGGTCATCACCGAGCCCACCGGCGCGTCATGGATCACCCTTTGGCAGGCGAAGACCGCCATTAGTCAGGATAGCCTGAGCACCTATCCCCTTTCGAAAACCCGCCAAGTGTGGCAGCCCTTCCCGCCTAAGTTTCAAGGGGGAAGAGGACCGATGCGGGTATAAGGGGGGCAGAGCAGCCATTGTAGAGGGGACTCCAGTTCCCATCGCCCTCGACCTTGTACTCTCTCTCTCTCTCGCACCAGAGCAATACCAACCAAGCAGGAGTAGGGTCTTACACCGCAAGGTGGCCCGAACCTGGGTAAACCGCTGAGTCCACGATCTGTCCCTCGCTAGTGTGCTCTTGCCGTAGCCTCGCCGTCGCTTAGCCGTGGTAGGAGACGAAGTGGTAGAATGAGCTCATCCCAGTGTTCGAACCTTTGGGTCCCCGGAGCCCGACTTCCGACATTTGGTGCGCCAGGTAGGGGTGCGCTACTGTTCTTCTGCTCCGCCCTCTGCTCCACCAACCCCATGTCCGACGCACGTCGCGAGCGGGCCGAGCGTAGGGCTGGCCGTGTGGCTCAGACGGAGCCAGTGGCCCGCGGCAATCGTGGCCGCCCCGAAGCCGAGGCTGCTGCCGCCACCGACCCCGCTGCCTGCGAGCAGCAGGACTCCTCCTTGCACCCCTTCGTGCATGCGAATGGCCACACCGCCACTGCCTCCTCCCTCGCCCACCGCGGGCCACCGAACCAGCAAGCCGTGCTGCTCATGGCGCGCGAGCTGCTCCGTTACCGTCTAGCTGACGCCAGCTACGACGCCTGGCTAGGTCGCATCACCGAGCTCATCAACGCCGCCGGGGACGCTCCGGCGCCTTCCCACTCGCTTCGCCCTCAGCCGTCTCGCACTGGGGACCTAGCGCACGGCGCTCCCCCGCCGCCTCCTCTGCGCGACGAGCACGACGGGCCTCAGCGCGGCGCGCGGGCTCGCGAGCCGTCCCGCGGCGCGTCCTCGCCGGACCGAGACGAGGCCAGCTGCTAGATCATTCGCCGCACGCCCCTTGACGCGCGTTTGCTCCTCGAGCGGCAGCGCCGACGCCAAGACCAGGCCGTTCAAGACGTTGCGGCAGCTGGGCGTCAAAACCGCGTCGCCCTCGTTGGCGACGTCCCCTCAAGCGGCGTGGGCTGTCGTGCCTTCACTCGCGAGCTGCGTCGCGTGGTCTGGCCCGCGAAGTTCAAGCCTGAGCTGCCTCCGCGCTACGACGACACCCCCAACCCCGCGGAGTTCCTTCAGTTCTACATGCTGAGCGTCGAGGTGGCGAACGGCGATGACAAAGTCATGGCAAACTGGTTCCCCATGGCCCTCAAGGACGGCCCGCGCTCCTGGCTCATGAACCTCCCCGAGGTGTCCATCTCCTCATGGGCCGAGCTCTGCAGCCAGTTTGTCGCCAACTTCAAGGGCACACAGGACCACTCCCTCACCATCAACGACCTGCGGCGTGTGCGGCAGCGCTCGGACGAGACCCTCCGCAAGTACATCCAGCGCTTCAGCCAGGTGCGCAACAAGATCCCGCGTGCCTTCGACGCGGCCGTCATCTATGCATTCTCCACCGGCGTCATGGACGTCAAGATGCGCAAGAAGCTCGCCATCAACGGTGAGCTCGACTCCGTGGTAGAGCTGCTCAATCTCGCCGACAAGTGCGCCAAGGCTGAGGAAGGCCGCCTCTTCATCCACAACGACCCCGACGCGGCGCTCGACGCCACCAAGGCCAAGAGCAAGGACGTCAAGTGCAAGGGCCCGACTGTGCTCACGGCGGAGCCCGAGCAGAAGCGCGGCCCTGACCGCGATGAGCCCAGGAAGGACGGTCGGCCGCTCTGCGCCTTCCACGACGTGCGCTCCCACAGCACCGAAGACTGTCAGGAGCTCAAGCTGCTCCGCGACGAGCGCCAAAGCCACCGAGACGACCGCAATGGCCGCGGCGCCGGCCGTGGAGGTGGCCGCGGCATCAACCATTGGGACAGCCGCAACGGCAGTGGCAACTTTCGCCAGGGTTGGCGCGACCAGCCTCGCGAGGCCATCTGGCGCGACCAGCCTCGTGAGGCAGACCCTCAGGGTAATGCCGCTCTTCCGCCACTACCGCCGCCACCCCGGAGGAACGACGTCAACCGGCCTGATGAGGGCGCTGGGGGCTACCAGGAGCCTCGCGCGGTCGCCTGCATCCTTGGCGGGTCCCAAGCCCCCGCGTCCATCCGCCACTTCAAGCAGCTCTCTCGCGAGGTGTATGCCGCCCTCCCAAGGCCTGAGGCCGCGCGACCCCTCAAGTGGTCGCAGTATGCCAGCACCTTCGACTCCAAGGACCACCCCAAATCCGCGGCCTCCGCAGGCGCGCTCCCCATGCTGTGCACCCCCACCATCAGCAACGTTGCGGTCACCAAGACCCTCATCGACGGGGGCGCCGGCCTTAACGTGATCTCCATCGAGACCTTCGAGATGCTCCAGGTGCCCTACGACCAACTGATGCCGACCAGGCCCTTCTCCGGAGTGACCGATGGCTCCACCATCCCTTCGGGGCAAGTGCGCCTCCCCGTCACCTTCGGCACCCGCAAGAACTACGACACCGAGCTCATCGACTTCGATGTCGCACACATCGGCCTGCCTTACAATGCCATCTTGGGCTACCCAGCTCTCACCAAGTTCATGGCGGCCACCCATCACGCCTACAACGTCCTCAAGATGCCCGGCTGCAGCGCATCATCACCGTCACCTGTGACGAGAAGGACGCGGCCAGCACCCTCGAGCGTGCCTACAAGGCCGCCGCAGTCGCGCACCCGGCCGACGAGGACGCGGCCGAGCCTCCTGAACCCGCGCCCGCGAAGAAGAAGCAACTGTTCTCTCAGGACCGCGCCGAGACAAAGAAGGTGTCGGTGGACAGCAGCGGCTCCGGCCCTGCCTTCACCGTCGGCACAGGCCTCCCTCCTGCATAGGAAAGCACGCTCGTCACCTTCCTTCAGGCAAACTCGGATGTTTTCGCCTGGAAAGCATCTGACTTGTCCGGTGTGCCGAGGGAGGTGATCGAGCACCACTTAGCGGTGTGCCCCAATGCACGCCCCGTCAAGCAGAAAGCACGGCGCCAGGTGCCAGAGAAGCCAGATTTCATCGTCAAGGAAGTTTAGAAACTCCAGGAAGCTGGGGTCGTTCGCGAGGTGCGCCATCCCAAATGGCTCGCCAACCCAGTCGTCGTTCCCAAGAAGGTCGGCAAGGAGCGCATGTGCGTTGACTTCACCAGCCTCAACAAGTTCTGCCCTCAAGATCCATTTCCGCTGCCCCGCATCGACCAGATCGTGGATTCCACCGCCGGGTGCGATTTGCTATGCTTCCTGGATGCCTTCTCAGGCTATCATCAGATCAAGCTGGCGGCCGAAGATGTGGAGAGGACGGCCTTCATCACCCCCTGCGGCATATATTGTTACGTCTGCATGCCCTTCGGTTTAAGGAGCGCGGGCGCCACCTTCCAGCGGCTAATGCGCATCACGCTGGGGCCTCAGATGGGGAGGAACGTGGAGGCCTACGTCGACGACATCGTAGTCAAGTCTCGTGAGGTTGGATCCGTCATCGCGGACCTCCAGGAAACATTTGCCAACCAACGCAAAGTCAATCTCAAGCTCAACCCGGAGAAGTGCGTCTTCGGAGTCCCCCCCGGCAAGCTCCTCGGCTTCCTAGTCTCGCACCGTGGCATCGAGGCCAACCCAGAGAAGATCAAGGCCATCGAGAAAATGCGTCCTCCCCGGACCCTCAAGGAAATGCAGCGCTTGGCAGGATGTATGGCCTCCCTGGGGCATTTCATCTCCAAGTTTGGCGAGCGAACCCTGCCCTTCTTCAAGCTCCTAAAGAGGTCCGGCTCCTTCAAATGGACTCCTGACGCAGACGCCGCCTTCGAAGCCCTCAAGAGGTACCTCACGAGCCCGCCCATCATGGTCGCGCCGCGTTCTCGCGAGCCCTTGCTTCTGTACTTGGCGGCCACCCCCAGACGGCCAGCGCGGTGCTGGTGGCGGTGCGGGAGGAGCGCATCTGTACTAAGGAAAAACCCTCCGCGCCCCTTCGGGCACATGAGCCCGCTGAGCCTCGTGAGGCCACCGATCCTCGTGAGCCTTCCGAGCCTCGTGAGGCCACCGATCCTCGTGAGCCTTCCGAGCCTCGGGAGCTTCCTGAGCCTCGTGAGAATCCCGAGCCTTCCAAGCCTCGCGAGGCGCCTGAAGAGCAAGCTGCCACAGCAACTACGCGCCTCATCGAGCACCCCGTGTACTTCGTCAGCACCGTGCTAAGGGACGTGCGCGAGCGTTACCCCATGCAGCAGAAGCTCCTCCTCGCGCTCCTCGTCGCCTCCAGGAAGCTGCACCAGTACTTCCAGGGTCACCCCATCAAGGTCATTTCTTCCTACCCCTTGGAGCAAGTTCTGCGCAGCCCCAACGCCGCCGGCCGCGTCGCCGAATGGAACATCGAGCTGCAAGCCTTCCAGCTGGAATTCTCCACCACCAGAGTCATCAAAGGCGCGGCCCTGGCCGACTTCGTGGCAGAATGGACGGACACATACGAGGAGGAGCCTCGCGAGGCCCACTCCCTCCTGCCAGGGGACGAGGCGCCTGGTGGCTGGACCATGCACTTTGACGGCGCCTTCTCCCGACAGGGCGTGGGGGCTGTGGTCATGCTCACCTCGCCGACAGGGGATAGGCTCTACTACGCCGTACAGCTCTGCTTCAGGCACACCGACAAGGTCTCCAACAACATCGCAGAGTATGAGGGCCTCATCGCCGGCCTCAAGGCCGTGTTCGCCCTGGGCATCAAACGTCTGACCATCAAGGGTGATTCGCAACTCCTCGTCAACTTCTCCAACAAAATCTACAAGCCCAAGGACGAGCACATGGCCGCCTACCTGGAAGAGGTATGTAAACTTGAGAAGCGTTTTCTTGACCTGGAGCTGCAGCATGTCCCTCGCAGTGGCAACAAAGAAGCTGACGACATCGCCAAATGAGCATCTCGCCGCGAGCCTCAGAGCCCCGGCGTCTTCGAGGAAAGGCTCCTCAAGCCATCAGGTGCGCCTCCTGCCGCGAGCACGGCGCTCCTTCGCGAAGAACTCCCGCCCGCGCCACCCACGGGCGTGCTAGACTGCGGCCCGGCTTCAGGAGCCCGCCTGCTACTGGCGCTGGAGCCTCAAGAAGACAGCTGGGCCACGGAGTTCAAGGCTTACTTGCTTCGTGGCACCCTTCCGGAGAAAGACTCAGAAGCAGAGCGCATGGCCCGGCAAGCCGCCGCTTACTGCCAGCAAGATGGCGAGCAGTACCGCAGGTGCCCAAATGGCGTCTCGCTGCGGTGCATCTCTGAAGAGCAAGGGCACGAGTTGCTAGCTGATATCCATGGAGGGTACTACGGCCACCATTCCTCGTCACGCACCCTCGTCGGCAAGGTTTTCCGCAGTGGCTTCTACTGGCCCACTGCGCTGCGTGACGCTACCGCGCTGGTCCAAGCTTGCAAGGCCTGCCAATTCCACGCCAAGCTGATCCACCAGCCGGCGCAGGGCCTCCAGACGATTCCCCTCTCATGGCCCTTCGCGGTCTGGGGGCTGGATATCCTGGGGCCCTTCCCTCGCGCGGCTAGCGGTTACCGCTATCTCTACGTCGCCATCGATAAGTTCACCAAGTGGGCAGAAGTCGAGCCGGTGCGCACCATCCCGGCAGGCTCCGCCGTCAGGTTCATCAAGGGCCTCGTGAGCCGCTTTGGGGTTCCCAACCGCATCATCACTGACAATGGCTCCCAGTTCACAAGCGGCCTCTTCAAGTCCTACTGTGCCAGCCTCGGTACGCAAATCTGCTACGCCTCGGTGGCACACCCGCGAAGCAATGGTCAGGCCGAGCGTGCCAACGCCAAGGTCCTCAAGGGCCTCAAAACAAGGAGCTTCAAGAAGAAACTCGAGGCTTGCGGCAAGGTCTGGTTCAATGAGCTACAGTCCGTGCTGTGGTCCATCCGCACGACAGCAAGCAAGCCTACCGGCGAGACACCCTTCTTCCTCGTCTACGGCGCTGAGGCGGTCCTCCCATTGGAGCTTAAGCATGGCTCCCCACGAGTCCTTGCCTTCGACGAGGCGCGTCAGGAGGGCTCGCGGGAGATCAATCTGCTGCTCCTTGAGGAGGGCCGCCGTCAGGCCGCCCTTCGTGTTGCGAGGTACCAGTAGGCCCTGCGTCGCTACCACAGCCGCAGCATCCGCCCTCGTACTCTCGAGGTCGGCGACCTCGTCCTACGTAGAATCCTCTCCAGAGAGGGGCTTCACAAACTCTCACCTATGTGGGAACGCCCTTTCAGGGTTACTCATGTCTCCAGGCCCGGCTCAGCCCGGCTGGAGACGGAGGACGGAGTTCCCGTGCCTAACGCCTGGAACATCCAACACCTCCGCAAGTTCTACCCATGACCCTCACGCATACGAATGAAATGGGGCTGTAAATGCCCCGGAGCCTCTCATTGCGTTCGCCTGATGGGCCCGCGAGAGCTCCCGCCCACGCCCAAGTGGAAGCCCCATGCTCCGCGCTGGCGGAACGGTCGACCCGCGATCATACCCACACCCTTGTGGAAGCCCCATGCTCCGCGCTGGCGGAACAATCAACTGAGGGCGCCCCACGGGCTGCACCAGTCTCAAGCTGACCCGTGCCGGACACGGTGCTGACCCATGCCGGACACGGCAGCACTCTTTTTATCATTTTGATGTGTAACTGAGGGCGCCCCACGGGTTGCACCAACCTCAAGCTCACCCGTGCCGGACACGGCAGCCGCATCTAGTTCTAGCTATGTAATGGGTTGCTATCTTACTTCAGTAAAGCTCGGTTTCTTACATGCCATTTCATTTTGTTCTTGCCTCGTGAGCCTCGCGCGCTGACGACGTCCCTCATGAGCCTCACATGAGTGGGGGCTGGACACGGTGTCTGTGCTCGGGTCAGTCCCAGCAGCGCTAAAAAACCCAAGCAACCGGGCTCTGGCTCGCGGGTCTGCTCCCGTGCACGCCACCCCACCAAGGTCCTTGGTGTCTTGTCTCCTCGCGTAATGATCATGAGCGAATCAACGAGCGTGCGCTGCTCCCCTGTCGTTAAGTGCTCTGCATGCAGTCATCTCAGGAGCAGGTTCCCGGAAAGGCCTCGCGAGGATGCCTCGCGGGTTGGCCCCGTCAAGGCCTCAGGAAGCCAGTAGGCCCCGCCTTGGGAGCTAACCCTCGGCGGCCGTCTCTGCAGGGGATTTCGCGAGCGGAGCCCTCACAAGGCGTACCCTACAAGAGATGGCCCGGCGAACACTTCCTTGTGCAGAGCGAAGTCTCCCGCCTCGCGAGCCGCTCTCGCCGCCTCTTAAGCCTTCCCTTCCGGCGGCCTCACGAGCACCAGCGTTCCTCTTGGCGCAAGCCGCTTGCGCGTCGAAGGGGGGCTCTCCGAGCATCGCGTATCAGGAGCCCTCACTGGCTCCCGGTGCCCCTCGCCTCCTGGCCTTGTCCAGGCATCGCGACCTGACATACCAGCGACAGCCGAGGCCCGCTCGGGGGCTGGGTCCTGATGGCATAGAGTGCTGAGGCGAACAAAGAAAAAAAACCCAGCCTCACGAGAGGACTTCAGGAGGGAATGCATACATCCCGAATCACAAAAGCATTAAGCTGAGCATAGAAGATACTGTTTTCACGACCCCGCGGGGCTACATCGGTTCAATGCAGGAAAATAAAAAAAACTGGGCCTAGGCGAGGCAACGTCTCCCCCAAGACTCCAGCGCAGGCGCCGCGCGTGTTCCCAAGAAGGCACTGCGGGTAATTGCGGCTCCGTCACCGTGCGCGCGGTGCCCCGGGTCCGGAGTCGTCGCCGCCCGCGCCTAGTCGGAGTCCTCATCCTCGTTCTTGACGCGGGGAGAGTCGCCATCGTTCCCACCCCCGCCAGATGCGGCACCGCTGGAGCTGTCGTCCTCGCTGGAGGAGCCGCTGTAGCTGCCGTCCTCGCTTTCCGCGCAGCACTCTAGGCGGCTGCCGGAGAGCCCGAAGATCTTCACGAAGAGTGTGGCGGCCCCGTCGTACTTGAATTGGGGGATGTGCCCCCGCTTCAGGCCGCGGGCAAGGGTGAACGACTTCCACCCCTGCATCAAGAACATGAAGCCCGAAGGAGTGAGCTCCGTCGCCACCCAGGAGGGGCCGTTGCAGCAGCCGTCGGCCTGCACCCACAAGCCCAAGGGCGCGCGCTCCGCCATCGCCGCCGCGAAGGAGTCCGGAAGCCGGAGCCAGGTGCATGGGCTGCGGTGCATGTTCACGATGAACTCGTGCGCCGCCTCCGCCGAGTGGCTCCCCGCCTGAGGAGGTAGCGCGGTTGCCCCACCGCGGCCGCCTCGGCCCCGCGCGCCTCGCCCTCCGCGCCCGCGAGTGGCGCCCCTCCCTTGAATGCTGGGCCCGGCGCCGGCAGCCGTCGGGGAGCGCCCGCGCCCCCGGGGCGGAACCTGGGATGCGGCAGCGGAAGCACGGCCACGCCCTCTCCCCCTCACCATTTCCGTGGTGGCTCTAGCAAGACGATAGAGGAAGCAGGAGGAAGGAGAAGATGGGTGGAGGACTTCAGCTCTCCCCTCTCCCTCTATATACTCGGCGCGGAGCTCCCCTCGTCGCTCTGCCTTCTCCGGCGTTTGGAATTGAAGCAACAGGGAGGCGCTGAGGAAGGCAATGATGGTCTCGCGTCGCCCGCGGCGGACTTTATGTCAGCACGGGCGGTTACCGAGGCGTCGTGGGAGAAGTGCAGGCGGTTAGGGCCCGCACCGTTTCGCCGCCCTGTAGGCGGGAACGTGCGCGCCGCGGGCCCGGGGGCTACTGTCGGGCCCATGGAACCCGGGGTATCCAGGCCCGTTTGCCTTTGGCCCAGGGCGCAACACCTGGCGTGGGCCCTGCATGCCATCATCACCAAGCACCACACCAGGGCTCCTCAGGAGGCCTTGGCCTCCCGAGGCCCCCTCATCAGGGAGCGGGCGAGCGAGGCTCAGCACCTCCACCAGCGGCCTCGCAAGGTCCCCTCGCGAGGCGACCTCCTAAGGTGGCCTCCCGAGGGCGCACGAGACGAAGGCCGTTCAGCGGAGCCGCGCGGTCTGGGGCCCATCACGTGAATGACGCGCGCGGCGACGAGCGGCGACAGAGGCCGCGCCAGCAGGCGCGGATGAAGATGGTTTCTTCTTTTGTGTTAAGGGAGCAGGGCCAGATATCTACTCCCCAAAGCAACACCAAAGGTTGCCCGATCGGCGAAGGAAGACCAAGACGGCGGGCACGCAGGGCGGAGGTCATCACCGAGCCCACCGGCGCGTCATGGATCACGCTTTGGCAGGTGAAGACCGCCTTTAGTCAGGATAGCCTGAGCGCCTGTCCCCTTTGAAAAACCCGCCAAGTGTGGCAGCCCTTCCCGCCTAAGTTTCAAGTGGGAAGAGGACCGATGCGGGTATAAGGGGGGCAGAGCAGCCATTGTAGAGGGGACTCCGGTTCCCATCGCCCTCGACCTTGTACTCTCTCTCTCTCTCGCACCAGAGCAATACCAACCAAGCAGGAGTAGGGTCTTACACCGCAAGGTGGCCCGAACCTGGGTAAACCGCTGAGTCCACAGTCTGTCCCTCGCTAGCACGCTCTTGCCGTAGCCTCGCCATTGCCTAGCCGTGGTAGGAGACGAAGTGGTAGAACGAGCTCACCCCAGTGTTCGAACCTTTGGGTCCCCGGAGCCCGACTTCCGACACGCGCAGATGGCCGGCGTGGCGACCGGATCCCGTGCTAATGGCCATGCCCGGGCCCGTGGCGGCCGGATCTGGTGCCAGGTGACCCGTGCGGGAGGTTTGCTAGCGGCACGTCATGCAGGGGTTGGACCGGCGGGAGCAAGGTGGTGCGAGGCTGCATGGGGTAGGAGGTTGTGGGGATCCAGGGAATGGATCCCAGCGAGGAGGTGGCCCGGGGGCGCGCCGGCGAGGAGGCGGATGCGGTGGGGAGGGTGCGGTAGCACACTGCCATGGGGAGCCCTGGCCGCGCATGGAGAGGAAGGTGGCTCGGGGGAGCCCTGGTCGTGCGGGGAGGGGCGGCGGGGGATTGGAGATGGCCGGGGCCGGGAGGGACGTGGGAGCGGCGGAGGGGAGTGGGGAAGAAGGTGGAGGTGGAGCGGCGTGGGGATCTGGCAGGGGAGGTGGGGTCGTGGGGAAGAAGGTGGAGTAGGTGTGGGCGAGTGTTTTTTTGGACACAGTGTTAGGAGAATAAGCCTAGCTGTTATGAGAATAAGACTCTTAAGGGTGTTATGAGAATAGACCCACCTTATATATATGTACTCCCTAAGTGGATAAGGTAGCTAGAGGATATCCCTTGAGCACGTCCGTAGAAGAAGCAAAATCAACTAATTTATGCATGCATAACTATTGCCTATAAGCAAGCACATGCAGTCGGTGCCTTAAGTTTAAAAATATTGGAAGCTTATCATAGACGTCACGTTTTGCAAATACCTTACATATTTTTGCATCGGTGAACAGGACTATATGGCATACATATGAACAGTGCGCTAGGGATTACACCTGCAATTAGCGAGTAGGTATATCTGAAACACAAGAAGAGCATGAAGTGATATCTTTCCTCCATATTTTCTACTGGAGTATATACTGAATTTTCCCCTAAAAAAGAGTATATACTGCCTTTTTTGAAGAGTATACACTAGTGGAGAAACGGCCTTTAGTCCCGGTTGGGAAAGGCCTTTAGTCCCGGTTCACCAACGGGGACAAATAAATCGGGACTAAAGGCCCCCACCCTTTAGTCCCGGTTGGCCACGACCCGGGACTAAGTCCCTGCCACGTGGCCGGCAGCGCGCGCCGGGGGCTGGGGGCCTTTAGTCCCGGTTGGTGACACCAACCGGGACTAAATCCCTGCCACTTTAGTCCCGGTTGGTGACACCAACCGGGACTAAAGGTTTAGGGGTTTAGGGTTTATTGTTTATTTTTCCTTTTCATTTTGTGTTTTCCATTTAATTCTTTTTCATTTCAAACATATTTTACGCTACTACATACTGTACTCGTTATGCATATATAATAGAATTTCTCGTAGAACCAATCATATATCATAGAATTTCTCGTACGACCATGCATACACACACATATATATATACAATTTTTTATATACAATTTCTCCTACAATTTGCAGATCATTACATGCAGGCATTACTTTAAATGGTATTCTCCGTCGGGAGATATGACCTGCTGAAGCAAAAATCCCGCCATTTCCTCTTGAAGTGCTCGTATGCGGTCCTTTCGTAGGAGCCTACCCTGCATCTCCGTCATCTTTAAAGAAGGAGATCAATATGAATATATTAGTTGTGTGTATATATATTAGATCATGATAAAAAAAATTGTGAATAGTGTTTACGTACCCAAAGATGTCTTGCATCTCTGCTCCTTTCAGTAATAAAGCGAATGTTCTCGCAAACGTACTATGCACATAAATTAGTACCCTTTTTCCTGCCTCATACACTTTATGAGAATAGAATTCAATCAGATAATAATCAAGCATGATAATGGTATTGAAACTAGAATTAAAGAGATGCGCGGACGTAGCTAGTACTACTTAATTACCTTGGACCGTCGCCATTTCAGCTGTGGTTCCCATTCACCGACAACCTCTTTGATGAACTTTTTCCAAACCCTGCCCGGCAAAGAAAATGAATAAAGGAGTTATTAATTACTTGATATCAGGAAATGAACTAAAGAGGCCGACATAGTGCGATAATGATTGAAATTACCTGTCGAGCATCAAAAGCAGGCTCCTGTATTCTTCAGGGTCTTTACCTAGTGAGTCCAGTACTTCAACAGTTCCCTCGTCAACTCTAATGATTAGCAGGATCCAATGGAATCTGCGCACATGTTTGTATAAGCGGGCATGTATAACTCATCAACTTCACTTAACATCGAGTAAGCAAAAATAGAATTTGTAGTACAAGACAGTAACACTCACCTGAAGTTGTAAGGAAAAAGTATTTCTGGTCTGGTATTTAGTTCCTTCAAAAACATTAGCAAGCGATTCTCTGTGTCTTGTTTGTGGTTATTTAACACAGCTTCATTAACGGTATTTGGGTCAATGGACCCAATGCCATAGACTCTATCTCTTTTCAATTCAAAAATCTTCATTCTGCATATATAATACCAGACAAAAGAATATAGTGAGGATAATTACAGGCAATGAACGAGCTGAGCTAGAGAGTTAATTACAGAAAGAAATCACTTACAGACAATAGCAACTGACGAGAGATTTGTTGAGTGCATCTTGATTGAATAACTGAAAAATTTCTGGAAATTCAATCCACACATCGTTTCCATGGAAGTAATGCTCTGGCTTAACTTTCACCATGAGGCTCTCTCGCCCAGCCTTTACTTCTCTCAGGTACCAGCCATGCAATCTGCGCATTTGCGTTGGTAGAAGCTCCTCCTCGTCAGGCCTGACCAGAGGGTTCCTGGGGACATATTTCCATGCTAGTTCCTTCGGATCCATCGTGGGGACTTCCTCAATGCCTAGGAGTTGTTCAACAGTGATACCCATCTCTCTAGCCATCTCTCTATCAGCGTCGGTTCCCGCCTTATCGGTACTCACCTTGAGCGGGGGGATCGATTGCACTGCCTGTTCTCCAAGCTGGGGAACAGTTTTCCCGCTTTTATTACTACCTGTAAGGCTCGACTGCTGATTTTTTTGTTGATAATATGACTTGCTAATAGAGCGTTCATAGTCTGATCGCCTTTTATCCGCAGCCGGTTTAGCAAGATCCACAAAGTGTTGTACGACTTTCTCAGGTATTTTCTCCTTCGGCGGCGGGGGCGGTTTCGGTGCAAAATGGGCCTTCACTTGGGCATCCACGACCCGTTTGTTTTCCTCCTCAGTCATCTCGTAAGCTAACTTCTTTTTGCCAGGAGGCTCGGGTTTCTTCTTTGGTGCTCTCTTCTGCTTTGGAGTCGGCTCACGCGGTGGAGATCGATATCGCGTACTCGCGCTGGGCTCCGTCTCGAGGTGAGGTGGATTCGGCTGACACGGCGGAGATCTATATGGCGGACTCGTGCCGCGCTCCGTCTCGAGGTGGGTTGGAGTCGGCTGACGCGGCGGACTTGGAGGAGGATTCGGTGGCCTTGGCACCGAGTTTGGAAACACGATGCATTCCTTTCTCCATACAATGAGACCACGTATGGCTTCTCCCAGTGTCTGCTCCCCTTCACCTCCAAGAAAGTCAAGCTCTAGTGAGTCATATCCCGACAGAACTTCATCCACCCCGAAACGAGCATAGCCAGGTGGAATCGGATTGCCGTGGATGGTTGCTTCAGGTGCATTTGGTAAAGCAAAGCCGTCCGCCACCTTCATGGATATGTTCTTCATTTTCATGTGTAGCTCACAAGTTGTCGTCTCTTGGATATCATCCATGGTGTAGCGAGCCAGCAGTGCATCATTGGCCGGGACCCCCGTGGAACCCACGCTGCTTTTCGGCATAGATGGGATGGTACTATCCAATGCTGGATCTGGTTGCTCCTGCCGCTGAGACGCCCTTTACTGGCTAATTGTGTCGATCTGCTCCTGCTGCCGCATGAAAGCGCGTTCCAACTCCGCGTTCTTTGATTCTAGCTTTTGAAACCGGTCTGCATCCTGCTTCCTCTGGTCTGCATCCCACTTCTTCTTTCTCGCACGGCTTCTGTAAGTGTCGTTCCACTCCGCAAACCCCTCAACCCACCGAACAACGCCTTTGCCTCGTGTTCGTCCCGGGTGTTCAGGATTCTTGAGGGCGCGTGTAAGCTCGTCGTTCTCTCTCTCGGGCTGGAACGCCCCTGTTCGAGCCTCTTCTATTGCTTCAAGTAAAGCGTCCGAGGCTTCTTTAAGACTTGCCTGTTCAATAATCTCCCCTGTCTTTGGGTCCAACTTTCCCCCATGCGCATAAAACCAAGTCCCGCACCTGTCGGGCCAACCCACTGTTTGTGGAGTGACCCCTGCAGCAATCATCTTTTCCTCAGATTCATCCCACTTAGGCAACCCAGTCTTGTAGCCACCTGGCCCAAGAACATGGTGAACCTTTTTTTTCTCAGCATTTATCTTGTTTTTCATCGACCGTTCCTTAGCTGCTTTTGATTCCTTGAACTCCACAAATAAGTCCCAGTGATCTTTTACCTTCTCTAGTGGTCCAATGAATTCTGGAGTCTTCTTTTCTGCGTTGACGTAGTTGGCCCATAATCTTTTCTTCCAAGACCGGAATTGTGTGGCCATCTTCTTAAGAGCACACTTCTTGAATTTCTCCCGTTGGAGATCTGTGAAACCCTCTGATAGGGTGAAATGTGACATGAGCGTATCCCAAAGCAGATTTTTTGCTCTTTCGTCGACAAAACTAACTCCTCGATCTTCCTTTGGCTTATTCCATTCTTGAACGGTGATCGGGATTTGGTCCCTAACAATAACTCCGCATTGACATATAAATTTGTCCGCATTCTTTGTAGGAGCAATCGGTTCGCCATCTTCTTTGATTTCATCGATGTTGTACTTTATGCCATCGGGCAACTTTTTGGCCGGGCCTCGTACTACCCTTGTAGAAGATTTGCTTGATCCGGAGGGCTAAAAGAAGAAAGATTTGTTAATATATATATATATATATACAAATCAATTAATACATGTAATGATCACCATAGGCCTTATATATATATATATATATATATATATATATATATATATATATATATATATATATATATATATATATATATATATATATATATATACCTCGCCGGACTTTGTTAATTGAAGAACATTTCCTTCGCCATCATTGTTTGTGTGCCCTTCGTCTATTGGTTCTTTCTCAATTCCCTCACCGGACACGTTCAGATATTGTGAGCCATCATCTGGTTCAATCTCTGGGTTTTGGGAGCGTATCATGTCGAACATGATATCCTCTTGATCATGGTCGTCTCTGCCGCTATATTCCATAGCTTAACTAATCCAGAAGAAAGATAAAACAATTTAGTATTCAAACTAGAATGCATTCAATAAGCAAAAACTAATACATTTCGAATAATCCAGTTAATGCATCATTGAATATTATCGAATATTATCACTAATACATCTCAAATATTATCATATAACATCACTAATACAACTCGAATATTATCGAATAATCCAGTTGACTCGCGGTTCCTCCGTCACTAATACATCTCGAATAATCCAGTTAATGCAACAATAATATCACATAATATCACTAAACATCTCGCCCAATCAAACTGGACGTCGACTCCCGGTTCCTGAGCCGCGGGCGGTGAACACCCAAAGAGAAGGAACCATCACAGGATCATAGCTCGGGTGAGATCCTTGAAGAAACGTGCTCGTCCTCCTCCCTGACATGGCGACGTACCACCCTCTCAGGGGCCGGCTCCCTCTACACCGATAGTGGCCCACGCGACCGCCACCAAAGAAGCTCCGGGTCGACGACGAGACCCCGATTCCTCACCAAGCTGCGCGCCCCGGAAGGTAGCACCTCCCAGTGCCAGCCCGGCGGAGCCCAGTCCCGGACATGGCGCCTCTGAAACTGGTTGTCGCCGCCGAGTCGACGACGAGGATGCGGGTGGGGCATCGTCGCCGAGAACAAATTCCTATGAAAACAAATACACGATTTCTATATTTTTCTTTTTTTCTCTCACCACGTGTCTATATTTTTTATACACCTATCAAATACACAATTCATATTTTTGAAATCTAGTGACAAAAAAAGATGAGCAGGTGAAGGGGGATTCGTAGCTCACCCTCGGCTGTAGAGGAAGTAGTTGATCAGCGGAGGGAAGATCGGGGATCAACAGCTCCGACGTCGATAAACACACCTCGGAGATGCAACACCACAAATCTGTAAATTGTACCGATTTAAAAATTTAGACCATCACATATCATATAGATTTTAACATCTCAAATTGCAAAATAAGCTTCATCATCAATTATTTACTACATATTCGCATGAGAAAAATAGCTCCAAAAATTTGACCAACATTCCATCCATCTATGAATCTAACAACATCCATGCATCCATCTAACACAAATTCAACCATGCATCCATCCACCTAACAAACAGTAGTTAACAGTAGTAAGAAACTGAAAAAAACATGAAAAAATTAGATCATCACATCACATCCATGCTCACCGGCCTGCAAATTCCACCGAGTGAAAAAAAATTAGATCATCACATCACATACAACATTGACACATTATCCGTACTTCATAACATCAATCCATTTGCATTTCTTGCATTCTTGTTAAATATTTTTCGATAACTTGATCAAACTTTCTCCCGCAAAAAAATTTGGATCAAACTTTACAAATTTTTTCTGTCCATTAAGATCACTCCTTCTTCAACATTGATAATGCCCACTGAAAATCTATGAATCTGGGGTATAATTCACTGAGACAAAAATAACAAAAAAGAAAAAAAAAGACAGCTAGGCGGGTTCCTGAACGTCCCTGAACTAGAATTGAGCAATGTCTATCAATCTCCATCTACAATGTCTATCAATTAGCACATAGCAGTAGCAAAACAGAACCACTCACAAGTAGCATTGAGCAATCACAGTAGCAATTTTTTTAACAAATCATCTACATACACACAGTAGCATTGACCATCAATCAAGCAAATCATCTACATCCATCTATCCATCCATTGTTCCATGTACAGAGAAGAACAAGCAAATCATCTACATCCATCGATCAATCCATCCACTCTTCCATGTACCGCGGGCGGCGTCGTCGGAGCGGCCTGAGCACGGGCGGCGTCGGTGACCGCGGGGGGGGGGGGGGGGGGATAGGAGGAGGAGGGGAATGGCGGCGGCTCACAGCTAGGTCATCACGAGCTCGGGGAGGGCTCAGCGAGGTCGAGGCAGTGGCGGCGACCGGCGAGGAGGAAGACGATGGTGCGGGCGCTGTGGGGCTCTTCGCTCGCTCCCGTGGTCGAGGAAGATGCAGCGGGCTGCGGGCTCGGGGAGGGGCCGGAGCGAGCGGGACGGCATCGGTGATCTCCGGCATGGGAGGTTGAAGACGAGCGGCCTGGCGGCGTGTGGTGTTCGATCTGTCTCCTGGGCGGGGGAAAACGCAAAGTTTATATAGGATCGACCTTTAGTCCCGGTTGAATCCACGCCCCGGGACTAAAGGACCTTTAGTCCCGGTTCGTGGCAGCAACCGGGACTAAAGGGTTGGCCTTTAGTCCCGGTTACAGCCATGGGCCGGGACTAAAGGTCTGTTTTCGGGCCCAAATTAAGCGTGGGAGGAGGACCTTTAGTCCCGGCTGGTTGTGCCAACCGGGACTAAAGGTTTTTTTTTTCATTTTTTCTGTTTTTGCTTTATTTTTTTCTTTTGTTTCTACTTACAGCCAAATATTTAGAGTTTTTGAGTGAATCTTTTTTCCTTTAGGTCACAAAAATTATAAACTTTCAGTTAGTGCCAGTAGTTTTCAAATTTGAATAGTTTAAATTTGAATTCTTTGAAATTTGTGTGAATCACTCGTTTGTGAATAACTTTAGTTTAAAAATAGATTTTTGAGTGATTCTTTTTCCTGATGTTTAATATTAGTGTGTTTTATCAGTATGTTCAATTTGGTAATTTTTAGGTTATTTTAAATAGGTGTTTTAATCAAAAACAGATTCTGTTTAGCTCTTTTAGTTTTATACCTTCATTTGTTTTAAATATTTTAGTTTATATGTTTTCTTGTTATTATTTTGCCAAATTATATTATGTTTCTGTTAGTCAGCATGAGGAGTTTTAATTTTCAACCCTTACTTACTTCATTTGTTATTTTTCATGCATTTAATGATTTTTTAAGCTAAATGACCCTGAAATTGAAAAGCACTACAAATGAACTCTGAAAAGGTTGAAACTTGGCATGGTATCATCATTTCACCCACATAGCATGCGCTAAAAAGTTGAGAGGGTTACGGCCAAAACCGGATGCACTTCGTGTACAAACTCGACCATCTCTTTCGAAGTATCAAGGTTTCGGACGAAAACTCATCTGTTACAAAGGCATTTCATTTTTTTAAACTTATTTCAACTCCAGACTTTTTGTGCATTCAATATGCACCATTCAAAGCCACATCCTCAAATTTCAACCTTTTCTAACTTCATTTGTTATTTTTCATGCATTTAATGATTTTTTTGAGCTAAATGACCCTGAAATTGAAAAGCACTACAAATGAACTTTGAAAAGGTTGAAACTTGGCATGGTATCATCATTTCACCCACATAGCATGTGCTAAAAAGTTGAGAGGGTTACGGCAAAAACTGGATGGACTTCGTGTACAAACTGGACCATCTCCTTCGAAGTATCAAGGTTTCGGACAAAAACTCATCTGTTACAAAGGCATTTCAATTTTTTAAACTTATTTCAACTCCAGAATTTTTGTGCATTCAATATGCACCATTCAAAGCCACATCCTCAAATTTCAACCCTTTCTAACTTCATTTGCTATTTTTCATGCATTTAATGATTTTTTTGAGCTAAATGACCCTGAAATTGAAAAGCACTACAAATGAACTCTGAAAAGGTTGAAACTTGGCATGGTATCATCATTTCACCCACATAGCATGTGCTAAAAAGTTGAGAGGGTTACGGCAAAAACTGGATGCACTTCGTGTACAAACTAGACCATCTCCTTCGAAGTATCAAGGTTTCGGACGAAAACTCATCTGTTACAAAGGCATTTCATTTTTTTAAACTTATTTCAACTCCAGAATTTTTGTGCATTCAATATGCACCATTCAAAGCCACATCCTCAAATTTCAACCCTTTCTAACTTCATTTGCTATTTTTCATGCATTTAATGATTTTTTTGAGCTAAATGACCCTGAAATTGAAAAGCACTACAAATGAACTCTGAAAAGGTTGAAACTTGGCATGATATCATCATTTCACCCACATAGCGTGTGCTAAAAAGTTGAGAGGGTTACGGCAAAAACTGGATGCACTTCGTGTACAAACTGGACTATCTCGGCTACTCACTAGAGAAGAAAGTGATGACGGTGAAGCCGATCACATCCCAGAGTGGGATCTTGGGGTATAAAACTTTTTCTTCGCGTGTGTCCCTTTGCGCCGTAACCATGGAAAATCTTCATCATTTAACAGGATGCTTGGGTTAGTCTTCACTGTGAAGGGAGGAATTTCATGAAACTTTTCATAATCTTCTGACATGTCTGTCTTGTCCTCCACTCCCATGATGTTTCTTTTCCCTGAAAGAACTATGTGGCGCTTTGGCTCACCGTATGATGTATTCGCTTCCTTATCTTTCCTTTTTCTCGGTTTGGTAGACATGTCCTTCACATAGAAAACCTGCGCCACATCATTGGCTAGGACGAATGGTTCGTCTGTGTACCCAAGATTGTTGAGATCCACTGTTGTCATTCCGTACTGCGGGTCTACCTTTACCCCGCCTCCAGTCAGATTGACCCATTTGCACCGAAACAAAGGGACCTTAAACTCACGTCCATAGTCAAGTTCCCATATCTCCTCTATGTAACCATAATATGTGTCCTTTTCCCTATTGGTGTTTGTTGCATCAAAGCGGACACCACTATTTTGGTTGGTGCTCTTTTTATCTTGGGCGATCGTGTAAAATGTATTCCCATTAATCTCGTACCCTTTGAAAGTCAATATAGTCGAAGATGGTGACTTGGCCAACAAGTACAGCTCATCTCCAACACTGTCGTCATTCATGAGATGTGTTTGCAACCAACCGCCGAAAGTCGCCATGTGTGTACGTTTAATCCAGGGGTCAGACTGCTCCGGGTTCTTGGAGCGTACAATATCCATGTGTTCCTCGATATACGGCGCCACCAAGGTGGAATTTTGTAGAACTGTGTAGTGTGCTTGGGCCCAAGAATGCCCGTCCCTACATATTACTGAATCATTTCCTAGCGTGCATTTTCCACTCAGTCTCCCCTCATGCTGCGATTCAGGAACACCAATCGGCTTAAGGTCAGGAATAAAGTCAACACAAAACTCAATAACCTCCTCTGTTTCATGGCCCTTGGAGATGCTTCCTTCTGGCCTAGCACGGTTATGAACATATTTCTTTAAGACTCCCATGAACCTCTCAAAGGGGAACATATTGTGTAGAAATACAGGACCCAGAATGGCAATCTCTTCGACTAGGTGAACTAGGACGTGCATCATGATATTGAAGAAGGATGGTGGGAACACCAACTCAAAACTGACAAGACATTGCACCAAATCATTCTGTAACCTTGGTAGGATTTCTGGATCAATTACCTTCTGGGAAATTGCATTGAGGAATGCACATAGCTTCACAATGGCTAATCGAACATTTTCCGGTAGAAGCCCTCTCAATGCAACCGGAAGTAATTGTGTCATAATCACGTGGCAGTCATGAGACTTTAGGTTTTGGAATTTTTCTCTACCATATTTATTATTCCCTTTATATTCAACGAGAAGCCAGACGGGACCTTCATACTGAGCAGGCATTCAAAGAAGATTTCCTTCTCTTCTTTGGTAAGAGCGTAGCTGGCAGGACCTTGATACTGCTTTTGATGCATGCCGTCTTTTTCGTGCATACGTTGCTGGTCCTCCCGTGCCTCCGGTGTATCTTTTGTCTTCCCAAACATGCCCAAGAAGCCTAGCAGGTTCACGCAAAGATTCTTCGTCACGTGCATCACGTCGATTGCAGAGCGGACCTCTAGGACTTTCCAATAGGGTAGGTCCCAAAATATAGATTTCTTCTTCCACATGGGTGCGTGTCCGTCAGCGTCATTCGGAACAGATTGTCCGCCAGGACCCTTTCCAAAGATTACTTTTAAATCCTTGACCGTATCAAGTATATGATCACCAGTACGGTGGTCAGGCTTCTTCCGGTGATCTGCCTCACCTTTGAAATGCTTGCCTTTCTTTCTTAAGAGATGCTTGATCGGAAGAAATCGACGATGTCCCAGGTACACATTCTTCTTACATTTATCCAAATATATACTTTCGGTCTCATCTAAACAGTGCATGCATGCGTGGTATCCCTTGTTTGTCTGTCCTGAAAGGTTACTAAGAGCAGGCCAATCATTGATGGTTACAAACAGCAACGCTCGTAGGTCAAATTACTGCTGTTTGTGCTCATCCCACACACGTACACCTTTTATGTCCCACAGCTGTAAAAGTTCTTCAACTAATGGCCTTAGGTACACATCAATGTCGTTGCCGGGTTGCTTAGGGCCTTGGATGAGCACTAGCATCATAATGAACTTCCGCTTCATGCACAACCAAGGAGGAAGGTTATAGATACATAGAGTCACAGGCCAGGTGCTATGATTGCTGCTCTGCTCCCCAAAAGGATTAATGCCATCTACACTTATACCAAACCATAAGTTCCTTGCGTCACCTGCAAACTCCGGCCACTTTCTCTCGATTTTTCTCCACTGCGACCCATCAGCGGGTACTCTCAACTTTCCGTCTTTCTTACGGTCTTCTTTGTGCCATCGCAACAACTTGGCATGCTCTTTGTTTTGGAACAAACGTTTCAACCGTGGTATTATAGGAGCATACCACATCACCTTGGCAGGAATCCTCTTCCTAGGGCGCTCTCCCTCAACATCATCACCAGGGTCATCGCGGCTGATCTTATAGCGCAATGCACCGCATACCGGGCATGCATTCAAATTCTCGTACTCCTCACCGCGGTAGAGGATGCAGTCATTAGGGCATGCATGTATCTTCTGCACCTCTAATCCTATAGGGCAGACAACCTTCTTTGCTTCGTACGTACTGTCGGGCAATTCGTTGTCCTTTGGAAGCTTCTTCTTCATTATTTTCAGCAACTTTTCAAATCCCTTGTCAGATACACCATTCTCTGCCTTCCATTGCAGCAATTCCAGTGTGGTACCGAGATTTGTGTTGCCATCTTCGCAATTTGGGTACAACAATTTTTTGTGATCCTCTAACATGCGCTGCAAGGTCAACTTCTCCTTTTCACTTTCGCATTTTCTCTTTGCATCAGCAATGGCCCGACCAAGATCATCAGCGGGCTCATCTGATGCCTCTTCTTCAGCTTCTTCTTCTTCATTCTCTTCCCCCATTGTAGTACCATCGTATTCAGGGAACCCAGGATAGTTGTCATCATCCTCTTCTTCTTCATTCTCTTCCATTAGAACCCCTCTTTCTCCATGCTTGGTCCAACAGTTATAGCCGGACATGAAACCGGACGTAAACATGTGGACGTGAATGACTTTTGAGCTAGAGTAATTCCTATCATTCTTACAGACACCACATGGACAACACATAAAACCATTCCGCTTGTTTGCCTCAGCCGCACGCAGAAAACTATGCACGCCATTAATGAACTGGGAAGAGCGTCGGTCATCGTACATCCATTGCCGACTCATCTTCATTACACAACACCGAAAAGACCAAATTAATACAAGTTCATACATAAAGTTCATACACACTTATTCTCATAAAACAACATAAAACTATCTAGCTAAAGCATTTAAATGCAACAACAAATGCGATCAAAATCGCAACTAAGGTAATAATTGATCCAACAGCATAATGATACCAAGCCTCTTTATTAACGGCATATTTTCTAATCTTTCTAATCTTGAAGCGCATTGCATCCATCTTGATCTTGTGATCATCGACGACATCGGCAACATACAACTCCAATTTCATCTTCTCTTCTTCAATTCTTTTCAATTTTTCTTTCAAATACTCGTTTTCTTTTTCAACTAAATTTAACTTCTCTACAAGAGGGTCGGTTGCAATATCCGGTTCACATACCTCCTAGATAAAAATATCTATGTCAACTTGATGGGCATAATTGTCATAAACACGAAATGCAACAAATAGTTATAAAAGAGAATATACCACATCCGAATCATAAACCAGATGAGGGCCGACGGGGACGGATATCAAAACCATGGCACTATGTATAACAAACAATCATACAAGTAAGAAAATTATACAAGTAACTATCTAAATCATACAAATAAGATTTTTTTATTATAAAAAGGATAAGAACAAGAGGCTCACCAAGGTGGTGCCGGCGACGGGACGGTGCCGGCGATCGACGGTGGTTAGGACGGGGACGAGAAGGCACTAAGTAAACCACACCTACACATATGCAAACTAAGAAGTTAATTTGAGCTCAAATTGCATATAAATCAAATAAACTTCCACATAATTACTCCCAAACTAAAACCCACAAATCACTATACTTATAGAGCATTGCATGAGCTAATCTAGCAATGAGAGATGAAAGGACAAAGTTGATAACCTTTGTGAACACTTGGATAGATGGGGTGCCTCAAATCTTGACAATTCTTGGCAAAAATGGAGGATGAGCTCGAGCAAGGGGAAGAGAATAGAGGAGAGAAAGGAGAAAACAGAGAAAGGAGAGCTTGGGCTCGGGCTGGACGAAGCACTATATATAGTGATATCTTTAGTCCCGGTTGGTGATACCAACCGGGACTAAAGGTCCATCTCTAGTCCCGGTTGGTGTTACCAACCGGGACTAAAGGGGTGGTGGCAGGCTGGCGTCACATATGAACCGGGACTAAAGCCTAGCCGTTCGAACCGGGACTAGTGGTCACATTAGTCCCGGTCCAAAACCCGACCAGGACTAATGCTCCGGACGAAAGGCCTGTTTTCTACTAGTGATAAGCTGCATTTGTGTAAGGACTATATACTGATTTCTTTGATGGGGTATTTTTTTAAAGTAGTATATACTGAATTTGTATTGAGAGAGTACATACGAAATTTGTTTTGAAGGAGTATATACTTTCTTTGCGAGGAGTATATACTGACATGACTTTGTATATAATGAATTTGTATTGAGAGAGTACATACTGAATTTGTTTTTGATACTCCTAGAATATATAAGAACATAGGTTGATACTCCTAGAATATACCACATCATGTGTGAGGAGGCATATACTTAATTTTCATGAGAGAGTATATAGAACATTCATATTTGAGAAGAAGTATATACTTCATTTTAGATGAAGTATATAATGTAAAGATCCAAAGAAGTATATGTGGCCCAAAAAAGGAAGTACATGTTACAATTGAACGGCAAGCTGTACATTGTTCTTCATGTTTTTGATCCTGGCAGCATATTCCCAGCCACCGGCGTGAGTGCTGGATTAATGGAGAGGTAGACAAACATGGAGCAAGCTAGTCTAGCTGATTCACTTGCCATGCATGAATTCATTTAACAATGTTGGACACGCCAGTCGTCGGTCTTCACGTTGCCACCAGCCCACCGCACTAATTAATTGAGTTGAAAGAACATCCATAATCGCCGGTCTTGTTTGGCCGCATCACGGTCCCTCGTCGTCCAGCCAGCGTCCGATGAATCTCGACTTCGTCGTTGAGCCGCCGTCTGCATCCCGTCTCCGCCATTGACCCTCCCGGCTCCTGACTTCACTACCACGACCTGTAAAAAGCATAATATCATTAGATCAATGGATGCAAGGAATTAACAATAATACGTACAAATTCTTTCGCCTCCAACCTGCACCTTGAATTAGTACTATATAGAAGGAACGTAAGGGATGCGTGTAATCTCCTAATACATGCACGCATATGAATCAGCCGAAGGATGCAGATAATTTCATCACATCTAGCCGCATGCATGCGTGGAGCCTTTGGCCAGATCTATGCCGATTGGGATAAAGATGCGTGCAATCAACTTCCTGTTTGGCCGGCCGCGTGAGGATGTCAGTGGTACATCTAGCCGCACTGCATCTAATTGTCAGCCGTCGTCGCCGCCGTCGCCGCCGCTGCCTTCTTCTGTTTTTTAATGTGAGGCCGACAAGACATGAGCGTATATATTTTCCTAGTACACCTACATCTCGGTTT
The DNA here is from genome assembly GCA_039707655.1 of Elymus sibiricus. Classification (NCBI taxonomy): domain Eukaryota; kingdom Viridiplantae; phylum Streptophyta; class Magnoliopsida; order Poales; family Poaceae; genus Elymus; species Elymus sibiricus. Next base: position 124,723,489 of record CM077670.1, read on the forward strand.
TTCAGCAAGATACAACGAGCCTGAATCCCTATTTACGCGGACATGCTAACAAATTCTCCAACAGAGGTTTGCATGAGATATTATCCTGTTTATCTTTAAGTTAAAAGATAACAAATTCTCAAGTGGTATGGCGGGGCATTGAAGCAACGTGGGACACCTGGCATAGGAGTACATACTCCTAGGAGTACTAACCCATTTTCATATATATATATATATATATATATATAGAAAGTCTATTCATCATCCAGGGTGCAGAATAAGTTATTCTTTACCCGAGGTAATCTTATGATCATTTCATAAATAAATTACATTTAAAATACAAATAGTTACATTCATATTGATTCACTGCGTAAAATTTGGCATAAGGAAAAAAAAATAGGTCATAAGACCGAAAATTTGCATTTTATGTACATTTTACACTATATTTTTACATTTATAATTTTATGTAAGATAAAATACTTTTTACGGCGATTATATATTTTTTTACATTCTTTTTTTACGTCTGAAATAAGACAAAATTTACGGAACGTAAAATTATGGTGCATTGGGCTAGGTGACAAGGATTACCTCATACTTCCGCTTGAGGGAAGTCACCATTGCAATCTCAGTGTCCCGGCTTTCAGACAGCCGGGTCAAGACAATTTGGTGCAGTGAATTAATATCTTGATCTTCAAATGAGTGGAAATGAAGAGCCGCCTTCCCTTTATTTTTCATTGGCGACTGAGCCTTGGCAGGGATTTTTGTCAAGGCGATGGAAGTTTCTGGCAGAGGGTTCTGATTCTCACCAGTCACCACTACCTCATCCTGGGCCTTATCAACAGGCTGTTCTTGTGTCATGATTTCCTTTTCCTGATCAACAAGAGGAGGTGAAGCGCGAGCAGTGCTCATGGCAATATCCTGCTGCGGCGGCTCGTCTTGCATAGCCGGCTCATCCGGAATTTCTGGGTTGTCTGCTGCTGCTTCCTGAGAAGGACCTTTCTCAACAGTGGGTCGGAAGGCTTGGTAGCAGGTTTCTTCTTGATTGCCTTTGTGCTGCACAAAGCAAAGAATTATTCAGTCAATTGATAAAAGCAAGGGTTTAAGTTTGAAAAGCAAAAAGTCAATTTTTTACCCGGGGTTGATATTAAAAGCCGGTGCTTGAGTGGCACTGGATTCATCTGAAGAAGGGGATGTTTGATAAGCCGAGTCGTTCAGTGGTAACGGCTCTTTGAAACGACCGGCTTGAGGGAGAGGAGTGGGACTGTGTGGAACTTCGGTCCGAGCCCTTCGAGTAGGCGGCTCGTTCGTTAACCCACCGCTCAGTTCTCCCTCGCTGCTCCGAGTCTTCCGTTTTGAAGTGCCAGTATGCTGAGATTTTTTCAAAAGAAAGCATGAATCTAAGTGAGCATCTGGATGCGAGAATGGGACTTTGTGGTTTGCAACCCGGATTTTCTTCGGGACAGGTATTGATGAGTCGGAATATGAGGAGATCAGGGTTACCTCTGGCTCGCCGGCTTGAGTGGTTTCAACTTGTTCCTGAGTAGAGTCGGCGTCAGCAAGTGGTTAAAAAGTCAACCAAAGGAATCAAGTTCTACCTCATGCTCTTCGTCGTCCTCTGGCTCTTTCCCATCATTGTCTCTGGGATGAGTAGGAGCTTGAGGCTCAATCTTCCACCAATCAGCATTTTCCTGAACAATGATGGAATGTAACAGTTTACAATAAAAACAAGGCAATAAAAGTAAGACAGGAAGGAACAGGAAAGACGGCTTACGTCGGGAGCCGGGTTGCCCGTGAAGAAGGGAGCTAGCCCCACAAGCTCAATGGAATTTTTCGTCTCGCCAAGAAGCTTCTAGGTAAACTTTATGACATCCTTTTATTGGAGGTTGACCCGGCTGAATTGTAAGGAGTCGTCGGTTTCTCCTGAGTACGTATGCATGAGCCGGGTCCGGAAGCTGAGAGGTTGGATTCGCCAACTCACCCAGGTCCGGGTAAAGTCGATGCCGGTGAGGCCGTGGGCGGTAAAGCGTTGATTTTGGAGTACCAGGGCTGCAGAGTTTCCTTTTCAGCTCTGGAGGCGAAGCCCGGAAAAGTAATGGAGGCATCGAGCCGGTCAACCCTGTAACCCGGCAGTGGATGATGTTGTTTAATTTGGGGAGGAGTCCTTACAGTAGAACCAAGTCCTATACCATCCTTTAGGATGGCTGGCCGGCTTAGCTTTCGGAAAAGCTGAGTTTTTCCTTCTCTGGATGGTGACCCCGCCAAGCTCTATGCTGGGTCCGCCTTTATTCTCTATTTGATGGTTCAGGTAGAAGAACTCCTGAAATAGGCTGATGGACGGCTCAATTTGCAAATATACCTCGCAGAACACTTGAAATTGGCTCAAGTTGTGGATGGAGTTGGTGCCCAAGTCTTGAGGCCTGATAATGAAGAAGTGCAGTATATCCCGGAAGAATTTGGAACCCGGGGGACGGAAGCCTTTGTCCAAGTGATCACCGAAAATGATTATCTCATTTTGAGCCGACTGAGGATGTATCTCTTCCTCAGGGGCTGGCCACTCAATCTCCTCTTGGGTTGGAAGTAACCCGGAGTCGACCAGGGCCTGCAGTCTGAGCTCTGACATGCTAGATTTCGCCCAATTGATGATCTTGTTGGTTTTTGGAGCCACAGATTCAGCTGCAAGAAAGGTATGAAATAATATAAGCCGGTAACGTGCAGAAGTTTGCCGGGTTATCATGTCAAATAGTAGACTGGTATCATACCGGGTTATGGCTATCTAGGCAATTCAAGCCGGCATAAGCAAGCAGCCACTAGTAGCAGATTTTGACAAGTCTAATGTGAGTGAGTCTGCAAACAGCTTTTGAACCGATTGAGGAACTTTTCGGATCTAAAAATGGCCTTAAATAAAAAGGTTAAAACCTAGGTCTGTTCTTCACGGGGGAGGAGGAGTTGCAGTGAGATTCATTCAAAGCAATATAATAGATCTATAAGGTGATGGCGATGCTGCGGGGTGATTCTATGACCTAACAAAACAGGAATTTGGGGGGCATGTTGCATCTGCGAGCTGCCATTACGAAGAATGCTCAAGAACACCGATGAACTAGTGGCAATGGAGAAATGGTGCTTACAGATCTGAAAGCCGAAGCCTGGGATCTTCGGGCGTTGCGGATGCAGCCGTACGGTGCTGGAAGGTCTCCGGCGATGGTGAGAGGACGAAGATGGTGATGTCTCCGGCGGCGGCGGCGAGCGCAAGGAGGGCACAGGTGGCGTCGAGGAGCAGAGGAGGAAGAAGACGAGGAGTAGGAGTGGTAAAAGGTAACGCTGGAGGGGCGCCGGCCCATTTATAGGCGCGGAGGAACCCGAAACGGCAGGTGCGGAGCCCCAGGCGGCGCAGTGAATTTTGGCTAAAGGGACTCCTCGATTTTCATGCCTGACAAGACAATACAAAACCACTCAAATATTCGCTATGATGTCATGCCCGAATATTGCGGGAGTGGATCGTGACGTCATATACAGGAGAGGGAGAAAGTGTTAAGTTGAAGGACGTAAAACGACCCGGCAAAATTATTTGACCCGGGAAATATATTTGATGAAGAATAAAGACTGGAAGGGCGTAAGAAAATGCCGGCTCCGAACATAAGACTCAGAGATGAAACTCTTCACAATTGGTACTTTACTTTTTTGTTTTACAAGATGGAGTTTAACATGGATAAATCCAAGTCAAACTGGGGGCTAATGTTGGGGATGCTTCCCAGCAAGGAGACCCGCCAGGACGATGACCCGACCATGAAGCCATGAAGCACAGCGGGCCATCATACTGTTGGGCTTTGAAGATCTATAATGGGCTGGTTCGAGGGAGACCCAGTGTGGAGGCTGGCTTAACGTATAAGCCGGCTCATGGAGGAAAGGTCAGACAGAATAATTACCTTGGAGAACAAGATAACTAGAGTAAGAGTAGGATACGAGTTAATGTTACGACCCGGACTCTCATGTAAACCTAGGGCTCGACCTGTTATATAAAGGGGAGCACCTAGGGCAGAAAGATTAAGTTGCAATCTCTCGAGAGCTAGGTTAGCGAATTTGCATCCTTGTAATCGAGATCCTAGTAATACAATCAAGCAGGATGTAGGCTTTTACCTCCAGCGAGAGGGGATGAACCTGGGTAAACTCTTGTCTTCCCGTTCCTGATCAACCCCGTTAAGATTCCATCCTTGTGCGATGGCCTCATCACTAAGTCCTTTCACAAGGGCATCTGCCGCGTTAAAACCACGACATGTACCTTACTAGCGCTCGTAGTAGCACCTGGGTATTTGATACTGGTTCGGTTGCTAATATTTGTAACTTGAAACAGGAGTTGTGGAATAAACAGAGACTAGCTAAGGACGAGGTGACAATGCGCGTCGGAAATGGTTCCAAGGTTGATGTGATCGCCGTCGGCACGCTCCCTCTATGTTTACCTTCGGGATTAGTTTTGAACCTGAATAATTGTTATTTGGTGCCTACGTTAAGCATGAAAATTATATATGGATCTTGTTTATTGCAAGACGGTTATTCATTTAAGTCAGAGAATAATGGTTGTTCTATTTATATGAATAATATCTTTTATGGTCATGCACCCTTGGTGAATGGTTTATTCTTGTTGAATCTCGATCGTAGTAATACACATGTTCATAATATTGATGCCAAAAGATGCAAAGTTATTGATGATAGTACCATATACTTGTGGCACTGTCGCTTAGGTCATATTGGTGTAAAGCGCATGAAGAAACTCCATGCTGATAGACTTTTGGAATCTCTTGATTATGAATCATTTGAGACGTGTGAACCATGCCTCATGGGCAAGATGACTAAAACCCCGTTTTCCGGAACAATTGAGCGGGCAAGTGACTTGTTGGAAATAATACATACCAATGTATGCGGTCCGATGAGTGTTGAAGCACGCGGTGGATATCGTTATTTTCTTACCTTCATAGATGATTTGAGTAGATATGGGTATATTTACTTAATGAAACACAAGTCTGAAACATTTGAAAAGTTCAAGGAGTTTCAGAGTGAAGTAGAGAATCATCGTAATAAGAAAATTAAATTTCTACGATCTAATCGTGGAGGTGAATATTTGAGTTACGAGTTTGGTATGCATTTAAGACAACGTCGAATTGTTTCACAGCTCACGCCACCTGGAACACCACAGCGTAATGGTGTGTCCGAACGTCGTAATCGTACTCTATTGGATATGGTGAGTTCTATGATGTGTCTTACCGATTTACCACTATCGTTTTGGGGTTATGCATTAGAGACAGCCGCATTCACTTTAAATAGGGCACCGTCTAAATCCGTTAAGACGACGCCGTATGAGTTATGGTTTGGCAAGAAACCTAAGTTGTCATTTCTTAAAGTTTGGGGATGCAATGCTTATGTCAAGAGGCTTCACCCTGATAAGCTCGAACCCAAAGCGGAGAAGTGCATCTTCATAGGATACCCTAAAGAGACCATTGGGTATACCTTCTATCACAGATTCGAGGGCAAAATCTTTATTGCCAAGAATGGGTCCTTTCTGGACAAGGAGTTTCTCTCGAAAGAAGTGAGTGGGAGGAAAGTAGAACTTGATGAGGTAATTGTACCTTCTCTCGAATTGGAAGGTATCACATCACAGAAAGAAGTTCTTGTGATGTCTACACCAGCCAGAGAGGAAGCTAATGATGATGATCATGAAACTTTGGATCAAGTTACTACTGAACTTCGTAGGTCGACCAGGGTACGTTCCGCACCAGAGTGGTACGGTAATCCCATCTTGGAAGTCATGTTGTTAGACAACGGCGAACCTATGAACTATGAAGAAGCAATGATGAGCCCGGATTCCGACAAATGGCTTGAGGCCATGAAATCCGAGATAGGATCCATGTATGAAAACAAAGTATGGACTTTGGTGGGTTGCCCGATGACCGGCAGGCCATTGAGAATAAATGGATCTATAAGAAGAAGACAGACGCTGATGGTAATGTCACCGTCTATAAAGCTCGACTTGTCGCAAAGGGTTTCCGACAAATTCAAGGGGTTGACTACGATGAGACCTTCTCACCCGTAGCGATGCTTAAGTCTGTTAGAATTATGTTAGCAATTGCCGCATTTTATGATTATGAAATCTGGCAGATGGACGTCAAAACAGCGTTCCTTAACGGGTTTCTTAAGGAAGAGTTGTATATGATGCAACCGGAAGGTTTTGTCGATCCTAAGGATGCTAACAAGGTATGCATGCTCCAACAATCCATCTATCGACTGGTGCAAGCATCTCGGAGTTGGAATATACGTTTTGATGAGGTGATCAAAGCTTTTGGTTTTATAAAAACTTACGGAGAAGCTTGTATTTACAAGAAAGTGAGTGGGAGCTCTGTAGCATTTATAATATTGTATGTGGATGACATATTGTTGATTGAAAATGATATAGAATTTCTGGAAAGCATAAAAGGTTATTTGAACAAGAGTTTTTCAATCAAAGACCTAGGTGAAGCTGCTTACATATTAGGCATTAAAATCTATAGAGATAGATCAAGACGCCTAATAGGACTTTCACAAAGCACATACCTTGACAAGATTTTGAAGAAGTTCAAAATGGACCAGTCAAAGAAAGGGTTCTTGCCTGTGTTGCAAGGTGTGAAGTTGAGTAAGACTCAAGGCCCGACCATGGCAGAAGAAAGAGAAAGGATGAAAGTCATCCCCTATGCCTCAGCCATAGGCTCTATAATGCATGCCATGCTGTGTACCAAACCTGATGTGTGCCTTGCCATAAGTCTGGCAGGGAGGTACCAAAGTGATCCAGGAGTAGATCACTGGACAACGGTCAAGAATATCCTTAAGTACCTGAAGAGGACTAAGGACATGTTTCTCGTTTATGGAGGACACGGATCCAGATGACTCTAAGTCTCAAACCGGATACATATTTTATATTGAATGGTGGAGCAGTCAGTTGGTGCAGTTCCAAGCAAAGCGTCGTAGCGGGATCTACATGTGAAGTGGAATATATAGCTGCTTCGGAAGCAGCGCAAGAAGGAGTCTGGATGAAGAAGTTCATATCCGATTTGGGAGTAATACTTAGTGCATCGGATCCAATGACTATCTTTTGTGACTACACTGGAGCTATTGCCATTGCCAAGGAGCCCAGGTTTCACAAGAAGACCAAGCACATCAAACGCCGCTTCAACTCCATCCGTGATTACATCAAGGAGGGAGACATAGAACTTTGCAAAGTACATACAGATCTGAATGTGGCAGACCCGTTGACTAAACCTCTTCCACGAGCAAAACATGATCAACACCAGGACTCCATGGGTGTTAGATTCATTACAATGTAAACTAGATTATTGACTCTAGTGCAAGTGGGAGACTGTTGGAAATATGCTCTAGAGGCAATAATAAATTGGTTATTATCATATTTCCTTGTTCATGATAAATGTTTATTATTCATGCTAGAATTGTATTGACCGGAAACTTAAATACACGTGTGAATACATAACAACACCGTGTCCCTAGTGAGACTCTACAAGACTAGCTCGTTGATCAAAGATGGTTAAGGTTTCCTAACCATAGACATGAGTTGTCATTTGATAACGGGATCACGTCCTTAGGAGAATGATGTGTTGGACAAGACCCAACCGTATGCTTAGCATCAGATCGTTTAGTTATTTGCTATAGCTTTCTTCATGTCAAGTATCTATTCCTAAGACCATGAGATCATGCAACTCCCGGATACCAGAGGAATACCTTGTGTGCTATCAAACGTCACTTCATAACTGGGTATCATAAAGGTGCTCTACAGGTATCTCCGAAGGTGTCTGTTGGGTTGCATGAATCGAGACTGGGATTTGTCACTCCGCATGACGGAGAGATATCTCTGGGCCCTCTTGGTAATACAACATCGTAAAGAGCTTGCAAGCAATATGGCTAATGAGTTAATCACGGGATCTTGTATTACGGAATGAGTAAAGAGACTTGCCAGTAACGAGATTGAACTAGGTATGGAGATACCGACTATCGAATCTCGGGCAAGTAACATATCGCCGGACAAAGGGAATTGTATACGGGATTAACTGAATCCTCGACATCATGGTTCAACCGATAAAGATCTTTGTTGAATATGTAGGAATCAATATGGGCATCCAGGTCCTGCTATTGATTATTGACCGGAGAAGTGTCTCGGTCATGTCTACATGTTCCCGAACCCGTTGGGTCGCACGCTTAACGTTTGGCAGCGCTAGGTAGTATTGAGATATTAATAGCGGAAATTCCGAAGGTTGTTTGGAGTCCCGGATGAGATCCCGGACATCACGAGGAGCTCCGGAATGGTCCGGAGGTAAAGATTTATATATATGGGAAGTCCTATTTTGGTCGCCAGAAAAGTTCAGGGGCATGCCGGCAGTGTACCGGAGTCACCGAAGGGTTCCGGGGGTCCACCGGGGGGGGGGGGTCCACCAGCCCCGGGGACCCATGAGGGCTGTAGGGGGGTCGCCCTGGCCTAGTTGGGCTAGGCGCACCAGCCCCCCACTGGCGTGGAGAACGACGATCTATGGGACCAACGAGGCCCCTTTGCGGTTCGGCGGAGGGGATGCGCAAGCACAAAGAGCATATCTAGCAGCTCGGTGCACAAGTTCTTACCCAGGTTCGGGGCACTATGAAGCGTAAAACCCTACTCCTGCTTTGGTGGATTGATGATTGTTTTGGAGCCCTAATATTACAAGAGCGCCACCTTGCCAGCAAGGTGTGCGGAAGCTGCAGCTACGCGTGTAATTGAGCAGGGTCCAATCCCTTGTAAAGGTTGCCATAGCCCTCCTTTTATAGACTATGGGGTAACCATAGTGGCAAACTAGTAATTACAGAGGATAAATGTAGTTGCGACACACATGAGGACATGTGTCGATAAAGGTATTTCTTGAGTGGCGATCTGCCACATGCCCCAATAGGCTCTACCTAACCATCTGCGTGACCGACATCTGTCGGCAAGAGCCTGACAGGCAGGTGCAGCAACTCGGTGGAGGGAGCTTGCCGGCTTGAGGCTTGAGCTTGCCGGCTTCTGGCTTGCCGGTGCCGTCTTGATCTTCCCGGCGACTCTTTGCCGACATGTCTGGAGGCCTTGGTTGGCCGGCTCTGTCCTTGCCGGGTCTTGTCTTGCTGGGAAGTCGTACCGCTGGGAAGAAGCTTCTCCCCAACGAGCTTTTTGCTTGTTGATGTAGTGCTTGCCGGATGTCTTGCTTGCCGGCAAGGTTGATTCTTTGCCGGGGCTGCTTCGCAACAGCCCTAGACTGGCATAATCCCAAGCTTAGAAGGTTTGTGAGGCCCTGGGTCTCACTACACCGACACCTACCAGGCCCATGCGCCTTGGGTGGGCAAACCCTAGGGGTGGGAGGCGCCCCACCTGACTTGGTGGGCACTCCACCTCCTAGGGCCGCCGCCCCCTCCCTTGGAGGAGGGGCTAGGGCTGGCGCCCCCTCACCCTTACCCCTATATATAGTGGGGAGGGGCGCAGGGGGCTGTACCCTTTCACCCTTGCCCTCCGTCTCTCCCAACTCCTCCCACCTCTCCTCCGGTACGCGCTTGGCGAAGCCCTGCCGGAATTCCGCAGCTGCCACCACCACCATACTGTCGTGCTGGTTCCGATCTCATCTACCTCCTCTCCCTCGCTTGCTGGATCAAGAAGGAGAGGATGCCATCGAGCTGAACGTGTGCTAATCTCAGAGGTGTCATCCGTTCGGTGCTAGATCGGATTGGATCGCAATTGGATCGTGAAGAGTACGACTACATCAACCGCGTTACGACACTAACGCTTTTGGTCTACAAGGGTATGTAGACACACTCCCCTCTCGTTGCTATACATATCCTAGATTAGATCTTGGGTGTTTCATAGGAATTTTTTTGATTTTCATGCAACGTTCCCCATCACATAGATGTGGTGGGCTCCTACTTCTATGACAAAAAATTATGACAGAAAATGATAATCGTTCTGTTGACATTTTGGCATCGACCCCTTTATAAAAGTTGTTCAGGTGGACAAGAGGCCTCGGTTTCCATGCCATACGACTGCTCATGCAAGTGGCCACGGTCACATGAAACGCCGTCTTTGGTGCTGTTTCTTCTGGTGCGCCTCCTCCTGATTTCTTCTATCTCCTCCTTTACTCCTTTTCATGTTCTCATTTGATTTCGTCCATATTTAGCCCATTTCCTGTAGAAACACAATAAAGAGAGGATTTTTGGAATCCTATGTATTCATTATTCATTAGTGGCAATATCGGAGCGAATATCTCGGTTTTAATTAAATATCTCAGTTTAAACAAAGGGTAGAGGAGTGTAAAAATATCACTCATCAACTCCCCGAAGCTTAAACTTGATCATCCGTGAGCAACATAGAGAGAAATCTAAATCATAAGGAACTCAGTTGTTTAAACTAAAATAACAAGAAGGTTTTGGTTCACTTACGATTGGTATGCCTAGATAGCCCTCCGCTTCTTGACCTGAAAACTTAGCATAGCTGTAGCGGTGGCATGGTTATTATGCAAGTGTTAGTGAAGCAAAGATAATCAACTCAAAGTTTTTGATCTACTAGATAAAACAACTTTGCAACACTCAATTCTATTTCCTCTAGTTAACACTTGCTTGCCAGGAATGCACGGAAGAGTTTTTCTTTGATAGAGCCATTAAAACATAAATTAGGGAGTGGAAGGTATGGAAAGATAAACATGATACTAGAGTGCTCATATACATACCCATGAATGTCTCATTCTCAAGGCTCTCAAGCACTTTATTTCAATCATTGTTTGCTAAAACTTTGGTTGTCACGTGAAGGGATTATGCCAAATAAGTGATCATGCATAGAGTTTCATTGTGGCTTAATTTTGGGAACTATGGATCTTGATATATGTCTCTTTCGAGCTCTTGTGATCAGTTCCCGGTATTTACCACATACACACACATTCAAGAGAAAGCTGAATAATATTCGATTGTAGTGTTGCCACTACGTACGGTAACAAACTCATAGCCAAAATCCGAGCCGAAACTTTGGTGGATCGTTCATTGGCCATCGGAGTTCTCAGCATAACATCAAGAAAGGTGACGAAGACACAATTACACACATACATGTGCATATAGCAGCGAAGCCATGGCACCAGCGGGATGCCAAAGCACCATGTAAGAGATACAACACATATTTTTGGCATAATCTCGTTCACCCTTCAACTAAGTTCGTCTAGAAAATTTAATCCACAAGTTCTATCAAGTCTATTAAAATTAACAATATGGGGTTGAGCATTTCTAACACCATCTTCTGTACAATTTTTCTCAATATCTTTGAAGGCTTTCTCTTGTGCATGGTTATTCTTAGTTATGATCAATTTCTTTTAAAAACAGTCCCACGACAAGTCTCGGTTATCTAGATTAAATAGAATAGAGGCTACAAAATTATTTCAGCTACTAGAACAAAACCTTTGTTTTAATTATCAAGACTTACTCCCTCTTGCACACATCATACATACTACTACTACATCTACTGTAAGTATTTCAAGTGCAAAAGACGGGAATCATAGGATATACCTTCACGATCATGAATTTACACACTTCTCTTCCTTATGCTTGCATTCCTCGTTGTCTGGCGTAGATCATCTCCTCTGAAATATAAACAAGAATGCAAATGAACTCCAAAGGGGCAAAAAGGAACAAAGCTAAGCTTATTCTATTTTTGGTTTTTGGGTTCTTGAAAACTAACTTGCAAACGAAAAATCACAATGGCAAAAAAAAAGTGAAAGCAAAGTGTTGGAACAGACAAACACAAGTGTTTTGAAGCTCAGCAAGCTGAAGTACAACCTCATTACAATTTATTCAAATAATACCACCACATCTTGATGTAGACGTGGTAGTGACCTCCCCCAAGCTTAAGCTTTTGCAAGCCCAAATTGGTGGGATCATTGTGGTGGTTGGTCAGGAGCCCATCCTTGGCTCTAGTTGGAGAAGCTAGTATTCATGTAGACGGACGTGTCACGAAGGGACTCGACGAGGTGGCTCATATCGTTGATGGAGCCTTGGAGACTGTAGAGGTCCATGTAGGTGGTGTAGGCTTCTTGTTGTGGTTGCTCTTGGAGCTGCTCCTCCTCTTCGTCGGCGGCGAGTTCTTCTTCATCTACTTGTTCAGGTTTCGGGCCTTCTTGGTCAAAAGTTGCATCTCCTTCCTATGGCACATAATGCAATCGCCCATGTTCTATGGAGAAACGGTTAGGCATAGGAGTAGGCAACAAGTATGCCACTCCAGGAATTTTGATGCAATGACGACCACTGCTAACTACTACCATTCCAGTGCTAGTAAGAACACGAATATTAACAAGGTTTTTACCGACAATGGGGCGAAGGTGATTGTAGTTGAGGCCAAAGGAGTTGGCCATGATGGTGATCACTTCTCCACACACGGTATCTCTTTGTGCATGATTTGCTTGATGCGCTAGGTGTAGCAAAAGTATTGCCCCTAAGTTGGGCGGTGCTACTTGTGAGCTGCGTTGAGATTTTCCTCGAAGAGGAGAGGAGATGCAGTACAGTAGAGATTAGTATTCCCCTCAGTGAGAACCAAGGTTATCAAACTAGTAGGAGAATCACGCAAAGCCTCGTGAACAGCACCTGCACAAACAAAAACAAATACTTGCACCCAACGCGGGCAAGAGGATCGTCAATCCCCTTGAACTTGTTACTTGCAAGGATTAAATCTTGTAGTGGTAGATAGATAAATTGCAAAACAAAATAAAAGAAATAAAATTGCAGAAAATATATTTTGGATTTTTATATATGATTTAAGTAGACCCGGGGGCCATAGTTTTCACTAGAGGCTTCTCTCTCGAACACATAGCATACAGTGGGTAAACAAATTACTGTTGGGCAATTGATAGAAAAGCGCATAGTTATGATAATATTCAAGGAAATGATCATGTATACAGGCATCATGTCTGAGACAAGTAGACCGACTCCTGCCTGCATCTACTACTATTACTCCACCCATCGATCGCAATCCAGCATGATTCTAGGGTATTAAGTTAATAAAAATAGAGTAGCGCCTTAAGCAAGATGACATGATGTAGACAAAGTAAACTCAACTAATATGAATAAACCCCATTGTTTTACCCTTAATGGCAACAATACAAATACGTGTCTTGACCCTTTCTGTCACTTGGATATAGAGCACCGCAAGATTGAACCCATTACAAAGCACCTCTCCCACTGAAGATAAATCAATATAGTTGGCCAAACCAAATGGATAGATCGGAGAGAAATACAAAGCTATAACAATCATGCATAATAAAGTTTAGAAAAGACTCAATTACTTCTCATGAATATTCAGATCATAAACCCACAATTCATCGGATCCCAACAAACACACCGCAAAAGAAGATTACATCGAATATAACTCCAAGAATACCGAGGAGAACATTGTATTGAAGATCAAAGAGAGAGAAGAAGCCACCTAGATACTAGCTATGGACCCGTAGGTCTGTGGTAAATTACTCACGCATCATCGGAAGGCAACAAGGATGATGTAGAAGCCCTCCGTGATCGATTCCCCCTCCGGCAGAGTATCGGAAAAGGCCTCCAGATGGGATCACGGAAGAACAGAAGCTTGTTGCGGCGGAGTAGTTATTTCGGGTGGCTCTCTGGTGGTTTCCCAATATTTGAGAATTTATAGAAGTGGAATTAGGTCAGACCGAGCCTCGAGGGGCCCACAAGGCAATAGGGCGCGCCCCCCTGGGCGCACCGGATTGCCTTGCCGTCTCCTCGTACATCCTCTGGTCTCCTCCCGAAGCTTCTAGGGTCTCTTATGTCCAGAAAAAAATCATCAAAAAGTTTCGTAGCGTTTGGACTCCGTTTGGTACTGATTTTCTGGAAAACCAAAAACAATCAAAAAACAGCAACTGGCACTGGGCACTGGGTTAATAGGTTAGTTCCCAAAAATGATATAAAATGGCATATAATTGCATATAAAGCATCCAAGATTGATAATATAATAGCATGAAACAATAAAAAATTATAGATACGTTGGAGACGTCTTAGCATCCCCAAGCTTAATTCCTGCTCGTCCTCGAGTAGGTAAATGATAAAAATAGAATTTTTGATGTTGAATGCTACCTAACATGTGTATCATGTAATCTCTTTACGGTATCAATATTGAGTAACGATGAATTAACAATATCAACATAATAATATCCATGAATATAAGAAGAATAATCATTAAACTTTCAAAATATACGATCCTTAACGAATGTTATCCCCACTCATTTTATCATGTTAGCATGGCATGACTCCGCCTTTATCGCATAAATATAAATCATGAGCACCCCGGTGTTAAACCAGGCAATTGGATCATACTTCTAACACGCTTCAGCATTTTCAACTTCACGCAATACCTGAGCGTGAGCCATGGACATAGAACTATAGGTGGAATAGAATGCGGTGATAGGGATCAATAGGTGAAGTCGCAACGGACTATGGAGATGTCCATCAATGATATCAATGCGAGGAGTAGGGATTGCCATGCAACGGATGCACTAAGAGCTATAAGTGTATGAAAGCTCAAATGAAACTAAGTGGGTGTGCATCCAACTTTCTTGCTCATGAAGACCTCGGGCATTTGAGGAAGCCCGTCATCGGAATATACAAGCCAAGTTCTATTATTTTAAATTCTCACTAGTATATGAAAGTGACAACTCAGGAGACTCTCTATATGAAGAACATGGTTCTACTTTGAAGCACAAGTGTGGAAAAGGATAGTAACATTGCCCCTTCTCTCTTTTTCTCTCATTTTTTTGTTGGGCTCTTTTTGGCCTCTTTTTTTCGTCCGGTATCTCATCCCGACTTGTGGGGGAATCATAGTCTCCATCATCCTTTCCTCACTGGGACAATGCTCTAATAATGATGATCATCACACTTTTATTTACTTACAACTCGATATTACAACTCGATAACTAGAACAATATGACTCTATATGAATGCCTCTGGCAGTGTACCAGGATGTGCAATGATCTAGCGTAACATGTATAAAAAAATGATAAACGATGGCTGAGCCACAAATACTATGTCAGCTATATGATCATGCAAAGCAATATGACAATTAATATGTATGTCATAAAAACGGAATGGTGGAAGTTGCATGGCAATATATCTCGGAATGGCTATGGAAATGCCATAATAGGTAGGTATGGTGGCTGTTTTGCGGAAGATATAAGGAGGCTTATGTGTGATAGAGTGTATCATATCACGGGGTTTGGATGCACCGGCGAAGTTTGCACCAACTCTCGAGGTGAGATCGGACAATGCATGGTACCAAAGAGGCTAGCAAATTGCACCAACTCTCGAGGTGAGATCAGACAATGCATGGTACCGAAGAGGCTAGCAAATTGCGGAAGGGTGAGAGTGCGTATAATCCATGGACTCGCGTTAGTCATAAAGAACTCACATACTTATTGAAAAGCCTATTAGCCCTCGAAGCAAGGTACTACTAACATGCCCCTAGGGAGGAGGTTGGTAGGAGTTAACCATCGTGCACCCTCGATTATAACAACACTCAAGGATTTCATTTCAGACATAAAAATGCTCAAACCTCCCCACAATGCCATGACCAACACTTAGATGAGAAGTTAGTAACAAGCTTTAATACCGATATTTCTACTAACCAATGATCATGAACTAATATCCTTTCATATTACGACATCAATATTATTAAACCATATGTTTCATATTTAGTGATCTACATTAAAGTTTTTATTATATCCCCCTTGAATACCTATCCTTTCTGGACTAGTCTTATAACACGTGCAAATTGCCATTACTATTTATTAAACTCTCAAAAAGATTTAAGTGAAGCATGAGAGTGCAATTATTTCTTCAAAATATAACCACCACCGTGCTCTAAAAGATATAAGTGAAGCACTAGAGCAACTGCCTAGCTCAACAGATATAAGTGAAGCACATAGAGTATTCTAGCAAATCACGATAAATGTGTGTCCCTCTCAAATAGGTGTGTCCAGCAAACAATGATTGTGGCAAACTAAAAAGCAAACAAAGAAAAGAAAACTACGGCACAAGACTCTCCAAGTAAAACTCATATCATGCGATGAATAAAAATATAGCTCCAAGTAAGTTACCGATAGATTGTAGACGAAAGAGGGGATGCCATCCGGGGCATCCCCAAGCTTAGACACTTGGGTCTTCCTAGAATATTACCTTGGGGTGCCTTGGGCATCCCCAAGCTTAGGGTCTTGCCGCTCCTTATTCCTTCATCCATCGTAATCTCACCCAAAACTTGAAAACTTCAGCACACAAAACTCAACAGAAACTTCATGAGATCCGTTAGTACAATAAATCAATCATCCACTTTAGGTACTGTTATAAACTCATTCATAATTGTTCTTACATAATACCTACTGTATTCTAACTCTTCGATGACTTATACCCCCCGATATAATCCATAGTTTCATTAAAATAAGCACACTATGCAATAAAAATAGAATCTGTCTAAAACAGAACAGTACGTAATGACAGAATATTATCTATACTTATGTAACTCTCAAAACTATTAAAAATTAGGACAACATAATTTTTTTGTATCCCAATACTTTGTAAAAATTTCAGATTTTTCTGAAGTTCCAGCAATAAATTAGAAATCAACTACTGGGTGCAAAACTTTCTGTTTTCTAACAGCATCAATTATAGTATCATCCAAATCATCCCAAAGGCATTACTTGGCACAAACACTAATTAAAATATAAAAACACAATCATAACAGTAGCTATAATTGTGTTTGCACACAAAAACATAAATGATAACTATTGGGTTGTCTCCCAACAAGCTCTTCCTTTATAGCTATTAAGATAGGCCTTGAGGTTTCAATGATGCTCACGTACAAGACAAGAATTGAAGAAAGAGAGCATCATACAACATGTGGCAAACACATTTAAGTCTAACATACTTCCTATGCATAGGCATTTTATAGGAAAACAAATTATCAAAACAAGCAATATCTAGCATATGCAAATAGGAAGAATGAAGCATTAACAATTTCAACACAAAGAAAGGTAATTTAGTAACATAAAAATTCCTATAACCATATTTGCCTCTCTCATAATAATTACATGTAGGATCATATTCAAATTCAAAAATATAGCTATCATAAACAATATTCTCTTTATGATCCTCATGCATAAAAATTGTATAATCTTCCAAGATAGTGGGATTAATATTAACTAAAGTCATGACCTCTCCAAACCCACTTTTATAAAAAAATCATAAGATTGAACATTCTCCAAATATGTGGGATTCTTTTCACCTAAAGTTGACACTCTTTGAAACCCTCTTTCAATGTTATTGCAAACATTATTATTAATGACATATTCATCATGAGGCTTAAATAAATTTTGAAGATCATAAGAAGCATTTTCACCCCAATCATGATCATTGCAATAAGTAGTGGACATGACAAAATTATCATCCCCAAGCTTGTAGCTTTGCATAGTATTAGCTCAATTGAAATTAATAGAATTTATGATAACATCATTGCATTCATGATTTTCATTGAAGGAGCTATCATGAATCACTTTATAAACTTCTTCTTTTAGCACTTCATCACAATTTTCAGATTCACGATTTTCAAGCAAAACTTCATAAAGATAATCAAGTGCACTCAACTCACTAGCAATTGGTTCATCATAATTGGATTGTTTGAAAGGATTAGCAAGAGGATGAGGATCCATATGTCTATATTTTTATTTTCATTGAGTCACACAATTGTTGCAAGAAAGCAAACGAGCAAACATAAATATTTTTGTGTTTTTCGATTGATAGGTTTTGATGATGTCTCCCCGGCAACGGTGCCAGAAATTCTTCCTGCTACTTGTGAGCTGCGTTGGGATTTTCCTCGAAGAGGAGTGGAGATGCAGTACAGTAGAGATAAGTGTTTCCCTCAGTGAGAACCAAGGTTATCGAACCAGTAGGAGAATCACGCAAAGCCTCGTGAACAGCACCTGCACACACAAAAGCAAATACTTGCACCCAACGCGGGCAAGAGGTTCGTCAATCCCATTGAACTCGTCACCTGCAAGGATTAAATCTTGTAGTGGTAGATAGATAAATTGCAAAACAAAATAAAAGAAATAAAATTGCAGCAAATATATTTTGGATTTTTATATATGATTTAAGTAGACCCGGGGGCCATAGTTTTCACTAGAGGCTTCTCTCTCGAACACATAGCATACGGTGGGTAAACAAATTACTGTTGGGCAATTGATAGAAAAGTGCATAGTTATGACGATATTCAAGAGCAATGATCATGTATATAGGCATCATGTCCGAGACAAGTAGACCAACTCCTACCTGCATCTACTACTATGACTCCGCCCATCGACCGCTATCCAGCATGCATCTAGGGTATTAAGTTAATAAAAACAGAGTAACACCTTAAGCAAGATGACATGATATATACAAAGTAAACTCAACTAATATGAATAAAACCCATCGTTTTACCCTTAATGGCAACAATACAAATATGTGTCTAGTCCCTTTTTGTCACTGGGATATAGAGCACCGCAAGATTGAACCCATTACAAAGCACCTCTCCCACTGAAGATAAATCAATCTAGTTGGCCAAACCAAACGGATAGATCAGAGAGAAAAAAAAAGCTATAACAATCATGCATAATAAAGTTCAGAAAAGACTCAATTAATTCTCATGAATATTCAGATCATAAACCCACAATTCATCGGATCCCAACAAACACACCGCAAAAGAAGATTACATCGAATAGAACTCCAAGAACACCGAGGAGAACATTGTATTGAAGATCAAAGAGAGAGAAGAAGCCATCTAGCTACTAGCTATGGAACCGTAGGTCTGTGGTAAACTACTCACGCATCATCGGAAGGCAGCAAGGATGATGTAGAAGCCCTCCGTGGTCGATTCCCCCTCCGGCAGAGTACCGGAAAAGGCCTCCAGATGGGATCGCGGAAGAACAGAAGCTTGCGACGGCTGAAAAGTTTTTTCGGTTGGCTCTCTGGTGGTTTCCCAATATTTGAGAATTTATAGAAGTGGAATTAGGTCAGACGGAGCCTCGAGGGGCCCACAAGGCAATAGGGCGCGCCCCCCTGGGCGCGCCGGGTGGCCTTGCCGTCTCCTCGTACATCCTCTGGTCTCCTCCCAAAGCTTCTAGGGTCTCTTATGTCCAGAAAAAATCATCAAAAAGTTTCGTAGCGTTTGGACTCTATTTGGTACTAACTTTCTGGAAAACCAAAAACAAGCAGAAAAATAGCAACTGGCACTAGGCACTGGGTTAATAGGTTAGTTCACAAAAATGATATAAGATGGCATATAATTGCATATAAAGCATCCAAGATTGATAATATAATAGCATGAAACAATAAAAAATTATTGATACGTTGGAGACGTATCAGGCGGATGACCGACGTCAAGGTTTGCTGCTTTCACGAGAATTAGCATATTCTCATCATTCACCTTAGAAACTTCTCCTCATGCCTGCAACGAATTAGTGATAACATAATAGAAATAATGTATAACAGGACTTTCAATGCAACTGGTTCTTTGCTTAGAGCCATGGTGACTTATCTGATAGAAGGATTGCCTCGGGTGCGGGTTAGTAAATTCATAAATATAGCGGATGTCATCATGGTTGTTGTAGAAGTCAAAGTGAGTACACCACTCATTGAGAGTGATGTCAAAATTCTGGTCCAGGAGATGGAAAGTGATCCGCTCCTCCTCATATGCATTTGGCATTCATAAGCCCAACATTATGTGAGAGAGTACTAAGAAACTAAAGCGTCGTGCGTTCATATGTCTCACATCCCTGATAAACAAAATGATGCAACCCGACATTATCACAAAGCAAATTGAAATCATTTGTAATACCTAGCATGACGAGTGTTGACTTGGAAGCCCATTTGGTTGCTTTGATCTTCCTTGCATTAAGCTTTTGGTATTTCTTCCTTGCTTCACTGTCGGTGAAGACGATCCCCTGTGTGAAAACTTGTTGTTGTTATGCGGCGTTCGCGGATGAACTTGATGCACCATGAATGCTGGTGGGGACCTCCGCGTGAACATCTACAAAATAATTTTTCAGTCCAATACAATGAAACAACATTGATCCTACGGTAGTCAAAACATCATACTCCTCTAAAAACATCAACGAATCCAAGCCAAACTAAAAATTTAGGTCAAAAATATCCATAACCTAGACATGGCAATGCTAGGCATGTAGAACATGGACTTGCAAAAAATAAGTTGGGGGATCGGAGGAGAAACGTACCGTAGATCGATTACACGGAAGGATTTGAACTGAAATTGAACAGTTAGGGAGATCGGGCGAATGTGTGCTAGGGTTTGGAGAGGTTTGGAAGAAGAAGAAGAAGAAAGGAAAGAGATGGGGGGAAAATACCTTCTTCCTCGGGCTCTTTGTGTTCGCCAGAGATCCATACAACTGTAACACCCAAAAAATTGGGTTATCAATTTTTGTGCTGTTATTCCTTCCTAGCTTTCTTTTTCAAAAATCTTTCTCCGGAGTTTGCTGGATGATCAGGTGAATCTAGGCAATCTTCAACCTTTCAGAACCTTTCCCATGTCCTTGATGCTGGCCAAGACCCATGTGCATCACCCAAACCCCCATCAGAACCCTAATTCCCACATTTGGAATTTGAAACCCTGCCTTTGGTATTACAAAGGAACCCTCATTTCCTTTGCTCTGTTGATCCTCCAAAATTCCCAGAGATCTTCCTACACCTATAAACCCTAGATATGCAAAAATATTGCCAAGTCTTATGCAATATTTTTCATCTAGGATTAATTCCTTTTCCTGCCTTTTTGAGGAATTAAATCCAGAGGGATAGCTAGACATCTCTGAATTTCATGAAAACTGGTGGAGATGATCTTTGTGTCTATCCCAAGATCTGGTAAAAATATTGGCCAAAATTAAATAAGGAAAATTAGCTTTTTCCTTGACAAGGCCAATATTGCATCTCTGCCACTTTCCAAAGGAACTACCATTTTGGTAGCCAGGGAAATTCCCAAATTAATTGTGGAGCTTTCCCTACTCTTATATACCTCAGATCTATCAAATTCCTAGCCACCCTTTGCCAAATTTGAGCACATGATCCAATGCAAGTTTCTGCCTTGTCTGAAACGTTGTGAAGGAAGTGCTTGATCCATTGATCCTATTGAGCTGAAATTTTGTAGGGTATCTCAAATGGTTATATTTTGTACTTCAAACCAAAAATCAGATCAATCTACCTAGCCATTCTTCCCTAGCATCTCGATTCTCATTTCTGTCCAGTTGGGCACTTTGCAAAGGAAGTACCAGCTAGCCTCATCTATTTGAGCTGAGATTTTGCCACAGTGATCACCTTAGTGGATGACCACCCTTAGACAAATATCAGGCCAAATTGACTACTGCATTGCTCTTACCACTAATCAAACACCTTCCTGCTAATTAGGGTTGTGCATCGTGCAGTCACATCATGGGCCATGGCTGTTGTTTCTTTACACCTAGCAGTTACCTGGTGAGTGACCCACCTTCCAGACATGCTTTTGCCACCAAGGGAGAGAGGTAACACCACGTTCACGTGGTGACCACGCGTAGAGTGCATGCATTGCATGCAGAGGTAGTGCTCTGGGCACTGGACCCCTTCGGGGGGCCCCTCCGGCCGCCCAGCTCGCCCCCGCGCGCCACAAGCTCCCCCACACCATCTGGTCACCCCTCTCCCTCGTCCCCTAGCCCCTGTTCGAGCGTGCCGACCTCAGATTCTCCACCGGAATGCCGCCACATCACCGAGCGTCTCGGTGCTTCGACCCCCCTCCCTTGGCTTACCGAGCCCTCCCCCACGGCTATAAGTAGCGTAGCCCCAAGCCCTCCCGCAACCCAGCCCTCTCATTCAAGCCTCAGAGTTGTTCTTCCCCTCCAATGGCCGAAGTGCCGCCACCCGATCCCCTCAGCGATTCCAGCCCCATGGCCCTCCCCCTCCCCTTCTTCGACGTCCAAGACCTCCCCCTGGATGCTCGTGAGCCGGCGCCGTTCCAGTTTCCGCCGGGGAAGCCCTTCCCGCGTGGCTCCCCTGCAACTCTCCGGCCACCGTGTCTCTGCCAGCGGCGATGGCGCTGTAGGCCACCTCAGGTGACCCCGCGGCTCCCCTCGGGCTAGGTGAGGAGCGGTCGTGCTCCTGCGCCCTACGGCCAGCCCCCTCGCGTCGCCAGGCGATGGCTGCGCCGGTGGCAGAACCTCCACTGCCCCGCGACAGGAGGTAGAAGACGACCGGGAGGAGAGAGAGAGGAAGATGAGGCGGGTCCTGCCTGTAAGCGACCGCGGCCCCGGGTCCAGTCAGCATAAGTGGAGACGGATTTGCTAGAATACGTTTTCCCCTTGGGAAGGCGTATTCAGCCGCGGCTTCGGTATGAAATACGTTTCCCTGCTGCGAAAGCGTATTTCCAAAAATGCGCTTTCAGCCTCAGCCTGCCGGCCGAAACGGTTAGATTGCGGACGTTCGTCCGTTAAGGGCAAAAACGAGCAGATTCTGTTTGTTTTTCTGCCTAACAAATGAACGGTCGTATTTTCGCAACCGTAACTCCGATCGAGGTAATTCCAAAGCCAACGTTCTCAGTTCATCGAGCCCGTTCCGATGGTGACATTTTCATAATATTGTCACATGTTGAAAATGCCATCTTTGGCCTTTTCTCTATTCTAGGCCTTCTTCGAAACACCAGTTCCGACGTCTCGTGTCCAGAGGATCGTCACGTTTTTTCACCCGGTGCATTCGTCCACCCAAGGCAAGCCAACCTCTTATCATGAGCTCCGGACTTGCATGTTGACTTTGCTTGAACCCTGTGTGTAGCTGCAGTATATTCATATTATATATGTTTTAGTCTGCATTTATACAATTTGTGCTAGATGTTCGTATTACTTACTACGTCACACCGTGAACTGATTTCAGGTAATCCTTTGCCATGTTAGCAATAATATTTTTATTGATAATATCATGTTGATACTTTGATTTGATCTCATGCCTTGGTTATCAATACTATTATGATTCTGTCATATGGTTGACAAGTTTGTATCATGCCATTGCCATACCTCATATGTCATAACTGCTCACTTAAGAAGTTTGGTAATATTTGCTCATTGATGCATTTGTAATTATTCATGCTCATAAGTATTGATGATATGGTAAGATGATGGAGATGTTAAGTTAAACTTAAATAACAAACCTCCTCCGTCATCGATGGGATCAAGTCATAGTGCCACCAAATCGATCTCACCAGTGCAGCCACATTTGCCTGGATGGGGAGGCCCTAACTCGGTCGATTGTCGTGCCTCTTATCGATACCTCCAACGAGGGAAGGTTATATGTGCGTGCTACCCTGGCCCGGTAGGCGGCTATAACCTTGTGAGCCCAAGTTGTACGGATATCCACTGTCCCCATTTGTGACAGCACTGTCCCCGTTTGGGACAGCTTTGTTTAGTCATGCGGTGGCAGGATGTCATGCGGTGACATCGGGGGCATCACGCGGTGAGCCCCGGGGACACCCATGACATGACCCAAAAAGGAGGGTATGTCGGAGTGGCCGTAAGAGTGTCACGCAATAGATCGGTTTTGTTGGAACATCTATGGTCCACCCAAATGGGAATATGTACTAAAGTACGAGGCCAGGAGTTCCATGGTGTGGGTACAATGTACTAACCTCCGCAGAGTATAAAATCTATTCGAATAGCCGTGTCCTCGGTATGGACACAATTCGTAGTAGGTCACACTATTTGGTCTTCGTCGACATGGAGGATAAACCTGATATAATAAACTTGATAAAGAATTTGCTATGAAGTAAATGGTGACTTGGACTATACGATAGTCATGAGAAGTCACAGTCTTGTTCTGACATGATCACGAGATGCGATCTCAGTGAGTCATGTGGGAGACCAGAGTGGTAGTAAAACTGATTGGTGAAGACATGATCACGAGATGCGATCTCGGTGAGTCATGTGGTAGCCCAGAGTGGCAGTAGACTGGTTGGTGAAACAACATATTACTTTAACTCTTCACGGGAGGTAAGTGTAGTTT
Source organism: Elymus sibiricus (assembly GCA_039707655.1). Taxonomy (NCBI): domain Eukaryota; kingdom Viridiplantae; phylum Streptophyta; class Magnoliopsida; order Poales; family Poaceae; genus Elymus; species Elymus sibiricus. Next base: position 124,747,582 of record CM077670.1, read on the forward strand.
ATTTTCCAGCCTAGTTTCATGCATATATCCATGTCTTGTAGATATAAGTTTGCCATGCCATGATATGCCATGATATGTTAAAGATTTGCTTGATCCCTGTTTCCTGTTAATATCATGCCATGCTTAGCTATTGCCATTAGATACATTCATGTGAGAGCATGGGGCTTGCTTTGTCATCTGCTTGTTTGGATGCTATGTATTTGGTTGTCTTGCGAGTGCATTCAAAGTACTCACCTGGCCTTGCACATGGCCAGATGCAGGAGAAGACTCATTGTGCTAGACCGTAACCCTGCCAGTCCTGTGAGTTGTGGAGCCCAGCCAGAGACGACGTGCCGCTAAACCAAGACTTCCGCTGCCATTTAGATAGCCTTAGAGCTATGCAACCCCATTGTATTCATCAGCGATGTAATGCTCTATTTCATGTAAATGAAATATATTTTTGCTTGGAATGCTGTACTGTGTACCCGTCGTGTGTCAGGTGTTATCCTGGGCTGACGTGCGAAGGCCCCCAGCTCCAGGCGGATCGGGGTGCCACAACAACCGGCCATGCGAACGGGGGCGCTTGTATGGAAGGCCGTCATTCACTCTGTTAGCGCAATTGTTTCTATGCATACCTCATACGACCGCTTATGCGACCGGCAGCGCCCGTATGGAACACCGTCAAGCGCTCTGTTCTTCTTTATCTTCTGGTCGAGGGTGTCATACGACCGCTTATGCGAGCATGGGCACTCGCATGAAACGCCATCAAATGCTCTGGACATCTTCTCTGTTTCTTCGAAGAGCTCATATGACCGCGTATACGAGCGCTTTCGCTCGTATGAAACACCGTCAAACGCTCTGTTGCCTCTTGTTGTTTTTTCTGCTGGAACCGCCAGGAAGTCATACGACCGCCCATACGACCTTGGTGGTCGCATGATTGGCTGTCTTTTGTTCTGTTTCCTCCGAAACTTCTCTTTTTCTTCAAATTCTGTAGGGTTAGTTCCAACACAATACATAGGCATATATCCAGGCATTCAAACGTCAATACAACACATAATCATTTTGCACATAACAAAGCCTTCATTAGAATGACTCTTCCAAACTCAACTTCCTTAATTAGAACTGCAACGCTCTTTTTATTGAAACAAAAACAAAACTTACTTTTCTACTTTATTCGCGTGGGTTGCCTCCCACGAAGCGCTTGTTTTCGGTCGGATAGCTCGACCGTAGTGTAGATCATGTGGGTGCAAACACACCGAGACCATAGCTTCTTGCATTGACAACAATGTTGTCTCCGGTGTAGGTCTTCAATTTCTTTTTCCTGGGGAAATGTCTCACAAAAGGATCTTTAGCAGGTAAATCAAATCTAACATTTCCCTCAAACAAATTTATCACAGCTTTAATAGTCCTTAGAAAAGGTTTGCAGAGAATTATAGGAGCAATTGGATCTTCGGGCATATCCACTATCACAAGATCAATCATGATAGGGCAATCATTTATTTGAACTATAACTCCATGCTTAATTCCTACTGCTTGAGTAAAAGTAGAATTAGCCATATTCAATCTAATCTCAATGGTAACATAAGGACCTAGATTGAGACTATCCTAAACAGACTTAGGGATAGTGGAAACACAAGCACCTAGATCACATAAAGCATTGAACTTATTTAAACCAATCTCAATCTCTATAGTGGGCTCAAAAGGATCTTCTTGCTTAGCTGGTAACTTACTGTACAACTTCTTTCTTTCATCATCTAGTTCAGGTACCTTGGTTGCAACGTGATCAACAAAGACATTATATGCCTCATCATTGGATAACTCAGGTAGTGGGTGCTTCATTGCTATCATTTTCATGAAGTCTGCAATGGTATATGTATATTCTGGCACATGCTTTTATCAAGCTCTTATGCTTTTTCTTCATTGCTTCTCATCATCTTGACATCTTCAACCGGGCTAGGTTTCGGTTTACCTACAAACTTGGCTAGGATTAATGTCTGGCTCTCTGCAATTTTAGCCACTTGTGCTTCCATATTCTTGGATCTCCCATCTAGCATGTGCACACCATTTGTTAGCCCAACATTCTTACCAGTCAATTGACCAAGTAAGTTATCATGGTTCTTCAAAATATTTTTGAAGTTATCATTCTACACAGTTTGACTAGCAATAAAAAAATCAGAGCATCTTCAAGACTATTTCTATTGCTATTGCTAACTCCATTAAAATTATTAGGTGCTCCATTATTATTAGGATAAGATAATCTAGGAGCATGCCCATTATTTTTCCAGTTGGGATTGTAGCTATTGCGAGCAATGAAATTTGCATCATTAACTTCTTCACCAGTGATGGCATTCACGTACCTCTTTTTTACCTTTCATGACGGAGATGAGTTCATCAAGCTTGGCTGTCAACTCCGCGTTGTTTTCTTCTATTGCATTCACCCTCTTAGTGATGGTTCTTTCAACATGCCATTGGGCATGGTTCTCTTGCATATCATCAACTAGCTTTTTGACATCATCTATGGGCTTTCCCATGATTGTTCCTCCTGCAGCTATATCAAGCATAGTTTTTGACATAGGATTTAAACCATTATAAAACATATAAAGTAACCATTCCTCCATTCCATGGTTAGGAAAATTCCTTATGGCTTCTTTCATTCGATCCCACGCAAGCGCTGGTGGCTCACGATCTTCCTGCTTGAAACCTGTAATCTGAGAACAAAGTTGCATAATTTTTGTAGGTGGACAAAACTTAGATAAAAATTTGCTGCAACAATTAGCCCATGAAGTTATACTGCCTCTAGGCAAAGCTAGAAGCCATTCTTTTGCTTTTCCTCTCAAAGAGAAAGGAAATAGACGCAAGTTCAAAGTGTTAGGGTCATAATCTCTAATGTGTGTCATGTTGCACAATTCAATAAAATTATGCAAGTGCATACCGGCATCTTCAGAAGCAGAGCCTCCAAATTGGTCATGTTGAACCATGGAGATTAAGTTCGGTTTTATCTCATACTCAGCAGCAGCAACTTCAGGTTGTGCTATGGATTCATGCATAAAGTTATTGCTAGGGGTAGCAAAACTTCAGAGATTACGAGCCATGGTAATCTTTTTGGGGTTTTTTAACTGACAATACTTGCAACAAAAATAAAACTTAAACTTAAACAAAAACTGAAACTGAAACTTTAACAAAAACTCTAAACACAAAGACTAGGAACACTCAACTCCCCGGCAACAACGCCAGAAAAAGACTTGGTTACTTCCTTTGGTGATCCAGAAATGGAGCAGAAAGGATTCTTGCCTATTTCCCCAGAGGTGACCCTAAGTTATCGAACCCACCGGAGGAAGGCCCACTTGAAGCTAGGGTCTTGAGCAAGCTTTTGTTAAAGAACAATTCCAGCTTTTGATCGGATCAAAATCAAACAAACTAAAGGGGAACATTGATAATAAAAATAGGTACGGGTATGAGGTCTTAATGCTTACAACCATGTATTTGTGTTGGGACCAAATATGATCTTAATTTGTGCGCTGGAAGTCACCCATCGAGATGTGCTTGTTATGAACCGAAGTGGGGGATGTGTCCAAATGACAACTTGACCGGCACGCGTCTGTTCGCACACGAACACATCACCGTGTACCCTTGATGCCGGGGGTGATGCACCGCAACTCACGTCGAAGGAGACCCGGCCTAAAGCGCGGTACGCAAGCCATCCATCGGGCGCTTTTGTAGACCCAAAACCCCACACGCCCGGGAGGGACCCAGTCAGGGTGCGCGGTGGCTATGGGCTGCCCTAGGTTGACCTGATCGCCCCTAGGGCCTCGTGGATCGCCGCCCTCCAAGCGAAGAACGAACAAAGAACGAGGAAGAAGAAGAACTAGGATTAAGGAGAAAAGATAAAAGATAAAAAGTGGTAAATTGATTGATCGATTGTGTGTTGTTCAATCGGTCGTCACCTCTCATCTATTTATGAGGTGACTGGACTTCGCGTACAAGAAAAGGACTCCAAATCACGTCCAAATCTTTCCAAAATTAACCGAACTTGGATTTAGGTAAGACTGAGACAACAGTTCGGTTTTGGAGTTCCACAGGCCACAAACGACCTCAGATGAGGATGAGCACAAAAGAAAATTTAACTATTTCGACGATGCGAACAACTTTCATGTTGAACATTTTTTGATTCGAGGCCATCTTCAGCGCCGAATCGCCCTCGCAATCATCAGATGCCTGGAGATGCATGATTTCGGTTCGGACCAGACTGTCCGCTCGACCGGACCAGACTGTCCGGTCACAACAGAAGATTTTGACATGTTTTGCGATCCAAAACGGATAGTCTGGTCTCAATTTCTGGGTCGCAACAGGAGGTTTTGGGCGTCCGGCCATCTCCATAGTTTCTGGAGCATTACATTGTTTTGACTACAACTTTTGCATACGACCTCGGATTAAGACGATTTTTATATCAAAATCGTCCGTTTTGACTAGACGAAGAACTTTCATGTTTAAATTTTTTCCAACTGAGGCAATCTTAATTAAGGTTCATCCTATTTTATAATCTGATGTCAACACGGGCATCTCTGAAATTGTTATACTTTTTGCATTCGAGCTCCGTTTTGGACTATCTTTGTATCCATCTAGATCTTCTTGAAAAGAGCCATCCCATGGTGACTTCCAATCAGAAATTTGACTTCTTCTTGATACAAGTTTGTAGGATCGAAAGTATGTCTAGAGGGGGGGGTGTGATTAGACTACTAGACCAAATAAAACCTAACCTTTTCCCAGATTTTAATTGTGGGCAGATTTTAGCAATAGTACATGTCAAGCATCACCCTACACATGCAATTCTAAGAGTATAGCAGCGGAAAGTAGATAATTGCATATGTAAGTAAAGGAGGGGATCGGAGATTTCAAACGCAATGAAGACACGATGGTTTTTGGCGTGGTTCCGATAGGTGGTGCTATCGTACGTCCACGTTGATGGAGACTTCAACCCACGAAGGGTAACGGCTGCGCGAGTCCACGGAGGGCTCCACCCACGAAGGGTCCACGAAGAAGCAACCTTGTCTATTCCACCATGGCTTACGTCCACGAAGGACTAGCCTCACTCGGGGTAGATCTTCACGAAGTAGGCGATCTCCTTGCCCTTACAAACTGCTTGGTTCAACTCCACATCATGTTGGAGGCTCCCAAGTGACACCTAACCAATCTAGGAGACACCACTCTCCAAAAGGTAATAGATGGTGTGTTGTTGATGAACTCCTTGCTCTTGTGCTTCAAATGATAGTCTTCCCAGCACTCAAACAACTCCTCACAGATTTGGCTATGGTGGAAGAAGGATTTGAGTGGAAAGCAACTTGGGAAAGGCTAGAGATCAAGGTTCAAATGGTAGGAATGGAATATCTTGATCTCAACACATGAGTAGGTGGTTCTCTCTCAGAAAATGTATGGTGGAAGTGTAGGCACGTTCTGATGGCTCTCCTTTCTGAGAAGGAGGTGGTGGAGGGGTATATATAGCCTCCACACAAAATCCAACCGTTACACACTTTTGACTCAACTCGGTGGCACCGAAACAATAATCTCGGTAGCACCGAACTGTGTAAAAGATATGAACTTTAGGAATCTCGGTGGGACCGATACGAACAACTCGGATGGACCGAAGTGCAATGGCTAGGGCAATCCTCATCTCGGTGGCACCGATTGCATCAACTCGGTAGGACCGAAGTGAAGCAATAAGGCAACAGAGAGTTGGCAAGCCATCTCGGTGAGACCCATTTGCAAAACTCGGTGAGATCGAAGTAAGTGCAAACGATTACAGAGAGTTGGCAAGGCCATCTCGGTGAGACCGAGATCCATTTTGGTGGATCCGATTTGTTAGGGTTTTGGCAGTGGCTATGTCTTGGATGCACTCGGTGGGGCCGGATAGAGAATTTCGGTGGGGTCGAGTTGGAATGTAGGTTTTGGAAATATTTGGGTAGAGAGAGTGGTTGAGGGTTTAGGAGTACTGTCACTAAGCACTTGAGCAAAAAGATCATTAAGCAACACCTCATCCCCTTTTAATAGTATTGGCTTTCCTATGGACTCAATGTGATCTTGGATCACTAAACCAAAAATGTAGAGTCTTGAGCTTTTGCCAATCCTTGTCCTTAGCATTTTGAGGGGTCCACATCTCTAGTCCATGCCATGCCAATCATTGAACATCCTGAAATCTTTAACTTCAATGGACATTAGTTCAATGAGATATATGTTGTTATGAATTACCAAAACCACCAAGGGAGCAAATGTGCTTTCAATCTCCCCCTTTTTGGTAATTGATGACAACATATAGATCAAAGCTTCGACAAATGATTAAATGAATGAAATACATCGTCGCTTTGAGAAGTATGTGATAAGCAAGAGCTCCCCCTAAATTTGTGCATTATTAAATATTTGCGTTTGAATGCAAATGCACAATCGATTAGGCTCATGGGTCACTTTTCCATGTCACATACAACTTGGTGGAGCGCGCAAAATGATATGAGAAGAATAGCAAGCACGCATCACCAACACAAGTAATTGATCATACAAGATAATGATAAGGATAAGCATTGATCATCATAATAAGCATAGTATGACCAATCACAAGCATAAATGATAGAGTATCTCACAGACACTGTAGCAAGCACACACATAACAGAGGAGCATCAAGCAAGCAGTAGCAAAAGAACTCGAGCAAATGAAAGCAGAACACTCTCTCTCGAAGCCTATGATCTATACAAATCCTCCCCCTTTGGCAACAAGTACCAAAAAGTTCGAATAGGTATAGGACTAGTCGGCACTCTAAGCACGATCCTCCGAAGCTCCTGAAGGTGATCTCCTACTGGCGGCTCCGGTGTGCGTAGACGGCGTGGAGAGGAGAGCATCCGCGAAGGCTTCTGCAGATGTTTGCTGGGCTGGTGGAGTGGAGACCTGAGGTGGCACTGTGGCTGTAGCAGCTGGTGCAGATACTGTGGTCCGTGTATCCACAACTGGTATTGCAGCAGACCTGGCTGCTCTAGGCACTGTCTGAAAATGCTCTCTGGTTGGTCTGTCATCTCCACTGTCATCTGATGGGGCTGTCTTGACAGCATCAACATCATTCTGCAGCTGTTCTACTGTAGTGTGAATCTCTGTCACCTTGACATCCAAATCATGAAATTTAGTCTCAATAATCCGCTCAAAACTAGCCTGGGTCTGGGTGAGGTTGGCCAAACTTCGCTCAATGCTCAGAGTGGCTTCAAGCAGATATGTCATTTGGTCCTTGGGTGTCTTGAGATTGGCAATTTGAGCATTTGGAGCAGATGCCTCCTGAGCTACTTTTGCTTCTTTGGCTTTGCGGATCTTCTCTTGGGCTTGTGCTGAAGTGGGATGCGAAGGATCCATCACAATCACATTGTCCTCAAACTCTGGATGGAGTGGCAAGTGATCTCGATCAAGAAGGTATGTGCTGGTTCCAACCTTGGAATTGATCAATATCTGAATGTGTGGAGCATATCCGCACGATCTCTTCTGATCAGCTGCAGTCCTCTTGATAGTTTCCACTATCAGGCTCATCACCTTGAATTTCTGAGGTGTATCAAACAAGTGCAGCAAATTGATGGAGTGGCCACGAATCATTTTGTCATCTCCTGACTTGGGTAGCAGAGTGTACCGCAATATGGTGTTCGTGGTGGCCAGTCCTGGGAGCAGATGCTTCACTGATCCAAGTTTATGAGTCTCAATGTCCTCCTGGGGAATAGTTGTGTACATGTTCTTCATGGAGTTGTGATCCATCTTGAGCTTGGCATAAACATCATAATCATCATCCTCTTCCTTGGGGGCACCAAGAAGACTTGCCCACTCAGAGATGGTTGACTGATACCTGATACCTTCAGTCATCCACACTATTCTGTCATCTGGATAGAAGTGAGCAGTAGAGTAGAATTGCATGACCATTTCATCGTTCCACTTGGTTAACTTCTTTCCAACAAACTCGTCAACTCCTGCAATTCTGAAGCTTTCATGGACATGGGGAAAATAGTCCTCGTTCTCATCAATGTATTCCCAATCCACCCATCTCATGTCACTGACTATGGGCTTCTTATCAAGCAAAATTGTCTCATAAAAGTCATGTTGTTCTCGAGTGTGAAAGCGATAGTCACAAGCTGTTTTCCTCCTTGTAGCATAAGTATCTGATATCCTCCATTGACGCAGTCCTTTATCCTTCCTCAGCATCATGTTCTTCACAACTGGGTGTGCATTGTCATGGTCTGGTATCTTAGGCTTCAACTTTCTGAGCACTAGAGGCTCTTCATCAACATTTGACTCAGGCATTGGGGCCTTGTTCTTCTCAACAGCTGATATGTTCCTGGTGGATCTCTTGGGTGCAGGTGCCTTTGGTTTGGACTTGGGGGGTGCAGCAGTCTTGATTGCATCAGACATGAGCTTCTGAGCTTTTACTGGGGGTGCAATGGCTGTTGATTCCTCCTCTTCTTCTTCCTCATCAATCATCATGGAGGGTCTGCCAATCACATGGGTAGTAGTTTTCCTTACTCGCTTCTTCTTGCCACTTGCAGCTGGTTCAGAGTTACTAGGCTCTTCAAGAGTGAATTGCATAGTCTGCTTTGGCACTTTCCTCATAGCAATCCTCTCTTTGGCAGTTGATGGTTTGGTGCTGTACTCCTTAGCAAGCACTACTCTCTTTTTCTTGGTTGCAATTTCACTTGCAACAAAATCTTCATCCTCACCGTCTGAGGTTTTCTTCTTCCTTGTTCTGGTTGCAGCTTTAGGAAGATCTGGAGAGCTCCTCTCTCCCTCATAGAAACTTTCTGCAGGGCTTGACCCTTCACTCATTTCTGCATGCTGTTCAGATCTGTTCTGACTGTCACTGCTGTCTGACATCTTGCTGAGCTGACCCTGTGAATAGATAGGTATGGGTAGAGTAGATGAGTCCTCACAAAAAGCAGAGATTTTTCATAAAATTTGAGTTCAACTCTTAGTTTCAAATTTTCACAGGATGCATATCGGATGGACCGAGTTGATCATTTCGGTGATACCGAAGCACACTACAGAAACCTTACACGCCATTTCGGTCAGACCGAGATGGGGTTCTGTGGCTCCAAGGTGCTAGGGTTTCACTGAGATTTTACTTTCGGTCTCACCGATTCGTATAACTCGGTGGCACCGAGACACTATGGTCACAGACCAAATCGGTGATACCGAAAATTTCAAATCAGTCGGTCCGAGATGCATTCGGCAGAAACTTAAACCTAAAATTTTTACTCGCATCTAATCTATGGAGTTTGCAGTGTAATAGGAGTTCTCAATCCGTGGCATGAATTCAGGCAATCCAATCGTGCATTGAATCGGAAATGGGAAGCACGAAAGGGATCGAATCTCACCCTAACTTGGTGGAGATCCTCTACGGTGGCAACGGCGGAGGAGATTCCGTTGACGGCGACGGAATCCAGCGGCGAGAGCGCGCTGGAGACGACGGCGATGTCCGGAGACGAGGGCGACGGCAGCGATGGGGAGCGGGAATGAGTGGGGTCGAGAAATTTCAACCGTTCGGTCCGCGCGATATATATACCCATACGCTGTCAGTGGCACTGAGTTGAATAACTCGGTGGCACCGATATGTGTAACTGCTCGCAGTTTAGCACATCGGTGGCTCCGAAATGGTTGAACTCGGTAGCACCGAGATGGAAAACCTAGATCAATCTAAGTGATTTCGGTTGGACCGAGTTTAAGTGAATTGGTTCGGCCGAAATCATTTAGAAGGTTTTGGAGGTTCAGCCCTTTCAGATCGGTGGCTCCGAGTGCTCCTCACCCGGAGGGTCCGAAAATGACTTGTTCAATTTTTGTGATGCAGCAAGAATAGAATTTGAGACAAGAAAGCATAAATAGCTAGGGAAGGTACTTAGGCATTCTTGTACATCCACTTGGCCAGAAAAAAACCAAGACAATCAAAACAACAAATGGATGTCCTCGAATGATGAAAACATGCAAACCAACATGCTCACACAATAAGATAGCAAATGAAATATGTGTCAAACATGCACAACCAATTCTAGCATCTATCAAGCAATGGCGATGACTAGGTCATCTATATATGAGTATATTGACTTAGGAGCCAAATGAGAACATTTGATCATAGGTCATACTCATCGTTTAAGCACAAGTGGGGTTACCACTTTTACATAAAGCATTAATGTGTTCACACCATTAGAGTTGCTTTAGCTCAATTGCTTAGAGCAAAGCTCCCCTAGATGTGATATCCCCCCTAAGAGGGATGAACTAACCTTGGGTTTTGTCGATGATGACTTCATGTAGATGTTGAAGATGTGGATGCTCAATGTTGATGTAGACCATCAAGAGTTGGGAGCAATCCTTTGGAGTTTTGTGCTTTCAATACCTGCATGGGTTAGTCCCACACAAGGAACATACAAGGATATCCATAGACATAGAGTGAAATGCACATATGATGATGTCCATGAATGCATTGAATACCTTGTCCCTTGACTTACCAACAAGAGAGTTTGTGACTCCATGAACTAGTGCAAAATGTGAAAGTTGGTTGCACAAGTTCTTGCCATAAAGAATATGAGTGAAGTTTGTTGGCGGAGTCACCCTCAAGAACTCTCTAGTTCTTCTTCTTTTGGACCCACATCAACTTGATGGGAATCCTTGGAGTTGTAGTAGCACTTGATGAAGTAGAACTTGATGAAGTCTTGGGAACCCACTTGACCATGGCTTGAGGAGCTTCTTCAAATGAATCAATCTCTTCTTGAAGCTTGTCCTTGCCTTTTAGCTTGTGGTCTTGTGGTGGAAGATCTTCTTGAGCTTGTGTTCCCTTGAAGGAAGTAGGATCATACTTCACTTGTTGAGGAACAAACTTCGTCTTGGGGTATTGATCTTTTTCCCACTCAACTCCATTGGCATTGAACTTTCATTCAAAACCAACACCTTGGTTCTTCCGGTGCCTTCCTTGCTTGCGTACAATTTCCTCAAATTGCTTACTCCCGGCAAGACTCTTGTAGACACCTTTCTCTATAATTCCTTTCAATAGCATATTTTCTTGCTCAAGTGTAACTTGGCTAATAGAATCATTAGTGGAATCAATAGAACTACTAGAAGCAACAACGTTGGACTTAGCATAGTTATTGTTACTACTAGAGGTAGAACCATTTTTACCCTTGTTGCTAGTTTGCTTAGGTTTAACTTGTGGCATAAAGGTAGACAAGAGTAAACGTTTGGCAAGATATGAAGAACTCTTCTTTCGAAGATCGTCATTGATAGCTTTAAGAAACTCATGATCTTGCTCTAAATTCAGCTTCTCGAAGCGTAGCTTCTCATGAGTTCTTAGAAGTTCTCTATGATCCTCTTGAGTTGTTTCATGAGCTAACTTAAGAGCATTTAGTTCTTTAGTTATACGCTCAATCTCCTTCATAGCATTGTCACTCGTTTCCTCTTGACTATCATGATTACTAGCATTTTCATTATAGCTCACATCACTAGCCCTATCAACAAGTAAATCATCATCACCAAGCAAATCATCTTCATCACTATTGAAATCAAGATACTCGGGGTGTGATACTTTGGGGCCTTTTGCCATGAATCATCTTCCAATTCCTTCATTTGGTGAGTCAAATAAATCATAGGAGTTGGATGACACAAGAGCAAGTCCGGCAACTCCTTCATCTTGACTATAGTCGGAGTTGGAGTGATAACTTCTCTCGGAGTGGTTGTCGGAGTCGGAGCCGGAAACCCTTTCTTGTGTAGCTCTTGGATGACTTGTCCTTCCTCTCCGAATCCTTTCTTCTTCGAGAGTGTCTTCGTTCATAACGATTATCTCTACTCTTTCTCTCCTTATGAGGTGATTCATCTCTTCTATGTCTTCCTCTTGGTGATTCGTCTCTTTTCTTGTAGAGAGCCGTACACTCATTGGAATAGTGTCCAGGCTTTCCACAATTGTAGCAATTATGGTCACGACTTGATGATCTTCTCTCATAGTGTCTTGAGCTAGAGCTTGTTTCTTTCCCTTTGTTCTTGTAGAACTTGTTGAACCTTTTCACCATTAGGCTTATCTCTTCATTTGATACTAGCTTGTCACTTGAAGTTGTTGGAGCATCAGTTGAGGCCTTGTAAGCACCACTTGATTTGTTGTGCAGCTCCTCTTTGTCCTCGAGTGACATTTCATGAGCAACAATCCTTCCAATGACTTCTGTGGGCTTGAGATCTTTGTAATTTGGCATCATTTGGACAATGTGCAGACGGTATCATATTTTCCATCCAAAGCTCTAAGTATCTTTTTGATGATGAATTTGTCGGTCATCTCTTCACTTCCTAAGCCGGCAATCTCATTTGTGATGAGAGCAAGCCTAGAGTACATCTCAGTGACTCCTTCACCATCCTTCATCTTGAACTTGTCAAGTTGACTTTGAAGCACATCCAACTTAGATTCCTTGACAGACTCGGTACCCTCATGCATATCAACCAAAGTATCCCAAATTTCCTTTGCATTCTTGAGGCGGCTGATTTTGTTGAATTCTTCGGGACATAAACCGTTGAATAGAATATCACAAGCTTGAGCATTGTATTGCAACATCTTCAATTCTTCCGGGGTTGCTTCACAACCCGGTTCCTTGCCATCCTCAAAGAAGTCACCTTGCAAGCCAACACGAACAACAGCCCAAATGGCAGGGTTATGACCAAGAATATGCATTTTCATCTTATTTCCAACTAGCAAAGTTTGTACCATCAAAATATGGACCTCTACGGTGATAGTTACCCTCACTAGATGCCATACTCTCCTAGGTTGTGAAACCAAGGCTATGATCACCAAAGCAATGGAAATCAAGGCTTAAGGAGACCAAAGCTCTGATACCACTTGTAGGATCAAAAGTATGTCTAGAGGGGGGGTGATTAGACTACTTGACCAACTAAAACCTAACCTTTTCCCAGATTTTAATTGTGGGCAGATTTTAGCAATAGTACATGTCAAGCATCACCCTACACATGCAATTCTAAGAGTATAGCAGCGGAAAGTAGATAATTGCGTATGTAAGTAAAGGTGGGGATCGGAGATTTCAAACGCAATGAAGACACAGTGGTTTTTGGCGTGGTTCCGATAGGTGGTGCTATCGTACGTCCACGTTGATGGAGACTTCAACCCACGAAGGGTAACGGCTGCGCGAGTCCACGGAGGGCTCCACCCACGAAGGGTCCACGAAGAAGCAACCTTGTCTATTCCACCATGGCTTACGTCCATGAAGGACTAGCCTCACTCGGGGTAGATCTTCACGAAGTAGGCGATCTCCTTGCCCTTACAAACTGCTTGGTTCAACTCCACATCATGTTGGAGGCTCCCAAGTGACACCTAACCAATCTAGGAGACACCACTCTCCAAAAGGTAATAGACGGTGTGTTGTTGATGAACTCCTTGCTCTTGTGCTTCAAATGACAGTCTTCCCAGCACTCAAACAAGTCCTCACAGATTTGGCTATGGTGGAAGAAGGATTTGAGTGGAAAGCAACTTGGGAAAGGCTAGAGATCAAGGTTCAAATGGTAGGAATGGAATATCTTGATCTCAACACATGAGTAGGTGGTTCTCTCTCAAACAATGTATGGTGGAAGTGTAGGCACGTTCTGTTGGCTCTCCTTTCTGAGAAGGAGGTGGTGGAGGGGTATATATAGCCTCCACACAAAATCCAACCGTTACACACTTTTGACTCAACTCGGTGGCACCGAAACAATGATCTCGGTAGCACCGAACTGTGTAAAAGATATGAACTTTAGGAATCTCGGTGGGACTTATACGAACAACTCGGATGGACCGAAGTGCAATGGCTAGGGCAATCCTCATCTCAGTGGCATCGATTGCATCAACTCGGTAGGACCGAAGTGAAGCAATAAGGCAACAGAGAGTTGGCAAGCCATCTCGGTGAGACCGATTTGCAAAACTCGGTGAGACCGAAGTAAGTGCAAACGATTACAGAGAGTTGGCAAGGCCATCTCGGTGAGACCGAGATCCATTTCGGTGGATCCGATTTGTTAGGGTTTTGGCAGTGGCTAAGTCTTGGATGAACTTGGTGGGGCCGGATAGAGAATTTCGGTGGGGCCGAGTTGGAATGTAGGTTTTGGACATATTTGGGTAGAGAGAGTGGTTGAGGGTTTAGGAGTACTGTCACTAAGCACTTGAGCAAAAAGATCATTAAGCAACACCTCATCCCCTTTTAATAGTATTGGCTTTCCTATGGACTCAATGTGATCTTGGATCACTAAACCAAAAATGTAGAGTCTTGAGCTTTTGCCAATCCTTGTCCTTAGCATTTTGAGGGGTCCACATCTCTAGTCCATGCCATGCCAATCATTGAACATCCTGAAATCTTTAACTTGAATGGACATTAGTTCAATGAGATATATGTTGTTATGAATTACCAAAACCACCAAGGGAGCAAATGTGCTTTCAAAGTTTGAGCTAATCTTTATGATTGTGCTACTTTTGAGCGTCAACACATGCCCCCCCTGTTTTTCAGTAAAGCTAGCGTGCCAAAAAATAACTTGTACCGTGTTGGTTCTAAGAACGATGTCAACACTCCATCGGCCATTTTGCATGTGCTTAGGGTGATAAGTATATATCGGCCATTACTTGTTTGAATCCTTGATGCAAACTTGGGTGAAACCTTCTCAACTTCATTAACAATCCGATGATAAAGTTCCATAGATATGTATCTCAAGGTCATCCTCTGAACCATATTGTTCACCCTTTCGCTAGGATTTTGCATATAATCAACAATGAAATTTCTCCAATCCTTGCTTTCGCCTACATAAAAATTTCATTAGTGGCCGAAGCGGTGGGCTTCGGTTCGGCCTTACCTATGTCGATGAGATTAATCATCGGCTATTGACAGAAATGCAATACACCATGATCAACATAGTATCCGGATGCTTGTTGTGCCAACTCTTTCCAATTGTCATGTCTAGATATATGAATAATTTGAAAGCAACCCAAGGAGAATATTACATCTAGACATGCCACAAGATAAATTATAAGTGATTCATCAAAACATTGATAACTTTTTGATATTCATCGCACTACTAGTAACGAATCACCGAAAACCTCAATATGTATAGCACCTATAGCAAGTAAAAGCTTCAATCCGAATAACAATGTATATTCAGCTTTGATTATTTGTGCAAAAAATATTCTAAGCGGCATGAGGCTTAAAAAATAGTACCATATGGAGACATATAAACAACACCAACACCTTGGCCATTGTTATGAATATCCATAGTACTAGAGAGACAAGGCTAATATCAATATCATGCATGCCATACATCCGATGCTCAATAATAAAACCAACAATGATTTGGCCTCTCGTAAATTTGAAAGATTTGTAGACCAAATCATATTAAATCAAAGAATAAAGATTTGTAGACCAAATCATATTAAATCAAAGCATAAGCCCACTCACCAATTTTGCTATGCATTGGTCGCAACATATTTTGAATGGCATCGGTCATAATGTCTCAACTCCATGCAAGCATAATATAGGTATACGTATAAATTTCCATGAGCACGTACCTTGTCTTGCTCTCCAATCGAACTAAGGACGATGTTAGAATACTACACCGGCCATGCATTGACATATTCTTAGGATGATAGATAAATGTCGGCCATTACCATAAGGTCCATGTAAACTTCATCCACCAAAGCACGTATAGCCAAAATAAATAAATGAAATGAAAAATCAAATATTTTGGCCCTTTGGATCGGCAACAAACTTTTAGCTAATCAAATATATAGTGATTTGGTAATACCCTTTCATGATATAAGAAATTATATTGCATCCATGGATCTAAATAAGCCCATGTAGGGTAACCGATCATACCTGGGGATGAATTACATGGCAAAGACATCAATGGCATGTTTGACGAATATGGATGATGTGCTAACCGAAGATTTTGATGGGGCGATGCAAACCTTCGGCTTAATTGTTTTTCGCTTCCATCCTTCTCTTTCTTCACTTTTGTAACACTTGTTGCAATAGAAGGCTGGACATCATTTTTATTTTGACTGCTCCTCTTGGGAACCCATGCCATGTTCTTCTTTCTCAACTCTTGTACACTAAGCTTTTGTAAGTCCTTCTTTTGCCAATACGATAAGTCGAGTGGGCACCTTGGCTGTGATTCTATTTCGACCAATGGCAATTCTTTTTTGGCCTTGTGCACCCTCAACTTCTTTTCTTCAGATTTGGCACTTTGATTTTTAACAATTGATTGCTTCACTTCTTTGCCTTTTGTAGCCAATGTTAACTCTTTAATTGGCTCTTTATCTTTTAATATCAAATCTGAATTGGCACTCTTGCGACCATCTTTTTTAACTCGATATACTTGCTTGACCACCTCTACCTTCTTTCTTGAGCTCCGGACCGATTCTTTTTTATTGAAACATTCTTGAACATATGACTGCTCACTGAATGTTGGTCTTCTTGGAGCTGCATAATATTGGTGAGATGGTTTATAATAAGATGGAGAATGTGCCCTTGTATCATACCTATCCCATGATGGATATGGATATACGTGAGCATAGGGAGGCATCCATGACATTGGCATTGGCGGCCGAAAATAAGGATATGAATATGTTGCACTGAAATTCTCACTTTGCCAATATCGATCCTCGGATTTGCGCCTAGGGGGTAATCTTGATGCTTTTGCATTAGTTGGTCCATAAGCACTTTTCTCTTCACTCTTCTTTTGATATTTATCTAATAATTGTGCAAAAGTGACTTTGGATTTCAAGCGCTTGTGCTTATTGCGGCCTTTATCTCCTTTGGCTTGACTTGCATCGATCTTTGGATTTTCTTGTTGCCCCCCAGTCCTTGGCGTCTTCATTGTACCTTCGATGGAATTCTCGCCCTCAAGATTATGTTCATTGTGCTCTTCAACAAGTTGTTTACTTGAAAGCTTGATCCCATCACCTGCAGTTTATACCTTCTCTTTAAATGGATCGGCTTGAAGCAGCCAATGCAAAAACTTTTTGCCATCAGGACCAATTGGAATAGACTGGTCCTCTTGGCGTTTCAATAAATTTCAATCATCCTTTTTCAATGGACGATTTAACTATTTGACGAAACATGTTGCAATCCTCAAAACTATGCTTGAACAAATCATGCAACTTACAATACATTCGTCCTTGGATAGATGGCTCGACATGGTGATCAAGAATACTAATATAATTATTTATGAACAACAAATCAAAGATTTGATCACACATGTTTGAATTAAAGGTATACCTTTTATTTTCTAGCCGATCTTGCTGTGAGAACGGCTTTGGAAGTAAGCAAATGAATGGTTCAGATTTGGCATCCCCCCATTTGGCTATGCATTGTGTTTTGCACTCTATCTCCGATGTCTTTAAATAAGAAACTATACTCGCATCGGTTTTCTCAAAAGAATCCAAACTAGGCTTTATGTTTCTGAAACAAAAATATTTAGAACATACATGCCTCAATTGAGACCAAGTGTAAGCTAAGTAAGAAATAAGCAAAGCTACCCAATTAGATATGAACTTTAGATAAAGCAATAGGGAAAGCCTTGGCTGCAATAATATGTCACTATCGGTCTTTGTAAATGGCACAATGGGTTGACCGATATGCTCTATAACAATTTTTGTGCTAACAAGTAAATTACCCTCCTTCATTGGTCTTTCAAAATTACTTATGAGAATTTTTCTAATAGATGCATCGACAATAAAGTTGTGACCAAATCTGAAAATAGGTAAATTAATTTCTAGACATACCTCTTCAAATATGTTGGGAAAGCATGATGGTGGTGTGACTTGAACAATATCGTGCTTCGCTTCTGGATGGTTTCCCAACACCTCGTTACCCTCTTTTTCTTGATTCCATGCATCATTACATTGAAGACCTTTGTCAACCAAACTTTGTTCGGCTACTTGTTGTTGTCCTTGAAGCTTGTCAATTTCTATGGCACGAAACTCATAGGGCAGGAAGTAGGTTCCATTAACTTTAGAAAAATCAAGCATGGTCATTTTGCTATGCTTGCCATGCCCTTTCTCAATAATGCTTGCCTTTTTGGATTTGATGGATTCAGAATATATACTACTTGATTCGGCTTTTTCAACCGAAGCACTTTCACGTTCTGAATCATCCTTCTTTTCATTGATACTACCAATTGGCAATGCTTCTTTTATTTGAGCCAATTCTTTTTCTGTTTGTTTTTGGCGGCGAGCGGCAAAATTGGTTTTAAGCTTTTTCTCAATTTCATCCCACTCCGGATATGATTGCCCCCCAATGCTTTTAGATTCTTTCGGCAATGACACACGGGTGTTGCCGAAACATTGCAATTGTCTCAGGGGTGTATAATATGATGTAGTACTAGGTGAAGGCATATGCATTGTTGTAGAACCATATTTTTGCTCGCCATATTCTATCAATTGGCAAAGATTCATCTTCTTGCAAAACTCTAGCTCTTATTGCATTATAATCAGGAACTAGCCCCTTATCATGTTCTTCAAGGCAAAGAGCACTAATCTTGTTATTTCGGGCTATATCCCTTTTTAATGTAGCCACTTCCCATTCTATAAGGGATTGCTCCATAATACTTTTAGATTCTTTCGGCAATGAGGTGTTTCCGCAATTGTGCAATTGCTCACACGATGCATTATATGCTCCAATATTAGATGATGGCATGTGCACTCCTGCAAAATTTTCACTTATTCGGCTATGACCATGATGGTGCGGAGCCGAATTATGAGCATCGACAGTTGTATACGGTGCCAAAAAATTATTAACATGAGGTGTAGCATATGACGGTTGAGAGTAACTGGCCGAATAGGTAGTAGTAGCATGGCCAATTCTCCCATCCATCGGCATGGTTGAACTAGTATATTGCAAATTAGTTGCCGATAAATAAAAAGGTGAAACACTTTGTCGCATGCTATTGGAAGTTCCTACACGAGGTGTTTCAACTTGATTGACCAAACTCATCATGTTGTTCATCGGCATAACGATTTGTGGTGTTGCCAATGCATGAGAGTTGGAATACATATGGTGCATGTTACTAGTATCATAAGAAGTTGAAGCATGTAAATTACTTTGAATCGGCCTTTGCACGTAATTAGATGCATGATTGAAAAAACTAGGACTGGCTGATAGAGTGTACTCATTGAATGATTTAGTAACACCATATGAATTATTTGCATCTACACTAGGGGATTGGGTATTCTTATTACCTTTGTGGATTGCCAACCCTAGATGACGATCTCTTCGTAGCTTCGTCCCCAGCGGAGTCACCAAAAAGTGTGTTCGCACACGAACACGTCACCATGTACCCTCGACGCCAGGGGTGATGCAGCGCAACTCACGTCGAAGGAGACCGGGCCGGAAGCACGGTACACAAGCAATCTGTCGGGCACTTTTGTAGACTCGAAACCCCACATGCCCGGGAGGGACCGCGTCAGGGCGCGTGGCAGCTATGGGCTGCCCTAAGTCGACTTGATCACCCCTAGATCCTCATGGATCGCCGCCCTCCAAGCGAAGAACGAACGAAGAACGAGGAAGAAGAAGAACTAGGGTTAAGGAGAAAAGATAAAAGATATAAAGTGGTAGATTGATTGATCGATTGTGTGTTTTGCAATCGGCCATCACCACTTATCTATTTATGAGGCGGTTGGACTTCCCGTATAAGAAAAAGACTCCAAATCATGTCCAAATCTTTCCAAAATTAACCGAACTCAGATATAGGTAAGTCTGAGACAGCAGTTCGGTTTTTGAGTTCCACAGGCCACAAACGACCTCGGATGAGGATAAGGCCAAAAGTAAATTTAACCATTTCGATGAGGCGAACAACTTTCATGTTGAACGTTTTTTGATTCGAGGCCAACTTCAGGGCCGAATCGCCCCCGCAATGATTAGATGCTTGGAGATGCACGATTTCGGTTCGGACCGGACTGTCCCCTCGACCGGACTAGACTGTCCGGTCACAACAGAAGCTTTTGACGTGTTTCGCTATCTGGACCGGACAGTCTGGTCTCAATTTCCGGACAGTCTGGTCACAACAGGAGGTTTTGGGCGTCCGACCATCTCCATAGTTTCTGGAGCATTGCACTGTTTTGACTACAACTTTTGCATACGACCTTGGAATAAGACAATTTTTATATCAAAATCGTCCATTTCGATGAGATGAAGAGATTTTTTTTTCATCCGAGGTGATCTTAATTAAGTTTCATGCCATTTTATAATCTGATGTCAACACGGGCATCTCTGAAATTGTTATACTTTTTGGATCCGAGCTCCGTTTTGGACTATCTTTGTATCCATCTTGATCTTCTCGAAAAGAGCCATCCAATGGTGACTTCCAATCAGAAATTTGAATTCATCTTGATACAAATTTGAGCTACTCTTTATGATTGTGCCACTTTGAGCATCAACAACATCCTACATCACGAGTCAGTTGTCCAACCGAAGGCCCTATCCGTCTCGCGGGGTTGCCTCGATAATTAAGATTGCAATAATCAGACAAGAGCTTTGGGCGTTTAATGACTACACCTCTTGAATCCTCAGAGATTTGATCTGTGTTACCGTACTAAACCCTTTTGTCACTGGTGTTCAGAATAACACTTCACGGTCTCCCTGCCCTTAGTCTCTCCGTGGCTCGCTCTCCATGATCCTGGGTACCTTTAGGGATGAAGAACGCAGACGAGACAAGAGACATCTACGGAACAATTTTATTTCACACATACGGGATGTTAATTCAAAGCCCTTCCATTGATCCCCACAACAATTACAGAGGGTTGCAAGGCTCTTGCCTCAACCCATACCTGTAGCGACCCGACCCAATAAGGATCGAAGTCTCTGTGCTTACCGTGCTAGTCCCTGGATCGACTTGCTAGCACACACAGTACTTGATGAAATAACAGAAATAACACACATCTTTATTACATCGATAGTCTAGGAGTAATACAATTATTACAAAAATATGGCATAAGGCCATTAAACAAATATTGAGGAAGCAAAGAAGTAAATGTGTCCATCAACTCCACGAGCAAAGCTGAGTGCAGAACATCGACCTATCGCACCTTAATCCTCGTCGGATATATCTGCAACATGATAGGTTACAGCCATGTAGGTCAGTACATGGAATGTACTGGCAAGTCACATAACAAGTATAATGAACCTATTTGTACATGCAATTTGGCTGGTTGAAGCTCTAAGTTTAACTTTGCATAACGCTGATTTTTCCCTATTGTAAAGAAATTATTCTACCACTACAAAATAGCATATGAATGAGTGGGCACCCCAACTCAATCCATTCCCAAAGTTTATTTAAAACCCAATTGTTTAAATTAAGGGTGATGAGATCTCTCGGCATTTCCACTACTAAAAGCTCAAATTGTCCATAACCGGGGACACGGCTAATCGATTTGGTTTGACACTCTGCAGAGGTTGCATGTCGTGGGAATGATTCCAACAGTACGAAGGGGGTAGGGTAAAGGAGCATGATCTACCGAGATGCAAATGGGTGACACGGTGCTTTTAGCGAGTTCGGGCCTCTCACGGTGGAGATAACAGCCCTACGTCTCGTGCTCCGGAGAGGCTTTGTTTATCTGTCGAGTGGAATATGAGTATCCTTACAGGGGATGCGAACCCTTGTGCCAGAGGGGAGGGGCGGCTTATATAGAGTGTGCTGCCCCTCATAAGTGTCCGGCGTTTAAGAGTCAGATCGTGGCTATAAAGACGTACGTTACTGGTAACGTACGTAATAAACGCTATTAATGAGACAGACGAACGCCTGCCCGTTGACCTCCCTGGGGTGGCTTCTGGTCTTCTGCAGTCGACTGTCTTCCGAGGGAATGGTACCCGTCGAGTGAAAAGGTAATCTCCGAGTGGATATTGTCGAGTGACTTGTATGTCTTGGTGATTTCAGTCGGAGACTTCCTTGTTGTCCTTAACCTCTCTGGGGCAGTGTCCTTAGGTGGGGTACGTAGGTCAGGCCTATGACCCTACCCTAGGTACATATCCCCATCATTAGCCCCCGAATGGATCGGGGTTCGAGTGTAGAAAGGAATCGATGCGGGTTCTGATAAGACACAAAAATTCCGCGTGCATTTTAGGGCTTCACAGAAATCTGTGTCGATTGGAACCTTTGTCAATCATCTTGATCGATTCTGTCTTGAAATATATCCGAGTGAACTTCAACGCAAAATCCGGTCCGAGTAAGTGCTATTGTAAGTTCATTTCCGATTGTATTCCTGTCCATCTTGACTTTACACCCACTGGGTGTTTTCTTCAGATGCGTACTTGCTTGTTTTTTTCCTCGAGTAGATCGGGTCTTAGTCGAGTGGTTTTTGGTCCAGTGGGGGCACGATGAGTGAACCCACTGGGTGTAGTCCCCGAGACCACTGTCGAATGGCGGTGACATCGGCAGGGGTCTTAGATTTGCTTTGATAGTCGCTTGTCATTCGACAGGCCGGACCTGGTCGAGTGATAGTAGGCCCAGTGGGTGTAGTCCCCGAGATCGCCGTCGAGTGCTTGCATCGGCGGGGGTCTGATAGAGACAATCTTCGCTTGTTTCTTTTCCAATCCTTTGCTTGGCTAAGTTTGTTTGGTTTCTGAATGAGATGGATGCTCATTACTCGGAAGAATTTTGAACTTAGGCGAAAACTGGTTCGCAACTGAGTTTCTGAGTGAAAGTGTTGCCTGTCACTCAGAACAACCTTTAACTTAAGCGAGGTCTGACTCGCGGCTAAGTCCCCGAGTGAGAGGAATGCTCGTCACTTGGGAGAGTTCTTAACTGAGATGAAGACTGGTTCGTAGCTAAGTTTCCGAGTGAATGGGATGCTATTCACTCGGCAGGGTTTTTAACTTAGGCGAAAACTTGTTCGCGGCTAAGCCCCCGAGTGAGAGAAGCGCTCGTCACTCGGAAGAGTTTTCAACTTAGGCGATACGGAATCGCAGCTAAGCCCTCGAGTGTGGATGATGTCCTCACTCGGAATGGTTTTTAACTTAGGTGATACGGAATCACAGCTAAGCCCCCGAGTGTGGATGATGTCCTCACTCGGAGTGGTTTTTAACTTAGGCGATACGGAACCACAGCTAAGCCCTCGAGTGTGGATGATGTCCTCACTCGGAATGGTTTTTAACTTAGGTGATACGGAATCACAGCTAAGCCCCCGATTGTGGATGATGTCCTCACTCGGAGTGGTTTTTAACTTAGGCGATACGGAATCGCAGCTAAGCCCCCGAGTGTGGATGATGTCCTCACTCGGAGTGGTTTTTAACTTAGGTGATACGGAATCACAGCTAAGCCCCCGAGTGTGGATGATGTCCTCACTCGGAGTGGTTTTTAACTTAGGCGATACGGAATCGCGGCTAAGCCCCCGAGTGTGGATGATGTCCTCACTCGGAGTGGATTTTAACTTAGGCGATACGGAATCGCCGCTAAGCCCCCGAGTGTGGATGATGTCCTCACTCGGAGTGGATTTTAACTTAGGCGATACGGAATCGCAGCTAAGCCTCCGAGTGTGGATGATGTCCTCACTCGGAGTGGATTTTAACTTAGGCGATACGGAATCGCAGCTAAGCCCCCGAGCGCGGAGCTGTCGAGTGTCGAAGGAGCGTCCGACTGAATGGCGATGCGCGGAGCTGCCGAGTGTCGAAGGAGCGTACGACTGAATGGCGATGCGCGGAGCTGCCGAGTGTCGAAGGAGCGTCCGACTGAATGGCGATGCGCGGATCTGCCGAGTGTCGAAGGAGCGTCCGACTGAATGGCGATGCGCGGAGCTGGCGAGTGTCGAAGGAGCGTCCGACTGAATGGCGATGCGCGGAGCTGCCGAGTGTTGAAGGAGCGTCCGACTGAATGGCGATGCGTGGAGCTGCCGAGTGTCGGTGGAGCGTCCGACTGAATGGCGATGCGCGGAGCTGCCGAGGGATGACGACGCGTCCAGTAGAGTGACGGAGCGTGGAGCTGCCGAGTGACGATGGAGCGTCCTACTGAATGGTGATGCGCGGAGCTGCCGAGTGTCGAAGGAGCGTCCGACTGAATGGCGATGCGTGGAGCTGCCGAGTGTCGACGGAGCGTCTGACTGAATGGCGATGCGCGGAGGTGCCGAGGGATGACGACGCGTCCAGTAGAGCGACGGCGCGCGGAGCTGCCGAGGGTCGAAGGAGCGTACGACTGAATGGCGATGCGCGGAGCTGCCGAGTGTCGAAGGAGCGTCTGACTGAATGGCGATGCGTGGAGCTGCCGAGGGATGACGACGCGTCCAGTAGAGTGACGGCGCGCGGAGCTGCCGAGTGACGATGGAGCGTCCGACTGAATGGCGATGCGCGGAGCTGCCGAGTGACGATGGAGCGTCCGAATGAATGGCGATGCGCGGAGCTGCCGAGTGTCGAAGGAGCGTCTGACTGAATGGCGATGCGCGGAGCTGCCGAGGGATGACGACGCGTCCAGTAGAGTGACGGCGCGCGGAGCTGCCGAGCGATGACGACGCGTCCAGTAGAGTGACGGCGCGCGGAGCTGCCGAGTGACGATGGAGCGTCCGACTGAATGGCGATGCGCGGAACTGCCGAGCCATGCATGTCGAGGAGATGTCCGACCCAGTGACGGCCCGCGGGGCGACCGTGTCCAGTACGTCATCGAGGAGGCATCCGAATGATCGTTGCGGCGACTGAGCCTGAGTAGCGACGAAGATGGCGCACAGATGCGCCGAGTGATCGCATAATCTGTGTATGAAAAATAGCACAAGCCAACATAAAAATTTATCAAAGTAACTTGATCTTTGCTGAAATAATTTGTGTAAATAACACCCATAGACACCCACTGGGTGTGCCAGGTGCTTGTTGGTTCGGAACCAGCAAGGGTCTAAAAGAGTGAAGGATCCGACTGAACTCGTTTGAGTACTGGGCCCAAAAGAAGCGGAAGTGAAGTGTTCCGACATAAAAATAAGCAACTGAGCGCAGAGGTACACTCGTTGGCGTGGCCTCCGAATGCACGCCATGTGCGACTTCCTCGACACTCGGTAATGCGGAAATAACTATTTAATTGAATGCAGCGTATGAAGAGTGACTTAGCTGTCTGACGGCGCAGGACGGTCGAGCGAAGTAGACACGTCTAGCTGAGGGACGGTGCGCGGAGCGACCGAGTGACGAAGGAGCGTCCAGTGGAGTGACGGCGCGCGGAGCGACCGAGTGACGAAGGAGCATCCAGTCGAGTGACGGCGCGCGGAGCGACCGAGTGTCGAAGACGTGTCTCGCCGAGTGGCGATGGAGCATCCGACTGAATGACGATGCGCGGAGCTGTCGAGTGATGTAGGCGGGCCACACGGAGTGGTGATGCGCGGGGCATCCGAGTGAAGTAGGCACGCCTGGCTGAGTGGCGACGCGCGGGGCGGCCAAGTGACGGCGCGCGGGGCGGCTTAGTCAAGAATGTTGTCGCGGAGGCGTCCGACCAGGTGACAGCGCGTGGGGCGACCGAGTCCAGCGTGTCGTTGAAAATGCGCATAGAGGCGTCCAGGTAACCTGTGTATGAAAAATAACACAAGCTAACATAAAAAATTCTCGAAGTAATTTGATGTTTGTTGAAATGATTCGTGTAAATTTCACCCATAGACACCCGCTGGGTGCGCCAGGTGCTTGCTGGTCCAGAACCAGCACGAGTCTAAAGAGTGAAGGATCCGAGTGAACTTGTGAAAGTGAAGGATCCGACGTGAAGATAAAGAACCGAGCGCCGGGGTACACTCGGTGGCGTGGCCTCCGAGTGAACGTCATGTGCGACTTACTTGACACTCGATAATGTATAAATAATTAATTAATTGAAAGCAGTCTGTGAAGAATGACTTAGCTGTCTGACGACGCGCAGGGCGGTCGAGCGAAGTAAACACGTCCGACTAAGTGGCGATGCACGGAGCTGCCGAGTGACGACAGAGCGTGCAGCAGAGTGACGGCGCGCGGAGCTGTCGAGTGTCGAAGACGTGTCTCGCCGAGCTGCGACGGAGCGTCAGACTGAATGACGATGCGCGGAGCAGTCGAGTGTCGAAGACGTGTCTCGCCGAGTGGCAATGGAGCGTCCGATTGAATGACGATGCGCGGAGCAGTCGAGTGTCGAAGACGTGTCTCGCCGAGTGGTGATGGAGCGTCCGACTGAATGGCGATGCATGGAGCTGCCGAGTGTCGAAGGCGTGTCTCGCCGAGTGGCGATGGAGCGTCCGACTGAATGACGATGCGCGGAGCAGTCGAGTGTCGAAGGCGTGTCTCGCCGAGTGGCGATGGAGCGTCCGACTGAATGGCGATGCACGGAGCTGCTGAGTGTCGACGGAGCGTGCAGCAGAGCGACGGCGTGCGGAGCTGCCGAGTGATGATGGAGCGTCCGACTGAATGGCGATGCGTGGAGCTGCCGAGTGACGGCGGAGCGTCCAGTAGAGTGACGGCGCGCGGAGCGGCCAAGTGAAAACAAGGGCTTCACAGCCGAGTGTGCGTCGTCCGAATGGACTCCTCATCCGAGTGCACCTGCTGGTCCGAGGGCACCACAACTGGGCTGCGATCCAGTCGGTGTGGGCCGGCTAGGCAGGTCGACGCGGAGTGCTGGGCTCGAAGCGTCGGGTGAGGTTCGGCATGGACGTGCCCACGAGCGCACGAGCACTGCCCCGTCCGATGGAAGCAGGCAGCCTTATCACTTGCAGGCAGACATGATCCAAAGTGCATGCGAGGAGTTCCCCTTGTCTTGCGCCGAATTAATCTGCATGCAAGTGGTGTTAACGCTAATTAAGCGAGAGTTAAAGCCATTCATGCATGTAATAGACGTTTTCCCACGGCCATTTATCTCCTGCATGCAGGACATAAATGAAAAGGATTAAGATTGGAAGGAAAGTGGAAGGTGGGGCGCAGAGCTCCCTGGTTGGCCATGGCGGCTGCCGCGGATTTAGCACGAAACCAGCGCGGCGTGTCCATCGTCGGAGGGGGTGATGAAGATGGGCCGCACGGAGTGGTGATACGCGGGGCATCGAGTGAAGTAGATGTGTCTGGCTGAAAGACGACGCGCGGGCGGTCGAGTGATGAAGACGCATCCAGCGGAGTGGCGACGCGCGGAGCTGCTGGGTGATGACGACGTGTCTCGCCGAGTGGCGATGCGCGGAGCTGCCGAGTGACGTAGAGGCGTCCTGCGGAGTGGCGACGCGCGGGGCGTTGGAGTGGAGTAGATGCGTCTGGCTGAATGACGATGCGCGGAGCAGTCGAGTGTCGAAGGCGTGTCTCGCCGAGTGGCGATGGAGCGTCCGACTGAATGATGATGCGCGGAGCAGTCGAGTGTCGAAGAGGTGTCTCGCCAAGTGGCGATGCGCGGAGCTGCCAAGTGACGTAGAGGCGTCCTGCGGAGTGGCGACGCGCGGGGCGTCGGAGTGGAGTAGATGCGTCTGGCTGAATGACGATGAGCGGAGCAGTCGAGTGTCGAAGGCGTGTCTCGCCGAGTGGCGATGGAGCGTCCGACTGAATGACGATGCGCCGAGCAGTCGAGTGTCGAAGACGTGTCTTGCCGAGTGGCGATGCGCGGAGCTGCCGAGTGACGTAGAGGCGTCCTGCGGAGTGGCGACGCGCGGGGCGTCGGAGTGGAGTAGACGCGCCCATGCAACGATGCACGGGATGGTCGAGTCGGGAAAGTTGATGAAGACGCGCCTGACCACGTGGCGATGCGCAGGGCGGCTGAGTTATCCAACGCTCGTCCGAGTGCGTAGAGCAGGACCTGTACGTCATGCATGTCCGAGTGGTGTGCCTCAACTCGTCCGAGTGAAAAATACACAGGAGACCTGGTGCAGACGCCGGAGGAGGGCTCCGCCGCTGCGGAAATGGCCGATCTGGCCAGAACCAGAAGGTAGTCGAGAGGTGGCGATGAGGAGGACGAGCAGCTGACCGCGGTCCAGTCGTGGGCCGGCGCAGCCAAGGGCGAGGCCGGCGCAAGCGCTGGTGGTTGCGTTTCACTGCTCGGGGAGCCGGAGCTGTGCACAGGTCGGAGTCGTGCTTCGACGCGTGCGGAGCTGGGTTGAGTGCCGTTGGCCGGGCCTTGTCGCCTGAGGAGCCAGGTCGACTGGACCACCGGTCGACGTGTTCAACCGGCCGGGGAACCAGGCCGAGCGTTAGCGGCTGTGCGTGTGTGGGCGCTTGGCAACGGCATCGCCGAAGAGTATGCGAGATGATGACGGGCGGACGATGACGCTTCATCGTCTGGGAGCCGAGCCACCAATCGGAAAAAAGGGAGGCGTCCTTTTGTATGAGCTCGTGTGCATACAGAAAAAGAACAAACCATAGTTAGATCATTGCAATGTTTGATTGTAAAGAGGGCAAGTTGAGATGAGCAACTCCCTGATCCTTTTGTATGATGAGGAGTATTTTGTGTGATGGCCGGGACTCCAATAGTCAAAATTGGTAGCGGTGATTGTTTGATCTCGGGAGATCATCCCAAGAAAGCTTGGGTTGCCTGCAGAAATTAGTCTGTTGCCGGCGATTGAAGAAAAAACGATATGCATCATGGCTCGATAGACGCCATGCCCCACGGTAGGCGCCAACTGTCGTGGGAACAATTCCAACAGTACGAACGGGGTAGGGTAAAGGAGCATGATCTACCGAGATGCAAATGGGGGACACGGTGCTTTTAGCGAGTTCGGGCCTCTCACGGTGGAGATAACAGCCCTACGTCTCGTGCTCCGGAGAGGCTTTGTTTATCTGTCGAGTGGAATATGAGTATCCTTACAGGGGGTGCGAACCCTTGTGCCAGAGGGGAGGGGCGGCTTATATAGAGTGCGCTGCCCCTCATAAGTGTCCGGCGTTTAAGAGTCAGATCGTGGCTATAAAGACGTACGTTACTGGTAACGTACGTAATAAACGCTATTAATGAGACAGACGAACGCCTGCCCGTTGGCCTCCCTGGGGTGGCCTCTGGTCTTCTGCAGTCGACTGTCTTCCGGGTCTTCCGAGGGAATGCTACCCGTCGAGTGAAAAGGTAATCTCCGAGTGGATATTGTCGAGTGACTTGTATGTCTTGGTGATTTCAGTCGGAGACTTCCTTGTTGTCCTTAAGCTCTCTGGGGCAGTGTCCTTAGGTGGGGTACGTAGGCCAGGCCTATGACCCTACCCTAGGTACATATCCCCATCATTGCACACTTTTCCCCACAAGACTCGACCACCTCCTTGATCGGAAGATCGAGACATAGTCTTTCGAAAGCATTCCCTCTTAACCCACGGATAGGCCGGTACACCTACACATTCTACATCTTCTAGCCTATCCCGGAAGAGGTCACACTAACTACTCAACTAAGCCAGAGCCCATATTGGCTTGTGGCTGCACACGTAAGCTTCTAGACATGAAAATCTGATTGATCCCTTTGATCCTGAGCGGACGGACCACTAGTGGTGCACCACCATGGATTTCCCATGCATGCTCCCACTGTACTTCGCCACCATTCAAACCAATTTCCGCCCAGGTAGTTCATTAAAAAGTCTTGGTCCTGATTACTACTTTGTCACTCAAGTCTTGCCATGAACACTCCCCAATCCACGTCTACATTAGCGAGGCAAAAATAAACTTACACGTTGGTGACAAAGGTTGTATAGTTCAGACCTACCTCAAATGAACTACTAGGTAAAAGCAGAGCCATCCGGCATAAAATTCCTACCATGCAATCCTACCACAAAGGACTAAGTGCATATAAAAACATAGGTAATAAAAGAATGGTCAAATGTGAACTTGCCTTGGTACTGGTGGTTCAACTCTAGTGAATGATAGTACTCTGCCTCGCACTCCGGACAATCTATCGTCAAAATAAATATACGCACATAAGCATTCATTTCAGAGAACCAAAATAACATGCAAAACAAAAAGGCTCGGAAAAACCAAATGAACATACAACACACTTAACTATCACAAAAATATTCTAAGTGCAAAACAACATGTGACATGGGTTCAAAATTTGTGATGTGAACTATAGTGCATACAGGGCATAGGAGCAAAATATGCATGGATAGATCCTAGTTGTGTGAAAAGTGCCATGATAAAGTTCAGGTCATAGGATTTGGCTACGGTGACAAAGTGCAAAAAGAATTACTTTAAACGGAGCTACGGTTTATGAGATATGGCCAATTAGGGTTTGAATTTAAAACAATTCAAATTTGAAATTTCCAAAAGTTTGCAAAGATGGGTTCTCTGGATAGATCTAATCAAGATGAACAATTTGCCGTTGGTTTCATCAAATTTGGATCTACGGTTGAAAAGTTGTGACTAAACAAAGTTTAGGGGCTAATTTGTGAAAAAAACTACTACAAATAAGTCCCTGGCCACGTGGCAACACGCGAGTGGCCAGAAGGTGTCCGCTGCCTGGCTTAAACGGCGGCCGGCCGATAAATAATTAAAATGGCGGCGGTGGCTAAATAAAGAGAAAAACCGATCGGTTTTAATTAAAACCTATGGTTTAACCGCGTACCGGTTCGATCTAAAAAAACCGATCTATCTAATCTAATCTATGCCGTACGATTTTGATCTAACGGACGAGAACGGGGCGGTGGCTTACAGTGGTGACGGCAACGAAACGACGGCGAGGACGGCTCGGTGTCGAACGGGGCGGCGGCTCCGGCGGTCTCCGTTGTCCGTGAAGTAGACGGGGAGATGCGGTGCGTCGAGGGCATCACGATGGTGGTGGCGGCGTGCGTCGAGGTGGCCGGAACGGAGCGGAGGGAGACGGTGGGGTTCGGTGCTCCGGCAGGGCTCGGGGTCGTCGGGGCGGCGTCTCCGGCGTGACCTAGGCGGCAAAAAGGTGTCAAAGAGATGAGCACGGACACGGGTAGTACACTGACAAGGAATTGGAGGCCGGGATGGCTTACTGGTGACGGAATGGACCGTCGAAGGTCTCGGCTCCAGCGAGATGCGAACAGCGATGGCGGCGGCGAGAAGCGGCGTGGAGGTCAGTGGGACGGCGAGATCGAACGAGGGGGCTCTGGGGTTTATATAGGCGAGGCTAGGAGGCTCGGGGCTGCGGGGATAAGCCTCATCCCGAGGGCTTCGCGCAGCGGATGCGGGAGCGTGGGTGGCATGCTCATCCGGGCGGGTCGAGCGGGAGATTGGGGAAGAAGGAGGCGGGCCCCACCAGTCAGTGGCGGCGGCGGGAGGCGAGCCAGGGTGGGCGACCGGCACGAAAGCGCTTCGGCGCGGGAGCGGGCCAAAAGGCCAGCTGGGCCGGCTGGTGTGCCTGGCCTGGCACTGTGCGTGCGTGTGTGCGAGTTTTTTTTAACAGAGAACATATGTGGCCCAAAACAAATTCAAATGTATTTATAAAAAACCATAGTAATTTATAAAATCACTAATGATATTGTAGAACACAGTGAACATTAATTTAAGCACAGACAATTTTGAAAATATTTTCCTAATGTAATTAATGCACTTTTGGCAAATAAAATAAATACCAAATAAACTCCAAATAATATTCTAATGAATTTTCCAACTCCTTTATGTTTGAGGAAGTCATTTTATCCCCTCTCCTTTATTTTTCTTGAGTGGAAAATATTTGAATATTCAGAAAAACTCCAAAATGCAATAAATCATGGAATGCATTGATGATTCTATTAACATCCAAATTTAATAAAATTGGGATGTTACAATACCTTACCGAACTACTCACAGATGGAGATCAGGTCACACGAAGAACACATCATGAAGGTAGATTGATTGATAATATGTCTTAGAATGGATGTCGTGTGTGATACACGATTACAAGTATGATCTAGTGGATGAAGAACTATTGTGGTGATGGAGTGGTGGCTATGAGATGGGAAAATGGCGGCGTCTAGGGTTGATGAAGATAGGGATGAAGATGACTCTGTTCTGCTTTGCACACGGGTTCCTCTGTTAACATTTCGACCTCGCCCCTTTATAAAGTTGTTTAGGTGGACAAGAGGCCTCAGTTTCCACGCCATACGACCGCTCATGCGAGCGGTCGCGGTCGCATGAAACACCGTCTTTGGTGATCACTACAAAAAAAGACACTTCCGTGACATGATGGCCCGAACGAAAACTTTTTCTATCATGGATATGACACTTCTATAATAATAATTGTGGCAAAAACACGCATCATCATAGATGTGGTGGGCTCCTACTTCTACGACAGAAAATGGGCTTTTCGTCCTGGGCAGACCGGAGACGCACCTGCATGACATTCTTTGGGACATCCATGACGTAAAAAAATCGTGGTAGAAGTGAGGGCGAGGAAATTTTCGGGGAGTTCCCGATTACGGTGGGCAATCGGTGGGTGGTCGGGGCCGAGTGATGCAGTGTTGTTTGCGTGTTTCTCTCGTACGCATGTGTGTGCGAGGAGTTCGCTAACTAAACCCGAGCGAGGCGTTCACTTACTGAACCCGAGCTATTGATCGACCCCTCACACTACTACATACTGAACACGAGCGATCGATCCCACTACTGAAGCCGATCGATCCCTTCGCTGCTAATTGAACCCGAGCGATTCCTTCGCTGCTAACTGAACCTGACCGATTCCTACGTTGCTAACTGAACCCGAGCGATCGATCGCTGCTGCTGCTTACTGAAGCCGATCGATCGATGCGTTGCATCGAGCCCCCGTGCGAGACGTAGCCGGTTGGGTTGCCTCTCGATGAACAGTGCCCGTTGCTGCCGCGCGCGCGATACACGTAGAACAAGTCAAGACTTGCATCGATCGAGCCCCTTGCGCGAGACGTGGTGAGTTGACCTAGCCGGTTGGTTGGTTGTGGATGAACAGTTCTCATTGCTGTCGCCCGCTTGTATGCCCCACCCCAGCCGGTGGGGGTTGGATGAACAGGACCCCATGGAGGCTGGGGGAAGTCGACGGTGGATGAACAGTAGCCGGTGGAGGCTGGAGGAAGTCGACAGTGGATGAACAGTAGCCCGTGGAGTCCCGTTTTGCGGTACGCCACACCCCTCCCGATGAACATGACCCCATTTCGACCATAGGCAGTTGGAGAGAAGTCTGTTTCGTCCATTTTGCGGTACGCCACACCCCTCCCGATCAAAAGGACCCCGTTTCGACCATACGCAGTTGGCGAGAAGTCTGTTTCGTCCATTTTGTGGTACGCTGATAACCCAGGAGTATAGGGGATCAATTGTAGCCTTTTTGATAAGTAAGAGTGTCGAACCCAACGAGGAGCTAAAGGTAGAATTAATATTCTCTCAAGTTCTATCGACCACCGATACAACTCTACGCACACTTAACGTTCGCTTCACCTAGAACAAGAATAAAACTACTTTGTAGGTGTAGTAGGATAAGTTTGCAAGAATAAAACTAGAAGTACTTAGCTAGATAATAAAAGTTAGTTTGTTTTAGTAGAGAGCTTTTGTAACACAAAGAGAAAGATTGTCCACAGGCAATTGAATACAACACAATAGATACTTATCATATGCAATGAGGGAGAGGCATACGCTAACATACTTTCCGTACTTGGATCACATGTTCTTATGATTGGAACTCTAGCAAGCATCCTCAACTACTAAAGATCATTAAGGTAAAACCCAACCATAGCAGTAAGTAACAAGTCCCCTTTACTCCCATACACACAAACCCCCTTACTCGGGCTTAAGCTTCTGTCACTCTCGCAACCCACTATAAGCGAATCATGAATGTATTGCAAAATCCTACAGCGGTAATCCCACACGCTTGTGCAACACGGAGGGTGCCATAGGATAGCACCATATTAATATACAACTCATATCAATCACACCATACCACAATTAACCCGTAGGACAAAAAGAATCTACTCAAACATCATAAGATGGCCACACATCATTGGGTAATAATATATAGTATAAAGCACCATGTTTAAGTAGAGATTATAGCGGGGAAAAGAGAGGTTATGCCGCTGCATAGAGGGGGAGAGAGTTGGTGATGACGGCGGCAAAGTTGTTGGTGTAGATCGCCGTCACGATGATTCCCTCGGCGGGCGGTCCGGCGCCACTCGGAGAGAGAGGAAGAGAGAGCCCCCCACCTTCTTCTTCTTCCTTGGCCTCCCCCTAGATGGGAGGAGGGTTTCCCCTCTGGTACTTGCCCGCCATGGCTCCCGGAGGGCAGGAGCCCCTCCGAGATTGGATCTCTCTCTCTCTCTCTCTCTCTCTCTCTCTCTCTCTCTCTCTCTCTCTCTCTCTCTCTCTCTCTCTCTGTTTATCTTCCATTTCTGCTTCTCTGTTTCTGGCCGAAAACCGTTTTTTATATTCCCGGAGATCCGTAACCCCAATTGGGCTGAAATTTTAACATGATTTTTTCCCGATATAAGCTTCCTTGTGGCCGAAGAAGAGCTCCAACCGACTTACGAGATGGCCACAAGGCAACCCCACGTGCCCTGGGGGTGGTGGCGCCCTGTTGCCTTGTGGAGGCTGTGGGCCTCCATTTGTGTTTATTCTTCCTCCCAAAAATCACATATATTCCAAAAAGAATCTTCGTAAAATTTTATCATGTTTGGACTTTGTTTGATATGGATTTTCCATGAAACAAAAAGATGCAAAAAACAGGAACTGACACTGGGCACATGATCAATATGTTAGTCCCAAAAATAATATAAAATATTGCCAAGAGTATGTGTAAGTTGTAGAATATTGGCATGAAACAATCAAAAATTATAGATACGATGGAGATGTATCATACGCCAGACCCCTCCCGATGAACAGGACCCCGTTTCGACTGTAGGCGGTCGAAGAGAAGTCCGTTTCGTCCGTTTTGCGGTATGCCAGACCCCTCCCAATGAACAGGACCCCGTTTCGACCGTACGCGGTCGAAGAGAAGTTCGTTTCGTCCATTTTGCGGTACGCCAGACCCCTCCCGATGAACAGGACCCCGTTTCGACTGTTCCGTCCAAGCTGGTTGGCTCCCGATGAACATGACGCATTCCGACCTAGTCGGTTGCCTCCCGATGGACACGGCGTTGTTTCCTCCGTTCCGACCTAGGCAGCTGGCAACCGATGAACAGGATGACGTTGCTGTCGTCCAGTGCAGTCGTATGTATGCGCGGCTCTGGTCATACGTATGCGCGAGTACGCGTTCGAGACCCCTGTACATACATGGCCGCATTTTTCGCAGCGTGGATGTACGTATGTGTACACGATTTAGACGGGACTGTCTAAACTGCTTCGTTGGGGGCTGTACTACGACACGTGCCGCTCCTTACTTGACCACGGTTCATCATTGCAGAGAGACTCATCGACCAGTATGTACGTACACATTTGCGACCAGAAGATAACACTACGTACGATTTGACCTGGTGGGTCCCAACTGTCAGGGGGATAAGGAGGCACTTCCATGCGTGTGAAGATATAACTGGTGGGTCCCAGCTGTCAGAGGGAGGAATCATTTTTTTGCGCGTAATAAGGAGGCACTTCCTTGCGTGTGAAGATGTAGCTGGTGGGTCCCAGCTGTCAGGGGAAGGAATCATTTTTCTTGCGCGTAATAAGGAGGCACTTCCTTGCGTCCGACCATGGACCTCGTGGGTCCCACCTGTTAGCCTCTCCATGTACAGCAGTGAATGCCCACGCAGAGGGGAGTACGAGGGCTGACTGGTTCGGCTGCGGTGTGAGGCTGCCGTTGCCGGAGAATAACAAGAAGTGTGTGTGAGTAGAGGGATGGCCTGGCCAGCGGTGGGAGTAGGGTGGGGCGGTGAGGCCTGCGTGACAGCACAGCCAGCCACGGGAGGCGGGAGCAGGCGGTCCCGCTGGCCCTGGTTTGGGCGGCTGAAGCAAGAAGATCTGAGATTGAAGAAGCACGACAGCCGTTGGATGGACATCCAACGGTCACCGTTGCTTGAATCGTGTGTTGACTATAACTTGACAAAGCTTTACGTATGCGTCAACTTAGTAAGCCACAAGTCAGCATATAGCCCATTTGCTATTTTTAATAATTTACAACCCATTTTATAATTCTTATGGAATTTATTGCAGCCCATTTGCTGTTTGTTAGCATTACAACCCATTTTCTAGCCAGGACCAGGGTTAAAATTTCAACCAAATTTCGCATATTTTGATGGGGTCCAAACTATTTTTATTCGGAAACTTCGAGTCAGATTCAATCTAATTTCAAAATAAAATTATATTATGTTAAAATCCAATGAAATTTTGCGCGCAAAAAAATTCCAATGAAATTAAAAAGCTCAAAATCCGAAAAAAAGGAAATTTGAAACTAATTGCTGGTTTGCTGTGTTTTTTTATATTTATTGCCCATTTATTGTTATTTAAAGCCCATTTTCTGGGCAAGCCGAATGCATCCCTCCTCGTCTTGAAAGATTTGCAGCCCAGCAGGCCGGAGAAAAACAAGTTGGCCTGGGTTGGGTATTCTTGAAAAAAAAAAAAAAGTTGGGCTAGCCATTTTCACAAAGAAAAAAAAATAGTTGGGCTAGTTATTTGGTCAACATAAAATAATAGCCTGGGCTAGACAGGCTACATCCCCTGCACATCCCGGTTAATACCCTGCTCCGTCCCAACAACAAAAAAACATTGCTAAAAAAAATCTGCACTAGCTATTGGGTCCCTGCTGTCAGCCGCTCCTTGTGCAATTCTCTCGTTTATTGACTATGTTGACAATGGTGTGGGACCCAGATGTTAGGAACCATTAGGAGGAAGCATTTTTTTCTTGTAGTAATAAGGAGGCACTTGCCTGCGTACGGCCATGACCCTGTTGGGTCCCTACTGTCATCCTCTCCACGTACAGGCATCTCCCAATTCCTCTCGTTTGTTGACCATGTTGACATCGCGAGACGGCAGCGCCACGGCGAGCGCAAGAAGGCGAAGGACAACGGAGAGAGCCTCACGGGCCCTACGGATGGTCTGGTACAGCGCCCGCTGCTCATCCAGCAAGCCAGGATCATCGGCCCCCATGTCCGCGACGGCATTTGTCATTCGCCTGTTCACCGGCGATTTGTCCCTCCACGAGTCGGTGCTCGTTGAGGAGATGGAGGTTGCAGCACTGGTCCTCCTGCGCTTGCCGGAACACCGACACCGGCGACGCTGTTACCTCTTCCAACATTACGGCATCGAAGTGCGGCCGCACCTGCTCTATGGTGAACACGGCATGAACCGGCGCGAGCGATGGCGCCGGCTCCTGGTTGGAAGCCTCGTCCATCGTCTGGTCATCGTCACTGTGCTCGGCGAGATCGCTAGCGAGCCATCATCTGTCCGGCTCATACGGCGGGCCTGCCAGTCGGCAGCAATTCCGGCCAGCTCCTGCTTTTGCTCCGTCGAGAGGCTCTCCCACATCGCTCTGCAGCTCGCGGTCATGGCGGTGGGCCATGTAAATGCGGGCGCCAGAGTGGGTTTCTCGGCCCCGCACATGTTAAATGGCAGAAGACGGATGGATGGGTAGCCGGTTTAATGTGTAAAGAGCTGTCCTGGGTCATTGGGTCAAGTCACTCCGGCAATGAGCGGCGCGGAGACCGGGAGGCGGCGTGTGGGCGGTGGTCTCAGCCGGTGAGCTGCTTCAATGCCGGAGAGAATTAGAGGAATGACTTGGGACGCGCTTCAGGCAAGGGCCAGCGGAGAGGGACGCGCGGCAGTGCTGCGGGCCGTGGGGCGTGGTAGCAGGAGGTCCTGACGGAGCTGGTTTGGGTGGCCGGAGGAAGAAGACGGTATTAATCACAAAAAAAGACGGGATTAGAATGCAAGACCTGTGCTGCGTAGTAGCTTACGACTGGATGATGGAGAATTTATTTAAGTTATTCCGTTCATTGATATTAATATATGGTGATGTTGACTACGTTAACCACGATTTAAGTGGGTCCATCATGTAAGAGTCAGTCACCGGGCCGCCATGTGAGTGCTTCAGATAAGCAAACAGGTTCATGGGTGCTTACACAAAATATTTTCAGTTTTGCTAAGTGTTAGTTAACTAAGACTTCGTTATGTCTCAGTCGATACTATATTCCTTTGATCTAGCATGGAGATTCGTAAAAATAATAATTCTTTTCAGCTTTTCTTTTTTCTTCTTACATACTATATCACTTGACTGATACTTGGTTAAGTCTTAGTCGACTGAGACCTAGCCACACCCAAATATTTTAAAACATAGGCTATGCATGAAACAGTAAGACGATGAGTTGGTCACGAGATCATATGTGTTTCACCTCTAGCCTACCCCTACTTGTTTGGGACTAAAGGCTTTGTTGTTGTTGTTGTTGTTGTTCTATAGGCTATGCATGAAACAGTAAGACGATGAACTGCTTAAGCGCACAAACTACACCAGCATCTAGACCTTACTAGTACGTTTGATGACGCTGTGGTTCTACGTAGGCAATTTCAATTTCATTCTTAATGACATGCAAATCATTGGCTCATTGTATCAGTGGCATTAGATCAACATGCAAAACAATACGTAGCCTTATTCTCAGGATGCACGGTCAACTCGTTTGCCGCAGTTTCACACGGAGTTTGAGCAGCTTTTTAGTGTGGTTGTACCCTGCATCATCATGCCGTGTGCCACAACATTCCAAGTTCATCATTGCAATCAAAGTCACATGCCTGACAATTCATACACAACATTCACAACAAACTCCTAAATTACCATATATAAGTGAACGTGCATGATTATGCATCTCAAAGATTTACACATCAGAGCCAATATTTACTTCTGAACTGAAGACACAAATAATGAAAAATTGATCGATGCTGCTCACGGCAAAGGGCGTCCCATTCCAAAATATCAAATGCATGTCTTCTTGCTAACATCAATGAGCAAAATTTGACAAGGTTTTCCCATTCCAAAATATCAAATGTATGTATTCTTGCTAACATCAATGAGCAAACTTTGACAAGGTTTTCCAACTCCAAAATATCAAATGCCTATGATTGTGGAATGGGCGGGTTTTGTTTGCACATTGACATGGAACCTCGTGCTGGATTAACCAGCTGATCTTTTTCTGCAGTTCCACTGAAATCGACCAACGGTCAAGTGTAGCTTGCAGGATATCATATTTACATGATGTACAACCTTGAAGACATTGGCAGCTTCGTTCATGTAGCTAGTTTGGTGGCTCAAGGTGGCATTGAATGATTCGAGAACCATTCGATGTATTGTGCATGATGAAGTATTATGGAGGGCACGAACCATCTGAACATTTTGTGCAGTTCGATTGAAATCAAGCTGAGCATCCCTGTTTTCATAAATACAGAAAAATTGATTAGTATACTAGTGGTACTAGTTGATGAAACATACACTCACAAATAGAAGCATCTTCATTGTCTTAACGGGAAAAGATAGCAATACAATACTTCAATTGAACATTTATTGAAAACAGAACCACAACATAAGTAGCACAGCATGACAAAGCAT
This sequence comes from Elymus sibiricus, assembly GCA_039707655.1. Classification (NCBI taxonomy): domain Eukaryota; kingdom Viridiplantae; phylum Streptophyta; class Magnoliopsida; order Poales; family Poaceae; genus Elymus; species Elymus sibiricus. The sequence continues at coordinate 124,786,889 of CM077670.1, forward strand.
GATCATGTGGATGAAGGCCGATACTGACCTTGTTTGTTATAGCTTCGTCCATGACTGACTTGGTCATACCTTTCCTTGTTGTAGAACATGAGCTCTGCAGACTGGTCATGTCACCAGCGTCTACTAATACTCTATAAAGCTTCTCGATTATTCCTTCTGTAATGTACCGCATCCAGTGACTGCTTCTTTCTGCAAAGTTGAAGGATCAACTGGGCCCAAGAATGCAACAGTTTGCCTTAAACAAAGTAGGATAGTAGCAATTCTCAAACAGCGTCATTGATTCATATTAATAGAGACATTATCTTACCAATACCTTGGTTAAACATGTAGAAAGAAGGACAAAGCAGGACAGTAGCATTTCTAAAACAGTGTAACTGGTTCATATTAACAGAGACATTATCTTAACAATACATTGGTTAAACATGTTCTCCCGTCGATCCATAATAAGTGTTGCAGTTTTGAACTAATGCTTAGTAATTAGTTTTAAGACTGGCATTGCTTAATTTTACCAGTGGCATTAGATTAACAAAAAGCTTAAACAGTTGCATGGGAGAGTGGGCGCAACAGCACAATGTGCTTCCATCGACGTATAAATGGGTGAAGCAGAGTTTGTTAGTTGTTACAATAAAGAAACAAGAAGCATATCTGCGTTGGTCCCATTTTTGTTTAGTTAATGAGAAAAGATAGCAATACAATAGCTTCAATTCAACATTTATTCAAAACAGTTCCACTATAAGTCGCACAGCATGACAAAGCACACTGCACAATCATGTGGATGAAGGCCGGTACTGACCTTTCATGAGGCAGACTTGAAACAACTCACACAAACAAGACCAAATACAAATCTGCCAACATGGATAGGAAATCCAATCTACTTTTGTGTAGTTCCACTAAAATCAAGCAACATTGCTGGTGTGACATTTTAGTTGAACTGCACAAAACACTCTTAAAACAAAAGTGTTTTGTGCAGTGCACCAAAAGGTCGTAATAGCAACAAGGTGAAATAGATATCCCTGTTTGCACAGAGGTAAAAAGGAAACAATTACTGGCCAATAACAGAGGATGACACATACGGCCACAAGAAGAAGCATCTAACTTATCTTAATGGGTAACAAAGCAAGACAGTAGCATTTCTAAAACAGTGGCATTGATTCATATTAACAGACATTATCTTAAACATAACATTCATTAAACATGTAATTTACTTTTAACAGTGGCATTGCTTCAATTTTCCAGTGGCATTATTAGATTAACAATAGCTAAACAGTTGTATGGGACACACCAGCACCATGTGCCTCCACACGTATAAAGGGCTGATGCAGAGTCTGTTGCAACAAAGAACCAACCAGCATATCAGTGTTGGTCCATTTTTGTTCTCTCTCCACCTTTTCCTATGTGAGGGCAGCAAATCTAGTCCTCCACAAACTCTACTGCATTGTCCCCCACCCCCCGGTTTCTTTCCTTTTTCAACAAAGAGATCAGTTCCTTACAGATGTGTGTACTGCGTTTCCTCCTTTCCCCCCTTTTCGACAAACAGAGTGGTTGGATAGCCAGTCTATACTACTTTCCCCCTTCCTTTCCTCTTTGAACCACATCCTAGATTCATGCTATACAACTTTCCCCCCTTCTTTCCTGTTTGAACCAAGACCTAGATTCGACTGCAGAAGCGAAAAAGATCCACATGCGGCTAGAGCAATGCCGGTTTCAAAGTAAGTTATACCTTAGGGTGATCAGGATGTGGCTAGGTGGGCGGCAGGAGGCCGGATCTTCCCACAGTACATACGACAGCTAGGTGCGCTCGATGAAAGAGAATAGCGCCGCCGGCAGTGGATTCCCTCCCTCGCCAACGGTGACATCATCAACGCTGCACCTCCTCCCCTTCCCCGGCGGGCCGGATTCGGCCGGCTCTTTGAAAAGCGGTGAGGGGAGAGAGAGAGAGAGAGAGAGGCCAATGTGGTCTTGTTTAGATCTGGTGTGGGTGAGAGTGTGTCAAGAGAACAAACCCTAGCAAACAAGCGCTGAGGCTCCAGCGTGTATATATAGTGGAGAGAGAGTGTGAAGAGAGCAAACCCTAGCAAACAAGCGTTGAGGCTCGAGCGTGTGTATGTGTGTGTATAGTGGACTGGTTTTATTTTTCTCTCCATAACAATCGTTTTAAATTGTTTACGAAACGAAACTCTTTATTTAACGTACCAGTGAAGAAAACTACGATCAATTGATGCTCCACGCATCCCGGTCACACTTTGTATCGTTCACTTGTCGTACACGCCCCTCCGTTAAGTGAACAACCACACACGGGTCAAATTATCGGAACGGTGGCCTGCACCAACCTTCAATTTTATTTTATTTTCAGAAATTCAATTTTAATTACTCCATCCGTTCCTAAATATAAGTCTTTTTAGAGATATTTAACTAGCAAACTGCTAATAGATGCCAACAAAAAATAAATATTATTGGCTTCATATTTTTTATGTAGTTATATGAGTAATATTTTTTATCAAAGTTTGGCAACATATTTAACTAGTGGCAAAAATTCAGAACCAACTCATAAAAAAAAGTTTATACAACTCAATGATTGAAAGATCATAGCCAACATTTAGTTCATAGCTGGACAAATAAACTTTACAGGGGAGCTGAAGACAAAGTTGTGAGAAGGTTTAGAAATCAATAGAAAACTTTTGCTCTTAGTACTAACTGATGGCTCCATATTTTATGCATCTTTATAGCTCATTTGTTGCACTGTATCCTCGTATATCAAGTCATATCATGTTCCATTGAGCCAATTATATGTCCATATGCATGATTTCCAGTTTTTATCCTTTTCATCGTGAGCATTGCATAATCTTAATTCTTAGTTGGTTTTTATTAGTTTTCCTTGTCTTTGTGTGTCTTGTAGGTGATGCGGACTTCCCAAGTACTTAGCACGATGAAAGGAGTTCAAACGGTGGACATTCAGGACCCAGACTTAGCCATTTCGAAGGTGAAAAAAGTCATTTTTCCAAAGTTCTCCAAATCAAGATCTAAAACCATAAATAGATCGGCATCGTTCATACGAATCCAACGAGCCCAAGAACGTCAAATTCCGAGTTCATATGAAGAAATGGTGGCCGATTTATCGAAGGGAGGCAGCAAAAATCAGTATGAAAGACGGCATTTCATACGACCGCGTGCGGTCGTTTGAGCGCCCGTTTGGAGTCCAGACAGCACCGAAAGTTGCCTCTCGTGACGGAATTCTTCGTGGATTGCGTCCCCGTTTGTTCCCACGACTTCCTTGCCCTTCAATGGATGATTTGGGAGAGGATAAGGCTCACCTAGAGCCCTTGGATCAAAGGGGAGATGCTACATCATTGGAAGAGGCTATGGGAGAGCTCTTATATATTCACCTTCAACCCTAGCCGCCGCCTCCATTCTTCATCAAGCCATCATTCGTCATCTCATCTCCAAGTCCAGCCACCACCGCATCAAGAACACACCATTGGGGCAACCAAGAGGGAGACCGGAAGGGACCGCCGCCGGCGGGGCGCGGCCATGGGCCGCCGCCACCGTGCCTTCACCATCATCATCCGCCGCCGCGCCGCCTCCATCTTCACCATCATCACCCCTTCTTCCTCCCCCATCACGGTCTCCGTGATGGGTTGTATTAACTCTTGAACCCCTCTTTATGTGATGTTATTTGAGTAATTGTTGGATATGGGTTGGTCGATTAGTCAGTGATTGTTTGATATGTTTCATCTATTTATGTGTGTTGCTTCGTTTTGCTTATTTATATATGCGGTAATTTAGTGATTGGAGACATTCAATCCATTGGCGTAGTTGGAGACGTTCAACTCTTAGGCTAAGTCTGGGTCCTGAATGTGCAAACCGATAGACCTGTGACGTGATAGGTGCAGATATCTTGAGGGGAACACAACTACTTTAGGAATCACGGTTGTCCATAGAACCTAATGCCTTCGTCCGGTCCTCAAACCACGAGGACCTTAATATCTTTGCGCTAGCCACCTCATGTATGGGACAAGAAGTAGGATGATTGAGTTATCTCAATACAGCACGTCTTGAGAGATAACATTATGTGAGGGACCACCCACCATCCGTAGATTATCGTATCCTATGATGCATGTACTGACTTAGCCACCATGTGGCATAGTCGTAGAGCCTAACTCCATTCCGTGCCCATACCAAATGAGACTGTACCTAGATGCCACCAACCTCATCTAAAACATCACATACCTCTCTTAGTTTATTTCCTTTGTTTAGTTTTGTATTTACTTTTCCGTTCTCTCTAGTACTTTAGTTTAATTCTCCCTTTTACCGTTCCTAGCAACCTACTTAAGTGAGCCATTTCCAAACTCCGGTTTGGGTGTGAGCGTGGTTGTGTTAGTGACAACGCAGCTGCGGGGATTGTGGTGCCATCCTATTCGCTCCCTGTGGGATCGACAAACCTTACTTATCACGAAATTGCTACATAGCCCTGTGCACTTGCAGGACATCAAGCTTTTTCTGGTGCCGTTGCCGGGGAGCATAGTGCTTGGCTATTACTTTCCCCTTCACATTTAGTTTACTTTTGTTTGTTGCAAAAATCTATTTATCATCTCTTCTAAGATGTCTACTCAGGAAAATCTGAAATCTGCAATGGAGGAGAAGAGAGACCATATTACACCTACGACTATCAACAATGAGAAGATAAAAGAATGGATAGCATTACTGGAAGAACGGGCACCAATTACATGCGATGAGTACTTTGTAACGTGCAAAGATTGTAAAATGGAAGGGCACTACGCTTATTAATGTAAGTACAATGTTGATCCTATACTAGCAATTTATAGTAGGAGAGATAAATGCAATGCTAGTATTGAAGTTCTTCAGTTAGTACTTTATTATGGTGTTGACGAAGTTTTACAGTATATGGGAGACGCATGGATAAATGATATGGTGCTTGGTAGTGCTTATAGAAAATTGCATCCTATTTACCTTGCTTGCAAAGATAATTTCCATGATAATGCTTTGGTCATGACTATTCCAGAGAGGTTAGCCACCTCGAAAGAAATGAGCCTTTTGCAGGATCTGTGGAAGAATGAAGAAAAGGATGCAAAAGAAGAGCCAGAAGAACCCTAGATACTTGGTTGCAAGGAATGGTAAGAGAACATTTATTATATATATACCAAACTAACTTGCAGCCAACAAAAGGAGATCACGAAGAAAAAATTATCATGGATGAACAAGTGTGCCTGGAAGAACAAAACCTCATGGAAGAAGAAGTGGATGAAAGCCCACCTCCCACTCCCAAGAGTAAACTTTTGCACACACTCAGTGAGTTCTTCGATGATGCAACTCTCAAGAAGAGCATAAATTCTATGAATACATTAGAACTGCTAGAATTTTTAAATACTTGTGCGTATATGCTATGTTCTATGTATGAAGTTTCGTGTAGATGTTGCCGGTCTCCGAAACATCTTGACTTCCAGTGCACAACAACCTATGATCAGGTGGTAGCACACTACGAAAGTAGTAAGAATGCCACCGAGGAAATCATGCGGTATGAGTTAAGCACGAGTGCATGGAAATTTATTCCTGAGATCGAAGCTATTCAAGCTCACAGGAAAGATGAAATTCTTGATTGGATATATTATGTGGTGGATTTGATGTGAACTGGGCCCCGATATTTCGATGAGAGAGAGATAACTACGATTTTGTGGGACTTGACCCTCACGATCCGGCTACCAACCGTATAGGGAGAACCGTACACGACTGATATCCACGGCAATCGCTGAACCAACTCCACGACGTTATCAACCGAGCCAACGGCGCGATCGACCTATCCATGAAGGATTTTTTCCTACAAGCAAATTGAAGAAGATGCAAGAAAATAATAGCCAAGCAATCTGAAATTGCGGATATGCTAGATGGAATAAATCTCACAAGATGGGGTTCCGATAAGATGTCTTGACGGTCGCACTAGCCGCTACGAGCGAAGACAAATAAAAGTAGCAATAGCTAAACTTCTCTAAACAAAACCCAAAACCTAATATGCCGGTGGCTAACTATTTATTAGCGTGAAGTCTTGCTGTGCTATCCCCGGATTCCACTGGACCGTCCATTGACCACAGATCCATCTTGGGCTCTGACAGGTGTAAAGGCTTAGGCCCACCTCCCTTGACGCGCGCTGCAAAGCTGGTTCGGTGCATGTGTTTGTTACATGCATGGCTTGGCCAGGTCGTTGTGTGCCTGTGCATGCATCATGCATATCCATGCATGCACATGTATGCCTCTTGTTTATATGAAAGGAGCACGTCCTATCAAAGTCTTGGACTTGAGTGTTTGCCATGCATGACTTGTTAGGAAATACTTTCTCGCTTGAAATGAATGTCCGGCATTTTCGGCTCTTCTCCATTTGATCTTCTCATTTCCGGTCACCGATTCCGTCGTTCCTGAGTACAATTAATAAATCAAATAATGAGTGTAGCATTATATTTTTTTTCACTCAAATTGTACGTACAAAGGAGCGAAAGTACCTGATCATTTATTTGTTGTGTAATATTTGTAGATATTTTTATGATTGCTATGTCCGCATCAGGATTCCATCAATTATTATTGTCAAGAATATATTTCCGATAAAAAAAGATACTAATGTGCAGGAACAAGAGTATGATGATGACTCTAGTTTGGAGGAACTTGAAGCTAATGAACTTGACTTGCAGGATTGTCACCCTCTCCTCGAGACGTCTAGTGTTAGCGATAGTGATGAACTAGAGGAAGAAAGTACGTTTGATTTACCTGTGCTAATGTCAAACTATGCTTCGTTGGACGGTCTTCTTATGCAGGGGAAACCATTAAGGAGTGATGACCAACCCACTCCAAACAAAGAATTTTATGAAGTGTTCCCCTACAAAGATAGCCAAGGTAATCTCTTAAAGTTCATGTATAAGTCTCTAACCCTCTCATTGCAGAACTATAAAAAGACATGCCTATCTAGCTCGGTGCATCGGTTCCCGCTTGAGAGCGAGAACCTCTTCTCCTACATGATGCCGATGCACCGTAAGCATGTACGACTCTGACCGCACTCTGCTATGAGGTGCTCCAAACCCCGGTCGGAGTCAGGTCTCACGCTCAGGGTTGATATCCCTTGGGATCCCGGTGGATGACCTTATGGAGCACCGAAGCCCAGCTACATGGCTATAAAGAAAGCGCTGCTTGGGAGGTAACCCCGAAGTAAGTAGGTGTCTTTCTTAGATTTGTGTCTTTGAGTCTAGTTGCATTCATATTTGCATTGGCACTTTTATGTTGTTTTGAATAGTTGCTATTAGAATTGGTCTTGGCATAATCTTTGTTGGTAAATATTTAGTGCATCGGTAGCCCAATATTTTGCTGCACACCTCCTCTTACTTTTTGATGCAAAAATGCTATGTGACTAACGTGAGGGGGAAGCACAAAAAATTTCGCGAAGTTTTGCAGCTCCAGGGAAAAAGACGGCGTATCATATGACCGCCCCCGGTCGTATCCACGCCCGTATGAGCTCGTGGCCACGAGCAGAAGAGGACCAGAACGAAAGACGGCCTACCATGCGAGCGCTCGCGCTCATATGCACGGTTGTATGACCTGGTGGCCATGAAGAGCAACCCTACAGAGCGAAAGAAGGCGTATCGTGCGAGCGCGAGCGCTCGTACGTGCGCCCGTTCCCAAAGTCCAACCCGACAAAGAAATTACCAGAGCAAAAGACGGCATTCTATACGAGTGCCTGCGCTCGTATGCGCACCCGTTTGAGAGGGTGACGCTGGGCAAAGACTTCCAGATCGAAAGACGGCGTACCAAACGACCGCAGCCGGTCGTACGTGTGCCCGTATGAGGGCAATAATACCCCCATTTGATTCATTTTCGATGTCTGAGGTTGATGGGGTATTTTCTAACCGATCATTTGCTTTGTACTTTCATTTAATTACCTTCGAAGCTCCATGACCAATAAATCTTTAGCAACCTATGTTTTCTTTTATTTTCTATTTCGGTTGGGTATACGAACTCCGTTCGTATACCGAATCGATGCTTTTATTTTGTGTGTTATTTTCACAGGGACTTGAACCTTATGTGGTGATGTGTACGGTATGGTGCCAACCGTATGAAGATCTGCACAAGCCACTTGGTTGCTTCCATTCGATAAATCCCAACTACAAGTGCCTGGTTATGTTTTCCAATTTGAACCTTGCTCAAATAAAAGTCGCTTAGTAGTAAGTTTCTCACCTTAAGTGAGAACCCTCTTTTAAACTAGGCACTTAGGAGTTGCATACTCGTGTATTATATTTTGTCTCTCTTACACTTCACTTATAACCTAGGAGGTTCAAAACTTCTAGACTTAGTTTGTCAACCTGAGTGTGGTGCTTAGGTAGATGAACCGATCTTTATGAGGCAAATGTTCTTATCACTTGTGTTGCTAATCCTTTGTGCTACACAAAAATATAAAACCCCAAAAGCACAAAAATATTTTGTTTTCCTTTTAGTTTTTTTTTAGCAGGTTCTATCAGAGGGCAGCCGCTGGACCACAACAAGGAAATCGTAGAAGCAAGGTCCATGTATGTTGGTGTACTGAGACATGGGTGCCTTCGTACCCAGACTTGTGCACAGGCAGTTGTAGCCTCCCTGCTGGCAAGGGCTTGGCAGAGGGTAACTATGACTCAAGACTCCACACCAAGACCGTGAAGAAGACCTCAAGGCAGGTCATCGAGAAGTACTATTCTTGTATAGGAGATCGACGCTGCCCCTTGCCGGCAAGCTCTGCCCCGGCAAGGTGGACACCAAGGTTATGGTTGCCGGCAAGCTCCCTTGCCGGCAAGCTCCGTGCCAGCAGGCTTATTCTGTCCCATTGCCGTTCTACCTCACCATCGACCAGATAGGCTCGTATGCTAGGTGTCGAGCGGGCAGGCAGTCAACATAGCCAGCCAAGGTACGGGTCAGCACGCCACGCCAAGATTAACTTTAACGACACCCGTCCCTGGGACGTGTCGAGATTACAGGAGGGCGCCAGGACCGGTGGTACAGATCTTTTGCCCAAGGCCTCGCCTCCCCAACGTAACACCTAACGGTGCATTAAATGCATTTGTCTTACCCCGTTGGAAGATAGATGTGATGTGTTCATACTCTGTAATGACCGTATTAGCCTTTGTGGTAACCCCTTGGCCTATAAAAGGAGGCCCACGGCTACAGGTAGAACGGTCGACACCCAGCTCAATTACACGCCATAGCTGCACTTTCCCGTGCACCTTGCCGGAAAACTGCGCTCCCTGTAACCAGAGTTCATACACGATCAACCACAGAGCAGGAGTAGGGTTTTACGCTCATAGCGGCCCGAACCTGGATAAATCCCCCGCGTGTTCTTGCACTTACTAAAGATCTGCTCTTTGTCCCATGCATGTCCCCTGAGCCAAATCGCAAAGGGATCCGTTCGGTCCCATAGATAGTCGTTTCCCATGACATCTTTGGCGCGCCAGGCAGGGGGATTGTGTGTCACAAATCAGTTTTTTTGGTAGTGTGAGTACCAACTTCATCATCTTCGTCGATGGCGCCGAAGAAGAAGAGTGGAGCCACGAAGGCTCCTACTGCGTCCAGGCCACCTTCCCTGGCGGCCGCAGGCGGCGCATCCGGTTCGAGCGCTATGGTTGAGACGGGCGGTGCAGGAGGCGCAAGTGGTGCGGGTGCCCAGTACCCCTGCCACGATGCTGAGCCTAGACACAGGACCGGCGACGTCATAGCCAGTCAACTTCCAAGACATTCTGGTGAGCACAGTCATCATAGTAATATAATTCATACTGCTCCGACCCAGAACCCAGCCGCCGCAACGTCCCAGAACGTAGCGGCGACGTCCAACAACGGCGCGGGGAGGCGTACGCTGCGACCATCGCAAGATGGGCACGACGCGCTCCCCCATGTTGCTAGCGGTTCTAGATGACCGCAAGGCGGGATCCCCGTGCAGCAACTTCCGATTGCTCACGGAGCGCCGCCGCCACCACCATGTCCGCTTGTTGGCGAGCATGAGCCGCGGCGGCACGGACGTAACAAAGCTCCTTCTGGCTCCGCCAGGAGTCGAGCGACGCCTCGTTCTGTGCTCCCAGCCATGCCGACCACGGCGGCCGAGGCCATGGCACGGGTTCAAATACTTTTGAACTTCCCGCCAGGCCCAGACAAGATGGACGAATGGAGAGCCACCATTCAGAGTCTCATCAGTTTTGCCGATCCCGGCAAAACACAAGACGTGGGGCCCTCGCGGCAACCACCCACCATGCTGGCAGGACCCTCCGGCTACCTTGTCGGAGACGCCGCGCAAACGGTGTAGTCGCCTCGGCACCCCCCACCATCTCAGTGACCAGTCCACCAATCAGACGACCATGACGTTCTATCTATGGCATCGTTGGATCCGTGGTGCCACCAAAATCAGCGTCAAGTGCTCCGCGAGCGGTGCGACGAGGACGCCCGTACGAAGATCGAGCGGCGCCGGGAAGCACGCCGCCAATCTGACGACCGTGCCAGGCCGACAGTGAACGTGCTCGCTCCAGTAGCCGCTGGGTACTTGCCCTACGATGTGGGGTGCCCAGTTTTTACTCGTGAGCTGCGGCAAGTTCGCTGGCTGTCCACCCGTGCCTTCAAACCAGAGCTGCCTGACAAGTACGATGGCACGCTCAACCCAGCCAAGTTCCTTGGCATCTACACCATCGCGGTGCAGGCTGCCGGGGACGGGACGAGTAAGTGCTCGCCAACTACTTCCCGTTGGCGCTTCGACCCAACGTCAGGTCGTGGTTGATGAACCTGCCTGAGGGCTCCATCTCTCCTTGGTCGGACCTGTGCCATCATTTCGTTGGCGCTTACCAGGGTGGCCACAAGCTCCCAAGTCAGCCCAGTGATTTGTAGGTGATCCCCCAAAGAGATGGAGAGAACCTCCGCAAGTACATACAACGGTTCAGCCATGTGCACCACAACATCCCCGACATCCATCCCGCAGCTGTTATTGCCGCGTTCCACACGAATGTGCGCAACCGCAGGATGCTGTCAGAGATGAATGTCGAGCGGGTCAAGACCATCAACGATCTGTACGCCTTGGCAGATAGGTGTGCACGTGCTGAGGAAGGGAGGCAACTCCCCAGGGAAGATGCGGGTGCAGACGTCGATTCCGAGGACGACGACGCATCAACCCCGCAGAAGAAGAACAGGAAGCGCAACAGAAAGCGCAAGAATAAGACTGTACTGGCCGTCGAGAGCTCCGGCGACACCAACGCCACCAAGAAGCCGAAGGCAGACATCCCTGGCAAGGAGGTTGCCAGGTGCGATGCTTGCCAGGAAGCTGTGGCAAGCGAGAAGGCCGGCAAGACCGGCGGGCCATACTGCAAGATCCACCGCACCAAGGGCTACGATCTCCAACAATGCCTGCAAGTAGAGCAGCTTGCCAAAAAATAGAAGCAAGAGTACGAGAAGCGTGAAAAGGAGAAGGCCCAAGATGGTGCTGGTAGGTCTGGCAAGCAAGACCATGGTAGCCGCGGAGGGCGCCGTGGCAAGGCCAAGCAGCCAAAAGAGAAGGCTGCTCAGGGCCTGCAAGAAGAGCATGATAGTGATGAAGACGGAGGCGGGTCCGGCAAGGACTTCCAAAATGTGGTGGATGCCATGTGTGTTGACGGAGGCGCATCTTTGCACTCCTCGCACCAGCAACTAAAGCAGTGGATCCGCGAAGTCAATGCAGCGGAGCTGGTGATGGAGGCACAGAAGCCACTCAAGTGGTCGCACTCGCCCATCGTCTTTGACGCCGAGGACCACCCTGATCGCACCACTGCGGTCGGGTGTTTGCCGTTGTTGGTTTTACCAACAATTCGCAACCTCAAGGTGACGAAGATGCTGGTTGACGGTGGGGCGGGCTTGAACTTGATCTCGCCAGATGTGATCAAGAGGCTGCAGATCCCCGACAAGGATCTCGAGGAGACGGGCAGTTTCCAAGGGATCAGTCCGGGGAGGAACAAGCCGAAGGGCCAAGTCACGTTGCCGGTCACATTCGGCAGCGAGCTCAACTATCGGACGGAGAAGATTACCTTCGACGTCGTCAAGATGCCGCTGCCGTACAATGGGATTCTGGGCCGCCCAGCCCTGGCAAAGTTTATGGCCGTGTCACACTATGCGTACAACGTCATCAAGATGCCGGGGCCGATGGGGGTCCTCACCATCAAGTCAAACAACAAGGAAGCAATCATCTGCACCGACAAGCTCTACCAGGAGGCGGCGGCAGCGGCTGCCATCGAGGCACTCGCCCCTACCGTCAAAACTCCCGGGGAAGGAAAGAAGAAGAAGACCGGCAAGACCTCTGTGAAGGACTCCGGGAAGCGCACTTCAGAGTGCAGCATGCCTGTCGAGGACACACCAGAGAGCTCTATGAGCAAGAGCAAGAGAGCCAAGGCTTCCGCGTCCACGAGCAAACAAGTTTCTGCGAAGGGGGATGGGACGAGTGGCACTTTTTCTGAAAGTGCCACTCTCGGCAACAAATAGGGAGTCGAGCTCGTTGCCTTCCTACGGGTGAATACCAGTGTGCTTGTCCGGCAAGCACCTGACATCCCCGAAGTTCTTAGGAGGGCAACTGAGCACCACCTTGCTGTCTGCCCTCATGCGAGACCCTTCAAGCAGAAGGTCAGGAAGCAAGCCTTGGCACAGAAGTTATACTCCCCACGGAACTCAGATACGGGTCACCTCGAGTCTTGGCCTTCAATGAGGAGGACCAAGATGAGCTGTGGCATGATGATGCCACACTCCTTGAGGAAGATCGTTCCCAGGCTGCTGCCCGTGCCTGCAAGGTGCCAGCAAGCTTTGCGCCTCTACTTTAACCGCAAAGTGAAAGCCAGGGACCTTGAGAAAGGCAACCTTGTTCCTCGTCGGATTCGATCCACGAAGGGTAAAAAACAAGTTGACGCCGAAGTGGGAAGGCCCTTACCGGGTAATACGAGTCACTAGGCCCGTCACAGTCAACCTAGAGACCGAAGATGGCACTTTGGTGTTAAACTCATGAAATATTGAGCATCTTCGTCAGTTTTACCCGTAAGGCGCGGTTGTCGGGCTGCCCGGTAACCTCTTTTGTACAAGTTTGCCATCATGGCATGTAATCCTTTGTACAAAGCCGGGCGCAGATCCCGCGCGTAATAAATAAAAATTAGATGTTTCACAATTCTTTGTCAAGTACATATATATTTATGTGTTGCAGGCAGTCTTGTGTTACATTTTTCCTTGCATAAGGTGATTAACGAACCGCTGAGGTCCCAGCCTCCTCTTTTCTTTTCTTTCTTTTTCTTAAAGGAAGGAAGAGTTCCTCGCATACAAGTTTCCCAGGGGGGTGACAGTATGGATACCAAAGGACGCGTTCAAGATATCGCCCTACGGCAAGGAGTACCACAAGGAACAAGCTAAGTTGCAAAACTTTGAAATAAATTCTTTGTTGTAGTTGCGACTCTCCTTGAACGATTTTGGCCTTCGTATGAGAAACCTGCATGCTAAGGAACCTTGTCATGATCGACTACGCTCTTACTTCGCTCAGCAACCTAAGTAGCTGCGTTGTGACCGTCAAGCATGACCTTGCCGGTAGCGGCACTTCCGGCAAGCTGCTGAGGACCTGTTCCTCAAGCACTCGCGGCAAGAGTGTGCGCACCGGCAAGTTTCCGGCAAGCGTAGGGTACGAAAATCATGCAAAGCCAGAATGGAATAAGGAGAACAGTGCACATACATCCATCTTAAGCATAAGTTATAATACATCAAGGCCAAGTGCAGTCTGACTTAAGATAAATTTTTCTTGTGCATAAACTACATTTGCAACAAAGAACGACAAGGGAGGCTAATCCCTGTGATCACCCTCAGTCCTCGGGATCAAATTGATCTTATCGATAAGGGGAACAATGGCTCTTTCAGCAGCTGTGGTGTCCGTCCCCGGCGGCAAGGTCTTGAAGGCCTTGGAGACGTCGACGTCAGGATTCTGGCAGATAATCTTGACGAGCATCTTGGAGATGACCTCGATGCAAAACTTCCGAGACTCATTAGCAAAGCTGGCGGATCTCTTCTCATGATGTTTCTTCAATATCTCAAGGAGTCCGTCGAAGAAGAGGGAGAGCCTGGCACTTCTGGAGTCATGCTCACCAACTGTGAAGCGATGTTCTTCCTTGTCCATGAATCTCCCCTGAGCAGCGAGACGCTCGGTAATGTCGACAAGGAGACCAGTCCACAGATCCACGGCTTTCCTGTGGTCCTCGAAAGAGTTTGCAGCATTGGCATACTCAGCCTTATCTTTCTCCCAGCTCTCCAGTAGCTTCTTCTCTTTTTCCCTGCCAACCTCTAGGTCCTTCTCCTGAGTTGCGAGCTTTGAATTGAGGTCTGCCAAGGAGTTGTTGACGGCCGAGAGTTCTTGGATTTTGTTGATGAGCTCCTCTTCAATCTTTGATATCTTGGACTCCAACTCTGCCTTGGCGGCCTCAGCGCCCTCCGCGACTTTGACGGCCTCCGAGAGCTTGGTGGCGTGAGCCTGGGTTAGAGTCTCGATGGCCTGTTTATGGCCCTCCTCTAGCTCTTGGGTCCACTGCACAAGCAGAGTATGGATCTCCTCATCCTTGCCGCGTTGCTTGGCGGCAAGAGCTTCTTCTCGGGCGGCAAGGTCCTTTTCTTTAGCGGCAAGTTGCGCCTCGCGCTCCGCTAACTTGCCGTCCAGAGCTGTTGCCTTTTCTTTGGCAGTGTCAAGCTTCTCTTCTTGCCTACAAAGGCCATGGAATTTGCTGTTGTGCCAGGCACGGAGTTCTTCCGCCTTTTTCCTCAATTTCTGCTCGGCCAGCCCTACGGTTTGTTGTTGTGCGTGCAGTCTGTCCCAGCGCCTGCCATAGCGGTCTTGCACATCCTTGAGGCCACTAGCCATCGCCGTCAGGAAGGCAAGATCCAGGGCATTGTCGTCAGAGCCATCTTACGCCACGATGCTGCTGGAGAAGGGCGCCAAGATCTCCGCAATGGCTTCATCGAAGGTAGGCTCCCCAGCACCAGATGAGCTGGGGGCCTCAGACTCCGGAAGGCTGATCAGGGCATGTGCCCCGGATGCACTGGGGCGAGGGACGGCACTTGACCCGTCGGAACCGGCCTCTCCCATCTCGACATCTTTAATGGCAAGCCCCGATGCACTACCAAGGGGCTGGACAGTTTCTTCAGAAGTTTTCCTGGCCTCCTTGGCGGCAGACGCGGCAACCTCCATGCTGGAAATCCTGGCAGCCTCGTCGGCGGCGCTCTTAGCGTTTTTCTCCACGGATGCCTCCCCCCCCCCTCTGGAGGAGTTGACTCTATAGGTCGAAGAAGGAGCAGAGGAAAGAAAAATTCGAGGTTCAGACCAAGTTCAAGAAAACAAAAAAGAAACATTGGAAAGGATCAAGTACATTCGGAAAGAAGGTTACCTTGACGAGCGCGCGGGGGGGACGCCATTCTTCCTCTGGCAACCTCGGTTGCCGGCGCCTGGTCCCCGGCAACATCGGTTGCTGAAGGGGCCTCCGCACGGACGAGCCCTTCTTGGGGCTCCTCTGGAGGAGGGTTGTCCCTTGCCGGTGAAGGTCTTGGTGATGGCCTGGGAGTCGAGGGCGCCATTAAGAGGTCTATCCCTTGGCGCCCTCCTTCCGACTGGCTACTTTCCAACCCCTTGTCAGTCTCCATTGCGGAAGACCCGACGGTGGCGCTCGCCAGTAGAAACTGCACATGTGCCTCGTGCGGGGAGCTTGAGCCGGCAACCTCAAGAGAAAGTGTGCCATGATCGGTGCCAGTTGCCGTCTCGCCCTCCCTAGTAGTCCTGGACCTCTTTGCTAGAGGCACCTCATCCCTACAAGATAAGGACAAGGGAAAAGATCAGCTCAAGCAATAGAGTCTGGATAGTTAAAAAAAAGAAGCACACGGGGATGGAAATGCTTACTCTTCGTCCTCGTCGGGATCACTCAGGACTGACAGGTCATAATGAACTGTCTCCTCGGTCCCCACGGTTGTGGATGACGATGGTGGACTCCTGGGACGCTTCGGGGAGGGGGGGCTGGGAGCTGCGAAGTACCCGCCTCCTCCATGATTGGCAGGATGGGTCGACGGAGGACACCAACACGGGAAGGCAGTTGCCGGGAAGGCTGCGCCCAGGGGATTGCGGCTGCCACCTTGACGCCGGCGAGCCCTTGGCTTGCCGACTCGGTGTGCGCTTCCCCCTTGCGGACAGTCTTCTTGGCAACAGTCATCTTGGCGGGAGGAGGGCAAGGTGGTTCTTCTTCCTCTTCCGTCTCCTTCTTGCCCGAAGACCCCTCGGGTTGCTCCTCTTCCTCCCCCCCCCCTCCTCGGACTCCTCAGCCCGCTCTTCCTTGCCAACATACTCGTCAACATGCTCTTGGGAACGGCTTCCTCTGCTGATTTCCGGAGTCGCGTCCCGCTTTTTGGCCTGGCCCTTGGTTAGCCGAGGACGAGTTGCTTTTATCTTCTTGGACTCGCCATCCCTCGCCGCGAGGAACTCTTTTCGGTCATCCTTCGTCGGGTGCATCATGTTTTCCTCGGCTCCAATGTCCTCTTCCACCAGACCAGCAAACCAGTTATCCACATCTTTTTGGCTGGGCTCCTTCCACGTGCTCAGAACCGTCCGGGCATCACAGTCTGGCATCCATGCCAGAATAGAAGCCTTGGCGGTGTTGTTGCACAATGGGATCACCCTCGCCGGCAAGTCGAAGTCGCAACCCTTGTTGAAAATCCGGCAGATGCGCAGAAAGTGCCCCATCACCGTTAAGTTATTATCAGGACCTTGATGCAGACGCATCGGGTCAGTGGGGCCCTTGTAATCCCACGCTTGCCGGCCTTTTCTGTGCTGTAGTGGGGCGATCCGACGGCAAAGGAAATTTGCTCCCACCTTCTCAATCGTCAAGCCGGCCTCTTTCCGAGCAAGGATTCGGCGCAACGCCACCCCCAGTTTGGCATCACTGGGGTCAACGAAGTTCTAGCTATTAGGCTTCACAACCATCTCGGTCCTGAGATGGCAAAAGACTGGAAAGTCTTGCTGCTTGACCCAGCACCAATCAGCCCGCCACTCATCCCATCTGGAGCGAAGCTTGCCATCCAAGTAGTACCTCTTTGAATTTCCCCTTGGGACCCAGGTGATGCTACCAAAAAGAGCCCCCTTTTCGACCCGAGGGATGAAGAAATGCCGAAACAGGGCTACATTTGGGGCTATTCCCACAAAGTTCTCACACAGATGCATGAAAGTTGCCAGGCAGGTGATCGCATTGGGTGTAAAATCAAGCAGCCTGAGCCTGAAGGCATTCATCACCTCAACAAAGAAAGCAGAAAAGGGCAGACATAGACCACAGTAGAAGTACCCGGCGAAGAAGTGGAATTGGTCGTCGGTAGGAGGAAGAGATCCAGGAAGCACCACTGTGGCTTCCTGATCTTCCGTTTCACTCGCGTACACATACGCGTAGTCCCTCGCCAGATCATCTACCGTAAGCGTCGGCGGGAAAACAACATGGTCCCGCCGTTGTGCAGCCTTGGCGGCTTTCTTCTCAGCCGCCGCCGAACTTGGGGCCTTTCCGCCTCTCGTCGGCGCCATGGCAAGGTGTGAGGGGGGCGAGGGCGAAGCTGTGTTGCGCATCGGCGGAAGCAAAGGGCGTGCTCTACTCTTGTGCGGCGGCAGAAGCGGGGGGTGCACTCTGCTTCTGCGCGAGGTTGAAGACGACGGCAAAATGGCTGTAGGGGAACGCGACAGAAAACAAAAAAAATCGGTACAGCGAGCACGCCCAGGACCACTATGGAGACTGCATACAGGGTTTGATCTGATCATTACCGACTCATAGCGTAGCGGAAGTAGAGTCGATGTAGATCGTCGGTGCAGATCCCTGCAGCTAGGATTTACAACCTCCCAACCGCGAGGATGTACTCCCTCGTCGGACAGCCCTTCGGGAGGTGGTCGGACAGTCCCCCGAACGATGTCACGGACAGCCCTTCGGGAGGACCCTCGAAGCTCGAACGGTAACTCGAACAGCCCTTCGGGAGGACCCTCGAACAGCCCCTCGGGCAAAATATCGAACCTACGACCTCTCTACGGGGTTGCACACATACAGTGTCAGCTATCCGGCAGGGCTTCGCCGTCCAGAACTAGTTCATGCAGGAACCCAGACAGCCTTTCGGCTCTACAAAACTATTTTGTGGGAGGGAGAGAGAAAGCCAGATAATGCATGGCATGTGTATGAGAGCAAGGAGCGAGTGTGGAGAGCTCCTCTCCACCTCTATTTATAGGAAATCCAAGGGGAAGGGTGCCTCCAAAAAATACCAAAACACCCATGCATTAGGTCACATATGATGGGCATTTAGGGCATAATGGGAGGCCATGTGGAGCTCCAAGGAGGAGCACCACCCTTGTCCGGCCACCCCTTGCCCCCCCCCCCCCCCCAAAAAAGGGGTTCCTTCCCTTGCAAGCCTCTTCCTTCTAGAACTTTGACTAAAGTCCTAAAAGGTGGCTATCCAAAATAGTAACCATAAAGTGATTTTCACTATTCACAGAAACAATTTTCCGCGACCGTTAAATCTGAAAATATTTTTGTGGGTCTTAGAATAATTCCAGTACCCACACAAATGATTTTGTACGCGTTCCAAAACAATTCCGGATTAGTGATTTTCATCTACGAAAAGCAACCAAACCGGTTCCGGCAGCTCCGGAATATTTCCGGTTTTTATCCCGGAAAAATCCCAGAAGTTTCCAGAACAATTCTGGCACCCTCCAAGAATTTCCAGGCATGTGCCGAAACCAATTTGACTTAATGGTATACTCCGAAACAACTTTTCAGTTTTACCGAAACTATTCTGGTGTTCTCTCCGGAACGTTTCCGTTGTCTCCGAAACTTTTCTGGTGACTTTCTCTCAGACTCCCTGTCTAGTATTCAGCAGATAGATGACCCTTAAGCGTGTGACCCTATAGGTTCGGTGAAGTATAGACATGACCGGAACACTTTCCGATCAATGATCAATAGCGGAACCGTGGACACCCATATTGATCCCTATACCCACACGAATAAATATTCGAGTGAACCTCCAGTTGTCGTGTGCTATTCCTGTTGCTTCGCGATATGTTACAAACACCCGAGGTGAGATTTATCGGCATCCCCGTGGATCAACACTTGTCCATTATGCCAGTTACCTCGTTACCGGTTTTGTTCTCTTTTCTCGTTTCCGTGTTCCGGCATCCCTGTGATCAAATCACAATGTGTCTGGCCAGACGATGATGGATACCGTAACACCGAGAGGGCCTGAGAATATCTCTCCATCGCCGGAGGATTAAATCCCAATATTGAGCTATCTCGCTTCTTGACATACTTTTCCATGAACCCGTAAGCCGCCGTAATAGCCACCCAGTTACGGATGACGTTTAACAAACCCCAAAGTTCACGAAGCAAGTACGAAGGAACTTGATACTCTCATGGTCTAAGGAATTATGCAAACATTTAACTATCTCTGTGTTATTAACCATTAACTTGTGACGAATGTATCTCATAGCATAACATCAATTCGGGTCGATTCAACACAAGTGTTCTACTAACATTGTGCCCTAAAAATTGCCGGCATAGTCATGCCCATGATCAGGAAAACAGGATCATCATGCAATACTTGAGCTAGTCTTAGAGGTATGACTAGGAATACTTTTTACCATTTATTATACCACACGTGCACATGAGTTTCCCTCCGAGCCTCGTGGATATTGCAGACTCGAGAATCATTGCAGTTATAGCATGTGACATAAACATTCATTACAAACTTTTGGAGATACAAAATAACTGTTATTACTGCCTCTAGGGCATATCTCCTACAGACTCCCACTTGCACTAGAGTCATAATCCAGTTACATGGCTTCCCTAACACCATTGGCTATTCGGTGCTGCTCATGCTTTGCTCGTGGTAGAGGCTTTGTCATCGGGTCTGACACGTTCAGATCCGTGTGAACTTTGCGTACTTTTACTAAACCCGCTTCAACATGATGTCGAATGAGTTTATATTTGCGTTCAATATGTCTTGTCTTATGGTGCGAAGATGGCTCCCTAGCCTGAGCCATGGCGCCACTGTTATCACAATAGATCTCCACCGGGTCCAGCGCACTTGGAACCACACCAAGGTCTTCAAGAAACTGCTTGATCCAGACCACCTCCTTGGAGGCTTCTGAAGCTGCAACATATTCCGCCTCTGTCGTAGAATCCGCCACAGTCTTTTGTTTGGAACTCTTCCAATCAACTACGCCGCCGTTCAATATGAAAACATAGCCTGATTGAGATTTGAAGTCATCTGGGTCAGTCATGAAGCCTGCATCAGTGTAACCACTTACAATGAGCTCTTCTTCACCTCCGTACACAAGGAGTAAATCCTTGGTCCTTCTAAGGTACTTAAGAATACTTTTGACTGTGGCCCAGTGTTCCAGTCCTGGATCACTTTGGTACCGGCTGCTAACACTTAGCGCATAGGAAACGTCCGGTCTTGTACATAGCATGGCATACATAATAGAACCAACTGCCGAGGCATATGGAACATCATTCATTTGTACTCGCTCATCGAGAGTCTGAGGACACTGATTCTTGCAAAGCACTGTGCCAGGTGACAGGGAGTAGGCCTTTCTTGGAGTTCACCATGTTGAACCTTTTCAACACCTTGTCGATGTACGTGCTTTGGCTAAGCGCTATTAGGCATTTTCATCAATCTCTATAGATTCTGATGCCCAATACATATGCCGCTTCACCTAAGTCTTTCATTGAAAAACTCTTCTTTAATGAGTCTTTTATTTCGCTAAGAAAATTCACGTCATTTCCAATCAACAAAATGTCATCCACATACAAGATTAGGAATGCTTTTGCGCTCCCACTAAACTTCTTGTAAACACAAGATTCTTCGTCATTCCTGATGAAGCCAAACTCTTTGACTACTTCATCAAAATGAATGTTCCAGCTCCTTGATGCTTGCTTCAGACCATAAATGGCCTTCTGAAGTTTGCATACCTTTCCAGCATTCTCATGAACGACAAAACCTTCAGGTTGTATCATGTATACATCTTCTTTGAGATTTCCATTTAGGAAAGCCATTTTGACGTCCATCTGCCATATTTCATAATCGAAATAAGCAGCAATTGCTAGCAATATCCGAACGGACTTAAGCATAGCTACGGGCGAGAAAGTCTCGTCGTAGTCCACTCCTGGAACTTGCGTGAACCCTTTCGCGACAAGTCTAGCTTTATGGATAGTAATGTTACCATCTGCGTCTGTCTTTCTTTTGAAAATCCATTTACAACCAATGGGCTTTACGCCTTCTGGAAGTTCTACCAAGTTCCAAACTTGATTTTCGTACATGGATTCCATTTCGGATTTCATGGCCTTGTGCCATTCCCTTGAGCTGGGCCCCGCCATCGCTTCCTTGTAGTGCGCAGGTTCATCGTCTTCAAGAATGAAGATTTCGTTATGAAACCACTCAGGTGGCTGGATAGCCCTACCTGATCTGCGCGGTTCAGTTACAACATTGTCTGAAGTTTCCGCATCACATGCGACAACTTCCGGCTCGGTTGTAGGGATAATTTGCGGAATTTCTTCCGGTTCCTCAGCCATAACAACGGCTGCCGAAGATTCACTAATCTCATTAAGTTGTACTGTCCTCCCACTTAATTCTTTTGCGAGAAACTCTTTCTCAAGAAAAACCCCATACCTTGCAACAAACACTTTGTTATCGGACGGGTGGTAGAAAGAATACCCAACTGTTTCCTTGGGATAACCTACAAAGTAACATTTGTCTGATCTAGGATCGAGTTTGCTTGGTTGTAAATGTTTTACATAAGCTTCACAACCCCAAATTTTTAGATGTGACAAACTAGGTTTCTTCCCATGCCATAACTCGTATGGTGTCGTCTCAACAGACTTAGACGGTGCTCTGTTTAATGTGTGAGCGGCAGTTTCTAGTGTGTGACCCCAAAAATATATTGGCAGATCTGTAAGAGACATCATCGACCTTACCATGTCTAACAGGGTTCGGTTACGTCTTTCCGATACTCCGTTTCTCTGTGGAGTTCCGGGAGGCGTAAGCTGTGAAACGATTCCACGGTCGCTCAGATGTTGGCTAAACTCATGACTAAGATATTCGCCCCCACGATCTGATCGCAGAAACTTAATCCTTTTGTTCCAATGATTTTCTACCTCATTCTGAAATTCTTTGAACTTTTCAAAGGTTTCTGACTTATGCTTCATTAAGTAGATATAGCCATATCGACTTAAATCATCAGTAAAAGTCACGAAGTAGAAATACCCACCCCGTGCGGCTGTGCTCATTGGACCACATACATCACTATGTATTATTTTCAAGAATTCACCCGCCCGTTCAGGATGACCCGTGAACGGCGTCTTGTCATTTTCCCCATCAGACAAGCTTCATATGTGTCAAATGATTCAAAATCAAAGGACGGTAAAACTCCATCCTTATGGAGTCTTTGCATGCGTTTCTTTACGATGTGGCCACGCCGACAGTGCCACAAGTAAGTGGTGGTGGTATCAGCATTCTTAAGGCGTTTAGCATTCACATTAAAGACATCATTTCCACATTCAAGATTTAGTATGAAAAGGCCCCCAACAATGGGTGCAAATCCATAAAACATATCCTTACAATAAAGTGAACAACCATTGTTCTCAGACTTGTAAGAGTACCCATCGTGCACTAAACATGATCCAGAGATAATGTTTCTACACAATGCCTGAACAAAATAACAGTTACTTACTTCTAAGGTAAATCCTGAAGGGAGACGTAGAGGCATAATTCCGACGGCTTGAGCGGCGATCCCAGCACCGTTCCCGACGCGCATCACGACTTCATTCTTTGCTATTTTTCGCACCTTATGAAGCCCCTGTATCGAGTTGCAAATGTGAGCAACTGATCCGGTATCAAATACCCAAGACTTAGAATTTTCGCTAGCAAGCAAAACGTCAATGACATTAACTTGTATAACAGTTATACCTTTTCCGGTTTTCCCGGACTTCTTATCTTCCAGATACTTCTTGCATTTTCTCTTCCAGTGTCATGTGCCCTTGCAGTAGAAGCACTTAGTTTCATTCTTGGCTCCGCCCTTAGAGTTTTTCTGGGAGCCGATCTTACCGGCGCCCTTGCCCTTCTTGGACTTGCCATTCTTTTTTAAACTGGCGGTTTTATTCACAAGCAACACTTGCTCGCGATTTTTCCGCAGTCCTCCCTCCGCAGTTTTCAGCATGGCGAGCACCTCATTTGGTGTCTTCTTCATCCCACTCATGTTGTAGTTCATGACAAAACCGTCGTAAGACGGGGGGAGTGAAGAAAGCAACATGTCCATCATATGGGCTGGTGGAATTGGAAATTCCAGGGTTTTAAGCCTTTCAGCGTAGCCAATCATTTTGACCACGTGTTCGCCAACTGAACTGCCCTCAGCCATCTTCCAATCCATCACGGCCTTCATGATATCAAACCGTTCAGACCGTGCAGTTTCCTTGTACAGAGCATCCAATTCCCGGATCATATCACGGGAGTTATGGAATTCAAAACGTTTTTGAAGCTCTGGACTCATGCAAGCTAGCATGAGGCACTTCACTAAGTTGTAATCATCATCCTTAGTGTCCCAGACATTGTGTTCATCTTCCGGGGCAGTGGCCGCCGGTTTAGCTGGAAGAGCAGTTTCAAGCACATACATTTTCTTAGCGCTCCTGAGGACAATCCTCAGGTTACGGACCCAGTCCGTATAGTTGTTTCTAGTCGCAGCTAACTTCTCTTTCTCTAACATCGGGCCTAAGTTGAACGCGGTGTTGCGAGCCATTTGATCTACAACGGTAAACACAAGTTTCACTTAGACTTTGTTCATAATTAATTTGCACTAGTGAATAAACAATTTTATTCTAAAGTGCGCTCCCACTCAAATCAATATCTCTCATAATTGATTGCGAGTGATTCAAGATCCGCATTTAAATTCCACGCCATTGATGGGAACATCACAGATGATGGGAACTTCAATCGGTAGGCCAACTTGCCGATCACATCTCAATGTGATTCTTGTTCATATTTCGATGGGTGTGTTCCGAGCTCAGGACTTTCCTGCCTGAATGCCAAGACAACCAAGTGATCTCGCTGCGAGGTCTCAACTCACCCACCTCACACTTCTCTAATCGTTTGTACTCATGGAAACATGACGCACTCTGAAAAGATAGGTGCCGTGATGGTGCTACACTTGGGAGAACACTAACTACTTGATATTTTTAAGTGAGAGATCACCCTAATAAAAAAACGACTACCGCGCAATCAAAAGGGTGCATCATAAGGGATAAACATCTCAGGCAATTCATAAAAGCATGATATGGTATAGCCCTTTCTGATGGAGAAGTCTTTAATTTCTTCGTCTTCGGCATTTGCGTCGGTGTTCACCTTCGCGAAGATTGCCACCACCTTGTCGATGCACCAGATAATATTGCTATCTCTATAGCTAATAAAATAAGTGCATTACTTAAGGTTGACGCGCAGGTCATTAAAGTGACAATCATATGGCTCCAGCCATCATGCCGAATCATGACACGCAGGTCATGTTAACAAATTTACATCATATAGTCATCTCATACATAATCGAATTAATATGAGAGTTGCTATACCACATCACATGCACATCCTGCAAAACCAAGTTAGACGCCTCTAATCGGTTTATGCAAAAATTTATTTTTACGTGGCTTCTAAGGTTTTGACTTAAACCGCAGCTACCAACGTTTATCATCAAGTATGATTATTCAAGTCGCTAGATTAACATTGCGGGGTGTATGAAACACGAGATAATAAAATCTTGAGCCCCATACTAAACTTCGTCATACGCATGACCCCCGTGCAGATCATATCTGCATTGCCCTTTCGTCTGCGAAATTTCATCTTTCTCTCAACTATGGTGGAACCCAAAGAACTGATAGCACTTCGTTCATCAATCAGGATCGCGGATTGCCAGAACTTTGTGAAATTCCACTATGCCGTTTCAAGATCAGAAATACGCAAATTCTAGGGAAGCAATAAGAACATCGGGTAACAGATTTCATCTGCTACCCGCATAAATAATTTTCAGCGATAGATCTCATCTACTACAAAATTATATTATGCAATACCCATACATCTCTATGTATTCTAGATCGTAACCTGCATCTACGCATAGCATGGCTCTTGATGCCACTATCGGGGAACGCGACGAAAAACAAAAAAAATCGGTACAGCGAGCACGCCAGGACTACTATGGAGACTGCATACAGGGTTTGATCTGATCATTACCGACTCGTAGCGCAGCGGAAGTAGAGTCGATGTAGATCGTCGGTGCAGATCCCCGCAGCTAGGATTTACAACCTCCCAACTGCGAGGATGTACTCCCTCGTCGGACAGCCCTTCGGGAGGCGGTCGGATAGTCCCCCAGACGATGTCACGGACAGTCCTTCGGGAGGACCCTAGAAGCTCGAACGGTAACTCGGACAACCGTTCAGGAGGACCCTTGAACAGCCCCTCGGGCAAAATATTGAACCTACAACCTCTCTACGGGGTTGCACACATACGGTGTCAGCTATCCGGCAGGGCTTCGCCGTCCAGAACTAGTTCCTGCCGGAACCCAGACAGCCTTTCGGCTCTACGAAACTATTTCGTGGGAGGGACAGAGAAAGCCAGATAATGCATGGCATGTGTATGAGAGCAAGGAGTGAGTGTGGAGAGCTCCTCTCCACCTCTATTTATAGGAAAGCCAAGGGGAAGGGTGCCTCCAAAAAATAGCAAAACACCCATGCATTAGGTCACATATGATGGGCATTTAGGGCATAATGGGAGGCCATGTGGAGCTCCAAGGAGGAGCACCACCCTTGGCCGGCCACCCCTTGGGGGCCCCCCCAAAAGGGGTTCCTTCCCTTCCAAGCCTCTTCCTTCTAGAACTTTGAGTAAAGTCCTAAAAGATGGCTATCCAAAATAGTAACCATAAAGTGATTTTCACTATTCACATAAACAATTTTCCGTGACCGTTAAATCCGAAAATATTTCTGTGCGTCTTAGAATAATTCCAGTACCCACACAAATGATTTTGGACGCGCTCCGAAACAATTCCGGATTAGTGATTTTCATCTGCGAAAAGCAACCAAACCGGTTCCGGCACCTCCGGAACATTTCCGGTTTTTATCCCGGAACATTTCCGGTTTTTATCCCGGAAAAATCCCAGAAGTTTCCAGAACAATTCTGGCACCCTCCAAGAATTTCCAGGCGTGTGCCGAAACCAATTTTACATAATGGTATACTTCGAAACAACTTTTTAGTTTTACCGAAACTATTCCGATGTTCTCTCCGGAACGTTTCCGTTGTCTCCGAAACTTTTCCGGTGACTTTCTCTCAGACTCACTGTCTAGTATTCAGCAGATAGATGACCCTTAAGCGTGTGACCCTATAGGTTCAGTGAAGTATAGACATGATAGGAACACTTTCCGATCAATGATCAATAGCGGAACCGTGGACACCCATATTGATCCCTATACCCACACGAATAAATATTCGAGTGAACCTCCAGTTGCCGTGTGCTATTCCTGTTGCGTCGCGATATGTTACAAACACCCGAGGTGAGATTTATCGGCATCCCCGTGGATCAACACTTGTCCATTATGCCAGTTACCTCGTTACCGGTTTTGTTCTCTTTTCTCGTTTCCGTGTTCCGGCATCCCTGTGATCAGATCACAATGTGTCCGGCCAGACGATGATGGATACCATAACACCGAGAGGGCCCGAGAATATCTCTCCATCGTCGGAGGAGCAAATCCCAATCTCGGGCTATCTCGTTTCTTGACATACTTTTCCGTGAACCCGTAAGCCGCCGTAATAGCCACCCAGTTATGGATGACGTTTAACAAACCCCAAAGTTCACGAAGCAAGTACGAAGGAACTTGATACTCTCATGGTCTAAGGAATTATGCAAACATTAACTATCTCTATGTTATTAACCATTAACTTGTGACGAATGTATCTCATAGCATAACATCAATTCAGGTCGATTCAACACAAGTGTTCTACTAACATTGTGCCCTCAAAATTGCCGGCATGGTCATGCCCATGATCAGGAAAACAGGATCATCATGCAATACTTGAGCTTGTCTTAGAGGCATGATTAGGAATACTTTTTACCGTTTATTATACCACACGTGCACATGAGTTTCCCTCTGAGCCTCGTGGATATTGCAGACTCGAGAATCATTGCAGTTATAGCATGGGACATAAACATTCATTACAAACTTTTGGAGATACAAAATAACTGTTATTACTGCCTCTAGGGCATATCTCCTACAATGGCTAGATTGGGAAGAGGGGGTAAATGAGCAGCGCCCTT
Organism: Elymus sibiricus; assembly: GCA_039707655.1. Lineage (NCBI taxonomy): Eukaryota > Viridiplantae > Streptophyta > Magnoliopsida > Poales > Poaceae > Elymus > Elymus sibiricus. The sequence goes on from CM077670.1 coordinate 124,814,271, forward strand.
TGCGGTTTCCTTTTTTTATGGGGAAGACGCGGGGGCTGGCTCTTTTCCGTCCTACGTGGCCGCGCTTTTCAGGCGCACCTCCTCCCACCGCCGTTCCGCTTCACCTCTCCCACGCCCACGTTTAATGCGCATCATGGGCGGGTGCGGTAAAAGAGAAGATTATGACAGTTATCCTCTGCCACGCGCCGCCTGTGCACTGTTTGGGCCTAGCCCAACGACGCCTCGCATGCGCGTGTGGCCCAGGCCCAGGGGCTCCTGTCGGTGTACTGAGACATGGGTGCCTTTGTACCCAGACTTGTGCACAGGCAGTTGTAGCCTCCCTGCCGACAAGGGCTTGGCAGACGGTAACTACGACTCAAGACTCCACACCAAGACCATGAAGAAGACGTCAAGGCAGGTCATCAAGAAGTACTATTCTCGTACAGGAGATCGATGCTACCCCTTGCCGGCAAGCTCCGCCCCGGCAAGGTGGAGACCAAGGTTATGGTTGTCGGCAAGCTCCCTTGCCGACAAGCAAGGCCCGGCAAGCTCTGTGCCAGCATGCTTATTCTGTCCCGTTACCGTTCCACCTCACCATCGACCAGATAGGCTCGTATGCTAGGTGTCGAGCAGGCAGGCAGTCAACATAGCCAGCCAAGGTATGGGTCAGAACGCCACGCCAAGATTAACTTTAATGACACCCGTCCCTGGGACGTGTCGAGATTACAGGAGGGCACCAGGACCGGTGGTACAGATCTTTTGCCCAAGGCCTCGCCTCCCCAACGTAACACCTAACGGTGCATTAAATGCGTTTGTCTTACCCCGTTGGAAGATAGACGTGCTGACGACGCAAGTCATTGTTCATACTCTGTAATGACTGTATTAGCCATTGTGGTAACCCCTTGGCCTATAAAAGGAGGCCCACGGCTACAGGTAGAACGGTCGACACCCAGCTCAATTACACGCCGTCGCTGCATTTTCCCGTGCACCTTGCCGGAAAACTGCTCTCCCTGTAACCAGAGTTCATACACGATCAACCACAGAGCAGGGTTTTACGCTCATAGCGGCCCAAACCTAGATAAATCCCCCACGTGTTCTTGCACTTACTAAAGATCTACTCTTTGTCCCATGCATGTCCCCTGAGCCGAATCGCAAAGGGACCCGTTCGGTCCCATAGATAGTCATTTCCCACGACAATGTCCATTGAAGGAGAGGTTATTTGAACCTCAATGGTAAACGTGTCTAGCCCTTGCTTTAACTTAAGCTTGGGGAGGTAACCACTTCTCACACTCTCCTTTAAAAACTGCATTTTCTCTTTTCTTTCGTAATTTTCTCGAGTTTGGTATTGCAAAGTTCTAAGCTTGGGGGGGTTATATTTGCATGCGCAGGGTCTTATGCAATGTTAATTATCATAGGGTTTTCATGCAATCGTGCGTCCCGCTATTTTGACATGCTTGTTTTGCTTTAGTTTCACCTAGCATGATGAAATCTTGTGACCCTCTGAAATACATTGCCATGTTCTTTTTATCAAAAACAAATAAAGGAGTCCTTTGAACTGTTGCCTTTCTTTCACCTAATAACTTAAGTTGGGGATTCTAGTGGTGACTTGAGTAGCGATTGAATAATTGTAGAGGCTTTCTGCTGATGAACCCAGCATCTTTGGTTGATCCGGGACGCACAACGGGGTTTATCCCAACCAAACTATCCCCTCGGGGTACTTAGCTTTTGAGTCTTATGCAATATGACACCGCGATGCTCTTGTGTAGTGTTTGAGTTCTTTATGACTAATGCGAGTTCAAAGCCTTTGCACGTTCGTTCATCTTTTATTGCTAGCCTCTACGGTACCGTGCATTGCCCACTCTCACATCGAGACTTGGTGCATACTTTGCAGGTATATCCAAACCCGTGGGAGGACTTCCTCTTGTTCTCCTATACATAAAACACCCCATCTCCTCAAAATTGCCACCATACCTGCCTACCATGGCATTTTCATAGCCATTCCAAGTATATTGCCATGCAACATCCACTGTTACTATTCACATGACTTGAGCATTCATTGTCATATTGCCTTGCATGATCATATAGAGCTGACATGATATTTGTGGCACAACCACCGTTCATCATTGTTATACATGTTACGCTAGATCATTGCACATCCTGGTACACCGCCAGAGGCATTCATATGTAGTCATTTTTTTCTTTAGTTTATCGAGTTGTAAGTAAATGAAAGTGTGATGATCATCATTATTAGAGCATGCCCCAGTGAGGAAAAGAATGGTGGAGACCTATGAGTCCTCAAAAAAGTGGGGATGAGATCCATGAGACTGTTTTAAAAAAAGAAAAGAAAATAAAAAAAGAAAAAAGAGAAAAAAATGAGAGAAAAAGAGAGAAGAGGCATGCTACTATCCTTTTACCACACTTGTGCTTCAGAGTAGCACCATGTACTTCATATAGAGAGTTTTCATATACCTCATGACTATGCTAGTGGGATCTTTACATTATAAAATTTGGCTTGTATATTCCGATGATGAGCTTCCTCAAAGGCTCGAGGTCTTCATGAGCAAGCAAGCTGGATGCACATCCACTTAGCTGCATTAGGAGAGCTCTCATACACTTATAGCTCTAGTGCATCCGTTGCATGGCGATCCCTACTCCTTGCGTTGACATCGATCATAAGGCCTTCTCCATTGCCTAATGGTCAGCTGTGTCGATGCAAGACTTTCTTTGTTTTTGACTTCTCAAACCCCAATCATTATTCTATTTTCCCCTTAAGTGCGAGGCATAGGCTTGTGCTCAGCTCTGCATAGGTAGTTGAGTGGTTTAATAATGCAGATAGACGATCTTGCTATTGTACTTGGTATGCCTCGGGTTGGTGTTTTTGAAGCGATCGCTGATGCATGATTTCTTTTGTCTTTGATAGTCATTGTTATGTTCCCAACATAATTTTGACCTTATGTCTAAACCTTTGGCAATGGGAATTTGGACTCCACAAAAATATTTCCTCTTTCTTGACCTTCATGGCAATGGAACTAAGAGAATTGCAGGTATTACTCCCATGCTAGCTAACTTTTGCAAACTTGCAAGATGAACATGGATATCACTTTTGGGCTTTGGTTTTCAATGTGTGCTTAGAGTTAGCAACAATGAGCTTAGATAGTCAACCTTCTTACTCGAGGATGAGCAAGGTTTAAGCTTGGGGAGGTTGATGGCTCCATATTTTATGCATCTTTATAGCTCATTTGTTGCACATTATCTCCGTATATCAAGTCATATCATGTTCCATTGAGCCAATTATATGTCCATATGCATGATTTCCAGTTTTTATCCTTTTCATCACGAGCATTGCATAATATTTATTCATAGTTGGTTTTTATTAGTTTTCCTTGTCTTTGTGTGTCTTGTAGGTGATGCGAACTTCCCAAGTACTTAGCACGACGAAAGGAGTTCAAACGGTGGACATCCAGGACCCAGACTTAGCCATTTCGAAGGTGGAAAAACTCATTTTTCCAAAGTGCTCTAAATCAAGATCTAAAACAAGAAATGGATCGGCGTCGTTCATACGAATCCAACGAGCCCAAGAATGTCAAATTCCGAGTTCGTTTGAAGAAATGGCGGCCGATTTACCGAAGGGAGGCAACAGAAATCAGTATGAAAGACGGCGTTTCATACGACCGCGTGCGGTCGTTTGAGCGCCCGTTTGGAGTCCAGACGGCACCGAAGGTTGCCTCTCGTGACGGGATTCTTTGTGGATTTCGTCCCCGTTTGTTCCCATGACTTCCTTGGCCTTCAAGGGATGATTTGGGAGAGGATAAGGCTCACCTAGAGCCCTTGGATCATAGGGGAGATGCTACATCGACGGAGGAGACTATGGGAGAGCTCTTATATATTCACCTTCAACCCTAGCCGCCGCCTCCATTCTTCATCAAGACGTCATTCGTCATCTCATCTCCAAGTCCAGCCACCACCACATCAAGAACACACCATTGGGGCAACCAAGAGGGAGACCGGAAGGGACCGCCGCCGGCGGGGCGCGGCCATGGGCCGCCGCCACCGCGCCTTGACCATCATCATCCGCCGCCGCGCCGCCTCCATCATCACCCCTTCTTCCTCCCCCATCACGGTCTCCGTGATGGGTTGTATTAACTCTTGAACCCCTCTTTATGTGATGTTATTTGAGTAATTGTTGGATATGGGTCGGTCGATTAGTAAGTGGTTGTTTGATATGTTTCATCTATTTATGTGTGTTGCTTCGTGTTGCTTATTTATCTATGCGGTAATTTAGTGATTGGACACGTTCAATCCATTGGCTTAGTTGGAGAAGTTCAACTCTTAGGCCACACATGAAGTAGATAGAGGATTGTGCAAACCGATAGACCTGTGACGTGACAGGTGCAGATATCTTGAGGGAAACACAATTACTTTAGGAATCACGGTTGTCCATAGAACCTAATGCCTTCGCCCAGTCCTCAAACCACGAGAACCTTAATATCTTGGCATTAGCCGCCTCGGGTATGGGACAAGAAGTAGGATGAATGAGTTATCTCAATACAGCACGTCTTGAGAGATAACACTATTTGAGGGACCGCCCACCATCCGTAGATTATCGTATCCTATGATGCAGGTACGGACTTAGCCACCACGTGGCATAGTCGTAAAGCCTAACTCCATTCCGTGCCGGTACCGAACGAGACTGTACCTAGATGCCAGCAACCTCATCTAAAACATCACATACCTCTCTTAGTTTATTTCCTTTGTTTAGTTTTGTATTTACTTTTCCGTTCTCTCTAGTACTTTACTCTAATTCTCCCTTTTACCGTTCCTAGCAACCTACTTAAGTGAGCTATTTCCAAACTCCGGTTTGGGTGTGAGCGTGGTTGTGTTAGTGACAACACAGCTATGGGGATTGTGGTGCCATCCTATTCGCTCCCTCTGGGATCGACAAACCTTACTTATCACAAAATTGCTACATAGCCCTGTGCACTTGCAGGACATCACTAACATCGATGCTTCTCCGAGGAAACATTTGGTTCATAGCAAAAGGCAAATTTGCACCAAGGCGAATGACGGCTGCGTCTCCAACGCAACCAAGGTGCACTGATGAATGATATCTTTGTCTTCATGGCTACCCAGCAAAGAGCACTGATGGAAGACGGCACCATTTTCATCCAACATCAATCAGCTTCACTGGCTACACTAGAGGTTTTGACCACAATTGGATATACAAGTTTTGGAGCCTCCTCTAGTTCTCTAGTTCTAGTTCTAGTTGTTGCAATTAGAACTAGATCTAGTCCTCATAACTAGAAGCCCAGCGTGGTTCTAATCTTCTCCCTCTAATTCTCTAGCGATGATTAGCTCTGGACGGCGAAGCGCTGCCGGATCGTGAAGACCGTATGCTTCCAAACTGTGGAGAGGTCGTGCTTTCGGTCTTCCGTTCGAGGGATCATTTGTGAACGGTTCGAGGGACTTAAGTATGATCTACACCAACTCATCTTCTTTCGCTGCAACTCGGAGTTGGTAATCATCTAATCTAAACCGTTATTGCATCTTGATGACCCACAAGTATAGGGGATCAATCGTAGTCCTTTCGATAAGTAAGAGTGTCGAACCCAACGAGGAGCAGAAGGAAATGACAAGCGGTTTTCAGCAAGGTATTTTCTACAAGCACTGAAATTATCGATAACGAGTAGTTTGATAGCAAGATAATTTGTAACAAGTGACAAGTAGCAATAGTAACAAATATTGCAGCAAGGTGGCCCAATCCTTTTTGTAGCAAAGGACAAGCCGGAACGATCTCTTATAGTAAGCAAAGCGATCTCGAGGACACATGGGAATTTCATCTAGTCACTTTCATCATGTTGATTTGATTCGCGTTCGCTACTTTGATAATTTGATATGTGGGTGGACCGGTGCTTGGGTGCTGTTATTACTTGAACAAGCCTCCCACTTATGATTACCCCCCTTCGCAAGCATCCGCAACTACGAAAGAAGAATTAAGATAACTCTAACCATAGCATTAAACATATGGATCCAAATCAGCCCCTTACGGAATAGCGCATAAACTAGGGTTTAAGCTTCTGTCACTCTAGCAAGCCATCATCTAATTACTACTCCACAATGCATTCCCTTAGGCCCAAAGATGGTGAAGTGTCATGTAGTCGACGTTCACATGACACCACTAAGAGAATCAACAACATACATATCATCAAAATATCGAACGAATGCCAAATTCACATGATTAATTATGACAAGACTTCTCCCATGTCCTCAAGAACAAAAGTAACTACTCACAAATCATCTTCATGTCCAAGATCAGAGGGGTATTGAATAGCATAATAGATCTGAACATATAATCTTCCACCAAATAAACCAACTAGCATCAACTACAAGATGTAATCAACACTACTAGCAACCCACAGGTACCAATCTAAGGTTTTGAGATAGAGATTGAATACAAGAGATGAACTAGGGTTTGAGATGAGATGGTGCTGGTAAAGATGTTGATGAAGATTGGTCCTCCCACGATGAGAGGATCGTTGGTGATGTCGATGGCAACGATTTCCCCCTCCCGGAGGGAAGTATCCCCGGCAGAATCTCTCCGCCGGAGAGCAAAAGTGCTTCTGCCCAAGTTCCGCCTTGAGACGGCGGCGCACCATCCCGAAAGTCTTCTCTATATTTTTTCTAGGGCAAAATGACTTATATACCAGAAAATGGGGGCCAGAGGCTGGCCAAGGGCCCCACGAGCCACCAGGGCGCGCCTGGGGGGTGGCGCGCCCTGGTGCCTCGTGGGCACCTGGGTGGCCCCCTCTGGTACTTATTGCTTCCAGTATTTTTTTATTTATTCCAAAATAATTCTCCGTGGAATTTCAGCTCATTTGGAGATGTGCGGAATAGGTATCTCTGACATAGCTTTTTCAGGTCCAGAATTCCAGCTGCCGGCAATCTCCCTCCTTGTGTAAATCTTGCATATTAAGAGAGAAAAAGCATTAGAATTGCTCCACAAAGTGTTATATTGATTAAAAACACTATAAATAACAGTAGGAAAACATGATGCAAAATGGACGTATCAACTCCCCCAAGCTTAGACCTCGCCTGTCCTCAAGCGAAAGCCGATATCGATAATCATGTCCACATGTTTAGAGAGAGAGGTGTCGATAAAAACAAAATACGGACATAGTAGCATCATGATCATTATTATAATAGCAATATTTATTATCATAGAACTTCTCATGAGCAAGTAGCAATTCATCACAACAATGAAGTATAAGACATAAACTTTATTGAAAACTAACAAACTATGTTCTTAGTCAACAATGCAATTGCAATTCATCATATTTTCAGGAAGGGTCTCATGTAGGAGCTTTTTAGCAAGTCCACATACTCAACCATCATATAGCCTTCTATGATTGCTAACACTCACAACATATATATGGAGCAAAAAGTTTCAGCCAGACACATAGAAAGACAGGGGCTTATAATTTCGCCTCCCAACTTATTCACCTCAAGGGTGATGCCAACAATAATAACTCATGATCACTCATATCCAACTGGATATATATGCCTAGATCTTTCCCCACCACATGATGCTTGCAAAAGAGAAAAATAAAAAGGAAGTAGAGGAGAACACTATTGACTCTTACATAAAAAGTAAATACATAAAAGTAAAGGATAGGCCCTTCGCAGAGGGAAGCAGAGGTTGTCATGCGCTTTTTGTTGTTGGATGCACAAGCTCTTAATGCAAAGGAACGTCACTTTATATTACCCCTTGTGATAGCAACCTTTATTATGCAGTCCGTCGCTTTTATTTCTTTACCATCACAAGTTCGTACAAAGCTTATTTTCCCTTACAATAAAAGTTCAGACATATTTAGAGGCAATTTTTATTGCTTTTTGCACCGATGACAACTTACTTGAAGGATCTTATTCAATCCATAGGTAGATATAGTGGACTCTCATGACATGAAACTGAGTTTAAGGGTTTTGGATGCACAAGTAGTATCTCCACTTGGTGCAGATTCTTGGCTAGCAAAGATATTGGGCAAGCACCACATGTTGGAGGATCTATAACAATATAACTTCTATGTGAATATAAGCAAACATGACTCATTACGTTGTCTTCCTTGTCCAACGTTAACAATTTGACATAAAATACTTAATGGGGGATCACAATCATAAAAGATGCTCAAGATAGTATATTTGCATGTGAATCTTCTCTTCCCTTATTAATTCTTTCATGAATTACATCATTAACTAATGATATGTTTGTTAACTTCCAATAAATTTTACCACTTATACTTTTCTTTATGTAATGTCATTACTTTCCATAAGATTAGCATATGATATTTTTCATTATTTTCATTGCTAAGATTGAAACATGAAAGTAAAGAAGCAAAAACTCAAACTACTCTTTATTATATAACTCTCAACTCGATTACATAGATAGATAGATCACGAAACTAGCACTCGAAAATAGATCATACTAAACTTTTATTCAACTAAATCACGAAATAACTAAGGATCGAACTAAAAGTAGGTAAAGATAATAAAAGTGATGGTGATACGATACCGGGGCACCTCCCCCAAGCTTGGCACAAGCCAAGGGGAGTGCCCATACCCATGTGCTCAAGTCTCCTTCTTCGGTGATGGTGGTGGTGATGAAGTGGTGGGCTTGTCCTTCAGTTTCCGCTTCAGAACATAGTTTTCTTCCTTCAACTTGCTAATTTCTTGCTCAATCTCCACTATCTTCTCACACAACACATTCTTGTTTTCCTGTAGAAGACGGAAAGGGATAAATTGGATCTTAGATTTGTTTACTATGTTTGGGAGGCTCGACTTCTTGAACTCCACATGCATATCTCCCGGTTGAGGTAGAGGGGCATCTTCTTCATCCGAGCTCGCGTCTCCCGTTCCCTTCATGTTGGCATCTCGCTCCTCCTCCGCGGACCATCCATAGGGGTCTGTATCCCCGTAGGTCCTTGTATTCGCAACGTAGTTTGATACAAAACTCTCTCCATCTGAGTCTTGAGACGACATACTTTCGGATCTGTCAGAAAAATAGCACGAAACAAGAACAAAGGAGATTTCTGCGATACGGTGGTCAAAACGTCCGAGAGTATATATAAAGAATTTTTATCTTGCAAAACAAGTAATCCAGAAGAAAAATGGAGTCGGGAAGGCTCACGAGGGGCCTACGAGGCACCAGGGCGCGCCTGGGGGGGTGGCGCGCCCTGGTGCCTCGTGGGCACCAGGTGGGTCCCCTCGGCTGCTTTTTATTTTTGTAATTTTTTAAATATTCCAAAACTGACAGAAAATATTTTTATGAAATTTTTGGAGTTGGGTTACTTACCGTATCACATACCTACCCCTTTTCAGGGTTCTTGAGCATTCTGGAAGGTCTCTCTTATGTATTCTTCTGGTGTAATTGTTTCAATAATATTAGTTTCAACATTAATGGGGGTACCTGAAATATAGTGCTTAATTCTTTGCCCATTCACCACTCTCGGATTAGTGCCTTCGGAGTTGTTTATTTTGATGGCTCAGGAGCGATAAACTTCTTCGATGATATACGGTCCTTCCCATTTAGAGAGGAGTTTTCCTGCAAAGAATCTCAAACGAGAATTGTACAATAGAACTTGCTCAGCCACTTTAAATTCCCATTTTTGAATTCTTCTATCATGCCATCTTTTAAATTTTTCTTTAAACAATTTGGCATTTTCATAAGCTTGGGTTCTCCATTCATCTAATGAGCTAATATCAAATAACCTCTTTTCACCAGCAATTTTAAAATCATAATTGAGTTCTTTAATTGCCCAATATGCTTTATGTTCTAACTCAAGAGGTAAATGAAATGCTTTTCCATAAACCATTTTATAAGGAGACATACCCATAGGATTTTTATAAGAAGTTCTATAAGCCCATAATGCATCGTCAAGTTTCTTAGACCAATTCTTTCTAGATCTATTGACGGTTTTTTGCAAAATTAATTTTATTTCTCTATTGCTCAATTCTACTTGACCACTAGATTGAGGGTGATAGGGAGATGCAATTCTATGGTTGACATCGTATTTAGCAAGCAATTTACGGAATGCACCATGAATAAAATGTGAACCACCATCAGTCATTAAATATCTAGGGACTCCAAACCTTGGGAAAATAACTTCTTTAAGCATTTTAATAGAAGTGTTATGATCAGCACTACTAGTTGGAATAGCTTCTACCCACTTAGTAACATAATCAATAACAACTAAAATATGAGTATACCCATTGGATTTAGGAAAAGGTCCCATATAATCAAATCCCCAAACATCAAATGGTTCAATAGCAAGTGAATAATTCATAGGCATTTCCTGACGTCTACCAACATTACCAATTCTTTGACATTCATCACAAGATAAGACAAACTTATGAGCATCCTTGAAAAGAGTAGGCCAATAAAAACCAGATTGCAATACCTTATGTGCAGTTATGTCTCCCGCATGGTGTCCTCCGTAGGCCTCGGAATGACACTTCCATAGGATTTGTTCATGTTCATGCTCAGGTATACAACATCTAATAATACCATCTACTCCTTCTTTATAAAGATGTGGGTCATCCCAAAAGTAATGTCTTAAATCATAGAAGAACTTTTTCTTTTGTTAGTACGTGAAACTAGGTGGTATAAATTTAGCAAAAATATAATTAGCATAGTCTGCATACCATGGGGTATTACGAGAAGAATTTATGACCACTAATTGTTCATCAGGAAAATCATCATTAATAGGAAGTGGGTCATCAAGAACATTTTCAATTCTAGACAAATTATCTGCAACGGGATTCTCAGCTCCCTTTCTATCAATAATATGCAAGTCAAATTCTTGTAGCAATAAAACCCACCTAATGAGTCTAGGTTTAGCATCTTTATTTTCCATAAGATATTTTATAGCAGCATGATCGGTGTGAACAGTTACTTTAGAATCAACTATATAAGATCTGAATTTATCACATGCAAACACAACTGCTACAAATTCCTTTTCAGTAGTAGCATAATTTCTTTGGGCACTGTCTAGAGTTTTACTAGCATAATGGATAACATTTAATTTCTTATCAACTCTTTGTCCTAGAACAGCACCAACAGCATAATCACTAGCATCACACATAATTTCAAAAGGCAAGTTCCAATCAGGTGGTTGAACAATAGGTGCAGTGGTTAAGACTTTCTTAAGTGTTTCAAAGGCTTCTAGACAATCATCATCAAAAAAAATGGAACATCTTTTTTCAAAAGATTGGTAAGAGGCCTAGAAATTTTAGAGAAGTCTTTAATAAACCTTCTATAGAAACCAACATGACCTAGGAAACTTCTTATATCTTTAGGACATGGCATTTTGTCAATAGCATCAACCTTAGCTTTATCAACTTCAATACCTCTTTCAGAAATTTTATGCCCCAAGACAATACCTTCATTCACCATAAAGTGGCACTTCTCCCAATTCAAGACAAGATTAGTTTCTTCACATCTCTGCAAAACTCGATCAAGGTTGCTTAAGCAATCATCAAAAGAAGTTCCGTAAACGGAAAAATCATCCATGAAAACCTCAACAATCTTTTCACAAAAGTCAGAGAATATAGCAGTCATACATCTTTGAAAGGTGGCAGGTGCATTACATAAACCAAAAGGCATACGTCTATAAGCATAAGTTCCAAAAGGACAAGTAAAGGTGGTTTTCTCTTGATCGGGTTGTGATACAGGTATTTGAGAAAAACCAGAATAACCATCTTGGAAACAAAAGTGTGTATGCTTAGATAATCTTTCTAACATTTGATTAATAAAAGGTAAGGGGTAATGATCTTTTCTAGTAGCTTTGTTTAATTTTCTAAAATCAATTACCATCCTATAACCAGTTACAATTCTTTGTGGAATGAGTTCATTTTTATCATTAGGAACAACGGTAATACCTCCTTTCTTAGGGACACAATGAACGGGACTTACCCATCTACTATCAACTATGGGATAGATTATACCTGCATCCAGAAGCTTTAATATTTTAGTTCTTACCACCTCTTTCATCTTAGGATTTAATCGTCGTTGGTGGTCGACAACAGGTTTAGCATCAGGCTCCATATTAATTTTGTGCTGACATAGAGTGGGACTAATGCCCTTAAGATCATCAAGAGTATATCCAATAGCAGCTCGGTGCTTCCTCAGAGTTTTAAGTAATATCTTTTCTTCATGCTCTGAAAGGTTAGCAATAATAATAACAGGATATATCTTCTTTTCATCAAGATAAGCATATTTCAATGTATCAGGCAATTGCTTCAATTCAAATACAGGATCACCTTTAGGTGGAGGAGGGCCTCCAAGAGTTTCAACAGGCAAATTGTGTTTAAGGATAGGTGGTTGATCAAAGATCATCTTATCTATTTCATTTCTTTCATTCATATGCATATCGTTTTCATGGTCTAGCAAATATTGTTCTAACGGATCAGTAGGAGGTACGGCAATAGAAGCAAGACCAATAATTTCATATTTACTAGGCAATTCCTTATCATGAGGTTGTCTACGAAACTTGGAGAAATTAAACTCATGAGACATACCACCAAAATCAACACTAACAATTTCTTTAGCGCAATCAATCTTGGCATTAACAGTATTCAAGAAAGGTCTACCAAATATAATGGGACAAAAATCATCTTGTGGAGAACCGAGGACTAGAAAATTAGTAGGGTATTTTATTTTTTCACACAAGACTTCAACATCTCTAACGATCCCAAGCGGTGTAATGGTATCTCTGTTTGCAAGCTTAATAGTAACACGAATGTCCTCTATTTCAACAGGTGCAATATCATTCATAATTTCTTGATATAAGGTAAATGGAATAGCACCAACACTAGCACCCAAATCACATAAGCCATGATAACAATGATCCCCTATTTTAACAAAGACAACAGGCATGCCTACTACGGGTCTGTTTTTATCTTTAGGATCTGGTTTAGCAATTCTAGCTGCTTCATCACAGAAGTAAATAACATGCCCATCTATATTATCAACCAAGAGATCTTTAACCATAGCAACATTAGGTTCAACTTTAATTTGTTCAGAGGGTCTAGGTGCTCTAATATTACTTTTGTTAACCACAGTTGAAACTTTAGCATGTTCCTTAATCCTAACAGGAAAAGGTGGTTTCTCAATATAAGTAGTAGGCACAACTGGATCAGCATGGTAAACAATTGTTTCTTATTTAACACTAACGGGCTCCTCAATATTTTCTTTAACAGGGGATGATCTTTAAACCACTTCTCCTTAGGGAGATCAACATGAGTAGAAAATGATTCACAAAACGAAGCTACTATCTCAGAGTCAAGTCCATATTTAGTGCTAAACTTATGAAAAGCATCGGTGGCCATAAAAGATTTAACACAATTGAACTCAAGTATTATACCTCACTCATTACCTTTGTCGAGTTCCCAATCTTCAGAGTTGCATTTAATTATTTCCAGAAGATCCCATCTGAATTCAATAGTTTTCTTCATAAAGGAGCCAGTCGAAAAAGAATCGAGCATGGTTTGATTATCATAAGAAAGCCGAGCATAAAAATTCTGTAAGATAATTTCTCTTGAGAGCTCATGGTTGGGGCATGTGTACATCATGTACTTAAGCCTCCCCCAAGCTTGAGCGATGCTTTCTCCTTCACGAGGCCAAAAATTATATATATAATTCCGATCACGATGAACCAAATGCATAGGATAAAATTTCTGGTGGAATTCCAGTTTCAATCGGTTCCAGTCCCATGTATCAGTATCATCACATAGCCTATACCATGTCAATGCCTTTCCCTCCAAAGATAAAGGGAATACTTTCTTCTTAACTCCATCTCCAGATAAACCTGCAAGCTTAAACAATCAACAAATTTCATCCACATAGATCAGGTGCATATCAGGATGTACCGTTCCATCTCCTGCATAAGGATTAGCTAGCAGTTTCTCTATCATACCCGGAGGAATCTCATATGAAATATTTTCAGTAGGTGCAGTAGGTTGAGGAGCACTATTTGTGTTTCCGGTCGAGGTGAAGATACCCCGAACAAACCCCTTAAAGGATTACTTTCCATAGTGACAAGTAACAGTAAATTTCAGCACATAATATAAATGTTTCCTTACCAAATTCCACTCACCAAAGGAGCTTCACTCCCCGGCAACGGCGCCAGAAAAGAGCCTTGATGACCCACAAGTATAGGGGGTCAATCGTAGTCCTTTCGATAAGTAAGAGTGTCGAACCCAACGAGGAGCAGAAGGAAATGACAAGCGGTTTTCAGCAAGGTATTTTCTGCAAGCATTGAAATTATCGGTAACGAGTGGTTTGATAGCAAGATAATTTGTAACAAGTGACAAGTAGCAATAGTAACAAAGATTGCAGCAAGGTGGCCCAATCCTTTTTGTAGCAAAGGACAAGCCGGAACGATCTCTTACAGTAAGCAAAGTGTTCTCGAGGACACATGGGAATTTCATCTAGTCACTTTCATCAAGTTGATTTGATTCGCGTTCGCTACTTTGATAATTTGATATGTGGGTGGACCGGTCATTGGGTGTTGTTCTTACTTGAACAAGCCTCCCACTTATGATTACCCCCCTTCGCAAGCATCCGCAACTATGAAATAAGAATTAAGATAACTCTAACCATAGCATTAAACATATGGATCCAAATCAGCCCCTTACGGAATAGCGCATAAACTAGGGTTTAAGCTTCTGTCACTCTAGCAACCCATCATCTAATTACTACTCCACAATGCATTCCCTTAGGCCCAAAGATGGTGAAGTGTCATGTAGTCGACGTTCACATGACACCACTAAGTGAATCAACAACATACATATCATCAGAATATCGAACGAATGCCAAATTCACATGATTACTTATGACAAGACTTCTCCCATGTCCTCAAGAACAAAAGTAACTACTCACAAATCATCTTCATGTCCAAGATCAGAGGGGTGTTGAATAGCATAATAGATCTGAACATATAATCTTCCACCAAATAAACCAACTAGCATCAACTACAAGATGTACTCAACACTACTAGCAATCCACAGGTACCAATCTGAGGTTTTGAGACAGAGATTGAATACAAGAGATGAACTAGGGTTTGAGATGAGATGGTGTTGGTGAAGATGTTGATGAAGATTGGTCCTCCCATGATGAGAGGATCATTGGTGATGTCGATGGCGACGATTTCCCCCTCCCGGAGGGAAGTATCCCCGGCAGAATCTCTCCGCCGAAGAGCAAAAGTGCTCCTGCCCAAGTTCCGCCTCGAGACGGCAGCGCACCGTCCCGAAAGTCTTCTCTATATTTTTTCTAGGGCAAAATGACTTATATACCAGAAAATGGGGGCCAGAGGCTGGCCAGGGGCCCCACGAGCCACCAGGGCGCGCCTGGGGGGTGGCGCGCCCTGGTGCCTTGTGGGCACCTGGGTGGCCCCCTCTGGTACTTCTTGCTTCCAGTATTTTTTATTTATTCCAAAATAATTCTGCGTGAAATTTCAGCTCATTTGGAGATGTGCAGAATAGGTATCTCTGACATAGCTTTTTCAGGTCCAGAATTCCAGCTGCCGGCAATCTCCCTCCTTGTGTAAATCTTGCATATTAAGAGAGAAAAGGCATTAGAATTGCTCCACAAAGTGTTATATCAATTAAAACACTATAAATAACAGTAGGAAAACATGATGCAAAATGGACGTATCACATCTTCATAGTGTTCCTGGTTGATCGTAGGACGATTTTTTTGTTTTCTACTACGTTTTCCAACAATCTGGAGGCCTTTTCTGGCACCCTGCCGGAGGGGGAAGCCATCACGGAGGCCATCTTCATCATCCTTGCTACCTTCATGGTTATGCGTGATTAGTTCATCCTCGGGGTCGAGTATTTGTACCTGTAGCTATGTGTTCGATCTCTCTCTCTCTCTCTCTCTGTGTGTGTGTGTGTGTGTGTCTCTCGTGTTCTTGATTTGACACGATCTTGATGTATCATGAGCTTTATCAATATAGTTGGATCTTATGATGTTCTTCCCCCCTATCTCTTTTGTGGTGAACTGAGTCTTGCTCTATGAGGTTTCTTTATATTTGATTGAATACTTTGGATTTCATATCACTTGATGCATGTCTCACTCGCGGATTCCCATGGTGACATTGGGGTAATCCAGGTGACATAAGAGTTAATTGATGTGTATCATATGGTGCTGTCGTAGTACGATCTCTAGAAATATTCGTGACACTTTGGGGTGGTTCAATAGATTGATTAGAAACACAACTTTGAGGTGGTTTACTACCTACGCGATTTCATCCTACTTTCTCTGATAAGAATAGAAACTTTGGAGTGATTCTTTACCGCACTTTGAGGGATTATCATATGATTCAATTATGTTAGTAATGTTGAGAGATTGCACTGGTGAAAGTATGAACCCTATGCCCTGTTTCTAAGCATGGAGACAACGTTTTGCTCGCTTTTTCCTACTTGCTACCTTGCTGTTTTCAATTGTTCAGATTATAAAAAGCTATTTCTACCTTCCATATTACACATCTATCATCGTCTCTTCGCCGAACTAGTGCACCTATACAAATGATAATTGTATTGGGTGTGTTGGGGACACAAGAGACTCTTTGTATTTGATTGCAGGTTTGTTTGAGAGAGACCATCTTCATCCTACACCTCCCACAGATTGATAAACCTTAGGTCATCCACTTGAGGGAAATTTGTTGTTGTCCTACAAAACTCTGCGCTTGGAGGCCTAACAGAGTCTACAAGAATAAAGTTGCGTAGTAGACATCAAGCTTTTTCTGGCGCCGTTGCCGGGGAGGTGAGTGCTTGAAGGTATCTCTTTAGATCTTGCAATTGAATCTTTTAGTTTCTTGTTTATTCACTAGTTTGGTTTATAAAATAAAAAAATGGAAGTGAAGTTGTGCCAAATTGCTTATCTTTATAAAGTTTTTATGGAAAACATGGATTTCGATAATTGCTATGAAGTGTTAAAAGAAGAATTTAACACAATGTTTGGTGTGAGTTCCTTGAATGATAAGCATGATTGCAATGTTATTAGTATGTGTTCTATGAATATCCATGGTGCTAATGATATGCAAAGCCATAAGCTTGGGGATGCTATGTTTGATGAAAATGATCTTTTAGTCCCCCTACTTTTGATGAGCAAATTTATTATGATGATAGAATGCCTCCTATTTATGATAATTACAATGATGAAAGTGGATTTCGAAGAGTGTCAACTCTAAGTAATAATTATCCCACTATTTTGGAGGGTTTTGAATCTTATTGTAATGATAAAAGTGGATCTGGAGAGGTCATGACTTTATTTAGTGTTGAATCCACTACTTTGGAGGATGTGTCAATTGATTTTTTATGAGAATAAAGTTGCTATCTATGATGATTATTGTGATGACACTTATAATATAAAGAATAATGATAACCATGAAACTAGTCATCATGATTTTAATGCTCAAATTGATTATGTCAATAAAGTTTCATATGATAGTTATTTCATTGAATTTTCTCCCACTACTATTGATGAGAATAAATTTCCTTATGTGGAGAGTAATAAAATTTCTATGCTTATGTTTCATGAAAAAAATGCTTTATGTGATAGTTATATTGTTGAATTTGTTCATGGTGCTACTGAAAATTATTATGAGAGGGGAAGGTATGCTTATATATATATTTCAACAACATCAAGTTTTCTCTCTTTATGTTGAAAGTTTTGAAGTCACACTTGTTATGCCTTCCTATGCTAGTTGCTTCTTACTCCAATAAATTGTTTGCTTATAAAATTCCTATGCAGAGGAAATGGGTTAGGCTTAAATGTGTTTGATAAATGCTTCATGATGCTCTATGTGTTTCAATTCTTACTTTTATGTGCATCATCAAAAATATCAATGCCTAGCTAAAAGGCTTTAAAGAAAAGCACTTGTTGGGAGACAACCCAATATTATGCTTACTGTTTTTGTGAGTCTACATGGTTAATGCTACTATAGTAATCATTTTGTGTATCTTTTATTTCAAAAAAGTGCCAAGTATAGCCATTACCATGCTCAGTTTGCAAGTTTATGAGTTGTTGTTTGAAAACAGAAAGTTTTCTGTTATGTCCTGATAGTCAGAACGTGGTAAAATCTTGAAATTTTTACATAGTAAGAATGCATGAGTTATCTGTCACGTGGTAATTTATTAGAATTTTTGGAGTTACAGAAGTATGATAAAAAAAATTATATCTTTACGTGTTGTTATGACAAATTCTGTCTAGTTTTCTTAGTTTGCTTGTTTTGGAATTTCCATACCTTATATTAAGTGATATAAATTGTGGAAATGATATAATACAGTAGGCATTATGTGAGAACAATTATGAATCTTGTCTTGACAGTACCCAAGTGAATAATTTATTTTATTATACTAACCTATCTCACGAGTTCCGTTAAGTTTTGTGTGATTGAAGTTTTCAAGTTTTGGGTGAGATGACGATGGAAGGAGAATAAGGAGCGACAAGAGACTAAGCTTGGGGATGCGCAAGGCACCCCAAGGTAAGATCTAAGGAGGACTCAAGCATCTAAGCTTTGGGATGCCCCGGAAGGCATCCCCTCTTTCGTCTTCAATCTATCGGTATACCTCACTCGGAACTATATTTTAATTCTTCACATAATATGTGTTTTGCTTGGAGCATCTTTTTGTTTTGATTGCGGTTTGATATAATCTTTAGATCCAAAAAATTTAAATTGGAGAGAGCTTACACATAGCTACCTATTTGCTTAACTACTCTTTGCTCTTCACTTATAACTTTTGGAGTAGTTTATTGTTACTCTTGTGCTTCACTTATATCCTAAGAGTAATAAATTTTTCGAATGAATTGAATGTCATGTGCTTCATTTATTATATGTGTGTTGAGAAGTAAATATGCATCCTCCGTTTAATCCGTCAAA
The DNA here is from genome assembly GCA_039707655.1 of Elymus sibiricus. Classification (NCBI taxonomy): domain Eukaryota; kingdom Viridiplantae; phylum Streptophyta; class Magnoliopsida; order Poales; family Poaceae; genus Elymus; species Elymus sibiricus. The sequence continues at coordinate 124,833,185 of CM077670.1, forward strand.
GTAGAAGTGAGACTATGATAGTTCATATCTTTAATCAAGTAAGGAAGTTATATTATAATGACAATGAGCATTAGTTTTATTAAGTTGAACCTATCATGTTGTTGTGATAAGTATCGCCCAATGAAGGACGGATGATTGACTTGGCACATGTTTACACATGTTTGATAAATTCCAAATTCAGCCTTGATGGTATTAAAGATTTGTAGGTTATCATCATGATTATATTTTCTCAATTATGTTACTATTAAGGAATGCATGATTGTGGTTTTTGTGCTCGGTAAAGTGGTTGCCCTAGTCTTTTGCTAGCCTTATCCTGTACTAAGCGGAAATACTGCTTGTGCATCCAAATCCTGAAAATAAAGTTATGCCAAAAGAGTCCACCATATCTACCTATATACGGTATTACCCTTCCGTTCCAAGTAAATTTGCGTCTGCCATCTCTAAAACCCTCAAATGAACATATGTTTTGTGTGCCCGTACCGCTCATGGAGCGATGGGGTAGTCAATATCTTCCATGCTAAGTGTGTTTTACTCGCGACGAGAGTTTATTCACACGTCAATTTTGAGGGAGGCCGGTAATATGGATGCCCAATCCTGAATTCATTTATAAAAACACTCCCCGGAAAGTTGAAAGCTGGCAGACACCTGTGGATTCGGCTAGCCATGGTTTGTGTTGGTATGGTGGAATGGGAGAAAAAAAACTTTTGCATGGGAACCGCCATTAATGTGTTTAGCATTGAAGATATTGGAAAGTTTGTCGTTAAACCGTTGACAGGAAAATTACACCTCTCAAATGAAATTATCTCTGTTTTAAGCAATGAGCTCTGGCACATAAGCAAATCCCTGCTTCCCTCTGCGAAGGGCATATCTATTTACCTTTCATGCCGAGTCAATTCCTTCTTTCTCTCTATTTTGGCACCACGTATTGAGCATGGGGATCACTCTTAGCTTTGCATGCACTCTTTTAATAGAAATTTGTTGAGCATTGTATAGGTATGATGGTTATCTTTAAATTGGGGTACCTAGTCGTCATCTTTAATTCATTGATTGCTTTATGTTTGCAATATAATCTTAAATGGTTGTGAGATACTTCATTACCACTTTATGATATGTTTGAACTTATTGGAATGATGCTACTTGTTATTAGATTATCATTTCCTACGTGATCAAAGATCTGTTTTATTCTAGCATTCACACCTCATAAATTATTTCTTTTATCATTTATCTACTCGAGGACGAGCAGGAATTAAGCTTGGTGATGTTGATACGTCTCCAACGTTTCTATAATTTATGAAGTATTCATGCTATATTTACATGAGCTCTACATGGTTTTGGTGCACTTTTATATTATTTTTATGGACTAGCATATTAATCTAGTGCCCAGTGTCAGTTCATGTTTTTTGCATGATTTTTGTTTCGCAGAAAAACCATACCTACAGATGTCCGAACATGATAAAATTTACGATGATTTTTTATGGAAAAGGAAGGACCCAGGAAGCTTCGGGAGGCAGTCGGAAGGTGTCTGGGGGGCCCACAAGCTCAGGGGTGCCCTCTAGGGCGCGCCATGTGAGCTTGTGGGCCCCTCGAGGCTCCGTCCGACGTGAATCCAACGCTAAAAATCTCATAAATACAGAAACCTCCGAAGAGTAACCTAGAACTTTTACTCCGCCACCGCAAGCCTCTGTTCCGAAACGATCTCATCTGGAGGCCTTTTCCGGCACCCTTTCAGAGGGGAAGCCATCACGAAGGCCATCTTCATTGTCCTTGCTGCCTCCATGGTGATGCGTGAGTACGTAGTTCATCCTCGGGGTTGAGGGTTTGTACCAATAGCTATGTGTTTGATCTCTCTCTCTCTCTCTCTCTCGTGTTTTTGATGTGGCACTATCTTGATGTATCATGAGCTTTAATAATATAGTTGTATCTTATGATGTTCTTCCCCTCTATCTCTTTTGTGGTGAATTGAGTCTTGCTCTATGAGGTTTCTTTATATCGGATTGAATACTTTGGGTTTGAGATCACTTGATGCATGTCTCACTCGCGGACTCCCATGGTGACATTGGGGTAATCCAGGTGACATAAGATTTGATTGATGCATATCGTATGGTGTTGTCGTAGTACAATCTCTAGAACTATTCGTGACACTTTTGGGGGTGGTTCAATAGATTGATTAGAAACACAACTTTGAGGTGGTTTACTACTTATGCGATTTCATCCTACTTTCTCCGATAAGAATAGAAACTTTGGAGTGATTCTTTACCGCACTTTGAGGGATTATCACATGATTCAATTACGTTAGTAACGTTGAGAGATTGCACTAGTGAAAGTATGAACCCTAGGCCTTGTTTCTAAGCATTGAGACAACGTTTTGCTCACTTTTTCCTACTTGCTACCTTGCTGTTTTTAATTGTTCAGATTATAAAAAGCTATTTCTACCATCCATATTACACATTTATCATCATATCTTCGCCGAACTAGCGCACCTATACAACTTTTTTTTAGAACGTAGACGCCAGATGCGTCCGTCTTTAAATTAATAAAGCCCACAACATAGGCAGAGTACAGTCAGCGACAATGACAAACCACACACATCCCCAAGGGAGAAATAGAACAAGGTTCAGAGCCATAAGAAGATCCATTACATGACCAAAAGGTCCGGTACTAGCACGCAGGCTCCGTAACAAAAGATGTCGCCTTCTCTAGGAAACGGCTGGAGGCTCCCTTGCCAAGATGTAGACATGACGAAATTGGGCCAAAGCTTGCTGCATCAGATCAGTGTCCTGCCGCCTCCCCAGTGGACTCCACTACTTCAAGAAAATGTTACATCAGCCGGACGCGACGGAAAGATCCCCTCGATCGAGAGTTTGTTTCTGATCTGCCAAAGCGCCCGGAGGAGTGCCCCAACACAGCTCCAAAGCACGTGCTTAATGCTACTATTGGCAGAGGACAAACATGAGAGTAGATCAGCGCAACACCTAGGATCCCAGGAGATCCCCGCTGCCTCGCTTACAACACTTCAAGCGAAACGAGCCAAGTGGCAGTTAAAGAACACATGGTTAGCATCTTTCGAAGCCCCGCAAACCGCACAGGGGCCGCTAGCCAGCCCATTGCATTTGGCAATGTTGATCGAAGTAGGGAGTCTGTTGCAGAACATTTCCCACCGAAACACCTTAACTTTTAGCGGGACACACACCTTCCAAAGGTCGGCCACAATTTGTTGGGCCGAGCCTTTCGTAAGGGAATTGTAAAGGGACCTGACCGTGAACTGGCCAGAGGGATTGAGATGCCACGTCACAGTGTCAGAGCCGTGTGACAGTTCGAAGGGGGCTAGCTAGGCCAGTAGCCGCCCCCAACTCTCAAGTTCACTGCCAGTAAGCTCGCGACTAAAATGGATTGGCGGGGGGGGGGGGGGAGGGGGGACACCCAGTGCCGCTACATCCGTCATGTTAGGCTCAACCACAATGGCATAAGGTCGCAAAAGTCCATCCAAAGAGGATGAGCACCTGCCCATAGGTCGAACCAAAATTTGGTCGACCGCCTGTCATGGACAGTGAACCTCGCACCCATGGCAAAAGCCGGTTTGACAAGTTGGATCGCGTTCCAAAATGGGGATCCCCTAGAGGACGCCTCGAAGAAGTTCCCATTCGGGAAGTACTTGGCACGGAGGAGATCCGCCCAAAGCCCAGTCGCCCCTTGCGACAGCTTCCAGATCTACTTGCACATGAGGGCGATATTCATCAGTTTGGACTTGGTGATCCCAAGGCTCCCCTGTCATTTGGGTCGACAAACTGCAGCTCACTTGACCATGTGATACTTTTGCTTAGGATTTGCCCCTTCCCAGAAAAAACGGGACCACGGCGTATCCAACTTAGTATGAACCCTGTAAGGGAACGCAGCAGAAAACAAAAAATTTCCGACCTACGCACCAGCCCAGGACCACTATGGAGACTGCATACAAGGTTTGATCTTTTTCGTTACCGACTCGTAGCGCAGCGGAAGTAGAGTCGATGACGATCGGCGGTGCAGATCCCCGCAGCTAGGATTTACAACCTCCCAACCGCGAGGATGTACTCCCTCATCTGCCCCTCGGACAGCCCTCCGGGAGGCGGTCGGACAGTCCCTCGGACGGTGTCGCGGACAGCCCTTCGGGAGGACCTTCGAAACTCGGACGGTCACTCGGACAGCCCTTCGGGAGGACCCTCGAAACTCGGACGATCACTCGGACAGCCCTTCGGGAGGCACTCTCGAACTAAGACCGAAACTACGATCTCTCTACAGAGTTGCACACATACGGTGTCATCTATCCGGCAGGGCTTCGCCGTCCAGAACTAGTTCCCACCGGAACCCAGACAGCCTTTCGTCTCTACAAAACTATTTTGCGTGGGAGGGAGAGAGAGAGCCAGACGAGCATGGCATTTGTATGTGAGCAAGGAGGAGTGTGGAGGCAGCCCCTCCACCTCTATTTATAGGAAAGCCAAGGGGTAGGATGGGCACTTCCAAAAAACCCAAAATGCCCATGAAGGAAAACTTCCACAAGGGCATAAAGGAGAATTAGTGGAGCAAGTGGGGCTCCATGGAGGAGCCCACAATGTGGCCGGCCAACCTCTCTTGGGGGGGCCCCCAAGGGGGGTTTCTTAGCCCCCAAGCCTTCTAGAAACCATTTGGAAAATATCCCAAAAGGTGACTTTCCAAAAAATATCCAAAAAGCACTTTCACTATTCATGAAGACATTTTTCTGCGTCCGTTAAATCCCAAATTATTTCTGTGTGCCTAGAACAATTCCAGTACCCACTAAAATATTTTTGAACGCATTCCGAAACAATTTCGGAACAATGTTTCTTTAGCGAAAAGCAACCAAAACGGTTCCGGCTGCTCCGGAACATTTCCGGTTTTTATCCCGGAAAATTCCCAGAAGTTTCCAGAACATTTCTGGCATCCTCCAAGAATTTCCAGGCGTGTGCCGGAACCAATTTGACTTAATGGAATACCCTGAAACAACTTTTCAGTTTCACCGGAACTATTCCGGTGTCCTCTCCGGAACGTTTCCGTTTCGTCCGAAACTTTTTCGGTGATTTTCTCTCAGACTCCTTGTCTAGTATTCAGCAAATAGATGACCCTTAAGCGTGTGACCCTATAGGTTCGGTGAAGTATAGACATGACCGGAACTCTTTCCGACCAATGATCAACATCGGAGCCGTGGACACCCATATTGACCCCTATACCCACACGAATGAATATTCGAGTGAACCTCCAGTTGCCGTGTGCTATTCCTGTTGCTTCGCGATATGTTACAAATACCCGAGGTGAGAAACATCGGCATCCCCGTGGATCAACACTTGTCCACAATGCCAGTTACCTCGTTGCCGGTTTTGTTCTCTTTTCTCGTTTCCTTGTTCCGGTATCCTTGTGATCAAATCACAATGTGTCTGGCCAGACGATGGTGGATACCGTAACACCGAGAGGGCCCAGAGATATCTCTCCATCGTCGGAGGAGCAAATCCCAATCTTGAGCTATCAAGTTACTTGACACACTTTTCCATGAACCCGTAAGCCGCCGTAATAGCCACCCATTTACGGATGACGTTTAACAAACCCCAAAGTTCATGAAGCAAGTATGAAGAAACTCAACACTCTCATGGTCTAAGGAATTATGCAAACATTAACTTCTCTGTGTTATTAACCATTAACTTGTGACGAATGAATCTCATAGCATAACATCAATTCGGGTCGATTCAACACAAGTGTTCTCCTAACATTGTGCCCTCAAAGTTGCCGGCATAGTCATGCCCATGATCAGGAAAACAGAACCATCATGCAACACTTGAGCTAGTCTTAGAGGCCAGACTAGGAATACATTTTACCGTTTATTATTCCACACGTGCATATGAGTCTTCCTCCGAGCCTCGTGGTTATTGTAGACTCGAGAACCATAGCAGTTATAGCATGGAACATAAACATAATTATGAACATGGAGATAAACAATAACATTTATTATTGCCTCTAGGGCATATCTCCTACAGACTCCCACTTGCACTAGAGTCAATAATCTAGTCAATGCTAATGCACATTACACCTGTGGCATACCGGTGTAAAAATGCTTCGCATGTGGTATAGCCTGATGTCCAACGGATCTGACAACTTCAGTTCCGTGTGTATCTTTGCATGTCCTCGCATTTTCAAGCTTTCACAAAATTCATATTTTGTGTGGACTTGGCTTCGTATATATGTGAATCACTGGTCAAACCTTGATTCCTCAGACTGAGCTATGGAGCAACTATCTGCAATAGTGTCCCATTGACCAAAGCCATTTTGGAACCATACTAAGTTCATGAATGAACTATATGATTCAACATCTTCTTTGTCGCTTCTAAAGCGTCGACATACTTAGCCTTTGTTATAGAAATCGCCACAGTAACTTGTTTGGAACAATTTCCAACTACTGTGCCACCATATTGTGTTTTACACAAAACCCTTAACTTTAAATCGAAAATCGCATGGAGAAATGATGAAGACTGTATCGATATAACCTTTTACAACGAACTCTTCATGATCTCCGCTTGCGAGAAAACATGTCATTAGTGCTACTTTAGTACTTAATGACCCTTTTTCACCGTTGTCCCATGATCAGTACTTTTGATCACTTTGGTATCTATACTCGCAACTCTTTGGGAGTACTGGACATATCTGGTTGTTTTACATACCATGGAATACATGATTAATCCAAACACAAGAGTGTGTGAAATCTCCATCATGTATTTTGCTCATCAGTGTTTTGGGACACCGAGTCTTGCAAAAACACTTTCCATGTGACTTCGGCAAGAATCACTCCTTGGCGTTTTAATGCTAAAAGGTTTTAGCATCTTGTCAATATGTATTTTTGCTCAGCCCCATTAGGTGAATCTATCTCCATAGATCATCATGCCTAATATTGAGGCTATTTAGCCCAAGCACTTCATCGAAAAACTATTTTCAAATGAAGTCCTAATTTGTGTCAAGAAATCTATTTCCAATTAACAATGTGTCAAGCACACAAAGTTTTTAGAAATATTATTATGCTCCCACTTACTTTCTTGAAACCTCAAGCATCTTCGTTATCCATTGATGAAAACAAACTCTTTTGACTATTTCATCAAAAACGAAGATTCCAACTCCACTTTACTCCCTTCTGTCCATTGCTGGAACTCTGAAGTTTGCCCACTTACTAGCATCCTCTGGATCGACAAAATACCTTGGACTGTACCACATGCAAGTCCTAGGCTGTATTTCCATCAGATGGAAATCCTTTCGTCATCCATGTTTCATATCTCATGTTGAAATATGTATTAATTGCTAGTTCAACCCGATCTGACTTTAAGCATCGCTACGGTGAGACAATCTCATCGTAGTCAACTCCTTGAACTTGTTATTGCAACAAGTTGAGCTTTATGGATAAAACATTTTATCCACATCAGTTTATAGTTCCATAAATATTCGTTAGACTCTAAGTCTTCCGAAAGGTGTATCAAGATTTTAATCTTGAATCACTTATATGGAAACTATCTCGGATTGTATTGGCATTTAACCAATTCCAGAGTCAGGGCCCATCAACGCTTCTTTGTGTATCGTAGGTATACTGTTGTCTAACAACAATATCTCATTTGCGCACCTGAGAGGTTTGCATGAGTTTTGCCTACGTCGTTCAGCTGCAAGTTCGATTGAAGTCCCTACATCTCATGTAGAGGCTTCCGTATCAGTCGCAGTAGGAAACTCTGGAATCACTTCCAAGGTTCCTTTCCTTTGATCTGATGACGAAGATACTGTTATCTCGTCGAGTTGCACTGTCCTCCCACTCACCTTTTTGCAAGAACCATTCTCTTTAAAAGCATACCGTTTTGTGGCAAAATCTATTGCCTCGGTATTGTGGTGGGGGAATACCCAACATCTTGGGATAACCTACAAAGTAGCTCTTGTCTGATTTGGAATAGGTTTGTAACCTTTTACACAAGCCCCATATTCCAAATGTTTAAGAAAATATGCAACATGGTTGGGCGTACCATACCATGGCGTCATTTCAACAGACCTGATGGTGCTCTTTTCAGTGTAAAAGCCGCAGTCTCTAAAGCATTACTTTTTAAAGGGATAATGGCAAATTGATTTATGTCATCTTTGATCTTACCATGTCATAAATGGTTTGAATACATCTTCACGGACATCCCACTCACAGTGGTGTTCCGGGAGGTGTAAGTTATGAAACTCTTTTCACAACTCATCAGACATTCGCTAAACTTGTAACTCAAATATTCCTTTCTGCAAGCTAGTTTGCAGAAACATAATCTTTATTGTTACAATAATTTCTACTTCATGTTGAAAACCTTTTGAATGATTTCAGAAGATCCAGAGTTACGTCTCATCAAGTAAATATCCATATATCTACTTGAGTCATTTCTGAAGATAGATAAAATCCACTGCTAGCAACAACATTTATCGGACTACATACATCAAAATGTATGATCACCAATAAGTTCGTTGCTCGTTCCTTATGGCCTGTGAACGGTATTTCAGTCACTTCACTTTTCGGAGGGAAGTTGCAAGTGTCAGATGATTCAAAATCAAAAGACTTCAAAATCCATCATAATGGAATTTTTCCATGCGGGTTTCTCCAATGTGACCAAATGCAGTGCCACTCTTGTGTGGTATTCTTTTAGTCTTGCGACATTTAGCGTCAGTGTTATGGATGTATCATATTACCATCAATATTCATAACATACGTTCCATCGTTGATGGAAGTATGGCCCTTATGTTATTCATAATCCTGAACAACAATTGTTCCTTTTATGAACAACACCCTTGCAACAAACATCATGCAAATGGGCTAGAGTGTATAAAACTCTAAAATGATTTATGAAAGTAATTATAGAGGTAAAGTATTATTATCAATATACATAACATACATCTCATTCATAATGAAAGTATGGCCCTTATGTTATTCATAACACCGAACATCAAAAGTTCTCTTATGAACAACCTTCTTGCAAGATACCTTATGCAATGGGCTAGAGTGTGTAAAACTCTATAATGAATTATGAAAATAAATACATAGGTAATACACCGATGGAAGGTATAGTAACTTTTACTAAGTTCCCAACATGTATTTAAACCTCATTCCTGGCTAGTCTTTTAGGCCGTAGTAGTTCTTGCATCGAATTGCAACGGAAAGCAATCGAGCGGGTATCTCTGTGATCAACTCACAATACCCAAGAATCAGTGATTAACATGTTTAATCATAATTCCCAAGAACTATTTCTTTGACGAGCCTTCTATACATCAATAGCTTGTATGACTTTCATACATGAGCTGGATATTCCAGTCTTCTCTCTTTTTGCCTTTATACTTCTAACAGTTTTAACTTTTAGTATTTCTCCTACTCTCAGAAGAAGCACTCAACTTAAGAGTGGCGTTAGCCCCGGACTTCCTAGGTGTGAAAGTCTCACTAACACCCTTCGGACATTCCCTTTCTCTTTAAGCGGTTGTTTTATTCCCTATCATCACATGACAGGCGTTCTTCTGGATCCCTCTCCTAACAGTCAAATGCCCAGTAAACACTTTACTTTGCGAACAAACATTGCTTTGTTTGTATCTGAAAATGATTTTCAGTTCCATGAATATCACATAACTATCCCAAACTTTCGAAGTTCGGGTCTCATGGACGCAAGCATATTGCACTTGACCGTAACGGAATTCTAGCTTTTGGATCGAAGGACGAGAGTCACATCATCCATAGCATTTAGCGGGAGGATACCGAAAGCATGCGATAGGACAAAATCCTTCTCGGCACTCTTGAGGACAATCCTCACATTACGTTACCAACCATAAAGTTTTAACCAGATATTTAACAGCTTATTCAATTTTAACAGGGAAGGTGGAAACGCGAGCCATTATTCTACAACTATTATGCAAATTTCACTTTAGACAAGGTCCATAATTAATTGCACTGAGAATTAAACAAGTTAATTCTAAAGTGCGCTCCCACTCAAATCAATATCTCTCATAATTGATTGTGAGTGATTCAAGACCCATATTACAATTCAACGCCAAGGATGTATCCATCTCAAGTGACGAGAATTGCAATCGGTAGGCCAACTTGCCAATCACATCTCTATGTGACTCTTGTTCATCTTTCGATGTGTGTGTTCCGAGCTCATGACTTTCATGCCTGAACGTCAAGACAACCAAGTGATCTCGCTGCGAGGTCTCAACTCACCCGCCTCACACTTCTCTAATCGTTCGTACCCATGTATCCATGTGATACCCCGAAGAGATAGGTACCGTGACGGTGCTACACTTGGGAGAACACTAACTACTTGATATTTTAAGTGAGAGATCACCCTAATAAAAGCGACCACCGCGCAATCAAGAAGGGTGCATCATAAGGGATAAACATCTCAGGCAATTCATAATAGCATGATATGGTATAGCCCTTTCTAACGGAGAAGTCTTTTATTTCTTCGTCTTCGGCATTCGCGTTGGTCTTCACCTTCGCGAAGATTGCCACCACCTTGTCGATGCACCAGATAATATTGCTATCTCTATAGCTAATAAAATAAGTGCATTACTTAAGGTTGACACGAAGGTCATTAAAGTGACAATCATATGGCTCCAGCCATCATGCCGAATCATGACACGCGGGTCATGTTAATAAATTTACATCATATAGTCATCTCATACATAATCAGATTAATATGAGCACTACTATACCACATCATATGCACATGCAAACCCTCCTGCAAAACCAAGTTAGGCGCCTCTAATCGGTTTATGCAAAATTTTATTTTACGTGGCTTCTAAGGTTTCGAAACAAACCGAAGCTACCTACGTTTTATCATCAAGTATGATTATTCAAGTCGCTAGATTAACATCTCGGGGTGTATGAAACACGAGATAATAAAATCTCGTGCCCCATACTAAACTTCGTCATACGCATGACCCCCGTGCAGATCATATCTGCATTGCCCTTTTGTCTGCGAAATTTCATCTTTCTTTTTAACTATGGTGGAATTCAAAGAACTGTTAGCACTTCGTTGATCAATCAGGATCGCGGATTGCCAGAACTTTGAAATTCCACCATGCTGTTATCAAGATCAGAAATATGCAAATTCCAGGGAAGCAACAAGAACATCGGGTAACAGATTTCATCTGCTACCCACACAAATAATTTTCAGTAATAGAACTCATCTACTACAAATTATATTGTGCAATACCCATACATCTCTATGTATTCTAGATCGTAACCTGCATCTACGCATAGCACGACTCATGACGCTACTGTAAGGGAACGCAGCAGAAAACAAAAAATTTCCGACCTACGCACCAGCCCAGGACCACTATGGAGACTGCATACAAGGTTTGATCTTTTTCGTTACCGACTCGTAGCGCAGCGGAAGTAGAGTCGATGACGATCGGCGGTGCAGATCCCCGTTGCTAGGATTTACAACCTCCCAACCGCGAGGATGTACTCCCTCATCTGCCCCTCGGACAGCCCTCCGGGAGGCGGTCGGACAGTCCCTCGGACGGTGTCGCGGACAGCCCTTCGAGAGGACCTTCGAAACTCAGACGGTCACTCGGACAGCCCTTCGGGAGGACCCTCGAAACTCGGACGATCACTCGGACAGCCCTTCGGGAGGCACTCTCGAACTAAGACCGAAACTACGATCTCTCTACAGAGTTGCACACATACGGTGTCATCTATCCGGCAGGGCTTCGCCGTCCAGAACTAGTTCCCACCGGAACCCAGACAGCCTTTCGTCTCTACAAAACTATTTTGCGTGGGAGGGAGAGAGAGAGCCAGACGAGCATGGCATTTGTATGTGAGCAAGGAGGAGTGTGGAGGCAGCCCCTCCACCTCTATTTATAGGAAAGCCAAGGGGTAGGATGGGCACTTCCAAAAAACCCAAAATGCCCATGAAGGAAAACTTCCACAAGGGCATAAAGGAGAATTAGTGGAGCAAGTGGGGCTCCATGGAGGAGCCCACAATGTGGCCGGCCAACCTCTCTTGGGGGGGGGCAAGGGGGGTTTCTTAGCCCCCAAGCCTTCTAGAAACCATTTGGAAAATATCCCAAAAGGTGACTTTCCAAAAAATATCCAAAAAGCACTTTCACTATTCATGAAGACATTTTTCTGCGTCCGTTAAATCCCAAATTATTTCTGTGTGCCTAGAACAATTCCAGTACCCACTAAAATATTTTTGAACGCATTCCGAAACAATTTCGGAACAATGTTTCTTTAGCGAAAAGCAACCAAAACGGTTCCGGCTGCTCCGGAACATTTCCGGTTTTTATCCCGGAAAATTCCCAGAAGTTTCCAGAACATTTCTGGCATCCTCCAAGAATTTCCAGGCGTGTGCCGGAACCAATTTGACTTAATGGAATACCCTGAAACAACTTTTCAGTTTCACCGGAACTATTCCGGTGTCCTCTCCGGAACGTTTCCGTTTCGTCCGAAACTTTTTCGGTGATTTTCTCTCAGACTCCTTGTCTAGTATTCAGCAAATAGATGACCCTTAAGCGTGTGACCCTATAGGTTCGGTGAAGTATAGACATGAACGGAACTCTTTTCGACCAATGATCAACATCGGAGCCGTGGACACCCATATTGACCCCTATACCCACACGAATGAATATTCGAGTGAACCTCCAGTTGCCGTGTGCTATTCCTGTTGCTTCGCGATATATTACAAATACCCGAGGTGAGAAACATCGGCATCCCCGTGGATCAACACTTGTCCACAATGCCAGTTACCTCGTTGCCGGTTTTGTTCTCTTTTCTCGTTTCCTTGTTCCGGTATCCTTGTGATCAAATCACAATGTGTCTGGCCAGACGATGGTGGATACCGTAACACCGAGAGGGCCCAGAGATATCTCTCCATCGTCGGAGGAGCAAATCCCAATCTTGAGCTATCAAGTTACTTGACACACTTTTCCATGAACCCGTAAGCCGCCGTAATAGCCACCCATTTACGGATGACGTTTAACAAACCCCAAAGTTCATGAAGCAAGTATGAAGAAACTCAACACTCTCATGGTCTAAGGAATTATGCAAACATTAACTTTTCTGTGTTATTAACCATTAACTTGTGACGAATGAATCTCATAGCATAACATCATTTCGGGTCGATTCAACACAAGTGTTCTCCTAACATTGTGACCTCAAAGTTGCCGGCATAGTCATGCCCATGATCAGGAAAACAGAACCATCATGCAACACTTGAGCTAGTCTTAGAGGCCAGACTAGGAATACATTTTACCGTTTATTATTCCACACGTGCATATGAGTCTTCCTCCGAGCCTCGTGGTTATTGTAGACTCGAGAACCATAGCAGTTATAGCATGGAACATAAACATAATTATGAACATGGAGATAAACAATAACATTTATTATTGCCTCTAGGGCATATCTCCTACAGACTCCCACTTGCACTAGAGTCAATAATCTAGTCAATGCTAATGCACATTACACATTTTTGAAATACATGATTAACATTTTTCTAATATATTTATTGATGTCTACCATTTTTCAAACATGTTGTATATTTTCATATACATATGAACATTTTTTTTATAAATATTTCGCTGTTTTCAAATAAATTTTGAACACTTTTTCAAATATATGTTAAATTTTTTTCATTCATATTTTTCTGAAAATGTCCCGAACACATTTTTTGAAACTTGTGAATATTTTTTTTTTTTGTAACATACATTTTTATCGAATTACATGAACATTTTTTTACAATGTATAAATATTTTTCATACACATGATTAACATTCTTTCGTACAATGATTAACATTTTCTAATATTTTGATTCACATTTTACATTTTTCTTATAGATAAGAAAAAATTTACTACACAGGTTTAACATTTTTGAATGCAAAATTAATATTTTTTTGAAAATTATGTAAAAACAATTGTGTAATATATATATTTAGAATATATCCTAAAATAATCAAAGTGAAAAAAGCAAAAAAAATCAAAAACAAAAATTTGAATGAAAACCGGAAGAAAAATTTGTAACTGGGTCGGCCAAATACCTGTTGCCCTGCACGCGAGCCGTGGGGCGTACCCAGCAATCGCTACACGAATATACGGGGCCAGCTCAAGTAAACTATTCGGGAGACTCTCCTTTCGTTTTTATTTGTTTCTCTGTCTTTTGCCTTTTTCTTTATTTCTCATTTTTAGATTTTTATTTTTATTTTTATTTTTTTCATGTTTGATTATTCTTTTGTTTTCTTTTTCCTTACTTTTTTATTATTTATTTTTCTGCCTTCCTCTTTTGCATTTTGCGAACATCTTTCAAACTCATTAACATATTCCAAATTCGCGACTATTTTTCACAAATGCATGAAAATATTAAATTATGAACATTTTTGAATTCGTGAATATTTTTACAAATCAACGAACAATTTTTAAAATTGTGAACATTTTGTCGAATTGGTACACATTTTCTTCGGAAACAAGTTTTGAAATTTATGAACTTTTTTTGACGATTTTGTTAGAAATGCGTGAACATTTTTTGAATCCATGTACATTTTTTTAATCAGGGAATATATTTTTTTAAATCTGGGAACAATTTAAGAAATTGGCGAACATTTTTTTGAATTTTGTGAACGGTTTATGAATTCATGAAAAAAAAATCCTTTACGATTTCCTTAATTTTTTTCAAAATCATGAATATATTTATTTCAATTCATGACCATTTTATGATTTCCTGAACAATTTTCTTAAAATTTGCCACTTTTTTGAAATTTAGAACTTTTTGGAAATACCAAATTATTTTAAAGAAGAACAAACAAAAAAGAAAAAAATGAAATGAAATGAAAAAACTGTTTGTCCGGGACCGGCCAAAAAAGGGGCGCTAGGGGAGCAGGAGGGGGGGGTGCATGTTTTCTCGTTTTCCAGCGTGCAGGTTGCCAAATGGGAGGTCTACCGTCGATCATTGCCAATGTTATGCTCACGAGGACCTCCTATGCGTAGTTCGTGCCGGAAAACGAGGAAACACGTACCGCCCTCGTCCCCCACACGCGATCCCTTTTGGGAAAGGCCCATGCGCGGGGCGGGGTGGCCCCTATTTTTTATTTTCATTTCGGTTTTTGTGCATTTTGTTTTTCCTTTTCTGACATTTTTTTTCTCCTCTTACAAAATTCGGGATTTTGAAAAATGCAACTTAAAAATAATCAATTCTGAAAAATTATTCAAGAAATGATAAAATGTTCAGGGATTCAAAAAAATGTTTGGGATTTTGAAAAGATGTTTGCATATTCAAACAAATGTTCACAATTTTGAATTTTGCTATTGGAAAGTAAAAAAAGTTACCGATTTTTGAAAAATAAACCGTGTATTGAAAGAATGTTCTGGAAATTAAAACATTTCATGATTTTCAAAAATATGTTTAACTAATCCAAAAAAAATGTTCAGAAAATAAAAATATTCAAAAAATGTTCATGATTTTCAAAAAATTGTTAGTCAAACAAAAATATGTTTATGAATTTCAAAGTTGTTCTCAAATATCCAAAAATGATTGGCGATTCAAAAATTGTTCAACTATTCACAAAAATATTCATGAGTTTTACAAAATTTGAAAAATCATACTTTAATTTGTAAAAGTGTTCACAAATTCAAACAAAGTTCACATTTTAGGAAAAATGTTCACATATTTGAAAAAATCTTCACAATTTCACAAAAGTGTTTGCGAATTCAGAAAATCTTCACGATTTCAAAAACAAAAGTTCCGGAATTTGAACTAGATGTTCGCAAAACAGAAAAGAAAGAAAAAAATAAAAATAAAAAGGAGGAAAAGAAAAGCCGAACATTAAAAAAGAAAAGTAAAAAAAAACAAGGACAAATAAACGAAAGAATGAAAATGAAAACAACAGAAAAAACCGAAAGGCAAAAGGCAGAAAAAAGAAGAAAAAATAGTACCAATAAGTATTTGTTTTTCTTTTCATATTTTTTCTTCTATTCAAAAATGTTTGGGATTTCTTAATGGTTCTGCATTTCAAAATAATGTTAAAAATTTGAGGAAACTTTTCTAAATTACAAGAAATATTCGTGAATTTTGAAAATGTCCACAAACTGAAAAATGTTTGTGATTTCAAAAAACGTTCACGTTTGTGAAAAATTCTTCGTGAATTCGAAAAATATGCATGATTTAAAAAATGTTCGTGGAGTCAAAAAACGTTCACAATTTCAAAAAAAAATCAAGACTATGCAGATCATGTTCAAGATTTCAAAAAATGCTTGCAATTCTTTTTAAAAATGTTTGAGACTTTCAAAAAAATGTCTGTGTATACAAAAAATGTTCGTGAATTTTTATAAAGGTTAGCGATTTCGAAATATGTTTGTGATTTATAAAAATGTTAACAAACAAAAAATGTTCGTTATTTGAAAAAATATTCACGATTACGAAAAACATTCAGGAATTTGAAAGATGTTCATAAAATGAAAAAGAAAGAAAAGAAGAAAAGGCAGAAAGAGAAAGAAAATGAAAAAAAATGGACATTAAAAAAAAGACAAAAAGCAGAAAAAAATCAAGAAATAAAACAGAAAAACGGGAAGGGACTAGTTGGGCTGGCCCAACTGTACGTAGCGGGAAGTTCGGGGGTCTGCGTTGGTTGGCTGTCCGCCGACCCGCATGGTAAATAGGAACCGCGATGAGCGATATACATCATTTGCGATATGATTTGGTTGGCTATCGTCGCTTACTGCAACAGGATGTAAGCATGTTGCACACAGTGGCACACAATGGGTCGGCCCAACTAAAAGTGTGGGAGATGTGGTCTCGACGTATAGCGTAATCAGTATGATTTCCCTATTTTGGGGAAGATTTGTAAAAGCAACAGGAAGAATTGCATCCGGTTGCTTCCTTTTTTATCTTTTGAAACTTCATAAACATTCTTTTGGAAATACACGATTTTAAAAAAAAATCAAAGAAATTTTCAATTTGCGAAGATTTTTTTTAAAACGAACATTTTTAAAATTCTTGAATAGTTTAAAAATTCATACACATGTTTTGAAATACATGATTTTAAATAATCAAATCATTTATAAAATCATTATATTTCTTAAATGTCTATGATTTTTTTTTAAAGTCTTTAATATTTTTGAATTTGTGTGTTTGCGCGCCAATACGTTGCAATGTCCAATGAGCGGTGTATAGTAGCACTCGTCTTATAGTAGTAGTTCAGGGAGATGATAAATATATTTTTAGATCAACCTGCCATACTTTATTGCTCATCAAGAATGTTTACACACTACTATAGATCGGTACACTACTGACCCCTCATCACTGACCGGCCACTGGCCACGTGTCACTGATGAGGACCTTCATCGACGGGCCAGCGTAGGCGCTCGACCGTTCCGAGGTCGAAAGTTCATTACAAACGGATGTTAAAATGCCCCGTCAGTGCTATTACTTAATCACTGACCCCCCTCCCAATTTAGTTGTTAGTCTTTGTTGTCTAACCAAACTTCAGCCTCTTTTTCCTGCGGTAAGAAACACGTAAAACGGAGTACTAACGCATTCATGCCTCCTCGATTACCAGTGCCATCATTCGGTTACCGGTGTGTGGGTACCTAACGAGCACGCATTGAACCGACGAAGATTCCCACGACGCCCATCGATCGGCTCTTAGTGTGCAATTCTCATGACATCGGGCATCCGGCATTATTCTCGGCATATTGGAAATGTCAAAATGGGATTGGACGTAGGGTATTATCTCTTCGAGAGAGCCCGAACTTGGATAAAATCATGTGTCTCTGTTACCATCACACCAAGGCTACTTGTTCAGGACCCCCTACCCGAGATCTACTGGATTAGACTCCATCAGTAAGCATACATTTGAATCTATGAGTATCTGTTTGCACTACTAGGAAAAGGCTTATAGGTGAACTCAGATTACTGGCGAGCAAAGGCAGGCACCCGCCACTGCTTTTTTGGAAACGCAGAAGTGGCGGGTACTAAAACGGACCCGCCACAGTTTGTAGCCTAGCAGTGGTGGGCGCCCAAGAAAGACCGCCACAAATGAACTCCCCCAAATTTGCCCTGCGTATTGAAAGCGAGCACTGGCGGGTGGCGCTGCGCAACCGCAACTACTACTGGGGATTACAGTGGCGGGCCCTGACTGGGCCCGCCACAGATATATTGGGGTAACCCTATCAAAAGTTTATATTTTATATCCAGAAGTTAGCAGTGGCGGACAGTAACCGCGCCCGCCACAGATAAAATGTAGTCACCCACGCAAAAAAGAAATATATATCGAGAAGTTAGCAGTGGCGGGTAGTAGGTAGAGCCCGCCACACGTATGTTGTGTCCTTTTTGCCTTCTTTAGTTGCCGGAAATTCAATTAATGCCGCGAAAATACCAAACCAACTCCAATAGTTGTAGAATTTTAGCACGGGGCTTCTAATAGCGTATATTACTCATGAAAAACGATTCAATATCAAAATACTTTTAAAAATTGAGTTTTGTGTGTGTGAGGTGGCCGTTTACGTTCGACGCCCTTACACTTGGTGGAAGATTGTCCTGTTTGTACACGATGTACATAAAGTTTTGGTCGTAACGATCTCAAATTTTTACCACACCCTACAGGTATCCAATGAAGACACCATGCAAAGTTTCAAACTTTTCCGAGCTCGTTTGCACGGCCAAACTTTTTTTTTTTGCCTTTTTTAGTTGTCGGAAATTCAATTAATGTCGTGAAAATAGCAAACCAACTCCAATAGTCGTAGAATTTTAGCACAGGGCTTCCAATAGCGTATATTACTCATGAAAAAAGATTCAAGTTCAAAATACTTTTAAAAATTGAGTTATGTGTGTGTGAGGTGGTCGTTTATGTTTGAAACCCTTACACTTCGTGGAAGATTGTCCTGTTTATACATGATGTGCATCAAGTTTTGGTTGTAACGATCTCAAATTTTTACCACACCCTGCAGGTGTGTGATACGTCTCCAACGTATCTATAATTTTTTATTGTTCCATACTATTATATTATCATTCTTGGATGTTTTATATGCATTTAGATGCTATTTTATATCATTTTTTGGGACTAACCTATTAACCCAGTGCCTAGGGCCAGTTGTTGTTTTCTGCTTGTTTTTGGTTTTCCAGAAAATCGGTACCAAACGGAGTCCAAACGCTACGAAACTTTTTGATGATTTTTTTGGACAAAAGAGACCTTAGAAGCTTCAGGAGGAGACCAGACGGCAAACGAGGAGACGGCAAGCCAACAGGGCGCGCCCTGGTGGGGTAGGCGCGCCCTGTTACCTTGTGGGCCCCACGTGGCTCCGTCTGACCTATTTCGACATCTATAAATTCTCAAATATAGGGAAACCAACAGAAAGCCACCCCAAATAACTTTTCTGCCGCCCCAAGCTTCTGTTCTTCCGCGATCCCATCTGGAGGCCTTTTCTGGTACTCTGCCGGAGGGGGAATCGATCACGGAGGGCTTCTACATCAACCTTGCTTCCCTACCGATGATGCGTGAGTAGTTCACCATAGACCTACGGGTCCATAGCTAGTAGCTAGATGGCTTCTTCTCTCTCTTTGATCTTCAATACAATGTTCTCCTCGATCTTCTTGGAGTTCTATTCGATGTAATCTTCTTTTGCGGTGTGTTTGTTGGGATCCGATGAATTGTGGGTTTATGATCTGAATATTCATGAGAAGTAATTGAGTCTTTTCTGAACTTTATTATGTGTGATTTTTATAGCTTTGTATTTCTCTCCGATCTACCCGTTTGGTTTGGCCAACTAGATTGATTTATCTTCAGTGGGAGAGGTGTTTTGTAATGGGTTCAATCTTGCGGTGCTCTATATCCCAGTGACAAAGTAGGGGACAAGACACGTATTTGTATTGTTGCCATTAAGGGTAAAATGATGGGGGTTATTCATATTAGTTGATTTTAATTTGTCTACATCATGTCATCTTGCTTAAGGCGTTACTCTATTTTTATTAACTTAATACCGTAGATGCATGCTGGATAGGAGTCGATGGGTGGAGTAATAGTAGTAGATGCAGGCAGGAGTCGGTCTACTTGTCTCGGACGTGATGCCTATATACATGATCATTGCCTTGAATACCGTCATAACTATGCGCTTTTCTATCAATTGCCCAACAGTAATTTGTTTACCCACCGTATGCTATGTGTTCGAGAGAGAAGCCTCTAGTGAAAACTATGGCCCCCGGGTCTATCTTAAATATAAAAAGAAAACCAAAATATACTTGCTGCAATTTATTTACTTTTATTTTGTTTTGCAATTTATCTATCTACCACTACAAGATTTAATCCTTGCAAGTAACGAGTTCAAGGGGAGTGACGACCCACTTGCCCGCGTTGGGTGCAAGTATTTGCTTTTGTGTGTGCAGGTGCTGTTCACGAGGCTTTGCGTGATTCTCCTGCTGGTTTGATAACCTTGGTTCTCACTGAGGGAAATACTTATCTCTACTGTACTGCATCTCCTCTCCTCTTCGGGGAAAATCCCAACGCAGGTCACAAGTAGCAGGAAGAATTTCTGGCGCCGTTGTCGGGGAGACATCATCAAAACCTATCAATTACCTTCACACAAACTATCATCTACTTACTCTACTTTTTATTTGCCTTTGCCTCTCATTTTCATCTCCCCCACTTCTCATAAAAAATACAAAAACACAAAAATATTTTTGTTTGCTCGTTTGCTTGCTTTGTCGCTATGTCTCAAGAAAACACCAAGTTGTGTGACTTTTCAAATACTAATAATATTGATTTTATTAGTATTCCAATTGCTCCTCCCGCCACTAGTGCGGAGTCATATGATATTAATGCCGCTTTGCTAAATCTTGTTATGAAAGAACAATTTTCTGGAACTCCTAATGAGGATGCTGCTTCCCATCTTAATACTTTCGTTGAATTATGTGATATGCAAAAGAAAAAGGATGTGGATAATGATATTATTAAGTTGAAATTATTTCCATTCTCACTAAGAGATCGTGCTAAAACTTGGTTTTCATCTTTGCCTCGCAATAGTATTGATTCATGGGATAAGTGTAAGGATGCTTTTATTGCCAAGTAATTTCCTCCTGCTAAGATTATTTCTCTTAGAAATCAAATAATGAATTTTAAGCAACTTGAGCAAGAACATGTTGCACAAGCATGGGATAGAATGAAATTAATGATTAGAAATTGTCCCACTCATGGTTTAAGCTTATGGATGATTATACAAAATTTCTATGCGGGACTAAACTTTGTTTCTAGAAATCATCTAGACTCTGCTGCAGGTGGTACTTTTATGGAAATTACCTTGTGAGAAGCTACAAAACTCCTATATAATATTATGACAAATTATTCTCAATGGCATACCGAGAGAGCTCCAACTGGTAAGAAGGTAAATTCTGTCGAAGAAGTCTCTACTTTGGGTGATAAAATGGATGCTATTATGAAAATGCTTGATAGCAAAAATGCTCATGTTGATCCTAATGATGTGCCATTATCTACTTTTATTGAGCAAAATAATGATGCTATTGATGTGAATTTTGTCTCTAGAAATAATTTTAACAATAATGCTTATAGAGGAAATTTTAATCCTAGACCGTTTCCCAAAAATTCCTCTATTAATTATGGTATTCCTATGGCAATTCATATAACAATAATAATGGGATACCTACTGATCTTGAGAAGAATATTAAAGAATTTATTAGTTCTCAAAAGATTTTTAATGCTATGGTAGAAGAAAAACTGAATAAAATTGATGAAATGTCTAGAAACATGGATAGAATTGCTCATGATGTGGAAACTCTTAAAATTAAAACTTTGACACCCAAGCATGATATTAATGAGTCTATTAAATCTATCTATGTCTCCATTAATGAAAGTAAAGAGAGAACCGCTAGGTTGAGAGCTAAGCGAGAATTCTTAGAAAAAGCTATTCCACCCGGTTTTTATCGTAATCATGATGAAGATATTAAAATGATTGGTGTCTCACCTATTGAATCTTTATTTAGTAATATAAAACTTGATGAAAAAGGGACTGGATATGAGTCAACTTTAGCTAGAAGGCGTCCCAATTGTTCGGAGGGTGATGATCTTAATGATAAAAATGATAAAAGTGGGTTTGGAGAGGTCAAGACTTTAAGTAGTGATGTACCCACTACTTTGGATTACAAAGACTTTAATTATGATAGTTGCTCTTTAATTGAATGTATTTCTTTGTTGCAATCCATGATAAATTCACCCAATGCTTATGAACAAAATAAAGCTTTTACTAAACACATTGTAGAAGCTATGATAAAAGCTCATGAAGAAACGCTAGAGTTGGAGGTTTCGATACCTAGAAAATTGCATGATGAATGGGAACCTACTATTAAAGTAAAAATTAAAGATTATGAATGTAATGCTTTATGTGATCTAGGTGCTAGCGTTTCCACTATACCCAAATCTTTATGTGACGTGCTAGGCCTCACCAATATGGATGAATGTTCCCTTAACTTGCACTTAGCGGATTCAACGATTAAGAAACCTTTGGGTAGAATAAATGATGTGCTTATTCTTGCTAATATAAATTATGTACCCATTGATTTCATTGTGCTTGATATTGATTGCAATCCGTCTTGTCCTATAATACTTGGTAGGCCTTTCCTACGAACCACAGGTGCTATTATCGATATGAAAGAAGGGAATATAAGATTCCAATTTCCATTAAAGAAAGGGAAGGAACACTTCCCTAGGAAGATAATTAAACCACCATATGAATCTATTATGAGGGCCACCTATGGAATTAATTTGAAGGATGATAATACTTGAAACAATGCATTATGCCTAGAGATACGTAAGTATAGATAATATTATGTCATTACGTACAATTCTGTTTTGGACAGATTCTGTTTTTATTGCATAGTGTGCTTGTTTTAATGAAACTATGGATTATATCGGGGGGTATAAGTCATGGAAGAGTTAGAATATAGTAGGTATTATGCAAGAACAATTATGAATGAGTTTATAACAGTACCTAAAGTGGATGATTGATTTATTGTACTAACGGATCTCACAGAGTTTCTATTGAGTTTTGTGTGCTGAAGTTTTCAAGTTTTGGATGAGATTACGATGGATGAAGGAATAAGGAGTGGCAAGACCCTAAGCTTGGGGATGCCCAAGGCACCCCAAGGTAATATTCAAGGAAGACCCAAGCGTCTAAGCTTGGGGATGCCTCAGATGGCATCCCCTCTTTCGTCTACAATCTATCGGTAACTTACTTGGAGCTATATTTTTATTCATCACATGATATGTGTTTTACTTGGAGCGTCTTGTGCCATAGTTTTCTTTTCTTTATTTGCTTTTTAGTTTGCCACAATCATCTGTTGCTGGACACACCTTTTGAGAGGGACACACATTTATTCGTGATTTGTTAAAATACTCTATGTGCTTCACTTATATCTTTTGAGCTAGGCAGTTGCTCTAGTGCTTCACTTATATCTTTTATAGCATGGTGGTGGTTATATTTTAAAGAAATAGTTGCACTCTCATGCTTCACTTAAATCTTTTTGAGAGTCTAATAAATAGTAATGGCAATTTGCACGGGTTATAAGACTAGTCCATAAAGGATAGGTATTCAAGAGGGATATAATAAAAACTTTCATGTAGATCACTAAATATGAAACATGTGGTTTAATGATATTGATGTCGTAATATGAAAGGATATTGGTTCATGATCATTGGTTAGTAGAAATATCGGTATTAAAGCTTGTTATTAACTTCTCATCTAAGTGTTGGTCATGACATGGTGGGGAGGTCTGAGCATTCTTAGGTTTGAAATGAAATCCTTGAGTGCTGTTATAATCGAGGGTGCGCGATGGTTAACTCCTACCAACCTCCTCCCTAGGGGCATGCGAGTAGTACTTTGCATCGAGGGCTAATAGTGTCGTGGTGTTCTCACGGCAGATGCCATGGGATGGCTAAAAGAGGTGAGAGCAAGGCTACGGTGGAGATCCGGGACGGGATTGGGCAACAGCACACGGTGATATACCCGGGTTCGGGGCCCTCGCTATGGAGGTAACACCCCTACTCCTGCAAGGATCTATATGATGAACACATGGTGTACAAGGTTGCTCCTGGAGATGTTCGGGTGGAGGAAGAAGAAGAGCTCTAGCTCTCTGCCTCGGTTGAGCGTGGAGTGTGTGAGAATGAGAGAGAGAGAGAGAGAGAGAGAGAGAGAGAGTCCAGAATCCTTGAATGAATGAATGCCCTAGGAGGGCTCCCTAGGTCACCTTAAAAGCACGGTGCTCGGGGGACAAGAGAGTGAGGAAGAGAGTAGAAGGGGGGCCCACGGGACATGGCTGGCTGCTCCGTCTTGTCTCGTGAGGTCACGTAGTGGGTGGAACTATTTGATAACAGTGCCCGACTGTAGCGGTATGGCTGACTCTGTAGTTTGTCAGCCATAGTGTCTTCTGTCTGTGTCCGATGGGACGCCTGATGTTGACTTTGCAGGGCTGCAGCCAGCCAGGCCGCAGCAGGACGGGCTCCAGCCAGCCAAGCCAGCCGGGCTCCAGCCGGACGGGCTTCAGCCCGCAGGGCTCCAGCCGGACGGGCTCCAGCCAGCAGGGCTCCAGTCGGACGGGCTCCAGCCAGCCGGGCTCCAGCCGGCCGGTCTTCTGGCTTATCTTCTTTGGTTGTTTTGCTGATTCAAGGGGTTGGGAATACCGGGGGTTACACCTCCGACATTGTTTTGAATTGTTGTCTTGTCTCCTTGAGCCTACCCGGGGGTCATCCCCCCGTCAGTAGCCTCTGAGCCTCCGGGTGACTCGAAGAGTCGGGCGGAGGGTCTCCGCCGTTTTGTCTTTGAGGTTGCCGATGGTGGCCGGCTGCGAACCTTAGCCGGCGCAGCTTTTTTCCAGTGGGGGCGCGCCAGTGCACCCACTGGGTGTAGCCTCCGAGCCTCCGGGTGACTCGAAGAGTCGGGCGGAGGGTCTTCGCTATTTTGTCTTGTCCCTTGAGGTCCGGGCTGACGGGCGCGGAGTCTGCCGGGTGCGGACGCGGAGTCCATCGGCGGAGGGGCTTGGAGCGTTGCCGGGCGCGGACACGGAGCTCGCCGGCTGGTGTCTGCGGGGCCCTGCCGGGCGCGGACACAGAGTCCGCCGGCTGGTGGGCGCAGGGGCCTGCCGGGCGCGGACGCGGAGCTCGCCGGTTGTCGGGCGCGGGGCCCTGCCAGGCGCGGACGCGGAGTCCCCTGGCTGTCCGGCGCAGGGCCCTGCCGGGCGCGGACGCGGAGTCCCCTGGCTGTCCGGCGCAGGGCCCTGCCGGGCGCGGACGCAGAGTCCGCCGGCTGTCGGGCGCGGACACGGAGTCCGCCGGCTGGTGGGCGCGGGGCCCTGCCAGGTGTGGACGCGGAGTCCGCCGGCTGACGGGCGCGGAGCCCTGCCGGGTGAGGACGTGGAGTCCGCCGGCTGGTGGACATGGAGCGCTGTGGGCGCGGACACGGAGTCCGCCGGCTGGTGGGCGCGGGGCCCTGCCGGGTGCGGATGCGGAGTCCGTCGGCTGTCGTGCGCGGAGCCCTGCCGGGCGAGGATTCGGAGTCCGCCGGCTAGTAGGCGCGGAGCGCTGCCGTTATTACCTGTATCATCAAGAAAACAGACTAAATTTGCAACTGTGCTAAGTAAAACACTAGGGATCCCAGGTGAGCATTCATATGCATGGTTCATGCAGCCGGCTGGGCGGTGAGAATGCCAGATCGTCCAAGCCGCTTTCTCCCTCGTCGTTTTTCGTGTGTAGGCGATCTCTAGCTTTTGCTCCTACCAGTCGGACAACCGGGTTGCAATCTGTAGCTGAAACCGAGGAGTGGGCCTTTGGTGCCGTCCACAGTACTAAGCCGACTCGGAAAAGGGAGCTACTTGGGCGAGCTGGACAAATATTTAGCCGGCCGGCGACTGAGCCCGTGGGGGCAAGGACCAGCCTCCGGGCGCAGGTCACCCACTAGGCGTGGGCCTGAGCAACTCGTAAATGAGTAAAAACGGAAAGCGTAAGCGTGACTTTGCTGTTTTTATGCCCCACGCGGGGATGCAGTCTGGGTCGTTGAAGCTGCGGCGTCCGGGTCTGCCGAGCCGGACGAGACCGGGGTGAAGCCTTAAGAGGCGGAGCCGGACGCTGTCGGATGGAGCCGGAAGAGGCGGAGCCTGGCTAGGCGGTGGTGCCTGAGGAGGCGGAGCCGGACGGAGCCTAAAGAGGTGGAGCCGGACGAGGCGGCGGTGCCTGAGGAGGTGGAGCCTGGCGAGGCGGCGGTGCCTGAGGAGGCGGAGCCAGACGAAGCAGCGGTGCCCGAGGAGGCGGAGCCGGACGGAGCATGAAGAGGCGGAGCCGGACAAGGCAGTGGTGCCCAAGGAGGCGGAGCTGGGCGAGGCGGTAGTGCCCGAGGAGGCGGAGCCGGACGGAGCCTGAAGAGGCGGAGCCAGACGAGGCGACGGTGCCCGAGGAGGCGGAGCCGGGTGAGGCGGTGGTGCCTGAGGAGGCGGAGCCGGACGGAGCCTGAAGAGGTGGAGCCAGACGAGGCGGCGGTGCCTGAGGAGATGGAGCCTGGCGAGGCGGCGGTGCCTGAGGAGGCAGAGCCGGACGAAGCAGCGGTGCCCGAGGAGGCGGAGCCGGACGGAGCATGAAGAGGCGGAGCCGGACGAGGCGGCGGTGCCCAAGGAGGCGGAGCCGGACGAGGCGGCGGTGCCCGAGGAGGCGGAGCCGGACGGAGCCTGAGGAGGCGGCGGTGCCTGAGGAGGCGGAGCCGGACAGAGCCTGAAGAGGCGTAGCCGAGCATTGCTGGCTGTTGCCTGAGGAGGCGAACGATCAGACATGGACGGGGCGGAGCCTGAGGAGGCAAAGGAGGCCGGAGAGCAGCCGGCCAGAGGGCTGCACACTAGCGGCCAGCAGCCCATAGCCGGCCAGGAGCAGCCAGCAGCCCGCAGCCAGCAGCCTGCAGCCGGCCAGGAGGAGCCAGCAGCCCGCAGCCGGCCAGGAGGAGCCAGCAGCCTCCAGCCGGCCAGGAGACTGCAGCCAGCCAGGAGGAGCTAGCAGCCCGCAGCCGGCCAGAAGGCTGCAGCCGGCTAGGAGGAGCCAGCAGCCTGGCAGAGGCTGCAGTCTGCCCCGGCCTACTGGAGCCATTGACGGTTGTGCATATTGATCGAGCTGCCTGCTTAGCTGTTGTTGCAGAGTGACGGGCAGCAACCGCTGGAGCTCAACGGAACCGCGACGCCTGACTGGGGAAACGAGCGCGTTGGAGAACCTCGGGCCGGGCCGGTCGGGTGACGACGCGAACGGCACGCCTGAGGAAGGCGGTGGCGGGGAGCGGCCCAAAGGCAGACGGCGAGGATGTGCCATCCTGCACGGTCGCACCGGGGGCGTGCTGATGTCGAGCCTCCGAGCCCTGTGGAAGAGATGGTGGTGACACCGCGGTGGTGATGACGAAGAGGTCCCGCCCGGACCGCGACTCCAGCCGCAGCTTGCCCCACGGTGGGCGCCAACTGTCATGGTGTTCTCACGGCAGATGGCATGGGATGGCTAAAAGAGGTGAGAGCAAGGCTACAGTGGAGATCCGGGACGGGATTGGGCAACAGCACCCGGTGATATACCCAGGTTCGGGGCCCTCGCTGTGGAGGTAACACCCCTACTCCTGCAAGGATCTATATGATGAACACATGGTGTACAAGGTTGCTCCTGGAGTTATTCGGGCGAGGAAGAAGAAGAGCTCTAGCTCTCTGCCTCGGTTGGGCGTGGAGTGTGTGAGAATGAGAGAGAGAGAGAGAGAGTCCAGAATCCTTGAATGAATGAATGAATGAATGAATACCCTGGGAGGACTCCCTGGGTCACCTTATAAGCACGGTGCCCAGGGGACAAGAGAGTGAGGGACAAAGTAGAAGGGGGGCCCACGGGACCCGGCTGGCTGCTCCGTCTTGTCTCGTGAGGTCACGTAGTGGGTGGCACTATTTGATAATAGTGCCCGACTGTAGCGGTATGGCTGACTCTACAATCTGTCAGCCACAGTGTCTTCTGCCCTTGTTTGATGGGACGCCTGATGTTGACTTTGCTGGGCTGCAGCCAGCCAGGCCGCAGCCGGCCCGGCTCCAACCGGAAAGGCTTCAGTCCGCAGGGCTCCAGCCAGCGGGGCTCCAGCCAGTCGGGCTCCAGCCGGCCGGTCTTCTGGCTTATCTTCTTTGGTTGTTTTGCTGATTCAAGGGGTTGGGAATACCGGGGGTTGCACCCCCGACATTGTTTTGAATTGTTGTCTTGTCTCCTTGAGCCTACCCGGGGGTCATCCCCCCGTCAAATAGGCTTTGCAATAAGTATGTGAGTTCTTTATGACTAATGTGAGTCCATGGATTATACGCACTCTCACCCTTCCACAATTTGCTAGCCTCTTTGGTACCGTGCATTGCCCGATCTCACCTCGAGAGTTGGTGCAAACTTTGTCGGTGCATCCAAACGCCGTAATATAATACACTCTATCACACATATGCCTCCTTATATCTTCCTCAAAACGGCCACCATACCTAACTATTATGGCATTTCCATAGACATTCCGAGATATATTGCCATGCAACTTCCACCGTTCCGTCATATGACTTGTGTTCATTGTCATATTGCTTTGCATGATCATATAGCTGACATAGTATTTGTGGCACAGCCACCGTTCATCATTTTTCATACATGTTACGCTAGATCATCGCACATCCTGGTACACTGTCAGAGGCATTCATATAGAGTCATTCTCTATAGTTTTTATCGAGTTGTAAGTAAATAAAAGTGTGATGATCATCATTATTAGAGCATTGTCCCAGTGAGGAAAGGATGATGGAGACCATGATTCCCCCACAAGTCGGGATGAGACTCCGGACTAAATATAAAAGAAAAAGAAAAAAAGAGAGGCCAAAAAGAGCCCATCAAAAAAAAGAAAAAAAAAGAAAAAAATGATGAGAGAAAAAGAGAGAAGGGGCAATGTTACTATCCTTTTCCACACTTGTGCTTCAGAGTAGCACCATGTTCTTCATATAGAGAGTCTCCTATTTTGTCACTTTCATATACTGGTGGGAATTTTTCATTATAGAATTGGCTTGTATATTCCGATGACGGGCTTCCTCAAATGCCCGAGGTCTTCATGAGCAAGCAAGTTGGATGCACACCCACTTAGTTTCATTTGAGATTTCATACACTTATAGCTCTTAGTGCATCCGTTGCATGGGAATTCCTACTCCTCGCACTGATATCGATTTATGGACATCTCCATAGTCCGTTGATCTGCCGAGTTGATGTGAGACTTTCTTCCTTTTTGACTTCTCCTATTAATCCCTATCACCGCATTCTATTCCACCTAGTGCTATGTCCATGGCTCACGCTCATGTATTGCGTGAAGTTGAAAATGCTGAAGCGTGTTAGAAGTACGATCCAATTGCCTGGTTTAACACCGGGGTGCTCATGATTTATATTTATGCAGTGAAGGCGGAGTCATGCCATGCTAGCATGATAATGGCGAATAACATTCATTAAGGATCTTATATTTTGAAATTTTAATGATTATGCTTCTTATATTCACGGATATTATTATGTTGATGTTGTTAATTCATCGTTTCTCAATATTTATACCGTGAAGAGATTACATGATAAACATGTTAGGTAGTGATACGCCTCCAACGTATCTATAATTTTTTATTGTTCCATGCTATTATAGTATCAATCTTGGATGTTTTATATGCAATTATATGCTATTTTATATCTTTTTTGGGACTAACCTATTAACCTAGTGCCCAGTGCCAGTTGCTGTTTTCTGCTTGTTTTTGGTTTTTTAGGAAATCAGTACCAAACGAAGTCCAAACGCTACGAAACGTTTTTGACGATTTTTTTCTGGACAAGAGAGACCCTAGAAGCTTCAGGAGGAGGCCAGAAGCCTCACGAGGAAGCCACAAGGCAACCCCACGCGCCCCAGGAGGCACGCCCTATTGCCTTGTGGGGCCCTCGTGGCTCCTTTTGACCTAATTCCACATCTATAAATTCTCAAATATTGGGAAATCAACAGAGAGCCCCATGAAATAACTTTTCCGCCGCCGCAAGCTTCTGTTCTTCCGCGATCCCATCTGGAGGCCTTTTCCGTCACCCTGCTGGAGGGGGAATCGATCATGGAGGGCTTCTACATCAACCTTGCTGCCCCTCCGATTGTGTGTGAGTAGTTTACCACAGACCTACGGGTCCATAGCTAGTAGCTAGATGGATTCTTCTCTCTCTTTGATCTTCAATACAATGTTCTCCTCGATCTCCTTGGAGTTCTATTCGATGTATTCTTCTTTTGCGGTGTGTTTGTAGGGATCCGATGAATTGTGGGTTTATGATCAGATTATTCATGAGAAATATTTGAGTCTTTTCTGAATTCTTTTATGCATGATTGTTATAGCTTTGTATTTCTCTCCGATCTATCCGTTTGGTTTGGCCAACTAGATTGATTTATCTTGCAATGGGAGAGGTGGTTTGTGATGGGTTCAATCTTGCGGTGTTCTATATCCCAGTGACAAAGTAGGGGACAAGACACGTATTTGTATTGTTGCCATTAAGGGTAACACGACGGGGTTTATTCATATTGATTGGGTTTACTTTGTCTACATCATGTCATCTTGCTTAAGGCGTTACTCTGTTTTCATTAACTTAATACCCTAGATGCATGCTGGATAGCGGTCGATGGGTGGAGTAATAGTAGTAGATGTAGGCAGGAGTCGGTCTACTTGTCTCGGACGTGATGCCTATATACATGATCATTGCCTTGAATATCGTCATAACTATGCGCTTTTCTATCAATTGCCCAACAGTAATTTGTTTACCCACCGTATGCTATTCGTTCGAGAGAGAAGCCTCTAGTGAAAACTATGGCCCCCGGGTCTACTTTTATCATATATAAAATCCAAAAATACCTTGCTGCAATTTTATTTCCTTTATTTTATTTTGCAATTTACTTTATCTATCTATCACTATCAAAACTAATCCTTGCAAATAACGAGTTCAAGGGGATTGACAACCCTCTTGCCCGCGTTGGGTGCAAGTATTTGCTTTTGTGTGTGTAGGTGCTGTTCACGAGGTTCTGCGTGGTTCTCCTACTGGATTGATACCTTGGTTCTCACTGAGGGAAATACTTATCTCTACTGTGTTGCATCACCCCTCCTCTTCGGGGAAATCCCAACGCAGTTTACAAGTAGCAGGAAGAATTTCTAGCGCCGTTGCCGGGGAGACATCATCAAAACCTATCAAGTACCTTCGCATAAATTATCATCTACTTGCTCTACTTTTTATTTGCCTTTTTATTTGCATTTGCCTCTCGTTTTCATCTCCCCCACTTCTCATAAAAATACAAAAACACAAAAATATTTTTGTTTGCTTGTTTGATTGCTAGCTATAATTGTGTGACTCAATGAAAATAAAAATATAGACATATGGATCCTCATCCACTTGCTAATCTTTTCAAACAATCCAATTATGATGAACCAATTGCTAATGAGTTGAGTGCACTTGATTATCTTTATGAAGTTTTGCTTAAAAATCATGAATCTGAAAATTGTGATGAAGTGTTAAAAGAAGAAATTTATAAAGTGATTCATGATAGCTCCTTGAATGAAAAGCATGATTGCAATGATGTTATTATAAATTCTATTAATGTCAATTGTGCTAATGATGTGCAAAGCTACAAGCCTGGGGATGATAATTTTGTCATGTCCACTACTTATTGCAATGATCATGATTGGGGTGATAATGCTTCTTATGATCTTGAAAATTTATTTAAGCCTCATGATGAATATGTTATTGATAATAATGTTTGCAATAATATTGAAAGTGGGTCTGGAAGAGTGTCAACTTTAGGTAAAAAGAATCCCACATATTCGGAGAGTGTTCAATCTTATGAGATTTTTGATAAATGTGGGTTTGGAGAGGTCATGACTTTAGTTGATGTTAATCCCACTATCTTGGAAGATTATAAAACTTTTATGCATGTGGATCATGAAGAGAATATTTTATATGATAGCTATATTGTTGAATTTGATTATGATCCTACATGTAATTATTATGAGAGAGGAAAATATGGTTATAGAAATCTTCATGTCACTAAATTACCTCTCTTTGTGCTGAAATTATTAATGCTTCATTCTTCCTATTTGCATATGCTAGATATTGCTTGTCTTGATAATTTGTTTTCCTATAAAATGCCTATGGATAGGAAGTATGTTAGACTTAAATATGTTTGTTACATGCTATATGATGCTTTCTTTGTGCTTCAATTTTTATCTTTTATGTGAGCGTCATTAAAATCTCGAAGCCTATCTTAGTGGCTATAAAGAAAGAGCTTGTTGGGAGACAACCCAATAGTTATCTTTATTTTTGCTGTTTTACTTTTTGTGTGCAAACACAATTTTAGCTACTTCTATGATTGTGTTTTTACCTTTTAATTAGTGTTTGTGCCAAGTAATGCCTTTAGGATGATTTGGATGATAGTATAATTGATGCTGTTTGGAAAACAGAAAGTTTTGCGCCCAGTTCTGGATTTTTGGTTCTGTACTAGAACATCAGAAAAAACTGAAATTTTTACACCGTATTTTTATATGAATTTTTTACGTTGTCCTAATTTTTAAGAATTTTTGGAGTTACAGAAGTATAGATTTTAAATAGATCTTTACAGACTGTTCCGTTTTAGACAGATTCTGTTTTCTATTGCATAGTTCGCTTATTTTAATGATGCTATGGATTATATCAGGGGGTATAAGTCATGGAGAAGTTAGAGTACAGTAGAATTATGCAAGAATTAAATATGAATCAATTTATAACAGTACCTAAAGTTTAAGATTTGTTTGTTATACTAACGGATCTCACGAGGTTTCTGTTGAGTTTTGTGTGCTGAAGTTTCAAGTTTTGGGTGACATCACGATGGATGAAGGAATAAGGAGCGGCAAGACCCTAAGCTTGGGGATGCCCAAGGCACCCCAAGGTAATATTCAAGGAAGACCCAAGCTTCTAAGCTTGGGGATGCCCCGGATGGCATCCCCTCTTTCGTCTACAATCTATCGGTATATCACTTGGAGCTATATTTTTATTCATCACATGATATGTGTTTTACTTGGAGCGTCTTGTGCCATAGTTTTATTTTCTTTGTTTTCTTTTTAGTTTGCCACAATCATCTTTTTAAACACACCTTTTTGAGAGGGACACACATTTATCGTGATTTGTTAGAATACTCTATGTGCTTCACTTATATCTTTTGAGCTAGGCAGTTGCTCTAGTGCTTCACTTGTATATTTTAGAGCACGGTGGTGGTTATATTTTAAAGAAATAGTTGCACTCTCATGCTTCACTTAAATCTTTTTGAGAGTCTAATGAATAGTAATGGCAATTTGCACATGTTAAAAGAATGGTCCTGATATGATAAGGTATTCAAGGGGGATATAATACACTTCCATGTAGATCACTAAATATGAAGTGTATGGTTAATTTTATTAATGTCGTAATATGAAAGGATATAGGTTCATGATCATTGGTTAGTATAAATATCGGTATTAAAGTTTGTTATTAACTACACATCTAAGTATTGGTCGTGGCATGGTGAGCAAGTTCAAGCATTTATAGGTCTGAAATGAAATCCTTGAGTGTTGTTACGATCGGAGGTGCGCGATGGTTAAATCCTACCAACCTCCCTCCTAGGGGCATGCGGTTAGTACTTTGCTTCAAGGGCTAATAGGCTTTCACAATAAGTATGTGAGTTCTTTATGACTAATGTGAGTCCATGGATTATACACACTCCTATCTTTCCACAATTTGCTAGCCTCTTCGGTACCGTGCCTTGCCCTTTCTCACCTCGAGAGTTGGTGCAAACTTTGCCGGTGCATCCAAAACCCGTGATATGATACGCTCTTTCACACATAAGCCTCCTTTTACCTTCCTCAAAACAGCCACCATACCTACCTATTATGGCATTTCCATAGCCATTCTGAGATATATTGCCATGCAACTTCCACCGTTCCGTTTATATGACACACATCATCATTGTCATATTGCTTTGCATGATCATATAGCTGACATAGTATTTGTGGCTCAGCCACTATTCATCATTTTTATACATGTTACGCTAGATCATTGCACATCCTAGTACACTGCCAGAGGCATTCATATAGAGTCATATTGTTCTAGTATCGAGTTGTAATATTGAGTTGTAAGTAAATAAAAGTGTGATGATCATCATTATTAGAGCATTGTCCCAGTGAGGTCAAAAAAAAGAGGCCAAAAAGAGCCCAGCAAAAAAAAACAGAGAAAAAGAGAGAAGGGGCAATGTTACTATCCTTTTCCACACTTGTGCTTCAGAGTAGCACCATGTTTTCCATATAGAGAGTCTCCTGAGTTGTCACTTTCATATACTAGTGGGAATTTTTTGTTATAGAACTTGGCTTGTATATTCCGATGATGGGCTTCCTCAAATGCCCGAGGTCTTCATGAGCAAGCAAGTTGGATGCACACCCACTTAGTTTTCAGTTTGAGCTTTCATACACTTATAGCTCTTAGTGCATCCGTTGCATGGCAATCCCTACTCCTCGCATTGATATCGATTGATGGGCATCTCCATAGCCCGTTGATCCGCCGAGTGGATGCGAGACTTTCTTCTTCTCCTTTTACCATTATTGATCCCTATCACCGCATTCTATTCCACCTAGTGCTATGTCCATGGCTCACGCTCATGTATTGCGTGGGAGTTGAAAATGCTGAAGCACGTTAGAAGTACGATCCAATTGCCTGGTTTAACACAGGGGTGCTCATGATTTATATATTTGCGGTGAAGATAGAGTCATGCCATTGCTAATATGAGAAAGTGAGTAGGGATAACACTCGTTAAGGATCGTATATTTTGAAATTTTAATGATTATGCTTCTTATGTTCATGGATATTATTATGTTGATATTGTTAATTCATCGCTTCACAATATTTATGCCGTAAAAGAGATTACATGATAGACATGTTAGGTAGCATTCCACATCAAAAATTCTGTTTTTATCATTTACCTACTCTTGGACGAGCAGGAATTAAGCTTGGGATGCAGATACATCTCCAACGTATCTATAATTTTTTATTGTTCCATGCTATTATAGTATCAATCTTGGATGTTTTATATGCAATTATAAGCTATTTTATATCATTTTTTGGGACTAACCTATTAACCTAGTGCCCAGTGCTAGTTGTTGTTTTCTGCTTGTTTTTGGTTTTTCAGGAAATCAGTACCAAACGAAGTCCAAACGCTGCGAAACTTTTTGACGATTTTTTTTCTGGAGAAGAGAGACCCTAGAAGCTTCGGGAGGAGGCCAGAAGCCTCACGAGGAAGCCACAAGGCAACCCCACGCGCCCCCAGGGGGGCCCGCCCTGTTGCCTTGTGGGCCCCTCGTGGCTCCTTTTGACCTAATTCCACCTCTATAAATTCTCAAATATTGGGAAACCAACAAAGAGCCCCACGAAATAACTTTTCCATCGCTGCAAGCTTCTGTTCTTCCACGATCCCATCTGGAGGCCTTTTCCAGCACCCTGTCGGATGGGGAATCGATCACGGAGGGCTTCTACATCAACCTTGCTGCCCCTCCGATGATGTGTGAGGAGTTTACCACAGACCTACAAGTCCATAGCTAGTAGCTAGATGGCTTCTTCCCTCTCTTTGATCTTGAATACAATGTTCTCCTCAATCTCCTTGGAGTTCTATTCGATGTAATCTTCTTTTGCGGTGTGTTTGTTGGGATCCGATGAAATGTGGGTTTATGATCAGATTATTCATGAGAAATATTAGAGTCTTTTCTGAATTCTTTTATGCATGATTGTTATAGCTTTGTATTTCTCTTCGATCTATCCGTTTGGTTTGGCCAACTAGATTGATTTATCTTGCAATGGGAGAGGTGCTTTGTGATGGGTTCAATCTTACGGTGTTCAATATCCCAGTGACAAAGTGGGGGACAAGACACGTATTTGTATTGTTGCAATTAAGGGTAAAATGATGGGGTTTATTCATATTGATTGGGTTTACTTTGTCTACATCATGTCATCTTGCTTAAGGCGTTACTCTGTTTTCATTAACTTAATACCCTAGATGCATGCTGGATAGCGGTCGATGGATGGAGTAATAGTAGTAGATGCAGGCAGGAGTCGGTCTACTTGTCTCGGACGTGATGCCTATATACATGATCATTGCCTTGAATATCGTCATAACTATGTGCTTTTCTATCAATTGCCCAACAGTAATTTATTTACCCACCGTATGCTATTCGTTCGAGAGAGAAGCCTCTAGTGAAAACTATGGCCCCTGGGTCTACTTTTATCATATATAAAATCCAAAAATACCTTGCTGCAATTTTCTTTCCCTTATTTTATTTTGCAATTTACTTTATCTATCTATCACTATCATAATTAATCCTTGCAAATAACGAGTTCAAGGGGATTGGCAACCCTCTTGCCCGCGTTGGGTGCAAGTATTTGCTTTTGTGTGTGTAGGTGTTGTTCACGAGGTTCTGTGTGGTTCTCCTACTGGATTGATACCTTGGTTCTCACTGAGGGAAATACTTATCTCTACTGTCCTACATCACCCCTCCTCTTCAGGGAAATCCCAACGCAGTTTACAAGTAGCAGGTAGCATTCCACATCATAAATTCTGTTTTTATCATTTACCTACTCGAGGACGAGCAGGAATTAAGCTTGGGGATGCTGATACGTCTCCAACGTATCTATAATTTTTTATTCTTCCATGCTATTATATTATCAATCTTGGATGTTTTATATGCATTTATATGCTATTTTATATCATTTTTTGGGACTAACCTATTAACCCAGTGCCTAGTGCCAGTTGCTGTTTTCTGCTTGTTTTTGG
Organism: Elymus sibiricus; assembly: GCA_039707655.1. Lineage (NCBI taxonomy): Eukaryota > Viridiplantae > Streptophyta > Magnoliopsida > Poales > Poaceae > Elymus > Elymus sibiricus. The sequence continues at coordinate 124,870,068 of CM077670.1, forward strand.
TTTTCCAGAAAATCAGTACCAAACGGAGTCCAAACGCTATGAAACTTTTTGACAATTTTTATCTGGACAAAAGAGACCCTAGAAGCTTCGGGAGGAGACCAGACGGCAAACGAGGAGATGACAAGGCAACAGGGCGCGCCTGCTACCTTGTGGGCCCCATGTGGCTCCGTCTGACCTAATTCCACTTCTATAAATTCTCAAATATTGGGAAACCAACAGAGAGCCACCCCAAATAAATTTTCCGCCTCCGCAAGCTTCTGTACTTCCGTGATCCCATCTGGAGGCCTTATCCGGTACTGTGCCGGAGGGGGAATCGATCACGGAGAGCTTCTACATCAACCTTGCTACCCTACCGATGATGCGTGAGTAGTTCACCACAGACCTACGGGTCCATAGCTAGTAGCTAGATGGCTTCTTCTCTCTCTTTGATCTTCAATACAATGTTCTCCTCGATCTTCTTGGAGTTCTATTCGATGTAATCTTCTTTTGCGGTGTGTTTGTTGGGATCCGATGAATTGTGGGTTTATGATCTGAATATTCATGAGAAGTAATTGAGTCTTTTCTGAACTATATTATGCATGATTGTTATAGCTTTGTATTTCTCTCAGATCTATCCGTTTGGTTTGGCCAACTAGATTGATTTATCTTCAGTGGGAGAGGTGCTTTGTAATGGGTTCAATCTTGCAGTGCTCTATATCCCAATGACAAAGTAGGGGACAAGACACGTATTTGTATTGTTGCCATTAAGGGTAAAACGATAGGGTTTTTTCATATTAGTTGAGTTTACTTTGTCTACATCATGTCATCTTGCTTAAGGCGTTACTCTGTTTCTATTAACTTAATACCCTAGATGCATGCTGGATAGCGGTCGATGGGTGGAGTAATAGTAGTAGATGCAGGCAGGAGTCGGTCTACTTGTCTCGGACGTGATGCCTATATACATAATCATTGCCTTGAATATCATCATAACTATGCGCTTTTCTATCAATTGCCCAACAGTAATTTGTTTACCCACCGTATGCTATGTGTTCGAGAGAGAAGCCTCTAGTGAAAACTATGGCCCCCGGGTCTATCTTAAATATAAAAAGAAAACCAAAATATACTTGCTGCAATTTATTTACTTTTATTTTGTTTTGTAATTTATCTATCTACCACTACAAGATTTAATCCTTGCAAGTAACGAGTTCAAGGGGAGTGATGACCCTCTTGCCCGCGTTGGGTGCAAGTATTTGCTTTTGTGTGTGCAGGTGCTGTTCACGAGGCTTTGCGTGATTCTCCTACTGGTTCGATAACCTTGGTTCTCACTGAGGGAAATACTTATCTCTACTATACTGCACCTCCTCTCCTCTTCGGGGGAAAATCCCAACGCAGCTCACAAGTAGTAGTGTCCAATGAAGACACCATGCAAAGTTTCAAACATTTCCGAGCTCGTTTGCACGGCCAAAGTTTTTTTTTGCCTTTTTTAGTTGCCAGAAATTCAAGTAATGCCGCGAAAATAGCGTATATTACTCATGGAAAAAGATTCAAGTTCAAAATATTTTTAAAAATTGTGTTCTGTGTGTGTGAGGCGGCTGTTTACGCTCGAAATATTTTTAAAAAAATGTACTTTACATAGGTAGGGTTAGTGTTGGCAGGTGCCTGGTCGTGCCCGTCAGAGCTAATATTTGCAGTGGCGGGCGACGTGGACTGCCCGCCACGTGCCAATACCGAAAACACGACCCCGCGCCCTAATTTCGAATCTTACCTCACTGTGTTCCCCTCTTTCTCTCTCCTTTCGCGCGCTCGTCCACTCTAACCGCCGCCGCCGCGCACCTCTCTCTCCTCTCGCGCGCTCCGTTACGCCGCCACCACCGCCCCGACCTCGTACTCCACCGCCACCGCCGCCGTAGGTTTCCCCCGCGGGATCCCCATGCGCCGGCACCTTTCCACCCTTGCGGTCGTCGCAACGAACCCCGGCCGTCTCGTCAACAGCGTCGCCGGCGTCGCAAGTTTCTTCTTCACATCTGTCTCAAGGTATAATTTCACTAGATTTCACATCCATATGTTCCACTATTGTAGATGATTGTAACGTGTTCGATGAAATGCCACACAAAGGAGTTAGATTTTAGATGTTCTTAGATGTACCTGTACAAACATGTGCATGGGCTGGTGTCATTCGATGTACAACCAGATGGTTGTGTTTGATTTGCAGGACTTAATATGAGTGCCAATGTTTTGACAAAACATCAATTCGTTTCCGTTTCGTCAAATTTCTGGTACTCAATATGCCCTACTTTTAGCAAAGGTCATGCCGAAATTTTTAGCCAGATGGTTGTGTTTGATTTGCAGGACTTAATATGAGTGCCAATGTTTTGATGAAACGTCGATTCGTTTCCGTTTCGTCAAATTTCTGGTACTCAATATGCCCTACTTTTAGCAAAGGTCATGCCGAAATTTAAAGTCGCAATTTCCTTTCTATGTTCAATCATAACTCTTTTTTACAATACTGCAGTTCGACAAATGGATCCCGATGCCGGAACATCATCTCAAAAGGAACCTCACTACACCAACCCTGACGTCGAGATGGGCGCCCCTGACGTGTATACGGCCATCCCTGACGTCGAGATGGGAAACGACCAAAAGGATGAACCAACCACTGGGCCAGGGGACACGAGCCACACTGACGGGATGTCATCCAACATGGCGGCCACAAACAAGAGCCACCGAAAGGCAAGGGATCCAAACAAGCTTCACCAAGGTATCATTAGAATCACCGCAGTTGGCCTGAAAGGCGAGCCCGTTGATGTCTACTACACAACTTTATTCATGTAGACTCTGTTGGGCCTCCAAGCGCAGAGTTTTGTAGGACCGCAGAAATTTCCATCAAGTGGATAACCTAAGGTTTATCAATCCGTGGGAGGTGTAGGATGAATATGGTCTCTCTCAAATAACCCTGCAATCAAATACAAACAATTTCTTGTGTCCCCAACACACCCAATACAATGGTAAATTGTATAGGTGCACTAGTTCGGCGAAGAGATGGTGATACAAGTGTAGTATGGATAGTAGATATAGGTTTTTGTAATCTGACGAAATAAAAACAGCAAGGTAGCAAGTAACAAAAGTGAGCACAAACGGTATTGCAATGCTTGGAAACAAGGCCTAGGGTTCATACTTTCACTAGTGCAATCTCTCAACAGTGCTAACATAATTGAATCATGTAACAATCCCTCAATGTGCGACAAAGAATCACTCCAAAGTTCTTATCAATAGCGGAGAACATAAGATGAAATTGTTGTAGGTAGCAAGCCACCTCAAAGTTATCTTTCCGATCAATCTATTGAGCCATCCCTATAAGTGTCACAAACAACCCTAGAGATCATCCTAAAATAACACCATATGATATGCACGAATCAACTCTAATGTCACCTAGATACTCCAATGTCACCACAAGTATCCGTGTGTCAATTATTCGATATGCATCAAACAATTTCAGATTCATAATATTCAATCCAACACAAGGACCTTCAAAGAGTACCACAAAGTTTCTATCGGAGAAAGTAGGACGAAAACGTGTATCAACCTCTATGCCTAGATTACCCCAATGTCACCACGGGTATCCACATGCAAGACATACTTCAAGTGATCTCAAATCCAAATATTCAATCCAATAATAGTGAAACCTCAAAAGGAAAAACTCAATTCATCACAACAAGATAGAGAGGGAAGCATGCCATATGATCCAACTATATTAACAAAGCTCGTGGTACATCAAGATCGTGCCAAATCAAGAACACGAGAGAGAGATCAAACACATAGCTACTGGTACATACCCTCAGCCCCGAGGGTGAACTACTCCCTCCTCGTCATGGTGGCCGCCGGGATGATGAAGATGGCCTTCGGTGATGATTTTCCCCTCCGGCAGGGTGCCGGAAAAGGCCTCCAGATGAGATCGCTTCGGAACAGAGGCTTGCGGCGGCGGCGTGGGAGTTCTAGGTTTGTTTCTGGGGGTTTCCCGATTTATAAGAATTTTCAGCGTTGGTTTCACGCCAGGGGGTATCCGAGGGACCCACGAGCTCAGGTGGCGCGCCCTAGGGGGGCGTGCCACCCACGCTTGTGACTCCCCTGGAACTCTTCTGGTACTTCTCTGAAGCTTCGTGGGTCTCTTCTTGTCCATAAAAAATCACTGTAAATTTTCGTGGCATTTCGACTTCGTTTGGTATGGATTTTCTGTGAAAGAAAAAATAGCCAAAAAACAGAAACTGGTACTGGGCACTAGGTCAATAGGTTAGTTCCCAAAAATCATATAAAAGTGCACCAAAACCATATAAAATTGTTGTAAACATGGCATGAATACTTCATAAACTAGATGATACCCTGCGCATTGCTGCGGGACTTTGTAGTTTCGGTGAGCAGATTCAAAGAAAAGCAGATACGTAAGAATGAAAATAAAATATGGCTTGAAATGTTGAACAATACATTTACATTTGAAATGCTGATGTTATAAATCCAGCGGAATATTGATATTTACATTCGAAATGTTGAACTAATATATTAAAACATAAAGAGATACATCACTAACGGGCACATATTCCTCTCCCCAAGTAGCTATGTTGGCTGTAAGAGCACTGAAGTTATTGCAGCAAACTTGGTTAGCCTATAGTCGCTTCAAATGAGGCATTTGTTCACCTACAAAATTGTTTCAAATTTGTGTGGTCAAATCTTAACAACTGGAAAAATTAATTATGGACATAAGAATTAACTATGGGCATATGATAGTACAGGTAAAGCAAACCTGAGCAGTCTACTAAGATATATGTTCCAAACAAACATTGAGAGAGGAATCATGAATAACATACATTGATATAGTTGTTTAAACTGCTAAGGAAGCAATATTGTACATAAATAGAACTAAATTTTATTTGCTAATACTGGAATGATAACTTTTTCTAAAAGGCTTATAGCTGTAGGTTATACCTTGTCTAGAAATTTCCTTCTTAGATGATTTTATCTTTCTTATTCCTAGCAAAGCAACAATAAGAAGCTGGGCTGTACTTGGCATTCTTGATTCTTCAAAGAAACTCAAATGGGAGAATAAACTCTTCATATTTACTCGGAATATTTTGGTTCATAGCCACTCCATTAAGATTGCTGATCAGTAGAAGATGCAAGATCTCTTAGGAAAGTGAGGCACGACGGTGAGACAAAGTGTGCTTCAACAACTGTAAGGAAAGTAGTAAATATGAACTATGTACGACATCCCATAGAGCTAGGGAAACAACTTGGAGTGCTCAGTGATTGCTGGATAGTCTGATGTTAGCTTTTCGCTTTGTTTTGATAGTGTGCATGAAAATGAATTATGAAACTCAAGCCATGCATGTACCATAACCATCCATGTTTTGTTGTTCTGATGTAGAAAATAAGATAGCACAGTTTAACAATAATCCTAAAGAAAAATCAATAAACATGAATCGATGGGATGGAAAATATTGCAAACATTCATTCATCTACCAACATAATTACAGAAGGCAAGGAAAATAATAATAATCAATAAATCATATTGGATAACCTCACATTAAGTAGCAAGATATTGTACCAGGCGGCTGGAACTTCAAATTTCTGCCAGCACTATAATTTGTATCAGAGAAACATACATGAAGGAAGCAAATAAATAGCATGGCAGGCTAATTTGAGTAATATAATAGAGGATTAAGGTAAGAGAGTAGTTACCTGGCCATGGACAAATCCTAGTTATAATCAAAAGAAGATAGTAGTATGGGGTCGGCAAATGTCTATGATACGCAAGTGAGACATGGATCTTTATGGTGCATCCACAACAACCTGGAGGAACCAACTGGGAGGAACCACATCATGAAATGCTTCATCGGTGCTCAAGAGCGTTGAGTCGACGCCTCCTCCTAATTAACCACACCGTCCCAAAACAAATGCACTCCAGAATTCTTGTTTCTGGTAAAATCATGTATCACGGTAACCCTGTAGTATCTCTTATCGGGCCAGTAAAGATGTATAGAGATAAGAAAGAAATTATGTTCATTAACATCACATAGCAAATTTAGAATGGTCAGCCAAGAGCATGCTTCAAATATGGTTCTGCCCCTGATCTTCACGGTCAATCAATATCACCACCATGGTTACACCTCTATGTTATTAGAGATTTCAGCAATAAGGCACTTGCAACTTCTCGTATATGTACTATACCTTTAATCAATAACTGAACCATGATGTGCGTTCTATAGATTTCTGTTAAAACTTGAATCTTGACTTAAAATTAACAACTACTGAAAGTGATCCAAGAAATGAACCGAATGATGTACGTTACCAAACTATTTATCAAAAAGGTAGGCAAAGCTCGCAGCCATGGTGAAGAGGGTCTTTATGAACCCTTTTTGTAAGCTGATGACAACGGCAAGTGATGTGACGGTGGCCGACTGCGACGATGGCATCCCTCGTACCCCATGAGCTGCTTCGTGTCCCATCCCACCGGTTGTCTTTGTACCTACACACACGTATCCCGTGATGGAGAGCTCAGGTCAAGCTGGCGGCAGATGCCCGTGTACGGCGGGTGAGGTGCAAGAGAGGCGTACCAGTGATGAAGATCTTGATGGACTGGGTGATGCCGAACAGGGTCAGGTAGGAGAACAAGGGTGACCCCGCGGACGGCGGCTGCACGACGGAGGCGGGGTCTCCCATCGATGGTTGGCTAGTTCTGGAACCTTCCACACTACGCCTCCTCCTCGAGACCTATACCAGCAGGCGATGGGTGTCGACAGCGGGGACTTCAATTTAATCGTCTCCAGCATCGTAATTGTAATCTTCTAATCGTTATGCTGAGGATGGAAGCATGAAGGTCGGTGAGGAAGATGAACATTATTTGGTATGGAAATTAATGGGTGGAAGAGCGGAGATGAAAGGGTCGTATTTGGGTCATATTAATACATCGGTGGAAGAAATCCAATCAAGGGAAATAATTGATTCCTCCATCGTGCGGGCCGGGCAACGAAAGGAAAAATAGTGATGTGGGCGGTTCAGCTGAATGGAGGGAGAGACACACGTGTGGTCGGTCCCTCATGCATGTAAGTTGGTAACGGACGTGACTATTGGGCTTGTTTTTCTTTTAGAATAACTGTGAATGAGACAATTAGGCTTCGGTGCATAGTAGAAGACTGTAATCCGTTTCTTTTGCATTTTTGCGTGGAGGATATGGCGGGCCAAAGATTGCATGTCTCACGGCTGCATGCGGTGGTGGAGAATGGATGACGTGGCCAAATGCTGATGTGGACAGCTTACATGTTTAGATAAATAACGTAGTGGGGGTGAACTTCTTAAGTATATAGGATTATAGATACGTTGGAGATGTATCAGCATCCCCAAGCTCAATTCTTGCTTGTCCTCGAGTAGGTAAATGATAAAAGAAATAATTTATGAAGTGTGAATGCTAGCATAGTGCATAAGTTTGATCAATAATAATTTCAATCACTTTTCCTAGCATCATAAACAACAACTCTTTCTCATAAAACTTCTCATGATCAAGTAGCAAGCTATTCACATGTTAAAGTATAGACCATAAACTTTCTTGAAAACCAACAAACCATGTTCTCAGTCATCAAACAATTACAATTCATCTTATTTTCAGGAAGGGTCTATGTAAGAGCTTTGATTTAGCAAATTCCACATACTCAACTATCATTTAGTCTTCCATGATTGCTGACACTCAAAGCATATTTTTAGAACAAGCTGTTTCAATCAGACACAGAGGAAGATAGGGGCTTAATGTTTCGCCTCCCAACTTATTTATCTCACGGATAATGTCAACAATAATAACTCATGATTACCTATATTCAACTGGATATATGTGCCTGGATCATTCCCTACCACATGATGCTTGCCAAGCGGAGAATAATTGAGGTTGAAATGAGAATGAATACTATTGACTCTTGCATAAAAATAAAAGCTGAAAAGTAAAAGATAGGCCCTTCGCAGAGGGAAGCAGAGGTTGTCATGCGCTTTTGATTTTTGGATGTGCAAACTCTTAATGTAAAGGAACGTCACTTCATATTGCCCCTTGTGATAACAACCTTATTGTGCAGTCTGTCGCTTTTATTTCTTTACCATCACAAGTTCGTACAAAAGCTTATTTTCCCTTGCAATAAAAGATCATACTATAAGTGCATCTAGTGCCACCCCTTGTTGGTTTTGGAGTATTGAAGACAAACTTGGTTGAAGGGACTAATGTGTTTGTGAGATTCACAGGAGAACACAGGTAGAAGTCCCTATTGATTCGGTTTACCCATCAAAGATGACCCCTAAAAATGTATGAAGACATTGAAGACAATGGTGGTTCACGAAGACATTCGTGTTGAAGCTAATGGCTCACAAAGACATTCACTTGAAGCCAATGGAACGCGAAGACTTAGTCTTTTGGTAGTTTCATTTTCTTCTTTCTTGAGTCATAGGAACCATCGTACTGTTAAGTGGGGTCGAGGTAAACGAAGTCAGAAACTGATGTGATGCTCAACCCAAATCCTATTTCTTCGAGCGAAGACAAATGAGAGAAAATCTCTTCCAGAGTTGGTTGAGTCAGCTTTGCTTGGAGCCCAAGTAAAGTTGCCGCGTGTGTTCAAATTCCGACCGTTGGACACGTGTCTGTTCCCCAATGACCTAGGGTCATTTCGGACATATCATGTCGGGTTGCCTCCTGGCTATAAATAGCCACCCCCTCCACCATAAATTGGTGGCTGGTCCGAGTTAGTGCACGACTTTTGACGTTTGAGAGCAACCCACCTCGAAGTCTTTGAGAGAGAATCCTTGCGAGGACAAAACCCAAAACACCCAGAGCCCAAAGTGATTGAGCATCACTGAAGACATTCTGCTCCGAGTGAACCGAAGACTTATTACACTTGAAGACTGTGATCTTCCAGCCGGTTAGGCATCTCGTTCTGAGCATCCAAGAGTCATTGTGGATTGCCGGTGAACGGAGTCTGTGAAGGTTTGGAAGTCTACCTTGAAGACTTACCAGAGTGATTGGGTGAGATCTGCGGGTCTTAGCTCAAGGGGAATAAGGTGAAGATGTGGTCTTCTGAATTCAATCTCAGCCTCCCTAACCAGACGTACAACTGTCACAGAAGTTGGAACTGGTCAAACAAATCATTGTCTTCCCCGAGCTCCTGGTTCTATCCTTTCTCTTCCTTTACTTACTGTTTAGTACTGTGAAGCCCTTGCATGCCTGGCAGTGTTTGAAGATATTCCCTGAAGCCATTCATCCATTTGCCTATTTGTCTTCATGCTTCTTGTGTTTATGATCAATGCATGCTTGTATGTATGATGCCTATGCCTGTCATATCTGTTGATCTTAGTTACTACTTTTGTTAGTTTTCACTGTGCTTCCGCTTGCTTCGAAGACATTGCCTGTTTTCGAAGCCTTTCATAAAAATTGCCTATTCACCCCCCCCCCCCTCTAGTCGATAACTAGCACTTTCACATACATATTTAGGAGCAATTTTTTTTGCTTTTTGCACCGATGACAACTTACTTGAAGGATCTTATTCAATCCATAGGTAGATATGGTGGACTCTCATAACAAGAAATTGGGTTTAAGGGTTTTTGGATGCACAAGTAGTATTTCTACTTAGTATGAAATTTTGGCTAGCAAAAGATTATGAGCAAGCACCACATTTTAGAGGATCCATGACAATATAACTTCTATGTGAATATAAACAAACATAACCCATTACGTTGTCTTCCTTGTCCAACATCAACTACTTGATCAAGCTTGAAAATAATTAATAGGGGCTCACAATCATAGAAGATGTCCAAGATAGTATATTTATATGTGGAATCTCTCTTCCTTCGATATTCTTTCATGAATTGTTCAAGTGACCAATGCTGTGTTTGCTAACTTTCAATAAATTTTACCACTTATTTTCTTATATGTGAAGTCACTACTCCCCATGGGACAAGCATATGAAGCACATATAATTTCAAAATTATGATATTCAATTCATTCAACAATTTACTCTTAGGATATAAGTGAAGCACAAGAGTGAATGATAAACTAGTCCAAAAGATATAAGTGAAGATCAACGAGTAGTGAAACAATTAAGTAGCTATGTAAAGACTCTCTCCCAATCAAAACTTTCAGACCTAATTTTTTTATTAAATAGCAAACAAAAATAAAAAGGCACTCCAAGAATATCACACATCATGTGAACAAATAAAAACTTAGGCTCAACCGAGACTAACCGATAGTTGTTGATGAAGAAAGGTGGGATGCCTACCGGGGCATCCCCAAGCTTAGTTGCTTGAGACTTCTTGGAATATTATCTTGGGGAGCCTTGGTCATCCCCAAGCTTGAGCTCTTGTGTCTCCTTAATTCTTCTCATATCACGGCTTCTCCTAAGTCTTAAAAACTTCATCCACACAAAACTCAACAAGAACTCATGAGATAAGTTAGTACAAATCAATTCAAAACCTTAACATTCTCTACTATAGAAAATTACAAAAATTATAATTAAACATTTCATACTAAATGTCTCTGCATATTTAATACTCCCATCATCAAATAGAAACATTAAACAAGCAAACATATGCAAACAATGCAACTATAACCGCAACCTGTCTAAACAGAACAGTCTGTAAAGGAGGAATAAAAATTCATACTTCCCTACCTGCAAAAATTCTGAAAAATTACCATGTGACAGAGAACTTATGCATGCTTACTTTGTAAAATTTTCAGATTTTTATCATGTTCTGAAAATTCAGGAATATTCTGGACATAACAGAAAACTTTCTGTTTTCAAACAGCAACTCATGAACTTGCAAACTGAGCATGGTAAATGCTATACTTGAAATTTTATTGAAATAAAAGATACAAAACATGATTATTGATAACATCAATAAAATATCAACAAAATAAAATGATGCTCCAAGCAAAACTCATATTATGTGATGAATAAAAATATAGCTCCAAGTGAGGTGTACCGATAGATTGAAGACGAAAGAGGGGATGCCTTCCGGGGCATCCACAAGCTTAGACGCTTGAGTCTTCCTTGAATATTACCTTGGGGTGACTTGGGCATCCCCAAGCTTAGGGTCTTGCCACTCCTTATTCACCTTCTATCGTCATCTCACCCAAAACTTGAAAACTTCAATCACACAAAACTTAACAGAACTTGTGAGATAGGTTAGTATGAAAATAAATCATTCAATTAGATACTGTCAAGACAAGATTCATAACTGTTATTAAATAATTCCTACTGTACTCTATCATTTCCACAATTTATATTACTCAATATAAGCTATGGAAACACTAAAACAAGCAAACTATGCAATAAAAACAGAATCTGTCAAAAACAGAACAGCATGTAGTGAGAGAATTAAAAGGCATACTTCTGTAACTCCAAAAATTCTTAAACATTAGGAAAACGTAAAAAAATTGTATATAAGTACTGTGTAAAAAATTCAGAATTTTCTCACGCTCAAGTACAGAATGTAAATTCATGCACTGGACACTAAACTTTCTGTTTTTGCACAGAACCAAATAAACAAACATCCACATCAACCTAAAGGCTTTACTTGGTACTTTATTGCAAGCAAAGATACAAAACATTATTACTACAGTATCTTAATCATGTTAACTCACAAAAATAGTAGGGATAATTATTGGGTTGTCTCCCAACAAGCGCTTTTCTTTAAAGCCTTTTTAGCTAGGCATGGTGATTTTAATGATGCTCATAAAAGTAAAGAATTGAAACACAAAGAGAGCATCATGAATCATATAGCAAACACATTTAAGCCTAACCCATTTCCTATGCATAGGGATTTTGTAAGCAAACAATTTATTGGATCAAGAATCAACTAGCATAGGAAGGCAAAACAAGCATGACTTCAAAACTTTCAACATAAAGAGAGGAAACTTGATGTTGTTGAAATATATATAAGCACATCTTCCTCTCACATAATAATTTTCAGTAGCATCATGAACAAATTCAACAATATAAATATCACAAAAAGCATTATTTTCATGATCCACAAGCATAGAAAATGTATTACTCTCCACATAAGAATTTTTTTCTCATCAATAGTAGTGGGAGCAAACTGAACAAAATAACTATCATCATGTGATACTTGATTGGCATAATAAATTTGAGCATTAAAATCATGATGACAAGTTTCATGGTTATCATTATTTCTTATATCATAAGTGTCATCACAATAATCATCACAGATAGCAACTTTGTTGTCATAATCAATTGAAACCTCTTTCGAAGTAGTGGATTCATCATCACATAAAGTCATGACCTCTCCAAATCCACTTTCATCAATATAATCATCATAAATAGGAGGCATGCTATCATCATAATAAATTTTATCATCAAAAGTAGGGGGACTAAAAAGATCATCTTCATCAAACATAGCATCCCCAAGCTTATCGCTTTGCATATCATTGGCATCATGGATATTCAAAGAATTCATACTAGCAACATTGCAATCATGCTTATCATTCAAAGGACTCACATTGGACATTTTATTAAATTCTTCTTGTACAATTGTAGCACAATTTTCCAATCCATCATTTTCAATAAAGACATCATAAAGGTAAATCATTTGATGCAACTTCAATTCCATTTTTTTTGTAGTTCTCTTTTATAAACCAAACTAGTGATAAAAAAAGAAACTAAAAGATTCAATTGCAAGATCTAAAGATATAGCTTCAAGCACTCACCTCCCCGGCAACGGCGCCAGAAAAGAGCCTGATGTCTACTACACAACTTTATTCTTGTAGACTCTGTTGGGCCTCCAAGCGCAGAGTTTCGTAGGACAGCAGCAAATTTCCCTCAAGTGGATGACCTAAGGTTTATCAATCCGTGGGAGGTGTAGGATGAAGATGGTCTCTCTCAAACAACCCTGCAATCAAATACAAACAATCTCTTGGGTCCCCAACACACCCAATATAATGGTAAATTGTATACGTGCACTAGTTCGGTGAAGAGATGGTGATACAAGTGTAGTATGGATAGTAGATATAGGTTTTTGCAATCTGAACAAATAAAAAAAAGCAAGGTAGCAAGTAGAAAAAGTGAGCACAAACGATATTGCAATGCTTGGAAACAAGGCCTAGGGTTCATACTTTCACTAGTGCAATCTCTCAATAGTGCTAACATAATTGAATCATATAACAATCCCTCAACGTGCGACAAAGAATCACTCCAAAGTTCTTATCAATAGCGGAGAACATAAGATGAAATTGTTGTACGTAGCAAGCCACCCAAAGTTATCTTTCCGATCAATCTATTGAGCCATCCCTATAAGTGTCACAAACAGCCCTAGAGATCCTACTAAAATAACACCATATGATACGCACCAACCAACTCTAATGTCACCTAGATACTCCAATGTCACCACAAGTATCCGTGAGTCAATTATTCGATATGCATCAAACAATTTCAGATTCATAATATTCAATCCAACACAAAGACCTTCAAAGAGTACCCCAAAGTTTCTATCGGAGAAAGTAGGACGAGAACGTGTATCAACCTCTATGCCTAGATTACCCCAATGTCACCACGGGAATCCGCAAGTTGATTACCAAAACATATATCAAGTGACTCAATAGAATACCCCATTGTCACCACGGGTATCCACATGCAAAACATACATAAAGTGATCTCAAATCCAAATATTCAATCCGATAATAATGAAACCTCAAAGGGAAAGACTCAATTCATCACAACAAGATAGAGAGGGAAGAACACCATATGATCCAATTATATTAACAAAGCTCATGGTACATCAAGATCGTGCCAAATCAAGAACATGAGAGAGATATCAAACACATAGCTACTGGTACATACCCTCAGCCCCGAGGGTGAACTACTCCCTCCTCATCATGGTGGCCGCCGGGATGATGAAGATGGCCTCCGGTGATGATTTCCCCCTCTGGCAGGGTGCCGGAAAAGGCCTCCAGATGAGATCGCTTCGGAACAGAGGCTTGCGGCGGCGGCGTGGGAGTTCTAGGTTTGTTTCTGGGGGTTTCCCGATTTATAAGAATTTTCAGCGTTGGTTTCACGCCAGGGGGGTATCCGAGGGACCCTTGAGCTCAGGTGGCGCGCCCTAGGGGGGCGTGCCACCCACGCTCGTGACTCCCCTGGAACTCTTCTGGTACTTCTCTGAAGCTTCGTGGGTCTCTTCTTGTCCATAAAAATCACTGTAAATTTTCGTGGCATTTCGACTTCGTTTGGTATGGATTTTCTGTGAAAGAAAAAATAGCCAAAAAACAGAAACTGGTACTGGGCACTAGGTCAATAGGTTAGTTCCCAAAAATCATATAAAAGTGCACCAAAACCATATAAAATTGTTATAAACATGGCATGAATACTTCATAAACTAGATGATACCCCGCGCATTGCTGCGGGACTTTGTAGTTTCGGTGAGCAGATTCAAAGAAAAGCAGATACGTAAGAATGAAAATAAAATATGGCTTGAAATGTTGAACAATACATTTACATTTGAAATGCTGATGTTATAAATCCAACGGAATATTGATATTTTCGTGGCATTTGGACTTCGTTTGGTATGGATTTTCTATGAAACAAAAAATAGCCAAAAAACAGAAACTGGCACTGGGCACTAGGTCAATAGGTTAGTTCCCAAAAATCATATAAAAGTGCATGAAAACCATATAAAATTGTTGTAAACATGGCATGAATACTTCATAAATTATAGATACATTGGAGACGTATCACCCGTCACCCCTGATGACACAGCAAAAACTTATAGCAAAATGCTAGGTTGCATCTTGCAAAATACCGTCCCGATCGGTAAGAAGGATTTGATCAGACACAAGAAGAATCTACTACAGGCGTTAAACCATAGTTATGAATTTCTGTCTGACGTCAAGAAGTTAGCCAAAGATTATGCCATGTCAAAATGGCCAAAGATGTTCAGGGACTGGAAGAGCAGTGCCCGTTGCAATCTAGTGGGTAAGGACTTCGAGACCGTTAAGCGGCTCAATCCAACTATGGATACCAAAGAATGGACGAAGTTTTTTGAATCCTCTGGTAGCGAGTCAAGCAAGGAGATCAACGATCATTTCCATAATTTACGGAAAAAGCTGCCAGGCAACCACTATTTGGGCCCTGGTGGTTACAAAGCTACAGAACCCAAGTGGGAGAAGGAGGCCGCGGACTTTATAGCCATGGGTAAACCGCCTCCGTTCTCAGAACATCGAGATCGTGCTCGTGACTTCCGTTTTCTCAGGGCCCGTATAGTGCAAGACCCAGACAGTAAGGAGTTGGTCCTCCCGACGCACGAACTTCTCTCGACGGAGGAGAACCTGATAATGTCAATCACCACTAATAATTTAGTCCCCACGGTTTATTTATTATGTACCTTACTAATCATTTACCAAAACACATGTATTTTTTGTAGAGAAAAATAAAGCAGGAGTTTGGACCGGGTCCGCATTAATCTCCCCACGTCTATAGGTATGATGACCCTCTTACCCGGGCAGTGAACGAGGGTTTTGGGGTTAACAGGAAGCCCAAGACTGGATGTGCGTTGGGAGGGGGTAAGATGTTGTGGGACGATGCCTACCCCGAAACCAAAGAACTTAAAAAATACGGAAGGAAGTACATAAGCAAAACAAAGTTAGATGCAGTAGTAGATGCAGCAGTTGAGAAGAGGTTAGCTGAAATGTTTCCGCACGGCACGCCAAGTCCTACCCTACAGCATACACCTAGCATCACCCAACAGCCACGAGCATCCCACTTTATTCCATGCTGGCTACAAGCCAACGTGGACGGGGTGAAGACAAGGGTTGTCAAGGGGCAAATCATCCCGTTTACCGATGGTAGCAGAATGATGCACGGGGTCGTCCTGCCACTTGACATGATGAGGGTGCTGGTGCTGGAGGTAGTGACAGGCTTCGAATCTTGGTCGTTGCCTCATCCCCCTGAAGAGGGCGTCACTGTAGGGTCGAAAGTATGTCTAGAGGAGGGTGATTAGACTACTTGACCAAATAAAAATCTATCCTTTTCCCAATTTTAGTTGTGGGAAGATTTTAGCAAGTATGACAAGTCAAGCATCACCCTACACATGCAATTCTAAGAGTGTGGCAGCGGAAAGTAAACAATTGCACACGTAAGTAAAGGTGGGGATCGGAGATTTCAAACGCAATGAAGACACGGTGATTTTTGGCGTGGTTCCGATAGGTGGTGCTATCGTACGTCCACGTTGATGGAGGCTTCAACCCACGGAGGGTAATGGCTGCGCGAGTCCACGGAGGGCTCCACCCACAAAGGGTCCACGAAGAAGCAACCTTGCCTATTCCACCATGGCTTACGTCCACGAAGGACTAGCCTCACTCGGGGTAGATCTTCACAAGGTAGGCAATCTCCTTGCCCTTACAAACTCCTTGGTTCAAGTCCACATCATGTCGGAGGCTCCCAAGTGACACCTAACCAATCTAGGAGACACCACTCTCCAAAAGGTAATAGACGATGTGTTGTTGATGAACTCCTTGCTCTTGTGCTTCAAATGATAGTCTCCCCAACACTCAAACAACTCCTCACAGATTTGGCTATGGTGGAAGAAGGATTTGAGTGGAAAGCAACTTGGGAAAGGCTAGAAATCAAGGTTCAAATGGTTGGATTGGAATGTCTTGATCTCAACACATGAGTAGGTGCACTACAGGAATCAGCTGATTTGCCGTCCGCCATGGCAGACGGCAAAGGACCAGAAAGCTGACGGCAAAGGGCTTTGCCGTCAGCCACAGACGGCAAACATGGCCGGCACTGTAAGTTACGGTAAAGAGCTTCTTTGCCGTCTGTTTTCAAACAGCGGACGGCAAAGACATTTGCCGTCAGCTTTCCTGGGAAAGCAGACGGCAAAGAAAGTTGACGGCAAAGGGTAGACGTTAGCCACGTTAGGTGTCTAACGGGAGGCTTTGCCGTCTGCCGACTGACGGCAAATGTGCCCTCCACTTTGCCGTCTGCTTCATGACGTCATCAGACCCGTCACCCTCCCTGCTCTTTGCCGTCTGCCGCTGCCACCACTTTGCCGTCTGCTTCATGACATCATCAGACCCGTCACCCTCCCCGCTCTTTGCCGTCTGCCGCTGCCACCTCTTTGTCGTCTGCCCCAGACGGCAAACCACACCATCCTTTGCCGTCTGCCACAGACGGCAAAGTGACCAAATGGGTCAGCCCCCAGTGCTCCCAGGTTGCACAGGTTGCTGCCACGTGGCCACTTTGCCGTCTGCGGCAGACGGCAAAGAGCCTGCATTGCCTCTTTTTATTCTGTTTTTTCTTATATCCAAGCATTTTCACAGCAAATATATGATATATATATATATATATATATATATATATATATATATATATATTTCACAGGGCAAGTTTCACAGCAAACATATGAGATATCCAACACATAAGTTTCATCCATACATACATAGCAAGTTCCACATACATAGTTCCGTCCATACATATTACAATAGTTTCATCCATATAGCAAGTTCCACATTGTTCAAAGGTACAAAATCAAAACAGAAAGTAAAAAAGAAGCACTCCATCAATGCAAGCTTCCGTGAAGTGAATGAAATCTGCAAAATGGGAAATAAGAAAGTTAGAAGAAGAAGACTAGAAGAAGAAGAAGACTAGAAGAAGAAGAAGAAGAAGAAGAAGAAGAATAAGAAAGTAAAAAAGAATCACTCCATCAATGCAAGCTTACCAAGGTTATCATGTCATTTATGAGCTAAGTAAGCTAAGTATATGACATTTATGAGCTTAGCAAGGTTATCATGCCATTTATTAGCTAAGTAAGCTACTTATGTCATAAATGAACTAAATAAGCTAAGTATAGGTCATTATTGAGCTAACCTAGGTAATTATGCCATTTTTGAGTTAACTAAGCATATTATGCCATTTTTGACATAAGTAAGCTAAGTATAGGTCATTATTGAGCTAACCTAGGTAACTAAGCATATTAGAGCTAACTTAGGTCCTTTTGGAGCTAACTTAGGTAAAATGGATCATTTTGGAGCTAAGTAAGCTTATTATGTCATTTTGGACGAAAATAAGCTAAGTATATGACATTTATGAGGTTACCAAAGTTGTTATGCCATTTTTGACCTAAGTAAGCTAATTATGCCATTTTTGACATAAGTAAGCTAAGTATATGTCATTATTGAGCAAACCTAGGTAACTAAGCATATTAGAGCTAACTTAGCATATTAGAGCTAACTTAGGTCATTTTAGAGCTAACTTAGGTAAAATGGATCATTTTGGAGCTAAGTAAGCTTATTATGTCATTTTGGAGAAAAATAAGCTAAGTTTAGGTCATTATGGTAAGCATATTGGAGGAAATAAAGCTAAGTCTAGGTCATTATGGTAAGCATATCGGAGGAAATAAAGCTAAGTCTAGGTCATTATGCATTTGTTAAGCAAAACACTAGAGAAAACTTACCGTCATCACGGAGCTGAAGCACCGGGGGTGCTCGTGCCGGTAGCACCTGGAGAAGGATCGTGCGATGCTTGTCTGGAGTTACGCTGCACCAAAGATCATTTGCAATGTCTCGTTAGCATGATGACACTCAAATGTTAAGACTAGTAACTAATGACCATTCAAATGAAACTCATTGTGGTCCCCGGAGCAATGACTGGCATCGGCGGAGGGGTCTGACCGGTCTTCTCGCACACAGACTGCACATTTGGTTTTGACGAGTCAGTCATATTAGTTAGTAATGAAACGAACATTAAGTGCATGATTTGGCTAATATGCAGAAGAAACTTACCACGAGGAGCTCGTACATGGCCCGGTTCGCCATGTCATTCCGTGCCCTCTCCTCCTCCAACATCCTAGCCGTCCTCTCCTCCAACTCCCGCTCCTTCTCCGCCGCCTGCCGGTCCCTCTCCTGCAGAAGCGCCTGGGTTTTCTCTCTCTCTTTCTGAATAGCAGCCTGCAACACCACTCCTCGTTAGCATTGTAATCATCGAGAAGACGCACACACAATGTAATGGAGAGGAAAGAAATCTGAGTCCGTATAACTAACCTCGATGGCGAGCTCCATTGGCCGTGGACGAGGCCTTATCTCAGGGGCGGAGCTCGTTTGGCGCGCCTTGATCTCCGGGAGAGTGCTAGGACAACGTATAAGTCCATCCCCAATGGCTATCGAGCCATGGGACCTCCCGCCACCAGATATCATCACCAGCTCTGGATCAATGGGACCCTGGCTCGGGTTAAAGTCCTCCCCTTTCCTCGCCTTCCCCTCATCTCTGTACCTCACGAGCTTGTTGTGCGAGGAGATGTTGGTGAAGCTCTCTGGATGATCGAGGTCAGACGCAGAGAATGCCTTGACCTTCTTGTACGAGGCAGTATGGGCCATGGAATAGAGGTCGTACACCTCTGGCACCTCCGCCTTATTGTATCGCCCCTAAAAGAGAGGAACAGAGTAAATTAGTAATTAAAGGGCTCAAGCTAGCATGAAGAATGAATTGCATGAATCATGAAGCAAACCACATACCCAGTTCCGCCCGAACTGATATAAGTTGGCGCTGCCTTGATGGTGTGGCACACCTTCCATTTGGGCACGCCGGTCCTTGGCATTGTTGTGGAGGTCTAGCCATTGGTCTGAGCACCACTCATCCACCAACACCGCCCAACAATCCATCTAATCCGCACACCATCTCGGGGGCACCTAAGTTAGTAAAGAGAAACTTGAGCGCTACGCCTACGAATCAAATCAAGGAAACTAAGTACAAGGCCTTAAGAATAGGTAATTACCGTCATGTACTGCTCCTTCTTTAGAAACTTTTCACGGCACGCCTGCTTGGTCTTCTTAATACCACGCGAGGCGTAGTAGTCTCGAACAGCCTGCACTCGAGCCTCGTGCCGTAAGTTTTGTAGTAGGCGCTTGCACGCGGCATCGATAACCTGTGCCGCGGCCTCCTCGTATCCCTCCTCACACCTGTAGAAGGTCTGCAATCAAACGAGACAACATTGATTAGTACAATAACTAGCTATTTGAAGATTTTTAATTGTGTAAAGGAGAAATTACCCAAAACTTTCTGATCACCATCTCTGCCCTCGTGTGGCACAAGACACCGTCGATCATCTCCTCCGGCGGGGCCGGGGCAGCCAAGTAGTGCTCCCAGCTCAATCCTAGCTGTGGAACCTGACCCTCACCGGGCAACGTGACAAACCCCGGGAAGTTTTGCCGGCAAAGCACACCAAGGACGGTGTTGGGCCTGCGGACATCCGGAGCGTGGTCCCAACCCCTGCAGTATGACAAGGCCAACGCATTAGATATTTGAAGAAACGTGAAGGCAAAAGGTACAAAAAGAGTAAATGCACTTACCTCTCCCCATCAGGGAAAATCAACCACCTCTGCTCGCGGGTCGCCGGCACGGTCGGGAGCCGTGTACAACCACGCTGGTAGACGGTGGCCCCCTCAACCACCTCATCCTCGCTATCAGCCGAATCCCCGCCACCATTAGCATGGCCACTCGGCCCCGCAGGCGGATCCGGCCAGGTACCCCATCCGGACGTCTCCTGGGACGTAGCCTGGTCCGGAGTCTCGTGGGCCGAAGTCTCGTCGGCCGAAGGCCCGTCGACCCGAGGCTCATGGACCGGAGTCCGCGTAGCCTCCTCCTCGGACGGGTCCACCCTAGCAGTCACGTGCTCGGGTGAATCAGCTGGGGGTGGCGGCGAGGAAGGCGTACGAGCCTGCCTACCTCCTCTCCCGCGGCCACGTCCTGATCTACCTCCTCTCTTCTTCCCTCCCTGACCTCGTCCCCCGGTGGGCACCGACGCCGACGAAGAAGGGCCCGGCGGTGTCCCCATACTGTCCAACAACGCTCAGAGGAGAGGTACGGGTGGAATGGAACCCCTCCCACCACGCGCCGACGAAGAAGGAGCCTCGGAGCGCTCCGGACCCGCGCCCACCATCTTTCAACACCTGCCATGACAAAGAGTAAACGAAATTAGTACAACATAAAAAAATTTAATACCGACATGAATAATAAAAAATGGAATACCTAACATGAACTAATTAATAATATATATGTACATAATAATAATTGAATACTTGACATGAACTAATATTAATCTTCATCGTCTATATATGCTCCGGGGTCAATTAATGCATCATCATCATCACTATCAGTAATGACGTGCTCATCATCATCATCAATAAATGCATCAACATGTGGAAGGCCTCCTTTACGTAATTGGTCAAGCATTATCCCAAGCTTCTTGCAATTCATCCTTAAGCGGCTGCATGTACACATTCATACTCTTCCCCGGATAGTTGGGCCCCGGAATTATCAACTTCAGGAAAATGTTCTTTCTTTGCATAATCTGTCCGGGGGGGAGATTGAGTGGAATGACAAATACATGCCAACAACTGTATTGGGCTGCCATCATACCAAACACATTGAACCCATCCGTGCTGATGGCGACTCGAGGATGCCTTGGATCTGCCGCTTTATCATGATGTATTGCATCGAAGTGCTTCCACGCAAAAGCATCTGATGTGTGTACCAACATCTGATTCCCATCTGCATCTAGTTCGGTTCTTTTGCCCAATTTCTGCCATGTCATCTGTCTGGCCGTCTCTTCGACCATGAAAAGACGTTGAAGTCTTGGTATGATTGGCATATACCGAAGAACATTAACTGGGATTTTAGTCTGACTCTTCTCACCCATACCGTTGTCTACCACAACATACCTGGAAGACATGCAAATGGGACAATAGTTCAAGTTCGCATACTCAAGCCTAAATAAGGCACATCCATTCTCACAGGCATCTATCTTCTCATAGGGCATCTTAAGTACACGGAGGATTTTTTTCCGACTGGTACAGGTTTGCAGGCATTACATGGCCTTTGGGTAGAAAGCGTCCAAATAGTGTCATCATCGCGTCGTAGCATTCTCTGCCCAAGTTGAATTGAGCCTTCAGAGCCATTACTTGTGCGATGGCATCCAGCTGACAAAGCTCAGTGTGCTCGTGGAGAGGACGTTTTGAAGACTCCAACATATCATTGAAGGCCTTTGCAGATTCCTCCATCTCATCGTCCGAATCCCGAGCATCATCAAAGTCTTCCACCATGTCTTCGATCCCGGTACCATGCTCGTCGATGCGATGACGGCCCACCTCAGCTCTGGCACGTTGGGCAAACTCACCATGAAATGTCCAGACCGTATAAGCAGGCGTAAAACCCCACTTCTGCAGGTGTTTACTCATTTCAAGCTCTGTCCTCTTATTATAGTTGTCGCACCGGACACAGGGGCACCAGGTTTTTCTCTGGCCATTTGCAAATGCGGCTCTCACAAACCCCTTGGTTTTTGTTAACCATTCATCGGTCCTGTCTTTCTGACTAGTGTGACCGGTGTACATCCACGCACGATCACTCATCTTGCCTAGCTACTGGACACACAAGAAATATATACATAATTCAGCAAACCATATTCATCAGTTAATGGAGTTTGTCAGTTTTATTACGTCCATGCAACCTAGATGCTAATAGCTAAAGATAGGTCCTAATCCCACCCGAGTATGTGTAGATTGGGTTCGTTTTCCCATGCTCTGCTCCGGATCCGACGCAAAATTTCGGAAGCACCTCCCCGCTGTTCTCCTGATACACGTCTCGGCAATAAGCAGAGAGGATGTGTACCCGGAGAACAACAGGGAGGCACTGACGAAATTCTGCATCGGATCCGGAGCAAAGCATATGGGAAAACGAACCCAATCTACACATACTCGGGCTGTCCATGGATAACGTTGAACAATTCGAAAGAATCACGGTTATAAATATGCAAATGCATGCATATTTATAGATGTAACCCTTTCGAACGGGAGACGCATAGTGGTCATGCATACTGATGATTGAAGACACCTATAGCTAGCAAGTTTCATCGGCACGAAGACCGGAACAGAGCAAATGAAGGGGGGAGGAGGAGATGTCATTTGTGCTCACCCACAAACGCAGGGGCGGAGCTCGTCGAACGCACGGGGAGGTCGTCGAACACCAGACCCTCGCAGCGACGAAACAATTGCACATTTAAATCCACCCGATCAACACAAATATATATGATGTTTTTCATAACAAAATCAGAAAATATATGACCTAACTCATAATTCACAAATATATGACGGGGTGTCGGGTCGGGGTGTCGGGTCGGGGTGTCGGGTTGACTTTCATTCCGTCGATGCTCCCTTCAACAACTCTCGCCTCTCAAGTGGTGGTATATATGTATGGTGGGGCACTCCTTGCCTGTTAATTTCGACCGTCGGTGACGGTCGTTACTCCCATCCCTTGCTGCGTTACCAAGGTCTCACAGCAAGAGATGAGGAGCAACGACCACCTACGACAACAGCCGGTGTCTTTCCTCTTATAACATCTCTCATCTCTCAATGTTATTTCGACCGTCGGTGACGGTCGGTCTTTTCGTCCTCCCCCTGCTTTACCAAGGTCTCAGAGGGGGAGGACGAGAAAGACCGACCACCTACGAACAGCCGGTATCCTTCCTTCAAGAGCATCTCATCTCTCACTCTCATCTCTTTCAAAAGGAAGCACCATCAGAATGAAAGTCAACACACTACATACCAAATTAATAGCGATGCATACTTATGGGCCCTAAACCCTACTCTACAAGACAATATTTTACCATAGCATGCAGCAACAGCAAATCAGCAGCATCAGCAAGCAGCAACACCACAACAGCAACAGCAGCAAGCAATTAAAGTAAGCACTAGCTATAGCACCAGCAGCAAGCAGCAGTACTATAGCACCAGCAGCAAACATGCAACAACAGTCAAGCACTACCACCAACTATTCAGTGAACTAGCAACAACAGCAAAGCAATAACAGTATATATGCAATAACAACAAGCACTAGCCTCAAGCACCAGCAGCACCAGAGTAGGAGGAGCTCACCAGCCAACACAGTAGGTTTTGTAGAATATTGAGAATTATAGATAATTACATTGATCTCTTATCCACATTAGCTTACAAAATACATTTCTAACATTAATTATATAAGCTACTGCCTCTGTAAACAAAAGTAGATGACATTTTAGTCTAGTGACAATGTTATTGCTTGCTCTTCTCTACAATGTCATCTGCCACAATGTCATCTAGTTTTTTTTGCGGGAACACATTGCCACTAAGTATTTTAAGACATTGTAATTATCTATAACATTGTCTACAGAAGAGCAAAGCAATAACATTATCTATAACATTGTAATTATCTAGTTTTTTTCCGTTCTTGCTCTTCTTCTTCTTCCTTTCCTTTTTCCTCTTCTTCTTCTCCTCCTCACCTCTTTTTTCTTTTTCTTCTTCTTCTTCTTCTTCTTCTTCTTCTTCTTCTTCTTCTTTTTTCTTCTCCTCCTCCTCTTCTTCTTCTTCTTCCTTTCCTTTTTCCTCTTCTTCTTCTCCTCCTCTCCTCTTTTCTTCTTCTTCTTCTTCTTCTTCTTCTTCTTCTTTTTTCTTCTCCTCCTCCTCCTCTTCTTTTTCTTCTTCTTCTTCTAATATTGACTAACCTAAAATATGACTAACCTAAAATCTTGTAACATCCCTAGCACTAACCTAGTTCTTTTCCTAGTTCCTTTGTAACATCCCTAGCACTAACCTAACAGTACTAACTAAAAACAGAGAAATAAAAAAAATAGAGAAATAAATAAAAAACAGAGAAATAAAAAGAAAACCTCACCAGACGGCGAGGGCGGCGGGCAGGGGCGGCGGGGCACTGGGGCGGCGTGGCGGCAGGCCGGGGCGGGCCGGGACGGCGGGGCCTCGGGGCGGTGGGGCGCCGGGCGGCCGCAGCGACGGGCGGGGGCGACGGGCCGGCTGGCCGGGGCGGTGGGGCGGCTGGCCCGGCGGGCGGCGGGGGTCAGGGGCGGCGGGGGCGGTGGTGGTCGGGGGCGGCGGTCGGGTGCGGTGGGGGTCAGTGGGAGAGAGAGAGAGAGGGGGAGAGAGAGAAGAGAGAGAGGGGAGTGGGAGGTGGGGCGGGCCGGCCGTTACCTAACCGTTAGGGTATTTCGTTTTGCCGTCTGCTAGCAGACGGCAAAGAGGTGGGGGGTGGGCCGTTACAGCGCTGGCCTCCACTGGACCCCACCCACTTCTTTGCCGTCTGCTAGCAGATGGCAAAGCTTCTTTGCCGTCTGCTAGCAGACGGCAAAGAAGTGGCTGATGGCAAATATGATCTTTGCCATCAGCCAGTTCTTTGCCGTCTGTTTTTTGAAAGCGGGCGGCAAAGACCTCCTTTGCCGTCTGCTAGCAGACGGCAAAGAAGTGGCTGATGGCAAATCCTCTGATTCCAGTAGTGGTGGTTCTCTCTCAGAAAATGTATGGTGGAAGTGTAGGCACGTTCCGATGGCTCTCTTCACTTAGGAAGAAGGGATGGAGGGGTATATATAGCCTCCACACAAAATCCAACCGCTACACACTTTTGACCCAACTCGGTGGCACCGATAAAAAATCTCGGTGGCACCGACCTGTGTAAAAGATATGAACGTTAGGAATATCGGTGGGACCGATTGGAACATCTCGGATGGACCGATGTGCAATGGCTAGGGCAAACCTCATCTCGGTGGCACCGATTGCATCAACTCGGTGGGACCGAAGTGAAGCAATAAGGCAACAGGGAGTTGGCAAGCCATCTTGGTGAGACTGATTTGCAAATCTCGGTGGGACCGAAGTAATTGCAAACGATTACAGAGAGTTGGCAAGGCCATCTCGGTGGGACCGAGATCCATATCGGTGGATCCGATTTGTTAGGATTTTGGCAGTGGCTAAGTCCAGATGAACTCGGTGGCTCCGGATAGGAATTTTCGGTGGGGCCGAGTTGGAATTTAGGTTTTGGACCTATTTGGATGGAGAAAGTGGTTGAGGGTTTTGGAGCACTGTCACTAAGCACTTGAGCAAAAAGACCATTAAGCAACACCTCATCCCCTTTTAATAGTATTGGCTTTCCTATGGACTCAATGTGGTCTTGGATCACTTAACAAAAAAATGTAGAGTCTTGAGCTTTTGCCAATCCATGTCCTTAGCATTTTGAGGGGTCCACATCTCTAGTCCTTGCCATGCCAATCATTGAACATCCTGAAATCTTTATCTTGAATGGACATTAGTTCAATGAGATATATGTTGTTACAAATTACCAAAACCACCAAGGGAGCAAATGTGCTTTCAATCTCCCCCTTTTTGGTAATTGATGACAACATATAGATCAAAGCTTCGACAAATGATTAAATGAATGAAGTACATTGTCGCTTTGAGAAGTATGTGATAAGCAAGAGCTCCCCCTAAATTTGTGCATTATTAATAATTTGTGTTTGAATGCAAATGCACAATCAATTAGGATCATGGGTCACTCTTCCATGTCACATACAACTTGGTGGAGCGCACAAAATGATATGAATGGAATAGTAAGCACGCATCACCAAAACACAAGTGAATGATCATACAAGATAATGATAAGGATAAGCATTAATCATCACATGAAGCATAGTATGATCCATCACACATATAGTATCTCACAAACATAACGAACCAAAGTATCTCACACATATATCAAACCAAATAGGAATAGTAGCAGAAACTCAAGAAAAACAATGAGCAAAAGCAAGACACTCTCTCTCGAAGCCTAATGATCTATACAAACTCTCCCCCTTTGGCAACAAGTACCAAAAAGTTTGAATAGGTATAGGACTATGCGTCTCTCTAGGCACGATCCTCGGCAGCTCCTGAAGGTGATCTCTGGCTGGCAGCTCCGGTGTGCGTAGATGGCATTGAGAGAAGTGCATCCGCGAAGGCTTCAGCTGACGTCTGCTGGGCTGGAGGGGTAGAGACTGGAGGTGGTACTGTAGCTGCAACAGTAGGTGCAGAGACTGTAGTCCTCGTATCTGCAACAGGCACTGCAGCAGACCTGGTTGCCCTAGGCACTGTCTGGAATCTCTCAGTCGTTGGTCTGTCATCTCCACTATCATCAGTAGCGGCCCTAGCTGCGTCAACATCATCTTTGAGTTTCTCCACGATAGTCTGAACCTCTGTGATCTTCACATCAAGATCATGAATCTTTGTCTCGACTATCCGCTCTAGGCTCGCCTGGTTCTTGGTGAGGTTGGCTAGACTTCGCTCAATCCTCAGGGTGGCTTCCAGTAGATAAGTCATCTGGTCATTTTTTGTCTTGAGGTTAGCAATAGGTGCATTGGGAGCAGATGCCTTCTGGGCTTCTTTTGCTGCCTCAGCTGCCCGGATCCTCTCTTGAGCTTGGGCAGATGTAGGGTGTGAAGGGTCCATCACCACTACATTGTCCTCGAACTCTGGACGCAATGGGAGATGCTCACGATCAAGTAGATAAGTGCTCGTTCCAACCTTGGAGTTGATGAGCATCTGAATGTGCGGAGCATATCCACAAGATCTCTTCTGGTCAGCTGCGGTTCTCTTGATAGTTTCAACAATTAGGCTCATAACTTTGAATTTCTGCGGTGTGTCAAACAAGTGCAGCAGGTTGATGGAGTGGCCACGTATCATCTTGTCATCTCCAGACTTGGGCAACGGAGTGTACCTCAAGATTGTGTTAGTGGTGGCCAAACCAGGTAGCAAGTGCTTCACTGAACCTAGCTTGTGAGTCTCAATATCTTTCTCAGGAATTGCTGTATACATATTTGCCATGGAATTGTGGTCCATCTTGAGCTTGGCATATATATATCAATGTCATCTTCTTCTTCCTTTGGAGCACCAAGAAGAGCAGCCCACTCAGAGATGGTTGACTGGTATTTGGATCCTTCAGTCATCCACACAATTCTACCATATGGATAAAAATGTGCTGTCAAATAAAATTGCATGATCATCTCATCATTCCATTTGGTAAGCTTCTGTCCAACGAAATCATCAACACCAGCAATTCTGAAGCTTTCATGAACATGGGGGAAATAGTCTTCATTGGCATCAATATATTTCCAATCCACCCACTTCATATCACTGACAATAGGCTTCTTGTCAAGCAACACAGTCTCATAGAAATCTTGTTGCTCTCGTGTGTGAAAGCGGTAATCACAAGCAGTCCTCCTCCTTGCAGCATATGGATCTGATAATCTCCACTGACGCAATCCTTTGTCCTTCCTGAGCATCATGTTCTCTGCAACTGGATGAGCATTGTCATGATCTGGTATCTTGGGTTTCAACTTCCTGAGCACTAGTGGCTCCTCATCAGCATCAACTTCAGGCACTGGGGCCTTGTTCTTCTCAGTGGCAGGGATGTTTCTTGTAGATCTCTTGGGTGTTGAAGCTTTGGACTTGGATTTGGTGGGGGCAGCAGACCTCATAGCATCAGACATGAGCTTCTGAGTCTTAGCAGGAGGTGCATCAGCTGCTGGTTCCTCCTCCTCCTCATCATCAATCATCATGGAGGGTTTGCCCACAACCTGAGCAGTTGTCTTCCTTGCCCTCTTCTTCTTTCCTACAGCAGCTGCCTCTGTATCACTTGGCTCCTCAAGGGTAAATGTCATGGTCTTCCTTGGAACTTTCTTCACAGCAGATTTGTCCTTGGCAGAAGATCTTGAGCTAGCTGCTTTGCCATACTCCTTAGCAACAACTTTCTTCTTCTTTGATGTGGCCTCACTAGCCACAAAGTCCTCATCCTCATCATCTGAGGTTCTCTTCTTTCTTGCCCTAGTAGCTGCTTTGGGCAATTCTGGAGAACTCCTCTTTCCCTCATAGTAGCTGCCCTCAGGGCTAGAGCCTGAACTGAGATCAGTGTGTGCTTCTGAGACATTCTGACTATCACTGGCATCTGACATCTTGCAAAGCTGACCCTGTGAATAGATGGGCATGGGCAGAGTAGATGAGTCATCACAAAAAGCAGACATTTTCCATGAAAATTGAGTTCAAATCTTAGTATCAAGTTTTCACAGAAGGCATTTCGGATCCACTGAGTTGATAGTCTCGGTGATACCGAAGCACTCAACAGAAACAAAACACTCCATTCCGGTCAGACCGAGATGTGGTTCGGTGTCTCCAAGATGCTCGGGTTTCACTGAAACGTTACTTTCGGTCTCACCGATTCGTACTTCTCGGTGGCACCGAGATGTACTAGTGCAATGGCCTGGGGCCAAATCGGTGACTCCGAAAATCTCAATTCGGTCGGTCCGAGATGCTTACGGCGGAAACTTAAACCTAATTTTTTTGCTCGAATCTAATCTACGGAATTTATACGTGGAACATGCATTGCAATCTGTGGCAAGAGTAATGGCAATCCATCCGTGTATTGAATCAGAAAGAGGAACACGGAGGGGGTCGAATCTCACCCTAACTTGGTGGAGATCCTCTACGGTGGCAACGGCGGGGAAGATTCCTGTTGACGGTGACGGATTTCGGCGGCGAGGGCGCACTGGACGCAATGATGAAGTCCGGAGATGAGGGCGACGGCAGCAGAGGGGGTGCGGGAGTCTTGACGTTTGAGAAATTTCAACCGTACGGGCCCGCTGAGTATATATACCCAACTGCTGTCGGTGGCTCCGAGTGGAACAACTCGGTGGCACCGATATGTGTAACTGCAAGCAGTATAGCAAATCGGTGACTCCGAAACGTTCAACTCGGTGACACCAAGATTGAAACCTAGATCAATCTAAATGATTTTGGTTTAACCGAGTTTGAGTGGATTGGTCCAACCGAAATGCATAAAGAAGGTTTTGGAGGTTCAGCCCTTTCAGATCGGTGACTCTGAGTGCTCCTCACCCGGAGGGTCCGAAAATGACTTGTTCAATTTTTGTGATGTAGCAAGAATAGAATTTGAGACAAGAAAGCATAGATAGCTAGAGAAGGTACTTAGGCATTCTTGTACACCCACTTGGCCAGAAAAACCAAGACAATCAAAACAACAAATGGATGTCCTCGAATGAAGAAAACATGCAAACCAACAAGCTCACACAATGAGATAGCAAATGAAATATGTGTCAAACATGCACAACCAATTCTACCATCTATCAAGCAATGGCGATGACTAGGTCATCTATATATGAGTATATTGACTTAGGAGTCAAATGAGAACATTTGATCATAGGTCATACTCATCGTTTAAGCACAAGTGGGGTTGCCACTTTTACATAAAGCATTGATGTGTTCACACCATTAGAGTTGCTTTAGCTCAAGTCTTAGAGCAAAGCTCCCCCTAGATGTGATATCCCCCCAAAGAGGGATGAACTAACCTTGGGTTTTGTCGATGATGACTTCATGTAGATGTTGAAGATGTGGATGCTCAATGTTGATGTAGACCATCAAGAGTTGGGAGCAATCCTTTGGAGTTTTGTGCTTTCAATACCTACATGGGTTAGTCCCACACAAGGAAAATACAAGAATATCCATAGACATAGAGTGAAATGCACATATGATGATGTCCATGAATGCAATGACTACCTTGTCCCTTGCCTTACCAACAAGAGGGTTTGTGACTCCATGAACTAGTGCAAGATGTGGAAGTTGATTGCACAAGTTCTTGCCATAAATGAATGTGAGTGAAGTTTGTTGGCGGAGTCACCCTCAAGAACTCTCTAGTTCTTCTTCTTTTGGGCCCACATCAACTTGATGGGAATCCTTGGAGTTGTAGTAGCACTTGATGAAGTAGAACTTGATGAAGACTTGGGAACCCACTTGACCAAGGCTTGAGGTGCTTTTTCAAATGAGTCAATCTCTTCTTGAAGCTTGTCCTTGCCTTTTAGCTTGTGGTCTTGTGGTGGAAGATCTTCTTGAGCTTGTGTTCCCTTGAAGGAAGTAGGATCATACTTCTCTTGTTGAGGAACAAACTTCGTCTTGGGGTATTGATCTTCTTCCCACTCAACTCCATTGGCATTGAACTTTCGTTCAAAACCAACACCTTGGTTCTTCCGGTGCCTTCCTTGCTTGCGTACAATTTCCTCAAATTGCTTACTCCCGGCAAGGCTCTTGTAGACACCTTTTTCTATAATTCCTTTCAATAGATTGTTTTCTTGCTCAAGTGTAACTTGGCTAAGAGAATCATTAGTGGAATCAATAGAACTACTAGAAGTAACAACATTGGATATAGCATTGTTATTGTTACTACTAGAGGTAGAAACCTTTTTACCCTTGTTGCTAGTTTGCTTAGGTTTAACTTGTGGCATAAAGGTAGACAAGAGTAAACGTTTGGCAAGATATGAAGAACTCTTCTTTCAAAGATCATCATTGATAGCTTTAAGAAACTCATGCTCTTGCTCTAAATTTAGCTTCTCGAAGCATAGCTTCTCATGAGTTCTTAGAAGTTCTCTATGATCCTCTTGAGTTGTTTCATGAGCTACCTTAAGAGCATTTAGTTCTTTAGTTAGACGCTCAATCTCCTTCATAGCATTGTCATTCGTTTCCTCTTGACTATCATGATTACTAGCATTTTCATTATAGCTCACATCACTAGCCTTATCAACAAGTAAATCATCATCACCAAGCAAATCATCTTCATCACTATTGAAATCAAGATACTCGGGGTGTGATACCTTGGGGCCTTTTGCCATGAAGCATCTTCCAATTCCTTCATTTGGTGAGTCAAATAGATCATGGGAGTTGGATGACACAAGAGCAAGTCCGGCAACACCTTCATCTTGACTATAGTCGGAGTTGGAGTGATAGCTTCTCTCGGAGTGGTTGTCGGAGTCGGAGCCGGAAATCCATTCACCAACATGAGCTAGATGTCTTCTTCGAGAGGGTCTTCGTTCATAACGATCATCTCTACTCCTTCTCTCCTTATGAGGTGATTCATCTCTTCTATGTCTTCCTCTTGGTGATTCATCTCTTTTCTTGTAGAGAGCCGTACAATCATTGGAGTAGTGTCTGGGTTTTCCACAATTGTAGCAATTTCGGTCACGACTTGATGATCTTCTCTCATAGTGTCTTGAGCTAGAGCTTCTTTCTTTCCCTTTGTTCTTGTAGAACTTGTTGAATCTTTTCACCATTAGGCTTATCTCTTCATTGGATACTAGCTTGTCGCTTGAAGTTGTGGGAGCATCGGTTGAGGCTTTGTAAGCACCACTTGATTTGTTGTGTAGCTCCTCTTTGTCCTTGAGTGACATTTCATGAGCAACAATCCTTCCAATGACTTTCGTGGGCTTGAGATCTTTGTAATTTGGCATCATTTGGATCAATGTGCAAATGGTATCATATTTTTCATCCAAAGCTCTAAGGATCTTCTTGATGATGAATTTGTCGGTCATCTCTTCACTTCCTAAGCCAGCAATCTCATTTGTGATGAGAGCAAGCCTAGAGTACATTTCAGCGACTCCTTTACCATCCTTCATCTTGAACTTGTCAAGTTGACTTTGAAGCACATCCAACTTAGATTCCTTGACGAACTCAGTACCCTCATGCATATCAACCAAAGTATCCCAAATTTCCTTTGCATTCTCGAGGCGGCTGATTTTGTTGAATTCCTCGGGACACAAACCGTTGAAGAGAATGTCACAAGCTTGAGCATTGTATTGCAATATCTTCAATTCTTTCGCGATTGCTTCACGATCCGGTTCCTTGCCATCCTCAAAGAATTCACCTTGCAAGCCAACACGAACAACATCCCAAACGGCGGGGTTATGACCAAGAATATGCATTTTCATCTTATGTTTCCAACTAGCAAAGTTTGTACCATCAAAATATGGACCTCTACGGTGATAATTACCCTCACTAGACGCCATACTCTCCTAGGTTGTGAAACCAAGGCAATGGAGACCAAAGCTCTGATACCACTTGTAGGATCGAAAGTATGTCTAGAGGGGGGTGATTAGACTACTTGACCAAATAAAAATCTATCCTTTTCCCAATTTTAGTTGTGGGCAGATTTTAGCAAGTATGACAAGTCAAGCATCACCCTACACATGCAATTCTAAGAGTGTGGCAGCGGAAAGTAAACAATTCCACATGTAAGTAAAGGAGGGGGTCGGAGATTTCAAACGCAATGAAGACACGGTGATTTTTGGCATGGTTCCGATAGGTGGTGTTATCGTACGTCCACGTTGATGGAGGCTTCAACCCACGGAGGGTAATGGCTGCGCGAGTCCATGGAGGGCTCCACCCACAAAGGGTCCACGAAGAAGCAACCTTGCCTATTCCACCATGGCTTACGTCCACGAAGGACTAGCCTCACTCGGGGTAGATCTTCACGAAGTAGGCGATCTCCTTGCCCTTACAAACTCCTTGGTTCAACTCCACATCATGTCGGAGGCTCCCAAGTGACACCTAACCAATCTAGGAGACACCACTCTCCAAAAGGTAATAGACGGTGTGTTGTTGATGAAATCCTTGCTCTTGTGCTTCAAATGATAGTCTCCCCAACACTCAAACAACTCATCACAGATTTGGCTATGGTGGAAGAAGGATTTGAGTGGAAAGCAACTTGGGAAAGGCTAGAAATCAAGGTTCAAATGGTTGGATTGGAATGTCTTGATCTCAACACATGAGTAGGTGGTTCTCTCTCAGAAAATGTATGGTGGAAGTGTAGGCACGTTCTGATGGCTCTCTTCACTTAGGAAGAAGGGGTGGAGGGGTATATATAGCCTCCACACAAAATCCAACCGTTACACACTTTTGACCCAACTCGGTGGCACCGATAAGAAATCTCGGTGGCACCGACCCGTGTAAAAGATATGAACATTAGGAATATCGGTGGGACCGATTGGAACATCTCGGATGGACCGATGTGCAATGGCTAGGGCAAACCTCGTCTCGATGGCACCGATTGCATCAACTCGGTGGGACCGAAGTGAAGTAATAAGGCAACAGAGAGTTGTCAAGCCATCTCGGTGAGACTGATTTGCAAATCTCGGTGGGACCGAAGTAATTGCAAACGATTACAGAGAGTTGGCAAGGCCATCTTGGTGGGACCGAGATCC
Organism: Elymus sibiricus; assembly: GCA_039707655.1. Classification (NCBI taxonomy): domain Eukaryota; kingdom Viridiplantae; phylum Streptophyta; class Magnoliopsida; order Poales; family Poaceae; genus Elymus; species Elymus sibiricus. The sequence goes on from CM077670.1 coordinate 124,903,950, forward strand.
ATATCGGTGGATCCGATTTGTTAGGGTTTTGGCAGTGGCTAAGTCCAGATGAACTCGGTGGCTCCGGATAGGAATTTTCGGTGGGGCCGAGTTGGAATGTAGGTTTTGGACCTATTTGGATGGAGAAAGTGGTTGAGGGTTTTGGAGCACTGTCACTAAGCACTTGAGCAAAAAGACCATTAAGCAACACCTCATCCCCTTTTAATAGTATTGGCTTTCCTATGGACTCAATGTGATCTTGGATCACTTAACAAAAAAATGTAGAGTCTTGAGCTTTTGCCAATCCATGTCCTTAGCATTTTGAGGGGTCCACATCTCTAGTCCTTGCCATGCCAATCATTGAACATCCTGAAATTTTTATCTTGAATGGATATTAGTTCAATGAGATATATGTTGTTACAAATTACCAAAACCACCAAGGGAGCAAATGTGCTTTCAGTCACTATGTTAGGGCAACTAACCCAGAGCGACCTGCTTAAGTGGCCAATGAATGATATCGAGGAGATTCCCCACAGACATGCCGACACCGCAGACATAGTGCCAGATAGTCCGCATTCAGGGGAGAAGAATGCACGTGACAGTTGCGGACCATCCTGCTACTTGTAGATTGCGTTGGTATTTCCCCAAAGAGGAGAGGATGATGCAGTATAGTAGAGATAAGTATTTCCCTCAGCTAAGAACCAAGGTTATCAATCCAGTAGGAGAACCACGCAAAATCCTTTAACATCACCTACACACACAAAAGCAAACACTTGCACCCAATGCAAATAAGAGGGTTGTCAATCCTCCTAGCGGTTATTTGCAAGGATTAATTCTGATAGTGATAGATAGAAATATAAATTGCAAAATAAAAAAAAGTAAATAAATTGCAGCAAGGTATTTTTGGATTTTAATATATGATAAAGATAGACCCGGGGGCCATAGTTTTCACTAGAGGCTTCTCTCTCGAACGCATAGCATACGGTGGGTAAACAAATTACTGTTGGGCAATTGATAGAAAAGCAAATAATTATGACGGATTCATGGCAATGATCATGTATATAGGCATCACGTCCGAGACAAGTAGACCGACTCCTGCCTGCATCTACTACTATTACTCCACCCATCGACCGCTATCCAGCATGCATCTAGGGTATTAAGTATGAAACAGAGTAACGCTTTAAGCAAGATGACATGATGTAGACAAAGTAAACTCAAGCAATATGATTAAACCCCATCTTTTTATCCTTAATGGCAATAATACAAATACGCGTCATGTCCCTTTCTGTCACTGGGATTGAGCACCGCAAGATTGAACCCATCACCAAGCACCTCTCCCATTGCAAGATAAACCAATCTAGTTGGCCAAACCAAATCGATAGATCGGAGAGAAATACAAAGCTATAACAATCATGCATAAAAGAGTTCAAAGAAGACTCAAATATTTCTCATGAATAATCTGATCATAAACTCACAATTCATCGGATCCCAACAAACACACCGCAAAAGAAGATTACATCGGATAGAACTCCAAGAACATCGAGGAGAACATGGTATTGAAGATCAAAGAGAGAGAAGAAGCCATCTAGCTACTAGCTATGGACCCGTAGGTCTGTGGTAAACTACTCACACATCATCGGAAGGGCAGCTAGGTTGATGTAGAAGCCCTCCGTGATTGATTCCCCCTCCGGCAGAGTACCGAAAAAGGCCTCCAGATGGGATCGCGGAAGAACAGAGGCTTGCGGCGGCGTAAAAGTTATTCGAGGTGGCTCTTTGTTGGTTTCCGAATATTTAAGAATTTATAGAAGTGGAATTAGGTCAAAAGGAGCCACGAGGGGCCCACAAGGCATCAGGGCGCCCCCCTGGGGCCGCGCCCTGTTGCCTTGTGGAGGCCTCGTGAAGCTTCTGGCCCCCTCTCCAAGTCTCCAGGGTCTCTTTTGTCCAGAAAAAAATATCGAAAAAGTTTTGTGGCATTTGGACTTCGTTTGGTACTGATTTCCTGAAAAACCAAAAATAAGCAGAAAACAGCAACTGGCACTGGGCACTAGGTTAATAGGTTAGTCCCAAAAAATGATATATAAATGCATATAATTGCATATAAAAACATCCAAGATTGATACTATAATAGCATGGAACAATAAAAAATTATAGATACGTTGGAGACGTATCAAGCATCCGCAAGCTTAATTCCTGCTCGTCCTCGAGTAGGTAAATGATAAAAGCAGAATTTTTGATGTGGAATGCTACCTAACATGTTTCATCATGTAATCTCTCTTACGGTATGAATAATAAGATCCAAATGATTCAAAGCAATAGTCTATAATTTGATATAAAGACATCAATATTCAAGCATACTAACAAACAATCATGCCTTTCAAAATAAAAATGCTAAAGAAAGTTATCCCTACAAAATCATATATTCCTATCATGCTCCATCTTCTTAACACAAAGTATTTATCATGCACAACCCCGGTTTTAGCCAAGCAATTGGTTCATACTTTTTAATGCGCTTCAGCTTTTTCAACCCCCACGCAATACATGAGCGCAAGCCATGGATATAGCACTATGGGTGGAATAGAGTGTGGTGGTAGAGATTAATAAGGGGAAGTCAAAAATAAGAAGATAGTCTCACATCAACGCAGCTAATCAATGGGCTATGGAGATGCCCATCAATTGATGTCAATGCGAGGAGTAGGGATTGCCATGCAACGGATGCACTAAGAGCTATAAGTGTATGAAAGCTCAACATGAAAACTAAGTGGGTGTGCATCCAACTTGCTTGCTCATGAAGACCTCGGGCATTTGAAGAAGCCCATCATCGGAATATACAAGCCAAGTTCTATAATGAAAAATTCCCACTAGTATATGAAAGTGACAAAATAGGAGACTCTCTATATGAAAAACATGGTGCTACTTTGAAGCACAAGTATGGAAAAGGATAGTAACACTGCCCCTTCTCTCTATTTCCCTCTCTTTTTTTTTCTTTTTTTTTTTTCGTGGGCTCTTTTTGGCCTCTTTTTTCTTCTTTTTTAATTTCCTCACTGGGACAATGCTCTAATAATGATGATCATCATACTTCTATTTACATACATCTCAAAAGAAAATTACAACTCGAAACTAGAACAAAAAATATGACTCTATATGAATGCCTCTGGCAGTGTACCAGGATGTGCAATGATACTAGCGTAACATGTATAAAAAATGATGAACGGTGGCCGAGCCACAAATACTATGTCAGCTATATGATCATGCAAAGCAATATGATAATGACGATGTGTGTCATAAAAACGGAACGGTGAAGTTGCATGACAATATATCTCGGAATGGCTATGAAAATGCCATGATAGGTAGGTACGGTGGCTGTTTTGAGGAAGATATAAGGAGGCTTATGTGTGATAGAGAGTATCATATCACGGGGTTTGGATGCACTGAGGAAGTTTGCACCAACTCTCGATGTGAGAAAGGGCAATGCACGGTACCGAAGAGGCTAGCAAATTGCGGAAAGGTGAGAGTGCGTATAATCCATGGACTCACATTAGTCATAAAGAACTCACATACTTATTGCAAAAGTTTATTAGCCCTCGAAGCAAAGTACTACTACGCATGCCCCTAGGGGGGAGGTTGGTAGGAGTTAACCATCGCGCGCCCCCGACCGCCACACAAAGGAAGACAATCAATAATAAATCATGCTCCAACTTCTTAGCATAACGACAGACCATACGTGCATGCTTCGGGAATCACAAACCTTAACACCAATATTCTTACTAAACCACAATTATCTACTAGCACCTCCCACATATTACCATCTTAATACCGCAAAACTATTGCAAGGAATCAAACTTATCATATTCAGTGATCTACATGAAAGTTTTTATTATATCCCTCTTGAATACCTATCATATCAGGACCAAATTCATAACCCGTGCATATTACCATTGCTATTTATTAGACTCTCAAAAAGATATAAGTGAAGCATGAGAGTGCAACTATTTCTTTAAAATATAACCACCGCCGTGCTCTAAAAGATATAAGTGAAGCACTAGAGCAACTGCCTAGCTCAAAAGATATAAGTGAAGCACATAGAGTATTCTAACAAATCACGAATAATGTGTGTCCCTCTCAAAAAGGTGTGTTCAGCAAAGATGATTGTGACAAACTAAAAAGCAAACAAACTATAGCACAAGACACTCCAAGTAAAACACATATCATGTGATGAATAAAAATATAGCTCCAAGTGAGTTATCGATAGATTGTAGATGAAAGAGGGGATGCCTTCCGGGGCATCCCCAAGCTTAGACGCTTGAGCCTTACTTGAATATTACCTTGGGGTGCCTTGGGCATCCCCAAGCTTAGGCTCTTGCCGCTCCTTATTCCTTTATCCATCGTAGTCTCACCCAAAACTTGAAAACTTCAGCACACAAAACTCAACAGAAACCTCGTGAGATCCGTTAGTATAACAAACAAATCTTAAACTTTAGGTACTGTTGTAAATTGATTCATATTTAATATTTGCATAATGCTACTGTACTCCAACTTCTCCATGACTCATGCCCCCCGATACGATCCATAGATTCATCAAAATAAGCAAACTATGCAACAAAAACAGAATCTGTCTAAAACAGAATAGTCTGTAAAGATCTGAATTAACATCATACTTATATAACTCCAAAAATTCTGAAAAATTAGGACAACGTGGGAAATTCATATAACAATATTTTGTAAAAAATTCAGAAGGTTATGACGCTCCAGAAAAAAAAAAAAATTCTAGAACTGGACGCAAAAGTTTCTGTTTTCAAACAACATCAATTATACTATCTTCCAAATCATCCTAAAGGCATTACTTGGCACAAACACTAATTAAAAGATATAAACACAATCATAACAGAAGCTATAATTGTGTAAACACACAAAAATAGAAAGTAAAGAGAATTACTATTGGGTTGTCTCCCAACAAGCTCTTTCTTTATAGCCATTAAGACAGGCTTGAGATTTTATTGATGCTCACATGAAAAACAAGAATTGAAGCACGAAGAGAGCATGATGTAGCATGTGAAAAACACATTTAAGTCTAACATAATTCCTATGCATAGGCATTTTATAAGCAAACAAATTATCAAGACAATAAATATCTAGCATATGCAAGGAAGAAGAATAAAACATTGACAATTTCAACACAACGAGAGGTAATTTAGTAACATGAAAATTTCTACAACCATATTTCCCTCTCTCATAATAATTACATGTAGGATCATAATCAAATTCAACAATATAGCTATCATATAAAGTATTATCTTCATGATCCACATGCATAAAAGTTTTATAATCTTCCAAGATAGTGGGATTAATATTAACTAAAGTCATGACCTCTCCAAACCCACTTTTATCAAAAATTCATAAGATTGAACACTCTCCAAATATGTGGGATTCTTTTTTCCTAAATTTGACACTCTTCCAAACCCACTTTCAATAGTATTGCAATCATTATTATAAATATCATATTCATCATGAGGCTTAAATAAATTTTCAAGATCATAAGAAGCATCACCCCAATCATGATCATTACAATAAGTAGTGGACATAACAAAATCATTATCCCCAAGCTTGTAGTTTTGCATATTATTAACACAATTGACATTAATAGAATTTATAACAAAATCATTGCAATCATGCTTTTCATTTAAGGATCTATCATGAATCATTTTATAAATTACTTCACAACAATTTTCAGATTCACGATTTTCAAGCAAAACTTCATAAAGATAATCTAGTGCACTCAACTCACTAGCAATTGGATCATCATAATTGGATTTTTTGAAAAGATTAGCAAGTGGATGAGAATCCATATCAATAATTTTTTAGCAAGCAAATATGCAAGCAAATAGGAAGCACATGGCAACACAAGCAAGCAAACGAGCAAATAAGCAAACGAAAATATTTTTGTGTTTTTGTAAAATTGTTTTAGAAGTGGGGGAGATGAAAACGAGAGGCAAATGCAAATAAAAGGCAAATAAAATAAATGCAAGTGGATGATATTTTGTGCGAAGGTACTTGATAATTTTGGTGATGTCTCCCCGGCAACGGCGCCAGAAATTCTTCCTGCTACTTGTAGACTGCGTTGGTATTTCCCCGAAGAGGAAAGGATGATGCAGTATAGTAGAGATAAGTACTTCCCTCAGTTAAGAACCAAGGTTATCAATCCAGTAGGAGAACCACGCAAAATCCTTTAACAGCACCTACACACACAAAAGCAAACACTTGCACCCAACGCAAATAAGAGGGTTGTCAATCCTCCTAGCGGTTATTTGCAAGGATTAATTCTGATAGTGATAGATAGAAATATAAATTGCAAAATAAAATAAAAGTAAATAAATTGCAGCAAGGTATTTTTGGATTTTAATATATGACAAAGATAGACCCGGGGGCCATAGTTTTCACTAGATGCTTCTCTCTCGAACACATAGCATACGGTGGGTAAACAAATTACTGTTGGGCAATTGATAGAAAAGCAAATAATTATGATAGATTCATGGCAATGATCATGTATATCGGCATCACGTCCAAGACAAGTAGACCGACTCCTGCCTACATCTACTACTATTACTCCACCCATCGACCGCTATCCAGCATGCAACTAGGGTATTAAGTATGAAACAGAGTAACGCTTTAAGCAAGATGACATGATGTAGACAAATTAAATTCAAGCAATATGATTAAGCCCCATCTTTTTATCCTTAATGGCAACAATACAAATACGTGTCATGTCCCTTTCTGTCACTGGGATTGAGCACCGCAAGATTGAACCCATCACAAAGCACCTCTCCCATTGCAAGATAAACCAATCTAGTTGGCCAAACCAAATCGATAGATCGGAGAGAAATACAAAGCTATAACAATCATGCATAAAAGAGTTCAGAGAAGATTCAAATATTTCTCATGAATAATCTGATCATAAACTCATAATTCATCGGATCGCAACAAACACACCGCAAAAGAAGATTACATCGGATAGAACTCCAAGAACATCGAGGAGAGCATGGTATTGAAGATCAAAGAGAGAGAAGAAGCCATCTAGCTACTAGCTATGGACCCGTAGGTCTGTGGTAAACTACTCACACATCATTGGAAGGGCAGCAAGGTTGATGTAGAAGCCCTCCGTGATCGATTCCCCCTCCGGCAGAGTACCGGAGAAGGCCTCCAGATGGGATCTCGGAAGAACAGAGGCTTGCGACGGCGTAAAAGTTATTCGGGGTGGCTCTCTGTCGGTTTCTGAATATTTGAGAATTTATAGAAGTGGAATTAGGTCAAAAGGAGCCACGAGGGGCCCACAAGGCATCAGGGCGCCCCCCTTGGGCCGTGCCCTGTTGCCTTGTGGAGGCCTCGTGAAGCTTCTGGCCCCCTCTCCAAGTCTCCAGGGTCTCTTTTGTCCAGAAAAAAATGTTCAAAAAGTTTCGTGGCATTTGGACTTCGTTTGGTACTGATTTCCTGAAAAACCAAAAACAAGCAGAAAACAGCAACTGGCACTAGGCACTAGGTTAATAGGTTAGTCCCAAAAAATGATATATAAATGCATATAATTGCATATAAAAACATCCAAGATTGATACTATAATAGCATGGAACAATCAAAAATTATAGATACGTTGGAGACGTATCACATCCGCGGACAAACCACCTGTGCCTATTTTCATCCCCGAAGGGCGGAAAATGAATATGTATAAGCCCGGGGAATCGTTTCTATCGGACTCTATGTTGAAGACCCTCTCAATTGATCTTCAAGTTCTACACGCCGATGTGGTAGATAAATCAAAAGAAGGTCAACATGGATACACAGCCAAGGTCATTGAAGGTTATAGTTTCGTCCAGGAGTTTCTGGCCGACAGAATTGATCTGGCCTTTAATGAGGTCATCCATGCAAATATCTTCTCTGTCAGCGCAGTCTCCCCAGAGTTAATGAGGCTTTGGGTACTTCATCGAACTACAGATCCCCTACTCCCGCATGGTAAAGTGTCCTTACCTGATCCTTTTTACATGCACTGCCACAACCTGGAAACCACAGATAGCTAGGAGGTCATCTCGGACCACCTATTACCGTTCTTTATTGTCAATCATCCACATAAGGACACCTTTCTAGTGCCATACTGCAACAAGTAAGTCATTAACGTTCACTCATTTATTTTGAAACATATAAATGGCCTTGTGGTTTGATCTCATCAATGCTAATTTCTTCATTTTTTTGCGCAGCGACCGACATTGGATCGTAATCGCACTATTGCCGACGCAGGGCTTGGCTTATTTCTTCGATTCCAAGAGACACCCTGAAAAGCAATGGACCAGATTGAAGAAGGTTCTAAATGATGCTCTAGCCAAGTGTAAGAACTTCAGAGAGACGATAACAGAACATTCAGGATTCAAGTTCTTCACTAGCGCTTGTTGCTATCAAGAACCAAATGTCAAAAACTCTCATAGGTCTGGCTACTGTGCCATGGCTATCATGGACGAATTTTTGAAGAAAAGGAAACAGTTGCTTAATCATAGCCAGATCATCAAGTGGTCCGAAGAGATGGAGAGGGACATGGACATAGGGGAACTATTAACAGAGCATGGGCGCCTCCAAAAGGTGTTGGCAAAAATCATCAACAAAGAGGTTGTAAGTGAGGATGGGAGGTTTGGTGCCTGCAGACCAAACAGGATAGTGTAGTACTTTCGCGGAAGTATCCCAATGAGTAATCGTCCCAACAAAGAGCGGAGAAGAGTATTTATGGAGGCGTTTCTGTCACACACAAGGTGTCACAGTTCTTGTGTGAAGCACTGCTTGAGCTTCTGCAAATACTATTACTGTCCTGGGTAAATGATAAAACAAATATGCTAATATAAAGAGGGTTTTAAAGATGTCTACTAGGTAACTATTGAAAGTAAATAACAAGAACGGAAATATAATTGGTGTTGCCTGCAATGAAGAGGTTAGGTGCGGAGAGATTTCAGTTCATGGTAAGAATATATGAATTGTGCCAGTGCGACGGTAATATCAGTTACCTTGTATTGTACTCATAGTATTTGATATAAACTTTATGTAGGCGGTTCTCCCTATGGTAATGAAACTCCTCCACTAGGGGTTACATTTGATTCTATGGTCATGCTTCTTCGTTGCCACAGAGTGGTCATTTCCACAATTAAGGTCATAAGACCGGAACCAAGCATTAAGTTCAATGGATCACTGTTATCTCATATTGTCTTCGGTTCTCATAGATATCTCCACCTGTCACATCAGAGGTCACAGAGTTCCTAAACAATACGTGTTACCTGTGTAGGTCTTGAGATCATGTTGCCTGGGCCCTTAAATTGTACAACACACATAGAGTCACCACAGTATAACAACATACTAAATAGATCATATTACTACGAATTCAAATGACGACATATAGGATAGGCACATATCAATCTTACCACTTACCTACATCTCCCACACCTAGGGGAATTACTCACGCATCATAAGAGGGGAATCAATCACATCAAAGAGAAAAACCATGAAAACCATATCGATAATATTGAGGGGATCCACAATGAGATGAAATGGTGCCCAAATAGTCTTGATCTCAGATGAGATGGAGTTGAGATTACAAGTTCCAATCCCTCTTACAATAGTGAAGGAGATGATGATTATGATGGAGATGAAAGGACGAAAAACTACGATGATCCTCATGAGTTCTTCAGATCCTCTCTCCTTCTCTTCTGGATGGTGTGGCGGCGGCTAGGGTTCTTCCCTCCCCATGGTCCCTTCACGAAAGTTGCTTGTATAGACAAGGAGAAGCTGTGGGCACTCCAAACGACCGCTCAAACGAGCGCGTGCGGTCGTTTGGAACGCCGTCTTACACTCTAACGCGCCTGTTGACAATGCTCTCTTCAGGAAAGTTGCTCCAATTGACTTGATTTGTAGCAATCTCCTTCGGTTTCCTTCCATATATGATATTTCCTGCCATCCAAAGGACAAAGTAGATTTTATTCTCTTTTGTTGGATTAGCATTAGAAATATCCGAAGAATAACAAAAATCCAATGAAACCAAATGGAAATCACTATGAAAAACATCGCAAATTCTCGAGCCATCAAAGTTCCACTGCCAGCCAGAGCGAGATGAAGAACGACTTCACCGAGTCGAAGACATATTGCGGCAATCGATTGCGAGCGATACACTGCTTCAAAACATCTTGATTCGTTGTTCATTATATAAGTTGAGGCATGCATGTTTATTTGTTTCCCTACACTTCTTATACTATATGTTTGCTTCATTAATACTCTTAATAATTGTATAACCGTTGTAATATGATTGTTTCTATGTGGGTGATTGTTTGAATCCTAAGACAATATTCTATATATATATATATGTAATGCAATGGGATGACCGAGTGCAAAATACTGCTACAGCGCCATTAAAATGCTGCCGCGGCAGCCATTTCTCTATATGCTGACATCACTACCAGTGGCGGGCGGCAAAGGTGCTTGCCACTGCTGTTACGCACAATAGTGTCGAGCAGAGACAAAGCAGTGGCGGGCACAGACAAATGCATCACTCGGTAGCTATAATAGTTGTGGCGGGCGATAACACATGCCCGCCACTACTGTACCGCCATCAGTGGCGGGCGCCCGCCCGCCACTGATGCCATAATAGTAGTGGCGGGAGGTCAGTGGCAGGCGACCCTGAGAGCCTGGCCTGCCACTACTAGGCCTTTTGCGCCCGCCACTGCTGGGCATTCCTGCAGTAGTGTTGCTAGTCCATTGCAGATCCATTTGTCTTTTCTGTCTGGGTGTGTCTGAGGAATAAGTGCTCCTAGTTGATTGAATTGCTCATATGCTTCAACAGACATTGGCAGATGGAAGTGTTCAGTCCAATCTTGTATTTCACAATTTTTTTGCACTAATAGGGTTTCATCAACTGCATAGGAGTGGAGTTCAGGAAATTTTTGTTGAAGTGTTTCTTCCTCCCATTTGTCTTTCCAGAAAAGTACTATTCGGCCAGACCCTATTATGCAGTTGCTCATTAATTTAAAATTATTCAGAATGGTAACATGGGCCTTCCACCAAAAAGAGCCTTCTGGCTTTCCCATGGGTGCAGCTGTGAGATAGTATTTTTCCCAAATCAATTTAATCCATGGGATGTCATCTTTGTTGAGAAACTTGTAGAGGTTTTTCATGAGAAGAGCTTTGTTGTGAAGTGCCATATCCAAGATTCCAAGTCCCCCATGCTGCTTTGGTTTACAAACCTTTGACCAAGCAATCAGGGCTGTCCCCCTATCCTCCATTCCAAATTTTCTCCACAGGAAATTCCTCAAATATTTATTTATCTTCTCAATGACACCAGCTGGGAGTGCAAGTGTGCACATGAAAAAATTGGTAGGGCTGCAAAGACTGATTTGATCAGCAGTATTCTTCCATCATATGAGAGCAGAGTTGAGCACCTAGAGAGCCTTCTTTCAATCCTTTCCATCATTGGGTTAAAATCCTCAACTTTTGGCTTGGAAGTATTCAGTGGAAGGCCAAGATATGTGAAAGGGAACTGTCCTTGCTTACATCCCAGAGTATTAAGTAGGCAAGGTATGTGATGCTCAGACACATTGATTGGCACCAGAAAGGATTTATCATAGTTAACTTCCAGCCCAGTGAATTCAAAGTAATGCATGATGAGATTCTTGACTTGTGACAGTTGTGTAGGTTCTGCAGGTAGTACTAGGATGGTATCATCTGCATATTGAATTACTGGAAAGTCAGGGCAGGCTTGACTAGCAATGGGTGTCTGGATTAAGTTATCATGCATGGCTTCATTTAGAATTGATTGCAAGAGATCAGCTGCTAGAACAAATAAAAGGGGGGAGAGGGGGTCTCCTTGTCTGACTCCTTTTTTGCAGTGAAATACTTTGCCAGGGACACCATTGAGCAGGACTAAAGAAGTACCAGAGGAAAAGATCATGTTCATCCATTTAATCCATCTATCTCCAAAACCCCTGGCTTGTAGAATTGCAATGATTGTCTTGTGCTTAATTAGGTCAAAAGCTTTTTCAAAGTCAAGTTTGAGGCCAATAATAGGCTTTTTAGATTGGTGGCATTGATGCAAGTATTCAAAGGCCCATCCAGACAATCTTGAATAGTTCTGCTCTTGATGAATCCATATTGGTTGGTATGAACTAGCTGTAGGATTACTGTCTATAGTTTGTTTGCAACCAGCTTGGTGATGATTTTGATAGTGCAGTTCAGAAGGGAGATTGGTCTGAAATCATTGGCACATACTGGGTTATCTTTTTTAGGGATCAGTGTTATGAATGAAGCATTGATACTTTGCAAGGAAATATTGCCTTCATAGAAATCTGCAATCAATTTATAGAAGTCCTATGCAATAATGTCCCAGCAGGCTTTGAAAAAATCCCCATTGAAACCATCTGGCCCAGGTGCTTTGTCTGGAGGGAGGTGCTTAACAACCTCGTCAATTTCTTTTTTGGTGAAGGGCCTTTCTAGATCATCTAGTCCTTCCACTCTTGTGATAAGGCTAGTCAAATTTAAAGGATCAGTGGTGGTGGCAGCTTGTCCTAATCTCTCCTTGAAAGCTTTCCATAGTATTGCAGCCTTGGGAGTATGTTCAGTGTGTTCATTGCCTTGATCATCTTGAAGCATTTGGATAAAATTGTGCCTATATTTGATGGTAGCTTTGGCCTGAAAGAATTTGGAGTTTTCATCTCCAAATTTAACCCATCTAATTGTTGCTATCTGTTTCCAGTATATTCTTTGAAAGGATAGTATTTTAAGCAAATGTTCTTTGAGCATATCTCTGCTGTTGCTTTCTATATCAGTGAGCACTCTATATTCCTCAAACAGATCCCACATCAATATTACTTCATTAGTGGCTTGAATAATTCCAGCAAGGTTGGAGATGATTTTGCTCCATATTTTTAGTCCTTTTCTAAGTCTTTTGAACTTGGCAGTGATCATTTTAGCACTGCTACTCTCCTGTGGAGGTTGGCTCCAAATATTTTGCACAGTTTCTCTGAAATTGTGGTGTTCAAGCCAGAAGTTTTCAAATCTAAAAGTTTGAGCTTTCGGAATATTTGTACCAATGAAAATGACACATGGGGAGTGGTCTGACACTGGTTTTGATAAAGGGAGGGCCATGGTATTTGGGTAATTGGATGACCAGCTTTCTGAAGTAAATACCCAATCAATTTTTTCCAGGAGGGGGGCTTGCTGCATATTGCTCCAGGTATAACTTCTACCTTTTAGCGGAATTTCCACTGTTACTGCTACTATCACTTTATCACTACTGCTATTATATTACTGTGCTACTAATAAATTCTTGCAAGTTATTGTTACTGCTACTATCCAGGTGTGGTTGAATTGACAACTCAACTGCTAAAACTTATAAATATTCTTTGGCTCCGCTTGTGTCGAATCAATAAATTTGTGTTGAAATACTTCCCTCGAAGACTGTCGCGATCCCCTATACATATGGGTCATCACTTTCAACAATCGACAATCTATAGCCCTTTTTCGAGAGATCCACAATCTGTATAGCCAGGGACATGTAGGAGCGCATGACTGTGAGCAAACCTGGCCATCCGGCCCACGGGCCACGTGTTGGCCTGTGAGCACACGGGCTCGGCCCGTCACGGGCCTAGCTTGACACGTGACTAATCGAGCCGTGTCGGCACACGATACGCCTTGGGCCGTGCCTGGGCTGTGAGGCCAGGCCTGCGTGCTCGCACGACACGGCCCGTTTAGCATTTTTTTTCTGATTATTTAGTTTTGTACAACCCAATAGGCTCAATAATACGCGGGCCGATGGGCCAAACATGTCGCGCCCCGTTTACTATAGGGGTCATGTGTCTGGGCCTGGGGCATGGCACGTGGGACGGCACAACATGACCCGTATAGCATACGTGCCCTGGTGGGCTCGTTTATCCCACGCCGGTCCGTGCCGGCCCATCTGGCCAGCTCTGGTTGTGAGGGAAGCCCACAACCCACCCACTACAAGGTAAAAGCCCACGATAGTAGGAGCGGAGGCCTGTGAGGGAAGCCCAACCCACACACTACAAGGTAGAGAAGCCCACGGTTTTACTTTCATCGGGTTGTTGTTCTTCTTCCTCTCTCTCTCTCTCTCTCTCTCTCTCCTTCGTGGTGTCGTCGCCTCTCATCCAAGCTTTAGCGAGGGAAGGGATTCAGGCCGTGATGGTGGGGAAAGGAGGAGAGGCCGCGGCATCGGCGCAGCACAAGGAGGAGCACGAGGAAGATGGCGACATGGTTGGCGTGGTGAAGCTGATCAGCGCCGAGGGTTTCGAGTTCGTCATCGACAAGAAGGCAGCCATGGTCTCCAACACCCTCAGGAACATGCTCACCTCACCTGGTATCCTTCCTACCCTCTGGTCCACCCGTCCATCAATCGATCAATCGATTGGTATTACTAACTAATCGAATTGAAATCGATGAGCGTTAAGGTGGCTTCGCGGAGACGCGCGAGGGCGAGGTGAGGTTCCCGGAGATCAGCACCGCGATCCTAGAGAAGATCTGCCAGTACTTCTACTGGTCGCTCCACTACGCCAGGTAAATCCCTTCCTTCAGATTCGCCTTCCCCCCTCTGTACGTCCAGATTATCAAATAAGCTTAATTTTTGTTCGTGGGGATAAATTTGCTTAACTGCTCACCCTAGGTAGCGTGGATATATCAGCCCCAATTTGATAACTCTGTCTGTGCAAGCAAGGCCGTGAAACAATTAGATTTAGGTGCATGTGGCTTGCACTTGTTTGTCCTCCCAGCCATCTTCCTGTTTTATTTATTTCTTTATCAATTGCTCGAACTAAGATCCATCACAGAGTGCTCTTACACAATCTTGCTAACAATCATACGGCCTGCCTGGCTCCCATTCATGTATGTTGCATGTTTCTTTTGTTTATTTTGTTAAAATGTTTCATGTGTAAATGTCCAGAACTCCAGAATAAGTGTGATGACCTAGAAAGCATATTTGTGTCCGAAAATTTAAGGTTGCTTATTATTTGCTCATTCTTTACTGTAAACGAACCGAATTAAATGCTTAGGGCATCTCCAACGGCAAACATCAAACGGACTGCCCCATTTGTCGGGTAATCCAACGATATCCCTCAATTGTCTCCCCCTTTGTCCAATGGAGAGAGGAGAGAGAAGGGGGAGAGAGGAAAAGTGGGTTTGTTGTGGGTTCGGAGTGGTCCTATACTGAGTTGGTGGTGTCCGCGGACATGTCCGGACTCCCCTACTATGCCCCTCGATCTGGGGCCGGAATGGGGGATTTTGGACGTACGGACATGTCCGGACAGAAGTAGGGGATAGCGTTGGAGGGCTTTTTTTCTCCGGACAGGCCGGTTCGGACATATGGGGAGGAGTAGGGGTCCGCGTTGGAGATGCCCTTAGTTTTTTTTATAAAAAAGGAAATATAGCTTTCTATGACTTCTTTTCAGAAATTTGAGAACAATTCTCTATATGATTCATTTACAGAATGATATTTAGGAGCAGAACCAATTGAATGGAACCCATGTATTCCCTGTCTTAACTTTTATGGTTCATCAAACTTGTTCAGTGGTTAAAACTTATGAAGCATGTGAAGTTTATACTCCAGCATCCCAGTCAATTATTTCATGCTTACAAATGGCACACTAGGTGTTTTGTGGAATACATCACACAACTTCAAAATAACAGATATCAGAATGTTTACCATCCAGGCATTTACCTTAGACCATACTATATATCATGCACATGAGTTGTCCACATACTTTCTTTTCTGTTGCATTCCTCGTGCTATTATTTATCTTTCCTGTTTTACTAGTGGGTTACTGGTCATGCATACATCTCAGGATTTCTGGTGTTATTTTCACTGTAAGCTAAATTATGACTTCTTGGATCATTTTATCATTTGTGGTGGCAAAGCAAGAATTTAACTGTGTGTAATATGATGTTTTCTAACTCTTAAGCCTTCTAATTGCTTACTGCTTTTGTGAACAACTTCTCCATTCACATGTCCATTTGAGTAAGAATCATTTTTTGTTCTGGAACAAGGTCACATGCTCTGTCTCATTTGTGTGAAGTCACCTCTTATACACTGGTACAAGAATAACGACAAGCCAACAACACATGCAGCTTTTGCATCAAGCTACAAATACCATATGGTTCCTACCACCTAGCTACTCAATTGCTACTGTACCAATTTGAGTATGAAACATTAAAACCTAGACAATTTATTTAACCGTGGGTGTTCATGAAATGATATAACTCAATAACTGTGCAATGTAATACCTTAAATGTTTTCTGCCTTAGGTCTTGATAGGTCCTCTTAACTTTTAATCCAGAATTTTTCAGGGTAACTTCAGTTGTGTCCTAAGTTTTTCATCCGATTATAAGGCACTTAGATTTTATATTTTATTGTACTACAGAGGTTGCCTAGAATTGTATGCTGACTATCCTTCACAAGCTGTATTGTTCTGAAGAATTCTGCTGAAAACTGGATAGTCTACTAGGGCACGAGGGCAGGTTGTGTCAGAGTTTTCGGTTGAGCAGGTTGTGTTCCAGGAAAAACGATATTCCTCCAAATATCCAGCACTCACTTTTGCTGTCCGGGCTAACAGTTATTACTTGAGTTAGAGTCAGTGAAAAAAAGGCGCGCTTAGGCGCTAGGCGACAATAGAATGCCTAGCGCTTTTTTTTTGACATCAGAATGCCTAGCGCTTAATAATGCTAGGCATATGCTTAGGCAAGATAACCTGGCAAAACACACAATTAACGCCTAGCACTTTTTTTCCTTGGTTAGAGTAGAATGCACGATCCTTGCACCTGGTTCAAATAAGATTTTGATGAAAATTCCATATTGACATTTGGTGTGTAGAGGAGATGAGATTTTTCCGTGTGTACAGGAGAATTTGGTGTGTTTTCACATATATTACGGATTCCACCTTGACTTTGGGTAGTGAAAATACGCCTTGCATTAAGAAACAGAAGCAGTGTACTCATAAGCTGTGTATTAAGTGGTGTGTTTAGTTGTACTAGTACTGAGTGCGATGTTTGCATATCGCATCCATTGCGTTTGTTTGACGACTCTATTGTTTTGTTTGTATAGTGGGAAGGAGACGGCGGAGTTCCCGATCGAGCCAGAAATAACCCTGGAGCTGATGATGGCCGCAAACTACCTCGACACTTAGCCTGGAAAGCTGCATGTTTTGCATGATGAATCCATCGTCCATTTGGGTTCATTCAGTAGAAAAATGTGACGTTCCACCATTGTGCTTGCCTTGTCTCATATATGGGTTTAGTAAACTAGTAAGGTTGCGATGGATGTATTGCGCAGTTAGTAGCAGGAATCTGTCGTTACTGGACTTAACAGCTTGGCCGGGATCAGATCTTGTTGCTGTATCAATCAAAACTCAAAAACTGAAGCGCGACCAGATCTTATCAGCTGTATCATCTGCTGGACTGTGATCAGCTGGGCACATGTCGCTTGTTTCTACTACATCTCACACAAAGATTCCACGCAAGTGATGCAACTGGATTCCATCCACTTGTCTAGACCATTAGCCAGCGCAGGACGTTGTGACCTGGGGCGGCTGCTACAACTCTCATCCAACGTTATTAATACTTGTTGCGTCTCATAGTGGTTCTTGCCGTCATGGGCATGATAGTGATCTTACCAGTTCTTCCTTCTGATAGTAGTTTTATCATCGCATTTGATGTCGATGCCGCAACACAAAAACTGTTATATGTACACATGATTGGAAACGTGATGTAGCCGCATCAGCATCACACCATCAGATCTATCCTCGTCGTTATACTAGCCCTTGGATCTACGCAAGAAAAGCCATCACACCTAGTCATGAATCAATGCTTGTCAAATTTTTGAATCAATCTAATCTAATGTCCAGTGGATATGCTATAAGATACAAGTAGTCATGAATTAACGCTTCCCTCTTGATGCTAGCTTCTTGGGACGTGTGGAACAAGCGCAACACGACATTTTTTAGAAATTCCTTTTCCATCCCGAGTGTAATTATTTGTAGGATTAAGGACGAGGCCAACTTGTGGGTCGTAGCTGGCCCTAAACACTGAGTGCGATCAATGCCGCGAGAGTAGTTTTTGAGGTCTCGGGGTCATTCCTTTTTTTGCAATACCTTCTTATTTAAGGAGATGAGGCAAAAATATTGCCTTTGCTTCAAAATAAAATAAAATAAACACTTGCAAAGTTTTAGTTGAATCTTATCTGCAAATAAATGCATGCTCTTTTTAGCTGAATATAAACAAGTCTACACAAGAACTGTGGGAAGGTTTGATGCTACCACTCTTTGTAACGATCAATGGCAGGAAAGAAAACAATGTACAACAGAACAAAACTAGTCATGAATTAATGCTTTTTTTTGCCAGCCAGCCAGATACAACATACAGCACCGAGAAAGATTCTTTCCCCCTCCTCCTCCTTCTCCTCCTGCCATCCGCCGCCGGCCACTCAACAATGGCGGCCACCCCCCTCGACTCCGCCTGGGAGGTACGCGCCCATCGTTCCGATCTCTGTCTCCCCTCCCCGCTATACGTGCCGATCTTGACGGATCTCTCGTCTCCCTCTCCGTCGCCGTCTCCGGCCTTGTTGTCGGGATCAACGAATGCAGTGGCTGATCACCAACTTCAGCGAGTTCCAGCTGGCAACCGTCGTCACCTTCGTCCTCCACGAGAGCGTCTTCTTCCTCTCCGGCTTCCCCTCCCTCCTCTTTGAGCGCTTCGGACTCTTCGCCAAGTACAAGATCCAGGTCTGCTTCTACCCATCTCGCACGCCTCTTGATTGATTTGATTTGATCCATCCAGTAGATAGACGTGCCTAGGCCCATCTTGCACGTCCAATGTGTGTGTATATATCTTCGAAATTTCGCGACACGAGATACCATGGTGGGAGAACAGTCATGGAAGATAACAGTCCTTTTTGCAACCTATGATTGGATGGTTTTCCTTTTCTTCTTTTGTAAAAATTTCTCTTATCATGACAAGCAGGACTGACGAGTAAGACAGCCGAACCAGAAAGGGATGCGTCTGATTTCTTTATATTGTGTCGTACTGATATGAACCAAACATGAGTAGGCAACACTCATTTTCGTTTGGCTCTCTCCCCTACTGTTTAAGAAACTATTTCTGCCTTCTGCTATTAGAGTTTTATAAAGTGATACATTGCACCTCGCGTCCAAATCGAACTGCCCGCACTGAGAAGGAAAATAAGGATGAGAAACACTGGTGACAGGGCTCAGCTAAACATGCATGGAAAGACTTATGGATTTTCACTGTAGATGCTGCACTAATACTTAAACCTTGTATTTCTTGGTCAAGCTATAATAAATTCCTGCCCTGAGGTTATGATTTCAAAATATGAAAATAAAAGTTCCAACCTAAACAATCTTTGGAATATTGAAGGCTTTAATGCTAAGCACTCTGGGAATCAATCTCTGCATCTTTATCAGGACAAACAAATGCCTAAGTAATGAGATACAAGATGCAGTCTGCTCTTAACTATGTCACACGCTGCTTGATTGATCCTTCCACTAGATAGACATATCTGGGTCCATCTTCCATGTGAAATGTATGTGTACCACACATGGTGGGAGAACTGTTAAACGAGATAACACAGGGATAGACTGGGAAGGTAACAAAACCTTCTTCTAAGCTGTTAATGGATGTTTTTCTCTTACAAAACTTTCTCAAGCAAGGAAGAAATGTATCTGATTTATTTCGATATGATACTATATGAACCAAACAACATTAGGCACCAGCTGTTTTCATTTCATGTTATTTGCTCCTATTTAAGAAATTTCTGACTTTTGCTGTTAGAGATTCAAAGCAAAAAATTACACCTCACACCCAAATCAAAATGTCTTCCGAGGAGATGGAAAATAAGGATGGGATACATTTGGTCAGCTAGGCGTGTGTCTGTGGTCATCGAAAAGTCCTTCATATAACTTTCTCTATCAAGGAACTGACGTATCTGATTTATTTCAATTGTATGGTACTGAGGTGAACCAAACAACACTAGGCACCAGCTGTTTTCATTTCACGTTATTTGCTCCTATTTAAGAAACTATTTCTGACTTTTGCTGTTAGAGATTTCAAAGTAAAAAATTACACCTCACACCCAGATCAAAATGTCTTCTGAGGAGATGGAAAATAAGGATGGGGTACATTTGGTCAGCTCGGCGTGTGTCTGGTCATCGAAAAGAAGAAAAGTCTTTCACATAACTTTCTCTATCAAGGAACTGATGTATCTGATTTATTTCAATTGTATGGTACTGAGGTGAACCAAACAACACTAGGCACCAGCTGTTTTCATTTCACGTTCTTTGCTCCTATTTAAGAAACTATTTCTGACTTTTAAGGAACTATTTCTGACTTTTGCTGTTAGTGATTCAAATTAAAAAATTACACCTCAAACCCAAATCAAAATGTTTTCTGAGGAGAAGGAAAATAAGGATGGGATACATTTGGTTAGCTAGGTGTGTGTCTGTGGTCATCGAAAAGTCTTTCACATAACTTTCTCTATCAAGGAAGTGATGTATCTGATTTATTTCAATTGTATGGTACTGAGGTGAACCAAACAACACTAGGCACCGCCGTTTTTCATTTCATTTTGTGTGCTCCTATTTGAGAAACTATTTTTTAGTTTTTCCTTTTAGAGATTCAAATTCAGACATGTTGTATGATACTGATATGAACCATACAAGAGTAGGAAACACTCATTTTCGGTTGCTTTCTTCGCTCCTGTTTAAGAAGCTATTTCTGCCCTCTGCTATTAGAAGAGATTTATAGTGACATATTACACCTTGTGTCCAAATTAAACTGCCAGCTGAGACAAAGATAATGGGGATGACAAACACTTGGTCAGCAGAAGTTTGTATGCGACTTCATTTGACATTCCAAATAGATTTAGATGATCAAAATCTGTGTGATACAACTACCAAATATAAAATGCAATAAAACATGAAGTTGTAAAAGTTGCTGGCATTGGCACCCGGCGACAGAAGATCCTACTTGCAACATGTAACCATTTTTGTATGCATTTAGATATCAGTTAGGTGCGTCCACCCTGTTGCCTTTCTTACTGTTGTTATAAATCGTGACTCAGATCTAGCTCCTCTGTCCATCGCTGTCGTTTGTCCCTTGTTCCATCTTAGATTCTTAGGGTGCTGGTGAGTTCAATATGTGGCAGCGTGGTGGCTGCGGCGTGCATCGTGTGGTGCAGGTCAAGATTTGGGCTGGCCAAAGACTTAGCAAGAACAGGAGATTGCAGCCCTTTTTGGTCTCTCATACCGCGTAGACACAAGTGTAAATGAAGTTGGTGGTGGACATTTTTTGTGGACACATAACATATTGGCCCAGGCCTACGATGAATTAAGGAGGCCTCCCCACCTTCCTTACGTGGATCACATACGCCACTTCACCTTCATACCCGCAGATCAAAGCTTACGTTTGGCGTTCCCATGGTGACATAGCTAAGGGTATGAGGAGGTGCGCTTCCCTAGTTAGCACCTGGAGACCTAGGACGGATACCCCTGCTTGCCCCTATGGTGGCACAGCTGATGGGTCACAGGGCTCAGCTAAACCTGTGTCTCTGGACATAAAAAAGTTTTCACCGCGGATGCAGGAGCACTGCTTGAATATTGCATATTTTTACCATAATACAACTTCCTGCCCAAGGTTATATTTTAATGTACAGAAATAAAAGTTCCAAGCTAACAAATCTTTGGAATATGAGTGCTTTAATGCTAAGCTTTTCCGGAGTCAAACACTGCATCTTTGTAACGCCCCTGGGCTGGCTACAGGGTATAAGGCCACTACGCATGGCTACCAACTGTGATCTATACTGGACCCACAGACTAACACTAATATTTTCCTACGCACTTTTTTCTCATGCATAACTTTGAGGTTCATTGCGGATGGGCTTCCGGAAAAGAAGGAATTCCTTATTGATATGAGTAGTCTATCAATCCGATTAACCCGGATGTTATAATCTTTATCAGCAGTTCAGGACAAACAAATACCTTAGACTATACTTGAAGATGCATAATAGTTCAAATCCAGGTTTAACTCACCATAGTAGAAAATCATTTAAAAGCATGTATGCTTGTGTAATTACGCTAGAGCTATATTAAGCTACTAGGTATCTCTACTATTAAAGGGAGTTTGTTGGTTTAGCTTCCATCCGTCCCATCGATACATGCCCCCTCCCATCATTTTTTTTTTCCAAACCACATGATAACCCCCTATTTTTCCAAACCACGCGATAACCCCCATTAATTTATGGAAAGAAATCCCTTGCAAAGCAATCAATGATATTTTTTCTAAACCTCGAGATAACTCCCACTAATTTATTTCCAAACCGACCACCTCCTTGTTTCCAGGGAAAGAAATCCCTTGCAAAGCAATCAACATAAATCAAATAAATCGCCAATAGCAAACAACAAAATCAACTCACGTAGTTGTACGTACACAATCTCAGTCACATCATATCTTTCCTTACCTTTGCATATGGATTCCCTCCCCACAGCATATCTCAATCTCAACCCAATCAAAATTTTCCTATGTTGAACCACTAGAATAAAGTTGCCCCGTTGCAACACCCGGGTATTTAGCTAGTCATACTAATCGCATTATTGGTAATAGGAAACTGACGCTGCATTTTGAATATAATAATTGCCCTTCTGCAAATTTAGACAATCCTTACTGTTTCGTTTTTGTGCTAGCCAAACTGGAGGACATACTGTGTGACCAGTTTTACAGCTAAATCTCCTCGCTAAGAACATTATTTTTTTATAATATTCTGAATGGAGTTATGTGGTGTTGTGTTCTGTATAGACATTTCGATTGGACTAAATTTACCCTAATAAACTAAATGGAACATCATCGAGGGAAACTCGGCCTCCGTTTGCTTGTTTCGAGCTGTAAGGAAATGTTTGTAGTCGGTGCCTTGTTCTTTTCTCTTAAAAAAGTAGAGAGTTTTCTGTAAGAGAGCCTGTTATGCTTTTGTTTGGTTTTAGTAATGGAAGCAACTTATCATCCTGGCTCTTAAGTAGCATGCATGTGATTGGGCTTGTCCCAGTTTGTGTGCCTTGAGCTGTTGGGCTAAATCTTTTATTGATGTCTGCATCAAATTTACTTTCCTCAGAGAAATCTATCTTGGAATGCATGTTACTGATTTTGTTCCCAGTTTCTGCTTTCCAGTGTGCACTAGTTTAATTCATACTTTTTTTATTTTTCTGTGATGAAGTATTTGATTCATTGGAGCTATTTAATTCAGTGAACATTTGTATGTACCTTGCTTACGTAACTGGTTTCCTAAACAAGAAGTGTGTGCATGTTTGCAGAAGAAGAGCAACCCTCCTGCTTACCAGAACAGATGCGTCATGCGTCTCATTCTCTACCATGTCTGTGTGAATTTGCCAGTCATGATTTTCTCCTATCCTGCCTTTAAGTTCATGGGGCTGAGGAGCTCTCTTCCTCTGCCACACTGGTATTAAATTTTATTTCCTTCTTAAGTCAACAAAAGTATCATTTGAGAATGTACACATGAAAGCAGCAGGATAGCCAAAGACTCAAGTGGAACTGGAAATTGTTTAACTTGCTAATGCTACCTGATGCAGGACGGTCATTGTATCTCAAGTTCTTTTTTATTTTATACTCGAAGATTTCATATTCTATTGGGGGCACAGGGCTCTGCATACCAAATGGCTATACAAGCATGTCCACAGTGTCCACCACGAGTAAGTGATATTTCTTCATTAACCTGTATTTGGTATGCTACATTAGTTTTTCACCATTCTAATTTTTGAGACGATAAAATGCGAGCAGATATGCTACACCATTCGGCTTAACTTCGGAATATGCGCACCCTGCTGAAATTTTGTTCCTGGGATTTGCCACGGTTGTTGGCCCTGCCCTGACTGGCCCTCATTTGTTCACCCTATGGCTGTGGATGGTTTTGAGGGTGTTGGAGACGGTTGAAGCTCACAGTGGATATCACTTCCCTTGGAGCCCATCAAACTTCCTGCCACTGTATGGAGGGTAAGTAAACTAGAATTTGCAAATGTGCTACATGATGGTAGAGAAGTTCTATTTTTCCGTTTGATAGGCTGCGTTTAACTGAGTTGTGAATATTTTCGCATGAGCAGCTCTGACTTCCATGACTACCATCATCGTGTGCTCTACACCAAGTCAGGAAACTACGCCTCTACTTTTGTTTACATGGACTGGTGAGTATACATGTTTGCCTTTGCTGTGTTGAATATGCGTGGTACGCTCCCTCCCTTTTATATGACATGCATCCTCTATAATCTTGTTGCTGTGTTAGGTTGTTTGGCACGGATAAGGGTTATCGCAAGACAAAAGCCATCGAAGGGGAAGAAGGGAAGCATTTGTAAATTGTGGAAGCTACTCTCTTTTCTCTGAGTCAACTCATCAGAACTAGTTTTTGATCTCTTGTATTGGTGATAACATTGTCTTCATGGGAGGAGATACGACGCTGCGTTGATCCTAGGCACGGGCCATCGATCCTACATGTCGTCGAGTCTCTGTTTTCCCATATTTGCTAGCATGATGAGATCATGTGTTGTGTAGGCCAACTTATATAATTTGTGGTGAATTAAATTTGTTGTGCGCTGTTGGGGTTTGTTTTGGACATATGCCCATGGCAGAAGTAACTATTTGAAGCAGCAATAACTTGTCAGATTAGTTGTTTGCAAGTCAAGTAAATAACCGTGATGATTCGCAAAAAAAAAAAAGGTAAATAACCGTGATGAGATTTGTCGGTACTTTATTTGTCTCATGGGGTGCATGGTGCAAGTGATCACTTGGCATGCGTGCTGACAATCTGAATCATCAATAATCAAGCAAAACTTGGTTTCCAGCCATGGATGCAGCTTCTCACGATTACATGTTATATGGTAAGTATATTGTCATAGCTTGGCTGCTATTGTGCGTCCGCCATCGACGCATATGACCTGGCCTGTGATGTACCCGGCGCCGGGCATGCAGAGGAAGGCGACGACCGCGGCGACTTCGTGGGGCTTGCCGAAGCGGCGCATGGGCACACGCGCCGTCTCCATGTCGGTGAGCCTCCGCGCCATGGTTGGGTCGGTGGCGAGCGTGGTGGTGGAGATATCGGTGTCGATGCCGCCCGGCGCGACGCAGTTGACGCGGATGCCGTGCGTCGCCCACTCGACGGCCAGGCTCCTGGCGAGCTGGTGCATGGCCCCCTTGGTGAGCGAGTAAACCGAGAGCGCTGGGTAGGCGATGTAGCCGGTGACGGAGGAGATGAGCAGCACGGAGGAGGCCCCGGCCTGGCGGAGCAGCGGGTGCGCGAGCTGGGAGAGGTGGAAGCAGGGGTCGAGGTTGGTGGCCATGAGACGGGCGTACTCCTCCGGCGTGGTGTCCGCGGCCGCCTTGTAGAGGGACTGCCCGGCGTTGTTGACGAGGATGTGGAGCTTGCCGTGGAAGAGGTCGCGGACCGTGGCGACGAGGGCCTCCCTGTCGCCGCGCACGGAGACGTCGCAGACGGAGGCGGTGACCAGTTGGTGGAGGCCCTTGCTCTGCCATCGCCGCCGGCATTTGTCCAGGCCGGCGGCGTTGCGTGCGCAGGTGTGCACCTTGGCGCCGAGCCCGGCCAGCTCCTCCACGATGGCAAGCCTACGGACGTAGAAAATGAATCGAGCGATTGATCAATGCGTGCACCAACTAACTAATCAAGCGTACAAAGCCAGGACATGAAGCATAAATGAACATACCCGATCCCCTTGGTTCCTCCGGTGACGAGCGCCGTCATGCCGGCGAGGCTCCACCGGCGACTCATCGTCTCCTGTGAAGAATCCGATGTGACACCTGCCATCGGTCGGTAGATATATCAGCTATAGCGACTGATGGACCCTGCATTACTAGCCAGTTATAGTTTTTTTTTTTTTTGAGGAACTCTAGCCAGTTATAGTATGTCTGTGTGATGGATCGATCGGCCCAATGACCCTGCGTCCCATCCATCTTGTTGGATATCATGCTTAGTTGCCACACTTTGGTATTGGAGTCCCCAAGTTCGTACACTGCCAAGGAAAATAGATGTTTTCGATGCATATGCTCCCAGCCTCCTGCTCGGCTGCTTTTCGATGCATATGCTCCGAGCCTCTTCTTTTTTTCCATCGTACTACGTGTCTCATTTATACCATAAGGATCATAATACAAACCACGTACATACGGACCTGGCAAAACTGAACAAATAGCAGAACGCTAGCCTTTGCACAAAGAAACAACAATCAAGAAGTAAAATTACAAACAAGACAGAAGAAACCTCCGAGCTTGACACAAACGCCCATCACCTGCCTCTGGCACCACCACAACAGCCACCAAAGGAAAAAAAATGACGGATCACCTCCACACCTGAGCTCGACGCGGCTCCATCGCCGATATGCAGCTTTGCGGACCTCCAAGGTGGCTCGCCAAAGGCGAAACCCATTACCGTTGAACGAGTCAGACCGGGGCAACACTCCGGACACGCCATCGAACTCCAGATCTAGCACCCCCACATGACTAAGACGTCGGAGGTGGAAACCATACCTGCCATCCACGTACCACGAACCCAGCACACTATCCACCATCTTCCAGATGCCGCAGACGCAGACCAGAATCTGCATCCGCTCCTGGACTACCTCCCAAGCTCCGCGCCGACGCTGGAGCAAACGCCGTCGCAACGGCGGAGCCCGAGGACACAGGTCCATCACGAGGATGCCACCGCCGCCACACCATCCTTGCTTGAACAGACTGGATTCCAAATCCATCCCCAATCATGGGACCAATCGCCTCATCGGAGTAGGATCTGAAGAAATTTTATTCATCGCCGCCATCGCCGCCGCCGAAGCCAAGATGATGAACAACCTAAAAAACTAAGCTACTTTGGCCTAAAAATATCCACACGCGTGGATCCGGCGACCCCCCTCACCACCGGCGACTGAGGTCGTCGGCGGGGGGAGCCGCCGGAGGACGGCGACGGAACTCCTTGGTGGCGCTAGCGAGATCGCCTCTTTCTCCGAAAGGAAGAAAGAACGAGCCTCCTGCTCGGCTGCTTTTTGTTCACTGCTTTCGGCAATGCACATCTAAACTAAGAATAATACGGAGTATTTCCAAACTACGTGGTCTCCATGCATATTTCCATTCATAGAACTCACAGTCGTTTCCTACAGATGAACACGTGGTGTCATTGTGTAGAATAAGATACGCTCATGAATATCTCTGTGATGTAATTTTGGGCTGTTTGGATGCCAAGCGTGCGTCCAAATCTTGGACTGCATGGAATTTAAAGCATCGTTGGGGGTGGCTTTGGAGGACCGCTCGAATCAGTCGTTTCTAGTGAGCCAGGCCCGAGCGATGCAAGAAAGCGTACGTGGCTGCATGAGGTTGCACGCGCGGGGACTCACGGGAGACGTCGCGTTGTTTGCCAAAGCGGCGCCATAAATTCCCTCACCCCTTTCTCACCGCTCACTTTTCCCTCCATCCACTTATTTATAAAGCGTCGTAATGCTTGGCGGGATTGACCCCGGATACGTATTTACATCACCTCATGGATAGAACTTGCGTAGGTGGTGTACTTGCGAAGATGCTCTATGTTCCATGAATTGATCACGGGATCACCATCTTCGGTCTCCAGCCAGACGGATCCTGGCCTGAAGATATGAACTACCCTGTAAGGGCCTTCCCACGGTGGAGATAGTTTGTTCATACCTTGCCGAGATTGGATGCGATGCAGAACAAGGTCACCAACTTCGAGCTCCCGAGAACGGAGTGGCTGAGCGACGACGACGGACCGGTGCCATTGGCGATTGTGGTAGAAGCAGACGAGATAAGCTACGGGGAGGGAGGGGAAAATGCGAAGCGGAGTCGCCGGCCGTGAGGGTTTATATAGCTGGCCGGTAAGCATTGGGGTTTTGGGGGATTTCGCCGAGCCGGGCGGGAAGCTTGCGCGGTTGCGCACGGGAACCTGCGCGGTTGCGCGGGAATGAGCTCACCGACGATTCATTGGCGCCTCTTCGAGCTGACGCGTGGCCAAACGAAACGCCTGTGCGGTGCTTAAGCTTGCACTCGAATCCTCCGGCGGCAACGCGGTGCTAAGACGTGCGAGAGCAGGACGAAATGACACGTACACATACGGTTAATAATAAAAAAAAGTTTATGATTTAATTACCTAGCAAACAACCGTTCTCTACGCAGCGTCGCGAATGATTGTTCGTCCACGGTGTAATGTGAAACGCGACGTCGTTTCACATCACGCCGCCGGCTCGCAACCGCCGGCCGGCTTGTAGATGGCCATTCCATGCGTGTTCAACTGCTCTATGCGTGTGGTTGCTCGCGGTTGAGGTGGCCGCTGAGAGCTCTGCTCGCATCCCTCCACGCCCGCACTCTACTCGTGACCCTCCGCGCCGCGCGCGCTCTGCCCGTGTCCCTCCGCGCGCGCAGCAGTTGGGGCCGGCGCACGATCACGTACGTTCGGGCCGCCATATGCATGCGGTTGCGCCGGGCGCGGCGCCATGATGCAGTTACGTGCGCCACGATGCAGTTACGCGCTGCAAAAATTGCTGAAAGATCGTGGATGTCGCCTAGAGGGGGGGGGGGGGGTGAATAAGCGCTTTAAAATAATTACGGTTTAGGCTTGAACAAATGCGGAATAAAAATAGCGTCTAATTTGTCAAGCACAAAACCTAAATCGACTAGGCTCACCTATGTGCACCAACAACTTATGCTAAGCAAGATAAACAACTAAGTGATAGCAAGATATATAACATGAAACACTATGGCTACCACAAAGTAAAGTGCGTAAGTAAAAGGCTCGGGTAAGAGATAACCGAGGCACGTGGAGACGACGATGTATCCCGAAGTTCACACCCTTGCGGGTGCTAATCTCCGTTTGGAGCAGTGTGAAGGCACAATGCTCCCCAAGAAGCCACTAGGGCCACCGTAATCTCCTCACGCCCTCGCACAATGCAAGATGCCGTGATTCCACTAAGGGACATTTGAGGGCGGCCACCGAACCCGTACAATTGGCAACCCTTGGGGGCGGTCACCGGAACCCGTACAAATTGCTCGGGGCAATCTCTACAACCTAATTGGAGACCCCGACGCTTGCCCAGAGCTTTACACCACAATGATTGAGCTCCGTAGCACCACCAACTGTCTAGGGCGCCCAAGCACCCAAGAGGAACAAGCTCTAGGGTACCAAGCACCCAAGAGTAATAAGCTTCTCAAACTTCACTTTCATGTATCACCGTGGAGAACTCAAACCTATGCACCAAATGCAATGGCAAGGGCACACAGAGTGCCCAAGTCCTTCTCTCCCAAATCCCACTAAAGCAACTAATGCTAGGGAGGAAAATGAGAGGAAGAACGAAGAAGAGAACACGAAGAACTCCAAGATCTAGATCCAAGGGGTTCCCCTCACATAGAGGAGAAAGTGATTGGTGGAAACGTAGATTTAGATCTCCTTTATCTTTTCCTCAAGAACTAGCAAGAATCATTTGAGGGATTCAGAGATAGCAAGCTCGAAGAAGGTCAACAATGGGGGGCAAACACGAGCTAAAGGGACCGGGTCCATTGGGATTGTCATCAATTACCAAAACCAACCATGGGGGCACCATGCTCTTTCAACTGCCATGCGGATGTGTCGAGTTTCCCGGCTGTCCACCCCACATTTATTCTCGCGGCCATTTATCTTAACCTCTCGCGCCCCACAACATAATAAGCACACCCACAATGACACATACAAAGAGGATATCTAGAGGCACTCCAATGGCGCTCCCAGCGGCTGACGACGACGACGAGCAACAGTTCACCGTCCGTCACGTAGTGGACACCCATGTGAGGGAGCAGGACCTCTCAGTGGTGTACACCAACGAGTCGGGCTGGGTGGAGAACTCCATCAACACTATGGAGCAATTGATTGTTGCGGACAAGTACCAAGTGGGCGGCTTCGACCTCGAGTACACCGGCGGTCGTGCCGGTTATGATCAAAAGGTTGCCGTCGTCCAGTTGTACGTGCGCCATCACGTCCTCGTCTACCACTACTGCCTGGCCACAAGGCCTTACGAGCGTTTCGCCAGGTTTGTCAACAGCCCCGACTACAGGTTCGCTGCCCATTCGAGTTCCACTTGAAAACAAGAAGCTCTTCTTTATTGACACCTTCAACTAAAGGTGCTCGAGACTTCGGGCTTGGCTTGCCAGAAGCTTGTCGACATCCAAGGCCAGTGTAGGGTGTGGGGCAGCACGAAGGAGAAGGAGTCCCTGGTTGACCTCGCCGTGGCCATCATCGACCCTACTACAGTGACATGAAGGATGAGTGCAACAAGAACAAGCCTGACTGGCACAGTGCCTGGGTGCAGAGACTGGATGAAGAACACGTCAAGCACGCAGCCAAGGAGGCGTACACAAGCTACGAGATGTACAGGCAGATCGTTGACATAAGGAAGTGTCTTCGTCATGCCCCAGGCGAGGGATCGAGCCACAAGCAGAGCAGTGGCGGCAAGCATCACAAAAAGTAGATGATTTGATGATCGTTTCTCCTAGGTTAGCATGCACGTAATTGTTTATTGATGTCGGTGTACTAAAGTATGGGTCTTTTTAGTACCCCTTACTTGTGCACGGGCAGTTGTAGCCGTACCGCGGCAAGCCTTGCCGGGGAATAGCTAGGAGTAATCACAAGACTAAGATGCCAAGAAGGCGTTCAAGTCAACGATCAGACAGACCAGAAGACAGAAGACCAAAAGGTTGCGGAGGCCCGGCAAGACCCTTGCCGGCAGGGCCTCGCACCCGGCAAGGATTCGCACCCGGCAAGACCCGGTCCCGGCAAGCCCCGGGTCCAGCAAGGATTCAGCCCCGGCAAGGCTCTGCACAGTGCAGCGCTATCGCTCCAGTGCAGCGGCCAGCCTTGTCGTTTAGGGCTTGTCCTCATGGTGACGTGGCGCAATGCTGGCCATGAGATGCTTAAGCGGTGCTGATGGGATGGCTGCTTTTCCCATCCCCCGTAAAGCTTTTCTAAGCCCAAGACGCTAAGGGACACCTTGACGGACACCTCACGGTGCATTTAATGAGTTTGTCCCAGGACGTCAGGGTTAGGTATGATAACACTGTAGCTACTTTCCACCTCATGCCTTATCTCGTACGCCACTGTGGTAGCCCCTTTGACTCATATAAAAGGAGGCCCGAGGCGTACAGAGAGGGGAGGGGGGGAGGGGAAGGGAGCACTTTTGAGGGCCCATTCTGCATGCGCAGCTACCGAGTACTGTAGCTCCCAGAATTTGGCCAAGAACATCCACAGTAATACAATCAAAGCAGGAGTAGGGTTTTACGCATCCGTGCGGCCCGAACCTGGGTAAAATCCCCCGTGTGCTGTTCGTTAGATATGCTCTTTGTGCAATCCTCTCCCCTTGCCGAACCGTAAAGGGATCTCCTTGATCCCATAGGTGTCCGTTTCCCACGACATCTTTGGCACGCCAGGTAGGGGGAGATCGAGGTTGTGCGAACCTAATCTAGCGATCAGCGCGTCAGATCTTTGATCATCTTCACCACCATGGCTCCCAAGAAGAAGGGTTTCATGGCGGTTGGTCCATCTGCATCCGTCGTGCCTGATGCTGCGCGCACAGGCGACGGGGTAGACGCGGGTGGGGGAGGTGGAGGCTCCGAGCGTCCACGGCGTTCCGGCGATCCGAGCCGGACGAGCAACAGGTCCAAGGATGGAGCTGCGCAACCCGCGGGTGGTGTAGCGACTTCCAAGGATGGAGCGGCGCCTTCCAGGACGACCACGCTGGCGCATGCACCGCGACCTTCTCAGGACGCGCATGACGTGCAGCACCGTGACGTCGGTGGATCCAAGCATCCCCATGGGAAAACCCCTGCGCATCACTCTCAAGATGCGTGGGGCCAAGATCCGCGCCAGCGCGCTGGTGGAAGTCGTGCGCAGGTGCAGAGTCGTGATGATGCTCCTTCTAACCCTGTTAGGAGTTTGAGCACCTCACGTTCTTCACACCTGTCGCCGCCGCCTACGCCAGCGGAGGCGTTGGCGCGAGCTCAGCTGCTCCTTGACTTCCCTCCTGCCACGGAGAAGCTAGACGAGTGGCGAGCCACTATCCAGAGCCTCCTCATCCTGGCTGACAACGGTAGACCGCAGCAGGGTGAACCCTCGCGGCTGCAGTCGTCTAGGCTGGTGCGTGGCGATGGAGAGAAGACCGGAGCTGGGACGACTACGTTGCGTTCCCCTCCGCTGCATCAAGAGCGGTCGTTAACTCGACGGACCAGCGCCCGTGACGATGATTACACGGCGTCGTCCCGCGGGTTCGCCGCGATCAGCGTCACGTTCTTCGGGAACGGAAGAAGGAGGACGCTCGAACCACCATCGAGCGCCGAAGGGAAGCGCGTCGCCAGTCCGACAAGCGCGCTGGGACCGCTGTTGACGAGCCCGCGCCAGGGTACCCTGGCTGCCTACCTTACGAGGTGGGTTGTCCAGCGTTTACTCGTGAGCCGCGGCAAGTCCAGTGGCCCAGCTCCCGCTCCTTCAAGCCGGAAGTACCGGAGAAGTATGACGGCAAGACCCATCCGTCCGGGTTCTTGAGCATCTACACCATCGCGGTGCGGGCTGCTGGGGCTCGTGACGATAAGGTGCTGGCCAACTACTTTCCGTTGGCGCTGAAGCCCAACGTTAGATCGTGGTTGATGCACCTGCCCGAGAATTCCATCTCTTCTTGGGCCGACCTGTGCCACCAGTTTGTTGGCGCCTTCACCGGCGGCCATCAAGCTCCTAGCCAGGAGAGTGATCTGCATATCATCCCCCAGAAAGAGGGCGAAAGTTTGCGCAAGTATATCCAAAGGTTCAGCCGCGTCCAGCACAACATTCCTGACGTTCATCCCGCCGCCGTCATCAGCGCCTTTCATCAGAATGTGCGCAATCGTAAAATGCGGGAGGAGCTGGCGATGAACAAAGTCAGAGACGTCGCCGATCTCTACGCTTTGGCCGACAAGTGTGCACGGGCAGAGGAAGGAAGAAGACTCCCCGGCGAGAACGATGGCGCCAGAGTCGACTCCGAGAGCGAAGACGCTCCTGCCCCGGCAAAGAAGGGAAAGCAGAAGAACAGGAAGCGCAAAGGCAAGGCCGTGCTTGCCGTTGAAGGTTCCGGCAACACCGGCACCGCCAAGAAGTCCAAGACCGACGACCCCGGCAAGGAGGTTGCCGAGTGTGCGGCGTGTCAGTCCTTGGCGGCTGCCGACAAGCCAGAAGGATCCGGCAAGCAGTACTGCAAGATCCACCGTACCAAGGGCCATGATCTCCAAGACTGTCGGCAAGTGGAGGAGCTTGTCGAGAAGCAGCGCGCCGAGTACGAAAGGCGCGACAAGGAGAGAGCCCAAGATGG
This sequence comes from Elymus sibiricus, assembly GCA_039707655.1. NCBI lineage: Eukaryota > Viridiplantae > Streptophyta > Magnoliopsida > Poales > Poaceae > Elymus > Elymus sibiricus. The sequence goes on from CM077670.1 coordinate 124,937,372, forward strand.
TGCCGGAGGGTCTGGCAGGAAACACGGTCGAGGAGGTTGCCGTGGCAAGCCCAGGCAGCAGCAAGAGAAGCCTGCCCGGGGCCGTGACAAGAAGGAAGGGGATGAAGATGAAGAGGAAGATGATGGCGAATCTAGTGAGCGAGAGTTCCAGAAGGCAACGGAGGTTATGTGTGTCGATGGAGGCGCTTCGTTGCATTTCTCTCACCACCAACTCAAGCGGTGGGCACGTGAGATTAATGCGGCAGAACCCTCTATTGGTGCACAGAAGCCACTGAAGTGGTCCCACACGCCCATCATTTTTGATGCCGAGGACCACCCAGATCGCACAACCGCGGTCGGGTGTTTGCCGTTGTTGGTCTCACCAACAATTCGCAACCTCAAGGTAACAAAAATGTTGGTTCACGGTGGGGCCGGCCTGAACTTGATCTCGCCGGACATCATCAAGAGGCTGCAGATTCCTGACGAGGACCTTGAGGAGACAGGCTCTTTCCAAGGGGTCAATCCGGGAAGGAACCAGCCGAAAGGCAAGATCACGCTGCCGGTAACATTCGGCAGCGAGCTGAACTTTAGGACGGAGAAGGTCGTTTTCGACGTTGCCAAGATTCCGTTACCTTATAATGGAATCCTTGGCCGCCCATCGCTGGCTAAGTTCATGGCGGCCTCGCACTACGCCTACAACGTCTTGAAGATGCCCGGCCCAATGAGCGTCATCACTGTCCACTCCGACAAGAAAGACGCGCTCATTTGCACCGACAAGCTTTACCGGGAAGCAGTTGCAGCATCCGCCGCCAAGGCGCATGCTCCTGCCGCTCAAGATCCCGGCAAGAAGAAGAAGCACGGCAAGACCTCTGGTACAAACTCCGGCAAGCGCGCCTCTCCGGAGTGCTGCGCTACCGTCGAGGATGCACCAGAGAGTTCTGCCGGCCAGAGCAAGAAATCCAAGGCTGCTCCGCCTGAGACCAAAAAGGTGCCCGCCAAGGAGGACGGGACGGGAGGAACTTTCACCATAAGTTCCACTCTTAATGACAAATAGGAAAGCGCGCTCGTTGCTTTCCTGCGGGCGAATGTCGATGTGTTCGCATGGCAACCATCTGACATCCCCGGTGTTCCCAGGGAAGTAATTGAGCACCACCTAGCTGTCTGTCCCCACACGCGGCCCGTCAAGCAGAAGGTGCGGAAGAAAGCTTTGGAGCGGCAAGAGTTCATTGCCGAAGAGATTAAGAAGCTTGAGGCGGCAGGTCTGGTTAGAGGAGTCCTCCATCCTACATGGTTGGCCAATCCAGTTGTTGTGCGCAAGGCGAACGGTAAATGGAGGCTATGTATTGACTTTACAGATATCAATAAAGCCTGTCCGAAAGATCCCTTTCCCTTGCCGCGCATCGACCAGATTGTGGATTCCACTGCCGGCTGCGATTTGCTGTCATTTCTTGATGCATACTCAGGCTACCACCAGATCTTCATGGCGAGAGAAGACGAAGAGAAGACCGCATTTATCACCCCATGTGGCACATACTGCTTCTTGCGTATGCCTTTCGGGTTGAAAAGTGCTGGGTCGACCTTCGCAAGAGCCGTCCAGATTGGTTTCGAGACCCAGCTCCATAGAAATATGGAAGCTTACATGGATGATATAGTGGTCAAAACCAAGGACAAGGCAACGCTCATTCAAGATCTGGAGGAGACTTTTGCAAACCTGCGCATGATCAACCTGAAGCTCAATCCCGAGAAGTGCGTGTTTGGCGTTCCATCCGGCAAGCTTCTCGGGTTCTTTGTATCTCAGCGTGGAATTGAAGCCAATCCCGACAAGATCAAGGCAATTGAGCAGATTGAAGCGCCAAGACGAATTAAGGATGTGCGCCGCCTTGCCGGCTGCGTCGCTGCTTTAAGTAGATTCATCTCAAAGTCCGCTGAGCGCGCCCTGCCATTTTTCAAAATTTTGAAGAAGGCAGGTCCAATGAAATGGACTCCAGAAGCGGAGGCAGCGCTGCAGGATTTGAAGAAGTACCTCTCCTCTCCGCCAATACTAGTCGCACCTAGGCCACAAGAGCCGTTGCTGCTATATCTAGCGGCAACGAATCAAGTGGTTAGTGCTGCGCTGGTGGCAGAGAGAGAAGCAGAGGAGGATGCAGCGGCAACGGCAGGTCCGCCAAGCGACTTTCCGGGGCCAGCCCCGGCAGAGTCTGGTGCCGACAAGGAAAGATCCGCGCAGTCAAGTCAAGCAGTGCAGAAGAAGAAGATGGTGCAGCGCCCAGTCTATTTCGTCAGCTCCCTGTTGCAGGGAGCTAGGTCGAGATATTCTGGTGTGCAGAAGTTGCTCTTCGGCCTTCTCATGGCCTCGAGGAAGCTGCGCCATTACTTCCAAGCACATGAGATCACCGTCGTCACTCGCTTTCCGCTGCAACGGATTCTCCGGAACCCAGAAGCAACTGGCAGGATTGTCGAGTGGGCGTTGGAGCTGTCATGCTTTGATCTCAAGTTTGAAAGTTCTTCAACTATCCAGAGCAGAGCCTTGGCAGAGTTCATTGCAGAATGGACCCCAACGCCAGACGACGAAGTTCAAGAATCAGCGATTCCCGGCAAGGAAACAGATCGCGAATGGATTATGTACTTTGATGGGGCTTTTTCGCTACAAGGCGCCGGTGCCGGCGTGCTGCTTCTCGCACCCACCGGAGAGCACCTCAAGTACGTCATCCAGATGCATTTTCCCCGGGAGAGATCGACCAATAACACGGCAGAGTATGAAGGACTGCTTGCCGGTCTCAGGATCGCGGCAGACCTTGGGATCAAGAAGCTCATCGTCAGAGGTGACTCCCAGCTCGTCGTGAGGCAGGTCAACAAAGATTATCAGAGCCCGTTAATGGAAGCTTACGTTGATGAAGTGAGGAAGCTGGAGGAGCGCTTTGACGGTCTTCAGACAGAGCATGTTCCTCGATCAGAGAACAGCATTGCCGACGACCTATCAAAGCGTGCCGCACTCAAGCTACCCGTGGAACCAGGGACTTTTGTGCTCCGCTTGACTCAACCATCCGTGTCGCCATCGACAAGGCCTGATAAGAGAAGAAAGTTAAGTACCGGCGAGTACTTCCCGGCAGGGCTTCCCGAAGCCCCCGGCAAGAATCTTGCCGGGAACGACACAGTTGCCGGTGAGCAGCGGCTTCACGCAGAACCTTAGGTTCTTGCCGCTGAAGCAAGCGCCCCTGCTGCCGAAGAAATACCAGTTGCCGGTGAGCAGCTGCTCCGCCAAGAACCTCAGGTTCTTGCCGTAGAAGCAAATGCTCCCGCAGCTGAAGAGTCGCCTTTATTCCTTGTCGTCGAGCCACAAGCTCCGGCATGGGCACATCAAATAGTCCGTTTCCTTCAGACAGGAGAACTCCCCGAAGAGCAGGAAGAAGCTGAAAAAGTAGCCCGTTAGTCAAGTATGTACCAGTTCGTCGATGACGTTCTGTACAGAAAGAGACCGAACGGGGTGAAATTGAAGTGTATTCCTCGGGAGGATGGACTAGAGTTGTTGGCAGAGATTCATGGGGGCATATGTGGATCCCACATAGGCTCGAGAGCCCTTGTCGGCAAGGCATTCCGGCAAGGATTCTTCTGGCCTACTGCCCTCCAGGATGCAACGGCACTAGTAACCAAGTGTGAAGCGTGCCAGTTTCATTCGAAGCAACTTCATCAACCAGCTCAAGCTCTCCAGACGATCCCTCTCTCCTGGCCCTTCTCGGTCTGGGGGCTCGACATACTGGGTCCCTTCCCCCACGCTGCCGGGGGCTTCGAGTACTTGTACGTTGCCATCGACAAGTTCACGAAGTGACCAGAAGTGGAAGCAGTGAGGAAGGTGACAGCACAGTCAGCAGTCAAGTTCTTCAAGGGGATTGTGTGCCATTTTGGTGTGCCGAACAGGATCATCACCGACAACGGTACGCAGTTCACAAGTCGCACCTTCATGCAGTACGTCCAAGACCTTGGCGGCAAGATCTGTTTTGCCTCTGTCGCTCACCCGAGAAGCAATGGCCAAGCGGAAAGGGCGAACGCTGAAGTGCTGCGCGGTCTCCGGACCAGAACTTTCGACAGGCTGCACAAGCATGGAAGACGCTGGATTGATGAGCTGCCGGCGGTTCTTTGGTCGATCAGGACGACGCCGAATCGAGCCACCGGCCAGACACCCTTCGCTCTGGTCTACGGAGCGGAAGCAGTTCTCCCCACGGAACTCATATACGGGTCACCTCGAGTGCTCGCTTATGATGAGCTCGAGCAAGAACAGCTGCGGCAAGATGACGCGCTGCTCCTTGAGGAGAACCGTCTTCGGGCTGCTGTGCGAGCCGCTCGCTACCAGCAAGCTTTGCGCCGCTACCATAGCCGCAAGGTTCACGCCCGGAGTCTTGAGGAAGGCGACCTTGTTCTTCGGCGCGTTCAGTCGGCCAAGAATTCCAACAAGTTGACGCCGAAGTGGGAAGGCCCTTACCGGGTAGTGCGAGTCACCAGGCCTGGCGCTGTCCGCCTGGAGACCGAAGAGGGCTTGCCATTGAGCAACTCCTGGAACATCGAGCACCTTCGCAAGTTCTACCCGTAAGGCGCAGTTATTCGGGTTTCTTGCTGTGATAGCGATACGGCCAGCAGGCTGTTGACGACCCGAATCCAGCGCTCGCGGCAGCGTAACGCTCCGGCAAGATCCCGGCAGCGCCATTCTGTACAAGTGTTGCCGGTGGCATGCAATCCCTTGTACAGAGCAGGCACATCCTTTGTGCATATTTAATAAGATCTGTGTGCTTTACGTTTCTCGTTGATTCCATGTCATTTTATATGCATGTGTTATCTGAGATGTATATTGCACTCGATTCCGGTAAGAGCTAACAAACCGTCAAGGTTCCATACTTTTATTTTCTCTTCTTTCTTTTTCTCAAGAGACAGAAGATTCCCTCGCGCGCAAGTTTGCCGGGGGGGGGGGGGAAGGAGAATGGTGGTATGGATACCAGACGACGTTCAAGGTTGGTGCCTTGCCGGAAGAAGAAGAATAGCGATGAAAAGCAGAGCTAAGTTGCTGAACCCCTTAAGAAAATTTTGATTTTTGTAAGGCTGTATTCCCTTGAACGATTTCGGCTTTGTACGGAAAACCTGCACGCGATGGAATCTTGTCGTGATCGGCTGCGCCCTTACTCTGTTTCGAGTCCGCTCAACAGTCTAGGTGGCCGCGCTGAAAGCATCAAGATTTCTTGCCGTGAGCAGCACCGCCCGCAAGCTGCTGACGACCCGAATCCAGCGCTCGCGACAGGGTTATGCTCCGGCAAGTTCCCAGCAAAGCGTAGGGTATACGCCATACAGAAAGAAATTGAACGAAGGGAATAGCATGCCTTAATTCAAATAGAGCAAGTTATATTACATCCAGTGCTTGCCGCGTTTCTGACATAAAAGCAATTTTGTCTTTTACATGTGACGCCGGCGGCAAGATGGAGAAGAGATAGGAGGCTACAGCTAATCCCGGCAATCGCCCTCGACCCTCTTCACCTGGCTCACCCGATCGACGATGGGCGCGACAAGCTCTTCGAGAGCCTTGACGTCCGCGTCCTTCGGCAAGCTTTTCGAGGCTTTGGAGAGGTCGATGCCAGGGTTCCTGTACGACACCTTCATCAACACCTTACGGAGGACGAGCTGGCAGAGTTTCCGGGATTCGTCGGCCAGCTTGCTTGTTTGGTTCGCCTGGAGTAGCTTGAGGGCGTCGACGAGCTTCTCGAAGAACATGGTTAGCCTGGCGCTTGAGGATACGTTGTCATCGGCAGAGTATCCGAAGCCCGGCAAACCCATGGCGTCCAGCTCCGCGCCAAGCTTCTCGGTGACGTCCGCCAGCCTGGCAGTCCAGAGCTTCACGCTAGAAGTGTACTCGTTGTGTGTGGCGGCGGCGTTCTGGAGCAGCTCCTGTTCGTCGTGGAGGTCTTTGATAAGTGTCTTCTCGCGAACTCGGGCAGCCTCAAGAGACTCCTCCAGCGTGGATAGCTTCAGCTTCAGATCTTCAATGTAGTTCTTGACGGAGGAAAGCTGCTGGACTTTCTCGGATACGGCAACCTGCGTCTCCATCAGGTTGTGGAGAGCCTTATCTCTCTCGACCTCGAATGTTGAGACCTTCTTGCCGTAGTCCTCGAGAGCGGCCTCCAGCTGCTTCGTCTTCTCCTCCAGCAAGTTCTTGGCGGCCTCCGCAGCTCCGGCAACGTCGAGGGCCTCTTTGAGCTTGCCGGCGTGGTCTTCAGTTAGAGCTCCGAGCGTCTCGAAGTGTTTCTGCTCAAGCTCCTGGACCCGCCGCGCGACAAGACTTTCGAGCTCTTCGTCCTTGTTGCGAAGCTTGGCGGCAAGCGCCGCCTCGCGCGCGGCAAGGTCCTCTTCTTGGGCGTCAAGGCTGATGCGGCGCTACGTCAAGAGGGCTCCTGCCGCGGCGGCTTGCTGGGCGGCCTCCTCCTGCGCTTTCTCGATGTCCGATCGCTTCAGCAGGAGGATGTTCCGCTCTTCCGCCAGCTGCTCCCGATAAACATTCAGCTCTTGGAGGGCCTCGCCGTACCAAGCCTGTGTCTCCGTGACGCGTTGTTGGAAGTCTCCTTCCGCTGCCTCGATGAGCGCTGCCCGGGAGTCCAGTTTCTCCTTCTGGGCACGGTAGAGCGCTTGGAGCTTCTGATAGTTGTCATTCATGGCTTGGAGTAGCTGCTCCTCCTTGAGCTCGCTGGCGGCGGCGACGATGATTTCCCCGTCAAGATGTTCTCCCTCAAACAGCTCTTCGATGTTTGCCGACCCCGGCATGCTGACAACATTTTTGCCGGCCCTGATGTATTGGCTTGAGGAAGGGGCCTTGGACGACGAGGGTTGGTCTTCGGCAGTTGAGGGCCCCGCGGCAGTAGAAGCGCCTGGCGCTCCTGCAGCGGAAGCGCCGTCAGTATGGCCACGGGTCTCCTCGCCGGCTCCCTCGGCGGGCATCTTGGCGGCCTCCTCTTGTGCGGCCTTGGTGGCCTCAGCGGCAGCGGCCTTGGCGGCCTCGACAGCAGCAGCCTCGGCAGCAGCAGCTTTGGCGGCCTCGGCGGCGGCATGCTTGGCGGCCTCCTCGGTGGTAACCTTGTCGGCTTCAGTGGCGGCATCCTTGGCAGTCTCTTCAATGACAACGTCAGTGTCCATGAGCTCTGTCAGAAGAAGATTGAAAGCCAAGGAGTTGATTAAGATGAAGCTAAGAAGGAAGTTCAAGAAGACAAAAAGAAGAAAAACCAAAGCGACAAGAGTTCTGGGCTGAGCCATTTACCTGCGTCAAGGAAGGGGTTGCCGGAGCTTGCGCTTGCCGGCCCCTCCTCATCGTCGCGGTAGAGCTTGCCCGAAGACTCGCCCCTGGGCGGTGTGGTCGACGGAGGTGGCATGGCAAAGGCAGCTCCCGCCGTTGCTTCTTGCTGTTGCTCCGCTCCTGCACGCCCGGAGATGTCAGCAGAGAAGATGCACACCCCGGCGCATGCCAGCGGGAAGTGGGTAGAAGACTCACGCTGGGGGTTGCGTCGAGGGCTGCATTGAGGGTTGCGTTCTGGGCTTGACTCCGAGCTGACGAGAACCGTTTCCGGCGCGCCCGAGGCGCTTGCCGGCGGCTCGACGCTTGTTGAGGTTTTGGCCCTCTTCGCCATCCTCTGCGCCAGAATCTCCGTATCCCTAAGGAGGCAAAAACATAGCAAGTTAATCAAGCAAAACTAGAAAGATAAGAATCGAAGCTGTGGCGGGACTCTTACTCTTCTTCTTCTTCCTCGGAGCTGATGGCGGAGAGGTCGAAGCCGACCCCCGCCGCGGTTCCTGATGGAGGAGGAGGAGTGGTCCTGGGCCGCTTGGCAGCGGCAGGTTGCGGTGCGGCCTCGCCGGCCGCCCCTTTGCCGGAAGCCTCGCTGCTTGAGGAAGGTTGGCGGGCTGGAGCACCAGTGGTGTTCTTCCGGAGGCCGCGCCTCTTCCTGTGTTGAAGAGCTGGGGGCTCTTCCTCCTCTTATTCTTCCTCTTCGGCGGCGCCTCCGGCAGAAGAGCTCCCGGCGGCGGCTCCGCTCGGCTCCCCGGCAGCCTTATCTCGCCCGGCAAGATCTTCCCGCAGCGGGTCCTCGCCTTCGCTGGACTCAGCGCTGCCGGCTTCTTCGGCAAGGTTTGCCTCTTCCTCCCTGCTGGCGATGTAGGCGAGCTCCTCCTCCGTGGTGGCGCGGACAAGGTTCTCCTCGCGGATGGCCTTCTCCATCAAGTTGTCGAAGAATGCCAGCGCCTGCTCCGCGGACGGCTCGATCCACCTCTCGTCGATGCTATGGGCATTGAACACCGGCATCATGGCGATGATGGAGGTCAGCGACGAGTTGTTGCACAGTGGGACGACGCCTGCCGGCAACTCTTCCACTGCGCCGGATTTGAACAGCTGTTGGCAGAGGGCTGCATGCCCCATGGCTGTCAGATCATTATCCAGCCCAGGCCGCACCCTCATGACGTCGGCAGCGTTCGTGTACTTCCAGGCAGGGCGCCCCTTGTTCTGCAGTGGGGCGATGCGCCGGCGAAGGAAATCTGAAGCAATCATCTCCACCTTCAACCCGGCAACCCTGAGGCGCTGTATCCTGGTGATGGCGATGGTGAGTTTGCTGTCGTCAGGGTCCGCGGCGCTCCAATCCTTGCCGCGGACCACCTTCTGCTTCCGCACCTCGCAGAACGGTTGGGGCTCCTTTTCCCAGATCCAGCACCACTTGCCGCGCCACTCATCCCATCTCTCGCGGTAGAGCCCCTCTGGGTACGTCTCCTTGGTTGCCGTCCTCGGAATCCAAGTGATGCTGCCGGAGAGGGCGTCGCCCTTTTGGATGCGGGGGTAGAAGTAGTGCCGGAAAAGTGCAGTGCTCGGGATGACCCCGACAAAATTCTCGCAAAGGTGCGCGAAGACGGACATACAAGTCACGGCATTCGGCGTGAAATCTAGCAGCTAGAAGCCATAGGTGAGCATGATATCTACGAAGAAATCCGAGTACGGAGGACAGAGGCCGCACCAGAAGTAATCAGCAAAGAAGGGATAATCTCCTGGCTCTGCCCTACGAGAAGCTACACTCACTCTGGTGGCTGGATGCGCCGTGGTCTCCTTCGCCCATGCGAGCTGGTACCTCTTCTTCAAGGTCTCCGCGTCAAGCGTCGAGGGGAAGACAGCGCGTTCCTTCCGCATCTTCGCCAACTTGCTCTCCGCGGCGGCCGCTTCCGCCACCTTGCCCTTGCTCGGCTTGGGCGGCATGATGGCTATGGAAGTGGGCGCTGAAGGCGTCGAGAGCGCGGTGGAGGCAGGTGGAGGGAGAAAAGCTCTTCTTTGGGTGTGAGGAAGAAGACGATGGTGACGGCTCTGAGATTGAGATTGGAAAGGCGGAGGGGGTAAATGAGCAGTGCCCTCTGCGATTCCCTTTTTTATGGGGAAGGCGCGAGGCAGGCTCTTTACCGCCCGCTTTTGCAGTGGAGTTTCCGCCCACGTCTCCCACTTCACGCGATTAATGCGCGTAGTGGAGGGGCGTGGTAAAAGAGATAATGATTGCAAGCAGTTATTCCCTGCCATGCGTGCCCGTGCACTGTTTTGGGCCTAGCCCAACAGGCCTGGCACCCGTGTATGGCCTAGGCCCGGGGGCTCCTGTCGGTGTACTAAAGTATGGGTCTTTTTAGTACCCCTTACTTGTGCACGGGCAGTTGTAGCCGTACCGCGGCAAGCCTTGCCGGGGAATAGCTAGGAGTAATCACAAGACTAAGATGCCAAGAAGGCGTTCAAGTCAACGATCAGACAGACCAGAAGACAGAAGACCAAAGGGTTGCGGAGGCCTGGCAAGACCCTTGCCAGCAGGGCCTCGCACCCGGCAAGGATTCGCACCCGGCAAGACCTGGTCCCGGCAAGCCCCGGGTCCGGCAAGGATTCAGCCCCGGCAAGGCTCTGCACAGTGCAGCGCTATCGCTCCAGTGCAGCGGCCAACCTTGTCGTTTAGGGCTTGTCCTCATGGTGACGTGGCGCAATGCTGGCCATGAGATGCTTAAGCGGTGCTGATGGGATGGCTGCTTTTCCCATCCCCCGTAAAGCTTTTCTAAGCCCAAGACGCTAAGGGACACCTTGATGGACACCTCACGGTGCATTTAATGAGTTTGTCCTAGGACGTCAGGGTTAGGTATGACAACACTGTAGCTACTTTCCACCTCATGCCTTATCTCGTACGCCACTGTGGTAGCCCCTTTGACTCATATAAAAGGAGGCCCGAGGCGTACAGAGAGGGGGGGGGGGGAGGGGAAGGGAGCACTTTTGAGGGCCCATTCTGCATGCGCAGCTACCGAGTACTGTAGCTCCCAGAATTTGGCCAAGAACATCCACAGTAATACAATCAAAGCAGGAGTAGGGTTTTACGCATCCGTGCGGCCCGAACCTGGGTAAAATCCCCCGTGTGCTGTTCGTTAGATCTGCTCTTTGTGCAATCCTCTCCCCTTGCCGAACTGTAAAGGGATCTCCTTGATCCCATAGGTGTCCGTTTCCCACGACAATTGAGGTGTGTGCAAATGTTATCTGTAGTCATTTATATACTTGGATGCTTATTTTGGTTATGCAATCATGTTGTTATAAGTATATATATGTTGTTGTTCTGTAGACAGAGCATAGATGTAGTGCATACAGAGCAAATCACATCGCATACAGATTAAACTATGGAACCCGTCGGTGATGATTTCATCAATCGCTGACAATTGTTTACCAGCAAGCATTTGCCCACAACACACACAACTTATTAGCAGGAATCGTCTGTGTTATTTTTGGTCTTCCCACACAATTATGATTACTGACCTGTTTGCCGGGTATCACACACATCTTGTTAAGCCGAATCGTTTGTGTTGTTTTGGATCATCGCAAACAATTCATCCGAGTGACTTGTATGCCGCCTATCGCACATACCTTGATTTGGCTAACCGTTTCTGTTGTTTTGGTTCATCCGAGTGACCTGTATGCCGTCTATCGTACACACCTTGATTTGGCTAACCGTTTCTGTTGTTTTGGCTCATCGCAAACAGTTTGTATGGATCAACTGTATGCCACGTATTGCACACGCAACTCTTTTTTGAATCGTATTTGATGGATCCGCCATCGCACACAGTTTGTTTTATTGGTGACGATTTTATTACCATACCATTTTCGATTCATGCATCGCACACAATTTGGTCGATTGGTCTCCTATACATGTGTCGCCTTAGGACCTTCCTGCAGTAGTGCTTGAACCTATTTCAAATCATTGAACTATTTCAAATTCAAATATGAAGTTCAGGAGTTCAAACCTATTCAAACTTAAATATGAATTCAACTTAAGTCGAGATCAACCATGAACTTCAAATGAAACCACGTTAAGCCTAGTGTGAATTCAAATCCAACAAGGTCATTCAAGTTTGAATTGTCATTGATACTTAAACATGAACTTGGCCAACCATAGTTCATAGACCATGTATCTAGTTGCAACGATTCTTTTTGTTAGTTGAATCTAGCAATGCAACCTTGCATCACATACTCGTTATGTGATGAACCTACTCAATTGATACCATGTGCATGTGAACCCTTATGTCACATGTGTTCTAAGTAACAACTAGTATATGTTGTTTCCAAATTCTTTTATGAGTTGACACCTGACACTTTATCTCACAATACAATCTACACTAACACCATGCACTACACTTGTTGTATGTTTGATTTGTATAGTTGTTTACGTAAACTCTTTATTTACAATAGATTGTTTGGAGACTGAAGAGTATCTTTATCGAGATTATGAGATTGAAGAATCGTCAATACCAGTAAAGTGGAACCTTTGATCATGACCTATATTTCTTTCATGTAGAATTTCCAACTAGGAATTTATGACTAGGAAATACTATGTTACGTAGTTGGTAGGAACCTAGTAGCAAAGCCATAGGCCCTTACCCTGTTCCTTGTAACCATCGTGTAGTGGTGCGTAGTTGCTACATTATAACAGGGTTGGGACCAACATTCAATGACATGTTACAAACTATATGGTTGACTACTTATTAACAACTTAATTTATGAATATTCTGGCCGGTACTTTGGTATTGCTTTGGTTCGTGGCTCCCGCAGGCCCATTTCTATGGTTTACCCGCAGGAGGAGTTCACTTGTGGGTGACCACCCATGTTCAAAGGGATTGTACGAGTTCAAAGTTGAGTAGATTCCATGTGTAACCGTGAGTCAATATGGGCTCTGTCTTGACCAAATAAGTCGTGGGAACTTGTCCGGCAGACTAACTGATGTAGATGTTGCATGTAGGTTGTATGGGGTTGTCAGTGGGTACGGGCTACCATTTCCCAAAAGTCTCGTCTTGGTCTACCTAACTACTTTACCAGTGAATTTAGTAGCAAAAGGGTGTGACTAGGTCTCGCGAGTAAAGTACACAAATCTCTGCAGAGTGTACAAACTGATTATGATTAGCATGTCCCCCGTTTATAGACAAATTTGAGAAACTTTGCCAAGAACTGCCAGCTTGATCTCATCACCTTCTTAACTAAAACTTGATGGGTTGAACAATGGGAATACGACCACCACTCGGTGTCAGGTATAGCAGTTCGTCATCGGTTAACCAGTGGACATAGTTTAAAAAAGGGAACCGGTAAGGCTGTCAGTTTAGATTTTTACCAGTCGGACCGCCGGTTCACCGGTTCGATTGTCGGTTTTTTAAGCAATAAAGTAGTATATATTTTATCAATAAATACACCAATCAATAGATAATTTTTTTAATCAGATATGACCGTCGGGCGTCCTGGTCCTCCTACTCGGGTGCTCCTAGTCAGGACTCTGGAACGGAGGGAGGCAACCGGAGGGAGGACTGGTCGATTTGATTGGAGCGGAGGGAAATCGGAGTTGGACGGACCAGGCCGCGACTAGGCGGCGGTGCCCCCTCTCCCAGTTGTCAACAAAAGTGGCTCAGGACGGCGGGACACAGGAGTGGCGGCGTGGGCTGGTGGCCTGCTGTTTCCATGTGGAGCGGTGAGGGAGAGGCGGCGTCGCTGTACCACGGCGCCCGACAAGGGTCGCGTCGGGGGAGGGTGGCTACGCTTGATGGGGTTTGTCTGGGGACAAAATCAAGAGAAAGGCTCCCAATTTGACTGGAATCCTAACAAAAGAAGGGTTTTCTTCCTTTTCCGATTCTACCCCCAACTTGTTCGCACGAAAACGAGTTGATTGAGGGGCTTTTAAGGAAACGACATCGAACCGTCCGGTTTTCTGTGAACCGCCCGGTTCGCCGGTTTTTAGAAAAACCGACCGGTTGGATTGCTCGAACGGTCCGCTGTGCTTAAAAAACCGCTGGGATCGCCGGTTCTGGTCCGGTTTTTTTAACTATGCTAGTGGAGTTGGTTAGGGCTGCGGCAGTATGCCGAGGGGCCAAGTATCGCTTACGGATAGCTGGGGTCTACTAGAGTGTCCTATGTATAGAGTAGACCACCTATATAAAAAAGTAGGACAAAATCTATTATTGCTTTCAGCAAATGATAACTAGCCTCCACTTACCCCAGAAATATGATTACTTCAGTTATACTTTCCTGGTGAAACTTGCCAATACATTCCATGTATTTATGGAGGGAGTGAAACGAAGTAGTTTTACGGTGCTATACTCAACGCGTGCCCATGACTGGATGGACGCCACAAGATAATATCGTAGTTCCTGCACATAATATTATAAGCTAGCCTTGAGCTAAGCATGTATGTAATGTAAAGATACTGGATCTGCGATGTAATACTATGCCATGTGATGTATTTTTGGTGTTTCATCGTGAACTGTGTGTGTCAGCTATTGATCCAGTGACTGACACAACAAAGCATAGAGATTCGAGGCCCCTACCGGGACCGGATCATCATAGAAGGTATCAGAGCACATGTTGATTATAGGTCGTGACCCTAAAAATGGACTAGGAAGGCCATAGGAACAAAAATCTATTCGATGGAGGTGTAGTGTCGCCGTTCGTCCGTCGCGCCACTAGCGAACGGATTCGGGGCAGCGGGCGCGGCGGCGCTGGCGGCTGTGTGGGGAGCTACTCGAGGTAGGGTGGTGAGAGAGAGAGAGAGAGAGAGAGAGAGAGAGAGAGAGAGAGAGAGAGAGAGAGACGTCTGAGCCTTAGGCCGGGTACACCTGTCATAAGCTGCTCTGACCCCACCTTTCATTAGAGGCCCTGGCCCCACATGTCAGGATATAACGCGGCCCCACTCGCCAAGAGGTAAAGGTCAATGTGTTGACCCGACTGCAGTGCTCCGTTTGGGCTTTTGTGAGGATAGGGTGGAGGAGAGGAGAGGAAAAGTGAGGAGAGTTAGGGCATCTACAGCCGGACTGAGCAAATTTGGCCCCTCAAACGTCTGCGGACGCGCCCGGTCAGTGTTCGGGCGTGTCCATTTTGACTCCCTATTTGCCCGTCCACACGGCCATGTCCCTCACTTTTTTCTTTATATGTCCCGTCATATGCATGTGATTGGTGGAGAAGGAGAGAGAGAAAGAAAACAAATAATAAAGAAAGAAAAAAGATGCTCAGTGGTGGGCCCAATCCTATGTGGTGGACGCAGGACCACTGACCGGCCACGCCCGGGCACTCCTCATACTCATCTCATATATGAGATGAATATGAGGGCTGTCGGACAGCCCGGGCATTTAAGGAGGCTTTGAGGGGTCTGGTTGGGTCAACTTTTTCCTTCTCTCTCCTATCCGGTCAGTGGTCCCTGCGCCCGCCCGGTCAATATGAGGAGTCCGGCTGTAGATGCTCTTAGACCCGTGGGCCAAAGCCAAGCACAACTAAAAAAGAAGGGGCACGAAAAATAGAAAACCCGAAATTCTAGTATCCACACATCACCTTCTTTTTTCTACATACTTAGAGCATCTCCAATAGAAGATGTAGATGCAAAAATACCTAACTTTTGCATCTCCGAGGGCCAAAAACACCTCTCCAACAGATGGTGTAGATGCAAAAAAAATTACATCTCCGCCTCCCGAAGATGTAAACTACAACACCTCGCGGTGCAAATTTGCATCTCCACCTACAGGAGATGTAAAATCGTGACCGCCCGCCAACTGCCCAACTGCCAGTTCCTTTCCCTTCCGCGTGACCAGCCACCACCCGCCTGACTCCGCCGCCGGCCAAATCCGCACCAAATCGACGCCGCCGCCCCCCGCACGATGGCCGCCGGGCCCACCGCGACATCTCCCCCCGTCCCCGGCCCCCTGCCTCACCGGCCCGCAGCCCACAGCCGCCGATTCACTTTCGGCCACCGCCGAATCGAAGCTTCTCCGACGGCTGCGGCTGGCCTAACACGCCTTCCCTGGCGAGGTCTACGATGGGTGATACGTCTCCAACGTATCTATAATTTATGAAGTATTCATGCCATGTTTATTATAGTTTTATATTATTTTGGTGCACTTTTATATGGCTTTTATATGATTTTTATGGACTAACATATTGACCTAGTGCTAGTTGCTGTTTTCTGCTTGTTTTTGGTTTTCCAGAAAATCCATATCAAATGAAGTCCAAATGCAGCGAAACTTTTTGACGATTTTTTCTGGAAGGAAACAGACCCAGGAAGCTTCGGGGGAGCAGCAGAAGAGCCACAGGGGCCCCACAAGCCACCAGGGCGCGCCACCCCCCCAGGCACGCCCTGGTGCCGCATGGGCCCCCTGTGGCACTTGTTTTCGTGATTCCAACGCTGAAAAATTCTATATATTCAGAAACCCCCGAAAGTTAACCTAGATGAGTTTTTACGCCGCCGCAAGCCTCTGTACCAAGGAGATCCCATCTGGAGCCCTTTTCCGGCACCCTGCCGAAGGGGGGGATCATCACCGGAGGCCATCTTCATCATCCCGGCGGTCTCCATGATGAGAAGGGAGTAGTTCACCCTCGAGGCTAGGGGTATGTACTAGTAGCTATGTGTTTGATCTCTCTCTCTCTCTCGTGTTCTTGATTTGGCACGATCTTGATGTATCGTGAGCTTTGTTAATATAGTTGGATCATATGGTGTTTCTTCCCTCTCTATCCTTGTTGTGATGAATCGAATCTTTTCCCTTTGAGGTTTCGTTATTATCGGATTGAATATTTCAGATTTGAGAACACTTGATGTATGTCTTGCATATGAATACCCGTGGTGACAATGGGGTATTATATTGATTCACTTGATATATGTTTTGGCACTCAACTCGCGGATACCCGCGGTGACATTGGGGTAATCTATGCATAGGGGTTGATGCATGTTTTCATTATCTTTTCTCCGATAGAAACTTTGGGGTGCTCCTTGAAGTTCTTTGTGTGGATTGAATATTATGATTATGAAGTTGTTTGATGCATATCGTATAATCAACTCACGGATACTTGTGGTGACATTGGAGTATCTAGGTGACATTAGAGTTGGTTGATGTGTATCATATGGTGTTATTTTAGTATGAACTCTAGGGCTGTTTGTGACATTTATAGGAATGACTCAATAGATCGATCGGAAAGGATAACTTTGAGGTGGTTTCGTACCCTACAAACAATTTCTATCGTATGTTCTCCGCTAATAGGAACTTTGGTGTGATTCTTTATCGCACGTTGAGGGATTGTTATATGATCCAATTATATTAGCATTGTTGAGAGATTGCACTAGCGAAAGTATGAACCCTAGGCCTTGTTTCTAAGCATTGCAATACCGTTTATGCTCACTTTTGTTACTTGCTACCTTGCTGTTTTTTATTGTTCGCACTACAAAAACCTATATCTACTATCCATACTACACTTGTATCACCATCTCTTCGCCGAACTAGTGCACCTATACAATTTACCATTGTATTGGGTGTGTTGGGGACACAACAGACTCTTTGTTATTTGGTTGCAGGGTTGTTTGAGAGAGACCATCTTCATCCTACGCCTCCCACGGATTGATAAACCTTAGGTCATCCACTTGAGGGAAAATTGCCGCTGTCCTACAAAACTCTATGCTTGGAGGCCCAACACGAGTCTACAAGAATAAAGTTGCGTAGTAGACATCAAGCTCTTTTCTGGCGCCGTTGCCGGGGAGGTGAGTGCTTGAAGGTATATCTTTAGATCTTGCAATCGAATCTTTTAGTTTCTTGTTTTATCACTAGTTTGGTTTATAAAAGAAAACTACAAAAAAATGGAATTGAGGTTGCCTCATATTATTCGTCTTTATAATGTCTTTCTTGAAAATGATGGAGCGGAAAATTGTGCTCAATTGATAGAAGAGGAATTCAATAAAATGTTTGGTATTAAATCTTTGAATGATGAGCATGATTGCAATGTTGCTAGTATGAATTCTTTGAATATCCATGATGCTAGTGATATGCAAAGCCATAAGCTTGGGGATGCTATGTTTGATGAAGATAAATTTTTTATTCCCCCTACTTTTGATGAGCAAATTTATTATGATGATGACATGTATGCTATAAAGAATAATGATAACCATGAAACTTTCCATCATGATTTTAATTTTCAATTGGATTATGCCAATCAAGTATCTCATGATAGTTATTTTGTTGAGTTTGCTCCCACTATTATGAATAAGAATAAGTTTGCTTATGTGGAGAGTAATAAAAATTCTATGCTTATGTATCATGACAAGAATGCTTTGTGTGATGGATATATTGTTGAATTTCTTCATGATACTACTGAAAATTATTATGAGAGAGGATCATATGCTTGTAGGTGTCGCAATAATATCAAGTTTCCTCTCTATGTGTTGAAAGTTTTGAAGTTATGCTTGTTTTGCCTTCCTATGCTAGTTGATTCTTGCTCCCATAAATTGTTTGCTCATAAAATCCCTATGCATAGGAAGTGCGTTAGGCTTAAATGTGCTAGTCATATGCTTCATGATGCTCTCTTTGTGTTTCAATTCTTTACTTTTATGTGAGCATCATTGAAATCATCATGCCTAGCTAAAAGGCATTAAAGAAAAGCGCTTGTTGGGAGACAACCCGATACTTATACCTTATATTTTTGTGTGTTCACATGATTAAGCTACTGTGTTAATCATGTTTTATATGTTTTTTTTCAATAATGTGCCAAGTAAAGCCTTTGGGATAGTGTGGATACTTGTTGATTCGATTCTGTGCAGAAACAATTTTTTTTTCTTCCAGTGCTGGAATTTCTATTCTGTACTGGAGCGTTAGAAAATTCTGAAATTTTTACATAGTATTTGGTTACAAATTTTTTACGTTTTCCTAACTTTTCAGAATTTTTGGAGGTACAGAAGTATGGTTTTTAAATCTGTCACTACATGCTGTTCTGTTTTTGACAGATTCTGTTTTTAGTGCATAGTTTGCTTGTTTTAGCGTTTCCATAGCTTATATTGAGTAATATAAATTGTGTAAATGATATAATATAGTAGGAATTATGTGATAACAATTATGAATCTTGTCTTGACAGTACCTAAGTGGATGATATATTTTTATCATACTAACCTATCTCACAAGTTCCGTTAAGTTTTGTGTGATTGAAGTTTTCAAGTTTTGGGTGAGATATCGATATGAGGAGAATAAGGAGTGGCAAGACCCTAATATTGGGGATGACCAAGGCACCATAAGGTAATATTCAATGAAGACTCAAGCGTCCAAGCTTGGGGATGCCCCGGAAGGCATCCCCTCTTTCGTCTTCAACACTATCGGTAACCTCACTTGGAGCTATATTTTTATTCGTCACATGATATGTGTTTTGCTTGGAGCGTCATTTTATTTAGTTGATATTTGCTTGTTTTTATCAATAACCATGTTTTGTATCTTTTAGTTAAATAAAATGCCAATTATAGCCTTTACCATGCTCAGTTTGCAAGTTTATGTGTTGCTGTTTGAAAACAGAAAGTTTTCTGTTATGTCCAGAATATTCCTGAATAGTGAGAACATGATAAAGATCTGAAATTTTTACACAGTAAGCATGCATGAGTTCTCTGTCACTTGGTAATTTTTCAGAATTTTTGGAGTTAGGGAAGTATGAATTTTAAATCCCCCTTTACAGACTGTTCTGTTTTGGCAGATTGCTGTTATAGTTTCATTGTTTGCATATGTTTGCTTGTTTAATGTTTCTATTTGTAGATAGGAGTATTAAATATGCAGAGGCATTTAGTATGCAATGTTTAATTATAATTTTAGTGATTTTCTACAGTAGAGAATGATAAGGTCTTTGCATTGATTTATACTAACTTATCTCACGAGTTCTTGTTGAGTTTTGTGTGGATGAAGTTCTTAAGATTTAAGGAAACCGTGATATGAGAGGAATTAAGGAGACACAAGAGCTCAAGCTTGGAGATTCCCAAGTCATCCCAATATAATATTTCGAGAAGTCTCAAGCATCTAAGCTTGGGGATGCCCTGGTAGGCATCCCACCTTTCTTCATCAACAATTATCGGTTAGTCTTGGTTGAGCCTAAGTTTTTGCTTCTTCACATGAGATGTGCTATTCTTGGAATGCCATTTTATTTTGTTTTCTTTGCTGTTTGAATAAAATACTTAAGATCTGAAATTTTTAAATGAGAGAGAATCCTCACATAGCTACCTATTTACTTAACTACTCATTTGGTCTTCACTTATATATTTTTGGAGTAGTTTGTCATTTACTCTTGTTCTTCACTTATATCCTATGAGTAAATTGTTGAAATGAATTGAATATCATAAATTTGAAATTTATATACTTCATATGCTTGTCCCATGGGGAGTAGTGACTTCACATACAAGAAGTATAAGTGGTAAAATTTATTGAAAGTTAACAAACATAGCATTGGTCACTTGAACAATTCATGAAAGAATTTTGAAGGAAGAGAAATTTCACATATAAATATACTATCTTGGACATCTTCTATGATTGTGAGCCCCTATTAATTATTTTCAAGCTTGATCAAGTAGTTGACGTTGGACAAGGAAGACAACGTAATGAGTTATGTTTGTTTATATTCACAAAGAAGTTATATTGCCATGGATCCTCTAACATGTGGTGCTTGCTTAGAATCTTTTGCTAGCCAAAACTTCGTACTAAGTAGAAATACTACTTGTGCATCCAAAAACCCTTAAACCCAATTTTTTGCCATGAGAGTCCACCATATCTACCTATGGATTGAATAAGATCCTTCAAGTAAGTTGTCATCGGTGCAAAAAGCAATAAAAATTGCTCCTTAAATATGTATGATCTTTTATTGCAAGGGAAAATAAGTGTTGTACGAACTTGTGATGGTAAAGAAATAAAAGTGACGGACTGCATAATAAAGGTTGCTATCACAAGGGGCAATATAACATGACATTCCTTTGCATTAAGGGCTTGACATCCAAAAATAAAAAGCGCATGACAACCTCTGCTTCCCTCTGCGAAGGGCCTATCTTTTACTTTTATGTATTATGCAAGAGTCAATATTATTTCTTCTCATTTCAACCTCAATTATTCTCTAGTTGGCAAGCATCATGTGGTAGGGAATGATCCAGGCACATATATCCAGTTGAATATAGGTGATCATGAGTTATTATTGTTGACATTATCCATGAGATAAATAAGTTGGGAGGCAAAACATTAAGCCCCTATCTTCCTATGTGTTTGACTGAAACGGTTTGTTCTAAAAATATGCTTTGAGTGTCAGCAATCATGGAAGACTAAATGATAGTTGAGTATGTGGAATTTGCTAAATCAAAGCTCTTACATAGACCCTTCCTAAAAATAAGATGAATTGCAATTGTTTGATGACTGAGAACATAGTTTTTTAGTTTTCAAGAAAGTTTATGGTCTATACTTTAAACATGTGAATAGCTTGCTACTTGATCATGAGAAGTTTTATGAGATGAGCTACCGATTATGATATACATTGACGCTAGAAAAAGTGATTGAAATTATCATTGATCAAACTTATGCACTATGCTAGCATTCACACTTCATAAATTATTTCTTTTATCATTTACCTACTCGAGGAAGAGCAGGAATTAAGCTTGGGGATGCTGATACGTCTCCAACGTATCTATAATTTATGAAGTATTCTTGCCATGTTTATTATAGTTTTATATGATTTTGGTGCACTTTTATATGGCTTTTATATGATTTTTATGGACTAACATATTGACCTAGTGCCCAGTGCCAGTTGTTGTTTTCTGCTTGTTTTTGGTTTTCCAGAAAATCCATATCAAATGAAGTCCAAATGCAGCGAAACTTTTTGACCATTTTTTTTGGAAGGAAACAGACCCAGGAAGCTTTGGGGGAGCATCAGAAGAGCCACATGGGCCCCACAAGCCACCAGGGCGCGCCACCCCCCCAGGCACGCCCTGGTGCCTCGTGCCCCCCTGTGGCACCTCTTTGCGTGATTTCGACGCTAAAAAATCCTATATATTCAGAAACCCCCGAAAGTTAACCTAGATGAGTTTTTACGCCGCCGCAAGCCTCTGTACCAAGGAGATCCCATCTGGATCCCTTTTTCGGCACCCTGCCGGAGGGGGGATCATCACCGGAGGCCATCTTCATCATCCTGGCGGTCTCCATGACGAGGAGAGAGTAGTTCACCCTCGAGGCTAGGGGTATGTACTAGTAGCTATGTGTTTGATCTCTCTCTCTCTCTCTCTCTCTCTCTCGTGTTCTTGATTTGGCACGATCTTGATGTATCGCGAGCTTTGTTAATATAGTTGGATCATATGGTGTTTCTTCCCTCTCTATCCTTGTTGTGATAAATCGAATCTTTTCCCTTTGAGGTTTCGTTATTGTCGGATTGAATATTTCAGATTTGAGAACACTTGATGTATGTCTTGCATATGAATACCCGTGGTGACAATGGGGTATTATATTGATTCACTTGATATATGTTTTGGCACTCAACTCGTGGATTCCCGCGGTGACATTGGGGTAATGTATGCATAGGGGTTGATGCATGTTTTCATTATCTTTTCTCCGATAGAAACTTTGGGGTTCTCCTTGAAGTTCTTTGTGTGGATTGAATATTATGATTATGAAGTTGTTTGATGCTTATCGTATAATCAACTCACGGATACTTGTGGTGACATTGGAGTATCTAGGTGACATTAGAGTTGGTTGATGTGTATCATATGGTGTTATTTTAGTACGAACTCTAGGACTGTTTGTGACATTTATAGGAATGACTCAATAGATCGATCGGAAAGGATAACTTTGAGGTGGTTTCGTACCCTACAAACAATTTCTATCGTATGTTCTCCGCTAATAGGAACTTTGGAGTGATTCTTTATCGAAAGTTGAGGGATTGTTATATGATCCAATTATATTAGCATTGTTGAGAGATTGCACTAGCGAAAGTATGAACCCTAGGCCTTGTTTCTAAGCATTGCAATACCGTTTATGCTCACTTTTGTTACTTGCTACCTTGCTGTTTTTTATTGTTCGCACTACAAAAACCTATATCTACTATCCATACTACACTTGTATCACCATATCTTCGCCGAACTAGTGCACCTATACAATTTACCATTGTATTGGGTGTGTTGGGGACACAAGAGACTCTTTGTTATTTGGTTGCAGGGTTGTTTGAGAGAGATCATCTTCATCCTACGCCTCCCACGGATTGATAAACTTTAGGTCATCCACTTGAGGGAAAATTGCCGCTGTCCTACAAAACTCTGCGCTTGGAGGCCCAACACGAGTCTACAAGAATAAAGTTGCGTAGTAGACATCAATGGGCTAGGCTTCTTCCTAGCCTAGACCCCCCGCCGGAGTTAGTGGAGGCGCGCCACTCCGCCCGCCCGACGGCCGCGAGGTGTTGTCCGTTCTTCCGGCCTTGCGAAGCCGCCCGCCGACCGCGCCGAGCTCCCGACTTCTTCTCTGCCAACTTGCGGCCATCTCCTCTGCCGTGCAGTTGTCGCCGCCTGCACCCGCCAACGCGACCGCCCGCCAGCCCGCAGTGGGCCGATTTCGTCCACCCCGCAAGCAAGGTGTTCGACAAAATTCCTGAAGGTAAAAAACGATGAAACTTCACGGTTTATTTGTTGGGGTTGGAGAGTTAGTTTGACGGTGATTTCTCCCGCATTGTAGATGAGCTCGTGTGACTCCTCTTTCGTGGATGATTCCTTGTCGGATGAGGAATTTTATTTGAACGAAGAAGAGGACATTGCTATGCTAGTGGTGATGCACAAGGGGAAGAAGCCGAAGCACGGCGGTTCCGTGTATGGCCGTGCGTTCATTCGGAGAGAACGGGTTGAGGCCCACAAGAGGTTGATGCGCAACTATTTTGGTTCACCACCCATTTTTCCGGAGAGGTACTTCCGACGCCGGTTCAGAATGTCCAAAGACTTGCTCATCCACATTTGCAATTCTGTGAAGCAGCATGATCGATCCTTCGAGCAGAGGAGGAATTGTGCAGGGTTGCTTGGACATAGCACCGAACAGAAGGTCACTGCCGCATTGCGCATGATGGCCTACGGTGTTCCGGCAGACTACATTGATGACAACTTGGCGATGGCAGAGAGCACTTCTATCTTCTATGTCAAACAATTTGCAAAGACAATGGTAGAAGTGTTTGGCCCACAGTACTTGGGAGCTCCCAATGCTCAGGACACTCAGAGGCTGTTGGAGATGAACAAAGATCGTGGGTTTCCAGGTATGCTAGGGTCCGTCGATTGCATGCATTGGAAATGGAAAAATTGCCCAAGAGCATGGCATGGACAGTTCAAGGGTCGTGGGAAGGATGCCACTATCATTCTTGAGCCCGTTGCCGATCGAGAAACATGGATTTGGCATTCATATTTTGGGATGCCTGGATCTTGCAATGACATCAACGTGCTCGATCGATCACCTCTTTTTGCCAAGTTAGCAAATGGAGAAGCACCACCGGTGACCTTCGAAGCAAATGGCCGCACATACAACTATGGGTACTATCTTGCGGATGGCATCTACCCGAGGTGGAGTACTTTTGTCAAGCCAATTGCAAAACCCCAAGGTAAGAAAGAACTCATCTTTCACAATGCACAAGCGGCAGCTAGGAAAGATGTTGAGAGGGCTTTTGGGATTTTGCAATCCCAATTTGCTATTGTGCGAGGACCATCTAGATTCTGGGATCAAAAAACCCTTTGGTATATCATGACTGCTTGTGTGATCATGCATAACATGATCATTGAGAATGAGCGTGAATAGGGTTTAGATTACACCTTCTATCACTTGATGGGCATACGCGTTATGCCGATGAGAAGAGATGAGTGAATCAAGCGCTTCATGAAGGTGTACAATGAAATTAGAGACTCCGATGCGCACGATCAACTTCAGAAGGATTTGATGGAGGAGTATTGGAAATGGCATGGTGAAAGAGCCGCCTAGTTTCATTATTTGTTTGTTGTATTATGCAAAACTATGTTGTGTGTGTGTTGCATTTGATCTGGTGGATTTGATGAATTTATGTAATAATTTGATATTGTTGACATGTGAAATTTTTAAGTTGATTTTCGGATGTTTTATTTCAGTTTGTGCGGCTGAGAAAAGAGGCTGTACAGCGGCCACAGCGGCCGCGCGGCCGGCGGCCGGTTTTGCATCTCTAATTTGCATCTTCTATTGAAGTTGCTTTTTTACATTTTCGTTTTGCATTATCTGTTGAAGTTGTCCCTTTTTCGGAGATGCAAAAAGCACTTTTTAAAGATGTAAATTTTTACATCCCCTCTTTTACATCTCCAATTTTACATCTTCTATTGGAGATGCTCTTATTGGTGTACGTTCAATGTAGTCAATATATCATATCCAAACAACGATTTCTTCATTTTCCCTGCGTTTTTATATCTGGGTCAAACTTCTACATGTTTTTGTTCACGTGCTTTTTACTGCAACTATATACTCCGATTAATATACCTAGTCAGGTACTTCACGGAGCAAAGTACTGGTGGTAGAGCTGCTATCGTCCGGAGCTAGCTAGCTCTACATGGATACAAACAATCTTTGGGTGTAAGGCACGTCAGATAACAGCAACGCATGCAGGAGGAATCTTTGTGTTGGTGCTCGATCTGCTCCGATTAACATACAGTAGCTGATCAATCTTCTTGCATACAGCACGGAATTAAGTAGAGGAGGATCCGACCAAGCCAATTGACAGTTGTCCAGAAAAGGATAGTAGCACTGCATACTGCTGCCGACTAAGCATCGCTCGATGCACAATTTGACTGCACCATCAGCACGGAGGCTAGCAAGGAGTTGTTATCTTTTCTCCGGTGCCAGTACCATGCATGTGTCAGCTGCAGAGCAGCAGGGGCATATAGTATATGCTTCAATGTGCCTGTACGTATGTGTGACCCAGTAAAACAATTTCACAGTACAGCACTGTGGCTGTGGGTGAGGACAAATGCGGCACCCACACGAAACCAAATTTTAATCTTAAATAACTAGAGAGAAGAATATTGCATGTGCCAAAGCAATCATTCTTGCCTGTCCCTACATAATAAGAAAACGGGAGCTTAATTAGTTAGCTAATTCATTTTAAGTAAGTGAAACTAATGGACACGGTAATAAAGTTATTTAAGTATACTATATAAACCAGGGCAGAAAATAAAACTAGCATAGAACGGAGAATAAACTAAGGCTTTGTTTGGTAGAAGTGGATTGGGGAGGTTTGGAGAGGGGGGATTTTAGGGGATTGGGTGAATCCCTTCCTTCCACCCAATCCCCTCAAAACCTCTTGAATCCTCAAAACCCCTCCATCCACAATCCTCTTTGTTTAAAATTTCTGTTTGGTAGGCAGGGTTTGTCATATTGACATAACATGGTGTAGATAATTTAAAAATCCAATCTTTACAATGTAACTAACTCCCCTTATATCCTTGGTACAAAATTGTAAAGGTCACCTAATAAAAATGAGACAAAGTTGCTACAGGGGAATAATTTAGCAGAAGTTTTTCCCAGCAGAAACATAATTTTGCATGACTTGAAATCTATATCTCATCAGAGCAACAACATAATTTATCATAACAGCATGACTTTGAATCCCAAATCCCAGCAATCATAATTTATCATAACAACATGATCTTTTGCAGCAACAACAGTTCATCACAGCCACAACATAATTTTGCAACAAAGATAATGCAACACAAGTACTTCTGGAATAGCTCAAGATTAGTTATAATTTTGCAGACAAATATATCCATCTTTTGGTGTCATGATCATCTAGCTTTGAGAACCTGAGAGAAATTTATCCATCCAGCTTGTTTATTGTTGATTCTTTTGGTGCTTGAGAACCTGATGAAACAAAAAGAGATGAATATTAGAGTGCCTTCAGAAAAACTGTTACAGCAAATAGCTTTGCTAGATGAACATTAGTTCTATTTACAGAGGGAGTAATACATATGAAAGCATAATAGTAGATTTCGTCAAGTATCGACGGAACATAGAAAGCATAGTACGTGCAAAACGAGCATCTGCAATCATTCAACAATATCGAACAAGCTGTAGCCCTACTACTTGCAGATAATAAAATACAAATGCAGAGATACGGCAGTATTCAGTTTAGATGAGTAGAAAAGCCAGTGTTGGTAAGATCATCATTGATATAGATATAGTATTACGACAACTGCAACATTTTCGAGATAGATTTCAGTTTACAAAAGCAACATGTTCAGTTCTCACAACTGAAAAGTCAACAAAGCGTTGGCAATCTTCTACCACACAAACTACTACTACTACTACTACTTGCAGATAAGCAGAGTCAACAGCAGAGATACATCAGCCAGCCACAATCGTCACAGCAACCGGCCCATCAACAGTCTAGGAGGAGGTGAACTTGGTGAATAACATGACAATTAATTCAGGCTGAATAACAACCACTATAAGCACCAGTGTTACAAGATGACAGCACACATCTAACTATAGCTCACCTCTTTAGACGAGGAGAGGAATAGGAACACACACAGCTAGCTACAGAACGCACACAACACCATTGTTATATGGCTATTTACTAAACCTAACAACCAATCATATGACGACAATCGGCGACGACGACGGTCAAATGATCAGTGCGACATAATTCAATAGTACTCTCAGCTAGCAGATCCAAGTCTACATTACCCTCGAACATATAAACTGGATATGTTGTTATGTTAGCTCCATCAACTTGCTCTAGTACAGAGACCTATGCCACCAAAATAAACTAGATTTTCTCAGCCCATCAACTTGCTCTAATGGTTCAGTTAGCTCCATCATATAATTAATTAAGCTTCATTCCTTGGTGGTACTACTACATGTTACAAATTATGATCATAAGTTGTTACTACTAGATAGCCATATATTTAATTTAGCCAACATTTTTTACTACCAATCAGTTTTTTTCTGTCTAAAAATATTCAGTGCAAATGATCAAGAGTAGTTTTCGGAGACCCAAATTCATCAAGCACAGCACACACAGATCATAAGTTGCATTATCAGTGTGAAACACACAAGTGCCAAGGCATTGCTACTGGGTGACAAATGCTAATTACTACCTTCATCACAAGCCATGGCAAACAAATCGATGGTTTGCTCTTATCAGTCAGCACCTCGATTATATGACAGCGCCAATGGTCAGCATTAGACACCGACGAGAGCGAATTAAGACCACTTGGTTCTGCACAAACTAAAGAACAAGAAAACTATATGCGAGGGCAAGGGATTTTAAGCTCAGATGAATGAAACACCTGAGCATTACCACAAAAATCAGTAAATAGAACCAGCAACACAACATTTTTTTTCAAATCTTCATTTGCCAAAAGAATCACCGCACATAATTCAGTTCTTACAGCCGACGAGTCAACGAAACATTGGCACCGATTCGGCAGTTCACATCCAGCATTACCACCACCACTACTACTTGCAGTTGCAGATAACTAGAGTCGAGAGTCAACCACTAAACCAATAGTAACCTGCTACTAGATACAGGGGACGCAATCTAAGAGGAGGTGAACTTGGCGACGGCCTTGGTGACCTCGGAGACCTCGGAGACGGCGTGCTTGGCGAGCTCGCCGGGGAGGACGAGGCGGCAGCCATGGCCGTGCGGATGGAAGAAACCTAGACGACGAGGGGAAAGGAGGGGAGGCGAGGCAAGGGAAGGCGAGGACTTACCGCCGGGGAGAAGTCCAGTATGCCAGAGGAGGTCGGGCGGCGGCGTCGGCGTCTTGAGGACGAGTCGGGCGGCGGCTCCAAATCCTCGAGCCCCCCCTCGAGGGTTCTGAAGCGCGTGGAAAGGAGTGGATCGGAGGGGTATCGAGAGGGGTTGGCCCATTAAACCTCGCGTATCAAACGGGCCATCGCGGATTTTAGAGGTTTCTGGGCCCCTCGAGGATTATCCTCTGAAATCCCCTCCGACCCTCGCGTACCAAACAAGGCCTAAGGGAATTTGATGCAACATTTACTCGAGAAAAGGTGGCGTCTGGGCAACCAGTGTTGTCACTGTACTACTCGTCGGGCGGTCACTCAATTATTGGTACCTCTCAACTGCCGCTTGCAAAAGGCAACCCAATTTTCTCATTCCCGTTAGTAGCTTCTCGCACTGTCGCGAAAATGATCAAGGCCAGGAAGACCAAGGCAATGTATTAGGTTCCATGGACAACCGTTATTTCCTAGACGAGATGTGCTCCTCTCAAGATACAGAAGTCTATAGCACTGGATCAAGATGATCTATAGCACTGGAGTTTCAAGTGTTCTGCTTAATGGGGTCCCAGGCAAATAATTTCTTTGCAAAAGGGGTGTCAGCCAAGGTGATCCCCTCTCACCTTTGATCTTTGTCCTAGCAGCAGATTTGCTACAATCCATGCTTAACGAGGCCATGAACAACTCTGGTGGAATCCCCCTTTTGCATAACACCTGCCCAGAATACCCTATTATTCAATATGCTGATGACACCATTTTGGTTGCAAATGATGATACACTGCATGTGAATCAAATCAAGAATCTTTTGCTTCACTATGCTGTTTACACTGGTCTAAAAGTGAACTACTCCAAGTCCATCATGATTCCTATCAACACACGACCAGACAACATGAATGTTCTATCTTCCCTCCTTGGTTGCAAAATTGGAACCTTGCCTCACACATCTTGGTTTGCCATTATGTCTCACCAAACCTAGAATTGAGTATTTTGTGCCAATGTTAAAGAGCATTGAAAATAGACTGTTGGGCTGCTCTACTCTCCTCTCCACTAGAGACAAACTTACCCTCATCAAATTAGTTTTTTTTCAGCATGCCTATCTTCTTCATGTGCTCACTGATGATTCCCAAGACTGTGGTCAAACAAATTAACATTTATCTTAAGCAATGCTTCTATAGGAGATATGACACCCAAGAAAAAGGGGCTGCCCTGATCTCATGGGAGAAAGTAAGCAAGCCCCAAACTCATGGAGGCCTTGGTGCCTTGGATATTACAACACATAATCAAGCTTTGCTTATGAAGTACCTGCATAAATTTCTGAATGGGGAGGACATTCCTTGGGTGAATATCATATGGGAAAGTCATTATTTAAATAATTTGCCTGGAGATAAAATGGTAAGCTCTTTTTGGTGGAGATATGTGCTTATGCTCCTTCCGACCTATAAGCAATTTGCTCGGTGCAAAGCCGGCAAAGGTGACACTGCAATGTTTTGGTCTGACAAATGGATGGATCAGCCACGATATCTCAAATATCTTGAGTTATATTCCTTCACAAACAACAAGGACATTTCGCAGAAACAAGTACTTGAGCTCCAAGAGACCAGCCAACTCTTCCATAGGCCCCTGTCCCAACAAGCATTCATGCAATTCAACTCTTTACAGGTCAGCATTAACAATAGAGATCAGTCTGATGCTCAAGACCAATGGCTTTATCCTTGGACATCTTCCATGTACTCTTGTATGAAGATGTACAGACTCCTAATTGGGCTAGCACTACCCACAATCTCTTCAAGTAGCTCTGGAGTACCTCATGTAGACTTAGACACAAGATCTTCTTCTGGCTCTTACTCCATGACAGGGTAAACACAAGAAACTTGCTGAAGCGCAGAACCATGTTCCTAGATAATTATAATAGTGCTTTATGTGGGGACAATACTTAGGAAACACTAATTCACCTATTTGGAACTGCCCCTTTGCCCTTCTATGTTGGGACCATCTTTTGCGAGCTAAACAAAGAGGTATTTCTACTTTTGATGAGATCACATTAGCTATGCTAAACCTGCCAGGAGATATTGCGTTGGACATTATTATCATGGGTTGCTGGGGCATATGGTCGGTTAGGAATGACAAGACTTTTTGATCTGCAGTACCTGCAAGGTTGGAAATATTATATGAAAGAAGGTCTTTGGGTAGTACAGATCAAGGCTAGAACTATCAAGGCAGAAATATCAGAATCTGGAAAGAACAGAACTTGTAACCTAATAGCTATTATGTTTCCTAGAGCTAGCATTGGTTGAATTATTTGTATTATACCTTTTTACATATTTTTATTTTAATGAAAATTACCGCAGAATAATTGTTCTACGGTTTTAGCTCAAAAAAAAGGATACAAAAGTCTATCACAAGAGGTCTACTGATTCACAAAACACACATGTATTTCGCATGTGTCTTGGAGTGTTGGATGTCTTCAATCATGTCGATGGAGTGGACATCTCCAATCACTAAGACAAAAACATGAATAGATAGCAAACAAAAAACAACAACCAAGATCTAACTTGGCATACTAGATTACGGTGAAATAGAACTAACAACAACTCAAGTAAATATTGCACTAAAAAGGTTCAAGATTTATTACAACCCTTTCATGAAGGCCGTGATAGGGAAGGACAAAATGATTTTTGGAGGTGAAGGTGCTGATGAAAGTGTCTATGGCGACCACGAGGGTTGAAGATGAATATATTGCCGCATCCTTCATCTCTCCTCTATTTGTCCTTCTCCTCAAATGAAAAAGTCTTCAAAGTGTTCCTTATCTCCCCACTAACCCGAGACATCAAACTCCACCAAAAAAGGGGGCCTGTTTTCTTGTCTATCCCGTGGTAGTACGAGCGACGATACGATATCGGTGCTCAACTTTACTTCTGGTTATGCCTTAGTTTGTTGAGTTCATATTTCAGTTATAGATTTTGTATAGCTTGGATCGAGTTGATCCAAAATTGCAAACTTGTTCGACTCAAGGAGGCAAACAACTTTCACGTTGTACACTTTTTCATTTGAGGTCATTTTGAGGACGCTTCCTTGTAACTCACCAAATTCAACTCTTAGCTCCTCTTTGTTTCACCCTGGAATTAGCTCCAATTATCGCGAAAAGTCCACGAGGATGTAATCCACATAAAAACCCTACAAAATAAAAAGAAAGATAACAAACAAGAATGGTAACTATTAGTGGGGTAAACCAAGATAAACCTCGAGAATATCAGGGTTAAACTTCAAGAAAAGATGGGAGTCAAATACACTCATCATTGGGTTATCTATAAACTAATTCAGTTTTAACGTAACTTCAGAAATATGATTACCGGAGCACTTGACCATTTGTTGCTATAGAGGTTTCTCCATGTTACCCTGAATTTCATATTTTTAGGATTATTCCATGATTATTATTTTTGCGAAAAAATTAGATATATTATAAAATTTCATTAGAAGTATAAAGCACCTCAAACATAAAAATAATAATTACATTGAAGCCTCTAGACCAATGAACAACCACTACCACTGCCAGAACAAGCCGCCGACGCGTTGCTGTCACCACTCCCCTACGGGAGCCCGCTTGACCTTGTCGATGACAGACTGGAAGTCTTTGTGCATGTGCCCTAAGGACCATCGTCCTAGCGCTGCAACCATCACTGCTGAGCCCTTAAATAGATCTGAAGTAACAGACCCCAAATCTCGCCATCGCGCTTTCATGACGAGAAACCCTAACCTCGCTGCCCACAGGAGATGACGGGATTCTACGCTGGAGCTCTGTCGACCATATCCAGATGGACAAACTAGGAGGATTTCTCGAGTGGCACATGCAACCAGCAGTCCCCCCTCGCCCGGAGCCATCTACATCAAGGCGACGAAGGTCTGAAATGAGCATTGCTGGCTGTTGAGACGCCATGTTTTTTTTTCTCTCCAAAATTCTCATTTATCAGTCAATACCAATTTTCCTATAGGCTGTCGGCTATAGCACTTTGAATAGTCTGAATTCATCCAGTTGATGAACAAAAGGTGTACTACATACAAACTTTTGGGTTCTCTCCTTTGGACTGGCCCGACCAATTTTTTCTTTGAAGCTCCGCCATTGGGAGCCGGAAAGACAAATTTGAAGAAGAAGCGCCGTCATCTGTCTGAGCACCGCACCTACGAGGAAAAAAATCCTAACCTAAACTCCTAGCCAGTGCGAAGGCACCGGGATTCCCCTCCCCGCCACATGCTTGCCAACGAAGCCTGGAGGGGAGAGTTTGCCTTGTTTGCCGAGGGGAAGAGGCGGGGAAGGGGGGGGACTGTTGGAGAGAGTATTGGCTCACCTTTTATAGTTTTCTTTGACAATTTCAAGATTGGGGAGGGATTTACTGAAGATTTAAATTTCCCTATTTTTCACAAGTTATGTGGGGGCAATTGTGCGATTGGAAGATATTTTCGCGGGGCTTTCTTGTTTGTATAGATTTGCGTGTGTTGAACCATGTTTATGGTCTTCTAAGAAAAGTATGGGCCCAAAGAGGGTTTCTGCCGACCAATGAATTTTAGCTATGTTTTCACTGTTTTGTAGGTGGTTTTATGTCGGGACCATTATTTCCTCGAGCCTTCGAATTTTTCATTTTCACCATCCATGTTTCATGGTGTTCTTGGAGTGTTTTTTGTTTGGGAAATATTTTTTTGTGGTTCCTTAATTTTGTAGTTGTAACCATCTAAAAACCAAGTTTGTGTTCACCGAATAATTTAAGTCTAGATAGCATTTTGTCGTGTACTTCTTCGCCATGCATTCAGTGTTGGTATTTTACTGTACCGCAGTCGTAGCTCTTGTTCTGTGGTGTTTTGAACAGTTAAGAGATATTAGTCATCTATTTCGGTATTTTTCACCAATTCATGCCTGTCGGCTCACATCCAGTCATTCTTCAATGGTTTCGGTTTAAGAAAAGTTTTCTGTCTGGTCTTTAGTTTCAAAATTTTCATAATTGGAAATTGGGCACTTTTTTTTGTATCTATGGACAATTCTGATACAAGAGAGATTTTACTGCAAGATCATAAATTTTCGTTGAATGCAACGTAATATAATTAGCACGAGAGTGAACCGTGAGTCATTTCAATGATAAAAATGTCAGTAGCTCCATAAACAGTGATCCTCCACACATACTAGTCATTTTTGTGCCAAACCAGCTTGCAACCCACGATTAACACTCTACTACAGGAAAGGCTACCAGTGGCACGCCCAATATGCCTATTAGTGGAGTGTACGGGGCACGCCACTAGTATCGCGTCACTAGTAAGCACTTATTAGTACCGTGCCCTTTAGAACACACGTCACTGGTATTTTGGCAAGTTACCAATGGTGTGTGCCATTTAGTGTGTATCACTAATAGCTTCACGCATAAGGGTTTCTGTAGTAGACGACTAGGGCAAACTCTCCCCTCCAGACTTCACTGGTGAGCCTGTGGATTCGGCTCCCCTCTGAATGTCACTCCGGCGGCCAGTGGCGGGGAGGGGAATTCCGGTGCCTCCTCTCCAGTTAGTAGTTTAGGTTAGCATTTTTTTAATCCTCACATGCGCGGCGCTCGGGTGGATGGCGTCGCTACTTCTTCGAGTTTGTCTTTTGGGCTTTGATCCTCCTCGAGTTTGTCTGCCTGGACGTAGTCGACGAAGCTCCGACGTAGATTCCTATCGTCACCTTTGTGCGGTGAGGTTAGGGTTTCTCGTCATGTGGCGAGATTTGGTGTCAGGTGGTTCAGATCTATGGAAGGGTTCAACGGCGACGACTGTGTCTCCATGGCGCTAGTCCTTAGGGGCACGTGCAAGAATACTTCCCGTTTTTCATCGACAAGGTCAAGCCGACTCCGGTAGGGGGGCGGCGCGTTGGTGGCTTGCTCTGGCGGTAGTAGTGGTCGTTCAGTAGTCTCTGAATCTCAATGTTTTTTATTATTTTTGTGATGCTTTGTATTTTTGTTGAACTTTTATAATAGATCTGATGCTTTTCGAAAAGAATATTAGTGCGAGAGCATATCAACATTCATGGGTACCAGTCTGGATCAACCTCAGGTAGGATGGAGCCTAAATTTTGGAGCGGAAGTATTTTTCGTGTGTGCTCTACACGGGGATAGACTCAAACGGCAAATTTTAGCATGGTCCCTCTTACCTCCCCTTTTCACATGAGAGGTAAGAGTACATAATAGATCCGAGCCATTGACTGATTAACTCTTACCTTCTTACCTCCCATGTGAAAAGAGGGGGTAAAAATACTTCTAATTCAAGCAGGCCCTATGGAGAGCCCTTCAAAATAGTACTCCCTCCTTTTCAGAATATAAGGTGCATCAATTTTTGTGCAAGTCAAACGATTGTATGTTTGACCAAGATTATCGAAAAAAATATCAACATCTCGAATACCTAATAGATAAAATATGAAAAATATTTTTCACGATGGATCAAATGATATTGTTAGAAGGGATATAGAGGGATGATTGGCGTAATGCGATGGATGTTGTATTGAGCCTCTCGGGCGGTTTATATAGAGTACAAGGCTTGGAGGGCAAGAAGCCTCTCCTAGAGATAAGGCAGGAGATGATTACAGATCATAGTCTATGATACGTCTCCGTCGTATCTATAATTTTTGATTGTTTCATGCCAATATCCTACAATTTCCACATACTTTAGGCAACATTTTATATGATTTCTTGGACTAACATATTGATCCAGTGCCCAGTGCCAGTTCCTGTTTGTTGCATGTTTTTTGTTTCGCAGAAAATCCATATCAAACGAAGTCCAAACGCGATAAAAATTTACGGAGATTTATTTTGGAATATATGTGATTTTTGGGAAAAAAGAATCAACGCGAGACGATGCCCGAAGGGCCCACAAGCTCGAGGGGCGCGCCCCCTACCCTGGGCGTGCCCAGGAGGCTTGTGGCTTCCATGTAAGGCAGTTGGGGCCCTTCTTTCACCGTCAGATATATATTATCCGTATAAAAATCCCCTCATAATTTCAGCCCAATCGGAGTTACGGATCTCCGGGAATTTAAGAAACGGTTTTCGGCCAGAAAACAGGAACGATAAACAGAAGAGAACAGAGAGAGAGAGAGAGATCCAATCTCGGAGGGGCTCCTCCCCTCCGGGAGCCATGGCAGCCATGGACCAGAGGGGGAACTCTCCTCCCATCTAGGGGGGAAGCCAAGCAAGAAGAATAAGGAGGGGGGCTCTCTCCCCCTCTCTCCCGGTGGCGCCAGAGCGCAGCCGGGGGAACCATCATGACGACGATCTACACCAACAACTTCGCCGCCGTCAACACCAACTCTCCCCCCCTCTATACAGCGGTGTAACACCTTTTCTCCCTGCTATAATCTCTACTTAAACATGGTGCTTAACGCTACATATTATTATCCAATGATATGTGGCAATCCTATGATGTTTGAGTAGATTCGTTTTGTCCTATGGGTTGATTGATGATCGTGATTGGTTTGAGTTGTATGTTTTATTTTGGTGCTGTCCTATGGTGCCCTCCGTGTCGCGCAAGCGTGAGGGATTCCCGCTGTAGGGTTTGCAATACGTTCATAATTCTCTTATAGTGGGCGGCTCAAGTGACAGAAGCTTACACCCGAGTAAGGGGGTTGTTGCGTATGGGAGTAAAGAGGACTTGATACTTAATGCTATGGTTGGGTTTTACCTTAATGATCTTTGGTAGTTGCGGATGCTTGCTAGAGTTCCAATCATAAGTGCATATGATCCAAGTACGAAAAGTATGTTAGCTCATGCCTCTCCCTCATATAAAATTGCAATAATGATTACCGATCTAGTTATCGATTGCCTAGGGACAAATCTTTCTCTTGTGTTACAAAAGCTTTCTACTAAACAACTAACTTTTTATTATCTTGCAAAGTACTCCTAGTTTTATTCTTGCAAAGTAGTTCTAGCATTACACCTACAAAGTACTTCTAGTTTCATACTTGTTCTAGGTAAAGCAAACGTTAAGTGTGCGTAGAGTTGTATCGGTGGTCGATAGAACTTGAAGGGAATATTGATTCTACCTTTAGCTCCTTGTTGGGTTCGACACTCTTATTTGTCGAGAAAGGCTACAACTGATCCCCTATACTTGTGGGTTATCAAGACCTTTTTCTGGCACCGTTGCCGGGGAGCAATAGCGTGGGGTTGATATTCTCGTGTGTGCTTGTTTGCTTTATCACCAAGTAGTTTTTATTTTGTGCTCTTGTTATCTATCTTTAGTTATGGGTAGGAAACGTAAAATACCAAAAAAATTAGTTGTACTTGTTAAACCAATGGTTGAAGAACCACCCAAAATCTATCATACTGCTGAAGCTTTCTACTTGGATCATCTTCGATCCATTTGTGTTCGTGCTAAAAACCCAACTAGCTTAGTTGAGGGAAAATCATTAGATGAGCATGCTTATTTTGTGCGACACCGCTTGTCTCAAAAAGGGAAACTCTTAAGGTATCAAATTAATTGTTTGGAATGCTATGCTTGGAATTTATGCGAAATATATGATTTTACTTGTTGTTCTGAAAACCCTAAAAACACCTTCAATACCAATGTGAGTTTAAGGATAATGGAATCTTATCTTCTTATGCCAAGGGTGTTTATAGTTACAATGATATTGAACAAATTGAAGAATTTGTTGCTTTTAAGGGTGCATATGAAATTGTTTCTTTGATTGAAAAGTGTGATGCTACTCTTTACAAATCTAATTTTTTTGCCATACTTAAATATTGCTATGAAAATTATGCTTCTAATGCTTATGTTAAAGAATATATTGAGGACACCTCCGCTGTCCAAGAAGAGACTAATATTTTGCAAGCCCCTATGGAAGAAGAAATTGATGACACTGTGAGCTCATTAGATGAAAAAGATGACGAGGAAAGCGAAGAACAAAGGGAGGAAGAGCGGATTAGCTACCCATGCCCACCTTCTAATGAGAGTAACTCTTCAACTCATACATTGTTTAATTTCCCTTCGTGCTTACCAAAGGATGAATGCTATGAAAATTGCTATGATCCCTTGGATTCGTTTGAAATATCACTTTTTGATGAAATTGATGATTGCTATGCTTGTGGCCATGATGCCAATTTGAATGATGCTTATGGAGATGAACTTGCTATAGTTCCTTATGTTAAACATGAAATTGTTGCTATTGCACCCACACATGATAGTCCTATTATCTTTTTTGAATTCTCCAAACTACACTATATCGGAGAAGTTTGCGCTTATTAAGGATTACATTGATGGGTTGCATTTTACTATTACACATGATGATTTTGATGAATATAATATGCATGTGCTTGCTGCTCCTAATTGCAATTATTATGAGTGTCACATCCCTAGCTTCTGGTAATGACCTAGGCTAGCTAAGTACTTGTGTGCATGTAACACCCCATGTAATTGAGCTACAATGATCACCCTCTGATAATGCCAAGTCATCATGCTTAACAATGCTTGATCATCATTTGCATCATATCTCATTTCAAATTTCAATTCAAATTGAAATTCAAATATAAAGTGAAAATAAAAGTTGTTCCAATTTGAAAACTAAAATGTTCATTAAATAGCAAATAATCAATAACTAATTGTGTTAAGAAAAACAACATCACCTAAATTACCTAGATGACTCTAACATCATCAAAACAGTACCAAACAGCAATATTTAATACCACTTTGTTTAATAAAATTGCAAATGAAATCATATTGTCTCCAAACCAATTTCTGGTAGTAGTTAATATTGCATTGTAATTATTGAACCTAGTCACATATTTTACAAAACTCAATTGGTGGCTAGACATTTTGCAAAACAAAAAGAATACTAGAAAACAGAAAAACAAAAAGAGAAAAGGCCGAATGCTACTGTGCGGCTGGGCTCTAGTCAAACAGTAACCGGCCCAGCCCACCAGGACGTCATCTCCCTCCTCCCGCCTCCGTGTCGGCTGGCGCGCGCGCCCGAACGCCGATCGCCACACGCCGTGCATCCGCGGCTCCCTCGAGTGGATAAGGCCACCCCCGAGCATCTCTCTCTCCCCCGCAAACCCTAGGCGCCCCACAATCCCCCTCTCGTCCTCTCCATCGCTCCCGCACGAGCTCGCCCAAGAGCTTCCTCCGCCGTCGCCATCGATCCCGCGCTCTTCGTCGTCTCCTCGCCTCGCCACGATGTCATAGTGCTCCGTCGCCCTCGACTACGTCGCCTGCGCTGCTTGCGCGACGCCGGGGAGCACTGCAGCCACCGGATCGAGGTCGTCTTCAACCTCGGTCGTCGCCGATCGCCACCGCCGTTTGCCGTCATCGAGCCTTCCCCGAGCCCGCTTGAGCACAACTGCAGGCTCACGGTGAGCAGCCGCGTCCAACCCCTCTCTCCCCGGCCTCTCCCCGTAGCCGTAGCCGCCACTGCCATCGCTGCCCGAACACGCCTTCGCCGCGAAGCTCGCCGCCGTCACTGTAGGCGTTGTCATGCTCGCCCGAGCACGGGAGCGTGCTCAGGGCAGCTTGCTGAGGCCGCCCGTGCCGCTAGCTCCTCTCCCCGTAGCCTCTATCGCCGAGCCCGCACTTGGCCAAACTCCGGCGCCGCCGCGGTCGACGCCGCCGTCGTTTAGGGCCTCCCCGAGACCAACTGGTAGCACCACGCGACGCGCCTCGCTCCCCTCTTTCGAACGCCGTCTCGCGGCGCCGCGGAAATGGCCACCGTCGACTAGCCGCCGGCGTGCTGACGTGGCCAGTCAACGGGGGTCGCTAATGACGCCCGTGTGAGACTGACTGGTGGGCCCCGCTCGCTAATTAACTCGAGTTAGTTTAAACACTAATTAAATTTAACTGTGCAGTCACTGACATGGGGTCCCACCGCTTAACTAATGTTTAATTAATTAAACTAAACCGGATTAACCCCACTGTCTATGACACGTGGGGCCAGCCACTGTTTCAGTGGATAAGCCTAGCTGAGTCAGCTGCTGACTCAGCCAGCAGGCCCCACATGACAGCCTCTGTGAGCTGGCCGCTGATTGGACCGTTGACCCAGTCAACCTGGCCCACTGGTCAGCCTCTCTGGTGCACTTCTGTGTACACAGAGCTGGGTACATTTAGCATTTTACTATTTAATTTTGAATTAGAATTAATTCCAGAAAAATCCAGAAAATGATTAAAACTTTGAAAAATCATATAAAATAAACCGTAACTCGGATGAAAATAATTTATATATGAAAAACAATCAGAAAAATATGTCGAATCCGAATATCCTACCCACATACCTGCCACACCCCTCTAACATACTGAACATGGAACTTTTTGCCCGTATTCGATAAATGAATAGTGCATAACCCTGATAAAATAAATCCAAATAAATTCCTAAATTATCTAAAGCATTTAGATAGGCAATATATCACCTCTGCATATCATTTAGGCATGTCATGCATCGCTGTTGCATTGTTGCCGTGAATTTATTGTTTCTTCCCCCTTCTTCTCTCTCGATAGACGCCGAGACCGCCGCCGACGCAGCTGAGTATGACTACGCTCCAGACGAGCAGCCTTCAGACGACCAGCCCCTCTCAGTAGAGCTTCCAGGCAAGCAAACCCCCTTGATCATCCAGATATCGCCTATTCTTTCCCTCTTATTCTTGCATTAGAATTGCCTCTGCTACTGTTCCAATAGTTCCTATTCTGATGCATAGCCTGGTTTTGTAACCTGTTGTTGATACTTTACCTGTTATCCTATATGCTTAGTATAGGCTGGTTAGTGATACATCAATGGCCCCACACCTTGTCCTTGTTGCCACGCTTGTCCATCGGAGACTCGATCCATATGATCGACGGTCAGAGACCAACACATCACCGCACATTCCCCCTAAGTTGTTCGACTCTGCAGAGCTACCACCGAGTGCCGAGGGTGATACCTCTTATCTCACCTCCGATGATGCCTCTGTAGAATAGCTATTCGATTGTGGGTTACCGAGGGTGATTCCTCTTTCATCACCTCCGATAAAGCTTCTGTCGTGCAACTCCTCAAGTGTGAATCCATCGAGGGTGATTCCTCCGGGTTCACCTTGACTGATACTTCGAGTGGGAATCCATCGAGGGTGATTCCTCGGATTCCTTCTCAATATTTTGGACACACGGGTATTTTGACTTTACTACTGTCATTTGATAAGTCGGGTCGGCCCCGAGGGGTACCCGCGAGTGATACTGTGGCGGAACGACAGGGCAGGCGGAGACCACCCTGATCGTGATCCGTGTGTTACTAAGTCGGAGCGACAGGGAATCTGATCATCTCTGCGAGCTACTAAATACGCCTAACGGATTTGGGTATTTGATCTGAGTGGGTCGTTGGCCCTATACGCACTACCACCACGTGGGATAATGGTTATGGGACCCTCTACGTCGTATGTATCAGGCGAAAGCTCTTCAGATGTCACAGCTCAGAGATGCGGGCTGATTGCTGGGGTGGGCTGGTTACGTCACTTGTGTATACAGTGTCGCGCCTGGGCCCCAGCCAGTCATGCAACGTGCAGGAGTGCAAAGGGCGATGGGCCCAAGACCCCTTCGCACTTAGGATTTAGACCGGCGTGTTGACCTCTCTGCTGAGCCTAGGTAGGACTGCGTCGTGTCGATTACCTGAGGCCGAGCATTACCCAGCAAGTGTGTCCGGCCAGATGTAATCGAGCGTGTTGGGTAACAGTAGTGCACCCATGCAGGGAAGTTATCTATTCGAATAGCCGTGTCCACGGTAACAGGACGCTCGGAGTTGTATCCTGATCCACTACAACTACAAACTGATGCTGATTCAATATTAAACTGTTAATACTGCTCTCAGGATCGCTTTCTCGCAGGGAGTCGAGAAAGGATCTCAGGGCGCTGCTACTATACAACCACTATTATATGTTACTGTGTTCTATTCTCTTCTGATGCTGCAAGAGTGCTTCAAGATGCTAGTCTTCGATAGGCTATGCTTCTCCCCCTCTATTCTGGCATTCTGCAGTCCAGTCCAAAGATATAGCCCCATTCCTTTGATACCGATGCATACTTAGTGTAGTTCTGATGTCAGTCTTGCGAGTACTTTGGATGAGTACTCACGGTTGCTTTGCTTCCCTTTTCCCCATACCCGATACTTGCGACCAGATGACAGAGTCCCGGAGCCAGACGACACTGCAGGAGCTTACTACCAGGAGAGTCCCGGAGGCACGTACTACTGGGTTGAGCCAGCCGACCAGGAGTAGTTCGGAGGCCCTAGGCAGGAGGCCTTCGCCTTTTCGATCAGTGTCGCTGTTTGTGCTAGCCTTCTTAAGGCAAACTTGACTAACTATGTCTGTACCCAGATATTAGTTGTGTGTATGACTTATGTATTCGGGTCCTCGTGACCCCTGGTTTGTAATATGAAGATTTATGTTTAAATTTGAGTTTAGAGTTATGTTGTGATATCTTCCCGTGAGTCTCTGATCTCGAGCGTGCACGTTTGCGTGTATGATTAGTGCACGGTCGAGCAGGGGCGTCACAGTGCATCATGTTTAAATTCTTTTAAACTTGAAATGGGGATTTGATCAAACCCTAGCACATTTTAATAAACTAGTTTCAAATAAAATAATTTTCAATGAATCCAAAATGCCCTTCACAAATGTTCATGATTTAGGAAAAAAAGGTGAAAGCCCTAACCATAAATGGTGGACATTTTTCTAGGACAGAAATGGACGTTAAATTAATTCAAACATATTTGAATTGGAGCAATTTAAATGCTATATATATTTTAAATGCTCCAAACATGCTGGAAATTGTTAAGGGTCACTGGAATAATTCAGAAAGCACCCATAATTATTTCCAGGATTTTATGAAATGGTTTAGTATTTATTTTAAACCAAACAGATGAAGAAAAATAGAAAAACAAAAAGAAAAGAGAGAGAGAGAGAGAGAGAGAGAGAGAGAGAGAGAGTTTACCTGTGCTTACCTCACTGGCCCAGCACGGCCAGCCCAGCAGGCCCGTGCCAGTCATCGTCTACCTCTGCCAATAGGCAGAGGCGAGACAACGCACGACGCCGCGCGCGTGCCACGCACCTGGCCGCTTGCCTGCTGCCTCCCCCGCCAGCTCAACGCCGCGAGATTTCTCCGCGATGTTGTCCGGATCAAACCCTCCCTCTCATTTGCCTCTCTCCCTCTCCCTCGCTCTCTCCCACGATGGCCGATGCAGCCATGAAAGCGCCGCCGTGAACCATCGCGCTCCCCGTCCCCCTCTCGACTCCCCGTGTTGCCTGCAAGCTCCGCCGCCGTCTGCTACGTCGCCTCGATCGAGCCCCGAGCGCTCGAACGCCCTGCAACGTCGCCATCACCCTCGTCTTCAAGCTTCGGTCACTGAGATCGCCACCTCCGTTCTGTCGTCGTCCGGCCTCCCCAAGCCTGCTGAGCCTACCTCCGAGTTCGCTGTGAGCCCCGCATAATTTCGCCCCTAGCCCCGTCGCCCCGCTCGCCCTCTAGCGCTAGCGCCACCGTAGCCCGAACTCTGGCCACCACCGCGAGCTCGTTTCTGGCGAGCTCCGGCCACCCCGCGCCCAGCCGCCTGCTCCCCTGGATGCGGTCGTGCTCGGGTTACGCCCTGGTGGTCTCCGCGCGTCCAACCGTCGACCGTAGCGCAAGTCTGGTGAGTTTCCACCCGGTTTTGGTCGCTGCCGGCCGAACTCCGGTGACAGTCGACGTGGCCGTCATTAGCACTAATCCCCGCCAGCTAGGCCACCCCATAGCCACTGCCAGCGGGCCCTACCGCGGGGTCAAACCCAGTCAGCGCCGGATTTGACCGGGATTATCTGGTGTGTCACTGACCAGTGGGACCCACTGGTCAGGTTTGACCCTGGTCAGCGCTGTTGACTTGCTGACGCAGGCATGACACAGTGCTGATGCAATAAACCCT
This sequence comes from Elymus sibiricus, assembly GCA_039707655.1. Classification (NCBI taxonomy): domain Eukaryota; kingdom Viridiplantae; phylum Streptophyta; class Magnoliopsida; order Poales; family Poaceae; genus Elymus; species Elymus sibiricus. Next base: position 124,980,327 of record CM077670.1, read on the forward strand.
TTTCTGGATTAAAAATAATCTAGGAAATTCCAGAAAAATTGTATAAACTTCAAAAATTCATAGAAAATTAACCGTAGCTCAGATTGAAATAATTTATATATGAAAAATTATCAGAAAAATTCAATCTATCCATCTGTACTATTTCCATGCATGTTTAAGCAACTTAAACCCACTGGATGTGAGGAAACATAATAATGGCTATTTAAATAACTAACTTGGAGTTTGCAAATGAACCCTTGGCTCATTTGGACTTCATTCAAATTGTGACTAGATGCATTAGGGCAAAACACAGCATAATTGACATGTCATGATCATGCATCATATTGTTGCATTTGAATGTATATTTATTGCCGGCACCGTTCTCCTCGATAGGTTCTGCTCCGGAGTGTGCTCCAGAGTACCTGCTTGAGGAGCAGTGCTTCCCCTGTTGTTTTCCCAGGCAAGCACTCCCCCCTTGTTGATAATTTCGATAAAATCCCATCCTCTCGCTACTGCTCCCTTTTACTGCATTCAGACAACAGCGATTCAACTGTTACTTATTGTTGCGGTAGTTGAACCCATTCCTCTGCATGACCTGTCATTGTCACAGTAAATAGTCAAAACCTCCTAGCATGATTAGGAGTTGCTTGATCCATGTTGTGACTTCATCTATGCCATGCCTGCTATTGCTTAGAGTTGTGTCAGGTCTGATTCATCTGGGAATGAATTGGAATGTTGTGATCATGTTCTGGTGTTGAGAGCTAAGTGTGTGAACACGATTTGGTAAAGGTAGCGACGAGAGGCCATGTAGGAGTACATGGTGGGTTGTCTCATTGAGACCATCCTTAGGAACTGAGTTCTTTGTATGTTATCCAAGAACAGTTACTACCACACATTGGGCCCGAAACCCATGGACCCTCTCGGCTTATTAATCGCCTCGATCTCTGTCCAGGAGTTGCAACTAGTTTCTGGTGTTTGTAGGTCATGCTAGTAGTCTACCAGGTGGCACTCGGCAGGGTGGGCTTGGGACAGACTAGGCACAGTGGCCCAGTGTACCAAGTGGCACCTGGATGGTGAACTTGGGAACCCTGCACACATCATTTGGGGCCGTAGTGGAAACCTCGGCCGGACTTCCTTGCGGGTCGGACTCAAATAGGCGATAAACCTGGACTAGAGACTTGTGTGGTTAGTCAGGTTGTGGCCGACACCCTCGCCAGGCTTCCGCTTGAAGGTTGCCGAGATACATGACGTGTATATGGTGGTAAGTGGTGAGAGCGTGTGTGAAGAAGTACACCCCTGCAGGGTAATATGATCTATTCGAATAGCCGCGTCCGCGGATATGGACTACTTGGAAGATTTATATTGTTCATAGACAAGTTGAAATGGATACTCTAAAATGCGCAAGATAAGCGTGAGTGCTATGGATGGCCTTCTCATAGGGAGATGGGAGCGGATCCATAGTGGTGTATTGTTGTGGTGATTAGTGGACTCGTGTGCGCTTTCTCACCTCAAAGAAATTACTGGTAGTCATAGTATAGGATAGCCACTGAGTCAAAGCTGGCTTGCTGTAGTTAAACTCCACAACCCCATTGTTGATACTGATGCATATGTAGTTAGTTCTGATGTAAGTCTTGCTGAGTACCTTTGTACTCACGGTTGCTTAATTTATGTTTTTGCAGAGGAGACTTCAGTCTCGCTAGGGTCTTGTAGATAGACAGGCTTCCTAGCCTTCTTTCTTTTCAGCTGTCTGTACTCAGACAGGATAAGCTTCCGCATGTGCTTGTTGCTTGTATGACGTTGTATGTTGGGTCATGAGACCCATGTTTGTAATATCATGCTATGTATGGCTCCCCGGAGCCTTTTGAAGAAATACTTTGAGTCGTAGAGTTATGTTGTGATGTCATGTTGTATCTACACATATCGAGCATATTGTGTGTATGTTATTGAAATGCTTTGGTATGTGTGGGATCCGACACCTAATTGTTTATTCTTGGTAGCCTTCCTTATGGGGAAATGCCTCCTAGTGCTTCCATCCGGAACACATGGATTGACCGGCATGTGTCCTTCTTTGCTCCTGTGTCTGTCCCCATGGGGAATGTCACGCGGTGTTCCTTTAAGTCCTTGTAGCTTGCTACGACTTGGGTTCATACGTAGATGACCGACACGTGCATTGCTGGGTCATGTATGCCTGTCCCTGTAAGTTTGTGCCACCTTGGTTTACGACTGGTCATGTCGGCCCGGGTTCTTTGTCATATGGATGCTAGCGACACAATCATATATGTGAGCCAAAAGGCGCAAACGGTCCCGGCCAAGGTGAGGCTACAGCCGTGGGAATACCGTGCGTGAGGCCGCAAAGTGATATGATATGTCACATGCTAGATTGGTGTGACTTAGGATAGGGGTCCCGACAGCGTTGGTATCAGAGCCTGACTGACTGTAGGATTAGCAAGCCAAACTGGTCGAAGTCGAGTCTAGAAATGCTTTAGTTATATAGGGGAATTGATTGTGGAGGGAAACATAAGGCTCTTTTTACTCCTTATCCTGTGTTCCTCTGATTCTGAGTCACCCTCTTCTTTTCTACGGGGTTAAGAAACTAGGCTTTCTCATCTATCTATCAGGATCATGAGTTACTATTCCATAGACTTATAGGAATGGTTGATCAGAGTCGTGTTCCAGTTTTCAAGTACTTCATGTGTAGTAATGTTTAGTACTATCACAGAACCTTGAGTTTATGATGTCGAGTGTGGTACTACCCCATATTTGCAGGATGTCTCATATTTTGAGCATTTTACTGCCGTTATGCTGCCCAAATTGTCCTAGGAATTTGGAAGACTAGCGCTTTTGCGATGCATCCCGCATCCTATAGTTGATGCTGATTCCATCCTTGTTCTCACTGTGGTTTTGTTCCTCAGGATGTCGCACGCCACTCGAGCCGCTGTTGGTCATGGTCTGAGTCAGGCCAGCAGTAGTAGAGCTGCTGAGGATCCTCCCGATCCGCCTTCTCTGGCAGAAGTCATGTTAGAGGTTGAGAGGAACAAGCGTGAGACTAACCGCTTGTTGGCGCGTATTGAGCAGAACACCGCACATCAGCCCAGTGAGTCAGTGACCATCCACGACTTCATCAGCTTGAACCCACCCACCTTCCATCATTCCATTGAGCCACTCGATGCAGATGATTGGCTCCGTAGCATCACTCATAAGCTGCGTTCCGCGAACGTGGCTGAAGGTGACAAGGTCACCTATGCTACTTACCATTTGGAGGGTCCTGCCAGTCTGTGGTGGGAGAGTTATGAGGCTATGCTTCCAGCTGGTCAGATCACCTCTTGGAGAGAGTTCACTGAGACCTTTCACGAGCATCACATTCCTCAGGGTCTCATTGACCGCAAGAGAGAAGAGTTATGTAGTCTTATCCAGGGTAAGATGGATGTAGATGCTTACAGTAGAGAGTTTGGGAACCTCGCCCGTTATGCCATGGAGGAAGTGTCCACAGACGCCAAGAAGCAGGCTAGGTTCCGGAAGGGTCTCAACCCTAAGTTGCGCCATGATCTCCACTTGCACCATTGTGATACATTCCAGGCTCTTGTGAACAAGGCCATTAATGCAGAGACAGCTCAACTCAATTACGAGGAGTCTCGTAAGCACACCCGTGACTTGGGTTCTTCCTCTGGCTCTAGCTCTCAGAAGCACCGGATTTGGGGTTCCGAACACCGCTCTTCCACCCGGATATGCACTGAGGCCATCCTATGTGGCACCTTGCCCAGTTCAGTTGTATGCTCCACCCAGGCCTATTGGTGGACCGCCTGTCAATGCGGGTCCACGTCCTACTTCCGGGACTTGCTTCACGTGCGGAGAGCCAGGACACTATGCACGTGACTGCTCTCAGGCCAGTTATACTCCACCCCAGTCTGAGAAGTCTGTTGGCCATTGTAAGCCATAAGGCAAGATGATCCATGCCAAGTCAGCTCCCACCGAACATGGACGTGTGCATCACGTCTCAGCTAAAGAAGCTCATGATGATCCAGATGTCGTTCTTGGTACACTCCTTGTCAATTTCCATCCAGCATCGGTTCTATTCGATACTGGAGCATCTCACTCCTTCATCTCTGAAGGCTATGCTCGTTTGCACGACTTGTCATTTTGTGATATGCTAACTCCACTCGAAATCCAAACTCCAGGGTCTAGATGGCAAACTACCAGAATAAGCTATGGTAATGAAATCCTTGTTGACAGACTTGTATTCCTTGCATCACTTATAGCCCTCAAGTCTACAGATATTGACATCATCTTGGGTATGGACTGGATGACAGCTCATCATGCCAAGATTGATTGTTACACTAGGTCGGTTCAGCTTACACACCCATCTAGCAAGATAGTCACTGTTTCCACTAGAGTTGCAAAGTGTCAACTCTATTCACTTAATGCCAGCCCTCTCCCAGACCTTGAAGATATTCCGGTAGTCTGTGACTTTCTGGATGTCTTCCCGGAAGAATAGCCAGGCATTCCACCTGACAGAGATGTAGAATTTGTGACAGAACTTATTCCAGGAACTGTTCCAATTTCCAGAAGACCTTATAAGATGGCACCATTAGAGTTAGCCGAGCTTAAGAAACAACTTGATGAGTCCTTGCAAAAGGGTTTCATCCATCCTAGTTCTTCTCCTAGCCTTCTTTCTTTTCAGCTATGTATGGCTCCCCGGAGCCTTTTGAAGAAATACTTTGAGTCATAGAGTTATGTTGTGATGCCATGTTGTATCTACACATATCGAGCATATTGTGTGTATGTTATTGAAATGCTTTGGTATGTGTGGGATCCGACACCTAGTTGTTTATTCTTGGTAGCCTTCCTTATGGAGAAATGCCTCCTAGTGCTTCCAACTGGAACACATGGATTGACCGGCATGTGTCCTTCTTTGCTCCTGTGTCTGTCCCCACGGGGAAATGTCACGCGGTGTTCCTTTAGTCCTTGTAGCTTGCTACGACTTGGGTTCATACGTTGATGACTGACACGTGCCTTGCTAGGTCATGTATGCCTGTCCCTGTAAGTTTGTGCCACCTTGGTTTACGACTAGTCATGTCGGCCCGGGTTCTTTGTCATATGGATGCTAGCGACACAATCATATACGTGAGCCAAAAGGCGCAAACGGTCCCGGCCAAGGTGAGGCTGCAGCCGTGGGAATACCGTGCGTGAGGCCGCAAAGTGATATGATGTGTCACATGCTAGATTGGTGTGACTTAGGATCGGGGTCCCGACAATGAGAGAGGAACTACATCTCCACCTCTCTATGTTTCCAATACGATAAAATTGCAAGAAACTGTTTATACTATGCATTGGCCTTTACTTGATGTGCATGAATTGTTCTTTTATGACATGCCGATGCATAGGAAGGCAGCTAGACTTCGTCATTGCATGATATATCTTTCTTTGTGCTCACTACTAAATTACAGATCATTGTTAATTAAAATTGGCTTTGATATACCTTGGGATCCAGGTGGATCGATTACTTGTGCACTTTATGCCTAGCTTAATGGCTTTAAAGAAAGCGCTGCCTGGGAGACAACCCGGAAGTTTTAGAGAGTCATTTTATTCTATTGTGTGCTTTTAAAAAGTTTAAAAACAAAAAAATATAGAGGGGAACCTAAAACTTTTTCAAAAAGAAAAGTGAAAGTGAGACAGATGAGCAATGTGGAAGTGGGGGCTAGCCTTGAACTTTGTTCATGCCCATGGAAACTTTGTGAACCTTGATTACAGAAAATTTTCAACAAAAATAATTATCCCCTTGTACAAATCCATTGTATTATAAAAATAATGTGCCAAGATTTACCTTTAGGGTGTTTAAATTGCTTGTTTGGTGTGTGCAGTGCAAAAACAGAAACTTTTGCTGTAGTGTTTGAATTTCTATAATTTACTGGAACATGGAAAAATTCTGAAATTTTTACACAGTACTTCTATGCAAAAATTTTATCACTTCCTAATTTTTCAGAATTTTTTGAGTTACAGAAGTATATGTTTCATTTGCATCTTTACAGTCTGTCCTGTTTTCACAGATTGCTGTTATAGTTTCTTTATTTGCGCATGTTTGAAATCTTGTTGAGCCCCATTGACTTGGGAGCCATAGAATTGTGATAGAATACAGTGGGTAATGTTTGATTATAATTATAAAATAATGTTACAGCAGGACATGATGGGATTTGATGTTATATGTACCAACCCCTCTAATAAAAAGTTCGGTTAAGTTTTGTGTGGATGAAGTGTTCGAAGATCGAGGAGGTATCGATATGAGGAGAATAAGGAGAGGCAAGAGCTCAAGCTTGGGGATGCCCAAGGCACCCCAAGTAAATATTCAAGGAGACTCAAGCGTCTAAGCTTGGGGATGCCCCGGAAGGCATCCCATCTTTCTTCGACAATTATTGGTATGTTTCGGTTTTTGTTTTGTTCACATGATATGCGTAAATTCTTGGAGCGTCGTGTGCTTTTTCTTTTTCTTTTAATAATGCACCATGCTGGTATGAGATAGTCCTTGGTTGATTTATAGAATGCTCTTTGCACTTCACTTATATCTTTTGAGTATGGCTTTATAGAATGCTTCATGTGCTTCACTTATATCATTTGAAGTTTGGATGCTTGTTTCTCTACATTAGGAAAACCGTTATTTGTAGAATGCTCTTTTGCTTCAGTTATATTTATTAGAGCGTGGGCAAATATTTTGAAGAAAGAATTAAACTCTCATGCTTCACTTATATCTATTTAGAGAGTCAACATGAATTGGTCATTCACATGGTCAGTCATAAAATCCTACATAAAACTTGTAGATCACTGAATATGATAAGTTTGATTCCTTTTAATAGTTTTGCGATATTAAGATGGTGATATGTGGGAGGTACTAGTGAATAATTGTGGCTTAGTAAGAATATTGGTGTTAAGGTTTGTGATTCCCGAAGCATGCACGTATGGTATGTCGTTATGCTAAGAAGTTGGAGCATGATTTATTATTGATTGTCTACCTTATGAGTGGCGGTCGGCGACGAGCGATGATCTTTTCCTACCAATCTATCCCCCTAGGGGCATGCGTAGTAGTACTTTGCTTCGAGGGCTAATAAACTTTCGCAATAAGTATGTGAGTTCTTTATGACTAATGTGAGTCCATGGATTATACACACTCTCACCTTTCCGCAATTTGCTAGCCTCTTCGGTACCGTGCATTGGCCTTTCTCACCTCGAGAGTCGGTGCAAACTTCGCCGGTGCATCCAAACCCCCTGATATGATACGCTCTATCACACATAAGCATCCTTATATCTTCCACAAAACAGCCACCATACCTACCTATTATGGCATTTCCATAGCCATTCCGAGATATATTGCCATGCAACTTCCATCATCATCATATACATTACTTGAGCATTCATTGTCATATTGTTTTGCATGATCGTAAGATAGCTAGCATGATATTTCCATGGCTTGTTCGTTTTTTGATATCTTTGCTACGCTAGATCATTGCACATCCTGGTACACTGCCAGAGGCATTCATATAGAGTCATCTTGTATAGTTTTATCGAGTTGTAATATTGAGTTGTAAGTAAATAAAAGTGTGATGATCATCATTATTAGAGCATTGTCCTAGTGAGGAAAGAATGGTGTAGACTAATGAGTCCTCGAAAAATTGGGGATGAGGTCCATGAGACTGTTCTAAAAAAATAAATAAATAAAAAAAGAGGCCAAAAAAAGAGAGCCCCCCCCCCCAAAAAGAGAAAAAAATGAAAAAAAATGAGAGAAAAAGAGAGAAGGGGCAATGTTACTATCCTTTTTCCACACTTGTGCTTCAGAATAGCACCATGTTTTTCATATAGAGAGTCTCCTATGTTGTCACTTTCATATACTAGTAAGAATTTTTCATTATAGAACTTGGCTTGTATATTCTGATGATGAGCTTCCTCAAATGCCCGAGGTCTTCATGAGCAAGCAAGTTGGATGCACACCCACTTAGTTTTCAGTTTGAGCTTTCATACACTTATAGCTCTTAGTGCATCCGTTGCATGGCAATCCCTACTCCTCGCATTGATATCGATTGATGGGCATCTCCATAGCCCGTTGATCCAGCTAGTTGATGTGTGACTTTCTCCCTTTTTGACTTCTCCTTATTAATCTCTATCATCATTCTATTCCACCCATAGTGCTATATCCATGGCTTGTGCTCATGTATTGCGCGGGGGTTGAAAAAGCTGAAGCGCGTTAAAAAGTATGAACCAATTGCTCGGCTTGTCATCGGGGTAGTGCATGATAAATACTTTATGTTAAGAAGATGGAGCATGACAGGATTATATGATTTTGTAGGGATAACTTTCTTTAGGATTTTTATTTTGAAAGGCATGATTGTTTGTTGGTATGCCTGAGTATTGATGTCTTTATATCAAATTATAGACTATTGCTTTGAATCACTCGTGTCTTAATATTCATGCCATGATTAGACTATATGATCAAGATTATGCTAGGTAGCATTCCACATCAAAAATTATCTTTTTTATCATTTACCTACTCGAGGACGAGTAGGAATTAAGCTTGGGGATGCTGATACGTCTCCATCGTATCTATAATTTTTGATTGTTTCATGCCAATATCCTACAATTTCCACATACTTTTGGCAACATTTTATATGATTTATTGGACTAACATATTGATCCAGTGCCCAGTGCCAGTTCCTGTTTGTTGCATGTTTTTTGTTTCGCAGAAAATCCATATCAAACGAAGTCCAAACATGATAAAAAATTACGGAGATTTATTTTGGAATATATGTGATTTTTGGGAAAAAGAATCAACGTGAGACGATGCCCGAGGGGCCCACAAGCTTGAGGGGCGCGCCCTCCTACCCTGGGCGCGCCCAGGAGACTTGTGGCTTCCCTGTAAGGCGGTTGGGGCCCTTCTTTCGCCGCAAGAAAGATAATATCCGGATAAAATCCCCTCAAAATTTCAGCCCAATCGGAGTTACGGATCTCCGGGAATTTAAGAAACGGTTTTCGGCCAGAAAAACAGGAACGCGAAACAGAAGAGAACAGAGAGAGAGATCCAATCTCGGAGGGGCTCCTCCCCTCCGGGAGCCATGGCAGCCATGGACCAGAGGGGGAACTCTCCTCCCATCTAGGGGGGAGACCAAGCAAGAAGAAGAAGGAGGGGGGCTCTATCCCCCTCTCTCCCAGTGGCGCCGGAGCGCCGCCGGGGGAACCATCGTGACGACGATCTACACCAACAACTTCGCCGCCGTGAACACCAACTCTCTCCCCCTCTATGCAGCGGTGTAACACCTTTTCTCCCCGCTGTAATCTCTACTTAAACATGGTGCTTAACGCTATATATTATTATCCAATGATATGTGGCAATCCTATGATGTTTGAGTAGATTCGTTTTGTCCTATGGGTTGATTGATGATCGTGATTGGTTTGAGTTGTATGTTTTATTTTGGTGCTATCCTATGGTGCCCTCCGTGTCGCGCAAGCGTGAGGGATTCCCGCTGTAGGGTTTGCAATACGTTCATAATTCTCTTATAGTGGGCGGCTAGAGTGACAGAAGCTTACACCCGAGTAAGGGGGTTGTTGCGTATGGGAGTAAAGAGGACTTGTTACTTAATGCTATGGTTGGGTTTTACCTTAATGATCTTTGGTAGTTGCGGATGCTTGCTAGAGTTCCAATCATAAGTGCATATGATCCAAGTACGGAAAGTATGTTAGCTCATGCCTCTCCCTCATATAAAATTGCAATAATGATTACCGATCTAGTTATCGATTGCCTAGGGACAAATCTTTCTCTTGTGTTACAAAAGCTTTCTACTAAACAATTAACTTTTATTATCTTGCAAAGTACTCCTAGTTTTATTCTTGCAAAGTAGTTCTAGCATTACACCTACAAAGTACTTCTAGTTTCATACTTGTTCTAGGTAAAGCAAACGTTAAGTGTGCGTAGAGTTGTATCGGTGGTCGATAGAACTTGAAGGGAATATTGATTCTACCTTTAGCTCCTCGTTGGGTTCGACACTCTTATTTATCGAGAAAGGCTACAACTCATCCCCTATACTTGTGGGTTATCAGTCTACCATATACAGAGATATGCCTATATACTCTAACATCCCCCACAGTCGTAGCGGTAGCGTCGCAGACAACAAGAGCGTCGCAGACGGTTAGACTGGAGAGAATAGCAGCCGACGGGCTGACATCCCCCCGCAGTCGCAGCGGGGGCGTCGTGGACGGTGTCGTGTCGCGAACGCGTGGACTGTAAAGGAAGCCAACGAATTGCTCAAGAGAGGTGATAGCCCTTTGCGCCATTGTCAAGGGAGCCGAGAGTGTAGGGTGGTGTAGCCGTGGTTGAGGTAGTCGTGCGAGGGACGCCGTGGTCGATGTCGAGTCGGGGTGGCCGGTGTCGAGGTAGTCGCCATGGACCGGGAAGAAGAGCGGCGGCGGTGGCGGCCTGAGGAGGAGGAGGCGGCGGCTAGGTTAGGAGCGCGGCGATGCTCGAAGTAGGCGAGGAAGAACCCAACAACGTGACGAAGACCGGCGCGGACGGTGGCGTTCCCACGCCAAGGGAGGCGGCGCGGCGCATAGCACGTGGACGTCGACACGTGGGGACGGCGAAGTGGACCGCGTGCCACGGCGCTACGGCCCGAAGGGACGACGCAGCGGCAGCGCGCGGGTCAGGGCGACAACGGTGAAGACCTCGGGGCGGTAGCAGGGACCACGTGCCACGCTCGCTACGGCCCGACGGGGCGAGCCACGGGGACGGCCTGGAGCGGACGGCCCGGGACGGCGCTGGACCGCGGGCCGCAGCATTACGGCCTGAAGGGGCGACGCAGCGGCAGCGCGCGGATTGGTGCAACCGCGGGAACGGCCTCGGAACGGCAGCGTGGACCGCGTGCCGCGGCGCTACGGCCCCAAAGGGCGACGCAGTGGCGATGCGGGTCGGTGCAGCCATGGGGAGAACCACGGGGCGGCGGCGCTGCGGCCCGACGGGGCAACGCAGCCGTAGCCCGTTGCTCGATCGGTGGAGAGGCGCGCAGTACTCGGGGACAGGGCGGCGACGGTTGGCGCAGAGCGACGGGCGGACAGACGCGCGGATGACGGCCGTGACAGACCGCCGGGTCGCGCGAGGCCGCCGGGTCGGAGAAGAGGCTGTGTGGTCATGCCGGTTTTGGAGTAGAGGCGCGCGGGATCGACGGCGGCGGCGGGCGACGCAAACCTATCTTAGATCGGTGAACCAAAAAAGAAGACCGGCCAAGCGACCGACGGAGAGAAAACCGATCAAGGGATCGGAAAAAAAAACTCATTAGGGCCGTCGATCACAGATCGGCGGACGAACCCTGCTACGGGTCGCGCGGCCCCCGGCGGAGATCATGGTGATCGACCTCCCCGGGGGCGGCTCGGTGCGGAAGCGTGTGCGGCGGCTAGGTCTAGGAACTTGCGGCTGATACCATGTTAGAAGGGATAGAGAGGTATGATTGGCGTAATGTGATGGATGTTGTATTGAGCCTCTCGGGCGGTTTATATAGAGTACAAAGGCTTGGAGGGCAAGAAGCCTCTCCTAGAGATAAGGCAGGAGATGATTACAAATCATAGTCTACCATATATAGAGATATGCCTATATACTCTAACAGATATAAATTTGATATTGCATATATTGATATATATTTTTAGAAATATGGTCAAACATGTACATATTTGACTTAAAAAAAAAACTAATGCACCTTAGATTTTGGAACGGATAGAGTACTAGTTTAGAGGGAGAAAGAAAACTTTTCTCAACATATATACATATACATATCTCTACTATTTAAAAAGAAAGTACTATTCACTTTTACGTCCAATCCTTCATCTAACCTTTTAAATTTCATTTACGGTAAAACCTAGTACCGGTTAGACATGTTTGATAACCTAATAAATAATAATAAATTCACGGTCCGTAAATAAATAAATACTACTAGCAATTAATCTGTTATTTCTTTGGTAACCTAATAAAGAAGATCAAATACGGGTACATACCTATTTTGGCCCCGTGGCAACGCATGAGCACATACCTATTTTAGCCCCGTGGCAACCGCATAGGCACATACCAAGTACTCACTTCGTAAAAAAATATAAGAGTGTTTAGATCACTACTTTATTAGTAATCTAAGCGCTCTTATATTTCTTTACGGAGGGAGTACCACACTCATATACACTTAAAAAAGAATAGCGTTCCTTTTCCGTCAGGCGGAGTGCTTCGTCCAACCTTTCATTTTTTTTACTAAATGTCATTCATTAAAACCCACCTTAATTGTCCCATATTTTATTAACTTACCAAATAAATTTATGTTTTCTTTGGTAAGTCAATAAGTGATTACACAATAAAATCCTAAAATATGGGCAGGTAAATTACGGGCAAGATTTGATAAACATTTATTTACATAATCACGTAAATATGGACTGGTAAACCTCAGGTTAAAATACTAGAATATTTGTACACCGTTGCAACACAGGGGCAATTACCTAGTTCAGAGAAAAGACCAATTGATGTGAGTCAAAACTAGATCAAGTGCACTGCAGACCCTGGAATAATGTGGTCGAATCTTGGAAGGGTCAATCGAATTGTGTCCATGTTTGGTATTACACTGTCTGTATCACTGTATCTGCGATCGTGTTTATAATAAACTGGGTCCGAGCACCTCGGATGCCTTTGCATATTCATGACATGTTGATCAACCAGGGGTTTATGATCTTCTCCTTCGGATGGAGGAAATAATGACAAGAATCACATGTCAAGCTGGGCAATTAGTCCAGATTCGACGGGGACACCCTACCACCTGGATAGATAGTCATTAGCTAGATTGCACAGTGACCAGTTAAGAACAAGTATTCCAGAAACTTTGCCCACAAGGAACAAATACTACTAAGCCCTGGCTTAATAAAATGTCCCTCTTCCTCTCTCTAAATTTTGTCCAGTAAAACAAACACTATACTCCAACTCAACCTAGCTTGTAGACAGAAATTAACACTGTAGGTGCCCAATTATCTATCAGTCTCTGGATTGAAATCACACAAGCAAACAACAGTTGCCAGCCTAAACTACACACAGTACACTAGTACTCCTTAAGTTGTTATCAATGCAAGCTAGTCATACAGACGTGCTCATCTCCCTTTCCTCATCTTCCCAGCTCACTGCTCTCTCCTCTCCAACTCCAATCATCCTAGCTCGCACGCTACGAGGGGAGGCTCTCAGCTGTGCAGATCTGGATAGCAAAACCGGGAAGCAATCAATGGAGCAACTAGCCAAGCACAGGGGCATCCCAGCTTGGGCGGCGGGGTACACCAGCGATCCGTCCTCGTCCTCATGGGAGGAGAAGGCCTTCGCACACGATGCCGCGGCCGATCTGCTGGTGTGGCCGCCACGCTCCTACTCCTGCACCTTCTGCCGCCGCGAGTTCCGCTCGGCCCAGGCGCTCGGCGGCCACATGAATGTGCACCGCCGAGACAGGGCACGTCTCCGTCATGGCGACGACGATCAAGCCCAACAAGAACAAGCTGATGAACCCCACAAGGACGACTCTGCCAGTACCATGTACAAGCAGCCAGAGCTATTCCGTAACCCTAGTACCACCACTCCTTCCTTCCTATCAACTATCATCAAGGACAAGGAGAGGACTAACAACAAGGTCCTCGTCTCCATAGCGGTGAGAGATCAAGAAGCTGTAGATCACCAGTACCATGACAGCCAGGATTTGGAATTGTCGGGGAGGAGGAAGAGGAGGCGTGTAGATCAGGCGCCGTGGGTGGCGCTTGCCTCGCCATATGAACAAGGAGCCTTCCTTGATCATTCCAAGGTAATTATGAAAACAATCGCAAACCCTAGTAGTTCTAGTCTTAATCCCCATGTGGATCAAGGAGAAGTAGATCTGTTCCTCAAGAAACAAGGACTGGTAGATCTAGAGCTTAGGCTTGGGACTAATCCAAATGTTGCATCACACCCAACTTAATTTCTCGAATGCAAAAAATGAAATTGATGAATACTTTTCCACTTGTGTGCTTGATGCAACTTTGTTTCTAGCTCCTCGTTAAATTTCCTTCCGTCTCTTTATAATTGCTTTGTTCCGTGTTTCTCTTTGATCAATTCTTCGTTGTTGGCCAAAGGCTCGTTTACATGATGATGTATATATTTCCTTCGTTTCAGCTGTTGAAATGTAACATGTGCTAGAGTTGTATAAGAAATTGTATACATGTAGTTGTTTGTTCTGAAGTCTTGTATCATGTTGAATCGTAATTTTCACGTAATTAGTCTACAGATCAATATTAGGTTTCAAAATTGTTAGCAATTAGTGACCAGTTGCACAAATTTTGTAAGTGATTGCCATTTTTCTTTATCTTTACTTCATATGTTCAAGCTAAACAAAACCTCTAGTTTTTTGGGTATATATGAGTGAACAAATTAGAACTGAGTGTAACTCGGCAAGAAAAGAGGCGGCAACATCGATCCTCACCACCTCTCTCCACTAGCACCATTCTAATCAAGTAGATGTTTGCCTTTGTCAAATGAAACAATGAATGGGTGGATGAAAATCGGCAAGTCTATAAAGATTTATTGCCTAGTTCGAATATGACCCAAATCAAAGAGATTGTCAAGGAGAGATGAGATAATGTGAGATCTCCAAGAACTTAATGACCTTCGTCAAACGAATCCAAGAATGGGTAAATAGCTCAAATGGAGCACCAACTTTGAGATACTAAATCACTGAAGTAACTACAACTAACATCTAAATCCCAAAAAGAAACTCAATAATTGTACCCTTGTGTGTGCGCCGACATGCATCTCCTTATTAGTTTGAGTCATTTCATAAATGCCATTGTCAGCTTCATCTATAAAAATTTGGAACTCTTATGGTCATGCGTCCTGATAATGTGTATACATACTGTGTCAAGAACTCAAGTTCATCTACAACTGGTATATGAACTAACTTAAGCATTTGTATGTTCCTTTTTGTGAGGTATTTTGCATTGTTAAACAATTATTGTGCTAATAATTTTTTACGTGATACAAATCACTATCATAAATACGTATTTTAATACGAATGTAATGAAATAAATTTTATGTTATAGATTGCATTGAGTATTTTTCGTCAAATTGTTTTTATAGCCAATCAAAATAGGTAATACAAAAGAAATAAAGAGGGTACTTTCTTGGAAAAGTAGTGGCTGCACTTTGAGTATATGGCAGTTTCTTCATGAAGTAATCTTTTTTACATAAAAAACTTTCCCAAAATAAATAAAGGTACCCACGCTAGCTACGACAATTGGTTGCAATATATTCAAATGAGATTTAGTTGTATGGAACATGAATATTGAGATCGATAATGTGAGAAATGAAACTTAAAATACATAATTTTTTTATCATATTTGATTATTGTATAGGTGTAAAATATTTATTCAAGGATATTAAAATACATATGATTTATTGTATTTGAATATTGTATGGGGGTAGAATATTTATTGAACTTAAGTAGCACAATGAAACGGAAATGGGTTAGCATTTTCCCATATGTGGTGATAGGCCTTTTCCATGCATAGTTGTGTATTGAGGTGGCATGTGACAGAAATATGTTAGTGTGGATCAGCTATTTAGTTATACAACATGAAAGTTTCTTCACCAATTGATCTCTGTACACAAAAAAAAAAAAACGTTTCCAGAACAAAAAGTTGAGCAATTCAAGATATTAACATGACCTTTACGTAGTAACTTTGATCAATAATTTCTTCCATAGTATATGCATAAAACCCAAGAGAAAATGATGTTCGGCAAAATAGAATTTTATAGATATTATTTGAAGTGTTCAATAATCAATATGTAGTTTAGTAGATATCTAAATCCGTGGTAATATTTTAACAGTTCAACCAAAGATATGTCTAAAATCCATGGAGTATTATTATTGTAAATCAAAGTGAGTAGATACTTTATTTTAATTAATATATATACCGTAGAACGATTGTTCTACGGTTTCGGTTAAAAAAAAGTGAGTAGATACATAGAGAGACAAGACAGACACCAATGCTGCCATTGCTTTGTCATTAGTACTGGATTGATGGAGGGGTGATGAATACGAAAAGGTCACAAGCGGCCATAGGTAGGACTGTCCGATGCATGATACGCCACTGACACATTCCAGCACATGCACGCATACAGACGTCAATAAGCAACACATGGATGGAATAATTCAACTCAGAACACTGTCCTTCGATCAATGCATGTGCTTGCATCCCCGGGCCACTCTGCTTCATTTGGGCATATATGCGTGCGTGCAGCTCGATCTGGATTCTTTGTCATGACCGGCACTATGTATATGCATGATCGATCTCTCGCAGTTTTCGTCGACAATATTATCAATGCTCATGTAGATCAAGACCCTCTTAAAATAGTTGAATAAACATTTGAACTCTTTATCTCCCCGAATAAGCAAAAATACATATATACTGTAGTGACATATATAACTGGATGCATTTAGCTGGCTCAATCATCGATCATGTTGAATTGGTACTCCCTCCATTTCATAATGTAGTGCGTCCGCGTTTTCCGAGATCTAAGTTTGACCATAAATTTAACCAACGAGACCGAGTGGTAAACGCGAGCGCACTATATTGTGAAATGGAGGGAGTAGCACGGAAGGGAATAATACTCTCTCCTAGCTAGCTAGCATAGGAGTATACAGTGTATGCGTTGTGGTACGTGCTAGCAGATATATGGTCAGTCATACACATTTGCCTATATATTATGCATACATGCATGGTCCCCGGTTGGGCTACATAGCTGCATATATACATATATACTGTGCACTGTAACTGATGCATAAACTGTGCATATGTTATACATGGAGTCATTGATCCAACCCCAAGATATACAACTCCACTGTTACCATATGCGCGCATACTTGTCATTCTATTCTCCATTTTACTGAATATCAATATATGTTAGGTAGCCAAGAGTATGTGTGTTGTCTTCTAGCTCTCGTAATAGTCTTTCGCCCCGCTTTATAAATAAAGGCAAAACCACGTATGTCCATACAAGAGTTTTGAAAAGACATGCAACGCTTTTGCATGTTCTTGAAAAAAAAAGTGCAACAAAATAGAATATTCTCCTAGGGTATTAGCACAAACACGCCCAAGAAAAGTATAAGAAAATAAAGAAGAAAAACCCCGCCAAGTGGCAGGAGACTAAGGGGAACTGCTGCGAGGTAAGGCGGCGAGCGGCATCATGCATCACGTCCATCATAAGTCCTAGTGGTCGCGCTGCCTAGACAACGGGTGCTAGTACTGCAAAAACGCCAGAAATTTGAAGATCGAGTCAAAGGCCCGTCGAAGAAAGACCCTCTCAATCACTAGCTAGACCAGTACGCGCGGAGACCACCACTCTTCTAGTTTAATTTCCATTAAAAAGCGATTGATGAGTGTGGCAATAACATGAAGGAGAGCGAAGAGGAAGAGGACGTCTTGTTTGGACCTGTCCTGGCGGCCCATATTACACTCGCAACGCGATCAGCCGTCCGTCATCCTTCATTCCATGTGTTCGTAGCGTATGCAGCCCACATCATGCATGAAAAGCCTGCTATTTCTTTCTATATTTTATCCACATAAAATAGATATCCTCAAAAAAAATCCATATAAAATAGATAGTAGCCCTAAAAAAACTTAAAAGGAAATAGCAGACATACTGTATGGCGAGAAATTATATCTTTCCAAAAATAGCGAGAAATTATATACGAGTAGTAGACACAACTGGTTCTACATTTCAAAGCAAATAAACAAAACTTGGCCTTTATTACTACAGATCTACTAGCTTTTGATTCTAAAAAAAGAAGTTAACATCGTGAAGCAATGCAATTCATTCTCATAGAAATTATGTTTTTACATTACTAACAGTACTAAACAGAAGCACAATGCCTTACCACGAAAGATAAATATTGGCAGCAATGTATACTTGGTTATCCTCAATCCTCATCATCACTGGACATTTGTTTCTCCTGACAATTTCAAGCAATTAAAAATCAACAATATGACAGCAACAATGGCAGCTGAATGATGTGGTGATCAAAGCACAACTTGTTCCCAGGTTCCATCAAGTAATAGCACAATTGCAATATAAAAGCGCAACTTGTTCCCAGTTTCCATCACAAGGGTATTTTTACTGAGCGCACTTGGCATAATTATAAACAGTTTGGAAACTGCAAAGTGAGATAAGGATAGAAACAACTTCCAGATCGTCCATGATTCCATATCATTAAGGTTATTTTTACACCATACCTGCTCCTCAAGGTCCTCCATGGTTATGCTAGCAGCAACCATCTCCGCAACCTCCAGATCTTTGAGGATAGATTCAACCTTTCTTTTCTTATCTGTTTTGTATAGGAGTTAGTGAGTTATATAAGTTAATGACTGAAAATCTTTGTGCAACTATACTACATAATGAGAAACAATTGAGAATCTACCTTTTCGAGATGAGCCAACCCAATCTTTGGTACAAATTAATCCTTCCACCATCTCGGGGTCGAGACGACTGCGGAAAGAATCAACAACACGACCACCAGAACTAAAAGCTGACTCTGAAGCAACAGTGGATGCTTGCATGGCCAAAATGTCTCGAGCAATTAGAGAGAGAACAGGATATGAGCTGCCATTAATCTTCCACCATGATAAGATGTCAAATTCATCCATGATAGAAATAGTTTTAGTCAGCTTTAGTGGTGGCTCCGACATGTACTTGTCCAAGTCAGTTGTATCACCCTCATCAACCCCGTCATTTGATTCATATAAGAACTTCTGAAAATCAGAATCTTCTTCCGTTATGTCATCTTTACTTGCTTCAGCATTGACAATAGATTTGTCAGGTTCATCGGATTTCCGAGAGGCAGCAGCATATGATTCATATATTTTCTTGACAACAACAACAAACTCTTCTACTTTAGCACGAAATATCAGTGGACCGTAAACCTTTCTCATTAGATATTCTACTCCCCTTTTCCTATATCTAGGATCAAGAAAGTAAGCCACAGCTAGAGCAACATTTGACTTTTTCCAGTACTTCTCAAACTTTGTGTTCATAGAGTCTGCCATTTTGCTAATAATCTCATTTTCACTACTACACCACTCCCTAATTAAAGCCTTAACTTCTGCAAAGCTTTGATAAAATAAGTTCGCTGTTGGATAGGAAGTACCTGACAACAACACAGTAATATCGTCGAACCTCTTCAAGCATTTACAAAGTGTTTCAGCCATTTTCCACTCATCCTCTGATGGGGTTACCTTTGCATACCTTTTCTTGTCTAGCTCATAAAGCCTATCAAAAGCTGGTTTGTAATAAATGGCATTTCTCAACATGTGGTAGGTTGAATTCCACCTTGTCTGAACATCCAATGTGAGGCGTGTGGTTGTCTTCAACCCACACTGAGATGCACATTGAATGAAATCCTCCCATTGCGGGGGAGAGCACTTGACAACCAATACAAATGCTCGAATACCCCAAACTGCAGAGGAAATTTGTGCCAAACCATCTCTAGCAACCAGATTTAGTATGTGACAAGCACATCTAACATGAAAGAACAAGCCGTCACAAACTAAGGGGGACTTCTTATTAATATCAACAACTACATCTTTGACAGCAGTAAAATTTGCGGCAGCATTATCCAAACTCAGGGAAAACATTTTCTTATCAATAAACCATCTTGTTATGCTTGCACAAAATGCATCTGACATGTTCATACCATTGTGTCGCCCTTCTAGGTGCATGAAACTGATAATCCTTTTCTGAATATTCCAACCCTCATCAATCCAATGTATGGTGATACACATATATCCTTTATTTTGGTTTGATGTCCACATGTCCATTGTTGCGCTAATGCGGTTGTTAACAGTTTTCAAGTGCTCATATAGTTTGTTCTTTTCTTCTACAAATATGGCCATTATTTCCTTTCTAACGGTGATGCGGCTCTTCATAGGAAAGGTGGGGCGCAGGCTTTTGATGAACTCAACGAAATACTCATGCTCAGAAATTATAAAAGGGTACTCATGCATGATTATGGCCATATAGAATAACCGCAAAGATACTTCTTGATCATACTTATAAGGTGTAGGAGCCGCAACGGTTTCACCAGCCTTCTTCTCAAGCTTGAGCTGCTGCTGACCTGTAACTACATCGTGTGTCTTCAAATGGCTCCTAAATACTGACGTTCCATTTCTGCTATCACGCGGTTTTTTGTAAATGCAACGCTTGCAACTAGCCCATTGTACTCTGACCTTCTTTCCGTCTATCTCCTCTACTACATCATATAAGTTGTAGTGATTCCCAGTCCACACATCTGATGTTAAATTCTTATGCCTCTTCGCTGGTGGCAAATCATCCTCATCGGCGTCATCGCCAACCTCTATAACCTTAATTCTAGCTGGAGTAGCACTGCTTGTTGTTGGAGCTGGGGATGATTCAGTTGAAGCCATGGGTG
Organism: Elymus sibiricus; assembly: GCA_039707655.1. Taxonomy (NCBI): domain Eukaryota; kingdom Viridiplantae; phylum Streptophyta; class Magnoliopsida; order Poales; family Poaceae; genus Elymus; species Elymus sibiricus. The sequence continues at coordinate 125,000,792 of CM077670.1, forward strand.
AAGTCAGACTAACACTTGCACTGCTACTCCCCATCGGACAGATGCCTGAAGAACCAAGATTATCTGTTCAGTTTGTGAAAAGCCTAATTAGATCAACTCTCCGTTTCATACATCTAGTTAGCTTGACATCTAGTAATAGTATTATGTTCCAACACTTTACATTTGTGAGAACTGAAAACTACTATCTTGTACATCAGTAGTCAGTACATATACATATACTAATGCAAGCATCCATCATGACACAAGGGTGTGCAAAATGTGGCAATCTTGAAGAAAATAGCACTTATGTTCTGGTCGGGGAGTGTAGCAGCATGCAGCTGGGCTTGTTGGAGATGGTGTGCGATGGCCGGCGAAGTGGGGATGTGGCCGACGTCCGACGCCGGCGAAGTGCAGAGGTGGCCGGTGTGCGTCGCCGCTCTAGTCGGGGAGAAGCAACGCCAGAGCAGCGAAGGGGACTAGGGAGCGGCTAGGCTGATCTGGAGGGCCCCGGTCACCGGCGGAGCGACGGAGGGGACCATGAGCGTCGGAGCAGAGCGAGGTGCGCGCCACCGCCAAACACAGCTACGACAGAGGAGGGAGGAGGCGTGGTAGCTTCTGCTCGTGTTCGTGCGCAGCAGTATGTTTAGGTTACGTTTAACGGTTTTTGGGCTGGGCTGGGCTAAGGCGTGGGAGGAGAAGTTGGGTTGGGTTGTTGTGTCTGTGTGTGGGCTACTGGGCTGACGGATGGAGGGATAAAACGGATTGTTCTGAATTGTTAAGGCCGGATTATCCGATCCAAAAACGGAGAATCCCGTATCCGCCGGATATTGATTGTCCCGTATCCTACTCCGTATCCGACGAAGCTATCCGGTATCCGATTTCTGTATCCGTCGGACTTCGATCTCTCTTCCCATTTTCTTGTTCCGCCGGATCCGGAACCGGATTCGGACAGAAAATATCCGATCCGATTTCACCCTGACCCGCAGGTATGTATAAAAGAAAATCAGAATTTTTTGGATTGTTAAATATGAAATTTTAGGATTGATCCTACAATCTCACCTAAAGGTGAGATTCTATACTAGTACCTCTATGTAACCAACACATTACACATCCAATATAGATAATATATTACTACCCAATCGATCCAGGCTAGTGTAGAATTGAAAAATTCGACGACCACCAGCTGTGGATCAATCCAGTTTATATACATGAATCAGCGCAATTGTATTTACCTGGAACATTGGGCACTTTCACAAGCCAATGAACACATTGACATAGAAAATCAGCCTGGGGAATATCTGGAATTACAGGACTTGATGGAACCCCTGAATGAGGATGATGCTCTGGTGGTCCAACAGGTTCAAGAGGCTGAAAATAACAGTAGCCTTACCCTATCTCTTGCCCCAACTAACAGCAGTGCTCCTACAGCTAAATCAGCTAATGGGCCAATGATGGAGCCCATCTTTCAGATTCTTCCTGATTTTAATATGACAGAGGCCCAAGCACAACCACCAATCATTCAGGCAGCACATGTAGGCCCAGCACTGGAAGCCCAGCCCAATAATGAGCTTGTCCTGCAGTAGGATATCCACCTGGAGGCAATTCTTAATCAGCAATCTCCCTCACAGACTCAGTTCATAGACCCAATGCAACATGAACTCCTGGCTATGGGCTCACCTATGGGCCAACATCAGACAAGGAAAAGTACACTGCTCTGTGACACTGCTCCTAGCAATGTTGTGGACCTTAGGAATACTAAGTTTCAACCAATTTCTTCCACTACACCTCCCTACAGGGTCCCAGTTATAGATGCACCAGCAAATGATCACTGGATACCAGCAGCAGCTTCTGACAGACAGACAAAAGGTGAGAACTCTACCTCTAACATTGGTGCACCTCCTGGTTTTCCTATTCCTCAATATCATGATGTTAATCAGAATCTATTAGTGGGTTTTGTTCATCTCCCATCAGATGTTAGAGATCCAGTGATCATGGAGAAGGAAATACTTTCACCTATCATTGCTGGCACCGATGCAGAGCTCCTGGCAACTGAAGGTGCAGAGATATAGCACAAACATTTCAAGCCAAAGCAGGATCGCAAACAGATCATCCAGGTACCTATTGAATGGCTTAACTTCCTCTCAGTAGCATTACTCTCTCCAGAAAAGTTTGATTGGGCCAGAAAATTTGTCACTTCTCAAGTTTGGAATTATATTATTCAAGGGTCCGAGTCAAAAAAAAATTAAGCCCTTTGCACTGCCTGCAAAATGTCCTAGTTCCCAACCCCTACCTTGCATTCTTCAACAGAAGGCCTATACTGAAGTGGACCAAGAAAATATTGCTACTCCAACTTGCAAGTCTGCTGAAGGGCAATCTGTTTCTTCCACATATGCCTTGATCAGAAATAAGAAAAGAAAGGACAAGATCCCCCTGGTTGAAACAGTGGTAAGGAGAAGCTGTAGATTACAATCTCTTAACAAGGGTTTTAGAAAAATAGTGTGTGTTGATAAGAATTGTCTAGCTTGTCATGCTCTGCCCCCACCTGTGCCTAAAAAAGTGATTAAAAATCTCAATTCCACTTTCTGCAAGGTGAATGCCATGGGGGACATCAAGGAGGAGAAGGCCAAAGTGGGCACCAAGAAGATTAAGAGTAGCATCTCCAATGACACTGCCACTGCCCAGAAGAACACATCTAAGAACAAGAGCCAAAGCTAGGAGAGAGTACTTTGCTAAATGTCTTTGTCTTGTAGACTACTATTAAGATTTGATGCATGTAATAAGTGGATCACATTAGGTGATGAGAGTTATCTATGGTTTGTTTTTAAGTACTTATTTGCAAAGACTACCTTCTTCTGTGCTACTGTGTGCTGGTTATGTGTTGGTTATATCAGTATCTTGATTTCTCTTGTGTCCAATGACCACTACCTGGAACATCCTGAATTGGAACATCTGAGGCATTAATGATGATAAAAATGGTCTGCCCTCTCCAATAAAATTGATGAATCAGCTTGTTCAATAATTTGCTTGCAAGAAACTAAAAGAGAGCAGTTTGGCAGTCACTACCTAAGAAATTTCTGTCCCAGATCACTGTCTAAATTTGATTTTCTGCCTTCTGTGGGATCATCTGGGGGCCTACTTGTGGTTTGGAATGAGCACCTTTTCTCAGGGACTACTATTCTTAAAAATGATTTCTCTATAACCATTGAGTTCACTTCTAAGAAATTTGGGGAATCATGGACGTTGACTGATATTTATGGTCCATGCTAACATGATCTTAGAACCATCTTTATCAACTGGTTTCAGAATATCCAGATGGATGATGACACAAGCTGGCTTGTCGTTGGGGATTTCAACTATATCAGATACCCACATAACAGAAACAGAGAAGCTGGTAATATTCAAGATATGCTTCTTTTTAATGAAGCAATCAACCAACAAGCACTACTGAAAATCCCTCTAAAAGGCAGGGACTTTACCTGGAGTAATATGCAGAATGCACCTCTACTTGGAAAATCGGACTGGTTTTTTTACTTCAGAGGCATGGACATTATCTTACCCCAACACTGTTGTTGTCCCATTGGCTAGAACCACTTCTGATCATACACCATGTGTTATTAAGATTGGTACATCCATCCCTAGATCAAACATTTTCAGATTTGAGAACTTTTGGTTAGAACACAGTCATTTTAAACAAGTGGTTAAAGATATTTGGGAGCAACCAGTGCCAGAACAGGACAATGCTAAGATCATCTCTGCAAAATTCAAGAGGCTTAGGAAAGGGCTGAAGAATTGGTTCAGTAAAATCTCAGACCTCAAGGGCATCATCAGAAACACTAACGAGGTTATTTTCTTCTATGACTCATTGGAGGAATTCAGACAACTGTCTAGTGCTAAAGCAAGTGGTAGAGCTGCCATTAAAGACCATTTAGCAAAAGTGCTGGCTTTTCAGAAAAATTACTGGAAACAGAGGGCAACTATCAGAGCTATTAAAGTGGGGGAAGCCAATACCAAATACTTTCAAGCCAAAGCCACTATTAAGCTGAGGAACAATTGTATTGTTGTGCTTAAGGATTCAAATGGTATTGAACGCCAACACCACCAAACCAAAGCTACCATATTGTTCAGTGCCTTCAAAGAAAGATTGGGCTCTCACAAACAAACTGATAACCCTTTACTCCTTCACAATCTTATACAACCAGACCAACTTTGGACGAACTTGAGGTTCCATTCACTCATGAGGAGATTGACACCATTATCAAGTAGATGCCAAGTGACAAATCACCAGGACCTGATGGATTTAATGTTGCATTCCTCAAAGCCTTCTGGGACATTATTGCACATGATTTCTATCAGCTAATCCAGGATTTTCATGAGGGCAAGGTTCTCATTCAGAGCATCAACTACTCATATATTACACTGATTGCTAAGATCAGCTCTGCTGCCACTCTAGGAGACTTCAGACCTATATCACAGCTCAACTGCACTCTGAAGATTATCATGAAACTTTTGGCCAACGGGTTACAAAAAGTTATTCTCAGACTGATTCACACAAACCAATATGGTTTTCTTAATAACAGATGCATCCAGGACTTCCTTGCATGGGCATATGATATCTACACCAATGCAACCAATCCAAGAAAGAAATTATATTACTCAAACTTTACTTTGAGAAGGCATTTGACATGCTAAACCATGATACCATTTTTGAGATACTGAAAGCTAAAGGATTTGGACACAAATGAATTAGTTGGATCAAACAAATTTACAGCTCTGGTTACTCTTCAATTCTACTCAATGGAGTTCCTGGCAAACAATTCCTTCGCAAAAGTGGAGTAAGACAAGGGGACCCCCTCTCCCCTTTGATATTTGTGATTGCAGCAGACCACCTCCAATCCATGATGAATGAAGCTATGAACAACTCCCTAATTGAATCCCCACTTAGGCATGCATCTTGCCCAGATTTCCCAATAATTCAGTATGCAGATGACACTGTGTTGGTCATTCCTGCTGAAGCCAACCAGCTGCGACATGTCAAAAATATGTTGTTGCACTTTGCCAACTACACTGGACTGAAAGTAAAGTACTCCAAGTCTACTATGATTGCAATTAACACCCCTGGTCACAAGATGCTGGCCCTCTCTGCTCTTCTGGGATGTCAAATTGGCTCTCTACCATTGCCCTATTTAGGGATGCCACTGAGTCTACACAAGCCCAAAGTGGTAGACTATTTCCCACTTCTCAAGAGAATTGAATCAAGGTTACAGGGATGCTTCACTCTGCTCTCATTTGGAGATAAACTTTTTTTGATCAAGTCAATTTTTTCAAGTATGCCTATTTTTTACTTGAGCATCCTATCTATGCCAGTGACTGTCATCCAGCAAATCAATAAGTATTTGAAACAATGCTTCTGGAGGAAATATGGCATTGAAGAGAAAGCTCCTACTCTGATTGCTTGGGAAAAGGCTTGCTTACCAAAATCTCATGGAGGTCTGGGTATACTTGATATCTCAACACACAATCAGGCCCTGCTTATGAAGTTCCTACACAAATTTCTCAATAAGAAGGACCTACCATGGGTTAAGATTCTATGGGAAACCTACTATACTTTGCATACCCCAGGAGAGAGAATGATTGGATCCTTTTGGTGGAAAGACATTCTCAAGCTATTGCCCTCATTCCAGAGCTTTGCAAAATGTAAAGCTGGCACTAGTGACACTATCAGACTCTGGAAAGACCCATGGAACCTTCTCCCCCTCCAACAACAATTCCCTGAACTCTACTCCTTCACAATCAATCCAGACCTCACACTCCACCAAGCTATCCATTCTAAGCACATGGAAATCTTTTCCACAGACCACTGTCCATTGTTGCACATCAACAGTTCATTGAAATTCAGGATATCATCAACAAGCTGCCTGTGGTTAATCACAAGGACTCATGGACCTACACCTGGACCTCACCATCCTACTCCTCCATGAAGATGTACAATTGTTTGATAGGTCCTAGAAACAACCACTTCATTTTCAAGCTCCTCTGGAAAGCCTCCACCATGCTTAGACACAAAATTTTCTTCTGGCTACTTCTCTATGACAGAGTCAATACCAGGAATTTATTGAGAAGGAAATATATGTTTCTAGAATCATGCGAATGTGTTCTCTGCAATGACAAGACTGAAGAAACATCTTTACACCTGTTTTGGGACTCCCCTTTCTCTCTTCATTGCTGGAATGAAATCATGCCCACTAGGAGAAGAGGAATATCAAGTTTTGATGAGATTTGTCTGGATATCTCCATTCTTCCAAAAGACCTGGCACTTGACATTAACATCATTGGGTGCTGGAGCCTATGGTCTGTCCGAAATGATAAGATCTTCAAAAAAGCAGTTGCCCACCCCTTGTGTTGGAAATTTCACACGAAGGAAGGACTCACTATGGCCATGTTGAGAGCTAAGACAGCCAAAGCCAACAAGATCAAGATCTGGATTGAAAACAACTTGTAATTTTTAATGTTTGATCGCACTGGCATTGGTTAAGGCTATTTGCTTCTTGTAACATACTTGTACATATTTGTAATCAATGAAAATATACCGTAGAACAATTGTTCTATGGTCTGTAGGTCAAACAAAATTGTATTTACCTGGAGCAGCAAAGCAGGATTTCTAGGTAGCACGAGTACTACTAGGACAAGGAGAAAGCACATAGTAGTAGCAGAGCATCTAGCGTCCATGGTCGTATGTTGTGATTTCTACTGATGACGAGTCTCCTTGTGTGCATGTGTGTATATATACACACAGGTTAGGCACCGTCCAAAGCCGGTACATCTGTGGCAGCTAGTAACGGAAATAGTACGAACTCACAGCTAGATGCGCGGGCACATGCAGGACTAGAGATCGCTGCTAACTTCTGACGGAAATGAGTACTCCAGTTCGATCAGTTCTTCTTACATGCATGGAGGGACTGCTTGTTGGTGAGTACGCTGCCACGAGCCTCGGATCACGATTTTGTGACCACGTGGATGGTAAGCAACCCAAACTTATTTATGAAACAAGGATCATGATTTTCTGTGTTTTTTTGGGTGAATATCTGGTGCTCCCATGGCTTAGGTGTTCCAATCTCACAAAACTCAAATTTTGAAGTATCAAAAATTCTGAAAACAATTGTGGACGTTCACAAGATAAGTGTGTACAACCCTAAAACATTTCAAATCCAAACTCTGAATACATATAGAGATACAAAAAGAGGTAAATACACGGGTGGTACATGAAGTTGCACATCATGTGCAGTTTGATGCCCAAAGTTGAAAATACAAAAAATTGGTGCCAAGACTTCTTCCAGCTTGCACATACGGTTCAATTCTCGTCTCCAGCCGTATACGCCGCTCGCGTGGCGTGACAGCATGGCGCGAGGCCCACTGTTAGTGATTAGGCGTGGCTGGTCATTTTTTTCAAAAAGAAACCTAAATTATACAAAATCTCATAAAATGTCACTCTGCGTCTATATGACTGTTAGATCCCACCTGTCAACGAACAATACAAAGGGATAATTTGTATGAAAAATGGTGCTCATGGGGGGTCGAACCTATAACCTCATCCTCTCACGCCGGCGGTGCCCGCCCATGGGCGTCGGACCTACGACCTCATACTCTCGCCGGCGAGGCCAGCGACCCCAATCAATCACGTTTGATGTCCATGAAGGCTAATTTTTTTTTGAGACAACCACGAAGGATAACTAGGATTACTGTCTTGAAGCCGAACACGCTTGTGGGCTTAAATGGGCTTATAGCCCCTTTCTTCCTATGTTATTTTTTTTCCTTTTCTAGAAGTTTTTAAAACAATATGTAAATTATGACCAAAGGAAAATAAATTTAGAATATTTGTTTTCATATATTTTAGAAAGTTTTGTAATAAATCTTTATATATTTAATACAAATATTAACATAATGTTTTTAATATAATTAGTAAAAAAATGTATATGTATTATTTAAAAAGTATTCATACAACAAAAATAAAATTAAGAATTACAAAAAGTTGTATTATTTAAAATAGTATTTAAGTGTATTCATTTTAGGATCTGTAGTGTGTGGACTTACTAGGCTCGTATACATTTTATCATACATATTTATTTATTTATTTTTGTTCAAAATGTATAAAAAATTTTTGCAGGCACACAAACTTTTTTAAACACATGAACACTTTTTAAAACAACATAATAATTTTCATAAAATGCATGAATATTTACTAAAAAAAATCAAATTATATGAACATTTATTAAAATATATAATTTTAGAAAATTTATACTAATATTTTTTGTTAAATATATTTTCTCTTTTTAAAATTATACAAACATTATTATAATGCATAAATATCATTTTAAACATATGAATATTTTCAAAAATAATACGTGGATATTTTTTAGAATTACATGAATTTTCTAAAGTAAGTTATTTTAAGTGTATGCATATTATTTATAACACACAAATTTTGAACTTTATTTTCTACTTTGATTATAATTTACTTTTTTTTTACAAACTTTAAAAATGAAAAAAAACTAGTGTATGAAATATGGGCCACAGTGACTGCAGTCCATTTAAGCTCCACGTGTCTATTCAGAGCCTAGATATAGACATCAAACATGATCGGGTGTGGTGGCTTGCACTACCGATGGGATAGGATAGGTTGCGGGATCCAACCCTATGGGTCGCTGATAGGTAGGACATAGAGACTCGTTTCAGGCGCATAGTACCGAGTAGAAGCCCATAAAAAGGCAACCCCGGCACCGAACACACACTCAAGTTGATTCATTGACATGATATTCTTTTTCCAGCCATTGCATTACAAAGCTCTTACATAGGGAGAAAAAGTCAACTCATTAACCTTTTCATATCACAAGCATGAAGCCTATTGCTTCTTAGCTACTATAGCATGAGGTCTAGAACCACCACGTGGATGGTTAATTACCTCCTCGCAAGCATGCATATGTGATGAGTCCACTCGTCATTTAGGTACACCAGTGTCACGGTCCGAAGACCTCGTCTTCGTACCATTCCTTCTTGATCCAGTTGTGATTATGCAACTGAAGGGGTGGCAGAAAACAGCTGCCACGACAGCCTTTTTGCAAAAACTGCGCGAAGACGACGCTGACTTCTCCAACTCAAGGGGCTATGCCATATCACACTTTTATGAATTGCATGTGATGTTTATCCCTTTTCATGTGCCCTGTGTGATGCGCGGTAGCTGTGTTTTATAGGGCAATCTCTCACACAAAATATCAAGTAGTTAGTGTTCTCCCAAGTGTCGCACCGTCTAGAATATGTGCCACATCGAGGTGTGCCATGTCACATGTGTACGACAGACTTGTCGTGTATGAGGTGGGTGCGAACCATTCATACTACAAGACACTTTGTTGTATTGTTGTTCAGGCAACATGGTCTTGAGCTCGGAACATGTCCATCAAAAGATGGACAACAGTCACATGAGATGTGGTTGGCATGTTGGCCTACCGGGCAAAAAAATTGTCATCAGTGATGTCACATCAATGGCGCACAGCTGAGACATGGGTCTTGGATCACTTAAATCGATTATGAGAGATGTTGATTTGAGAGGGAGCGCACTTTAAATTAAATTGTTTAATTACTAGTGAAATTAATGGTAAACAATGTCTAAGTGAACTTGTATTTTTTGTTGTACATAAGATGGCCTACAACACACGGTTTAACTTAGGCCTGATGTTAGAGAAAGATAAATTAACTACGAATGAAAGCAACTATGCGCACTTGGTCCGTGCCCTCGGGATTGTCCTTAGGGGTGCTAAGAAACAGTACGTTCCAGACGCAGCTCTTTCAGAAGCTTAGGTGCTTGAAGCCCCGGATGCCGAAAGAAACGTCTATGCGACCAAGCTAGATGATGGCACCACATTTCAATGCCTTATGCTTACTTGTATGGATTTAGAGATGCAAAAGCGTTTTGAAATGTTTAACTCTTTCAAGATGATTGAAAATTAACTGCTCTGTATCTGAAATAAGCAAGAGCCGAACGTTATGAGATAACCAAGGCCTCGTGGGAATGCAAATTGGTAGAAAACAACCTGATAACTAACAAAATAGATTTTTTCTAGACTCAACAACAACAAATAAAGGGATCCTATGGTTTGTACTGCTCTGATACTAACTTGTAACATTCAAAATGCGGTCCTAGTCTCAATAAAGACTTTGCAATCCTCGCTAAGACTAGAAGCGCATATTGGTCACCCCAGCGTATGACTTCATAAAATACACGCACTATCATATGCCAGTGAACGAAGATGGAACATCACAACAAGTACAACTAAACAAGATAGAAGAGTTTAATACGAGTGAACAAATAGGGCAAACATATGCCAATATGGTAACATATTTGTACGCCAAGCAGAGGTCACATGACCCAACATTATAACATGGAGTGGAAGAATAAGAACATGGGTCTGAGTACGGACAAGATCCAAGGTTGCCTAAAGAGGCTAGAACATAAGCAAAACATCCCATAACCAACGGATTCGAGGCTGCCGGCCGGGATCCTAATCTCTACTAGTCGTCGTCGAAGAAGGACTCCCCATAAAATGTTCCACGCTCTCACCTTAGAGCACAACATTACCTCCTGCACTTGAGGTTGTTGTGGCAAAGGTGAGTCTTTTGGACTCATCAAGTACATCGCCAAGGGTACTAATACTAACAATACTCATAGGTTGGATTTGGATAAGTGTTGAGGTCGCAGCAAGCATCTAAGCAAGGTGTCCTACGAATACATAGAACAAGACGAGATCAACCTACGCAAAGGGGTTGCAAACTAGTTGATCAGTAAGTGATCCTGAACACCTGCCTACGCTTTAGGGGCGTTGGGTAACGTTAACTCCCTATGCATCCCTAAAACTGTGGCAATCTGTATCCAATTAGGACCATGGAAATACGTGTGGTGAACCTTGTTGGTGACACTAAGAGTCAAGAGTATGACATTTTTTAATAAGGCCATATTGAACTCAACTTTGCCCTCCACATCCATGGGAAGTTCGCCACACGCATGAACTCGGCCTTCCCCAACAAGGGATGCATTGAGGATTATTAAAAGAAAACGACAATTAGACAATTTTGGGCATAACTTTATATACACGAGCAACTCATCAGCCAGAACACTAGTTGAATACAAACATACCGCCCACTCCATAAAGTCCTCCAAAAGATCTACGATGATTTCATTGCAAGTGAGGTTAACTTTGTGGTACGCACCAAGCCTTCTGTTGCCACACCATTGGCATGCTTGGTTCGTTGCCTACATTCATGTTCATAAATTAAATAGAAATCATATAGTTGATTGCATGATGTTATAGTATAGTACAATGAGTACAACCATAAAATAAGCATTAAAAATTATGAATTGAAGAAAAAATCAAGCATGGCTTTTGCTCAAAAAGGAAAACATTGAGTGCCAGACATGTTGCGAAACGGAAATTAATCACTGTTTCTCCATAATTTTGAAACTCATTTTAAGCCCTGCATAGTTTGAGTACTCCAAATAAAAATGAGCACGCCATATGGATAAGAGACCAATATATAATAAAAGGTTACCAATTAATTACATATAAGAAACATCAATTAATATGTCAACATCTAGAATATCAAATTAGTCTCAATAGCTAGATTCTTTAAAAAAATCTATAGGCTTCCACATATACATTTGAATCTATAAACATGGTCCATATTATTGTTCATCTATATACATGTGAATCTAATATACATGTTCATCTAGAATCTATAAACATCATTGCCTACATTCATGTTTACATACTTCATGGCATCATTTATACACGATCAACACAACGATAAAATTAACATTAAAAGGTATGGATGGAGGAAAAAATTGGGCTTGACTTCTGCTAAAAAAAAGAAAACATTGAGTCCCAGAAATGTTACGAAATGGAACTTAATCAAAATTTTGCCATAATTTCGGCACTCATTTTGAAGCCCTGTGTAGTTTGAGGACTCCAAATAAAAATGAGCACTCCGGGACTAATATAGAATAAAAGGTTGACAATTAATTGCATATAAGAAACATCAATTATGGCGAAGCATGTGAATCTCATACCATGTGAATTGATGGCTCTATATTTTACGCATTTTTAGAGCTCATTTGTTGCATGTTCTCTTCATATATAATGTCCATTGAACCAAATAATTGTCCTTTATGCATGATTATCGGTTTTTACACTTTACCTTGTGAGCATTGCACATTTAGTGTTTTATTTGGTTTTATTAGTTTTCTTTCTTTTTTTGTGTCTAAAGGTGTTTTGGAGCAACCTAGGACCAAGCACGATGAAAGGATCAAAGTTGGGTTCAATATGGAGACACCCAAGGGCCAGACTTAGCCATTTCGGTGGTCATCCATTTCGGTGGTCGGAAAAAGTCATTTTTCCAAAGTGATGCAAATCAAGATCTAAGACCAGAAATGGATCGGTGCTGTTCTCGCGAATCCAATGAGCCTAAGAACGTCAAAATCGGAGTCCGTATGAAGAAATGGCGACCGTTTTACCGGAGAAGGATAGCACAAAAAGAGAGCATGTAAGACGGCCTTTCATGCGACCATGGCCGGTCGTTTGGCTGGTCGTATGACCTGCACACAGCTCAGAAAGTTGCCCTTCCAGACAGGATTCTTCACTGATTTGGTCCCCAATTGTTCCCACGAGATCCTTGGCTCATAATGAAGGGATTAGGAGAGGATAAGGCTCATCTTGAGCCCTTGGATGCATCACATCAACGATGGAGACCGAGGAGGACGCCCTATATACACCTCTCCAAACTAGCCGCCGTCTATACTACAACATTCATCCACCATCTCATTCATCCATAACCCATCTCCATTGCTGCTCCACCACTAGAGAAGGATGGACAACATCAAGGGAAGAAGGAGGAGGCTCCACCACCATGAGCCCCGGCCTTTGGGCCAGTGCCCTCGCGCCGACGCCGTCACTCGCACCGCCCCCATCTCCATCACCACCGGCGCGGGCACCATCATCACCATCGCCACCGTGCCGCTGTCTCCACCATCACCACCATGCCTTCTCCCTTCACAGGCTTGATGCCGGCTTGTAACTTGTCCCTAATCTTCATGTTTATGTTTGAGTAGTTGTACTAGTTCTTGGGATATGGTTGAACCCTTATTTGACATGATCCAATATTATATGTTCATGATTCGAGTTAGTAGCCTTCGTGATTGTTGAGAGGAGCACTCACTCACATTTATGCCTTGTTATCGTGAAGTATATTACTGTCGTTGTGAAGAGTTGGGGATATTGGGGTAATTTGAGGTGACAGTAAAAGCCTGAAAGTGCAACTAATCCCCGGGTGGTTTTGGTAATCAATAACAACATATACATCATTGATCTAATTCTTATTGCTAGTTAATTTCAGAAAAGATCAATGATTGGCATGGCAAGGACTAATGGATGTGGACCCCTCAAAATGTCAAGAACAAGTTTGGCATCCACAAGACTCTTCCTTTTCATTTTTAGTGATCCAAGATCACATTGAGTCCCTTAGGAAAGCCAATACTATTAAAAGGGGATGAGGTGTTAATGATGAGGTTATTGCTCAAAGTGCTTAGTGGTATTGCTCCAAAACCCTCAGTCATTCTCCCACAAACACATCTGTCAAAACCCTAATTCATCATTTCGGTCCCACCGATATCACCTACTCCGGACCCACCGAGATGATCATTCCATTGCCACAGCCAAAACCCTAACAAATCAGATCCACCAAAATGGTTCTCGGTCTCACCGAGATGGCCTTGCCAACTCTCTGTTATCGGTTGTAATTACTTCGGTCTAACCGAGTTCTTTCAATCGGTCTCACCAAGATGGTCTGCCAACTATCTGTTGCCTTATTGCTTTACTTCGGTCTCACCGAGATAATGCAATCGGTGCCACCGAGATGAGGTTTTGCCTTACCATTGCACTTCGGTTGCTCTGAGTTGTTCTCGTTCGGTCCCACCGAAAAGCCCAACATTCATATCTTTTACACAGATCGGTCTCACCGAGATTTATGATCGGTGCCACCAAGATGGGTCAAAAGTGTGTAACGGTTGGATTTTGGGTGAAGGCTATATATACCCCTCCACCCACCTCTTACCAAGTAAGAGAGCCATCAGAACGTGCCTACACTTCCACCATACATTTTCCGAGAGAGAACCACCTACTCATGTGTTGAGATCAAGAGATTCCAATCCAACCATTTGAACCTTGATTTCTAGCCTCTTCAAGTTGCTTTCCACTCCAATCCTTCTCCTACGCAAGCCAAATCTGTGAGAGGGAGATGGAGTGTTGAGGAGACTATCATTTGATGCACAAGAGCAAGGAGTTCATCATCAACACACAATTTATTACCTTTTGGAGAGTGGTGTCTCCTAGATTGGTTAGGTGTCACTTGGGAGCCTCCAAGATCATGTGGAGTTGAACCAAGGAGTTTGTAAGGGCAAGGAGATCGCCTACTTCGTGAAGATCTACCCTGAGTGAGGCTAGTCCTTCGTGGACGGAAGCCATGGTGGAATAGGCAAGGTTGCTTCTTCGTGGACCCTTCATGGGTGGAGCCCTCCGTGGACTCGCGCAACCGTTACCCTTCGTGGGTTGAAGCCTCCATCAACGTGGACGTACGATAGCACCACCTATCGGAACCACGCCAAAAATCATCATGTCTTCATTGCGTTTGAAATCTCCAAACCCCTCCTTTACTTACATGTGCAATGTTTTACTTTCCGCTGCTACACTCTTAGAATTGCATGTGTAGGGTGATACTTGACTTGTTGTAATTGCTAAAATCTGCCCACAACTAAAATTGGGAAAATGATAGATTTTTATTTGGTCAAGTAGTCTAATCACCCCCTCTAGACATATTTTCGATCCTACAAGTGGTATCAGAGCTTTGGTCTCCATTGCATTGGTTTCACAACCTAGGAGAGTATGGCGTCTAGTGAGGGTAATTATCACCATAGAGGTCCATATTTCGATGGTACAAACTTTGCTAGTTGGAAGCATAAGATGAAAATGCATATTCTTGGTCATAACCCCGCCGTTTGGGCTGTTGTTCATGTTGGCTTGCAAGGTGAATTCTTTGAGGATGGTAAGGAACCGGATCGTCAAGCAACCGCGGAAGAATTGAAGATGTTGCAATACAATGCTCAAGCTTGTGATATTCTCTTCAACGGTTTGTGCCCCTAGGAGTTCAACAAGATCAGTCGCGTTGAGAATGCAAAGGAAATTTGGGATGTTTTGGTTGATATGCACGAGGGTACCGAGTCCGTCAAGGAATCCAAGTTGGATGTGCTTCAAAGTCAACTTGACAAGTTCAAGATGAAGGATGGTGAAGGAGTCGCCGAAATGTACTCTAGGCTTGCTCTCATCACAAATGAGATTGCCGGCTTATGAAGTGAAGAGATGACCGACAAATTCATCATCAAGAAGATTCTTAGAGCCTTGGATGGAAAATATGATACCGTGTGCACATGATCCAAATGATGCCCAATTACAAAGATCTCAAGCCCATGGAAGTCATTGGAAGGATTGTTGCTCATGAGATGTCACTCAAGGACAAGGAGGAGCTACACAACAAATCAAGTGGTGCTTACAAAGCCTCAACTGATGCTCCCACAACTTCAAGCTACAAGCTAGTATCCAATGAAGAGATAAGCCTAATGGTGAAAAGGTTCAACAAGTTTTACAAGAACAAAGGAAAAAAGAGAAGCTCTAGCTCAAGGCACTATGATAGAAGATCATCAAGTCGTGACCGTAATTGCTATAATTGTGGAAGACCCGGACACTACTCCAATGAGTGTACGACACCTCACAAGAAGAGAGACGAATCACCAAGAGGAAGACATGGAAGGGATGAATCACCTCACAAGGAGAGAAGGAGTAGGGATGATCTTTATGAACGAAGACCTTCTCGGAGAAGCAAGGATTCGGAAAGGAAGGACAAGTCATCCAAGAGCTACACTAGAAGAAGACATCAAGCTCATGTTGGTGAATGGATTTCCAGCTCCGACTCTGACAACTAATCCGAGAGAAGTTATCACTCCGACTCCGACTATAGTCAAGATGAAGGTGTTGCCGGACTTGCTCTCGTATCCTCCAACTCATATGATCTATTTGATTCACCAAATGAAGGAATTGGAAGATGCTTCATGGAAAAAGGCCCCAAGGATTCACCAAATGAAGGAATAGTGATGAGGATGATTTGCTTGGTGATGATGATTTACTTGTTGATAAGACCAGTGATGTGAGCTATAATGAACATGCTAGTAATCATGATAGTCAAGAGGAAACGAATGACAATGCTATGAAGGAGATTGAGCGTCTAACTAAAGAACTAAACACTCTTAAGTTAGCTCATGAAACAACTCAAGAGGATCATAGAGAGCTCCTAAGATCTCATGAGAAGATACGCTTCGAGAAGCTAAATTTAGAGCAAGAGCATGAGTTTCTAAAAGCTATCAATGATGATCTTCGAAAGAAGAGTTCTTCATATCTTGCCAAACGTTTAATCTTGTCTACCTTTATGCCACAAGTCAAATCTAAGCAAACTAGTAACAAGGGTAAAAAGGGTTCTACCTCTAGTAGTAACAATAACAATGCTAAATCCAATGTTGTTGCTTCTAGTAGTTCTATTGATTCCACTAATGATTCTCTTAGCCAAGTTACACTTGAGCAAGAAAACGATTTATTGAAAGGAATTATAGAAAAGGGTGTCTACAAGAGCCTTGCCGTGAGTAAGCAATTTGAGGAAATTGTGCGGAAGCAAGGAAGGCACCGGAAGAACCAAGGTGTCGGTTTTGAACGAAAGTTCAATGCCAATGGAGTTGAGTGGGAGGAAGATCAATACCGAAAGACGAAGTTTGTTCCTCAACAAGAGAAGTATGATCCTACTTCTTTCAAGGGGACACAAGCTCAAGATGATATCCCACCTCAAGACCACAAGCTAAAAGGCAAGGACAAGCTTCAAGAAGAGATTGACTCATTTGAAGAACCACCTCAAGCTTTGGTCAAGTGGGTTCCAAAGGCCTCATCAAGTTCTACTTCATCAAGTGCTACTACAACTCCAAGGATTCCCATCAAATTGATGTGGGTCCCAAAGAAGAACAACTAGAGAGTTCTTGAGGGTGACTTCGCCAACAAACTTCACTCATATTTATTTTGGCAAGAACTTGTGCAGCCAACTTGAACATCTTGCACTAGTTCATGGAGTCACAAACCCTCTTGTTGGTAAGACAAGGGACAAGGTGTTCAATGCATTCATGGACATCATAATGTGTGCATTTCACTCTATGTCTATGGATATCTTTGTATGTTCCTTGTGGGACTAACCCATGTAGGTATTGAAAGTGCAAAACTCCAAGGATTGCTCCCAACTCTTGATGGTCTACATCAACATTGAGCATCCACATCTACAACATCTACATGAACTCAACATCGACAAAATCCAAGGTTAGTTCATCCCTCTTTGGGGGGATATCACATCTAGGGGGAGCTTTACTCTAAGACTTGAGTCAAAGCAACTCTAATGATGTGAACACATTAATGCTTTATGTAAAAGTGGTAACCCCACTTGTGCTTAAACTATGAGTATGACCTATGATCAAATGTTCTCATTTGGCTCCTAAGTCAATATACTCATATATAGATGACTATGTCATTGCCCATTGCTTGATAGATGCTAGAATTGGTTGTGCATGTTTGACACAGATTTCATTTGCTATCTTATTGTGTGAGCATGTTGGTATGCATTTTTTTTCATTCGAGGACATCCATTTGTAGTTTGATTGATTTGGTTTTATTTGGCCAAATGGATGTACAAGAATGCCTAAGCACCTTCTCTAGCTATCTATCTCGACTTGTCTAAATTCTTTCTTGCTCACAAAAACTTGAACAAGTCTCATTCGGACCCTCCGGGTGAGGAGCACTCGGAGTCACCGATCCGACTAGGGCTGACCTCCAAAACCTTCTAAGTGATTTTCGGATAGACCAATTCACAAGCATCCGGTCTCACCGAAACCACTTGGACTGATCTGATTTTCTATCTCGGAGATACCAATCTGAAATCAGGGGCGGAGCCAGGATTTGGACATAGGGGGGGCCAAGTTGATAAAAAAAAGTTCAGTGCTATCATATAATGTGTAGCTAAAGACATAGTTGTATTTTGTGTTGGAACAAATTATATCTACAATTGACCCGAAAAAATAAAATAATAGATCTACAATTGTAATTAAGATAAAAAATATTCTCATAGAAAATAAGATCAAAGATATTTGTGGTTTCATGAAGAAAACTTAGCATCACAGATCGCACAATAAGAAAAAATAATTTGGATGTAAGCTTTCAATGCATATAAGATGAGATTGAGAGAGATTAATAGAAATAGCCATTAATCCTAACCTTGGCTAGTTCGTTGCCGATGGAGAATTGATGAGGGCAGCCTACAAGATTGCCCCTCGCATGCTACACCGTTGGCGCCAGAATTAATCTGAATCTATTCGATCGCGAGAAGAAGGGTGGGAAGGAGGCAGCAGAGCTGCAGCCGGCGGCACTAACTGCCTCTCCTTTTTAAGCCCGACGCTAATTGCCTCTTAATAACTCCTTCACGACGTAGGACTTTTTTTTGTTGAAAAAAAGTCCAGTGCATAATATTAGGAACGGAATTGGAGCCACGATCATTAGTGGGTCTTCTTATGGGCCTTCTTTATTTTGAGATCTACATTTGAGGGGGGGCAGAAGTGCACGCAGCCACGTTGGTATCGCTAATTACTGGTACCTACTAACTGTTTTCTCGATCGTTGGGGGGGGGGGCAGGCCCCTGCTCGTCCCCCTGGCTCTACCACTATCTGAAATTCTCGGCGTCACCGAAATGATGTGCTCATAGCAGTTACTCATCTCGGTGCCACCGATTGGTTTCGCTCAGTCTCACCGACAGCTTACAGGTATATATATCGCGCGAACCGTACATTGAAATTTCTCAACAGTCATGACTCCCGCACCCCGTTGCTACCATCGCCCGTGGTCTCCGGATCGTCTACTCGTCTCTAGCGCGCCCTCGCCGCCGGACTCCGTCATCGACAACGGCATTCTTCGCCACCGTTGCCGCCGTAGAAGATCTCCACCAAGTTAGGGTGAGATTCGATCCTCTAGTGCTTCAAATTTCTGATTCCATGCACGAGAGTCTTTGCGCCCGCAACATTCCCACTGATTGAGATTTCTATTCCATCAACTTCCGTAGAAATAGATTTGAGCGAAAAAATTTAGGGTTAGGTTTGCGCAGAAATTATCTCGGACAGACCGAATAGGAAGAGTCGGACTCACCGATTTGGCCTCAGGCCATTGCACTTTGTACATCTCAGTGTCACCGAGTGGTACAGATCGGTGGATCCGAGTCTAAAGTTTCTGTAGAACCCTAGCTTGTCGGAGAGACCAAAACGTACCTCGGTCAGACCGAGTGTGTGTGGCCAAATCTCTGTTACAGCTTCGGTGCTACCGAGATTACCTACTCAGAATTTTCGAAATCATTTCTGTGAACCTAAAACCGAAGTTTTTACTCAAAAGTTTGTCAAAATGTTGTGTTTTTGTGATGCTCATCTATTCCACTCTACCCCATCTACTTCACAGGTGTCGGCATGTCAGATGACAGTGTAGCCAGAATAGGTCAGAGGAGCAGGATGTTGATCTAAGTGCAGGTTCTACTCCTAAAGGAAGCTTTTATGAGGGAGAGAGAAGTTCTCCAGAATTGCCAAAAGCAGCCACCAGGGCCAGAAAGAAGAAAAACTCTGATGATGAGGATGAAGACTTTGTTGCTAAAGAGATCACCTCAAAGAAGAAGAAGCCAAGTGTTGTTTCCAAAGAGTATGGCACTCAGAAAGAAAGAGGTGTCACCAGGAAGATCTCTGCCTCTACTGCTGCTAAGAGAGGCATCTCTTTAGAGAATCCAGAAGGATCTCAACAGGCATCCATTCAGGAAAAGACAAAAGCTGCAGGAAAGAAAAGGGAAAGGAAGCAAACAACTCATGTAATCTTCAGGCCAACATCTATGAGAAGAGATGATGCAACAGATGAGGAAGAGCAAGCAGCAAACCCTCCTCCTCCCAAGCAACAGAAACTCATGGGAGATGCTATCAAAATAGCTACAACTTCCAAGGCCAAGCCTACAGCTTCTAATCCCAAGAGAACCACAAGAAATATATCAGCAAGAGAGAAGAACAAGGCCCCAGTGCCTGAAAGAGAAGAAGAAGAGGATGATGCCCCAGTGCAAGCTAAGACCCAGATTGCCTGAACACAATGACACTCATCCAGTAGCTGAAAACATGAAGAAGAGGAAGGATAAAGGTCTCAGGAAATGGAGAGAATCTGACCCCTACTCCATCAGAAGGAGGACTGCTATAGACTATTGCTTCCACACCAAAGAACAACAGGATTTCTATGAGACAGTTTTGCTTGACAAGAAGCCAATAGTCAGTGATATGAAGTGGGTGGACTGGAAGTATATTGATCTTCATGAGGATAACTTCCCCCATGTTCATGAGGACTTTAGAACTATTGATGTTGATGAGTTCATTGGGAAGAAGCTGACTGCATGGAACGATGAGATGATCATGCAATTTTACTCGACTGCACATTTCTATCCCAATGGAAGGATTATTTGGATGACCGAAGGAGTCAAGTACGAGTCTAGCGTGCTTGAGTGGGCCACATTTCTTGGTGTGCCCGAAGCTGATGAGAATGATATTGATGTGTATGCTAAGCCAAAGATGGACCACAATTCCATGGCTAACTTGTACACGGTGATTCCTGAGGAGGACAAGGACACTCACAAGCTTGGATCTATTTATTATCTGTTGGCAGGACTTGCTATCTCCAACACCATCATGAGGCATACTTTGATGCCCAAATCAGGTGACGATAGGATGATTCGAGGTCACTCCATTAACATGTTGCATCATATTGACCAACATGAGAAATTCAAAGTCATGGATCTCATAGTGGAAACCATCAAGAGAACAGCTGCTGATCAGAAGAGGTCTTGTGGTTTTGCCCCTCATATTCAGATGCTTATCAACTCGAAGGGTGCAAACAAGTGTTTTCTGCTGGATCATGAGCATTTACCGCTTCGGCCTGAGTTTGAGGACAACACCGTGATGATGGATTCATCCCATCCTACCTCAGCCGCAGCATAGGCAAGCACAGAAGCTGCTAGAACTTCAGGACCTAGTGCTCCCTCAGCTCCCTCAGCTGCTAGACCGGCCAGATACAACATCTTATTCAAGCCACTCAGAGGATTGAGTAGAGTTTGGCCAGCTTAGCTGCAAACCAAAAGAGTCTTGAGAGGATTGTTGAGACTAAATTCTATGACCTGGACATCAAGGTGACTGAGATGCAAACCACCATTGAGAGCCTGAAGAAGGAGGTGGATGAAGGAAAGAATGCTAGTAGTGACGATGAGCAGCATCATAGTCCAGTACTTCCCACGACCACCCAGTTCCAGAGGATGCCCAGATCAGCTGCTGTACCAGTCACTTGGAGAGCTACAGTCTCAGCTCCAGCTGCTACACCTTCTGTTGCTCCCTCAGCTGCTCCAGTTGTTGCCACTCCTCCTCCAGTTCAGGGGACTTATTCAGAGGCATTTGCAGATGCTCTCATCTCTACTCCGACATCGATGCACACCAGAGCTGCCAGCCAGAGGACTTCATGGCCAGGAGCTGCTGGAGATCAAGCCTAGAGCGACATTTTGCTCTATACTTATTTGAACTTTTTGGTACTTGTTGCCAAAGGGGGAGAATAGTATAGATCATTAGGCTTCGAGAGAGAGTGTTTTGCCTTTTGTTCGTTTGGTCCTTCTTGAGATACTTGCTCTTTGAGTTACCTTTTGCTTGATGCATGTATGAGACTACTTTATTGTGTGCTTGATCATACTGTACCTTAATGCTAAGCTTGCTTGGATATCCATTCATATGCTCTTGTATGATCATTCACTTGTTTGTTTGGTGATGAGTGCTAATTACTATGCAGACATATCATTTTGAGCGCTCCACCAAGATGTATGTGACATGGAAGAGTAACCCATGATCCTAATCGATTGTGCATTTGCATTCAAACACAAATCTTTAATAATGCACAAATTTAGGGGGAGCTCTTACTTATCACATACTTCTCAAAGCGACAATGTATTTCATTGATTATATCTTTTGTCGAAGCTTTGATCTATATGTTGTCATCAATTACCAAAATGGGGAGATTGAAAGTGCAACTAATCCCCGGGTGGTTTTGGTAATCAATAACAACATATACATCATTGATCTAATTCTTATTGCTAGTAAATTTCAGAAAAGATCAATGATTGGCATGGCAAGGACTAATGGATGTGGACCCCTCAAAATGTCAAGAACAAGTTTGGCATCCACAAGACTCTTCATTTTCATTTTTAGTGATCCAAGATCACATTGAGTCCCTTAGGAAAGCCAATACTATTAAAAGGGGATGAGGTGTTAATGATGAGGTTGTTGCTCAAAGTGCTTAGTGGTATTGCTCCAAAACCCTCAGTCATTCTCCCACAAACACATATGTCAAAACCCTAATTCATCATTTCAGTCCCACCGATATCACCTACTCCGGACCCACCGAGATGATTGATACGTCCAATTTGCATCATGATTTCCTACTGTTATTTGTAATGTATTTGGTCATTATTTCACTTTATGATGCAATTCTTATGCCTTTTCTCTCTTAATTTGCAAGATTTATATGAAGAGGGAGAATACCGGCAGCTGGAATTCTGGACCTAAAATAGCTACAGCAGAGATACCTATTCTACAGAGCTCCAATTGATCTGAAACTTCACGGAGATTTTTTATTGAATATATAAAAAATACTGGAGGGGACCCACCAGTTGCCCACAAGGCAACAGGGCGCGGCCCCCCTGGGCGCGCCGTGATGCCTTGTGGGGCCCCTGGCTGGCCTCCGGCCCCCTCCTTTTGCTATATAAGCTCATTTGCACTAAAAAAATAGAGAGAATACTTTCGGGATGAAGCGCCACCGTCTCGAGGTGGAACCTGGGAAGGAGCTATTTTGATCTCCGGCGGAGCGATTCCGCCGGGGATACTTCCCTCCGGGAGGGGGAAATCAAAGCCATCGACATCACCAATGATCCTCTCATCGTGGGAGGACCAATCTTCATCAACATCTTCACCAGCACCA
Organism: Elymus sibiricus; assembly: GCA_039707655.1. Taxonomy (NCBI): domain Eukaryota; kingdom Viridiplantae; phylum Streptophyta; class Magnoliopsida; order Poales; family Poaceae; genus Elymus; species Elymus sibiricus. The sequence continues at coordinate 125,024,020 of CM077670.1, forward strand.
TCTCATCTCAAACCCTAGTTCATCTCTTGTATTCAATCTTTGTCTCAAAACCTCAGATTGGTACCTGTGGGTTGCTAGTAGTGTTGATTACATCTTGTAGTTTATGCTAGTTGGTTTATTTGGTGTAAGATTATATGTTCAGATCCTTAATGATATTGAATACCCCTCTAATCTTGAACATGAATATGATTTGTGAGTAGTTACTTTTGTTCTTGAGGACATGGGAGAAGTCTTGTCATAAGTAATCATGTGAATTTGGTATTCATTCGATATTTTGATGATATGTATGTTGTTGCTTCCTTTAGTGGTGTCGTGTGAACGTCGACTACATGACACTTCACCATCTTTGGGCCTAAGGGAAGGCATTGTGGATTAGTAATTAGAGGATGGGTTGCTAGAGTGACAGAAGCTTAAACCCTAGTTTATGAGATATTTCGTAAGAGGCTGATTTGGATCCATATGTTTCATGCTATGGTTAGATTTATCTTAATTCTTCTTTCGTAGTTGCGGATGCTTGCGAGAGGGGGTAATCATAAGTGGGAGCCTTGTTCAAGTAAGGACATCACCCAAGCACCGGTCCACCCACATATCAAATTATCAAAGTAGCGAACGCGAATCAAACAAACATGTTGAAAGTGACTAGATGAAATTCCCATGTGTCCTCGAGAACGCTTTGCTTATTATACAAGTTCGTTCCGGCTTTTCCTTTGCTATAAAAAGGATTGGGCCACCTTGCTGCACCTTTGTTACCATTACTATTAGTCACTTGTTACGAATTACCTTGCTATCAAACAATCTGTTACCTACAATTTCAGTGCTTGCAGAGAATACCTTGCTGAAAACCGCTTGTCATTTCCTTCTGCTCCTCGTTGGGTTCGACACTCTTACTTATCGAAAGGACTACAATTGATCCCCTATACTTGTGGGTCATCAAGACTCTTTTCTGGCGCCGTTGCCGGGGAGTGAAGCGCCTTTGGTGAGTGGAATTTGGTAAGGAAACATTTATATTACGTGCTGAAATTTATTGTCACTTGTCACTATGGAAAGCAATCCTTTGAGGGGTTTGTTCGGGGTATCTTCACCCCGACCAGAAGCAATAAGAGTTGCTCCTCAACCTACTGAACCTACTGAAAATATTGGTTATGAAATTCCTTCGGGTAAGATAGAGAAACTGCTAGCTAATCCTTATGCAGGAGATGGAATGGTGCATCCTGATATGCACTTGATATATCACTGGTATCGTTACGTGCTATACAAATGGTGTTTACCCCCTTTCCGCGACAGAGTTTTAAACCGTCGCCTTGCCTGTGTGTGCGATAGGGGGGGGGTCTTCCCACACGACCCAGCAAACATTTGTGATAGGGCGACCCGCTGCTGATGATTTTCGTAAAGTAACCATATGCGAAGTCGCGGACTATCCCACACGTTAGACACGGGCAATACGTTTGTGATCCACGAGACATCCGAAACGATATCGTAGATATCCACGGGTGCAAAAGATGGATATCACAAACATTTATTTCTACCGGTCTGTTTGCGATATGTACACTATCACACACAGTTCAAAATTATAAAATGTGTGCGGTGTCTCTACTATTGCCAACGTGTCCATTTTCATAACTGTGTGTGATAGGTATACCTATCACACACGGTCTCCAAATGTGAACTGTCTTCTTTTTATCCAAGAATCACACACGCACATCGTACGGAAACGTGTGTAATACTTATGGCAAACCCACATGTGTATGAGAATAAACCATGCGTTCGACCGCTAAGTATCGCACACGTTTTCCGTGAAAGAATCGTGTGTTCTTTATTTTACCATCGCACACGCTGTTTTATTTCTAATCGTGTGTACAGTGTTTTAATACATGCTATTTAATTTTATTTTTTCCTGTAATTTATTATTCGAATTGGAAAATTTCAAATTTTGAATACTGTGGAATTTAAATATTTCATATTCTCATCACAATGGTTCAACCACCAATCCATAAATCAAAACCTCAGTACAATGTGTTCAGTAATTACAGAATTAGGCAGCAGATTAACTATGATGAACCACAATATTTAGAGGCGGTGAAGGTGAAGAGAGAAGTCTAAATCATTTTGGCTGCCAATAGTGTTGAAGAAGAGGAAGGCCCATAATGTGCCCTCCTCCATGCCAAAGGCGCACACAACTTTTGTCCAACCGCTTGTGACGATCGCCCTCCCATTTTTCACCGCCTTCAGGAAGACTTCTAGACCATTATCATGGTAGTATGAATTATATACTTTAACCTTAGTTGCCTCCACTCCGGTCATGTAGTTTGCGAGGTAATCATGAGTAAATTACTTCGGAAACCACTGAAAAGAGAAAACTTTCAGAAATTCATGTCTAATAGAGTAACTCGGTGTGGGCAGGGGGAAAAGGCAACAGATTACTTACCATCCTAAAGTTCACTGTTGTCTTGGATAAAGTGTAAATAAAGAGTTTAATTCCCATCACCCGTCTCTTCCGCCTAACAATCTTTCTTAGTTTCCTCACTTGATGCTTGTTCATGAATATCTCATTGCCCCATACGCAAAAGGGGTCGAAGCATGGATCAGTACCGCTGATATATGTACCTACAAGCAACCAGTAAATGTTAGAAGCTAAACTTCAATTGCACAAATGATGTAAACAACTATAAGACATGGCATGCAACTAACCTCGATGGCAAACAACAGCATCGCCCATTGCGGCCCTGCGTAAGTACATGGAAAGGCATGTTCACTACATCCACCAAAAATAGCAAATGGTAATAAAACGACATCATCTCTAGTGATATCTCCAATGCGAAGAGTAGCACGGTAGTAAAGGGACAGATTAAAAAATGGATAGAACTGTTTGCTACAATAGGCTTGACAGCAACCTAAGTCAGGCATTGTAAGTTTGTAGCTGGTATTGGTGAAATTTAACTGGATAGTTCATACTTGAACATGACAGAGTACATTACTGAAATAAACAAGGCATATGTTAAGTACAGACAACCTAATATAGCCATTGAAACTGGTACTGATGAAATTGAAATTGACAGAGTTAAACATCGCAAGGCAAGTGCTGCTAGAGCAGAGAATGGCCTAGTTTTCTATAAAAAGGTAGGGAAAATAGCTAAGAATGGTTAAGCGTGTTTACTACAACAGGCTTAATACATCAACTGTACAAAACATAGCCATTGCAACAGGTATTGGTAAAATTGAACTGGATAGTTCCTACTTGGTAAATCCCGAGGGGTAGTTGGTGGGGCACTTCATCTGGGCCAGAGCCCGCCCCAAGTCGGCGGCGGCAGAGGTGAGGTGTTCCTCTGGGTTGAAGCGTGGATCAGTGCCATTGACATGTGTACCTACAAGAAGCACGTAAATGCTATAAGCTAAACTGCAATTGCACAAATGATGTAAAATACTATAAGACATTGGGATGGAACTAACCTTGACGGTAAACAACATCATTTCCCATTGTGGCCCTGTGTAAGTACATGGAAAGGCATGTTAACTACAACAGGTTTAACATCCACCAAAAATAGAAAATGGTAATAAAACGACGGCATCTCTAGTGATATCTTCATTGCGTAGAGTAGCACGGTAGTAAAGGGATAGATTAAAAAATGGATAGAACTGTTTGCTACAACAGGCTTGACAGCAACCTAAGTCAGGCATTGTAAGTTTGTAGCTGCTATTGGTGAAATTTAACTGGGCAGTTCATACTTCAACATGACAGTGTACATTACTGAAATAAACATGGCATGTGTTAAGTACAGACAACCTAATATAGCCACTGAAATTGGTACTGATGAAATTGAAATTGACAGAGTTAAACATCGCAAGGCAAGTGCTGCTAGAGCAGAGAATGGCCCAGTTGTCTATAAAAAGGTAGGGAAAATAGCTAAGAATGGTTAGGCGTGTTAACTACAACAGGCTTAATACATCAATCGTACAAATTGAACTGGTAAAATTGAACTGGACATTTCGTACTTGGTAAATCCCGAGGGGTAGTTGCTGGGGCACTTCATCTGGGCCAGAGCCTGCACCAAGCCGGCGGGCGGAGGCGAGGTGTTCCTCCGGGTCGACACGCACATCGGCCACCGCGCCATCGACCGCCATCAGCTCCTCGACCTCCCGCATGATATGTGGTTATGCTTACGCGGCAATGCTCTGCAGTACGGGGTAGGGATTTGGAGGCATGAGGATGTTTCGCAGGCGCCATCTAAGCAATCAGGCCGGGGCGGTGATGGAGATTGGTGGGTTACCTGACTGGATCGACGAGGCTCAGGTAGAACGTAGATGTGGTTGAAGCTGTGGTTGCGGCAGCGGTGGTTTGAGCTGCCGGGAGGGGGGAGGGTGGGAGATAGTGCGGAAGGTGGGAGATAGTGCGGAAATGTGATGCGTGGGGATGAGGGTGGGGGGTGATAACCCACAAGTATAGGGGATCAATTGTAGCTTTTTCGATAAATAAGAGTGTCGAACCCAACGAGGAGCTAAAGGTAGAATTAATATTCCCTTCAAGTTCTATCGACCACCGATACAACTCTACGCGCACTTAACGTTCGCTTTACCTAGAACAAGTAGGAAGCTATTTTGTAGGTGATAGGATAAGTTTGCAAGTATAAAACTAGAAGAACTTTGCGAGAATAAAACTACGAGTAAATTGCAAGATAATAAAAGTTAGTTGTTTAGTATAAATTTTTTGTAACACAAGAGAATGATTTGTCCCTAGGCAATCGATAACTAGACCGGTAATCATTGTTGCAATTTTATATGAGGGAAAGGCATGAGCTAACATACTTACCATACTTGGATCATATGCACTTATGATTGGAACTCTAGCAAGCATCCGCAACTACCAAAGATCATTAAGGTAAAACCCCAACCATAGCATTAAGTATCAAGTCCCCTTTACTCCCATACGCAACAACCCCCTTACTCGGGTGTAAGCTTCTGTCACTCTAGCCGCCCACCATAAGAGAATTATGAACGTATTGCAAACCCTACAGTGGGAATCCCTCACGCTTGCGCGACACGGAGGGCACCATATGACAGCACCAAAATAAAACATACAACTCAAACCAATCACGATCATCAATCAACCCATATGACAAAATGAATCTACTGAAACATCATAGGATGGCCACAAATCATTGGATAATAATATGTAGAATTAAGCACCATGTTTAAGTAGATATTACAGCGGGAAGAAGAGGTGTTACACCGCTGCATAGAGGGGGAGAGAGTTGGTGTTGACGGCGGCGAAGTTGTTGGTGTAGATCGCTGTCACGATGATTGCCCCGGCGGCGTTCCGGTGCCATAGGGAGAGAGGGGGAGAGAGCCCCCCTCCTTCTTCTTCTTCCTTGGCCTCCCCCCTAGATGGGAGGAGAGTTCCCCCTCTGGTCCATGGCTGCCATGGCGGCGGAAGGGCAGGAGCCCCTCCGAGATTGGATCTCTCTCTCTGTTCTCTTCTGTTTCACGTTCCTGGTTTCTGGCCCTTCACCGTTTCTTAAATTCCCGGAGATCCGTAACTCCGATTGCGCTAAAAATTTAACACGATTTTTTCTGGATATTAGCTTCCTTGTGCCCGAAGAATAGCACCAACCGACCTACGAGGGCCTCACGAGGCACCACGGCGCGCCGGACCCCCCTGGCGCGCCCTGGTGCCTCGTGGGGCCCACGAGCACCGCCTTGCGTTGATTCCACCTCCCAAAAATCACATATATTCCAAAATAATTATTTGTGAAATTTTATTGCATTTGGACTTCGTTTGGTATGGATATTCCGCGAAATAAAAAACATGCAACAAACAGGAACTGGCACTGGGCACTGGATCAATATGTTAGTCCCAAAAATAATATAAAATGTTGCCAAAAATATGTGAAAGTTGTAGAATATTGGCATGAAACAATCAAAAATTATCGATACGACGGAGACGTATTAGCATCCCCAAGCTTAATTCCTGCTCGTCCTCGAGTAGGTAAATGATAAAAAAGATAATTTTTGATGTGGAATGCCACCTAGCATAATCTTGATCATATAGTTTAATCATGGCATGAATATTAAGACACGAGTGATTCAAAGCAATAGTCTATAATTTGATATAAAGATATCAATACTCAAGCATACTAACAAACAACCATGTCTTTCAAAATATCAACGCTAAAGGAGGTTATCCCTAGCCCATTATGCTCAGTCATTGATCCATTCATGAAACACACTCAACATTAACTACACCCAATGCACAAGTATGACAATAGTGCTCTCCAGTTGGTGCTTTATAAGAGAAGATGGAGACTCAATAAAAATAAAAATGCATAAAAGTAAAATAGATAGGCCCTTCGCAGAGGGAAGCATAGATTTGCAGAGGTGCCAGAGCTCAAAGCTTAAATTAGAGAGATAAAATTATTTTGAGAGGCATGCTTTTCCTGTCAACGAAAACGACCGAGAGTTCCCAATATCTTCCATGCTAGACACATCATAGGCAGTTCCCAAACAGAAAATAAAGTTTATTTCCTTTCCACCATTCTTTCACAATCCATGGCTAGCCGTATCCACGGGTGCCCTCCATAGCAACACTTTCCAAGGAATTTTGTTGTTATTAATTTTTGATTCATTGTGGGACTGGGCATCCCTATTACCAACCACTCTCTCGTGCAATGACAAGTGAATAAACACTCGTCGTGAGAATAACACACCTAGCATGGAAAATATTGGCCACCCCCTGCCGCTTCATGTGCGGTACGGGCACACAAAACGGAAAATTATTTTGAAAATTAGAGTTGGCACATGCAAATTTACTTGGAACGGCATGGAAATACCGCATATAGGTAGGTATGGTGGACTCATTTGGCACAACTTTAGGTTTAAGGAGTTGGATGCACAAGCAGCATTCCCGCTTAGTACAAATGAGGGCTAGCAAATAGATTGAGAAGCAACCAACTAGAAAACGAAAATGGTCGTAAGCATGCATTGAGAATAACTAACACTGAATAATGCACCATAAGTAGGATATAACTTCGTTGCATAACTATTGACTTTACGTGCATGCATAGGGAATCACAAACCTTAACACCAATATTCTTACTAAATCACAATTACTCACTAGCATAACTCACATATTATCATCTCCATATCGCAACACTATTGAAAGGAATCAAACATATCATATTCAGTGATCTACAAGGTTTATGTAGGATTTTCTGACTAACCATGTGAATGACCAATTCCTGTTGACTCTCTAACTAGATATAAGTGAAGCAATAGAGTTTAATTCTTTCTACAAAATACCATGCTCTAACAAATATAAGTGAAGCAAAAGAGCATTCTACAAATAACGGTTTTCTATATGAAGAGAAACAGGCATCCAAACTTCAAATGATATAAGTGAAGCACATGAAGCATTCTATAAAGCCATACTCAAAAGATATAAGTGAAGTGCAAAGAGCATTATATAAATCAAACAAGGACTATCTCATACCAGCATGGTGCATAAAAGAAAAGGGAAAAATAAACACAAAAGACGCTCCAAGAATTTACGCATATCATGTGAACAAAACAAAAACCGAAACATACCGATACTTGTTGAATAAAGATGGGATGCCTTCCGGGGCATCCCCAAGCTTAGACGCTTGAGTCTCCTTGAATATTTACTTGGGGTGCCTTGGGCATCCCCAAGCTTGAGCTCTTGCCTCTCCTCATTCTTCTCATATCAATACCTCCTCGATCTTTGAACACTTCATCCACACAAAACTTAACAAAACCTTCGTGAGATCCGTTAGTATAATATAGCAAATCACTACTTTAAGTACTGTTGCAAACCCATTCATATTTTATTTTTGAATTATACCTACTGTATTATAACTTCTCCATGGCTTATACCTTCCGATACAATCCATTGTTTCATCAAAACAAGCAAAACAATGCATCAAAAACAGAATCTGTCAAAAACAGAACAGTCTGTAGTAATCTGAACATTGACCATACTTATGTGACTCCAAAAATTATGAAAAATTAGGACAAAATAAATAATTTGCATAGAAGTACTTTGTAAAAATTTCAGAATTTTTACACGTTCCAGTAAAAAATGTAAATTCACGTACTACAGAAAAAGTTTCTGTTTTTGCACCGCACACACCAAACAAGCAATTTAAACGTCCTAACGGTAAATCTTGGCACATTATTTTTATAATACAATGGATTTGTACAAGGGGATAATTATTTTTGTTGAAAAGTTTCTGTAATTCAAGATTTGCAAAGTTTCCATGGGCATGAACAAAGTTCAAGGAGCTCCCCCACTTCAACGGTGCTCGTCTTTCTTACTTTCACTTTCCTTTTTGAAAAAGTTTTAGGTTCCCCTCTATATTTTTTTGTTTTTAAACTTTTTAAAAGCACACAACAGAAATAAATGACTCTCTAAAACTTCCAGGTTGTCTACCTGGCAGCGCTTTCTTTAAAGCCATTAAGCTAGGCATATAGTGCTCAAGTAATTGATCCACCCGGATCCCAAGGTATATCAAAGCCAATTTGAATTAACAATGATTTGTAATTTAGTAGTGAGCACAAAACAACATATATCATGCAATGACAAAGTCTAACTCTCTTTCTATGCATCGGCATGTCATAAAAGAACAATTCATGCACATCAAGTAAAGGCCAATGCATAGCATAAACAATTTCTTGTAATTTTATCGCATTGGAAACATAGAGAGGTGGAGTTGTAGTTCCTCTCTCATAATAATTGCAAGTAGGAGCAGCAAGCACATGCATATTATATCCATCAAAATCATCATCAGTAGTAGTAAAACGCAACCCATCAATGTAATCCTTAATAAGAGCAAACTTCTCCGATATAGTGTAGTTGGGAGAATTCAAAAAGATAATAGGACTATCATGTGTGGGTGCAATAGCAACAATTTCATTCTTAACATAAGGAAATATAGCAAGTTCATCTCCATAAGCATAATTCATATTGGTATCTTGGCCACAAGCATAGCAAATATCAATTTCATCAAAAAGGGATATTTCAAACGAATCGAAGGGATCATAGCAATCATCATAGCATTCATCCTTCGGTAAGCACGAAGGAACATTAAACAATGTATGAGTTGAAGAGTTACTCTCATTAGAAGGTGGGCACGGGTAGCTAATCCGCTCTTCCTCCCTTTGTTCTCCGCTCTCCTCGTCATCTTTTTCATCTAATGAGCTCACAGTGTCATCAATTTCTTCTTCCATAGATTCCTGCAAAATATTAGTCTCTTCTTGGACAGTGGAGGTGTCCTCAATATATTCTTTAACATAAGCATTAGAAGCATAGTTTTCATAGCAATATTTAAGTATGGCAAAATTTTCAGATTTGTAAAGAGTAGCATCACACTTTTCAATCCAAGAAGCAATTTCATATGCACCCTTAAAAGCAACAAATTCTTCTATTTGTTCAATATCATAGTAATTATAACCACCTTTGGCATAAGAAGATAAAACTCCATTATCACTAAACACACATTGATAGGGAAGGTGTTTCTTAGGGTCTTCAGAACAACAAGTAAAATCATGTATTTCGCATAAATTCCAAGCATAGCAATGCAAAGTATTAATATGATGCCATAAGAGTTTCCCTTTTTGAGACAAGCGGTGTCGCACAAAATAAGCATGCTCATTTAATGAATTTCCCTCAACTAAGCTAGTTGGGTTTTTAGCGCGAGCACATAGGGATCGAAGATGATCCAAGTAGAAAGCTTCAGCAGTATGATAGATTTTGGGTTGTTCTTCAACCATTGGTTTAGCAGGCACAACTATTTTTTTTGGTATTTTGCCTTTCCTACCCACAACTAAAGATAGAAAACAAGAGAACAAAATAAAATTACTTAGTGATAAAGCAAACAAGCACACAAGAGAATATCAACCCCACGCTATTGCTCCCCGGCAACGGCGCCAGAAAAAGGTCTTGATAACCAACAAGTATAGGGGATCAATTGTAGCTTTTTCGATAAATAAGAGTGTCGAACCCAATGAGGAGCTAAAGGTAGAATTAATATTCCCTTCAAGTTCTATCGACCACCGATACAACTCTACGCGCACTTAACGTTCGCTTTACCTAGAACAAGTATGAAACTATTTTGTAGGTGATAGGATAAGTTTGCAAGAATAAAACTAGAAGTACTTTGCGAGAATAAAACTACGAGTAAATTGAAAGATAATAAAAGTTAGTAGTTTAGTAGAAATTTTTTGTAACAAGAGAATGATTTGTCCCTAGGCAATCGATAACTAGACCGGTAATCATTGTTCCAATTTTATATGAGGGAGAGGCATGAGCTAACATACTTTCCGTACTTGTATCATATGCACTTATGATTGGAAATCTAGCAAGCATCTAGAACTACCAAATATCATTAAGGTAAAACCCAACCATAGCATTAAGTATCAAGTTCCCTTTACTCCCATACGCAACAACCCCCTGACTCGGGTGTAAGCTTCTGTCACTCTAGCCGCCCACCATAAGAGAATTATGAACGTATTGCAAACCCTATAGCGGGAATAACTCACGCTTGCGCGACACGGAGGGCACCATAGGACATCACCAAAATAAAACATACAACTCAAACCAATCACGATCATCAATCAACCCATAGGACAAAACGAATCTACTGAAACATCATAGGATGGCCACAAATCATTGGATAATAATATGTAGCATTAAGCACCATGTTTAAGTAGATATTACAGTAGTGAGAAGAGGTGTTACACTGCTGCATAGAGGGGGAGAAAGTTGGTGTTGACGGCGGCGAAGTTGTTGGTGTAGATCGCCGTCACAATGATTGCCCCGGCGGCGTTCCGGCGCCATAGGGAGAGAGGGGGAGAGAGCCCCCCTCCTTCTTCTTCTTCCTTGGCCTCCCCCCTAGATGGGAGGAGAGTTCCCCCTCTGGATCCATGGCCGCCATGGTGATGGAGGGGCAGGTGCCCCTCCGAGATTGGATCTCTCTCTCTGTTCTCTTCTGTTTCACGTTCCTGGTTTCTGGCCCTTCACCGTTTCTTAAATTCCCGGAGATCCGTAACTCCGATTGTGCTGAAATTTTAACACGATTTTTTTCCGGATATTAGCTTCCTTACACCCGAAGAATAGCACCAACCGACCTACGAGGGCCTCATGAGGCACCACGGCGCGCCGGACCCCCCTGGCGCGCCCTGGTGCCTCGTGGGGCCCACGTGCACTACCTTCCGTTGATTCCACCTCCCAAAAATCACATATATTCCAAAATAATTCTCCGTGAAATTTTATTACATTTGGACTTCGTTTGATATGGATATTCTACAAAACAAAAAAACATGCAACAAACAGGAATTGGCACTGGGCACTGGATCAATATGTTAGTCCCGAAAATAATATAAAATGTTGCCAAAAATATGTGAAAGTTGTAGAATATTGTCATGAAACAATCAAAAATTATAGATACGATGGAGACATATCAGGGGGTAAATTCTGAAATCCCGCGCCTACTGAAAATTTCGCTGCGAAACTTGAAACTTACGCGGGCGAAACACACAACGCAGACGAAGCGTATAATATACTCGTGTGCGAGAAAAGAGAAAATTGGCGGATCCCATATTCAAAAAATTGTACACATGTAGTTGATTAAATCAGTCACGGGCAGTCATGATGGTATGTGTGCGATGTTTTCTAACCGACTTATGGATCATTAACACACACGATATGCCATAGCAACCGTGTGTTTTGTGGTCTCCTAGAAATTAAAATATCTATCAACATCTAGAGCCGCAGCCTGCAAATTTAAAAATCTCTTTCATTGTGGTAGGGCTATCAAGGTACATGAACGAGGCGAAGTTGACACTCGATGAACAATCATAAGTTTATGAAATGCAATCAAGTGTCAACCTGCCTCGTTCACACAGCAAGAATTGATCGACCTATGCAAAGAGATGCTTGCTACCTCCCGCCGGTGCTGCAATTTAAGCCGGTCTGCGTCTGCGCCACGCGGCGAGGTGGGACTAAAAACCAGCTTCGGCAAACCGGTTGTGCAGAGGTGAGAGGGGAAGGAGCTCCGGGGTGGATGCGGGTTGGACCGCTATGACTCGGTTGAGTCAACTTTTTTTGACCGGGCACTAATTTGCTCTAAAAAAGTAGTAAGTAGTAGTAGATGCTCATAATTAATTAAACAAACGTACGGTCGACACACACACACACTGACTACTTCTCGCATGCTGGCCAGCCCCAGACGCCGTCGTACTCCTTACCGGCCTTGTCGGCGGCAGCCCACCGTGCTTGAATCTCCACCTGGCTCTCCTCAGTAGCGCGTGCGGCCGCTTCTTTCTTACGGCGGTGGGACTCTCTTTTCTTGAGTGCTTTCTGCCTTTTCTGCTCCTTCTGTGCGGATTTGGCCTCCTCTTGCTCCATCGCCCATTCGGCCATGGCAGCTTCAAAGTCCGCCCACGTAGGTGTGCGGTCACGGGCGGCGATGAACTCGACGCGGCGGGATGCCATCGCTTCCTTACCAGTTAGTGTGCGGTCACGGGTGGCGATGAACTCGGCGCGCCGGGATGCCATCGCTTCCTTACCAGTTAGTGTGCAGCGCGGTGGCATGGATGGCGACGCTTGGAGAGAGCTCTGGGACGGAGTGGCCGGACAACCGTATAGTGCGGTGGTTTTTTAGAGCACTCGAGATCTGATTGCCTATGAGAACCGTGTGCGCTAACCCTATCGTGCGTTGCGTTTTGATTGGCCGGAACCCCAGCCACGCGGATCGCACGTGTGCACCGTAGGATGCACCGCGATCGAATGGCAATCCACATCCCTCCCATCACACCCGTGTAGCTGTAGCTGGGATTTGACTTATATGCGCTAATTGTCAGGTAAATGCTATAAAGTGCTTAAGTATATCAAACGAGTCCTGAAATGCGTAGAAAATTCAAATCTAGCGGCTGATGGTGCTTTCGCACTGTGTAAATAGTTTGGACGCGAAATGATAAAGTCACCGTAAATTCAAGTCCAAATTGCTAGAGTTGGAAAACCAATAAAAGACACGTTTGTGGTTGACTCTTACCACACATGTCCTTGAAATCTCTTCCCATTCCTCGTAAAAGGCATGCAAATTTAGTAAACACCACAAGCATGATTTTCCAAACAGTTTTTTGCACTTTTTCATGGACCGATTGTGCGAAATTGAATTATGTGCATTAATGCCTAGAAAATGCACATAACGGCCCAAATATAGTAAATTAGCCCGGAAAAGTGCCAAATTTGAACACGGTGCATTATAGGGTCTATGTTGATCGTAGAAAAAAACTCAAGGACAAACGACAAAGGAACTTTGGATTCCCCTTCAAACTTGGTGATTTCCCTCTCGAAACCACCAAAATTTCCTTTTGTGATGGTTCGGTTTATGAAGAGCGTGTACAACGACATTAGCCGAACCTTCTCAAAAAATTACCACGCTTTACTGAGGTCATACCATGGCACCATGGCAGGTATCATCTTTTTCAGGCATGTTTTTCAATTTTCTAGAGTTGAAAAACCAATAAAGACATGTTTGTGGTTGACTCTTGCGACACATGTCCTTGAAATCTCTCACCATTCCTCATAAAAGGCATGCAAATTTAGTAAATACCACAAGCATGATTTTCCAAATCATTTTTGTGAACTTTTCCGTGGACCGATTGTGCGAAATTGGATTATGTGCATTAATGCCTAGAAAATGCACATAACTTCCCAAATATACTAAATTAGCCCGAAAAATTGCCAAATTTGAACACGGTACATTCTAGGGTGTATGTTGATCGTACAAAAAAACCCAAGGACAAACGACGAAGGTAATTTGCCCCCCCTTCAAACTTGGTGATTTCCCTCCCGAAACCACAAAACTTCCTTTGTGATGGTTCGACTTATGAAGAGCGTGTATAAAAATGTTAGCCAAACCTTCTCAAAAAATTACCACGGCATGTTGAGGTCATACCATGGCACCATGCTAGGTATCATCTTTTTCAGGCATGGTTTTTCTAATTTTCTAGAGTTGATAAACCATTAAACGACACGTTTGTGGTTGACTCTTGCCACACATATCATTGAAATATCTCCCCATTCCATTGTAAAAGGCATGGAAATTTACTAAATACGACAAGCTTGATTTTTCAAACCGTTAATGTGCACCTTTTTCATGCACCGATTGTGCGAATTTGAATTATGTGCATAAATGCGTAGAAAATGCAAATAATGGCCCAAATATAGTAAATGAGCCCGGCAAAGTGCCAAATTTGAACAAGGTGCATTCTAGGGTCTATGTTGATCGTATAAAAAAACTCAAGGAAGGAAATTTGGATTCCCTTCCAATCTTGGTAACATCAATCACACACGGGTTGTGTTTACGAAACGTTGCCTCCGCGGCGCATTATTTGGGCGCAAAAAACCCTCACCAACACGTCAATAAAGAAAAGGAAACCCTCACCCCCTCCCCCTTCGTCCCCACTCCTCACTTGCACTGCACTCTCTGCAACTCTGCCTGTCAACTTCTATCTCCGCGGCCACCCCTTAGCTGACGACTGTCACCGGCGGGATTCGGCCCCGTGCCAAACGTCACGGGATTTCGCAGCTGCCGCTTGCCGCCGCCTGTCTGCACCGCCTCTAGCAGACGTCGACGTTGCTCGTTCTCGACAGGTCTGCCCAAATCTTTGATCTCGACAGCGCCCCTCGCAGCCGGCTGCCGCCAATAAACGCCACCGCATTTTGTTTCTTCCCCTCGCCGACGCCTATCGGCACCGACTTTCCTGAAGCTGGTCGATTGTTGTTTTCTGCGGGCTTGGGCCGGGTTTTCTTTCTCTCTCTCATGAAGAACAAGGCAATTAATTTAGCGAAATATTCGCTCATCTCTTATCGCAGTCCGTCTATCCCTGTTAATTACCCGGCGGAAATCGCCGTGGATTCATTTTTCTTATAGCTAATTCGAGGTTTTTCATTCTAGTGTCCACAGTGCAAGCACAAATCAGGCCACTGTGGTCGCGGCCAGTCGGACAAGAAGTTCCATCTCACCATACCAGATGACTTCAGGGAGCGCACGGTATGTTCAATCTCATCCTACCACGGTTGGCATGTCCCAATTTTATGAACATATAACATATATTGCTATATTTGGATAAAAGGTGCGACATGCACCATAGACGTCAAAGAGGATTTTTTTTCTAAATTAGGCAAATTAATGATGTATTTGTTCCCTTAAAAAATGATGTATTGTTCTTTCTGTTACTCTCATATTTGCATGAAATCTTGTTTACATTATCTATTTATTTATATATTTTTGTACTTTGCTTTCAGCTATTGTTCTGTTTTCTATCATTTATTCCCATATTTGCATGTAATGATCTTAATTTTCATTTCCCGTAGTACATCCCTTGCTTTGCAAGAACACGTGTACAAGGAAATCTTGGCCTTTACTTTGTTGATGAATCCATGGATGTCATATTGACCACGCACCATGGATTTACAATGACAGTTAGGGTAAAAGTTGACAAAGATGGCCACTCCTATTTTGATGCGGACCTTTGGAGAAAATTTTCTAAGTTTTATGAACTGAAAGCTGGCAATAAAATTCTAGTGCGTGCACCACAATCTGGTCAAATAAACATGGATGTTTACTTCCCCAGCGTCATCAGCCGACCACAGTCTGATCGAGGTTAGTGTTCTTTCAAATTTCTCCATGTCCGCTTATTACTTATTAAGAAAATTAAAGCAATTGTTCTGGCTAAATGATTACTATTTGAGCAACCAATTGTGATTTCATTTTCTGACTCTGTTACTAGCCAGTATCAACTTCCAATTACCAATTTATGCCCACTATTCTCCTGCCATGTTTTGAATAAATAATCCCTTTCCACCTTTTAAGCAGGATATGTTGGATGCATAGTTAACAAACTGTATGTTACTCAGCATACCAAATTTCACTAGAAAGAGTTGGAGCATGTCATACAATTTGTTGCTAATCTAGAAGACCTAGCACAGTGTATGGACGCTGGATTTGGGATGGGAATAAATCTACCACTGGTGCACACATTGAACAAGACCAATTGTGTGAACAAAATGTTGGTACAAAGTCTTATTTGTATGTTGTTGTTCATAAACTATATATAGCTTCAACGATATGTTACAATTGGTTTTTATTCTTCATTGCAACAGAAATTGCCCGCTATAGCTGTTCCTGAATTGATTTCCCAGCGTGGTCGAATTACACTTGTGCCTGCTAAGAACGCCAAAGTGATTGCAAGTACTGCATTTCTCGCACAAATGGAACCATTCAAATTAATAGGTTCTCGGTTGTCCTGGCAGTACATCAACATTTGAAAATCGGAGACACTGTTATACTCATGCTCTACCAAGGCACAGGAGGGATCTTCCTTTTCATTGATGAGATGCCGAGTCGCCGTCATCAAGCTGCTTCTAGCAGATAGTTGTGGTTGTTGGCCTATCTAAAGTACGTAGATATGGACCATATGGTTGTCAAAATTGTTCATTTCATGGAAAGTATTAGTATCACCTTTTGTTAAATAGTGTCACCATTATATGTTACTCAAATGCTATTTTTCAGGTTCTTAAATTTTCCATATTGCGAAATGAGATTATATATAGATATGCCAGCCCATACAATTGACATATTTGACATGCATGATCAATTGAGCATATATATGCTCAAATTGGTCCAGTTCCTAGTTAGAGAAGTAACTTACAAACCATTATTAGCTCCCTAATTTACATCAATATAACAAACCGCGCGCGCACAAAAAGAGCTACTGCCCTTGACACGGACCCAGCACGCACAGCTGCCATTGTCCATCATTGTGTCTATCCTGCTTGGCTCAGGAGGAGACGAGGTCGCCAAGTCGATGACCATCTTGATCGATCGAGGCTGGGGCAACCTCGACATTGGTGATCGCCGGTACTGCCTCGGGTGCAGCTCTCACCAGGGTTGCCACGACCGCCGGCTCTGCGTACATCGCCCCGGCAGCCAACGAGATGTTGGCTCTCGCCAGGGCTGCCGTCACTGCCCCCAGGCCTGCCCTGGTGACGCCTGGCGCTGCACCCTCCTCCATCTTGGACATAAGTCTGCGCCTCGTGCGGCGGCCACCACTGCCGCAGTTGTCCTTGCATCGTCACAGTTCC
This sequence comes from Elymus sibiricus, assembly GCA_039707655.1. Taxonomy (NCBI): domain Eukaryota; kingdom Viridiplantae; phylum Streptophyta; class Magnoliopsida; order Poales; family Poaceae; genus Elymus; species Elymus sibiricus. Next base: position 125,041,178 of record CM077670.1, read on the forward strand.
TGCTCCGCCGCCCGCACCATCCACCGCACTCTGCGCCGAGCCCGCAGTATCGCCCGCTGGCGATCCCTAGCCGCTGTCAGGACGACCTTGGCTAACCTGGCGGCTTGTTTGTACCGCGTTTCCTGCCTCGTCTGGTTGTCATCGGAGAGGCGGCGGCATGGCCGTCGACCGCAAAGCCGACCATCGCGCCAGCAGCCTCGATTCCGCTATCGCCCAACTCCATCCGGTCGTCGGCCGTTGGGGCCGGGTATGCCGGTATGTGTGGGTAACTAGCTAGCAAGGGGATCAGTAGTGAGTCACCGCCGCCGGCCATTGTTGTGGTTATTTATAGCTAGCTAGCAGCTGGCTAGGGGATTGGGGATTTACAATTTACCCCTGTGGCTGGCGCTTGCATGGGAAGGCATCGCTGGAGTGCGGGAAAACTAAGTGGATCACACAATTCCCAGCACACAACCGTATGCGGTGTCACGTGTTATCACACACGTGTTAACATAAGGAAACGTATGTGTAACTTACAAATCATCACTCACGAGTACTCGCACCACGCATCGTGTGCGATGCTCCTACCATCATAAACAACTCGTTTGCATTTTCAAAGGTTTTTGTACACACATAATCGCACACAAAACATCCAGGTCCGTAGGGCGTCTAAGAGAATTCAGATTTTTCCAAGAATTTGAGTCGCACTTTCTTAATTAGCACCAATTGCTCGACTATCTTTCTCATCGTTAAAAGTGTTTTTATTTTTTAGTTTGTCCCCTCCCATGTATGAGCCAACCAACTACCTCCAAAATTTAATTATGTTTGCGTGCATGTGTGGTGGAAGAGGAAAACGATAAGGAAGTGGGCAGTGATTCTACTCTGGCAATTATAATAACCTAATTAATGGGATGTGTTCATTGGCAATTTGGCGCGGTCAATTTTTTCACCTCGCCCACTCCCTCTTCACCTTGGTTGTGCTCCTCCTCCTTCGCTCTCTATCCTCTCTTCGCTCTCTATCGTCTCTTTCCTCTCGCAGCCCCCAAATCCGGGCTTCCATGCTCGCCTCCCTGCCTCACCCATCGGATTGCGCCATGGATAATCCCCTAGATCCCAGCATCTCGCGGGCTTCCCTCTCGCTGCGGCCCTCGGCACTGCCGCCGTTGAGCGAAACCCACGTATCTATCAGAGGGGATCCATTGCTCTGGACTCACAGATCGGTGGCGCTGGAGGACATGCCGGGGCTGCGTTGGAGGTGGTGGGCAGCAAGGGCAAATCGGATCGAGGAAGCGAGGCATCGATTGGAGACATGTTCGAAGGAGCTGTGCATGGCGAAGCACATGGCGGAGGCGCAAGTCGATCTCAGGGCAAAGATGCTGAGGAATGCCAGCATCTGGCAGCGTCGCGCCGACTTGGAGCTGGCGCTAATGGCAGAGATCATATTCACGGAGTCGACTGCGGAGGAGAGAACGCGCATGCCTGCGGAATGGTATACGAACCCGGTGCGGCTGTTCAGATGGGCGGTAGAAGAAGCCAAATCGCCCAACCTGCTGCAGCGGCGGCGCTGGGCATGCATCCTAGGCAAGGTGACCTGCCCTCCTTCCCCGCCAGATACTGGATGAAGATCACCTCAAGTACACGGCCATGGACACATACACATGCTACGAGATGTACAGGCGGATCGTTGACATGAGGAAGTGCCTCCTTCCTATAGACGACGAGGGGTCGAGCCACAAGCAGAGCATTGGAGGCAAGCGTCACAACAAGAAGTAGTTGATATGATGATCGTTTCTCCTAGTTTATTATGCATGTAATTGTTTACTTCGATGTGCAAATGCTATTTGTAATCAGTTATGTAATTGGAAGTTTAATTTGGTTATGCAATCATGTTCTTATAAGTATATATGTTGTTGTTCTGTAGACAGAGCATAGATGTTGTGCAGACAGAGCAAATCATATCACACACGGACTAAACTACAGAACCCGTCGGTGATGAATTCATCAATCACTGACAATTATTTACCACCAATTGTTTGCCCACAACTCACATGGGTTATTAGTAGGAATCGTCCGTGTTGTTATCCGTCTTCCCACACATTTCGGATTATTGACCTGTTTGCCGCGTATCACATACATCTTGTTAAGTTGAACCATTTCTGTTGTGTTGGGTAATTGCAAACAGTTCATCCGAGTGAACCGCATGCCGTATATCGCACACACCTTGATCTGCCTGACCGTTTCTGTTGTGTTGGGTAATCACAAACAGTTCATCCGAGTGAACTGTATGCCGTGTATCGCACACACCTCGAACTGGCTGACCGTGTTTGTTGTTCTGGCTTATCGCAAACAGTTCGTATGGATCAACTGTATGTCACGTATCGCACACGCGTCTCTAATCTGAATCGTGCTTGATATCTCCAACATCGCAAATAGTTCGTCTTATTGGCGATGGTTTTATTACGACACCGTTTGCGATTCATGCATCGCACACAGTTTGGTCGCGGGGTCTCTGATTCATGTGTCGCGTTAGCGGTCGCCTGCAGTAGTGTATATAGGTGAAATTTGTGGATTGTTTAAGCTTGCAGGTTTATCTGGAGATGGAGTTAAGAAGAAGGTATTCCCTTTATTTTTGGAGGGCAAGGCATTGACATGGTATAGGCTACGTGATGTTACTGGAACATGTGATTGGAACCGGTTAAAGCTGGAATTTCACCAGAAGTTTTATCCTATGCATTTGGTTCATCGTGATTGGAATTATATATATAATTTTTGGCCCCGTGAAGGAGAAAGTATCGCTCAAGCTTGGGGGAGGCTTAAGTATATGTTGCATACATGCCCCAATCATGAGCTCTCAAGAGAAATAATTATTCAAAACTTTTATGCTCGGCTTTCTCATAATGATCGGTCCATGCTCGATACTTCTTCTACTGGTTCCTTTATGAAGAAAACTGTTGAATTCAGATGGGATCTCCTGGAAAGAATTAAATGCAACTCTGAAGCTTGGGAAATCGACAAAGGTAAAGTGTCAGGTATAAATCTTGAGTTCGATTGTGTTAAATCTTTTATGGAAATTGATGCTTTACATAAGTTTAGTACTAAATATGGACTTGACTATGAGATAGTAGCTACCTTTTGTGAATCCTTTGCTGCTCATGTTGATCTCCCTAAGGAGAAATGGTTTAAATATCATCCACCTATTGAATTAAAAGAAGAACCCATAATTGTTAAAGAAGAAATAATTGTTTACAATGTTGATCTAGTTATACCTACTGCTTATATTGAGAAACCTCCTTTCCCTGTTAGAATTAAGGAACATGCTAAAGCTTCAACTGTGGTTAACAAAAGTAATATTAGAGCACTTAGACCTTCTGAACAAATTAAAGTTGAACCTAATATTGCAATGGTTAAAGATCTTTTGGCTGATAACATTGATGGACATGTAAGATATTTCTATGATGAAGCAACTAGAATTGCTAAGCCAGACACTAAAGATAAAAATAAACCCATAGTTGGCATGCCTGTTATTTATGTTAAAATTGGAGATCATTGCTATCATGGTTTATGTAATATTGGTGCTAGTGTGAGTGCTATTCCATTTACTCTTTATCAAGAAGTCATGAATGATATTGCACCTGTTGAAATTGAAGATATCGATGTCACTATTAAGCTTTCAAATAGAGATACTATTACTCCACTTGAGATTGTTTGAGATGTTGAAGTCTTGTGTGGTAAGATCAAATATCCTACTGATTTTCTTGTTCTTGGATCACCACAAGATGATTTTTGTCCCATTATATTTGGTAGACCTTTCTTGAATACAGTAAATGCTAAGATTGATTGCAACAAAGAAACTATTAGTGTTAATTTTGGTGAGGTGTCTCATGAATTTAATTTCTCTAAGTTTCATAGACAACCTCGTGATGAAGAATTACCTACTAAAGATGAAATTATTGGACTAGCCACTATTGCTGTGCCTCCTACTGGTCCCTTAGAACAATACTTGATAGACCATGAAAATGATATGCATATGAATGAAAGAAATGAAATAGATGAGTTGTTCTTTAAGCAAGCACCTGTCCTCAAACATAATTTGCCTATTGAAACATTAGGAGACCCTCTACCACCTAAGAGTGACCCTGTGTTTGAATTAAAGCAATTACCTGATACGCTTAAGCATGCTTATCTTGATGAAAAGAAGATATATCGTGTTATTATTAGTGCTAACCTTTCAGAGCATGAAGAAAAGAGATTACTTAACACTCTGAGGAAGCACTGTGCTGCTATTGGGTATACTCTTGATGATCTTAAGGGCATCAATCCCACTCTGTGTCAACATAAAATTCATATGGAGACAGATGCTAAATCCGTTGTTGATCATCAAAGAAGATTGAATCCTAAAATGAAGGATGTGGTAAGAACTAAAATGTTAAAGCTTCTGGAGGCAGGTATAATTTATCCCATAGCTGATAGTAGATGGGTAAGTCCTGTTCATTGTGTTCCTAAGAAAGGAGGTATTACTGTTGTTCCTAATGATAAAAATGAACTTTTCCCACCAAGAATTGTAACCGGTTATAGAATGGTATTTGATTTCATAAAATTAAATAAAGCTACTAGGAAAGATCATTACCCGTTGCCTTTTATTGATCAAATGCTAGAAAGATTATCTAAGCATACACACTTTTGTTTCCTAGATGGTTATTCTGGTTTCTCTCAAATACCTGTATCACCAGAAGATCAAGAGAAAACCACATTTACTTGTCCTTTTGGAACTTATGCTATTGTCGTATGACTTTTGGTTTATGTAATGCACCTGCTACCTTTCAAAGATGTATGACTGCTATATTCTCTGACTTTTGTGAAAAGATTGTTGAGGTTTTCATGGATGATTTTTCCGTTTACGGAACTTCTTTTGATGATTTCTTAAGCAACCTTGATCGAGTTTTGCAGAGATGTGAAGAAACTAATCTTGTCTTGAATTGGGAGAAGTGCCACTTTATGGTAAATGAAGGTATAGTCCTTGGGCATAAAATTTCTGAAAGAGGTATTGAAGTTGATAGAGCTAAAGTTGATGCAATTGAGAAAATGCCATGTCCTAAAGATATCAAAGGTAAATGAAGTTTCCTTTGTCATGCTGGTTTCTATAGAAGGTTTATAAAAGACTTCTCTAAAATTTCTAGGCCTCTTACTAATCTCTTGCAAAAAGATGTTCCATTTGTTTTTGATGATGATTGCGTAGAAGCCTTTGAAATTCTTAAGAAAGCCTTAATATCTGCACCTATTGTTCAACCACCTGATTGGAACCTACCCTTTGAAATTATGTGTGATGCTAGTGATTATGCTGTTGGTGCTGTTCTAGGACAAAGAGTTGATAAGAAATTGAATGTTATTCATTATGCTAGTAAAACTCTAGACAGTGCTCAAAGAAATTATGCTACGACTGAGAAAGAATTTTTAGCAGTTGTGTTTGCATGTGATAAAGTTAGATCCTATATTGTTGATTCCAAAGTTGCTATTCATACTGATCATACTGCTATTAAATATCTTATGGAAAAGAAAGATGCTAAGCCTAGGCTTATTAGGTGGGTTCTTTTGCTACACGAATTTGATTTGCATATTGTTCATAGAAAGGGAGCTGAGAATCCCGTAGCAGAAAATTTGTCTAGAATGGAAAATGTTCTTGATGACCCACTTCCTATTAATGATGATTTCCCTGATGAACAATTAGTTGTGATAAATGCTTCTCGTAACACTCCTTGGTATGCGGACTATGCTAATTACATTGTTGCTAAATAAATACCACCTAGTTTCACATACCAATAAAAGAAAAAGTCATTCTTTGATTTAAGACATTACTTTTGGGATGACCCACATTTATATAAAGAAGGAGTAGATGGTATTATTAGATGTTGTGTACCTGAGCATGAACAAGAACAAATCTTACGGAAGTGTCACTCCGAGGCATACGGAGGACACCATGCAGGAGACAGAACTGCACATAAGGTATTACAATCTAGTTTTTATTGGCCTACCCTCTTCAAAGATGCATGTAAGTTTGTCCTTTCTTGTGATGAATGTCAAAGAATTGGTAATGTTGGTAGACGTCAGGAAATGCCTATGAATTATTCACTTGTTATTGAACCATTTGATGTTTGGGGTTTTGACTATATGGGACCTTTTCCTTCCTCTAATGGGTATACTCATATTTTTGTTGCTGTTGATTACGTTACTAAGTGAGTGGAAGCTATTCCAACTAGTAGTGCTGATCATAACACTTCTATTAAAATGCTTAAAGAAGTTATATTTCCGAGGTTTGGAGTCCCTAGATATTTGATGACTGATGGTGGTTCACATTTTATTCATGGTGCCTTCCGTAAATTGCTCACTAAATATGATGTTAATCATAGAATTGCATCTCCTTATCACCCTCAGTCCAGTGGTCAAGTTGAATTGAGTAATAGAGAAATCAAATTAATTTTGCAAAAGACCGTTAATAGATCCCGGAAGAATTGGTCTAGAAAACTCAATGATGCATTATGGGCTTACATAACTGCTTATAAGAATCCTATGGGTATGTCTCCTTATAAAATGGTTTATGGAAAAGCTTGTCATTTACCACTTGAGTTAGAACATAAAGCTTAGTGGGCAATTAAAGAACTTAATTATGATTTTAAACTTGCCGGTGAAAAGAGGCTATTTGATATTAGCTCTTTAGATGAATGGAGAACTCAAGCCTATGAAAATGCCAAGTTATTTAAAGAAAAGGTTAAAAGATGGCATGATAAAAGAATTCAAAAATGGGAATTTAAAGTGGGTGAGCAAGTTCTATTGTACAACTCTTGTTTCAGATTTTTTACAGGAAAACTTCTCGAAATGGGAAGGGCCATATATCAACGAAGAAGTTTATCGCTCCGGAGCTATTAAAATTAACAATTCCGAAGGCACCAATCCGAGAGTGGTGAATGGGCAAAGAATTAAGAAGTATATCTTAGGTACACCCATTAACATTGAAACTAATATTATTCAGACGATGACACCGGAGGAACGCATCAAAGAGTCCTTCCGGAACGCTCCAGAACCCTGAAAAGGGGTAGGTATGTGATACGGTAAGTAAACCGACTCCAAAAATTCCATAAAAATTATTTCTGTCCATTTTGGAATATTGGAAAAAATACAAAAATAAGAAACAGCCGAGAGGACCCACGAGGAGGTCACAAGGCAACAGGGCGCGACCCCCCCGGGGCACGCCGTGTTGCCTTGTGGGCCCCTCGTGTGCCTTCCCGACTCCGTTTTCCTCTCGTATGCTTGTTTTGCAAGATGAAAATTCTTCATATATACTCCTGTATGTTTTGACCACTGTATCGCAAGTTTCTCCTCTGTTCTTGTTTTGGGCTATTTTCTGTCAGATTTTAAAGCCAGGCATCATGTCCTCCTCCTCTTCCAACAACGTGGGAGACGATGCTTGGTTGCTGCAGATGGAACTCGAGAGGGAGGAAGAGAAGGGGGATTCACTGGAAGTCCACCCTCCGGCCTCTGAGAGAGGTACTGTGGCTGGTATCTCCACCACTCCGAATCCCCATCAAGCCATGAGGACGGTGATGAGCCAAAGAAGCCAAGAGATTCAAGAAGAATCTTCCCCGAGGAGACCCTTACATAGGTTACATCGAAACAATTTTCATAATTTGGTTCACAACTATGGGATTGAAAATACCCCTCGTATGCACATACCTTCCAATTGGGATATTTCCCGTCCAAGTGAGAATGATGCAGGAAAGGGCTCATGGTGGCCGGAAAATAAACACATTATGGTTGAAGTGCAAAAGAATGCCACCACGATTCAGCAGTTGCTTCGGGAGGTCCCGAGTTTGAAGGATATCTTACTAAATATTTTGAAGGACAAGCCTATCACTTCATCACCACCATCCTCGAAGAAGGAGACTTGAGTACACGGGTATGGGCACCACCCTTGGCTTGTGCCAAGCTTGGGGGAGGTGCCCCGGTATCGTATCACCATCACTTTTATCATCATTATCTGTTGGTGTATAAAACATGGGTATTTTATACCCTGACTTATGCACAGACGGTAGCAGCCTCCTTGCCGGCCAAGGCTTGCCGGAAACCACCAAGACTAAGATTCAGGGCCCAGTTGCAAAAGCTACTGGGGAGAAGTTCAAGACACAGCACCAACAAGCACTCAACCAGTGCTGAAGATGAAGACATTTCTTTCCGGCAAGGCCAAACCGGCAAGATGAAGACCCGGCAAGCTCCGTGCCGGCAAGCTTTTGCCAGCACGTCAGCGCTCCACCTCACCGGGCAGCTAGTCGCTAATCGGTGAGGTGTCGACCGCGCAGGCGGGTTGGTGAGATTTGTCGGGCAGGTGTCAGCACGCAGGGAGAGGATTTGCCTTTGATGACACCCGTCCAGAAGGCGTGTCAAAATAATATGAGGTAGCTGGGCAAGCGGTGCAGAAACCTTGCCGGGGCTACCTCTCCACAGGACACCTAATGGTGCATTTAATGGTTTTGTCCTAAACTGGCAGAGTTAGGTATGATAGCACTGTTTGCTATCTAATGAACTTGTAATTACTATTTTGCCACTGTGGTAACCCCTTGAGCTATAAAAGGAGGGCTAGAGCAACAGTTAGAGGGATTCGGACCCCCTTTTCAAACACGAGCACGTCTTGCATGCATAGCTGCTCTCCTTGCGCCTTGCCGGGGAAGCGCTCCTTGTACTTGTGCTCAGACACATCCAATGCACCAAAGCAGGAGTAGGGTTTTACGTTTCTCAGCGGCCCGAACCTGGGTAAATCCCTTGCGTCCTCCATTGATTCTGCTCTTTGTGCACGCCGATCTCTGATACGTCTCCAGCATATCTATAATTTATGAAGTATTCATGTCACGTTTATTATAGTTTTGTATGATTTTGGTGCACTTTTATATGGCTTTTATATAATTTTTTATGGACTAACATATTGACCTAGTGCCCAGTGCCAGCTGCTGTTTTCTGCTTGTTTTTGGTTTTCCAGAAAATCCATATCAAATGAAGTCCAAATGTAGCGAAACTTTTTGACGATTTTTTCTGGAAGGAAACGGACCCAGGAAGCTTCGGGGAAGCAGCTGAAGAGCCACAGGGGCCCCACGAGCCACCTGGGCGCGCCTGCCCCCCAGGCGTGCCTTGGTGCCTCGTGGGCCCCCTGTGGCACCTCTTTGCGTGATTCCAATGCTGAAAAATCATATATATTCAGAAACCCACGAAAGTTAACCTAGATGAGTTTTTACTCCGTCACAAGCCTCTGTACCTCCACGATCTCATCTACAGCCCTTTTTCGGCACCCTGTCGGAGGGGGGAAAGCATCATCGGAGGCCACCTTCATCATCTCGGCGGTCTCCATGACGAGGAGGGAGTAGTTCACCCTCGGGGCTGAGGGTATGCACTAGTAGCTATGTGTTTGATCTCTCTCTCTCTCTCATGTTCTTGATATGGCACGATCTTGATGTATCGTGAGCTTTGTTAATATAGTTGGATCATATGGTGTTTCTTCCCTCTCTATCCTTGTTGTGATGAATCGATTCTTTTCCCTTTGAGGTTTCGTTATTGTCGGATTGAATATTTTAGATTTGAGAACACTTGATGTATGTCTTGCATATGAATACCCGTGGTGACAATGGGGTATTCTATTGATTCACTTGATATATGTTTTGGCACTCAACTCGCGGATTCCCGAGGTGACATTGGGGTAATCTATGCATAGGGGTTGATGCACGTTTTCATTATCTTTTCCCCGATAGAAACTTTGGGGTGCTCCTTGGAGTTCTTTGTGTGGATTGAATATTATGATTATGAAGTTGTTTGATGCATATCGTATAATCAACTCATGGATACTTGTGGTGACATTGGAGTATCTAGGTGACATTAGAGTTGGTTGATGTGTATCATATGGTGTTATTTTAGTACGAACTCTAGGGATGTTTGTGACACTTATAGGAATAGCTCAATAGATCTATCGGAAAGGATAACTTTGAGGTGGTTTCGTACCCTACAAACAATTTCTATCTTATGTTCTCCGCTAATAGGAACTTGGGAGTGATTCTTTATCGCACGTTGAGGGATGGTTATATGATCCAATTATGTTAGCATTGTTGAGAGATTGCACTAGCGAAAATATGAACCCTAGGCCTTGTTTCTAAGCATTGCAATACTGTTGATGCTCACTTTTGTTACTAGTTACCTTGCTGTTTTTATATTTTCAGATTACAAAAACCTATATCTACTATCCATACTACACTTGTATCACCATCTCTTCGCCGAACTAGTGCACCTAAACAATTTACCATTGTATTGGGTCTGTTGGGGACACAAGAGACTCTTTGTTATTTGGTTGCAGGGTTGTTTGAGAGAGACCATCTTCATCCTACGCCTCCCATGGATTGATAAACCTTAGGTCATCCACTTGAGGGAAAATTGGTACTGTCCTACAAACCTCTGCGCTTGGAGGGAAAATAAGCTTTGTACGAACTTGTGATGGTAAAGAAATAAAAGCGACGGACTGCATAATAAAGGTTGCTATCACAAGGGGCAATATAAAGTGACATTCCTTTACATTAAGAGCTTGTGCATCCAACAACAAAAAGCGCATGACAACCTCTGCTTCCCTCTGCGAAGGGCCTATCTTTTACTTTTATGCATTTACTTTTATGTATTTACTTTTATGCAAGAGTCAATATTATTTCTTCCTGTTTCAACCTCAATTATTCTCTAGTGGGCAAGCATCATGTGGTAGGGAATGATCTAGGCACATATATCCAGTTGAATATAGGTGATCATGAGTTATTATTGTTGACATTATCCATGAGATAAATAAGTTGGGAGGCAAAACATTAAGCCCCTATCTTCCTATGTGTTTGACTGAAATGGTTTGTTCTACAAATATGCTTTGAGTGTCAGCAATCATGGAAGACTAAATGATGGTTGAGTATGTGGAATTTGCTAGATCAAAGTTCTTACATAGACCCTTCCTGAAAATAAGGTGAATTGCAATTGTTTGATGACTAAGAACATAGTTTTCAAGAAAGTTTATGGCCTATACTTTAAACATGTGAATAGCTTGCTACTTGATCATGAGAAGTTTTATGAGATGAGCTACTAATTATGATATATATATTGATGCTAGAAAAAGTGATTGAAATTATCATTGATCAAACTTATGCACTATGCTAGCATTCACACTTAATAAATTATTTCTTTTATCATTTACCTACTCGAGGACGAGCAGGAATTAAGCTTGGGGATGCTGATACGTCTCCAACGTATCTATAATTTATGAAGTATTCATGCCATGTTTATTATAATTTTGGTGCACTTTTATATGGCTTTTATATGATTTTTTATGGACTAACATATTGACCTAGTGCCCAGTGCCAGTTGTTGTTTTCTGCTTGTTTTTGGTTTTCCAAAAAATCCATATCAAATGAAGTCCAAATGCAGCGAAACTTTTTGACGATTTTTCTGGAAGGAAATGGACCCAGGAAGCTTCGGGGAAGCAGTAGAAGAGCCACAGGGGCCCCACGAGCCACCTGGGCGCGCATGCCCCCCCCAGGCGTGTCCTGGTGCCTCATGGGCCCCCTGTGGCACCTCTTTGCGTGATTCCAAGGATGAAAAATCATATATATTCAGAAACCCCCGAAAGTTAACCTAGATGAGTTTTTATGCCGCCGCAAACCTCTGTACCTCCACGATCTCATCTATAGCCCTTTTTCGGCACCCTGCCGGAGGGGGGAAAGCATCACCGGAGGCCTCCTTCATCATCCCGGCGGTCTCCATGACGAGGAGGGAGTAGTTCACCCTCGGGGCAGAGGGTATGTAGTAGTAGCTATGTGTTTGATCTCTCTCTCTCATGTTCTTGATATGGCACGATCTTGATGTATCGCGAGCTTTGTTAATATAGTTGGATCATATGGTGTTTCTTCCCTCTCTATCCTTGTTGTGATGAATCGAATCTTTTCCCTTTGAGGTTTCGTTATTGTCGTATTGAATATTTCAGATTTGAGAACACTTGATGTATGTCTTGCATATGAATACCCGTGGTGACAATGGGGTATTATATTGATTCACTTGATATATGTTTTGGCACTCAACTCACGGATTCCCGAGGTGACATTGGGGTAATCTATGCATAGGGGTTGATGCACATTTTCATTATCTTTTCTCCGATAGAAACTTTGGGGTGCTCCTTGGAGTTCTTTGTGTGGATTGAATATTATGATTATGAAGTTGTTTGATGCATATCGTATAATCAACTCATGGATACTTGTGGTGACATTGGAGTATCTAGGTGACATTAGAGTTGCTTGATGTGTATCATATGGTGTTATTTTAGTACGAACTCTAGGGTTGATTGTGACACTTATAGGAATAGCTCAATAGATCGATCAGAAAGGATAACTTTGAGGTGGTTTAGTACCCTACAAACAATTTCTATCTTATGTTCTCCGCTAATAGGAACTTGGGAGTGATTCTTTATCGCACGTTGAGGGAAGGTTATATGATCCAATTATGCTAGCATTGTTGAGAGATTGCACTAGCGAAAGTATGAACCCTAGGCCTTGTTTCTAAGCATTGCAATACCGTTTATGCTCACTTTTGTTACTAGTTACCTTGCTATTTTTATATTTTCAGATTACAAAAACCTATATCTACTATCCATACTACACTTGTATCACCATCTCTTCGCCGAACTAGTGCACCTATACAATTTACCATTGTATTGGGTGTGTTGGGGACACAAGAGACTCTTTGTTATTTGGTTGTAGGGTTGTTTGAGAGAGACCATCTTCATCCTACGCCTTCCACGGATTGATAAACCTTAGTTCATCCACTTGAGGGAAAATTGCTACTGTCCTACAAACCTATGCTTGGAGGCCCAACACGAGTCTACAAGAACAAGTTGTGTAGTAGACATCAATCTCCCCTGCCGAACCACAAGGGGCTGGATGGCCCCATACATGGTCGTTCCCACGACATCTTTGGCACGCCAGGTAGGGGCTTCGCTTGCGCGAACCTGAATCAGTGGATTGCGCGTCATCTTCGTCAACCTCATCAACTTCATCATCGTTCTCCTCATCGGCGATGGCGCCCAAGAAGAAGGGCATCACGATGACGGCCCCTTCGCACGCATCCGCAGGCAGCGCAGCCAATGCGGGTGGTGCCGATACCGCGGTTGGCACGGCCAGCGCAGGCGGCACGGTCGCATGCCCACCGTGGTCGGCGCGGGAGACGAGCGCGCTGGAGGCAGTCGACTTCCTGGATCCTCTGGCGAACGAAGCCGCGACGGCGCCGGCGGAGCGGACGGACGACCTCCTCCTCCTCCTCACCACGCCGACAAACGCAGCCACCGGAGCGGCAATGCCCGGGCCGACGCGAGCCAAGATCCCGCTGCGACGGCGTCCAAAGATGCTGCTTTAGGACAGACACCGCGCCCCTCGCACAACGGGCGCGGTACGGCTCCGAGCGGCGCCAATGACTCCGGACAGCGGCGACCTCATGGCAAGACTCCTGTTGATCAAATTCCAAATCCTCAGGCAGCGCCTCCGCCACAGCGACCCGCTACTGATCATGTGCTGCGGCAGCAAGACCGCGATGGCGCTCCTTCTGGCTCTGCCAAGAGTAGAGCGACGTCGCGCTCTTCGCTTCCGGCCATGCTAGTCACAGCAGCAGAAGCAATGGCGCGAGCCCAGATGCTGCTAAATTTCCCTCCAGCAGCAGAGAAGATGGATGAGTGGAGAGCCACCATCCAAAGCTTGATTGGGTTTGCTGAGGCTAGCAAATCATAGCAAGCGGAGCCCTCATGGCGTCCGCAAGCAGCACTAGTAGCTCCAACTGGTGACGGCATTGACGGTGCTGCGCTGACAGTGCAATCACCCCAATGGCAACAGTCTTAACAGAAGCAACGCCAATGACCGCGGCAAGCTCAAAGATCTTTTGAGCCCGACGAGATGTCGATGGCCTCTTCGGATCCGCGACCGTGGCAAGACCAGTGGCAAGTGCTGTGAGACAGGCGGGTAGAAGACGCCCGCACCACCATTGAACGGCGCCGGGAGGCGCGCCGTCAATCCGACGCGTGCAACGGCCCCGTCATTGATGAACCTGCGCCAGGGGTTGGCAGATATCTACCTTACGAGGTTGGGTGTCCTGCCTTCACCTGTGAGTTGTGGCAAGTCCGATGGCCGTCCGTCCGAGCCTTCAAGCCAGAAGTACCAGAAAAGTACGACGGCAAGCTAAACCCGGCAGAATTTCTGGGCATCTATACGATTGCCGTGCAAGCTGCCGGAGGAAGGGATGAGAAGATCCTCGCTAACTACTTTCCGTTGGTACTAAAACCCAACGTGAGATCTTTGCTGATGAACTTGCCGGAGAACTCCCTTTCTTCGTGGGCAGATCTCTGTAACGATCTTGTTGGTGCCTTTACCAGAGGCCACAAGGCCCCTGGACAGCCCAACGACCTGCAAGTGATCCTGCAAAGAGATGGAGAAACTTTGCGCAAGTACATTCAGAGATTCAGCCACGTGCACCGCAACATTCCAGATGTGCACCCCACAGCCATCATTGCCGCCTTTCACACGAATGTGCGCAATCGGAGGATGCGGGAGAAGATGAACGTCAAGCTACCCAAAACCGTCAACGAGCTTTATATGTTGGTGGATAAGTGCGCGCGCGCTGAGGAAGGAAGAAGGCATCCCGGGGAGGACGCTGGTGCCGAGGTAGATTCCGAGGATGATGATGCTGTCACCCCAAGGAAGAAAGGCCGAAAGCGCAACAGGAAGCGCAAAGGAAAAACTGTTATGGCCGTCAAGGGCTCCGGCAACTCTCAGTCCGCTAAGAAAGCTAAGACTGAGAACTCCGGCAAGGAGGCAGTTGTATGCGCCGCTTGCCAGGAGGCGGTGGCAAATGAGAAGGCCGGCAAGTCTGATGGGCCATACTGCAAGATTCACCGCACCAAGGGCCATGACCTCCAAGAGTGCCGACAAGTCGAGCACCTTGTTGAGAAACAAAAGACTGAGTATGAAAAGCGTGACAAAGAGAAGGGTCAAGATGGTGCTGGTGGATCCGGCAAAAAGGGCATGGTGGTCGAGGAGGCCGTCGCGACAAGGCCAAGCAGCAGAAAGAAAAACCTGCTAGAGGCCGTGAAAAGAAAGGGGAAGATGATGGAAGTGAGGAAGAAGAGGACGATGGAGAGTCCAGTGAACAAGAATTCCAGAAGGCAATTGAGGCCATGTGCGTTGACGGAGGAGCATCTTTGCACTCCTCTCACCACCAACTTAAGCAGTGGGCACGTGAGGTTAATGCGGCAGAACCGGCAATGGGCTCTCAAAAGCCACTCAAGTGGTCACACACGCCTATCATTTTCGATGCCGAGGACCACCCTGATCGCACAACTGCGGTCGGGTGTTTGCCATTGTTGGTTTCGCCAACAATTCACAACCTCCAGGTCACGAAAATGTTAGTTGACGGTGGGGCCAGCCTGAACTTGATTTCTCCAGAGGTAATCAAGAGGCTGCAGATTCCCGACGAGGAGCTCAAGAAGACAAGCACATTTCAAGGAGTAAACCAGGGAAGAAGCCAGCCCAAGGGGAAGGTCACATTGCCGGTGATGTTTGGCGGGGAATTGAACTACATAACAGAAAAGATTGTGTTTGACGTTGTCAAGATCCCCTTGCCGTACAATGGAATTCTTGGCCGCCCAGCCTTGGCGAAATTCATGGCAGCATCTCACTATGCCTACAACACATTAAAGATGCCAAGGCCAATGGGCGTCATTTCTATCAACTCCGACAAGAAAGATGCAGTTATTTGCGTCGATAAGATGTACAGATATGCAGTTGCAGCGGAGGCCGCCAAGACTCCAGCTCCCGCCAAGAAGAAGGAAAGCAAGAAGTCCGGCAAGACCTCTAACAAGGATTCTGGGAAGCGCACCTCTTCGGAGTGCTGCGCGCCTGTTGAGGACTTGCCGGAGTGCTCTGCCGGTAAGAAATCCAAAACTACTTCACCGGCGACCAAAAAGGTGCCGGCGAGGGAGGACGGCACTGACGGTACCTTCACCATCAGTGCCACCCTTGACAGCAAATAGGAAAGCGCGCTCGTTGCCTTCCTGCGGGCAAATGTCGATGTGTTCGCATGGCGACCATCTGACATCCCCGGTGTTCCCAGGGAGGTAATTGAGCACCACCTTGCCGTCTGTCCCCACGCTCGGCCCGTCAAGCAAAAAGTCCGAAAGCAAGCTTTGGAGCGGCAATAGTTCATTGTCGAGGAAATCAAGAAGCTTGAAGCAGCAGGTCTGGTTAGAGGTGTACTACATCCAACTTGGTTGGCAAATCCAGTTGTGGTGCACAAAGCAAACGGAAAGTGGAGACTTTGTATTGATTACACTGATATTAACAAAGCATGTCCAAAGGATCCTTTCCCTTTGCCGCGCATTGATCAAATTGTAGACTCTAATTCCAGCTGTGATTTACTCTCCTTCCTTGATGCCTATTCTGGGTACCATCAGATATTCATGGCCAAGGAGGATGAGGAGAAAACCGCATTCATTACTCCATGTGGCACATACTGCTTCGTGCGTATGCCTTTCGGATTAAAGAGTGCTGGTTCAACATTTGCGAGGGCAGTCCAAATTGGGTTTGAGCCCCAGCTGCACAGAAACATGGAAGCATATATGGATGATATAGTGGTCAAAACCATGGACAGATCAACCCTCGTTCAAGACTTGGAAGAAACATTTGCAAACTTGCGCAAAATCAACTTGAAGCTCAATCCCGAGAAGTGTGTGTTTGGCGTTCCATCCGGCAAGCTTCTTGGATTCTTTGTACCTCAATGCGGAATTGAAGCAAATCCCGACAAGATCAAAGCAATTGAGCAGATTCAAGCACCAAAAAGCGTCAAGGATGTACGGCGCCTTGCCGGCTATGTTGCTGCCTTGAGTAGATTCATTTCAAAATCTGCTGAGCGCGCCCTGCCGTTTTTCAAGATTTTGAAAAAGGCAGGTCCAATGAGATGGACTCCGGAAGCGGAGGCCGTGCTGCAGGATTTGAAAAGATACCTCTCCTCCGCGCCAACACTAGTTGCACCTAGACCACAAGAGTTGTTGCTGCTATATGTAGCAGCAACAAATCAAGTGGCTAGTGCAGCATTAGTGGCGCAGAGGGAAATTGATGATGAGGAAGCGGCCGCGGCAAGCCCGTCCAGCGACAAACCAGAATCTTCCCCGGCGAGGTCTGACGCCGACAAGTCAAAAACAGCGCAAGCAAGTGAAGCTGATCAGCAAGTGGTGCCGAAGAATAAGGTGGTGCAGCGACCCGTGTATTTTGTTAGTTCCCTTCTGCAGGGGGCTAGATCAAGATACTCTGGCATGCAGAAGCTGCTTTTCGGCCTCCTTATGGCCTCGAGAAAACTGCGTCACTACTTCCAAGCACATGAGATCACCGTCGTCACCCGCTTTCCGTTGCAACGCATCTTGAGGAATACAGAGGCAACTGGCAGGATAGTGGAGTGGGCGTTGGAGCTATCAAGCTTTGCACTCAAGTTTGAAAGCACTTCAACCATTCAGAGTAGGGCCTTGGCGGAGTTCATCGCCGAATGGACGCCAACGCAAGACGAAAAAATTCGAGAAACTGCTCTCCCCGGCCAAGAGACGGCCAAAGAATGGATCATGTACTTTGACGGTGCCTTCTCGCTGCAAGGCGCCAGAGCCGGAGTGCTGCTTGTCGCACCCACCAGAGAGCACCTCAAGTATGTGGTTCAAATGCACTTTCCCAGGGAGCAAGCCACAAACAACACTGCTGAGTACGAAGGACTCCTTGACGAGGACATATACTAGGGATAGGGTAATAGGCCTGACCTACAGACCCTACCCTAGGATGCCACACGCCTTATACAGGGCCCCAGGGCCAGATCAGCAACAAAGAATTGTGCAAACTGATATTCACTCGAAGTTCAATGAACCACTTGGGAAGCAGGAGTTCACTCGACCGGCTATTTCACTCGGACTACCTGACAGCCACTTGACCAGGGAAGACCAGGAGACTCCAGAGACGCAACGGTCAGGACGTGCGCTCGCCCGTATTAATTGTAATCAATGCGCCCGTTACCTAGCGCCCTTAAACTCCCTCTTAACCCCTGGTAATGGCGGCATTCGTGGGGGGACTTGGCGGACACTATATAAGCCTCCCCCCAGCTCCATTCCAAGGGTTCGCAATCCATTTGTAACACATACACTCAAGTAATCAAGCTCCAGAGCACCGAGACGTAGGGCTGTTACCTCCACCGCTGAGGGGCCTGAACTCGTAAATCCGAGTGTAACACCTGCGCCGTAGCTTGGCTCTGCCCTCTCATCCGTACCCCTACACACTACTGTCAGGCTTGCACCCATGACAGTTGGCGCCCACTGTGGGGCAGGCGTCTAGCGACTTCCGGCGTAGTTGCATTTTCCCCATCTTCACCATGGTTTCCGGCGGTGGACTGACCCTGGGCGGCGAGATCCGTTTCGGCGTCCTCAGCTTCATCGCCGACGATTTGGCGTGGCTCCAAGAAGCCCCGCTAGATGTCGAGGCGTTGCCCATCCGCGGCGCAGCGCACTTCCGCGCCAGTTCCTTCGACGTTCTCCTTCGACAACCGTCGACTCCGTACCAGTCGGCGTCTTCGCTCTCCACCAGCCGTCATCGTAAGCGTTTCGGACGCTCACGGCTCCAGCGGTGGATCAAGCACGCGGTGGCCCTCCAGGCCGCGGCCCCGCAGATCGCGGCAATCGAGCCCGATGAGCCCGTCTTCGATCTGTTCGCCTCCGTGCATGAGCACTCGGAAAGCTTGTCCGAGTGCGAGAGCAGCGATCCCGCTGCAGAGGTGCTGATGGCCGATTCCCCGCCCAGTCTGCCTGGGTACGGTCGCGGCGCGGAGACAGGTGACCCGTCGCGCATTGATCTTGGCGGTGGCGGAGACCGTCACGACGAGTACTACCCCCGACCTCTCACTCGGCAGTAGAGGGAAGAGATGCAGCGCAGAACTGAGCAGACCCTCCAGACGCCCATCATTGGGACGACCCCCGAGGCTCAGTCTTTGGAGGCCGCGCGCCAGGCCAACTTGGCTGAGCGCAGTCGTCTGGAGGCGCTCCAGAAATCACTCGACGACCGCGCCCGCAGGCAGCATCCGCCCAGTTCCAGTCGGCGGCAGCGACAGTTGTTCTCAAATGACAAACAGCAGAGTTTCCAGGTATTCCGCACTCCTGTCCAGAATCTGGCGGCGGCCACTGGGATAGCAGATTCCATTGAGCCGTCCCGATCCGAGGCGGGAGAGGGTCTTCGGCAGATCCGGGCCCTGCTCAAGGCGGCTGAAGAGCAAAATTCGGCAGTGTCCCAGTCGCGCAACAGGATTCACAGCAGATCTATTCGGGACGACACCGTCCAGTCGGCCCATAGTCCAGTGTCCCCAAGGAGAAACAGACACACGCCTCCGCGACGAAACGACCAAGACCGCCACCGAGACTAGTACTCGGGGCAGGATCGCAGTCGGAATACGCCTCCGCGGCGTCAAGACGATCGTCGTCGTATGCAGTCGCCCCCTCCGCGGGATGGCTCGTACGCGCCCCGGCCGTACGATGCCAGGCGTACTTACGGCAATGATCGGAGGGCCAGCCCTCCCCGCCATGGTGACGGTTATCGCCAGAGAGAGCCAGTTGACTATCGTGACCCGCAGTTCAACGCGAGATCCGTTCTCGCTCAAAACCTGGTCGACAGAGGCAGAGCCCTGAGAGAGAACTTGGACAGAGTTCGTTTGAGTGGAAGTGGAGCCTTCATCTCCGGGCCCGAGTGTTTCAGCAGGGCCATCAGGGCCGCCGAGATTCCGCCAAACTTCAGATTGGCAGCTGGAGTAAGCAAGTTCACCGGTTAATCCAAGCCAGAAACTTGGTTAGGGGATTACCGAGTGGCTGTGCAGATTGGAGGAGGAAATGACTATGTGGCTATGAAGCATTTGCCATTGATGCTGGAAGGGTCCGCCCGCTCCTGGCTCAATCAGCTCACTCCGGCCAGCATATACTGCTGGGAAGATTTGGCCCGAGTGTTCATCAAAACATTCGAGGGCACGTGCAAACGCCTGGCTGGATTAACTGAGCTACAGCATTGTGTGCAGAAGCCGAATGAAACCTTGAGGGAGTACATTCAGCGGTGGACAACCTTGCATCATGTGGTGGAGAATGTCATGGAGCATCAAGTAGTCTGTGCCTTCAAAGCAGGAGTCAGATATCGGGAGCTCATCCTGAAATTTGGTCGGTCAGGATCCTTGACCATGAGCCGAATGATGGAGATTGCCACTCGGTACGCAAACGGAGAAGAGGAAGACCGTCTCCGTAATGGCAAAGGGAAAACCAGTGAGCCCATCCTCGGAAACAGTAATCCCAGTCGGAAGCCGAAGCGCAAGGCTGATGGTTCGGCTCAGGCCGAGGCTGCCGCACTGGCCGGTCAAGCCAAGAACAAGGGAAAGGCTAAGGAAAAGTGGATCCCAGAGAAAAAGAGAGATCAGTCGGGCCAAGATGTCCTCGATTTGCCGTGTCACATCCACACCAGAAAGGATGAGGAGGGCAATCTGATTTTGCCCAAGCATACCACTCGACAGTGCAGACTGTTGATACAGCAGTTCTGAGAAGGCCAGTCGAGTGAGAAGAGCCCAGAAGATGCTGATGATGGAGACAAAGATGAACCTTTTCCCAGTGTCAATGCAACCCTGATGATCTTTGCAGATGTAGAGAGCAGGAGCCGGTTGAAGGTTATCAACCGAGAAGTGAACATGGCCATGCCGGCGACGACGAAGTTTCTGAACTGGTCGAAGACTCCGATCACCTTTGATCAGTCGGACCACCCAGCCTACATTGCCACCCCTGGGCGGCAGGCGCTGGTGGTCGATCCAGTCGTGGGAGGCGTCCGGTTGTGCAAGGTCCTCATGGACGGTGGAAGTGGACTGAACATACTGTACGCAGATACTCTAGAAGCGATGGGCATCCCAATGTCCCGTCTCAGTGAGAGCAGCATGCAGTTCCACGGAGTGATCCCCAGCAAGAAAGCAAAGTCACTCAGGCAGATCGCCCTGGATGTGGTCTTTGGAGACGACAAGAACTTCAGGAAGGAAAGGCTGATCTTCGAAGTAGTCGATTTCTGCAGCGCCTACCACGCCATCCTTGGTCGGCCGGCTTACGCACGTTTCATGGCCCGCCCATGTTATGTGTATCTCAAGCTGAAGATGCCCGGCCCCAAAGGTGTGATCACAGTCACTGGCAGTCGGCAGCGCACGGAGGAGTGTTTGCAGCAAGGGTCCAAGATAGCTGATGAACAGATGGCCATGGTGGAGTTGGAGGAGTACAAGAAGAACGCCGATCCGAGTGATCTGCTGCGCTCCAAGAAGCCAGCTGCAGAATCTGCATTTCAGTCAGCCGGTGACACGAAGCCTATACACATCCACCCGGAAGATCCCAATGCTGCTCCCACCAACATCTCAACGACACTCGACAGCAAATAGGAAGAAGCGCTCATCCAGTTCCTCCGTGAGAACTGGGACATCTTCGCATGGAAACCATTTGACATGCCGGGTGTACCCAGGGAACTGGCTGAGCACCGTTTGCGAGTCGACCCGAAGGCAAAACCTGTGAAGGAGCATCTTCGCCGCTCTGCCACACAGAAGAGGAAGGCCATTGGCGAAGAAGTTGCTCGGCTCCTGGCAGCCGAGTTCATCCGTGAGGTGTACCACTCCGAGTGGCTCGCCAACGTCATCATGGTCCCTAAGAAGGACAAGTCTCTCCGAATGTGCATCGATTTCAAGCACATCAATCGGGTCTGCCCCAAGGATCATTTCCCGCTCCCCCGCATAGATCAAATCGTAGATTCCACCGCGGGTTGTGAGCGACTGTCTTTTCTGGATGCGTACTCCGGGTACCACCAGATCCGACTGTATGGGCCAGATGAAATAAAAACAGCTTTTATCACCCCATTCGGGTGTTTCTGCTATATCACCATGCCATTCGGTCTCAAAAATGCTGGTGCCACTTTCATGCGCATGGTGCAGAAGTGTTTGCAGAAACAGATCAGTCGGAACATCGAAGCATACATGGATGACATAGTGGTCAAGTCCAGAAAAGGTTCCGACCTGCTGGCTGACTTAGCCGAAACTTTCGCAAATCTGCGGAAGTATGACATCAAGCTGAATCCGGCAAGGTGCACTTTCGGAGTTCCTGGGGCAAGTTACTCGGTTTCCTCATTTCCGAACGAGGGATAGATGCCAATCCTGAGAAGATTGGGGCGATTGTACGAATGAAACGTCCAGAATGTCTTCATGATGTGCAGAAGCTCATAGGTTGCCTCGCAGCTCTGAGCCGATTCATCTCCCGTCTCGGTGAGAAGGCACT
Source organism: Elymus sibiricus (assembly GCA_039707655.1). Classification (NCBI taxonomy): domain Eukaryota; kingdom Viridiplantae; phylum Streptophyta; class Magnoliopsida; order Poales; family Poaceae; genus Elymus; species Elymus sibiricus. The sequence goes on from CM077670.1 coordinate 125,063,592, forward strand.
GCCCCTGTACCGATTGATAAAGAAACCTGATTCGTTCGAGTGGACTGCAGAAGCACAAGCAGCGTTTGTTGAGCTCAAAGCCCTGCTTTCCACCCAGTCGGTGCCCGCCGCTCCGAACAGCAACGAGCCGTTGCTCTTGTACATTGCGGCCACTGGTCAAGTTGTCAGCACTGTCCTGACAGTCGAGCGAGAAGAACAGGGCAAAACTTACAAAGTTCAGTGCCCAGTTTATTACATTTCCAAAGTCCTGACTCCGTCCAAGCAGAGGTATCCTCATTATCAGAAGCTCGTCTATGGCATCTACCTGACTGTGAAGAAAGTAGCCCATTACTTCCAAGAGCACACCGTGTCAGTTGTCAGCGACGCCCCGCTATCTGAGATCATGAACAATCGGGATGCGACTGGTTGAGTGGCGAAGTGGGCTATCGAGCTCTTTCCCCTGTACATCAAGTTCGAGGCGAAAAAGGCGATCAAGTCCCAAGCATTAGCCGATTTCCTAGCCGAGTGGACAGAACAGCAGCAACCGACTCAGAGTCACCCGGAACACTGGACCATGTTCTTTGACGGTTCCAAGATGCTGAATGGTTCAGGAGCTGGAGTTGTGTTAGTATCTCCGAAGGGCTATCGTCTCAGATATGTTCTGCAGATTCACTTCGATTCCTCCAACAATGAGGCCGAGTACGAGGCGCTCCTTTATGGTCTACGTATGGCCATCTCACTCGGCGTCCGGCGCCTGATGGTCTACGGAGACTCAGATTTAGTTGTGAACCAAGTGATGAAGGAGTGGGATATCAGAAGCCCCGCTATGACAGGATACTGCAACGCGGTGAGAAAGTTGGAGAAGAAATTTGAGGGTCTGGAGTTGCATCACGTCCCCCGAGCTAAGAATCAGGAGGCAGGCGATCTGGCAAAGATCGGGTCCACTCAGAAATCCATACCCAGCAATGTGTTCCTCGAGCATTTACGTTCTCCTACGGTGAAAGAAGATCCCTTCATGGAAGAGCCCCCGCAAGTGGTCGGTCTGTCCGATCCGACTGAAGTTGAGGTCCCGGCTGTCATTGATTTGGTCATGGAGGTCCTAGCAATCACGCCCGAGTGGACAGTGCCTTATATTGCGTACCTGCTCAGACAGGAACTTCCAGAAGATGAAGCCGAGGCCCGCCAGATTGTTCACAGGTCCAAGGCCTTTACAGTGATGGGCGATCAGTTGTACATAAAGAGCGTCACCGGTGTGACTCAGCGCTGGATCTCTCCGGAGGAAGGTCGATTGATCCTGGAGGAGATTCACTCGGGAACTTGTGCTCACCATGCGTCCTCTTGGACGATCGTAGCTAAAGCTTATCGAGCCGGCTTCTTCTGGCCACGTGCCAATGAAGCTGTGTAGGAGATAGTTCAACATTGCACCGGGTGCCAGTTTTATGCAAACTTATCACACAAGCCTGCGTCTGCTCTAAAGACGATTCCACTCGTCTGGCCGTTTGCAGTCTAGGGACTTGACATGGTGGGACCCCTCCGGACAGGGGCGAGTGGGTTCACCCACTTGCTGGTTGCAGTCGACAAGTTCACTAAGTGGATCGAAGCCAAACCCATCAAGAAGCTGGACTCTCGTACGGCGATCAAGTTTTTGAAGGAGATAGTCTTCAGATATGGCGTGCCCCACAGCATTATCACTGATAACGACTTAAACTTTGACTCGGAAGAGTTCAGGGCGTTCTGTGCCGCCCAAGGCACCCGAGTCGACTATGCATCTGTGGCACACCCGCAGTCGAATGGACAAGCAGAGAGAGCCAACGGGCTGATACTTCAGGGATTAAAGTCGCGACTCATGCGCAATTTGGAGCATGCAGCTGGAGCCTGGGTCACCGAGTTGCAATCAGTTCTTTGGGGCTTGAGGACGACCCCCAATTGGTCCACCAATCGTACTCCCTTCTTCATGGTGTACGGGGCTGAAGCCATCTTGCCGAGTGACCTGCTCCACTATTCGCCTCGAGTGGAACTATACTCCGAAGCTGAAGCAGAGCAGGCGCGGCAAGACGCGGTTGATCTCCTGGAAGAGGAGAGAGAGATGGCTCTTATCCGTTCGACCATTTATCAGCAAGATCTACGATGTTTTCACAACAGGCACGTCAGAAGTCGGACCTTTCAGGAAGGAGATCTTGTGCTCCGAGTGGATCAGCAGTGACCTCACAAGCTTGCTCCTGCGTGGGAAGGTCCTTTCGTCATTTCAAAGGTTCTGCACAACGGAGCATATCACCTATACAACCTTCTGAAGCAAGCAGATGAGCCCCGCGCTTGGAATGCAGACTTGCTTCGACGTTTCTATACTTGATGAGGAGATGTAATAAAAGTACTCGAGTGATATTTGATGAATAAAAGCATGACTTTTCCAGTTCCGCATTGAGTTCACTTGTACGCATTCTCTGGCTTACAACCCCCAGTGGGTGTACACCCTTCAACTTAGCTGCAAACCAGTTTTTCCTAAGTTAAAAATATACTCCGAGTGAAGAGCGACCCTCTCAATCGGGGGCTTGGCCGCGAACCAGCTTTGGCCCAAGTTAAAAACCTACTCCGAGTGAAGAGCGACCCTATCACTCAGGAGCTTGGCTGCGAACCAGCTTTCGCCCAAGTTAAAAACCTACTCCGAGTGAAGAGCGTCCCTCACACTCGGGGGCTTGGCTGCGAACCAGCTTTCCCCAAATTAAAACGATTCTCCGAGTGAAGAGCGACCCTCTCACTCGGGAGCTTGGCTGCGAACCAGCTTTCGCCCAAGTTAAAACGATTCTCCGAGTGAAGAGCGACCCTCTCACTCGGGGGCTTGGCTGCGAACTAGCTTTCGCCCAAGTTAAAACGATTCTCCGAGTGAAGAGCGACCCTCTCACTCGGGGGCTTGGCTGAGAACCAGCTTTCGCCCAAGTTAAAACTCTACTCAAAAAGACTCGAAGGAAAGCATTCGAATAACTCCAGAAGTTCAAAAGCAAATACGAGTACGCGGGCCCGAAGCCCAAAAGAGTTTAACGAATACAGTTCCACTCGGCATACCGAGGCTAATGGGTAGGACTTAAAGTTTTCTCACGCTCCTATGGGGCTGGCCGGCTCAACGAAGGAATCCAGGTCGATGTCGTCTGCGATCCGAGTGGCCGCTTCGATGAACGTCTCCATGAAGTCCTCAAACTTGAGTTTCTTCGTGTTGGCAACTTGGAGAGTCTTCAGCTTCTCTTCCTTGGCGTCCTTGCAGTGCACATGGACGAGAGAGAGCGCCATGTCGGCTCCGCATCGAGCAGCTGATTTCTTCCACGCCTGCACTCGGCTGGGAATCTCATTGAGGCGAGTCATCATTGCCTCCAGATCGGTGTTGAGCGTGTCTTCTGGCCACAGCTCCTTGTCAATCCTTCCGAGTGCAGCCCACAGACGGATGATGTACCCTTGGACGTCTTCAATGCGAGATTCGACCCGCAAGACACCTAGAGCAGCCTTGTCACCGACGAGTGACATGGAAGGATCCAGATCCCTCTCGATTCTGTCAGTTTCCAGCTCGAAGTCTCGGCAGTACTCTGTGGACAAGAAAAGAGGAGAGTTGAAGATCAGCATGCATGAAGTTCACTCGGATAAAAGTTCACTCGGGTATTACAGGTTACTTGCAAGCTTGGTGTACATTTCCTCCATGAACTCTTCTATGTACCTTTCCAGAGCGTTCTTCTTCTCGATTAGCTGGGTGATCTTCTCGTTCAGAGTCTTCTTATCTTGCTCGTAAACTTCTGCCTGGGCCTTGAGCTTGCTGTCCCACTCGGCCTTCTGCTTCTTGAGCTCGGTCGCCTCCTTCTTCGCCTCGTTGACGGTGGCCTTCAGCGAGGCTTCTCTGCTTCAAGCTTCTTGAGTGAGGCCAGCTTCTCTTCGGCGGCCTTGGTCTTTTCCTTCGCCACTTTATGTGCTCCCGCCAGCTCATTGTCCTTATTCTCGAGTGCCTGCTTCATAGTTTCTAAAGAAACAGAGGTTCTGAGCCGCACTTGGAGTCAATGGTTTTCACTACGCACATCTGTTCGAGTGAAGTCACTTGGTTCAAAGAACGGAGAGAGATGAAAGTGGAATGCTCAGTAATCGAAGCTTACCTCCCATGGTCTTGAGATCTTATTGAGCGCGCGCTGTGTTCCTCCTCTCCACCTCCAAATCCAGTCGGAGCTGAGCCGTCTCCTTCTCCAGTGCCACGTACTGAGTCCCAAGCTCGCAAGTTTTCTGAAACACAAGAAAGAGCAAATCAGTTAACGTTAAGAAATATTCCGAGTGCCCAGAGACTGACGCTCCTGGAAGAAACAAGCTTGACTAGTATCAGATCCTGAAGTACCCTTTGACAGGGACGAACAAGCTTGACCAGTATCAAATTCTTAGTTCTAAGACTCCTGCCGACTGCCCGCAGTCGATGGCAGTCTCGGGGACTACACCCAGTGGGTGCACTCAGCGTGCCCCCACTGGAATGGTATCCACTCGGACCGGTCCGCCCGATCCGAGTGACGGCCGAACTCAAAAGAAAAAAGAAGAGAAAAAGCTCTAAGACTCCCGCCGATTGCCCGCAGTCGACGGCAGTCTTGGGGACTACACCCAGTGGGTGCACTCAGCGTGCCCCCACTGGAATGGTATCCACTCGGAACGGTCCGCCCGCTCCGAGTGGTGGCCAAACAAAAAACAACAACAGCAACAACAACAGAGCAGGTTTTAAGTTCTAAGACTCCCGCCGACTGCCTGCAGACGACGGCAGTCTCGGGGACTACACCCAGTAGGTGCACTTAGTGTGCCCCCACTGGAACGGTATCCACTCGGACCGGTCTGCCCTATCCGAGTGACGGCCGAACTAAAACAAAACACCTAGTGGGTGTACCAGATATTTTCCGAGTGAAATTCCTACTGAAGAAAAAAGACTCGGAGATCGACTTACAAGGGTACTTACTCGAACGTTCTCCTAGAGAGCAGCACTGGCATCGTATGCCAGCTTCCCAACAGCGCACATTTCCTTGAGTCGTTGGGTCATCAGCTCCGCCTGGATCATCGCCTCCTTGCTGGCCCCGATTTGGTCCTCCGGCACCTTGTACAGACTGAAGATATTGACAGGAGGAGTCGGAACCGAAGCCTGAGCAGTCGACGGAGCCGCAGCAGAACCAGCTCCAGCCTGAGAAGAATCCTGCCCCAGAGGCACGGTCACGACAGGTGCAGGGGGAACTTGAGGCGCATTGCTCGGCGGCGTCTTCCGCGTTGTAGTCTGAGAAGCAGTTGGAGCCGCGGTCCCCTTCTCGGCGTCCTTCCGCGGCGGCTCTTCATCGTCGTCCCCGACGTGGATGCCCTCTGCAAGATCTTCGTTCACTCGACACAATTAGTCGCAGTTCACAATTCAAACGGATGAAGACATTTCAGTCGAATGACAGGTCGAAGTAAAAATGAAATCACTGTTACCTTTCCGAGAAGTGGCCGCGTCTGCCGACTCGGCCTCGATACGGTCTCCGTCGATCTGCATGGGAGACGTGGTCGAGGTGGCAGCTCTGGTTCAGAAGATTCACTCGGTCTGAAGAGTCCAAAAGTTGGCAAAGACAGAAAAGAAAAACCGACGAAGGCACTCACGTTGAGGCGATAGGCACAGTGACCTTGATCCTGGACAGGGCCTTCCGAGGCTTGGGAGAAGCGACCTTGGGCTGCTTGGCGGTCTTCTCAGTTGGTTCAGGCGACGACGGCTGAGTGCATTTCGGAGCCTTGGCACTTGGAACCACCTCCTTCTCCGGGCCAGCACTCAGATCATGAGTTAGCTTGGAGCGGCGCTCGGAGCGCAGCTCCGGAGACTGGGAAGACTCGACCTCATCGCTCCCTTCCGAGTCGTCACTTTCCTCCTCGCTGTCCTCCACGTAGCTGCCCTCGACGCTGCCATGTTCGCTCCCCGTGTCTCCGACAAGTTGTTCTCCATTCGGCATAGGCGAGAGCATCTTCTAGAACTCCTGCAAGACATGAAGATCGGAGACAGACAGTTCAGTCAGTTCACTCGGATCATTCAGTTCACTCGGGGAATGTGCGCACAAGAAATTCACTCGGAAGTGCATGTCATACCTCCAACGGTTGGTTATTGGCGTCGTAGGGCGGGATCCGTCTCGACCCGCGCGGATTGTCACGCGCGCCTGTGATACACTTGATCCACTATTCCACCGTTTTCCCCTTGACATCTTCTGGATGCACTCGGGTCGAGTCATTGGCTCCAGTATAGCACCACATGGGCTGAGCCCGCTCCTGCAGCGGCTGGATCCTCCGACTGAGGAAGACTTCCAGAAGGTCCAAGCCAGTCACTCCGCCCTGAATCAGACCGACCACGGCACTCACCAGGATCCCCACGTCAGTCTTCTCCCCCTTATCAGTCGTCAGCGAGGGAGGGGTCTTGACTCTTTCAGTCGTGTAAGGGGGAAGATCAGTCGACGAGCCAGAGCAAGGCAGGTCATTGCAGTAGAACCAAGTCGACTGCCAACCCCTAACCGAATCGGGAAAAGACATAGATGGGAATGCACTCTTACCCCTCATCTGGATACCTAAGCCACCGCACATCTGGGTCACGTGAGTCTTATCTCCACTGGGATCGGCCTTCTTAACCGACTGAGATCAACACGTGAAGATGTGTTTGAACAATCCCCAGTGCGGCTGGCAGCCTAAAAAATTCTCACACAAGGAAACGAATGCGGCTAGGTACACTATGGCATTCGGAGGCAGGTGGTGGAGCTGAGCACCGAAGAAGTTCAAAAATCCACGGAAAAAGGGGTGAGGTGACATGGAGAAACCTCGTTCCACGTGTGTGGTGAGGAGCACTCGCTCCTCGGGGTGCGGCGCGGGCTCGGTCTCCCCTTCCTCCGGCAGTCTCCACGTCCCGTCGCGGATCAGCCCGTCCACGATGAGCCCGTTGATGTCGTCGACTGTGGTGGTCGGAGGAAGCCAGTCGCCTTGGATCCACCCACGCGGGGACGCAACTCGGGAGCTCGACGCCTTCTTCCCCTTCGCCACCTTCTTCACCTTCTCGAGCCTCGCCGTCTTGTCCTTCGCCATCGCCGCCAAGCTCTCCAGCACCGAGGAGGATTCGCACGGAGTGGGTTGCGGGAGAAGGGATTGGGCGGACTGGAGAAGTTGGGGAAACGGAGATCTGTCTCTCTCTCCCTCTCCGACGCGGCGGCTCTTTATATTGCCGCTCGCTCCGCTCCCCAATCCGCACCGCTGAATCGTGGGCCCACAAATCTCCTCAAATCGCGCCGTCGAAGATACAGAGGTACGTGGCGGAAAGCGAGACGAAAATCGAGGCATCATGCCCCACTTTCCCCACTCGCTGCGCTGCAACCGTTTGCGCGCGCTCAAATATGGTTTCAAATCCCGCGAAATCCGGAGTCCAGCAACCCGATTGCTCTCACTTTGAAGACGTGCCATGTACGCTCGGATCCGCTCCGACACACGGCATGTGACCGCTCATTTCACTCGGATGAAGACTACCCATTCGGATGGAGACTACTCGCTTCACTCGGATGGAGGCTACTCATTTCATTCAGAGAAAGACCTTCACTCGGACGTCATATGGTCCAGAATACGTCAAGGTGCCGCACGAAGACAAGGGTGTGTAACGACCAGTAGGAGTACTTGAGCGCCCCTGTAGCGCTCAACTCACCTGGGAATTCGCCTTTGCTCGACCGCTTAACCTCGACCGATTGGGGGCTAATGACGAGGACATATACTAGGGATAGGGTAACATGCCTGACCTACAGACCCTACCCTAGGATGCCACACGCCTTATACAGGGCCCCAGGGCCAGATCAGCAACAAAGAATTCTGCAAACTGATATTCACTCGGAGTTCAATGAACCACTCGGGAAGCAGGAGTTCACTCGACCAGCCATTTCACTCGGACAACCTGACAGTCACTCGACCAGAGAAGACCAGGAGACTCCAGAGACGCAACGGTCAGGACGTGCGCTCGCCCGTATTAATTGTAATCAATGCGCCCGTTACCTGGCGCCCTTAAACCCCCTCTCAACCCCTGGTAATGGCGGCATTCGTGGGGGGACTTGGCGGACACTATATAAGCCCCCCCCCCCAGCTCCATTCCAAGGGTTCGCAATCCATTTGTAACACATACACTCAAGTAATCAAGCTCCAGAGCATCGAGACGTAGGGCTGTTACCTCCACCGCTGAGGGGCCTGAACTCGTAAATCCGAGTGTAACACCTGCGCCGTAGCTAGGCTCTGCCCTCTCATCCGTACCCCTACACACTACTGTCAGGCTTGTACCCACGACACTCCTTGCCGGTCTTAGGATCGCAGTGGACCTTGGAATCATAAAGTTGATCGTCCGCGGTGACTCGCAGCTTGTTGTAAAACAAGTGAACAAAGATTACCAGAGCCCGTTGATGGAAGCGTATGTGGAAGAAGTGAGGAAATTGGAAGAACACTTTGACGGGTTGCAAACAGAGCACATCCCTTGTGCGGAAAATAGCATTGCTGACAGCCTGTCAAAGTGTGCCGCACAAAAGCTTCCCGTGGAACCGGGAACTTTTGTGCTCCATTTGAATCAACCAACAGTCACTCCATCAACGTAGGCCAGTAAAAGAAGGAAGTTGAATACCGGAAAGTACTTTCCGGCAGAGCTCCCAGAAGCCACCGGCAAGGATGTTGCCGGGAACAACGACACGGTTGTCGGTGAGCAGTAGCTTAGCGCAGAACCTCAGGTTCTTGCCGCAGAGGCAAGCACTCCCGCAGCCGAAGATATGCCTTTAGCCCTTGTCGTCGAGCCGCAGGCTCCGGCATGGGCACATCAGATAGTTCGTTTCCTTCAAACAGGAGAACTTCCTGATGAGCAAGAAGAAGCTGAGAAAGTAGCCCGTCAGTCAAGTATGTATCAGTTTGTGGATAACACGCTATACAGAAAGTGACCAAACGGTGTGAAATTGAAGTGTATTTGCCGGGAAGATGGACTGAAGCTGTTGGCGGAGATACATGGAGGCATATGTGGCTCTCACATAGGATCAAGGGCTCTTGTCGGCAAAGCTTTCTGGCAAGGCTTCTATTGGTCCACTACCCTTCAGGATGCAACTGAGCTAGTAACCAAGTGTGAAGGATGCCAGTTCCATTCAAAGAACATACATCAGCCAGCTCAAGCTCTCCAAACGATCCCTCTTTCCTGGCCCTTTTCGGTCTGGGGGCTCGATATCTTGGGCCCCTTCCCCCATGCTGCCGGGAACTTTGAGTTCTTGTACGTCGCCATCGACAAGTTCACAAAGTGGCCTGAAGTGGAGCCGGTGAGAAAGGTGACAGCGCAATCAGCCGTCAAGTTCTTCAAAGGATTAGTTCGCCGTTTCGGGGTTCCTAACAGAATCATCACCGACAACGACACACAATTCACGAGCCGCACCTTCATGCAGTATATCCAAGACCTTGGCAGCAAAATCTGTTTTGCATCTGTCGCTCACCCGAGAAGCAATGACCAAGCAGAAAGGATGAATGCTGAAGTGCTGCATGGCCTCAAAACAAGAACCTTTGACAGGCTGCGCAAATGTGGAAGGCGCTGGATTGATGAGTTACCGCGGTTCTTTGGTCACTCAGAACGACACCGAATCGAGCTACCGGCCAAACATCCTTCTCCCTAATCTATGGTGCAGAAGCAATGCTCCCCACAGAACTCATATATGGGTCACCTCGAGTGCTCGCTTACGATGAAGCTGAGTTAGAGCAGCTGCGGCAAAACGACGCAACGCTACTTGAGGAGGATCGTCTTCGGGCGGCTGTGCGAGCTACACGCTACCAGCAAGCCTTGCGCCGCTATCATAGCCGCAAAGTGCGCGCCTGAAGCCTTGAGGAAGGCGACCTTGTTCTTCGGCACGTTCAGTCTGCCAAGAAATCAAACAAGTTGAGGAGACCGAAGATGGCACCCCAGTGAAGAACTCATGGAATATTGAGCATCTTCGCAAGTTCTACCCATAAGGCGCGGTTGCCCCCCCCCTCCCGGCAACCCCTTTTGTACAAGCTTTGTCGGCAAGACTTGTAGCCCTTTGTACAAAGCCAGGCGCAGATCCTGTGCATAATAAAGCCAAGTGTTTCTCTTTAGTTTGTATGGAATGGCTGACAAACCGTCAAGGTTCCCAAACCGCTCTTTTCTCTTCTTTCTTTTTCTCAAGGAAAGAAGGATCCCTCGCGTGCAAGTTTCCCAGGGGGAGTGATGATTGGGTACCATTTTAATGACGTTCAAGTGATCATTTCGTGCGATGAGAGAAACAACACAAGGAAAAGCTAAGTTGAAAAACTTTCAAACTTTTTCCTTATTAACGTCTGCGATTTCCCTTGAACGATTATGTGTTTTCTATGAGAAACCTGCACGCGAAGGAACCTTGTCGCGATCAGTCCGCGCTCTAGCTTGCCTCGAGTTTGCTCGGCAAGCCTAGTAGCTGCATTCTGGCCCGGCAAGTTGCCTTGACGGCAGTGACACTTCTAGGAGGCTGCTAAGGACCCGTTCCTCGAAGCACTCGCGGCAAGTGTGCGCACCAGCAAGTTTCCGAACAAGCATAGGGAACGCAATCATACAAAGGCAAAATAAAAACAAGGGGGAGGACGCACATGCATTCAAGCAACACAAGTTATATTACATCGCAGAAACAGCGCAGGTCTAACATTAGATCGAATGTATCTTTTACATGACAACACGACGATGGATATAACGACAAGCTCAATCCCGACGATCACCCTGGATCCTGGGAATCTGGAGAACCTTGTCGGCGAGGGGAGCAGCAATCTTGTCGGCGGCAGTCACGTCGGTGTTCTCCGGCAGTTTCCTGAAGACCCTTGAGAGGTCAATGCCGGGATTGCGATGGGCAATTTTGAGCAGCACCCTGTATACAATTTCGCGTGCAAACTTCTGGGATTCGTCAGCGAATGAAGCAGACCTGTCCTCGTGATACGTCTTCAAGGCGTCGATAAGGCCCTCGAAGAATTTGGTCAGTCTGACGCTAGTGGCTTCCTTGTTGTTAATAGTGAAGCCCCAGCTCTTCATATCCATGACAACAATCTGGGAAGAGATGCGCTCAGCAGCGTTGACAAGCCTGCCGGTCCAGAGGGAAAGATTCTCGTGCAGTTGGGCATAGTTGTTCTCAGCATCCTTCTTCAAGGCCTCTTCCTTCTCCAGCTTCTCCGTCAAGACCCTCTCCCTCTCCTTGGCGGATTCAAGGGCTGTTACCAAGGTGGCCAGTTGGGATTTCAGATCTCCGATTGTCTTGGCGGCGGCATCAAGATCTTGGTTCTTGGACGACAGCTGCATTTGCAGGTCCCCTAGAGTGCGGGCTGCCTTCAGCGCTTCGTCCTTAAGGGCCTCGATTTCTTTGGCATTACCGGCAAGATCATCTTTTAACTTGGCCATTTGGGACTCCGGCTCTGTCTTGGCGGAGGCAGCGGTAGCAGCCTTGTCGGAAGCCTCCTTGAGCTTGGCGGCGTTCTCCAAAGCCTGAGTTTTGATGGAGTTCTTGTGTCCATCTTCCAGCTCTTGGGTCCATTGCTTAAGGAGTGTTTCAATTTCCTCATCCTTGCCGCGGAGTGTGGCTGCAAGGGCCTCTTCACGGGCGGCATGTTCCTTATCTTTGGCATTGAGAAGCGCCTCGCGCTCTGTCAACTTGCCGTCGCGAATTGCCGCTTCTTCCTTGGCAGTAGTGAGCTTTTCCTCCTGCCTCACAAGATTACGGGCCTGCTCATTATACCATGCGCGTAGCTCGTCCGCTTTCTTCTTCAGCTTCTGCTCAACCAGATCCGCAGCTCTGCGCTCTTCCTGGACTCTGTCCCATCTGCGACTGTACCTTTCTTGGATGCCCTTGAACCCGACGGCCATGATCTCCATGAAAGCAAGATCTTCGGCACTTTCAGTTGCATCGGTGGCCTCGCCGGTTCTCTGGGCCAAGGGGAGCAGAATCCGGGCTATTTCTTCATCAAAGTTTGGCCCCGCAGTGCCAGATGAGCTGGGGGCTCCAGATTTGCGCTGAGAAGCGATCAACGCCAAGCTGCTTGACGGGGCCTGCAAGGTTGGTGCCACCAGTTGGTTGTCGGGGTTCGGCGCATCAGTGTTGACGGGCGCCTTCTCCACATCCATTCTGGCGGGGTCGAACATATCGCTAGGGGTCATCTCAGGCTTCCTGGGAGCCTCTCTGATTTCCTCAGCAACTTGCACAAGATTCTCTTCAGCAGCTATCTTGGCGGCTTCGTCAGCGGCATCCCTTGCAATATTCGCTACCTCCACAAGGATTTCGCCTTCTTCGGGAGAGGTTGGAGCTGTGGAGTGAGGCGGGAGCAAAGGCAGTATGAGATTCAAATTACAAGTCAAAGTTCAAGAAAACAAAAAAAGAAATTTTTGGCCAGAAATGTTTTGAGACAAGGGGATTACCCATTGGTGTTTGCTGAGGAAGGGCGTCTCCTCCCCCGGCAACTTGTGTTGCTGGCGCGCGGTCACCAGCAGCCCCGCTTGTCGGGGCAACCCCCGTGCGGGCAAGTTCATCGGTGGAGACCCTTGTCGGGGAAGCACTCTCCGGAACGGTGGTTGACGGGGGAGCCACAGCGGGGTCCGCCTCTTGGCGTTCCTCTTCTTGGTGGGCCTCCCCCGCCTCTTTGTCGGGTTTAGAAGAAGGAACTTCAGTGCCAGCGCCAGTAGGCGGGATCTGCACCACGTTCTCGCGCAGGGGGCTGGGCTGGGGGCTGATGACGATGGTTTCAGCCGTTCCAACCCCCCCCCCCCCCCCCGCCCAGTGCTCGCCGCGAGATCTTGTGCTGTGGCAGACTTGGCCTGCTTCGACCGGTGCACAAGTAGTTCTGGATCCCTGTCAAGACAGAAGAAATCAAATTAAATTAAATGGCGATCAGATGAAGTCAAAACTTGGTGGAGACAAGCAAAGCTACTTACTCCTCCTCCTCCTCGGACTCGTCGAGGACGTCGAAGTCGTATATCATTGGCGGAGGCGATTCTCTGGCCCTCTTAAGTGCCGGGGGAGGTGAACCCGTCGGCTGGGTGGATTCAGCTTCCTCGGCAACCTCTCACCGGGAGGATGGAGGCTGGGCTCGGGGACGCCGAGTTGATTGCCGGCGTACCTCTTCTTGGTGGCCGGTCTTTGTGGTCGTCTTCTTCACCGAAGGACTAGCCCCTGGCGAAGAGGTGCGCACCGGCTCTTGGCTCACTGCCCTTTGAAGACGGTGCCTCTTTGTCGGGGCTCGTGGGCCCACTTCCTCTTCGGGCTCTTCGGCAACCGCAGTCCCGGCGACCTTAGCCCCGGCAGTCTCACCCCCGGCAAGCTCTTCCTGTTACTCTTCGGCAGCTTCTTCTTCGGGGTACTCTTCGTCATCATCCTCAGCTGCCGCGGCGTCAAGGCCGCCTGCCGCGTTGATTCTCGCGATCTCTGCGGCCTTGCTGGCGATGTATGCCAGTTCCTCATCATTGGTGGCCCGGATGAGATCCGTCTCCTTTCGGGAGGCTTTCTCCGTCAGGTTGGAGGCCCAATCCATCTCGTTCACCAAGGTGGGCAGTTCCCAGTCCACTTTTACTCTGTGAGCATCGCAGTCCAGCATCATCGACAAGATGGAGTCCTTGGCAGAGTTGATGTGTAGCGGGATGATCCCATCCGGCAAGTGAAATATACCAGTTTTCCAAAACAACTGTTCGCAGAGGCAGGCATGCTCCATGACCAACAAGTTGTTGCCGGTCCCAGGGTACAACCGCATAATATCGGCGGCATTCTGGTATTCCCAAGCGAATCTTTCTCTCTTCTGCAGCGGCGCTATGCGTCACCGGAGGAAATCGGCGCCAACCATCTCTATGGTCATATTGGCGGCCTTGAGGCGGGCGATCTTGTTCAGTGCCGGGCGAAGTTTCGCGTCAGTAGCACCCATATGGCTCCAATTCTTGCCGCGCTTGACTGCCACTGTGCGCGGTATGCAGAACTGAGGAAAATCCTTCTCCTGGATCCAGCACCATTCTGCCCTCCACTCGTCCCATTTGAGGTGGAGCTGCCCGACAAGGTACTGGCCCTTGGTTTTTGCCCTGGGGATCCAGGTCACGCTGCCGAAGAGTGACTTGTCTTCAATCTGGGGAATGAAAAAGTGGCGGAACAAATCCACATTGGGGGCAACTCCGACGAAGTTCTCACACAGATGGGCAAAGACCGCCATGCAAGTCATTGCGTTTGGAGTGAAATCCAACAATCTGAACCCGTAACTGAACATCATAGCACTGAAGAAATCTGAGAATGGAGGAACCAGACCGCAGTAAAAGTAAGCGCAGAAGAATGGATACGAATCTGCGGGGTCCTTGTCGCCTTCGGGAAGCACCACAGGCGCCTTGTGGTCCTTGGTGTCCCTTCCCTACATGTACGCGTACCTCCTAATCAGCTCGTTAGCATCCAAGGAGCACGGTGAGAAGATCGCATTTTCCCTCCGCCGCTTCTCCAACTCTTCCAACGCCTTCTTCTTCTCCTCCGCCTTGGGATCGAGCAGCTTGGCGGGCTTCTTCCCCGCCACGTCGGCTCTTTTAGGTGCCATCAGAACTCGGGAGGAAGAAGGAGGTCGAGGTGAGGTGCGGATTGATGGCGCCGTGGCGGAAAGGGGGCTCTGGCGAGAGGAAGAAGATGAAGCAGGGGAAAGGCAGGGGCGAATGAGCAGCGCCTCCTTGCGGTTGCCTTTTTATGGGGAAGGTGCGAAAGAGGGGGCTGGCTCTTCGCTATTTTCCCCAGCGGCGCTTTTTATAGGCGCACTACCGCGATATAACCGCAACAGTCCAAGTTCCCACGACCCGCATTTAATGCGTGGATTGGACGTGCGTCAGGATAACCATCATGACGAAAATTACAGCGGCAGTTTTCCCGCCGCGTGTCTGTGCATTGTTTGGGCCTAGCCCAACGACGCTTCAGACGCGTGTATGGCCCAGGCCCGGGGGCTCCTGTCAGTGTATAAAACATGGGTATTTTATACCCTGACTTATGCACAGACGGTAGCAGCCTCCTTGCCGGCCAAGGCTTGCCGGAAACCACCAAGACCAAGATTCAGGGCCCAGTCGCAAAAGCTACTGGGGAGAAGTTCAAGACACAGCACCAACAAGCACTCAACCAGTGTTGAAGATGAAGACATTTCTTGCCGGCAAAGCCAAACCGGCAAGATGAAGACCCGGCAAGCTCCGTGTCGGCAAGCTTCTGCCAGCACGTCAGCGCTCCACCTCACCGGGCAGCTAGTCGCTAATCGGTGAGGTGTTGACCGCGCAGGCGGGTTGGTGAGATTTGTCGGGCACGTGTCAGCATGCAGGGAGAGAATTTGCCTTTGATGACACCCGTCTAGAAGGCGTGTCAAAATAATACGAGGTAGCTGGGGAAGCGGTGCAGAAACCTTGCCGGGGCTACCTCTCCACATGACACCTAACGGTGCATTTAATGCTTTTGTCCTAAACTGGCAGAGTTAGGTATGATAGCACTGTTTGCTATCTAATCAACTTGTAATTACTGTTTTGCCACTGTGGTAACCCCTTGAGCTATAAAAGGAGGGCCAGGGCAACAGTTAGAGGGATTCGGACCCCCTTTTCAAACACTTGCACGTCTTGCATGCGTAGCTACTCTCGTTGCGCCTTGCCGGGGAAGCGCTCCTTGTACTTGTGCTCAGACACATCCAATACACCAAAGCAGGAGTAGGGTTTTACGCTTCTCAGCAGCCCGAACCTGGGTAAATCCCTTGCGTCCTCCATTGATTCTGCTCTTTGTGCACGCCGATCTCCCCTGCCGAACCACAAGGGGCTGGATGACCCCATAGATGGTCGTTCCCACGACATTATCTCTCTTAGTTCGATCCTTAGTTATTTCATGATTTAGAAGAATAAAGTTTTAGTATGATTTAGTTTCGAGTGCTTGCTTTGTGATCTATCTATCTATGTAATCGTGTGTGAAAGTTATATAATAAAGAGTAGTTTGAGTTGAGTGTTTTGTTTTTGTTGATCCAATCTTAGAAATAAGATAAAGAGAATAAAAAGTAAGATCAGAGGCTAATCCCATGGGGAGTGATGACTTCACATAAAAGATGTATAATTGATAAAACTTGTTGGAAGTTGACAAACATAGCATTGGTCATTGTTGCAATTCATGAAAAAGTAATAAAGGAAGAGAGGTCTCACATATAAATATACTATCTTGGACATCTTTTATGATTGTGAGCCCCCATTAAATGTTCTATGTCAAATAGTCGACGTTGGACAAAGAAGACAACGTAATGAGTTATGTGTGCTTATATTCACATAGAAGTTATATTGTTTTGGATCCTTTAACATGTGGTGCTTGCCCCCTATCTTTTGCAAGCCAAAAATTCCGTACTAAGTACAGATACTACTTGTGCATCCAAAAAACCCTTAAACCCAGTTTCATGTCATGAGAGTCCATGTAACATCCCAAAATTATAAATTTTGGAATGTTATATTAATTAAATAAATAGGATTGATTGTTTGATTGATTGATTGAAAGTGAGTGGAATTTGAAACTTTTTGAAAGTTTAATGAGAGAGAATGAAATGACTTTCCCAAAACTTTCACTTTGCATTTTAATCCTCAGGAATTCAAATTCATTTCATCACAAAACCCTAGAGTGAAGATGATATGACTTCTTCCATTCAAAGAAATGAAAAGGGATTTGAAAATGATTTGAATTTCATTTGAAATATTTTCAAACTAGAGACTTTATGCAACTCAATGATTTTCATGAGAGAGGATAAGATGACTTCTTCAAATTTTATGAAATATGAGTTGGAAGTTTAAAAGAATCAAATTGAAAGTCATTTTCAAGTTATTTTGAAACCCACTTTCAATTTGAAGTTATTTGAATTTTCAAATTTCAAAACCTCCAAAAATATTCAAAAAGAGAGAAGTAAAATGACACTTCAAATATTCAGGGGCATTTGAAATATATTTGGCTATTTAAAATCAGAAAAGAATTCCAAATGGTTTGAAATTCAAATTCAAACTCATTTGAGGGTTTTATCAAATTACTTTTCTCCAAAAAGAAAGTATATGAAAAATAGGGTAACATGATTCCCTTCAATAGAAAAATGGAGAAAAATAAATTTGAATTCATTTTGGTATTTTAAAAGAATTTTATTTGCATTTTTAATGCAACAACAGCACTGTTTGAATTTTGAGATTTTGTGTGAATTTTATTTGAGCTTTGAAAATAGTTCATATTTTAGGATTTATTTTTCTGAACATTTTGATATATTATATGCCTATATAATATTTTTATTTATTTTCTTTTATTTCATTTTCTTTCTCTGTTTAATAAAAATAGGAAAGGAATTTCTTTTAAAAAGGAAAAGAACCCCGAGGCCCACCTGGCCTGCGGCCTAGTTGCGCGCGCGCCTGCACCGAATCCAGATCGGATCGGCCATCCGATCCTTTCCCTCTCTCTTTCCATCACTGACAGGTGGGGCCCACTGCCCGATCCGATCTCCACCTTCTTTCTTCTTCCTCCTTTCCTTTCTCTCGCCGGAGCCGCCGCGGATACGGATCCTACCGCCGATTCTTGCCGTTTGTCATCGCCCCTCCTCCACGGCACCCCTCCCTATAAGTAACGCCCCTCCCTCGTCTCGTTCCGCTCTAAATCCGTCCTCCCCGAGCCCTCTGTCGCCGCAATAGCTCGCCGTCGCCCCGCTCTGCCGCCGCGCCATTGCCGACGCCGTCCTCGCTACGGTGCATCCCTAGCCCCTCCGCCACCACCATTCACTTCCCCGTCGTCTTCCAGACCTCCTCGACATTTTCCCCGAGCTCTAGAGCCACTGGAACCGCCGCCCCCTTCACTACCGAGCACCGCCGCCGCCGTCAAGCTCGCCTCGCTCGAGTCCGTCGTCCCCGAGCTCCCCGTCGACCACCATCGTGATCACCGTCGTCTTTCGCATCACCTGGGCGTCTTCCCCGACGCCAAGGACCACCGGACCACCATCGCCATCAATCACCGAAGCCGGAGCCCTCGCCGGAGTTCGTCGCCGCCGCGGTGAGCCTCTCCACCGTTCGATCTGTCGCCTACGGCGTAGATTAGATTTGTTTTTTTATTTAGGCCGAACCGGTGCACGCTAGAGATCGGCCGCCCGCCCGTAGCGCTAGTTCGCTGGCCCCTGTCGCCCACTCACGTTGCACCACGTGGCCCCTGTCCGTTCAGTAGCGTTTTTCTTTTCTGTTTTGATTTTTTTCTTTTCTGTTTTTAGTTTCTGTTTTAGATTTGCTATATCTTTTAGGTTGTGTATTATTTTTGAGTGATTCTGCTTGCATTAGATCAATAATTTTGTGAAGTTTCTGTTTGCGCAATTGGATTTCAAATTTGGGTCGTTTAAATTTGAATTTGATGAAATTTGTTTGAATCACTATTTTGGCCATATCTTGAGTTTTATAATATATTTTTGATTGATTCTTTTTGCTACTGTTTTATTATAGTTTTGCCTATCCAGTAGCATTTAGTGAATTATTTTTAGTTTATTTTAAATTAGGTTTATTGCCAAACAGTACTGTTTTAGTATAGTTTTTGTTTTATTTCTTTTTCTTTATGTTTTAAATGATTTTAATTATTTTTCTTTTGTCACTTTTGACAAAATTTGTTAGGATTATGTTAGTCTACAGTAGATACATATTTTTTATTTTATTTTTCTTTTCTTTTGTATAAAAGTTTGTCTAGGTCATAATAGGCGTTTTTATAAAAGCTTTTTAGTTGATTCTTTTGCTAGGGAAAATTTTTATAAAAATATTTTTTGTTTATTATTTTAGTTTTATATTTTGTTTTCTGTTAAGTTATTAGTTTAGTGATTTTCCTTGCTGTTAAATTTATATTTAGGACAAAACTATTTTTGTTGGTTGTGGCTAAGCCATAGAGTTTTGTCAATAGTTTTCTTTAGTGATTTTCTTTTTGGAATTTCTCCTTGGACTTTATTTGGTTTTATTATTGATTTCTTTATTGATTTATTTGTTGCTTTTATTTTGATTGAGTGTATTATGATTGATAGAATTGATTGCTAGAGTGTTTGCTTATGTGAATACTATGTTTGATTATATAGATTTTCTCGGAGTGACGAATAAGTTCAATCAAGTTCATTTCCTGAGAGCGATACTATCTTCATCAACTTACCAGGCAAGTTCACTTTGACCATATTTTCATACCTAAGATTTTTATTGCATTTAGTGTTACCCTGTTCATCTATCCTCCCGTAGTGTATTGAATCTTGTAGTTGAGTAGAAGCATGAAGTAGGAACCCACACCCTGTTACCAAGCCCGGGAACGTTGTTTATGTTATGCTACGCTATTGTAGATGGGGATTGGTATGAGTGCTCGTGAGTGGTGTGAAGTGGAGGACTCTACGTCAATGACGACAACCTCACGGTGGCAACGTCAAGGCCTGCGTCTACAAGACCTCAAGACTTCAAGACTCGAGACACGAATTCAATATACCTCTGGGTGGAGGATGGTTTAGATGGGCATCATGGGAAAAACCCAGTGGATGACCCGGTTCGACGGGCATCGTGGGAAAGCCCAGTGGATACCCCGGGATGCATGGGTAAGCGCCATGACATCTTGCGGAAAGCTTCACCCAGGCTCAAAGAGATGGAAGAATACTTCATGCCCGGAAGCTTACCTGTGCAGCCACAAGTCATTATGGGCTCTGGCTTGGTTGATCTTAGTTGTGACTCTGGCGGGGCAGTTGCTAGCAGGTGTAGTCGACGGTAGGATTGGATGGGCACTGTCTGTGGTCAGATAAACACCTCTGAAAGACCATGTTTCTTTCGTCCTGTTCTCAAACACCGGCAGTGCGAGGACATAAAAGGAGGGAACGATTCTTGTGGGTAAAGTGCACAACACTCTGCAGAGTTAAAACCTAATCGGTTAGCCGTGTCCCCGCTTACGGACAACTTGAGCCTCTGGACTTGGATCTATCTCTGAACTCTCAACACCGGACTGATAACTAATTGTGGGCAACTTATAATACTTATGGGCTATGAGACATCGGTTGGCGGAACCATGTCTTAGTAGATAACTCCGTAGTGAAGACTCCTGACTTTGTTGTAGGGAAAATAAAACCAGCCTTTATGCAAAAAAATCAGACACAGAGCCACAAAGCCATATTGCATATAGAATAGACTTGTCATCTGCCTCATATTGTGATCTTGCCGGTACATTCAATGTACTGACCTACACGGCTGCAACGTATCATGTTGCAGGTATTTCCAAGACGAGTAAGAGTTACGATATAGGGTTACGGTCTACACTCAACTTGCCGCTGGCGTTGATGGGACTCCGCACCCTTATTAATTTGTTTCTGCTGTGATATATAAGGTATACTCTGGATCTACGGTATTTATTTTACATGTGATGTTATGGTATTTCATCGAAGTACTGTGTGTGCCAGCATACTGATCCAGGGATGGCACTGAAAGCACACAGACTTGACCGTATTGGGTCGGGTCGCTACAGTCCACTATATCTACCTACGGATTGAATAAGATCCTTCAAGTAAGTTGTAATCGGTGCAAAAGCAATAAAAATTGCTCCTAAATATGTATGAACTTTTATTATAAGGGAAAATAAAAGCGACAGACTGCATAATAAAGGTCGCTATCACAAGGGGCAATATAAAGTGATGTTCCTTTACATTAAGAGTTTGCACATCCAAAAATAAAAAGCGCATGACAAACTCTGCTTCCCTCTGCGAAGGGCCTATCTTTTACTTCATGAATTTACTTTTCTGCAAGAGTCAATAGTATTCTCCTCTATTTCATTTTTTTATTTTCTCTCTTGGCAAGCATCATGTGGTGGGGATAGATCCAGGCATATATATCCAGTTGAATGTAGGTGATCATGAATTATTATTGTTGACATTATCCTTGAGGTAAATAAGTTGGGAGGCGAAATTATAAGCCCCTATCTTTCTATGTGTCTGACTGAAACTTTTGCCCCATAAGTATGCCGTGAGTGTCAGCAATCATAGAAGACTAAATGATAGTTGAGTATGTGAACTTGCTAAACAAAGCTCTTACATAGACTTTTTCTGATAATATGATGAATTGCAATTGCTTTAGTGACTGAGATCATAGTTTGTTAGTTTTCAATACGGTTTATGGTTCATACTTTAACTTGTAAATGAATTGTCACTTTTTCATGAGAAGTTTTGTGATGATATATTACTGTTATAATAAACATCATGATGCCTTCATGTCCGTATTCTATTTTTATCGACGCCTCTCTCTCTAAACATGTGGACATGATTATCGATTTCAGTTTTTTGCTTGAGGACAAGCGAGGTCTAAGCTTGGGGGAGTTGATACGTCCAATTTGCATCATGATTTCCTACTGTCATTTATAATGTATTTGGTCATTATTTCACTTTATGATGCAATTCTTATGCCTTTTCTCTCTTAATTTGCAAGATTTATATGAAGAGAGAGAATACAGACAGCTGGAATTCTGGACCTGAAATAGCTACAGTAGAGATACCTATTCTACAGAGCTCCAATTGATCTGAAACTTCACGGAGATTTTTTATTGAATATATAAAAATTACTGGAGAAAAGAAATACCAGAGGGGACCCACCAGTTGCCCACAAGGCAACAGGGCGCGCCCTGATGCCTTGTGGGGCTCACAGCTGGCCTCCGGCCCCCTCCTTCTGCTATATAGGCACATTTTCCCTAAAAAAATTATAGAGAAGACTTTCAGGATGAAGCTGCGCCGTCTCGAGGCGGAACCTGGGCAGGAGCAATTTTGCTCTCTGGCGGAGCGATTCCGCCGGGGATACTTCCCTCCGGGAGGGGGAAATCCAAGCCATCGACATCACCAACGACCCTCTCATAGTGGGAGGACTAATCTTCATCAACATCTTCACCAGCACCATCTCATCTCAGACCCTAGTTCATCTCTTGTATTCAATCTTTGCCTCAAAACCTCAGATTGGTACCTGTGGGTTGCTAGTAGTGTTGATTACATCTTGTAGTTTATGCTAGTTGGTTTATTTGGTGGAAGAATATATGTTCAGATCCTTAATGATATTGAATACCCCTCTGATCTTGAACATGAATATGATTTGTGAGTAGTTACTTTTATTCTTAAGGACATGGGAGAAGTCTTGTCATAAGTAATCATGTGAATTTGGTATTCGTTCGATATTTTGATGATATGTATGTTGTTGCTTCCTTTAGTGGTGTCGTGTGAACGTCGACTACATGACACTTCACCATCTTTGGGTCTAAGGGAAGGCATTGTGGAGTAGTAATTAGATGATGGGTTGCTAGAGTGACAGAAGCTTAAATCCTAGTTTATGAGCTATTGCGTAAGGGGCTGATTTGGATCCATATGTTTCATGCTATGGTTAGATTTATCTTAATTCTTCTTTCGTAGTTGCGGATGCTTGCAAGAGGGGGTAATCATAAGTGGCAGGCTTGTTCAAGTAAGAACAGTACCCAAGCACCGGTCCACCCACATATCAAATTATCAAAGTAGCGAACGCGAATCAAACAAACATGATGAAAGTGACTAGATGAAATTCCCATGTGTCCTCGAGAACGCTTTGCTTATTATACGAGTTCGTTCCGGCTTGTCCTTTGCTATAAAAAGGATTGGGCCACCTTGCTGCACCTTTGTTACCGTTACTATTAGTCACTTGTTACGAATTCCCTTGCTATCAAACGATCTGTTACCTACTATTTTAGTGCTTGCAGAGAATACCTTGCAGAAAACCGCTTGTCATTTCCTTCTGCTCCTCGTTGGGTTCGACACTCTTACTTATCGAAAGGACTACGATTGATCCCCTATACTTGTGGGTCATCAATGATCGTTCCATTGCCACAGCCAAAACCCTAAGAAATTGGATCCACCGAAATGGTTCTCGGTCTCACCGAGATGGCCTTGCCAACTCTCTGTATTGGTTGTAATTACTTCGGTCTAACCGAGTTCTTTCAATCGGTCTCACTGAGATGGTCTGCCAACTCTCTGTTGCCTTATTGCTTTACTTCAGTCTCACCGAGATAATGCAATCGGTGCCACCGAGATGAGGTTTTGCCTTACAATTGCACTTCGGTTGCTCCGAGTTGTTCCCGTTCGGTCCCACCGAAAAGCCCAATGTTCATATCTTTTACACAGATCGGTCTCACCGAGGTTTATGATCGGTGCCACCGAGATGGGTCAAAAGTGTGTAACGGTTGGATTTTGGGTGAAGGCTATATATACCCCTCCACCCACCTCTTACCAAGTAAGAGAGCCATCGGAACGTGCCTACACTTCCACCATACATTTTCTGAGAGAGAACCACCTACTCATGTGTTGAGATCAAGAGATTCCAATCCAACCATTTGAACATTGATTTCTAGCCTCTTCAAGTTGCTTTCCACTCCAATCCTTCTCCTACCCAAGCCAAATCTGTAAGAGAGAGATTGAGTGTTGAGGAGACTATCATTTAAAGCACAAGAGCAAGGAGTTCATCATCAACACACCATTTATTACCTTTTGGAGAGTGGTGTCTCCTAGATTGGTTAGGTGTCACTTGGGAGCCTCCATGATCATGTGGAGTTGAACCAAGGAGTTTGTAAGGGCAAGGAGATCGCCTACTTCGTGAAGATCTACCCCGAGTGAGGCTATTCCTTCATGGACGGAAGCCATGGTGGAATAGGCAAGGTTGCTTCTTCGTGGACCCTTCGTGGGTGGAGCCCTCCATGGACTCGCGCAACCGTTACCCTTCATGGGTTGAAGCCTCCATCAACGTGGACGTACGATAGAACCACCTATCGAAACCACACCAAAAATCATCGTGTCTTCATTGCGTTTGAAATCTCCAAACCCCTCCTTTACTTATATGTGCAATGTTTTACTTTCCGCTGCTACACTCTTAGAATTGCATGTGTAGGGTGATACTTGACTTGCTGTAATTGCTAAAATCTGCCCACAACTAAAACTGGGAAAAGGATAGATTTTTATTTGGTCAAGTAGTCTAATCACCCCCCCTCTAGACACACTTTCGATCCCACAAAGCCTCAATTCCTCGCCATTGCAATTGATAGGGGAGTTACGGAGAACCCCTAGAGAGGCCGCGTCCACAGGGTAAACCCTTAATTACCATGAGTTGTAACCCTATGGGGGAGACTATGATGGTGGCGTGCGTGGGACGAAGTCTACCTCGAGTAGAATGTGTTCTGTACGCGGCTCCGCCCACTTATGCATTTGACCAGTTACTAGAGGATACGATAGTTCATATTAGTGGTAGTGATTCCGGAACACTCGAGAACGCTTTACTACTCAAGCGTCATCCTTACTAACTTAGTGTCATTTAATTCCTATTTTTACCTTCTTGTTAGTAGTTTAGATAAATCCCCTTTTATCTTGTTTCCTTAGCAACTTATAGAGTAGACTATTTCCAAACTCCAGTTTATGTGCATACGTAGCTCGTTAAGTGACAACGTAGCTACGGGGTTTGTGGTGCCTTCCTATAATCTCCTTGTGGGTTCGACACTTTACTTATCATGAAAGTGCTACAACAGCCCTGTGCACTTGCAGGACATCAAGCATTTTCTGGCGCCGTTGCCGAGGAGGATAGCGCTTGGTTATTACTTACCAGCTCGCACTTAGTTTATTTTATTTGTTGCTATTTATCTTATTGTTTTTTCTTTAATCTAAAAATACCAAAAATATGTCTTGCCCTGACATGTCTTCTGTACATGTTGCAATAGAACAAACCATGAAGAGAGGAATGACGTATGCGCATTACCGGTATTCTTTTAAACGTATTGATGTGGAGAAAAAAATTAGAGGCATTGGATTACTACGCTCAAGGTATATTTAAATTCCCTACTCTTTATGAGCATTGCAAGTCCAATGAACATATGAGCTATAGTTGCAAGTTCCACCCTTGCCGTATTATATCGTAATACAATTGTGTTGGTTATCCTTTTGATTATGTTGAAACGATTTAGGAGCAAGTACTATTCCTTAGAACTTCTGAACTTATGATAAGGGTAAAAGAGCTTACCCCGTATTATCCAGAGGTTTCTAGATACACTGGTACCGTTACGTGCTATACAAACGGTTTTTACCCCCTTTCCGCGATAGAGTTTTAAACCGTCGCCTTGCCTGTGTG
Organism: Elymus sibiricus; assembly: GCA_039707655.1. NCBI lineage: Eukaryota > Viridiplantae > Streptophyta > Magnoliopsida > Poales > Poaceae > Elymus > Elymus sibiricus. Next base: position 125,088,727 of record CM077670.1, read on the forward strand.
TGCGATAGGGGGGGGGTCCATCCCACACGACCCAGAAAACGTTTGCGATAGGGCGACCCGCTGCTGACGATTTTCGTAAAGTAATCGTACGCGAAGTCGCGGACTATCCCACACGTTAAAGACCGGCACTTCGTTTGTGATCCGCGAGACATTCGAAACGATTATGCAGATATCCACGTGTGCAAAAGGTGGATATCACAGACAATTATTTCTACCCGTCTGTTTGCGATACATACACTATCACACACAGTTCAAAACTGTAAAATGTGTGCGGTGTCTCCACTATCGCCAATATGTCCATTTTCATAAGTGTGTGCGATAGGTATACCTATCACACACGGTCTCCAAATGTGAATTGTCTTCTTTTTATCCGATATTACACACGCATACAGGTTTGAAACATTTGTGGTATTACCAAGAATCACACACGCACATCATACGAAAACGTGTGTGATACTTATAGTAATCCCACACGCGTATGAGAATAAAACATGAGTTCGACCAATGAGCATCGCATACGTTTTCCGTGAAAGAACTGTGTGTTCTTTATTTTACCATCGCACACGCTGTTTTCTTTCTAACCGTGTGTACGGTGTTTTATTCCCTGTTGTTTAATTTTATTTTTCCCTGTAATTTCATATTCTCATCACAATGGTTCAACAACCAATTGATACATTCCCAACGTATCTATAATTTATGAAGTATTCATGCAATATTTACCTAAGTTTTATATATGGTTTCAGTGCACTTTTATATGATTTGAATGGAACTAACCCGGACTGACACTGTATATAGTTTTGAGAACACTTGATGTATGTCTTGCATGTGGATACCCGTGGTGACAATGGGGTATTCTATTGACTCACTTGATATATGTTTTGGTAATCAACTTGCGGATTCCCGAGGTGACATTGGGGTAATCTAGGCATAGGGGTTGATACACGTTTTCGTCCTACTTTCTCCGATAGAAACTTTGTGCTACTCTTTGAAGTTCTTTGTGTTGGATCAAATATTATGAATCTAAAATTGTTTGATGCATATCGAATAATTGACTCACGGATACTTGTGGTGACATTGGAGTATCTAGGTGACATTAGAGTTGATTGACGCATATCATATGGTGTTATTTTTGTACAAACTCTAGGGCTGTTTGTGACAATTATAGGTATGGCTCAATAGATTGATCGGAAAGGATAACTTTGAGGTGGTTTTGCTACCTACAACAATTTCTTCTTATGTTCTCCGTTTGCTAGGAACTTTGGAGTGATTCTTTGTCGCACGTTGTGGGATTGTTATATGATTCAATTATGTTAGCACTTTTGAGAGATTGCACTAGTGAAAGTATGAATCCTAGGCCTTGTTTCTAAGCATTGCAATACCGTTTGTGCTCACTTTTGTTACTTGCTACCTTGCTGTTTTTATTTGTTCAGATTACAAAAACCTATATCAACTATCCATACTACACTTGTATCACCATCTCTTCACTGAACTAGTGCACCTATACAATTTACCATTGTATTGGGTGTGTTGGGGACACAAGAGATTTCTTGTATTTGATTGCAGGGCTGTTTGAGAGAGACCATCTTCATCCTACACCTCCCATGGATTGATAAACCTTAGGTTATCCACTTGAGGGAAATTTGCTACTGTCCTACAAAACTCTGCACTTGGAGGCCCAACAAAGTCTACAAGAATAAAAGTTGCGTAGTAGACATCAAGCTCTTTTGTGGCGCCGTTGCCGGGGAGGTGAGTGCTTGAAGGTATATATTTAGATCTTGCAATTGAATCTTTTAGTTTCTTGTTTTATCACTAGTTTGGTTTATAAAAATAAACTACAAAAAAATGGAATAGAGGTTTCCTCAAATGCTTTATCTTTATAATGTCTTTCTTGAAAATGATGGAGCGGAAAATTGTGCCAAAGTGTTAGAAGAAGACTTCAATAAAATGTTTATCATAAAATCCTTGAATGATAAGCATGATTGCAATGTTGTTAGTATGCTTGCTATGAATATCCGTGATACTAATGATGATTGCACTAGCCATGATAAAATCTCTGGAAAAAAGGGTTTCTTATAAGCATGTCAATTATTGTGGTGAGCATAGATCTTGTGAAAACATGCCAATAAGGGATGATAGATTTTGTAAGAAGCATAAATATCAAAGAAACCAATGGTTGCTTAAGATGCTAGATGATTTTGCTAAAGAGTTATGTTCTCTTCTTCCCATTACTTGTGAACTTTGCAATGAAGGTGGTCACTTTAATTTTCAATGTATACAATTTTATTATCGAATTGCGTACAAATATTGTGATGATATGATCACCCTTGAGCATTATAACGAACTTAGTCTGTTTTTGGGGTATGAAGAAGTGGCACATACAAGTAATTGGCTTGAAGGATTTATTCTCATGAAATCTCTTGAATTTGATCTAAAGGAAATTTATATGTATTGTGTGGTAAATTGTAATGAGAATGCTTATCTTGCCAATTATATAAATACAGGAAAACCAATAGAAAATGAAGAGAATACTAATGAAAGGAAAAAGATTTCCCAATTTCCTCCTATTGTTTCTCATGATGAATCAGGTGACGAGGAGGAGCTTCCTATCCAACCAATCTCTTCAATAAGAATCTTGGAAAAATTAAATAAACCCAAACATAATGTGGTGGAGAAGAAGAAAAGAAGAAAAGGTAGAGGTAAAAAGGTATCTCTCCCAAATAATGTTGCTCCCATTATTGTTGTGCCTCATGAGAATGAATCAGAAATAATTGTGGAAGATGATACACTTGATGACGATTTTGTTTTGCCTATTACTTGTTATGATGATTATGATTGGGAAGATAATGACACTTCTTATAATCTTGAAAATCTTTTTGGCACCAACTTGGGAAATTATGATGATAATAATTGTTATACTATTGGTGCTATTCATACTATTGATGATAAGAGTGATTATGCTAATGTTATGCAAACCCACAAGCTTGGGGATGCTATGTTTGATGAGAATGACATGTTTGAGAATTTATTTGCTACAAATAATATTTATCCTAAGCTTGGGGATGCTATGCTTAATGAATATGATCTTTTTAGTCCCCCTACTTTTAATGATCAAATTTTTTATGATGATTGCATGCCTCCTATTTATGATGATTGCAATAATTATGAAAGTGGGTTTGGAAGAGTCTCAACTTTAGGTAATAATTATCCCACTATTTTGGAGGGTGTTGAATCTTATAATAATGATAAAAGTGGATTTGGAGAGGTCATGACTTTATTTGATGTTGAATCCACTACTTTGGAAGAGGTTTCAATTGATTATGATGAGAACAAAGTTGCTACTTATGATGATTATTGTGATGATACTTTTGTTATGAAAAGTAGTGATGATTATTCTTATAAAACTTGTCATAATTATGAATCCCCTTTTACTTAACATTACTCTTTTAATGTGGAAACAATTTATAGTATTCGAGTTTCATATGATACTCCCACTATTACGAATGAGAAGAAAAATTGCTTATGTGGAGAGTAGCAAAAATTCTATGCTTGTGGATCATGAAAGGAATACTTTGTGTGATAGCTATATTGTTGAATTCATTCATGATGCTACTGAAAATTAATATGAGAGGGGAAGATATGCTTATATATATCTCAATAATATCAAGTTTCCTCTCTATGTGTTGAAAGTTTTGGAGTCATGCTTGTTTTGCCTTCCTATGCTAGTTGATTCTTGCTCCAATAAATTTTTTGCTTATAAAATCCCTATGCATAGGAAGTGGGTTAGGCTTAAATGTGTTTGATATAAGCTTCATGATGCTCTCTTTGTGTTTCAATTCTTTACTTTTATGTGAGCATCATTAAAATCATCATGCCTAGCTAAAAACGCATTAAAGAAAAGCGCTTGTTGGGAGACAACCCAATATTTACACATACTTTTTTTGTGTGTCCACATGATTAAGCTACTGTAGTAATCATGTTTTATACGTTTTCTTTCAATAATGTGCCAAGTAAAGCCTTTGGGATAGTGTGGATGCTTGTTGATTTGATTATGTGCAAAAACAAAAACTTTTGCGTCCAGTGCTGGAATTTCTATTCTGTACTGGTGCATGAGAAAATTCTGAAATTTTCACACAGTATTGGGTTTCCAATTTTTTACGTTTTCCTAATTGTTCAGAATTTTTCGAGTTACAGAAGTATGCTTTTTAATTTTCTCACTACATGCTGTTCTGTTTTTGATAGATTCTGTTTTTATTGCATAGTTTGCTTGTTTTAGTGTTTCCATGGCTTACATTGAGTAATATAAATTTTGGAAATGATAGAATATAGTAGGTATTATGTGAGAAAAATTATGAATCTTGTCTTGACAGTACCAAAGTGAATGATTTATTTTCATACTAACCTATCTCACGGAGTTCCGTTAAGTTTTTTGTGATTGAAGTTTTCAAGTTTTGGGTAAGATAACGATATCAGTAGAATAAGGAGTGGCAAGACCCTAAGATTGGGGATTCCCAAGTCACCCCAAGGTAATATTCAAGGAAGAGTCAAGCGTCTAAGATTGGGGATGCCCCGGATGGCATCCCCTCTTTCGTCTTCAACACTATTGGCAACCTCACTCGGAACTATATTTTTATTCGTCACATAATATTATCTTTGCTTGAAGCGTAATTTTCTTTTATTTTTATTTGCTTGCTGTTATTTAGAATCATTTTTGTATATTTTATTTCAATAAAATGTCAAGTATAGCCTTTACCATGCTCAGTTTGCAAGTTTATGTGTTGTTGTTTGAAAACAGAAAGTTTTCTGTTATGTCCTGAAATTTTGTAAATTTTAGCCACATGATAAAAATCTGAAATTTTTACACATTAAGCATGCATGAGTTCTCTATAACTTGGTAATTTTTTAGAATTTTTGGAGTTAGGGAAGTATGAATTTTTATTCCCCCTTTACAGACTGTTCTGTTTAGACAGATTTCGGTTATAGTTGCATTGTTTGCATATGTTTGCTTGTTTAATGTTTCCATTTGTGTATAGGAGTATTAAATATGCAAAGGCATTTAGTATTCAATGTTTAATTATAATTTTTTTAATTTTTTACAGTAGAGAATGTTAAGGTTTTGAGTTGATTTATACTAACTTATCTCACGAGTTCTTGTTGAGTTTTGTGTGGATGAAGTTTTTAAGACTTAGGAGAAGCCATGATATGAGAAGAATTACCGAGATACAAGATCTCAAGCTTGGGGATGCCCAAGGCTCCTCAAGTTAATATTACAAGAAGTCTCAAGCATCTAAGCTTGGGGATGCCCCGGTAGGCATCCCACCTTTCTTCATCAACAACTATCGGTTAGTGTCGGTTGAGCCTAAGTTTTTACTTGTTCACATGATATGTGATATTCTTGTAGTGTCCTTTCATTTTAATTTTGTTTGCTGTTTGAATAAAATACTTTGATCTGAAATCTTTACTTGGAGAGAGTCTTCACATAGCTACTTAATTGTTTAACTACTCATTGGTCTTCACTTATATCTTTTGGAGTAGTTTGTCATTCACTCTTGTGCTTCACTTATATCCTAAGAGTAAATTGTTGAAAGAATTGAATATCATAAACCTCAAATTATATATGTTCCATATGCTTAGTAATGTTTTCACATTGGGTTCAGAAAGTAAAATTTATTGAAGTTTGACAATCACAATATTGGTCATACAAGCAATTCATGAATGATTAGTATCAACAACAACAACAAAGCCTTTAGTCCCAAACAAGTTAGGGTAGGCTAGAGGTGAAACCCATCGGATCTCGTGACCAACTCATGGTTCTGGCACCTGAATGATTAGTATATGGAAGAGAAATTTCACATACAAATATATTATCTTAGACATCTTTTATGATTGTGAATACCCATTAATTATTTTCAAACTTGCGCAAATTAGTTGAAGTTGGACAAGGAAGACAATGTAATGAGTTATGTTTGGGTATATTTGCATAGAAGTTATATTGTTATGGATCCTCCAACATGTGGTGCTTGTTTATAATCTTTGCTAGCCAAAATTTCTGTACTAAGCGGGAATACTGCTTGTGCATCCAAAATCCTTGAGCCAAGTTTCTTCCATGAGTGTCCACCATACCTAAATATATACGATATTACCTTGCCATTCCAAGTAAATTTGCATGTGCCATCTCTAAAATCTTCAAATAAACATCTTTTTTGTGTGCCCGTACCACTCATGGAGCGATAGGGCGGTCATTATCTTCCATGCTAAGTGGGTTATTCTCATGATGGGCGTTTATTCACTTGTCATTGCACGAGAGAGGCTGGTAATTGGGATGCCCAATCTTGCTAAACAAAAATAAATAAAAATGTAATAAAACAAACTCCCCATGGAAAGTTCATTGTTTGGAGGGCATCCATGAATTTGGCTAGCCATGGCTTGTGTTTGTATGGTTGAGGGGGGGGGTAAGCTTTCAATTTTCGCATGGGAACCACCGATCATGTGTTTAGCATGGAAGATATTGAAATCCTTTGTCATCATGTTGACAGGAAAAGCACACCACTCAAAATGTATTCATCTTTGTTTTAAGCAATGAGCTCTGACACATAAGCAAATCCCTGCTTCCCTTTGCGAAGGGCATATCTTTTACTTTTTCTGTCAATTTTATTTTTGTTGAGTCAACTTATTATTCCAACCTCAATTATTCTCTACTTGGCAAGCATCATGTGGTGGGGATAGATCCAGACACATATATCATGTCAAATATATTTGATCATGAATTATTATTGTTGACAATTATCTCTACGATAAATGAGTTGGGAGGCGAAACATTAAGCCCCTATCTTCCTATGTGTTCGATAGATGCTATTTGCTCTAAAAATATGCTTTGAGTACGAGCAATCATAGAATACTATATGATAATTGAGAATGTGGAGCTCTTACTTAGACTTTGCTGAAAATAAGATGCATTGAAATTGTTTGGTGACTAAGAACATAAGTTGTTAAGTTTCAAGAGAATGCATTGTTAGAACCATAACATGTGAATTGATTGCTACTTTATCATGATGAGTTTTATGAGAAAGAGTTGTTGTTTATGATGCTAGGAAAAGTGATTGAAATTATCATTGATCAAACTTATGCACTATGCTAGCATTCACACTTCATAAATTATTTCTTTTATCATTTGCGTACTCGAGGATGAGCAGGAATTAAGCTTGGGGATGCTCTATAATTTATGAAGTATTCATGCAATATTTACCTAAGTTTTATATGGTTTCAGTGCACTTTTATATGATTTGAATGGAACTAACCCGGACTGACGCTGTTTTCTGCAGAACTACCGTGGTGTTGTTTTTTGTGCAGAAATAAAAGTTCTCAGATTGGGCTGAAAATTTACGGTGATTTTTTATGGACAAAACGAGACCCCTGAAGTTTCGAGGAAGGGCCAGAAGAGCCACGAGGGCACGACAAGCCTAGGGGGCGCCCCCCTAGGGCGCGCCCCCTGAGCTTGTCGGTCCCTCGTGGGCCCCCCTGGCGTAAATCCAACGCTGAAAAATCTTGTATATTGGGAAAACCCCAGAAAGAAACCTAGAACTACCACACTGCTGCCACAAGCCTCTGTTCCAAAGTGATCTCATCCGGAGCCCTATTCCGGTACCCTGCCGGAGGGGGAAATCATCACCGGAGGCCATCTTCATCATCCCGACGGTCTCCATGATGAGGAGGGAGTAGTTCACCCTCGGGGCTGAGGGTATGTACTAGTAGCTATGTGTTTGATCTCTCTCTCTCTCTCTCTCTCTCTCGTGTTCTTGATTTGGAACGATATTGATGTACCACGAGCTTTGTTAATATAGTTGGATCATATGGTGTTGTTCCCTCTCTTTCTTGTGATGAATTGAGTCTTTCCCTTTGAGGTTTCGTTGTTATCGGATTGAATATTTTGGATTTGAGAACACTTGATGTATGTCTTGCATGTGGATACGCATGGTGACAATGGGGTATTCTATTGATTCACTTGATATATGTTTTGGTAATCAACTTGCGGATTCCCGAGGTGACATTGGGGTAATCTAGGCATAGGGGTTGATACACGTTTTCGTCCTACTTTCTCCGATAGAAACTTTGTGCTACTCTTTGAAGTTCTTTGTGTTGGATCGAATATTAAGAATCTGAAATTGTTTGAAGCATATCGAATAATTGACTCACGGATACTTGTGGTGACATTGGAGTATCTAGGTGACATTAGATTTGATTGATGTGTATCATATGGTGTTATTTTAGTACAAACTCTAGGGCTGTTTGTGACACTTATAGGGATGTCTCTATAGATTGATCGGAAAGGATAACTTTGAGGTGGTTTTGCTACCTACAACAATTTCTTCTTATGTTCTCCATTTGCTAGGAACTTTGGAGTGATTCTTTGTCGCACGTTGACGGATTTTTATATGATTCAATTATGTTAGCACTTTTGAGATTGCACTAGTGAAAGTATGAACCCTAGGCCTTGTTTCTAAGCATTGCAATACCGTTTGTGCTCACTTGTTACTTGCTACCTTGCTGTTTTTATTTGTTCAGATTACAAAAACCTATATCAACTATCCATACTACACTTGTATCACCATCTCGTCGCCGAACTAGTGCACCTATACAATTTACCATTTGAGGGAAATTTGCTGCTGTCCTACAAAACTCTGCACTTGGAGGCCCAACAAAGTCTACAAGAATAAAAGTTGCGTAGTAGACATTACCAATCCATAAATCAAAATCTCAGTACAATGTGTTCAGTAATTACAGAATTAGGCAGCAGATTAACTATGATGAACCACAATATTTGGAGGTGGTAAAGGTGAAGAGAGAATTGTAGATCATTTTTGGCCGCCGATGGTGTTGAAGAAGCGGAATGCCCATAATGTGCACTCCTCCATGCCAAGGGCGCGCACAACTTTTGTCCAACCCCTTATGACGATTGCTCGCCCATCCTTCACCGCCTTCAGGAAAACTTCTAAACCATTATCATGGTAGTATGAATTATATACTTTAACCTTAGTTGCCTCCACTTTGGTCATGTAGTTTGCAAGGTAATCATGAGTAAAATGCTTCGGGAACCACTGAAAAGAGAAAACTTTCAGATATTAATGTCTAATAGAGTAACTCATTGTGGGCAGGGGAAAAGGCAATAGATTACTTACCATCCAAAAGTTCACTGTTGTCTTGGATAAAGTTTAAATAAAGAGTTTAATTCCCATCACCCATCTCTTTCGCCTAACAATCTTTCTTAGTTTCCTCACTTGACGCTTGTTCATGAATATCTCATTGCCCCATACACAAAAGTAGTCGAAGCGTGGATCAGTACTGCTGATATATGTACCTACAAGCAACCAGTAAATGTTAGAAGCTAAACTGCAATTGCACAAATGATGTAAAATACTATAAGACATGGGATGCAACTAACCTCGGCGGCAAACAACAGCATCGCCCATTATGGCCATGCGTAAGTACATGGAAAGGCATGTTAACTACATCCAGCAAAAATAGCAAATGGTAATAAAACGACATCATCTCCAATGATATCTTCATTGCGAAGAGTGGCACGGTGGCATAGGGACCGAGTAAAAAATTGATAGAACTGTTTACTACAAGATGCTTAACAACAACCTAAGTCATGTATTGTAAATTTGTAGCTGGTATTGGTGAAATTGAACTGGACAGTACGTACTTGAACATCACAGTGTGCATTACTAAAATAAACAAGGCATGTGTTAACTATAGACAACCTAATATAGCCATTGAAACTGGTACTGATGAAATTGAAATTGACAGAGTTAAACATCTCAAGGCAAGTGCTGCTAGAGCAGAGAATGGCCCGGTTGTCTATAAAAAGGTAGGGAAAATAGCTAAGAATGGTTAGGCCTGTTTAGTACAATAGGCTTAATACATCAACCGTACAAAACATAGCCATTGCAACTGGTATTGGTAAAATTGAACTGGACAGTTCCTACTTGGTAAATCCCGAGGGGTAGTTGCTGGGGCACTTCATCTGGGCCAGAGCCCGGCCCAAGTCGGCTGTGGCGGAGGTGAGGTGTTCCTCCGGGTCGAAGCGTGGATCAGTGCCGCTGACATGTGTACCTACAAGAAGCAAGTAAATGCTACAAGCTAAACTGCAATTGCACAAATGATGTAAAATACTATAAGACATCGGGATGCAACTAACCTCAACGGTAAGCAACAACATTTTCCATTTTGGCCCTGTGTAAGTACATGGAAAGTCATGTTAACTACAACATGGCTAACATCCACAAAAAATAGCAAATGGTAATACAACGACAGTATCTCTAGTGATATCTTCATTGCGAAGAGTGGCACGGTAGCAAAGGGACAGATTAAAAAATGAATAGAACTGTTTGCTACAACAGGCTTAACAACAACCTAAGTCACGCATTGTAAGTTTGTAGCTGGTACTGGTGAAATTGAACTGGACAGTTCATACTTGAACATCACAGTGTACATTACCGAAATAAACAAGGCATGTGTTAACTACAGACAACCTAATATAGCTATTGAAACTGGTACTGATGAAATTGAAATTGACAGTGTTAAACATCGCAAGGCAAGTGCTGCTCGAGCAGAGAATGTCCCAATTGTCTATAAATAGGTAGGGAAAATAGCTAAGAATGGTTAGGCGTGTTTACTACAACAGGCTTAATACATCAACCGTACAAAACATAGCCATTGCAACTGGTATTGGTAAAATTGAAATGGACAGTTCCTACTTGGTAAATCCCGAGGGGTAGTTGCTGGGGCACTTCATCTAGGCTAGAGCCTGCCCCAAGTTGGCGGCAGCGGAGGCGAGGTGTTCCTTCAGGTCGAAGCGTGGATCAGTGCCGCTGACATATGTACCTACAAGAAGCAAGTAAATGCTACAAGCTAAATTGCAATTGCACAAATGATGTAAAATACTATAAGACATTGGGATGGAACTAATCTCGATGGTAAACAACAACATTTCCCATTGTGGCCCTGTGTAAGTACATGGAAAGGCATGTTAACTACAACAGGGTTAACATCCACCAAAAATAGCAAATGGTAATAAAACGGCAGCATCTCTAGTGATATCTTCATTGCGAAGAGTGGCACGGTAGCAAAGGGACAGATTAAAAAATGGATAGAACTGTTTGCTACAACAGGCTTAACAGCAACCTAAGTCACGCATTGTAAGTTTGTAACTCGTATTAGTGAAATTGAACTGGACAGTTCATACTTGAACATCACAGTGTACATTACTGAAATAAACAAGGCACGTGTTAACTACAGACAACCTAATATAGCCATTGAAACTGGTACTGATGAAATTGAAATTGACAAAGTTAAACATCTCAAGGCTAGTGCTGCTAGAGCAGAGAATGGCCCAGTTGTCTATAAAAAGGTAGGGAAAATAGGTAAGACGGGTTAGGCGTGTTTACTACAACATGCTTAATACATCGACTATACAAAACATAGCCATTGCAACTGGTATTTGTAAAATTGAACTAGACAGTTCCTACTTGGTAAGGACAACTCCAACGCGCGACCCCAAATGGTCCGCGTGTGTCCGTTTAGGCCCAAACGGACAGAAGACACAGCCCAACGCGTGGCCGCATCCGCAAATATTGTCCGTTTCGCGTCCGGGCCGCCCCATTTCCAGAGCAAACTTGGTTCTGGTTTGCGGCCAGGCGGACAGCGAACGGACGGGCACGCGCTTGCTCCTCGTCCATCTCGGGGACGCGTGGCGGCCGTCGACCTACCTCCACAGCCCAAACTAAATGCGCATGCGTGGCGGGCCCCGGCTGTCAGCCACCCAGTGGCCCAGTCGTTGTTCTTCTTAATGTGGAAGCCGTGGACCGGCCAGTCCACAACTTCCACTTCCGAGCCCGGCTGCCTCCTCGAGCCGGGACACGAGCGAGCAAACCCTAGCTGCCGCCGACGCATACGCCTCATCGCCGGTGCCATGGGCTGGCATTGGATCAGCAAGGGGAAGCAACTGGATCTGCTCTACAACCGCAGGTACGCCATTGATTCGCCGCTGTGGGATACGTGGCTCCGCGAAGAGCACGACCTGTAGCGGCAATTCTTTTTTGCCGGTCGTCCTCCGAGCCCGTGTCGGCCGCGTCCTGCTCATGTTGAGAGCCCGTCCCAAACACGCGGGCGTAGGCGTGTGCACGGCCTCACGCCGAAGCCATCTTCGTCCCCATCCCCGCCACTACCACCGCCCATCACCGAGGAGGAGGAGGCCAAGCTCATGAGGCGGGTCATGGAGGACTCCATGAACACCCACGATGAGCGCCAATGGGAGGGCCTCAAAACCCAGTTGGCCCTTTCTGCGGCCGGCGACGTCGCCATCCCGGAGCTGGACATGGCCGTCAAGGAGGAGGTGCGGGAGGAGGTGCTGGAGGAGCCGCCCCTCGCCGCGTGGAACCCGCACATGGTGGGCCAGCGTTGGAGCTGGTCATCCACGGCACCGGAGATGGCCGAAGCGGTGGGTGTCGGGCCATGGTCTCCCATGCCGCCACAGTCACCAGAGCAGGAGCCACGAGAGGAGGTGGTGCAGGCGCCACTGCAACCGGCACAACAGAGCCTTCGGCCTGGCAAGGGCCGCCGGCCCACCTCTGGCAGCCACCTCCATACGTCGACCTCACCAGCGACGATGACGAGTAGGACGGCGGCTACTGAAGACGGCAGCGGCCTCATCGGCGATGGGCTTATCTAGTTTAATCTATGTCTTTTATATTTAAGTTTAAGTAAGAACTGTGTTGAACTTGGCTAGTGTGGACGTTTTAATGTTTATAGTAATGTTTTTATATTATTTGCAATGTTTATTTGGATTTTTCAATGTTTATTTGAGTTTTTTTCGTCAAATTTTGAAGTCCATAAAACGGACAGTTTGGGATGCAGTGGGCCAGTTGGGCGCACCGACGGCCGCACGACCGCAAGTGGATGGGTGTGTCCGTTTTCCTACCCCAAACGGACGAAATTCGGACAAAAAGGACGGTCGTTTGGGGTCATGCATTGGAGTTGCCCTAAATCCTGAGGGGTAGTTGCTGGGGCACTTCATCTGGGCCAGAGCCCACACCAAGTCGGTGGCGGCGGAGGCGAGGTGTTCCTCCGGGTCGACACGTACAGCGGCCACCGCGCCATCGACCGCCATCAGCTCCTCGACCTCCCACGTGATATGTGTATGCTTACGTGGCGATGCCCTGGAGTAGGGGGTGGGGATTTGGAGGCGTGAGGATGTTTCGAAGGCGCCATCTAAGCAATCAGGCTGGGCGGTGATGGAGATCGGTGGGTTACCTGACTGGATCGATGAGGCTCGGGCAGAATGTAGATGTGGTTGAAGCTATGGTTACGGCGACAGCGGTTTGAGCTGCCGGGAGGGGCGAAGGGTGGGGAAATACTGCGGAAATATGATGGGTGGGGATGGGGTGGGGGGAATAAATTCTGAAGTCCCGCGCCTACTGAAAATTTCGTTACGAAACTCGAAACTTACGCGGGGGACACACACAACGCAGACGAAGCGTATAATATACTCGTGTGCGAGAAAAGAGAAAATTGGCGGATCCCGTATTCAAAAAATTGTACACGTGTAGTTCAATAAATTAGTCACGGGCGGTCGTGATGGTACATGTGCGATGTTTTCTAACTGGCTTATGGATCATTAACGCCCATGCCATAGCGACCGTGTGTGTTGTGGTCTTCTAAAAATTATAATATCTATCAGCATGTAGAGCCGTGGCCTACAAATTTAAAAATCTCATTCATTGTAGTAGGGCTATCAACGTACATGAATGAGGCGAAGTTGACACTCAATGAAAAATTATAAGTTTATGAAATGCAATCAAGTGTCAACATGCCTCGCTCACACAGCGAGAATTGATCGACCTATGCAACAAGCAAGAAGCTTGATGCCTTCCGCCGGCACGACTATTTAAGCCGGTTAGCGTTCGCCCCACACGGTGAGGTGGGACTAAAAACCAGCTCCGGCGAGCTCGTCTCCGACCCGGTTGTGCAGAGATGATAGAGGAAGGGGCTCCTGGTGGCTGTGGGTGGGACCGCTATGACTCGGTTGGGTCAACTTTTTTTGACCGGGCACTAATTTTCTCTAAAAAACTAGTAGTCCTGGTAGATGCTCATAATTAATTAAATAAACACACGGACGACACACACACTAACTACTTCTCGCATGCTGGCCAGCCCAGGCGCCAGCGTTGTCTTTCTCGTCCTTGTTGTCGGCAGCCCACCGTGCTTGTTGGACTTCTGCCCAGCTCTACTCAGCGTTGCGGTAGCTACCGCCGCGATCCAGGCAGGTGGAGGCATCGGGCCTTGCTAGCCAGAGGCCGTCGTTCGCCTTCCCGGCCTTGTCGGCAGCAGCCCGCCGTGCTTGGATCTCCGCCCGACTCTCCTCAGCAGCGCGTGCGGCCGCTTCTTTCTTGCGGCGGTGGCACTCTCTTTTCTTGAGTGCTTTCTGACTTTTCCACTCCTTCTGTGCGGCTTTGGCCTCCTCTTGCTCCACCGCCCATTCGTCCATGGCAGCTTCAAAGTCCGCCCAAGTAGGTGTGCGGTCGCGGGCGGCGATGAACTCGGCGCGGCGGGATGCCATCGCTTCCTTACCAGTTCGTGCGCGGTCGCGGGCGGTGATGAACTCAGCGTGGCGCAATGCCATCGCATCCTTACCAGTTAGTGTGCGGCGCGGTGCCATGAACGGCGACGCTTGGAGAGAGCTCTGGGACGGGGTGGCCGGACAACCTTATAGTGCGGTGGTTTTTTAGAGCACTCGAGATCTGATTGCCTATGAGAACCGTGTGTGCTGACCCTATTGTGTGTTGCGTTCTGATTGGCCGGAACCCCAGCCACGTGGATCGCGCGTGTGCACCGTATGATGCACCGCAATCGAACGACAATCCACATCCCTCTCGTCACACCCGTGTAGCTGTAGCTGGGATTTGATTTATATGCGCTAAATGTCAGGTAAATGTGAAAAAGTGCTTAAATATAGCAAACGAGTCCTGAAATGCGCAAAAAAAAAAACAAATCTATCGGCTGATGGTGCTTGAGAACCGCGTAAATAGTTTGGAGGCGAAACGATGAAGCCACTGTAAATTCAAGACCAAATTGCCATTTACCATTTTGGAAACGGTGATTCTTCTTGTGAGATGCTCTCGTTTTCAAGGAGTTATCATTACAACTTGTGCCAGAATTTATCATTTTTTTACCACAGAATACTGAGGTCATATCATGGCACCATGTCAGGTGTCATGTTTTTCAGGCACTTTTTCGTTTTCTAGAGTAAAAAACCAATAAACGACACGTTTGTGGTTGACTCTTGCCACAGATATCTTTGAAATATCTACCCATTCCTCGTAAAAGGCATGAAAATTAACTAAATACCACAAGCATGATTTTCTAAAATGTTTTTGTGCACTTTTTCATAGGCCGATTGTGCGAAATTGAATTATGTGCATTTTTTACTAATGCCTAAAAAATGCACATAATGGCCCAAATATAGTAAATTAGCCCGGAAAAGAGCCAAATTTGAACACGATGCATTTTAGGGTGTACATTGATCATAGAAAAAAACTCAAGGACAAACGACGAAGGAAATTAGGATTCCCCTTCAAACTTGGTGATTTCCCTCTCGAAACCACGGATCTTCCTCTATGATGGTTCGATTTATGAAGAGCGTGTATAACAACATTAGCCGAACCTTCTCAAAAATTTACCACAACATGCTGAGGTCATACCATGGCACCATACCAGGTATCATGTTTTTCAGGCATGTTTTTCATTTTTCAAGATCTAAAAAGCCAATAAACGACACGTTCTTGGTTGAGTCTTGCCACACATGTCCTTAAAATCTCTCCCCATTCCTCGTAAAAGGCATGGAAATTTACTAAATACCACAAGCATGATTTTCCAAACCGTTTGTGTGCGCTTTCTCATGGACCGATTGTGCGAAATTGAATTATGTGCATTAATGCCTAGAAAATGCACATAATGGCGCAAATATAGTAAATTAGACCATAAAAGAGACAAATTTGAACATCGTGCATTCTAGGGGGTATGTTGATCGTAGATAAAAACTCAAGGACAAACGACGAAGGAAATTTGGATTCCCCTTCAAACTTGGTGATTTCCCCTCTCGAAACCACGAAACTTCCTGGGTGATGATTCGATTTATGAAGAGTGTGTATAACGACATTAGCCAAACCTTCCCAAAAAATTACCACAGCATGCTGAGGTCATACCATGGCACCATATCAGGTATCTTGTTTTTGAGGCATGTTTTTCATTTTTTTAAATTTGAAAAACCAATAAACGACACTTTCGTGGTTGACTCTTGCCACACATGGCATTGAAATCTCTCCCCATTCCCTTGTAAAAGGCATGAAAATTAACCAAATACCACAAGCTTGATTTTTCAAACCGTTATTGTGCACCTTTTCATGCACCCATTGTGCGAATTTGAATTATGTCCATAAATGCCTAGAAAATGCAAATAATGGCCCAAATATAGTAAATGAGCCCGGAAAAGTGCCAGATTTGAACAAGGTGCATTCTAGGGTGTATGATGAATGTAGAAAAAAACTCAAGGATGAATGTCCAAGGAAATTTGGATTCCCTTCCAATCTTGGTGATTTATTATCGCACACGGTTCATTTTCGTTGCCTATGAGAACCGTGTGCGCTGACCCTATTGTGAGTTGCGTTCTGATTGGCCGAAACCCCAGACACGCGGATCGCGCGTGTGCACCGTAGGATGCACCGCAATCGAATGGCAATCCACATCCCTCTCGTCACACCCGTGTAGCTGTAGTTGGGATTTAATTTATATGCGCTAAATGTCAGGTAAATGCTAAAAAGTGCTTAAATATAGCAAATGAGTCCTGAAATGCACAAAAAAAAATCAAATCTATCGGCTGATGGTGCTTCCGCACCGCGTAAATAGTTTAGAGGTGAAACGATGAAGCCTCTGTAAATTCAAGTCCAAATTGCCATTTACCATTTTGGAAACAGTGATTCTTCTTGTGAGATGCTCCCGTTTTCAAGGAGTTATCGTTACAACTTGTGCCAGAATTTATCATTTTTTACCAGAAAATACTGAGGTCATATCATGGCACCATGCCAGGTGTCATGTTTTTCAGGCACGTTTTTCGTTTTGTAGAGTAAAAAAAACCAATAAACGACACGTTTGTGGTTTAATCTTGCCACATATATCCTTGAAATATCTCTCCATTCCTCGTAAAAGGCATGAAAATTAACTAAATACCACAAGCATGATTTTCTAAAACATTTTTGTGTACTTTTTCATAGACCGATTGTGCGAAATTGAATTACGTGCATTAATGCCTAGAAAATGCACATAATGGCCCAAATATAGTAAATTAGCCCGGAAAAGAGCCAAATTTGAACACGGTGCATTTTAGGGTGTACATTGATCACAAAAAAAAAACTCAAGGATAAACGACGAAGGAAATGGGGATTCCCATTCAAACTTGGTGATTTCCCTCTCGAAACCATGGAACTTCCTCTGTGATGGTTCGATTTATGAAGAGCGTGTATAACGACATTAGCCGAACCTTCTCAAAAAATTACCACAGCATGCTGAGGTCATACCATGGCACCATGCCAGGTATCTTGTTTTTCAGGCATGTTCTTTTATTTTTCAAGATTTGAAAAACCAATAAACGACACGTTCGTGGTTGACTCTTGCCACACATGTCCTTGAAATATCTCCCCATTCCCTTGTAAAAGGCATGGAAATTAACTAAATGCCACAAGCTTGATTTTCAAACCATTATTGTGCACCTTTTGATGCACTGATTGTGCAAATTTGAATTATGTGCATAAATGCCTAGAAAATGCAAATAATGGCCCAAATATAGTAAATGAGCCTGGAAAAGTGCCAGATTTGAACAACGTGCATTCTAGGGTGTATGTTGAACGTAGAAAAAAACTCAAGGACAAACGACGAAGGAATTTTGCATTCCCGTCCAATCTTCCTAACATCAATCACACACGGGTTGTGTTCACAAAACGTTGCCTCTGCAACGCATTATTTTGGCGCAGAAAACCCTTAACAACACATCAAAAAAGAGAAGAAAGCCCTCACCCCCCTTCGTCCTCACTCCTCACTCGCGTTGTACTCCTCCGCAACTCTGCATGTCAACTTCTATCGCCGTGGCCACCCCTTAGCTCAATGACTATCGCCGGCGGGCTTCGGCCGCGCGCTAAACGGCACAGGATTTCGCATCTGCTGCTTGCCGCCCCCTATCTGCGCCAAAGTCATCGTTGCTTGTTCTCGACAGGTCTGCCCAAATCTTTCATCTCGACGGCACCCCTCGCAGCCGGCTACCGCCAACAAACGCAACCGCATTTTGTTTCTTCCCCTCACCGAAGCCTATCGACACCGACTTTATCGACTCTGGTCGTTTGGGTTTTCTGCGGGATTTTCCGCGGGCTTGGGCTAGGTTTTTTCTCTCTC
Source organism: Elymus sibiricus (assembly GCA_039707655.1). Lineage (NCBI taxonomy): Eukaryota > Viridiplantae > Streptophyta > Magnoliopsida > Poales > Poaceae > Elymus > Elymus sibiricus. Next base: position 125,107,222 of record CM077670.1, read on the forward strand.
ATGGAGAAAATGTAATTAATTTAGCGAAATATTCGCTCATCTCTTATTGTAGAACGTCTGTCCCTGTTAATCACCCGGCGGAAATCGCCGTGGATTCATTTTTCTTATAGCTGATTCGAGGGTTTTCATTCAAGTGTCCATAGTGTAAGCACAAATCAGGCCAGAGTGGTCGCGGCCAGTCAGACAAGAAGTTCTATCTCACCATACCAGATGACTTCAGGGAGCGCACGGTATGTTCAATCTCATCCTACCACGGTTCGCATGTCCCAATTTATTGAACATATACCATATATTGCTATATTTGGATAAAAGGTGCGACATGCACCATAGACGTCAAAGAGGATTTTTTTTCTAAATTAGGCAAATTAATGATGTATTTGTTCCCTTCAAAAAAATGATGTATTGTTCTTTCAGTTACTCTCATATTTGCATGAAATCTTGGTTACATTATCTGTTTAATTATATATTTTTGTACTTTGCTTTCATCTATTGTTCTGTTTTCTATCAATTATTCCCATATTTGCATGTAACGATCTTAATTTTCATTTCCCGCAGTACATCCCCTGCTTTGCAAGAACACGCGTACAAGGAAATCTTGGCCTTTACTTTGTTGATGATTTCATGGATATCATATTGACCACGCATCATGGATTTACAATCACAGTTAGGGTAAAAGTTGATAAAGATGGTCACTCCTATTTTGATGCAGACCTTTGGAGAAATTTTCTAAGTTTTATGTACTGAAAGCTGGCAATAAAATTCTAGTGTGTGCACCACAGTCTGGTCAAATAAACATGGATGTTTACTTCCCCAGCGTCATCAGCTGACCACAGTCTGATCGAGGTTAGTGTTCTTTCAACATTCTCCATGTTGGAATATTACTTATTAGCAAAATTAAAGTAATTGTTTTGACTAAGTAATCAATTTATGCCCACTAATCTTCTGCCATGTTCTGACTAAATAATCCCTTTCAACCTTTTAAGCAAGATATGTTGGATGCATAGTTAATAAACTGTATGTTACTAGGCGTACCAAATTTCACTGGAAAGACTTGGAGCATGTCATAAAATTTGTTAATAATCTGAAAGACCTAGCACAGCGTATGAACGCTAGATTTGGGTTGGGAATAAATCTACCACTGGTGCACACATTGAACAAGACCAATTGTGTGAACAAAATGCTGGTACTAAGTCTTATTTGTATGTTGTTGTTCATAAACTATATATAGCTTCAACGATATGTTACAATTGGTTTTTATTCTTCATTGCAACAGAAATTGCCTGCTGTAGCTGTTCCTGAATTGATTTTGCAGCGTGGTCGAATTACACTTGTGCCTGCTAAGAACGCCAAAGTGATTGAAAGGTACTGCATTTCCCGCACAAATGGAACCATTCAAATTAATAGGTTCTCGGTTGTCCTGGCAATGCATCCACATTTGAAAATCGGAGACACTGTTATACTCATGCTCTACAAAGGCACAGGAGGGATCTTCCTTTTCATTGACGAGATGCCGACTCGCCGTGATCAAGCTACTTCTAGAGGATAGTTGTGGTCGTTGGCCCTCTACTTATTAAAATGCGCTACTTGTTACTATATTAAGTATGTAGATATGGACCATATGGTTGTCAAAATTGTTCAGTTCGGAATTTTCATGACAAGTATTAGTATAACCTTTTGTTGAATAGTGTCACCACTATATGTTACTCAAATGTTGTTTTTTGGGTTATTAAATTTTCATGGAAAGTATTACTATCTCACACAGTTCATTCAGTTTAAGCGCGTGCCCGGTAGAGTAGAGGATTCCCATGTTTTCGAAGTGGCATCAGCGCCGATGTCCAAAACGCATTTGCATATTAATTGTCCATATTGCAAAATGAGATAATATATAGATAGGCCAGCCCATACAATCGGGATATTTGACATGCATGAACAAATCAATCGAGCATATATATGCTCAAATTGGTCTAGTGCCTAGTTCGAGGAGTAATTTAGAAACCATTAGCTCCCAAATTTACATCAATATAACGAACCGCGCGCTCACAAAAGAGCTACTGCCCCTGACGTGGACCCAGCACGCACAACTGCCATCGTCCATCATCATGTCGATCCTGGGCTCAGGAGGAGAGGAGGTCACCAAGTCGATGACCTACACCTTGATCGATCGAGGCTGGGGCATCCTCGACATCGGTGATTGCCGGAACTGCCTCGTGCGTAGCTCTCACCAGGGCTGCCGCGACCGCCGGGTCTGTGTACATCATCCCGGCGACCGACGAGTCAACGTTGGCTCACGCTAGGGCTATTGTCACGACCTCCAGGCCTGCCCCGGCGACGTCCGGCGCTGCACCCTCCTCCATCTTTGACATAAACCAGCGCCTCGTGCGGCGGCCGCCACTGCCGCAGTTGTCCTTGCGTCGTCGAGGTTCCTATTCCTCCACCCGCACCATCCACCGCACTCTGCGCCGAGCCCGCAGTATCGCCCGCTGGCGATCCCTAGCCGTTTTCAGGACGACCCTGGCTAACTTGGTGGCTTGCTCGTACCGTGTTTCCTGCCTCCTCTGGTTGTCGTCAGGAGAGGCGGCGGCACGGCCATCGACCAAAAAGCCGACCATCGCGCCGGCAGCCTCGATTCTGCTGTCGCCCAACTCCATCCTGTCATCAGCCATTGGGGCTGGCGGGTATATGCTAGTATGTGTGGGTAACTAGCTAGCAAGGGGATCAGTAGTGAGTCACCGCCACCGGCCATTGTTGTGGTTATTTATAGCTAGCAGCTGGCTAGGGGATTGGGGATTTTACAACTTACCCCTGCGGCTGGCGCTTGCTCGGGAAGACTAAGTGGAGCACACAATTCCCAGGATACAACCGTATGTGGTGTCACGTGTTATCGCACACGTGGTAACATAAGGAAACGTATGTGTAACTTATAAATCTTCACACACGAGTACGCGCACCACGCATCGTGTGCGATGCTCCTAGCCATTGCTAACAACTTGTTTGCATTTTCAAAGGTTTTTCTACACACATAATCGCACATGAAGCAATTGTAGCAACTGTCTGCAACGGTTAGGCACACCATAAATATCCTCTCTTCACTCTCTATCGACTCCTTCCTCTCGCAGCCCCCAAATCTGGCCTTTTCTCCCCTCTGTCCTCGCCTCCACAAAATCCTCCACATTACACATGTCCTCAGAAACTAGAACCACCCTCTCCATCGGTGAAGGCATGGGGGTGATGCAGCTCATACGTGCGCAGGAACCCGCGGTGGCGGCGGCGGTGGTAAGCACGGATGAGGGTGTGGCGGCCTTGGCGGCAAGCGCAAAAGAGTTGGCGGCTGCAGCAGATCTGTTGGGGGCACACGCGGTTCTGTACGCGGAACACGCGGTTGAGTACATGGCCAGTGTGCCACGCGCTGATGAGGCCGCCGTTGCCTTCGCGGCATGCACGGATTTGGCCATGGTAAGGGCGGTGTCCTTATTAGAGTCTGCTAGAGCTCTAGCAGCATGCGCAGATGATGGCTTTGCTGTTTACGACCGCTTGGAACATGTCCATCAAGGCAGCATCGCACACGCACGTTTGGCCATGGACGGGATTTTCCCTGAGCCCGGAGCTACTGTGATGGAGCTAGAGCAAAGGAATGGCCGGGCCTATGAAATTTTCAAGGACATGGTCGTTGCAGACCAGAATCTGGATCCTTCCGTCCGAGAGGATTTTGCATTAGTGCAGAGAATATTTCAACATCGACGCACCAATAGGCCAGCCCCGCAACAACGCCGACTAGTAGCTCTTTATATTTTGTTGTTTTCAGAACCTTGCTGATATGTAATGTCGCTATTATGTTGTTTAGTTGATTATGTATGAGTACGAACGATAATTTGTGCGATCATTTTCTGAATCAGGTGCTTATTAGCAGGAATCATCTGTGTTATTGTCGGTCTTCCCACACAATTCTGATTACTGACATGCCGGGTATCACACACATCTTGTTACGCCGAATCGTTTGTGTTCTTCTGGATCATCGCAAATAGTTCATCCGAGTGACCTATATATATGCCGGGCATCACACACATCTTGTTACGCTGACCCATTTGTGTTTTTATTTCTCATCGCAAACAGTTCATACGGGTGACCTGTTTGTCGGGTATCACACACATCTAGTTAAGCCAAATCGTTTCTATTGTTTTGGCTCGTCGCAAACAGTTCATCCGAGTGACCTGTATGCCACCTATCGCACACACCTTGATCCGGCTAACCGTTTCTGTTGTTTTGGCTCATCGCAAATGGTTAATCCGAGTGAACTGTATGCCATCTATCTCACACACCTTGGTCTGGCTGACCGTTTCTGTTGTTTGGCTCATCGCAAATAGTTTGTATGGATCAACTGTATGCCACAATTCGCACATGCAACTCTTTTCTGAATCATGCTTGATGGATCCGCCATCGCACATAGTTTGTTTTATTGGTGATGGTTTTATTACGATACCGTTTACGATTAATGCATCACATACAGTTTGGTCAATTGGTCTCGTATACATGTGTCGTGTTAGGACCATCCTACAGTAGTGATATAAGAGGTACTTGGAGAATCTCCATGATTTTTACATTACTAATAACTTTAATAAAGATACTTCTTTCATGGAATATGAGAAGCGGTTCACCACGATCTCCCAACCCTCTCAATTGCAGGAAAATAACCTCATGAAAGAAACCGATGAAATACTCGAGCGATGGAAGAAAAATAAAGTGGAAGCTACATTCCAGGAAGTATGTCTGGGAGACAAGAAGGAAAATGAACATGGAGATGAAGGAGGGAAAGGTCACCTTCCGACAACTCCTACCGATCATGGTAACTTTCTAGACACAATTAATGCCCAACTCGATGATCATTTATCATATCTACGTTCTATGAGAGCTTCCATGGAACCTATTGAAACAATGCTTGAATGTTCTCCACCGAAGGATATTGGTAGAGTTGATGTTTCAAAGTTATTGTTGTGCCTGAACTAGATATTGGCATTGTTCCCGACGTGCCTTCGATGACTCCCTTTAATGAAAAGCAAATTGGCATTCGCCTTAAGGATGAGATAGCACAGAAGGAGGGTGAGTTGCTTGGATAACGAGAAATATCAAAAAGTGATGGAACCAGCATGGTGCCTGATCATTTCTTGTTACCTGTGGATTTGACAATATTGGACAAACCACTAGTGGAAAAACGGCTAGCCACAACTGATGTAGGGTGGAACCCTAATTGACGATATTTCACGAATTGGAGGGTGATCCTACGAAGAACACGAAGAACACGGGGAAGAACGGGGAGAAATCACAAGAGAAACACTCAAGAACAAGTACAATCACACATCCACTAGACTAACAAACACATGGATCCACAAGGTACATGAACAATCAAAGGGAAAGATACAAGGTAGAGTTCATCCCAAATCCTTGAAGGAGATGAGGTCTTGATGATCTAGATAGATCCTTCTCACATGCTCACATGGAGGTCTTGATCTCCATGGGAGAGTCTCTCTCTCTCTCTCTCTCAAGAGGAGTAGTGGTAGGAGCAAGGCTCAACTAGATGAGCCAACACTTTGCTAAGCTTAGAAATTAGGTGGGGGAAGAGTATATATAGGCTAGTCCACAAAGGGGTAAGTGAGAGGGGCATACATGGGCCTCTGGCTCGTCTCTGCGCGCAGGCAGGTGCCGGATGCCATGCTGGGGGCCGGATGTCTGGCCGTTCGCGAGCGCCGGATGTCCGGGGCACTGGCCGGATGTCCGGCCTGGCGGTGGCCATTCTTCTGTAGTCATTCGCCGGATTTCCGGGAGGGAGGCCGGATGTTCGGGCTGGCGTCGGATGTTCGGCCGCTGATGCCTTGAGCCGTCTATTGGTGCAGCTCCTCTCGGCTGCACAAGCGCCGGATGTCCGGCCTCTGGCCCGGATGTCCGGCCGCTATAGCTTCAACAGCTCCTTTTTCTTCCGTCGTCGCTTCCATGCTTCCCTCGCGGATGGTGTAGTTGTTCCTTGGCGCTTGCACTCCTCCTCGTCATCCGGGAAGCTCCGACAATACCTATGCATGCACACGGGAGAAGTGTCAAGTAGTATACCATCCTCGAAGGGGTCAAGTGAACACATGTAAAGGAGATGATTCACCTTTATGTATGTGAAGTAGATGTCGCACGTTTCACTTGCCGAACGGACTCTTGACATGGTGATGTCCGTAGGATGCTCCGCATCATCCCCTCCCCCTTGGGAAAGATCCGTCCTCGGATCGAAAACCAAATCACCATGGGAAAGAGATGTCATCGCCGTGTATAAGTGGACGATCACCAAGCACTCTTCATCTTGAAGCTCGAATTGGGCACTCTCCAATGTCACACTGTCTTGTGATTCCTTCAAAAGGAGCAAGGACAACAAACACTTCGAAAAACAAATGTGGTTAGCGTTAGTGCAAAACCAAGTATTCAAGCGGTGATTCACCCAACAAGTGTTGTCATCATGTATAGCATAAGGTGTGACAAAGGAATGAGACATGGCATGTAAGCACATAAATTGAGCACAAAGTCAAGGGTATCATGGAAACAAGCATGTAAATGTGAGGTAGTGATGCAAATATGTGCGACAAGAGAATAAGCATCTACCTCAAGGACATAGCATGCATGCACAAAGTGCTCAACAAAAGGTCTATGGTAGGCATATGAATCATTCACAACACCAAAGAAGATGAGATGTCTAAACACATGTGGCAATCCAAGGTGCAAGACAACCCAAGCATAATATTCATAGGGTGTAGTGAAGATAGTGTGGCACTCAACACAATAGAAAGAGCAATTGTTCATCATGTGTGAGGCAATCAAGTCAAGCGTGTAGCAATCAATGGAACATGGCATATGTGAAGAAATGACATTGTTGCAATCAAACACATGGGAATAGCATGGGATAATCATGTTCGATGCAACACACAAGGCATATATATCATGAGGCATGGCAATATGGCAATGACAATTCAAAACAAGATCTCTAGCATGTGTGCAATGTGTCATGGTGGAAACAACACATGAAGTATGATCCACAATATTCATGCTCATGGTGTTGGGATTCTCAAAAGAGAAGGATATCACCTCAAAAGTATGTCCTTGTGCGTCCTTCACAATGCCGAAGTGGTAGAAAATGCATTGTAGAAGCACGTCGGTCGAAAGTGGCTCGCTCTCAAGAGCTTGAATGGTCAACTCACGTGAAGTGGAAGTTGACACGGGGTCGAATGATCCTACACATGCACAAAACAAAGCAAAGAACGTATGCGCATGGTAGATAAACACATCATCCATCATGATGGTTCTCTTCTCTTACACATAACCATTAGTAGCAAAAGTGCATGAATAATATGATGCAACAATCTTTATGTGCATGGCACTAGGCATATGATGCAAAGAAGGAAGATAAGCATGCTTCACATGAAATATGTCACAAGCTCCAAATATATGGGAGAAAGCTATGGGGGCGATCTCATTAGCAAGACTAATAGCATTGTTGCATTCAATACATGACAAATCATCTAGCATGAGAGAGGCAACATATGGAGACATATGAGAACATTCAATATCAATCATGTGCAAAGCATGTGAATGGATGCCATCAACCGCATGAAACGAGCAAGTATGAATCATCGGTGATACAATGCACAAAGCAAGCAAATCAATCATGTCGTGCAAACTAGTAGTGTGAAGATGCAACATACTAGAGGAAATCATGGCAATCATGTCATGTGAGAAAATAATAGATATAGGCAATACACATGACATATTGCAAGAAAGACATGTAATGGGGTAGGCCTCAATATGATCATAGGCATGAATGACAAATGGAACATGGCAAGAAAAATCAATATCTCCACCAAGCTTGCAAATACACATACAAGTACTAGAATCATGGATCATGTGTAATGCAAAGCATGGGTCACAAATACATAGAAAAGGCATGGGAATGATCATAGCTTGCAAAGTGAACATGGCAAGATGGGCCTATAATATGTAATGGAAAATAACCCATAACCATGTGAGGGCCATGTAGAACAAATGCGTGAAGGTTCGTCGCGTAGAGGGCGGGTGGAGGGTAAGCACTCCATGGTGGCACACATCTTCATTGCTCTCTAGAGCTCGTTTCGTCAACTCATGCGCTTGCGAGGTTGACGAGTAAGTGTGATGACCTACACAAGAAAGACACAAACGAAAGAAAGTGTGTGCATGGTAAATGTACACATCATCCATCATGATGTGTATGTGCACATGAGAGTTAGCACAAAACAAGCATCGCTCAAAGAAATTTGAGGCATGGTATATGAACATGTCATCCATCATGAAAGAATAGTTGTTATGTATAACACGATGGGGACACAAATTGAGCATGCAAGTATATGGCACAACAATAGCATTATCATTCATGGGGAGCATATTGTGCACATAATTATGAGGATCATGCAATGAATGGGAGTGATCAAAATCTCCTAAAATGTATGAGGAAACTATGGGGGTATCCTCATGAGCAATAGCGGAAGCATAATTTGGAGAAAATTGACAACATCCAAAACAATGCATGTTCGAAGCTAGGTGGTCATGGCATGGCATATGTGAACAATTGCGCAAATGGTGTAAAGGAAGCATAGCAATATCATCACAAGAAAAACAAATTCCAATAACCATGGGCTTCTCATCTATGCCATATGTGCAAATTGGGTTCATTTTAATGGCATATGCATAGTTACTACGATGAGATTGCAAATATGACATACGGTTGATCTCATGCATAGCATATGACAAGTCAAGCGGATTGTCAAACATGATGTGACCAAGAGAATTATCACAAGAAATCCTATGCAACATGGCATCACAACTAATAGACTCCACATGGAAATCATCAAACTCATCATAAATGGGTAAATCATCGCATGGGGAAATCGTACTAGCAAGAAGCGTGTCAATAGGAGGATCGACATCATGCAAGCAATCAATGTCCACTAGTGGGACTAGCTCATCACCTTCACCTATGTTACCTTTTTCATTCCACACATGTGGTGTAGGTGAGGTGGCAAAGACCAAATTGTGGTCATCTTCATCGTGATGGAACCATGTGGGGGGTGCATCATATTCCACCATGGCGATCATCATGTCCAAAGGAGGGACGAAGTCGTCGAGGATCGGCGCGTCATATATGGGACCTAGCACCAAATGAGAAGACACAATAGAGGTAGCGGTTAAGTTGTTAGAAATCAAAATGTCCTCACAAGACCTATCAACTATCTCACTCTCTCTATGTGGTGGCTCACTCGCTCCCTCAAAATAGGTGCACTCAAACTCACATATGGTGGAGTCACTCATCTCACTCAAGTGGTGGGGGTTGTGGCTCTCCTCACATGGGAATTGGGGCATCTCATCATATATGGGGCTAGTGGTGAACTCGCTCTCACTCTTAATATGGGTGCTCATGTCGCTCAAGTCATCTCCAAACACCGCCGTGGTTGAAGGGAAAATCCCATTCACAACCGTCTCATCACCGTCGCCGTGGATGAAGGCCGAAGATGGCACATCATCACTCGCCTCCATGACCAAAGGGAAAATCCCATGCTCGATCACCTCACTCTCGCCTCCAAAGATGGAAGCATCATCCTTGCTCGCCACCTTGTCGCTCGCCTCCAAAGCTTGGTCCTTGATTGGCTCCATAGTCGTAGTCGTCGTCGTGCCGTCTTCAAAAAGAGTCATGGTAGACTCGGCATCGTCAATGCCACAAAGAGGGATGGCGGTGAAGTCAAACTTGGGAGCGTTGTCTTGGAGCTCGTCGGGCTTGGACGTCATGGTGGTACTATCCTCATGCTCGCCGTCGTTGAGCTTGGTCTTCGCGAAGTGTGCTTGGGGTGGAGAAGGCTTGGCCTTCATGTGTTCTTGTTCCGCCTTGAGAGCACCAAAGTAGATGTCGTCGAGGGACTCGTAGTTGCTGAGAAGATAGTCTTGGAGATGTCGTTGTTCAATCCCATCATGAAGTGGAAGTTCATCCAAATGGGGTCGTCCACAATGGCTCATCGCAAGGCTTTCTTCATCTCCTTGAAGTACTCGTCGAGGGACTTGGATCCTTCTATGGTGTTCTCCAATTGGCGTTGAAGATGTTCCGTGTAGGTGGAAGGCACAAATTCCCACCGCATTGCTTTCTTCATCTTGGGCCAACTCATGTTGAAGCTCTTCGAAGGTGTGTGAATCCACCATGTCGATGCGTAGTCGTGGAAGTTACTTGTGGCGCACTTCACTTGATCTTTGGAGGGTACTTGAAGTAGCTTGATGTAGTAGTCCATCTTGCGCTCCCATTCGAGATACTCCTCGGGGTCTTGAGTCCCATAGCAAGGAATCTCGTGGTCGGTGTCGAAGTCGTAGTTGCTCATGGAAGTCGCGGACTTGAGCTTGGGGAGCTTCTCTTGAGCGTAATCTTGAGGTGCTTGTCGGCGAAGATGCCGCATGTCCAAAGGCGAAGATACCTTGAAGTCGCTTGGCGAAGATGCCAAGGTAGATGGTGAAGTCGTAGAGCGGTGGTTGGTGTTGAGCTCTTGACCTTCATGTTCTTGTCGGTGATGGTGTCGATGCCGATGTGACCTTGCCGGAGATGGTAGCTCGGAAGAATGTGCACTTGAGCGCCTTCTCAAAAATGTGGAAGACCTCTTGCCGGTGTTGATGAGGGCTTTGAGCTCCTCCCAAGTGCTTATCCATCTTGGCGTCGATGTGGTTCTTCATGGCATCAAACTCGTCGTTGTTGGTGTAGACCGAAGTAGATGTGCTTTTCCTATCCATCACAAGACTCGAGCAAAGGTGAGTAGGAAATGAGATAAACAATACCAAGATACCTTTTCCCAAAGTTGAGGATGTATCCCACGTCACTCAATGTGAATTGACAGAATAGTGAAATTGGTACCGGACTTGTTCACTCACACCTACAAAGTAAAGCTTATCGAGTGGCTTGGTTAGGACAAGTGGCACAAAATTCAAGCAAGTGTTAGTCCAAGAGTATCGAAAATGTTGAGGAAGATTCACAAAATTCCAATGTAAAGCAAATAGATCAATAGCTATGGTGGCACAACAAACACACACACGAATAGATAGATGGGATCCGGGCAACCAAGGAATGAGCACAAAATGTGTTACCACGGAAAACGCTCGTGTTGCACGGATACTAGAGAGACAACAACTCGATTTCTCAAATGGGCTAGATACGATTGTTCACCAACCTAAGCGAGTAACCGTGCCGTCTTCAATCCCAAATATACTATGTATGTATGCTCTAAGAGTATGTACTATACAAGATGGCTCAATGCTATTTCTATTGCTTACAAGCCCTTTTGTATCTCCTCTTTTGCTTAAAAGCTTTTTGCTCTCTTTTTTTTTGCTTTGCCACAATGCTTGATGCTCGAGCCAGGTATGATATGAGACAAGTATATAAGATATGCACGGGAGAGACTTATGGCACAATGAGGATAGCAATATGATTGCATGCTAAATGTAGCTATGCGGCGTAAGCGTATCACTAAGGTGCACAATGAGCGTGGCCCGGCAATTCTCAACTCGCTAGTCTCGATGGGAAAGTGACGCAATAGGCTCGGGGCGATCAAAGCAATGGCAAGGAAATGTACAATGAGGTCGTTGAGGTTACCGTCCTTGCTTACGGTTGCGGTGTCAAAGGGTGAAGTGGTCATTGTCGATGACGAGTCCGTGGTGATGATGAGTGGTGGTGTTGTCGATGTTGAACCATTCCTAATTAGCCGAAACACCTTAGGAAACGGAAACCGCGAACTCAAAATCTCAAACAAAATCGATCAAAATGGGTTAAGGTGACCGAAGAGTATGGTGGTGGTTGATGAAGAAGTAACCGTCCCTAAGTAGATGAAACACCTTAGGAGACTCGAATCACAACTCAAGCAACCACAAATGCAATGGGGATAAAAATGGGTTAGGTTGCGAAAGTCGATGGTAGTAATGCGGATGATATGGTGGAGGGCCTAGGCAAAGATGCCAAAATTCACAAACTTTAACGGAGTCAAATGGTGTTGGAATCTATCTAGATGGATGGGGGATGTCAATAGCTATCCAACGAGCTAAAAACGTCAAAATCGGACTCCGGATGTGGAAGTTGTGGTCAAAACGGTGAAACATGGGAGGCTGGCCCTACAGGGGCCGGATGTCTGGGGTCAAGGACGGATTCCCGGGGTCTGTGACCAGAACCTCGCCCGTTTTTGGTGCTCCAGGTGCCGGATGTTCGGCCGGGGACCCGGATGTCTGGCCCGATGGCCCAGATGTCCGGCCCGACGATTCCAGATCGGGATTTACACTTCAAAACCCGATTTGGGGCGGAAATAGATGATTCTATGGTCAAAATTGATGGGGGAAAACAAAATTTTGGATGGATTTCATGGTGGGGAAGCTAGATCCACTTTCCAAACAACAAAATCATGTATCAAACACAACAAAATCTCACAAGAACCAACAAAATGTAAAAAAATTGGTGAGGCTATTTTTGGTGGGGATTTTCGAAATTGGGCAAGAACAAACAAAATTAGGCTAGAAAGTGGGGGGTAGGACTCCAAATTCGTGATCAACGTGGCTCATGATACCAAGATGATGTAGGGTGGAACCTTAATTGACAATCTTTCATGAATTGGAGGGCGATCCTACGAAGAACACGAAGAACACGGGGAAGAACAGGGAAAAATCACAAGAGAAACACTCAAGAAACAAGTCCAATCACACATCCACTAGACTAACAAACACATGGATCCACAAGGTACATGAACAATCAAAGGGAAAGATACAAGGTAGAGCTCATCCCAAATCCTTGAAGGAGATGAGGTCTTGATGATCTAGATAGATCCTTCTCACATGCTCACATGGAGGTCTTGATCTCCATGGGAGAGTCTCCCTCTCTCTCAAGAGGAATAGTGCTAGGAGCAAGGCTCAACTAGATGAGCCAACACTTTGCTAAGCTTAGAAATGAGGTGGGGGAAGAGTATATATAGGCTAGTCCACGAAGGGGTAAGTGAGAGGGGGATACATGGGCCTCTGGCCCGTCTCTGCACGCAGGCAGGTGCCGCATGTCCAGGCTGGGGGTCGGATGTCCGGCCGTTCGCGAGACGCCGGATGTCCGGCCGGGCGGTGGCCATTCTTCTGTAGTCATTCGCCGGATTTCCAGGAGGGAGGTCGGATGTCCGGGCGATGGTGTGGCACCGGATGTCCGGGCTGGCGCTGGATGTCCGGCCACTAATGCCTTTAGCCATCTATTGGTGCAGATCATCTCGGCTGCACAGGCGCCGGATGTCCGGCCTCTGGCCCGGATGTCCGGCCGCTGTAGCTTCAGCGGCTCCTTCTTCTTCCGTCGTCGCTTCCATGCTTCCCTCATGGATGGTGTAGTTGTTCGTTGGCACTTGCACTCCTCGTCATCCGGGAAGCTCCGACAATACCTATTCATGCACACGGGAGAAGTGTCAAGTATTATACCATCCTCGAAGGGGTCAAATGAACACGTGTAAAGGAGATGATTCACCTTTATGTATGTGAAGTAGATGTCGCACGTGTTACTTGCCGAACGGACTCTTGACATGGTGATGTCTGTAGGATGCTCTGCATCAACAACTTTCATTGGTGGCATGCCATTTTCCACCAACGCCAGCACTATTTTTTTCAAATAGTGCTGGCGTCGGCATATTTGGTACGACAGTGATACTACCTTAGTGCTGGCGTAGAATTTTGCTGTCACGCCATAGATAATTGCTGAGTTTTTTTTTCTGTTTGCTACAGTTTGTTATGGCGTAGCCCATTAGGCCCATGCCAGCACTAGTCCATCTTGTAACTACCTTGTCCAGTCAAAAAAGTCTTAGTCCAATTCACCCACATCGTTTTCACCTTCCTCCCCCCTCTCGACCAGTGCCGCCGCCACCTCCCGACCGCGCTGCTCATCATCGCCGGACCTGCGCGGCCGCCGCCACCTCCGGGTCAGGAGGTGAGATCTTCCCTCTCCCCTCGCGCATCTTCTTCCCCTCCCCTAGCATCTCCCTCCCATGGCGGATCCGAGCCAGAAAAATTATGATGTTTCTTCTCATGGATGGACTAATGAATGGATGGCATGAATGAATGTATATTTGTTTGGTAGGAGTAGATGATTTGCTTGATAGATGAATGGATGGTGCTAGTTTTGTGTCTCCCACCGTGGATTTTGTTTATTTGTATATACGATTAGTAGTGTAGAATTAGATTTAGCATTGTAGTATCCGATTATGTTTAGTAGAAATTGATTTATTAGCATAGAAACCGATTATATTTAGTATTGATTTATTAGTCTAGAATCCGATTATACTTAGTGTTCAATATGTTTTGTGTAGAAGGTCGCAACCACCACCATGTCGAGTGTGCAAGTCAAGGTGCACCAGCAGCCTTGCAACTGGCAGGCTGTTCGGCATCTACTTCCAGCCAAGTTTTGTTCCTGCAACGGTACCAAATTATACGAATCTTCTAACAGTTAATTCTTTTATTTTTGTTGCTATATCCATTAATGCATTGTGTGTGTGTTTTTTGTTTTTTCTTACACAGATTGTCCCATGCAATGTGAGATTGGAATTCAATGAGCTGACCGGAGACACTGTGATCTTCAATGCTCCTGGGGGGCCTATACTATGGAGGTCAAGAAGGGATGAAAGATATCCCAGATTGGAGGAGATGAATGGGATCGTTTCATTGCCCACATGCGTCTCGGTGGGGGTGAATTGATCAGCTTCTCCTTCAGAGGACGAAGGCCCAGGCTGGCTGTTATCTATCTCATCACGGACGATGATGAGGACCCACTTGTTGAAGCCCTCTATGCCCAAAGAATGAGGCTGAGCGAGGATGAAACGTACAACCTCTGGCAAAAACTTCCGCCACGTGATGCTGCTACTTGTAGACTGCGTTGGTATTTCCACGAAGAGGAGAGGATGATGCAGTATAGTAGAGATAAGTATTTCCCTTAGTTAAGAACCAAGGTTATCAATCCAGTAGGAGAACCACACCGAACCTCGTTAGCAGCACCTACACACACAAAAGCAAACACTTGCACCCAACGCAAATAAGAGGGTTGTCAATACCCTTAGCAGTTATTTGCAAGGATTAATTCTGATAGTGATAGATAAAAAGTAAATTGCAAAATAAAATAAAAGTAAATAAATTGCAGCAAGGTATTTTTGGATTTTAATATATGATAAAGGTAGACCTGGGGGCCATAGTTTCCACTAGAGGCTTCTCTCTCGAGCACAGAACATACGGCGGGTAAACAAATTACTGTTGGGCAATTGGTAGAAAAGCGCATAGTTATGACGAATTCATGGCAATGATCATGTATATAGGCATCACGTCCGAGACAAGTAGACCGACTCATGCCTGCATCTACTACTATTACTCCACCCATCGACCGCTATACATATGCATCTAGGGTATTAAGTATAAAACAGAGTAACGCCTTAAGCAAGATGACATGATGTAGACAAAGTAAACTCAAGCAATATGATTAAACCCCATCTTTTTATCCTTAATGGCAACAATACAAATACGTGTCATGTCCCTTTCTGTCACTGGGATTGAGCACCGCAAGATTGAACCCATCACAAAGCACCTCTCCCAGTGCAAGATAAATCAATCTAGTTGGCCAAACCAAACGGATAGATCGGAGAGAAATACAAAGCTATAACAATCATGCATAAAAGAGTTCAGAGAAGACTCAAATATTTCTCATGAATAATCTGATCATAAACCCACAATTTATTGGATCCCAACAACACCGCAAAAGAAGATTACATCGGATAGAACTCCAAGAACATCGAGGAGAACATGGTATTGAAGATCAAAGAGAGAGAAGAAGCCATCTAGCTACTAGCTATGGACCCGTAGGTCTGTGGTAAACTACTCACACATTATCGGAAGGGTAGCAAGGTTGATGTAGAAGCCCTCCGTGATCGATTCCCCCTCCGGCAGAGTACCGGAAGAAGGCCTCCAGATGGGATCGCAGAAGAACAGAGGCTTGCGGCGGTGGTAGGGTTTTCTCGTCTGGCTCTCTGATGGTTTCCGAGTATTTGAGAATTTATAGAAGTGGAATTAGGTCAAAAGGAGCCACGAGGGGCCAACAAGCCATCCGGACGTGCCCCCTGGGGCCGTGCCCTGTTACCTTGGGGCCTCCTCGTGAGGCTTCTAGCATCCTCCCGAAGCTTCCAGGGTCTCTTTTGTCCAGAAAAAAATCATCAAAAAGTTTCGTGGCATTTGGACTTCCTTTGGTACTGATTTCCTGAAAAACCAAAAACAAGCAGAAAACAGCAACTGGCACTGTGCACTAGGTTATTAGGTTAGTCTCAAAAAAATGATATATAATTGCATATAAAACATCCAAGATTGATACTATAATAGCATGGAACAATAAAAAATTATAGATACGTTATAGACATATCAAGCATCCCCAAGCTTAATTCCTGCTCGTCCTCGAGTAGGTAAATGATGAAAACAGAATTTTTGATGTCGAATGCTACCTAACATGTTTCATCATGTAATCTCTTTACGGTATGAATATTAAGATCCGAATGATTCAAAGCAATAGTCTATAATTTGATATAAAGACATCAATACTCAGGCATACTAACAAACAATCATGTCTTTCAAAATAAAAATGCTAAAGAATGTTATCCCTACAAAATCATATAATCCTGTTATGCTCCATCTTCTTAACACAAAGTATTTATCATACACTACCTCGATGACAAGCCGAGCAATTGGTTCATACTTTTTAACGTGCTTCAGCTTTTTCAACCCCCACGCAATACATGAGCGCATGCCATGGATATAGCACTATGGGTGGAATAGAATGTGGTGGTAGAGATTAATAAGGAGAAGTCAAAAAGAAGAAGATAGTCTCACATCGACGAGGCTAATCAACGGGCTATGGAGATGCCCATCAATTGAAGTCAATGCAAGGAGTAGGGATTGCCATGCAACGGATGCACTAAGAGCTATAAGTGTATAAAAGCTCAACATGAAAACTAAGTGGGTGTGCATCCAACTTGCTTGCTCATGAAGACCTCGGGCATTTGAGGAAGCCCATCATCGGAATATACAAGCCAAGTTCTATAATGAAAAATTCTCACTAGTATATGAAAGTGACAAAATAGGAGACTCTCTATATGAAAAACATCGTGCTACATTGAAGCACAAGTATGGAAAAACATAGTAACACTGCCCATTCTCTCATTTTTCTTTTTTCTCTTTTTTTCTTTTTTTTCATGGGCTCTTTTTGGCCTCTCTTTTTTCTATTTATTTATTTATTTATTTTCCTCAGTGGGACAATGCTCTAATAATTATAATCATCATACTTCTATTTACGTACAACTCAAAATTACAACTCGAAACTAGAACAAATATGACTCTATATGAATGCCTCTGGCAGTGTACCAGGATGTTCAATGATACTAGCGTAACATGTATGAAAAATGATGAATGGTGGCTGAGCCGCAAATACTATGTTAGCTATACGATAATGCAAAGCAATATGACAGTGATGATGTGTGTCATATAAAAGAACTGTGGAAGTTGCCTGGCAATATATCACGGAATGGCTATGGAAATGCCATGATAGATAGGTATGGTGGCTGTTTTGAGGAAGATATAAGGAGGCTTATGTGTGATAGAGCGTATCATATCACGGGGTTTGGATGCACCGGCGAAGTTTGCACCAACTCTCGATGTAAGAAAGGGCAATGCACGGTACCGAAGAGGCTAGCAAATTGCGGAAAGGTGAGAGTGCGTATAATCCATGGACTCACATTAGTCATAAAGAACTCACATACTTATTGCGAAAGTTTATTACCCCTCGAAGCAAAGTACTACTACGCATACCCCTAGGGGGATAGATTGGTAGGAAAAGACCATCGCTCGTCCCCGGCCGCCACTCATAAGGTAGACAATCAATAATAAATCATGCTCCAACTTCTTAGCATAATGACAAATCATACGTGCATGCTTCGGGAATCACAAACCTTAACACCAATATTCTTAATAAACCACAATTATCTACTAGTACCTCCCACATATTACCATCTTAATATCGCAAAACTATTGCAAGGAATCAAACTTATCATATTCAGTGATCTACATGAAAGTTTTTATTATATCCCTCTTGAATACCTATCATATTAGGACCAATTTCATATCCCATGCATATTACCATTACTATTTATTAGACTCTCAAAAAGATATAAGTGAAGCATGAGAGTGCAACCATTTCTTTAAAATATAACCACCGCCGTGCTCCAAAAGATATAAGTGAAGCACTAGAGCAACTGCCTAGCTCAAAAGATATAAGTGAAGCACATAGAGTATTCTAACAAATCACGAATAATGTGTGTCCCTCTCAAAAAAGTGTGTTCAGCAAAGATGATTGTGGCAAACTAAAAATCAAACAAAAGCAAACAAACTATAACACAAGACACTCCAAGTAAAACACATATCATGTGATGAATAAAAATATAGCTCCGAGTGAGTTACCGATAGATTGTAGACGCAAGAGGGGATGCCATCCGGGGCATCCCCAAGCTTAGACGCTTGAGTCTTCCTTGAATATTACCTTGGGGTGCCTTGGGCATCCCCAAGCTTAGGCTCTTGCCGCTCCTTATTCCTTTATCCATCGTAGTCTCACCCAAAACTTGAAAACTTCAGCACACAAAACTCAACAGAAACCTCGTGAGATCCGTTAGTGTAACAAACAAATCTTAAACTTTAGGTACTGTTGTAAATTGATTCATATTTAATATTTGCATAATGCTACTGTAATCTAACTTCTCAATGACTCATACCTCCCGATACGATCCATAGATTCATCAAAATAAGCAAACTATGCAACAAAAACAGAATCTGTCTAAAACAGAACAGCCTGTAAGATCTGAATTAAAGTCATACTTCTGTAACTCCAAAAATTCTGAAAACTTAGGAAAACGTGGCTAATTCATATATAAATAATTTGTAAAAAAAAGTCAGAAGGTTCTGACGCTCCAGCAAAAAATCCAAATTCCACACTGGATGCAAAAGTTTCTGTTTTCAAACAGCATTAATTATACTATCATCCAAATCATCCCAAAGGCATTACTTGGCACAAACACTAATTAAAAGATAAAAAAAATCATAACAGAGGCTAAAATTGTGTAAACACACAAGAATAGAAAGTAAAACAAAAATTTATTTTATTAATTGGGTTGCCTCCCAACAAGCGTTATTGTTTTATGCCCCTAGCTAGGCATAATGCATTGTTTCAAGTGTTGTCATCCTTCAAATTAATTCCATAGGTGGCCCTCATGATATATTCATATGGTGGATTAATTCTCTTTCTAGGGAAGTGTTCCATCCCTTTATTTAACAGAAATTGAAATATTATATTACCTTCTTTCATATCAATAATAGCACCTATCGTTCGTAGGAAAAGCCTACCAAGTATTATAGGGCAAGAAGGATTGCATTCAATATCAAGCATAATAAAATCCATGGGTACATAGTTTCTATTAGCAAGAATAAGCAAATAATTTATTCTACCCAATGGTTTTTTAATGGTGGAATCCGCTAGATGTAAATTAAGGGAACAAGGACCCATATCGGTGAGACCTAGCACATCACACAAAGATTTTGGTATAGTGGAGACGCTAGCACCTAGATCACATAAAGCATTGCATTCATAATATTTAATTTTAATCTTAATAGTAGGTTCCCATTCATCATGTAATTTTCTAGGGATTGAAACTTCCAACTCAAGCTTTTCTTCATGAGCTTTTATCATAGCTTCTACAATATGTTTAGTAAAAGCTTTATTTTGTTCATAGGCATTAGGTGAATTAATCATGGATTGCAACAAGGAAATACATTCAACTAAAGAGCAATTATCATAATTAAAGTCCTTGTAATCCAAAGTAGTGGGCACATCACTATTTAAAGTTTTGACCTCTCCAAACCCACTTTTGTCATTTTTATCATTAAGATCATCACCCTCCAAATGATTGGGACGCTTCTAGATAAAGTTGACTCATCTTCAGTCCCTTTTTCATCAATTTTTATATTACTAAATAGAGATTCAATAGGTGAGACACCAATCATTTTAATATCTTCATCATTACTACGATAGAAACCGAGTGGAATAGCTTTTTCTAGGAATTCTTGCTTAGCTGGTCCTTTCTTTAGTTTCATTAATGGAGACATAGATAGCTTTAATAGACTCATTTATATCATGCTTGGGTGCCAAAATTACCATGAGCAATTCTATCCATGTTCCTAGCTATGTCATCAACTTTATTCAATTTTTCTTCTACCATAGCATTGAAAATCTTTTGCGAATTTATAAATTCTTTAATATTACTTTCAAGATCAGAGGGTATCCTATTATTATTATTGTATGGATTAACATAGGAATTACCATAATTATTAGAGGAATTTCTGGGAAACGGTCTAGGATTGAAATTACCCCTATAAGCATTATTGTTGAAATTATTTCTAGAGACAAAATTCACATCAATAGCATCATTATTTTGCTCAATCAAAGTAGACAATGGCACATCATTAGGATCAATATGAACACTTTTACTAGCAACCAATTTCATAAGAGCATCCATCTTATCACTCAAAGTATTAATTTCTTCAACAGAATTTACCTTCTTACCAGTTGGAGTTCGTTCAGTGTGCCATTGAGAATAATTTGTCATAATATTATCAAGGAGTTTTGTAGCTTCTCCCAATGTAATTTCCATAAAAGTATCACCTACGGCAGAGTCTAGCAAATTTCTAGAAACAAAGTTTAGTCCCGCATAAATTTTGTGTATGATCATCCATAAGCTTAAACCATGAGTAGGGCAATTTCTTATTATTAGTTTCATTCTCTCCCAAGATTGTGCAACATGCTCATGTTCAAGTTGCTTAAAATTCATAATTTGGTTTCTTAAAGAAATAATCTTAGCGGGAGGAAAATACTTGGCAATAAAAGCATCCTTACACTTATCCCATGAATCAATGCTATTTCTAGGCAAGGATGAAAACCAAGTTTTAGCACGATCTCGTAATGAGAACGGAAATAATTTCAATTTAACAATATCATTATCCACATCTTTCTTCTTTTGCATATCACAAAGTTCAACGAAAGTATTTAGATGGGATGCAGCATCTTCATTAGGACTACCAGAAAATTGTTCTTTCATAACAAGATTAAGCAAAGCAGCATTAATGTCACACGACTCCCCACTAGTGGCGGGAGGTGCAATTGGAGTACTAATAAAATCATTATTATTAGTATTGGAAAAGTCACAAAATTTTGTGTTTTCTTGAGACATCGCGACAAAGCAAGCAAACAATTTTTTTTGTGTTTTTGTAAAATTGTTTTAGAAGTGGGGGAGATGAAAACGAGAGGCAAATGCAAATAAAAAGGAAAATAAAAATAAATGCAAGTGGATGATAGTTTATGCGAAGGTACTTGATAAGTTTTGGTGATGCCACCCCGGCAACGGCACTAGAAATTCTTCCTGCTACTTGTAGACTGCGTTGGTATTTCCCCGAAGAGGATAGGATGATGCAGTATAGTAGAGATACGTATTTCCCTCAGTTAAGAACCAAGGTTATCAATCCAGTAGGAGAACCACACAGAACCTCGTTAACAGCACCTACACAAACAAAAGCAAACACTTGCACCCAACGCAAATAAGAGGGTTGTCAATCCCCTTAGCGGTTATTTGCAAGGATTAATTCTGATAGTGATAGATAAAAAGTAAATTGCAAAATAAAATAAAAGTAAATAAATTGAAGCAAGGTATTTTTTGGATTTTAATATATGATAAAGGTAGACCCGGGGGCCATAGTTTTCACTAGAGGCTTCTCTCTCGTGCACAGAACATACGGTGGGTAAACAAATTACTGTTGGGCAATTGATAGAAAAGCACATAGTTATGACGGATTCATGGCAATGATCATGTATATAGGCATCACGTGCGAGACAAGTAGACCGACTCCTGCCTGCATCTACTACTATTACTCCACCCATCAACCGCTATCCAGCATGCATCTAGGGTATTAAGTATAAAACAGAGTAACGCCTTAAGCAAGATGACATGATGTAGACAAAGTAAACTCAAGCAATATGATTAAACCTCATCTTTTTATCCTTAATGGCAACAATACAAATACGTGTCATGTTCCTTTCTTTCACTGGGATTGAGCACCGCAAGATTGAACCCATCACAAAGCAACTCTCCCAGTGCAAGATAAATCAATCTAGTTGGCCAAACCAAACAGATAGATCAGAGAGAAAAACAAAGCTATAACAATCATGCATAAAAGAGTTCAGAGAAGACTCAAATATTTCTCATGAATAATCTGATCATAAACCCACAATTCATCGAATCCCAACAAACACACCGCAAAAGAAGATTACATCGGATAGAACTCCAAGAACATCGAGGAGAACATGGTATTGAAGATCAAAGAGAGAGAGAAGAAGCCATCTAGCTACTAGCTATGGACCCATAGGTCTGTGGTAAACTACTCACACATCATCGGAAGGGCAGCAAGGTTGATGTAGAAGCCCTCCGTGATCGATTCCCCCTCCGGCAGAGTACCGGAAAAGGCCTCCAGATGGGATCGCGGAAGAACAGAAGCTTGCGGCGGCGGTAGGGTTTTATCGTCTGGCTCTCTGATGGTTTCCAAATATTTGAGAATTTATAGAAGTGGAATTAGGTCAAAAGGAGCCACGAGGGGCCCACAAGGCATCTAGGCGCCCCCTGGGGCCGCGCCCTGTTGCCTTGTGGCCTCCTCGTGAGGCTCCTGGCATCCTCCCAAAGCTTCAAGGGTCTCTTTTGTCCAGAAAAAAATTGTCAAAAAGTTTCATGGCATTTGGACTTCGTTTGGTACTGATTTCCTGAAAACCAAAAACAAGCGGAAAACAGCAACTGGCACTGGGCACTAGGTTAATAGGTTAGTCCCAAAAAATGATATATAATTGCATATAATTGTATATAAAACATTCAAGATTGATACTATAATACCATGGAACAATCAAAAATTATAGATATGTTGGAGACGTATCAGATGCCTACGTCGGGATGCCATTCGTGACCCGTCTCAGAAGGACGAATGTTATCCGCCATGTCATGGTATGTTACTTAGTGTAGAATTTGATGATATGCTTGGTGTAGTAATGTGATGATATGCTTAGTGTAGTAATGTGATGATATGCTTAGTGTAGTAATTTGATGACATGCTTAGTGTGTAGTAATGTGATGATATGATTAGTGTAGTAATTTGATGACATGCTTAGTGTGTAGTAATGTGATGATATGCTTAGTGTAGAATGCGATAATATGCCTAGTGTTGAATCCGATGATATATGTGAATAGAAGTGTATGCATGCTTTGTTGACAATTCAAGTGTAGTAGTGTAGTAGTGTGATGATATGCTTAGTGTAGTATGTTATGATATTTATCAAATATGTATGTGAATCCAATGATATTTATCATATATGTATGTGAATCCAATGATATTTATCATATATATATGTGAATTCGATGATATGCTTAGCTAGTGTTGAATCAAATGTTTAGTGTTGAATCTGATGATATATATGTGAATCCGATGACATTTATCATATATGTATTTTTTCATAAATTACCTAAGAGGCTATCTGTGAGCTGTGGCATCGAGCCGGATGAAGCAGGCATTGCTGGACTACTCCTTACCACAAGGGGATCCATCACCACCTGTGCCTACGCAGTGGACACGGACAGTCGCACTGCCTTAAGCACAGCGGGGTGGAACAACTTCCTTGCTGGCAAGAATCTCTGGGTTGGACAGGCCATCTTAGTCACTATCAGGAACACCCCGCGCGTTGACTTGAGGATGATGATCATCATCGACCTCATTTGAAAGTATGTGTGTGGCTGGGCCAACGATAAATTGCTTATAAATAACTATTAGTTAGCTCGTGTTTGTGGAGATTGTCGTTTATTAATTAGCTAGCAGTACGTACTGTTTGTGAGATTGTCACTTATTAACTGGTATATTGTTCTATTAACCGGTATTGTTCTACTGTGTTATCTTTTATATGTGCTTAGTTTTATTGGGAAATGCTAAATGTTATATATGGTGGGGGAAAATATATTTTTTGGCTGCACGAAATGTTCGTGGCGTGGAAAGCATAGCACACGTCGCTACGTGAGTGATAATAGTGGTGGCATTGTCCACATGGCAGGCCATAAATACGTAGAATACTGCTGACGTGGAGCCCAACGCCACCACTATTTTTTTAACAATGGCGCCATATTGGTGGCGTTGGGTGTCCACGCCAGTGATGACCCACAAGTATAGGGGATCAATCGTAGTCCTTTCGATAAGTAAGAG
This sequence comes from Elymus sibiricus, assembly GCA_039707655.1. Classification (NCBI taxonomy): domain Eukaryota; kingdom Viridiplantae; phylum Streptophyta; class Magnoliopsida; order Poales; family Poaceae; genus Elymus; species Elymus sibiricus. Next base: position 125,131,660 of record CM077670.1, read on the forward strand.
TGTTGAACCCAACGAGGAGCAGAAGGAAATGACAAGCGGTTTTCAGCAAGGTATTCTTTGCAAGCACTGAAATTGTAGGTAACAGATAGTTTGATAGCAATGTAATTCGTAACAAGTAACAAGTAGTAACGGTAACAAAAGTGTAGCAAGGTGGCCCAATCCTTTTTATAGCAAAGGACAAGCCAGAACGAACTCGTATAATAAGCAAAGCGTTCTCGAGGACACATGGGAATTTCATCTAGTCACTTTCATCATGTTTGTTTGATTCGCGTTCGCTACTTTGATAATTTGATATGTGGGTGGACCGGTGCTTGGGTGCTGTTCTTACTTGAACAAGGCTCCCACTTATGATTACCCCCTCTCGCAAGCATCCGCAACTACGAAAGAAGAATTAAGATCAATCTAACCATAGCATGAAACATATGGATCCAAATCAGCCCCTTACGGAATAGCGCATAAACTAGGGTTTAAGCTTCTGTTACTCTAGCAACCCATCATCTAATTACTACTCCACAATGCCTTCCCTTAGGCCCAAAGATGGTGAAGTGTCATGTAGTCGACATTCACACGACACCACTAAAGGAAGCAACAACATACATATCATCAAAATATCGAACGAATACCAAATTCACATGATTACTTATGACAAGACTTCTCCCATGTCCTCAAGAACAAAAGTAACTACTCACAAATCATATTCATGTTCAAGATCAGAGGGGTATTGAATAGCATTAAGGATCTGAACATCTAATCTTCAACCAAATAAACCAACTAGCATCAACTACAAGATGTAATCAACACTACTAGCAACCCACAGGTACCAATCTGAGGTTTTGAGACAAAGATTGAATACAAGAGATGAACTAGGGTTTGAGATGAGATGGTGCTGGTGAAGATGTTGATGAAGATTGGTCCTCCCATGATGAGAGGATCGTTGGTGATGTCGATGGCTTCGATTCCCCCTCCCGGAGGGAAGTATCCCCAGCGGAATCGCTCCGCCGGAGAGCAAAATAGCTCCTGCCCAGGTTCCGCCTCGAGATGGCGGTGCTTCATCCCAAAAGTCTTCTCTCTATTTTTTAGGGTAAATGAGCTTATATAGCAGAAGGAGGAGGCCGGAGGCCAGCCAGGGGCCCCACAAGGCATCAGGGCGCGCCTAGGGGGCGCGCCCTGTTGCCTTGTGGGCAACTGGTATGTCCCCTCCAGTATCTATTTTCTCCTGTATTTTTTATATATTCAATAAAAAATCTCCGTGAAATTTCAAGTCAATTGGAGCTCTGTAGGATAGGTATCTCTACTGTAGCTATTTCAGGTCCAGAATTCCAGCTGTCGGTATTCTCCCTCTTCATATAAATCTTTCAAATTAAGAGAGAAAAGGCATTAGAATTGCATCATATAGTGAAATAATGATCAAATACATTATAAATAACAGTAGGAAATCATGATGCAAATTGGACGTATCAACTCCCCAAAGCTTAGACCTCGCTTGTCCTCAAGCGAAAGCCGAAATCGATAATCATGACCACATGTTTAGAGAGAGAGGTGTCGATAAAAATAAAATATGGACATGAAGGCATCATGATCTTTATTAGAACAACAATACATCATCATAAAAATTCTTATGAAAAAGTGACAATTCATTCACAAGTTAAAGTATGAACCATAATTCGTATTGAAAACTAAAAACTATGATCTCAGTCACTGAAGCAATTGCAATTCATAATATTATCATAAAGAGTCTATGTAAGAGCTTTGTTTAGCAAGTTCACATACTCAACTATCATTTAGTCTTCTATGATTGCTGACACTCACGGCATACTTATGGAGCAAAAGTTTCAGCCAGACACATAGAAAGATAGGGGCTTATAATCTCGCCTCCCAACGTATTTACCTCAAGGGTAATGTCAACAATAATAACTCATGATCACCTACATCCAACTGGATATATATGCCTGGATCTATCCCCACCACATGATGCTTGCCAAGAGAGAAAAATAAAACGGAATAGAGGAGAATAGTATTGACTCTTGCATGAAAGTAAATACATAAAAGTAAAAGATAGGCCCTTCACAGAGGGAAGCAGAGGTTGTCATGCGCTTTTTGTTTTTGGATGTGCAAACTCTTACTGCAAAGGAATGTCACTTTATATTGCCCCTTGTGATAGCGACCTTTATTATGCAGTCTGTCGCTTTTATTTCTTCACCATCACAAGATCGTACAAAGCTTATTTTCCTTTACAATAAAAGTTCATACATATTTAGGAGCAATTTTTATTGCTTTTGCACCGATGACAACTTACTTGAAGGATCTTATTCAATCCATAGGTAGATATAGTGGACTCTCATGACATGAAACTAGGTTTAAGGGTTTTTGGATGCACAAGTAGTATCTCTACTTAGTATAGAATTTTGGCTAGCAAAAGATAGGGGCAAGCACCACATGTTAGAGGATCCAAAACAATATAACTTCTATGTGAATATAAGCAAACATAACTCATTAAGTTGTCTTCCTTGTCCAACGTCGACTAATTGACATAGAATATTTAATGGGGGCTCACAATCATAAAAGATGTCCAAGATAGTATATTTATATGTGAGACCTCTCTTCCTTTATTACTTTTTCATGAATTGCAACAATGACCAATGCTATGTTTGTTAACCTTCAACAAGTTTTACCAATTATACTTCTTTTATGTGAAGTCATCACTCCCCATGGGATTAGCATATGATCTTACTTTTTATTCTCTTTATTTTATTTCCAAGATTGGATCAACAAAAGCAAAACACTCAACTCAAACTACTCTTTATTATATAACTTTCGCACACGATTACATAGATAGATAGACCACAAAACAAGCACTCGAAACTAGATCATACTAAAACTTTATTCTTCTAAATCACGAAATAACTAAGGATCGAACTAAGATAGATAATGATGATATAAGTGATGGTGATACGATGTCGGGGCACCTCCCCCAAGCTTGGCACAAGCTAAGGGTGGTGCCCATACCCATGTACTCAAGTCTCCTTCTTCGGTGATGGTGGTGGTGAAGAGGTAGGCTTGTCCTTTAAAATATTTAGTAAGATATCCTTCAAACTCTGGACCTCCCGAAGCAACTGCTGAAGCGAGGTGGCATTCTTTTGCACTTCAACAACAATATGTTTATTTTCCGGCCACCATGAGCCCTTTCCTGCCTCATTCTCACTTGGACGGGAGATATCCCAATTGGAAGGTATGTGCATACGAGGAGTGTTCTCGACCCCGTAATTGTGGACCAAATTATGAAAGTTGTTGCGATGTAACCTGTGTAAGGGCCTCCTAGGAGGAAGCCCATCTTGTACCTCTGGACTCCCATGGCTGGTAGTACTTCTCATAGCTTGATGAGGATTTGGAGTTGTGGAGATGCCGGCAAGGGTACCCCTCTCTGAAACAGGGGGCTAAACTTCCTGCGAATCTCCATCATCTTCTTCCATGGTAACCTCTTCCTCCCCTTCTCTCCTGAGTTCCATCTGCAGCAGCCAAGCATTGTCTCCCACGTTGTTGGAGGAGGAGGAAGACATGATGCCCGGCTTTTTAAAATCTGACAGGAAACAACCCAAAACAAGAACAGAGGAGAAACTTGCGATGTGGTGGTCAAAACACCCGTGAGTATATATAAAGAATTTTTACCTTGCAAAACAACCATACGAGAGGAAAACAGAGTCGGGAGGGCACACGAGAGGCCCACAAGGCATCACAGCGTGCCCCGGGGGAGCGCCCTGTTACCTTGTGGGCGACCCGTGGGTCCCCTCGGCTATTTCTATTTTTTGTATTTTTTCTAATATTCCAAAATGGACAGAAATAATTTTTATGGAATTTTTGGAGTCGGTTTACTTCCCGTATCACATACCTACCCCTTTTCAGGGTTCTGGAGCGTTCCGGAAGGACTCTTTGATGTGTTCCTCCGGTGTCATTTTCTGAATAATATTAGTTTCAACATTAATGGGGGTACCTGAGATATAATGCTTGATTCTTTATCCATTCACCACTCTCGGGTTGGTGCCTTCGGAGTTGTGGATTTTTATAGCTCCGGAGCGGTAAACTTCTTCGATGATATATGGTCCTTCCCATTTAGAGAGAAGTTTTCCTGCAAAAAATCTAAAACGAGAGTTGGACAATAGAACTTGCTCACCCACTTTAAATTCCCGTTTTTGGATTCTTTTATCATGCCATCTTTTGATCTTTTCTTTAAATAACTTGGCATTTTCATTGGCTTGGGTTCTCCATTCATCTAGAGAGCTAATATCAAATAACATCTTTTCACCGGCAAGTTTGAAATCATAGTTAAGTTCTTTTATTGCCCAATATGCCTTATGTTCTAACTCAAGAGGTAAATGACATGCTTTTCCATAAACCATTTTATATGGAGACATACCCATAGGATTCTTATAAGCAGTTCTGTAGGCCCATAATGCATCATCAAGTTTCTTAGACCAATTTTTCCTGGATCTATTAACGGTCTTTTGCAAAATTAATTTTATTTCTCTATTACTCAATTCAACTTGACAACTAGACTGAGGATGATAAGGAGATACAATTCTATGATTAACATCATATTTAGCAAGCAATTTACGGAAAGCACCATGAATAAAATGTGAGCCACCATCAGTCATCAAATATCTAGGGACTCCAAACCTTGGAAATATAACTTCTTTAAGCATTTTAATAGAAGTGTTATAATCAGCACTACTAGTTGGAATAGCTTCTACCCACTTAGTAACGTAATCAACAGCAACTAAAATATGTGTATACCCGTTGGATTTAGGAAAAGGTCCCATATAATCAAAACCACAAACATCAAATGGTTCAATAACAAGTTAATAATTCATAGGCATTTCCTGACGTCTAGCAACATTACCAATTCTTTGACATTCATCACAAGAAAGGACAAACTTACATGCATCTTTGAAGAGAGTAGGCCAATAAAAACCAGATTGTAATACCTTATGTGCAGTTCTGTCTCCCGCATGGTGTCCTCCGTATGCCTCGGAGTGACACTTCCGTAAGATTTGTTCATGTTCATGCTCAGGTACACAACGTCTAATAATACCATCTACTCCTTTATATAAGTGTGGGTCATCCCAAAAGTAATGCATTAAATCAAAGAAGAACTTTTTCTTTTGTTGGTATGTGAAACTAGGTGGTATATATTTAGCAACAATGTAATTAGCATAGTCTGCATACCAAGGAGTGTTACGAGAAGCATTTATCACAGCTAATTGTTCATCAGGGAAATCATCATTAATAGGAAGTGGGTCATCAAGAACATTTTCCATTTTAGACAAATTATCTGCTACGGGATTCTCAGCTCCCTTTCTATCAACAATATGCAAATCAAATTCTTGTAGCAAAAGAACCCACCTAATAAGTCTAGCATCTTTCTTTTCCATAAGATATTTAATAGCAGCATGATCAGTATGAATAGTAACTTTGGAATCAACAATGTAAGATCTGAATTTATCACATGCAAACACAACTGCTAAAAATTCTTTCTCAGTAGTAGCATAATTTCTTTGAGCACTGTCTAGAGTTTTACTAGCATAATGAATAACATTCAATTTCTTATCAACTCTTTGTCCTAGAACATCACCAACAGCATAATCACTAGCATCACACATAATTTCAAAGGGTAGGTTCCAATTAGGTGGTTGAACAATAGGTGCAGAAATTAAGGCTTTCTTAAGTATTACGAAGGCTTCTACACAATCATCATCAAAAACAAATGGAACATCTTTCTGCAAAAGATTAGTAAGAGGCCTAGAAATTTTAGAAAAGTCTTTTAAAAACCTTCTATAGAAACCAGCATGACCGAGGAAACTTCTTATACCTTTGATATCTTTCGGGTATGGCATTTTCTCAATTGCATCAACTTTAGCTTTATCAACTTCAATACCTTTTTCAGAAATTTTATGCCCAAGGACTATACATTCATTCACCATAAAGTGGCACTTCTCCCAATTCAAGACAAGATTAGTTTCTTCACATCTCTGCAAAACTCGATCAAGATTGCTTAAGCAATCATCAAAAGAAGTTCCATAAACGGAAAAATCATCCATGAAAACCTCAAGAATCTTTTCACAAAAGTCAGAGAATATAGCAGTCATACATCTTTGAAAGGTACCAGGTGCATTACATAAACCAAAAGGCATACGACGATAAGCATAAGTTCCAACAGGACAAGTAAATGTGGTTTTCTCTTGATCTTCTGGTGATACAGGTATTTGAGAGAAACCAGAATGACCATCTAGGAAGCAAAAGTGTGTATGCTTAGATAATCTTTCTAACATTTGATCAATAAAAGGCAAGGGGTAATGATCTTTCCTAGTAGCTTTATTTAATTTCCTGAAATCAATTACCATCCTATAACCAGTTACAATTCTTTGTGGGATAAGTTCATTTTTATCATTAGGAACAACAGTAATACCTCCTTTCTTAGGAACACAATGAACGGGACTTACCCATCTACTATCAACTATGGGATAAATTATACCTGCCTCCAGAAGCTTTAATATTTCAGTTCTTACCACATCCTTCATTTTAGGATTCAGCCTTCTTTGATGATCGACAACGGGTTTAGCATCGGGTTCCATATGAATTTTATGCTGACATAAAGTGGGACTAATGCCCTTAAGGTCATCGAGAGTATATCCAATAGCAGCACGGTGCTTCTTCATAGTTTTAAGTAATCTCTTTTCTTCATGCTCTGAAAGGTTAGCACTAATAATAATAGGATATATCTTCTGTTCATCAAGATAAGCATATTTAAGCGTATCGGGTAATTGCTTTAATTCAAACACAGGATCACTCTTCGGTGGAAGAGGATCTCCCAAAGTTTCAATAGGCAAATTATGTTTAAGGATAGGTGCTCTCTTAAAGAACAACTCATCTATTTCATTTCTTTCATTCATATGCATATCATTTTCATGGTCTAGCAAATATTGTTCTAAAGTATCAGTAGGAGGCACAGCAATAGAAGCAAGACCTATAATTTCATCTTTATTTGGTAATTCTTTATCATGAGGTTGTCTACGAAACTTAGAGAAATTAAATTCATGAGATATATCACCAAACTTAACCCTAACTTTCTCTTTAACACAATCAATTTCAGCATTAACGGTATTCAAGAAGGGTCTACCAAATATAATGGGACAAAAATTATCTTGTTGTGAACAAAGTACTAAGAAATCAGTAGGGTATTTGATTTTACCACACAAGACTTCAACATCTCTAACAATCCCAAGTGGTGAACTAGTATCTCTGTTTGCAAGCTTAATAGTAACATCAATATCTTCAATCTCAACAGGTGCAATATCATGCATTACTTCTTGATATAAAGAAAATGGAATAGCACTCACACTAGCACCCATATCACACAAACCATGATAGCAATGATCTCCAATCTTAACAGAAACAACAGGCATGCCAACTATGGGCTTGTTCTTATCTAGCATATCTCGTTCATTTCTAGCAGGTTTAGCAATTCTAGCAGCCTCATCACAAAAGTAAATAACATGCCCATCAATATCATCAACCAAAAGATCTTTAACCATTGCAATATTAGGTTCAACTATAATTTGTTCAGAAGGTCTAGGTGTTCTTATATTACTTTTGTTAACCACGGTTGAAACTTTAGCATGTTCCTTAATCCTAATAGGGAAAGGAGGTTTCTCAATATAAGCCGTAGGCACAACTGGATCAACATTGTAAACAATTGTTTCTTCTTTAACACTAACAGGTTCTTCATTTAATTCAATAGGTGGATGATATTTAAACCATTTCTCCTTAGGGAGATCAACATGAGCAGCACAAGATTCACAAAAGGTAGCTACTATCTTAGAGTCAAGTCCATATTTAGTACTAAACTTATGAAAAACATCAGTTTCCATAAAAGATTTAACACAATCAAACTATTATACCTGACTCTTTACCTTTGTCGATTTTCCAATCTTTAGAGTTACGTTTAATTCTTTCCAGAAGATCCCATCTGAATTCAATAGTTCTCTTCATAAAGGAACCAACAGAAGAAGTATCGAGCATGGATTGATCATTATGAGAAAGCTGAGCATAAAAGTTTTGAATAATTATTTCTCTTGAGAGCTCATGATGGGGCATGTGTGCAACATATACTTAAGCCTCCCCCAAGCTTGAGCGATACTTTCTCCTTCACGAGACCAAAAATTATATATATAATTCCGATCACGATGAACCAAATGCATAGGATAAAAAATTTGGTGAAATTCCAGCTTCAACCGGTTCCAATCCCATGTTCCAGAATCATCACATAGCCTATACCATGTCAATGCCTTTCCCCCCAAAGATAAAGGGAATACCTTCTTCTTAACTCCATCTCCGGATAGACCTGCAAGCTTAAACAATCCACAAATTTCATCCAAATATATCAAGTGCACATCAGGATGCACCATTCCATCTCCTGCATAAGGATTAGCTAGCAGTTTCTCTATCATACCCGAAGGAATTTCATAATAAATATTTTCAGTAGGTTCAGTAGGTTCAGGAGCAACTCTCAATGCTTCCGATCGAGGTGAAGATACCCCGAACAAGCCCCTCAAAGGATTACTTTCCATAGTGACAAGTGACAGTAAATTTCAGCACGTAATATAAATGTTTCCTTACCAAATTCCACTCACCAAAGGCGCTTCACTCCCCGGCAACGGCGCCAGAAAAGAGTCTTGATGACCCACAAGTATAGGGTATCAATCCTAGTCCTTTCGATAAGTAAGAGTGTCGAACCCAACAAGGAGCAGAAGGAAATGACAAGCGGTTTTCAGCAAGGTATTCTCTACAAGCACTGAAATTGTAGGTAACAGATAGTTTGATAGCAATGTAATTCGTAACAAGTAACAAGTAGTAATGGTAAAAAAAGTGCAGCAAGGTGGCCCAATCCTTTTTATATCAAAGGACAAGCTAGAACGAACTCGTATAATAAGCAAAGCGTTCTCGAGGACACATGGGAATTTCATCTAGTCACTTTTATCATGTTTGTTTGATTCACGTTCGCTACTTTGATAATTTGATATATGGGTGGACCAGTGCTTGGGTGCTGTTCTTGCTTGAACAAGCCTCCCACTTATGATTACCCCCTCTCACAAGCATCCAAAACTACGAAAGAAGAATTAAGATCAATCTAACCATAGCATGAAACATATGGATCCAAATCAGCCCCTTACGGAATAGCGCATAAACTAGGGTTTAAGCTTCTGTCACTCTAGCAACCCATCATCTAATTACTACTCCATAATGCCTTCCCTTAGTCCCAAAGATGGTGAAGTGTCATGTAGTCGACATTCACACGACACCACTAAAGGAAGCAACAACATACATATCATCAAAATATCGAACGAATACCAAATTCACATGATTACTTATGACAAGACTTCTCCCATGTCCTCAAGAACAAAAGTAACTACTCACAAATCATGTTCATGTCCAAGATCAGAGGGGTATTGAATAGCATTAAGGATCTGAACATCTAATCTTCCACCAAATAAACCAACTAGCATCAACTACAAGATGTAATCAACACTACTAGCAACCCACAGGTACCAATCTGAGGTTTTGAGACAAAGATTGAATACAAGAGATGAACTAGGGTTTGAGATGAGATGGTGCTGGTTAAGATGTTGATGAAGATTGGTCCTCCCACGATGAGAGGATCGTTGGTGATGTCGATGGCTTCGATTTCCCCCTCCCGGAGGGAAGTATCCCCGGTGGAATCGCTCTGCCGGGGAGCAAAATAGCTCCTGCCCAGGTTCCGCCTCGAGACGGCGGTGCTTCATCCCGAAAGTCTTCTCTCTATTTTTTGGGCAAATGAGCTTGTATAGCAGAAGGAGGGGGCCGGAGGCCAGCCAGGGGCCCCACAAGGCATCAGGGCGTGCCCAGGAGGGGCCGCGCCCTGTTGCCTTGTGGGCAACTGGTGGGTCCCCTCTAGTATCTATTTTCTCCAGTATTTTTTATATATTCAATAAAAAATCGTTGTGAAATTTCAAGTCAATTGGAGCTCTGTAGGATAGGTATCTCTGCTGTAGCTATTTCAGGTCCAGAATTCCAACTACCGGTATTATCCCTCTTCATATAAATCTTGCAAATTAAGAGAGAAAAGGTATAATAATTGCATCATATAGTGAAATAATGATCAAATACATTATAGATAACAGTAGGAAATCATGATGCAAATTGGACGTATCAGCCAGCAATGCCGTTTTTGCCACGCCATAACTAGGCTTTTCTGCACTAGTGAACCCCAAATTGCATATTCAGAAATTGATCTTGATGATATATGGGCTGATTTTCTGCAGGCTCTCCATAGACCTCCTTTGGAGAGTAAATTGCAAAGTCTTATAGATGATAATAGCCTTGATATAGAATTTGCAAATTTGGATACTAATATTCCCAGGTACACTTGATCAGAAGAAGAAGAAGAAGAAGAAGAAGAAGAAGAAGAAGAAGCTTATAATTTCTTTGCTGCTCCATATCCTCTTGGCTTTAAAAATATTATCAAACTGCAGCTACTGATCTTTCAGGCATCTCAGCTGAACTGTGTGCATCGGTACTCGCCAAAGAGCGAGTATGAATTTACTTATATGATGACGATGCACTGTAAGCGAGTGCGCCTCCGACCGAGCTCTGCTTTGAGGTGCTCCCAACCCCGGTCGGAGGTAGGTCTCACACTCGGGGTTGATATCCCTTGGGATCCGGGTGGATGACCTTACGGAGCACCGAAGCCTAGGTATATGGCTATAAATAAAGCACTGCCTGCGAGGTAACCCGAAAGTCCGTAGGTGTCTTTCTTAGCTTTGTGTCTTGAGTCTAGATGCATTCATGTTGCATTGGCACTTTTATTTTTATTTTGCGTAGTTGCTATTTGAGTTGGTAAAAAAAATTAGCATGTCGGTAGCCTATTTTTGTTGCATACCTCCTCTTATTTTATTGCAGTATTTCTATGTGCCTAACGTGAGGAGGGAGCACCAATTTTTTTGTGAAGTTCTACAGCTCCAAGAGAGAAGACGGTGTTCCATACGACCGTCCTTGTCGTACAGGTGCCCGTATGAGCTCGTGGCCGCAAGTAAAAAGAGGACCAGAGCAAAAGACGGCCAACCGTACGAGCGTAAGCACTCGTACGAGCATTCGTATCATCTAGCGGCCACAACAAGCATCTCCACAGAGAGAACGATGGCGTACCGTACGACTGCACCCGGTCGTATGTGCGCTCGTATGAGGGCAATAACACCTCTATCTGATTCATTTAATTCATTTCGGCATCTGAGCTCGACGAGGTGTTTTCTAACCGATCATTTGCTTTCTAATTAGTACTAATTACCTCTGAAACTCCATAGCCAACAATTCTCTTTGGTTACTGCGTTTTCTTTTATTTCTTTTTACCGCTTGGGTATACGAACTCTGTTCGTATACCGAATTGATGTTTTTATTTCATGTGTTATTTTCGCAGGGGCTCAAACCTTATATGGTGACGTGTACGGTATGGTGCCAACCGTATAAAAGACCCACACAAGCCACTTGGTTACTTCAACATGATGAACTTCACCAACAAGTGCCTGGTAAAGTTTTCCAATACGAACCTCGCTCAACTAAAATTTGCTTAGTATAGAGTTTCTCGCCTGAAGTGAGGATCACTCTTTCCAATTAGGCATGTAGGAAGTTGCACACTTGTGTTTTCATCTTGTCTCACATGCACTTCATTCAAACCTAGGAGAGGTACCACTCCTAGACATAGTTTATCATCTTAAGCGAGGTGCTTAGGTAGATGAACCGATCTTATTGAGACAAATATTTTTATCAATTGTGTTGCTAATACTTTGTGCTACAAAAAAATGAAAAACACAAAAGCACAAAAATATTTCATTTTCGTTTTAGTTCATTTTCAGCATGTTCTATTGGAGGACAGCCGCCGGACCACGACGAGGAGATCACATGAAGTAAGGTCCACACCTATTAAAAGAGAGGTCATATGCACCTCAATGATAAAAGTTTCTAACCCTTGCTTAGACGTAATCTTGGGGAGGTAACCACTTCTCGCGCTCTCTTTTAATAACTGCACTTTCTTTTTATCTTTGTAATTTCCCTAGTTTAGTATTGCAAAGTTCTAAGAGTGGTGTAACGCCCCGGACACAATCGCCGGCGGTCGTTACTCCTGGCGAGATCTAGACTGGCCCCACAGATCAATACTAGTCTTTCCTGCGCACTTTGTCCTCACTCGTGCGCACCCGGGACCAACTTCCTGGTCGGTCACCCATCCTGAAATTACCCCAAGCTAAGCACGCTTAGCTTGGGAGTTCTTTCCAAATGGGCTCCCGGAAAAGAAGGAATTCCTTATTTATATGAGTAGTCTATCATCCCTATTATGCCAGGCTATCACATACACCCCCACTCAGAGGAACCGACATCCTCGTCGGCCCACAGGAACGTTCCCTCTTGGCACATACGTCTGTGCATCCAATCCGGCACATGTGCCATGCCGTGTGCCACGACGGGTCACAAACATCATGCACAACATGACCACGTACCTGTCCGCAAACATCCGTGTAACCGCGAGGGTCGGCTTTGATACCAACTTGTAACGCCCCGGACACACTCGCCAACGGTCGTTACTCCTGGTGAGATCTAGACTGGTCCCACAGATCTTCCAGCGCACTTTGTCCTCACTCGTGCGCACCCGGGACCAACTTCCCGGTCGGTCACCTATCCTGAAATTACTCCAAGCTAAGCACGCTTAACTTGGGAGTTCTTTCCGAATGGGCTCCCGGAAAAGAAGGAATTCCTTATTTATATGAGTAGTCTATCATCCCTATTATGCCAGGCTATCACATACACCCCCACTCAGAGGAACCGACGTCCTCGTCGGCCCATAGGAACGTTCCCTCTTGGCACATACGTCTGTGCATCCAGTCCGGCACATGTGCCATGCCATGTGCCACGACGGGTCACAAACGTCATGCACAACATGACCGCGCACCTGTCCGCAAACATCGGTGTAACCGTGACGGTCGGCTCTGATACCAACTTGTAACGCTCCGGACACACTCGCCGGTGGTCATTACTCCTGACGAGATCTAGACTGGCCCCACAGTTCAATACTAGTCTTTCCTGTGCACTTTGTCCTCACTCGTGCGCACCCGGGACCAACTTCCCGGTCGGTCACCCATCCTGAAATTACTCCAAGCCGAGCATGCTTAACTTGGGAGTTCTTTCCGAATGGGCTCCCGGAAAAGAAGGAATTCCTTATTTATATGAGTAGTCTATCATCCCTATTATGCCAGGCTATCACATAAAACCTGCCTCTGATACCAACTTGTAACGCCCCGGACACACTCGCCGGCGGTCGTTACTCCTGGCGAGATCTAGACTGGCCCCATAGATCAATACTAGTCTTTCCTGCGCACTTTGTCCTCACTCGTGCGCACCCGGGACCTACTTCCCAGTCGGTCACCTATCTTGAAATTACTCCAAGCTGAGCATGCTTAACTTGGGAGTTCTTTCTGAATGGGCTCCCGGAAAAGAAGGAATTCCTTATTTATATGAGTAGTCTATCATCCCTATTATGCCAGGCTATGACAAGTGGGGAAGTTACTTTTGCATGTGTAGTGTCTTGTGCAATGCTCTTGATCATATGGTTTTCATGCATTAGTGTGTCCCTCTATTTTGACATGCTTTTTTTGCATTTGTTTTACTTAGCATGTGGAAATCTTGCTATCTACTAAAAACATTGTCGTGTTCTTTTATCAAAAACCGAATAAAGGAGTCCTTTGAACTGTTGCCTTCCTTTCACCTAATAATATAAGTTGGGGACCCTAGTAGTGGCTTGATTAGCGATTGAATGATTGTAGAGACTTTTTGCTGATGAACCCAGCATCTTTGGTTGATCCGGGATGCGCAACGGGGTTTATCATCGGCCAAACTATCCCCTCGGGGTACTTAGCTTTTGAGTCTTATGCAACATGACACCGTGATACTCTTGTGTAGTGTTTGAGTTCTTTATGACTAAAGCAAGTTTGAAGCCTTTGCACTTCCGTTCATCTTATTGCTAGCCTCTATGGTACCGTGCATTGCCCACTCTCACATTGAGACTTGGCGCATACTTCGCAGGTACATCCAAACCCGTGGGAGGAGTTTCTCTTGTTCTCCTACCCATAAAACACCTCATCTCCACAAAACAGCCACCATACCTACCTACATGGCATTTTCATAGCCATTCTGAGCATATCGCCATGCACTACCATCGTACTACCTTGCATGATTAGAGACATGTTTTTCATTTGCCTTGCATGATCATAGTATGGCTAGCTCGATATTTTCATGGCTTGTCCATTTTTGATATCTATGCTACGCCGGATCATTACACATACTGGTACACTGCCAGAGGCATTCATCGTATAGAGTTTCTCTCATGTTTTCAGTTTTGAGTTACGATTGCATTCAACTAAAGTGAGTCATTGTAAAGTGCATTGTTCATCATTGTAAGGTGTTGCTCCTACCAATAAAAAGAGAGAGAGAGACAAAATAAAAGATACACCATGGAGGTGCCAAAAAAACGAAGAAAAAGGTGAGGCAGAGAGAAGCAGCAACACCATTATCCTTTTTAATATACACTTGTGCTTTAAAGTAGCACCACTTCATGCAGTGTAAAGTAGAAAGTCTCATGAGCTTCATGTTTCATACTAGTGGGGAACTTACATTAAAGAACTTGGCTTGTATATTCCGATGACGAGCATCCTCAAGTGCTCGAGGTCTTCATGAGCAAGCAAGTTGGATGCACCCCCACTTAGTCCATAGGAGAGCTTTCATATATTCATAGCTCTATGTGCACCCTAGTTGCATGGCGATCACTACTCCTTGCATTGACATTGATCATAAGGCCTTCTCCATTGCCTGATGGTCAGCTGCGTTGATGCAAGACTTTCTTCATTTTTGACTTCTCAAAACCCCAACAATTTTCTATCTGTCCCTTAAGTGTGAGGCATAGGCTTGCGCTCAGTACTGCATAGGTAGTTGAGCGGTTGAATAACGCAGACAGACGATCTTGATATTATACCTGGTATGCCTCGGGTTGGTGTTTTTGAAGCGATCGCTGATGCATGATTTCTTTTGTCTTTGATTGTCATTGCTTTGTTCCTAACATAATATTGACCTTCACTCTAAACCTTTGGCAATGGGAATTTGGGCTCCACAAAAATATTTTCCTCTTTCTTGACCTCCATGGCAATGGAACTAAGAGGATAACTTGTATTACTCCCTTGTTGGTTAACTTTTGCATACGATGAACATGGATATCACTTTTTGGGGTTTGGTTTAATGTAAGCTTTAGAGTTGGTAGCAGTGAGCTTTTGGTAGTCAACCTTCTTACTCGAGGACGAGCAAGGTTTAAGCGTGGGGAGGATGATGGCTCTATATTTCACGCATTTTTAGAGATCATTTGTTGCATGTTCTCTTCATATATCATGTCCCATTAAACCAAATAGTTGCCCTTTATGCATGATTATCGGTTTTTACACTTTACCTTGTGAGCATTGCACAATTAGTGTTTTATTTGGTTTTTATTAGTTTTCTTTCTTTTTTGTGTCTACAAGTGTTTTGGAGCAACCTAGGACCAAGCACGATGAAAGGATCAAAGTTCGGTTCAATACGGAGACACCCAAGGGCCAGACTTAGCCATTTCAGAGGTCAGAAAAAGTCATTTTTCCAAAGTGCTCCAAATCAAGATCTAAGACTAGAAATGGAACGGCGCTATTCTCGCAACTCCAACGAGCCCAAGAACTTCAAAATTGGAGTCTGTATGAAGAAATGGTGACCGTTTTACCGGAGAAGGACATCACAAAAAGACAGCACGTAAGACGGCCTTTCATGCGACCGTGGCCGATCGTTTGGCTAGTCGTATGACCTGCAGACATCTCTGAAAGTTGCTCTTCCAGACAAGATTCTTCACTGATTTCGTCCCCAATTGTTCCCACGAGATCCTTGGCTCATAATGAAGGGATTGGGAGAGGATAAGGCTCATCTTGAGCCCTTGGATGCATCACATCAACGGAGGAGACCGAGGAGGCGCCCTATATACACCTCTCCAACCCTAGCCGCCGTCTACACCACAACATTCATCCACCATCTCATTCATCCACAACCCATCTCCATTGCTGCTCCACCACCAGAGAAGGAGGGACAACATCAAGGGAAGAAGGAGGAGGCTCCACCACCATGAGCACCGGCCTTCGGGACGGTGCCCTCGCGCCGGCGCCATCACTAGCGCCGCCCCCATCTCCATTACCACTGCCGCGGGCTCCATCACCATCGCCACCGCACCGCCGTCTCCACCATCACCACCATGCCTTCTCCCTTCACCGGCTTCATGACGGCTTGTAACTTGTCCCTAACCTTCATGTTTATGTTTGAGTAGTTGTACTAGTTCTCAGGATATGGTTGAACCCTTTATGATATTTGATGTGATCCAATATTACATGTTCATGATTCGAGTTAGTAGCCTTCGCGAATGTTGAGAGGAGCGCTCACTCACATTTATGCCTTGTTGCCGTGAAGTATATTACCGTCGTTGTGAAGGGTTGGGGATATTGGGGTAATTTGAGGTGACAGTAAAAACCTAGATTCCTCGCCATTGCAATTGATAAGGGAGTTATGGAGAACCCTTAGAGTGGTCGTGTCCATGGGGTAAATGTAACGCCCCAGACACACCCGCCGGTGGTCGTTACTCCTGGCGGGATCTAGACTGGCCCCACAGATCAATACTAGTCTTTCCTGCGCACTTTGTCCTCACTCGTGCGCACCTGGGAGCAACTTCCCGGTCGGTCACCCATCCTGAAATTACTCCAAGCTGAGCACGCTTAACTTTGGAGTTCTTTCCGAATGGGCTCCCAGAAAAGAAGGAATTCCTTATTGATATGAGTAGTCTATCATCCCTATTAAGCCAGGCTATCACAGTAAACCCTTAATTTTCATGATTTGTAACCCTATGGGGGAGACTATGATGGTGGCGTGCGTGGCACGAAGTCTACCTCGAGTAGAACGTGTTCTGTACCCGGCTCCGCCCACTTATGCATTTGACCAATTACTAGAGGATACGATAGTTCATGTTAGTGGTAGTGATTCTGGAACCCTCGAGAATGCTTTACTACTCAAGCGTCATCCTTACTAACTTAGTGTCATTTTATTCCCGTTTTTATCTTCTTGTTAGTAGTTTAAAAAAAATAAGATCCATGGGCACTAGCACCCAGGACTTAGTTTTATAGAAGAACCCCACCCGGGTGAGGAACCAGAAATTCGACCCTGACAGGATTCGAACCCTGGCTGTAGGGTGCGCCACTGCCCACCCTTGCCACTAGGCTACAGCCTAGTTCTCGTTGTTAGTAGTTTAGATAAATCCCCTTTTAGCTTGTTTCCTTGGCAACTGATAGAGTAGACTATTTCCAAACTTCGGTTTGGGTGCGTACGTAGCTCGTTAAGTGATAGCTTACCTACGGGGTCTGTTGTAATGCCCCGGACACACCCGTCGGCGGTCGTTACTCCTGGCGGGATCTAGACTGGTCCCACAAATCAACACTAGTCTTTCCTGCGCACTTTGTCCTCACTCGTGCGCACCCGAGAATAACTTCCCGGACGGTCACCCATCCTGAAATTACTCCAAGCTGAGCACGCTTAACTTTGGAGTTCTTTCCGAATGGGCTCCCGGAAAAGAAGGAATTCCTTATTGATATGAGTAGTCTATCATCCCTATTAAGCCAGGCTATCACATACACCCCCACTTAGGGGAACTGACGTCCTCGTCGGGCCACAGGAACGTTCCCTCTTGGCACATACGTCTGTGCATTCAGTCAGGCACATGTGTCATGCCGTGTGCCACGACGGGTCACAAATGTCATGCACAACATGACCGCGCACCTGTCCGCAAACATCCGTGTAACCGCGAGAACCTGGCTCTGATACCAACTTGTAACGCTCCGGACACACCCGCCGGTGGTCGTTACTCCTGGCGGGATCTAGACTGGCCCCACAGATCAACACTAGTATTTCCTGCGCACTTTGTCCTCACTCATGCGCACCTGAGAATAACTTCCCAGTCGGTCACCCATCCTGAAATTACTCCAAGCTGAGCACGCTTAACTTTGGAGTTCTTTCCGAATGGGCTCCCGGAAAAGAAGGAATTCCTTCTTGATATGAGTAGTCTATCATCCCTATTAAGCCAGGCTATCATATCTGTGGTGCCTTCCTATCAGCTCCCTGTGAGTTTGACACTTTACTTATCACGAAAGTGCTACAACAGCCCTGTGCACTTGCAGGACAACAACTATATGGTGTGGTAAAAATTTGAGGGCGTTATTACAAAAACTTGACGCACTTCGTGTAAAAACGGAACACACATTGGCGAAGTGTCAACGTTTCGAACGAAAACCGCCGCCTGCCACACACAAATCAATTTTTATACATCATTTCAACTTCAAATTTTTTACATGGTTAACACACACTATTGGAAGCACCAAGCTCAAAAATTTCCACTTTTTGAGTTGGTTTGCTCTTTTGGAAGCATTAACTGCTTTTCCGGCCACTAGATGGTGTCTTTATAATACCCCTAGATGGTGTGATAAATTTTTTAGGGTGTTATGGCAAAAACTTGCCGCACTTCGTGTACAAACGGAACACACTCTGACGAAGTGTCGGCGTTTCGAATGGAAACCACCGCCTGCCACACACAAATCAATTTTCATACATCACTTGAATTCAAACTTTTTCCATGATTAATATACACTATTAGAATCCCCATGCTCAAATTCGTCCAGTTTTTTAGATGATTAGCTATTTTTGAAGCATTAACTAATTTTTCGGCCACTAAAATGGGCAAAAGGCTTTGAGCATTCAAATAAGCTCGGAAAGGAATGAAACTTGGCATGATGCCTTTATAATACCCCTATATGCCGTGGTAAAATTTGGAGGGTGTTACGTAAAAAACTTGATGTACTTCATGTACAAATGGAACACACTCTGGCGAAGTGTCAGCGTTTCAAACAGAAACCGCCGCCTGCCACACACAAATCAATTTTTATACATCATATAAACTTCAAAGTTTTCCATGATTAATACACACCATTGGAAGCCCCATGCTCAAAGTTGAGACTATTCTGAGTTAAGTAAATATGATATTTCAAAGATTTTTCGGACTTAAGATATGTGTGGCGGGCGGCTGAAACTACCTGCCACTGCAAACTTTTGAAATTTTTGAAAAAATTGGCGCAGGTAGCGGAAATATTGTTATGACGGGCATGTCTTTCGCCCGCCACTGGTGCATGACAAACCAGAGGTGGGCACTTGCAGCGTGCCCGCCACTGCTGCTTTCATCCCACGAGCAATTTGGGATGAGACAAGTGGCGGGTACTAAATATTGCCCACCACTGCTGTGCACAGAGCAGTGGCGGGCAGCTTTTTTTACCCGCCACTGACCATACTCGCCACTAATTTGAGCTCACTTATAAGCCTTTTTCCCAATAGTGGGAGTACTAGCCCCCACCGAGACATGATATTCTTCCCAAACCCTATGTATGTCGTGCATGACTGACCTGGGCAATAGGAAACCTAGCAAACCGAATACCACGACGAACGAGAACCAACCTTCACATCGACATCCTCTCGGCCACCGACAACAAACCGAGAGTAGCTGGCACAATGCGACCGGAAATTATCGACTGTCCACCACCCCGACAACAATGAGTGTACGAACGACCCGGGAAACACCAACCTTTGACAAACCAAGCACCACGACGTCGGGTAGCACTGACCGAGAACCAGCATCCACAACGACATCCCAACGCCCACCGAAAACACAACGAGAGTAAAGTATCCAGCATACCGAAACCAGAAACTATGGACCGTCCACCACCCCAACAACAGAGATACCCAGCATAACCTGACCCAGCATAGGCTAATAGTCGAGTAAGGCATGGCCATGCCACCCATGCAACACCACGTCAGACAAACCGAATATCACGACAGTGGCTTGCACAGGCCAAGATGCAGCCTCCGCATCGCCGGGTAAGGCATGGCTACGCCCACGGCAAGCAACCGCAGGAAATGCGCATGCAGAGGCAACGAAAAACACCACAGAAAGGTGATCCCGAGCGTGCCTATGGCGCACACTCATCATGGAACCCCGAGGACGCTGACTCGGTAAGGAGGCATGGGCCCGATTGGACGGCAGGGTGGGCATCAGGCAAGCACCAGCACGAGGTGCGAGCAGATCAGATAGCGTGGAGCCTGCGCGAGGGCGCCAATGCCCCTAGGAGGCAGCTCCATCATACTCCCTTCGTTCCTAAATATAAGTCTTTTTAGAGATTTCAATATGGACTACATACGGCTGTATATAGACGTAGTTTAGAGTTCAGATTCACTCATTTTACTCCGTATGTAGTCCATATTGGAATCTCTAAAAAGATTTATATTTAGGAACCTAGGGAGTAGTTTGTAGGAGTAATGAGATATAAGATACCTTTTAGGTGTCTTTTTTCAATAAAAAAGCATGAAAAAGGCCCTGCTGCTTATTTTCGGTATAAAATGAACTGGAACTGATACATTTGAATTGCCCGGCTTTTCTACGAACAATAATGTACTTAGGGATGTACAATAGTTTTTTTTTGACAATCAATACCATGTTATATTTATAGTAGCAAATTGTACATGGTAGAGATACATGAGCTGACTACAACGATTACAAAATAAAGTCTAAGAGAAACGAGCAAATCTTTGAGATCTTCAAACTCTTTCTTCTTCCATGACACAATCTTGTACTTTTCTGAAGGCAGCCGTAAGAACATAACAAAAGTATCAAACCACAGACTTGTAAATACCAACGAGGGTTCTCCCATTGTTTCAATTTGAGACGCAATGCCAAGGCTGTGATGCACGCACGCCGCCATTAAAGTAATCAACCAACATCGGCAAGAGTACCAACACCGGTATTCCGGGGACAAAAAACCGAACAGCCAGGTCGACGTCGCTGGGAGTCGAGAGTACGAATCATCATTGTCGAGGACGTAGCAGCCGGGACAGATATTGCGAGGACAATCCTCCTCGTGGCGACCAAGAGAAAAAATCCAAAACCGATCTGGCGAAGCAAGATCTGAAGGACCATACCTAGACAAATTTAATATTCCAACACCACCATTGACGTCGCGAAGAAGATCTCGTCATCGAACGAAGGGATGAAGATTATTTATTGCAGACGATGCCATCTCCAAAGAAGAAGACGACTACCAAAATCCTCAACCAATCTAATGAAAACACTACTATTATTAAGAACTCCACTCATAGATCGGGTTCCCCACCCCTCCCGACACCGGCAGGGCCGGCCGGAGGAGGGGGAACCGATCTATGGTGGAGGCGGAGGTGGTGGCGGCGGCTACGCACGCTGATCGATCCTAGCAGCGAGACGCACGTACGCTGATCGATCCTAGCAACGAACCAAGAGTTGGGATGTACAATAGTTGATAAGACAGTCTTATCTTAGGCTCACCACGCGTAATTAAGATAAGACAACAAAAAATATGTAGAATGGGTTGTTTCCTAGTCTTATTTTTGATAACTAGATATCACTAAATATGTGGTGAAACATATTGTTGCTAAGAGATCATCTCTTAATTAAGAGAAGACAAACATTTTCTTATGGTTTCTCTCTCGTCCATCTCAACATTTATTTTATGTGACACTCCTAAGATAGCACCGTTGTACATGCCCTTAAGTTTTACGCTAAAAAAATAGAATGTGATTCAGTTCTATCTAGAAAATTAATTTCCCAGGTGTCCAAATAAATAAGCAAGGAAATGAAAAATAACCAGAGAGGCTTTTTAGATAAGATGGAAATTTTAGATTTTGTGGTGATGTGCAACCTAGATACAAAACAAAAGAGCTAGTTCATGAAGTTTCCTGACAGTAACCCGGGCCCTACTCGATGCAGTGGGATTAGTACTTTGTGGTGGTGCAAAGCCCAGTCTAGACGTTTCATGCAAAATGCAAAAGGAAATTAGAACGAACGAGATGTGATTTTTATGGTGAAGGATGAAGGCATCAGTGTTTCTACGGCGACGCACGCTGATAGGAACATTGTGTCGTAACTAATAATGCATGCATACCCGCAAAAAGAAAACTAATAAGGCATGCATGCTCCGGGTCCGTAACCCAAGGAACCGAAGGCAGGCAGCTTAGATATCTTTTAGGCCGTTGGATGCGCCGATCGGGAGGCTGACGAGCAGCCACGTCGACGCCTTTGTGTAGAGACGGATGGACTGAGCCCGGGTAGCCAGGAAGCCAATCCTCAGCGTGTGGCTCCTGGGAGATGCCCAACCCCATCCACACAATTAACATCATCTCATCATCCACTCCTCTCCACTTCGCTCGCCTCACTACTTATGCAGTCGATCGCGCTAAGCAAAACGAATTAGAGCCTAGCAATCAGAGCTTATCTGGCTTGACTGCGTGATTACGCAGGGACGCTCTAGAATAGTCGCGCACGCTGTAGGTCACTCCAGTCGTGCTGGACGTTTGCTCCATGGCCGTCTGTCCGTGCACCTATATAAGCCGCCATAGCCAAGCTGCACCGATCGGCATCGCATCTGTACTTGCTAGCCAGCGCACCCTCTCTTTTATCCACATCAGCTCCATCGATCACTGACGATCTCAGTCGAGCTGCATCTGCAGGTGTACTAGTAGTACACCTAAGCTGAGCTTGCATATACCACTGCACGTACACACATCAAATTAACTACAGTAGAAACTAATTAAGTTATCAGGTGCGGGGAGAGAACGATCGACACCATGGCTTCTGCTTTCTCGTCCACCGTTGGAGCTCCGGTACGTATGACCTACACTTCCACGTACACTCATGGTAGCTAATCCTTAATCCAGTGGACAGAACGTACGTACGTCTACTCTTTTTTTTCTAGGGTTAGTATATATACATACGTCTACTCGTTAAGTTACTAACAACACACTCAGTATTAACAGTGCTCATCGCCTCCCTATAAATAAATTGGGTGAGTTGCTACATGTTTTCAGGTTCGAATTGTTTCATTTTGTGCATTTTCAATATAATATTTTGTGACCGTGTGACCTTGCTTTGAGATTTGGGCACGACAAGATGGCCCTCCTGTATGTGTTGACTCCAACAAGGTCATCTTTTCCTCACCCATGCCTTTCGGGGCTTATGGAGACTAGGGTGGTGGGGTGGGCAATGGATGGCCAACCACCGTGGGGCAGAGGCTATCAAATGAGGTCGTTTGTGCTCAGTTAATTTGGGCATGACCAAGAATGTTGAGTTGGCACGATGAAGATAATGTACGCAACACTAGCGGCCGATCCATGGTGGCGTGGATGGGAAAGAATGGGAGGTGGTAGCGAAATTTTCTCAAGAAGCAACTATTGCATGGTTCATTGAATCACGATGCAAACTATAAATAGTGTGGGGTGAGGGTAGTGGTGAAGAGGGTTGAGAAATGTGGGAACTTATGCTATATATTGTGGGGAGGAGGAAAAGGGTAGGAGCTAAAAAAAAGTCTCAGACTGGAGGCACACCGTTGGCTAGTCCGTCTGTGAGAATTTGAGTGGCAGTATAGATTCCCACTCAATTATTCTTTGTCTCTCGCCTTCAAGAAGGGACTGAGTGAGGGGATAATCTTTAAAAGGAAAGTGAATGATCGATATGACGAAGGGAGAGAGAAGAAAGAAAGATTGAACTTGGATACAACAATTTTAAAAACTGACTAATTGAATATATTTTTCGTCTTTCTCCATCAGCAAGAACTTTTTGCTGAACTGGTTAGGTTGTTATGTAATTCAATCCACGAGGCATCAACTTCATGGCCAGGTATGCAGGGCGGACCTAGAAACTATTTGGACTGGGGGCAACACATAAGAGTGGTGACACATTTTGTTTAAATTCACCGAGTTTTAGCCTTTTCCCCTAAAAGTTTAAAGAAATTATTTGAAATTTCATATTTTGAGTGGGGTCCTAGCCCCCCACTCCCCTCAACATGGGTCCGCCCCTAAGTGGTATGAGTTGGAGTGTTGAAATATATCTTCGACCTTCCAAAATTAATTGTATATCACATGCAATTGAATGGTGACTGAAGTCTGGAAATGCCCAAGTCAACGGTTGATACACTTTGTAGAAAAATATCTGCAAATTAATGAAGCATATATTCAACCTAGCGTGCATGGTGGCAATTGCTATTGAACCAAGTGAACCAACGTACGTACTTGAATCTGGTTGGGGCTGACTATGTCATACTTGTGCAGGCGTCGACCCCGACCACCTTCCTCGGGAAGAAGGTGAAGAAGCAGGCCGGTGCGTTGAACTACTACCATGGTGGCAACAAGATCAACAGTAGGGTGGTCAGGGTCATGGCGGCCAAAAAGGAACTTGACGAGGGCAAGCAGACCGATGCCGATCGGTGGAAGGGTCTCGCGTACGACATCTCCGACGACCAGCAGGACATCACGAGGGGGAAAGGCATCGTGGACTCCCTGTTCCAGGCCCCCATGGGCGACGGCACCCACGAGGCCATCCTGAGCTCCTACGAGTACATCAGCCAGGGCCTGCGGAAGTACGACTTCGACAACACCATGGACGGCATGTACATCGCCCCGGCATTCATGGACAAGCTCATCGTCCACCTCGCCAAGAACTTCATGACACTCCCCAACATCAAGGTTCCTCTCATCCTGGGCATCTGGGGAGGCAAGGGACAGGGCAAGTCGTTCCAGTGCGAGCTGGTGTTCGCCAAGATGGGCATCAACCCCATCATGATGAGCGCCGGTGAGCTGGAGAGCGGCAACGCCGGCGAGCCCGCCAAGCTGATCCGGCAGAGGTATCGCGAGGCGGCCGACATTATCAAGAAGGGCAAGATGTGCTGCCTCTTCATCAACGACCTGGACGCCGGCGCGGGGCGGATGGGCGGGACGACGCAGTACACGGTGAACAACCAGATGGTAAACGCCACCCTGATGAACATCGCGGACGCGCCCACCAACGTGCAGCTCCCGGGGATGTACAACAAGGAGGAGAACCCCCGCGTGCCCATCATCGTCACGGGCAACGACTTCTCGACGCTGTACGCGCCCCTGATCCGTGACGGGCGCATGGAGAAGTTCTACTGGGCGCCCACCCGCGAGGACCGCATCGGCGTGTGCAAGGGCATCTTCCGCACCGACAACGTCCCGGACGAGGCCGTGGTGAGGCTGGTGGACACCTTCCCGGGGCAATCCATCGACTTCTTCGGCGCGCTGCGGGCGCGAGTGTACGACGACGAGGTGCGCAAGTGGGTCGGCGAGATCGGCGTGGAGAACATCTCCAAGCGCCTCGTCAACTCCAAGGAGGGGCCGCCGACGTTCGAACAGCCGAGGATGACGATCGAGAAGCTCATGGAGTATGGCCACATGCTGGTCCAGGAGCAGGAGAACGTGAAGCGCGTGCAGCTCGCCGACAAGTACCTCAGCGAGGCGGCGCTCGGCCAAGCCAACGACGACGCCATGGCGACCGGCGCCTTCTACGGCAAGTAGAATGAAGGCCAGCCCGTCCTAATTAAGATGCATGCATGCATGCACTATATATATGTTGGAATATTTTGGACTCGAATCCACTCAAACTTTTGATTCATCGCCGCACAGGTAACCCAATTGTAAGTCTCTTCTTGAAAGAGAATGGAATTGTATATGTTATTGCCTATATATACCTGAATCATCATTTTCCACTTAATCATTTCTCCAATGGATGCAAGCTAGGGTCCCAACAACCTATCTCTTGATATTAGCACTTGTCGGAAGATTAGCAGATATCAGGAAATCCTCTGAAACTTCTTGATTAGGTACTGTGGATGTGGGGGTCATGACTAGTTACATGTTTATTTTCCTCTTGACGGATTTGGAAACTTCAATTTTCACCACCAAATTGATTAACAAGGACAACATCACTAGAGGGCGTATTGGACAAAGATTGTGCGAGGCAAACACGGCTAGCACAATGGTCGGTAGTAGACCAAGTCAATGAGAATTCCAGGAAACTTGAGCTAAGCACCACCAATAACATTTACATGAAAACATTACAGACGTGACATATACGCACGCTATCATTTTTCCCTCAAATAAAAAAAAAACTGCATGACTAGCTTTTCTCTTAATACGCTTCATTTTTTTACCGAAGTAGCAACATTACTGGAGTACACAAAAGTACAAACCCATGTGCTTGATGTCAACCAGGACTTGATTTGTGTGGTGCCAAATGACATCCCTAGCTTGATGGTTATCAACAAACCAGTATATATGTATGGCAGCAACAAATTTGTGGTACTTGAACTAGAATACAATCTTGGGTGCCTCATCCAACAAGCAACGAGAGAGCCTTTTTTGTGGTTATGCAACGACATAGCTTGGCTAATAAACAAGATAGTATATACGGCCGACCGAGTGAAAGGAAAAATGAAAGGCACGGAAGAAAAGGGAGAGATTTGAGCATGAATGGTTAGATTCTGTGGCCGTGGAAGGCCATGGAATCGATGGCCAGCAGACGTACCTGCAGCTGCAGCTGCAGCGTTTGGTCTTGACGGTCCAAGTCATCCAACCGGCCGGCCAAGACGCTTAGAACCCAATCTCCAGCGTGTGGCCTGCGGGGGATCGGGAAGCTGATCCACAAGCAGGGGTGTGTGTATGCCGCCTCCTCCTCCAACCTCCCCACCGCAGCAATATGCCAATCCACGTGTATTTAAGGCGTCTCATAGCTCGGCCTCTATACTTTGAGCAGCAGCAGTCGTTCATCACTGATCGCCAGCACAGCCGCGCGCATCCACCGTTGCTAGTAAGGTCGACGAAGCAGCACAGAGATGGCTGCTGCCTTCTCCTCCACCGTCGGTGCCCCGGTGCGTACCACACACTGATCGATTGATTGATTGCGTCTCTTGCTTGATGATGATATCATATCAATGTCTTCAACGGCGTCTCATGTGTGTATGTGTAATGTATACAGGCTTCTACGCCGACCAACTTCCTCGGGAAGAAGCTCAAGAAGCAGGTGACCTCGGCCGTGAACTACCATGGCAAGAGCTCCAAGGCCAACAGGTTCACAGTCATGGCAGGGGAAAACATCGACGAGAAGAGGAACACGGACAAGTGGAAGGGTCTTGCGTACGATATCTCCGACGACCAGCAGGACATCACCAGAGGGAAGGGCATCGTGGACTCCCTCTTCCAGGCGCCCACGGGCGACGGCACCCACGAGGCCGTCCTCAGCTCCTACGAGTACGTCAGCCAGGGACTCAGGAAGTACGACTTCGACAACACCATGGGAGGCTTCTACATCGCTCCTGCTTTCATGGACAAGCTTGTTGTCCATCTCTCCAAGAACTTCATGACCCTGCCCAACATCAAGGTACGTCGGACATGCATCATCACCTACTAGTTAATTTAACTGATTAATTACCAGCAAGAAAATCATTCTGATTCTGAATCTGAAACTGACCTTGAATCGAAATTCAGATCCCACTCATCTTGGGTATCTGGGGAGGCAAGGGTCAAGGAAAATCCTTCCAGTGTGAGCTTGTCTTCGCCAAGATGGGCATCAAGTAAGAATTTAGATTCATCTATTATACTGTCACACAGTCATAAATGCCTCAAGCCAAAGTGCTAATAGATAATTACTTGTGCTTTTGCCACAGCCCAATCATGATGAGTGCCGGAGAGCTGGAGAGTGGCAACGCCGGAGAGCCAGCCAAGCTCATCAGGCAGCGGTACCGTGAGGCTGCAGACATGATCAAGAAGGGTAAGATGTGCTGCCTCTTCATCAACGATCTTGACGCTGGTGCGGGTCGGATGGGCGGGACCACGCAGTACACCGTCAACAACCAGATGGTGAACGCCACCCTGATGAACATCGCCGACGCCCCCACCAACGTGCAGCTCCCAGGCATGTACAACAAGGAGGAGAACCCCCGTGTGCCCATCGTCGTCACCGGTAACGATTTCTCGACGTTGTACGCCCCTCTGATCCGTGACGGTCGTATGGAGAAGTTCTACTGGGCTCCCACCCGTGACGACCGTATCGGTGTCTGCAAGGGTATCTTCCAGACCGACAATGTCAGCGACGAGTCTGTCGTCAAGATCGTCGACACCTTCCCAGGGCAATCCATCGGTATGTTCCTCACAACTGCACTGCAGAGATAATATTCATCAGGGCAATCAAGTTGTATACGTATTAACAAAGGATCTCTCGATCCGACACAGACTTTTTCGGTGCTCTGCGTGCTCGGGTGTACGATGACGAGGTGCGCAAGTGGGTCACCTCTACTGGAATCGAGAACATTGGCAAGAAGCTGGTGAACTCGCGGGACGGGCCCGTGACCTTCGAGCAGCCAAAGATGACAGTGGAGAAGCTGCTAGAGTACGGGCACATGCTCGTCCAGGAGCAGGACAATGTCAAGCGTGTGCAGCTTGCTGACACCTACATGAGCCAGGCAGCTCTGGGTGATGCTAACCAGGATGCGATGAAGACTGGTACCTTCTACGGTTAGAACATTCTCCATACACACCCACCATCTCTTGCTGCATAGGAGGAGGTGAACTACGCGCAATCTTTTTATACTTTCAGCACCTACTTTACATACATACATACTTCTCTCTTGCTTGCTTCTGAAACAAAAGGGAAGCCTATTCTTCTTACCTGTTCTTCCGGCATATCAAGCTCATCTTCTCATCAGATCGTCCAAAACAATTAAATTTCAGGTAAAGGAGCACAGCAAGGTACTTTGCCTGTGCCGGAAGGATGCACCGACCAGAATGCCAAAAACTACGACCCAACGGCGAGGAGCGACGACGGCAGCTGCCTTTACACCTTTTAAGCATGCCACTTTTAATATCTGATGTTTTACCCTTTGTACCTAAGTACCGCATCGCATCCAAGCGATTGCTGGGCATGTTTTGTTAATATATAAAGATATTGAGTATACCCATTTGGTAAAGACAAATGGAACTACTTATCATTTGTCACTCTCTATTCATTCCTTCAGTGGAGACTGCTTCTGCTTTGTTGCAAACAGAACAAAAAAGTATTAATTTGAGCTTCAGCTTATTGATTATTATTGCACAAACGCATGGAAACTAAGAGTCAATTGCGATCATGCGATACATACAGCGTGTAATTTTAGCCCTGCTGTTCCAACGTCCAAATTAGACCCCCCCCCCCCCCCCCCCCCCACATACTGAAGGTCGTTTAAGCTTAGAAAGACAAACAGAAATGAGCAGTTGTTTCACACGATTGCTCTGAAAGCTACATCCTTAATAAGCAGCTGGATCATGCTGTGGTTCCCTAAGAGCAAGAAAAAAGTATGTCGTCAACGTTGTCCACTAATTGATTAGTACCGATAGATTTAAAGCAATTAGACAAAAATGTCGCTCATGTTAATATAAGTAGAGATCTCATATAGGTACACCACTGTACAAGAAAATGAAAACTGTACTTTTCAATGGTATGCTCTCTTCCATTCAAATAACACCCAGTCAGTTAGTAAAAAAATGTAATGGAAGATAAATAGCATGGACATGGCCGCAAAGACTTGGACATGCTTATGATCAGAAAATCTGTCCAGGACATAAGAAATAACTATGTCAGCTGAACTTGAAACAGCTGAGTATCTACAGGCGTTAACTATAAAACTCATCGCATTGAACAACTCCACTTCAGTCCCCGTGCATAAAATCCTGGAGGATCACTACCGTCCAAGTTTGCATGCAGAGCTCCTACAATCTACAAGACAGGCTGGAACCACTAATTATGTTTTGAGTAACATTAGATGGTGTGAAATTTCTAGCTTTTGTATCAATTTGAAGAGCATTGCTGGGTGTTGTTATGTCTGGTGCCTGTTCAACAAATTCATGAAGGATGGTATATCTCGCTGATCTGTGGCTATGTCCTAGAACATTACTATCATTGTTGATCATCATCTTCTACTTGTGTTTCCGTTGCATATAGCAACATCGTTGCTTGGGTTAATGGTGATTTTGGTCAAGTATTAAGTACAGAATCACAATGTTGGTGCCAAAAAAGTTCTGGGATACAGGGGCGAACTAGCACACATTTCTGGTGCTTAACTTTTGGAGTGGTCATACAAACTAATTTCAGTATAGCTGAGACTCGTTTGGGGGTAATTTCAGTAGAGCAAGAGCTAGTGAACTGGCGAAATGTTCTGAATGAGTAAGCTAAAATGTATTGTTTTGGTGTTATCCAGCTGATCCAACCAATTCCAAAATAGGGTCGATGACATAGAAGAGACAAGGAAAGAAAGGAAGGATTCCAATCCACAGGGAACCAGATTTTGTATTAGTGTACCCTTGGTCGTATGCGACTACATCCACTCCTTTCCATAGAAAGGAACACAAGAAAGATTGGTGTACCTGAAAAGGCGACCAGCATGGCAGCGGCACTGCCTGTTACTTGTCAGGAATTTCGGCGAACACCTAGCAAGCGTACGGCTCCGTGGTGAGGTTCAAGCAGAGAGAAATCGGAAGAACACAGATGGAGACCATAAGCACGTATGTACTAGAGGCCTGTGTTGGAGATGGGCGTGTGCGTGGCACGGTGAACCTGAAAGAACACGGCCACCGGGCACGCTGCGGCCACGGTGAAGCCAGGACGGAGGGGAGGTAGAGAACCGTGCGCCATTAGAACTGAAATTTGATGAGGTGGGCTGGCCCATGCTGATATGGGCACGCCCCGCTCGTCAGGAAGCCACTGTGTGTGCGCGCTTTTGCATGAAAAAAAAACCTGATAAGTATCACATGTGTGACACGAAGACATGACAACTTCAAACGTTTTTTATGGCAAATTTAGTGATGCGAGGATGGCAACTTTAGTTGTCAAGTATAGCAAAAAAATATTCGAATGTCAAGTTTCTGTTTTTTTCTTTTTTTTCTTTTCGAATGACAACTTTAGTTACACGCCGGTTCTTGTTATTGTTTCTGACTAAATTTTTGATATGTATAGCTTATTGCCTTGTGTTCTGGTTTTGACGAAACAGACACATTCATTGACTGGATACGGTTAAATGAAAAGGAGAAGTACATATTCTTTGTAAAACTTCACATGCGAGTATACCCGTCGACTATGAATGTTAAAAAAAATCAGATTTTTTGGATTTTTTCTACTTCCTTCGTCCGAAAAAGCTTGTCCCAAGCTTGTCCCTCAAATGGATGTATCTAGCACTAACTTGGTGCTAGATACATCCATTTGAGGGACAAGCTTTTTCGGGCGGAGGGAGTACTATTTTATTGAATTTACTATTCATATGGGTGTGCATGGAACCATATGTCACCTTTGTATTTTGGGAAAATTTTGTTTTTGCCACTCTAGATTTTGCCAATTTTCCTTATGCCACTCTAGATTTTGACATTTCACTTTTGCCACTCTTAGCTTTTAACAATTATCACAATTGCCATTCCGTGGCTAAAGCAAAATAATTTTATTTCACTTTTGCCACTCTTAACATTTGAAATTGTATCACAATTGCCACTCTGAAATTTTGATTTTGCCACGAAATGAAAATTGTGATAATTGTCAAAAGCTAATAGTGGCAAAAGAGAAATGTCAGAATCTAGAGTGGCATATGGAAAATTGGCAAAAGCTTGAGTGGCAAAAACAAAAATTTCCCTTGTATTTTCGGACCAAAGATTTCTAGGTTGGTTAGGAAATACATGTGTATTCAAAAAGAAGGGCCACATTAGTTGAAAATGTCATAACGAGACTGAGCTCCATAGTGGCCTTTATTTTAAAAATTCAAACTTTCCAGTTTTAAATAATTCTGAAAAATACACATATACCTAGAGACATAATGTACATGTGTGAAAAAATTTAGGTTGAAATAAGTTAAAATGAGAGCTGCACAAAAAAAAAACCAAATCAGGGTCTTTTTATTATAAATATTGTTTATTCTCAAGGTCCATGATTTTGTTTTTTATTTGTGCAACTCGCAATTCATGGTATTTCATCCTAAAATTTTACAGACATGCGCATCACATCTTTGTATACATGTGCATTTTTTCAGATTTTTTTGAAACTGAAAAGTTTGAATTTTAAAATTTTCAAAATTAAGGCCTCCATGGAGGTCAGTCTCCAAAATGCCCTACTCCACATTAGTGTACTTCAAATTCAAAAGCAAAAAAATAATGCAGCGAGAAAATTAAAATTTTAGGAAAATGTAGAGTTTAATATCTACTTCGTTTGACCACCTCCTCCCCTCCCCTCGTACAATAACAGGAAGAAAAAATCTGCCGAAAACCTCGCGCACCAAACCGACGCAAGAATAGGGAAGAACCCACGTCCTCCACCTTCTTCTCGACCCAATCTTCATCTCTCTCCCAATCCCAAACTACCTGGCATCCCTCCCTCCCGCGAGTCTGCGACCAGCCAGCGGCGGCCCCTCTCTCCGTGGAGAAAAATCGCCGGATCGCCGCCCCAAGCCCCCAAAACTCCTGCCGCGGTTGGGGTCTCCGGTGTAGGAGGAGCCGCAACCCGCGGTGGGTCTTTTCCCCTGCACCCCGAGCTCCGATGACCTCACTCTGGGAGCCGAGTGAAGGCGCGGTGGTGTCAAGCATGGCGATGGCAATCCTGATAGCGTCCTGGCCACGGCGCCGACGGCACGCCCTCACGAGGGTCCCGCACGGGAGCGATAGGAGAGGGTGGCACCAATTGTGGCTGCACCGATGAGTTTGCAACCGTCATGCACATCGACATTGGCTGCGGCACCAACGAGCCCTGCAGCATCGGCGAGACCGGCATAGGTTGTCGCACCGGCGAGCTCTGTGGTACATGCGATGATGCCGGCGCAGATCCACAAGATTGGATGCGTGCACTTGTAAGGGCATCTCCAAGGCTGGCCCGCAAACCGCCCGCATCGTCCGGACCGCGTGAGCCATCCAACGTCGACCTGTATCGGTCTGCGGCACGGTCCGGATGCGATTTTCCCGCAAAACGGAGACAAACATGGGGGTGTTTTGCCAGAGTCCAGACCGATTCCAAGCCCGCTTCTGACCACCCTGGCCCACCAAAAACCCCTCCCCCACCACTCCCGCGCTTTCCTTCCGATGCACGCGCCGCTTACCCCGCCGCATTCATGCTGGCCCAGAGCACGCAGCTGCCGGCATCGATGTCGTGATGTGACCGGAGGGGAGGGAGCGCGGCGTTGACCGACCCGACCTCTCGGGAGCCGCCGCTTCAATGCGGGCGTAGGTTCCCGAGGAACCAACTCCAGCCGCTGTGCCGCATTGAAGCGGCTGACCGCTCCTTCGCATGGCCTGGCTGTGGCTATTTAAGCCGCGCTCCGGCGCTGTCCACATCGCATCCTCCTCCTCCTCCTCCTCCCATCCACGCCCATCTCCTTCCACATCTCCGGCGATGGGCAAGTCCTGGGCGTCGGTGCCTGCAGGCGGTTCCAGGGCGGGATCTGGCGGATCGTGGCGACGACGCCCTCGAACTCCGGGGCCGTCGTCCTCATCAGCTGGCGGCGAATTGATGCGGGCGCAGATCGTCATCTCCTCCGGCGACAATGAGGACCAGCCGCTGCCGCCGTCGCCGCAGTCCGCGCCGGCAGTGCCGGGCCAGGTCTACACCGGCACCGACACGGAGTTCGAGGAGCTGATGGAGCTGATGCTCCGTCGCTCCATCGTCCACACCAACGGGCCGGCTCCGCCACCGGGGGCGCTCCTCCCCGTGAAGCCGGAGCCAGCATCCCTGATACGTCTCCAACGTATCTATAATTTTTAATTGTTCCATGCTATTATAGTATCAATCTTGGATGTTTTTATATGCAATTAAATGTAATTATATATCATTTTTTGGGACTAACCTAATAACCTAATGCCCAGTGCTAGTTGCTGTTTTCTGCTTGTTTTTGGCTTTTCAGAGAAACAGTACCAAATGAAGTCCAAATGCCACGAAACTTTTTATAGATTTTTTTTGGACAAAAGAGACCTTGAAAGCTTCGGGAGGAGGCCAGAAGCCTCACGGAGGCTTCACAAGGCAACAGGGCGCGCCCCGGGGGGGGCGCCGTGTTGCCTTGTGGGGCCCATGTGACTCCGTTTGACCTAATTCCACTTCTATAAATTCACAAATATTGGGAAACCATCAGAGAGCCAGAAGAGAAAACCTTTCCGCCGCCGCAAGCCTCTGTTCTTCCGCGATCCCATCTGGAGGCCTTTTCCGGTACTCTGCCGGAGGGGGAATCGATCACGGAGGGCTTCTACATCAACCTTGCTGCCCTTCCGATGATGTGTGAGTAGTTTACCACAGACCTACGGGTCCATAGCTAGTAGCTAGATGGCTTCTTCTCTCTCTTTGATCTTCAATACAATGTTCTCCTTGATGTTCTTGGAGTTCTATCCGATGTAATCTTCTTTTGTAGTGTGTTTGTTGGGATCCGATGAATTGTGAGTTTATGATCAGATTATTCATGAGAAATATTTGAGTCTTCTCTAAACTCTTTTATGCATGATTGTAAGCTTTGTATTTCTCTCCAATCTATCGATTTGGTTTGGCCTACTAGATTGATTTATCTTGCAATGGGAGAGGTGCTTTGTGATGGGTTCAATCTTGCGGTGCTCAATCCTAGTGACAGAAGGGGACATGACACGTATTTGTATTGTTGCCATTAAGGATAAAAAGATGGGGTTTATTCATATTGCTTGAATTTGCTTCTCTACATCATGTCATCTTGCTTAAGGCGTTACTCTGTTTTTATTAACTTAATACTCTAGATGCATGCTGGATAGCGGTCGATGAGTAGAGTAATAGTAGTAGATGCAGGCAGGAGTCGGTCTACTTGTCTCGGACGTGATGCCTATATACATGATCATTGCCATGAATCCGTCATAATTATTTGCTTTTCTATCAATTGCCCAACAGTAATTTGTTTACCTACCGTATGTTTATGTGCTCGAGAGAGAAGCCTCTAGTGAAAACTATGGCCCTTATTTTAATTAGTATTTTAGTTTATTTATTTACCTCGATAAGATTTAATCCTTGCAAATAACTGCTAAGAGGATTGACAACCCTCTTATTTGCGTTGGGTGCAAGTGTTTGCTCCTGTGTGTGCAGGTGCGCTTAACGGAATTTTGCTTGGTTCTCCTACTGGATTGATAACATTGGTTCTTAACTGAGGGAAATACTTATCTCTACTGTACTGCATCATCCTCTCCTCTTCGGGGAAATACCAATGCAGACTACAAGTAGCAGGAAGAATTTCTGGCGCTGTTGCCGGGGAGACATCATCAAAATTACCAAGTACCTTCGCACAAATTATCATTCACTTGCATTTACTTTATTTACCCTTTATTTCCATTTGCCTCTCATTTTATTTGCTTGTTTGCTTGCTTGCTTCACCATTATGGTTAGTTCTTCGCTCGTTACTACTACCCCTGAAAATGAAGTACTTAATTTTAAACAAAGGGGAGGAGAGAATTTAAAAGATGCTTGGTGTAGGATTTGCGATGCTCAAAATAGATCAACTTGTAAGCAATCCACTACCGTTCTTCTTCGAAATTTTTATGTGGGAATTACTACTTGGTATAGATTTGTTCTTGACAGCATTACCGGAGGGAATTTCTTGATGTGCCCCACTTTGGATGCTTTCAATGCTATGGGAAATTTAGTGGGTTCACCCCCTATCATTATTAATGAAACGGCATTGACTTTGGAGCATGTTATGCAAAGGTTAGAAGCTATAGAAAATAAAATGCCTACTATTGAACATCTTGAAAATCTAGATAAAAAGGTCCACAATCATATTACTCAATTTGGTTCCAAGGTGGGGATTGCTTTGAAAACTTTAAAGGAAAAGGAACCAATAATTAACGAAGGGATAGGCCAAAGCTCCGCTAGAATTGCTAAGTTGGAAGAAATTATCAACAACTTGGGTTCTGCTTTTTCCTCCGCTAAAAACATGGATAGAACTCCTCCTAATAAAAATTGCAAGTTCATATATGTTCCCAAGGTTAAGGGTACTACTTCTGGTAAAGGGAACGAAGATCTTAAAATGATTAGCGTGCACCCCAATTTCATTGATATAATTAAGGAACCTATTCACAAAAATAAGATTCTTGATTTTGTGCCTAGAAGTGTGATGATGAGAAACTCCTATGTTAAATATATTAGAAAAAATGGATGTGTGATTGAGGAGTTGAAAACCAAGGATGACAACACTTGAAACTATGCATTATGCCTAGCTAGGGGCATAAAACAATAGCGCTGGGGTACACTTTCTCTTTGTGGTATTCCACCTCTTGCTTGCTTCTGGTCCAAAGATGAAATCCTTAGTAATAGTTGGTTGTATTCGCCCTTTTTTGGAATAATAGCCTCCTTTACTGCAGGATTAACTGCCTTTTATATGTTTCGGATATATTTACTTACATTTGATGGGTATTTGCGTGTTCATTTTCAAAATTACAGTAGCACTAAAGAGAGTTCCTTGTATTCAATATCCTTATGGGTTCTGCCTCTCCACTCCCATGCCTTTCTTGGTCGGACCAACCCAACCGGCGATTTCCGACAAGTCTTTCTGCTTAGAGCAAGAAGCGGAACCAAAATAAAGCTTTCTTTATTTTCATTTATGGATAACTGATACGTCTCCAATGTATCTATAATTTATGAAGTATTCATGCCATATTTAAAACAATTCTATATGGTTTTGGTATGATTTGATTAGAACTAACCCGGACTGACGCTGTTTTCAGCAGAACTACTGTGGTGTTGTTTTTTGTGCAGAAATGAAAGTTCTTCAAATGAGCTGAAACTTTTTGGAGATTTTTTATTGGACAAATAAAGAATATTGGCACCAAGGCCTACAGGAGGGGGGCCACCCAGTGCCCACGAGGCACCAGGGCACGCCACCCCCCCCCCCCAAGCGCGCCCTGGTACCTCGTGGGGCCCACGTGGCTCCGTTTCGCGTGATTCCAATGCTGAAAAATCATATATATTCAAAAAAACCCGAAAGTTAACCTAGATGAGTTTTTACGCCGCCGCAAGCCTCTGTACCAGAGAGATCCCATCTACAGCCCTTTTCTGGCACCCTGCCGGAGGGGGGAAGGCATCACCGGAGGCCATCTTCATCATCCCGGCGGTCTCCATGACGAGGAGGGAGTAGTTCACCCTCGGGGCTGAGGGTTTGTACCAGTAGCTATGTGTTTGATCTCTCTCTTTCGTGTTCTTGAGATGGCACGATCTTGATGTATCGCGAACTTTGTTGATATAGATGAATCATATGGAGTTTTCCCCTCTCTATCTTCTTGTGATGAATTGAGTTTTCCCTTTGAAGTTTTCTTATCGGATTGAGTCTTTAAGGATTTGAGAACACTTGATGTATGTCTTGCATATGGATATCTGTGGTGACAATGGGATATTCACTTGAGTCACTTGATGTATGTTTTGGTGATCAACTTGCGGGTTCCGTGACTTTGGGGATTTATGCATAAGGGTTGGTACACGTTTTCGTCTTGACTTTCCGGTAGAAACTTTGGGGCACTCTTTGAAGTTCTTTGTGTTGGTTTGAATAGATGAATCTGAGATTGTGTGATGCATATCGTATAATCAAACCCGTGGGTACTCATGGTGACATTGGAGTGCCTAGGTGACATTAGGGTTTTGGTTGATGTGTATCTTAAGGTGTTATTCTAGTACGAACTCTAGGGCTGTTCGTGACAATTAATGGGGATGGCTCATAAGATTGATCGGGAAGGATAACTTTGAGGTGGTTTCGTACCCTACAACAATTTCTTCATTTGTTCTCTGCTATTTGTGACTTTGGAGTGAACTCTTTGTCGCACGTGAGGGATTTACATATGATTCAACTATGTCAACAATGTTGGGAGATCGCACTAGTGAAAGTATGAACCCTAGGCCTTGTTTCTAAGCATTGCAATACCGTTTTTATGCCCGTTTACTATTTGCTACCTTGCTGTTTTTATATTTTCAGATTACAAAAACCTATATCTACTATCCATACTACACTTTTATCACCATCTCTTCGTCGAACTAGTGCACCTATACAATTTACCATTGTATTGGGTGTGTTGGGGACACAAGAGATTTCTTGTATTTGGTTGCAGGGTTGTTTGAGAGATACCATCTTCAACCTACGCCTCCCATGGATTGATAAACCTTAGGTCATCCACTTGAGGGAAAATTGCTACTGTCCTACAAAACTCTGCGCTTGGAGGCCCAACACGAGTCTACAAGAATAGGTTGTGTAGTAGACATCAAGCTCTTTTCTGGCGTCGTTGCCGGGGAGGTGAGTGCTTGAAGGTATATCTTTAGATCTTGCAATCGAATCTTTTAGTTTCTTGTTTTATCACTAGTTTGGCTTATTAAAGAAAACTACAAAAAAATGGAATTGAGGTTGCCTCATATTATTCGTCTTTATCATTTATTTCTTGAAGATAAGGATTCCGATAATTGTGCTCAATTGATAGAAGAAGAATTCAATGAAATGTTTGGCATAAAATCTTTGAATGATGAGCATGATTGCAATGTTGTTAATATGAATTCTTTGAATACCCATGATGCTAATGATATGCAAAGCCACAAGCTTGAAAACCCTAAGCTTGGGGATGCCCAAGGCACCCCAAGGTAATACTCAAGGAAGATCCAAGCAACTAAGCTTGGGGATGCCCCGGAAGGCATCCCCTCTTTCGTCTTCAACATTATCGGTAACCTCACTTGGAGCTATATTTTTATTCGTCACATAATATGAGTTTTGCTTGGAGCGTCATTTTCTTCTGTTTATATTTGTTTGCTGCTATCAATAATCATGTTTTGTATCTTTTAGTTCAATAAAATGCCAATTATAGCCTTTACCATGCCCAGTTTGCAAGTTTATGAGTTGCTGTTTCAAAACAGAAAGTTTGCTGCTATTGATTAAATTGCCCAGAAATGTCAGAATGTGATAAAATCTTGAAATATTGACTCAGTCAACTTTGATAAATTATTTCCAGTGTGGTAAATTTTCAGAATTTTTTGAGTTATCTAAGTATGGATTCTTAATTGTCCTTTACAGACTGTCCTGTTTTGGCAGATTGCTGTTATAGTTGCATTGTTTGCACGTGTTTGCATGTTTAATGCTCCCATTTGTGGATAGAAGTATCAAATATGAAGAGGCATTTAGTATGCAATGTTTAATTATAATTTTCGTGATTTGCTACAGTAGAGAATGTTAAGGTTTTGAGTTGATTTATACTAACTTATCTCACGAGTTCTTGTTGAGTTTTGTGTGGATGAAGTATTTAAGATTTATAGAAACCGTGACATGAGAGGAATTAAGGAGACACAAAAGCTCAAGCTTGGGGATGCCCAAGGCATCCCAAGTATTTATTCCAAGAAGTTTCAAGCATCTAAGCTTGGGGATGCCCCGATAGGCATCCCACCTTTCTTCTTCAACAACTATCGGTCAGTTTTGGTTGAGCCTAAGTTTTTGCTTCTTCACATGATATGTGCTATCCTTGGAATGTCATTTTATTTTGTTTTATTTGATGTTTAAATAAAATATCAAGATCTGAAACCTTTTAAATGAGAGAGAGTCCTCACATAGCTACTTAATTGTTTCGCTACTCATTGATCTTCGCTTATATATTTTGGAGTAGTTTGTCATTAATTCTCATGCTTCACTTATATCTTTTTGAGAGTCAATAATAGTAATGGTAATTTGGACAAGATATGAATTTGGTCCCAAGATGATGAATATTCAAGAGGGATATAATAAAAAAATTCATATAGATCATTGGATATGATAAGTGTGATTCCTTGCAATAAAAATAATGAAAGAGATCATATGCTAATCTTATGGAAAGTAAAGACATTACATAAAGAAAAGTATAAGTGGTAAAATTTATTGGAGGTTAACAAGAATAGCATTAGTCAATTATGCAATTCATGAAAAAGTTAATAAGGGAAGAGAAGATTCACATGCAAATATACCATCTTGAACATCTTTTATGATTGTGAGCCCCCATTAAGTATTTTATGTCAAAGTGTTAATGTTGGACAAGGAAGACAACGTAATGAATTATGTTTGTTCATATTCACATAGAAGTTATATTGTTATAGATCCTCCAACATGTGGTGCTTGCCCAATATCTTTGCTAGCCAAAAATCTGCACCAAGTAGAGATACTACTTGTGCATCCAAAACCCTTAAACCCAGTTTCTTCTCTTGAGTGTCCACCATATCTACCTATGGATTGAATAAGATCCTTCAAGTAAGTTGTCATCGGTGCAAAAAGCAATAAAAATTGCTCCTAAAATATGTATGATCTTTTATTGTAAGGGAAATAAGCGTTGTACGAACTTGTGATAGTAAAGAAATAAAAGCGACAGACTGCATAATAAAGGTTGCTATCACAAGGGGCAATATAACGTGACGTTCCTTTGCATTAAGGGCTTGTGCATCAAAAAATAAAAAGCGCATGACAACCTCTGCTTCCCTCTGCGAAGGGCCTATCTTTTACTTTTATGCATTTACTTTTATGTATTTACTTTTTATGCAAGAGTCAATAGTGTTCTCCTCTACTTCCTTTTTATTTTTCTCTTTTGCAAGCATCATGTGGTGGGGAAAGATCTAGGCACATATATCCAGTTGGATATGAGTGATCATGAGTTATTATTGTTGACATCACCCTAGAGGTGAATAAGTTGGGAGGCGAAATCACAAGCCCCTATCTTTCTATGTGTCTGGCTGAAACTTTTGCTCCATATATATGTCGTGAGTGTTAGCAATCGTAGAAGACTAAATGATGGTTGAGTATGTGGACTTGCTAAAAAGCTCCTACATGAGACCCTTCCTGAAAATATGATGAATTGCAATTGCATTGTTGACTAGAATAGTTTGTTAGTTTCCAAGAAAGTTTATGACTTATACTTCATTGTTGTGATGAATTGTTACTTGCTCATGAGAAGTTTTATGATAATAAATATTGCTGTTATAATAATGATCTTGCTTTGAATCATTCAAAGTCCAATGTCCATGCTATAAAAGAAAAGATTATATGATGATTATGATAGGTAGCATTCCACATCAAAATTTCTGTTTTTAATTGCTACTTTATCATGATGACTTTTATGAGAGAAAGTTGCTGTTATGATGCTAGGAAAAGTGATTGAAATTATCATTGATCAAACTTATGCACTATGCTAGCATTCACACTTCATAAATTATTTCTTTTATCATTTACCTACTCGAGGACGAGTAGGAATTAAGCTTGGGGATGCTGATACGTCTCCAACGTATCTATAATTTATGAAGTATTCATGCCATATTTATAACAATTCTATATGGTTTTGGTATGATTTGATTAGAACTAACCCGGACTGACGCTGTTTTCAGCAGAACTACCGTGGTGTTGTTTTTTGTGCAGAAATGAAAGTTCTCAAAATGAGCTGAAACTTTTTGGAGATTTTTTATTGGACAAATAAAGAATATTGGCACCAAGACCTACTGGAGGGGCGCCA
Source organism: Elymus sibiricus (assembly GCA_039707655.1). Lineage (NCBI taxonomy): Eukaryota > Viridiplantae > Streptophyta > Magnoliopsida > Poales > Poaceae > Elymus > Elymus sibiricus. The sequence continues at coordinate 125,173,243 of CM077670.1, forward strand.
CCCAGTGCCCACGAGGCACCAGGGCGCGCCACCCCCCCCCCCCAGGCGCGCCCTGGTACCTCGTGGGGCCCACGTGGCTCCGTTTCGCGTGTTTCCAACGCTGAAAAATCATATATATTCAGAAACCCCCGAAAGTTAACCTAGATGAGTTTTTACGCCGCCGCAAGCCTCTGTACCAGAGAGATCCCATCTACAGCCCTTTTCCGGCACCCTGTCGGAGGGGGGAAGGCATCACTGGAGGCCATCTTCATCATCCCGGCGGTCTCCATGACGAGGAGGGAGTAGTTCACCCTCGGGGCTGAGGGTTTGTACCAGTAGCTATGTGTTTGATCTCTCTCTTTCGTGTTCTTGAGATGGCACGATCTTGATGTATCACGAACTTTGTTGATATAGATGAATCATATGGAGTTTTCCCCTCTATATCTTCTTGTGATGAATTGAGTTTTCCCTTTGAAGTTTTCTTATCGGATTGAGTCTTTAAGGATTTGAGAACACTTGATGTATGTCTTGCATATGGATATCTGTGGTGACAATGGGATATTCACTTGAGTCACTTGATGTATGTTTTGGTGATCAACTTGCGGGTTCCGTGACCTTGGGGATTTATGCATAAGGGTTGGCACACGTTTTCGTCTTGACTTTCCGGTAGAAACTTTGGGGCACTCTTTGAAGTTCTTTGTTTTGGTTTGAATAGATGAATCTAAGATTGTGTGATGCATATCGTATAATCAAACCCGTGGGTACTCATGGTGACATTGGAGTGCCTAGGTGACATTAGGGTTTTGGTTGATGTGTATCTTAAGGTGTTATTCTAGTACGAACTCTAGGGCTGTTCGTGACAATTAATGGGGATGGCTCATAAGATTGATCGGGAAGGATAACTTTGAGGTGGTTTCGTACCCTACAACAATTTCTTCGTTTGTTCTCCGCTATTTGTGACTTTGGAGTGAACTCTTTGTCGCACTTGAGGGATTTACATATGATTCAACTATGTTAACAATGTTGGGAGATCGCACTAGTGAAAGTATGAACCCTAGGCCTTGTTTCTAAGCATTGCAATACCGTTTTTAAGCCCGTTTACTATTTGCTACCTTGCTGTTTTTATATTTTCAGATTACAAAAACCTATATCTACTATCCATACTACACTTTTATCACCATCTCTTCGCCGAACTAGTGCACCTATACAATTTACCATTGTATTGGGTGTGTTGGGGACACAAGAGATATCTTGTATTTGGTTGCAGGGTTGTTTGAGAGATACCATCTTCAACCTACACCTCCCATGGATTGATAAACCTTAGGTCATCCACTTGAGGGAAAATTGCTACTGTCCTACAAAACTCTGCGCTTGGAGGCCCAACACCAGTCTATAAGAATAGGTTGTGTAGTAGACATCAATAATCAATCCATTTTCCAATTCTTGTACCAATTTTTCCTGGCACATTACTAAATCTGCTGGCGCTAATTCACTTATTTTTAATAGATAGGCAAGATTGTTGTTCCGACGGATAACTCTCTTATAAAGTTCGCAGGGGGCCGAGGGCCAACCTTAGTTGGCTGACAATGACAAAGGCTTGCGAAACAAAGTAGCGCCTTTGAAATGTTGATATGTATCAGGATGATGTTAGAAAGTTGTTGATTAATGAAAAGAAGAATCAAAATGGTGTGTTTTCCGATACTGAATTAATAGATTTACAGAATCAAATTGCAAATTGCACAATGAAGTTCGATGAGGATAATCTTTTTAAAGTAACTCCTAACATAGTAAAGTTCTTGATTAGCTTGTTGGGAGGCAACCCAATGAATAAAATAATTTTTTGCTTTTACCTACTGTTTTTGAGTGTTTGCATGATTATAGCTTCTGTTATGATTGTGTTTTTATGTTTTAATTAGTGTTTGTGCCAAGTAATGCCTTTGGGATGATTTGGAAGATAGTATGATAGACGCTGTTTGAAAACAGAAACTTTTGCGTCCAGTGCTGGAATTTGTAATTTTCGCTGGAGTGTCTGAACCTTCTGAATTTTTTACACAGTATTTATATATGAATTTCCCACGTTGTACTAATTTTTCAGAATTTTTGGAGTTACAGAAGTATGATCATAATTCAGATCTTTACAGACTGTTCTGTTTTAGACGGATTCTGTTTTTGTTGCATAATTTGCTTATTTTGATGAATCTATGGATCGTATCGGGGGTATGAGTCATGGAGAAGTTGGAGTACAGTAGCATTATGCCAATATTAAATATGAATCAATTTACAACAGTACCTATAGTTAAAGATTTATTTGTTATACTAACGGATCTCACGAGGTTTCTGTTGAGTTTTGTGTGCTGAAGTTTTCAAGTTTTGGGTGAGACTACGATGAATAAAGGAATAAGGAGTGGCAAGAGCCTAAGCTTGGGGATGCCCAAGGCACCCCAAGGTAATATTCAAAGGAAGACTCAAGTGTCTAAGCTTGGAGATGCCCCGGAAGGCATCTCCTCTTTCGTCTACAATCTATCAGTAACTCACTTGGAGCTATATTTTTATTCATACATGATATGTGTTTTACTTGGAGCGTCTTGTGATATAGTTTGTTTGCTTTTTAGTTTGTCACAATCATCTTTGCTGAACACACCTTTTTGAGAGGGACACACATTATTCGTGATTTGTTAGAATACTCTATGTGCTTCACTTATATCTTTTGAGCTAGGCAGTTGCTCTAGTGCTTCACTTATATCTTTTAGAGCACGGCGGTGGTTATATTTTAAAGAAATAGTTGCACTCTCATGCTTCACTTATATCTTTTTGAGAGACTCATGATAGCAATGGTAATATGCACAGGTTATGAATTTGTTCCTGATATGACAGGTATTCAAGAGGGATATAATAAAAAAATTCATGTAGATCACTGAATATGATAAATTTGATTCCTTGCAATAGTTTTACGATATTAAGATGGTAATATGGGGGAGGTATTAGTAGATAATTGTGGTTTAGTAAGAATAATTGTGTTAAGGTTTGTGATTCCCCAAGCATGCACGTATGATCTGTCGTTATGCTAAGAAGTTGGAGCATGATTTATCATTGATTGTCTACCTTACGAGTGGCGGTCGGGGACGAGCGATGGACCTTGTCCTACTAATCTATCCCTCTAGGGGCATGCGTAGTAGTACTTTGCTTCGAGGGCTAATAAACTTTCGCAATAAGTATGTGAGTTCTTTATGACTAATGTGAGTCCATGGATTATACGCACTCTCACCCTTCCGCAATTTGCTAGCCTCTTCGGTACCGTGCATTGCCCTTTCTCACATCGAGAGTTGGTGCAAACTTCGCCGGTGCATTCAAACCCCGTGATATGATACGCTCTATCACACATAAGCCTCCTTATATCTCCCTCAAAACAGCCACCATACCTACCTATCATGGCATTTCCATAGCCATTCCGAGATATATTGCCATGCAACTTCCACCGTTCCGTTTTTATGACATACATCATCATTGTCATATTGCTTTGCATGATCATATAGCTAACATAGTATTTGTGGCTCAGCCACCGTTCATCATTTTTATACATGTTACGCTAGCATCATTGCACATCCCGGTACACTGCCAGAGGCATTCATATAGAGTCATATTTTTGTTCTAGTATCGAGTTGTAATGTTGAGTTGTAAGTAAATAGAGGTGTGATGATCATCATTATTAGAGCATTGTCCCAGTGAGGTAAGAATGGTGGAGACTAATGAGTCCTCGAAAAAGTGGGGATGAGGTCCATGAGACCGTTCTAAATAAAAAAAAGAGGCGAAAAAGATCCATGAAAAAAATGAGAGAAAAAGAGAGAAGGGGCAATGTTACTATCCTTTTCCACACTTGTGCTTCAGAGTAGCACCATGTTTTTCATATAGAGAGTCTCCTATTTTGTCACTTTCATATACTAGTGGGAATTTTTCATTATAGAACTTGGCTTGTATATTCCGATGACATGCTTCCTCAAATGCCCGAGGTCTTCATGAGCAAGCAAGTTGGATGCACACCCACTTAGTTTTCATGTTGAACTTTCATACACTTATAGCTCTTAGTGCATCCGTTGCATGGCAATCCCTACTCCTCGCATTGACATCAATTGATGGGCATCTCCATAGCCCGTTGATTAGCCTCATTGATGTGAGACTATCTTCTTATTTTTGACTTCTCTTATTTATCCCTACCACCATACTCTATTCCACCCATAGTGCTATATCCATGGCTTGCGCTCATGTATTGAGTGGGAGATGAAAAAGCTGAAGCGCGTTAAAAAGTATGAACCAATTGCTCGGCTTGTCATCGGGGTAGTGCATGATAAATACTTTGTGTGAAGAAGATGGAGCATGACAGGATTATATAATTTTGTAGGGATAACGTTCTTTAGCATTTTTATTTTGAAAGACATGATTGTTTATTAGTATGCCTGAGTATTGATGTCTTTATATCAAATTATAGACTATTGCTTTGAATCATTTGGATCTTATTATTCATACCGTAAGAGAAAGATTACATGATGAAACATGTTAGGTAGCATTCCACATCAAAAATTCTGTTTTTATCATTTACCTACTCGAGGACGAGCAGGAATTAAGCTTGGGGATGCTTGATACATCTCCAACGTATCTATAATTTTTGATTGTTCCATGCTATTATAGTATCAATCTTGGATGTTTTTATATGCAATTATATGCAATTATATATCATTTTTGGGACTAACCTATTAACCTAGTTGCTGTTTTCTGCTTGTTTTTAGCTTTTCAGAGAAACAGTTTCAAATGAAGTCCAAATGCCACAAAACTTTTTGGAGATTTTTTTCTAGACAAAAGAGACCTTGGAAGCTTAAAGAGGAGGCCAGAAGCCTCACGGAGGCTTCACAAGGCAACAGGGTGCGCCCCGGGGGGCGCCGTGTTGCCTTGTGGGGCCCACGTGACTCCGTTTGACCTAATTCCACTTCTATAAATTCACAAATATTGGGAAACCATCAAAGAGCCAGAAGAGAAAACCTTTCCGCTGCCGCAAGCCTCTGTTCTTCCGCGATCCCATCTGGAGGCCTTTTCCGGTACTCTGCCGGAGGGGGAATCGATCACGGAGAGCTTCTACATCAACCTTGCTGCCCTTCCGATGATGTGTGAGTACTTTACCACAGACCTACGGGTCCATAGCTAGTAGCTAGATGGCTTCTTATCTCTCTTTGATCTTCAATACAATGTTCTCCTTGATGTTCTTGGAGTTCTATCCGATGTATTCTTCTTTTGCGATGTGTTTGTTGGGATCCGATGAATTATGAGTTTATGATCAGATTATTCATGAGAAATATTTGAGTCTTCTCTGAACTCTTTTATGCATGATTGTTATAGCTTTGTATTTCTCTCCGATCTATCGATTTGGTTTGGCCTACTAGATTGATTTATCTTGCAATGGGAGAGGTGCTTTGTGATGGGTTCAATCTTGCGGTGCTCAATCCCAGTGAAAGAAGGGGACATGACACGTATTTGTATTGTTGCCATTAAGGATAAAAAGATAGGGTTTATTAATATTGCTTGAATTTGCTTCTCTACATCATGTCATCTTGCTTAAGGCGTTACTCTGTTTTTATTAACTTAATACTCTAGATGCATGCTGGATAGCGGTCGATGAGTGGAGTAATAGTAGTAGATGCAGGCAGGAGTCGGTCTACTTGTCTCGGATGTGATGCCTATATACATGATCATTGCCATGAATCCGTCATAATTATTTATTTTTCTATCAATTGCCCAACAGTAATTTGTTTACCCACCGTATGTTTCTGTGCTCGAGAGAGAAGCCTCTAGTGAAAACTATGGCCCCCGAGTCTATCTTTATCATATAAAAAACCTAAAAATACCTTGCTGCAATTTCTTTACTTTTATTTTAATTAGTATTTTAGTTTATCTATTTACCTCTATAAGATTTAATCCTTGCAAATAACCGCCAAGAGGATTGACAACCCTCTTATTTGCGTTGGGTGCAAGTGTTTGCTCTTGTGTGTGCAGGTGTGCTTAACGGAATTTTGCTTGGTTCTCCTACTGGATTGATAACCTTGGTTCTTAACTGAGGGAAATACTTATCTCTATTGTACTGCATCATCCTCTCCTCTTCGGGGAAATACCAACACAGACTACAAGTAGCAATCCCTTCCACGCTCTCCGCCGCCATGCAGCCGTGGCGTCCAAACGGACGCCGCGTCAAGGAAGAGCGGGTCTCGCCGCCGCCCCGGCGCGTCAAGGAGGAGCGGCTGTCGCCGCCGCCCCGGCGCATCGTGAAGGAGGAGCGCCGCTCGCCGGCTCGCCGCTGCCCAGGAGCATCGTCAAGGAGGAGCGCCGCTCGCCGCCGCCCATGTCGAAGGCATGCGGTTGCATTCTGCACTACCTCAGTAGTGGCGACTCCTCTTCGTCGTCCGGGAGCGCCATGACGGCGCAGGAGTACCCCGACCGGGAGCAGCTCCGGCGGGACAGGCGCAACGCCGTGCGCCGGTCCACGTACGCGGACTCGGACGTCCCGCCGCCACTCATCGCGGCGGTCCCGGACCTGGCGTACGCCTGGGCCCTGGACCGCTCTGTGATGACGTGGGAGACGGCCAAGCGCCATCTCCGACGCCTTGACGGGGAGATGGCCAGGTACGGCGAGGAATGGTCCCTCGCTGACCCCGATGCCAACCCCGACGCCGCCCCCTCCAACGACCGTCACCCTCTCCCCTAGCCCACGTCCTCGGTAGCCACGGCCGCACTGCGCACGGCGCTGGAGGAGGCGGAGAGGATCATCCGCGAGCGTCAGGCGGCCGCCAGGACGCCCTGCCGCGACGCCGCCACCTTCCGCCGCCCCAAGCCCGACTCCAACGACTCCGACGCCGGGTCGGGCCACGATGACGGAGGAGGAGCTGCCGGCCAGCCCGGCATTGGCTAAGAGGTCACCGTGAAGTATAGGATAGTTTAGGGTTTTATTGTTAGGTTTTTAGTTCACTGGTCGAAATATCGTTCGGTTTTATGTACAAATTATCTTAGTTTCAATGAAATCCGCCGTGTTTTTATCAAAATTCATCCGGTTTGATCGAATTTTGGTCGGTTGGTTCGAGTTGTTATGAAAATGTATGCGGCTAGTGTTGGATGGCGTCCTCCCGCATCCATGTCCGCAGACTGGTCCCCTGTCTGGGACGGATGCGAGATGATTTTTACGGGTTACAGTTGCAGATGCCCTAAGGCTCTTCGTAACTCCCATCTTCTGCTTTCGCTGTATTCTATCGCGATCTGCACATGTACATCGTTGACTGGTGCATCGTTCTGTATCTCTGTTGCAGGATGGTGATGATAGCCATCTTGGACGCCTTCATTGCTTGTCCGACTTACTCTGGCTGTGGCATAGGATGCACACCAAGTGTTTGCTCATTTGTTTGTGTTGCCTTGTAGGTTCCCTGCTTGTCAATTTTTTTTCTCTGCCGAGAAGTGCATATTTTTTATTGTCCGGCTTACAAAGAGGAGTACCAGCTTCCCGAGTCTCTTACAGAGGCACTCAAGTAAGTCTCTCGTACTGGCATTTGTTGCTCTATTAAGTTCGTTAGCTTTGAGATGCACTATGCAGATACAAATACTTGTCTCTGTAACTGTAGCTCCGTCTATCAGGTGATTCTTTGACTTGAGTTAACACCTGCTGTTTTTCTGAATGTTATCTGAATCCAGGAAACCACGTGATTGCATAATTGTGGCTAAATATATATTGTTCAATTCATGTATATGATTTTTGGTTATCAGTCTACTGTGTTGTGCTCCTACTTCTCTTGTGTGTGTGTGTGTGTGTGTGTGTGTGTGTGGAGAATTAGAGAGGAGAGATTGTTGCACATTAGTTTGATTATCATAGGTTTGCACATATACATGTTTGCTTACAGCTTTTATACTGCTCAACTGTCTTCTAGATTCCTGTGCATATTCATGAATGATTTCTTATTTTCAATTTAATTCTGGCAGATTGAATACAAGGAGCATGCTCATCGACAATTTCATGTATGTCTATTGCCGTTGCGATACAATGTTAGGTGTGTAATATGTTCAGATATGCGTTGTGACATAAATTTTTATAGTACCTTTCCATAGATAATTTCTTATAGTATAATTCAAAATCAAGCTTAATACCTCATTATCTATGTTTAGTTTGGATCTTGCATACTAAGGCAACCTGTTTTAAGAAAGTTCACACCTAGGAGTATTGTACCAGATTTAGCTTATTTTTCCTTCTCTCCATGATGCTACAGATGGTCAAAGCATGACTGCATTGTTAGAATTAATGGGCTAGGCCCATAACAATTTCTGAAATCTCAAATAGTGGCCCATGAATAAAATAGCAAGAGGTGGTGCTAAAGTTTAGTCCCATACCGCTAGTTGAGGAAGAGTTGGACCTCTGGTCCTAATATATATATTGCTACCGGTTACGGCCAAAAGACACACCGAAAACACCTAGGGTTTTGCCTCATCTCGCAACTTGCGCCGCCACCATAGTCTACTCCATCCCAAACGCCGGCGTGCATCGGCGTGCGGGAGAGCAGGTCTCCTGAACCGTTCGTCCTTGCGATCCTGCACCGGGAGAGGATGAATTAGGTTTTTGGGAAGCGCTCTGCGCGACTGCTCAAGTTCGTCATCACGGGTCGTCTTCCGTCCAATTCAGGCGGTGCTACTCATCGTCGTCTTCATCGCTGTCAGCAGCAAATCATCGCCAACATCGTCATCAACACCGTCGCCCCTACAACAGCTAACGAACAGTACGTTCATCGTCATCTGTTCATGTCTCTCTCTACAGCTGCTGTTTCGTGTGTGCTGCTGTTGTGCATGTTTTGTTGTTCTTCTAGTTTGCTAGATTGTTACATGCTAGTCTCTATTCTAGTCATGAATTATTTAGTGGAATTAATCATGAACTTGCCTAATTTTCCAACAATCCAAAAACCTAATTGTAGGCAATTTCCCGAGTTAACTATGGCTGGATTCGCTGATGCACTGAGGCCGGATAAGTTTACCGGTGTGCACTTTAAGAGGTGGCAGGTGAAGACCACGCTCTGTCTTACTGCTATGAAAGTTTTCCATGTTAGTGTTGGTGCTCCAGAGGGAATGTCTGACGAAGATCAGAGAAAATTCCAGGAAGCCAATACTATGTTTGTGGGATGCATTCTGAGTGTTCTTGCTGACCCTCTGTGTGATGTGTACATGCACATAGATGACGGAAAGACTCTGTGGGATGCACTGAATGCTAAATTCGGTGCAACAGATGCAGGCAGTGAACTGTACATCATGGAGAGTTTCCATGACTACAAGATGGTGAATAACCATTCTGTGGTTGAACAAGCTCATTAGATACAGTGCATTGTGAAGGAACTGGAACTACAAAATCATGGCTGGGTGCATGATTGCAAAGTTGCCTCCTTCATGGAGGAATTTCGCCACAACTCTGAAACATAAGAGATAGGAGATATCAGTTGAAAATCTGATTGCATCTCTTGATGTTGAAGAGAAAGCTCGGGCTAAAGACACTACTGAGAAAGAAGGTGAGGTTCAGCCTAGCGCCAATATGGTGCAAAGGTACCCACAGAACAAGAACAAAGGGAAGAACAAGCCTGTTTTCAACAAGCCTACCAAGACTACTACCTTCAAGAAGAAGAAGTTTAACATGGCTGAGCTAGAGTGCTACGCCTGTGGGAAGCCCGGACACTTTTCCAAGGAATGCCCAGAACGTGCAGACCGTAGAGGGAAAACGAGCTCCAAGACTGTCAACATGGTGACCGCTAGCAATACTGATGGGTATGGTAATTTACCTATTGTGCTTTCAGTATTTCAATCATCTTCATGGTGGATTGATTCGGGTGCTAACGTTCATGTATGTGCTGACGTCTCCTTGTTTACTTCTTATCAGGTCGCAAGGGATTCTTCCGTCCTAATGGGGAATGGGTCACATGCTTCTGTTCGTGGCATTGGCATGGTGGATCTGAAGTTTACTTCGGGAAAGATCGTGCAACTAAGGAACGTGCAGCATGTCCCTACTATGAACAAGAATCTAGTTAGCGGCTCCCTTCTATGTCGAGATGGGTTTAAGGTAGTTTTAGAGTCGAATAAAGTGATTGTGTCAAGATTTAGACAATTTATAAGCAAAGGCTATGAGTGTGGAGGCTTGTTCCGCTTTTCTCTTTCAGATTTTTGCAATAAGTCAGTAAACCAAATTTGTGCTAGTGTTAATGATGATGCAAGTGTTTGGCACTCTCGTTTATGTCATATTAATTTTGGTTTAATGTCTCGGCTATCCAGTATGAGTTTAATTCCGAATTTCACTGTTGCCAAAGGTTCTAAGTGCCATAGTTGTGTGCAATTGAAGCAACCTCAAAAGCCTCACACGGCTGCCGAGGAGAGAAACTTGGCACCTCTAGAACTCATACATTCTGATCTTTGTGAGATGAATGGTGTGTTGACAAAAGGTGGAAAGAGATATTTCATGACGTTGATTGATGATGCGACTAGATTTTGCTATGTTTATTTGTTGCAAACTAAAGATGAAGCTTTAGACTACTTTAAAATCTATAAAGCTGAAGTTGAAAATTAATTAGAGAGAAAGATCAGGCGTCTTAGGTCCGATCGTGGTGGAGAGTATTTTCCCAAATTATTTGATGAATTTTTTGAGGAACATGGTATTATTCATGAGAGGACGCCTCCCTATTCACCCCAATCAAATGGGGTTGCCGAAAGGAAAAATCGTACGCTGACTGATTTGGTGAATGCCATGTTAGACACTGCTGGTTTATCTAAGGCATGGTGGGGGGAGGCTCTATTGACTTCATGTCATGTCCTGAATAGAGTTCCTAACAAGAATAAAGAGAAAACCCCTTATGAGGAGTGGGTTGGGAGAAAACCATCACTTTCTTACTTGCGCACTTGGGGATGCTTGGCAAATGTCAATATTCCTATTCCTAAGAAACGCAAACTCGGACCAAAGACAGTGGATTGTGTCTTTCTAGGTTATGCTCAACGGAGCATTTCTTATAGATTTTTAGTGGTTAAATCTGAGATACCTGATATGCATGTTGATACTATAATGGAATCTCGTGATGCAACATTTTATTGAGAATATATTTCCTATGAAAGATATGCATAGCATTGCTAGATTTTCTTCTGAGATAATTCCTGAATCTAGTACATATGATGAATATTTCGAACAATCACATGAGGAAGTCCTTGAGAAGGATAACAATGAAGCTCCTGTGAGGAGTAAGAGACAAAGGGTTGCAAAATCCTTTGGTGATGATTTCATTGTATACCTTGTGGACGATACTCCCAAGTCTATTGCAGAGGCATATGCATCTCCGGATGTAGATGATTGGAAAGAAGCTGTTCATAATGAGATGGACTCAATTCTTTCTAATGGAACTTGGGAACTAGCTGATAGACCATATGGTTGTAAACCAGTGGGCTGTAAGTGGGTATTCAAAAAGAAGCTAAGGCCTGATGGTACTATTGATAAGTACAAGGCGCGTCTTGTGGCCAAGGGCTACACTCAGAAAGAAGGCGAAGATTACTTTGACACCTATTCACCTGTTGCTAGAATGACCACCATTCGGGTGCTACTTTCCCTGGCTACCTCTTATGGTCTTATCATTCATCAAATGGATGTAAAGACAACTTTCCTAAATGGAGAGTTGGAAGAGGAAATCTATATGGATCAGCCTGATGGGTTTGTGGTAAAGGGTGAAGAGAGAAAGGTGTGCAAGTTGTTAAAATCTTTGTATGGTCTAAAACAAGCACCTAAGCAATGGCATGAGAAGTTTGAAAGAACTCTAACTTCTGCAGGATTTGTCATTAATGAGGCTGATAAGTGTGTTCACTATTGCCATGGTGGGGGCAATAGTGTCATATTATGTTTGTATGTGGATGACATACTGATCTTTGGTACAAACATTGATGCGATCAATGAGGTCAAGTCTTTTCTATCAAAGAGTTTTGATATGAAAGATCTGGGAGAAGCTGATGTGATACTAAACATCAAACTTATTAAGGATGAGAGTGGGATTACTCTAACGCAATCTCACTATGTTGAGAAGGTCTTGAGCCGGTTCGGCTTTATGGATAGCAAGCCTTCTCCAACACCTTACGATCCTAGCGTGACACTCAGAAAGAACAAGAAAGAAACGAGAGATCAATTAAGATACTCTCAAATTGTTGGTTCACTCATGTACTTAGCCAGCGCTACAAGACCAGATATCTCTTTTGCTGTGAGCAAACTGAGTAGGTTCATGTCCAACCCGGGTGATGATCACTGGCATGCACTAGAAAGGGTCTTGCACTATTTGAGAGGTACCATGAGTTACGAAATTCACTATTCAGGGCATCCTGCTGTGCTAGAAGGATTTAGTGATTCGAATTGGATTTCCGGTGTTGATGTACTCTACGCCACAAGTGGGTATGTATTTACTCATGGAGGTGGCGCAGTGTCACGGAGGTCTTGTAAACAAACCATATTGACGAGGTCAACTATGGAAGCAGAACTAACTGCTTTAAACACAGCCACTGTTGAGGCAGAATGGCTGCGTGAGCTCTTGATGGACTTGCCTGTGGTTGAAAAACCTATACCGGCTATTCTTATGAATTGTGACAACCAAACAATTATCGCTAAAGTGAACAATTCTAAGGATAATGCGAAGTCATCAAGACATGTGAAGAGATGTTTGAAGTGTGTCAGGAAATTGAGAAACTCCGGAGTAATAACTGTTACATATATTCAAACAGACAAAAACCTCGCAGATCCCTTTACAAAGGGACTATCACGAAATGTGATAGATATTGCATCGAGGGAGATGGGTATGAGACCCATAGATGTTATACCATAGTAGTAACCCAACCTTTGTGATCGGAGATCCCGTGAATTAGGACCTGGGAAGAACAAGCCATTGGTTAACAAAGGAGAGTAACTAGTGACCATCTCTAAGTGAAGATGCAAAACTCTCAGAGCTGTAAGGCTCAGAGCTGCAAGGCAGGTTGGCAACATGCCTTAATGTGGTTCTATTGGCTATGATTAGCAAAGATGCTGTCCTACAGAGCAGTCTTGAAAGAACGCACCTATATGAGCTCCGATTGTAAACGTCGCAATCTATGAGACTTGGGTGATCTCTAGTAACCTCATGAAGAGACCAGGGAATACGACGTATATGCTCCAAACCGCGGGATAGCCTACTGGCATCCAGGTACTGGTTAAGACTTTGAGTGAAACCTGTTCACACAAAACTAGCAATTCAAGGCATAGTCCATTGTCAACTTGTGGACGGATATAGCTTAAAGTTCTAGGCAGAAGTTCAACTTAACAGTCTCTGCTGAAACACTGGTATATTAAACAAGTAGTGAGAGAAGGCAAATCTCTAAATAGGTATTTGAGATCTGGTGGGGGATTGTTAGAATTAATGGGCTAGGCCCATAACAATTTCTGAAATCTCAAATAGTGGCCCATGAATAAAATAGCAAGAGGTGGTGCTAAAGTTTAGTCCCATACCGCTAGTTGAGGAAGAGTTGGACCTCTGGTCCTAATATATATACTGCTACCGGTTACGGCCAAAAGACACTCTGAAAATACCTAGGGTTTTGCCTCATCTCGCAACTTGCGCCGCCACCGTAGTCTACTCCATCCCAAACGCCGGCGTGCATCGGCGTGTGGGAGAGCAGGTGTCCGGAACCGTTCATCCTTGCGATCCTGCACCAGGAGAGGATGAATTAGGTTTTTGGGAAGCGCTCTGCATGACTGCTCAAGTTCGTCATCACGGGTCGTCTTCCGTCCAAGTCAGGCGGTGCTACTCATCGTCGTCATCATCGCCGTCAGCAGCAGATCATCGCTAACATCGTCATCAACACCGTCGCCCCTACAACAGCTAACGAACAGTACGTTCATCGTCATCTGTTCATGTGTCTCTCTACAGCTGTTGTTTCGTGTGTGCTGCTGTTGTGCATGTTTTGCTGTTCTTCTAGTTTGCTAGATTGTTACATGCTAGTCTCTGTTCTAGTCATGAATTATTTACTGGAATTAATCATGAACTTGCCTAATTTTCCAACATGCATGAGTATAACCAACTACATCAGCCGTGACGGTCTTCAGGTCTGCTCTAAAATTAGACATTGTAGTTATTCTAAACTGGTATACTGGCATGTATGCGGAATTAAAAATCTTAGCTTCAATTGCTTCTGAGCATACTATTGTCTTCCAATTCTATAATATTTATTTCCTATGCCGATACTATTAACCTGTTCCCTGGTTTATATCTTCTCTAACTGGTTCATTCTGTATGTTGTAGCTGCATCAGAGTATACATTAACCAATCAGAGATGTATCCTCCTAATGCTTTTTCTTACAATTGTATGGGTGATTGTGATGCACATATTTCTAGCAGCAGCAGTGCTACCTGCTATTGCCAGTCTGTACGAAGGCTGGTGCGACCGTCTTGGAGGTGATGTCGTTTTGGGAAGCTTGTATTGGATATCTATGCTTTGGGGTGAACAAAACCATGTATAAGGAGTCCAACTTTTGAGATTCTAGCATGGAAAAAAGGATATGGTGACTGAACTTAACCACTATGGTGCTACATTTAGATTTGAACAGATTTGGTTTATTCATGGTTCAAATGAACAGATAGTGTTTATTTATTATCTAAAGACTAATGCAAAATCAGATATGCACAAGTGCACAAATCTGATTTTTTGTTTGGGATTTGAGAACACTATGCAGGAGATGATACAGTACCTTTTTCTTTAGAAAAGAATGGATCGATTTTGTATTTTTCTTCCCTACAAAAACAAAAGGTGGCTGCTATCGATCATCCGGCTGATAACAGCCAAACCTAAGCCGCCTGATCAGCCGTTGATTCGCTCACATATAGTGTATTTTGAGCCAATCGATCCCTGATGACAAGAGTACACGAACTACCACACCATCGCGTTCATCCCAAACTTGCCAATATCTCTGTGGTGCATCCGGCCATCAGGTGTGCACGCACCGTCACCCGACTCCACGCGATTCACACATAGCTCCGGCGAGCTGCTACAGCGCGCTCCATTGCAGCATCTGGTGATGCTCCGCTGGTCCGGTGATGCTTCATTGCCGCCTCCGAGCGCTCCATAGCAGCACCGAACGCTGCATCTGGCCGCCGGCGAGCGCCGCGATGTACCACCTGGAGCGCCGGCGAGCGTTGCATCAGAGCACTGGGAGCCGGCGAAGCTCCATTCCAGCACTGAGCACTGCATCACAGCTTTGAGGCCGCCGGCGAGCGCTCCATAGTAACACCAGATGCTGCATCGAGCCACCGGCGAGCGCTGCGATGCAGCACCGGGAACCGCCTGCGAGAGTACTGCATCGGAGCATGGGGAGCCGCCGGCGAGTTCTCCATTGCAGCTCTGCCGCCGGCAACTTGTAGCGCCAACAACACCGACGAGGTGCATCGCAGTGCGAGCACGCCAACGAGGTTGCATCGCACAACGACAGCCTTGGACGAGTTGCTGCATCACAGCACCGGCGGCCATGGTCGAGCGCCCGTGTCGCATCGCATGGCAGCACCGATGAGCGGCAAAAAGCTCGGTGGTGCTTCCATTGGAAGCTTCATCGCAACACCGGAGATGCTGCATCGAGCTATTGCGGTGGAGCATGCACGACGGTGGCCGGCATCAAAACCTCTGTCGATTTCATGGCAACGGGGGATGGTGGTCACCGCTAGGAGCGTCTCCCCCATGGCCGGCATGACGAACAGAAAAGAGGAAGGGGAATAAATGTGTGGAGGAGAGGAATCCCATAGAGAAGATAGGCTGGAAGTGGATGCGTGGGCAGGCCCCAAAGGGGCACGTGTCGAGAGGAGGAGGCGATTTATGGGAGGGAAAGATCAACCGGTTGATGTAGAGAGTTTTCCAAAACAAAAGGATGGAGCCGCCTGAGGAACCACCTGATCCGAAAAAAGGGGATCGCCCCTGGTTCGTCCCTGAGCGAAGCCGGTGGAGCCCTTCTCTCTGCACTAGCAGCAGTGATGAGGAGGCGCAGCGCCAGCGCGGCGGCGGACGTTGCGGCCTCGACCCCAACCCCGCGGGCATCCGGCATGACATCCTCACTCCGCCACCACACCATGAGCGCCTCCAGCAAGAAGCTTCCGGTGGCCATCGTGGGCGTACACGGCGGCAAGGAGATGGCCTCCGGTATCATGTTCCGGCAGGAGATCGTCCATGTGGTGCTCCTCACGTTGCAGAGATCGATCCAAGCGAGGCTGTAGCCCTCGGTCCTTCTCGATCTGGCAGGTGGCCAGTGATTGGAGGCAGGGGCTTAGCTTGGCTTGCTGCTGTGGCTGCACTGCAGCCGTGCGGATGGCCAATGCACAGTTGACGTCGGGGCGGCGGCCCCGGGCAGGAGGTTGGTGGCGGGAAGCGCACGATCGACACCACTTCGCAACGACAGTGAATGACGAGTTGGACAACAAGAGATGTTGCGGCGGTTGCTGTGTTGGCCACACGCGTGATGGTTCTGGAGCATGACTATGGCGCGACGGCATTCGGCAGTCGCCTGACAATTATCAACGCCCAAGAGGTGGTGCTTTGGATGGGAGAGACAAGCGGAGAGGAGTCAGACCCCGCAGGTGGCGGAGGCGGTGGCTTCCCTTCATTGCAGCTACAAGCCCATGGATGGCCGGATCCTGCTGGTGGCATTGGCAGCGGCGGTGGCCTCCACGCATCGCAGTGGCACGAACGACGATGGTCGTATCCTGTGAGGGCTAGACATGGCGGTAGCTGTCGTGGTTTTGTCACGGCAAGATGTCCTCGTGAAAGGACTTAGTGGTGAGGTCATCGCAACTAGGTGGTCGCTTGAACGGGGTTGGTCGAAACCGAGAGACGCGAGTTTTTACCCAGGTTCGGCCCCTCGTGGTGGCGGTAAAAGCCTACATCCTGCTTGATTGATATTGATGATGATCATGATCTCGATTACAAGGGTGCTATTTTGCTACCTCTAGTCTCGAGAGCTTCTACTTTGTCTGTCTATCCTGACTTGTCCCTCTTGGGGTGCCTTACCCCTTCTTATATAAGTTGAAGGGGGTGGCTTTACATGTAGAGTCCTAGTAGGATTAGGACTAGTCTATTTTCTTATTACAAGTCGAATCCTAGTCCGGGTCTTGCTTTCCTTGTGAGAGAACTTTCCTCTTCTTGGACCATCTCCGCGAGTCGGCACATTGGGCTCCTGTCAAGCCGGCCTCCTGCCGAGTCTCATCACTGGGCCCTGAATTCCTCCTTGCCATCTTGTCTTAACGCGGAAAACGGGGCGTCCCATAGAGCTTTCAAGCTCTAGGCCGGGTCAAACCTTTAGCCGGGTTATAACCGTGGGTAATATCCCCAACATTAGCCCCCAGGTTAGCTTGAATTTATTCATGCTAAGCTCCTGAAATAAGAATAATTATTATGTTAAAGGACCAGCTCGTTCAAATAACCGACTTATTCAATGCACCAGCTCCTGGAAAAAATCCAGGTTTCTTTATCATATCAACATTCTGGCTTCACAATCAACTTTGCTGACACTGAATCCTCGCAGAAAAATATTGAGAAAAATAATCCATCTGATGTTGAGCCGGTTTTCAGTGCATCAACTTGATAAAAAATTTGGGAATAAAAACCCGTCTGATGTTGAGCCAACTTTCAATGCTTCAGATTTGATGAGGATATTAGAAATAAGAAATCCGTATGATATGAGACCCGGCTCGCTCAAAACTGGGAACTTGAAGGTGCTCCTCCCTTATATCCACATTACTTGTAGCCCCCAAGTCTTAAGAGTAGAACGTAGTGATAGCTTAAGACTTGCTTAAATATAACTGTTACAACTTTGGAGAAATCCGGGTTGTTCATCTAAGTCACCAGTCATAACTGAATGTTTGCATTTCACATGTGTGGCCCCCAAAGGCCGGCTCATCAGTATGTGATGGGCCGGGTCTTTAATTTGGACTTTATGATCTGTTTAAACAACTGAACGCTGTAGCCCCCAAGTGCCGGGTTGTCTTGCCTGCAGCAACCTGGGACTTGAACCTAGCTTTTGATGTGTGTAGATGTATAGCTGCAAATAATGTAGCCCCCAAGGGCCGGTTTAGTTGTTCTCATCAATCTGGAACTTGAACTATCTGTAGTCAATGACTGTAGCCTCCAAGGGCCGGGTCACTATTAATAGTGAGCCGGGTCTTCAATGAAAATACTTTTAAAATGACAATGCATTAGCCCCCAAGTGCCGTGGTGCATGCTTGCAGCGACATGGGACTTTCATACTGAATGTAATCTTGATTTGAATAATGTAGCCCCCAAGTGCCGGGTCATATTGCCTGCGGCGACTCGGGACTATTCCTTCCATTGTAGAATGAACTCAGATCCACTATAGCCTCCAAGTGTCGGGTCGTGTGCCTGCGGCGACTCGGGACTTACTTTTTCTTCTAAGATTGAGAGACAGTCTGGATGATGTTGTTAAGTGCTTTGCATATCAATGCTGAACTTGTTGCTAAATCCATCAAGAGTGCTGCCTTGCATAACACTTCATATTTCATTGCCTTTGATAAAGCCGATTGTCATGATATTTGCCAAGATAACCTTTTTTGAATTTTGTTCTCCTTTGCAGCATCAGAATAATCCAAATTGTGAATTGCCACTGGTAATTTATTAAACCCTGCTCCTTACTGTAAGCCAGCATTTTGGATTTAAAAAGAATAGCCATCTCTCTGAGCCGGCATTGAAAACCTCAATCATATAATACTAGTTATGATAAACCATGATGAAGACCCGGCCATTTTGGCCATCAAGGATTTGTTTGTTCCTGCATAGTTACATTTGTAACCCGGTTTTGAAGACCGGTTCCTGCAACATAAACGAATATAGATATGCATTGGATGATGATGCATTGTATGATGATGCAATGCATGATGATGTAATGTATGATGATGTATGGGTATGGTAACAGAGTATAAAAATGTTGGCTTTCGAGGCATGACATAAGACCGGCTTTCGAGGCTCAAGTCTTGGTTTCGCTTCCTATGGAAGCAGGCTTTTTGGCCTCTTTTGGTTTGTCCTAGCTCTTTGAAACCCGGCTCTCACGTGACCAACTGACGTTTTAACTCTGATGAATTCAGGGTCACCTCTGTGATTGACTCATCAGGCGTACGCCGGGTCACCTTTTAGGAGTAGCATCTTGCTAACAGGCAGGTTTAACCAAGTATATTTTGGCTTTTCGCCGAGTTAAAAGGGTTTTGTAAGCTAAACTCGATGAGTTGGAAGCCCCCAAGTAACCATATGATCATGGAAAAGCTTAG
Source organism: Elymus sibiricus (assembly GCA_039707655.1). Classification (NCBI taxonomy): domain Eukaryota; kingdom Viridiplantae; phylum Streptophyta; class Magnoliopsida; order Poales; family Poaceae; genus Elymus; species Elymus sibiricus. Next base: position 125,192,577 of record CM077670.1, read on the forward strand.
CATAGGATATACATGAGACAATGCTACTACTGCAAAACATCTGGGGTCCAGATAAGCCGGCTTTATTCCTTTGATCATTATCGAGCAGGATACCCATGTTTAGACTGCGCATCATGGCGACTAGTCTTCTTTGGTAACCCCCTTTTTTTATGTTTTGCCAATATGGCAGGATACCTATGTTTGAACTGCGCATCATGGCTGCTAGTCCTCTTTCGCAACCTTTAATTTTTCGCCAACAAGGCAGCAGCCCCCGGGTCCGGGTTGTCTTCCCTGCAATGACCCGGGGTTCTTGAATTTGTTGAAACCAGCCAAATCTGCCGAGTCATGTCTGTGTAGACCCCGAGTCTTAAGTCATCTCGGGGAGCCGGCTTGAGATTCTATATACTGGGTTGTGGCATAAACCGGCGTATAGTCGACAGCTGAAAGCTGGAAATCATTGAAACCGGAGGCGATGTGGCGAGTTGATGATCCTTGCTATGCTCGTCGTATGTCCTCCCATTCCTTACTATTCTCTCTTGGTCTGGCTCTCCTATTTTCTCCAGGGCCATTTTTTTTCTTTGCTGGCTTTGAATTGCCGGTTTTTGAATTGCCGGCTCTACTGAGACCGGCTCTCTTTGCTCTTTCGGGGAGGTTTCCTCCATGTCCGACTCTTCTGTTTCTTTTGATGTGGTGAATTAGACCAGACCGCAGGTTGGTGAGCTGCGTGTTTCGCCGGATAGCTTGGCGTGGTCCGGTCGATGGAGTGGACTCTGGCATGCTTCGGTGTGTTGATGTAAATTGGACCGCGGTGGCGACGGCACACGCGCCTGTCCGTTGGGCAACTCGCGCGAGCGGGCGCGGCCCTGGCGCGTTGATGTAGACCGGACCGCGAGGACGGTGGCCTGCGCGCGTCAGTTGGGCCGCTCATACGGGTGGGTGCGGCCCTGGCACGTTAATATAGACCAGACGGCGGGGGCACGTTCACCGGCCAACCTGCGCAGGCGGACACTGGTACGGTCTCCGAGTTTCGTTGTAGACTGGACCATGGGGGCGGCAACTTGTGCGCGTGTCCATGGAGCCGTGCGGCATGGACGGATGCTGGCGCATGATGATGTTGGTGCGAGCTCCGATTTCGTGATATAACGCCACCTTTGTAATGAACAATTGACCTGTGTAAAATATGTTGCAAGCCCGAGTAATTGTTCTCGGATGAATTAATATATACTGAAAAATAGATAGGGCGAATAGCACCTGGTATTGTTGTCGGATGAACGCGGACACTGGTGCTGGATAATGTTGGACGTAGTTAGACAAAAAAGATAGCAAATGTTCGGTTGATCTGATGATGTGTACTCCCTCCGGTCCCTTTTAGTCTAGGAAAACGGACATCATAGTAGTTACTCCATGTGATGCATCACACGTATTGTAGTATAGCCCTGTTTTTTTATGATGTAAAAACATCAGCAACCTGGGGACTTGATCTCTATTTTTTTTATCCTTTTGTGAAGAGGCAGTACTAGGTGTAGTACTTGAGTCGTTCGTGCATGTCGCTGTCTCTCCTGGTTTCTTCCTTTTTTTTATGTAGCAGAGAACTTGCAGCGTCTTGCCTTTGTACCACGAAACAACAGCGTTTGATAGATTCTTGCAGGCTTTTTACGCATGTGTTCCTTGAGAGCTCGACGCAGATATGTGTCGCCCCAAAGATTCGGCTGGCCTCTGCTGCTGCGCTCGACTACAAAGATCGGTCCGGACAAAGATTAGACGCTGCGCGTGGATGCCATCATTGATAACTCTTCTGATTCCAATTTGGTGTACGCCACCAAAGATTCTTCTAGTCTCGGGACTTGAACCATAGGACGGCGGTGGCGGACGGACTGCATCTTTTTGCCAATGTATTTTATCTCGACTGACGAACTCAGAGACGATATAGATCCTTTTGAGCCGGTTTTTCTTCATCAGGCCAATCGCGAGCTCCTCGATCCCTGGAGAGCTCCCTTCAAGAACATAACACCACCGTGCGCTGGCCCCACGGTGGGCGCCAAACTGTCGTGGTTTTGTCACGGCAAGATGTCCTCGTGAAAGGACTTAGTGGTGAGGTCATCGCAACTAGGTGGTCGCTTGAACGGGGTTGGTCGGAACCGAGAGACGCAAGTTTTTACCCAGGTTCGGCCCCTCATGGTGGAGGTAAAAGCCTACATCCTGCTTGATTGATATTGATGATGATCATGATCTCGATTACAAGGGTGCTATTTTGCTACCTCTAGTCTCGAGAGCTTCTATTTTGTCTGTCTATCCTGACTTGTCCCTCTTGGGGTGCCTTACCCCTTCTTATATAAGTTGAAGGGGGTGGCTTTATATGTAGAGTCCTAGTAGGATTAGGACTAGTCTATTTTCTTATTACAAGTCGAATCCTAGTCCGGGTCTTGCTTTCCTTGTCAGAGACCTTTCCTCTTCTTGGACCATCTCCGCGAGTCGGCACATTGGGCTCCTGTCAAGCCGGCCTCCTGCCGGGTCTTGTCACTGGGCCCTAAATTCATCCTTGCCATCTTGTCTTAACCCGGAAAACGGGGCGTCCCATAGAGCCTTCAAGCTCTAGGCCGGGTCAAACCTTTAGCCGGGTTATAACTGTGGGGAATATCCCCAACATTATAAACTGTTGTGGTTTTGTCACGGCAAGATGTCCTCGTGAAAGGACTTAGTGGTGAGGTCATCGCAACTAGGTGGTCGCTTGAACAGGGTTGGTCGGAACCGAGAGACGCGAGTTTTTACCCAGGTTCGGCCCCTCGTGGTGGAGGTAAAAGCCTACATCTTGCTTGATTGATATTGATGATGATCATGATCTCGATTACAAGGGTGCTATTTTGCTACCTCTAGTCTCGAGAGCTTCTACTTTGTCTGTCTATCCTGACTTGTCCCTCTTGGGGTGCCTTACCCCTTCTTATATAAGTTGAACGGGGCGGCTTTACATGTAGAGTCCTAGTAGGATTAGGACTAGTCTATTTTCTTATTACAAGTCGAATCCTAGTCCGAGTCTTGCTTTCCTTGTCAGAGAACTTTTCTCTTCTTGGACCATCTCCATGAGTCGGCACATTGGGCTCCTGTCATGCCGGCCTCCTGCCGAGTCCCATCACTGGGCCTGAATTCCTCCTTGCCATCTTGTCCTAACCCGGAAAACGGGGTGTCCCATAGAGCCTTCAAGCTCTAGGCCGGGTCAAACCTTTAGCCGGGTTATAATCGTGGGGAATATCCCCAACAGTAGCGGAGGCGGCGGTCTCCGTTGGTCATCACGGCGGCCCTCGACAACCCCGGCAAAGAGATCAAAGGGTGGAGCGATGCAAATGAAGGGCCTGTTAAGAGAATTTTCTTCTGACGTGAGAGCAGCGGCTACCACACGAGGAGATTCATGGCGCCGACATCAGTTTCGGACACAGATGAGCGAGTGGCGCGTTGGTGATTTGATACGTCTCCAACGTATCTATAATTTATGAAGTATTCATGCCATGTTTATAACAATTCTATAAGGTTTTGGTATGATTTGATTAGAACTAACCCGGACTGACGCTGTTTTCAGCAGAACTACCGTGGTGTTGTTTTTTGTGCAGAAATAAAAGTTCTCGGAATTGGACGAAACTTTTTGACGAGTTTTTTTTGACCAAAAGAGACCCCCGAAGCTTCGTGGAAGGATCAGAAGCCTCACGAGTAGCTCACAAGCCATCACGGCACGCCCTGGGGGGAACGCGCCATGGTACCTCATGGGCCCATCTTAGCCCATCTTCGCATGATTCCAACGCTGAAAAATCCTATAAATAGAGAAACCACCAGAAATAACCCTAGAACTTCGCCGCCGCCGCCGCAAGCCTCTGTACTAAAGAAATACCATCTGGAGCCCTGTTCCGGCACCCTGCCGGAGGGGGGAGTCATCACCGGAGGCCATCTTCATCATCCCGGCGGTCTCCATGACGAGGAGGGAGTAGTTCACCCTCGGGGATGAGGGTATGTACTAGTAGCTATGTGTTTGATCTCTCTCTCTTTCTCGTGTTCTTGATTTGGCACGATCTTGATGTATCGCGAGCTTTGTTAATATAGTTGGATCATATGGTGTTTCTCCCTCTCTATCTTGTTGTGATGAATTGAGTTTTTACCTTTGAGGTTTCACTATTATCGGATTGAATACTTTTATGGATTTGAGAACACTTGATGTATGTCTTGCATATGAATACCCGTGGTGACAATGGGGTATTATATTGATTCACTTGATGTATGTTTTGGCACTCAACTCGCGGATTCCCGAGGTGACATTGGGGTAATATATGCATAGGGGTTGATGCACGTTTTCGTCCTACTTTCTCCGGTAGAAATCTTGGGGCACTCTTTGAAGTTATTTGTGTGGATTGAATATTATGAATCTGAAGTTGTTTGATGCATATCGAATAATCAACTCACGAATACTTGTGGTGACATTGGAGTATCTAGGTGACATTAGAGTTGGTTGATGCGTGTCATATGGTGTTATTTTAGTACGAACTCTAGGGCTGTTTGTGACACTTATAGGAATAGCTCAATAGATTGATCGGAAAGAATAACTTTGAATTGGTTTCGTACCCTACAACAATTTCTATCTTATGTTCTCCGCTAATAGGAACTTTGGAGTGATTCTTTGTCACACGTTGAGGGATTGTTATATGATCCAATTATGTTAGCATTGTTGAGAGATTGCACTAGTGAAAGTATGAGCCCTAGGCCTTGTTTTCAAGCATTGCAATACCATTTGTGCTCACTTTTCTTACTTGCTACCTTGCTGTTTTTATATTTTCAGATTACAAAAACCTATATCTACTATCCATACTACACTTGTATCACCATCTCTTCGCCGAACTAGTGCACCTATACAATTTGCCATTGTATTGGGTGTGTTGGGGACACAAGAGATTTCTTGTATTTGATTGCAGGGTTGTTTGAGAGAGACCATCTTCATCCTACGCCTTCCACGGATTGATAAACCTTAGGTCATCCACTTGAGGGAAATTTGCTACTGTCCTACAAAACTCTGCGCTTGGAGGCCCAACACGAGTCTACAAGAATAAAGTTGCGTAGTAGATATCAAGCTCTTTTCTGGCGCCGTTACTGGGTAGGTGAGTGCTTGAAGGTATATATTTAGATCTTGCAATTGAATCTTTTAGTTTCTTGTTTATCACTAGTTTGGTTTTATAAAAAGAAAACTACAAAAAAAATGGAATTGAGGTTGCCTCATATTATTCATCTTTATAATGTCTTTCTTGAAAATGATGGAGCGGAAAATTGTGCTCAATTGATAGAAGAAGAATTCAATAAAATGTTTGGCATAAAATCCATGAATGATGAGGATGATTTCAATGTTGTTAGTATGCTTTCTATGAATATCCATGATGCTAATGATATGCAAAGCCATAAGCTTGGGGATGCTATGTTTGATGAAGATGCTATTTTTAGTCTCCCTACTTTTGATGAGCAAATTTATTATGATGATTGCATGCCTCCTATTTATGATGATAATATTGATAAAAGTGGATTTGGAGAGGTTACAACTTTATTTAATGATGATTCCACTATTTTGGAAGAGGTTTCAATTGATTATGACAATAAAGTTGCTATCTATGATGATTATGGTGATGACATGTATGCTATAAAGAGTAATGATAACCATGAAATTTGTCATCATGATTTTAATGTTCAATTTGGTTATGTCAATCAAGTGTCATATGATAGTTATTTCATTGAATTTGCTCCCACTACTATAGATGAGAATAAATTTGCTTATGTGGAGAGTAATAAAATTTCTATGCTTGTAGATCATGAAAAGAATGTTTTGTGTGATAGCTATATTGTTGAATTCATTCATGATGCTACTAAAAATTATTATGAGAGAGGAATATATGCTTCTACATATCTCAATAATATCAAGTTTCCTCTCTATGTGTTGAAAGTTTTGAAGTTATACTTGTTTTGCCCGCCTATGCTAGTTGATTCTTGCTCCCATAAATTGTTTGCTCGCAAAATCCCTATGCATAGGAAGTGGGTTAGGCTTAAACTTGCTTGTCATATGATTCATGATGCTCTCTTTATGTTTCAATTCTTTATTCTTATGCGAGCATCATTGAAATCATCATGCCTAGCTAAAAGGCATTAAAGAAAAGCGCTTGTTGGAAGACAACCCAATATTTATACCTACTGTTTTTGTGTGTCCACATGATTAATCTACTGTAGTAATCATGTTTTATATGTTTTCTTTCAATAATGTGCCAAGTAAAGCCTTTGGGATAGTGTGGATGCTTGTTGATTTGATTCTGTGAAAAAACAGAAACTTTTGCGTACAGTGCTGGAATTTCTATTCGATACTGGAGCATGAGAAAATTCTGAAATTTTTACACAGTATTGAGTTACAAATTGTTTTACGTTTTCCTAATTTTTAAGAATTTTTTAAGGTACAAAAGTATGGTTATTAAATCGCCCACTACATGCTGTTCTGTTTTTGACAGATTCTGTTTTCGGTGCATACTTTGCTTGTTTTAGTGTTTCCATAGCTTATATTGAGTAATATAAATTGTGTAAATGATAGAATACAGTAGGTATTTTTTGAGAACAGTTATGAATCTTGTCTTGACAGTACCTAAGTGGAAGATTTATTTTTATCATACTAACCTATCTCACGAAGTTCCGTTAAGTCTTGTGTGATTGAAGTTTTCAAGTTTTGGGTGAGATATTGATATGAGGAGAATAAGGAGTGCAAGACCCTAAGCTTGGGGATGACCAAGGCACCCCAAGGTAATATCCAAGGAATACTCAAGCGTCTAAGCTTGGGGATGCCCCGGATGGCATCCCCTCTTTCGTCTTCAACATTATCGGTATACCTCACTTGGAGCTATATTTTTATTCATCACATAATATGAGTTTTTCTTGGAGCGTCATTTTATTTTGTTTGGGTTTGCTTGCTGTTATCAATAACCATGTTTTGTATCTTTTATTTCAATAAAATGCCAAGTATAGCCTTTACCATGCTCAGTTTGCAAGTTCATGTGTTGCTGTTTGAAAACAGAAAGTTTTCTGTTATGTCCAGAAAATTCCTGAATAATCAGAACATGATAAAATCTGAAATTTTTACACAGTAAGCATGCATGAGTTCTCTGTCACGTGGTAATTTTTCAGAATTTTTGGAGTTAGGGAAGTATGAATTCTTATTCACCCTTTACAGACTGTTCTGTTTTGGCAGATTGCTGTTATAGTGACATTGTTTGCACATGTTTGCTTGTTTAATATTTCTATTTGTTAATAGGAGTGTTAAATATGCAGAGGCATTTAGTATGCAATGTTTAATTATAATTTTAGTAAATTTCTACAGTAGAGAATGTTAAGGTTTTGAGTTGATTTATACTAACTTATCTCACGAGTTCTTGTTGAGTTTTGTGTGGATGAAGTGTTTAAGATTTAGGGACACCGTGATATGAGAGGAATTAAGGAGACACAAAATCTCAAGCTTGGGGATGCTCAAGGCATCCCAATATAATATTTCAAGAAGTCTCAAGCATCTAAGCTTGGGGATGCCCCGGTAGGCATCCCACCTTTCTTCTTCAACAATTATCGGTTAGTATCGGTTGAGCATAAGTTTTTGCTTCTTCGCATGAGATGTGCTATTCTTGGAATGTCATTTTATTTTGTTTTGTTTACTATTTTAATAAAATGCTTAAGATCTGATTTTTTTTGATAGAGAGTCCTCACATAGCTACTTAATTGTTTGACTACTCATTGATCTTCACTTATATCTTTTTGGAGTAGTTTGTTATTTACTCTTGTGCTTCACTTATATCCTATGAGTAAATTGTTGAATGAATTGAATATCATAAAGTTGAAATTATATGTGCTTCATATGCTTGTATCATGTCTAGTAGTAGTTTCACATTTGGGTTAGAAAGTGAAATCTATTGAAGCTTGACAATCACAATATTGATCATACAAGCAATTCATGAATGATTAGTATAAGGAAGAGAACTTTCACATATAAATATATTATCTTGGACATCTTTTATGATTGTGAATACCCATTAATTATTTTCAAACTTGAGCAAATTAGTTGAAGTTGGATGCTACTTGTAGCTTGCGTTGGTATTTCCCCGAAGAGGAAGGGATGATGCAGCACAGTAGAGATAAGTATTTCCCTCAGTTATGAAACCAAGGTTATCGAACCAGTAGGAGAATCACACAACACCTTGTTAGCAGTACCTACACACAAACAGCAAACCCTTGCACCCAACGCAAACGAGGGGTTGTCAATCCCTCGGCGGTAAATTACAAGATTAAATTGTATGTGATAGATTGATAGATTGAAACAAAAATACAAAATAAAATAAATAAAAAGAAATGGCAGCAATATTTTTAGGGTTTTAATAATATGATTTAGATAGACCCGGGGGCCATAGTTTTCACTAGAGGCTTCTCTCAAGGAAATAGCATACGGTGGGTAGACAAAATACTGTTGGGCAATTGATAGAAAAGCAAATAATCATGACGATATCCAAGGCAATGATCATGTATATAGGCATCACGTCCAAGATTAGTAGACCGAGTCCTGTCTGCATCTACTACTATTACTCCACACATCGACCGCTATCCAGCATGCATCTAGTGTATTAAGTCCATAAAAGAACGGAGTAATGCCTTAAGAACGATGACATGATGTAGACAAGATAAACTCACGTATGAATAAACCCCATCTTTTTACCCTTAGTAGCAACGATACATACGTGTCATGTCCCTTTCTATCACTGGGATTGAGCACCGCAAGATCGAACCCACTACAAAGCACCTCTTCCCATGGCAAGATAAATCAACTCAGTTGGCCAAACCAAATCAATAAATCGAAGAAGAAATACGAGGCTATAACAATCATGCATAAAAGAGTACAGCAAAGACTCAAATAATTTCATGGATAATCTGATCATAAACTCACAATTCATCAGATCCCAACAAACACACCGCAAAAAGTGATTACATCGGATAGAACTCCAAGAACATCGAGGAGAACATTGTATTGAAGATCAAAAAGAGAGAACAAGCCATCGAGCTACTAACTATGGACCCGAAGGTCTGTGGTAAACTACTCACGCATCATCGGAAGGGCAGCAAGGTTGATGTAGAGCCCCTCCGTGATCGATTCCCCCTCCGGCAGATTACCGGAGAAGGCCTCCAGATGGGATCTCTCTGGAACAGAAACTTGCGGCGGCGGAAAAAGTATTTCATGGACTCTCCTGAGGGTTTCTAATTTTTCTGAATTTATAGTGCTGGAATTAGGTCAAACGGAGCTCTGTGGGACCCACGAGGCACCAGGGTGCACCTGCCCCCCAGGCGCGCCCTGGTGGCTCGTGGGCCCCAATAGGGTCTTCTGGCCTCCTCCCGAAGCTTCTAGTGTTTATCTTGGCCAATAAAAAATCTAAAAAAGTTTCGTGGCATTTGGACTTCGTTTGGTATTGATTTTCTATAAAACAAAAACAGGGCAGAAAACTGCAACTGGCACTGGGCACTAAGTTAATAGGTTAGTCTCCAAAAATGATATATAATTGCTGTAAATGCTTATAAAAACATCCAAGATTGATAATATAACAGCATGGAACAATAAAAAATTATAGATACGTTGGAGACGTATCATTGGACAAGGAAGACAACGTAATGAGTTATGTTTGGGTATATTTGCATAGAAGTTATATTGTTATGAATCCTCTAACATGTGGTGCTTGCTTAGGATCTTTTGCTAGCCAAAAATTCGTACTAAGTAGAGATCCTACTTGTGCATCCAAAAACCCTTAAACCCAGTTTCTCGCCATGAGTGTCCACCATATCTACCTATGGATTGAATAAGATCCTTCAAGTAAGTTGTCATCGGTGCAAAAACAAATAAAAATTGCTCCTAAAATATGTATGATATTTTATTGCAAGGGAAAATAAGCGTTGTACGAACTTGTGATGGTAAAGAAATAAAAGCGACGGACTGCATAATAAAGGTTGCTATCACAAGGGGCAATATAACGTGACGTTCCTTTGCATTAAGGGCTTGCACATCCAAAAATCAAAAGCGCATGACAACCTCTGCTTCCCTCTGCGAAGGGCCTATCTTTTACTTTATGTATTTACTTTTATGCAAGAGTCAATAGTATTCCTTCTCATTTCAACCTCAATTATTCTCTAGTTGGCAAGTATCATGTGGTGGGGAAAGATCCAGGCATATATGGCCAGTCAAATATATTTGATCATGGTTTATTATTGTTGACAATTATCTCTATGATAAATAAGTTGGGAGGCGAAACACTAAGCCCCTATCTTTTTCTGTGTTCGATGGATGCCATTTGTTCTAAAAATATGCTTTGAGTACTAGCAATCATAGAAGACTATATGATAATTGAGTATGTGGAGCTCTTACTTAGACTTTGTTGAAATTAAGATGAATTGCAATTGTTTGGTGACTAAGAACATAGGTTGTTAAGTTTCAAGAGAATGCATTGTTTGAACCATAACATGTGAATTGACTGCTACTTTATCATGATGAGTTTTATGAGAAAGAGTTGTTGTTATGATGCTAGGAAAAGTGATTGAAATTATCATTGATCAAACTTATGCACTATGCTAGCATTCACACTTCATAAACTATTTCTTTTATCATTTACCTACTCGAGGACGAGCAGGAATTAAGCTTGGGGATGCTGATACGTCTCCAACGTATCTATAATTTATGAAGTATTCATGCCATGTTTATAACAATTCTATATGGTTTTGGTATGATTTGATTAGAACTAACCCGGACCGACGATGTTTTTAGCAGAACTACCGTGGTGTTGTTTTTTGTGCAGAAATAAAAGTTCTCGGAATTGGACGAAACTTTTTTGGGACCAAAAGAGACCCCCGAAGCTTCGGGGAAGGATCAGAAGCCTCACGAGGTGCTCACAAGCCATCACGGCGCGCCCTGGGGGGGGGTCGCGCCGTGGTACCTCGTGGGCCCATCTTAGGCCATCTTCGCGTGATTCCAACGCTGAAAAATCCTATAAATAGAGAAACCACCAGAAATAACCCTAGAATTTTGCCGCCGCCGCCGCAAGCCTCTGTACCGAAGAAATACCACCTAGAGCCCTGTTTCGGCACCCTGCCGGAGGGGGGAATCATCACCGGAGGCCATCTTCATCATCCCGGCGGTCTCCATGACGAGGAGGGAGTAGTTCACCCTCGGGGCTGAGGGTATTTACTAGTAGCTATGTGTTTGATCTCTCTCTCTCATGTTCTTGATTTGGCACGATCTTGATGTATCGCGAGCTTTGTTAATATAGTTGGATCATATGGTGTTTCTCCCTCTCTATCTTGTTGTGATGAATTGAGTTTTTACCTTTGAGGTCTCACTATTATTGGATTGAATAATTTTATGGATTTGAGAACACTTGATGTATGTCTTGCATATGAATACCCGTGGTGACAATGGGGTATTATATTGATTCACTTGATGTATGTTTTGGCACTCAACTCGCGGATTCCCGAGGTGACATTGGGGTAATCTATGCATAGGGGTTGATGCACGTTTTCGTCCTACTTTCTCCGGTAGAAATCTTGGGGCACTCTTTGAAGTTCTTTGTGTGGATTGAATACTATGAATCTGAAGTTGTTTGATGCATATTGAATAATCAACTCACGGATACTTGTGGTGACATTGGAGTATCTAGGTGACATTAGAGTTGGTTGATGCGTGTCATATGGTGTTATTTTAGTATAAACTTTAGGGCTGTTTGTGACACTTATAGGAATAGCTCAATAGATTGATCGGAAGGAATAACTTTGAGGTGGTTTCGTACCCTACAACAATTTCTATCTTATGTTCTCCGCTAATAGGAACTTTGGAGTGATTCTTTGTCACACGTTGAGGGATTGTTATATGATCCAATTATGTTAGCACTGTTGAGAGATTGCACTAGTGAAAGTATGAACCCTAGGCCTTGTTTTCAAGCATTGCAATACCATTTGTGCTCACTTTTCTTACTTGCTACCTTGCTGTTTTTATATTTTCAGATTACTATCCATACTACACTTGTATCACCATCTCTTCGCCGAACTAGTGCACCTATACAATTTGCCATTGTATTGGGTGTGTTGGGGACACAAGAGATTTCTTGTATTTGATTGCAGGGTTGTTTGAGAGAGACCATCTTCATCCTACGCCTCCCACGGATTGATAAACCTTAGGTCATCCACTTGAGGGAAATTTTCTACTGTCCTACAAAACTCTGCGCTTGGAGGCCCAACACGAGTCTACAAGAATAAAGTTGCGTAGTAGACATCATGGTTCTATGCCGACATCTAGCACCGGCGTAGCGGCTCCGATGGTATGCTGGAGGATGCAGTATGACTTGCACCGGTGTGAAGTGGCAGTGGCTAGTTCCGCAACGAGACATGGACGACCACCTGACGGCCATGGTGGTGTCAAGGTGGAAGTCGTCCCACCAATTTGCTAGTGCCTTCTTGGCCTAGTGATGTCTACTACACAACTTATTCTTATAGACTCGTGTTGGGCCTCCAAGCGTAGAGTTTTGTAGGACAGTAGCAATTTTCCCTCAAGTGGATGACCTAAGGTTTATCAATCCGTGGGAGGCGTAGGATGAAGATGGTCTCTCTCAAACAACCCTGCAACCAAATAACAAAGAGTCTCATGTGTCCCCAACACACCCAATACAATGGTAAATTGTATAGGTGCACTAGTTCGGCGAAGAGATGGTGATACAAGTGTAGTATGGATAGTAGATATAGGTTTTTGTCGTGCGAACAATAAAAAATAGCAAGGTAGCAAGTAACAAAAGTGAGCATAAACGGTATTGCAATGCTTAGAAACAAGGCCAAGGGTTCATACTTTCGCTAGTGCAATCTCTCAACAATGCTAATATAATTGGATCATATAACCATCCCTCAACGTGCAATAAAGAATCACTCCCAAGTTCCTATTAGCGGAGAACATAAGATAGAAATTGTTTGTAGGGTACGAAACCACCTCAAAGTTATCCTTTTCGATCGATCTATTGAGCTATTCCTATAAGTGTCACAAACAGCCCTAGAGTTCGTACTAAAATAACACCACATGATACACATCAACCCACTCTAATGTCACCTAGATACTCCAATGCCACCATAAGTATCCGTGAGTTGATTATACGATATGCATCAAACAACTTCATAATCATAATATTCAATCCACACAAAGAACTCCAAGGAGCACCCCAAAGTTTCTATCGGAAAAGATAATGAAAACGTGCATCAACCCCTATGCATAGATTACCCCAATGTCACCTCGGGAATCCGCGAGTTGAGTGCCAAAACATATATCAAGTGAATCAATATAATACCCCATTGTCACCACGGGTATTCATATGCAAGACATACATCAAGTGTTCTCAAATCTGAAATATTCAATCCGACAATAACGAAACCTCAAAGGGAAAAGATTTGATTCATCACAAAAAGGATAGAGAGGGAAGAACACCATATGATCCAACTATATTAACAAAGCTCGCGGTACATCAAGATCGTGCCAAATCAAGAACACGAGAGAGAGAGATAAAACACATAGCTACTAGTACAAACCCTCAGCCCCGAGGGTGAACAACTCCCTCCTCGTCATGGAGACCGCCGGGATGATGAAGATGGCCTCCGGTGATGATTCCCCCCTCCGGCAGGGTGCCGAAAAAGGGCTGTAGATTAGATCGTGGAGGTACAGAGGCTTGCGACGGCTTAAAAACTCATCTAGGTTAACTTTCGGGGGTTTCTGAATATATAGGATTTTTCAGCGTTGGAATCACGCAAAGAGGTGCCACAGGGGCCCCACGAGGTACCAGGGCGCGCCTGGGGGGGCAGGCGCGCCCAGGTGGCTCGTGGGGCCCCTGTGGCTCTTTTGCTGCTCCTCCAAAGCTTCCTGGGTCTGTTTCCTTCCAGAAAAAATCGTCAAAAAGTTTCGCTGTATTTGGACTTCATTTGATATGGATTTTCTGGAAAACCAAAAACAAGCAGAAAACATAAACTGGCACTGGGCACTAGGTCAATATGTTAGTCCATGAAAATCATATAAAACCCATATAAAAGTGCACCAAAATCATACAAAACTATAATAAACATGGCATGAATACTTCATAAATTATAGATACGTTGGAGACGTATCACCTAGCACGGAGTATCGGCAGATGTGACTATCAATCAATCGGTGATCAAGATGCCGACTGAAACACCACTTCATCCGGGGTGAAAACTCTTGTACTGTCCTTTATTGGTCGGGCTCGGCGACGAAGATCTTGCGTCATTATCTTGTTGAAGGCGTTGTCTACTTGTTGTAATGCTGGTCTTCATTGGCCGGTCAACAATCAGGATGAAAATCCTTGTCCAGACCATCTTCGGCTGGACGTGGCGACGATGGCGTGAGGACGGTTATCCCTTCTTGAAGGCGTTGCTGTGGACGAAGTTGACTTAGTCTTAGGTGTTTCTTTTATATCTTGTAACAGTTTGGTCATGGTTCACTTTGTTTTGTACTCCGCTTAATAATTAATAAATATGGCTGTATGCATCACATTGATGCAGAAGCCGGGGGTTCAACCTCCTTTTCGAAAAGAAAAAAAAAGGGTGTGGTGTCCCAAAAAAAACTGAAGGTTTTGGTTGCCGAAGTGACATAGAATGCACTTTTCCCAAATCGTGGTTGCCAAAATGACATTGAACGCACTTTGCCCAAATCTCCAAATACAACAATACATTGCATAGTGAAGTTTATTTTTCTGTCATGACTAACTAAAATTATAAACTAATATAGCATTCCACAAATGATAACATGTCATCAGCTTTCACAGCTTTTGCAAACACAAGACTTTGATTTAACAACATCAAGAGGAGAATAATTCATAAATACGTGGCCTCTTAACTAGATGACTAACCTACATACCCATTCTCTTCATGCGTCCGCTATTGTTTTGGCCATTGGACTTAGGGAGAGATCATTCATACTCTAATGTTTTGGCCATCGGATTAAGGGAGAGATCACTCATGCGTGAACCAGGGTGAAAAGGACAGGAAATACATTAGGAGTAAAAAAGATAGAAAAGGCTAGGGAGAAAATAATAATTACATAAAACAATCTAGGGGGAAATAATAAGAGGTGAGAGGTAAAACAAGGTCTTTTAAGAGATGAAGCATGTCCTCCGTGATTATGCAGAGCCGCTTAATGCGTCCTGTTTTGTTTCCTCGAGTCTGTAAATCCCGACTCAACAAATTGGGAAAACAATGACACATGGACACCTACACCTGGTCATTAAAAAAAACACCAACACCAGGTGAAAACGAAGCAAAAGAGAGAGCATGTAATGGTGTTATGTTGGTGGAGCCAAGGGTATTCATGCAGGGAAAATGTCATGTGCTCCCATTCTACGGGAGCACCTGGAGCGTTGGATGTCAGACCCAATGATGTGGAGAAAGCTCACGGAACATTGCAGAAAACCCCCTCAAATAGTCATTTTATTGCGTCGAGGTCCACATCCTTCGAAGCTAACTGTTGGATCTCACATCCAACTCTCCATCTGCTCCCGTAGCATGGGATCATGTAGGCTACGGAAGCACCTGATACTTTCCCTATTTCTGCAGGGACAAGGATGAAAAAGATGACACGCAACAAAGAGGAAACATTAACTCAGTGATTGGGTCGCCAGGGAGAAGATAGGAAGAAGTTGGTGATTGTTAAGTCGGTGGCAAATTTCATGTTGACAACTAATCTATTTCATAATCGGGTGGCTGTTAAACACCGATGACAAGCATGACACGATGGCACAACTAAAACACACACACACATGATCGCGGAAAACCTAGACATGGGTGAGAAAGCACGTAGGAGCAAGGCCCCAAACATTCGGGGTGGCGCGAGGGTTCTGGGGGACCGAGAAATATGGCTCCACGGTGGACGTTGCTAGACATGACCAGGCGGGAGGGCACGACGACATGAGAGTATGGAGACAAGACATCCATCTTTAGCCGCGCAAGCAGTGAGGACATGCTCCAAGACGATATCTATCCCATCACAGTCATAAGCCGCATATGACATACACGTTGTAAATTTCAATAATATTTGATATCAATGTCTCTATGTCTATGTTCGTTGTCTCGTGGCAACGCATGGGCATTCAACTAGTAAGTTCTAAGTGTAAATTGTAACTAATCTGGACCAACATTTTGAAAATCTTTCAGCTGAAACGGAATATGGAGCTTATCTCACACCGTTGGGCTGCAGAGAAAGTGCAACAGACCTAATGAAAAAACATAAATATTTAGTGGCTTTCTTAGGCTTTCTCCTCTATAAAAGAGGTTTCTCCTTTTCATTTCGCGGTTGAGGAAGAACACGGGCGGAGCCCATGTCGCCCTAGGAGGCACGGCGGAAGGCGAAGGGGAACACGGCGGGGCTGCAAATCGTCCCACCTCCGACTGTAGGTAGGATTCTAGCACTAGCGGGCAGTTGACTTTCATGGCCAACAGGGGAGAGGTCGGATGAGAGCGTGCGGCCGCTCCTGCTACGCAGTCCTAATTTTGTTGCCATCCACTGACAGAGTTGAGAGGGATTTATTTTTTATATGAAGAAATGACATGACACAAAGGGAAGAGAAGATGGTTGGGTTGGCTTCGCGAAACATCGCCTTAAGCGTGAAAAGCATCGGAGAAGATCGAGTCAGCTAGATGCACAAATTTTTTCACCCAAAGCTATTCCACCAAAACACGTGGAAAAATACTCGGCTTAGTGTCGTTGACCATTTCCGCTTCCACCCCTCACCAGTGGCGTTCGGTGCAGATCGATGTGGATCAAGAGAGGTAACACCTGGTAGGGAGAGGTCAAGTTGGCGCGCGGACGATGCACGCCGGCCCCATCACTAGCCCCACACGAACCTGGCCGCAACCAGGGTGTATCTTATTGCCTGCACCGCCGCCTGCACGTAGAACTACGCTAACTCGACAGATTCATAGAGCCAAAGGTAAGAGTCTAGCGCCGCGTCGGCAAGGAGCGGGAGGATAGAGCATTGAGGGAGTCATGCACCGAAAGAGACATGGCGGAGGCGACGACTCTGTGGCCATGGTGAGGATGTCGAAGATGGCGTGTCATGCAAGGTTAGAGGTGTCAATGAGGTGGATGGACGGAGAGTAGCCCCATGTATAGGCCTTCGTTCCACAATGGAGTGGAGCCTGGTGCGGCTCCGGGAGAGGCTAGCGGTGGCAGTGGACCTGGGCTTGATGTTGGTGGAGAACACGAAAGGGAGTGCAAGGAGGATGGGTAACAGAGGATGCAGATGGAGAGGTGCGCAGATGCGTCCCAGCCGTCGATGTTGAGCACCGAGGAGATGTCGGCCGACTCCGCAGGTGGCGGCCACGCACAGGACGCCGAGGACAACGACGTGAGGACAGGGACGAAGCTGCCTTATAGGCATTGGGGTCAATTGACCCCAATGAAATTAAGAAATCCTTCATTAATTTTGTACTAAACACTATATATTTATTGAAGATGACCCCATTGTTATAGACATGACCCCAGCAAACTTTTTTTCTAGCTTCGTCCCTGCATGAGGATGCCCATCGCAACAGGTGCAAGGACGCCGGCACTGCGATGGCGTACTGGTGTAGTGCCAGAAGAAGTATGACATCAGTGGGGAAGAAGCAGGCTACAGTGGAGCCTTTTATAGGCATGCATAGCGGTCGAGTGGCCTGGATTTCACCGGAGCCTTCTAGAGAATATGGGACACGCGTAGAAATTGTGGCAAGAACCAAGCACGTGCATGATAGGCTCAAAGGAAGAGCACTACACATACGCATACGCATAAACGGTGAACCAACCAGACCACTGAACAACAAAGCAAACCACTGCGTAAAACCATGAACAAACCAAAGGTAAAAAAGTAAAAAGGAACACACGTCAATATATTAGAAATCATGTATAACCCTAAAAAATCCGATGGACAGGCTAGCTTAGCCGGTAGACTTATTCAAAGCGGTGTCTGTCAAAATAAACATGTGTTAAACACCTGTCGCTCTAACTTAAATCACTGAGGGGGAAAAAGGGGGGGGAAAGGAACAAGAGAAAACTAATTTAAGCTCTGATATTTTTTGTACCAAGCTTCTCGGATGCCATCATGCCTTAATCTTAAAATGAGGTTGAATTAAACCTCATTATTATTAAAATGTTAATGTTAATTAAAATACAATTAATAAAATAATTAGATTTCTAATCTATTTTAAATTGAGGGACTTTCACATGGTGAAATATCTTGAAACCCCAAATATAGCCTTCCACTGATATTAGGAAGCTTTCAAAAGTATTTTATAATTTTTGGAATAATTTAAGATGCACTTACAAGTCAATCATAAATATTACTTGAAACTATATGGATTTAATCCCATATAAGTTATAAATGGGTGCCCAAAAATGATGAATATTTATGTGTGGCTTTGTTTAAGGCCAGCAAGGCTACACCTACAATTTCATCAAATTTGGAGCTCGTTTGATTCCCCAATTAATTATAATCAGCATCTTTGCTATTTTAAATAATAATAGTGTAATTTTACTAAAGCTATTCCGTAATATTTCTGCTTGCGTACATGTATGTAACCTGCTTCGCCCCCCCCCCCCCCCCCCCTATCCCCTTCGGCCTTCGTAACTAACGTGAACCCTCAGTTCTCAGCCCATATACTGGTATAGCCCATTAGATATGAAGCACAAAAATGCCAAGCAGGCCATCGTGGAAAACAAATAGGCCCTGTTAGTCACATAGCGCTAGACGCTAGTCTGTTCGTTCCCAAGCTGCTGCCCGCTGCTGCGATCGAGACTGATACGATACCCGCTGCCGCTCCGATCGGATCTCTCCATCGCGTCGCCATCAAGAAGCGGAGAAGGGAAGCGGACGCCGGGACATGCAGGCGCCGTTGCGCCGGATCCAGGGACAAATTGCCAGCAGCCCGGACACACGGCGGTTGAGCGGCAACAACACAAAGGAAAAAAGGTAATTTGTTTTCACATCAAATTAGTTTGTGCCTTTAAAAACTATATATAGAAGTATAATCATACAAACTATAGGCATTAATCAACAATCATAATATTCTCAGTTATTTATTTGTGCTTGTGTAGACATGAGGATGAAGAAAGAAGAATCGATTCATTAACTTTTCAAACCAGTTGGTTCAAGTTCTCAGCCATCAGAAAATGACGTTACTTGCAATCTACCGAAGCGAACAAGCCTAATCCTAACTAAGGCTAAAGACTTCCATTGATGTCATGAGGTAAGCAAGAATTATTTAATTTTAGACATTTAAAATTTCTTAATACGTGATATCTGATAATTATTCCAAGAACCAAGGTAATAGCGCGACCATAATTAATTTAGTTGATATGCAAGCTCCTAATCAATAAATTATACTCCTTCCGTCCCAAAATAAGTGACTCAATTTTATACTAACTTTGTACTAAAACTAGTACAAAGTTGAGTCACTTATTTTGAAACGGAGGGTGCCACTAATAAAATTTCATGAATCTACATGTCTTGTGTCATTGTCTTTCTATCAGTGCTCAGATTTGTTATCTCTGTTTCCTCTTATCACTGGCGGTTAATTATGTTAAGAAATTAGTGAAATGCGGGTTAACCTATGGAAAAAAAAAATCTCTTGTGCCATTGTCTCCCCCCCCCCCCCTACCCCCCCTATTGTCAAATTTTAGCTCCGTCCCTGTATGGAGCTCCATGCATCGGCTTCTTTCCCTTTCCCTGTTTCTCTCTGTATCACTACCGATTCCTTGTAACAAGTACTTGCAACTGAATTCACTGTATCCATGAGAGCTTGAGCGCTAGTGTGATCTGCACCTTAACATACCGTGAAGTAGCCCACCTAGCTTTGACGGACATTTGCTTGCACACATCCAATTGCTTTCTCTTTCACTAGTAGTCCCCATGCCACCGTTTTAGTTTGGACGTCTTCCCGGCATACCTCATAAAGAAAGCCTTGTGTGAATCATTGTAACACCTCTTTTTTCTTCTAATTGTTAGAGAGCGCTCCAGTCAGCTTCCTGATTTTTTTTTTGATGGAACAAAAACAAACAGTAATGCTAAAAATTTGACGTTAGATTTTTAAGCATGTCAAATCGAACATTTTTTATGGCAAATTTAGTTGGTGTGAGAATGGCAAATTTAGTTTACACAATTTCCTTTAAAATAATAAACTGGTTGGGTTGTTTTCCATGGTTGCCAACTAAACTTGCCATCCCCGGCAGACACAAATTTCCGAATGACTGACTTTTTGCATGAGATCCAACCGATCCGTTAATTCCGAATCGCATGAATACCACGTCCCGATCCCGCACAACGCGAGAAAAATAAAATCACTTAGAGGGGGATCGAACCCGATTGAACCCACATACCCCAGAGTATAGGCAATGTACTCAACGCACTAGCCAACTCACTCAACACTTGTTGCTGTCTATTAAATAGAAAAATGATTTTTGAACCTTTTTTTACTTCCGTACCAACATTGAAAGGTATTTTTCTGTTTTTTCTCTTACATTTCTCTAGTGCATAATATGCTATTGTTTTTGCCAACACTCCGATGAGCACTATTATTCATGTGGCGAGGAATTTTTATGTCTTTGTGAGGCACGACCCTCTAATGGATGTTGCATTTTAGGTGGTGAAGGTGGACTCATGTCTTCACAGACGCTTCGACAGTTTGCAAGGATGATGCTAGTGGTGCGGTCGATGAAGCCTCCACTAAGGTGCAGCTAGAGAGGCAGACGACGTAAGTGATGGGAAAATGACCGGGCGTCCTGAGGTACAAACCGACACGTCGTATTTAGTACCCCTTATGTAAATAACATGATAATATACGCACAACAGAGCTGATAGCTCACGTACAAACACCGCGGTAACTTTTGACCCCGGGACAAAAGTTGTTGAAAAAAACATCCCCCAGTAACCTCTGTGTAAATAACATGGTAATATAGGCACAACAGAGATGATAACTCACGTACAAACACCGCGGTAACTTTTGACTCCGGGATAAAAGTTGTTGAAAATCATCCCCCGGTAACCTATGTGTAAATAGCATGGTAATATATGCGGAGCAAAGATGATAACTCACGTAGAAACACTGTGGTAATATATGCGGAGCAAAGATGATAACTCACGTAGAAACACTGTGGTAACTTTGGACCCGGGGATAAAAGTTGTAGAAAATACCCCCCTCCCCCCTAAGCTTTGTGTAATAGCATGGTAATACACACACATCAGAGATGATAACTCACGTACAAACACCACGGTAACTTTTGACCCCGGGATAAAAGTTGTTGAAAACATACCCCTGGTAACCTCTGTGTAAATAACATGGTTAGATACGCAGAGCGAAGATGATAACTGAAGTAGAAACACCGCGGTAACTTTGGACCCGGGGATAAAAGTTGTTGAAAAACATACCCCCTTGATATGCTCTGTGTAAATAGCATGGTAATACACGCACATCAGAGATGATAACTTACAAACAAACACCATGATAATAGCATAGTTATCTTTTCGTAAGCAGGTGATGATGAGGATTTGTAGGAATAATCTTAGATCGAGAAAAACAGTGTTGAATCAATGATCTGGTTTCTGGAAACAATGCTTCAATGTGTACTTGATTTGAGAGGAGTTGAGTAGACTAGGAATCTCCAACGTCCGTCCTCTCCCGTGCCAAACTTTTGAAGAGTGGATAAGATGCACCATCCCGTAACATGGTTACTATGTGTTATAGTTACCAACATAGTTTCTATGTAGTTATCGAGTTAGATGTACTATAGTTACCAACATGGCTATTATGTAGCTATCGGGCTAGATGTACTATAGTTACCAACATGGTTATTATGTAGCTATCGGGCTAGATGTACTATAGTTATCAACATGGTTATTATGTAGTTACCGGGCTAGAGTACTGTAGTTATCAACATGGTTATTATGTAGTTATCAGGCTACATGTGGTATAATACACCCCCGTAGCTTCTGTGTAAATAACATGATAATTTACACATCACAGACTTGATAACTCATGCACAACACCGTGATAACTTTGCCAAGGGAAAAAAGTTGTTGAATTCACACCCCCCCCCCCCCCCCCCAATAGCTTCTGCGTAAATAGCATGATAATTTACACACCACGGACCTGATAACTCATGCACAAACACCGTGATAACTTTGACCCGAGGGAAAAAAGTTGTTAAAACATCCTGATAATTTCTATGTAAATAGCATGCTAATGTACGCACTGTAGACCTAATAACTTACGTGCAAACACCGTTATTGGGGATAACTCATGCACAAGCAAGGTAACCTACATGCAAAGCCCTTGTGTAAATTTACATAAAAAATGCAGTGTTAATCATGCACTTAAAAAAAAGAAAAATCATATTTTGTGTGTGCGCGCACGCTAAGACTATAGTAGAATGGGTTACAAATAGTTAGTTTTCGTTCCTTTGATGGTAATGAATGCATGTTGAGATGGAGACCAGGGATAGAATCCTACACGTAGCATATAATGATTTTTTTTCTCGATTTTTTCCTTGGGACGTGAGGAAAGGCACGTTGACTGATTCATACGAGAAAGGAGCGATGAAGGATCGTGGGAGAGCACGATCGCGAGATCATTCGGTTTTTATGGCTAAAACCAGACTGTTCGGCAGTTATGTAAGTCCAAATTTGACGTTAGATTTTTAAGCATGGCAAATCGAACGTTTTTTCTGGCAAATTTAGTTTACGAGCACGACAATTTCCTGTAAAAAATTAAACTAGTTGGTTGTTTTCCATGCTTGCCAACTAAACTTGCCATCCTCGGCAGACACAAATTACCATGAAAAGTGTTCAATTTGTCATGGTCAAAATGCGTACACATGGAGTCCAAAACAAAAACTCTATAATCGCAACCATGGTGAAATCTAAATGTAGCTAGGAGTACCTGATCGATCATGGTTCAATCATGATTCAGCTGTACGTACTCGATCGATCTTTCTGCTACTACATCCGCAGCCGCAGGTGGACTGTTTACACTGACAAGCTGACTGACTGCCGTGTCAGGATGCACCGCATTGAAATGGGACGGCTCGGGGTGCATTTATTGGTGCGTACATCCAGCTAATGTGCGGTCGACCTATGCATGCATGCATGCGTATAGCTGTACGTACATTACAGTATGATGCCACTTAGTATTGTCACGTGAGATGTACGTACGCTTGATCGTCGATCCACCAAACATTTTGGGCCGCTCATGCGTTCCATCGCTTTACAATTTTCATTTATTTCAGCCCGCTATCTTGCGTACCTGCTGTATGCTAAGTATGTAGTTTCCATTTGCTTCTTGTTTTCTTATATATCGATCTGTAATTTTTTTTTTTGCTTAATTTGATGAATCAGCCTGAAAATCCAACTCGAAAAAAAAATCCAACCTGAAAATGACTCACATGCATGCAACTGGGAGAGAGTCCGGCATGCGTGCATGCATGCAGTAACGGCCCCAGCTGGTGCCCAGCCACGTCATGGCGTGCGGTTTTTAAGGCGGGCACCATCCACTACGTGCGTACGTGCATCGCCCGCCCGGTCCATGAGTCCAACTCCATTAACTCCCCCTCACCCTGCTCGTAGTCGCCTTCTTCCTCCATCCCTAGCTAGCTAGCTCCTCCATCGTATATTTACACGACGACACGGCGGCTACTGCTCTGTGCATGCATGCATATGTGCAGTTAGCCGGGCCCGGGGACACCGATGGAAGACGACGACGCGAGCGGGGTGAGCGGTAGCGGGATCATTCTCTACTGCGATGAAGACCCTTTCGCCGACGACTCCACGCCGATTCCACCACCGGAAGCATCATCCGGCGGATGGAAAGGCGACGTTGATGATGTGCAGCAGGTGGTTGATCTGGCCCTGGAGTACAAGGCCAGGGAGCGATGCTATGCGCCCGTAGGATCGGCTGGCTACATCCACCGTCTCCTCCACGACCATCATCAGCACCGCGGGGTGTCAAGCGCTAGAACCAAAGCCGTCCACTACATCATCTACGTACGTTGTCCATGTCCTAGTATATAGTACTATTTTGTTCGTTTTCATTTGAGGTTCTGCATTTCGAATTTCGATATCTTTGTTGAATGAATTTGGTCATTAACGAGCTAATTCGTTGCATCAATACATACATACATACATACAGGCATTTAGCCGGTTGGGATTGGCAGCGGCGACGGCGTTCAACGCAGTCAACTATCTGGACCGCTTCTTGTCCATCAACTGCCATCTGGTCAGTCCTGCAATTACCATGTTATTAGTTACCCATGTTTGCATTTCGTTCTCTGGGGGATTATTTTTGCAGATAGACGCGACTAAAATGTTGAAAATGTTGCATGCATATGTAAATGGCAGAGTTGGGAGATGTGGATGGTGGAACTGGTGAGCGTGGCGTGCATGTCGGTTGCATGCAAGTTGGACGAGGTCACCATACCATCCCTCCACGATCTACAGGTACGTACGTACGTGCACTACTGGATCCGATCGCTCGCTTTATATTCGATCACAAGCTCCGTGTGATTATAGTAGTAGTAAAAGATATGCAACCATGCATGCAAATTCGACCCGAGGTTAATTAATGTATTTCATGGGTCGGCCTGATAAATTAAGTATGATGGATGATCTGCGTGATGGATGGCAGATGGAGGAGGTGACGAGTCATTCGTTCCGGGCGTCCACCATCCGGGACATGGAGCTGACGCTGCTCAAGGCGCTCCAATGGCGGATGGCCTGCGTCACCCCATACTCCTACCTCGACCTCCTCCCTCTTCCCACCACAACTGCTGCATCGTCGTCCAATCGATCTCGTTGCATCCGCCTCCTCCTCCGATCCCTCTCCGGTACTGTACTACCCACAGATCGATTAATTTAGTTGACTCATTTCTTTTGTACTACCCTGTCCCATAATGTAAGACGTTTTTTGATACTGGTACATTATGAGATGGAGGGAGTAACTTTTTCCTTCTCTAATACACTAGTACATTTTTTTCCCGATAATCCCTTCTCTAATTCAATTGTCTTCATCACGTACGGGTGGTTAATTTTCACGTCCATGCAGAGCCCTCGTTTCTCCGATTTGACGCCTCTGTGGTTGCCGCCGCTGCGCTCAGGTGTGTGGCCGTACTGCAGGATCATGCCCATCTCATTATCCCTCCACTCTGTCGATTGGTAATTTTTTTCACAACAGCGTCCCTTGACACTATTGTTTGTTTGTTTTCCTATATATAGGATGTATAATTGACCCCGTACGTGTTACAATTCTATAGGGCGATGAGTCTGACGAGTGCTTCAAGATGATGAAAGCACTTGAAACAAGCTTGGATCATCATCAATATCACAAGTACAGTACTGCTGACCAGCTGCAGGGGAGTCCGATTTCAGTGATTGCATTCGAGAGCACTGACCGTGACAGTACAGTTAACAGCAGGTCAGCACTCGCTCGGCGCCTATTTGGCACACCAACAACAGTGGACCCATGAAGATAGATAAACCCTACACACATATACAGGAGATGCGTGCAGAGTGACCTCACACAAGAGTAACAACTGATCAAGTTAGTTAAGCTCATTAATACCATTGATTGTTAGTACGTACCATTTCTCAACTGTGATGTAGCTAATCCTACTACAAAGTTACTTACCGTGTACATGTTCTTCAATTCGTTATGTAATACATGTATGTACAAGCACGCACATATGTATTTGTGTTGTGCGCGCTTATTTGTTGTTGTTTAGTGTTATATTTTATGGATAATTTCATAAAATGTGTTCTGTAATGTAAATCTATCATTATAAACCAGAACAATTGGTCTGGTAGAACTGAATTGGGTCTTGAGAGTTGAGTTGTTGTGTTGAACCATAATCCTCGCTTCTTCAGTCTGAAGGAAAGACAACAGGGACTCATCATCAGCGACAGTGAGATAGACTCGAAGAGTCTGCCTTTCTGATTTGGAAAACAGGACTACTCAACATTACATGCTTTATCATGTGTGCTTTGCGATGAATCAAATTGATATGTTGCGGGATCGCACGCACTTCCGTAAGATCGGCATGAGTAAAGCAAAAGAGATTCCAATGATCACGAACTGGGGCTACCGCTGGCTCATTCTTTTTGTTAGTTATCCAAATCTACAGCACAGTAGGTAGTCAAGTAGACGAAAATAAAGCAAGAAACCCGAATCACAAGCAAGGAATAGATCCTGGGGGAAGAAGAAGATAGCAATCCCCAAAGGAGAAGAAGGAGAAAGGAAAAGTTGGTATCTGCAGGGAAACGTACACCTTTAGAGTCTGCTCTATCTCCCTGACCTGATTGTCGGCCACAAGATATGTAGATCCAGTTGCAGCTAGCCCACTCACTGATGAAGTTAAGCTAGCAGCTAGCCGCAAGAATTGATCTTCAGAGTGTAATTCTTAATCTCTATCGCATAGTTTCAGTTCAGATAACTAACTGTATAGAATGCAGCTTCAAGTTGAGATTTGCATTTATTAATTTCTTTGAAAAATTATAGGCAGTGATCTTAAGCATACACTGGAGCTTAAACTTTTGTTTGCTTCAGACATGGAAGAGAGAAAGGAAGCAGGAAAAAATAAATAAAGGTTCATGGAGGAACAAAGTAGCGGCCTACTGCTAGAGGGGTACTTATTAAGTGGTTCAACTGTCAAATCTCATAGGTTTACTTTGCAATTTTATTTTCAGCATGGTTACTACTTAAGACCACCACACTCCCTGCTCTACTTCGAAGTTCCAGCTCAGGGCAAGACACGCACACGCAGACGCCATGGCCTCCCCTAAGCTCTTCCTCCTCATCATCAGTGTCATCATCTCCATGGCAATCAGTAGCACTCGTAAGCAAGCAACACCCTCTAGCTAGCTCTTCAATGCAGAGTATGTACACGGTGATCTAATGTCCGTAAGCCTAATGCATCTGTTTGATGGTTTGCAGCGGCGGCTGCGGCAAATGGTCGCATACATCTCATCATGGTGAACAACTGCGCCGAGTCGGTGTGGCCGGCCATGCTCGGCACCACCGGCCACGCCACGCCGCAGTCGGGCGGCTTCCACCTCGGCGCCGGCGAGGAGACCACCTTCGACGTGCCGGTAGGGTGGTCGGGGCGGGTGTGGCCGCGCCGGGGCTGCTCCTTCGACGCCCGCGGCATGGGCAAGTGCGCCACGGGCGACTGCGGCGGCGTGCTGCGGTGCGGGGGCGCCCCGGGCGCCACCCCGGCCACCGTGGTGGAGATGACGCTGGGGACTCCCCAGTCGCCCATGCACTTCTACGACGTGAGCCTGGTGGACGGGTTCAACGCGCCGGTGTCCATGACGCCGGTCGGTGGCGGCCGCGGGTGCGGGGTGGCGGCGTGCGGGGCGGACCTGAACGTCTGCTGCCCGTCGGCGCTGGAGGTGAGGGACCGGGAAGGGAGGGTGGCCGGTTGCCGGAGCGCGTGCCTGGCGATGCGCAGCGACAAGTACTGCTGCACCGGGGAGTACGGGACGCCGGCGGCGTGCAAGCCCACTATTTTTTCGCACCTGTTCAAGGCCATGTGCCCCAGGGCATACAGCTACGCCTTCGACGACGCCTCAAGCCTCAACCGCTGCAAGGCCAACCGATACCTCATCACATTCTGCCCACCACAACCTGAATGATGCATCACTATCAATCACCATGTATTTATATTTCTGAATCCAAAACCTGAGTGAACTGTGTAGCTACATGGAGTATATGATACAGTATGTTCACACACGAACACGTCACCGTGTACCCTCGACGCCGGGCGCGATGCGCGGCAGCACACGCCGCGGGAGGCTCGCCGGAAGCGCGGTACGCAAGACAGTCCGGCGGGCGCTTTTGTAGACCCGAAACTCCACACGCCCGGAAGGGACCCCGTCAGGGCGCGCGGCGGCAATGGGTTGCCCTAGGTCGACCTGATCGCCCCTAGGGCCTCGTGGATCGCTGCCCTTCTTCACGAAGAACGAACGAAGAACGAGAAGAAGATACAAGGGTAGGGGATAGATGAACACGAAAAAGTAGTAGATGTTTTTGTTCGATTGTGTGTTGTTCAATCGGCCGTCACCTCTCATCTATTTATGAAGCGGCTGGACTTCCCGTGCAAAGGACTCCAAATCCCGTCCAAATCTTTCCAAAATAAACCGAACTCGGATTTAGGTAAGTCTGAGACAGTAGTTCGGATTTTAGATCTCACAGGTCAGAAACGACCTCGGATGAAGATGAGCCCAAAAGCAAATTTAACCATTTCGACGATACGAACAACTTTCATGTTGAACGTTTTTCGATTTAAGGCCATCTTCAATACCCTACGGGGCCATCTTTAACTTCCAGTCGGACTCGATCATGCAGTTTTCTGGACTGTTCAAGTCCTGTAGCAACTTCGCAGGCCGTATACTATCTCAGATGATGATGACTCCAAAAGCAAAGTTGACCGTTTCGACGATACACAACTTTCATGTAGAACACTTTTCCATCCGAGGTCATCTAGATAATCTTCTGAGTCCATCTTTAGCTTCTGTTTGGATTTTCACTCAAACCGGCAAGCATTCAAAACCGACAAGCCTTTCAAACCGGCAAGCCCTTCACTCAAAACCGGCAAGCACTCAAAACCGGCAAGCACTCTGAACCGGCAAGCCTTTCACTCAAAATCGGCAATCACTCAAAACCGGCAAGCCTTTCAAACCGGCAAGCACTCAAAACTGGCAAGCATCGTGACTTCACTATACCGGATACCCGTCGGTACTTGAAGGGTATAGTGATGCGAATTGGATCTCTGATGCTGATGAGATGAAGGCCACAATTGGGTATATGTTTACTCTTGGAGGTGGTGTTGTTTCCTGGAAGTCTTGCAAGCAAACGATCTTAACGAGATCGACAATGGAAGCAGAATTAACAGCATTAGACACATCTGGTGTCGAAGCAGAATGGCTTCGAGATCTTTTGATGGACTTGCCAATGGTTGAGAAGCCGGTTTCGGCCATCCTTATGAACTGTGACAATCAGACAGTTATTGCCAAAGTAAAGAGTTCAAAGGGCAACATGAAGTCCAACAAACATATAAGAATGAGATTGAAAGCTATTAGACGTTTGAGAAACTCCGGAGTGATAGCGTTGGATTATATCTAAACGGCTAAGAATCTAGCAGATCCCTTTACTAAAGGGCTATCACGTGTTGTGATAGATAATGCATTGAGGGAGATGGGTATGAGACCCATATGAGTTGCCATGGTGGTACCCAACCTATGTGATCGGAGATCCCGTGAAGTAGGACCTGGGAAAACAAGCCAGTGGTGAACTGAGGAGAGTAACTTTACTAACCCACTCCGTTGGAGATGCAATACTCTCGGAAACTGTATGGTAGGTTGACTACTGTCTTAATGTGTTCCAAGGATTATATATATAAGAAAGATGCTATCCTACAGAGCGATCTTTGGAGGAACACACCTATATGAGCCCGACTGCTGGTCATAGTCTATGAGATTGGGGTGATCTCTAGCAAGCTCACGAATAGGCCAGGAGTGTGACTAGTATGCTCCACCCGAGGGGTCAGCCTTCGGCAGTCTAGTACTAGTAAGACATGTGGTGAAACTTCTTTACGCCAAACTGATAATTCAAGGCATAGTCCATTGTTCAGTTGTGAATGAGTGTAGCTACTTGCTCTAGGTGGAGTTCAACCTTAACCGGTCTCCATTGAAATACTGGTATATCAAAACAATATTTGGAACAAAGGACAAAATGGGCCCTTGAGATCTGGTGGGGGATTGTTGAAATATGAGGTGGGCCTAGGGCCCATCTAACAATTTCAGAAAATCTACAAGGGCCCATGTGGGTTATATGGCACTAGGTGTGGTGGGAAGTTTAGTCCCATACCGCTAGTTGGAGAGGAGTTGGACCTCCTTACAAGGGATCCTCTTCCACATGCTATTGGAGCTTGAGAAGAGAAGTGGTTCCCGCGCGCTCCTCCTCCGCCGCCCGCCTCGCCACGCCTCGCCTCGTCACGACACGCCGCGGGTTGCGGGAATGAGCCAAGCCGAGCTCACACCTATGCGCTTATTTTTTGTCGGTCAGGAACGGAGAGTTTTTGACAGCCGGGCCACGATCCGAGACGTCGGATCGTGGGCTGTTACCGACTCAGACGTGGGTCCAGCCCACATCTCTCCACGCGGCCGCGCATATATATGTGAGGCGTCTGCCAACCCTAGCCGTCTCGAAAAACAGATCGCATCTCTGCCTCCACACACACTGTCGTTCCATTGCTGTTGCTGCCGCCGGTGATCCCATCCCGTCCACCGCGTACACGGTTGACGGGAGAGCAGGCCTCCGAAACCCCGCCTCTCTGGATCCTGTTTGGGAGAGGGGCGATTAGGTTTTTGGGGAGCGTCTCCTACGCGACTGCTCGCCGCCGTTCGTCTGCTTCCTCTACGTCTGCATCTCCTTCGTCATCACCGTGTCCTCCGACGCCGAATGTGCTGCCGCCGAGAAGAAGGCCACCGAGAACGCTACTGCTGCCACCGCCGCCGCGGCCTCTGCCTGGCCGATCGGAGGGTATAACGTGTTTATTCCTCTCCTATTTATTTCTGTCTTAGCGGTACTAGCTATGTGTGTAGATGTTTCTACTATATGCGTAGTACATGCTAGTCTGGTTTGTAATCAGTATGTCAGTAATTTTGTCAATGCCATGATCGTGATTATTTCTTGGATTAATTTATTCAAAAAATTGCCTATTTATTCAGCAACAATAACATTTCATAATCCTCTCCACACACATGCTAGGCCTATAAGAAGACTCCAACCACGTTGTCCTGCTCTAGCCAATCACCGCCGCTCGACTCGTCATAGCCTCCACCTCATTTGAGATCTTGCTCGATCATCTATCACTGTCTGTTGGGCCCGCCTTGGCCTGGGTCCATCTTGTCAGGTGCTCTAGTAAGGGTGGCCCGCCCTAACACACATGTGGTGTTCTGGTAGATTTCATTGATAATAACTTGGCAACGGGAGAGAGAACTTGGATCTTTTACGTCAAGAAATTTGCAAAGGTGGTGGTTGAAGTGTTCAGGTTGGAGTATTTGAGAGCACCAATGCTTAGGACACGGCGAGGCTTTTGGAGATAAACAAATCCTATGGGTTTTCAGGTATGCTTACACTGGTGCAGCGACGTGCTATACAAACAGTTTTTACCCCCTTTCCGCGACAGAGTTTTCAACCGTCGCCTTGCCTGTGTGTGCGATAGGGGGGGTCCTTCCCAGACAACCCAGAAACCGTCGGCGATAGGGCCTCCGGTCACACACGCGGGGCAAAAAGAGCTCGTGTGCGATCGGGCTAGCCATCACAGACAATTATACTGGCCCAATCGTTTCCGTTCATATGTACATCCCACACAGTGAATCTCAGACAAACGTTTTCGTTCGTATGTACATCACACACAATTTTTATGTGGAAACATTTGTGCAAGGTGGCCTAACGCAAACATTTGTCGGGCGGAAGTCGTGTGTGATTGTTCATTGATCCAACACGGCTACTTTCTAGAAACTGTGTGCGTTGTTTAAGGTCATCGCCCACGGTGTTGTCTGAGAAACCGTCTGCAATACAAAAACTCAATAAGTAGGCTAATTGGCCTATTATTGATAATGCATTTAGTAATCAAATTGACATTTCATATCAAACACACCATGTATTTCATAGCCGTATTAGGGCAACCAGGATTTTATAGCTGAATTACATCAGAGTACAACATCAGATAGCTTCAGCACTCAGTTACACCATATAGGCATATAGCTAGCTACGCCATTACACAACAGCACGAAGTTTCACATGCAACATCTAAAACCTTTGGAAAGTAGCATCATATACGGTATATAGACAAATGAATCTCATCTGGAAAACTGCTGAATCTGAAGGCGAATATTGAGCCTTCAATGATGTTGAATGTCCTTGCAACTTTAGGCCAGTGGCTGCGGATGATTGCCTGCCCAACCTTCGTCCTCTTGAGGAAGACTTCAATATTGTACGTGGGTGTTGAATGAATACCTTCCTCGCCTCTTGACCATGCATGTGGTTTCAAAGGTAATCATTGGTGAACTCCTTTGGAAAGGACTGAAAACAAAGATATGCATAAATATCTGTTCTAAATTTTGAAATGGCGCATAGGAAAAAACATAAGGTAAAAGAGTTAGTATCATCCTATAGTTGACTGATGTCTTCTTCAATGTGCAAACAAAGATCTTGTTGTTATTCATCGCTAGTTTCTTTATCCTAACAATCTTTCTGAGTTTCTTTACTTGACTGATATTCATGTCCATCTCATTTCCCCATATGCAAAATGGATCGAACAGTGGGTCTAAATCTCTCACAGCAGGACCTACATGTGCAAGACCAAATTGTTAAAAACCTAAATATTAGAATGGTCCCTACAATTGCACAATAATGTGCTATTAGCCAAATGACCATGCATGTGCAAATCTCGATGGTAAACCTCAGTGCCTCCCATTGTTTCCCTGCAACACATATAAGGCAGATATTGATCAGTTTAAGTGAGAATTGGCATACTATCAGTAGAATATATTAATGAAAACTTGTACCCACAACAAATGAACATCACATTGCAGAATTGAACCAAATAGTTAACTGGACACCACAACAAATGAAGCAAGGAGTTAACTGAGCACCACATTGCAGAGTAGAACATATACTAGAAGATCATACAGTTAACCAAGCCAAGCATGCTTAAGAACTACTAGGAAATATAGCATTTGTGTATGTTTCTCATGTATAGAGTACATCCAAATTCGATTTTATTCCTTACATGCATAACAATAAAAATTTGTACCCATAGGAATTGGACATCACATTTCAGAATTGAACCAAATATTTAACTGAACATCACAACAAATGAACCAAACTGTTAACTGAACATCACATTTCAGAAGATCAGATTGCATATTAACATTACAGAGGACAATTCACTAGAAGGCACCGGAGGCGACCTCGAGAAAACACCACGAACTGTCGTTTAAAGCAGCCAACCGCGTGGCGGCGTCCGCGCGCGAGGCGTCGATGGTGGCCTCGATGGCGAGGTGCTCCTCCAAGATCTGGCGGTCGGCACGCATGGCAGCCATCGCGACCTCATCCGCGCGTGCGGCCGCGATCTGCTTCACCGCTGCCAGATGCTCCTTGAGCTCCTGGCTATAATGCGTGCACCATGGCTATGGGCGGCGCTTATTTGGAGGATGGAATAGTGATTTGGGTGGAAGGTGTCGCGTCGGCGGTCGAGGCATGTGGGATGGAGAAGGAGGAGGAGGATGGGGGTGGGGTGTGGATTACCTGACTATATCGACGAGGCCGCGCAACGGGAAGGAGCGCCGCCGGCGAGGAAGCGGCGCTGCAAAGAAAGCAGTGAAGGTTTGAACTTGGAAAGGAAGGAGGAAACAATGGAAATATGGCTTTTGGTGGGGGGAGGGGGCGGGGACCTAGATATTTTCGCGGTTGCCAAAAATTTACGAACGGTGCACCGAAAAACTAGCATGCAAGTGTGGTTGACGCGCGGCCGGTGGACTGTAGCAGACGAAGCTTCCAGCGTAAGACATACATGAGGGAGCCCCAAGATATTTTATACTGCATCGCACATGATTCTTGCTAATAAACTGTTTGTGGTGTACTTGATTTTTTTCATTTTGATTTGAAAGACAAAATGGGGTTACGGCAGGAAAGGTCGGTGTTTGAATTGCTAGAACATTTATCTGCAGTGAACATGCAACTATAGGAGTGTCGTGCTAAAATTTGAAATTATTTCGTGTTCGTTTGGCCTTTTTTATACATTAATTGAGTTTTCTAGGCATTTAATGTGCATAATTCAAATTTGAACTACAGGCACATGCTCCAATGCACCAAAATGGGTTAAAAATCGTATATGTGTCCTTGGGTGAATGTTTAGGTCCCATACAAGAAATGGGAATGAATTTCAAACATCTAGGCGTCGTGGCTCGGCCGAAAACATTGAGAAACTTGATTTTTAAATTCCTGTAAATCCAAAAATTGCCTGAAAATCACGGAACTGGGCATGGTGTCTTGACATGGCACCAACATGTTGTGGTAAATTTTTTGTTCAATTTGGGACAAGTTTTGGTATAAGCTTCTTACAAACTGGAGCTTCTCTCAAGAAGGCTCATGGTTCCGATAGGGAACGTGTCACCTTTGTGGGCGAAATGACATACGCTACCTCTTCCTGCCTTGATTTTTTTACATAGGCAACATAGACCAATAGGAGTGTCATGCTAAAATTTGAAATTATTTCGGGTTCGTTTGGCCTTTTTTATACATTAATTGAGTTTTCTAGGCATTTAATGTGCATAATTCAAATTTGAACTACAGGCACATGCTCCAGTGCACCAAAATGGGTTGAAAATCGTATGTGTGTCATTGGGTGAATGTTTAGGTTTACAAGAAATGGGAGTGAATTTCAAACATCTGGTCGTCGTGGCTCGGCCGAAAACATTGAGAAACTTGGTTTTTAAATTCCTGTAAATCCAAAAATTGCCTAAAAAACACGGAAGTTGGCATGGTGTCTTGACATGGCACCAACATACTGTGGTAAATTTTTTGTTCGATTTGGGACAAGTTTTGGTATAAGCTTCCTACAAACCGGAGCTTCTCTCAAGAAGGCCCATGGTTTCGATAGGGAACGTGTCACCTTTGTGGGCGAAACGACATACACTGCCTCTTCCTGCCTTGATTTTTTTTCAGAGGCAACATAGACCAATAGGAGTGTCATGCTAAAAATTGGAATTATCCGGGTTCGTTTGGCCTTTTTATACATTAATTGAGTTCTCTGGGCATTTAATGTGCATAATTCAAATTTGAACTACATGCACATGCTTCAGTGCACCAAAATGGGTTTAAAAAAATCATATATGTGTCCTTGGGTGAATGTTTAGGTCCCATGCAAGAAATGGGAATGAATTTCAAACATCCGGGCGTCGTGGCTCGGCCGAAAACATTGACAAACTTGGTTTTCAAACCGGCAAGCCTTTCACTCAAAACCGGCATGCACTCAAAACCGGCAAGCCTTTCCACTCAACCAGCAAGCCTTTCGCCGGCAAGCTTTCACGCCGGCAAGCTTCCACGCTGGCAAGCTTTCCACGCCGGCAAGCTTTTCGTCTTTCACTTGGCCGGCAAGATTGTCGCTGGCAAGCTTCATCTTAATCATGTTTTCGCCGTGCCAAAATCTGGTGTCAACACATGCCCCCCTGTTTTTCGGAAAATCTTGTGTGCCGAAAAGTAACTTGCACGGAGTTTGCTCTAAGCACGATGTCAACACTCCATCGGCCATTCCGCATATTTCTCAGGGCGATAATTTTGGATCGGCCATGTTTATGCTTAGGGCGTTAATTGTGTATCGGCCATTTGGATCAACAACAAAATGCAGCTAATCGAATGCATGATGATGTGGTAAAATCCTTTCATGATGTAAGAAATTATATTGCATCCATGGACCGGAATAAGCCCATGGGAGGTAACAACTCATACCTGAGGAAGAATTCCATGGCATCGACAACAATGGCATAGTTGGAGAATGTGGATAATGTGTGAACCGAAGATGTTGAAATATTTGGCTTGGTTGTTCATAACGTTCACTCTTCTGTTTCTTCACCTTTGATGTACTTCTTGTAGTAGAAGCTTGCATATCAACCTTGTTTTGAGTGTCTCCTTTGGGAACCCATGCCATGTTCCTCTTCTCAAGTTCTTGTGCACTAAGCTTTTGCAATTTCTTCTTTTGCCAATACGATAAGCCGAGTGGGCACCCCGGCTGCGATTTTGTTTGAAGTAATGGCAATTCGTGTTTTACCTTGTGCACTCTCAACTTCTTCTCTTCAGATTTAGCACTTGATTGACTTGCCTCATTGTCTTTTGTAGCCAATGTCGATACTTTAATTGGCTCTCGTTCATTTGAGATCAAATCTGAAGTAGCATTCTTACGACCATCTCTTTTAACGCGATAAACTTGCTTGACCACCGGACCGATTCTTCCTTGAGCTCCGGACCGATTCTTTATGATTGAAACAGTCTTTGATATGTGATTGTTCATCAACTGTTGATCTTCTTGGAGCTGCATAATGTTGGTGAGATGGTCTAAAATAAGATGGATAATGTGCCCTTACATCATACATGTCCCATGATGGATATGGATTTACATGAGCATAGGGAGGCATCCACGGCATTGGCATTGGCATTGGTGGCCCAAAATAAGGATATGAATATGTTGCATTGAAATTCTCACTTTGCCAATACCGATCCTCGGATTTGCGCCTAGGGGATGATCTTGATGCTTTTGAACTACTTGGCCGATAAGCACTTTTCTCTTTACTTGCTTTTTGATATTTAGCTAGTAACTCTGCAAAAGTAACTTTTGATTTCTTGCCTTTGTGCTTATTTCGGCCTTTGTCTTCTTTCATTTTCTTTGCATCGACCTCTGGATTATCTTGTTGCCCCTCAGTCTTTGGCATCTTCATTGTAACTTCGATAGAATTCCTGCCTTCAAGAATATTTTCATTGTGCTCTTAATCATCTTCTTTACTTGAAAGCTTGATCCCATTATCCGCAATTTTTACCTTCTCATCATTTAATGAATCGTCTTGAAGAAGCCGATGCAAAAACTTCTTGCCATCAGGACCAATCAGAATAGACTGGTCATCCTTTGGTATTTCCACAAATCTCAATCGTCCTTTATCAATGGCCGATTTAACTATTTGACGAAACATGTTGCAATCCCCAAAATCATGTTTGAACGAATCATGCAACTTACAATACATTCGTCCTTGGATTGATGGCTTGACATGGTGATCAAGAATTCTAATGTAATTATTTTTCAGCAATAAATCAAAGATTTGATCACACATGCTTAAATTGAAGGTATAAGTTTTATTCTCTAGCCGATCTTGCTGTGAGAACGGCTTGGGAAGTAAGCAAACGAACGGTTCAGATTTAGCATCTTCCCATTCGGCTGTGAAATTTCTTTTGCATTCTTTTCCCAATGTCATTGGATAAGATATTATACTAGCATCGGTTTTCTCGATAGAATTTAACCTTGGCTTTAAATTTCAGAAATGAAAATAGTTAGAACGCATATGTCTCAATTGAGACCAAGTGTAAGCCAAGTAAGAAACAAGTAAAGCTACCCACTTAGATATAAACTTCACATAAAACAATGGGATAAGCTTTGGCTGCAATAATAAGTCACTATCGGTCTCTTCGAATGGTACAATGTTTTGACCAATATGCTTTGTAACAATTTTATTGCTAACAAGTAAATTACCCTTCATCATTGGTCTTTTAAAATTACTTATAAGATTTTTCCTAATAGATGCATCAACAATAAAGTTGTGACCAAATCGGAAAATAGGTAAATCACATGCTAGACATACCTCTTCATATATGCTGGGAGAGCGTGATGGTTGTATCACTTGAATAATAATTTGCTCCAGTTTTGAATGACTCTCCAATGCCTTGGCGTCCTCTTTTTCTTCTATAGATTCGGTACACACACCATTTGATTCGGCTTTTTCAATAACCGAAATTTCTTTGTTACCTGAATCAATACTTTTCTCTTTTTGAATTTGGAAGGCTTCTCGCTCTTGTCTAATTTTAGCCCACATCTCAGCTTGGCGAGCTTTAAACTTTTTCATCTCAATTTCCATCCAATCCTCATGAGATTGCCCCCCCCCCAATACTTTGAGAATCTTTCGGCAATGAGGTGCCAAAACTTTGCAACTGTTTAGGGGGTACACTGGATGGTACAACACTGGGCGAATGCATCATTTGCACAACTCTAGCTTTTACAGCAGCAAAATCATGAGGCTTCCCGCCTTCTATTAGTTCCTGGCGAATAGAGTTGCACAAATCCCAAGAGAATGTAAGTTTGTTCTCAATTACCCAGTCTGGATATGGTTGCCCCCTGATGCTTTTAGACTCTTTCGGCATTGAGATGTTGCCGAAATTCTATAATTGGGTAGGGGGGACATGATATGCCACGGTAGTAGGTGAAGGCATTTGTGCTCCTGCAGAAGTTTCACTTATTCGGCCATGACCGTGAAGGTGTGGAGCCGAATTATGGACATCAACAGTTGCGTATGGTGCCAAAAAATTAGTAGCATGAGGTGTAGCATATGATGTTTGTGAGTAATTGGCCGAATAACTAGTAGTAGCATGGCCAATTCCCCTGTCCACCGGTATGTTTGGATTAACATGTTGCAAGTTAGTTGCCGATGAATAAAAAGGTGAAATACTTTGTTGCATGCTATTGAAAGTTCCTACATGGGGTGTTTCAACTTGATTGGCCAAACTCATCATGTTGTTCATCGGCATAATGATTTGTGGGGTTGCCGGTGCATAAGAGTTGGAATACATATGGTGCAGGTTACTAGTATCATAAGAAGTTGAAGCATGTAAATTACTTTGAATCAGCCTTTGCACATAATTAGGTGCATGATTGAAAAAACTAGGGCTGGCCGATACAGTATACTCATTGAACGATCTAGTAACACCATATGAATTATTTGCATCTACATAAGAGGATTGTGTATTCATATTACCTTCGTAGATTGCAAACCCTAGATGACGATCTCTTCATGGCAAGAACGGCCGGAGACCGTTCAAAGCTTCGTCCCCAGCGGAGTCGCCAAAAAGTGTGTTCGCACACGAACACGTCACCATGTACCCTCGACGCCGGGGGTGATGCACCGCAGCTCACGTCGAAGGAGACCCGTCCGGAAGCGTTGTACGCAAGCAATCCGGCGGGTGCTTTTGAGGACCCGAAACCCCACACGCCCGGGAGGGACCCCGTCAGGGCGCGCGGCGGCTATGGGCTGCCCTAGGTCGACCTGACCGCCCCTAGGGCCGCGAGGTTTACCGCCCTGCAACAAGAAGAACGCGAAAGAAAAAGAGCAAGGGCGAAGGTAAAAGTAAAGGTAAAAAATGATAGATTGATTTGTCGATTGTGTGTTGTTCAATCGGCCGTCACCTCTCATCTATTTATGAGGCGGCTGGACTTCCCGTACAAGAAAAGGAGTCCAAATCCCGTCCAAATCTTTCCAAAATAAACCGAACTCGGATTTAGGTAAGTCTGAGACAGTAGTTCGAATTTTGGATCTCACAGGTCAGAAACGACCTCGGATGAAGATGAGCCCAAAAGCAAATTTAACTGTTTCAATGATATGAACAACTTTCATGTTGAATGGTTTTCGATTTGAGGCCATCTTCAATACCCTACAGGGCCATCTTTAACTTCCAGTCGGACTCAGTCCTGCAGTTTTCTGGACTGTCCGAGTCCTGTAGCAACTTCGCAGGCCGTATACTATCTCAGATGATGATAACTGCAAAAGCAAAGTTGACCATTTTGATGATACACACAACTTCCGTGTAGAACACGTTTCCATCCGAGGTCATCTAGA
Source organism: Elymus sibiricus (assembly GCA_039707655.1). NCBI lineage: Eukaryota > Viridiplantae > Streptophyta > Magnoliopsida > Poales > Poaceae > Elymus > Elymus sibiricus. The sequence continues at coordinate 125,232,125 of CM077670.1, forward strand.
CAATCTTTTGAGTCCATCTTTTGCTTCTGTTTGGATTTTCACTCAAACCGGCAAGCATTCAAAACCGCAAGTCTTTCAAACCGGCAAGCCCTTCACTCAAAACCGGCAAGCACTCAAAACCGGCAAGCACTCAGAACCGGCAAGCCTTTCAGTTAAAATCGGCAAGCACTCAAAACCGGCAAGCCTTTCAAACTGGCAAGCACTCAAAACCGGCAAGCCTTTCAAACCGGCAAGCCTTTCACTCAAAACCGACAAGTATTCAAAACCGGCAAGCACTCAAAACCGGCAAGCCTTTCCACTCAACCAGCAAGCCTTTCGCTGGCAAGATTTCACGCCGGCAAGCTTTCCACGCCGGCAAGCTTCCACGCCAGCAAGCTTTCCACGCCGGCAAGCTTTTCGTCTTTCACTTGGCCGGCAAGCTTGTCGCTGGCAAGCTTCATCTTAATCATGTTTTTGCCATGCCAAAATCTGGTTTCAACACAGTATGAGGACGTTTGGTTGGGCTTTTACTCAACTTTTTTACTATATAATATGTGCTTTTTTGGCTTGCCAAAGTGAAAAAGGCAAGTAAAAACCCAACCAAACACCATTATCTCCTTTTTCTGCCCGATCAAACTGTATCAAGTGCACAGTCTGATCCAAAACCAGCCAAGAAAAATTCTAAGTCCAAAACTTAACCGATAAGCTCTATCCACAAACGAACAACAATGTAGTAGCATAATTCAAAGGCTCCTTAAAAAAGCATAGTTCAAAGGCAAACACGCCAGACGGGGGTGATGGCGGAGGCACGAATCTGAAAGATCACCAGCGAGATGGTGTCGGCGTCCTAGCTCTAGCGAGCGGCCTGTATTGATGTAGAAGGGCAACCATTATGAATAGGAAATCAAAAGACCGGTTAGGGAATGTGACGCCCCCGACTCAATCGTGCACTAATCGTACACGCAAATGCGCACGATCAAGATCAAAGACTCACGGGAAGATATCACAACACAACTCTAAACACAACTAAAAGTCATACAAGCTTTATATTACAAGCCAGGGGCCTCGAGGGCTCGAATACATAAGCTCGAGTTACACAAGCATCAGTGGAAGCAACAACAATATCTGAGTACAGACATAAAGGTTAAACAAGTCTGCCTTAAGAAGGCTGAGCAAAACAACGACACTAGATCGAAAAGGCGCAGGCCTCCTACCTGGGAGCCTCCGAAGCTACTCCTGGTCGTTGGTCTCCACGTAGTAGTAGGCTCCACCGGTAGGGTAGTAGTAGTCGTCGGCGAAAGCAGCTGGCTGCTGGGATCCGTCGTCTGATCGCAGCAATCGGGTATAGGGGAAAAAGGGGAGCAAAGCAACCGTGAGTACTCATCCAAAGTACTCGCAAGACTTACATCAGAACTATTCTATTTATGCGTTGGTTTCAAGTGAAGGGGCTGTATCTGTGGACTAGACTGCAGAAATGCCAGAATAGGGGGGAAGGCCTAGCCTATCGAAGACTAGCAACTTGCAGCATCTTGCAGCATTAGAAGAGTGTAGATTAGTACATAGTAAAGTAGTAAGCAAGTAGTAACAACGCCCAGAGATCCTTCCTCGACCCCTGCGAGAAAGCGATCCCGGAGCTAACATATTATTAAACATCACAAGTATCCAGTTCTAGTTGTAGTAGATCGGGATACTTTCCGAGCGTCCTGTTACCGTGGACACGGCTATTCGAATAGATAACTCCCTGCAGGGGTGCACCAACTTACCCAACACGCTCGATCAACTCTGGCCGGACACACTTACTCGGTCCATGCCCGGCCTCGGCTGATCGACACGTCGTAGCCCTACCTTGGCTCAACAGAGAGGCCAGCACGTCGGTCTACCTCCTAAGCGCTCAGGGGTCTTGGGCCCATCGCCCTTTGCACTCCTGCGCATTGCGTACGCGGCCGAGAGTAGACCCACCCCCTTAATGCAAGCGCAGGCGGTTCCCGTCCAACCTGGCACGCGTTGTTCAACTGCTGGCATCTGGAGAGCTTCGGTTGATACATACGACGCCGAGTGCCCATACTATTCCCGCGTGGTGGTTAGTGCGTAAAGGCCAGAGGCCTACTCAGATCACATATCCTAACCCATTAATGTGTTGGGAGCTCGCGGTGACGATCAGTGCTCCTGTCGCCCCGTCTCGAGGACTTACGGCAAGGGCCAGGCCCATCCACCCCTCTCCTGGGGCGGTCTGCCTGCCCGGCCGTGCCTCGTATTTATCTCGCGGGTACCCTCATGGTCAACCCGACTCCACAACTCTCGCGGGTACCCCTCGGGGTCGACCCGACTTCAACAAGGAACTGAGTTAAATATAGGGTAACCGTGTGTTCATACATCCAGGGGAAATCCGAGGAATCACCGTCGATGGATTCCCACTCGATGTATCCTTCAAGGTGAACTTAGAGGAATCACCCTCGATGGGTTCACACTTGAGGGGTTGCACGACAGAGACATCATCGGAGGTGGTGAAAGAGGAATCACCCTCGGTATCCCACAACCGACTAGTTACGCTACAGAGATATCATCAAAAGTGATGTAGGAGGTATCACCCTCGGCACCCGATAGTAGCTCTACAGAGTCATACAACTAAGGGGGTGTGCGGTGATGTGTCGGTCTCAGCCCATCGATCACATTGATCGGGGCACCGGTAACAAGGCGGGGCAACAGGGACAAGGATGAGGGGCCACAGATGGTTCACTAACCAACTTAGACTAAGCATTTAGGTTAGCAGGAATGGTATCAACAGCAGTTACAAAAACAGGCTATGCATCAGAATAGGTATTTTCGGAACAACAACTGTAGCAATTCTAATGCAAGCATAAGAGAGAAAGAATGGGAGATATAGGCATGTTCAAGGGGGTTTGCTTGCCTGGAAGCTCTACGGAAAAGGTCTGGTCGTCAGGGGTGTAGCCGTAATCGACAGCAGCGTCGGGCTCGGGGTCTACCGGGGAGAAGAGGGGGAAGAAACAATAAATACAAGCAAACAAATGCAACACAATGCATGGCATGGCAATATGATGTGATGGGGGTGACCTAATGCAGCACTACACGTTAGAGACGGAGCGGGAAAATATCTGGGAATATTTTCCCGGCTTTAGGCATCTGTCAGACAGATGAACCGGAGGGGAAGGTTCCATGTTTGCAGTGTTGTAGGCATGTGACAGCTACATGGAGGGCATATTCGTGCTCGTCTCATTTTTCTGATCAACTTTCATGTAGAAAACTTTTTCATCCGAGCTACGGTTTATTTTCTATGATTTTTCAAAGTTTTAAGTCATTTTCTGAAATTCCTGGAATTAAATCAAATTCGAAAATAACAGAAATAACTTTAATGCGTCAGCATTGCGTCAGGATGACGTCAGCCATCAACCCAGCCGGTCCAGGTCAAACCTGACGGCTGGGACCCACATGTCAGTGGCACGGGACTAATTAGAGCTTAAATTAACTAACTGGGGGTTAATTAGAGGGTGGGGCCCCATGTCAGTGACTAATTAGGTTAACAGATTAATTTTAATTATAAAAATGTTTAATTAAATGCGTGGGGCCCACATGTCAGTGACTGGGGGTTGCCCTGTCAGCACGTTGACTGGGTCAACCCAGTCAACTGGGCCCCTGGGGCCCACTGGTCAGTGACCCAGGGGTGCCCACGTGGCGGCCAGGTCAGCGGCGCCGGCGTTTAAATGCTGGCGACCTCTTTTCGCGGCGAAGGGGCTCGGGTGCGCGTCGGGTTTCGTCTACGGGCGACCATTCGGCACGCGGCTAGGCGCGTTGGAACGAGCGGAGCGAGCCGCGTCGTTTGGCGGCGGTGGCGTCGCCGGAGATGGCCGGAGTCAACGGCGGCGAGCTCGCGAGCGGACGCCGGAGCACGGGCGAGATCGGGCACGACGCTAGGGAGCACGGGGTGGCATGCGCGTGTGTGCGTTGGGCTGTGGGGAGCGTGCTGAGCACGAAGCCGTGCTCGGATGCGAGCTACGGCGACGGTGGCTACGGCGGCGAGCTCGTCAGCGGCAATGGGTTTGGCCATGTCGAACGCGACGGCTACGAGTGCGGAGAAGGGCAGGGGAGAGATGGGTCCAGTGCGGGTGCTCACCACGGTCCTGCAGATCGACGGCGAAGACGACGGCGGCCGAGGAGGAAGAAGACGATGCTGGCGACGGTGCTGGGGCTCCTCATCTCGAACGGCTCGGCATTGCCGACGTAGAGGACGACGGCGAGGAGCTAGGACATGGCGGCGAGGCGGGAGGCGGTCGGTGGCTGCGGGATCGACGATGAACGGCGATGACCGCGTTGGGCGAGCTCGAAAGCGGGCGAGAGAGGACGAGGGAGGAGGGGATGAGGACGGGCGCGAGTCCCCGAGGCATGCGGCGGCGTTCTTATCGCCTCCCGTGACGCTGTAGCGGCGCGGAGCGGCGGGCTGGTTCGGCGGTGACGGTGTTCGGCGTCGGGCGCGCGCGCGTAGCCGACACGGGGAGGAGAGAGAGAGGAAGGAGACGGTGGGGAGCGGGCTGGGCCGGCACTGTGCACTTAGGCCCATGCACAGTGGCCTTTTCCCTTTTCCCTATTTCTTTTTCTGTTTTTCTTTTTACAGAAAGTGAAAGAACATGTGCTGCCCCCATGTTTGGTTTTGGTAATTGATGACAATCTCCTTGGACTAATGGTTGCCTTGAGTTATATTTGAAGGGTTTGTCCATAGGCATTGCTTGAAGACCATTTGTTGGTTTCAAGGTTATTAGAAGAAGAATATGTGTTGACCAAGGTACTATTCAAGGATTTATCCAAAGATTGGTCATGTGAGTGTTGAGCCTATTGCAAGCATGTCTTGAAGAAGAAGATTGTGTGAACATTCATGTTTACCTTCAAGACATCATCCTAATGAAGAGAGTTGGAAAGATTCAAGGTTGATCAAGACTAAATATGAAGAGTGATTCAAGTTGATCAACACACAAAGCGTAGAAGATGTACCGAGTGGGATCAAGTGATCTCACGGTATGGTAAGCATTGTCCATTACGCTTTGTGTACTAACCCATGTTCTATGCGAGAGTTCTATGTGGGGTTAGGTATGTTTCCATGGGCTTGTGTCAAGAGGAAGATCTCATTCAACCCATGGAGTATGACATCAAGTGGTGATCGTCATCAAGATTGCGGTGTGCAAGTTCAAGTGGAGCATCACAAAGAGATCACATGCTTGAAGCTTGCCGTCCATTGTGGTGACAAGGGACTTGTGAAGATGTGCCGAAGAGTGGCTCACCCATAGTGGAGTATGGGGGAGCAATCAACTAGTCTTCATCGAGCCGGCGCAATCAAGAAAGGTGGTCCAACTTGAGGAGGTCAAGATCGTCATCATCTAGCTCAAGTGGACTATGCGCAAGGCAAAGGTTTGCCCTTGATAGGTTTTCTATTTTACCGGTCTCATGGTAGTAGTTGGGAGACCGGGTTATAGGATCGTTAGCCGTACTATCAAGGGGGGCTCTCAAGTGAGTAGCTTTATCGTATCTTCGTAGAGAGCTCAAACCATTGCATCCTTGCATCATCTTTCTTGGTTCGTGTTTGGTGTTTCGCGTTGTGAGTCTTTGAGCTTTTGGTCATCTTCATGACAAGCTCGAGGTCATCGAAAACGGAGTTCATCTATGCATCTTCTATGATGTTTTCGATGTTGGAGTTTATGCCGGTTCTTCATTCATAGAGGTTTCTCATCTCTATATGTTAGGCATATCTCCCCTGCCACTTCTTATTATAACCAATCGCTGTTGGATAGTATTTGTCGTCATCTATCCAACAAGCTTGAGTTTGCTCAATTCGGAGCTCATTTGCAGAAGTTGTGGCAGTTCAGGTTTTATTGTATTCTCTGTTGCTCTCTGTGCGGTAGTACCGCTCTGATCAGCGGTAGTACTGCTCTCCAGCGCGGTAGTACCGCTGGCTTGCGAGCTTTCCCGGCAGTTTTCCTGTCACCCAAGCGGTAGTACCGCTCGGTACCACGGTAGTACCGCTGTGGTCTACCACAACGTGTACCGCTTGGGGGTATTTCTTCTGGTATCGTTTTCTGTTAAACGGTAGTAGTGCGGCAGTAGTGCGGTTGTACCGCTCAGGGCGGTAGTACCGCTCTGCTGGGCGGTAGTACCGCTTGGTGCGGTACTTCCGCCCTCCACTACCGCTGCTACTACCGCTTGTTTTTTCGCAGAGTGTGCAAGCTTCTGTTGCTCTTTTCGCTTTAGCGGTAGTACCGCTTGGTTGGAACGGTAGTACCGCTAAGTGCGGCACTACCGCTCCAGTTCCGTGTTCTCGCCTGCTGTTTTTTGAATTACTACCGCCCGAGCGGTAGTACCGCTCTGCGGAGCGGTAGTACCGCTCTGTGCGGGCTGAGACAGGTAACGGTTGGATTTGGGGGCTCCTTTAAAAGGGGGTCTTCTTCCCCCTTGCCCCCAACGGTTCTTTTATCCCCTTGCAGCTCTCTCTCCTCCATTGTTGACCTTCTAGAGCTTTGCTATCTCTCCATCCCTCCAATGATTCTTGCTCCTTCTTGAGGGAATAGAGAGAGGAGATCTAGATCCATCTTTCCACCAATCACTTTCTCCTCTATGTGAGGGAAACCTTGTGGATCTAGATCTTGGAGTTCTTGGTGTTCTCCTTGTTCTTCCTCTCACTTTCCTCCATAGCTTTTGTTGCTTTGGTGGGATTTGAGAGAGAGGGACTTGAGCACTTCGTGTGTTCTTGCCATTGCATTAGTTGCATCGGTTTGAGTTCTCCACGGTGATATGTGGAAGTTAGTAGTTGAGAAGCTTATTACTCTTGGGTGTTTGAGCACCCTAGAGCTTGTTCCTCTTGGGTGCCTTGGCGCCCTAGACGGCTTGATGGTGCCTCGGAGCTCAATCATTGTGGTGTAAAGCTCCGGGCAAGCGTCGGGGTCTCCAATTAGGTTGTGGAGATCGCCCCGAGCAATTTGACGGGTACCGGTGACCGCCCCCAAGGGTTGCCACCGCGGAAGCCATAGTCCATTGTGGCGAAGCTTCGTGGTGTTGTTGGGAGCCTCCAATTAAGTTGTGGAGTTTGCCCCAACCTTATTTGTACGGGTTCGGTGACCGCCCTCAAGGGTCCCTTAGTGGAATCACGGCACCTTGCATTGTGCGAGGGCGTGAGGAGAATACGGTGGCCCTAGTGGCATTGTTGGGGAGCATTGTGCCTCCACACCGCTCCAAACGGAGATTAGCATCCGCAAGGGTGTGAACTTCGGGATACATCGTCGTCTCCGCGTGCCTCGGTTATCTCTTACCCGAGCCCTTTACTTATGCACTTTACTTTGTGATAGCCATATTGTTTCTTGTTATATATCTTGCTATCACTTAGTTGTTTATCTTGCTTAGCATAAGTTGTTGGTGCACATAGGTGAGCCTAGTCGATTTAGGTTTTGTGCTTGACAAATTAACCGCTAGGTTTATTCCGCATTTGTTCAAGCCTAAACCGTAATTATTTTAAAGCGCCTATTCACCCCCCCCCCCCCCCCCCTCTAGGCGACATCCACGATCTTTCAGAAAGGTTTTGCAAAAGTTTGAGCTGCCAAAAGACTTTTGTAAAATATGTGACTTAGCCACATAATTACATTGCAATATACTTCAGTGCCACAAAAAGTTTGGAAGGCATTTGAATCCATTTGAATTTTTCATAAATGGAAAGGCATTTAAAATGCTGTTTTAGCACTGTTTTAATTGCCCTAGTCCACATTTAGCTTGATGGTGATGTTGTTTTCCTGAACAAATATTTGTTAGGGAATATTTGCTAAATGATGAACTATTTTCCAGCAACTTTTGTGCAACTTCAAATTTCACTTATGATTTGAATTGAATTCAGGGATGGAATTTGAAATGAGATATGAATTCACTGTGACCATTCTTTGCAAACCAAAGTAGCTTAGCATTAATATGATGATCACTGTAGCTCATTTACACAGGGGTGTTACAGGGAATATGCGCCTGGCAGTAAATTTTTATGAATTGTCCATACGAATTGTCCATTGAGACGAACAGAGTGCAACAAAGGCAGTCCAAAAAAAATGCGAATGAATTGACTCGAAAAATTAGCAATAAGAGCAAACATACCAGCAAAAGCTATTTGGATTTCAGATTACGGTCAACCACAATCGAAAGCAGCTCCAAACAAATCCAGCTAAGACACCTTTGAAGAGTATGTGTTTCATGTCTTTGTTCTCTCCACAAAGAGAACAAGCCGTGACTACATTACCATTGTGTTTAAGAATCTGATCACTAGCCGGGAGACACAGCCTGCCAAAAGAAAATTTTAATCTCAAGAGGGATTCGCACACGCCAAACGCCCGAGAAGTGGCTGGTCCGGTGCCCCTGCGTGTGCTTAAAGGGATTTGACCGAGAACCTACCCGCGGAGGAATGGGGAGAGAGCACCCGATCTGGAGCCTCTGAAAGGGAAGGGAACATGGCAGAGAGCTCTTACCAGTTCACTAGCTCTACAAGAGACAAAGATCGTTGGAGCCCAAGGTCCCAACTATTGCCAGCCAGCTCCGAGGAAATCTCAGGATTACATGAGTAAGAAAACAAAGTAGGATAGGAAAACTTAAGGGGGGCATGAGGCTGAGTGCCTGAAAGTATTAATTAAGACCAAAGGAGGTTGTAGGTCACTTCTCTTCTTACAGAAACAATAGAGTTCACCTAATGGGAAACAAAAGCAACTGGTTTCAATATAGTTTAATTGCTGCCAATCACAACTGCTTTGGGACGGAGGGGAGAATAAGAGATACACACAAAGCAAACTTTTCTAAAGAAAGAACATCAAAACAAAAGCTAGACGGATTGGGATGGTGTTGGTGGAAGGGAGCCGGGGAACCCTGCCCTGGCGTTGATGAGCCTCTCGACATGTACAATGACATGCCTCTGTGTGTGTAGTGACCAACATGCCCTTGTTGCGCATCACCACATCCATGATCACATTGAATTGCCACTCAACCGCCACCTCAATCATCTTTTGCACAACATAGTTGGCATACTGGTGGGTCATCATACCCTGCATGACCAGACGATGATATAGGATCAGTCATGTATTCTTGCTAGGCATGTAGGGTAAAAGTGGCAAGATTTTAAGAAGAGACCAGAAGTTGATCATCATTTTGACCACCGCCGATGGAGAGGATTTCGGTTATGACCACATTCCGATCATGGTAGCCACCGTACTTTAGGCACTTCTCCATGACATTGGAAGAGTGCTTCTGGTGGCTCATGGGTACTATTCGCCCGACAAATTTCAGCACAACAGTTTGTCGGTGAGGCCCTCCATGCTCCACAATGTACTGTAACATGCCCATAAAACACATGTAAAGTGTATGTTTAGATGAGACAATTTTCATCAATTAAAACATTCCATGCTTTACCTGCACAACGTAGTTTCCATAAGGATCTATCGACAGCTCGTTTACACAATCGAGAATCTCCGTGAGAAACACATGCATAATTTGCGGATCCTTGCAGAACTCTAGCATTTTCTAGGTCACATGTGGAACATAATGTTCATATAAAAAATTCAAAAAGTAGAAACCAGTTAAAAGTGCAATGCCCAAACTAATAACCATGACAACATGGCATCCAAAACGATGGGAGGATAACATCTTGGCCTTCCCGCATAAGCTTCTATAGATGAATCGAATGTGATGTGTTGGCACACACTCTATACATGTTTGAATGACATGGTTTGCATGTTGATCACAAACACATTTCAATAGGGCGCCACCAAGCTCCTTGGCCATCTCTATCTGCTGATCAATGCCACTTTTTTCGAATGCCTGAAGAAAAAGTCACGAGATCAATTGCCAAGCTCATATCATGGTACAAAGTTAAGCAGAAACAAACATAATTGGCTTAAACTATGTTATTAATTTGACACTACATGATATTCATATTAGAAGCTTTCTAAGATAAAAAAAACACACTAACAAGAGAGTAAATGGCTTACAAAATTACATTCTATCTTATAAACTGCACATTTGCAATCTATAGATACATCTTAATTATTTTCATCTTGAGATGTTAGAAAAAGGAAAATGCCAAGTTACCTTCTGGATAACTCAACAACCATAGATATGAAGGCTTAGGTCTAAAACATGCCCGATTAGATTAGCAATGAGATTCCTAATGTAGTTTGGTGGTCCATGCTCAAGAAGCTGTTCAAAAAAGGTAAGTACAAGAGTTTATATCCAATTAAGCCCAACACCCTTGGAGACTCGAGCTACAAAAGCCCATACAAATTAGAGGAACAAACCTTTTGGATGACATAATTGGCAAACACATCAATGGCAAGTGTGCAGACCTGAGGCGTGATGTCTTTATAGAGCATAATTATCTCTTTAGTAGTTGCATTGTCAAGCTTCTTCTGTATAAAGCAGCTCCCAATTGGATAAACACTGCATTCAAATACAACAAATGATAATGGATGGTAATTTAACTCTCTAGGTCATAGTTGCTTCAAGGAACACAGAGGACAACAAGAGGCATAACTTTTGATATACTGATCAAAATTAATGATTAGTACTTCCTAGAGCATAAAAAAGTAATTATTAATTTGAGGGTTGCATGAGCTATGTGCACCTGAGATCGGGTACGTGACCCCTGACATTAATGAGTGGCACATAATTGTTTTGTCGATGCTTGATTTGTTGAAGAAGGGAGTCGAACTCATGCCCAGGAGCATCTGTATTTGACAGATGTCCCACAGAATATGCCAACTCAACATCACGAGCATAATGATTCTTCATAGCCTCAAGGGACTGGTGCCAAAGTTTGCATGCAACTTCCTTGTTTGGGTCAAGCAACGCACGAGTACATGCCTCCTGCATTGCCATCATCTCGGCAAAATCCTTGACCACACTCCTTGAAGAAGAATAAGAAGAAGACCGTGTAGGCAAGTCTTCAACACCATCCTTATTCGGTATTGTAGTTTGGCAGCTTTGTTCGATAGAATTATCTAATCCGCTCTTTCAAGAGGCATTGGAATTCACAAGCACAAATGGATATATGTTTTTGTGAGCATTTCTAGACACCTTCTTATTATCTGGAACCAACACTTCACTCATTGTATCGTCCTGAAAAGGAAATTTTACTAAAGGAAATTTTAGTGTAAAATTTCCATCAAGAAATGGAAATAACAGTGTAAGATTTCCATAAAAGGGATTTCTCATGGTGTAAATACTTCCAACAGGTAAACAATGAGAAAAAAGGTAACCAATTCAAGATCGTATGGTGGTTCACTTGCAAATTCCATCCATATGTCACCTTCGTGATACTAGTTTCTTATTGCTCAGTGGATCACAGCTAATGTAGACTATATGATAGATAACTTTCCTCATATTAAATTTTTATGAACAACAACCAGTGTTTCAACTTTCAAGACAATAACAATAGATAACCTCCGGTTTTGGGCACGCAACTAATTCGTATAGTGTATCATGGCACAAACGCATAATGTATTTTACAATCATATATAACTTACATTTGTAATTAGTCAATATAAATACCTAGCTAAGTCGACAAATTTCATAATTTGTCTCAACTATTGTACATTGCAAAGTTTCTAGAGTTTTTATTTCTTGAATGAATGTGGGAGTGGAGCGCATTATTACATTCATAAGTAACAATGAGAAAAAGAATGAAAGACTGAGATCTATTTTCACAAACTTAAAATGTCAAGATCAACAAATATATGATCAATTTTCTATATGTTAACTCTGGCACAACACCCAGTGCCCTCACTACACGACATAATCTTTCTGTCTGCCACCATCGTAGCTCACCCCCTCTCCCAATACTTACATGTTAGTATCTACCAGCATCACCAGCAACATATCGGGGCCACTAATCCCCATTCGACACGTGGGGTCAACAATGAACCGTAAAACATAACCCAAACCGTTAATTCCCGCTCCTATCTAACAACAATGTTATGCATTCCTTTAAACATGATACTAGTAACTAAAAACATGTTTTTAAGTAAAATGAAGTTACCTCCTCTACCATGTGGTTGGTTATAAGATCCATGAAGTCAAGTCACCTTAAATGTTTACCAAGCACCGACCTTAGACCTCTGGTGACCAGTTACTGAATGAGGATTAGAAAAATTATGTGGAAATCTCTAATTTATGGGTAGTGGGAACTGGAATTCAGTAACTCAATAAGAAGAAATTGTGGCGCTAGTAGGGGAAGGAAATGATTGTGGTTGGCAGCAAAGATGATAAAAGAGGAGAAAAAGAGGGGCCTACCTAGAAGCGGCGGCGGCGGCAATGGGGAGCAAGTGCGAGGGGTGGGAAACAACTAGATCAAGGGAGATGCTATTAAATAGGAGGGAGTGGAGGTGGAGCTAACCCTAGGCACCCAGGGCTATGGGTTGGGCCTAGGTATTTTTCCTTGTCTATGAGTTGGGCTAGGTTAGGCATTAGGCTTAGTTTTGGATGTAGAATTTGCAGCCTACCCATTCCTTTGTATTAGTGAGCATCCTACTAACTAAGCCCACTAACCTAGCCCATGAACAATATTAGAGATGAATCACAATCCCAACAAAAAAAGACACATCCATGATGATACGCGTTTGTCATAGTAGGTCACGTTTTCTGTCACCCATGTACATCTGTGACGGTTTTATGTTAGAATCAAGATAGTGATACATGTGCTGTCCTAGATGTGTTCCATGATAATAATCACTTTTTCATCATGGAAGTGTGCACTTCCATGACAGAACATGGCGCGTCATCAAAGTGTTTCATCAAGGTAACCGACACGTGGCAGCTATAGTAACGGGTCGCCGTTAAGCTATCGGGTGCTGGTTCTGGATCCTACACCCGTTAACGACTTCGACCATTCATGATCATCCTCCACGTGTTGTTTTCTTATTCGCCAATGCTGCCACGCATTAGCTATTTGTGGGAACAAGTGTCTCCCGCCTAATGAACCATGTGCGCCTATTAAATAATGACACATGGCAAGGCCCAGTATTGGCCTGTTTAGTTAAAAAAGGCTAGTTGTAAGGCCACATATGCGATACCATTCGAAGTATAGACCTTTTGACCCATTTCTAGAATGGAAGCGCATATAGTATTGTCGTAACATATGACTTCATATCATACACACACTATCATACGTCGCGGACTTTACAAATTGAGTATCACAACATTTCCACTACCAAAGATGCAATATAGCATATACGAATAGGGCATACAAGTTCATCCAAATTTATTACACTCAGAGACCACTTGGTCCAACATTACATTAACATAGCACAAGCCATCAATAGTCCGGGTACAAAAAAAACCCAAGATTTCCTAAGAGGTGGAAAACGTAAAGCAGGCTCCCGATGGTTCCAGGCTGTCGACCGAGATCCACTATTTTTCTCGTCATCGTCATCGAACTCAACATAGTATCGGCCTGTCTCAGCATCCTAGTTGTAGAACTCTACAAGTTGTTGTTGTGGCAAGGGTGAGTACAAAGTACTCATCAAGTCTCATAACCAATGGTACTAGCACTAACAATACATATGGTTGTGGAATGCTAAGGTGGTGAAGCTGCAAGCACTAAGCATCAACTACAACCTATGTTAAATGCATATAAGATGAGAAGCGTAATCCAAAGTGAAGTATCTCATGAAATAATCATCCTATTCATCGACCCTGCAAGCATAACACTACCTTGTCCTCCCCTTCACATAACCCATGAAGAAGAGACAGTCAAGACAATCACATGTTGGCAAGTTTTAATTATTAGGTTGAAGTTGTTCTACAAACTATTACCTAGTTCCAAGTCATCCATAACTGCGTACACAGCTTTCAGAAAGAATTAACCCTGCAGGGAGGCACCGCTGACCCATTATAGGTATTCGTACATGTTCTCTCTACCTAGATGGACTCTACCCATTACAGGCGCCCATTTGATGGACTAGAACAAGAAGGTTTGTAATGACTCAACACTATTCCGTACATAGCAAACAAGTCCAGGGCCACCAATTAGGTGTAACCTAGATCGTAAGTCTGGCCCTGACCCCAATCCATTCATAACCATGGCGAGAGGTTGGTGACTAGCTCCTGACTGGAGTAGCCCCTTGACCAGCCCCATATTTGCATACAGTCCAGCTAGAGGTACCGGTCCCTGCTACTTGTAGACTACGTTGGTATTTCCCCGAAGAGGAGAGGATGATGCAGTATACTAGAGATAAGTATTTCCCTCAGTTAAGAACCAAGGTTATCAATCAAGTAGGAGAACCACGCAAAATCCTGTTAGCAGCACCTGCACACACAAAAGCAAACACTTGCACCCAACGACAAATAAGAGGGTTGTCAATCCTCTTAGCAGTTATTTGCAAGGATTAATTCTGATAGTGATAGATAGATAAACTAAAATTCTAAATAAAATAAAAGTAAATAAATTGCAGCAAGGTATTTTTGATTTTTAATATATGATAAAAGTAGACCCGGGGGCCATAGCTTTCACTAGAGGCTTCTCTCTCGAGCACGGAACATACGGTAGGTAAACAAATTACTGTTGGGCAATTGATAGAAAAGCAAATAATTATGACGGATTCATGGCAATGATCATGTATATAGGCATCACATCCGAGACAAGTAGACCGACTCCTCCCTGCATCAACTACTATTACTCCACCCATCGACCGCTATCCAGCATGCATCTAGGGTATTAAGTATGAAACAGAGTAACGCCTTAAGCAAGATGACATGATGTAGACAAAGTAAACTCAAGCAATATGATTAAACCCCATCTTTTATCCTTAATGGCAATAATACAAATACATGCCATGTCCCTTTCTGTCACTGGGATTGAGCACCGCAAGATTCAACCCATCACAAAGCACCTCTCCCATTACAAGATAAACCAATCTAGTTGGCCAAACCAAATCGATAGATCGGAGAGAAATACAAAGCTATAATAATCATGCATAAAAGATTTCAGAGATGACTCAAATATTTCTCATGAATAATCTGATCATAAACTCACAATTCATTGGATCCCAACAAACACACCGCAAAAGAAGATTACATCGGATAGAACTCCAAGAACATCGAGGAGAACATGGTATTGAATATCAAAGAGAGAGAAGAATCCATCTAGCTACTAGCTATGGACCTGTAGGTCTGTGGTAAACTACTCACACATTATCGGAAGGGCAGCAAGGTTGATGTAGAAGCCCTTCGTGATCGATTTCCCCTCCGGCAGAGTACCGGAAAAGGCCTCCAGATGGGATCGCGAAAGAACAGAGTCTTGCGGCGGCGTAAAAGTTATTCGGGGTGGCTCTCCATTGGTTTCCAAATATTTGAGAATTTATAGAAGTGGAATTAGGTCAAACGGAGCCACGAGGGCCCCACAAGGCATCAGGGCGCGCCCCCTGGGGCCGCGCCCTATTGCCTTGTGGAGGCTTCGTGAACCTTCTTGCCTCCTCTCCAAGTTCCAGGGTCTCTTTTGTCCAGAAAAAAATCTCCAAAAAGTTTCGTGGCATTTGGACTTCGTTTGGTACTGATTTCCTGAAAACCAAAAACGAGCAGAAAACAACAATTGGCACTGGGCACTAGGTTAATATGTTAGTCCCAAAAAATGATATATAATTGCATATAAAAACATCCAAGATTGATACTATAATAGCATGGAACAATCAAAAATTATAGATACGTTGGAGACATATCAAGCATCCCCAAGCTTAATTCCTGCTCATCATCGAGTAGGTAAATGATAAAAACAGAATTTTTGATGTGGAATGCTACCTAACATGTTTCATCTTCTAATCTCTCTCTTACGGTATGAATAATAAGATCCGAATGATTCAAAGCAATAGTCTATAGTTTGATATAAAGACATCAATACTCAGGCATACTAATAAACAATCATGTCTTTCAAAATAAAAATGCTAAAGAAAGTTATCCCTACAAAATCATATAATCCTGTCATGCTCCATCTTCTTAACACAAAGTATTTATCATGCACTACCCCGATGACAAGCCGAGAAATTGGTTCATACTTTTTAACGCGCTTCAGCTTTTTCAACCCCCACACAATACATGAGCGCAAGCCATGGATATAGCACTATGGGTGGAATAGAGTGTGGTGGTAGATATCAATAAGGGGAAGTAAAAAAATAAGAAGATAGTCTCACATCGACGAGGCTAATCAACGGGCTATGGAGATGCCCATCAATTGATGTCAATGCGAGGAGTAGGGATTGCCATGCAATGGATGCACTAAGAGCTATAAGTGTATGGAAGTTCAACATGAAAATTAAGTGGGTGTACATCCAAATTGCTTGCTCATGAAGATCTCGGGCATTTGAGGAAGCCCATCATTGGAATATACAAGCCAAGTTCTATAATGAAAAATTCCCACTAGTATATGAAAGTAAAAAATAGGAGACTCTCTACATGAAAAACGTGGTGCTACTTTGAAGCAGAAGTATGGAAAAGGATAGTAACACTGCCCCTTCTCTCTTTTTCTCTCATTTTATTTATTTATTTTTCTTTTTTTCTCTTTTTTTTTCTTTTTCTTCTTTTTTTCTTTTTTTTTTCGTGGGCTCTTTTTGTCCTCTTTTTTTCCTCACTGGGACAATGCTCTAATAATGATGATCATCATACTTCTATTTACTTACATCTCAAAAGAAAATTACAACTCGAAACTAGAATAAAAATATGACTCTATATGAATGCCTCTGGTGGTGTACCAGGGTGTGCAATGATACTAGCGTAACATGTATAAAAATGATGAACGGTGGCTGAGCCACAAATACTATGTCAGCTATATGATCATGCAAAGCAATATGACAATGACGATGTGTGTCATAAAAATGGAACGGTGGAAGTTGCATGGCAATATATCTCGGAATAGCCATGGAAATGCCATGATAGGTAGGTATGGTGGCTGTTTTGAGGAAGATATAAGGAGGCTTATGTGTTGTAGAGCGTATCATATCACGGGGTTTGGATGCACCGGCGAAGTTTGCACCAACTCTCGATGTGAGAAAGGGCAATGCACGGTACCGAAGAGGCTAGCAAATTGTGGAAAGGTGACAGTGCGTATAATCCATGGACTCACATTAGTCATAAAGAACTCACATACTTATTGTGAAAGTTTATTAGCCCTCAAAGCAAAGTACTACTACGCATACCCCTAGGGGGATAGATTGGTAGGAAAAGATCATCGCTTGTCCCCGACCGCCACTCATAAGGTAGACAATCAAGAATAAATCATGCTCCAACTTCTTAGCATAATGACAGATCATACGTGCATGCTTCGGGAATCACAAACCTTAACACCAATATTCTTACTAAACCACAATTATCTACTAGCACCTCCCACATATTACCATCTTAATATCGCAAAACTATTGCAAGGAATCAAACTTATCGTATTCAGTTATCTACATGAAATTTTTTATTATATCCCTCTTGAATACTTATCATATTAGGACCAAATTCATAACCCGTGCATATTACCATTGTTATTCATTAGACTCTCAAAAAGATATAAGTGAAGCATGAGAGTGCAACTATTTCTTTAAAATATAACCACCACCGTGCTCTAAAAGATATAAGTGAAGCACAAGAGCAACTGCCTAGCTCAAAAGATATAAGCGAAGCACATATAGTATTCTAACAAATCACGAATAATGTGTGTCCCTCTCAAAAAGGTGTGTTCAGCAAAGATGATTGTGACAAACTAAAAAACAAACAAACTATAGCACAAGACGCTCCAAGTAAAACAGATATCATGTGATGAATAAAAATATAGCTCCAAGTGAGTTACCAATAGATTGTAGACGAAAGAGGGGATGCCTTCCGGGGCATCCCCAAGCTTAGACGCTTGAGTCTTCCTTGAATATTACCTTGGGGTGCCTTGGTGTAACACCCCAATAATTGAACTACAGTGAACCCCTGCTAATGATGCCATGTCATCACATTTTGCTAAGCTTAATTGCCTTTGATAAAAACCAAACTCAAACTCAAAATTCAAATAGTAAGTGAAATTAGAAAAGCTCCAAAATTGTGGGAAAAATAGTTCATGATTTTGTAATTAATCCATAGATAATTATGGTTGAGGAAAACAATATCACTTGTTTGCTCTTTTTGAACCTAGCATCCAAAAACAGAACTTAAACAGCCTCTTTTAAATCATTTCTAATTAAACTAAATTCAAAGGAATTCAAATAATCCCCAAACTTTTTTTGCAGCATCACAATATTGCCAACTAACTATGTGCCAAGTTTCAAGTTGAGCTAAAATCATTTGGTGCACTAACTATTTGCAAAACAGTAACTAAACCAAATGCCGGAAAAGAATAAAAGAAAACATACTGTGCACTTTGGCCCAAGTGCACATTCGCCTTTCAGCCAGCCCAACCCACTGCTACAGTCGCCATCTTCCTCGTGTCGTTGCCACAGCCGCCATGGCCGGCGATTGCCGATGCGTCGGGCATCCAATGGCGCCCTGGAGGAGATATAGAGCACCCCACGACCCCCCTGGAACCCTAGCTCCTCTTCCCTTTTCCCCCTCGCGCCGTTCTCCTCCCTATGAGCTCACACCCGAACAACCGTCGCCACGTCGCCGTCGCTGCCATGTCCACCGACCTCCCCGATCCACGAGAAGACGTCCAGGAGCTTCGCCCGCCTCGACTTCGTCGACCCCAAGCAGAAGTTCTTACAGGGAAGCCCCCAATCGCCGCAATCGGGTCGTCTTCTCGCCACGGCCATCGCCTCCCACCGTCGAGTCCGTCGCATTCCGGCCACCCCACGCTCCCTAACCACGTCTACTGGCTCCGTGGTGAGCTCCTCCTCCGATCCCCATGCTTTGCCCCCTCGATCCGCTCCGGTTTGCCGCTGCCTCCGAGCTCATCCATGGCCGCGCCATGCTACGCGTGCCCGTGCGCTGCTGCTGCTATTTTGCTTGCGTCGCTGCTGTTGTTTGCTGCTGCCCCTGCGTACTGCTGCTGCTCCGCTAGCTGCTGCCGCTAGCGTTGCTTGCTGCTGCTGCGTTTAGCTGCTGCCGCTAGCTGCCAGCTGCTACTGCCGTTGCTGCTCAGCTGCCCTGCTAGCCGCTGCTGCTTTAGTGCTGCTGCAGCTCATGTACTACCGGCTGCCGCTGCTCTGCTCAGCTTGCTACCGTTGCTACGCAGGGCCATGGCCGGCTGTGTGTGTGAGTGTGTTGCGTGCTGTGTGAGTGTGTGCGTGAGTGTGTGAGCTCTCTGTGTGTGTGGCCGGCCCTGTTAGTACTAATTAGATTAGGCTAGGGATTAGATTAGTGGCTAGATTAGTTTTAAGTTTAATTTGTTGTTTAGTTAGTATAAAGTATATGACATGTGGGACCACCCCAGTTTTAATACCACTTTAATTAAAATAAAGACCATGACATGTGGGACCCCCCTGGCCCACTGTCATACGCACTGGAAATGTGCTGGGTACACTTCTGTGTACCTATAGCATTTTTTCTATTAAATTTCGAAATTAA
Source organism: Elymus sibiricus (assembly GCA_039707655.1). NCBI lineage: Eukaryota > Viridiplantae > Streptophyta > Magnoliopsida > Poales > Poaceae > Elymus > Elymus sibiricus. The sequence continues at coordinate 125,251,637 of CM077670.1, forward strand.
ATAAATCCAGTAAAATCCAGAAATTCTTTTAAACTTCAAAAATTCATATAAAATAAACCGTAGCTCCGATGAAAATAATTTATCTATGAAAAATGATCAGAAAAATATGACGAATCCGAATATCCTACACACATACCTGCCACACCCCTCTAACATACTGAACATGGAACCGTCCCCTCCGGTTCTGTGTACCGATAATCACCCGGAGCTGGGAGAACACTTCCGGATAATTTCCTGCTCCGACTAACTTGCGTAGTGCTGCATTAGAACACCCCTAGCACTGCATGTTGACATGTAATGCATCCCTGTTGCATTGTTTGTCGTGTATTTATTGTTTCTTCCCCCTCCTTCTCTCCCGATAGACCCCGAGATTGCCGACGACACTGCTGAGTACAACTACGTCGTCGACGACCAGACCCCTTCAGTAGAGCTTCCAGGCAAGCAAAACCCCCTTGATCATCCAGATATCGCCCACTCTTTCTCTCTTATGCTTGCATTAGAATTGCTTCTGTTGTTATTCCGATAGCTCCTATTCTGATGCATAGCCTGATTTTGTCACCTGCTGTTTATACCTACCTATTGCCCCATGATGCTTAGTTAGCTAGGCTATTGATTCATCTGTGGCCCTTCACCCTTGTCCGTTTGCCATGCTTGATATCGGGCCGTGATCACTCTGGGTGATGATCACGGAAATGTTTACATATTGCAATACTTAAACTGTTAAAGTCGGGCTGGCCCCAAGGGTGCCCGCGAAAGAATAATACTAAAGACGGGCCGGCTCCAAGAGTACCCGCGCGTCATGTATTACCAAGTCGGAGCGACAGGAACCCTGTTCGTCTCTGCGAGTTACTAAATACGCCTAACGGATTTGGGTATTTGATCTGAGTGGGTCGTTGGCCCTATACGCACTACCACCACATGGGATAATGGTTATGGGACCCTCTACGTCGTATGTATCAGCCGAAAGTTCTTCAGACGTCACAGCTCAGAGATGCGGGCTGATCGTTGGGGTGGGCTGGTTACGTCACTGGTGTATTCAGTGTCGCTCCTGGGCCCCGACCAGCCACGTAACGTGCAGGAGTGCGAAGGGCGATGGCCCAAGACCCCTTCGTGCTTAGGATTTAGACCGGCGTGCTGACCTCTCTGCTAAGCCTAGGTAGGACTGCGTCGTGTCAATCTCCCGAGGCCGGGCATTACCCAGCAAGTGTGTCCGGCCAGATGTGATTGAACGTGTTGGGTAACAGTAGTGCACCCTTGCAGGGAAGTTATCTATTCGAATAGCCGTGTCCACGGTAACAGGACGCTCGGAGTTGTATCCTAATCTGCTACAACTACAAATGGATACTGATTCAATGATAAACTGTTACTACTGCTCTCGGGATCACTTTCTCGCAGGGTAGACGAGGAAGGATCTCAGGGCATTACTAAGATATAACTGTTATTATGTGTTACTATACTCTACTCTCTTCTGATGCTGCAAGAAATGCTTCAAGATGCTAGTCTTCGTTAGGCTAGGCCTCTCCCCCTCTATTCCAGCATTTCTGCAGTTTAGTCCAAAGATATAGCCCCATTCCTTTGATACCGATGCATACTTAGTATAGTTCTGATGTCAGTCTTGCGAGTACTTTGGATGAGTACTCACGGTTGCTTTGCTATCTCTTTTTCCCCATACCCGATTGCTGTGATCAGATGACGGAGCCCAGGAGCAGGAGATCCCCGGAGGCCACTACTACTACGTTGAGCCCGCCGACCAGGAGTAGTTCGGAGGCCCTAGGCAGGAGACCTTCGCCTTTTCGATCAGTGTCGCTGTTTGTGCTAGCCTTCTTAAGGCAGACTTGACTAACTATGTCTGTACCCAGATATTATTTGTGTGTATGACTTATGTATTCGGGTCCACGTGACCCCTGGCTTGTAATATGAAGATTTATGTTTAAATTTGAGTTTAGAGTTGTGTTGTGATATCTTCCCGTGAGTCTCTGATCTCGAGCGTGCACGTTTGCGTGTATGATTAGTGCACGGTCGAGCAGAGGGCGTCACACTTGGGCATCCCCAAGCTTAGGCTCTTGCCGCTCCTTATTCCTTTATGCATCGCAGTCTCACCCAAAACTTGAAAACTTCAGCACACAAAACTCAACAGAAACCTCATGAGATCCGTTAGTATAACAAATAAATCTTAAACTTTAGGTACTGTTGTAAATTGATTCATATTTAATATTAGCATAATGCTACTGTACTCCAACTTCTCCATGACTCATACCCCCCGATACGATCCATAGATTCATCAAAATAAGCAAACTATGCAACAAAAACAGAATCTGTCTAAAACAGAACAGTCTGTAAAGATCTATTTAAAAGCCATACTTCTGTAACTCCAAAAATTCTGAAAAATTAGGACAATGTAAACAATTCATATACCAAAAATTTCAGATTTTTCTGACGCTCCAGTACAGAACCAAAAATCAAACACTGGACGCAAAACTTCCTGTTTTCCAAACTACATCAATTATACTATCATCCAAATCATCCCAAAGGCATTACTTGGCACAAACACTAATTAAAAGATAAAAACACAATCATAATAGAGGCTATAATTGTGTAAACACACAAAAATAGAAGGTAAAACAAAAAATTATTTTATTCATTGGGTTGCCTCCCAACAAGCGCTATTGTTTTATGCCCCTAACTAGGCATAATGCATAGTTTCAAGTGTTGTCATCCTTCAAATTAATTCCATAGGTGGCCCTCATAATTGATTCATAAGGTTGCTTAATTCTATTTCTAGGGAAGTGTTCCATCCCTTTCTTTAATGGAAATTGAAATCTTATATTACCTTCTTTCATATCAATAATAGCACCTATGGTTCGTAGGAAAGGCCTACCAAGTATTATAGGACAAGAAGGATTGCATTCAATATCAGGAACAATAAAATCCACGGGCACATAATTTCTATTTGCAAGAATAAGCACATCATTTATTCTACCCAATGGCTTTTTAATAGTGGAATCCGCTAGATGCAAATTAAGGGAACAAGGATCCATATCGGTGAGACCTAGCACATCACACAAAGATTTTGGTATAGTGGAAACGCTAGCACCAAGATCACAAAGAGCATTACATTCATAATATTTAATTTTGACTTTAATAGTAGGTTCCCATTCATCTTGTAATTTTCTAGGAATTGAAACTTCCAACTCAAGTTTTTCTTAATGAGCTTTCATCATAGCTTCTACAATATGTTTAGTGAACGCTTTATTTTGTTCATATGCATTTGGTGAATTAATCATGGATTGTAACAAGGAAATACACTCAATTAAAGAACAATTATCATAATTAAAGTCCTTGTAATTCAAACTAGTGGGTGCATTACTATTTAAAGTTTTGACCTCTCCAAACCCACTTTTGTCATTTTTTCATTCAGATTATCACCCTCCAAGCAATTGGGACTCCTTCTATCTAAAGTTGACTCTTCTTCAGTCCCTTTTTCATCAAGTTTTATATTACTAAATAGATATTCAATAGGTGAGACACCAATCATTTTAATATCTTCATCGTTACTACGATAGAAACTGGGTGGAATAGCTTTTTCTAGAAATTCTCGCTTAGCTCTCAACCTAGCGGTCCTTTATTTACTTTCATTAATGGAGACATAGATAGCTTTAATAGACTCATTTATATCATGCTTGGGTGGCAAAATTTTAACTTTGAGATTTTCCACATCATGAGCAATTCTATCCATGTTCCTAAACAATTCATCAACTCTATTCAATTTTTCTTCTATCATAGCATTAAAATTCTTTTGAGAATTAATAAATTATTTAATATTACTTTCAAGATCAGAGGGTATCCTATTATTATTATTATTATAAGGATTAGGAATTACCATAATTATTAGAGGAATTTCCAGGAAACGGTCTAGGATTGAAATTACCCCTATAAGCATTGTTGTTGAAATTATTTCTAGAGACAAAATTCACATCAATAGCATCATTATTTTGCTCAATCAAAGTAGACAATGGCACATCATTAGGATCAATACGAGCACTTTTACTAGCAACCAATTTCATAAGAGCATCCATGTTATCACTCAAAGTATTAATTTCTTCAACAGAATTTACCTTCTTACCAGTTGGAGTTCTTTCAGTGTGCCATTGAGAGTAATTTGTCATAATATTATCAAGAAATTTTGTAGCTTCTCCCAATGTAATTTCCATAAAAGTACCACCTGCGGCAGAGTCTAGCAAATTTCTAGAAACAAAGTTTAGTCCCGCATAAATTTTTTGTATGATCATCCATAAACTTAAACCATGTGTTGGGCAATTTCTTATCATTAATTTCATTCTCTCCCAAGATTGTGCAACATGCTCATGTTCTAGTTGATTAAAATTCATAATTTGATTTCTTAAAGAAATAATCTTAGCGGGAGGAAAAATACTTGGCAATGAAAGCATCCTTACACTTATCCCAAGTATCAATACTATTCCTAGGCAAGGATGAAAACCAAGTTTTAGCATGATCTCGTAGTGAGAACGAAAATAATTTCAATTTAACAATATCAATATCCACATCTTTTTTCTTTTGCATATCACAAAGCTCAACGAAAGTATTTAGATGGAATGCAACATCTTCATTAGGACTACCAGAAAATTGTTCTTTCATTACAAGATTAAGCAAAGCAGCATTAATGTCACATGACTCCGCACTAGTGGCAGGAGAAGCAATAGGAGTACTAATAAAATCATTATTATTAGTATTGGAAAAGTCACACAATTTTGTATTTTCTTGAGACATCACGACGAAGCAAGCAAACTAGCAAACAAGCAAACGAAAATATTTTTGTGTTTTTGTAAAAAAAAATTAGAAGTGGGGGAGATGAAAACGAGAGGCAAATGCAAATAAAAAGGCAAACAAAATAAATGCAAGTGGATGATAGTTTGTGCGAAGGTACTTGATAAATTTTGGTGATGTCTCCCCGACAACGGCACCAGAAATTCTTCCTGCTACTTGTAGACTGCGTTGGTATTTCCCCGAAGAGGAGAGGATGATGCAGTATAGTAGAGATAAGTATTTCCCTCAGTTAAGAACCAAGGTTATCAATCCAATAGGAGAACCACGCAAAATCCCGTTAGCAGCACCTGCACACACAAAAGCAAACACTTGCACCCAACGCAAATAAGAGGGTTGTCAATCTTCTTAGCGGTTATTTGCAAGGATTAATTCTGATAGTAATAGATAGATAAACTAAAATACTAAATAAAATAAAAGTAAATAAATTGCAGCAAGGTATTTTTGATATTTAATATGTGATAAAAGTAGACCCGGGGGCCATAGTTTTCAATAGAGGCTTCTCTCTCGAGCGCAGAACATACGGTGGGTAAACAAATTATTGTTGGGCAATTGATAGAAAAGCAAATAATTATGATGGATTCATGGCAATGATCATGTATATAGGCATCACGTCCGAGACAAGTAGACTGACTCCTACCTGCATCTACTACTATTACTCCACCCATCGACCGCTATCCAGCATGCATCTAGGGTATTAAGTATGAAACAGAGTAACGCCTTAAGCAGGATGACATGATGTAGACAATGTAACCTCAAGCAATATGATTAAACCCCATCTTTTTATGCTTAATGGCAACAATACAAATACATGTCATGTCCCTTTCTGTCACTGGGATTGAGCACCGCAAGATTGAACCCACCACAAAGCACCTCTCCCATTGCAAGATAAACCAATCTAGTTGGCCAAACCAAATCGATAGATCGGAGAGAAATACAAAGCTATAATAATCATGCATAAAAGAGTTCAGAGAAGACTCAAATATTTCTCATGAATAATCTGATCATAAACTCACAATTCATCGGATCCCAACAAACACACCGCAAAAGAAGATTACATCGGATACAACTCCAAGAACATCGAGGAGAACATGGTATTGAAGATCAAAGAGGGAGAAGAAGCCATCTAGCTACTAGCTATGGACCCATAGGTCTGTGGTAAACTACTCACACATCATCGGAAGGGCAGCAAGGTTGATGTAGAAGCCCTCCGTGATCGATTCCCCCTCCGGCAGAGTATCGAAAAAGGTGTTGCGGTGGAAGAACAGAGGCTTGTGGTGGTGTAAAAGTTATTCGGGGTGGCTCTCTGTTGGTTTCCGAATATTTGAGAATTTATAGAAGTGGAATTAGGTCAAACGGAGCCATGAGGGCCCACAAGGCATCGGGGCGCCCCCCCCTGGGGCCGCGCCCCCTGGGGCCGCGCCCTGTTGCCTTGTGGAGGCTTCATGAACCTTCTGGCCTCCTCTCCAAGTCTCCTGGGTCTCTTCTGTCCAGAAAAAAATCTCCAAAAAGTTTCGTGGCATTTGGACTTCGTTTTCTACTGATTTCCTGAAAAACCAAAAACAAGCAGTAAACAACAACTGGCACTAGGCACTAGGTTAATAGGTTAGTCCCAAAAAATGATATATAATTGCATATAAAAACATCCAAGATTGATACTATAATAGCATGGAACAATCAAAAATTGTAGATACGTTGGAGACGTATCAGTCCCCTCGCAAACTACATTTTTAAGAACCAAAACGAAGAAAACCATGTTGTAGTCCGACATAGTTTGTTATCTAAGGAATATGATGAGGGGATCCCATAAAACCTCCCATAAGCGGTTAGTGTGCTCATTCATAGAAGATAACAACAGATCCCGCACTAGGATGGTTCAAATGGAAGAAAATACCAAGGCCTAATTCTCCGGCCTCCCACCATTGTTGTTTGCCTACCAATTAATTATCTCCAGAAGCATATCTCCAAGTGACCCTTCAGTACAAAACGGAGGCTATTTTGTGACGGCCCACTTGTGTCAAGGAAAACCATTTTTTGTCACCGAAAATGGTGTGGTGGCGGTTTCTGGCCGCCACTGTCACCGAAGCATCATCACCAAAAATAAGTTCTTGACGGTACCACTTTTTTGCCACCTAAAATCGTGTCTTTGGTGACGAACCCAATTTTTTCACGAATGTCCATTTTTCGTGATGTCCCAAACTGTCACCTATGATAGGCCGATTTGTCACCTATGATCATTTTTGGTGACGATAATCCGTCACTAGCTATCGGTTCGTGGGTTCGTCCGGTCAAAGATTTTGAGAAATGGGGGCAGCAGTTGCTGACGTGGCTGCTTCCATGTGGGTCCAGCTGTGGTTTTATCACCGATGGTGGCCATCAGTAATAAGCTAGTTGTCAGTTTTGACCGGTCAACAGTGTTGACAGATGGGTCCGGAAGATGCTGATGTGGGTGGTTACATGTGGGACCAGACAAGGGTGATGACATGCATTTCCGTCACAATTACCGTCACAGGTAGAAAAAAAGCTACAATTCATATATTATTACATTTTCTAGCCAAATTTGAGTTTAATTTGAAATTTCAGGAAAAATAGATTCAAATTATAAATAATTGGAATATGAGAATTCAAACACTGCCATTAGATCTTTCATTAAAAGTGAAACCTGACAATTTATAATGAGAACCATGGGACATAGTCTCGAACACTACAAAGAAGACATAGGAAACTTATGTTGACGAACTATAATGAAGCATCAGGCCATGGGTGTTTGTTACGATGTCTTGTGATGACTGGGTGGACTTCCTTATCAGGTGACTAAGCATTGCCTCCATATGTCTTTGCCTTTTTTTAAAGATAATGGTTTTCTTGTGCTGAATGAACTTGACAGCTTCAATCTCTAGTAGCCGCTTCTTTTTTAGATCTTTAATTTCTTGTATCTGGGAAAAAAGTATAGCATTCAGGTCTTGCTCAAACCTATCACTTGCTTTTTTTGCATCTGCCTCCTGATTTGCAATGATGTGTTCTAGCTCACAGATGTGTTCATGAGAGGATGAATTATTCCTGGAGGCGGATGAGATGCCCATGCTTGCAAGTAACGTGCTTGATGATCTCTTTTCCTCATTAATCTGTACATTAGTTATTGCTGACCCATTATGTTGTTCAGCTGTTGTTTGTTTGACCCTCGATTCATTCTGCAATATGATTGATAGCACTGTTAGAGCAATATTTAATTGAATAATTATGGTCGGGCTGTACATTTAAATCTACATAGTAGGCAGTATTTACGTATGAATTTTGTGCAGTATGACTAAATCTAGGATCCTTCGTTGTAGTGCGTACATTCAAACAAGTCTCCAACAGATTGTTTATCAATGTTTTCCATAGCCTTATATCAGATTTATCAATTGGTAAATATTAATACTACAAGTCATCTAATAATATATGGCATTTGCAATAATGCAGTTGAAATACTTACCATATGTCTATTATGGGAATCACATCTTGTACGTCTAGTGTTTTGGTTTAGCTTCCCAACAGCTGGGTTTACTTCTTTCTTGCCATGAACTTCCTATGATATGAAAATGGAATTAAGTATTATGTGTCTAGAAGTACGGATTGACAAGTCAAAGAGCAAATATTATGTATTACATACATTGGAGTGATCGTCACACCACTAATCCACAAGTTTCCTCCAATTTTCTTCATTTATATACCCAGGCTTCAGTGATATAGCCTGCTCATGAGTGCTTTTTTTACCTTGTTCCAGTAATTGTTCTCCTATCAGGAAATTCATGTTCGTGACCACATTTCCTGAACTGCCAATGCACATTTCTGCTGCAAATGCATTCTTCGGGTCAATATGAACCTTTCCCTGCAGAAATCATACACCCATTTAGGATACAACATATGCACATCATGTTTTAATACATGTTTTATGGCACAAGTACAAGTTATACATGTATTAGCAATCAAGAAAGAAAGTTTAACCATGTGAATAGATGGATCGTTCACTGTAGAGATCTTGTTGCAGTTGAAGATGAAGGTACATCGGCTATGGTGCGCTTCTTCTATAGTGCCAGTGCACAACTTAAATTGCCTGCTCGAATGCACTCAAAGACATTAGTTTAGAAACAAAAATTAGCAACGGTATTAAGCTGATGTACGAGAAATTTGTACCTAGGAAGTAGTTTTTTAAGACTTCCATCATCTTCATCTATATCAATCTGACTGGCATCATCTGAAACTCTGTGAATCCATGGATACTAAATCCTAAAGTATAGATACTAAATCTGCTACAACAATGGTAGAAACACCGTTTATCAACGCACGGTTGGCTATAGGAGCATCGTCCTCCGGTGTTTCTTCCTTAATCTTGCAGTCCAGTTGTGCTGATTTGGCAGCAGCTACTGTAAAATCAAACACGACTTGTTAATATGGAAGGTCATCAATTATGTGAGCAAAGATTCAGAGGGTACCACAGGCTCCGTAAGTACATCGTATGAGTAAAAATAATAGGTATTGATGCACTACCAAATCTAGAACAATATATAACGATAGATTGGATGAAATATAACATGTTATCTAAATAAGAAATAATCATTCATTTATTGAAACAACATAAAAGATTTAATAAGAACCTACATACTAAATTAGTGTAACCCTAGAAAGAATTAGTTGCAGTACCCTATATAATATGGCTAATTTAATAAGATCCTACATACTAAATTGTTGTAACTCTGGATAGAATTACCTGCAGTATGAACCCTAATACAAACCAGCAATTTGATTCCTTCTTTGAAGAACAACATGTGAAAACGTACATGTAGGTGCAAATCTTAGAAGGGGCGTGTGGTGCGGCGGGAGGGGTAGAGTTGTTACCTGCTGCTTTAGGATTTGGTTTTGGGGTAGACGAGGGAAGTTTACATACTTTGTCGCTTCAAACTATGTCGGTCATGCTAGACGCCGGGGAGGGATCCAATTCGCTGCCAAAAGGAGACTGGATCTGAGGAAGAAGAGATATATGAGGGGATGGTGCAAACGAGGTTGTGGGTTAATTTGGTGAATCAGAAAGAAGCTTTATACGGTGGATGGGGGGAAAATGAGCTCGGCATTTAAAATAGTTGGAGGGAACAAAAAAGTGAGGGAACAAAAGTGCGGAGGGAACAAAAAATTCGGGGTGAAGGAAAATATTAAAGGAACGTGCAATATAATTTGCGTGTACCTATGCACTATATGCATTTCTTGCATGTTCCATCAAACATAAATGTAATCCAACTACAATACGTTCTAAAAAATGTGAAACTTAGCATGTGGTCTCACTATGGATGTATTTTGTAAGTGAATAAGTGTTACAAGACATGGGAAATGTATTGTTGCTGGTTTGCCTTGAAGATGTTTATGTGTCATGCCAAAGTTGATTGAACAAGTTTCCAATGAACCTTCCTTTTCTTTGTACTTGTCCAACTAGCAATGATTTAGATCATATAATAGCTCTTTGATGATGACACATTTGAACTCACATTGCCACTTGAGATGTCATGATGGTTGTTCACTCCCTATTTGAAAATCAATTTGCTAGGACCTTTTGTACCACCTTCTAACACTACTTCCATGACCTAGAGTACACTTGTTGTCCTTGATTCAAAAAACTTATTATAGATGAGTTTTCTCATTCAATGTGGTATTTCATCGCATTTCAATGTACTCATAAGCATCTGTTGCAACTATTATATGTCAAAAAGGGATTCCTGGATAAACATGATTCAAAATTTGTGATTTTTTGCATGCGGTATTATTATTGGTGTCTTAAACATTTAAAAATGCACACAAGAGAATGCCAACTCTTTGGGTGTGGTTTGCTTTGTAAAGTGTATCTGAACCACGATGTGTGTAATGTGCACAAGTGGATGTAAGAGGTTTGTAATGTACATTCCTTTTCCTTGTATATGTCACATTTGGTTGGACATTTTGAAGGACCTTGTAATCAATATTTAATATATGCTTTGCTTGTATTTGAGTGTATAATCCATTTTTAAAATAAAACATCAACCTAAATATGGTTAAAAAATGTTAAATCTGCCACGTGAACTTGTCAATGGTGCATGTTCATGTGTAATGAACCTTCGTCTTCCTTGTAAGAAACTAAAAACTATAGGAGGCTAGGATTCAAACCTAAATATTTCAATTGTTGTCTTCTCCCCATTAGCTAGCATGCACTGTTATTGTAAAACTGATGTCAACACTCTTTACCACAAGTAAAACTACAACTGAAAACACTGCTAGAACAGGTAACGATACAGATTGATCAGCTAACAATAGTACTTATTACTCTGCACCAACTAACAGTTATTCCTAGAATGAGCCTGACCAGTAAATGAGAGCATCCAATTTTTTTGGGAACAAGAAACTCCACCCAGCAACTTGAGCAGGGTTGTATGACTCTCCTTCCTTGATTGTCTGATGATCTGACCATTCCTCTTCAAATGCATCTATGCTAATTATTCATCAGTTTCCCCCGTCGCAATTGCCAGCGCCAGCATGTGTGCCCTCTTCACTTCTCTGTAGCATTGACAACCAGTGTGGTTCAAAAATGCAACATTTTAGAGTTTGGTGTGTAGTGCTGACAACCAGTGTGGTTCACTATACCATATCAGATACATCTAGTAGTCACTACAATTGCTTGTTGATTTGAATAAATCATATGGCATTGTGCTTTGCATATAACTAAAGAAAATAGGTGAAAGTCTAGATCTAAAGATCAATTCTTTTGTCAGAAAGTTTAGTTATTATTTCAGAGACTAGACATGCTATGTTCAGAACAAACAAATGACACTGTGGTCGGCATGTCAAATTTGGTAAATTTGAAACGCATTTGCACACAATTTTCACTCGAAAGCACAAAATGCAACTACATTTTCATTCCTCAAACTTCAACGTTCTCATAGCTAAAGAAGAAGGGTAATTACATTAGAGGGCAATTTATTATCTACTCAAAACATCTCCTCGTATTGCTACTAGCCGTTTTTACAACTTCTTAGGTGCGCTACCTGCTTTCATCGCCGTCAACGAGAACCTCAACTTCAAATAAGTACGAACAAAATAGGGGCAAAATTCTATAAATTTTGATGGTTTTGCAGTGTAGGACCGGATGTCCAGTGGTTGGGCCGTGTAGGATCGAAGTATGTCTACCAGAGGGGGGGGTGAATGGGAGTTTTAAATTTTTCTCGGAAATATCAAAACTCTCGGAACCCAACAGCGGAACGAATGAAAATACAGTAAACAGTGAGCGAATACAAACTACCGAATGGAAACTAAGCACATGTACCGAGGTAAATCACATGATTGAAATATGGCATGTCACAGTTCGAATACAAAGAAGGGTAGTAGAAGTGACCAGTGATGCTCGATGGCGACAAGGTGTTTGGTAGACCAGTTCGCCCTTCTGCACAAGGACTACGTCTGGTTGGAGGGGTTGTGATTTAACACAGAAGATAAACTCTCTTCGCCCTATTCTCCTCGACAATTGGTTCGTCAACCAATGCCGATTACTCGTGGTAGATACTTGACGGCGATCTCCAAACCTTCACTGAAGATAAACTCTCTTCAGCTCTCTTCGCGAACCACAGTACTCTTGGTTGCTGAAGATTTTGCTCGGTGAAGACAATACTCTTCGACACTCGAGCTGACACCTATCCGTCTAGAGAGTTGCAGCCCTTAAAAGTAATAGGCGGACCGTACTGGACTTAGATTCTAGTGATGCTGAACCACTATCTAATTTTTCGGCTCTAGGGTTTTTCTCTCGGTGGATTTTAAAATCAAATCTTTCGGAGAGGGGGTTGCTCAACAATCTTCTCAGAATCAAAACGGAGCAGCCACCGGACAACGCTGGCGCGGGGTGGCTATTTATAGCCGCAGCCTTCCCTGGTGGGAAATGACCATTTTGGACACGCGGTCCAGCCAATGGCCAACCGACACGTTCACAACGGTCGGATTTGGGAGCAACGGTAACATTACTTGCGGAGCAAGAAATGCTAACTCCTCGGTCAGAGTCAAATCTCTCGCAGCGAAGAAGATCACAGTCTCTTGCTGGCAAGTATTTGCTCGGAACACAAAGAGATTTCTCTCGCATCTTTCATAGGATTTGGGTTTAGCATCAGAGAATCAAAGCTTCGAACGCTACACCCCTCTTAATAGTACGGTGGTCCTATGACTCAATGAAAAGAAACGAAACAACGAAAAGAATGCTACGTCTTCTCTTCGTCTTCAATTTCCTCGGCTGCAGTCACTTCCTTCGGACAGGCACCGAACCAATTGCTTCACGTCAGCAATTTTTGAGGGTCACTCTTGTCGTCATATCCTTCAGTGATAACTTTCACTGCAACGCAGGGGATAAATTCGGAGATATGAATCCAAACTTCTCTCAACTCCAGGGACCTGTTACTCTGTGCGCACTAGCGAACACATCAGTCCCTTACTGTTTGTCAACAATCTCCAAAACATAAGGAGGCAAATTATTGCACCAACAATCTCCCCCGTTTTGGACGATTGATGACAAAACAGATAATCATCGAAGTGAAGATAGATAAGTGTAAAATGAAACAAACAAGAGTGATTAAGAGTTACTTGCTCGAATATGAAATGAACTCCCCCTAAATGTATGCATGTACGAAAGATATGAGATAGATTCTCCTGCAATAATTGAAATATATGTAGGAAGTTTCAATCATTCGAGACATTTGATTCGCACTGATGAGATATAATCCATCGAGATCTTAGTGCAATCAAAGTTAACTTCTGATAATAATTCCACCTGCAAGACAAATACTTCGAGAGAAATGGTGCAGCAGCAGGGGTTATTAATATTACATCACAGAAGTTAATCGAGTTTGACAACAAGGAGCAAATGGACTTGAACCGAAAGTTTCAAACTCGAACGAAACCAAAACAAATGAACCACCAAAAGCAAATCTATCGAGACTTGATGTAATTCTCCCCCTTTTTGTCAACAAGTGTCAAAAAGGTGACGAATAACATGAGTGAAGAAACGCAGATCTTGGATCAATCAGTGGCATCTCCAGATAAGCTGTCCGAGGAGATTTCTTCTTCGGAAGTGACTGGAATAGCTTCGTCTTCAGCAGCAACAGATTTTTCTTCAAGAACAAGAGCTTGAGGTTGAGCAGACGAAGGAATAGCTGGAGTGGCCACTGGAGGAACACGAGACTGCACATTGCCTTCGGTAGGTTTCTCTGTTGGTGATGTGGCTTCAGATTCATCAAGCAATTTACGCAGCCTTAGATGAAGAAGATCTGTTGTAGGCTCACGAGCAGGCAGAGGAGTCCTATCTTGAAAATCTTCGATAGTAAAGCATTTGTCAATATAATCATAAAGCTCTTGGAGATTGACGTTCAGGAGTTGTTTTTCAGTAAAGAACTTGCGAAGCAATTTCCAGAGTCTTTTCTTATTTTCATCAGCAATCAGATGCATTATCCTCATGCGATTGTTAATTGCATTCAGCTCGGTGGCAAGATGTTCTTTCTCACGTCTATCTTCTGCAATATGTTGCATGAGCAGCTGTTGAGTACGCAAACTGACTTCGAGTTGCGATGGAGGTTGAGGCGAAATCTTTCAGTCGCATTGAGGCAGACGAGGCCCATCAAAGTGCTTGTGATAGTCGCGGGAGCTTGAAGCAGTCGACTTGCCCGAAGAAATATCTTCCATAACTTGCAGAGTATCGTGAACTGGAGGAATGAAGCTTTTGTTGCTTTCCTTCGCAAGATACACTGTTCGCATCGCATGATCAATAACTTTCTGTATCCAGGGAGCAATTACCTTGATGCAAAATGGATACTGAGCAGAATCCTTCAGGATATGCAGGAACATGTCTTCGACATCGAAAATATATCGTTCGGAGATTGCATATATCGCATTACGAAGAACATCTGATATTGACTTATCTGGATTCATGCCGGCCATCGGACAAATAGTGTAAGAGAGCATGTGAAACAATGTCTGATTCTCGAATGTCAAATGTTCAGGACGAGGAGGACCAGAGTAGTCACGAATCTTGTCTTTGTCCATAGTGCACCGAAAAACTTCATCTGAGATAACGTCAATGTTTGAACGCGAATTTCAGTGTTACCATGCTCGAATCGAGGAAAATGGAAGTGCGAGACAAAATCCGTTGAAGTACACTTGATGCGTTTTCCTTCGGTCATCCATTCCATGATCCATTTTGAGCTATCATTTTCATCACCAGAGATGTACAAAGTTGCATGGAATTGAAGAATGATTTCCCTGTTCCATGGGTGCTCGAACTCAAAAATCTTTGTGAGGCAGAAATCATCTAGATCCTGTAGCAATTGATTAAAGCAGCCAATAGTTCGCATAGCAGGAATATCTAGAAATTCATGAGGAAAAATCTTCTTGCTCTCATAAAGGACCCGAGAGTAATAAATAGCTTGTTCCTTGGTCCAGAACCGAGGTGATTCAGAAGTGCGCGGGCCATCATACGGACTGGCCTGAAAGAATTTTGGATGCGCATTCCGATTGAAAAGCGGTCCTTTTGCGCCTGCGCCTGTCGAGAACAATGGCAATTCTTCGCGAGGATATGGATATTTAAGTTCTTCTTCGGGAGAAATAACTTCATCACCGTACACAACTGAGTCAGATCGGTGGACAGAGACAGATTTGCGCTCGGAGGGACCAACATTTGCCATTCGTGCGACTGTATCGATAGATAATTTTAGTGGGGAGGGAGCAGGAGGCACAATAGATGGTGTAGCAGGGGCGGTTGGTACTCGAGCAGGTTCATCAACTTGGGGCACCGAGGCCGAAACATCCATTGGAGGAGGCAGAGACTGTTCCACAGTAACTTGTTTTTGCCCGTCGACAGATGGAACTGGGACTTGCGACGCTTCATGAGCTGGAGAGGCCTGGGGTTCGGAGCGAGGAATTTCACCTTCCTCTGAAACAATGTGTTGCGAGGGAATTTCACCCCGAGCAGGGGAGGCCACAGGCACCGATTCAGTTGGCCTTGGCGAGGGAGGAGCATCCGAGTCCTTAACAGGTGGTGGCGAAGGAATAGCAGGCTCAGGAGATTTTTCTTTCTGAGACTGAGCATCTTGACGGACAGGCGACGGTTCCTTCGGAGCCGGAGGTACATTTTTCTTCGCCATTTTCTTTCTTTGCTTGATCTTTTGCTTCGCAACATGATCAATATGGCCTTTAACCAGATCATTGTAGCCAGTTACTTTGGCTTGATGTTCATCACAAATTTTTCGAACAGTTTCATCAAGATCTGTGTGAAAGCGCAACCTTCGGTTACGTAGAAGACTCAGGGCTCGGTTGATATCCTTGTAGGAATCTTCGAGTGTGTTGATGAGGAACTTTGATGAGGCAGTTTTCATTCGCTCATTAAGATCCAGTAGTTCGGCAGAGAGGGAATTAATCTCAACTGCATCATCTCTCAGTTCTTGCACTACTGATGTTGCTTGAGCAATAACTTCGGCAAGGATAGGCAAAGATGCCACTTCTCCATCGAAAGGGTTCTCCACAAACTTATCGAGCTGCTCCATGATAAATATATGATCATAATAATGAGGTGCATCTGACTTGCCAGAGGGAGCAGTCTGAACAGGAACATGAACTTGCTCGGAAGGTGGCTTAGAAGCCAATGGTTGAGTCAGTGTAGGTGCAAATTTAGCAACCTCTTCCTTCGGAGCAGAGGATTGAGAAGCATCTTGCTCAGTAGACGTCTTGATCTTCCTCACTTCAGGTATGGGAATGTTTTTGCCAGGCTTCGCAGTATTCACTGGAGCATCAACTACCAAATCCTTCAAGTCAATTGCATCTGGATGCGGTGTTGTGTTCACGTGCTGTTTCATGGTGACAGTGGTAGCTAGTGTTTTTCTGGCAGGCGTCTTCTTCGATGGCGCCAAATTGATCCGAAGATTAGGCAGCACAGTTGAGGTGGTAATGTTCACATCCTCGCTGAGAGCAGCGGCAACCTCTTCTTTGGTGAGCGGAGGATCATCTTCATCAGCCGAGGAATCATCCATATTTGCTTCATCTGCTGGTACAGCCTTTTTCTTCTTCGGTGCACGCTTTCTCTTCGCAGCAGTAGCATTGGGATCATGCTTATGTTTGGTGCGGCCTTCACACATCCCTTCGGCCCTTTTCTTTTCCATATCATCTTTGAGAGGACGAAGGTTTTCTTCTTCACGAGCCTTTTTCTTTTCTGCCCTCTCAGCTCTTTTAACAGAATTGCGTTGACGCTTAGCAAGTTCATCGGGATATGAGTCCGGAGTGCGAAGAAAGGACTCATGAGCATTTGCCGGAGGAGGTGGTCTCTCTTGAGGTCCATTTGACTTGATTAGAGAAAGTTCTCGGCAGTCACCCCACGGTGGATGGAATGCAAAATTCTGAGCAAAGCGAGGGGCAACGAACTCATAATTGAACCATTTGCGCACCCAGTGGTGTCGAATCCATTGCTGTCGTGTATCTCGTTCGTGTTTTGATTCGCCTGGAACTGTGTTGTATCGGTCATGAGAAATATATTCAGCTGTGTTTGTGAGAGCCTGTCTGCCACCCCTCTTCTTTTTCAGAGAAGTTTCTACTTGCTCGACGTCATTTTGTTCGGCCCTTTTTCTCTTGCTGGTTGACGGGCCTACCGTTGGGCCCTTAGCATTCAGAGCTTTTGATTCATCAGCAGTGCCCAATACAATATCATCTCTTTTAGGCTGGCTACGCTGAGCTAAATCTGCAACTGACTGCATTTTCCTGTGAACATAGATAGATGCGAGGGAAAATGGGGACAGGGTTACGAATGCACACAACTAAGATTTGGAAAAACAGAAATCGTTTTTGATGAAGAGGTAGATGCAGACTTTGAGAAATGTTTCGGGCGAAAGAAATGTATAGAACGAACTAGTAGGTTCAAAGAAAATACTAGTAAGCATGCTAAGCATTCCGTTCGGACGAGACACAACACAAACCCTAGATCTGAAGTTTTTCGGATGCGAGGGACAACTACAAACCACATCCACAAAAGTTACCTAGCAGTAAGGATCTGAGAAATTGTAGTAAAACAAGCCTATTTCTACCGCGGACGAACTTGAACTGGATGAACGTAAGAACAAGTTCGCACTGCACATACCCTAGCTTGGTGATGTGCAGCAGCTACGGCGGTGCGGAGACGAAGATGATCCACGGCGGCGAGGGAGGACTCCGGCGACCCCTTTCCGGCAATGAAGCGGCGAAGGTGGTCGGCGTCGTCGAGCTCGAGGAGGAGCAGTGCGGTAGGGCTTCGGTGAGTGGCGATGGTGAAGACGTGAAGTGAATCAAGGAAAGGGGGCGGCGCAGTATTTATATGCGAAGGAAAAATGACCGCACCCTGTAAATCTGATCGGACGGACGGAGTCAAGGGACGTTTGCGATTCAACGGATAGGATAAGCTGGCAGTTGATGATGAGCATGTGGCAACCATCATCTAAGAACGTGGTCCAGACCTGGGCGGGAAACCCCAAATTTTGGACGGCTTTCGCCAAAACAGATGAAGTTCGGACCGAAACTTTAGCGTGGTCAAGGACACCAGATAAAGTTTCGTTCACAGATGAATTTTGTGCATTCATAACAGAACAGCATAGACTGGAAGAGATAGAATAGAGGGAAAACAGGGTCCTAGATATTTCACTCAGACGAAGAAAAACAAATACTCGAGAGAAAAACTATGAGTGAAATTCATTCGGACAAACACAAAATCCTCAAGTGCAGCTCATCCAAGAGAAATTGTGGTGGCGTTACCCACCGTATAAGAACTGTATGACCCCGAACGTCGCACAATTATCGTGGCACCCGGTTAGTCTAGTTCTTCGTTAATGTATTCACTCTCAGAAAGAAAATTTCACTTTGTCGAAATTTTCAAACTCTTCGAGTGTTATGCACCCATTCCTTCTAAGATGTGGAAGTGTTGGTACGGGTGCCGAGTCCAGCTTACTGCACGTTTGCGGAATCTAGGATATTTAGCTCACACCGTAACGCACAGAATCTTTTCTCGTCGAGAGGCTTGGTGAATATATCGGCGAGATTCTCTTCGGTGTTGACGTGACTGATAACAATATCCTCTCGAGCAACATGATCGCGTAGGAAATGATGTCTGATCTCAATATGCTTGGTGCGAGAGTGCTGCACAGGATTGTGTGCAATTTTGATCGCACTCTCATTGTCGCACAATAGAGGGATCTTCTTGACCTTGATGCCATAATCCTTCAGAGTCTGCTTCATCCATAGCAACTGTGTACAACATGCGCCAGCAGCAATATATTTGGCCTCAGCCGTAGAGAGTGAGACACAATTCTGCTTCCTTGACGACCAACAAACCAATGATCTACCGAGGAAATGACATGTCCCCGAAGTAGATTTCCTGTCAACCCGGTCACCTGCATAATCTGAGTCTGAATAGCCAACGAGGTCAAACTGTGCTCCCTTAGGATACCATAAACCTAAGGTGGGGCTGTGAGCCAAATATCTCAGAATACGCTTGACCGCTTGGTGATGCGATTCTTTCGGTGCAGCTTGAAAACGAGCACACATACAAACACTCAACATAATGTCAGGTCTGGATGCACATAAGTAAAGCAAAGAACCAATCATCGAACGATAAGCTTTCTGATCGAAATCTTTAACGTACACATCTGCGTCCAGCTGGCCATTAGTGGGCATGGGAGTTTTGTAACCCTTCTGTCTGCAATCTTGCATTTTGAACTTCTTAAGACAGTCTCTCAGGTATTTCTCCTGAGATATGAAAGTTCCATTGTCCTGTTGACGAATTTGCAGTCCGAGAAAGAACTTAAGTTCACCCATCATAGACATTTGATACTTCTCGAACATCATTCGCCCGAATTCCATGCTGCAAGCATTGTTAGTACAACCGAAAATAATATCATCCACATAAATTTGACACACGAATAGATTGCCATCGATAGCACGAGTGAAAAGAGTGGAATCAGTGGATCCTGGCTTAAACCCTTTGTCAAGAAAAAACCTCTTTAGAGTGTCATACTAAGCTCGAGGGGCTTGCTTCAATCCATACAGCGCCTTTTTCAACCTGAAAACTTTGTTAGGAAACTGAGGATTTTCAAAGCCAGGTGGCTGCCTAACATATACTTCCTCATCAATTTCACCATTGAGAAAAGCACTTTTCACATCCATTTGATAAAGCAGAATATCATTGTAATTTGCATAAGCGAGAAGAATACGAATTGCCTCAAGGCGAGCAACAGGAGCATAAGTTTCACCGAAATCAATACCTTCTACCTGTGTATACCCTTGAGCGACAAGACGTGCTTTGTTCCTCACAACAATGCCATTTTCATCTTGCTTATTTCGGAAAATCCATTTTGTGCCGATGATATTGTGCTTCTTAGGATTCGGTTTGTCAACCAATTCCCACACATCATTTAATTCGAATTGCACTAACTCTTCTTGCATGGCATTCATCCAATCGGGATCATTCATGGCTTCCTCATACTTGGTAGGTTCTGTCAATGAGACGAAGGAGAAACTGCCACAGTAGTTAGCCAAACGAGTGCGAGAACGAGTTGTGGGTCTGTAACCTGGATTCTCGAGATCTTCGAGGATTAATGCAGGGTGAACTCGATTTGCCACTCATGGGTGAGGATTTTCTTCTTGATTTTCATTTTCCTCAGTATCAGCATCAGGATTGGCATTAGTATCGCCATTTCCCTCATGATTGCCATTTTGGTCGGCATTAGGATTTGGGTTGCCATTTGTGTTCGGTGCGGCATTTGCTTCGGCAGTAGCTTGGCGTGTTCGTCGAGCTATGGGAGCATCATCATCGGAAGAATCAGGTATATTTCCTTCGACTGGCCTGACATCTCCAATAGCCAATTGCCGAATAGCATCCGAAATCGGAGGTTCATCTATCACATTAGGCATGTGCTCCTTTTGGGAGCCGTTAGATTCATCAAACCGCACATTTACCGTTTCCATAACTTTCCCGTGGTGAGAGTTATAGACACGATAAGTATGCGAGTTCGAGCCATAGCCAAGAAGAAAACCTTCATGTGCCTTGGGTGCAAACTTGGAATTATGATTCATGTCACGAATATAGCAAGGTGCACCAAAAACACGTAAATAAGAAACATTTGGTTTCTTGCCAGTGACAAGTTCATATGAAGTTTTCTTAAGGAATTTGTGAAGATAAACACGATTCACAACATGGCAAGTAGTATTAATAGCATCAGCCCAGAAACGAATAGGAGTTTTATACTCACTGAGCATTGTTCTCGCCATTTCAATAAGAGTTCTATTCTTTCGCTCAACAACACCATTCTGTTGGGGAGTGTATGCGGCAGAGAATTCATGAGTAATACCATTTTCATCGAGAAAATCTTCGATATGGGTATTTTTGAACTCAGTGCCATTGTCGCTTCTGACATGTTTAATACGCACTTCATATTCATTTTCAGCTTTCTTGGCATATCTTTTGAAGATGTCTTGGGTGCAAGTTTTGTCTTCTAGAAAGAATACCCAAGTGTATCGAGAAAAATCATCAACAATAACCAGACCATAATGACTGCCTCCGAAACTTGCATAGTTTTGAGGCCCGAATAAATCCATATGAAGAATTTCCAGTGGTCATGTTGTGGTCATAACAGTTTTTGATGAATGATGCTTCTTGGCCAATTTACCAGCCTCACAAGCAGCACAAAGATGATCCTTGTCAAATTTCACATCAGGAATACCACGGAGATGATTTTTCTTCACGAGTGTCTACAAGTTTCTCATACCTGCATGACCAAGTCTTCGGTGCCACAGCCATCCTTCGGTTGCTTTCGCAAGGAAACAAGTTCGGACTGAGGGACCCTTAGAGAAATCCACAATATATAAATCGCCTTTTCTATTTCCTTCGAATACGAAGGAATTGTCAGTGGCCATGAAGACAATGCATTTGAACTTAGAAAATAGAACTAGCATGCCTAGATCACACAGCTTGCCGACAGACATAAGATTGAATCCAAGAGACTGAACAAGTAAAACATCATCAATGTTCTTATCCTTGGATATAGCAATTTTACCTAACCCAAGTACCTTTCCTTTGTTGTTGTCGCCGAAAGTGATGTACTTCTCAGATGAAGCAGTTAAATTTGGGTCGACAAACAATGACTTGTCTCCGGTCATATGACTAGTGCATCCACTATCCATTATCCATTCGGTACACCCGGAGACATAGTCCTGTTGAGAAATCAGGCTTTCTTAACCACCCACATCATTGTAGGTGGCTTCGAAACATATGAGCGAGCAGGATATGATTTCTTTCAAAAATTATGTGAATTGTAACTTGAGTCAGTACGAGCATAATCGAAAGAATAAGCATTGAAGTTTCTTCCTGACGAATGAGTATAGTGGTTTGGTGAAGCAATTATGTACTCATTCTGTCGAATCTTTTCAAGGACATATCGAGCATTTTCTTCCTGCATGGTTAGTAGTCTAGTGACAGGTAATGCCTCGATAGTTTTCCTGGGCACCCAGATAGATTCCTTTGGGGGGCCATTCCTGTTGTTTGGACCAACATAGCGAGCAACAGCCTCACCACGTTGGTTTTTGAACAACTTATAGTTGTCCAGAGAATCATCATATGAGTATTTGGGGTTTGGCGAGTCATATCCCGAAAATAAAGCGGGATCGAGCGTTTTGCTCTTAGCAGGCACCCACACAGTGCAAGGATATTGATCCGGTTCCCAGTAGGAGCCATTCTCATTTAGTTTCCTTTCGAAACCGATACCTTCCTTCCTGGGGTTTTTGTGAAGAATGGATTTCTTCAGAACATCACACAGGGTTTGATGACCTTTGAGAGAGTTGAACATTCCTGTCTGAAGAAGATCCTTCAACCTAGCATTTTCATCAGAAACAGAACCATTTTCCTCGACCGAGGGG
Source organism: Elymus sibiricus (assembly GCA_039707655.1). Taxonomy (NCBI): domain Eukaryota; kingdom Viridiplantae; phylum Streptophyta; class Magnoliopsida; order Poales; family Poaceae; genus Elymus; species Elymus sibiricus. Next base: position 125,274,434 of record CM077670.1, read on the forward strand.
TTAGCATTCACAGAAGATTCAACATTTGATTCAGCATTACTGCGTTCGAGACATTTTAAGCAAGGAGGTACAAACACTTCAGGTTTCTCTTTGAGTTGTTGGGTGAGAAGAGAATTTTCTCTGATCAAATCATCATGAGCCTCTCTCAGCGACTCGAGTTCCTGTTTCCGTTTCAGGTAATCATAAGTCAATCTTTCGTGGTCAGCCGAGAGAAAATCATGACGATCTGAGAGATCCTTCATTCGAGAATCGAGAGTGGAATACTCTTCGGTCAACGACTGATTTTTCTCCATCTCCTCAACCAACAACCCTTCAGACTTCCTGAGGGTTTTCTCTATTTTCTCGAGAGAGTTTTGTTGTTCATTAGCAATTTTGATCAGTTTAGCATAGTCATCCTCATCAGAAGAATATTGATCACTGGAGTGAACCTTGTGATGTTTGGAGGATACCTTTTCTTTTGAAGCTTTGGCCATGAAGCAGTACGCAGGAGACACGTTGTCGCTCGAATGATTTTCGAAGAAGTTCGATGCAGGAGTAGAGCCACATGCTATGCCAGCCATGCCAGAGTCGGAATCCTCCTCTAATTCATCAACCTCTTCGTCGTCAGAAGATGCTTCTTCTTCGGAATCCATTTCCTTGCCGATGTATGCCTTGGCCTTGCGTGAAGTGTTCTTGCGGTTGGACGAGGACTTGGAGGGATTCTTCGAGGAAGATCTTGACGAGGACTTGGAGGAATCCTTCTTCTTGAAGAACTTCTTTGTTTTCTTCTCATCATCGGAGTCGTAGCTCTTGCTCTTGCTTTTGCCATGGTTTCCTGAATCATATCTTCCACTAGCACGGATTTCAGCTTCCCAGAGAGGGCAGTCCGAAATGAAATGACCTGGCTTTCTGCACTTGAAGCAGGTGTAGTCTCCTGTTGGCTTTGATGAAGATTTGGAGCCGCCAGAGTTGCTGGATCCTTTCTTCTAAAACTGATTTTTCCTATGAAGACGCTGGAATCTTTTCGTGATCAATGCGAGATCCTGACTAATCCTTTCGGTGTCATCTGAATCTTCATCGGCATTTCCTTCCGAGGAAGAATCAGGCACAGCCTTGAGAGCATGACTTTTTTGGTGACTTGAGCCATAGAGATCTCTCTTCTCTTCTTCTTATTCTTCGTGGGTGTTTAGCCTTTCCATGATATCAGCAGAGTTGAGAACTTTGAAATCAGCCCGTTCCCGAATCATCAGAACAAGTGTGTCGAACGAACTGTCAAGAGACCGGAGCAACTTCTTCACAACTTCATGATCAGTGATGTCTTTGGTGCCGAGACCCTGTAGCTCGTTTGCAATGTCACTCAGACGATCGAAAGTTTGCTAACAGCTTTCATTTCCAATGCGCTTGAACCGATTGAACTTGGCCCGAAGTGTATCAATGCGAGCTTCTTTCTGAGTTGAAACACCCTCGTTTATCTTTTCGAGAATGTCCCACAATTCCTTTGCAGTTTCACACTGACGGTAGCGAAGAAATTGAGCACGAGAGAGATGGCCACCAATTTCATCTTTAGCTTGAGCATCCATCTGAATGAGTTTCTTCTCGTGGTCAATGGGGACCTGGGGTACTTCAACTGTGAATCCATTCTGCACCACATTCCACATATCATCATCAATAGCTCGGAGACGGATCTTCATCTTCTCCTTCCAGAAGGGATAGTCCGTCCCATCGAAGATGGGAATCTTAAGGTGCGACTTCTAGCTCACTGAAGACATACTTAAACTCCAAGGTGGTTAGACCAAAATGAGCATAGTCAAGGAGTACCTTTCTCTGATACCAATTGTAGGATCGAAGTATGTCTACCAGATGGGGGGTGAATGGGAGTTTTAAATTTTTCTTGGAAATATCAAAACTCTCGGAACCCAGCAGCGGAACGAATGAAAATACAGTAAACAGTGAGCGAATACAAACTACCGAATGGAAACTAATCACATGTACCGAGGTAAATCACATGATTGAAATATGGCATGTCACAGTTCGAATATAAAGAAGGGTAGTAGAAGTGACCAGTGATGCTCGATGGCGACAAGGTGTTTGGTAGACCAGTTCGCCCTTCTGCACAAGGACTACGTCTGGTTGGAGGGGTTGTGATTTAACACAGAAGATAAACTCTCTTCGCCCTATTCTCCTCGACAATTGGTTCGTCAACCAATGCTGATTACTCGTGGTAGCTACTTGACGGCGATCTCCAAACCTTCACTGAAGATAAACTCTCTTCAGCTCTCTTCGCGAACCACAATACTCTTGGTTGCTGAAGATTTTGCTCGGTGAAGACAATACTCTTCGACACTCGAGCTGACACCTATCCGTCTAGAGAGTTGCAGCTCTCAAGAGTAATAGGCGGAGCGTACTGGACTTAGATTCTAGTGATGCTGAACCACTATCTAATTTTTAGGCTCTAGGGTTTTTCTCTCGGTGGATTTTAAACTCAAATCTTTCGGAGAGGGGGTTGCTCAACAATCTTCTCAGAATCAAAATGGAGCAGCCACCGAACAACGCTGGCGCGGGGTGGCTATTTATAGCCGCAGCCTTCCCTGGTGGGAAATGACCATTTTGGACACGTGGTCCAGCCAATGGCCAACCAACACATTCACAACGGTCGGATTTGGGAGCAACGGTAACATTACTTGCGGAGCAAGAAATGCTAACTCCTCGGTCAGAGTCAAATCTCTCGCAGCGAAGAAGATTACAGTCTCTTGCTGGCAAGTATTTGCTCGGAACACAAAGAGATTTCTCTCGCATCTTTCATAGGATTTGGGTTTAGCATTAGAGAATCAAAGCTTCAAACGCTACACCCCTCTTAATAGTACGGTGGTCCTATGACTCAATGAAAAGAAACGAAACAACGAAAAGAATGCTACGTCTTCTCTTCGTCTTCAATTTCCTCGGCTGCAGTCACTTCCTTCGGACAGGCACCGAACCAATTGCTTCACGTCAGCAATTTTTGAGGGTCACTCTTGTCGTCATATCCTTCGGTGATAACTTTCACTACAACGCAGGGGATAAACTTCGGAGATATGAATCCAAACTTCTCTCAACTCCAGGGACCTATTACTCTGTGCGCACTAGCAAACACATCAGTCCCTTATTGTTTGTCAACAATCTCCAAAACATAAGGAGGCAAATTATTGCACCAACAGGCCGGATGTCCAGTGATTCGGCCAGATGTCCGGTGGTTGACAGCCGTGGTGAGTTGGGGATTTTGGATCTGCAATTTTTGGTTGGTGGAGAAGAATTTTTTGGGGCTAAAGGGGTGTATTTTGCTACTTGTAAACTGCATTGGTATTTCCCCGAAGAGGAGAGGATGATGCAGTATAGTAGAGATAAGTATTTCCCTCAGTTAAGAACCAAGGTTATCAATCCAGTAGGAGAACCACACAAAACCTCGTTAGCAGCACCTCCAAACACAAAAGCAAACACTTGCACCCAACGCAAATAAGAGGGTTGTCAATCCCCTTAGCGGTTATTCGCAACGATTAATTCTGATAGTGATAGATAAAAAGTAAATTGCAAAATAAAATAAAAGTAAATAAATTGCAGAAAGGTATTTTTGGATTTTAATATATGATAAAAATAGACCCGGGGGTCATAGTTTTCACTAGAGGCTTCTCTCTCGAACACATAGCATACGGTTGGTAAACAAATTACTGTTGGCAATTGATAGAAAAGCAAATAATTATGACGGATTCATGGCAATGATCATGTATATAAGCATCACGTCCAAAAAAGTAGACCAACTCCTGCCTGCATCTACTACTATTACTCCACCCATCGACCGCTATCCAGCATGCATCAAGGGTATTAAGTACTCCCTCCGTTCCTTTATGTAAGGTGTATTATTTTTGGTGCGGTGACCAAGGCACGTAATTACAGACTAGTTAGTACTAAATTACCCTTGGCAAATTTATTGGTTAGTGGCAAGTAAATCTGTTAGTTCAGGAAAGTAAGAGACACATGCAATCGAGAGAGAGATACTTTTCTTCTTTTACTACAAGGAGAGATACACACAATCAGGAGAGAGATACTTTCCTTTTTTCAGAGGGCTGAAAAGGGAATTATGAAGAATTAGAAGAAAATGCACCTTACATTGTGGAATTTTATCAAAAAAAAATACACCTTATATAAAGGAACGGAGGGAGTATAAAATAGAGTAACGCCTTAAGCAAGATGACATGATGTAGACAAAGTAAACTCAAGCAATATGATTAAACCCCATCTTTTTATCCTTAATGGCAACAATACAAATACGTGTCATGTCCCTTTCTGTCACTGGGATTGAGCACCGCAAGATTGAACCCATCACAAAGCACCTCTCCCATTGCAAGATAAATCAATCTAGTTGGCCAAACCAAACGGATAGATCGGAGAGAAATACAAAGCTATAACAATCATGCATAGAAGAGTTCAGAGAAGACTCAAATATTTCTCATGAATAATCTGATCATAAACTCACAATTCATCGGATCCCAACAAACACACCGCAAAAGAAGATTACATCGGATAGAACTCCAAGAACATCAAGGAGAACATGGTATTGAAGATCAAAGAGAGAGAAGAAACCATCTAGCTACAAGCTATGGACCCGTAGGTCTGTGGTAAACTACTCACACATCATCGGAAGGGCAGCAAGGTTGATGAAGAAGCCCTCCGTGATCGACTCCCCTTCGGCAGAGTACCGGAAAAGGCCTTGATAACCCACAAGTGTAGGGGATTGCAATAGTTTTCGCGGGTAGTATTTTACCCAGATTTATTGATTCAACACAAAGGGAGCCAAAGAATATTTGCAAGTATTAGCTGTTGAGTTGTCAATTCAACCACACCTGGAGATAAAATATCTGCAGCAGAATATTTAGTAGCACAGTAATATGATAGTTTTGATAGTAGTAGCAATAGTAACAATAGTAACGGCAACAGTAACAGTAGCAGTTTTGTAGCAAGTGTAAAGCAGTAGCAACAAAGTAACTTAGCAGAAACCAATATGAAAAAGTCATAGGCATTGGATTGGTGATGATAATTATGTTGAATGATATTCATCATATAACAGTCACAACCTAGGGCGATACACAATAGCTCCAATTCATCAATGTAATGTAGGCATGTATTCCGTATATAGTCATACGTGCTTATAATAAGAACTTGCATGACATCTTTTGTCCTACCCTCCCGTGGTAGTGGGGTCCTTAAGGAAACTAAGGGATATTAAGGCCTCCTTTTAATAGAGAACCGGAACAAAGCATTAGTACTTAGTGAATACATGAACTCCTCAAACTACGGCAATCACCGAAAAGAATCCCAATTATTGACACCTTGGGGTATGCGGATCATAACACGTAATAGGTGCATAATACTTGCAAGATAGGATCAAGAACACAAATATATTCATGAAAACATAAAGGGTTCAGATCTGAAATTATGGCACTCGGGCCCTAGTGACAAGCATTAAGCATAGCAAAGTCATAGCAACATTAATCTCAGAACATAGTGGATACTAGGGATCAAAGCCCTAACAAATTGACTTGATTACATGATAAATCTCATCCAACCCATCACCGTCCAGCAAGCCTACGAAGGAATTACTCACGCCCGGTGGTGAGCATCATGAAATTGGTGATGGAGGATGGTTGATCATGACGACGGCGTCGAATCCCCCTCTCCGGAGCCCCGAACGGACTCCAGATCAGCCCTCCCGATGAAGAACAGTAGGTGGCAGTGGCTCTGTATCGTAAAACGTGATGCAACTTCTTCTCTGTTTTTTCTCGGGGAAAGTGAATTTATAGCGTTGGAATTAGGTCAGACGGCGGCCCCACAAGGCATCAGGGCAGGCCCTAGGGGGGGGTCGCGCCATGTTGCCTTGTGGGCAACAGGTGGCCCCTCTTCTGTTGATTCTTGTGCCAGTAATTTTTATTTATTCCATAAAAAGTCTCCAAAAAGTTTCGTCCAATTCCGAGAACTTTGATTTCTGCACAAAAACAACACCATGGTAGTTCTGCTGAAAACAACGTCAGTCCGGGTTAGTTTCATTCAAATCATGCAAATTAGAGTCCAAAACAAGAGCAAAAGTGTTTGTAAAAGTAGATACGATGGAGACGTATCAACTCCCCCAAGCTTAACTCATTGCTTGTCCTCAAGCAATTCAGTTGACAAACTGAAAGTGATAAAGAAAAACTTTTACGAACTCTTTTGTTCTTGTATCCGTATATAAGCTTAAATAATACCCAGGTTTTCAGCAAAGATCATGAACTCACCATGCTCATAATAACACTTAGGAATTATATTTACTCATATCAATGGCATAATCAACTAGCGAGCAATAATAACCTATCTCAAATGCCAACAATTTGTCAAAACAATCATGATATAATATGATAACACGGTATCTCGCTAGCCCTTTCTGAGATCGCAAAACATAAATGCAAAGCACCTCGAAAGTTCAAGCAGCGACTAAACATTGTAATTTAGGGTAGAAGAGATCCAGTCATGATGCACACAACATTAACTATACTCAATGCATAAGGATGACAATAGTGCTCTCAGGATTGGTGCTTAGTGCAAGAAGGTGGGACTCAACAATAAAAGTAAAATAACATAAAAGTAAATAGATAGGCCCTTCGCAGAGGGAAGTAGGGATTTGCAGCGGTGCCAGAGCTCGAAGCTTAAATCAGAGATGAAAAATAATTTTGGGAGGTGTACTCTTCCTGTCAACGTCACGACCGAGAGTTTTCAATATCTTCCATGCTAAACACATTATAGGCGGTTCCCAAGCGGAAAGGTAAAGTTTACTCCCCCTCCACCATACCAACACAAGCCATGGCTAGCCGAATCCTCGGGTGCCCTCCATACCAACAACTTTCCAGGGGAGTTTGTTTGCATTATGTATTTTTGATTTTGAGCATAGGACTAGGCATCCCAAATACCAGCCTCTCTCTTGCAATGACAAGTGAATAAAGAGTCATCTCGAGAATAACCCGCTTAGCATGGAAGATACCGACCGCCCCCTGTCGCTCCATGAGTGGTACGGGTACACAAAACGGATGTTTATTTGAATGATTAGAGGTGGCACATGCAAATTTACTTGGAGCAACAGAGTAACACCACATATAGGTAGATATGGTGGACTCATCTGGAACAACTTTGGTTTAAGGATTGTGGATGCACAGGCAGAATTCCCGCTTTGTACAAGTGAAGGTTAGCAAATAGATTGAGAAGCGACCAACTAGAGAGCGAAAATGGTCATAATCATGCATTGAGAATAATTAACATTGAACACTAGCATGAGTAGGATATAAACAACCTGAACATAAATATCATGGATGCTATGTTGGTTTTGAATCAACTACATGTATGAACATGTGCCAAGTCAAGCCACTCGAAACATTCGGAGGAGGATACCATATTAACATACTACATCATAACCATTTTAATGCATGTTGACTTCCAAGATAAATCATTATCCACTCCTAGCTACTTAAGCATGGCATGAGCAACTATAATCTCTAATTGTCATCACAAACATGTTTACTCATAACATGCTGAATCATGGGTACTGAGTTAAATATATTTACAAAAACAAAAACAAGAAGAGTTCATACCAGCTTTTCCTTGCCACAGTCACTTCATCAAATCATCGTCATTATTGCCTTTCACTTGCACGACCAAATGATGTGAAAATAATAATATTGCAAGCGTGCCATGGACTAAGCTGGAATCAACAAACATTTTATTCAAGGGAGAAGACAAGGTAATATTGGCTCTTCGTTAGATCTACAATAAAGCATATGAGAACCACTCATCATTTTCATCGTGGTCTTCTCCCTACGACGACTCAACGAAGAGAAAAGAAATTCAGAGAAACACACTAAAATATTTTTGGAGTTTTTAGTTTTTCTGAAGAAAGCAAATTAAAGAAGGGAAACAAAAAGCGAGAAAAACTATTTACATGGGCGAACTCCCAACAAACAAGGAAAGAAGAAACGAGAAATCTTTTTGGGTTTTCTTTTAATACTACGAACTAACAAATGGGAAAGAAAAACCGAAAAGAAGCGAGAAATATTTTTGGGTTTTTGAAGTTTTGCAGACACACAAGAAGAAAGCGGAAATAAAACTAACATGGATATACAATGAAAAAGTATGAACACCGACGACTGGAATGAATGTGTGAACATTAATGTAATGTCGATGAGAGATACGTACTCCCCCAAGCTTAGGCTTTTGGCCTAGCTTGGTCTACTGCCATGGCTGTCCAGGATAATAATCGAAGTGGTAGCTCGTGGAGGCGTTCTGGGCCGCCTCCTCAGCCAGACGGGTAGCTTCAACTACCGTGTTGTACTCGTGCACCTCATTCTCATGAAGAAAATATTTATGTTTGTTCTGGAAATCAAAGAGGACAGGAGCAGGCGAAACAACAAACACAGAATGATATTTATTGAATATTAAGTTATAGTCATATCTGCGAGTGTTGCGCTTAATAAACTCATGGCTCTGCATTGCCTCAAAATTCAAATATTTATCAGGTAAAAGAAGATCATTAGGCCTGGGCGAGACCCCTAGCCTTGCAGCTACTCGGGGGGCATAAATTCCTCCATACAAATCACCATTACCCGAGTTGCGGTGCAACCTACGTGCAACAATGGCCCCAAGATTATAATGTTTATCACCCGTTAAAGCAGTGTAAATAAGGCTCAGGTCTGGGGCACAAAGTGCGCTACAGTCTTGTTTACCAACAATGCATTTCCCATTAAAAAGTGCAAAGTACCGAATAGAGGCAAAATGGATGCTTTTTATTCTAGCTTGCATGACTCCCCTGTCCTCACCATTGCAAAGACTGCTGAGAAACAGTTCATAATCAGATTGTCAAGGTTCGCTAAGTGAACCCCAAAATGGAATTTTGCAGGCATCACAGAATTCTTCTAGAGACATACTATAGGATCTATCATAAAGATGAAATAAAGCTCTAGAAGTACAGGGTGATACTGAAAATTTTGAATGAATGAATGAGTAAGGTTGTAGTGCTGCGGTGGCTTATCTGCGATGAAGGCGGAGAGCTCAGTGTTGTGAATATATTGGTCAAATTCTTCCTTGATGCCCGCACCTTGCATGAACTCGTTGCACAGCCATCGACATGATTTTGCTTCGGCACCCCGCACCGAACTTGCCCTTGGTTCAACATATGATTGGCGTGCTGGGATTTCACTCGATGATGCTTCAGATGACCTCCTCCTTGAAGAACTCCTCCTGAAAATGTTCATATTCCTACAGACAAATTTCTGAAAAAATTTGGACCACAAAAAGATGTTAACAAAACTTCACCAAATTAATAGCAACTACTTATACAAGTGCGTAGAGGCTATATCAAGCATTCAAACTACTTAGGACTCAAAGAATTTAACATGCAAGCTCATTTTCAGTAGCACCAATAGCAGCAATTTATGCTAAATATAATTCACTAAAGCAAAAACTAATTGGAGCAATGGGAGAGTCACATACCAAGGAGCAATCCCTCAAAACAGTTTCAGAAGCGGAGCTCCGAGCAAAGAGATCGAAAATCTCAGGTTTGGGAGCAAGAACACGAGAGAGAGAGCTACCACAATTTTTTTCTAGAGGTACGAGATGAAGTGGGCTGAATAGATAAGTGAGTGGGTCCCCGTGGGACCCACAAGGCATCTTGGCGCGCCCTGGGGGGGTGGCCGCGCCCTGTTGCCTTGTGGGCAACAGGTGCACCCACCTGGGTTGTTTTCAGTGCCAAAATTCTTATATATTCCAAAAAAACATGTTAAAAATTTATTGCATTCTGAGCACTTTTATTTTTGAGCCATTTTTTATTGCATGGATAATTCAGAAAATAGGATAATCATAGCATTTTATTTTATTAAACTAAGAATAACAGAGAGCAAACTAAGATTACAAAAAGTTGTGCTTACTAAATTCATCGACCACATGCCCTTCAAAAAGAATCCATTAATAAGGTTTATCAAGTCTTATTAACAAACTATTTCCGAGTGACATGAAACCGAAGAATTTTCGTATAACACTAAGTTACCTCAATGGGGATATGCATCTCCCCAACAATAAGAATTTCATATTTCTTTTTGACAGTAGGAAGAGGAAATTTGAAGCCTCCAATAGTAATTGTTGAAACTTTTTCAATACAATTGATACCATTCACCGAACTTTGTTTCTTCGGGAAATAAACCGTATGCTCATTACCATTGACATGAAAAGTGACCTTGCTTTTGTTGCAATCAATAACAGCCCCTGGAGTATTCAAAAAGGGTCTTCCAAGGATAATCGACATGTTGTCGTCCTCGGGCATATCAAGTATAACAAAGTCCGTCAAGATAGTAACATTTGCAACAACAACAGGCACATCCTCGTAAATTCCAATAGGTATAGCAGTAGATTTATCAGCCATTTGCAAAGATATTTCAGTAGGTGTGAGCTTATTCAAATCAAGTCTTCTATATAAAGAGAAAGGCATAACACTAACACCGGCTCCCAAATCACATAAAGCAGTTTTAACATAATTTCTTTTGATGTAGCATGGTATAGTAGGTATTCCCGGATCTCCTAGTTTCTTAGGTACTCCACCCTTAAAAGAATAATTTGCTAGCATGGTAGAAATTTCAGCTTTAGGTATCTTTCTTTTATTAGTGACAATATCTTTCATATATTTAGCATAGGGAGTCATTTTCAACATATCAATCAAGTGAGTGTGCAAAAAGACAGGTCTAAGCATTTCAACAAAGCGCTCAAAATCTTCCTCATCCTTATTCTTAGAAGGTTTAGTAGGAAAAGGCATGTGTTTTTGAACCCATGGGTCTCTTTCCTTTCCATGTTTTCTAGCAACAAAATCTCTTTTATCATATCTTTTATTCTTAGGAGGTGGGTTATCAAGATCAACATCATGTTCTATTTCTACATCATTATCTGGTTGAGCATCAACATGAACATCATCATTATCATTATCATTATCACTAGGTGTATGTTCATTACCAGATTGTGTCTCAGCATCAGAAATAGAAACATCATTTTGATTCGCAGGAGGTTTTTCTATCTCAGGTTCACTAGGAGCATGCAAAGTCCTATAATTTTTGTTTTTATTTTTCTTCATAGATGGACTAGGTGCATCGATATTATTTCTTTGAGAATCTTGTTCAATTCTTTTAGGATGACCTTCAGGATATAGAGGATCCTGAGTCATTCTACCTCCTCTAGTAACAACTTTAACAGCATGGTCATTCTTTTTATTATTCATCTCATCAAGCAAATCATTTTGTGACTTAGCAATTAGTTCTAACTGAGTCTGAACCATAGAAGCATGTTTACTCAAGCACTTAACATCATTAGCAGTTCTAAACATCAAATCACTCAAGCGTTCAATCATGATAACATTTCATTTTAGTTGATTACCAACATACATATTAAAGTGTTCTTGCTTAATGATGTAATTATCAAACTCATACAGGCATTGACTAGCAGATTTATTATACGGAATATCACCTTCATCAAATCTAGTGAGAGAGTTTACCTCCACTACCTGTGTCGGGATGTCGAGCCCATGTATTTCTTCAATAGTGTGACGCCCTCGGCCCGACCATGCACTAATCATACACACAAATGCGCACGATCAAGCCTAGGGACTCACGGGAAGATATCACAACACAACTCTAGACACAAAATAAAATAATACAAGCTTTATATTACAAGCCAAGGGCCTCGAGGGCTCAAATACATAAGCTTGAGCACAAGCGTTAGCGGAAGCAACAACAGTATCTGAGTACAGACACAATTAAACAAGACTGCCTTAAGAAGGCGAAAACAAACAACGGTGCTGATCGAAAGAGGCAAGGCCTCCTGCCTGGGAGCCTTCTAAACTACTCCTGGTCGCCGGTCTCCACGTAGTAGTAGGCTCCACCGGAGCGGTAGTAGTAGTCGTCGACGGGATCTACTGACTTCGGGTCTCCGCCATCTGATCGCAGCAATCGGGTATGGGGAAAAAGAGGGAGCAAAGCAACCGTGAGTACTGATCCAAAGTACTCGCAAGACTTTCATCAGATCTATGCTAAGTATGCATCGGTATCAAAACGGGGGCTGTATCTATGGACTGGACTGCAGAATTGCCAAAATAGAAGGGCAAGGTCTAGCCTATCGAAGACTAGCATCTTGCAGCGTCTTGCAGCATTAGAAGAGTGTAGATTAGGAGCATAACATAGAGTAACAAGCATGTAGTAGCAAAGCCTAGAGATCCTTCCTCGACTCCCTGCGAGAAAGCGATCTCGGAGCTTACAATTAATTAACAGGTATCCAGTTCAAGTTGTAGTAGATCGGGATACAACACTGAGCGTCCTGTTACCGTGGACACGGCTATTCGAATAGATAACTTCCCTGCAGGGGTGCACTACTGTTACCCAACACGCTCGATTAACTCTGGCCGGACACACTTTTCCGGGTCATGCCCTGCCTCGGCCGATCGACACGACGTAGTCCTACCTAGGCTCAGCAGAGAGGTCCCCGCCAGTCTACATCCTAAGTGCTCAGGGGTCTTGGGCCCATCGCCCTTTGCACTCCGGGTCGTTGCGAGCAGGGCGAATCTCGGCACCACCTCTGTCCTGGATGGCACCGGCCCAACCGTGCCGCAATGCTAAACTGGACATCTGACAGAGCTTTCGGCTGATACATATGGTGTAGAGGGTCCCATAACCATTATCCCACATAGTGGTAGTGCGTATATGGCCAGTGGCCAACTCAGATCAAGTACCCAAATCCGTTAGTGTGTTGGGAGCTCGCGGTGACGATCAGTACTCCTGTCGCCCCGTCTCGAGGAAGTGCAACAAGGGTCAGGCCCATCCCTCTCTAGGGCGGTCTCTGCCTACCCGGCCGCGCCTCGTAATTATCTCGCGGGTACCCTCCAGGTCAACCCGACTCCACATTTCCCGCGGGCACCCCTCGGGGTCGACCCGCCTGCACAAAGGTCTGAGATAAAAGTCATGGTAACCGTGTGTCCAAAACATCAAGGGAACCCGAGGAATCACCCTCGTTGGATTCCTACTCAATGTAATCCGTTAAGGAGAACCAGGAGGAATCACCCTCGATGGTCCCCACTTGAGGGGTTGCACGACCGAGTCATCATCGGGAAGGGGAGAGCGAGGAATCACCCTCTGCAATCACCACCGATGTGCTATGCTAAAGAGATATCATCAGGAGTGCAGTACGAGGTATCACCCTCGGCACTCGATAGTAGCCCTGTAGAGTCATACAACTAAGGGGGGGTGTGTGTGCGGTGATGAGACGGTATCTGCACGTCGATCACAATGATCGAGGTACTGGTAACAAAGCGGGGCAACAGGGACAAGGGTGAGGGGTCCCTGATGGATCACTAACCAACCTATTCTAAGCAGTTTAGGATGACAGGTAAAGTAACAACAGCAGGCTACAAAAACAGGCTATGCATCAGAATAGGAGCAAGCAATTATAGTAGCAAAATATAATGCAAGCATGAGGGAGAAGGAATAGGCGATATAGGAATGATCAAGGGGGTTTTGCTTGCCTGGAAGCTTTGCTGAAAAGGAAGAAGGGTCGTCGGTGACGTAGTCGATCACAGGGGCAGCGTCGGTCTCGGAGTCTACCGGAGAGAAGAGGGGGAGGAAACAAATAAATAATGGAGCAAACAAATGCAACATAATGCATGACACGATGAAACGTGGTGATGAGGTGCTCTAATGCATTACTAAGTATTTTAATTGAAGCGGGAAAATATTCGGAAATATTTTCCCAGCTCTAAGCACTATTCATTCAACGGTTTCGGTAGCAAATGTTCAACGTTCGGTATGTTAGAGGCATGTGACATGTATGTGGAGGGCATATTCGGATTCTTCATATTTTTTTGATCGTTTTTCATATATAAATTATTTTCATCCGAGTTACGGTTTATTTTATATGATTTTTCAAAGTTTTAATCATTTTTTGGATTTTCTGGAATTATTTTTATTTCGAAAAATATTAAACACAAAGTGCTACGGGTACACAGTGTGTGTACACAGCCAGAGCACATAGTGGCAGACAGGTGGGCCCAGTCAACTGCCCAGTCCGCAGTTTGACTAGGTCAACTGGGCCCAGTGGGACCCAGCCGTCAGTGACTGTTAGCAGTTAACAGAATTAAACTAATCTAATTAGATAATTAGTGGGTGTGGGGCCCAACTGTCAGAGACTCGGGTTAGTTAAAAGTTTTATTTAAACTAATCCTAATCAACTACAGTGGGGCCCACGTGTCAGTCGCACAGAGGCGGGATTAGCGGCTAATAACGCCGGACACGTCAGCCGGCCGGCGTTTACCCGCCGGCAACCATCTCCGCGGCGGCACGGCTCGGGCGTTTGCCAGAAATCGGCTACGGGCCATGGATCGGCGCGCGGAGAGGTGCTACGGGCTGCTGGCGCTCGAGCGCATCCGATGGTGGTGGCCGTGGGTGCTGGGGTGGTCAGGAACGGCACCGGCGACGAGCTCCAGCGGTGGCCAGGGTACGGGCAAAACGGCTACGGTGCACGGTTTGACGAAAGAACAAGCGCTACGTGCTCCTGGGGACCCAACGATCACGGTGACGCGCTCGGACGCGAGCTGCGCGTGCGGTGGCCGCGGCGGCGTTGCAAGCGGCGGCGGTGAGCTTCGGCAGTGGCGGCCCGGGCATCTACGGGCGACTAGGAAGGGAGGGGAGGAGCGCATCCGGCGCGGAGGCTCACAGCAGGGTCGAGGAGCAGCTCGGGAGGCTGTGGTGGTGTAGATCGACGGCGATGGCGTGCGGCGGCCGTGGGCGGAGACGAGGACGAATGCGGCGTCGGCGTTGCTTCCCGATCATGATCCAGTGCGGTAGGTGACGTAGACGACCTCCACGGAGCGGCTGGACACCGTGGCGTGGCTCGGGGTGGCCGGTGGCCGCGTGGACGACGGAGCGCGGCCATGGACGCGTCGGGAGAGGAGGGAGAGAGTGGCAGAGAGTGAGAGGGGAAAATGGGGGGGCGGCTAGGGTTTACGGGGAGAGAGGGGAGGGCTTGTAGGGGCCGCGGAGCAGCAGCCGCGCGCTGTCCAGCGTGCGCGAGGGGGGGCCAGTGCGCGCGCGCGCTGTGCGGGCGACAGCAGCGCGAGGAGGGAGACGACGCGGCTGGGCTGGGCCGCGGTGCACTGTGGCCACTAGGGCCCAGTAGCACAGTAGCTTTAGGCCTTTTTCTTTTATTCTTTTCTCTTTTCTATTTTCTTTACTGTTTTACATTTAGTTGGAGTATCAATTGATTTTTGCTTAATGTGAAATTTAGCACATAAATGCATTACAATATTTAGGGTTCGCACAAAAAGTTTGGGGGCATTTGGAATGGTTTTAGTATTTGTAGAAATTGAAAAGACCAAATAAATTGCTGCTGGTCCACTGTTTTAATTGCTAGGGGCAATTTGGGAATTTAAATAATGTTGGCTTTATTTTTATAATTGCTTTGGGAATATTTGTAATATTATGAACATTTTTGTTCTATTGTTTGGATAACTTTTAATCTTGACTTTATTTTAAATTTGAAATTGAAGTTGGATTATTCTCTAAATGCAATTCATTTAGGATGATCATGATGACATGGCTAATTAATTAGCTTAATGACAGGGTTAAGATCTGGGGATGTTACAAATAGGTGGTAAATTCTTAACATCTTCAACTTTAATACCCTTTTCCTTCATAGATTCTTAGCTTCTTGCATATCTTCTGGACTGAGGAATAGAATACCTCTCTTCTTCGGAGTTGGCTTAGGTGGTGGTTCAGCAAGTGTCCAATTATCGGCATTTCTCAACATATTATTCAATAGTACTTCAGCCTGTCCAACAGTTCGTTCCCTGAAAACACAACCAGCACAACTATCTAGGTAGTCCCTAGAAGCATCGGTTAGTCCATTATAAAAGATATCAAGTATTTCATTTTTCTTAGGAGGATGATCAGGCAAAGCATTAAGTAATTGGAGAAGCCTCCCCCAAGCTTGAGGGAGATTCTCTTCTTCAATTTGCACAAAGTTAAATATTTCCTATAAAGCAGCTTGTTTCTTATGAGCAGGAAAATATTTTTCAGAGAAGTAATATATCATGTCCTGGGGACTACGCACACAACCAGGAGCAAGAGTATTAAACCATTTCTTAGCATCACCCTTTAATGAGAAAGGAAACAACTTAAGAATATAGTAATAGCGAATTTTTTCCTCATGAGCAAATAGGGTGGCAATATCATTCAACTTAGTAAGATGTGCCACAACAGTTTCAGTTTCATATCCATGGAAAGGATCAGATTCAACCAAAGTAATTAACTCAGGATCGACAGAGAATTCATAATCCTTATTGGTAACAAATATGGGAGAGGTAGCAAACTTAGGATCATATTTCATTCTCTCCCTCATAGATTTTTCTTTCATTTCAGCAAGCAATTTTATAACCTCATTTCTATCATTACAAGCAAGAATTGCTCTAGCTGTCTCTCTATCAAAAACATGACCATCAGATGTTTCATGTATTTCAACTCTAGTAGGAGAGCTAGGCATAATAGGTGGATCATAGTTCTCAAGAGTTTCAACATTTTCAATTCCTTTAGCTTTTGCAATTTGTTCATCAAGAAATTCCCCAAGTGGCACATTATTATCAAGCATAGTACTAGCATCATCAATAGTTTCATTCATAGAAGAAGTAGTATCATCAATAACTTGCGACATATCAGAATGAATAGCAGGTGGTGGTGTCGCAAGCCTACTCAAAACAGAAGGTGAATCAAGTGCGGAGCTAGATGGCAGTTCCTTACCTCCCCTCGTCTTAGAGGGAACGATCTTGGTCTTAGCGTATTTCAGATTCTTCATAGTGATCAATAGATATAAATCCCAAGTGACTCAACAAATAGAGCTATGCTCCCCGGCAACGGCGCCAGAAAAAGGCCTTGATAACCCACAAGTATAGGTGATCGCAACAGTTTTCGCGGGTAGTATTTCACCCAGATTTATTGATTCGACACAAGGGGAGCCAAAGAATATTTGCAAGTATTAGCAGTTGAGTTGTCAATTTAACCACGCCTGGAGATAAAATATTTGTAGCAGAATATTTAGTAGCACAGTAATATGATAGTTTTGATAGCAGTAGCAACAGTAACAATAGTAATGGCAACAGTAATAGTAGAAGTTTTGCAGCGAGTGTAAAGCAGTAGCAACAAAGTAACTTAGTAGAAACCAATATGAAAAAGTCGTAGGCATTGGATCGGTGATGATAATTATGTTGGATGATATTCATCATATAACAGTCACAACCTAGGGCAATACACAATAGCTCCAATTCATCAATGTAATGTTGGCATGTATTCCGAATATAGTCATACGTGCTTATAATAAGAACTTGCATGACATCTTTTGTCCTACCCTCCCGTGGCAGCTGGGTCCTTAAGGAAACTAAGGGATATTAAGGCCTCCTTTTAATAGAGAACCGGAACAAAGCATTAGCACTTAGTGAATACATGAACTCCTCAAACTACGGCAATCACCGAAAAGAATCCCAATTATTGTCACCTTGGGGTATGCGGATCATAACACGTAATATGTGCATATAACTTGCAAAATAGGATCAAGAACACAAATATATTCATGAAAACATAAAAGGTTCAGATCTGAAATCATGGCACTCGGGCCCTAGTGACAAGCATTAAGCATAGCAAAGTCATAGCAACATCAATCTCAGAACATAGTGGATACTAGGGATCAAAGCCCTAACAAATTGACTCAATTACATGATAAATTTCATCCAACCCATCACCGTCCAGCAAGCCTATGAAGGAATTACTCATGCCCGATGGTGAGCATCATGAAATTGGTGATGAACGATGGTTGATGATGATGACGGCGTCGAATCTCCCTCTCCGGAGCCCCGAACGGACTCCAGATCAGCCCTCCCGATGAAGAACAACAGGTGGCGGCGGCTCCATATCGTAAAACGCGATGAAACTTCTTCTCTATTATTTCTCGGGGAAGTGAATTTATAGCGTTGGAATTAGGTCAGACGGCCGCCTGTGGGCCCCACAGGGCATAAGGGTGCCCCCTAGGGGGGTCGCGCCATGTTGCCTTGTGGGCCACAGGTGGCCCCTCTTCTGTTGATTCTTGTGCCAGTAATTTTTATTTATTCCATAAAAAATCTCCAAAAAGTTTCGTCCAATTCCGAGAACTTTGATTTCTGCACAAAAACAACACCATGGTAGTTCTGCTGAAAATAGCGTCAGTCCGGGTTAGTTTCATTCAAATCATGCAAATTAGAGTCCAAAACAAGAGCAAAAGTGTTTGGAAAAGTAGATACGATAGAGATGTTTCAGGCCTCCCGATGGATCACGGAAGAACAGAGGCTTGCGGTGGCGGTAGGGTTTTCTCGTCTGGCTCTCTGTTGGTTTCCGAATAGTTGAGAATTTATAGAAGTGGAATTAGGTCAAAAGGAGCCACGAGGGGCCCACAGGGCATCAGGGCAAGCTCCCCTGGGGCAGCTCCCTATTGCCTTGTGGCCTCCTCGTGAGGCTTCTGGCATCCTCCCAAAGCTTCCAGGGTCTCTTTGTCCAGAAAAAAATTGTCAAAAAGTTTCGTGGCATTTGGACTTCGTTTGGTACTGATTTCCCGAAAAACCAAAAACAAGCAGAAAACAACAACTGGCACTGGGCACTAGGTTAATAGGTTAGTCCCAAAAAATGATATATAATTGCATATAAAACATCCAAGATTGATACTATAATAGCATGGAACAATCAAAAATTATAGATATGTTGGAGACGTATCAAGCATCCCCAAGCTTAATTCCTGCTCGTCCTCGAGTAGGTAAATGATAAAAACAGAATTTTTTATGTGGAATGCTACATAACATGTTTCATCATGTAATCTCTTTACGATATGAATATTAAGATCCGAATGATTCAAAGCAATAGTCTATAATTTGATATAAAGACATCAATACTCAGGCATACTAATAAACAGTCATGCCTTTCGAAATAAAAATGCTAAATAAAGTTATCTCTACAAAATCATATAATCCTGTCATGCTCCATCTTCTTAACACAAAGTATTTATCATGCACAACCCCGGTTTTAGCCAAGCAATTGGTTCATACTTTTTAACGCGCTTCAGCTTTTTCAACCCCCACGCAATACAAGAGTGCAAGCCATGGATATAGCACTATGAGTGGAATAGAATGTGGTGGTAGAGATTAATATGGGGAAGTCAAAAAGAAGAAGATAGTCTCACATCGACGCGGCTAATCAACGGGCTATGGAGATGCCCATCAATTGATGTCAATGCGAGGAGTAGGGATTGCCATGCAATAGATGCACTACGAGCTATAAGTGTATGAAAGCTCAACATGAAAAACTAAGTGGGTGTGCATCCAACTTGCTTGCTCGTGAAGACCTCGGGCATTTGAGGAAGCCCATCATCGGAATATACAAGCCAAGTTCTATAATGAAAAATTACCACTAGTATATGAAAGTGACAAAATAGGAGACTCTCTATATGAAAAACATGGTGCTACTTTGAAGCACAAGTATGGAAAAGGATAGTAACACTACCCCTTCTCTCTTTTTCTCTCATTTTATTATTTTTATTTTTTTCTTTCTTTTTTTTCTTCTTTTTTTTCCTTTTTTTTCTTTTTGTTCTTTTTTTTCGTGGGCTCTTTTTGGCCTCTTTTTATTATTATTTATTTCATTTATTTCCTCACTGGGACAATGCTCTAATAATGATGATCATCATACTTCTATTTACTTACAACTCAGAACTAGAACAAATATGACTCTATATGAATGCCTCTGGCAGTGTACCAGGATGTGCAATAATACTAGCGTAACATGTATAAAAATGATGAACGGTGGCTAAGCTACAAATACTATGTCAGCTATATGATCATGCAAAGCAATATGACAGTGATGATGTGTGTCATAAAAAATGGAACGGTGGAAGTTGCATGGCAATATATCTCGGAATGGCTATGGAAATGCCATAATAGGTAGGTATGGTGGCTGTTTTGAGGAAGATATAAGGAGGCTTATGTGTGATAGAGCATATCATATCACGGGGTTTGGATACATCGGCGAAGTTTGCACCAACTCTCGATGTGAGAAAGGGCAATGCACGGTACCGAAGAGGCTAGCAAATTGCGGAAAGGTGAGAGTACGTATAATCCATGGACTCACATTAGTCATAAAGAACTCACATACTTATTGCGAAAGTTTATTAGCCCTCGAAGCAAAGTACTACTACGCATGCCCCTAGGGGGGAGGTTGGTAGGAGTTAACCATCGCGCGCCCTCGACCGCCATGCAAAGGAAGACAATCAATAATAAATCATGCTCCAACTTCTTAGCATAACGACAGATCATACGTGCATGCTTCGAGAATCACAAACCTTAACACCAATATTCTTACTAAACCACAATTATCTACTAGGACCTCCCACATATTACCATCTTAATATCGCAAAACTATTGCAAGGAATCAAACTTATCATATTCAGTGATCTACATGAAAGTTTTTATTATATCCCTCTTGAATACCTATCATATTAGGACCAAATTCATCACCCGTGCATATTACCATTGCTATTCATTAGACTCTCAAAAAGATATAAGTGAAGAGTGAGAGTGCAACTATTTCTTTAAAATATAACCACCACCGTGCTCTAAAAGATATAAGTGAAGCACTAGAGCAACTGCCTAGCTCAAAAGATATAAGTGAAGCACATAGAGTGTTTGTGACACCCCGATTTTTGGCCCTTTCTTTTTCTTTTGGTTTTCTCTGGATTTTTGATTTGGATTTCTTTTGTGTGGCTCTGTGGTCTTGAAACCTGGGAAGATCATCTCTTCTTACTCTCCCTAGTGGCTTGTCACTCTCAAATCCTTCCCAAGGCCATGTCATTTCCACCCTAGCTCAACCCCAATATTTATTTATTGGGAATATTCCTTTTTCTATTAAAGGAATAACCCTGTTTGCCCTAGGTTGTGAAGCAACCTATATTTCTGTGATTCCCAAAATTCCCACAAAATTGTCAAAATTCATTTGACTCATATGGACCTTGGATATGTAAAAATATTCAAGATTCCATGCTCATGGTGAGCACACCATCCAATCTTTGCTTCTGGTCATAATTTCAGTTTGTGAAGCAACTATATTTTATATGGCTTCATAAATTCTGAAATTTTACCAGGACATCATCCTACGTATATAATCTCCCTCCACCAAATTTGGGATTATTTCATTCATCCAATATTTCTCAATAATTTTCCCAAGTTTCTGTCCAGAGAGAAGCATTGTGAAGGAAGTACCATTTTTATTTATCCAAATGGTATTAAATTTTTACAGTGGCTTCCTATTCCCAAATGATCATTCTCCACCAAATTTCAGCTCAATCCCTTCATCCATGCGAGCACAGCGTCTCTGTCCAGTGGGGCACTTTGTGAAGGAAGTGTTAGCTATCTTCATCCAATTGAGTTGAAACTTTTCCCAGATGATCACCTTAGTGTGTGATTACCGTCAGTTCAATCTCAGTTTCTATCCCCAAGTGAACCTTCCCTAGCACACTCCAAACACCTTGCTGCCAAGGTGGCTTTCTGCACATAGCTCATCCTCCAGAGCCGCCCATTTGATCCTTGACGTAGATCTCACCTTTTTGAGCTGTGGGTGCACTGTTTGACAAGCTCATTCGGGCAGAGCCGCGCCAGAGCACCAGTGCACGCGGTGACCATGCATAGAGCGCGTGCACTGTGTGCAGACCGCGTGCTCTGGACGTCGGGCCCCACTGCCGCCGTCCAAACCACGAGCTCACGCCACCAATCCATGTCTACAGTGTTGCTCGATCTATCCTGCGTCCACGCACCCCCTCTGGACCCCTCTCCCCCTCCTCATTCCTCCCCGGCGCGCCACGCCACACCGCGTACCCGTGGCTGCGTCGTTTTGCCCCTGTACTCTTCTTCCTCGAGCTCTCTCAAGCGCCCATGAGCCCCTACACGTCGCGTGCACCCTCTGACGCACCTCTCCCCTCCTCCTCCGCGTGTCCTCTGAGCTCCGGCACACGGCACACGCGTCGCCACGGCTGCGACCTCGCCGGGCTATATATAGCCATCCCCGAGCCTCTTCGAGCTCACCAGCAGCCTCCTCTCCCTCCCAGAAACCTCCCGGATCCCTCAATTTCTCCCCAGAGTCCCTCCTCGCCTCCCATTGCCGCCATGGCTGCCGCCTCCCCTCGCTGAAATTGGAGCTACCTGAGCCTCTTCTCTCCCTCCAACCACCACCATGACACTCCTCAAGCCTCTACGAACCCCTCCGTATCCGCCAGGTCGTCGCGAGGTAACCGGAGCGCTCGCAACGACCATGGCCGATGGCCTCCACCGTGGGCGTCTGAGCCGCCACCGTTACAGCCCTCCCCGGTGCGCATGCAGCACCTGGGCAGGTGAGGCACTCCGTCCCGAGCCTTCCGGTGCCCTCACCTCGGTCGGAGGTGGCCGGAGGCGCCGGGGCCAGCGCCGGTCGCGCTCGGCCTCGTCTCTCCTCTGCCCCATCGGGAGGAAGAAGGAGTGGGCTGGAGAGAAAGAGTCAACGCGAGGCCCGTGTATAAGTGACCCAGCGCCCGGGCCCGCCAGTTTAAGTGTAGGCGCTTTTTCAAGAATATGTTTCCCCTTTCTGAAAACGTATTCTGGTGCAGCTTCGGGCAGATATACGCTTTCTCTATAGCGAAGGCATATTCCCAGAAATGCACTTTCCGTTTTCAGCCCCCGGCGCTGAAATCCTTATATTGCGGGCGTTCGTTGGTTAAGAGCAGAAAAGCACAGATTCTGTTTGTTTTTCTGCCTAACGAACGAACGGCCGTAATTTTGCAACCGTATCTCCGAATCAGGTGATTCCAAAGCCCACGTTCTCTATTCGTCGAGCCCGTTCTGTTGGTACCAATTTCATGATGTTGTCAAACTCTGAAAATGACCATTTTGCCCTTGCCCTTTAATCAGCTCCGCCGGGAGAGAAACTTTTCCAGCAATTCTTTCCGCGAGCTTCTCGCACTTCTTCCCGATGAATCCTTCAGCCTCAGGCAAGCCACAACAGCTACTTGCATGATGGCCCTGCAATAGCCATGGTTTTCACTTGAATTTTTGAATAATTACTTGGAAATTATTTTGTAAATGCTATGTATATGCTTGTGGATTCATGCTCATCCCTATGCCATGTTCGTCCAGATATTAACTTGTTAGTAGTATTATTCTCATGTTCCATTCTTGTATTCAGTTCATATGCTAGCGATCATGATATGCTCACATGAGTAGTTATGGTTTGTTATGCAAATACTTGTGATATTCATGATCATGTTTATGCCATGCTCATGTGCATCCCGTAGACTAAATGATTTATTGTTGTTGATGTTATGATAAATGGTTATATTGCACCTTCATGCTTATGTTGACATCATGCTCATATGCACTATTATTTCATCATGTTATTTTGTTATGGCTCAGCTCATCACCACTCAAGTTGAACCTGACATTAATCGAACTTGAACAAATCTGTTAGCTGAGTCATAGTGCCACCGAATCGAGCTCACCAGTGCAGCCACATTTGCCTTATGGGGGGCCCTAATGCGGTCTATTGTCATGCCTCTCGCCAGTGCCTCCAACTAGGGAAGGTTATGTGCGCGCGCTACCCTGATCAGGTAGGCGGCCATAATCTTGTGTGCCCAAGTTGTATGGTACCATTGTCCCCGTTTGGGACCGTTTGTTTTGTTTTGCCATGACGGTGGCCGGCCACATGGTGGCATGGTGTCAAGAGTTGGCATCGGGGCCACCCATGACAAAGCCCAAAGGGGAGTTTGTCAGAGTGGCCGGGAGAGTGTCATGCAATAGATTGGTTTTGTCAGAATGTCATTGGTCCACCCGAATGGGAGCACGAGGCCATGAGTTCCGTGGTGTGGGTACAGTGTACTAACCTCTGCAGAGTGTATAATCTATCGATAGCCGCGTCCTCGGTCATGGACACAGTTCGTAGTAGGTCACACTATGGGTCAACAGTAATATTAACCTGAATAATAAACAACCCCGGTTCTAGGAGAAAAGAAGTTGGTTGATCTTTATGTGGTCATGCGATGATCACAGGTAAAGACCAAGCTCCTTGTGGTCATGTGATGATCACGATGGTATTGTTGATACCGAGCTTGGTTGATCCTGAGGTGATCGTGTGATGTTCACGATGGTAAGTTTGTTACATATGGTGGTTATGAGATAACCTCCGAGAAGAGTAAGTTGGTCCAAGGGACCTTAAACATTGACCCCCTCTCATGCTAGTGCTAGTATCATCATGTTCATATCCCGATTAACATGTACATGCCATGCTCATCTCATACTGTTCTAGTTGTATCATGCTCATCAATTAACCTGTAAATGTCATGTTGTTGGTTGTCTTGATTGCTTTGGTTGCTGTGAGCTTGCGATTACATTCAAAGTACTCACCTGGCGTGTCATGCCAGATTGCAGGTAATGCCGTGAATGATTGCTTGTCAAGGATCCCGAGTTTGCGCTCTAGGACATGTCCCAGCCAGAGTCCCTACAGAGTGGAGTCCATCACCGTCGTCGTTGTTCCGCTGCTAGAAGCTATTCCGCTACGAGATGTGTCGCTGCTAGCATAGAGCTACCTTAGCAGGCGTAGTGTCGCCGTGCCGATGTAATCTTTTGTGACATCAAACCCTTGTACCCCTAATATTTGTCATAAAGAGCTGATTTGTTCTATGCCAAGCAGTGCTGTATTCCAAAAGACTTGATCTCTGGGCTGGAATGCGGGGTGTTCCGGTTTCTCTGAGCCGGGGTGCCACAACGCTTGGTATTAGAGCAGGTCTAGCTGTAGGACGCCCTAGTCAGCGCGAGCGTTAGAAACCGGTAGTTCAGAGTCTAGCTTGCTTGTTGCATTTGGTTGTTGCATTTGTTTGCTGCATAGCATGCATATAGATTTATTATCTTGTCACTAACGGTTGATCTTGTGAGTGTAGGTGGCATTGGTTTCGATCCACTACCTGCACCCTCCCACTTTGCATACCTGCTTTTTCGATGTTTGGTGTCAACTCTGTCCCAGCGGAGTGATGCCGAGGTACCAGATAGTGTCGAGCACTTGTTGGATTGATGCTTAGGTATAGCGCTAATATCTTTCCGCCAGCCACACTTATCGTTTCGGTGATAAACATGTTTCTATCCCGGATCTTGCCATCCAACTCGCCCTTTGGCAACCCTTACTGGTCTTTGTTACCAGGAAAGGGCAATGCCAGCAGAACCTTCTTTCCACCGCTATCCCACCCTATCACCTATTCCCTGGACGAGTACGATTCCCTTCCGTCCACTTGATGATGATGTGGTCGTGACATCCGTGTTCCTCTACATGATCACCGAGTACGTCCTCATCCCTAAACCCGTGCAGATGCAACCGGTGCTGAGCCAGCGCTTGGTGTAGCTCTGTTTACACCAACCTCTCCACACGTTGATTCACTTTCATGCACACCGCCACAGCATGTTAGATCGTAGGACCGGAGTTTTCGCGAGATGTGTGTGCTTAAGTAGGCATGCATATTGTTGTGGATAGCAGTAAAATGTGATGTTGTTTGTATGTAATCTTGATGCCTTGTGTGCTTTTGTTTGAGTCAGTTTTTTTGCTTCTTTCTTTGGGCCTTCGGTGTCACCTTATTTCCCCTTATGGAAGTTGCTCATCAACCGACACCGGACTCGACGAATCAATGCGGATTTCAAATACTTGGACGCGCAGCTAAACATTATGGAATTCTCAGCCGACTGCATTATATTGGGAATATCTGGTTTGAATACAAATGATATTCTGGAATGATTATCAGCATCAAGTCTACATCAGTGTGCAACCATCACTGCAGTAGTGATTAAACAAGCAGGAAGACGAGTTGTGTACAAGACCAACCTTATATTTTGAGTCAAAGGTATGGATCATATACGAAGTTTGGTTCTGCTATGAGTAAAGATTTGAAACATGCTATACCCCGGCAGCTGATGGGGAACGTTGCATGAAAATCAAAAAATTTCCTACAAAACACCCAAGATCTAATCTATGAGATGCAAAGCAATGAGAGGTGAGTGTGTCTACAAACGCTTGTAGACCGAAAGCGTTAGCGTCATAACGCAGTTGATGTAGTCGTACTCTTCACGATCCAATCGCGATCCAATCCGATCTAGTGCCGAACGGACGGCACCTCTGAGTTTAGCACACGTGCGGCTCGGTGGCATCCTCTCCTTCTTGATCCAGCAAGCGACGGAGAGGAGGTAGATGAGATCTGAACCAACACGACGGCGTGGTGGTGGTGGCAGCAGCGGAACTGCAGCAGGGCTTCGCCAAGCGTCTGCGCGAGGTGGAGGAGGTGTAACGGGAGGGAGACGGGCAAGGGTGGAAGCGTGCTGCCCCCCGTGCCCCTCCCCACTATATATAGAGGAGGAAACTTGGAGGAGGAGGAATAGTGCCGCATGAACAGTACCATGTGAATAGTACATGCGTGAACAGTCCCATATGAATAGTAATCCTCTTTCCCAAGTAATGCCTCTTATCTCCTATTTTAAAGGGATTTGATCTTATCACTTGGGACAGCCGCATGGGCCAAGTGGGGCTGCTGCGCCTGGCCCATGAAGGGCTGGTGTGCCCCCTTAGAGTCCATGTGGACCCTCCGTGGACTTCCGGACACCTCCGGAACCCTCCGGAACCTTCCCGGTACAATACCGAAAAAATCAAACTTTTTCCGGAACCCAAAATATGACTTCCCATATATAAATCTTTACCTCCGGACCATTCCGGAGCTCCTCGTGATATCCTGGATCCCATCCAGGACTCCGAACAACCTTCGGACATTCCACTGTTAATATCTCATTACTACCCTAGCACTATCGAACGTTAAGCGTGCGACCCTACGGGTTCGAAACATGCAGACATGACCGAGACTCCTCTCTGGTCAATAACCAATAGCGGGACCTAGATGCCCATATTGATTCCTACATATTCAACGAAGATCTTTATCGGTTGAACCACGATGTCGAGGATTCGGTTAATCCCGTATGCAATTCCCTTTGTCCGGCGATATGTTACTTGCCCGAGATTCGATCGTCGGTATCTCCATACCTAGTTCAATCTCGTTACCAGCAAGTCTCTTTACTCATTTCGTAATACAAGATCCCGTGGCTAACTCATTAGCCACATTGCTTGCAAGCTCTTTACGATGTTGTATTACCGAGAGGGCCCAGAGATATCTCTCCGTCATACGGAGTGACAAATCCCAGTCTTGATCCGTGCCAACCCAACAAACACCTTCGAAGATACCTGTAGAGCACCTTTATGATCACCCAGTTACGAAGTGATGTTTGGATACACACTAAGTATTCCTCCGGTGTTAGGGAGTTGCACAATCTCATGGTCTACGGAACAGATACTTGACATGAAGAAAGCTGTAGCAAATAAACTAAACGATCTGATGCTAAGCTTATGGTTGGGTCTAGTCCATCACATCATTCTCCTAATGATGTGATCCCATTATCAAATGACCACTCATGTCTATGTTCAGGAAACCATAACCATCTTCGATCAACGAGCTAGTCTAGTAGAGGCTTACTAGGGACGCGGTGTAGTTTATGTATTCACACATGTATTTAAGTTTCCGGTCAATACAATTCTAGCATGAATAATAAACATTTATCATGAACAAGGAAATTTGATAACAACCAATTTATTATTGCCTCTAGGGCATATTTCCAATAGTCTCCCACTTGCACTAGAGTCAATAATCTAGTTTACATAGTTATGAATCTAACACCCATGGAGTCCTGGTGCTGATCATGTTTTGTTCGTGGAAGAGGTTTAGGCAACGGGTCTGCCACATTTAGATCCATATGTTCTTTGCAACTCTCTATGTCTACAACGCTCTGCTTGGAGCTACTCCAGCTAACTACTCCACCATTTAATACATATCCAGATTGAGACTTTTAGTCATCCGGATCAATGTCAAAGCTAGCATCGACGTAACCCTTTACGACGAGCTTATCTTCACCTCCATTAATGAGAAACATTTCCTTAGTCCTCTTTAGGTACTTAAGGATATTTTTGACCGCTGTCCAATGATCTACTCCTGGATCACTCTGGTACCTACATGCCAAACATATGGCAAGGCACACATCAGGTATGGTACACAGCATGGCATACATTATAGAGCCTATGGCTGAGGCATAGGGGACGACCTTCATCCTTTCTCTTTCTTCTGCCGTGGTCGAGCTTTGAGTCTTACTCAACTTCACACCTTACAATACAGGAAAGAACTCCTTCTTCGACAGATCCATTTTGAACTCCTTCAAACTCTTGTCAAGGTATGTGCTCTGTGAAAGTCTTATCGGGCGTCTTGATCTATCTCTATAGATCTTGATGCCCAATATGTAAGCAGCTTTACTCAGGTCTTCCTTTGAAAAACTCCTTTCAAACAACCCTTTATGCTTTCCAGAAATTCTACATCATTTCCAATCAACAATATGTCATCCACATATACTATCAAAAATGCTATAGAGCTCCCACTCACTTTCTTGTAAATACAAGCTTCTCCGTAAGTTTGTATATAACCAAAAGCTTTGATCACCTCATCAAAGTGTATATTCCAACTCCGAGATGCTTGCACCAGTCCATAGATGGATCGCTGGAGCTTGCATACTTTGTTAGCACCTTTAGGATCGACAAAACCTTTCGGTTGCATCATATACAACTCTTCCTTAAGAAACCCGTTAAGGAACGCTGTTTTGACGTCCATCTGCCAGATCTCATAATCATAAAATGCGGCAATTGCTAACATGATTCTAACAAACTTAAGCATCGCTACGGGTGAGAAAGTCTCATCGTAGTCAACCCCTTGAACTTGTCAGAAACCCTTTGCGACAAGTCGAGCTTTATAGACGGTGATATTACCATCAGCGTCTGTCTTCTTCTTAAAGATCAATTTATTCTCAATGGCCTGCCGGTCATTGGGAAAGTCCACCAAAGTCCATACTTTGTTCTCATACATGGATCCTATCTCGGATTTCATGGCCTCAAGCCATTTGTCGGAATCCGGGCTCATCATTGCTTCTTCATAGTTCGTAGGTTCGTCATTGTCTAACAACATGACTTCCAGGACGGGATTACCATACCACTCTGGTGCAGAACGTACCCTGGTCGACCTACAAAGTTCAGTAGTAACTTGATCCAAAGTTTCATGATCATCATCATTAGCTTCCTCTCCGGCTGGTGTAGCCATCACGAGAACTTCTTTCTGTGATGTGCTACCTTCCAATTCGAAAGAAGGTACAATTACCTCATCAAGTTATACTTTCCTCCCACTCACTTCTTTCGAGAGAAACTCCTTCTCTAGAAAGGACCCATTCTTAGCAACAAAGATTTTGCCCTCGGATCTATGGTAGAAGGTATACCCAATGGTCTCTTTAGGGTATCCTATGAAGACGCACTTCTCCGCTTTGGGTTCGAGCTTATCAGGCTGAAGCCTCTTAACATAAGCGTCGCATCCCCAAACTTTAAGAAACGACAGCTTAGGTTTCTTGCCAAACCACAACTCATACGGTGTCGTCTCAACGGATTTAGACGGTGCCCTGTTTAAAGTGAATGCGGCTGTCCCTAATGCATAACCCCAAAACGATAGTGGCAAATCGGTAAGAGACATCATAGAACGCACCATATCCAATAGAGTACGATTACAACGTTCAGACACACCATTACGCTGTGGTGTTCCAGGTGGCGTGAGCTGTGAAACAATTCCACATTGTCTCAAATGCATACCAAACTCATAACTCAAATATTCACCTCCACGATCAGATCGTAGAAATTTAATTTTCTTATTACGATGATTCTCCATTTCACTCTGAAACTCCTTGAACTTTTCAAATGTTTCAGACTTGTGTTTCATTAAGTAAATATACCCATATCTACTCAAATCATCTGTGAAGGTAAGAAAATAACGATATCCACCGCGCGCTTCAACACTCATCGGACCGCATACATCGGTATGTATTATTTCCAACAAGTCACTTGCCCGCTCCATTGTTCCGGAAAACGGGGTTTTAGTCATCTTGCCCATGAGGCATGGTTCGCACGTCTCAAATGATTCATAATCAAGAGATTCCAAAAGTCCATCAGCATGGAGTTTCTTCATGCGCTTTCCACCAATATGACCTAAGCGGCAGTGCCACAAGTATGTGGTACTATCATCATTAACTTTGTATCTTTTGGCATCGATATTATGAACATGTGTATTACTACGATCGAGATTCAACAAAAATAAACCATTCACCAAGGGTGCATGACCATAAAAGATATTATCCATATAAATAGAACAACCATTATTTTCTGACTTAAATGAATAACTATCTCGTAATAAACAAGATCCAGATATAATGTTCATGCTTAACGCAGGCACCAAATAACAATTATTCAGGTTCATAACTAATCCCGAAGGGAAACTGATACGTCTCCAATGTATCTATAATTTATGAAGTATTCATGCCATGTTTATTATAGTTTTGTATGATTTTGGGGCAATTTTATATGGGTTTTATATGATTTTCATGGACTAACATATTGACCTAGTGCCCAGTGCCAGTTGCTGTTTTTTGCTTGTTTTTGGTTTTCCAGAAAATCCCTATCAAATGAAGTCCAAATGCAGCGAAACTTTTTGACGATTTTTTCTAGAAGGAAATAGACACAGGAAGCTTCAGAGGAGCAGCAGAAGAGCCACAGGGGGCCCACGAGCCACCTGGGCGCGCCTGCCCCCCGCCCCCCCAGGCGCGCCCTGGTGCCTCATGGGCCCCCTGTGGCACCTCTTTGCGTGATTCCAATGCTGAAAAATCCTATATATTTAGAAACCCCCGAAAGTTAACCTAGATGAGTTTTTACGCCACCGCAAGCTTCTGCACCCTCGAAATACCATCTGGAGCCCTGTTCCGGCACCCTGCTGGAGGGGGAAATCATCACCGGAGGCCATCTTCATCATCCCGGTGGTCTCCATGACGAGGAGGGAGTAGTTCACCCTCAGGGCTGAGGGTATGTACTAGTAGCTATGTGTTTGATCTCTCTCTCCCGTGTTCTTGATTTGGCACGATCTTGATGTACCGCGAGCTTTGTTAATATAGTTGGATCATATGGTGTTTCTCCCCCTCTATCTTGTTGTGATGAATTGAGTTTTTACCTTTGAGGTTTCACTATTATCGGATTGAATACTTTTATGGATTTGAGAACACTTGATATATGTTTTGGCACTCAACTCGCGGATTCCCGAGGTGACATTGGGGTAATCTATGCATAGGGGTTGATGCACATTTTCGTCCTACTTTGTGGCGCCCCCGGCCCGACCGTGCACTAACCATACACGCAAATGCACATAATCAAGCCTAAGGACTCACTTGAAGATATCACAACACAACTCTAAACACAAATAAAAGTCATACAAGCTTTATATTACAAGCCAGGGGCCGCGACGGCTCAAATACATAAGCTTGAGTCATACAAGCATCAGCGGAAGCATCAGATATCTGAGTACAGACATAAAAGATAAACAAGTCTGCCTTAAAAAGGCTGAGCAAAAACAACGACATCTGGTCGAAAAGGCGCAGGCCTCCTGCCTGGGAGCCTCCGAATCTACTCTTGGTCGTCAGTCTCCACGTAGTAGTAGGCTCCACCGGTAGGGTAGTAGTAGTCGTCGACGGGGTCAGCTATCTCCTGGGCTCCGCCATCTGATCGCAGCAATCGGGTAGAGGGGAAAAGAAGTAGCAAAGCAACCGTGAGTACTCATCCAAAGTACTCGCAAGACTTATATCAGAACTATACTAATTATGCACCAGTATCAAAGAAAGGGGCTGTATCTGTGGACTAAACTACGGAAATGTCAGAACAGAGGGGGAAAGGCCTAGCCTAACGAAGACTAGCATCTTGAAGCAATCTTGCAGCATCAGAAGAGAATAGAACACATCAGCATATAATAATAAGTATATATAAGCCATGCCCTGAGATCCTTCCTCGACTACCCTGCGAGAAAGTGATCCCGAGAGCAGTAGTAACAATTTAACATTGTAACAGTATCCATTCATAGTTGTAGTAGATCAGGATACAACTCCGAGCGTCGTGTTACCGTGGACACGACTATTCGAATAGATTACTTCCCTGCAGGGGTGCACTACTATTACCCAACACGCTCGATTACATCTGGCCGGACACACTTGCTGGGTAATACCCGGCCTCGGGTAATCGACATGCCATAGACCAACCTAGACTCACCAGAGAGGTCAACACGCCGGTCCAAATCCTAAGTGCGAAGGGGTCTTCAGCCCATCGCCCTCTGCACTGCTGCACGTTGCGAGACTGGCCGGGGCCCAAGTGCGACTGTGGAAACACCAACAGACGTAACCAGCTCAACCCAACAATCAGCTCGCATCTCTGAACTGTGACCTCTGGATCACTTTCGGAAGGAACGTACGACGTAGAGGGCCCCATTAAACCTTTATCCCACGTGGTGGTAGTGCGTATAGGCCAGCGGCCAACTCAGATCAAATACCCAAATCCGTTAGGCGTGTTTTAGTAACTCGCAGAGACGAACAGGATTCCTGTCACTCTGAGTTGGTAATCCACGGACTACGACCAAGGACCAGGCCCACCTCTCTCCTAGGTGGTCTCTACCTGCCCTGTCGTTCCGCCACAATATCACTCGCGGGTACCCTTGGGTTCAACCCGTCTTGTTTCATTATCTCGCGGGCACTCTTGGAGCTGGCCCGACTTTAACAGTTTAAAGTATTGCACTAATGTAACATTTCCGTGATCATCACCCAAAGTGATCATGGCCTGATAACAAGCTTGGCAAACGGACAAGGGTGAAGGGCCAGCTGATGAAACATAGTATACCTAACTAAGCATCATAGGATAGCAGGTAAGGTATCAATAGTAGGCGACAAAATCAGGCTATGCATCAGAATAAGAGCTATTGGAATATCAACAGAAGCAATTCTAATGCAAGCAATAGAGAGAAAGAGTAGGCGATATCTGGATGATCAAGGGGGTTTTGCTTGCCTGGAAGCTCTGCTGAAAAGGTCTGGTCGTCAGGGGCGTAGTCGTACTTGGCAGTAGCATCGGTCTCGGGGTCTACCGGAGAGAAGAGGGGGAAGAAACAATAAATAAAAGCAAACAATGCAACACAGATGCATGGCATGGAAGTATGCTGTGCTAGGGGTGACCTAATGCAGCACTACACGTTACAGACGGAGCGAGAAAATATCTGGGACTATTTTCCCGGCTTTGGGCATTTGTCAGACAGCTGAACCGGAGGGGAAGGTTCCATGTTTCCAGTGTTGTGGGCATGTGATAGCTACATGGAGGGCATATTCGGGTTCGTCATGTTTTTCTGATCAACTTTCATGTAGAAACCTTTTTCATCCGAGCTACGGTTTATTTTCTATGATTTTCTGAAGTTTTTAAACATTTTATGAAATTCCTGGAATTAATTTAAATATTAAATTCGAATTTAAACAGTGAAATACTTTTTATACTCAGACTGAGCCAGCCACAGTCAATGACATGTGGGACCAGTCAAAGTCCAGTCAGCAGTCAACTTTGACCATTGACTGCTCAAACTGACGTGTGGGGCCCCTCTATCATAGACTGTATTATTTAAACAACAGATTAATCTAACTAATTAACTAATTAGCCAGTGGGACCCACTGTCAGTGACTGTTTAATTAACAGATTTAATTAACATAATAATTAACTGTTTTATTATTTATAAAAACGTTTAAATTAGAGTTGGGGCCACATGTCAGTGACTAACTAATCTAACAGATTAACTAATTTTAACCACTAACAGTAATTAGTTGCACGGGCCCACATGTCAGTGGCAGGGGGGAACAGTAACCACGTTGACTAAAGTCAACATGGTCAAACGGGGCCAGGGGACCCACTGGCAGTGTCCTAGGTGGGCCCTAGGCCACGCCACGTAGGCGGCCGGCGCCGGAACAGCTCCGGCAAGCCCCAAACGCGGCGGCGAACTCCAGCGAGGCTCGGGATTTGCGTACAGGGCACCAAATCGCGTGCGGTTTCTTCCGTTCGATCGGGCACTTCGAGCCGCGTCGAATGGTGGCAACGGCCGGAGCTGGGGGGGCGGAAAGGACGCCGGCGGTGAGCAGAGGCGGCGGCGAGGTTCGGTCGCGAGCGAAGGCATGGCTACGGCTAGTGTTCGAGCGCGTAAGCTAGCTAGGAGGGAGCAGGAGCTCACCAGAAGCGCGCTGGCGCTACTGGCTCGAGCCATAAGGGCTCGGGAGCGCGGCGATGGCAGCAACGGCGGCGGACAGCGCACGGTAATGGCGCGTGGCGCCGACAGCGAGCTACGGACGCGGAAAGGATGAGGAGATCAGCGCGGAGGCTCACCGTGCGGCACAAGGAGGCCCGTGACAGTTTTGGAGCAGCAGGGGAGGGCGGAGACGACGGTGGTCGCCAGTGGCCGAGGCAGAAGGGGGCGGCTCGATCTCGGGGCTGCAATGCTCCCCAGCGGCAGCAGCTTGCCGCAGGTGGCGAATACGAGCGAGGCGAGGCCTCCGGACACGACGGAGGGGAACGGAGGTGCCTGTTGCCGCGGCGGAGCGAGTCGGACGGCGACGGCTGCGCTCGGGACAGAGAGGGAAGTGCGAGGGAGAGAGGGAGGAGTGAGGCAGAGGGGAGCCAGGGGGCGCAGGGGCCTTGCCCTTATCCTCCACGGAGGGCGCGGGAGCACGCTGTCGAGCCGCGGAGGGGGGGGGGGGGCAGGCAGCAGGCGCGGGCGTGCGCGCGGCAGAGGATGACAGCGAGGAGAGAGAGAGAGATCGGGAGGTGGGAGACGGTGCGGGATGGGCTGGGCCGGCACTGTGGACTTAAGTCCAGTGCCCCCAGGCCCTTTTCCCTTTTTCCATTTTCTGTTTTCTTTAAACAGAGAGCATTTGCAATTTATCCAGCCACCAAATGACTTTGCAAAATTATGGATCTTGGCCCAATAAATAAGTTGCAATATTAGGCAGTGTCATAAAAAGTTTGGGGGCCAAAAGACTTTAGTTGAATTTTCCACAAATGGAAAGGCGTTTACAATGCTGCTTGGCCACTGTTTAAAATACCCAGGGGCATTTTTGGAATCCAAAAAAAGTAGGTTTCAACATGACAATTATTTAGGGAATATTTGCCAAATAATGAACTATTTTGATTGCATGACAGACGAAGTAAATATTTGACATGCATTTCAAATGGGAATTTGGCTATGATTTTGGACAAGTGGCATATTTGGCAAGTAAATATTCCCCAAGCTTAGGCTCTTTCCACTCCTTATTCCTTTATCCATCGCAGTCTCACCCAAAACTTGAAAACTTCAGCACACAAAACTCAACAGAAACCTCAGGAGATCCGTTATTATAACAAACAAATCTTAAACTTTAGGTACTGTTGTAAATTGATTCACATTTAATATTAGCATAATGCTACTGTAATCCAACTTCTCCATGACTCATCCCCTCGATACGATCCATAGATTCATCAAAATAAGCAAACTATGCAACAAAAAAAGAATCTGTCTAAAACAGAACAGTCTGTAAAGATCTGAATTAAAGTGATACTTCTATAACTCCCAAAATTCTGAAAAATTAGGAAAACATGGTAAATTCATATATCAATATTGTGTAAAAAATTCAGAAGGTTCTAACGCTTCAGCAAAAACCAAATTCCATCACTAGACGCAAACGTTTCTGTTTTGAAACAGCATCAATTATACTATCTTCCAAATCATCCCAAAGGCATTACTTGGCACAAACACTAATTAAAAGATAAAAACACAATCATAACAGAGGCTACAATTGTGTAAACACACAAGAACAGAAAGTAAAACAAAATTTTATTTTATTCATTGGGTTGCCTCCCAACAAGCGCTATTGTTTTATGCCCCTAGCTTGGCATAATGCATAGTTTCAAGTGTTGTCATCCTTGGTTTTTTGCTAATTTGGGTGTGTTACTCTCGAAACCGGGAGGTTCTTTGTGCTTCCCATTACTTTTAGAAAATAAAGCAATTCTATTGGTCTAAAGTGTCCAACCGCTTGTTGCAAATAGTAAGAAGATTATTCATGCGATTGAGATTTCCACTAATATTTTTGAGAGGCTCATAAGACTTTTGTAACTCAACCAAAATTTTCTGTATATCACCTAATTTTTCCAAAACTTGAATCCCCTCTTTGGTATAATTAAATCCTTTTTGTGGGGGTGGAGTTCACACCATTCCTTCTATTATCTCATAAGCAGTATTAGCATCGCTATCAATGAAATTCCCTTTAGTGGCAAAATCCAAAAGTTGTCTATTTGGCATAGTTAGCCTACATAAAAGTTTCGCCACAAAATTTTCATATCCCCTTTTATGGTGCAAACACGATAAGATTCCATTATCCTATACCAAGCATCTTTTAAATTTTCTCCTTGTTTCTATTTGAAGTAAAGAACTTCAAAGTCTGGTGACAAAGGAGGGATGGTGATACTAGCCATAGCAACAAAGCAAGCAAACTAGCAAACAAAATATTTTTGTGTTTTTGGTAAATTTGTTTTAGAAGCGGGGGAGATGAAAACGAGAGGCAAATGCAAATAAAAGGCAAATAAAATAAATGCAAGTGAATGATAGTTTATGCGAAGGTACTTGATTAATTTTGGTGATGTCTCCCCGGCAAAGGCGCCAGAAATTCTTCCTGCTACTTGCAAACTACGTTGGCATTTCCCCGAAGAGGAGAGGATGATGCAGTATAGTAGAGATAAGTATTTCCCTCAGTTAAGAACCAAGTTTATCAATCCAGTAGGAGAACCACACAAAACCTCGTTAGCAGCACCTACACACACAAAAGCAAACACTTGCACCCAACGCAAAAAAGAGGGTTGTCAATCCCCTTAGCGGTTATTTGCAAGGATTAATTCTGATAGTGATAGATAAAAAGTAAATTGCAAAATAAATAAAAGTAAATAAATTGCAGCAAGGTATTTTTGGATTTTAATATATGATAAAAATAGACTCGGGGCCATAGTTTTCACTAGAGGCTTCTCTCTCGAACACATAGCATACGGTGAGTAAACAAATTACTGTTGGGCAATTGATAGAAAAGCAAATAATTATGACGGATTCATGGCAATGATCATGTATATAAGCATCACGTCCAATACAAGTAGACCAACTCCTGCCTGCATCTACTACTATTACTCCACCCATCGACCGCTAGCCAGCATGCATCTAGGGTATTAAATATAAAACAGAGTAATGCCTTAAGCAAGATGACGTGATGTAGACAAAGTAAACTCAAGCAATATGATTAAACCCCATCTTTTTATCCTTAATGGCAACAATACAAATACGTGTCATGTCCCTTTCTGTCACTGGGATTGAGCACCGCAAGATTGAACCCATCACAAAGCACCTCTCCCATTGCAAGATAAATCAATCTAGTTGGCCAAACCAAACGGATAGATCGGAGAGAAATACAAAGCTATAACAATCATGCATAAAAGAGTTCAGAGAAGACTCAAATATTTCTCATGAATAATCTGATCATAAACTCACAATTCATCGGATCCCAACAAACACACCGCAAAAGAAGATTACATCGGATAGAACTCCAAGAACATCGAGGAGAACATGGTATTGAAGATCAAAGAGAGAGAACAAGCCATCTAGCTACTAGCTATGGACCCGTAGGTCTGTGGTAAACTACTCACACATCATCGGAAGGGCGGTAAGGTTGATGAAGAAGCCCTCCGTGATCGATCCCCCCTCCGGCAGAGTACCGGAAAAGGCCTCCAGATGGGATCACGGAAGAACAGAGGCTTGCGGCGGCGGCAGGGTTTTCTCGTCTGGCTCTCTATTGGTTTCCGAATATTTGAGAATTTATAGAAGTGGAATTAGTTCAAAAGGAGCCACGAGGGGCCCACAAGGCATCAGGGCGCGCCCCCTGGGGCCGCGCCCTGTTGCCTTGTGGCCTCCTCGTGAGGCTTCTGGCATCCTCCCGAAGCTTCGTGGCATTTGGACTTCGTTTGGTACTAATTTCCTGAAAAACCAAAAACAAGCAGAAAACAGCAACTGGCATTGGGCACTAGGTTAATAGGTTAGTCCCAAAAAATGATATATAATTGCATATAAAACATCCAATATTGATACTATAATAGCATGGAACAATAAAAAATTATAGATACGTTGGAGACGTATCATATTTCATGGGGGCAGGCTAGAGAAAGGTGGGGAAAGGGTAGATCTACCAACAACACATGGTTCAAATCCAACAAAATATAGCAAGAACCAACTAACTGCAAGAAATTGGGTAGGGCTACTTTTGGTGGGGATTTTCGAAATTAGGTAAAAACAAAAAGAAAAAGGCTAAAAAGGTGAGGGGACGACTCCAAGATGTGAGAAACCCGCTCATGGTACCAAATGATGTAGGGCAAAGCCCTAGGGTTTCCGATCTTTCACAACCTAGGGTTCCCAATCTTTCACAACTTAGAGGGGATAAAGAGGAACTCACGAACACAAGGGAAACAAGAGGAACACTCGAAGACAAGATCCCAATCACACATCCACTCTCAAGACAAACACACATAATATTCACAAGGTACACAATCAACAAAGGGAAATAGCAACAAGGTAGGGTGCTTCCCAAATCCACATGTCGAGATGAGGCTTGATGATCTAGAGAGATCCTTACCCCTTAGGAGGTCATGGTGATCTTTTATGAGATCCTTCTCCCTCAGGAGGCCTTGATGACCATGAGAGATCCTTCTCCCTTGGGAGGGCTTGATACAATAGTAGGAGGTACAAGCAGCAAAGCTCTCTCAATTTAGTTCAATATTCTTTGATAGCCCTAACTAGGAGGTAGGGGACGAATATATATAGTCCTAGGCGAGATAGGGGGTAAGTGAGGGGATACATGGCTGTCTACCGACCAAAGAAACACAGAACGAACAAAGCTCCATGCGGACATCAACCGATATGACAAGCCGGACCGAACGGACATAACTTCACGCGGACACCGGCCGGATAAAACCATCCGAACGGAACGAACACAACTCCATCCGGACACTAACCGGATAGGACCAGATAGGCGGATAGGCAGGAACCGAAGGGAAACAGCCGAGCACGGACCAAAGGAACGAACCCACCTTATCCAACCAGTAAGACATCAGCTCCACAACGTCTCCAAACACGTAGGATAGCTGGGTGGGGTCCAAGAAAGACGTACAAGCCGCCCAGCACGCGCACACACGGCCAGGCAGGCTCTATGCACAATGGTCGCCTCTACCCGATGTCCCAAACATCAGACGGCCCACACAAGTGAACGAAACAGCACATGCAAGTCGCGGGCAAGGGCCAGTAGACAAGGCGTCCCCGCGCGTGCCATGGGGCCACGCATCGCGGACCCCTGAGGCCTCGGACTCGGTGAGGTGCGCATGAGCCTGATTGAATGGCAGGGAGGACACTGATAACCCACAAGTGTAGGGGATCAATTGTAGCTTTTTCAATAAATAAGAGTGTCGAACCCAACGAGGAGCTAAAGGTAGAATTTATATTCTCTTCAAGTTCTATCGACCACCGATACAACTCTACGCACACTTAACGTTTGCTTTACCTAGAGCAAGTATGAAACTAGAAGTACTTTGTAGGTGTAATGCTAGAACTACTTTGCAAGAATAAAACTAGGAGTACTTTGCGAGATAATAAAATTTAGTTGTTTAGTAGAAAGCTTTTTGTAGAACGATGAGAAAGATTGTCCATAGGCAATTGAATATAACATGATAGATACTTATCATATGCAATGAGGGAGAGGCATACGCTAACATACTTTTCGTACTTGGATCATATGCACTCATGATTGGAACTCTAGCAAGCATCCGCAACTACTAAAGATCATTAAGGTAAAACCCAACCATAGCATTAAGTAACAAGTCCCCTTTACTGCCATACGCAACAACCCCCTTACTCGGGTATAAGCTTCTGTCACTCTCGCCACCCACTATAAGTGAATCATGAACGTATTGCAAAACCCTACAGCGGTAATCCCACACGCTTGCGCGACACGGAGGGCACCATAGGACAACACCAATTTAACATACAACTTATATCAATCACACCATACCACAATTAACCCATAGGACAAAAGAAATCTACTCAAACATTATAGGATTGCCACACATCATTGGATAATAATATATAGCATTAAGCACCATGTTCAAGTAGAGATTAGAGTAGGGAGAAGAGGTGTTACACCGCTGCATAGAGGGGGAGAGAGTTGGTGATGACGGCGGCGAAGTTGTTGGTGTAGATCACCGTCACGATGGTTCCCCCGGCGGCACTCCGGCGCCACCGAAAGAGAGAGGGAGAGAGCCCCCCTCCTTCTTCTTCTTGCTTGGCCTCCCCCCTAGATGGGAGGAGGGTTTCCCCTCTGGTCCTTAGCCGCCATGGCTCCCGGAGGGCAGGAGCCCCTCCGAGATTGGATCTCTCTCTCTATTTCTCTTCTGTTTCGCGTTCCTGTTTTTTGGCCCTTCACCGTTTCTTATGTTCCTGGAGATCCGTAACTCCGATTGGGCTGAAATTTCAACACGATTTTTATCCGGATATTAGTTTTCTTGCGGACGAAGAACACCTCCAACCAACTTACGGGGTAGCCACAATCCTGCCAGGCGCGCCCTGTGAGCTTGTGGGCCCCTCGAGCATCGTCTCACGTCGATTCTTTTTTCCAAAAAATCACATATATTCCAAAAAAATCTCCATAAACTTTTATCGCGTTTGGACTTTGCTTGATATGGATTTTCTGTGAAACAAAAAACATGCAACAAACAGGAACTGACACTGGGCACTAGATCAATATGTTAGTCCGAGAAAATCATATAAATTATTGCCAAAAGTATGTGAAAGTTGTAAAATAATGGCATGAAACAATCAAAAATTATAGATACGACGGAGACGTATCAGACACTAGGTAGGCATCGACACGAGGCGTGTTCGGATCGGACGATGCAGAGGGCACTCGCTAGCGAGAATGCCCCCAGGACACGGGTACTCCAGCATCCTTTGTATGAGTAATTTTCGCATTTTAGATATGCTACCGTTTTCACGATACAACTTTGGTTGCTATCTTTGTATTTGTGTGTAACTGGGAACTAAGAACTATTTTTAAATTTTTCAACATAAAAATATTTCCTTCACAAATTAAGTATGTTTTCTGTAATTACCTACCAAATATATGAATTTTTTAAGGACCACAATATCTTGGGAAAGTACTTTTGGGAGCGTTATTCCAGCGAACATCGAACTTGCCATGCCAAACCAACTAAAGTTGTCATGGCAACTTTGTAGGATTTGCCATGATCGAAGACAAAAAATTCCCAGGTAGCCCAAAAAAAGCAGAAAATTTGCCACGTTCCGCAAAAAAAAATTGCCGTTCGTTCGATCGTGATCAAACGACTTTGAGGGCGTTCGCTGCAAGGCCCAAGAAACTGACATTCGCCAGCTATCATTTCCCATTTTTAATGGTATATTCTCTTAGAGGTCATGTATGTTCTCTTAGCAATTGAGAAGTTCCAAATTGTTTGTTTTAGTAAATAATTTGGTTAAACATGTGTATTGCCAATCATCATTTTTACAGCTTGGTCTTAGGATGTTGGGAATTCGATGTCTTGTCATATCTGCGGTGAAACAGTATGAAATAACTCAACATCATTTAATCAGAACATAACTACAATCAAAAGCTTTATAGACTTTTCATCGAGACTAAAAAGTGGCTCGCCTTTTTGAAGAAAATCCACTGATCTTTCGGTTAATTAACCCGCGATCCTGTTTTAAGTGAGTCCAGAAAATGTTTCTTATGCAGAAACCCCCCTGATATTTTAGTAATCAACCGACAGTCCATCTGGAAAATAATTTTTTTTTTTGGCAGATTCAAATGCTTTTCAAAAATATCCATATCTTTTAAACCCTAACTCTAATTTTCACATGTTATATATAAAATATGATTAGAAAAATATGTAGAATCTGAATATGATGTTGTTTTACCTGTTAAACATTTTTAAAATACTATTTAAGGTGCAAACTTAATCAATAACGCACGATCCTTCTATATTTCGTACTGGTGTAGATCCGTATTGTAAATGAACACTTCAGCAAAATCAATTTGGAGACAGAAGAAACCATCTATAACCACACATGCACGCCTCGGCAAAACCTCCAAGGGGAAAAGAAAGCGTATTTCTCATCTTATGCGGAGATAAAAATCTTAGAATTGACCACATTTAAACGTGTTGTGATTGTGTGAGCACGGATGCCACCGTCGATGAGGGTGGGAAGGAGGAAAATCGGCAACATAGATGGGATGCACGTGGACCAATTGAGGTCTTCAGGCCTGGTTATTGTGTTAGGGACGTGTGGTATTTTTGTTCTCAGGTTGCAACACGGGCTTGCTAGTAAAAAAAGAAAGGAGTGAGGCCAGCGGTCGTTTTACATCGGATTTCCTCTTTGCGCTTCTATACACTTTTATTTACTAGATGACACCCCGCGCGTTGCTGCGGGACTTTGTTGTCTTGAAGATGATAACGATTAGAATTACTTTTATGATAAATTTTATTTACATTCAATGAATTTTGTTTTATAACATGCATATCAGCACAATGATTTGAACAATTGAAAAGAAAGATATTGGAACACCCAAGAGCTGGAATAGCTCCTGTCTTCCTGAATGCCTTGACCTTCATGGTCTCTTCTGAACATAGCCAAATGCCATATAAAGTGAGTAACGTCAAAATCTCAATGGCTCATACAGTAACACTTGGTACAAAAGAATAATCCAGAATAATGACCCATTGCATTATCGTAATTTATTAGGTGTGCAAACTACAAAAAATCCAGAGAAT
Source organism: Elymus sibiricus (assembly GCA_039707655.1). Taxonomy (NCBI): domain Eukaryota; kingdom Viridiplantae; phylum Streptophyta; class Magnoliopsida; order Poales; family Poaceae; genus Elymus; species Elymus sibiricus. The sequence goes on from CM077670.1 coordinate 125,317,453, forward strand.
CTTAGGGGTCTTAATCACATCATATACACCATGGTTTTTGATTTCCTTTTGAGCAGTACCAAAATCTATCACTGTTATCACTGAACAATCGTACTGTACGATTCGTACAGCCACATCTCTTGTGAATCCACATATCCTGACATATGTATAGTCCAATCAATCAAACTGTAAGGTCCAAAAGACTAAACAAATCAAATTTTATCCTGTATTCAAACTGATGTACCTAGATGAGGAAGAGGCGGCTGGGCCTAATAGAATAGGCAATACAGTGGAAATAATCTGTTGAAAAGAGGAGCTCACCTGTGTGCCCATGCTTGGCGTTCACGCGGAAGACGTTGGGGTAGAGGCGGCAGTGTAGGGTGGTGAGTAGGAGAAGAGGCGGACGACTCCACGCGCGCCGGCCTCTACTGCGACGTACAGCGCGGACTCCTCGGCGCCCAACAATACGGCAGCAAGCCATGCGCTGGATTTGGAAGCCTTGGCGTCGGGTGCCTCATCGTCTAGACGTCGACCATGATGCGATGCACTGTGTCGCTTGGCGACGACACGGAAGGCGTCCCAATCGAGACATTAGTGGATGATGGTGATCACGTGAGAAGAGGGTGGACGACTCTGAGTGTGCTGGCCCCCGCTGCGACGTACAACACAGACTCCCGGCGTCCATCAATTCAACACGGTAGTAAGCAACGTGCTGGAATCGGACGCCTCGGCGTTGCCCAGGATGGGACGGCGTCACTGGGTTGGACGGAGGCAAGTGACGAGGTGTGGCCAGACGTTGAGTATCATGCGACAGACCGTGTCAGTGTCCTGAGATCGCCTACTGGGAGATCGACCGGATATCCACTGGCGATCAGGCGAGTGAGCGGCTGCTCTGTGGTCTTGTCGACCGCCAGTGCTACTGATCGGTGAGGGTGGATTCGGCAGCTGAAACTTGCTTTATAATGGAGGATACGGCTCATTGAGGAAGGGGCAGAAGACGAATGTGACCAGGAAATTCAACCGGCAAGGGTGATGTGAGGCAATTATGGAGAAGATAGAGAGGCCGGAGGGAGAGGTAATCGTCAGTTCCTCCGCCAAACTAAATACCCGGCTGGATTATGGAGAAGACAGAGAGGCCGGAGGGAGGGGTAGTCGTCAGTGCTTCCGCCCAAGGCTGGAGAGGCAATTAATAGTTTAATACCCGGTGGAATGCTGCATGTCTCATGACTGGGTGGGTGCAGAACTGTTGACGTGGTTGCTGATGTGTATAGCCTGTGTGTAAAGAGAAATGATGTAGTGGGGAGGTGGCACATCGCTGATGTGGACAGTGTGTATGGTGAGAGAATAGGGAGTAGTGGGGAGCAACTTCTTAAGAATGGTAGATTCCTAATCTTTCCCTAATAATAATAAAGCACGGATTGACTCCGTGGGTTCACCGTCACAATACGCTCTTTCCGTGAGTTTACGCCTTCAGTTTGAATTTAAAACATATACGTGAGGTGGTACTAAAGCACGCATTGGTTCTCAGACTATTAGAGTCCGTAACGTTTTGGTGGTTGGAAAAACCGATTCATCTACGATTTCGTATTGTGATGGTGTTTGCACGTTCATATGCTGTGTGTATATATGCATCAACCAGGATCACGTTTCTGTTATCAAATCGTGAGATCGTGAGAAGAATCGCAACGCGGCAGACGTGAAGGGATCAATGTTATCAAATCGTGAGATCGTGGGAAGAATCGCAACGCGGCAGACGTGAAGGGATCAATGTCGTCGCCGCCGCTGCCTTTGCTCTGGACGGAGAGGACGGCTACCTCCGCTGGAAGAATTAACTCAGTGCTGCTCCGCCACCACATCCTCAGCGTTGGCGCACGTGCTGACCGACGCGCGCCGCCGGCAAGCCTGTTGCCATCAACTAGCATCTCGTCGTGTGTGCGTCTGTTGCCGGCGAAATCCATCGGCTCAACTTATACTTTCTAGCCAGAGGAAAGCGTTGGCTAGCTAGCCTTGGCCGTGTACGTGGATATCTCCAAAAAGCATCGTTCAAGCGTGGCGTTTGAACTCGACGTCTCACCGGAAGGCAGTCGTCGAGCCGCATACCTGAGCCAGCATTCTACAAGAGCGTGTCTTGCAGCTTCTCCGGCTCAACTCCTCCGTCTGCGGCCTCGCCGCTGCCGCCGACAAGGACCATCCTCACCGAGTCCCTCTTATGCAGGTGACGCAGTTAAAACGAACTCGTCGAGAACGCACGTCTCAATCACAGTCAGAAAAGGATTCGTGCCCAACTTTGAGGTCGCACGGGACATAGATTTCGTCTTTCGATCACGTTCTGTTGCGCGATACAATAGCAGCAGGAGTAGAGCAGCAAAATTCATCAGATAAGAAAGTGGCGGAGGCTGAAGGACCGAGTGCTGTCGATGTAGCTTTACAGCCATGCATGCATCCAAATCACCGGCGTTGTGACCTTGACCTGGGATTGCTCCAAGCTAATTGAACCAGCACGCCACGACCACTACCAAGCTTCAATCACGTGGACAGGTACCCTTATCTTTCTTTTCCATCGCCATATTTGTGTAGAATTACCAAGTGCAGTCGGCTAATGGTGCACAATTAAAGGAGGACTTGAACTGGGTTGAAGTTGGATTAAGTCCATCATGCACCGATGGTGGGCTAGCAAAAGCATAATCCAACAACGTAGAGGAGGTCTTTGATGCTTCTAAATTTGCTAAACACAATGCAGTTCCAAGACTTATTTTAGCAGTTTAACCTTTTGGTCATTGGTGGTACCCGGACGACATCCACAACCCGTCAAGGACGTGACTAAGTACATGAGAATGGTTGGGCTACATAGATTACCTTCTAGGTTGCTGTCATAGGATTGTGGGGATCTCACCATGGTTAAATTCTTATTCCAAATAAGGAACCGTCGACAATTATCCAAAAACATATGGCATATATATGGTAAACCGATGAGGCATTTTAGGAGACGAGGACCAGCTCACAGTTTCCACAATCGGCATGCCCGACTAGCTTGACGCCACACTCACGAAACACAGATGCATGGGTGAAGACATGCCAGGGTGTCTGCCAAGCCCGTGCCTCTACGGAGAAGCCCGACTAGCTGGACCCACTTGCATTCGTCAGCAACGAACAAGAAGGACTCTGGTTCTGGTGTTTGCTCTGTGGTGAAGCATGGGCGTTGTGCCAGGGATTTTTTTTATTTTTTGCAATTAATTTTGGTGATAAAGACTGTTTTTTTCTCCCGTTGCAACGCACGGGCATTTTTGCTAGTAAATAAAAAAGAAAGGAACGAGGCGGCCCAAGAGGATAGAAAGGGCTGACTTTCTGGATGGCCATATTACAAGTGGTAAGATCTAGGCCCATCTCTTTGAAGTCACCAGGGCCGCCATTGTAGTGGCAAAGGAAAGTCGAGAAAAGAAGAGACAGAAATACTACAGATTACGAGGCCAGGCCCAGAAACAGAAGAGAGTCTATGGGTAGTTCTTCCAGCAGGAGGAGACGAGCATGGAGACGCAGCGACGCATGATGTAGAGCCTCGCCCGTTGCTCCCTCGCCGCGCTCGCCACCCGCACCGGCAACGAGGCCGACCGCCTCAGTTCTCTCCTCCGCCCCTGGCTTCCTCCTTTCTCTGGCGCCTCCCTGCCCGGTGGCCGGCCGTCCTTGTACTGCTTTGCAGTTGGCATCTTCTTCCAGCTGTGCTGCTTGTTCTCCTCCATTTTGCTGCTGCAGTGCACCTCCATTGATCTCCTCCTCCTCCTCCTCCTTGGTTATGTCTGATCAACTCGTGGGACTACTGGACTAGTACCGATGCTATTTATAGTCCCCAACTGATGACTAAGTACTCAGTACCACTAATTAGTTAGTGTAAATTTTAGTATGCATGTATAGGGTAGGGAGAGCATCTCTTCTCATGACCGTGCGCTGTCTCCAGAATAAGGATCACCAGGGACCCATCCCTTCTTGGCCTGCTAAAACTATACTACTGTATTACTGATGCATGCAGCATCCCAAGTACTATAAGTATATATTAGGACACAGTTAATTTAATGTCGCACTGGTCTACATGGATCGATGGGTGCATGCATATGCTTTGCTTGGTCGATTTTACTACTGCAGAAGGGCGGCTGATAAGATTAGCAGGCAGAAACTAACGCCTTGCAACCGCAACCTAATCATCATATGCATATGCCGCTAAAAGGCACTTTTCGCCGGAATCTCTTCTGGCAGTACGTGTCCAACAATATAATTGATGTTTATGTTATTTTAAAGTTCAACTTTTCAAGATAATAAGACTAGAATCAAGTATTGTGTTCTACTCCCTCCGTTTCTAAATATAACCCCTTCAGAGATTTCAATACGGACTACATACGGATGTATATAGACATATTTTAGAGTGTAGATTTACACATTTTGCTCCGTATGTAGTCCATATTGGAATCTCTAAAAAGTCTTATATTTAGGAAAGGGGGGAGTAGCTACCTAGGGGTACATTGATAAATCTAGCTATGCTGAGGCCTCATTTTGTTTTCTTTTGAAGTGGAAACCTCAAGGCCAAATATGGCCCGTCATAATCTAGCTTCCGCGATATAAGATGATCCGCTCGCTATCTGAGGCTGAGGCCTCATTTTGTTGAAAGGGATCCGCTATTTCCTCGGGTCGGAGAACCACGGGCCGAGTTGGCCTAGGGAGATCGACCGCGTCATTTGGACCACATAATTCGGGGGGGTAACCCTACCCGACCCACGTCCTTCCCACGGGGAGGAAAAACACGACCCCGGAGGTCGGAGAGGAAAACCACGGCTCGAGCAAATGATTGCGCCGTCGACCAAGATCCAGTGCCTCGCCTCCTCCACCAGCGACAAAAGCGATTCCCCGACACCCTCCATCTGGTGCTCAGGATCCAAGCTCCGCCCCTCCAGCGACGGCGATGAACCGTGATACGTCTCCGTCGTATCTACTTTTCCAAACACTTTTGCTCTTGTTTCGGACTCTAATTTGCATGATTTGAATGAAACTAACCCGGACTGACGCTCTTTTCAGCAGAATTGCCATGGTGTTGTTTTTTGTGCAGAAATAAAAGTTCTTGGAATTGGATGAAACATTTTGGGGATTTTTTATGAAATATATAAAAAATACTGGAGCCAAAACCTACTCGAGGGGGGCCACCCAGTGCCCACGAGGCACCAGGGCGCGCCACCCCCCCAGGCGCGCCCTGGTATCTCGTGGGGCCCACGTGGCTCCGTCTGACCTAATTCCAACGCTATAAATTCACAATTCCAGAAAAAAAATAAGAGATGAAGTTTTATTGCGTTTCACGATACGGAGCCGCCGCCACCTCCTGTTCTTCATCGGGAGGCCAGATCTGGAGTCCGTTTGGGGCTCCGGAGAGGGGGATCTTCCGGCACCGCATCATCAACCATCCTTCATCACCAATTTCATGATGCTCACCGCCGGGAGTGAGTAATTCCTTCGTAGGCTTGCTGGACGGTGATGAGTTTGATGAGATTTATCATGTAATCGAGTTAGTTTTGTTAGGGCCCGATCCCTAGTATTCACTATGTTCTGAGATTGATGTTGCTATGACTTTGCTATGCTTAATGCTTGTCACTAGGGCCCGAGTGTCATGGTTTCAGATCTGAACCCTTTATGTTTTCATGAATATATTTGTGTTCTTGATCCGATCTTGCAAGTTGTATGCACCTGCTACGTGTTATGATCCGCATACCCCAAGGTGACAATAATTGGGATTCTTTCCGGTGATTGTCGTAGTTTGAGGAGTTCATGTATTCACTAAGTGCTAATGCTTTGTTCCGGTTCTCTATTAAAAGGAGGCCTTAATATCCCTTAGTTTCCTTATGGACCCCGCTGCCACGGGAGGGTAGGACAAAAGATGTCATGCAAGTTCTTATCGCAAGCACATATGACTATATACGGAATACATGCCTACATTACATTGATGAATTGGAGCTAGTTCTGTGTCGCCCTAGGTTATGACTGTTACATGATGAATGTTATCCAACAATATCACCGATCCAATGCCTACGATTTTTTCACATATTGTTCTTGCTAAATTACTACTGTTGCTACTGATGTTACAATCGCTACTACTATTGCTGCTACCGTTATTACTATTGCTACTGCTATCAAACTATCATACTACTATGCTACTAATCACTCTGCTGCAGATATTTAGTCTCCAGGTGTGGTTGAATTGACAACTCAACTGCTAATACTTGCAAATATTGTTTGGCTCCCCTTGTGTCGAATCAATAAATTTGGGTTGAATACTCTACCCTCGAAAACTATTGCGATCCCCTATACTTGTGGGTTATCAAGACCTTTTTCTGGCGCCGTTGCCGGGGAGCATAGCTTTATTTGCTGAGTCACTTGGGATTTATATCTGTTGATCACTGTGAAGAATCTGAAAGACGCTAAGACCAAGATCGTTTCATCTAAGACGAGGGGAGGTAAGGAACTGCCATCTAGCTCTGCACTTGATTCATCTTCTGTTTTGAGCAAACTTGCAACACCACCACATGCTATTAATTCTGCTGTGTCGCAAGTTGTTGATGATACCACTTCTGCCATGAATGATACTCATGATGATGCTAGTACTATGCCTGATAATGTTGTGCCACTTAGTGAATTTCTTAGCGAACAACTTGCTAAAGCTAAAGAAATTTAAAATGCTGAAACTCTTGAGAATTATGATTCACCTATTATGCCTAGCTCTCCTACTAGAGTTGAAACACCTGATGAACATTGCTTTGATAGGGAGACGGCTAGAGCCATACTTGCTTGTAATGATAGAGATGAAGTCATAAAACTGCTTGCTGAAATGAAAGAAAAATCTATGAGGGAGAAAATGAAATATGATCCTAAGTTTGCTACCTCTCCCATATTTGTTACTGATAAGGATTATGAATTCTCTGTCGATCTTGAGTTAATTCCTTTGGTTGAATCTGATCCTTTCCATGGTTATGAAAACGAAACCGTTGTGGCACATCTCACTAAATTAAATGATATAGCCACCCTATTTGCTCATGAGGAAAAAATTCGGTATTCCTATATTCTTAAGTTATTTCCTTTCTCATTAAAGGGTGATGCTAAGGAATGGTATAATACTCTTGCTCCTGGATGTGTGCGTAGTCCCCTGGATATGATTTATTATTTCTCTGAAAAATATTTTCCTGCTCATAAGAAACAAGCTGCTCTACAGGAAATATTTAACTTTGTGCAAATTAAAGAAGAGAATCTCCCTCAAGCTTGGGGGAGGCTTCTCCAATTACTTAATGCTTTGCCTGATCATCCTCTTAAGAAAAATGAAATACTTGATATCTTCTATAATGGGCTAACCGATGCTTCTAGGGATTACCTAGATAGTTGTGCGAGTTGTGTTTTCAGGGAACGGACTATTGAACAAGCTGAGAAATTATTGAATAATATATTGAATAATGATAATGATTGGACAATTCCTGAACCACCGCCTAAACCCACTCTGAAGAAGAGGTGTATTTTATATCTCAGTCCTGAAGATATGCAAGAAGCAAAGAAATGCCAGAAGGAAAAAGGTATTAAAGCTGAAGATGTTAAGAATTTACCACCTATTGAAGAGATACATGGTCTTGACAAACCGACACAGGTAGTAGAGGTAAATTCTCCCATAAAGTTTGATGAAAGTGATATTCCTTATAACAAACCTCCTAGTCAATGTCTGTATGAATTTGACAATTATATTATTAAGCAAGATCATTTCAATGCCAATGTTATGAAACAATTGAAAAGAAATGCCTACATGATTGATCACTTGAGTGACTTGTTATTTACAATTGCTAATGATGTTAAAGGTGTAAGTAAACATGCATCTATGGTTCAAACCCAATTAGAACAAGTTGCTAAATCTCAAAGTGAATTGCACAATGAAATGAATAACAATATGAATGATCATGATGTTAGAGTAATGACTAGAGGAGGTAGAATGACTCAGGAGCCACTTTATCCTGAAGGTCATCCAAAAAAGAATTGAACAAGACTCTCAAAGAATTAATGTTGATGCACCTAGTCCATCTAAAAAGAAAAAGAAAAAGAAAAATGATAGGACTTTGCATACTTCTAGTGAACCCGATGTAGAAAAACCCTTGGAGGATAGTAATGATGTTTCTATTTCTAATGCTGAAACACAATCTGGTAATGAACATTCACCTGATGATAATAATAATGATGATGCTCATGTGGATACCCAACCAGATAATGATAAAGAACCTGATAATGATATTGAAATAGAACCTGCTGTTGATCTTGATAACCCACCTTCTAAAAATAAACGTTATGATAAAAGAGACTTTGTTGCTAAAACATGGTAAAGAAAGAGAACCATGGGTTCAAAAACCCATGCCCTTTCCTCCTAAACCATCTAAGAAAAAGGATGAGAAAGAATTTGAACGCTTTGCTGAAATGCATAGGCCAGTCTTTTTGCGTACTCGTTTGACTGATATTTTAAAGATGGCCCCTTATGCTAGATATATGAAAGCCATTGTCACAAATAAAAGAAAGATACCCGAAGCTGAGATTTCCACCATGCTTGCAAATTATTCTTTTAAGGATGGAGTACCTAAGAAACTAGGAGATCCAGGAATACCAACTATACCATGCTCCATTAAACGAAATTATGTCAAAACTACTTTGTGTGATTTAGGAGCCGGTGTTAGTGTTATGCCTTTCTCTTTATATAAAAGACTTGATTTGAATAAACTCACTCCCACTGAAATATCATTGCAAATGACTGACAAATCAACTGCCATACCTATCGGTGTTTGTGAGGATGTGCCCGTTGTAGTTGCAAATGTTACTATCCTAACAGACTTTGTTATACTTGATATGCCCGAGGATGACAACATGTCGATTATCCTTGGTAGACCCTTTTTGAATACTGCAGGGGCTGTTATTGATTGCAACAAAAGCAAGGTCACTTTTCACATCAATGGTAATGAACATACGGTGCACTTTCCGAAGAAACAATTGCAAGTAAATGGTATTCGTGTTATTAGAAAGACTCCAACAATTACTATTGGAAGTTTTCAACTCCCTCTTCCTACTGTTAAAAAGAAATATGAAACTCTTATTATTGGGGAGATGCATATCCCCGTTGAGGTAACTTAGTGTTATACGAAAATTCTTCGGTTTCATGTCACTCGGAAATGGTTTGTTAATAATACCTGATCAACCTTATTAATGGATTCTTTTTGAGGGGCATGTGGTCGATGAATTTAGTAAGCACAACCTTCTTTACACACTTTTTGTTTTCTGTTATTCTTAGTTAAATAAAATAAAATGCCATGATTATCCTGTTTTTTGATTTATCCGTGCAATAAAAAAATGTCCAGAAATGAAAGTGCTCAGAACGCAATAAAATTTTGATATGAATTTTTATATAATATTTAAGAATATTTGGCACTAGAAATATACGAGGGGGGTGCCCCAGGTGTCCACGAGGCACCAGGGCACGCCACCCCCCCCCCCGGCGCGCCCAGGTACCTCGTGGGCCCCACAGGGACCCCCTCACTTATTCCTTCAGCCACTTCGTCTCTTACCTCTAGCAAAAATTCCTGGTAGCTCTCTCTCTCTCGTGTTCTTGCTCACAAACCTGAAATTTTCGATCTCTTTGCTCGGAGCTCCGTTTCCGAAACTGTTTTGGGAGATTGCTCCTTGAAAATTGTTCTTAGGAAAATGAATATCTTCCGGAGGAGTTCTTCGAAGCAAAACGCCAAGGGAGTCCTTGGGGACTCCTCGGACAGTGACCTCAACATCCCGCGTAGGACGGAGGTCCGGCCGTGCGAATGGCCGCACAATGCTTTCATGAACGAAGCCGGATTCTACCAAGAGTTCGCGCAATTCGTTACAAATGCCGGACTGACCGACTTCCTCGCAGATGAGTGTGACCAGTACCACATCCTTACAAATTCCTTTGTGCAAAATTTTCATTTTTTGAATAGGCTCGAACCCCCTAAGGTGCGCTTTGATTTATATGTTGAACATCATCAGATACCACTTGCTGAATTTTGTGAGATATGTTTGATTCCCTTTGATGGGGACATTAGAGAGCCTCGACCGGAGGAGTTTGAGGGTTTCCTCCACACTTTAACTGTGGGAGAGACAAGGGGCGTGTCGAAAGCCCGAGCCACTAGCTTGCAGTTTCCCTCTGTTCATTACTTTGCTCTATTCTTAGGGAAATGCTTGATTGCTAGGGAGCAAGGTAGTGCGCTAGCGGCACCTGACTTTGCCATTTTACGCCGCGCACTGCATCATGACAACACTTATAACCTGGGAGCTATCATTGCACGCCGCCTGCACACTAATAGGACTAGGGGTAAAATTCATGGTGGTATTTATGCTACTCGCTTAGAGAGACGTTTTAATGTTAACATACGCCCTCATGATTACTTGTTGCCCAGAGTTTACTTAGATCACCAGTCCATGAGGGACCACCACTTTCTTGATGCTCCTAAGCCTCCTCACAACATTCATTATAACTTGGTTTTAAGTGAGGATACTCGTGATATTATCCCGTTGCCTGCACCTGCTTTGTTTGATTATCATGCCAAGAACGGATATATTGTGATGCCACCGGACATCGTTGCCTACTGGAACGCGTTGGCCGCGGCAGAGGAGGAGGCCCAGGATTGGGACGCTCGGGTGCCCCCGCCTCAGGACTTTCACATGGGACCGGATGGCTACTACGGATGGCCGTAGACCAAGCTAGGCCAAAAGCCTAAGCTTGGGGGAGTACGTATTTCCCACCGACATTTTATTCGTGATCACTCATTTCATTTCAGCTGTCGGTGTTCATACTTTTCATTGTATAATCCATGTTAGCTATATTTTTCTCGCTTTCTTCTTGTGTGTTTGAAAAACTTTGAGAAAATCCAAAAATATTTCTCATTTCTTTTCGGTTTTTCTTTCTAGCTTAATTAGTAGTAGTATTAAAAGAAAACTCAAAAATATTTCCCATTTCTTCTTTTACTTGTTGGGAGTTCTCCCGTGTAAATAGTTTCCTTTTCTCGTTTTCGTTTTTCTTCTTTAATTTGCTTTCTTCAGAAAAACTAAAAACTACAAAAATATTTCAGTGTGTTTCTCTGAAATTCTATTCTTTTATTGAGTCATTGTACGGAGAAGACCATGATGAAAATGTTGAGTGGCTCTCGTATGCATTATTGTTGATCTAACAAAACGCCCATATTACCTTGTCTTCTCCTTTAAATAAAATGCTTGCAGATTCTAGCTTAGTCCACGTCACACTTGCACTATTTTCATTTTCATATCATTCGGTCGTGCAAGTGAAAGGCAATAATGATGATGATTTGATGAAGTGATGATGTCTACTACACAACTTGTTCTTGTAGACTCGTGTTGGGCCTCCAAGCGCAGAGGTTTGTAGGACAGCAGCAATTTTCCCTCAAGTGGATGACCTAAGGTTTATCAATCCGTGGGAGGCGTAGGATGAAGATGGTCTCTCTCAAACAACCCTGCAACCAAATAACAAAGAGTCTCTTGTGTCCCCAACACACCCCACACAATGGTAAATTGTATAGGTGCACTAGTTCGGCGAAGAGATGGTGATACAAGTGTAGTATGGATAGTAGATATAGGTTTTTGTAGTGCGAACAATAAAAAACAGCAAGGTAGCAAGTAACAAAAGGGAGCATAAACAGTATTGCAATGCTTAGAAACAAGGCCTAGGGTTCATACTTTTGCTAGTGCAATCTCTCAACAATGCTAATATAATTGGATCATGTAACCATCCCTCAACGTGCGATAAAGAATCACTCCCAAGTTCCTATTAGCGGAGAACATAAGATAGAAATTGTTTGTAGGGTACGAAACCACCTCAAAGTTATCTTTTCCGATCGATCTATTGAGCTATTCCTATAAGTGTCACAAACAGCCCTAGAGTTCGTACTAAAATAACACCATATGATACACATCAACCAACTCTAATGTCACCTAGATACTCCAATGTCACCACAAGTATCCATGAGTTGATTATACGATATGCATCAAACAACTTCATAATCATAATATTCAATCCACACAAAGAACTCCAAGGAGCACCCCAAAGTTTCTATCGGAGAAAAGATAATGAAAACGTGCATCAACCCCTATGCATAGATTACCCCAATGTCACCACGGGAATCCGCGAGTTCAGTGCCAAAACATATATCAAGTGAATCAATATAATACCCCATTGTCACCATGGGTATTCATATGCAAGAGATACATCAAGGGTTCTCCAATCTGAAATATTCAATCCAACAATAACGAAACTTCAAAGGGAAAAGATTCAATTCATCACAACAAGGATAGAGAGGGAAGAAACACCATATGATCCAACTATATTAACAAGCTCGCGGTACATCAAGATCGTGCCAAATCAAGAACGCGCGAGAGAGATCAAACACATAGCTACTAGTACATACCCTCAGCCCTGAGGGTGAACTACTCCCTCCTCATCATGGAGACCGCCGGGATGATGAAGATGGCCTCCGGTGATGATTCCCCCCTCCGGCAGGGTGCCGGAAAAGGGCTGTAGATTAGATCGTGGAGGTACAGAGGCTTGCGGCGGCGTAAAAACTCATCTAGGTTAACTTTCGGGGGTTTCTGAATATATATGATTTTCCAGCGTTGGAATCACGCAAAGAGGTGCCACAGGGGGCCCACGAGGCACCAGGGCACGCCTGGCGGGGCAGGCACACCCAGGTGGCTCGTGGGGCCCCTGTGGCTCTTCTGCTGCCCCTCCGAAGCTTCCTGGGTCCGTTTCCTTCCAGAAAAAATCGTCAAAAAGTTTCGCTGCATTTGGACTTCGTTTAATATGGATTTTCTAGAAAACCAAAAACAAGCAGAAAACAGCAACTGGCACTGGGCACTAGGTCAATATGTTAGTCCATGAAAATCATATAAAAGCCATATAAAAGTGCACCAAAATCATATAAAACTATAATAAACATGGCATGAATACTTCATAAATTATTGATACGTTGGAGACGTATCAAGTGACTGCGGCAAGGAAAAGCGGGTATGAACTCAACTTGTTCTTTGTTTTTGTAAATATGTTTAACTCAGTACCCATGATTCAGCATATTATGATTAAACATGTTTGTGATGACAATTAGAGATTATAGTTGCTCAAGCCATGCTTAAGTAGCTAGGAGTGGATAATGATTTATCTTGAGTGTCAACATGCATTAAAATGATTGTGATGTAGTATGATGATATGGTATCCTCCTCTGAATGTTTCAAGTGGCTTGACTTGGCACATGTTCACACATGTAGTTGATTCAAAACCAACATAGCCTCTATGATATTTATGTTCATGGTGCTTATATCCTACTCATGCTAGTATTCAACGTTGATTATTCATAATGCATGTTTATGACCGTTTTCGCTCTCTAGCTGGTCGCTTCTCAACCTATTTGCTAGCCTTCGCCTGTACTAAGCGGGAATGCTGCTTGTGCATCAAAACCCTTAAACCGAAGTTATTCCAGATGAGTCCACTATATCTACCTATATGCGGTATTACTCTGCCGTTCTAAGTAAATTTTCATGTGCCATCTCTAAATATTCAAATGAACATCTGTTTTGTGTGCCCGTACCGCTCATGGAGCGACAGGGGGTGGTCAGTATCTTCCATGCTAAGCGGGTTATTCTCATGATGAGTGTTTATTCACTTGTCCTTGCACGAGAGGGGCTGGTAATCGGGATGCCCAGTCGCATTATTAAAATTGCAAATAATAAAACAAACTCCCCCGAAAAGTTGTTGGTATGGAGGGCACCCGAGGATTCGGCTAGCCATGGCTTGTGATTGTTGGTGGAGGGGGAGTAAACTTTACTTTACCGCTTGGGAACCGCCGCTAATGTGTTTAGCATGGAAGATATTGAAAACTCTCGGTCGTGACGTTGACAAGAAAGGCATACCTCCCAAAATTTTATTTATCTCTGATTTAAGCTTCGAGCTCTGGCACCTCTGCAAATCCATGCTTCCCTCTGCGAAGGGCCTATCTATTTACTTTGATGTTATTTTACTTTTATTGTTGAGTCATCACCTTCTCAAATAAGCACCAGACCTGAGAGCATTATTGTCATTCTCATGCATTGTGTATAGTTAATGTTGTGTGCATCAAGCCTGGATTTCTGCTACCATGAATTACAATGTTTAGTCACTGCATGAACTTTGGAGGTGCTCTGCATTTATGTTTTGCGGTCTCAGAAAGGGCTAGCGAGATACAATGTTGTCATATTATATCATGATTGTTTTGACAAAGTGTTGGCATTTGAGATGTCTTATTATTGCTCGCTAGTTGATTATGCCATTGATATGAGTGAATAAATTTTTTAAAAGTTATCATTTGCATGGTTAGTTCATGATCTTTGCTGAAAACTAGGACACTATTTAAGCATATATATAGATACAAGAACAAAAGAGTTTGTAAAAGTTTTTCTTTATCACTTTCAGTTTGTCAACTGAATTGCTTGAGGACAAGCAATGAGTTAAGCTTGGGGGAGTTGATATGTCTCCGTCGTATTGATGACCCACAAGTATAGGGGATCAATCGTAGTCCTTTCGATAAGTAAGAGTGTCGAACCCAACGAGGAGCAGAAGGAAATGACAAGCGGTTTTCAGCAAGGTATTTTCTGCAAGCACTGAAATTATCGGTAACGAGTAGTTTGATAGCAAGATAATTTGTAACAAGTGACAAGTAGCAATAGTAACAAAGAGTGCAGCAAGGTGGCCCAATCCTTTTTATAGCAAAGGACAAGCCGGAACGATCTCTTATAATAAGCAACACGTTCTCGAGGACACATGGGAATTTCATCTAGTCACTTTCATCATGTTTGTTTGATTCGCGTTCGCTACTTTGATAATTTGATATGTGGGTGGACCGGTGCTTGGGTGCTGTTCTTACTTGAACAAGCCTCCCACTTATGATTACCCCCTGTCGCAAGCATCCGCAATTACGAAAGAAGAATTAAGATAACTCTAACCATAGCATTAAACATATGGATCCAAATCAGCCCCTTACGGAATAGCGCATAAACTAGGGTTTAAGCTTCTGTCACTCTAGCAACCCATCATCTAATTACTACTCCACAATGCATTCCCTTAGGCCCAAAGATGGTTAAGTGTCATGTAGTCGAAGTTCACATGACACCACTAAGAGAATCAACAACATACATATCATCAAAATATCGAACGAATACCAAATTCACATGATTACTTATGACAAGACTTCTCCCATGTCCTCAAGAACAAAAGTAACTACTCACAAATCATCATCATGCCCAAGATCAGAGGGGTATTAAATAGCATATTGGATCTGAACATATAATCTTCCACCAAATAAACCAACTAGTATCAACTACAAGATGTAATCAACACTACTAGCAACCCACAGGTACCAATCTGAGGTTTTGAGACAAAGATTGAATACAAGAGATGAACTAGGGTTTGAGATGAGATGGTGCTGTTGAAGATGTTGATGAAGATTGGCCCTCCCACGATGAGAGGGTTGCTGGTGATGTCAGTGGCGACGATTTCCCCCTCCCGGAGGGAAGTATCCCCGGCAGAATCTCTCCACCGGAGAGCAAAAGTGCTCCTGCCCAAGTTCCGCCTCGAGACGGCAGCGCACCGTCCCAAAAGTCTTCTCTCATTTTTTCTAGGGCAAATGGGCTTATATACCAGAAAATGGGGGCCAGAGGCTGGCCAGGGGCCCCACGAGGTACCAGGGCGTGCCTGGGGGGTGGCGCGCCCTGGTGCCTCGTGGGCACCTGGGTGGCCCCCTCTGATACTTTTTGCTTCCATTATTTTTTATTTATTCCAAAATAATTCTCCGTGAAATTTTAGCTCATTTGGAGATGTGCAGAATAGGTATCTTGACATAGCTTTTTCAGGTCCAGAATTCCAGCTATCGGCATTCTCCCTCCTTGTGTGAATCTTGCATATTAAGAGAGAAAAGGCATTAGAATTGCTCCAAAAAGTGTTATAATGATTAAAAACACTATAAATAATAGTAGCAAAACATGATGCAAAATGGACGTATCAACTCCCCCAAGCTTAGACCTCGCTTGTCCTCAAGCGAAAGCCGATATCGATAATCATGGCCACATGTTTAGAGAGAGAGGTGTCGATAAAAACAAAATGCGGACATAGTAGCATCATGATCATTATTATAACAGCAATATTTATTATCATAAAACTTCTCATGAGCAAGTAGCAATTCATCACAACAATGAAGTATAAGGCATAAACTTTCTTGAAAACTAACAAACTATGTTCTCAGTCAACAATGCAATTGCAATTCATCATACTTTCAGGAAGGGTCTCATGTAGGAGCTTTTTAGCAAGTCCACATACTCAACCATCATATAGTCTTCTATGATTGCTAACACTCACAACATATATATGGAACAAAAAGTTTCAGCCAGACACACAGAAAGATAGGGGCTTATAATTTCGTCTCCCAACTTATTCACCACAAGGGTGATGTCAACAATAATAACTCATGATCACTCATATCCAACTGGATACATATGTTTAGATCTTTCCCCACCATATGATGCTTGCAAAAGAGAAAAATAAAAAGGAAGTAGAGAAGAACACTATTAACTCTTGCATAAAAAGTAAATACATAAAAGTAAAGGATAGGCCCTTCGCAGAGGGAAGCAGAGGTTGTCATGCGCTTTTTGTTGTTGGATGCAAGAGCTCTTAATGCAAAGGAACATCACTTTATATTGCCCCTTGTGATAGCAACCTTTATTATGCAGTCTGTCGCTTTTATTTCTTTACCATCACAAGTTCGTACAAAGCTTATTTCCCTTACAATAAAAGTTCAGACATATTTAGAGGCAATTTTTATTGCTTTTTGCACCGATGACAACTTACTTGAAGGATCTTATTCAATCCATAGGTAGATATAGTGGACTCTCATGACGTGAAACTGGGTCTAAGGGTTTTTGATGCACAAGTAGTATCTCTACTTGGTGCGGATTTTTGGCTAGCAAAGATATTGGGCAAGCACCACATGTTAGAGGATCTATAACAATATAACTTCTATGTGAATATAAGCAAACATAATTCATTACGTTGTCTTCCTTGTCCAACGTCAACAATTTGACATAAAATACTTAATGGGGGCTCACAATCATAAAAGATGTCCAAGATAGTATATTTGCATGTGAATCTTCTCTTTCCTTATTAATTCTTTCATGAATTGCATCATTGACTAATACTATGTTTGTTATCCTCCAATAAATTTTACCACTTATACTTTTCTTTATGTAATGTCATTACTTTACATAAGATTAGCATATGATCTTTTTCATTATTTTCATTGCTAGGATTGAAACATAAAAGTAAAGAAGCAAAAACTCAAACTACTCTTTATTATATAACTCTCAACTCGATTACATAGATAGATAGATCACGAAACTAACACTCGAAAATAGATCATACTAAACTTTTATTCAACTAGATCACGAAAATAACTAAGGATTAAACTAAAAGTAGGTAAAGATGATAAAAAGGATGGTGATACGATACCAGGGAACCTCCCCCAAGCTTGGCACAAGCCAAGGGGAGTGCCCATACCCATGTACTCAAGTCTCCTTCTTTGGTGATGGCGGTGATGGTGAAGTGGCAAGCTTGCCCTTCAGCTCAACCAGATACATCAATCTGCGGTTGATGCTCTGAAGGGCGATGTTTTGCTCTTCCAACAAAATAACTTCACGAGTGAGAGATGTATTCTGAGCACTAACTATTTCAAAGACTCTTAGGGCTTCAATTACGGATGGGGAGAGATGATCATATAAAGGTTGAAGGATATCTCCCTTCTCTGCGGTCTCCTCCATAGGGATGGCTTGCCCTCCTTCCGGAGCCTGGGCTCCTGCAACTTCCTCGACCTTGTCCTCCTTGCCATTGTCTTCTTCTCCCGACGACAACTCGTAGTAGACCTTGTTGTAGGGGCGTTTCCCGGCGATGGTTGCACAATGCGGTGCTTGGCACGGAGCTTTTGGGGAGCCATGGCGTTCTAGATCTGATAGAAAACAGCACGAAACAAGAACAGAGGAGATTTCTGTGATACGGTGGTCAAAACATATGGGAGTATATATAAAGAATTTTTTATCTTGCAAAACAAGTATTCCAGAAGAAAACAGAGTCGGGAAGGCTCACGTGGGGCCCACGATCCACCAGGGCGCGCCTGGGGGGGTGGCGCGCCCTGGTGCCTCGTGGTCACCAGGTGGGTCCCCTCGGCTGTTTCTTATTTTTGTATTTTTTCTAATATTCCAAAACTAACAGAAAATATTTTTATGGAATTTTTGGAGTCGGTTTACTTACCGTATCACATACCTCTTCCTTTTCAGGATTCTGGAGTGTTCCGGAAGGTCTCTCTTATGTATTCCTCCGGTGTAATTATTTCAATAATATTAGTTTCGACATTAATGGGAGTACCTGAAATATAATGCTTAATTCTTTGCCCATTCACCACTCTCGGATTAGTGCCTTCGGAGTTGTTTATTTTGATGGCTCCGGAGCGATAGACTTCTTCGATAATATACGATCCTTCCCATTTAGAGAGAAGCTTTCCTGCAAAGAATCTCAAACGAGAGTTGTACAATAGAACTTGCACACCCACCTTGAATTCCCGTTTTTGAATTCTTCTATCATGCCATCTTTTAACTTTTTCTTTAAACAATTTGGCATTTTCATAAGCTTGGGTTCTCCATTCTTCTAGCGAGCTAATATCAAATAACCTCTTTTGACCAGAAAGTTTAAAATCATAATTGAGTTCTTTAATTGCCCAGTATGCTTTATGTTCTAACTCAAGAGGCAAATGACATGCTTTTCCATAAACCATTTTATAAGGAGACATACCCATAGGATTTTTAAAAGCAGTTCTATAAGCCCATAGTGCATCGTCAAGTTTCTTAGACCAATTCTTTAGATCTATTAACGGTTTTTTGGAAAATTAATTTTATTTCCCTATTGCTCAATTCTACTTGACCACTAGATTGAGGGTGATAGGGAGATGCAATTCTATGATTGACATCATATTTAGCAAGCAATTTACGGAATGCACCATGAATAAAATGTGAACCACCATCAGTCATTAAATATCTAGGGACTCCAAACCTTGGGAAAATAACTTCTTTAAGCATTTTAATAGAAGTGTTATGATCAGCACTACTAGTTGGAATAGCTTCTACCCACTAAGTAACGTAATCAACAGCAACTAAAATATGAGTATACCCATTGGATTTAGGAAAAGGTCCCATATAATCAAATCCCCAAACATCAAACGGTTCAATAGCAAGTGAATAATTCATAGGCATTTCCTGACGTCTACCAACATTACCAATTCTTTGACATTCATCACAAGATAAGACAAACTTACGAGCATCCATGAAAAGAGTAGGCCAATAGAACCCAGATTGTAATACCTTATGTGCAGTTCTGTCTCCCGCATGGTGTCCTCCGTAAACCTCGGAATGACACTTCCGTAGGATTTGTTCCTGTTCATGCTCAGGTATACAATGCCTAATAATACCATCTACTCCTTCTTTATAAAGATGTGGGTCATCCCAGAAGTAATGTCTTAAATCATAGAAGAACTTTTTCTTTTGTTGGTATGTGAAACTAGGTGGTATAAATTTAGCAACAATATAATTAGCATAATCCGCATACCATGGAGTATTATGAGAAGCATTTATGACAGCTAATTTTTCATCGGGAAAATCATCATTAATAGGAAGTGGGTCATCAAGAACATTTTCCATTCTAGACAAATTATCTGCTACGGGATTCTCAGCTCCCTTTCTATCAATAATATGCAAGTCAAATTCTTGTAGCAATAAAACCCACCTAATGAGTCTAGGTTTAGCATCTTTCTTTTCCATAAGATATTTAATAGCAGCATGATCAGTGTGAACAGTTACTTTAGAATCAACTATGTAGGATCTGAATTTATCACATGCAAACACAACTGGTAGAAATTCTTTCTCAGTAGTAGCATAATTTCTTTGGGCACTGTCTAGAGTTTTACTAGCATAATGGATAACATTTAATTTCTTATCAACTCTCTGTCCTAGAACAGCACCAATAGCATAATCACTAGCATCACACATAATTTCAAAAGGCAAGTTCCAATCAGGTGGTTGAACAATAGGTGCAGTGGTTAAGGCTTTCTTAAGTGTTTCAAAGGCTTCTAGACAATCATCATCAAAAACAAATGGAACATCTTTTTGCAAAAGATTGGTAAGAGGCCTAGAAATTTTAGAGAAGTCTTTAATAAACCTCCTATAGAAACCAGCATGACCAAGGAAACTTCTTATACCTTTAATATCTTTAGGACATGGCATTTTCTCAATAGCATCAACCTTAGCTTTATCAACTTCAATTCCTCTCTCAGAAATTTTATGCCCCAAGACAATACCTTCATTCACCATAAAGTGGCACTTCTCCCAATTCAAGACAAGATTAGTTTCTTCACATCTCTGCAAAACTCGATCAAGGTTGCTTAAGAAATCATCAAAAGAAGTTCCGTAAATGGAGAAATCATCCATGAATACCTCAACAATCTTTTCACAAAAGTCAAAGAATATAGCAGTCATACATCTTTGAAAGGTAGCAGGTGCATTGCATAAACCAAAAGGCATACGTCTATAAGCATAAGTTTCAAAAGGACAAGTAAAGGTGGTTTTCTCTTGATCAGTTTGTGATACGGGTATTTCAGAAAAACCAGAATAACCATCTAGGAAACAAAAGTGTGTATGCTTAGACAATCTTTCTAACATTTGATCAATGAAAGGTAAGGGGTAATGATCTTTTCTAGTAGCTTTGTTTAATTTTCTAAAATCAATTACCATCCTATAACCATTTACAATTCTTTGTGGAATGAGTTCATTTTTATCATTAGGAACAACGGTAATGCCCCCTTTCTTAGGGACACAATGAACGTGACTTACCCATCTACTATCAGCTATGGGATAGATTATACCTGCTTCCAGAAGTTTTAATATTTCAGTTCTTACCACCTCTTTCATCTTAGGATTTAATCATCGTTGGTGGTCGACAACTGGTTTAGCATCAGGCTCCATATTAATTTTGTGCTGACATAGAGTGGGACTGATGCCCTTAAGATCATCAAGAGTATATCCAATAGCAGCTCGGTGCTTCCTCAGAGTTTTCAGTAATCTCTTTTCTTCATGCTCTGAAAGGTTGGCACTAATAATAATAGGATATATCTTCATTTCATCAAGATAAGCATATTTTAATGTATCAGGCAATTGCTTCAATTCAAATACAGGATCACCTTTAGGTGGAGGAGGGCCTCCAAGAGTTTCAACAGGCAAATTGTGTTTAAGGATGGGTGGCTGATCAAAGAACATTCTATCTATTTCATTTCTTTCATTCATATGCATATCATTCTCATGGTCTAGCAAATATTGTTCTAACGGATCAGTAGGAGGCACGGCAATAGAAGCAAGACCAATAATTTCATCTTTACTAGGCAATTCTTTATCATGAGGTTATCTACGAAATTTGGAGAAATTAAACTCATGAGACATACCACCGAAATCAACACTAACAATTTCTTTAGCGCAATCAATCTTGGCATTAACAGTGTTCAAGAAAGGTCTACCAAATATAATGGGGCAAAAATCATCTTGTGGAGAACCGAGGACTAGAAAATCAGTAGGTTATTTTATTTTTCCACACAAGACTTCAACATCTCTAACGATCCCAAGCGGTTTAATGGTATCTCTATTTGCAAGTTTAATAGTAACATCAATGTCCTCTATTTCAGCAGGTGCAATATCATTCATAATTTCTTGATATAAGGTAAATGGAATAGCACTCACACTAGCACCCAAATTACATAAGCCATGATAACAATGATCTCCTATTTTAATTGAGACAACAGGCATGTCCACAATGGGTCTGTTTTTATCTTTAGGGTCAGGTTTAGCAATTCTAGCTGCTTCATCGCAGAAGTAAATAACATGCCCATCTATATTATCAACCAAGAGATCTTTAACCATAGCAACATTAGGTTCAACTTTAATTTGTTCAGAGGGTCTAGGTGCTCTAATATTACTTTTGTTAACCACAGTTGAAACTTTAGCATGTTCCTTAATCCTAACAGGAAAAGGTGGTTTCTCAATATAAGCGGTAGGCACAACTGGATCAACATGGTAAACAATTGTTTCTTCTTTAACACTAGCGGGTTCCTCAATCTTTTCTTTAACAGGGGGATGATATTTAAACCACTTCTCCTTAGGGAGATCAACATGAGTAGCAAATGATTCACAAAAGGAAGCTACTATCTCAGAGTCAAGTCCATATTTAGTGCTAAACTTATGAAAAGCATCGGTAGCCATAAAAGATTTAACACAATCGAACTCAAGTATTATACCTGACTCATTACCTTTGTCGAGTTCCCAATCTTCAGAGTTGCATTTAATTCTTTCCAGAAGATCCCACCTGAATTCAATAGTTTTCTTCATAAAAGAGCCAGTTGAAGAAGAATCGAGCATGGTTCGATTATCATGAGAAAGCCGAGCATAAAAATTCTGTAAGATAATTTCTTTTGCGAGCTCATGATTGGGGCATGTGTACATCATGTACTTAAGCCTCCCCCAAGCTTGAGCGATGCTTTCTCCTTCACGAGGCCAAAAATTATATATATAATTCCGATCACGATGAACCAAATGCATAGGATAAAATTTCTGATGGAATTCCAGTTTCAATCAGTTCCAGTCCCATGTATCGGTATCATCACATAGCCTATACCATGTCAATGCCTTTCCCTCCAAAGATAAAGGGAATACTTTCTTCTTAACTCCATCTCCGGATAAACCTGGAAGCTTAAACAGTCCACAAATTTCATCCACATAGATCAAGTGCATATCAGGATGTATTGTTCCATCTCCTGCATAAGGATTAGCTAGCAGTTTCTCTATCATATCCAAAGGAATCTCATATTCAATATTTTCAGTAGGTGCAGTAGGTTGAGGAGCAACTCTTGGTGTTTCTGGTCAAGGAGAAGATACCCCGAACAAACCCCTCAAAGGATTACTTTTCATAGTGACAAGTGACAGTAAATTTCAGCACGTAATATAAATGTTTCCTTACCAAATTCCACTCACCAAAGGCGCTTCACTCCCCGGCAACGGCGCCAGAAAAGAGTCTTGATGACCCACAAGTATAGGGGATAAATCATAGTCCTTTATATAAGTAAGAGTGTCGAACCCAACGAGGAGCAGAAGGAAATGACAAGCAGTTTTTAGCAAGGTATTTTCTGCAAGCACTGAAATTATCGGTAACGAGTAGTTTGATAGCAAGATAATTTGTAACAAGTGACAAGTAGCAATAGTAACAAAGAGTGCAGCAAGGTTGCCCAATCCTTTTTATAGCAAAGGACAAGCCAGAATGATCTCTTATAATAAGCAACACGTTCTTGAGGACACATCGGAATTTCATCTAGTCACTTTCATCATGTTGGTTTGATTCGCGTTCGCTACTTTGATAATTTGATATGTGGGTGGACCGGTGCTTGGGTGCTGTTCTTATTTGAACAAGCCTCCCACTTATGATTACCCCCTCTCGCATGCATCTGCAACTACGAAAGAAGAATTAAGATAACTCTAACCATAGCATTAAACATATGGATCCAAATCAGCCCCTTACGGAATAGCGCATAAACTAGGGTTTAAGCTTCTGTCACTCTAGCAACCCATCATCTAATTAATACTCCACAATGCATTCCCTTAGGCCCAAAGATGGTGACGTGTCATGTAGTCGATGTTCACATGACACCACTAAGAGAATCAACAACATACATATCATCAAAATATCGAACGAATACCAAATTTACATGATTACTTATGACAAGACTTCTCCCATGTCCTCAAGAACAAAAGTAACTACTCACAAATCATCATCATGCCCAAGATCAGAGGGGTATTAAATAGCATATTGGATCTGAACATATAATCTTCCACCAAATAAACCAACTAATATCAACTACAGGATGTAATCAACACTACTAGCAACCCACATGTACCAATCTGAGGTTTTGAGACAAAGATTGAATACAAGAGATGAACTAGGGTTTGAGATGAGATCGTGCTGTTGAAGATGTTGATGAAGATTGGCCCTCCCACGATGAGAGGGTTGCTGGTGATGTCGATGGCGACGATTTCCCCCTCCCGGAGGGAAGTATCCCCGGCAGAATCTCTCCACCGGAGAGCAAAAGTGCTCCTGCCCAAGTTCCGCCTCGAGACGGCGGCGCACTGTCCCAAAAGTCTTCTCTCATTTTTTTCTAGGGCAAATGGGCTTATATACCAGAAAATGGGGGCCAGAGGCTGGCCAAGGGCCCCACGAGGTACCAGGGCACGCCTGGGGGGGTGGCGCTCCCTGGTGCCTCGTGGGCACCTGGGTGGCCCCCTCTGGTACTTTTTGCTTCCATTATTTTTTATTTATTCCAAAATAATTCTCCGTGAAATTTTAGCTCATTTGGAGATGTGCAGAATAGGTATCTTGACATAGCTTTTTTAGGTCCAGAATTCCAGCTGTCGGCATTCTCCCTCCTTGTGTGAATCTTGCATATTAAGAGAGAGAAAAGGCATTAGAATTGCTTCAAAAAGTGTTATAATGATTAAAAACACCATAAATAACAGTAGCAAAACATGATGCAAAATGGACGTATCATGTATCTACTTTTCCAAACACTGTTGCTCTTGTTTTGGACTCTAATTTGCATGATTTGAATGAAACTAACCCGGACTGACGCTGTTTTCAGCAGAATTGCCATGGTGTTGTTTTTTGTGCAGAAATGAAAGTTCTTGGAATTGGATGAAACTTTTTGGAGATTTTTTATGGAATATATAAAAAATACTGGAGCCAAAACCTACTGGAGGGGGGCCACCCAGTGCCCACGAGGCACCAGGGCGCGCCACCCCCGCCCCCCAGGCGCGCCCTGGTACCTCGTGGGGCCCACGTGGCTCCGTCTGACCTAATTCCAACGCTATAAATTCACAATTCCAGATAAAAAAAATAAGAGAGGAAGTTTTATTGCGTTTCACGATACGGAGCCGCCGCCACCTCCTGTTCTTCATCGGGAGGCCAGATCTGGAGTCCGTTTGGGGCTCCGGAGAGGGGGATCTTCCGGCATCGTCATCATCAACCATCCTTCATCACCAATTTCATGATGCTCACCGCCGGGAGTGAGTAATTCCTTCGTAGGCTTGCTGGACGGTGATGAGTTGGATGAGATTTATCATGTAATTGAGTTTGTTTTGTTAGGGCTTCATCCCTAGTATCCACTATGTTCTGAGATTGATGTTGCTATGACTTTGCTATGCTTAATGCTTGTCACTAGGGCCCGAGTGCCATGATTTCAGATCTGAACACTTTATGTTTTCATGAATATATTTGTGTTCTTTATCCGATCTTGCAAGTTGTATGCACCTGCTACGTGTTATGATCTGCATACCCCAAGGTGACAATAATTGGGATTCTTTCCGGTGATTGCCGTAGTTTGAGGAGTTCATGTATTCACTAAGTGCTAATGCTTTGTTCTGGTTCTCTATTAAAAGGAGGCCTTAATATCCCTTAGTTTCCTTATGGACCCCGCTGCCATGAGAGGGTAGGACAAAAGATGTCATGCAAGTTCTTATCGCAAGCACGTATGACTATATACGGAATACATGCCTACATTACATTGATGAATTGGAGCTAGTTCTGTGTCGCCCTAGGTTATGACTGTTACATGATGAATGTTATCCAACAATATCACCGATCCAATGCCTACGAGTTTTTCACATATTGTTCTTGCTAAGTTACTACTGTTGCTACTGCTGTTACAATCGCTACTACTATTGCTGCTACCGTTATTACTATTGCTACTGCTATCAAACTATCATACTACTATGCTACTGATCACTCTGCTGCAGATATTTAGTCTCCAGGTGTGGTTGAATTGACAACTCAACTGCTAATACTTGCAAATATTCTTTGGCTCCCCTTGTGTCGAATCAATAAATTTGGGTTGAATACTCTACCCTCGAAAACTGTTGCGATCCCCTATACTTGTGGGTTATCAGACCGCGGCTGTCACCGTCCTCCTTCCCTGGATCTCAGCTCCACGTCAAAGCTCCAGCCCCCTCTGGCGACCACGACGAGAATGGTTTTACAGTCGTATTATACCTCCTCCGGTCATGGTTAGCCCCCTCCACCCCCCCCCCCCTTCAACCTCTATATCTCTCTCCAATTCATGGCTTCACCATCCCCGATGAAGTTGAACGTCAGCACCGCCTCCTTCTATCAGATCATTATATTTTTTAGATCCTGGACCAGCCAATCTGTCCAGAAGGAGGTAGGATTGATGCATCCGTGTTGGATATTAGAATATGAAAGAAATGTAAGCAATGATTAGTAGTTTTAAATAAATATAAAGGGGTCATTATATTTATTCTATTGATGCTGCTTTACACAAGTTTCATATGCATTGGTCAATAGTAGTTCTTCCCAAGTGCTCATAGAACCGAAATATATATCAAACCAATGTTTCATATGCATTGGTGTTGTTGTTTTTAAGTTCTCCTAGGTTTCCTGATTTTGTTTCATATGAAACAATGGTCTGCATTGTTTCATATATAATACTTTTCATTGATGACAAACTGTTTCTTATGAAACTTATGTAGTGATGTTGTTACATATATCAGATCATTGTCTCTTCTGCACGTTGTGTGTCACCTAGGAGGAACTAGAACTTCTCATCAATGAAGGTGCTCTGACATTAGAACTGATAAGTATTTATTGTGTGTCAAACCGGGCAAATTTTTGTGCCGTAAACTGATAATTATGTATTTTATCGTTTGTCAAATGCGGGTGCTCTGACATTAGAACTGTTTTGTTATCCGAAGATGTCGTGTTTAGTTGTTGGGTGCCTTTCAGTTCGTCCATCATTGAGAAGATTTCTCTTGGACTAAGAAAGGTATGTGAAGCAGTCATCCCTTTGACACGGTCATTGAGGAAGGTTAAATTATGCACCACCTTATTTTCAGATGAACCACTACACACATCTCCACATAGATGGAATTTTCCAAAACTTCTCCACATAGATTTCTAAACCTACCAAGTTGTGTTATTTCTTTTTCAATGTGCAGAATTGCATTGGTGCTATAGATGGGACACGTACCCCCATCACCATTGTTGAAGATCGGGCTCGCCCATTTAGGAATAGGAAAGGGACCCTCTCACAGAATGTCATGGTTGCATCATGTGGGTGGGAAGGGTCCACATCAGATGCAGGAGTTCTTTGGTCTAGTATTAGCAAGGGGTTGCATGTGCCAGTTGAAACAAATTATCTCGTAGATGGTGGATATTCAAACATGCCTTCTTTCTGGCCCCATATCGAGGAGTTCGGTATCACCTTAGTAAATTTAGGAGGAGTCTCTCATCTCATGCGGGCTATGTTGACCATATGGAGTTATTCAACAATCGCCTTGCAATTCTCCGGAACCATATCGAAAGGGCCATCGATGTTCTAAAAAAAATGGTTCCCTATCATGGAAGTGGACAATCACTATCCTATAGAATTGCAAATCGACATTCTGATGGCATGTGATGTATTCCATAATATTGTTAGAGCTCAAAGTGGTCATGGGTCATGGTTGGATCATCAACCATCGTTAATTCTACCAGCAACATATGTTGATGTTCCAGAGGGAAATGATGTCAACCAACATCATCACGACCAGTCAAACAATGGAAACACTCTTAGAGATCAGATTGAAATGTAAATATGGGATGATTATAAAAACTAGTCGCACATGAATTTATTTTATAATTTTATTTCCTTTTGACCTTTTTTATATAAAGTAGTGGTAGAGAGAAATTTAACTAGTACCCATTGCTAGATCAATAATGTAGCTATGGCAGCACCTATGGCATCTTGGGACCATGCATATGAGCAAGGTCTTACAGATATATTGCTTGACCACAACAATCCCATCTATAGAGGTCAAAATGGGAGGATGGATGAAGGCTGGAATAACATTACAAATAAATCCAATCAGAAGTTTCCACTAGCACATTTCACAAAGCAACAAATCCAAGAGAAGGGGAAGGATTTTAAAGGAAACTATAGGGTCATGCGAGATGCTAGGAAGCAGAGTGGAACATGATGGGATGATAAAATTTGCATTGTCATTGTTGAACCAGTAATATGGGATAAACTTATCAAGGTTAGCTCTTTTCTTCTTATACATTCTGTGCAACTCCTTGATCGTAACCAAACAAAGTTCATGCATTCAATAGTACTATCCCACGGTAAATAATTTCTGTTCAATGCCATTCATGCTCTTCAAGACATTGGCTCTGCATGAAGGTGAGCTTCATGTATCATATGTGCCCTATATATGTTATATAAGCATCATTTGGAATTGATATTCGCAAGACTGTATAGACATTGTATCAAATATTTATCACACTTTTATTGATCTTGACTTGCTATTTGGTTGACTTGTTGAACTGTATGGTTGCAAACAAACAACTAACATAGTAGTAAAAAGTTAATTTAGTGACCAGTAAGTAGTATTGACATGAAGCATGTATAGCTGCATATGCTTAGGAACCTGTGAGCTTGTATCACCATGAGTCCATCAGCCCTGCATATTAAATCATCTTGGTTCTTGCTTTTATTGTTGGGGAACGGAACATAAATTTCAAAAAATTTCCTACGCTCACGCAAGATCTATCCATGGAGATGCATCGCTACGAGAGGGGAGAGTGTGTCTACGTACCCTCGTAGACCGTTAGCGGAAGCGTCTCACAACGCGGTTGATGTAGTCGAACAATCCTTCGAGCTCCACCGATCGAGTACTGAACGTACGGCACCTCCGAGTTCTACACATGTGCAGCTCGGTGACGATCCTCGCCTTCTTGATCCAGCAAGACGTCGAGGAAGTAGATGAGTTCCGTCAGCACGACGGCGTGGCGACGGTGACGGTGAAGTGATTCCGGCAGGGCTTCGCCTAAGCTCTCCGAAAATATGACCGAGGTGGAAAACGGAGATCGGGGCACCGCACACGGCTATGGAACAATTGTGTACTTTGGGGTGCCCCCTTGCCCCCGTATATATAGGATGAGAGGGAGGAGGCCGGCCCCCTAGGGGTGCGCCAAGTGTGGGGAGTCCTACTAGGACTCCTTAGTCCTAGTAGGATTCCACCTCCCTTACGGAGTAGGAAAAGGGGAAGGGAGAGGAAAAGGAAAGAGGGGGCTGCGCCCCCTCCCCTAGTCCAATTCGGTTTGGGCAAGGGGGGGCGCGCGCCTCCTCACGTGGCCTGCCTCTCCTTTTCCCGTATGGCCCAATAAGGCCCATTACTTCTCCCGGTGAATTCCCGTAACTCCCCGGTACTCCGAAAAATACCCGAATCACTCGGAACCTTTCCGACGTCCGAATATAGCCTTCCAATATATGAATCTTTACCTCTCGGACATTCCGAGACTCCTCGTCATGTCCGTGATCTCATCCGGGACTCCGAACAACATTCGGTCACCAATCACATAACTCATATAATACTATTTCGTCATCAAACCTTAAGTGTGCGGACCCTACGGGTTCGGGAATGATGTAGACATGACCGAGACAACTCTCTGGTCAATAACCAACAGCGGGACCTGGATGCTCATATTGGTTCCTACATATTCCACGAAGATCTTTATCGGTGAACCTCATATGACAACATACGTTGTTCCCTTTGTCCGGCGGTATGTTACTTGCCCGAGATTCGATCGTCGGTATCCAATACCTAGTTCAATCTTGTTACCGGCAAGTCTCTTTACTCGTTCCGTAATACGTCATCTTGCAACTAACTCTTTAGTCACGGTGCTTGCAAGGCTTATGTGATGATGTATTACCGAGAGGGCCCAGAGATACCTCTCCGATAGTCGGAGTGACAAATCCCAATCTCGATACATGCCAACTCAACAAACACTTTCGGAGATACCTGTAGTGCACCTTTATAATCACCCAGTTACGTTGTGATGTTTGATACACCCAATGATCTACTCCTGGATCACTTTGGTACCTCTTTTGCCAGACACATGGCAAGGCACACAGCTTGGCATACTTTATAGAACCTATGGCCGAGGCTTAGGGGATAACCTTCATCCATTCTATTTATTTTGCCGTGGTCGAGATTTGAGTCTTACTCAACTTCACACCTTTCACCACAGTCAAGAACTTCTTCTTTGACTGATCCATTTTGAACTTCTTCAAAATCTTGTCAAGGTATATGTTTTGTGAAATTCATATGAGGCGTCTCAATCTATCTCTATAGATTTTGATGCCTAACATGTAAACAACCTTTACCTAGATCTTCAAGTCTTACTCCACTTCACACCAGCCAAGAACTTATTTCTTTTGACTTGATCCATTTTGAACTTCTTCAAAATCTCATCAAGGTGTGTGAAAATCTTTTATCAGGTGTCTTGATCTATCTCTATAGATCTCGATGCCCAAACTGTGGATAACTCAAAAACAGGTTTTTATTGAAAAACTCCTTTCAATTAATTCTTTATGCTTTCCAGAAATTCTACATCATTTCCAATCACATATACTTATTAGAAATGTTATAGAGCTCCCACTCACTTTGTTGTAAATACAAGTTTCTCCATAAACTTGCATAAACCCAAACGCTTTGATCACTTCATCAAAGCGAGTATTCCAGCTCCGAGATGCTTGCACCAGTCCATAGATGGATCGCTGGAGCTTGCATACTTTGTTAGCACCTTTAGGATCGACAAAACCTTCCGGTTGCATCATATACAATTCTTCCTTAAGGAATCCATTAAGGAATACCGTTTTGACGTCCATTTGCCAGATTTCATAATCATAAAATGCGGCAATTGCTAACATAATTCTGACAGACTTTAGCATCGCTACGGGTGAGAAAGTCTCATCGTAGTCAACTCCTTGAACTTGTCGATAACCTTTAGCAACAAGTCGAGCTTTATAGATGATGATATTACCATCAGCGTCCGTCTTCTTCTTAAAGATCCATTTATTTTCAATAGCTCGCCGTTCATCGGGCAAGTCTACCAAAGTC
Organism: Elymus sibiricus; assembly: GCA_039707655.1. Classification (NCBI taxonomy): domain Eukaryota; kingdom Viridiplantae; phylum Streptophyta; class Magnoliopsida; order Poales; family Poaceae; genus Elymus; species Elymus sibiricus. The sequence continues at coordinate 125,348,617 of CM077670.1, forward strand.
CACACTTTGTTCTTATACATGGATCCTATCTCGGATTTCATGGCCTCAAGCCATTTCTCGGAATCCGGGCTCGCCATAGCTTCTTCATAATTCGAAGGTTCACCGTTGTCTAACAACATAACCTCCAAGACTGGATTTCCGTACCACTCTGGTGCGGAACGTGTCCTGGTTGACCTTCGAAGTTCTGTAGCAACTTGATCCAAAGCCTCATGATCATCATCATCAACTTCTTCTCTGGTCTGTGTTGGTGTCACAGAAATTTCTTTCTGTGGCGAACTACTATCCAGAGGAGGTACAATTACCTCATCAAGTTCTACTTTCCTCCCACTCACTTCTTTCGAGAGAAACTCCTTCTCTAGAAAGGATCCATTCTTAGCAACGAAAACTTTGCCTTCGGATCTGTGGTAGAAGGTGTACCCAACAGTTTCTTTTGGGTATCCTATGAAGACGCACTTATCCGCTTTGGGTTCAAGCTTATCAGGCTGAAGCCTTTTGACATAAGCATCGCAGCCCCAAACTTTCAGAAACGACAGCTTAGGTTTCTTTCCAAACCACAGTTCATACGGTGTCGTCTCAACGGATTTAGACGGTGCCCTATTTAAAGTGAATGCAGTTGTCTCTAATGCATAACCCCAAAATGATAGTGGCAAATCGGTAAGAGACATCATAGAACGCACCATATCTAATAGAGTACGATTACGACGTTCGGACACACCATTACGCTGTCGTGTTCCAGGTGGCGTGAGCTGTGAAACAATTCCACATTGTCTTAAGTGATTGCCAAACTCGTAACTCAAATATTCTCCTCCACGATCAGATCGTAAGAACTTTATTTTCTTGTTACGATGGTTCTCTACTTCACTCTGAAATTCTTTGAACTTTTCAAATGTTTCAGATTTATGCTTCATCAAGTAGACATAACCATATCTACTCAAATCATCAGTGAACGTGAGAACATAACGATATCCACCGCGCGCCTCAACACTCATCGGACCGCATACATCGGTATGTATTTTTTCAATAAGTTGGTTGCTCGCTCCATTGTTCCGGAGAACGGAGTTTTAGTCATCTTGCCAATAAGGCACGGTTCACATGTCTCAAATGATTCATAATCAAGAGATTCCAAAAACCCATCTGCATGGAGTTTCTTCATGTGTTTAACACTGATATGACCTAAGCGGCAGTGCCACAAATATGTGGTACTATCATTATCTTTTGGCATTCATGTTATGAACATATGTATTACTACGATCAAGATTCAATAAACCTTTCATCTTAAGTGCATGATCATCAATGATATTATCCAAATAAATAGAATAACAATTATTCTCTGAAATTGAATAACCGTCTTGCAATAAACACTATTAGATATAATGTTCATGCTTAACGCAAGCACCAAATAACAATTATTTAGGTTCATCACTAATCCTGAAGGTAGAGAGAGCGTGGCGATGGTGATCACATCAACCTTGGAGACACTTCCAATGCACATCGTCACCTCGTTCTTAGCTAGTCCTCGTTTATTGCGAAGCTCCATGTTTCAAGTTGTAAGCAACTGAACAAGTATCAAATACCCAGGTGCTCCTACGAGTACTAGTAAGGTACATATCAATAACATGTATATCAAATATCTTTGTTGACATTGCCAGTCTTATTATCTGCCAGTTACTTTGGGGAAGTTCCGCTCCCTGTGACATTTCCCTTTGCAATGGGAGCACTAAGTCTCGGGTTTGGTTCAGCCTTGGGTTTCTTCGCGTGAGCGGCAACTGTTTTACCGTTCTTCTTGAAGTTCCCTTTTCTTTCCCTTGCCCTTCTTGAAACTAGTGGTCTTATTAACCATCAACACTTGATGCTCCCTTTTTTTTTATTTCTACATCCGCAGATTGTAGCATCGCGAATAGCTTAAGGATCTTCTATCCCTTGTATGTTTATAGTTCATCACGAAGATCCAGTAGCTTAGTGATAGTGACTAGAGAACTCTATCAATCACCACTTTATTCGGAAGTCTAACTCCCACTTGATTCAAGTGTTTGAAGTACTCAGACATTCTGAGTACATGCTCACTAACGGAGTTGTTCTCCTCCATCTTGTAGCTATAGAACTTGTCGAAGGTGTCATACCTCTCGACCCGGGTGTGAGCTTGAAAAACAAATTTTCAGCTCTTGGAACATCTCATATGCTCCGTGTTGCTCAAAACATATTTGGAGCTCCGGTTCTAAGCCGTAAAGTATGGCGCACTGAACTATTGAGTAGTCATCTTTTCTTGTCTGCCAGACGTTCATAACGTCCTCAGACGAAGCCGTAGGGGTATTTCACTGAGCGGTGCATTAAGGACATAAGCCTTCTGTGCAGCAGTGAGGACAATCCTCAGATCACGGACCTAGTCCGCATAGTTGCTTCCATCAACTTTCAACTTCGTTTTCTCTAGGAACATAATAAAAACAGGGGAACTACAGCGCGGTCTATTGATCTACAACATAAATTTGCTAAGACAAGTAAGACTATGTTCATGACAATTGAAGTTCAATTAATCAAATTACTTAAGAACTCCCACTTAGATTAACATTCCTCAAGTTGTCTAAGTGTAACATGATCCACATCAACTAAACCACGTCTGATCATCACGTGAGGTGGATTAGTTATCAATGGTGAACATCTTTCATGTTGATCATATCTACTATATGACTCATCTTTGACCTTTCGGTCTCTTGTGTTCCGAGGCCATGTCTGTACATGCTAGGCTCGTCAAGTTTAACCCAAGTATTCTGCGTGTGTAAAACTGGCTTACACCCGTTGTATGCGAACGAAAGAATCCATCACACCCGATCATCACGTGGTGCTTAGAAGCGTCGAACCTTCGCAACGGTGCATACTAGGGGAGAACACTTATCTTGAAATTTAGTGAAGGGATCATCTTATAATGCTACCGTCGTCCTAAGCAAAATAAGATGCATAAAAGGATTAACATCACATACAATTCAATATATGTGACATGATATGGCCATCATCGTCTTGTGCTTTTGATCTCCATCAGCCAAGCACCGTCATGATCTCCATCGTCACCGGATTGACACCATGATCTCCATCGTAGCGTCGTGACACCTTGATCTCCATCGCAGCATCGTGGTCGTCTCGCCGGCTATTGCTACTACTACTACTGCTAACTCATAGCGGTAAAGAAAAGCAATTACATAGCGTTGGCATTGCATACAATAAAGAGACAACCATAAGGCTCCTGCCGGTTGCCTGATAACTTACAAAACATGATCATCTCATACAACAACTTATATCACATCATGTCTTGACCATATCACATCACCAGCATACCCTGCAAAAACAAGTTAGACGTCCTCTACTTTGTTGTTGCAAGTTTTACGTGGCTGCTACGGGTTTGCAAGAACCGTTCTTACCTACGCAAAACCACAACGTGGTGTAGTGATTGCTTTTTGATCTTCTAAAAGAACCCTCTTCATTGAAACCGATTCAACTAAAGAGAAAGAGACAGACACCCGCCAGTCACCTTTATGCAACGAGTGCACGTAGCGGTGAAACCTGTCTCGCGTAAGCGTACGCGTAATGTCGGTCCGGGCCGCTTCATCTCACAATACCGCCGAATCAAATAACAACTAGTAACGGCAAGCAATATGTATACACCCACGCCCACAACTCACTTGTGTTCTACTCGTGCAAATCACATCTACGCATAGACCTGGCTCGGATGCCACTGTTGGGGAACGGAGCATGAATTTAAAAAAAAATCCTACGCTCACGCAAGATCTATCCATGGAGATGCATCGCTACGAGAGGGGAGAGTGTGTCTACGTACCCTCGTAGACCGTTAGCGGAAGCGTCTCACAACGCGGTTGATGTAGTCGAACAATCCTTCGAGCTCCACCGATCGAGTACCGAACGTACGGCACCTCCGAGTTCTACACACGTGCAGCTCGGTGACGATCCTCGCCTTCTTGATCCAGCAAGACGTCGAGGAAGTAGATGAGTTCCGTCAGCACGACGGCGTGGCGACGGTGACGGTGAAGTGATTCCGGCAGGGCTTCACCTAAGCTCTCCGAAAATATGACCGAGGTGGAAAACGGAGATCGGGGCACCGCACACGGCTATGGGACAATTGTGTACTTTGGGGTGCCCCCTTGCCCCCGTATATAAAGGATGAGAGGGAGGAGGCCGGCCCCCTAGGGGTGCGCTAAGTGTGGGGAGTCCTACTAGGACTCCTTAGTCCTAGTAGGATTCCACCTCCCTTACGGAGTAGGAAAAGGGGAAGGGGGAGGGAAAGGAAAGAGGGGGCTGCGCCCCCTCCCCTAGTCCAATTCGGTTTGGGCAAGGGGGGGCGCGCGCCTCCTCACGTGGCCTGCCTCTCCTTTTCCCGTATGGCCCAATAAGGCCCATTACTTCTCTCGGTGAATTCCCGTAACTCCCCGGTACTCCGAAAAATACCCGAATCACTCGGAACCTTTCCGACGTCCGAATATAGCCTTCCAATATATGAATCTTTACCTCTCGGACATTCCGAGACTCCTCATCATGTCCGTGATCTCATCCGGGACTCTGAACAACATTCGGTCACCAATCACATAACTCATATAATACTATTTCGTCATCGAACCTTAAGTGTGCGGACCCTACGGGTTCGGGAATGATGTAGACATGACCGAGACAACTCTCTGGTCAATAACCAATAGCGGGACCTGGATGCTCATATTGGTTCCTACATATTCCACGAAGATCTTTATCGGTGAACCTCATATGACAACATACGTTGTTCCCTTTGTCCGGCGGTATGTTACTTGCCCGAGATTCGATCGTCGGTATCCAATACCTAGTTCAATCTCGTTACCGGCAAGTCTCTTTACTCGTTCAGTAATACGTCATCTTGCAACTAACTCTTTAGTCACGGTGCTTGCAAGGCTTATGTGATGCTGTATTACCGAGAGGGCCCAGAGATACCTCTCCGATAGTCGGAGTGACAAATCCCAATCTCGATCCATGCCAACTCAACAAACACTTTCGGAGATACCTGTAGTGCACCTTTATAATCACCCAGTTACGTTGTGATGTTTGATACACCCAAAGTATTCCTACGGTATCCGGGAGTTGCATGATCTCATGGTCAGAGGAACGTGTATTTGACATAGTGAAAGCAATAGCAATAAACTGAACGATCATTTGCTATGCTAATGGTTGGGTCAAGTCCATCACATCATTCTCCTAATGATGTGATCCCGTTATCAAATGACAACTCATGTCCATGGTCAGGAAATCTTGACCATCTTTTGATCAACGAGCTAGTCTAGTAGAGGCTTACTAGGGACTCAGTATTTGTCTATTATCCACACATGTATTAAGTTTCCGGTCAATACAATTCTAGCATGAATAATAAACCATTATCATGAACGGAGAAATATGATAATAAACACTTTATTAATTGCCTCTAGGGCATATTTCCAACATTTATTATTATAGTACTTCTGATATGGAGTGTGTGTTTTTTTGGTCCCAGCCAAGAGTGAGATGAACCATACTTGTTGTCCCTCTGGTGGATGTTGATTGAGTGCTACTCTAGTTGGTGTAGATGAATCTGATGTTAATGTTTGTGTGACTCTTGTCTGTCCTTCCTTTCAACTCATATGCTGGTATGTTTCCATTTTTTGAGCAAGAAATGTTGCTTCAGGAGACTTGAACTTTGTATCAATTTTGCAAGTGGATCTAACAAGTGACGCCACTTCTCCTATGGATTCCTCTATGAATGATTTAAATCCCTTCTTCTCTACCAATTTTCATGATGGTTTGTTCACTTCTGATCTGTAGGGCCATGGGGCATCGAGAAGAGATCAAGTTGAAGCTGCAGCATCAACCAGCTCTAGAAAAAAGGAGTAGTGCAAGTGGAAAAGAGAAAGCAGAGCCGGGTCGCTATGGCTCGAGGACTACATGGATTTTTATACTTCAACTACTTTGTCTTCGTGGGAATGGATTCATCTTTTGGTGGTGAGGACCGCAAGTTTTGGGAGCGGAACCACTCACACGTGAATGGTTCGGTCCGATGGCGTCACAATAAGGAAGGAGGATTGGGGAGAATGCTCCGTTTCTCTCCCCGCTCCACTACTTATAGGGGGGGAATGATAGCTGCTCCCAGAATATTGCTTGACATGTGGCATGATGAGTGAGATCATACGTCATTCATGCGCGTGAACCCAAACCATCATCATTTAAAATCCACTCACACACTCAACGTCGCCAGTCGGCCCTCTTTCAGTCAAGATCAAATCCGAGGAGATCAGCTCTGCTGACCAATCAAAGACTGCATGCTAGCATGCAAAATATTTGATGTGAAAACTTGGTAAGATTCGTTGTGACGTCACTCGCCATTTGGTATTCTGCTTAGTCGGTTTACCTCCTAATTGAATTGATTGGGGAACAATTTTGGCGGCCAGGGTCAATTTCGAGCCATGAAATCGGTGCCCACCACACAATGAAGTTCCGAGTGCAACACCAGTCGATGAAGTTTAGAGTGTGTCACCAGTCGATGAAGTTTCGAGTGCACAACCACTTGTGGCGGATCCATTCTGCACATGGGTGCTGATAGTTCACCTCGATGAGGTTGCCAAGCTACTCAGCGACACCTGGAGCAGGGGGTGTTTTTGGTGTCCTCCATGGCATTGATTGGCACTTCCATGAAGGCCAAATATCTGAACACATAAACTTGGTTCCAGGGAGATGGTTTGACAGACGTTCCTCGTAAAGGATATGGGATGGAACCACCTGACATGTTCAAGCCCAGACATCTCAAACAGTCACTCGGAAGTTGATGATACACCCTAAAATAGGCCACAAGTCGTCCTCTTATGGAGAGATTGATTTGGGTATCATCATGTTTTTCCATGAACTTGGTCAACACCAGCTTTTTATAGGTATGCTCTTTTGGGACCGCTAAGGCCTCTAAGGGAGCAATCAAATGGAGCCTCGAGTTCGACGGTCAGTCAGAATATTCCCATATGAGACACAGTTAGTTTCCACAATGAGACCCTGGTGGTATCGGGAGCTATTGACGAGGGAGGCCCACGACGATATACGTTCCACTAAAACTCCTAGGCCCATGAAGGTTATAGTCTATGGGATGGCCTAATAGGGGGGGGGGTCATCTTATAGTCAGTGCCAGGCCTCTAGTCGGGCATCTTCTCCTCCAGTCGGGTGAGGATCTTCAGTCGGTTCTAGGCAGGCCAATGGTCAGTCGTCTAACGAAGGTGTCGCCCACGAGTTTCACTAAGCATTAAGTATAGACGTTACCCAACAACAACATACCTGTTAACTGCAGTCGTTACTACTTATTTATGTATAGAAATAGTCAAATGTTCAGGGTCCATTATTGCCAGCATTAATACCGGCCCGTCATGGAACCCTCCTGGCGCACCCTATATAAGCAGGGGGAGATGCATTGGGTTGAGGTTTGAAAATCATTATAAGCAATACATAAAATAGCAAGAACACTGCATAGGAGTAGGGAAATCACCTCCAGAGCCAAGGGTACGAACCTATCTAATTCCTTATGCGTACTCTCGTCTACATCTTTCGATAGTCACTACACTCCCCTATACACACCCCTACATGTATTGCGACTGAGATAACCACGACACCACCAGTACCAATTATCGGTGGCATTATTTCTTTCGTGTGTTGTCCTGTAACATCCTAGAGTTTTAAACCAGACAATATTGCAATATTATGAGTTGTAATAAATTAATTTTTAATTATCATGTCATTGTGCCAGTAAATATTTTGACTCAAATAATTAATGTGTTAAATGTCATAACTCCAATTAGACCTCTTATGGTATTTTATTTAAATGCCTTCCAAATTCCTCCCAAAGCTCTCCACAAATCCTATTCAAATTCCTTTGCAAGCTTGGCTTCCAAATTTTTTTCCTAAAATTCTTTCATCACATTTCAGAGCTCAACTAAAAATTTCATAATTTTGGACAATCCTATCAACCACTTAGAATTCAAACCTATTTTTTGAAATAAAACTTCACAATCATGCTCACAACCATTTTTCTTGCATCACACAAAATTCAGGAAGTCCAAGAGAAAATTACCCCATGCTCAAACTCCACTCCTATCTTTTCCCATTTTTCTGTTACAAGAAACGGAAAAGGGATAAAAGAGAAAATTACCCCATGCTCAAACTCCACTCCTATCTTTGAGCAAGCCGAACACAAAATTCAGGAAGTCCAAGAGAAAATTACCCCATGCTCAAACTCCACTCCTATCTTTGAGCAAGCCAAACACCTACACGTGTTCGTGGTGAGCTCACCGACAAATACTTTCCTATTACCATCGAATTCATCCTGTAGTGCACGATGCCATAGGAGGCGAGGAGCTCCCGTGTAGCCATATCGTTGGGCTAGTTCCGAGACCACTGTCACATCTTTCTTGCATCGATTGATTTTTCCTCACGTGTAGTATCCATCTAGCTGTTGAGATCGTCTAGTTACTCGTCGAATCGATGCATCCATGTCATACCGAACCGCCTCGAATGAAGCTCGTCACCGGCAACACTCCCGTCGTCGTGTGGAAGCGAGCTTGCACGGTGACCGTCAGATCTGTCCTCGACGGTCCCAATTAGGACCAACGCATACCAATTCGTTTGCATGATCTGGCTGTTGTGTCTTTGATCAGTGGTCCATGCCCCTTATCCACGCCACACCCGCCGCTCTTGCTGACGAGTAGGTCCCATTGTCAATTCAGAGATACCTTCTCAAAAGGGGTCAAATCCCTTCTCTCTTGAACTCGCACGCTTAACCCACTAGCTCGTCTCTCTGGATCTCATCGCATCGGTGCAGGTTCGAATCCCACCTAGGGAAGTGGGGAACGCCCGATTTTCTGCAATTTCTACAACTCGCTAATAAGTGGGCCTTGGGTCCACGGCTGACAAGCCCATGTGGCACCCCGGGACTCACATTTCATTGTCTACTATGGCTAGATTAGCATCAGTGCAGATATCCCTGGTGCACTGTTGGCGCCAGCTACCAGCAGGCACACCCTTGTGCCCACTGTCACTGACTATGGCAGACTGGGTATCGGTGAAAAAAGTGCTCACAACATTATTTTTGTTTAATCTAAATTCCGGAAATGTTTAAATATGTTTCAAACTTCAAATGTGAACAAATTTTGAACACCTACTTATATTTGACCATATTTTATATGTATTTTGGTTAGAAAATGCCATGAGTTCAAGTCTAGACTTCGTTTCTAGATTTTGGCATTTTTCTTTTCTTGCACATGTCACATTTGTAATTTGGCCCCTCACTTCTGTAAAATTCATAACCATTTCATCCTATGCTCAATTTTGACAAACTTGATATCCACTCCATCCAAAATCTTCTAAGGAACTCAAATATAAACTTATATTTCATATTTGGGAAATATATAAATCTAGTATGTCCTGTTTTGCAAAGACACCCCTCCACGTGGTTTTGATCATATCTTGAGCACCCTAAATCCAATTCCTATGAATTTTATATCCATTTTGATAAACTCAATCCAAGCATTTTAGAAATGTACTTGGTTATCAATGTTGGTGTCTCCATTTTAAATCCATTCTTGTTTTGCTCAAATACCTTCCTAAACTTGTTCCGTTCATAAGTTGAGTTTCGTAAATCCTTTTTAATATATGAATTTCTACAAGAAAAATGTGTATAGTATGATCATGGCATGCTCGTGCATTGTATATAACTTGAACATACTGTTTTTTCAAGAAACCTATTTCATTTAATAATGCACATGGAGCACACCTTGAATCATTCCACTAATGATTCAAACTCCATTTAATCTTGCCTATTTGTTAGCTCATATCTTATCCCCTTAAAAACTTCATGCATGCATAAGATTGTGCATCCACCATGAAGTGTTTGTTTACTATATCATTTGCTTCTCTTCGGTTTGATTCTTATCGATAGAGTCTGGTAACGATGAGGAATACGAGGAACCAAGGTATGAAACTTCCGAGGAGCAGCTTTCTCACCAGGTTGAGGAGAAATCAGGCAAGGATGATCATTACCTTGATACTATTACTAGCTTTGCTTGCTAGATTCACGATGCTATTGTATGCCTCATTACCTTCCAGATATTTAAGCCTATCATGTCGCCCACATACGTCCTTGACTTCCACCTCCTAGCAAACCTTGTGATGGCTATGTTACCGTTTGCTTAATCTTGCTTAGTATCATGCATAGGGATTCGCGAGTCCGTCTTATGCCATTTGGTTACCTTGTTACTCTTATCTGGGATATTATGTTATTATGTTAAAGTTATATGATATGATGATATGGTAGTGCACAAGACGGAGGATGGAAGGCTGGGCCTTATGCCTTGGTGTTTTGTTCCATTCGAGTGACCCTAAGTACTGAGTTCTGGTTATTATGTTCCATGTTTAGTGCACCAACTGCTTGTGGGAGGTTTTAGTGGACCGCCCTTGACTTAACTAACTAGTTTCCAACATTTTCGGGTGGCCCGAGCTGGTTTTCCATTTAGAAACTTGCGTTTTATTTGTCGAGGATTGCGACCTCGTGGATCTTTCAAAATAACTTGGGCCAGTGGGGTGGAATCCCCCATTGGTCCACACTTGCATAGTTTTGAGTGACTACCTGGGACTCAGTACTAGCCACCTCTACTCTCCTACAACATGGTAGAGTCTGATTCAGAGATACGCCTGACTCTCATTTCGAGTATCGACTCACCGGGTTGCCGCCTAGACTTGCTTATGATTAGTTAGTGGGTCGTGTTGTTACAAATCTTCTGGTTACCCAGTTGAGTAAAGCGAACATGTACGAATACCTATAACGGGTGTGGGGCACCCCTGCGGGGTCAAATCTTTTTGAAAGTTGTGTCCACGGTTATGGATGACTTGGAGCTTAATGTTGGTTCATAGACAACCTTAATTAACGTAACTAAAAACTTGTCAACGTGTGAATGCCTTGACTGCCTCTTCTTCGAGGGGACAATAAGAAGGAGAGGACAACATAGTGTTATGATGGCATAGGTATGTGTACATATGACTAGCTTACGACCCCTTCACGTATGTTCCCTCATCTTGAATCAACTATACGTAAGTGTAGAACATTGCTTAGTCGCTTGCTGCAACTTCACCACTTAACCCTACCTCACCTAAAAGTATAGTTAGTTGTGGTACCAATGGTAATGAGACTTGCTGAGTACCCAAAGTACTCACCCTTGCCACAACAACAACAACAAGAACAACAACATCAACAGGTACATGATACTACTTCCAGTGAGATGTAGAGATTGGACGCCACTACGTGGAGTTCCCAGACGACGATGACGAATAGATTTGTGGGCCCCGACTGGCAGCCAGGAATCGGTAGGATGTGACTGTTGCTTTATGTTCTCCGCCTCTTAGGCATCATTTGCCTTTGTCTATACTTAGACCATTTGAGACTTTCACTGTGATGAAGAATGTTGGACCATGTAGTCTCTTCGTGTAATAAATTTAGATCTTGGCACTTGTATGCCCTATTCATACTTATACATCTATGTTGCCTCTTTGGTAATGGAATTGTTGTGATATTCGATTTTAAAGACTGTGGCATATGACAGTGCGTGTATGATATGAAGTCATATGTTTACGACAGCACTATATGCGTTTCTATTCTAGAAATGGACCGCTAGGGTCTATATTTAGAATAGTACCTCATATGGAGGGAAATATAGGGTGCTCCACCCCTCTATACGAAAATTAAATTCAAAAAATACCAGAAAAATTCAAAAAAAAAAATCTGAAATCTAGGGATCTCAAACTTGGGTGCCCAATCTACTCCCGTATGGAGTTTCATAGAAAAAATACCAGGAAATGTATCTGTGGCGAAGAAAATACAGTCCAAACTCATCCAAACAATTATTTTTCTATACATAAGAATTTTTTGTCTTTTTTGCCATGGATACGTTTCGTATTTTTCACAAAATTTCACATTAAAGTAGATTGGACTCCCAGGTTTCATATCCCAAAACCCCATATGTTTTTCAAAATTTCTCGGTATTTTTTTGAACATAATATTCATATAGGGGTGTGAAGCACCCAGGTGCTACAAATCCTCTTCCCTCATATGGAGCCATACACGTCCCCCATGCAACTAATAGCCTTTTGGGCACACCACTACTACCCTTTCATGTACCAGTGTTACTAGTTAGCTAACAAATCAAACAACTAAAACGTTTTAACATCTCCTACAGACAGATTTGATATGTGAAAACAGATAAATTTGCCATGCTTTGTGTATATGAATTTACCATGTTTTAGAGTGAAAATTGCCATGTAGTATAAAAAATTGTGAGAAAAATTATCATGCTGCAATGAGTAATTGTCAAGTGTTTGATGGGGATACGACGTATTTGAGGGCGTCAGATTCGCCATATGTATATTGGGGTCCATCAAACAATCAATACGAGACTCCGGGTTACCTACGCAAACTAACCTCACTAGTAGAATGCCCGTGCGTTGCCACGGGCCTTAAAAAAATTGAGAACGTTCTTTTGTTGATATTATTACCAGTATTCGATATTGGGTTATTCATTACATTACTATGCCTTCCTACTCATTGCAGGTTGGTTGTTACTGATTGCATATCAAATTTCACATGTATAGAAAAGATAGCCAATAACATACGAAAATATTGAGATCCACTTCACTTGCAATGTAATTTGGTAACATATACGATCAGATCTAATGCACAAAACAAATAAAGTCGTACAAAAACATAGAACTCTTTATTGTGCATTGCAAATGATAGGTGGCACATGGATGCCCTTTTATGCTTAAGATTAATCATCTCATGAAAGCATGTCTATTGTTATTATCCATTAATTAAATACGACACATGTAGGATTTTGTTCCCTTATTCCAAGATTCTACAACCAGAATTCCCTGGCAAACTTTTACACATGAAATTAGGCACTTGAAACCGTACAAGTTACTACACATACCTCCTACCATTTAGAAACCATGGAAACACAAAATATTTCAACACTTTCCCATCTACTATTCATAGCTTGGACAGGCCCCATCTACTTTTCTTGGCTCAAAAGGACCGAGGCCCCTCCAACTGCACTCAACTTCTAGGATATCTCTTCTTTGAAGGCCATGAAAACAATCATCCGGTAAGATCGTTTGTGATCATAAATTGCATTTATAATTACTTGATATCTTCATATACAGTATCTAAATAGTAAAGTTTATAAATGCAGTACTTTAAAAGAACTAATGCTACTGGTATCCATAGCTAGAATACATAAATACAAATAATTAGAGGCATGAAACTCTAACATTAGATAGACCCATGTAAATTGCATACATGTAACCCTTATAAACTTCGCGTCTAATTTTTTTGCAGTAGGCTTTTAACCTAGTATTTTCCTAAAAAAGATACTTAAGTGAATAAAGCACCGCTCGAGATAGCATTGTGAGTTGGTTCGTGGTAAGATCATGCGAACTTTCACAAGGATATCGACAGTGACCACTCCAGCTAGTAGATTCTCCAAGGAAAAAAAAATCCTATTCTACACATATAGCAAACCTATATCATTCTTTAGTATAAATTAAGGCTTGACATTCCACTTCGGCTTATATTTTGTTCAATCTATATACATGGAAGATAATATTGCATTAACAAATCAGAACTTGTATCATTATTAGCAGCAAATATTTTTTTCATAAAAAATTAAACAAGTCAAACTCTCGGCATGAAATTATGTCTTGGGTCTCGCTTAACCTATTCAGCAAGCTACCATCGACCATATTGCAGTCCATATGAAAAGGAGACGAACATCATATTCTGCTGAAAAACAACAATGTGAAGTTTATGGATATATGATATTTCTCATTGCAATTAATGTCACTAAATTTATTGATCCATAAAAACCATGCGTAAGTGCAAAAGAAAACGAATCTGAGTTGAGGGGAATAAGGAAGGATCAAACGAAAGAATGAATGGATCACGCACATACCGTTCATAAGTTCTTCTCTGGATGGAAATGGAACCCAATATGTGCCGCTGCAGCATCCTTCTTGTCGGCTCCAAGGAACCCCATTTAGCCATTTCCTCCGGTACCGCCCTCAACATCTTCTATAACATGTCCGCTTCCACCACTGACATCTTCTCCGCCAGCTCATTCATGAAGCCCTGTCCACCATGTTTCACTTCATATTACATTATTCTCACGTATCACACATACTACAATTCAACCATGCATATCAGTGAAATATAGGAATGGATCTCTAGTACAACAATATATGCACACTTTTTCCAGAGTGACTTCTATGCTTGCTACTACTATCTTCTACACACAGCCCCTGCAGCAGAATTGGCTGCGGTCTCAAGTTCCTTCTCCCACTAACCACCTCTGTCACAATTTTGTTGTAGCTATTCTGAATAGCTGTCGTGGTCTGCCTCTGATACTCGTGCCTGAGAAGAGGCTACCCCATTGAACATGCATTGTTATACGCCAGGCAAGAAATCTCTGCATTGCACCACACACCGCCGACCACAATGTCACGTCCATGATCAAAATTAAGAAGTGTTCTTGGCTTCCAGCCTTGGCCAAAAACTGCGCCAAAATGCCACGTGGTCTCTCAAGAGGTGGGAAGAGCCGGGGGGCACCACGACACGTCGTCTACAACTCGGTGGTGGTGGTGGGTGGCGTTGATCTCGTCACCCTGGCAATGGCTCCATGGAGGGTTAGGGATTTTTCGAAGCGTGCTTTTCCACTGGATGAGATGTGTGTCTCCCTCCCGTGAGCTTGCGATGATGGGATCGTGGCCGTCGTCGTCCATGCCTAATTGGCACATGAAACTGAATGAAGAAACACTCAGCATATTTCTTCATGCAAAATCAAATACTATTGCAACTAAAATATATAATGCAGTAACGAGTGTTTCAATGTTCTTCTGTTTATAGTCAGCGGGCAACAAGGTACAAATATGTTCTTCTTTCATCAGTTGTTATGTTTGTCTACCTCAGGCTTGTAGACAATACGGTTTTGTTAGCCTGCACTACTACACTGATCTTTTGAAATGATAAATTTTAGCAACTATGTCAAGAGTACTAAATTGTAGAAAAAAAAAGATGAACAACACCAACTTTAGCTTCACCGGAATTTCCTCAATATGTCGGAATAAAACAACGGATCTCAGCTACTTTTCATAAACCATGAAAATATGTAGAAACTTTAATTTTTCAACTAAAATAACACAACAGTGCATTGAAATGGAAAAAGAAGCACATAAAAGACAATTACCTTCCTCGTGTAGTAGAGAAACACCATCAATGAATAGTCTCAATAAGCTTTCTGGATGTTTCAGTCTTCGGACGTAATATTCAGTTCTGACGTAATATTTAGTTCAAGAGGAAATCCCCGTGTAGTAAGGTATGTTGTGTACGGCGGCAATGTCGCCGGAGAGGCATGCCCCAGGAGTGGCACTGCAGATGCACGCCTTGCGCCCCCGTCCCTCGCCACGCAACAGAGAAGCGTCGCCGCAGCTCGCCCGCCACCAGCAGGGAACAGCAAGGTGCGGTGCTGCAGACCCATGCCTTGTACCCCGTCCCTTGCCCTGCAAGGCAGCCCGTCGTCAGGATCGACACCATCTTTAATGTAATCTTTTCCAATACAAACCACGTCTTTAAAATACAGCAGCACAACACATTTACAGACCAAAGTACTCTAAAGTGATATTTCCAGATTAAAAGTTTGGCGTTGCTAATTTTAGTATCTACATAGAACAAAGCCTTTAACAGAAAAGCATCAATGGATTTAAGATGGTGGGAGGATTCTGGATAGTTGGCCTCACCGGAAATAGAGGTGTTCGGTTGAGCTCGACGCGGATATGATAGTAAGATAGCGAATAAATCACAATTTTATTTCAGGTATGAATTATTAGGAATTCGATGCCACCTTAGAATTAACATATTGCATCTATATTCGTAACATCTAATTGCAGATTGGTCGTCAAGTGGCTCAGGCTGTAGGGTGTAGTTACAGACGTACAAAGATCACGACAATGAGTAAACATACAGTCTGCATTTATTCTGAAAGCCATGCATCTGGACATAACAAATTGAGTTTGGTGGAAAACATACCATATTGTTCGGTAATCAGTATACATGAATTTTCACAGCTTTGCTCAAGTCATCCGGATCCGGTCACCTCCAGCAGACCTCGCAAGTCATAACAATAGTTTCCTTGCACCAACCATGCAACTCATTAGTCAGAAACATCAAGTCTGTTTAGATATGTATTGAAAAGTAAGGATTATAAAATTCAAATAAGGGGGAAATAAGAGATATAATATAAAGATATAGTTCTGAAATTGTGTGGTGGTTCAGTGTCTCACCCTTCAGAACAATTTTCAGAAAGGTATTTGGGTCCAATACAGTGGGTATATCATTGTTGCATTGCACATCTGTACCATCAATGATCCATCAAACAATGGCCACATCTCATTGTTGATCAACAGTGACTAATTTAACTTGAGATGCAAATAACCCATTGGTATAAACCAGTTGTAATACCAAAGATCGTCTCCAGTCATCATCGAGCAATCACCCACCTATGAGCCAACAAAATTAATGTTGAGGACAGCGATGTTAAATTCAGATAAAACTCCATCATAAATCACTAAGAACATCAATTTCAAGGACCAGCACCATGCCACTTTCCCAAACGCTTGTTGTCCTCAATCAAACTATTTCAATTGCATGATGTCTGTCGATGAAACAAAGCAAAAGTAGTGCAGATTGGAATGCTAGAAGAGTTAGCGTGGTTACCAGAATGCATGGTGCTCGGTGTATGCCGCTCAATGAGTTCCAGGCCAGCACTGTTGGCCGCTCATTAGTATGGCAACCAATGCGCCGGCCGGACATGGAGAGGTGTGTAGCGACCAGAGCCCGGGGTTATCGGCTTCTTGAGCGGATTGAGGAGGCCAAGTAGCGGGATCTCGAGGTGAGGCGGTTAGGGAATTGACCGACGATTCTGACCAAGGCGATGGGATCTGGGCGTAGGCGGTTACTGGGTCCACGAGAATCAGCGAAGTGACAGGTGGGATGGTGTCGTGAAGAGTTGAGGGAGGCAGCCGGTGGCGAGGTATTAAAGGCGTTCGAGCGGGAGGGTCTCGGCCAAGGAGGCCGAGCTGGGAATCTTCTTCCTTGCCGTGCTCGCCGTCACCGCTGGCTGTGGAGGTGGGCTCCATGTGAAAGAAGACCACGACGCCGTCGAGGATGGTGCGAGCATGGCATCCGGCGGCGCGCTGGGCGGGGTGCGAAGAGGGGTAGAAGACGGCGACGGCACACCAGCAGGCAGAAGCGACGAGGCTATCGGCGTTGTGGATCCAGAGGAAGCGAGGGGCGGCTGCGCGTGAGAGAAAACGGGTGTAGCCGAGCGATGAGATGAGGCTGCGCGCCTAGGGTTTCTATTTGCTTAATCTTGTTTGATTGATTTTCGGTGGTGGGCCATCGGCTTGGAAAAAATCATTGCGGGATGAGATCGAGAGGGGATCGAAGGGATCAAGCCTCCTATCGATCGATGGGAGGGAACGAACAAACAATGACCACCTACGTACTGCCTCTTCAGGAGTAGAGAAAAGAAGATTAGTCAATTGGATTTTTTTCCTTAAAGTCTGTTATTTGTTTCCTTAAAATCCGTTATTTGTTTCCTAAAGCTAATTGCATTGATGAGAAGAATCGGTTGATTTGGGTAAGTTAGGAAAGTTAGATCTGTGACTTTTTGTACGGTAGGAAAGTGTTTGTTTAGAAGGAAATACTGGAGAAAAAAATAAACCGGTGTGGTGGGAGGGGAGACGGAAAAAAACCAGACGAAAAAAAGCAGACGAAAGTGGGA
This sequence comes from Elymus sibiricus, assembly GCA_039707655.1. Classification (NCBI taxonomy): domain Eukaryota; kingdom Viridiplantae; phylum Streptophyta; class Magnoliopsida; order Poales; family Poaceae; genus Elymus; species Elymus sibiricus. Next base: position 125,366,529 of record CM077670.1, read on the forward strand.
GACGAAAAAAAACCGTGGAGGCTATCCTACCAACTGAGACATTAGGAGTAGAGATATAGTATTCCCTGGCGGCTTGAAACCCTAGCCGCCACCAGCAAGAGGCTAGCCTTCCGGCGCCGTTTTCCGGCGTCTCCCCTCCGCCGATGACCTCTCGGTCGTCGGTGGTGAGGGGGGGTCGCCGGATCCAGCGTGTGCGGATCGTTTTAGCTTTAGGTTCTAGGGCCCTAGTAGCTTAGGTTTTGGATCGTTCGCGTCCTGGCTTCGACGGCGGCGACGGCGATGCTGAATAAAGAAGCTCCGGATTCTTCTCCGGCGAGACGATCGTCTCAATGGATGGTGATGGATCTAGGAACCGGTCTGTTCAAGCAGGGATGTTGTGGCGGCGGTGGCATCCTTGTGGTGGACTTGTGTCCTCGCGCTCCGCCGTTGCGACGGCGTCTGCTCCAACGTCGGCGCGGAGCTTGGGAGGTCGTCCAGGAGCGGATGCAGATTGTGGTCTGCATCGACGACATCTGGAAGACCGAACGTGTGCTGGGTTCGTGGTTGATGGATGGCAGGTATGGTTTCCCCCTTCGGCGTCTTAGTCATGGTGGGGTGCCAGACTTGGAGTTCGATGGCGTGTCCGGGGTGTTGCCCCGGTCTGATTCGTTCAACGGCAATGGCTTCACCTTTGGTGAGCCACCTTGGAGGTCCGCAAAGCTGCATATCAGCGATGGAGCCGCGTCGAGCTCGGGTGAGGAGGTGATCCGTCATTTTTTCTATTGGTGGCTGCTATGGTGGTGCTGGAGGCAGGTGACGGACGTTGGTGTCAAGCTCAGAGATGTTCTGCTGTCTTTTCAGTTTTGACATGTCGGTTTTTACGTGACTTGTACTTTGATCTTTACTATATGAATGAGACACGTATTACCATGGAAAAAAAACAATCGGTATGAGGTCCAAAGAGATGTGGTCTCTCCGACACTTTCTCTCTCCGCCTAACGGCCCATGTGTATCAAATAATTAAGCTTACATCTCGGGCATAGACTTGAGCAAATTAGTACTATCACGTTATGCACAGCTCAAATCCAACTAAAAGAACCAATGCACGCAGGTACAGAATGCACGGACGCCTGTACACATATAAAATTCCAGGTGTGTTCCTCAGAAACGCGACGCTGTGCTTGTTTGGGGTTTTGGGGGGGGGGGGGGGGGGGGGGGGGGGGGGGGCAGCTAGCAGCCCGGGGAAACAAACTTTGATCGGATGGACCAGTCTCTCTGCAGACACGCAGCCGAAAGGTAGGGTGGAGACAAGCATGACGACTACTAGGAATATATTAATCTGCAAATTTATAATTTTTTTATAATCTAAGAACTAACTATATACCTTAGCTAACGAGTGATGAAAGCATCTGATGACTAAATTGACCACACATTGCATATTCATTTTGAGGTCGTGTACTAGTACATGCTATGTATTGCATTAGCATGTGGGGTTTGTTGGGGACCAAGCAAAAGGCACTAACCAATCTAGCCAAGCCAGACACTACAAAGTTTGCATATATTAATCAAGCTTTTGATCAATATGATAGATAGGTATATCAGACAGATGCACCTTGATTATTTTATAGATAAAACGATGCACCTTGATTGATTGATTGATTGTTAGCTTTAAGTTAATTAGTGTTGAGTGACAGCTCTTAACTGGCAGATAAATGATGATTTCCTTTTGATCATGCATGCGAGGTGACACCAAAAATGACCAACCGTCCTGTACATCTCCCAGCCCTTAACTCCCAGTCACATGCTGCATAACCACCACTATAGATACTCTAAAAACTATATATTTTTCTTGGGTTAATTATATTTCTTTCTCCATTTCTTCTCTAAAAATCTGATATACGAGTAGATTTCAATACATAATGGAATATGATTTATAATATATTTTTTGAATGGCAGATATGACACAATACCATGCGCCTCAGTATTAATCTCCCGGCCTTCATGCACAAAATCCAACGCTTGGAATTGTATGAGATCTCCCGTACCTCCTCAGTTAACCTCCACTGAAACATATCTGGCATCTAAGTTAGATTAACCGACATCAACCTAGAAACCAAATGGATTCACTTAGTTCATTTGTCACCCGGTAAAGTCCTGCGGAATTGGATGTTCAAAGGGCTACGCCTGTTTGTAGCTGATGTATGTTGCTGCTTGCTGATGCCCTAGCGAGGCTCTATGTACTGCTAGTGGTGTTGTCTTGTTGCTATTTGGATTTTACTTTGTTTCCCTCATGATTAGTCACGACATCAGCATATTGAACTGGAATGTGCGTGGGCTGAACTGCCCAAACAGAAGAGCTATTGTAAATGAGACCATCGTTGTCTTGACGTGGCATATTGCATGTATCCAGGAATCCAAGCTCAAAGTTGTCGATGCCATGACCGACGCCTTCCTCGTTGGTTATAGACTGGAGGGTTTTGCCAATGCCCTGTTGTTGGCACGCGTGGGGGGATCCTTATGCTTTGGGATGAGGATCATGTCTGAGTAGAAGATGTACACTTTGGCACCTGCTCTCTTTCTGCCATGGTCTCCATCATCAGTTTTGAAACCTCCTTCAAGATCACCACGGTGTATGAGCTGATGAGGAATCACCTCAAAGATGATTTCTTCCATGAGATGATGAATGAAAAGCTCCCTCCTGGAGATAGATGGCTAGTCACAAGTGACTTCAACCAAATATACCGTGCTAGAGATAAGAACAGTGCTAACTCGAGCCGGAGCTGCATCGTCCGCTTCTGAAACACGCTTAATTTCTGTGAATTAAAATAAATCCATCTCCAAAACAGAAGGTGCACTTGGAGCAACGAGCAAAACAACCCAACCATGTCCAAGTTTGATGGCTTCTTTTGCAACGAGGATTGGGACATCGAGTTCGACAAGCACATCCTTCATGCTCTTTTCATCGCTCCTAGATCGTTGTCCCCTCCTTGTGGCCAATAATGACGGCTCCAAGCGACCATAGACCTTCCGCTTCAAAAAAATTGGACCAACATGTAAGTTTTTCTTCAAGTTATCCAAGATGCATGGAATGAGCCCCCTGCACATACCAAGCCATATCAAAGGCTCTTTCACAAGCTGAAAAACTAGTCAGAGGGTAAGGATGTGGAGTGAGTCTATTTTCTCCAATGCCAAGGTCCAACTTCATATGGCATTGGAGATCATTCTCCGGTTGGATGAGGCCCAGGAAAATAGAGAGCTAAGTAATGACGAGAGAGAGCTTAGAATGAGACTTAAAAGAAGAGTGGTGGGACTTGCGGCCATGGAGAGAGCAAGGAAATGACGAACTTCAAGGATCACGTATATTAAAGAGGAAGATGCTAACACCCGCTACTTCCACCTGAAATCAATGGGCAGATGAGGGGAAATCGGATACATCATCTCAAGCATGGGAGCGACTGGGTGACAGATCATGATCACAAGAAAAGGATTGTCCACACCCACTTCTCTGCTATAATTAAAAAGAGTTCCCCGCATCCAAAGAACATCAATTGGACGATGATCCCAGCTGCTGATTGTGACCTCTCCGCGCTTGGTGCGGCCATCGCGGAGGAGGAGGTCAAGTCTATGGCTTTTGCCCTCCCAAGTGACAAAGCACCGAGGGGCGACGGCTTCACCAGAAATTTCTTCAAGGAGTGTTGGGACATTATTAAGGATTACATCATGATTACGATCAATAATTTCTCAGACATCCATGCAGATTGCTTCCATTGGCTAAAACTCGACAAATATTGTGCTTATTCCAAAGAAAATTAGCGTTGAGGACATTTCAGACTTTAGGCCTATTAGTCTTATCCATGTCGTGGCTAAGCTCATTGCCAATTCTTTCCACAAGGTTGGTTCCACACATTAATGAAATTGTGTCCACTGTGCAAAGTGTTTTTATAAATAAGAGAAGTATTCATGACAACTTTATGTACATGTGCAACTTGGCTAGAAGGTTTTACCGAATCAAGACTCCTATGCTCCTCTTCAAGCTTGACATAAAGAAGGCCTTCGACTTGGTTAGATGGGACTATTTGATGGACATGTTGAATCACCATGGATTCCCAAGCCACTTCTGGGGATGGATCTCAACCCTCCTCTCCTCGACATCCTCCCGAATTTTGCTCAATGGGATCACCAAAGACCCGATCAAGCATGGTCGTGGGCTTTGTAGGGGAACGCGACAGAAAACAAAAAAATTCCGCATAACGAACAGCCCAGGATCACTATGGAGATGCATACAAGGTTTTTGATCTTTTCGTTACTGACTCGTAGCGCAGCGGAAGTAGAGTCGATGATGATCGGCGGTGCAGATCCCCGCAGCTAGGATTTTACAACCTCCCAACCGCGAGGATGTTCTCCCTCGTCTGCCCCTCGGACAGCCCTCCGGGAGGCGGTCTGACAGTCCCTCGGACGGTGTCACGGACAGCCCTTCGGGAGGACACTCGAAACTCGGACGGTCACTCGGACAGCCCTTCGGGAGGCACTCTCGAACAGCCCCTCGGGCAAAAAGATCGAACCTACGACCTCTCTGCGGGGTTGCACACATACGGTGTCAGCTATCCGGCAGGGCTTCGCCGTCCAGAACTAGTTCCCACCGGAACCCAGACAGCCTTTCGGCTCTACGAAACTATTTCGCTAGGAGGGAGAGAGAAAGCCAGATCATGCATGGCATTTGTATGTGAGAGAGATTTCTGATTTTGGAGAGCCCTCTCCACCTCTATTTATAGGAGGAGCAAGTGGTAGAGGCAATGGGTGAAAAAGACCAAAAGGGGCTCAAGATCTTTTCACCCAAATGCCACATAAGGGTGTGTGTAGAACATATCCACCATGAGGTGGAAGGAAACCCCAAGGGGGCCCCCCACACCACCATGGATGAAATTTGGTGCTGCCCCCTTTGGGGGGGCCCACCACCTTTCACACACCTTTCTCTCTCACCAAAAGTGATTTTCTTCTAGAAGAAAAAACCCATTTGGGAAACCAACCCATAAAGCACTTTCACTATTCATGCAGACATTTTTTCGCGACCGTTTTAACCGAAAATATTTATGTAGGCCTAGAACATTTCCAGTACCCACTAAAATAATTCTGGACGCGTTCCGAAACATTTCCGGATCAATGATTTTCTTCAGCGAAAAGCAACCACAGCGGTTCCGGCTGCTCCGGAACATTTCCGGTTTTTCTCTCCGGAAAAATTCCAGAAGTTACCAGAACAATCTGGCAATCTCCAAAAAGTTCCCGGCGCGTGCCAAAACCTTTTTGGCTCAATGGTTTACTCCAAAACAACTTTTCGGTTTTACCGAAACTTTTCCGGTGTTCTCTCCGGAACTTTTCCGTTTGTCTCCGAAACTTTTCCGGTGACTTTCTCTCAGACTCCCTGTCTAGTATTCAGCAGATAGATGACCCTTAAGCATGTGAACCTATAGGTTCGGTGAAGTATAGACATGACCGGAACTCTTTCCGATCAATGATCAACATCGGAGCCGTGGACACCCATATTGACCCCTATACCCACATGAATAAATATTCGAGTGAACCTCCAGTTGATGTGTGCTATTCCTGTTGCTTCGCGATATGTTACAAATACCCGAGGTGAGATTTATCGGCATCCCCGTGGATCAACAAGTTGTCTACTATGCCAGTTACCTCGTTACCGGTTTTGTTCTCTTTTCTCGTTCCCGTGTTCCGGCATCCCTGTGATCAAATCACATTGTGTCTAGCCAGACGATGGTGGATACCGTAACACCGAGAGGGCCCAGAGATATCTCTCCATTGTCGGATGAGCAAATCCCAATCTTGAGCTATCAAGTTACTTGACATACTTTTCCATGAACCCGTAAGCCGCCGTAATAGCCACCCAGTTACGGATGACGTTTAACAAACCCCAAAGTTCATGAATCAAGCATGAAGAAACTTGATACTCTCATGGTCTAAGGAATTATGCAAATGTAAACTTTATCTGTGTTATTAACCATTAACTTGTGACGAATGTATCTCATAGCATAACATCAATTCGGGTCGATTCAACACAAGTGTTCTTCTAACAATGTGCCCTCAAAGTTGCCAGGATAGTCATGCCCATGATCAGGAAAACAGAACCATCATGCAACATTTGAGCTAGTCTTAGAGGCCAGACTAGGAATACATTTTACCGTTTATTATTCCACACGTGCATATGAGTCTTCCTCTGAGCCTCGTGGTTATTGTAGACTCGAGAACCATAGCAGTTATAGCACGGAATATAAACTTAATTATGAACATGGGGATAAATAATAACATTTATTATTGCCTCTAGGGCATATCTCCTACAGGCTTCGCCAAGGGGGGCCCGTTGTCCCCTTTGCTCTTTGTTCTCACCATTGACCCACTACACCATATCCTCAACAAGGATACTACCCAAGGAAAGCTCCATCCCCTTGGTGGGCACCACACGAGCATTCGAGCTTCACTTTACGCCGATGATTCGGCTGTTTTCTATGCCCCTATCAAGGAGGACGTCCAATTCCTGGCCACCACGCTTGCCTCCTTCGGTGAGATCACTGGTCTTATCACTAACTGTGAAAAGAGCCTTGTTGCACGCATCTGTTGTGATAATATTGACCTTGATGATATCCTTCATTCCTTCCTGGCATGCCACTCATCCTTCCCCATCCCGTATCTTGGCCTCCCTCTCGCGATCATAAGACTAAGGACAGTTCACTTGAAACACTTAGAAGACAAAGCCGCCGGAAAATTATCACCTAGGATAGGGAAGCATGTGGTTATCGCTAGATGCATGGCTTTGGTTAAAGCGGCGCTTACAGCGGTGGCCATCTACCATATTACACCATTGGACCTCCCATCGAAAGTGATTCAACAGATTGATAGCTTGAGGAGCACATAACTTTGGGCGGGGACCGACAAGGTGACCAGCTCCAAGTGCAAAATTAACTGGGAGCAAGTCTACAAGCCCACGGAGTATGGTGGTTTGGGAATTCATAATCTCAGAAAAGTTCGCCATGACGCTACTCTTGAGACGGTTATGGCTTGATTGGGATGACCCACTGAGGGCTTGGTGCGGCATGGAGATGCCATGCAACGGTGGGGATCATGACTTCTTGCAGCGGCCAAAATACTAATTTTTTTTGGATAAATGTGCGGTCAATACTGTTATGCTTGGTGATGGTACTAAATCTAAATTTGGGGAGTCATCTTGGTTGGAAGGGCTAAGGCCTAAAGACATCACACCTAGTTTTTTTTGACATTTCCCTCAAGAAAGGGGGCACTGTTTACAAAGCCTTAAGAGATGATTACATGTTCAATAGATTGATACCCAAATAGGCCTAACTCTTGAGCACATCCATCAATTCGTAACCCTTTGGGACAAGCTTGCCAATGTTGTCATACAACCGAGTGTTCAAGATACCATGACATGGAAGCTCTCGAAGGACCGGAACTACAATGCTTCATCGTCTATCACGACCCGGTCCTGCGAAGGGCCCCGAATCTCTGCGCTTTCTGTGTCGGTCCCTGGATCAGTAGTTGACAAGCATAGTCGACGATGAAATACCAAGAATACATCACATGTCATAGTATTACATCACAAATCTAGTGCTTTACAATACACACCTGCTTAGTTCATGGGCTAGCTTAGTATACAATCATGCAGCTGAGATAATATTCTAGTCTTGTGGCATACATCCACTCACAGGCAAGAGTTGAGTATAGCGTTGTAACCCTACTTCGTACATTTCCTTCAATATGGTAAACCTGCAACATGATACATTGCAGCCACAAGGGTCAATACATTGAATGTATTGGCAAGCTTCATTGGGATTGGCTTGTTGGAAAATAGACATGCAATTTGGTGTGGCTGGTTTTCCTTTTGCGCAAAGTAGTTTTTCCCTACCTTTGTAATAGTGGTCTACTCTAATAGCTAGACATACCATATCACACAGTAGTCCTGGACAATCGTATCACGTGATCATCCATAAAGCATTTGAGTATGTGGGCCTCCGTCTCACACGACTGCCCTAAACTGATCCCCCAGATAATTCCCCTGATCTCACACCAGGCATCTGAGTTGGTCCATACTCCCCTTTGGTTCAACCCGTCAATTTTAGTTAAGAAGAGGTGATGAGATCAAGATGACAATTCTCGGATGAGTTGCTCAAAAGTTGTCCATAACCGGGGACACGGCTAATCATGATCAGTTTTATACACTCTGCAGAGGTTTGTGTACTTTACCCATGATTCCCGATCACACCTTCCTGCTACTAAACTTTACCTGTGAAGTAGCTAGGTAGATCAAGACGAGACTTTTGGGAAGTAGTCACCCCATGCCCACTGGCAGACCCAGTCTGACCTACATGCAAGATCTACATCTGCTGGTCATGCCGGAGGGGGTTCCCACAACTTACTTGGTCAAGACAGAGCCCATGTTGACTTACGGTTACACATGGAAGGTACTCAACTTTGAATTCGTACTATCCCTTTGATACATGGGTGGCATTCCCAACCAATGTCTACACTCCGATGACCCAATCAATGCCAATCCACCCAGATCGATTCATTAATCAAGTTGTAGTTAAGTAGTCAACCATGAGGTTGTAGCCTTGGAAGAATAATTTGATGTTTCCCAATCCACATAATAGCAGCTAAGCAACTACTCATTGGTTACAAGGTCAGGGTAAAATGGACCTACATTTCATCTACTGGGTTCTGTCAAGCATAAAGTAAAATCCTACAGGGGATTCCTAGTTGAAAACGACTACAATGCATGAAAACATAGGTTATGATCAAAGGTTCCACTTGCCTGGTATTGACGATTCTTCAATCTCTTAATCTTGACCAAGTTACTCTTCGCTCTCCGTACAATCTAACGTTGGTAAAGAGAAATCATAAACAGCCATACCATACAATCAAACATACAACAAGTGTTGTGCATGGTGTCAGTGTCATTGTGTTGTGAGATCATGTGTCAGTGTTAACTCATAAGAGTTTGGAAAACAACAAGGTGGTTGTCAATTGGAATACATGTGACATGAGGGTTCACATGCAAGTTTCAAAATAAAGGGTTCATCATAAGGAGTATGTGATGCCAAGTTGTGGTTGTCACATCCAATGAGAACAATCTTAACAACATGAGTCATGGTCTATGAATCTATGATAGCCAAGTTCATGTTCAAGTTTGAATGACAATTCAAACTTGTTGACTTTTCATGAGTTTGAATACACACCAGGTGTTTAGGTTTCATTTTGAGTTCATCAACTTGGTTTGACTTACAATTCAATTTGAATTTGAATTAGGGTTCACCTTATTTGAATTCAAATTAAGTTTGACTGAGATTTCATTTTTGATTCAAATTAGATTTGAATTATTAAAGCTAGGTTCAAGTTCAACAATTTCATAATTGACTAATGTTGGTTCATGAATTCATTTTTTGTAACTTTCATTTAATCAGGATTAGTTAAATGACTTCTAGGTTTCCTTTAGGTTTAACTAAATTTAAATTATGTTTGAATTTTTTCCTAAAGTCAAATGCAAATCCAATATAACTACTAAATTTTATTTATTTAACTTCAAGTTTAAATTAAAGTCAAATATAAATCCAAATTAATTTACTAAGGTTCAATTTAGGTTTCCTATTTGCAATGCAAAAGGTTTTACTCAATTGGACGTATGGTTTTAAAGTTATAACCAAACTAAGTTTGAATTTAATTCAAATTAATTAAATACACTAAAGTCAAATAATAATGCCAAAATATTTACTAAAGTTTATTTTGAGTTTTCGAAACATGTTGCAGATTAATTATTCTAATAAACATTTTAATTTCAATGTTAAACTAGATTTAGGTTTAATATTTTGCATTATAGCTACTTTTTAAACTATCTTCAAATTCAATTTTAGATTATTTTAAAATTAGACTACAACAACTAAGTTGAAACTATATTTTACTAGGTTTGTTTTGCAAAAAGAATCAAATTATTTGGATTTATAAATTGCAAGTTATGCCCTATTTAAGTTTGAATTCATTCTATTTGAATTTAAATTTTAAATTATTCAAATTCCAAATTTTATTAGTCTAGGTGAAAGTACATTTCATAAGGGTCATTTTTCAAAAAGATTCACCCAATTTTAATATACAAAATAAAAGTTGTGAGTGTTTGAAGTTCCAAGTTTTTTTTATAAAACTACCATTTTAATTAAATTAAACCGAATTAGTTGTGGATAATGTTTCGGATAAGGCTGTGACATGGCGCTTTGTGATTGGCTGATACTGATTCAAATAAGTGATATGTTTTGGTGTGTTGGATCTAGATCTAATGGTTGAAATAGATCGTAAGCTCACTGAAGGGGTTAGGTCACCAGAGTTACGCCGGAGACTCACCAGAAAAGACGAACGCAGCGGCGCTGCGCTCGGGTACGGTCGTCGCCAGCGATGCAGGGGGTCTTGGGCGACGCGGAGGGCACGCGCGGGTGTGGCTATTGACGGCGAGGTCGGTGGTGGGATCTACTGGCCTCGGGGACAACGGAGACCGCGTCGGGGAGGCTCGCCGGAGTTCGGGTGTGCCGGCGGAGCTTCGGGCGTGGTTGAGCTGGTAAAAAATGGGTGCATTTGGATGTGGCCTTGGGTCAGTGGATGCGCGCGAGTGAGTTAAACGCAATGGATAAGCTGGTGAGGGTCAACTACCTCGGTGGTCGCCGGAGTTGAGCTCGCGGTGGCGCTGAGCTTCGGTCTTCGACGCGCTCGAGGTTCCATGGGACAAAGCTCGAAGCAACGGTGTCTAGGAGGTGCAGGGCAATGCGATGGATGCAGTGGTGCAAGCGGTGGGTTGAGGCGGTGGCTGTGCTTGTCGGAATCGAGCTCGCAGCAGCTAGGGCAGAACGGCGATGGTGAGGTTGCGGCAAGGCAGCCTGCCCGCGAGAGGGGCTGCGGTTTGGGGCAAAATGGAGAGGGCGACGCGGGGAATTTAAAGGGTAGGTGATACGTCTCCAACGTATCTATAATTTTTGATTGTTCCATGCAATTATAGTATCAATCTTGGACGTTTTATATGCAATTATATATCATTTTTTGGGACTAACCTATTAACCTAGTGCCCAGTGCTAGCTGCTGTTTTCTGCTTGTTTTTGGTTTTTCAGGAAATCAGTACCAAACGAAGTCCAAATGCCACGAAACTTTTTGACGATTTTTTTCTGGACAAAAGAGACCCTGGAAGCTTTGGGAGGATGCCAAAAGCCTCACGAGGAGGCCACAAGGCAACAGGGCGCGGCCCCAGGGGGCGCGCCCTGATGCCTTGTGGGCCCCTCGTGGCTCCTTTTGACCTAATTCCACTTCTATAAATTCTCAAATATTCGGAAACCAATAGAGAGCCAGATGAGAAAACCCTACCGCCGCCGCAAGCCTCTGTTCTTCCGCGATCCCATCTGGAGGCCTTTTCCGGTACTCTGTAGGAGGGGGAATCGATCATGGAGGGCTTCTTCATCAACATTGCTGCACTTCCGATGGTGTGTGAGTAGTTTACCACAGACCTACGGGTCCATAGCTAGTAGCTAGATGACTTCTTCTCTCTCTTTGATCTTCAATACCATGTTATCCTCGATGTTCTTGGAGTTCTATCTGATGTAATCTTCTTTTGCGGTGTGTTTGTTGGGATCCTATGAATTGTGAGTTTATGATCAGATTATTCATGAGAAATATTTGAGTCTTCTCTGAACTCTTTTATGCATGATTGTTATAGCTTTGTATTTCTCTCCGATCTATCCATTTGGTTTGGCCAACTAGATTGATTTATCTTGCAATGGGAGAGGTGCTTTGTGATGGGTTCAATCTTGCGGATGCACAATCCCAATGACAGAAAGGGACATGACACGTATTTGTATTGTTGCAATTAAGGATAAAAAGATGGGGTTTAATCATATTGCTTGAGTTTACTTTGTCTACATCATGTCATCTTGCTTAAGGCGTTACTCTGTTTTATACTTAATACCCTAGATGCATGTTGGATAGCGGTCGATGGGTGGAGTAATAGTAGTAGATGCAAGCAGGAGTCGGTCTACTTGTTTCGGACGTGATGCCTATATACATGATCATTGCCATGAATCCGTCATAATTATTTGCTTTTCTATCAATTGCCCAACAGTAATTTGTTTACCCACCGTATGCTATGTTGTAACATCCCAAGATCTCAACCCTGTCATTAAGCTAATTAAATTGCCATGTCATCATGATCATCCTAATTAAATTGCATTTAGGTAATAATACAAATTCAAATTCCAACTTCAAATGCAAGTCAAATTATTACTTCTTCAAATAATTAAACAAAATAGTTCATAATATTGCAAAAATTCCCAAAGCTATTATAAAAATAAAGCCAACATTATTTAAATTCCAAATTTGACCCTAGCAACCAAAACAGTACCCAAAACAGCCTTATTAAATCCATTTCCATTTTTGAAAAATACAAGTGAATTCAAATCACTCCCAAACTTTTTTGTGGCAGTGAGGTTTAATATATATTAATTATTGGGACCAACTACACATTTTACAAAAGTCAACTAGTGCTAAAAGAATTGCAAAACAGAGAGCAAAATGGAAAGCAGAAAAGAAATAAAATAGAAAAAGGGAAAAGTCCTACCGTGCTACCGGCCCAAGTGGAACAGTAGCTGGCCAGCCCATTAACCCCATTGCCTACCTGCTCCTAGTGCGTGTCGGCGCCGCCATGGCCGAGCTCGCGCCGCACCGTCCGCAGCTCGCCACGACGACGGAGCAGGTGGCCGAGGGGATAAGACCGTCCTCTCCTCCCTCTCGAACCCTAGCCCCCTTCCATTTCTCCCCTCGCGCCTCCCTCGCTCCGGTCTCAGCTTGCCCGAGCCCACCATCACCGCGTCGCCGCCGTTTGCGCGGCCAGAAGCCACCCCGCGCCGCCGAGAGATGTCCGGAAGCTGCGCCACCTTCTCCTACTTCGTCTACGCCGAGCACCGTCAGCTGGATCGCCGGGAATCGCCGCCATCGACCGCATCGTCCACCTCGGGCTCCGGCGGTCACCGTCGTCGATTCACCCTCATTACGTCGTCCCCGAGCCCACTGACCCCTCCAAACACACCGTTGTGAGCCTCCAGTGCCTATGCACCCCTTCCCCTCTCCCTCTTGTGCTCTAGCTGTCCCCATCGCCTTCTTACTCCGGCCGAAGCTTGCCGTCCGCCATTGCCATCCAAGCACTCGCACCCGAGCTTCTCCACATGAACGGGCTGCACCAGCGTGCTTCTGGAGCACCGCAGAGGCAGCCCAACCACTTAGTTCGCGAGTTGTCGCACTGCAGCCGCCGCGCCGAGCAAGCCCGAGCTCCGGCCACCGCACTCACTCGTTGTAGCCGACGTTTTCTACCACCCCCGCGGCTGCCGTCGGTGCAGATCGACGCGGCGCACGCATCTCGTCCGAATGGTGGTCACGGCTTTCGATTTGGCCCAGCGTAGACGAATCCCGACGCTGGCCGGAGCCCACCGCCGCGATTCTGGCTCGCCGGAGCCTTCTCCGGCGCCACGCCGACGTGGCCCTGCCGATGGGCCACCCTGAGACGCTGACAAGGGGGCCCACTGGCCATTTGACCAAGTCAAACCTGCTGGCTGGGCAGTGCCTAGTCACTGACAGGTGGGGCCCGGTTGACTTCGTTGACTAGTCAGCTGGTCAGCGGTTGACCTGCTGACTCAGCTGCTGGGTCCCACTGGTCAGCCCCTCTGGTGCACTCTGGGTGCACTGAACCGGGTGCACCCAGTAATTTTAATTGGATAATTTCGAATTATTAATAAACCAGAAAATCCAGAAAATAGTTAAAACTTTGAAAAATCATAGAAAATAAACCGTAAGTCAGATGAAAATAATTTATATATGAAAAATGATCAGAAAAATCTAACGAACCCGAATATGTCATCGGCATTCATGTTAGAACCCTCTAAGTAGATGAACATGGAACTTTTTGCCTGTTTTCGATGAATGAATAGTGCACAACTTCGGTAGAATAATTTCAAATAAATTCCTAAAACATCTAAAATATTTAGAGATGCAATATATCACCTCTGCATATCATTTAGGCTTGTCATGCATATTGATTGCAGTTGTATGCTTTGTATTTATTTGTTTCTTCCCCCTCTTCTTCTCCGGTAGACTCCGAGACCGCTGACGAACCGGGGATCGACTACACCGTTGCAGATTCCTTTTCGCCTGTAGAGCAACCAGGCAAGCAAACCCCCTTGAGCATGCCTATATCACCTATTCTTTCTCCCTCCTGCTTGCATTAGAATTTGCTACTGCTTTTGATTGATCCTATTTTGATGCATAGCCTGATTTTGTAAACTGCTATTGATACCTTACCTGATATCCTAAATGCTTAGTATAGGTTGGATGGTAATCCATCTGTGGCCCCTCTTCCTTGTCATAGTTGCCCCGCTTAGTTACCAGTGCCCTGATCGATGCGATCGATGGGCTGAGACCATCACATCACCACACCCCCCCCTTAAGTTGCTCGACTTTGCAGAGCTAATATCGAGTGCCGAGCGTGATACCTCTTATCTCACTCCTGATGTTGCCTCTGTAGCGCAGCTAGTCGGTTGTGGGTTATCGAGGGTGATTCCTCTTTCACCACCTCCGACGAAGCTTCTGTCGTGCAACCCCGCAAGTGTGAATACCATCGAGGGTGATTCCTCCGGGTTCACCTTGACGGATACATCGAGTGGGAATCCAGCGAGGGTGATTCCTCGGATCCCATCTTGATGTTATGGACACACGGGTACCTTGGCATTATTACAGATACTGGATAAAGACGGGTCAACCCCGAGGGGTACCCGCGAGAGATGAACAGTCGGGTTGACCATGAGGGTACCCGCGAGATGATTACGTGGCACGGCCGGGCATTCTTGGCCCTTGCCGTAAGTCCACGAGACTGGGCGACGGGGCCACATGTTTCGTGGATCTCTACTCGTTCCGTGAGCTCCCAATATAATTAACGGATTTGGGTATTTGATCTGAGTTGGCCACTGGCCTATACGCACTACCACCATGCGGGATAATGGTTTAATGGGGCCCTCTGCGCCGTATGTATCAGCCGAAAGCTCTGTCAGATGTCCATTTCAGCATTGTGGCACGGTCGGATTGTGCCATGTAGTACAGGGGTGGCGTTGGTAGTAACGACCCTGCTCACAACTACCCGGAGTGCAAAGGGCGATGGGCCCAAGAACCCTGAGCACTTAGGATGTAGACCGACGGGGACCTCTCTGCTGAGCTCTAGGTAGGGCTGCGGTGTGTCGATCAGCCGAGGCCGGGCATGACCCAGGAAAGTGTGTCCGGCCAGAGTTAATCGAGCGTGTTGGGTAACAGTAGTGCACCCCTGCAGGGAAGATATATCTATTCGAATAGCCGTGTCCACGGTAACAGGACGCTCAGTAAAGTATCCCGATCTACTACTTGAACTGGTTACATGTTAATTAATTGTAAGCTCCGGGATCGCTTTCTCACAGGGAGTCGAGGAAGGATCTCTAGGCTTTGCTGCAACAAACTTGTTACTTTATGTTATGTTACTACTCTGCACTCTTCTAATGTTGCAAGACGCTGAAGATGCTAGTCTTCGATAGGCTAGGCCTTCCCCTCTATTCTGGCATTTCTGTAGTCCAGTCCACATATACAGCCTTTCTTTGATACCGATGCATAATAAGAATAGTTCTGATGTAAGTCTTGCGAGTACTTTGGATGAGTACTCACGGTTGCTTTGCTTCCCTTTTCCCCATACCCGATGCTGCGACCAGATGACGAAACCCCGGAGCCAGCTGTCCCAGCCGACGATTACTACTACCCCTCTGGAGGATCCTACTACTACGTGGAGACCGTCGACGACCAGGAGTAGTTAGGAGGCTCCCAGGCAGGAGGCCTGTGCCTTTTTTATCAGTGTCGTTGTTTTGCCCCGCCTTCTTAAGGCATATCTGTTTAACTTTATGTCTGTACTCAGATATCTAATGCTTCCGCTGATGCTTGTATGACTCAAGCTTATGTATTCGAGCCCTCGAGGCCCCTGGCTTGTAATATAAAGCTTGTATTATTTTATTTTGTGTCTAGAGTTGTGTTGTGATATCTTCAAGTGAGTCCCTAGGCTTGATCGTGTGCATTTGCGTGTATGATTAGTGCACGATTAAGTCGGGGGCGTCACATATGTGTTCGAGAGAGAAGCCTCTAGTGAAAACTATGGCCCCCGGGTCTACCTTTATCATATATTAAAATCCAAAAATACCTTGCTGCAATTTATTTACTTTTATTTTATTTTGCAGTTTACTTTTTATCTATCACTATCAGAATTAATCCTTGCAAGTAACCGCTAAGGGGATTGACAACCCTCTTATTTGCGTTGGGTGCAAGTGTTTGCTTTTGTGTGTGTAGATGCTGCTAACGAGGTTTTGTGTGGTTCTCCTACTGGATTGATAACCTTGGTTCTTAGCTGAGGGAAATACTTATCTCTACTGTACTGCATCATCCTCTTCTCTTCGGGGAAATCCAAACGCAGTTCACAAGTAGCAGGAAGAATTTCTGGCGCTGTTGCCGGGGAGACAACACCAAAACTTATCAAGTACCTTTGCATATACTATCATCTACTTGCTTTGATTTTCGTTTGTCTTTTTATTTGCATTTGCCTCTCATTTTCATCTCCCCCACTTCTAAAACAAATTTACAAAAACACAAAAATATTGTGTTTGCTCGTTTGCTTGCTAAAATTGTGTGACTCAATGAAACTAAAAATATAGACTTATGGATCCTCATCCACTTGCTAATCTTTTCAAACAATCCAATTATGATGAACCAATTGCTAGTGAGTTGAGTGTACTTGATTATCTTTATGAAGTTTTGCTTGAAAATCATGAATCTGAAAATTGTGATAAAGTGCTAAAAGAAGAAGTTTATAAAGTGATTCATGGTAGCTTCTTGAATGAAAAGCATGATTGCTATGAAGTTAATATAAATTCTATTAATGTCAATTGTGCTAATTATATGCAAAACTACAAGCTTGGGGATGACAATTTTGTTATGTCCACTACTTATTGCAATGATCATGATTGGGGTGATAATGCTTCATATGATCTTGGAAATTTATTTAAGCCTCATGATGAATATGTCATTGATAATAATGTTTGCAATAATATTGAAAGTGGGTTTGGAAGAGCATCAACTTTAGGTAATAATGATCCCACTACTTTGGAGAATTATCAATCTTATGAATTTTTTGATAAAAGTGGGTTTGGAGAGGTCATGACTTTAGTTGATGTTAATCCCACTATCTTGGAAGATTATAAGACTTTTATGCATGTGGATCATGAAGAGAACATTATATATGATAGCTATATTGTTGAATTTGATTATTATCCTACATGTAATTATTATAAGAGAGGAAAATATGGTGGTAGAAATTTTCATGTTACTAAATTACCTCTCGTTGTGTTGAGATTGTCAATGTTTTATTCTTCTTCCTTGCATATGCTAGATATTTCTTGTCTTGATAATTTGTTTGATTATAAAATGCCTATGCATAGGAAGGATGTTAGACTTAAATGTGTTTTTCACATGCTACATGATGCTCCCTTTGTGCTTCAATTCTTGTTTTTCATGTGAGCATCATTAAAATCTCAAGCCTATCTTAATGGCTATAAAGAAAGAGCTTGTTGGGAGACAACCCAATAGTTATTATTTTGTTCTGTTTTGTGAGTTTACACAATTATAGATTCTGTTATGATTGTGATTTTTATCTTTTAATTAGTGTTTGTGCCAAGTAATGCCTTTGGGATGATTTGGAAGATAGTATAATTGATGCTGTTTGAAAACAGAAACTTTTACGCTTAGTTCTGGAATTTTCATTTTGTACTGGAGCGTGATAAAATTCTGAATTTTTTTACAAATTATTGATATATGAATTTCCCACATTTTGCTAATTTTTTAGAATATTTGGAGTTACAGAAGTATGACTTTAATTCAGATCTTTACAGATTGTTCTGTTTTAGACAAATTCTGTTTTTGTTGCATAGTTTGCTTATTTTGATGAATCTATGGATCGTATCGGGGGGTATGAGTCATGGAGAAGTTGGAGTACAGTATCTATATGCCAATATTATATATGAATCAATTTACAATAGTACCTAAAGTTTAAGATTTATTTGTTATACTAACGGATCTCACGAGGTTTCTGTTGAGTTTTGTGTGCTGAAGTTTTCGAGTTTTGGGTGAGACTACGATGGATAAAGGAATAAGGAGCGGCAAGAGCCTAAGCTTGGGGATGCCCAAGGCACCCCAAGGTAATATTCAAGGAAGACTCAAGCGTCTAAGCTTGGGGATGCCCCTGATGGCATCCCCTCTTTCGTCTACAATCTATCGGTAAGTTACTTGGACCTATATTTTTATTCATCACATGATATGTGTTTTACTTGGAGCGTCTTGTGCTATAGTTTGTTTGCTTTTGTTTGATTTTTAGTTTGCCACAATCATCTTTGCTGAACACACCTTTTTGAGAGGGACACACATTATTCGTGATTTGTTAGAATACTCTATGTGCTTCACTTATATCTTTTGAGCTAGGCAGTTGCTCTAGTGCTTCACTTATATCTTTTAGAGCACGGCCGTGGTTATATTTTAAAGAAATAGTTGCACTCTCATGCTTCACTTATATCTTTTTGAGATTCTAATAAATATCAATGGTAATATGCACGGGTTATGAATTTGGTCCTATTATGATAGGTATTCAAGAGGGATATAATAAAAACTTTCATGTAGATCACTGAATAGTTTTGCGATATTAAGATGGTAATATGTGGGAAGTGCTAGTAGATAATTATGGTTTAGTAAGAATATAGGTGTTAAGGTTTGTGATTCCCGAAGCATGCACGTATGATCTGTCGTTATGCTAAGAAGTTGGAGCATGATTTATTATTGATTGTCTACCTTATGAGTGGCGGTCGGGGACGAGCGATGGTCTTTTCCTACCAATCTATCCCCCTAGGGGCATGCATAGTAGTACTTTGCTTCGAGGGCTAATAAACTTTCACAATAAGTATGTGAGTTATTTATGACTAATGTGAGTCCATGGATTATACGCACTCTCACCTTTCCGCAATTTGCTAGCCTCTTCGGTACCGTGCATTGCCCTTTCTCACCTCGAGGGTTCGTGCAAACTTCGCCTGTGCATCCAAACCCCGTGATATGATACGCTCTATCACACATAAGCCTCCTTATATCTTCCTCAAAACAGCCACCATACCTACCTATCATGGCATTTCGATAGCCATTCCGAGATATATTGCCATGCAACTTCCACCGTTCCGTTTTTATGACACACATCATCATTGTCATATTGCTTTGCATGATCATATAGCTGACATAGTATTTGTGGCTCAGCCACCATCATCATTTTTTATACATGTTACGCTAGTATCATTGCACATCCTGGTACACTGCCAGAGGCATTTATATAGAGTCATATTTGTTCTAGTTTCGAGTTGTAAGTAAATAGAAGTATGATGATCATCATTATTAGAGCATTGTCCCAGTAGGAAATAATAATAATAAAAAAGAGGCCAAAAAGAGCCCATGAAAAGAAGAAAAAAGAAAAAAGAAACAAAATGAGAGAAAAAGAGAGAAGGGGCAGTGTTACTATCCTTTTCCATACTTGTGCTTCAGAGTAGCACCATGTTTTTCATATTGAGAGTCTCCTATTTTGTCACTTTCATATACTAGTGGGAATTTTTCATTATAGAACTTGACTTGTATATTCTGATGATGGGCTTCCTCAAATGCCCGAGGTCTTCATGAGCAAGCAAGTTGGATGCACACCCACTTAGTTTTTCATGTTGATCTTTCATACACTTATAGCTCGTAGTGCATCCGTTGCATGGCAATCCCTACTCCTCGCATTGACATCAATTGACGGGCATCTCCATAGCCATTGATTAGCCGCGTCAATGTGAGACTATCTTCTTCTTTTTGACTTCCCCCTATTAATCTCTACCACCACATTCTATTCCACCCATAGTGCTATATCCATGGCTTGCGCTCATGTATTGCGTGGGGGTTGAAAAAGCTGAGGCGCGTTAAAAAGTATGAACCAATTGCTCGGCTTGTCATCGGGGTAGTGCATGATAAATACTTTGTGTTAAGAAGATGGAGCATGACAGGATTATATGAATTTGTAGGGATAACTCTCTTTAGCATTTTTATTTTGAAAGGCATGATTGTTTATTAGTATGCCTGAGTATTGATGTCTTTATATCAAATTATAGACTATTGCTTCGAATCATTCGGATCTTAATATTCATACCGTAAAAGAGAATTACTCGATGAAACATGTTAGGTAGCATTCCACATCAAAAATTCTGTTTTTATCATTTACCTACTCGAGGACGAGCAGGAATTAAGCTTGGGGATGCTTGATACATCTCCAACATATCTATAATTTTTGATTGTTTCATGCTATTATAGTATCAATCTTGGATGTTTTATATGCAATTTTATATCATTTTTTGGGACTAACCTATTAACCTAGTGCCCAGTGCCAATTGCTGTTTTATGCTTGTTTTTGGTTTTTCAGGAAATCAGTACCAAACGAAGTCCAAATACCATGAAACTTTTTGATGATTTTTTTTCTGGACAAAATAGATCCTGGAAGCTTCGGGAGGATTCCAGAAGCCTCACGAGGAGGCCACAAGGCAACAGGGTGCGCCCTGATGCCTTGTGGGCCCCTCGTGGCTCCTTTTGACCTAATTCCACTTCTATAAATTCTCAAATATTCGGAAACTAACAGAGAGCCGGATGAGAAAGCCGTACCACCGCCGCAAGCCTCTGTTCTTCCGTGATCCCATCTGGAGGTCTTTTCCAGTACTCTGCCGGAGGGGGAATTGATCACGGACGGCTTCTTCATCAACCTTGCTGCCCTTCCGATGATGTGTGAGTAGTTTACCATAGACCTATGGGTCCATAGCTAGTAGCTAGATGGCTTCTTCTCTCTCTTTGATCTTCAATACCATGTTCTCGATGTTCTTGGAGTTCTATCTGATGTAATCTTCTTTTGCGGTGTGTTTGTTGGGATCCGATGAATTGTGAGTTTATGATCAGATTATTCATGATAAATATTTGAGTCTTCTCTGAACTCTTTTATGCATGATTGTTATAGCTTTGTATTTCTCTCCGATCTATCCGTTTGGTTTGGCCAACTAGATTGATTTATCTTGCAATGGGAGAGGTGCTTTGTGATGGGTTCAATCTTGCGGTGCTCAATCCCAGTGACAGAAAGGGACATGACACATATTTGTATTGTTGCCATTAAGGATAAAAATATGGGGTTTAATCATATTTCTTGAGTTTACTTTGTCTACATCATGTCATCTTGCTTAAGGTGTTACTCTGTTTTATACTTAATACCCTAGATGCATGCTGGATAGCGGTCGATGGGTGGAGTAATAGTATTAGATGTAGGCAGGAGTCGGTCTACTTGTTTCGGACGTGATGCTTATATACATGATCATTGCCATGAATCCGTCATAATTATTTGCTTTTCTATCAATTGCCCAACAGTAATTTGTTTACCCACCGTATGCTATGTGTTCGAGAGAGAAGCCTCTAGTGAAAACTATGGCCCCCGGGTCTACCTTTATCATATATTAAAATCCAAAAATACCTTGCTGCAATTTATTTACATGTATTTTATTTTGCAATTTACTTTTTATCTATCACTATCAGAATTAATCCTTGCAAGTAACCGCTAAGGGGATTGACAACCCTCTTATTTGCGTTGGGTGCAAGTGTTTGCTTTTGTGTGTGTAGGTGCTGCTAACGAGGTTTTGTGTGGTTCTCCTACTGGATTGATAACCTTGGTTCTTAACTGAGGGAGATACTTATCTCTACTATACTGCATCATCCTCTCCTCTTCAGGGAAATCCCAACGCAGTTCACAAGTAGCAGTAGGGTCGCAGGCTCGGACGTGCACGGGAGCGTGCGGTTGTGGAGGTCGTGGCCACGACGTGCACTCGGTCGTGGGCACGGCGGTTGCGGGAGGTGGGAGGAGGTGCTGATGGGTGGGGCCGCCAGTCAGTGAGAGAGGGGGGAGAGAGAGAGAGCGAGTGCGAGTGCGGTGCGGGGCTGGCTGGGCTGGCTAGCTGGGCCGTGGCCTGGCTCACTGGCTCGGCTGGGCTTTTATTTTCCTTTTCTGTTTTCTTTTTTTATATTTCTTCTGTTATTTCCATTTGATTTGCGATTTGATTTTTCTTTCAAAAACCAACTTGTTCTAAATTCATTTCTAAATATTTTTCAACATGTGGACATTTTGTTTGGCCCTTTTGGTCAAATATTTTGTGCACTTTATTTCTAGGCTTTGTTTAAATATTATTTTTGAATATTTTTATTTTCCAAAATATTTTTCTTCTGTTTTTCTTTAGTTTGGTTTTTCTGGTTACCCATATTCATTTCATTTTGAATATTTGTTTCATACTTTCTCTTTTGGGAAATTATTTCCTATTTAACCCCTTAGGGTTTTATTTGAGTTTCTATTTTGGTGACTAGGGTTTCAACTAGAGGTCTCTGGCTTCCAACTAGATGTTGTAGAGCCTTCAACCTTACTAACTGGTTAACAAGTCAAACAAGTTCAATCAAGCAAGCAAATTTCTAGGCAATGTTAGTTGACTAGCAGCAAACAAGGGATTTTCCAGAAAAAATTTAATTCCTTGTGAAATTTTCAACATACCAGATTTGGGAAAATTCTAGGATGTGACATCGGCCTACAATGCTCAATTTGCCGCCCTTACCCGCTCCAACTTGCAAGCCATGGTTTGGAGGGTTTGGGCACCACCCAAATGTAAGTTCTTCACTAGGTTAGTCACTCGTAATAGGATCTGGACGGTGGATAGGCTCAACGGAGAGGGTGGCCAAATTGTGACTGGTGCCCTCTTTGCAACCAAGTGCAAGAGATGGCAGCTCATCTACTCTTCAAGTGTCGGTTCTTGCTTTGAGTTTGGGATGATGTGATCTCTTGGCTTGGGCTTCATGTTATTACAATGCTTTGGCATCAATTCGAGACAGTGAAATCTTGGTGGGAAGAGCTCCTCCTCAATAATGTACAACCGAAAAAAGCTCCATCTTCATTGCTTCTCCTTGTTAGAAATGCACGCATCTTTCAAAACAAAAGCAGTGCCAGTAGCGTTCATTGTTGGCAAGATAAAATATGAAGTGTCCCTTTGGGCTACTGTGGGGGCTAGGCGTTTGAGTAATGTACTGTCGTGAGAGTAATTCATTATTTTGGCCTACTGTTGGTGGTTGTTGTGTTACAAACTCCTCTTCTTAATCAATGAAAATGTGAAGTCATTTGCCTTGTTTAAGAAAAATGCCCTTGACCACTCCATCCACCTTGACTTGAAGGTAGTCGCTCAACACGACGCATGGGGCTCCATCTATATTTCTTCTACTCTGGTGCCGCCACCATGCTTCTTGATGACTAGTGACTTTATTGAGTAAAAAAGTTCCCTTCTTCGGTGCCAAAAGAAAGACTCAAGACATGCTTGGTTTGAAGCCAATATTCGATTTACCAATCCTTTTGCATGGATTTTTATTGACTATTAATTGGTTTGGCTACTAAATTCTCTTTGTAATCTCTCAAAGATATCTATTTTCACAAGTTTTTGATATTGCCAAAAGCTAGCTTACCAACACATTGCCTAGCCATCCTTTTTAGCAAACCAAAGCATTAGGGAAACTCCAACGGTGAACATCGAAACTCCCAAAGACGTCTGAAATGTCCTGTCCGAACGCAAATTTTCATCCAAGGTTGAGTCCCAAACATCCGTGGATGCGTCCACACATTTGAAATCCCACAAACGGGTACCAAACGCGGGGAGGTTTGCAGGCATCCGACCTCGTGCCATGTAACCCTCTGACTACATGGGCCCACCCAAAACCCTCACTGTGACGCCCCCGACTCGACCGTGCACTAATCATACACGCAAATGCGCACGATCAAGCCCAGCGACTCACGGGAAGATATCACAACACAACTCTAGACACAAAATAAAATAATACAAGCTTTATATTACAAGCCAGGGGCCTCGAGGGCTCGAATGCATAAGCTCGAGTTACACAAGAGTCAGCGAAAGCATCAGTATCTGAGTACAGACATAATTAGACAAGTTTGCCATAAGATGGCTGAGCAAAACAACGACATCTAGATCGAAAAGGCGCAGGCCTCCTGCCTGGGAACCTCCTAAACTACTCCTGGTCGTCGATCTCCATGTAGAAGTAGGCTACGTCGGGGAAGTAGTAGTCATCGACGGGATCAGCTGTCTCCGGGACTCCATCATCTGGTCGCAGCAATCGGGTATGGGGAAAAAGAGGTAGCAAAGCAACCGTGAGTACTCATCCAAAGTACTCGCAAGACTTACATCAGAACTATGCTAATCATGCATCGGTATCAAATGAAGGGGCTGTATCTGTGGACTGGACTACAGAATTGCCAGAATAGAGAGAAGGCCTAGCCTATTGAAGACTAGCATCTTGCAACGTCTTGCAGCATTAGAAGAGTGCAGATTAGTAGCATAACATAAAGTAATAAGTATGTAGTAGCAAAGCCTAGAGATCCTTCCTCGACTCCCTGCGAGAAAGCGATCCCGGAGCTAACATATTAATTAAAGGAACATGTATCCAGTTCAAGTTGTAGTAGATCGGGATACAACACAAAGCGTCCTGTTACCGTGGACACGGCTATTCGAATAGATAACTTCCCTGCAGGGGTGCACTACTGTTACCCAACACGCTCGATTAACTCTAGCTGGACACACTTTTCAGGGTCATGCCCGGCCTCGGCTGATTGACACGACGTAGTCCTACCTAGGCTCCGCAGAGAGGTCCCCGCCGGTCTACATCCTAAGTGCTCAGGGGTCTTGGGCCCATCGCCCTTTGCACTCCGGGTCATTGCGAGCAGGGTGAATACCAGCGCCATCCCTCTCCTGGATGGCATGATCCGACCATGCCACAATGTTGAACTGGACATCTGACAGAGCTTTCGGCTGATACATACGGCGCCGAGGGCCCCATTAAACCGTTATCCCACGTGGTGGTAGTGCGTATAGGTCAGTGGCCAACTCAGATCAAATACCCAAATCCGTTAGTGAATTATTAGGAGCTCGCGGAGACAACCAGTGCTTCGGCCGTTCCGACTAGGTATCTCGCGGACCACGACCAGGGACTAGGCCCACCTCTCTCTTAGGTAGTCTCCGCCTGCCCTCTCGCTCCGACTACACTGTAAGTTCCGTGTCGACTGTCGGGACAAGCCCCGAGCTACCACCACATCCTGGGTGGTACCGCTAACAGCCAGTGGCCACAGGACTCTCTCGCGGGTACCCTTGGGGTCGACCCGACTTCAACATTATCCCGCGGGTGCTCTTGGAGCAGACCTGTCTTTACAAAGGTCTGAGGTAAATGTCAAAGTAACCGTGTGTTCATAACATCGAGGGGGAAATCCGAGGAATCACCCTCGATGGATTCCCACTTGATGTACCCGTCAAGGTGAACTTGGAGGAATCACCCTCGATGGGTTCACACTTGAGGGGCTGCGCGACAGAGACATCATCGGAGGTGGTGAAAGAGGAATCACCCTCGGTAACCCACAACCGACTAGCTACACTACAGAGATACCATCAGGAGTGAGGTGAGAGGTATCACCCTCGGCACTCGATAGTAGCTCTGCAGAGTCGTACAACTAAGGGGGAGTGCGGTGGTGTGCTCGGTCTCAGCATGCCGACCGCATGGATCGAGGCACCGGTAATAAAGTGGGGCAACAAGGACAAGGGTGAGGGGCCATTGATGGATCACTAACCAGCCTATACTAAGCATATAGGACAACAGGTAAAGTATCAACAGCAGGTTACCAAATCAGGCTATGCATCAGAATAGGAGCAATCAAATACAGTAGCAAAATCTAATGCAAGCATGGGAGAGAAAGAATGGGTGATATAGGAATTATCAAGGGGGTTTTGCTTTCCTGGAAGCTCTGCTGAAAGGGACTGGGCGTCTACGACGTAGTCGTACTCAGGGGCCACGTCGGTCTCGGGGTCTACCAGAGAGAAGAGGGGGAGGAAACAGATAAATACAAGCATTCAAATGCAATCACTATGCATGACATGCCTAAATGATATGCAGGGGTGATATATTGCATCACTAAATATTTTAGATGTTTTAGGAATTTATTTGGAATTATTTTACCAAAGTCAGACACTATTCATTTATCGGATACAGGCAAAAAGTTCCATGTTCACCTACTTAGAGGATTCTAACATGAATGTAGATGACATATTCGGATTCGTTATATATTTTTGATCATTTTTCATATATAAATTATTTTCATCCGAGTTACGGTTTATTTTATATGATTTTTCAAAGTTTTAAACAATTTCTGAATTTTTCTGGAATATTATTAATTCGAATTAAAATCAGTAAATACTTTTTGTACACAGCAGCACCTAGCCACAGTGTATGACTGATGGGGCCAGGGGGCTAGGTTGACCCAGTCAACAATTGACTGGTCAACCGATGAACAATGCTAGTGGGTCCACATGTCATAGACCCAGTTTTAACAGATTATTTAATCTAGCTTAATTAGAGGTGGGGGGCCCACTGTCATAGACTATATACTAATTAACAGCAAATTAATCCTAAACTAATTTGGGGTGGCCCCACACACACGCACACAGCACACACACACACACGCACACAGCACACACACACACACGCTACACACACACACGCTACACACACAGCACGCAACACACACACTTGCACATGGCCATGGCCATGGCCATGGCCTCGCCCATCAGCAGCGGCAGCAGCAGTAGCAGGGCAGCAGTAGCAGCGGCAGCAAGGCAGCAGCAGGAGCGCAAGAGCAGCGGCAGCATCGGGCGAGCAGTGGCAGGCCGCGGCGAGGCCACGCGCGGGCGTGCGCGCACAACAGTAGCAGCAGCACGCACACACGTATGCGTACACGTAGGCGCGAGCTTGGACGAGCTCGGGGACGGCGGCTACGACAACGGATCGAGGGGGAAAAGGGGGAAGCGGAACGAGGAGCTCGCCGCGAGCTCGGAGGTGTGGTTGGGGAGGCCGGAGGTGGACCAGAGCGGCGGCAAACGGCGACGAACGACGGCGATGTACGCGACGAAAAAGAGCTTGATGGCGAGCGTACGGGGCGGCCCCGCTCGATTTGATGCTCGGGATGGACGAAGTCGGGGGTGGCGGTCCTCCTGGACAACTTTTTAGGTGGCGGAGAGGTCGGTGGCCGCGACTACGACGGCGGCCATGGAGGGCAGCGAGCTCGGGTGCGAAGAACAGAACGGGACGAGCGAGGGAGGAAGAGTGGGTGGCCTAGGGTTTGTCCCAGGTGACAGGGTGGTTCTCATCCACCCAGAGGATCCGAGGGATGGCCGACACGGCGATGGCAGCGGCCATGGCGGGGTGGATGCATGCCACGCACAGCCTCTGTCTTCTCCTCTGTACTGAGGTGGAATGAGGCCTGTGGTGGGCTGGGCCTAACACTGTTTAACTAGAGCCCGAAGGCACAGTAGACTTTTGGCCTTTATCTTTTTCTTTTTCTGTTTTCAATTTTGCTACTGTTTTGCATTTAAGCTTTGTACCAAAAGACTTTTGTAAAATGAGTAACTAGCCACAATATTTACTTTGCATTATTTAGCACTGTCACAAAAAGTTTGGAGATTTATTGAATCCAATTAAATTTTATTTAAATGGCTTAGCGATTAAAAGGGACTGTTTGGTACTGTTTTGGGTCCTAGATCCCAAATAACAAACAAGTGATGCTGTTTTCCTTAACCATAATTGCCTATGGATTATTTACAAAATTATGAACTATTTGGTTTTGCAATTTGAAGATTTAATAATTTGACTTGTATTTGAATTTGAATTAGAGTTTGATTTGTGACAAGTGGCATTTTGGCTTAGTAAAACATGATGACATGGCATCATTAGTGTGGGATCACTGTAGCTTGACATCTGGGATGTTACAAATCTCCTCCACTAAAAGAAATCTCATCCCGAGATTTAAGAGGTAGAGTAAGGGGGAAAGGTCTGGTTACGAAATTCTAACGAGTCTTCTTGTTCCTTGTTGCTCTTCTCGAAGAAGTTGATCCTTTTCATTGATGTCTTCATTTCTCTGCATCAGGGCGTCATGATGAGGTTGTCATTCTTCCTTCGGAATCTTCATTGTACTTACGAAAAAGATAATGGGTATCTCGGCAACGATGGAATTTTACAAGGGGAAATCAACTGGGGTTAACTCATGAACGAAACACATAGGTATCTCTTGAGTTTTGGAACTCAGGAAATACATCGAGAGCAATAAAAGAAGGCATGAGAAGTTTCAAGCGGGCAGGCAATCATTCGATGCCTAATTAAAAAGTTGAAAAGGGTTCAGAGTAGCGAAGGATAAATGTCGCGTCTGATAATGGAATAGATCATGTCAGAGAAGATGGCTCGCAAAAATACATACGAAGCCAAGTGCAAAGGAATAACTTTGGAAACAGTGATGTACAAGAGAGTCAAGTTGTGGTCCTGTGGACCTGTGAGTTAGTTTGGATTATGAATAAGAAGGGTGGTGGGATCTTGTGCGATCACAATACGAGGTTTGTCAGAGATCAGCTTGCCAGCTATGTTGGCAACAACGCCGGTACCAAGGGCGGGGGGCGAAGAGAACCATTTTCCTGCTCGTTAAGACAAGGCGGACCAATAGGCAAAGTTCTCATCTATCGGTGGTTACTGGAATGTCAACAACAATAGTAATAGGCTATACTGACAGAATAGCGCATCGGGGTGTTTACATAAGCAGAGAATTATTACTGCTTAGATCATAATAAATACAAGAAAGGTTAAACAAACCAATGGAAAGGAAAGTTGACAAACAACTCAAAACCCGTGGAATGACTATGACGGTGAAAGTATTACTTCACCAAGAATTTATAAGATGTAGTGCAATGGCACAATATCCTCGAGATACCAGAGGGTAATATTCGAAGGTAGAACAAAATAAAAGCTGAACTGGATCATTGATTTGCGGACAGCAGATGCTTTAGCCTTGTCGAAAAATAGACGAGGCACAAGAATAGATTCCTATTCGATATATCAAATAAGGACAGTATGGTCGGAACCATAACTGCAAGGTATCAAATTTAAGGATACCAGAAGAGGTATACAAATGAATAAATATTTTGCAAGAAGCTTCCGTGACGGTCTACATCGTTTCCATGGGCATGAACACAAAGTTCAAGGTCGACTCCCACTTCTTCAATGCACAACCTTTCATTCGCTTCACGCTTTCGATGAAATTGTAGTGTTAAAATTTTATCTGGCGTAACACTAGTAGAGTATGACCCGTAGAAGTTTCTGGGTTCACACAGATTAGGGAAGGCATAAGTTCAACCCATCGGGGCATCTTAGGAACATATACCACAAACTTCAGGAGTAAATTACTCAAGCTCGGAAGCAGAGGGATGACGACACAGAGTAGAGGATACAAATCGCTAGAGGCATTTTGTATCAGGGGAAATTCATCAATGATTTAAAATACGAAGGAGCTGTCGGATAGCAATCCACCAAAGGATCTGGTGGTCCACAAAAGGATCTGATGTGAGTATCGGTACTCAATCAGAAGAAGATAGAATGCAATCGCATCGGCTTACATAGGAAATGCGATTTCTAATTCAGGGGATCAGAAGCTGATGCTCTGATCAAAAGATGAGTAAGTTGAATAGAATTATATGGGTAATCAATCAATGGTTGATTTGACAAGAACCAGCTCATGCCCAGAATGACGTCTGAGCCGGAAGGACAAATGCTAGGAATCGACTGATGATTGCGAGTATTTGCAACCACATTGAATCGAGGGACTCAAAATGATAATGACAAAGGATGTCAACGAAGATTACTAGGCATATGGAATTAACCATAATGCAGGTAGTCAAGAGTTTCAAGAGCGATAGGTTGCAAAGGATTCTCAGAAGATCGGATAGCTTAACGAAGTATTTTATGAAACACATGAAGAACTGGGGATGAACAAATCCCAGGTAAGTGCGAGGAATTATTCGTAGGTGTATTCATGTGGAAAGGAACCACAAGGCAGTAGACACAAGGGATTCTCGAAACATCGGAGAGTATCTTCGGAATCTTCTGGCAAATCAAGAGTAGCGGGAACATCTGTATCGAGTGGCTCTCTGGGAGAATATGGTCATGAGATCCTAGAGTTAGAGTTAGCAAAACCTTTAACCCGAAAGGAAGAGAAGTTCAGAACCCAGAGTATAGAAGAGGAATAAAGGATCCTAATCCCATCCATTGGCGATGTCGGCCCGTAAGCCACACAACAATGTTAGTAAAATAGTTTTTCAAAGGCTAGACTCAACTTCGGCCAAGGAGTTGGAAAGGGGCTTCCTACAGGCAGTCGGCTCTGATACCAACTTGTGACGCCCCCGACTCGACCGTGCACTAATCATACACGCAAATGCGCATGATCAAGCCCAGCGACTCACGGGAAGATATCACAACACAACTCTAGACACAAAATAAAATAATATAAGCTTTATATTACAAGCCAGGGGCCTCGAGAGCTCGAATACATAAGCTCGAGTAACACAAGAGTCAGCGAAAGCATCAGTATCTGAGTACAGACATAATTAGACAAGTTTGCCATAAGATGGCTGAGCAAAACAACGACATATAGATCAAAAAGGTGCAGGCCTCCTGCCTGGGAACCTCCTAAACTACTCCTGGTCGTCGATCTCCACGTAGAAGTAGGCTACGTCGGGGAAGTAGTAGTCATCGACGGGATCAGCTGTCTCCGGGACTCCATCATCTGGTCGCAGCAATCGGGTATGGGGAAAAAGAGGTAGCAAAGCAACCGTGAGTACTCATCCAAAGTACTCGCAAGAATTACATTAGAACTATGCTAATCATGCATCGGTATCAAATGAAGGGGCTGTATCTGTGGACTGGACTGCAGAATTGCCAGAATAGAGAGAAGGCCTAGCCTATCGAAGACTAGCATCTTGCAGCGTCTTGCAGCATTAGAAGAGTGCAGATTAGTAGCATAACATAAAGTAATAAGTATGTAGTAGCAAAGCCCAGAGATCCTTCCTCGACTCCCTGCGAGAAAGCGATCCCAGAGCTAACATATTAATTAAAGGAACATGTATCCAGTTCAAGTTGTAGTAGATCAGGATACAACTCCGAGCGTCCTGTTACCGTGGACACGGCTATTCGAATAGATCACTTCCCTGCAGGGGTGCACTACTGTTACCCAACACGCTCGATTACATCTGGCCGGACACACTTGCTAGGTAATACCCGGCCTCGGGTAATCGACACGACGTAGTCCTACCTAGGCTCAGCAGAGAGGTCCCCGCCGGTCTACATCCTAAGCGCTCAGAGGTCTTGGGCCCATCATCCTTTGCACTCTGGGTCATTGTATCGCAGGTCGGAGTCCAAGCACCACCTCAGTCCTGGATGGCCTTGTCCCGACCGGCTCACAATGCT
The DNA here is from genome assembly GCA_039707655.1 of Elymus sibiricus. NCBI lineage: Eukaryota > Viridiplantae > Streptophyta > Magnoliopsida > Poales > Poaceae > Elymus > Elymus sibiricus. The sequence continues at coordinate 125,398,119 of CM077670.1, forward strand.
GAACTGGACGTCTGACAGAGCTTTTGGCTGATACATACAGCGTAGAGGGTCCCATAACCATTATCCCGTGTGGTGGTAGTGCGTATAGGCCAGCGGCCAACTCAGATCAAATACCCAAATCCGTTAGGCGTGTTTTAGTAGCTCGCAGAGGCGAACAAGGTTCCTGTCGCTCCAACTAGGTATCTCGCGGACCACGACCAGGGACCAGGCCCACCTCTCACCTTGGTAGTCTCCGCCTGCCCTGTCGCTCCGACTACAGAGCAAGTTCCGCGTCGGCTGTCGGGACAAGTCCTGACCTACCACCACATCCTGGGTGGTACCGCTAACAGCCAGCCATCACAGGACTCTCTCGTGGGTACCCTTGGGTTCAACCCGTCTTGTTTCATTACCTCGCGGGCACTCTTGGAGCCGGCCCGACTTTAACAATTTAAAGTATTGCAGTAATGTAAACCGTTCCGTGATCATCACCCAGAGTGATCACGGCCCGATAACAAGCCTGGCCAACGGACAAGGGTGAAGGGCCAGCTGATGAAACATAGCATTCCTAAGTAAGCATCATAGGATAGCAGGTAGAGTATCGAAAGTAGGCGACGAAATCAGGCTATGCATCAGAATAGGAGCTATCGGAGCAACAACAGAAGCAATTCTAATGCAAGCAATAGAGAGAAAGAGTAGGTGATATCTGGATGATCAAGGGGGTTTTGCTTGCCTGGAAGCTCAGCTGAAGGGGTCTGGTCGTCGATGACGTAGTCATACTCGGCAGTGTCGTCGGCAGTCTCGGGGTCTATCGGGAGAGGAGGAGGGGGAAGAAACAATAAATACATGGCAAACAATGCAACAAGGATGCATGACATGTCAACATGCAGTGTTAGGGGTGTTCTAATGCAGCACTACGCAAGTTAGTCGGAGCGGGAAATTATCTGGGAGTGTTCTCCCAGCTCCGGGCAATTATCGGTATATTAAACCGGAGGGGATGGTTCCATGTTCAGTATGTTAGAGGGGTGTGGCAGGTATGTGGGTAGGATATTTGGATTCTTCATATTTTTCTGATCATTTTTCATATATAAATTATTTTCATCCGAGTTACGGTTTATTTTATATGATTTTTCAAAGTTTTATTGAATTTCTAGAATTATTTTAATTATTAAATCCGAATTATCCAAAACATTGATTGGTGACGTCAGCATGACGTCAGAGTGACGTCATCCGTCAAATCGGGCTGACCAGGGTCAAACCTAACCAGTGGGTCCCACTGGTCAGTGTCACGGTAGCTAATTAGGGATTAACTTTAACTAAAATAGGTTAATTAGCCAGCGGGCCCCATCTGTCAGTGACCGTTTAAATTAATAGATTTAATTAACCGATTTATTATTTATAAAAACAATTTAATTAATGCGGGGCCCGCATGTCAGTGGCAGTAGCCGCCCAGTCAGCAGTTTGACCAGGTCAACCATGCCGTGGGGCCCAGTGTCAGCGACACTGGGGTGGGGCCCAGAGGCGCCCACGTCAACACGGCGACCGGAGTCGCGCCGGCGAGCCGTTTTGCGGTGGGGGGGTCGCCGGACTTGGTCGGAAAATGGCCACAGGCGGCTGTTTGCCGCGTTTTCTGTCGCGTTCGAAAGCTGGCGCCGAGCCGCATCTAATGGGGGTGGTGGCGAGTCCCGGGGCGGCCGGAATCGAGCAGTACGACGGCGTCGGGCGGCGGCGGTTTCGGGTGAGATTCGGGATCGGCGATACGGCGTGCGCGCGAGTGATGTGAGGGGCTAGGCGGGGTCTACGGTGCTCTAGGAACACGCTGGCGCTACTGGCCCGAGCCATAGGGGCTCGGGAGTGCGGCGATGGCAGCACGGCGGCGGGCGGAGCACGGGCACGGCGGCGAGCAGTAGCAGCAGCTAGGAGGCCAGTAGGAGAGAGGGGAGAAGAGAGGGAGCTCACAGAGAGCCAGTAGAGGAGCAAAGCGAGCTCGGGGAGGCGTGGAGACGGTGGTGCGGCGTCGGCAATCTCCGGCGATCGGAGATGAAGATGAGGACGTCGCGGACGGCGTGACGGTGAAGGGGTCGAGCCCGGGGTCGTAGGTGGCGTAGCGGACGTCGGCGAACCTCCTGGACATGGACGTGGCGCTCGGGGACGTCAGTGGCCACGTGCGTCACGGCAGCGAGGCCATGGCGGCGTCGGGCGAGGTGGGGAACGAGGAAGAGAGAGGGGAGTGAGGTGAGGGAGGAGCCAGGGGCGCGGGGGCGTCGCCTTATCCACCAGGAGCGGGCGCAGCGCGCTGTCGACCAGGGAGAGAGGCGGGGCCAGGCTCGAGCGCGCGCGCGCTGTGTGTTCGACAGCGAGCGAGGGGGTGAGCAGTAGGAGGGAGACGACCGGCTAGGCGGGCTGGGCCGCGCAGTGTTTGACTAGAGCCCAGACAAACAGTGCCCCGTTCCCTTTTTCCTTTTCTATTTCTTATGCTTTTATTTCTTTTCCTCTTCGCAAAAGGTTTGGCCACCATTTCACTTTGTAAAATATGTGACTTAGCCACATAAATTCAGTCCAAAATCTAGCACTGCCATAAAAAGGTTTGGAGTCCAGATGTTTTCATTTGAAATTTATTTAAATGAAAATGGATTAAATATTGCTGTTTTGGTACTGTTTTTGGATGTTAGAGTCATTTAAATAATTCAATTAATGTTGATTTTATTTTTATAATTGCTTTGGGATTATTTGCAATATTATGAACTATTTAGTTCCTGGATTTGAACAACTTTTAAATTCACTTTAAATTGAATTCTCAATTTGAATTGGAATTTGAAATGAGATATGATTCAAATGTGATCAAGACTAGTTAATCATGATGACTTGGCATTATCAAAAAGGGTGATGACTATAGCTTATTACATGGGGATGTTACACTGAGAGAGCCAATTGCCACTGATATAGCCCGGTTGTTGGCGATCAATGTCGATAGGGGCTTTTCGGGGATGCTTGGTAGCATACTCCCTCCGTCCTCGAATACGTGCACATATAGAAACTTTAAGACAAATTATGGAGTGGAGTAGCAAATGCATTGGGAAGGTGTAAGCCACCATCACTATTCTCTTTAATTATCCCACCTCCAATGAGCTAAGTGCATGTAGAAAATGAGGAGACCATGTGTTGAATGTAATTGGTCTTGATTCCCGTGTGATGAGAGAGAAGCATTTTTTACTTTAAAGTGCATTGGGAACATAGAAGTACACTCTTTTGTGGAAAAAATTTAAATGTTAAACATACACTTATTTGAGGACGGAGGGAGTATATTGTATGCACTGGAAGTGGAAGAACTGTCCATTTGCTTGGCAGGGGCAGTACAAGGGGCATGTGGAAGGTGCCACTATCATACTAGAAGCGATGGCTTCACAAGATCTTTGGATATGACACTCTTTCTTCGGCATGGTTGGTTCTCACAATGATATCAACGTGCTTCAGCGTTCTCCAGTGTTCACAAGGCTTGCACAAGGCCACTCCCCAGAGGTCAACTTTGAGATCAATGGCCACCATTACAACAAGGGATACTACCTAGCTGATGATAGTTATCCTCAGTGGTCAACTCTTGTGAAGACAATATCCAATCCAGAAGGAGAGAAGAAATAGAAGTTTGCCCAAGCACAAGAGAGTGCTAGGAAGGACGTGGAGCGTGCTTTTGGTGTGCTTCAATCTCGATGGGGTATCGTTGGACACCCTGCACTAACATGGAGCACCAAGAAGCTTTGGGAGGTGACGACTAATACGTCTCCAGCGTATCTACTTTTCCAAACACTTTTGCTCTAGTTTTGGACTTTAATTTGCATGATTTGAATGAAACTAACCCGGACTAACGTTGTTTGCAGCAGAACTACCTTGGTGTTGTTTTTTGTGCAGAAATAAAAGTTCTCGGAATTGGACGAAACTTGGCGGAGATTTTTTATTGAATATATAAAAAATACTAGTGCAAAGATCTACTAGAGGCGGGCCACCAGCTACCCACAAGGCAGGGGGCGTGATACGTCTCCAACGTATCTACTTTTCCAAACACTTTTGCTCTTGTTTTGGACTCTAATTTGCATAATTTGAATAAAACTAACCCGGACTGACGCTGTTTTCAACAGAACTACCTTGGTGTTGTTTTTTGTGAAGAAATAAAAGTTCTCGGAATTAGACGAAAATTTACGAAGAATCATTTAAGAATATATTAAAAAATATTGGCGAAAAGATCTACTGGAGGGGGGCCACCACAGAGCGACAAGCTAAGGTGGCGCCCCGCTAGGGCATGCCACCTGAGCTTGTGGGCCCCTGGAGCCTCCGTTTTCCCTACCTCCAAGTCCATAAGTATCATCTTCTCGAGAGAAAAAAATAGAGAGAAAGTTTTATCGCAATTTACGATACGGAGCCGCCGTCACCTCCTGTTCTTCATCGGGAGGCCTGATGTGGAGTCCGTTTGAGGCTCTGGAGAGGGCAAATCGTCGCCGCCGTCATCAACAACCTCATGATGCTCACCACCGGGAGTGAGTAATTTCATCGTAGGCATACTGGAGGTAGATGGAGATGGATGAGATTCGTCATGTAATCGAGTCAATTTGTTAGGGCTTGATCCCTAGTATCCACTATGTTCTGAGATTGATGTTGCTATGACTTTGCTATGCTTAATGCTTGTCACTAGGGCCCGAGTGCCATGATTTCAGATCTGAACCCTTTATGATTTTAGGAATATATTTGAGTTCTTGATCATATCTGCAAGTTATATGCACCTGTTATTGTTCTGAACCGCAGACCCCATGGTGACAATAATTGGGATACTCTCCGGGGATGACTGTAATTTGAGGAGTTCATGTATTCACTATGTGTTAATGCTTTGTTTCGGTTCTCTATTAAAAGGAGCGCCTTAATTACACTTCGATTTCCATTAGGACCCCGCTGCCACGAGAGGGTAGGACAAAAGATGTTATGCAAGTTCTTATTATAAGCACGTATGACTATATACAAAATACATGCCTACATTTAATTGATGAATTGGAGCTATTGTGTATTGCTCTAGGTTGTGACTGTTACATGATGAATTTCATTCAAATATCCATCGCTACTCCATGCCTACGCTTTGCTCATATTGTCTTGATAAGTTACTACTATTGATGCTACTGTTCCAAATACCACAAAACTGCTACTGTTACTGTTACTGTTACTATTGCTACTGTTAGCACTGCTATCAAAACTATCATACTACTGTGCTACTAATACTTTGCAGCAGAGAATTTGCTTCTCTGGTGTAGTTGAATTGACAACTCAACTGCTAAGGCTTATAAATATTCTTTGGCTCCCCTTGTGTTGAACCAATAAGTTTGGGTGAAATACTACCCTCGAAGATTGTTGCGATCCCCTATACTTGTGCGTCATCAAGACTATTTTCTGGTGCCATTGCCGGGGAGCATAGCTCTATTTATTAAGTTCACTTGGGAGTTAAATATCTGCTAGTCATTATGAAGAATCTGAAGGACTCTAAGACCAAGATCATGCCCTCTAAGACGAGGGGAGGTAAGGAACTGTTAACTAGCTCTGCACTTGATTCACCTTCTATTTTAAGTCGACTTTCGACACCACCACCTGCTATTCAATTATATATGTCGCAAGTAATAGACACTACTTCTGCTATTGATGATACTCATGATGATGCTACTACTTTGCTTAATGAATCTGTGCCACTAGGTGAATTTTGATGCTCAAATTGCTAAAGTTAAAGAATTTGAAAATGATGAGAATGATGAATCACCTACTACACCTAGCACTCCTACGAGAACTAAGATGCTTGATATACCTGAAGCTTATGTTATGGATGGGGAGATTGCTAAAGAATTCCTTGCTTGTAAAGATAGAGAGGATCTTAAAATTTTAATGAATAGGCTAAAAGATAAGGCTATGAATGAAATGATGAAATATGATCCTAAGTTCGCAACCTCTCCTATCTTTGTTACTGATAAGGACTATGAATTCTCTATTGATCTTGAGCTTATTACTTTGGTAGAATCCGATCATTTTCATGGCTATGAATCTGAAACTGTTGTGACACATCTTACTAAACTGAATGATATTGCCACCTTGTTTGCTCAAGAGGAAAAGATTCGCTATTACTATATTCTTAAATTGTTTCCTTTCTCATTAATGGGTGACGTTAAAGATTGTTTTAATACTCTTGCTCTTGGTTGTGTGCGTAGTCCTCAGGATATTATCTACTACTTCACTGAGAAATATTTTCCTGCTCATAAGAAACAAGTTGCCTTACATGAAATATATAACTTTGTGCAACTTGAGGAAGAGCATCTCCCTCAAGCTTGGGGGAGGCTTCTCCAAACTATTAAATGCTTTGCCTAATATCCTCTTAAGAAGAATGAAATACTTGATATCTTTTATAATGGACTAACCGATATTTCTAGGGATTACCTAGATAGTTGTGCTGGTTGTGTTTTCAGGGAACGAACTATTGAAAAGGCTCAGGAATTATTGAATACCTTATTGAGAAATGCCGATGATTGGACACTTCCTGAACCACCACCCAAGCCAACTCCGAAGAAAAGAGGTATTCTATTCCTCAGTCCAGAAGATATGCAAGAAGCCAAGAAATCTATGAAAGAGAAAGGTATTAAATCTGAAGATGTTAACAATCTACCACCTATTGAAGAAATACATGGACTCGACATCTTGACACAGGTAGTAGAGGTAAATTCTCTTTATAGGTTTGATGAGAGTGATATTCCTTATAATAAATCTCCTAGTCAGTGCTCTGATGAATTTGATAATTTTATCGTTAAGCAAGAAAACTTTAATAGACAAGTAAGTGATCAATTGAAACGCAATGCTATTATGATTGAACACTTGAGTGATTTGATGTTTAGAATTACTAATGATATTAAAGGCTTATGTAAACATTCACCTATGGTTCACACTCAGTTAGAACAAGTTTCTAAATCACAAAATGATTTGCTTAAGGAAATGCACAATAAACTCAATGATCATGCTATTAGAGTAATGACTAGGGGTGGTAGAATGACTCAAGACCTCTATATCCTCAGGGTCATCCTAAAAGAATTGAACAAGATTCTCAAAGAATTAATGATGATGCACCTAGTTCACCTAAGAAGAAGAAAAATAAAAGGAATAAGGATAAAGCTTTTCAAGCTTCTAGTGAACCTGTAATAGAAAAACCTGCTGCGAATCCTAATAATGTTTCTATTTGTGATGCTGAGACACAATCTAGTAATGAGCATATACCTAGTGATAATGATAATGATAATGATGATGCTAATAATGGTCATATTGATGCTCTACCAGATAATAACAAAGAATCTGATAATGAAATAGAAATAGAACCGGAAGTTCAGCTTGATGACCCACCTCCTAAGAATAAGAGATATAATAAAAAAGACTTTGTTACTAGGAAACATGGTAAAGAAGGAGAACCATGGGTTCAAAAACCCATGCCTTTTCCTAGCAAGGCTTTGAAAACTAAAGACGAAGATGCTTTCAATCGCTTTGTTGAATTGCTTAGACCTTTATTTTTGCAAGTACCTTTGACTGATGCTATGAAAATGCCTCCTTACGCTAAGTATATGAAAGACATTGTCACTAATAAAAGTAAAATACCTGAGGCTGAAATTTCTACTATGCTTGCAAATTATTCCTTCAAGGGAAAAATACCACGAAAGTTAGTAGATCCAGGAATACCTACTATACCATGCTCTATTAAGAACAATTATGTTAAAATTGCTTTGTGTGATTTAGGAGTTGGTGTTAGTGTTATGCCTTTCTCTTTATATAAAAGGCTTGACTTGAGTAAGTTGACACCTACTGAAATTTCTTTGCAAATGGCTGACAAATCAACTGCTATACTTGTCGGTATTTGTGAGGAAGTTCCCATTGTGGTTGCTAACGTTACTATCTTAATGGACTTTGTTATTCTTGATATGCCCGGGGATGACAACATGTCGGTTATCCTTGGAAGATCTTATCTGAATACTACAGGGACTGTTATTGATTGCAACAAAAGCAAGGTCACTATTCATGTTAATGGCAATGAGCATACAATATATTTTCTGAAGAAGACGAATAAAGTAAACAGTCTCAATTCTATTGAAAAAGTTAGCACCATTACTATTGGAGGTTTTGAATTTCCTCTCCTAGTTCCTGAAAAGAAGTACCAAACTCTTATAATTGGAACCATGCATATTTCGGTTGAGGTAACCTAGTGCTATACAAAAATTATTTGGTTTTATGCCACTCGGAAATGGTTCGTTAATAAGACCTGATCAACCTTGTTAATGAATTCTTTTAGAGAAGCATAGAGACGATGAATTCCGTAAGCATAACTTTCTGTAACTTTAGTTTATCCTCTGTTATATTTAGTTTTGTATAAAGTTTAATGTATAAGAATATTCCATTTTCTGAATTATCCATGCAATAAAAAATGTCCCAAAAATAAAAATCCTCGGAATGTCCGAAAATTTAGTATGATTTTTGTGGAATATATTAGAATTTTTGGCATTGAACACAACCCAGGGGGGGTGCACCAGTGAGCCACAAGCTCAGGTGGTGCGCCTGCCCCCCTAGGCGCGCCATGTGAGCTTGTGGGTCCCACAGGGCCCCCCTCACTTGGTGCACCAGCCCACTGCTTCTCCTTCCTCCAGAAAAATCGTGCTTGCTCTAGTTCTCGTGTTCTTGCTCATTTTCCTGAGATTTTCGATCTCTTTGCTAGGCGCTCCATTTCCGAAACTGTTTGGAGGAATTGCTACTTGGTATGTGACTCCTCCGATGGTCCAATTAGTTTTTGTTCTAGTTAATTATACTTTACATATTTTGCTATTGTTGGTGACCATGAATATGAGCTTGCATGTTGAATTCACTTGGTTCTAAGTAGTTTTGATGCATGATATAGCCTCTAGGCACTTGTGGGAGTAGTTGTTATCAATTTTATTGAGTTTTGTTCACCTCTTATTTGTGGCCTAAAAATTCCAGAAATTTTTTTAGAGAGGGAAATATGTTCAGGAAGGTCTTCTCAAGGGATTCTTTTAGCAAGTGCTCCCCAAGGCCTGCGTATTGTGAACCCGAGGTTGACCTTCCTCGGGATGCCATTGTGAAAGCTTGTGAGTGGCCATGTGAGACCTTCATGACCAATGCCGGCATTAAAGAAGAGTTCGACATGTTCATAAAAAATGCCGGGTTAGCGGATGTTCTCACAGATAAGTGTCATCAGTACCGTGACCTTTCTGATTCTTTTGTGCGGAAGTTCAAGTATGTATCCATTCGCTCCACTCATGATGTTGTTTTCAATCTTTATGAGAAATCTTATCGCATGAATATTTGAGATTTTTGCACTGCTTGCAGAATCTATTTTTGGGGAACTTGTCAGGAACCTCATAAATCTGATTGTGATGAATTTCTTATGAGAATTACCAGAGGGGAGAACTCGATGAGCGCGCTTTCCTATTTGGGATCCATACCAGTCCCAATAGTGAACTTCTTGGACGGGTCGCCAGGGACAAACTCAACCTGCTTGGTGTCCTCGGCCGACTTAAACTTGAGTGGCGGGTCAGACTCTGTGGTGGGTTTCTTCAATGGCGTCATATCGGCCGGGTCAACATTTGCAGTGTAGAATTTCAACTCTTCCGCAGCGCAAGCTGTCTCGGCATAGGCTGCATCCCCTTCCTCGCACTCAAGGGCAATCTTTCGATCTCTGTTAACTGTGATGGTGCCGGCTGGTCCATGCATCTTGAGTTTGAGGTAGACGTAGCAAGGTCGAGCCATAAAGCGAGCATAAGCCAGCCTCCCAAACAGGGCGTGATAAGGGCTCTTGATTTTGACCACCTCAAAGGTCAATGACTCACACCTGTAGTTATCATCAGTGCCAAACGCGACGTCCAGCTTAATCCGCCCGATAGGATATGCAGACTTTCCGGGTACAATCCCGTGAAACACGGTGGAAGACGACTGGAGCTGTTTTTCAGACAGATTCATCCGTCGGAAAGTGTCGCAGTACAAGATGTTTATGCTGCTTCCTCCATCCATGAGCACTTTCGTGAGTGAATAGCCACCCACTTGAGGCGCCACCACCAAAGCCAAGCAACCCAGACTGTCAACCCGGGGAGGATGGTCCTCTCTGCTCCATGTAATGGGCTGTTCTGACCAACGTAGATATTCCGGGGCCGCCGGCTCAATAACACTGACGGCTCGTTTCCGAAGTTTGCGATCTCGCTTGTCAGTATGGGTCGTGAACACGTGATACTGCCCACTATTCAACTGCTTGGGATTGCTCTAAAAACCAGACTGATTGCCATGTTGGTGATTGCCCTGCTGTTGACTTCCTTGCCCCGAATGCTGATTGCCACCATTGTTGCCAGAACCCTGGTAACCTGCACCTGAGCCGCCCGGGCCATGAAACCCCGGGTTATGAAAACCACCGGACGAGCCGGCTCCAGGCTGCCCCGGGTTGCCTCCGCCGCCGCCTTGACGGTTCTGAAAGAACTGCTCGCCGTAAGCCTGCATTATGTGACAGTTCTCCCAAGAGTGGGTTGACGGCTTATTAGGGAGGCTGTGCTTTGGGCATGGGCCTTTGAGGGCTTCCTCAAAATTACGGGGCTTGTTGCCACTATAGGATCTTCCCGAATTATTCCCCTTCGGGTATTTGTAACCAGTGTTGGTATTAGCAACCAAATCTGATCCTCCTTCCTGATTTTTACGCTTCCCTCCATTGCTATGATTTCCATTGTTCCCTGAATTGTTCTGCTGGCTTGCCACCATTGTTTTTCTTTCCCTTTCCAGTCTGGTCATCGTCTGGGCTGGGATCCTTCGTGGTGTCTGACTCGGCATACCTGGTGAGGACATCCATGAGCTCGCCCATATCCTGAACCTTCCGCTTGAGCCGGCCCAGTTTCTGCACGAGCGGCTCAAAGTGGCAGTTTTTCTCCAAGATCAGAACTGCCTGAGCCGTCGTGATGCTGTCGGAGGCGTGAATAATTTCTGCGACCCGGCGCGTCCAGTGATGGGCCGACTCACCCTCACGTTGGATGAAGTGCTGAAGATCGACGATCGTCATTGGGCGCTTGCAGGATCCCTGGAAGTTCTTGATGAAACGGTCCTTCAACTCCGCCTAGGTGTTAATAGAGTTAGGGGGCAAGTTTTTCAACCATGTACGAGCCGGCCCTTCCAACATCATGATCAGGTACTTGGCGCAGACAGCATCGCTGACATCCAGCATGTCCATGGCTATCTCGTAGCTCTCAATCCAAGCGGCCGGCTCAAGGTCAGCCGTGTAATTTGGAACCTTACGAGGGCCTTTGAAGTCCTTGGGCATGCGCTCGTTGCGTAAAGCTGGCACCAAACACGGTATCCCGATGGTCCTGCTACTGGAAGTCAATTGGGTTGTGACAAGCGGCGCTTGAGCTATCGCATTCGCCGCCTCCGCTGCTCGCTGAGCCCGAGCCGTGTCAACGATCTCCTGGGCATTAAGGGGCTCACAGCGTGGCGGGTCATGAGGCTGCTCACGATGTCGACGAGCACTGCTAGAGACGGCCGGCGACTCATCATGGCGGCTCCTACTACGGCTCGGAAGCGGGGTAGAGTGGATTCGCTGCCGACTGTAGGAGTAGTTCACCTGCTGGGCGACTGCAGTTTTCAACATCTCAATGGAATTCCGGGCTTCGATCTCAACCGGCGAGTTTCCCGTGATTGTGAGCGCGGCCAGGTTGGTCGCTGCTGCCACCAAGTTGTCTAAAGGATTGGTGAAGTGACCCGCCGGTGTGAGGAAGCGATGGGAAGGCGTCTGAACCGGCGGGAGCCGCTGGGCCGGCTCTTGCGGGCGCTACTGAGCCGGTTGATGTGGTTGACCCGGCGACGGCTGCCTGCCTCCGTTCGGGGGCACAAACGGTGCTTCCGGGGTGCCTGCCCCAGCCCCCTGAACAGGCGCATCCTGCGGCGTGTTAAACAGACGCATGGGCTCATAGTTGGGAGGTAGACGGCTCATATGGCGCCTCTGATGAACCGCCTCTGAGGCACTCTGACGGAGCCCCATGCGCCAGGCTTCAGCTTTCAAGCGCTCTACCTCGGCCTGGACTTGAGACTGCAACTCCGCCATGCGAGTGTTTTCAGCGTTGATATATGCATGTACCTTAGCCATCTGCTCGCGGAGCTTAGATACCTCCGTGTTGCGTTCCGCCTGGTTCTCTGCGGTCACCGGTGTCGCAAGGAGCGTCGCCAGGGCGGTTGCCAATTCTGTCAAGGCCGGAGCCGGCAGTACGGCTGAGCCGGCCCCTGAGGTGCCGGTTCCTGTCGCTGCGCCAGCCACCATGGAGTTAAGGGCCGGCGCTGAGCCAGCCATATAGACAGCAGCCCGGGGGGCGTGTCGAAGGAGTCCTGAGCCGCCCGATCGCCGGAATAGCCCCCAAGCCCGCCATCGTAAAGTGGGAGGATCGACTCGGTCTCGCCCACCGAGGACTCGCCATCAGAGTAGACGAGGGTTTCGCATCCGGACGCCGAGTTATCCGCAAGGTCCACCCCCTGGGTGAAACCGATGAAGACGTGCTTCCGGCCGGCTTGAGCCTGGGCGGGCTACGCGCGCTGAGCCGGCTCGACGATGTCGGTGCAGATGTCCGGCTCGGGTTCAGATCCGCCGGCTTTGTCGATGAAGACGTGGATTTTGCCGAAGGGGACCCGGTACCCATACTCGATTGAGTCGGCCTCGGGGCCCCAGCCTGAATCGTCAATGTAGAGCTTGCCGCGGCGACTCTTGGTCATGCGGCTGATCGCGTATCCCTCGATCCCTGTGGGAGTTCCCTTCAAGTACTCAACACCACCGAGCGAGGGCCCCACGGTGGGCGCCAACTGTCGTGGTTTTGTCATGGCAGATGTCCTCGTGAAAGGACTTAGTCGTGAGGCCATCGTGGCTAGGTGGTAACTCGAACGGGGTTGATCGGAATCGAGAGACAAGGATTTACCCAGGTTTGGCCCCTCACGGTGGAGGTAATAGCCTACGTCCTGCTTTGGTTGTATTGATGATGATCTCGATTACAAGGGTGCGACTTGGCTCACCTAGTACTCGAGAGCTTGTAACTTATCCTTTTTCGCCTCAGGGGCTCGCCTTTATATACAGGTCGGGGCCCTGGGTCTACAACAGAGTCCGGGTCGAAGAGACGACCTGTGTCATACTCTAATTCCTACTCATCTTCTTTCACAAGTAAGGAAACTCTTTAGGCGCCTTAGATGGAAAAGCTCTGGGCCGTGAGCCGGCCTCCCCTGGGCGGCTTATCCTCTGAACTCCGGTCTTCTGGATCGCCGCGGCCCACCTGTAGAAGCCTTCTTCTAAGTCGCCGTATAATGACCCGGCCCTAAACGGGCAGGTTATATCCAGGGGTTATATCCCCGACACTAGGGGTGTGACGCAAGCTAGGATTTGAAGCATACATTTTCCTGCCATCCATTACTTTGCATTGTTCATAGGAAGATGTATAACTAGTAAACATGATCTTAGTACTACTTGTGCTCCTGATTTAAGTATCGTAAAGAGTGATGTGCTTTGTGATAGAAAATTTAATCTTGGGGCAATAATTGCACGTCACTTAAATAAAAAAAATCCTTCGATGGTGATCTTTATGGAGGAATTTATGCCACCCGCATAGCTGCTTATCTTGGCATACTATTAGAATTGATGACCATTAGTTGCCTGCTAGTTTTCTAGATTATGACGCCATGACTCGCCATCAATTTCTTGAAAGAGGAAACCCAACATATCAGTACAGGCTAATCTTTAATAAAAATCATGTTATCCCTATTACCTTGCCTGCTCCTTCTTTATTTAACTTTTAGGACAAACAAAGATATTATATACATTTGGAGGAGGCTGAGGCATATAGGGCAGCCGAGGAGGCCCCCAAATTTACTTGGGGGAGGTTGTGGTATTACCTTGTTATTCCAAGTAAATTTGCATGTGCCATCTCTAATCATTCAAATAAACATCTGTTTTGTGTGCTCGTACCGCTCATGGAGCGACGAGGCGGTCAATAGCTTCCATGCTAAGTGTGTTTAACTCGCGACGAGAGTTTATTCACTCGTCAAATTTGAGGGAGGCTGGTAACAAGGATGCCCAGTCCTGTTTTACAAACAAAAAAACTCCCCCTAGACAGTTGATTGTTGGAGGGCACCCGAGAATTTGGCTAGCCATGGATTGTGTCTGTTTGGTTGTGGGGGAGTAAAACCTTTTTCTTTTGGGAACCGCCAATAACGTGTTTAGCATGGAAGATATTTAAATCCTTTGTCGTGAAAACATGAAAAGCACACCTCTCAAAATGTATTCATCTCTGTTTTAGCTCTAAGCTCTGGCACCACTGCAAATCTCTGCTTCCCTCTGCAAAGGGTCATTCTATTTACTTTTATTGTTGAGTCATCACCTTCTCATTCGAGCACCAACCTAGAGAGCGCTATTGTCATTCTTAGTTTAACATGCATTGAGTATAGTTAATGTTGAGTGTGACCATGAATGGACCTCTTCTACCCTGAATTTCTCGACACAAAGTTTAGTCCCGCATAGAAATTTTGTATTATCATCCATAGGCTTAATCCATGAGTGGGACAATTTTTAATCATCAATTTCATTCTCTCCCAAGATTGTGCAACATGTTCTTGATCAAGTTGCTTAAAGTTCATGATTTGATTTCTAAGAGATATAATCTTAGCGGGAGGAAAATACTTAGCAATAAAAGCATCCTTACATTTATCCCATGAATCAATCCTATTGCGAGGTAAGGTTGAAAACCAAGTTTTAGCACGATCTCTTAGCGAGAAAGGAAATAATTTTAAATTAACAATATCATTATCCACATCTTTTTTCTTTTGCACATCACATATTTCAACGAAGGTATTAAGATGGGATGCAGCATCTTCATTAGGATTTCTAGCAAATTGTTCTTTTATAATAAGATTTAGTAGTGCAACATTAATATCATATGAGTCCGCACTAGTGGCGGGAGGAGCAATTGGAGTACTAATAAAATCATTATTATTAGTATTCGATAAGTCACACAACTTAGTGTTTTCTTGAGACATAGTGGCAATTCAAGCAAGCAAGCAAAATAAAATATTTTTGTGTTTTTTATTTTTTTAATGAAACTAATAAAAGAAAATAAAAAGTAGAACAAGTAAATGATAATGTGAATGTAGGGACATATAAGTGTTTGATGATGTCTCCCCGGCAACGGCGCCAGAAATTCTTTCTGGTACTTGTGAGATGTGTTGGGATTTTCCCCGAAGAGGAAGGGTGAAACAATATAGTAGCGAATAAGTATCTCCCTCAGTAGAGAACCAAGGTTATCGAGCCAATAGGAGAACCACGCAAACACCCGTCAACAGTACCTGCACACACAAGAGCAAATACTTGCACCCAACGCGGGCAAGAGGGTTGTCAATCCCCTTGTACTCGTTAATTGCAAGGATCAAATCTGGTAGTGGTAGATAGATAAATTGCAAAGTAAATAAATTGCAGCAAGGTATTTTTAGTTTTTTAATATGATTAAAATAGACCCGGGGGCCATAGTTTTCAGTAGAGGCATCTCTCTCATAAAAATAGCATATTGTGGGTAGACAAATTACTGTTGGGCAATTGATAGAAAAGCGCATAGTTATGACGTTATTCATGGCATGATCATGTATATAGGCATTACTTCCGTGACAAGTAGACCGACTCCTGCCTGCATCTACTACTATTACTCCACCAATCGACTGTCTCCTGCCTGCACCTATGGTATTAAGTTCATGACGAACAGAGTAACGCTTTAAGCAAGATGACACAATGTAGATAGAATAAAACCAATCAATATGATTAAACCCCGTCGTCTTCCCCTTAGTAGCAACAATACAAAATACGTGCCTTGCTACCCCTTCTATCACTAGGTGAGGACACCGCAAGATTGAACCTGCTACTATGCACCACTTCCACCGAAGACCTAATCGTCAACTTGGACAAAGAAAACTCATAGATCGGAAAGCATTACAAAGCTATAACAATCATACATAATAAAGTTCAAAATATAACTCAATTAGTTTCAATGAATAATCTGATCATAAACCCACAATTCATCGGATCCCAACAAACACACCGCAAAAGAAGATTACATCGGATTGATCTCCGAGGAGAACATTCTATTGAAGATCAAAGAGAGAGAGAGAGAGAAAGCCATCTAGCTAATCACTATGGACCCGTAGGTCTGTGGTGGACTACTCACACATCATCAGAGGTGCAGAAAGGTTGATGTAGAAGACCTCCATGATCGATTCCCCCTCCGGCGAAGTACCGGAAAAGGCCTCTAGATGGGATTGCGGAAGAACAGAGGCTTGCAGCGGCGGAAAAATTGTTTCGGGTGGCTCTTTGTTGTTTTGGGATTTTAGGGAATTTATAGAAGTGTAATTAGGTCCAGGGGGTTTACGAGGAGCCCACAAGCTCAGGTGGCGGCCCCCCAGGGCGCGCGGGGTGAGCTTGTGGCTCCCTCGTAAATCTTCTGGCCTCCTCTCAAAGCTTCCTGGGTATCTTCTAGTCTAGAAAAAATCACCGTAAAATTTTATTGCGTTTGGACTTCGTTTGATATAGTTTTTCCCTGAAACAATAAAATAGGCAAAAATAGGAACTGGCAATGGGCACTGGGTTAACAGATTAGTTACCAAAAATGATATAAAATTGCATATAAAGTATGTAGAATTGATATAATAATAGCATGAAACAATCAAAAATTATAGATACGTCAGAGACGTATTAATCCCCTAAACTTGTGGGTCATCAAGACTATTTTCTGGCACCGTTGCTGGGGGGCATAGCTCTATTTATTAAGTTCACTTAGGAGTTAAATATCTACTGCAATTTTTATTCACTATGAAGAATCTGAAAGACTCTAAAACCAAGATCATGCCCTCTAAGACGAGGGGAGGTAAGGAACTGCCAACTAGCTCTGCACTTGATTCACCTTCTATTTTAAGTCAACTTGCGACACCACCACCTGCTATTCAAATTGATATGTCGCAAGTAATAGACACTACTTCTGCTATTGATGATACTCATAATGATGCTACTACTTTGCTTGATGAAACTTTGCCACTAGGTAAATTTCTTGATGCTCATATCGCTAAAGCTAAAGAACTTCAACTTGATAAAAATGATGAATCACCTACTACACCTAGCACTCCTACTAGAACTAAGATGCTTGATATACCTGAAGGTTACACTATGGATGGGGAAATTGCTAAAGACTTTCTTGCTTGTAAGGATAGGAAGGACCTTAAAAATTTACTAAATAGGCTGAAAGAAAAGGCTATGAATGAGATGATGAAATATGATCCTAAGTTTGCAACCTCTCCTATATTTGTTACTGATAAGGATTATGAATTCTCTGTTAATCCTGAACTTATTACTTTGGTAGAATCCGATCCTTTTCATTGCTATGAATCTGAAACTGTTGTGGCACATCTTACTAAACTGAATGAAATTGCCACCCTGTTTTCTCAAGAGGAAAAGATTCGGTACTATTATATCCTAAGTTGTTTCATTTCTCATTAATGGGTGATGCTAAATATTGGTTTAATACTCTTTTTCTTGGTTGTGTGCGTAGTCTCCAGGATATGATCTACTACTTCACTGAGAAATATTTTCCTGCTCATAAGAAACAAGCTGCCTTACATGACATATATAACTTTGTGCAACTTGAGGAAGAGCATCTCCCTCAAGCTTGGGGGAGACTTCTCCAATTATTAAATGCTTTGTCTGATTATCCTCTTAAGAATAATGAAATACTTGATATCTTTTATAATGGACTAACCGATGCTTCTAGGGACTACCTAGATAGTTGTGATGGCTGTGTTTTCAAGGAAAGAACGTTCGAACAAGCTCAGGAATTATTGAATAACTTATTAAAGAATGCTGATGATTGGACACTTCCTGAACCACCTCCGAAGCCAACTCTGAAGAAAAGAGGTATTCTATTCCTCAGTCCAGAATAGGGGTGGAAACGGATCGGATACGGATCGGATAGTGCTCTTACCACTTCCATTTTCATATTGTCAAAACGGATACGAATGCGAATACGGATGTTATCGAATACAAATGCAGATCCGATGTTACTCGAATACGGATACATATCGGATGTTTACTCGATTCGGAATGGATATGAATAATAGCGTCATATTGCTTAAGAAAATTAGTCAATGGATATGTGACATGAAATAATCAGCTTGCGATATACAATAAGTCAATGATAAATAGGTTATGAATAAATACTACTGTAATGCATAATAAATTCTAAGTTTAATCATACAAAGAGTAAAATTTGACCCCTTATTTGGCTTTTATGTTGTATAATTGGCGTATTGGGGCTAGAGTTTTGATAATTACCTCCCATAAGCTTTTCCGGATACGGATATATCCATTTCCATATCCATATTTGTGTCAAAATATCATACCATATTTATGTTTTAATTTTTTAAATAAATCCGGATACGGATAATTTCCATTTCCATTTTAGTTCGGATGCGGATGTTTCGGATAGAAATAGGCATTTTATCGAATACGAATATCGGATATTTCGGATTATCCACTACCAGTTTCCACCCCTAGTCCAGAAGATATGCAAGAAGCTAAGAAATCTATGAAAGAGAAAGCTATTAAATCTAAAGATGTTAAGAATCTACCTCCTATTGAAGAAATACACGGACTCGATATCCCGACACAGGTAGTAGAGGTAAACTCTCTTTATAGATTCGATGAAGGTGATATTCCTTATAATAAATCTCCAAGTCAATGCTTAGATGAATTTGATAACTTAATTACCAAAAAAGAAAACTTCAATATGCAAATTAATGATCAATTGAAACGTGATTCTATTATGATTGAATGCTTGAGTGATGTACTTGTTAGAATTTCAAATGATATTAGGGGCTTATGTAAACATTATTCTATGGTCCGCACTCAACTTGAGCAAGTTTCTAAGTCACAAAATGATTTGATTAAGGAAATGTCTAATAAAAATAGAGATTTCTATTTTCATGCCCTCCGTTCCTTAGTTGTACTCAGTTTTACCCAGCCCTCTAAGTTGTGATCACTTTTGCCCTGCTCTGCCTAGTTGAACCTCCCATATGGCCAAAAGCAGCATTTCCGTTGGGTCAACCCCTTTGACCGTTACATGGATGACTTGGACCTTGAGAAAATGACAAGTGGGGCACTGTAAACTATGGCCACGTCAGCTAACCGGCAGTTAGCCGCCGACACATTGCACGGCTGAGCGGAGTTGCTTGTCTGACCGATTCCAGCGATGGCTGGACGATATCTTGGCCTCTACCGGTAGCTGGTGCTCGTGCGCATCGAGGGGTGGCATCAGGGTCGCCGGGGGTGGACGGAAACGAAGGTAGTGGGTGAGTACCATCATGGCCGGAGTTTGGTGTCTGTAGGCAACAAAGCTATAGCACGGATTCGAACGATTTCTTGTACTGGTGTTGTTCTACGACTGCTTGTGGTGCAGTTTGACACGATCACGTGACAAAATGGTCACCGGAGCGTTTACAAAGAGAGCGGGAAAATCTGAGGATCTCACTGTAAGGTTGTGGAGCACATTAGGGAGCTCGGGGATGGGTTGTAGGCGACGAATAGACAGCAGCGTCCTAGGCTATAGACAGTGAAGAAGGCGACGATGGCGGCGATTCAGGGCGTCCGGTCTAGCGATCTTCATCGTAAAGGTTAACGGTGTCTAGGCGGTGCTAAATCACATGGTGGTAAGGTGAGGATATCACATTGGCTATGTTGGTTGACGTCGGCGCGGCCATGGCGTTCTCGGTCATGGTTGTAGAGCGAGCAAGAGGAGGGGAAAGTGATGGATAGTAGATAGGTTCGAACTAGTGGTATCGTGCTTGTCTCTTGGCATAGAGTTGGGGTCGAAGAAGGCCTCGAAGGCACGAAGCAGGAGCAGGCGCTCTCGGACGCGTCGTCCTTTGCCACTAGGCGTGAGGTTGAACACGGGGTTGCATCTTGGTGGGTTGGGCTGCACAGTGCTGGGCCGCTAGGTAAGTTTTCTTCTCTCTCTCTCTCTTTTTATTTTTGTCCTTTCCTTATTTATTTGAATATATTTTGAAACTATTTTAGATAAAAAAATTGTAAAACTGTTTGGAAAATTAAGTGTGAATATAATGGATTTTTACAAAAACACAAACATTTTTACTCTGATGGGATTACCTGAAATGTTGGCCCACGAACGTCGCCCGAGCGTCCCCCCTCACCGCAGCACCATACTGAATGATGTGGTTTAGTCCCACATCGCCGCGCGAGAGGCTCACCGACCATCTTAAATAGCAGAGAGCACCAGATGCACTAAATTACTTCTATTGTAATAAGAGCATCAATGCTCGCTTTGTGAAGGAGATGATTTGATATTTGATCGATCATCTCCTACACAAAGTAAGCATAGATGCTCTTACTATAATAAAAGTATTTTTCAAGTGCCAGAAATGGATTTTTTGGAATAAAAAATATTATTTCCATTTTTCAAGTGCCAAAAATGGTTTTTTTTTGCGAAGGAAGTACCTGAAATAGTTATAAAATTTGGTCTTTTCATTTTTCATAGAGAGTAGACCACATTGGAAGCCCACTGACCAAGTTTCATGAATTTCAGAGTATTATTGCTATATTCCAAAGATTTACTGGATTTACAGTGAATTATCAGAATTTGCTCAAATTTGAACTACAAGTGTGATGTAGTTTGGTACTGAAAATTGAGAAAAATCATTTTCTGATCTAATGTTGGTGCTGCATCCACCTGGGACAACTAAAATTGAAATTCCAAACCATTTGGTATGAATGGTCAACATTTCAAGTTTCACCCCATTTTGGAAAAAATCAAAGAAAATGAAAAAAGCCTCAAAATTTGAAATCCTTCTGCATGAACCCTCTTGTGTGTACTAATAAGTGGGAAAATCATAAACTTGCAATACCACAAGTTTTGAAGAAAAACCTTCACAAAATGGCCTATCTAGTATGAACTTGCATGGATTTCAAGGCATATGCCCATGGCCCTAGCCACTTCCATGGCATATCCATGATAACAAGTTAAAATTTGGCACAACCATGGGTGTAACCATTGTGAACAATGTTTCCATACGAATAATAATGTTTTGTGGAATAAAAATTATTACTTCCATTTTTTAAGTGCCAGAAATGGCTTTTTTGTGAAGGAAGTACCTGAAATAAGTTATAAAATTTGGTCTTTTCATTTTTCATAGAGAGTAGACCACATTGGAAGCCCACTAACCAAGTTTCATGAATTTTATAGTATTATTGCTATATTCTAAAGATTTACTAGATTAAAGTGAATTATCAAAATTTGCTCAAATTTGAACTACAAGTGTGATGTAGTTTGGTACTAAAAATTGAGAAAAATCGTTTTCTGATCTAATGTTGGTGTTGCATCCACCTGGGATAACCAAAGTTGAAATTCCAAACCATTTGGTATGAATGGTCAACATTTCAAGTTTTACCCCATTTTGGAAAAAATCAAAGAAAATGAAAAAAGCCTCAAAAATTGAAATCCTTCTGTATGAAGCCCTCTTGTGTGTACTAGTAAGTGGGAAAATCATAAACTTGCAATACCGCAAGTTTTGAAAAGTCAACATTGAAAGTTTGACCCCATTAAAAGTAAGTTTTGCATGTTGTTGTTTTTGGAATGTTTTGCATGTTGCTATTTTTGGCAAGTTTTGCATGTTGCACTCTGTTTGAACATACAAAACCCACTCAAAGTAGGAAATCCAAAACATAGCATACATCTACTGATTAAACACATTCATATAACATACTGTTTTTAGTTAAAAGGGCATCCACATGTCGGATCCTCAGCACTAGCGAGAAGCAATAGAATAAACTACTTGATACGCTTAAGATGGCTAGCCACGCGGCGGTGGGAGCATTCAGCATTCTGCTCAAACTGCGCCGAGAACTCATACTGCTCCACCACTATTGGGACATTCTTGCAGCCACCCTTCGCCTCCACGGTGACCAGCGCCAGATCCGCGCCAACATCAGCCTCCAAGTGCTCCTGGTCAACCATCCGCTCATCCTCGTCGTCCACATTAATCGCTAGATTCATGTCTGCCTGAGCAGGATGAGCGATGATCTCCAAACCCCCCTGATAGCCCCCCTATTGTGCATCCTCCTCCTGTGCAATGATCTCCAAACCCTCCTGATAGCCCTCCTCTTGTGCATCCTCCTGTGCGATGATCTGCAACCCCCCTGGTAGCTCTCCTCTTCTTCATCCTCCTCCTCCTCCATCTCCACTTCGACGACCTGAATAATACACAAATTCACTGGCCCTTCCACCTATGGATTCCGCGAGGAGAGATGGGAGCGGTACTCATACCAGCGGGCTTGCTGTCGACGATCTGGAGACTCCATCGCCTCTGCCATTGCCCACAGTAGAATCTCAATTGGGACTACCCCCTTGACTTTAGGAAGTAACTGCTTCCGCTTGTCCGTCGTCACTTCCAACGCTAGGCCCAGCGAGTGCATCACGAGAGATTTCGCGCTCGGAAACCAGGAGCATATCTCCTTGCACTTGGCCAGCAAGAGCTCATCCTCGGCACAAAACAAATCCATCGCCCTCTTCCAGCTCGGACCTGCTTGCCATCAATCAAAGGGAAATTTGCAAATCATGGTACTATAAATGAATTTGATTATTCGGATCAATTTCACCACAAAGCAATCTAAAATGGGCTCCATTCAACGAATCCTAATTTCTAGGGTTTTCTATTTCCAAACTAGCTGCCACTAGTACCACTGCCAGGAATCCAATCCTAAATAGACGTCGATACAGATTGCAAACTGGAGCAACTCAAAGCACGACAATTCAATTGGCCAATCGCCCATTCAATCTACTTATAACCGAATCCTAATTGCTAGGGTTTGATTAGAAACGTACCGGTCGACCAACGATCTCCAATGGTTCTGACATATGGGAGGAAGGGATGCCCGGTATAACCACTACGCTTTGCCATCGGAGCTCAGGTAGACGGTCGGAGTGGGCGGCGGGGCTGCGGAGTGGGCGGCGGGGCGGCTAGGGGCACGGCGGCTCGCTCGGGGTCAGGCTAATTTAGGCAAAAGAAAGTGATAGGTCACCGAGCCATGTCCCACTCGTCATAAGCGGTCATGGTCATGGCCCACCTGTCATGCCCGGCCCACCTGTCCTAAGATCTCCGACACCACGCGTCAGTAACTGAGCTGTTAACAGTCAACTGCTTTGACCAGATGGCAAGGCTCCGTTTGGTTTTTTGTGAGCACGGGGCGAGTGGTGGAGGGCAAAAGTGAGGAAAGTTAGATGCCATGGGCAAAACTGAGGACAACTAAGGAACGAAGGGCACAGAAATAGAAATCCCAAAAAAAATAACGATCACGCTATTAGAGTAATGACTAGAGATGGTAGAATGACTCAGGAACCTTTGTATCCTGAGGGTCATCCTAAAAGAATTGAACAAGACTCTCAGAGAATTAATGATAATGCACCTAGTTCACCTAAGAAGAAAAAGAAAAAGAGTAAGAATAAAACTTTGCCTCCTTCTAGTGAACCTGTCATAGAAATACCTATTGAGAATCCCAATAATGTTTCTATTTCTGATGCTGAGACACAATCTGGTGACGAACATTTACCTAGTGATAATGATAATAATGATACTAATAATCATGTTGATGCTCCGCCTAATGATAATAATGAACCAAATAACAATATAGAAATAGAACCTGAAGTTGAGCTTGATGACCCACCACCTAAAAATAAAAGATATGATAAAAGTGACTTTGTTGCTAGGAAACATGGTAAAGAAAGAGAACCGTGGGTTCAGAAACCCACGCCTTTTCCAAGTAAAGCTACTAAGTCCAAAGATGATGATGCTTTCAATCGTTTTTTTGAATTGCTTAGACCTTTATTTTTGCAAGTACCTTTGATTGATGCTATGAAAATGATTCCTGATGCTAAATATATGAAAGACATTGTTACTAATAAAAGGAAAATACCTGAGGCTGAAATTTCTACAATGCTTGCAAAGTATTCGTTCAATGAAAAAATACCTAAAAATCTAGGAGATCCAGGAATACCTACTATACCATGCTCCATTAAGAATAATTATGTTAAAACTGCTTTATGTGATTTAGGAGCCGGTGTTAGTGTTATGCCCTTCTCTCTTTATAAAAGACTTGATTTGTGTAAGTTGATTCCTACTGAAATTTCCTTGCAAATGGCCAACAAATCCACTGTTCTACCTGTTGGAATTTGTGAGGATGTTCCGGTTGTTGTTGCTAATGTTACTATCTTGATGGGCTTTGTTATTCTTGATATGCCCGAGGACGACAATATGTCAGTTATTCTTTGGAGACCATTTCTTAACACTGCAGGGGCTATTATTGATTGTAATAAAAGCAAGGCCGCTTTCCATGTCAACAACAATGTAAATACGGTATATTTTTCGAAGAAGCAAAACAAAGTGAATAGCATCAATTCCATTGAAAAATTATGACAATCACTATTGGAGACTTTGAATTTCCTCTTCTGGTTCCTGAAAAGAAATATCAAACTCTCATTGTTGGGACCATGCATATCCCAGTTGAGGTAACATAGTGCTATACAAAAAAAATTCTTCGGTTTTATGTCACTCGGAAATAATTTGTTAATAAGACTTGATCAACCTTATTAACGGATTCTTTTTGAGGGGCATATGGTCGATGAATTCCGTAAGCACAACCTTATGTAACTTTATTTTACTTACTGTTATTTTTAGTTAAATAAAGTAGGAATGCCATGCTTGTCCTGTTTTCTGAAGTATCCGTGCAATAAAAAAATGACCCAGAAATAAAAGTGCTCAGAATGTCGTAAAATTTTAACATGATTTTTTTCTGAATAAATGAGAATTTTTGGCAATGGAAACACCCCAAGGGGTGCACCTGTTGTGCACAAGGCAGCAGGGCGTGCCTACCCCCCTAGGTGCGCCCTAGTGGCTTGTGGGGCCCACGGGACCCCACTCACTTATCTCCCATGCCCATCTTCTTCCTCCACCTCCAGAAAAATTCATGTCCAGTTCTTAGCTCATGTTCTTGCTCCTAGATATGAAATTTTCGATCTCTTTGCTCGGAGCTCCATTTTTGAAACTTTTTCAGAGAAATTGCTCCTTGGTATGTGACTCCTCCATTGAACCAATTAGTTTTTGTTCTAGTGGTTTATACTTTGCTTATTTTGCTGCTATTGGTGACCAAGAAAAATGAGCTTGCACTACGAAAAAAAAACTTCCGTGATGATACGTCTTTGTCACAGTAGGTCACGTTTTCTGTCATGCATGTACATCCGTGACGATTTTATGATAGAATCAAGATAGTCATACCTGTGATGTCGTAGAAGCGTTCCATGACAATACTGAAATTATCATCATGGAAGTGTCCACTTCCATGATGATAAATGGCGTGTCATGGAAGTGTTTTCGTCAAGGGTGACTGACACATGGCATCCACCGTAACGGGTCGCCGTTAAGCTATCGGGTCCGGGTTTGGATCCAATAACCCGTTAACAGCCCGGACCAATGACGATTTTCCACGTGTAAAATTCTCATTCGCCAACGGAACCACGTGTTAGCTCGGTGTCGCGATAGATGGCATCCATCCACTGGACGAGACGCGCCTATGGAACAGTGACACGTGGCACGGCCCAAAATAGGCCCATTTAGCTAAAAAGGATGGCCCAGTCAAAATAAGCGGGCCGGCCCATTTACGGCCTACTTTAGTCTGGCCCATTTACAAAAATGGCCCATACGAGATCTGCCAATTCGGTCCGTCAAAGGCCCGTTAACGATTTGACACCATTGCGGCCCATCGCCTGTTCCAACCCGTTAACAGCCCGCTATGTCTTTGGGATCATTTGCCGCCCAAGGTTCTTTCGGCCTATTAGAGGCCCATTATAGAGATGGGCCAATTTCCAGGTTGTACGTCTTTCGGCCCGTTAGAGGCCCATTATAGAGATGGGCCAAATTCCAGGCGGTATGTATTTCGGCCTTTTAGCGACCCATTAGAGATTTGTGCCAACTTCCAGCCCGGTGTATCTTTCGGCCTGTTAACGGCCCACACCGTAGTTGGGCCATTTACAGTATGACCTGACTTTTGGCCTCTTAGCGACCCATGTTCTCCATGGCCCAATTTCAGCCCGACATGACTTTCGGCCTGTTAAAGGCTCATTTTGTATATGGGCCCACTTATGGCCCGATTGGCTTTCGGCTTGTTAACGGCCCGACATGGAAATGGGCCAAGCAGTAATTTTGATCTATTTCGGCCTGTTAAGGGCCCGTAGGCCCGTTTCCACTATTGGAGCCCAATCGAGGTTTCGGCCTGCTAACGGCCCGTCAACTAATTGGGCCTACCTTACATTTGGGCCTGCTAAGGGCCCGTCAACTAATTGGGCCTACCTTACATTTGGGCCTGCTAACGGCCCGTCAAGTAATTGGGTTTACCTTACATTTGGGCCTGCTAAATTTCATGCATGGCTCTAGGCCCATTAAAGGACGGGGCCAAATACAGTCCATCAAAGGCCCACGTTGATATAGGCCCAGCTATTACTTTGAACCCATTATGAGGAACAATTATGGACTGTGGCAGAGCCCATCTAGTAACTGCAGGCCCATTACGAGGCCATTATAGGCACTGGGCCGTTCCCCTAGAGGAAGGGCCCACGTCGCTTTGTTCCAGTTATTAATTTCACTGCATATTTTGGCTTGTTTGCCACCAGTTGAGGTTTCGGCCTAGAAAGCTCGGGTCCAACCCCGCGCTAAGCAAATATACGCATAAAAGGAAAAACATAGCACATCGAAGCATATATTACAGGAAATTACATCCACTGGGCAATCAAAGATTGATGCCAGTGCAAATAAATGAACAGAGCTTAACGATGTACAACCTCATAATCTGCAACCTTAGCGTTGATGACGCCCATAAGCATGTGAGCAGGTTCTTTCTTCTTTGCTATACTGTCACTGAAATCATTGATCGGTTGTTGTTGCGCAAGAATGTGCACCTCTGATTCCTCCACGATTTCCATCATTGCTTTAGCCAGTAATTGGTTCACAAACGTACATCTTTTCCGTTGGATTCGAGACAGAGGAAACTGAACAGATTCATATGGGGATTTTGGCAGGCTTGTATCAATGATAGTGGAAAGTGTCTCGACCACTGCATCATAACTTAAATTAGAGGGGAAACTGAACAGATTAATCAAGAGTTATTGCCATATTACCTTCGCTAGATTTATTGGAGAGAAACAATGGGGTTGCCTTGCTGTCTTGAGACTTTGTCGTATTATCTTCAGCAGCCTGCACAAAATCATCGGCCAGGTCAGTTAATACTTAATAGGAAAGCAACATGGACACAATGAACGTTTGGCCAACCAGACCACACCAGCCTACACCAAATTAACACAATATGGCACTGCTATCATCAGCCAGGTAAGTTAATAGGAAAGCAACATGGACACAATGAACGATTGGGTAACCAGACCACACCACTAGATTTTAGTAATGTGCAATACATAAGATAGTACAATCATGCAGCTCAATATGCAAAACTACAAGGCAGTTTCACTTACAAAAATCTACATTAGCGCCTTAATTATACATTTTGCCAAAAGTAAATTTAGATCAGATAATTGGCGTAGGGTACTGAAGGTTGGATTCACGCCGATGCTACTTAATAAACTACATACTAATGTAAAAATATAGTGATATACAACAGGTACTTACATCAGCATTGGAGCGCAGAGCATTGCTGCAAGATACTTTCCTCGACCACGATCCTAGTTTAGAACGTTTGTTGTCCTTTAAGCATATTTTCTACAACAAAGATGTGTAAGACAGATGTAGAATATATAAGATCAAATGTGATCTGAATGCTATAAAATTTCATTATGTGAGGATACGCACGCGCTTCCTAGCAAGGAGTTGGCATATTTTTGTTGGACTGGAGTGGACTGGTTCTTTGGCCACTGGAATCTAGTTATTATCTGGAGGACTTGGGTTTCTCTGTGCTGGAGCAGTTCCTATGAACACTGGAGTTGGGTTACTATCTCCTAGAGTTTGGATCTTTTGCAAAGAACTTGTTTGTACCCCTTCAGATTCTAACATAGCCCTCTTCTGCTTACATGCCTTGTA
This sequence comes from Elymus sibiricus, assembly GCA_039707655.1. Taxonomy (NCBI): domain Eukaryota; kingdom Viridiplantae; phylum Streptophyta; class Magnoliopsida; order Poales; family Poaceae; genus Elymus; species Elymus sibiricus. The sequence continues at coordinate 125,426,337 of CM077670.1, forward strand.
CAGAAGAATGGTGCTTCAGTTATAAAACATGCTATGGTAGAGAGATGGAATAGGTACTGAAGAATAGAAAGGCATGACATATTGACATGTACTCCCTCCATCCGGAAATAAATGGATGTGTCTAGACGTATTGTAGTTCTAGATATATCCATTGTTATCCATTTCTGCCACAAGTAATACAGATGGAAGGGGCTCTGTAAAGAAATATAAGAGTGTTTAGATCACTACTTTAGTGATCTAAACACTATTATATTTCTTTACAGAGGGAGTATAAGCTAAGGATACGACAGGACAACAGAGTAAAAGAAACAGTAGTTCAATGTAAAACTGTATGATAGCTGGAATAGGTACATAAAAACAGCAAGGCAGCATATTCACATGTCTGATGGGCAAACTAAGATCGCATTGCAACAAAACAGTAGAACAGCACTTCAATGTAAAAAACCATGGTATGGTAGACGGATGGAGTACATACTGATGAACAACAATGCATGAGACATTCAGAAGGATGATGTCCAAACTAAGCAGATGGCATTGCAACAGAGTAGAATGACAGTACTTGAATTTGAAAAGATGTTATCATGAATGGAATAGGTACAGACAAACTAGAAGGCATGACATATTCACATGTATGATCAGCGGGCTAAGCACATGGCATTGCAACAGAGTAGATGCATTGCAAGACATTATATGCATGATGCTACCCATATCACGGGTCAAGTTAGAGCAAAGACCTTGTGGGGTGAATAGGAATCATTATCTCTCTGCAACTCTTCTAAAGAACTACATTTAACTGTTCCATCATATTGAATATCATTGACGTCAAGTATGTTGGCCGTTGCATTGCTCCGCTAGTTTCTTTTAGTGGATTTGTTCTAATATTCAATATCATTGTGTGCAATAATATCTAACATGCCTGGAAGACAACTAGTAGTGAGATTATGTAATGAGTGCCTGCAGGAGACGACTTAAATAGTAGGAGTCAACTTAAATAGCAGCAATAGATTGATACCTCAAAGACTAAAGAGAGAGCACACATGATAGCTACAAAATATATACTGTTTGTACTCGAGATTAACTAAATGGCACACAAAAGTACTACAGAACAACAGCATAGGTAATACTAGAAGGGGTATAATCACCAGCCTGTGGGATAGCTTTGGCTGAGGGAAGATAACTATGGAACAACGTTAACTCCTGCACAAGTCTCTTATCTGAAGTAAGACTAAGAGATCAACATGAATGTACAATGACAAGTGATAATCTATTTTCCATGCTTAGATGCAGAACGAAGCCATAAATGTTGCACACAAGTAAGATGAGGGTACAACCTATCTTGCCGCCCTCCGTAGGAGTGAGCATCATCTGCAGAATCATTGATGGCGCTGCGGTTGTTGTGGCTGTCCATGTCTGGCTAGCACATTCGAGGCAGGGAACTCTTGAGTAGGGAGTATAGCTCCCTTCTGGTGCATGCTTCCCTTGTTAGAGCAGCTCTGTTGAGAAGGAAGACGGTGTGGCTGAAGATGCAGGAAAGACACAATGTTAAGAATGACACATATCTCTGATCTGAAGAAATATGATTAACACTAAGGTACGAGATTGGTCACACGTCAGTCCACTGAAAACTAAATTGTGGTCACATGCTTTTTTTTCCACTATCCGATCTATGCCGGATGGCTGGATGGCCGTCTTGTGCCTCCCGGCTGTCACTGTTCAGGATCTTCCTCGAACAGCTAGCGAGCACCGGCAAAGCAGCCTCCCTACGCCATCCTTGGTGATGGCAGCTCCGACCTCGACCCCACCGCACTGCCGTGGTTGCACCGCCCCCGGCCATACCTCAAAGACTCGCCGTCATCCAGATCCGGCGCCAGTAGTACCTTGACACCACGCAACCCTAAGATAGCCACCAAAGCGCGGCTTCCGCGGCGAACCTGCGCCCCCTGCCGGCACCCCTACGATAGACACCGAGGCACTCCTTCCCCGGCCAACCGGCAGACTAGGAGCTCCCCCGCCTCGAGGGGAGCTACTTCCTTCCATTTGGAACCGACTGACCCAGAATAAAAATCCAGGCGACTGACGCCTAGGTAAAGTGAATAAGATGAGTGTACGACCTATCTTGCGTCCCGGTGAAGTAGGCAGCTCCATCTGCCGAGTCGGTGAGGCCGGTGCGGTTGCGGTGGCTGCCGGGAAAGCAGATATGTGGCGGCGGTCGACGGCTACGGGGGACCAGCGCCAGTGCGCTAGACGCGTCCGAAGTATGAGCCGCTCTGGCACCGTGCACGACGGCGTGGTTGAATCGGCTCCTGTACGGTTCATGCGGTCGTCGTCGAGGCAGCTCTGGCAGCACGGAGTAAGAGGCACGCGGCTCAGTGCACGACGGCAAACAGACTGCGGCTCCGGCATTGGGGAGGAGGGCAGCGGTGAATCTGGTGCGGTGGGGGGCCATGGAGGAGGGGCTGAGGTTTCACGGCTGGGGAGAAGGTGATTTGGCGCCCACGGGGTATGAATGGGAATTGGGAGGGGGAACCATGTCTTATGGACGCATTTGTCTGAAATGTGGGGGAAGTTACAATTCTACCCCTGTCTTTTGGCTTGTGGGCTTAGGTCTGAGTCTTGAGGGTTGGGGATAGTAGGGTAACTTTGCTTCTCCCAAATAGTGGGCGCCAGCGATTTCGGGCAAGGAGGGCGTGCTTTGATATAGTGGGCGCGAGCGATTTCGGTCGAGGAGGGGGTGTTTTGCCGCCCATGGTTTATGAATTATTCGGCGCCTGTGATTTCGGCCGAGGAGAGGGTATTTTGCCACCCATGGTTTATGAATTATTCGGCGCCTGTCATTTCGGCCGATGAGAGGGCGTGCTTGGATGAAGTTACAAACATACCCTCGATATACAATGGGCCAATTGATGCGGGTCCCAGATAGGCCGGTAATTTCACATCTCCCGTTTATTTGCTCGTGCGAATTCCACCGAGCAGAGGGTGTTTTAGCGGTTCGTTCAAATTTTGGGAGAACAAGTATCCACGTCTACCGTACCAAGTCGACCCGAATCAAATTTTGAAATATTAGTTCTATAGTGTCACATCTTGCCACTTCTTTTTTAGATGGTGAGATGATGCTCGGGACTAATGTGTTTTTACATGGTTGTTGCTACCGATTAATTTGACAAATAGTTGACCCACTCAAAAACGGGAATCAAACCCGAAATGAAATAGCTCAATTCAATGAAATAGGTCGTTAACCCGGTCAAAATTGTGGACTAAATCCAAAATTTAACACATCAATTGAATAGCATGTTGTATTATAGTACTCCATGAACATGCTCAAAGTCAAATTAATGAACCTGTTTGATACGCATATCACCGTTCCTGTGTGAATTGCAAACACCATGTTCTCCAATTCAAACATTTGAATACAATTTTATACTGAATCATGGTTTATATCAGTCTTCGATGCATAAACGCAAACTCTCCCCTCTCCCGCACTCCCGTTCTCTCTCTAGCCGACACTCTTTGTTTCTATCGCACGCATACGAACACAATCCTTATCGGTCTCTCTCTCTCTCTCTAGGTCTTTCTAGTTCGCATGCACACTCTATGTTTAGGTCTTCCTCACACACAATGTATGACTCTCTAGTATAAGCTAAATAGCTAGGGTGCACTCATCGTACACACACAAATTCTCTCGCTCGTTGTCCATAACTCTCTCATGCACCACTCAGCCGTCTCGGGGATCTTCTCTCTCTCTCTCTCAAACATTCTATCTCCCTAGGTCACACATACACATATCTCACTCGCACTAGATAGGCCCATCTAACACTCTCTCTCCCTCGTTCTCTCTCTATCTCACACGCACGCACATGCCCCCCCCTATAAGTACGATTATCCCTCACTCCATCACAGGCACATGCACTTCCCCCTAGGTATGACTATCTCTAACTCTCCATCACAAACACACGCATTGTCTCCTTCCCTCCCTAGGTCTATCTCGATCTCTCTCAGGGTATCTTTCTATCGCACACACACCTTGTCTCTCGATCTCCCACCCATATAGTCCCCTCACGATCTCGAGGGGATCTCTCTATAACAAACACACCCTCTCTCCCACCCCATGCCTCCATTTTCTCCATATGTCCCTCTCGACCTCTGTCCCTTGTTTGCCAGACCACTCTTGGACACGTGCTATAGGGGTCTCTCTCTCCGTTGCAAACAACCACACACTATCTACGTGTATATCCTCACCACGCTTTCTCTCTCGGAGATGCATGCGTGATATGTTTGCATAAGACATGCACACTTTCTCTCTATTTTATCGTGTGTTGTCCCTTTCTCTTTCACACACACACACTTTTTGCACACTCGCTCTTTCTCCTTCACAGACACTTGATCTCTCTCTACTTAGGTACTCTCTCCGGTCCATAGCATATAGATTTTTTCAAAAGTCAAACCTCGCAAAGTTTGACCAGGTATGTGGAGAAAAACATTTACATCTAGAACGGCAAACATATATCATTAGATTCTTCACAAGATGTAGTTTCATATTATATATACATCTTTGGTATTGTAGATATAAATAATTTTCTCTATAAACTTGGTCAAAGTTTCCAAAGTTTGACTTTTCAAAAATTTATAGGCACTACATTATCGAACGGAGGGAGTATCTCTTTCTCTCTCTCTCTCAACTCTCTCACGCACCACTCCGCCGTCTCGGGGCTCTTCTCTCTCTCTTTCAATCTCCCTAGGTCACACATACACATACCTCGCTCGCACTAGATAGACCCATCTAACACTCTCTCTCCCTCGTTCTCTCTCTATCTCACACGCACGCACACGCCCCCCCTAAGTACGATTATCCCTCACTCCATCACAGGCACATGCACTTCCCCCTAGGTATGACTATCTCTCACTCTCCATCACAAACACACGCATTGTCTCCTTCCCTCCTTAGGTCTATCTCGATCTCTCTCGGGGTATCTTTCTATCGCACACACACACCTTGTCTCTCGATCTCCCACCCATATAGTCCCCTCACGATCTCGAGGGGATCTCTCTATCACAAACACACCCTCTCTCTCTCCCTCCCCATGCCTCCATTTTCTCCATATGTCTCTCTTGACCTCTCTCCCTTGTTTGCCAAACCTCTAATGGCCACGTGCTAGGGGTCTCTCTCTCTCCGTTCCAAACAACCACGCACTATATCTTCGTGTATCTCCTCACCTCGCTTTCTCTCTCGGAGATGCATGCGTGATATGTTTTCATAAGACACACACACTTTCTCTCTACTTTATCGTGTGTTGTCCCTTTCTCTTTCACACACACGCTCTCTCTTTTTGCACACTCACTCTTTCTCCTTCACACACACTTGATCTCTCTCTAGTTATGTACTCTCTCCGGTCCGTAGCATATACATTTATTGAAAAGTCAAACCTCACAAAGTTTGACCAGGTATATGTGGAGAAAAACATTTACATCTGGAAGGACAAACATATATCTTTGGTATTGTAGATATAAGTAATTTTCTCTATAAACTTGGTCAAAGTTTCAAAAGTGTGACTTTTCAAAAAAATTATAGGCACTACATTATCGAACGGATGGAGTATCTCTTTCTCTCTCTCTATCTCTCACGGGCCTCCCCTCTCACTCGATCTCTCTTTACCGAGGGATTATACGGTCACTGGCTCAGCGTATAGCTCTGTATATTGTCTAGCTGACCGGTCAACCAGTCTACATGCATGGTGCTTTGTCAGCTCGTGTTCTCTATCTGGGTGTGCGGGCCCATGTGGCAGTGGATGAAAATAAATAAACTAGAGGCCCATCTTCCACGGGGTGAAATAAAAAACTAGAAACCACTCGCGGTAGAACCCCGCACGCTACTAAATTGAGTGCAGGACATGGTACTACGTTACGATTAATGTTTGTGTCCATAGGTGCAGCAACGATGTAACCAATATACCCATTACAATATATTCTAACTCGTGGCAACGCGCAGGAAAATATCTAGAACACGGCTAGTTGTAAGCAGGGTAGCTCTATACCTTGATGATAGTGACTGCACACGGTGAGGCTGACTTTGGTAACGCCGCCTACACTCTGGTGTCATCTCCGGCGCAGGGTCTTGTCACTTCATTGTGAGGACCAGCACGTAATAATTTGACCAATGGGTAGTACATTGGTAGTACTACTACAAGTACTGCCACTACAAGTACTACCAGTAGTACTATTACTACCACCGTCTGGATTTAGTAGTAGTACCACCTCCGTCTGGATTTAGTATTTGACTAGCAATATGTAGTAATTTGGTAGACAACCACATGAGAAATAATTATCTAATAAAGATGAAATTATTGGTCTTGCTTCCATTGTTGTACCTCCTCCTAATCCTTTAGAACAATATTTGCTAGATCATGAAAATGATATGCATATGAATGAAAGAAATGAAATAGATGAGATATTCTTTAAACAAGCACCTATCCTTAAACATAATTTGCCTGTTGAAACTCTTGGAGATCCTCTCCCACCTAAGAGTGATCCTATGTTTGAATTAAAGAAACTACCTGATACACACAAATATGCTTATCTGGATGAAAAGAAGATATATCCTGTTATTATCAATGCTAACCTTTCAGAACATGAAGAAAAGAGATTACTTAAAACTCTGAGGAAGCACCGTGCAGCTATTGGGTATACTCTTTATGATCTTAAGGGCATTAGTCCCACTCTATGTCAGCACAAAATTCATATGGAGCCAGATGCTAAACCAGTTGTTGATCATCAAAGAAGATTGAATCCTAAAATGAAGGATGTGGTAAGAACTGAAATATTAAAGCTTCTGGAGGCAGGTATAATTTATCCTATAGCTGATAGTAGATGGGTAAGTCATGTTCATTGCATTCCTAAGAAAGGAGGTATTACTGTGGTTCCTAATGATAAAAATGAACTTATCCCACAGAGAGTTGTAACCGGTTATAGGATGGTAATTGATTTCAGGAAATTACATAAAGCTACTAGGAAAGATCATGACCCCTTGCCTTTTATTGATCAAATGTTAGAAAGATTATCTAAACATACACACTTTTGCTTCCTAGATGGATATTCTGGTTTCTCTCAAATACCTGTATCAAAAGAAGATCAAGAGAAAACTACTTTTACTTGTCCTTTTGGAACCTATGCTTATAGACGTATGTGTTTCGGTCTATGTAATGCACCTGCTACTTTCCAAAGATGTATGACTGCTATATTCTCTGACTTTTGTGAAAAGATTGTTGAGATATTCATGGATGATTTTTCCCTTTACGGAACCTCTTTTGATGACTGCTTAAGCAACCTTGATCGAATTCTGCAGAGATGCGAAGAAACTAATCTTGTCTTGAATTGGGAGAAGTGTCACTTTATGGTGAACGAAGGTATAGTCCTTGGGCATAAAATTTCTGAAAGAGGTATTGAAGTTGATAAAGCTAAAGTTGATGCAATTGAGAAAATGCCATGTCCAAAAGATATCAAAGGTATAAGAAGTTTCCTTGGTCATGCTGGTTTCTATAGGTGGTTCATAAAAGACTTCTCTAAAATTTCTAGGCCTCTTACTAATCTTTTGCAAAAAGATGTTCCGTTCGTTTTTGATGATGATTGTGTAGAAGCCTTTGAAATACTTAAGAAAGCCTTAATTTCTGCACCTATTGTTCAACCACCTGATTGGAACTTACCTTTTGAAATTATGTGTGATGCTAGTGACTATGCTGTTGGTGTTGTTTTAGGACAAAGAGTTGATAAGAAATTGAATGTTATTTATTATGCTAGTAAAACTCTAGACAGTGCTCAAAGAAACTATGCTACTATTGAGAAAGAATTTTTTAGCAGTTGTGTTTGCATGTGATAAGTTCAGATCTTATATTGTTGATTCTAAAGTAACTATTCACACCGATCATGCTGCTATTAAATATCTTATGGAAAAGAAAGATGCTAAACCTAGACTTATTAGGTGGGTTCTTTTGCTTCAAGAATTTGATTTGCATATTTTTGATAGAAAGGGAGCTGAGAATCCCGTAGCTGATCATTTGTCTAGAATGGAAAATGTTCTTGATGACCCACTGCCTGTTGATGATAGTTTTCCTGATGAACAATTAGCTGTTATAAATGCTTCTCGTAATACTCCTTGGTATGCAGACTATGCTAATTTACATTGTTGCTAAATAGATACCACCTAGTTTTACCTACCAACAAAAGAAGAAATTCTTATTTGATTTAAGACATTACTTTTGGGATGACCCGCATTTATATAAAGAAGGAGCAGATGGTATTATTAGACGTTGTGTACCTGAGCATGAACAGGAACAAATCCTATGGAAGTGTCACTCCGAGGCATACGGAGGACACCATGCGGGAGACAGAACTGCGCATAAGGTATTACAATCTGGTTTTTATTGGCCTACTCTTTTCAAAGATGCACGTAAGTTTGTCCAATCTTGTGATGAATGTCAAAGAATTGGTAATATTGGTAGATGTCAGGAAATTCCTATGAATTATTCACTTGTTATTTAACCATTTGATGTTTGGGGATTTGATTATATGGGACCTTTTCCTTCCTCTAATGGGTATACACATATCTTAGTTGCTGTTGATTACGTTACTAAGTGGGTAGAAGCTATTCCAACTAGTAGTGTTGATCACCACACTTCTATTAAAATGCTTAAAGAAGTTATATTTCCGAGGTTTGGAGTCCCTAGATATTTGATGACTGATGGTGGTTCACATTTTATTCATGGTGCTTTCCGTAAACTTCTTGCTAAATATGATGTTAATCATAGAATTGCATCGCCTTATCATCCTCAATCTAGTGGTTAAGTTGAATTGAGTAATAGAGAAATAAAGTTAACCTTGCAAAAGACCGTTAATAGATCCAGAAAGAATTGGTCTAAGAAACTTGATGATGCATTATGGGCATACAGAACTGCTTATAAAAATCCTATGGGTATGTCTCCATATAAGATGGTATATGGAAAAGCATGTCATTTACCTCTTGAGTTGAACATAAAGCTTACTGGGCCATTAAAGAACTCAACTATGATTTTAAACTTGCCGATGAAAATAGGTTATTTGATATTAGCTCTCTAGATGAATGGAGAACGCAAGCCTATGAAAATGCCAAGTTGTTTAAAGAAAAAGTTAAGAGATGGCATGATAAGAGAATTCAAAAACAGGAATTCAAAGTAGGTGATCATGTTCTATTATACAATTCTCATTTCAGATTCTTTGCAGGAAAACTTCTCTCTAAATGGGAAGGACCATACATCATCGAAGAGGTTTATCGCTCCGGAGCTATCAAGATAAACAACTCCGAAGGCACTAATCCGAGAGTGGTTAATGGGCAAAGAATTAAACATTATATCTTAGGTACGCCCTTTAATGTTGAAACTAATATTATTCATACCATGACACCGAGGGGGCACATAGAAGAAACCTTCCGGAACACCCCAGAACCCTAAAAAGGAGTAGGTATGTGGTACGATAAGTAAACCGACTCCAAAAATTCCATAAAAGCACTTTTTGTTCATTTCGGAATATATAAAAAATTAGGAAAATAATAAACAGTCCGAAAAGTGCACAAGGGAGCGACAAGCCTGGGGGCGCGCCCTACCCCCCAGGGCACGCCTACCGAGATTGCGGCTCCCCCGTGGACTTTCCTGGTTTCGTTTTTCTTCCATATTACTTGCCCTGCACGAAAAATATTCATTATATATACTTTCAGATGTTTTGACCACCGTATCACAAGTTTCCATCTAGATCACCATGGCGCCTCCAAGCTCGTCCAAGGACAAGTTCTATGAGAAGGTCATCAGCCCGTACCTTCCGGAGGTGATGAAATGTCCTCAAGCTATTGAGATGCGTGAGGGGGTGCTTCACATCTGGGACGTTCAAGGGCCCAAGAAGACCGGGAGCGAGAAGGCCAGGCTGGAAGCGGTGGAACAGGAGATCTTCAAGTGCCAAGGGATGATGGAGCGCGGACTCAATGCTAACCACTCCATGATCACGGAATTCATCCGTGAGCACAAAGTGGACAGCAAGGATATTGGGGACATCATCTTCAAGCTCAATGACCGGATTGATCATCTTCAGGCCCAAATTTATGATTTACAAAACCAAAATTTTGTGTATGAGGCCAAGTTCAAAGGTATAAGTTTAGCTACAAATTTTAGGACTCCGGAAACACGTTCATCCTTTTATGATGGAGAGCGTATGCGTTAGAAGATGGAGGACAAGCCTACTACTTCATCACCACCACCACCGAAGAAGGAGACTTGAGTATACGGGTACGGGCACCACCCTTGGCTTGTGCCAAGCTTGGGGGAGGTGCCCCGGTATCGTATCACCATCACTTTTATCATAATTATTTATCTTAGTTCGATCCTTAGATGTTTCATGATTTAGAAGAATAAAGTTTTAGTATGATTTAGTTTCGAGTGCTTGCTTTGTGATCTATCTATCTATGTAATCGTGTGTGAGAGTTATATAATAAAGAGTAGTTTGAGTTGAGTTGTTTTACTTTTGTTGATTCAATCTTAGAAATAAAATAAAGAGAATAAATAAAAAAGGGATCATATGCTAATCCCATGGGGAGTGATGACTTCACATAAAAGAAGTATACTTGATGAAACTTGTTGGAAGTTAACAAACATAGCATTGGTCACTGTTACAATCCATGAAAAAGTAATAAAGGAACAGAGGTCTCACATATAAATATACTATCTTGGACATCCTTTATGATTGTGAGCCCCCATTAAATATTCTATGTCAAATAGTCGACGTTGGACAAGGAAGACAACGTAATGAGTTATGTTTGCTTATATTCACATAGAAACTATATTGTCATGGATCCTCTAACATGTGGTGCTTGCCCATAATCTTTTGCTAGCCAAAATTTTGTACTAAGTAGAGATACTACTTGTGCATCCAAAAACCCTTGAACCTAGTTTCATGTCATGAGAGTCCACCATATCTACCTATGGATTGAATAAGATCCTTCAAGTAAGTTGTCATCGGTGCAAAAGCAATAAAAATTGCTCCTAAATATGTATGATCTTTTATTGTAAGGGAAAATAAGCTTTGTACGAACTTGTGATGGTGAAGAAATAAAATTGACAGACTGCATAATAAAGGTTGCTATCACAAGGGGCAATATAAAGTGACATTCCTTTACATTAAGAGTTTGCATATTCAAAAATAAAAAGTGCATGACAACCTCTGCTTCCCTCTGCGAAGGGCCTATCCTTTACTTTATGTATTTACTTTTATGCAAGAGTCAATAGTATTCTCCTCTATTCCGTTTTTATTTTTCTCTCTTGGCAAACATCATGTGGTGGGGAAAGATCCAGGCATATATATCCAGTTGGATGTAGGTGATCATGGGTTATTATTCTTGACATTACCCTTGAGGTAAATAAGTTGGGAGGCAAAATTATAAGCCCCTATCTTTCTATGTATCTGACTGAAACTTTTGCTCCATAAGTATGCCGTGAGCGTCAGCAATCATAGAAGACTAAATGACAGTTGAGTATGTGAACTTGCTAAACAAAGCTCTTACATAGACTCTTTCTGATAATATGATGAATTGCAATTGCTTCGGTGACCGAGATCATAGTTTGTTAGTTTTCAATACGGTTTATGGTTCGTACTTTGTCTTGTGGATGAATTGTCACTTATTAATGAGAAGTTTTATGATGATATATTGTTGTTATGATAATGATCATGATGCTTTCATGTCTGTATTTTGTTTTATCGACACCTCTCTCTCTAAACATGTGGTCATGATTATCGATTTCGGTTTTTGCTTGAGGACAAGCGAGGTCTAAGCTTGGGGGAGTTGATACGTCCATTTTGCATCATGTTTTCCTACTGTTATTTATTATGTTTTGGGTCATTATTTCACTTTATGATACAATTCTTATGCCTTTTCTCTCTTATTTTGCAAGTTCCACATGAAGAGGGAGTTTGCCGGCAGCTGGAATTCTGGACCGGAAAGGGCTACAGCAGAGATAGCTATTCTGCACAACTCCAAATGACCTAAAAATTTACGGAGAATTATTTTGGAATATATAAAAAATATTGGCGGAAGAAATACCAGGAGGGGACCCACCAGGAAGCCACAAGCCTGGGGGGCGCGCCCTACCCCCCTGGGCACGCCCCCCCGAGCTTGTGGGGCCCCTGGCTGGCCTCTGGCCCCCTCCTTCTGCTATATGAAGCCATTTTCCCTAGAAAACATCAAGAGAAGACTTTCGGGACGAAGCGCCGCCATCTCGAGGCAGAACCTGGGCAGGAGCACTTTTGCTCTCCGATGGAGCGATTCCGCCGGAGAAACTTCCCTCCGGGAGGGGGAAATCAAAGCCATCGACATCACCAACGACCCTCTCATCGTGGGAGGACCAATCTTCATCAACATCTTCACCAGCACCATCTCATCTCAAACCCTAATTCATCTCTTGTATTCAATCTTTGTCTCAAAACCTCAGATTGGTACCTGTGGGTTGCTAGTAGTGTTGATTACATCTCGTAGTTGATGCTAGTTGGTTTATTTGGTGGAAGATTATATGTTTAGATCCTTAATGATATTCAATACCCCTCTGATCTTGAACACGAATATGATTTGTGAGTAGTTACTTTTGTTCTTGAGGACATGGGAGAAGTCTTGTCATAAGTAATCATGTGAATTTGGTATTCGTTCGATATTTTGATGATATGTATGTTGTTGCTTCCTTTAGTGGTGTCATGTGAACGTCGACTACATGACACTTCACCATACTTGGGCCTAAGGGAAGGCATTGTGGAGTAATAAGTAGATGATGGGTTGCTAGAGTGACAGAAGCTTAAACCCTAGTTGATGCGTTATTCCGTAAGGGGCTGATTTGGATCCATATGTTTCATGCTATGGTTAGATTTATCTTAATTCTTCTTTCATAGTTGCGGATGCTTGCGAGAAGGGGTATTCATAAGTGGGAGGCTTGTTCAAGTAAGAACAGCACCCAAGCACCGGTCCACCCACATATCAAATTATCAAAGTTGCGAACGCGAATCAAATAAACATGATGAAAGTGAGTAGATGAGAATTCCCATGTGTCCTCGAGAACGCTTTGCTTTATATAAGAGACCGTTCTGGCTTGTCCTTTGCTATAAAAAGGATTGGGCCACCTTCCTGCACTTTGCTACTATTGTTACTTGCTACTCATTATGAATTATCTTCCTATAAAACTATCAGTTACCACTACTTTCAGTGCTTGCAGAAAACACCTTGCTGAAAACCGCTTATCATTTCCTTCTGCTCCTCGTTGGGTTCGACACTCTTACTTATCGAAAGAACTATGATTGATCCCCTATACTTGTGGGTCATCAGCCTACTACGTTGACGCGTACGCGGGGCTTTGTCAACTTAGTCAACAAACGATTCTAGCCGCAGTGACCGTTGGATGTTAATCCAACGGCCGTGCTGCTTCTTCAATGTTTGATCTTCTTGGTCCAGCCGCCCAATCCAGCGCTGACGGGACCGCCTGCTCCTGCCTCTCGTGGCCGATTGTGCTGCCGCGCAGGCCTCACCGCCCCACCCAACTCCCACCGCTGGCCAGGCCTTCCCTCTACTCACCCACATCCCCTGTAATTCTCCGGTGACGGCAGCCTCACACCATAGTCGAACCAGTTAACCCTCGTGCTCCCCTCCGCATGGGCATCCACTGCCGTGTCTTCCCCGGCTTCTGTCCATTCCCGTTCGAGGCCTCGCCGTCGTCCTCCGCCTTGGTTCGCTCGCCACGGCGCCGTCCTCTGGTGTTGTCAACATGGTCCACAACTGACAGAAATTAGGAGATGGATGTACGTGGAGAGGATGACAGTAGGGACCCACCAGGGTCATGGCAGTATGCTTCCTCCTTATTACAAGAAAAAACATGCTTCCTCCTAATGGTTTCCTGACATCTGGGTCCCACCATTGTCAACGTAGTCAATAAACGTGAGAATTGCACAAGGAGTGGCTGACACCAAGGACCCAGCAGCTCGCGCAGTAGTTTTTTTGTTCTTGAGATGGAGCAAGGTGTCAATTGGGCTATGCGGGGGCTGTGGCCCGTCGAGCTCAGGCTTTTATTTTATGTTTACCACATGACCAGCCCAGTTGTTTTTTTTCTTTCTGAAAATGGCTAGCCCACCTTTTTTGCTTTTTGCACAATACCCAATGGAGGCCTACATGCTTTTCTCCGCCCTGCTGGGCTGGAAATCTTTCTAGACATGGAGGGATTCATTCGGCTTTCCCAGTAAATGGGCTATAAGTAATATGGGTTGTAAATTCAAAAAAACACAGCAAACGGCAATTAGTTTCAAATTACTTTTTTCGGATTTTTAGATTTTAAATTTCATTGATTTGTTTTTTGCGGGGAAAATTTCATTATATTTTAAATTAATATAAAATTATTTTTGAAATTAGTTTGAATCTGACCCAAAAATTCAGAATTAAAAACAGTTCAGACCCCACCAAAATATGCAAAATTTTGTTGTAATTTTTAATCCTGGCCAGAATATGGGCTGTAATGCTAACAAAAAGAATATGGGCTACAATAAATTCCTTAAGAATTAGCAAATGGGCTATAAATTATTGAAAATAATAGCAAATGGGTTGTATGCTGTTTGCCATACATTTGGAGGCTGACTTGTGGGCCTACTAAGTTGACACCTACGCAAGGCTTTGTCAACTTAGTCAACAATTCTAGCGGCAGTGACCGTTGGATGTCAATCCAACGGCCGTCGTGCTTCTTCAATCTCTGATCTGCTTGCTCCAGCCGCCCAAACCAGCGTCGACGGGGCTGCCTGCTCCTGCCTCCCATGGCCGGCTGTGCTGCCGCGCAGGCCTTACCGCCCCACCCTACTCCCACCGCTGGCCAGGCTATCCCTCTACTCACGCACACCTCATGTTATTCTCCGGCGATGGCAGCCTCACACCGCAGCTGAACCAGTCAAACCTTGTACTCCCCTCTGCGTTGGCGTCCACTACCAAGTCTTCCCCGGCTCCGGGTCATTCCCTTCCTAGGCCTCGCCGTCGTCCACCGCCTTGGTGCTCTCGGCATGGCATCGTCAACGCGGTTAACGAACGACAGCCATCGGAAGAGGACTGTACATGGAGAGGCTAACAGCTGGGACCCACGAGGTCCATAGTCGCACGCAAGGAAGTGCCTCCTTATTATGCGCAAGAAAAATGATTCCTCCCCCTGCTAGCTGGGACCCACCTGATTTGGAGGCTGACTTGTGGGCCTAATAAGTTGAAGCGTACGCAGGGCTTTGTCAACTTAGTCAACAAATGATTCTAGCAGCAGTTACCGTTGGATGTTAATCCAACAGCCGTGCTGCTTCTTTAATCTCTGATCTTCTTGCTCCAGCCACCCAAACCAGCGCTGGCGGGACCGCCTGCTCCTGCCTCCCGTGGCTGGTTGTGCTGCCGCGCAGGCTTCACCGCCCCGCCCTACTCCCACTGCTGGCCAGGCTATCCCTCTACTCACCCACACCTCCTGTTATTCTCCGGCGATGGCAGCCTCACGCTGCAGCCGAACCAGTAAACCCTCGTACTCCCCTCCACGTGGGCAACCACTGCCTCGTCTTCCCCGGCTCTGGGTCGTTCCCTTCCTAGGCCTCGCCGTCGTCCACCGCCTTGCTGCACTCAGTACGGAGTCGTCAACGCGGTCAACGAATGACAGCCATCGGAAGAGGAATGTACGTGGAGAGGCTGACAGCTGGGACCCACGAGGTCCATGGTCGCACGCAAGGAAGTGCCCCCTGACAGTTGGGACCCACCAGGTCGAAGCGTACGTAGCGTTATCTGTCTGGTCGCAAGCATGTATGTACATACTGGTCGATTGGTCTCTCTGCCATGATGAACCGTGGTCGTGTAAGGAGCGGCACGTGTCGTAGTAGAGCCCCCGACGTAGCAGTTCAGGCAGTCCCACCTAAATCGTGTATACATACGTACAACCACGCTGCAAAAAAATACGGCCACGTACGTACATACGGGCTTTGTCTCGAATGCGTATAGCAACGGCGTCCTGTTCATCGACAGCCAACCGGCTGGGTCGGAACAGAGGAATCAGCGTCGTGTTCATCGCGAGGCAACCGACTGGGTCGGAATGCGTCCTGTTCATCGGGAGCCAACCGGCTTGGACAGAACAGCCGAAACGGTGTCCTCTTCATCGGCTGGGGGTCTAGCATACCGCAAAACGGAGGAAACGGACTTCTGCTCAACCGCCTACGGTCGAAACGGGGTCCTGTTCATCGGGAGGGCTGTGGCGTACTGCAAAACGAAGGAATTGGACTTCTCTCCAACCACCTACGGTTGAAACAGGGTCATGTTCATTGGCAGGGGTCTGGCGTACCGTAAAATGGAGGAAACAGACTTCTCGCCAACCGCCTACGGTCGAAACAAGGGTCCTGTTCACCGGAGGGGTGTGGCGTACCGCAAAACAAGACTCCACAAGCTATTGTTCATCCACCATCGACTTCCTCCAGCCTCCACCAGCTACTATTCATCCAGCCTCCACGGGGTCCTGTTCATCCACCCCCAACTGGCTGGGGTATATGGCGTACAGCGACACGGCCTCCTCAGGGTCCTGTTCATCCAGCGCCAACCGCCTACATGGCTGGGGTCCTGTTCATCCAACCCCCACCGGCTGGGGTGGGGCGTACGAGCGGGCGGCAGCAACAGGAATTGTTCATCCACAGCCAACCAACCAGCTGGGTCAACTCACCATGTCTCGCGCAAGGGGCTCGATCGATGCAAGTCTCGACTCGTTCTACGTCTCGCGCGCGGCAGCAACGGGCACTGTTCATCGAGAGGCAACCCAACACCAGCTGGCTACGTCTCGCACGGGTGCTCGATCGGCTTCAGTAAGCAGTGAGAAGGATCGATCGGGTTCAGTTAGCAGCGAAGGGATCGCTCGGGTTCAGTTAGCAGCGAAGGGATCGCTCGGGTTCAGTTAGCAGCGAAGGGATCAATCGGGTTCAGTACATAGTGCGAGGGATCGATTGCTCTTCAGTACGTAGTGTGAGAGCGAGATCGATCGCTCGGGTTCAGTAAGCGAACGCCTCACTCGGATTCAGTTAGCGAGCGTCTCGCACACACGCGCGCATACGAGTGAAACACGCAAACCACACTACATCGCTCGGCCCCGACCACCCACCGTAACCGGGAACTCCCCAAAAATTTCCTCGCCCTCACTTCTACCACGATTTTTTACATCATGGACGGCCCAAAGAATGTCACGTGGGTGCGTCTCCGGCCCGCCCAGGACAAAAAGCCCATTTTCTGTCCTAATTTTTTGTCATAGAAGTCGGAGCCCACCACATCTATGATGATACGTGTTTTTATCACAATTATCGTCATAGAAGTGTCACAACCATGACAGAAAAAGTTTTCGTTCGGGCCATAATGTCACGGATGTGTCTTTTTTTGTAGTGTTGCATGTTGAATTCATTTGGTTCTAAGTAGTTTGAATGCTTGATATAGCCTCTAGACACTTGTAGGAGTTTTTGCTTCCAATTTTGTTAAGTTTTATCCACCTCTTATTTGTGTTCCAAAAATTTCAGAAATGAGAAGGTTATTCATGAGGGGCTCCTCAAGCCGGAGTTCGGAGGGAACTTCGCGGGGAACACCCGGGTTCAACCTCCCTCGTAGAGCGAAGGTACGGCCATGTGAGTGACCATGCAACACCTTCATGAGTGAAGCCGGTTTTTGACACGAGTTCGAACAATTCGTGGCAAACGCCGGCTTGACCAACTTCCTCGCAGATAAGTGTGATCAGTACCAACTCCTCACCAACAATTTTGTGCAGCATTTCCAGTTTATGCCTAGACAGGAGGTCCCTACTGTGTCATTCCATTTATATGAACAAGCCTTCGAGATACCGTTTGATAGGTTTTGTGAAATTTGCATGCTTCCTTCTGAGTGTGAGACAGATGAACCTTGACTCAGTGAGTTTGAGGAATTCATCCACACTTTGACTGTGGGGGAGTTTAGAGGAGTTTCGAAGGCTAGAGTTACTAGTCTGCATTTTCCTGCTGTGCATTACTTTGGTTTATTCATAGGGAAATGTTTGACTGCTAGGAAGGAGGGCGGTACGCTCACTGCCCCTGACCTCGCTATTTTACGTTGTGCACTTTTCGGTGATAGAACCTATAGCCTGGGAGCCATCATTGCACAACATTTGCACACCAATAGAACTAGAGGTAGTATTCATGGCGGTATTATGCTACTCATCTTGCTAAGCGTCTTAATGTTAATATCCGTTCGGATGACCGCTTGCTACCTAAGGTTTATTTAGATTTTGAGTCCATCATATCCCATTATTTTATTGACGAACCTGAACCTCCTTATCACTATCGTTACAACTTGGTATTTAGTGAGGAAACGCGTAAGGTTATTTTGTTGCCTGCTCCTACTTTGTTTGATGCTAATGTCAGGAATGGGTACACCATCATGCCTGAGGACATCACTGCCTATGAGAGTGCACTAGCTGCTGCGGAGAGCGAGGCTCAACCTTGGGACGTTCGGGTGCCGTAGCCGACCCAGTTCACCCCTGGACCCGACGGATTCTACGAGTGGTGATCACCAAGCTAGGACAAAAGCCTAAGCTTGGGGGAGTACGTATTCTCACCGACATTTCATTTCATGTTCACGCATTCATTACACTAGTCGGTGTTCGTCGTTTCCCTTGTTTATCCATGTTCCATTTTTAGCTTGTTTCTTTTGTGTGTTTGAAAAACTTTGAAAAATCCAAAAATATTTCTCGCTTCTTTTCGGTTTTTCTTTCTTGCTTAGTTGGTTCGTAGTAGTAAAAGAAAACCCAAAAAGATTTCTCGTTTCTTCTTTTGTTGTTTGTTGGGAGCACTTCGGTGTAAATAGTTTTTCTCGCTTTTTATTTTTCTTCTTTCGTTCGCTTTCTTAGAAAAACTAAAAACTCCAAAAATATTTCAGTGTGTTTCTCTGAATTTCTTTTCTTTTCTTGAGTTGTCATAAGGAGAAGACTTCGTAAGAATTGTCAAGTGGCTATTATATGCTTTATTGTTGATCTAATGAAGGGCCAAATATTTCCTTATCTTCTCCTTTGAATAAAGTGTTTGCAGACTCCAGCTTAGTCCACGACACTTGTTGGGGATATTCCCCACAGTTGAGACCCGGCGTGAGCTTGACCCGGCCCTGAACCTTCAGGCACAGTGAGTCACCTCTCTGACGGGTCAACATGAAGACAATTGAAGATGGGCCTGAAGCCCAAAAGTGAGACCCAGCGGGTGGCCGGCTCTCATGGACCTCGTGGGCCGGCTCAAGGAGAAGGCCCAGAAGGAGGAATCTTGCCAACTTGAAGAGCAAGAAGAATAAGAGTTAGAGTAGGCTACGGGTCACGAGTACGACCCAGATTCTTTTGTAAACCTAGGAGCTCAACCTATTATATAAAGGGGAGTTCCTGGGACGAAAAGACTAAGTTGCAATCTCTTGAGAGCTAGGTCAGCGAATCCGCACCCTTGTAATTGAGATCCATAGCAATATCAATCAAACAGGAGTAGGCTTTTACCTCCACCATGAGGGGCCGAACCTGGGTAAATCCGCGTCTCCCGTTTCCGATCAACCCCGTTCAAGCTTCCACGTAGTTGCGATGACCTCACCACTAAGTCCTTTCACAAGGACATCTGTCGTGACAAAACCATGACAATTGGTGCCCACCGTGGGGCCAGCGCACGGTGGAGTTGAGTTCTTGGCGGGAGCTCTCCCAGGGATCGAGAGGTACGCGATTGGCCAGATGACGAAGAGCCGACGCGGGTAGCTTTACATCGACGACGCGGGCTGGGGCCCCGAGGCCGACTCGATCGAGTCAAGATATCGGGTCCCCTTCGGCAAGATCCACGTCTTCATCGGCACCATCGGCGAGTCAGGACCAGATTCGGACGACGCCGCCAGGTCAGTCGAAACCACGCGCCGTGCTCAACCCGGCCTGGCTATAGCCGGCCGGACCCATGCTTTCGTTGGTTTCACACAGGAAGTGGACCTGGAGAACATATCCACATCTGGCGGGGACACGCTCGTCTATTCTGATGGCGAGTCATCGGTCGAAGATACCGAGTCCATCCTTCCGCTTTTCAATGAGAAGTTGGGAGGCTACTCTGATGATGAGGTTTTTCCCAAGTCTTACGAGGCAACTCGGTTCGCCGCGGTCTATATGGCTAGGAACCAGAATTGGCCTCGTGGCCCGGCTGACGCCGCATCAGGACAGAATCTCATGGCGGCCGGCTCAGAGGCTGCCGGCTCTCAGAAGTCGGGAGCACAAGCGCTCTCTGAGATGATGACCACCCTTGGGACGCTCTTGTCGGAGCTAGTAACTGCTGAAAATGCGGAAGCATGCAACGCAGAGATTACAAAGTGTCGCGAGCAACTGGCCAAGATTCAGGAGGATATCAATGCAGAAAACGCACGTATGGCGGAGACACAGGCCCATATCCTCAGTGAAACTAGACGTCTGGAGGCGGAACCCTCCATCTTAGTTTTTGTCAGAATGAGTCAGAGGCAGTACACCGGAGGAGACATCAGAGTCGGCTCCCAGCGAATATTGAGCCAACCCAGCTGTTTAACTCGCTGCATGATTTGCTCGCTCCGGCAAACCCGGGGGCTGGCACTACATCCCCGGGCGTAATCCCTGTCATAACCCAGTTGACTCGGAACGTGCCTCCCAGCGCGGCTCAGATGCAGCAGCCGGCTCGTCAGCAGCAACCGCCGGCTCAATAGCAATAGCTGCCACCGACTCAGCAACAGCAGCAGCAGTTGCCAGTCCAATACTCGCCTCGTCGTTTCTAGACACCGGCTAGACATTATTCCAATCCGGTCGATAATGTGCTGGCAGCGACTCGCAATTTAGCCGCAATTCCAATTGATGGGAACAGCCCAGCAGAGATCGAGGCTAGGAACGCTATTGCAATGCTGAAAACAGCAGTCACGCAGCAGGCAAACTACTCTCATAGTCACCACCGGCTTCATTCTACTCCTCATCAGAGTCGCAGCAGGAGCAGACACGCAGAGTCACCAGCAGTTTCCAGTAGTGCACAGCACCGGAGGGCGTAGCAGCCGCTTCTAGATCAACCACAGCCAGTCATCTTGAACGCACAGGCGATTGTTGACACTGCTCGTGCTCTACGTGGGACAGGGGCCAGAAACACGGGAGTAGCATATGCTCAGCCTGAAGCGCAACTCCCACCCGCCTCGACCCAGCCAGCAGTACGTCCTGCTGGTATAACGGGACGGACAATCGGAACTCCATGTCTAGTTCCGGCTTCGCGAGATGCATGCATGCCTCCGGATTTCAAGGACCCTCACAAAGTGCCCAATTATACAGCTGATTTGGAGCAGGCCAAGTGGATCGAGAGTTATGAACTAGCCATGGACATGATGGAGGCTAGCGATGTTGTATGCGCTCGATACTTACCCCTAATGTTGGAAGGACCAGCATGCACATGGTTGAAGAATCTGCCTGCGAATTCAATCAACACCTCGCAAGAGTTGAAGGAGTGCTTCATCAAGAACTTCCAGGGAACCTGCAAACGTCCAACCACAATTGTTAATCTAGAGCATTGTGTTCAGTGTGATGATGAGTCTATCACTGGTCACACCGGGTTGCAGAAATTATCCACTCTTCGGATAGCATCATAGCTCAGCAAACTGTCCTTGTCTTGGAAAGAAACTGTCGATTCCAGCCTTTCGTCCAGAAGCTTGGGCGTCTCAAAATGAAGGTCAAGGATATGGGTGATCTCATGGATGTTTTAACTTGGTATGCCAAGTCAGATAACACAAAGGATCCAACTTTCGATGATGAGAAGTCTGGCAAGGGCAAGAAAAACGGTGACAAGGTTCATCAGTAGCACAATGGTAATGGAAACAACAAAAATAATCATAAGCGCAAGAATCATGAGGGAAGCTCTGATTTTGTCGCCAATACCAACATTGGTTTTCAGAACCAGCGTCAGAACAACAGCTCCAGGAAGCCCTTTTCTGGTAATCGTCCTCGTAGTTACGAGGAGACTCTCAAAGGTCCATGTCCAAAGCACAGTTTTGATGGTAAGCCGGCCAACCACTCGTGGGAAAACTGCTTCATCATGCAAGAATATACAAAACGAGTCTTTCAGAATCATCAAAACGGTGGTGGCGATGGTGGACATCCAGGAAACCCTAGACCCGGCGGCTCTGGGGCCGGCTTCCAGGGAGCCGGCTCTCACGGTCCTTATTCTGGTGCCGGGTTCCAGGGAAATACCGGTTAGGGATCTGGGTTTCAGGGGGCTGGCAACGGTGGAGGCAACAATCAGCGCAACAACCAAGGAAATCAGAATCAGGGGGGTCAGTCCGGGTTTCAGAGCAATCCTAAGCAGTTGAACAGTGCCCAATATCACGTTTTTACTACCAGCACGTGCAAATGCGACCGGAAGCTCCAGAAACGAGCCATCAATATGGTTGAGCCGGCAGTTCCTGAGTACTTAAACTGGTCAGAGCAACCAGTGACCTGGAGTCGGGCGGATCACGCCCCGCGAGTTGATAACCCCGGGGGTCTAGCCTTAGTGGTCGCTCCTCAAGTTGGTGGTTACAAGTTAACCAAGGTACTCATGGATGGAGGGAGCAGTATCAATATACTCTATTACGACACCTTCAGGCGGATGAACCTGTCTGAGAAGTAGTTAACTCAGTCATCTACTATTTTTCATGGTATTGTCCCTGGCAAGTCGGCTTACCCCATTGGCAGGATTTCTCTGGAAGTGGCTTTTGGCACAAAACGCAATTATCGCTTGGAGTTTCTGACATTCGAGGTGGTTAAACTCAAGAGTCTGTATCATGCTCTCTTCGGTAGGCCGGCTTATGCACAGTTCATGGCACGTCCATGTTATGTTTATCTGAAACTGAAGATGACCGGGCTAGATGGAACTATCACAGTCAATGGTGATAGGAAAATTGCACTTGAATGCGAGGAAGGAGATGCAGCTTATGCTGAGACAGCTTGTGCAGCCGAAGAGCTGAAATTTTACCAAGCTAATGTTGACCCGGCTGATATGACATCCCTGAAGAAGCCAACCACCGAGTCTGATCCACTACTCAAGTTCAAGTCGGCCAGAGATACTAAGCAAGTTGACTTTACCCCTGGTGATCCTTCTCAACAGTTCACCATTGGGGCTAATATGGATCCCAAATAGGAAAGCGCGCTCATCGAGTTCATCCGTGAGAATCGAGTCTTTGCATGGAAACCTTCTGACATGCCAAGTGTACCGAGAGAACTCGCTGAGCACTGCCTAAATGTTGATCCTAAGATGAAGCCTGTATGGCAATACCTCCGTCGTTTTAACGAGGAGAGACGTAAGGACATTGGAGAAGAGGTGGCTCGGCTCCTAGCTGTCGGGTTCATCATTGAAGTATTTCACCCTGAGTGGTTGGCTAACCCAGTACTTGTTCTAAAGAAGAACGGCACTTGGCGGATGTGTATTAATTACACAGACTTAAATAAGGCTTGTCCCAAATATCCTTTTGCTCTGCCTTGCATTGATCTGATCATCGATTCGACAGCGGGTTACGAGTGTCTATGTTTTCTGGATGCCTATTCTGGTTATCATCAAATCAAAATGAGCAAGGAAGACCAAGAGAAGATGGCTTTTATCACGCCTTTTGGAGCTTTCTGCTACACATCAATGCCGTTTAGTCTGAAAAGTGCTGGCGCAACTTATCAGTGTTGTGTCCAGAACTGTTTCCACTATTAGATTGGATGCAATGTTCATACTTATGTTAATGATATCGTGGTGAAGTCTCAGAAGAAAGAAACCTTGCTGGATGATCTGAAGGAGACGTTTGATAACTTACAAGTCTACCAGATGAAACTCAACCCGGCCAAGTGTGTCTTCGGTGTTCCAGCTGGAAAGTTGCTTGGTTTTCTAGTCTCCGAGCATGGCATCGTGGCTAACCCGGAAAAAATCAAAGCTATCACAACTCTGAACAAGCCGGCCACTATCAATGTTGTTCAAAAGTTGACAGGCTGTGTTGCAGCCTTGAGTCGGTTCATTAGCCGGCTTGGCGAGAAGGCAATTCCTCTATACCAACTTCTGAAGAAAACAGATAACTTTGTCTGGAATGATGCTGCCAACAAGGCTTTTGAGTCCCTCAAAAAGCAGTTATCTGAGCCGCCAATCCTTGCTGCTCCTCAGGACAAGGAGCCGATGTTGTTATACATCACCGCCAACAACAAAGCCGTCAGTGTTGCAGTTGTTGTGGAATGCAAGGAAGAAGGCAAAGAATACCCAGTCCAACGACCAGTGTATTATGTCAGCGAAGTTTTAACAGAATCCAAACAGCGATACCGGCATTGGCAGAAGCTGGTCTATGGCGTGTTCATGGTGAGTCGCTAGCTGAAACACTATTTTCAGGAGCTCCCCATCACTCTTGTTAGTTCTGCACCTCTTGGGGATATTATCCAGAACAGGGAAGCGACAGGCTGGGTTGCAAAGTGGGCCATCGAGCTTAGCCCACATCATCTCAAGTATGTGCCACGGACTGCCATCAAATCTCAAGCTTTGGTGGACTTCATCAATGACTGGACTGAGTTGCAAGCTCCTGAGGAGAAGCCAGACACAACATATTGGACGATACACTTTGATGGATCCAGACAGTTGGAAGGCTCGGGGGCTGGAGTTGTGATAACTTCCCTGCGAGGTGATAAATTTTGTTATGTTTTGCGACTTATGTTTTCCTGTACAAACAATGCAGCGGAATATGAGGCTTTGCTTCATGGGCTTCGTATGGCTAAGGAGATGAACCTCAGCCGGGTCAGATGTCTGGGTGACTCAGACTTAGTGGCTCAACAGGTCTCCAGGACTTGGGACTCCAAGGACCCCCTCATGGCGGCTTACAGGCATGTTGTTACAAATATCGCTGGACACTTCAAAGGATACTAGGTTTATCACATTGATCGCCGGATTGACAAGGCAGCCGACGCATTGTCTCGTTTGGGGTCTCAGTGAAAGCCTGTCCCACCAAATGTTTTCCTGGACATTCTACACAACCCGTCAGTCAAGTTACCGATGGAGGAAGACATTGCTATTCCTGACCCAGAAGCAGCACTAGTGGCCGCCATTCATGCCACACCAGACTGGACAGTACCTTACCTGGCATATCTTACCAGTGGCGAGCTCCAAGCTGAGGAAATCATCGCTCGGCAGATTATCAGGAGGTCCAAGTCTATGACCATAGTCAATGGCGAGTTGCACAGAAGGAGCGGTACATGCGTTTTTCAACACTGTGTTTCTCCTGAAGAGGGTTGTGCAATTCTTAATGAAATACACTCTGGCGATTGTGGACATCATGCCGGCTCACGATCTTTGGTCGCGAAGGCTTTTCGGCATGGATTTTACTGGCTTACAGCTCATGCAGATGCAGAGGATATTGTTCGCAAGTGTGATGGATGCCAGAAATTTGCTCGTCAAGCCCATGTGCCGGCTCAAGAGTTGCGGATGATTCCAATTACTTGGCCTTTTGCAGTCTGGGGGCTTGATATGGTTGGACCTTTCAAGCGATCCAAGAACAAACATACCCACTTGTTGGTTACAGTTGACAAGTTTACCAAGTGGGTTGAAGCAGAACCAGTTAGTCATTGTGACGCTGCTACAACTGTCAAGTTCCTGAAAAGGTTGATCTATCGTTATGGTTATCCACACAGCATCATCATTGACAATGGCACCAATCTGTCCAAGGGAGCCATGAAGTAGTTTTGTCAGCGGGAACATATCCGGCTTGACTTGGCATCAGTTGCACATCCTCAGTCCAATGGACAGGCAGAGCGAGCTAATCAGGAATTGCTGCGAGGGATTAAACTAAGACTAATGGTACCTCTAGAGCGCACCCCAGGATGGTGGGAAGAGGAACTCCCTGCAGTGCTTTGGAGCATACAGACTACTCCCAACAGGTCAACAGGCTATATGCCGTTTTTTCTGGTCTATGGTGCAGAAGCGGTGTTACCAAGCGATATTCGTCATGATTCTCCCAGAGTTAGGCTGATAATGAACAAGCTCGCCAAGATGCTCTTGATGCTCTAGAGGAAGAACACGATCTTGCAGCGTCCAGATCTGCGATATATCAACAAGACCTACGTCGCTATCACAGCCGTAGGGTTCGAAGCCGTACCTTTCAGGAAGGTGATTTAGTGCATCGTCTGATACAAGACCAGACAGGCATGCATAAGCTCTCCCCTCCTTGGGAAGGACCCTTCGTCATCAGCAAGAATCTCAATAATGGGCCATATTACCTTGTTGACATACGTGAAGCAGATAAGTCACGTACCTCTGAGGAGGAGGGCAGCCAACCCTGGAATATTGCACATCTTCGGCCATATTATACCTAAGTCACAGACTTGGCAGTATCTCCTGTACATACCTTTATCACCCAGGGTGCAGAATAAGTTATTCTTCACCCGAGGTAATCTTACGATCATTTCATAAATAAATTACATTTGAAATACAAATAGTTACATTCATATTAATTCACTGCATAAAATTTGGCATAAGAAAAAAAACATAGGTCATAAGACCAGAAAATTGCATTTTATGTACATTTTACACTATGTTTTTACATTTGTAATTTTACGTGACATAAAATATTTTTTACGGCGATTTTATATTTTCTTACGTTCTCCTTTTACGTCTGAAATAAGACAAGATTTACGGAACGTAAAATTACGGTGCATTGATGTTAAAATAGAGGGGGTGAAGAATAACTATTCCTCACCTAGGGATGATCAATGAAATAAAGCCGGCATCTCTGGATACTAGAGTTTGTCGTTTCGCCTCAAAAGCTGTGTGTTGAGTCTTTATTCTTTGATCATTGGTTACTTGGGGGCTTCCAACTCATCGAGTTTAGCTATTAACATCCCTCTTAACCTGGCATATGCCATCATATACTTAGTTATACCTGCATGTTAGCTCGATGCTACTCACAAAAGGTGACCCGGCTGAACGCTTGATGAGTCAATCACATTGATGACCCTGAACTCATCAAAGTTAAAACACTGATTTAAGTCACGTGAGAGCCGGCTTCTAGAAAGCTAGGATAAACCAAAAGAGGCTACAAGGCCTGTTTCCACTGGAAAGCAAATTCCGACTCGAGCCTCGAAAGCCAGTCTTTATGTCGTGCCTCGAAAGCCGGCTTTTTATTTTACAGTTTTGCATTATTATATTTCTCTTGTTTTACAGTATTTTACATTTATATTACAATTATTTGTACATATTATATATTTTCATGCAGAAGCCGGCCTTCTTCAGAACGGCCGGGTCTCATAAAATTTAGTCTGAATATAATGGCAAACATGCATTGCCGGGTTGCATACCACCCACAGATTTTTAGTTTGTTTCCAAGCAAATACTAATGATCGAGGAGTCAAAATATAATTGCAGTTGCCAGGTTGTACGTCAACCGGGTCTCATGATTCATACAAGGAGTATACCTTACTATCAAAATACCAGGTTGCAACACAACCATGGGTTAGAGGTCATTCCTTCAAAGCTGAACAAGTTTCGCACAAAGTAATAAGTGCTCGATGGCACTGCCAGTTCTAGAGAAGTTTAGACATCAAGTTATTACAAGCCCCACCTAGGCTATTTCCACTATCAAAGTTTATCACAGAAAGTTCAAACTTGTGGAGCGGTTGATGGCTGAGACCCGGCAGATGGATCTTCCGGGTTGACATTGCTTTGTTCGCCTTCTGCGCCTGTAGCTGTCGGGTTGACATGTGTCATTTCTTCAGGCTTCTCAGCGTCCTCATCAGCCTCATTGGTCCGGCGGCTTTCGGCGAGCCACTGGATTGAAGACAATGCCTCAAAAACCATATCTTCATTAAGCACATCTGCAGTGTTGACATCTGAGGCGAAGTCTTACTTACGTGGCGGGTTCAGTTTGACAGGTTGCAGCTCTGGAATGCTTCCGCGTTTACCATCTTCAGAATAACCGACTTGGAACTTGTTCAAGTCCAATTCATCGGCAATCTTGGTGGCCGCGGGGCGGATCGCTCGCATGCAACGAAGATAGTCCGACTCGGTAAAAACCGAGTCGTCCTCTTTCAGTTCTGGGAACCCGTCCACCAGAAGAGCCGGATCCATCTCCGGATGATATGCTTTTGCCAATGTCAATGCACTCATGGCTCCTTGCCGGCAAGCGGATCTTTTTAACTCGGCAATCCATTCTGGCACGGTGGACAACTCCTTGATCATTTCCATAATATGGTGAGGAGGAGCCTTGGTGTTTTTCACTGCCATGATACACTTGGCACCGCCAACATATAGCTGCTCAAGGAAC
This sequence comes from Elymus sibiricus, assembly GCA_039707655.1. Taxonomy (NCBI): domain Eukaryota; kingdom Viridiplantae; phylum Streptophyta; class Magnoliopsida; order Poales; family Poaceae; genus Elymus; species Elymus sibiricus. The sequence goes on from CM077670.1 coordinate 125,454,691, forward strand.
TTGTAGACGGCTTTCAATTTAACAAGCGAAAGTCCCATCACATTGTGACCTCTTCTGCCTGTCAATACAAAGGATAAAACATCAGTAACCAGGATTTATTTTGGCGAGTTGATCACAGAAAGGCTGTTACTTACCAAAGATGGATATGCACATCTGTTGTATGTGGCCCTTCAGCGTCTGAAGCTCTTGAGTAACCGGCTCGAGTTTTAACTCGGCCTCTTCAGCACGCTTCACCAGGGCAACTTTCTCATTCGAGAACTCAGTCTTTGCCTTTTCCAATTTCTTAGTGCAGGTCATTAGAGATTCTTCAAAATCTGAGGACAGCTTCTCAGCTGTTTCTCGCAATTTTTTCTCTGCTGCCACCTCTTCTTTCAAGCCAGCAATCCGAGACTCGGATTGTTTCAGCATATCCTGCAGAAACATATGCAAGTTATAAATAGTTATTGGAAGTTCCAAGTCGCCGCAGGTGGCTGGCCCGACACTTGGGGGCTACAGGATGTCTGTCTTTTTCTCCAAGGTACAAGTCATTCCTTATGGTAAGTCCCGAGTCACCGCAGGCGCACGACCCGGCACTTGGGGGCTACATTGTGCAAATTCAAGACTACAAAAGTATGAAGTCCCATGTCGCTGCAAGCATGCAACACAGTACTTGGGGGCTAATGCATTAGCATTTTAACTACATTTCTTGAAGACCCGGCCCATCACATATTGATGAGCCGGCCCTTGGGGGCTACCATTTGATCTAGCTCAAGTTCGAAGTTTAAGCAAGCTCCAGCTCACTATTAAGTTGTGACCAGGTGCTTGGGGGCCATAAATATCAACCCGGTGTTACTCAGAGATTCAAATTCAAGCAAGTCTCAAGTGCATTACTATGTTCCTTCACTAAAGACTTGGAGGCTACATATACATAAGTAAATGAGGGAACAATAAAATATACCTCATATTTTCTCTTCAAACTATTTACCATAGTAACCTCCATATCCCGGCTCTCAGACAGTCGGGTCAAGTAACCTTGATGAAGGGAGTCCACATCTTGATCTTCAAAGGATTGAAAATGGAGACTTGTTTTCCCTTTTTCTTTGCTTGGTGACTCGCCTTTAGCTATGATCTTATCTAAGGCAGTCGAGGTCTCTGGAGGTGTGGTATGGGCTTCACCAGTGATGACCACATCATCTTGAGTCGTTACAGTTGGTTGTTCTCGTATTGGAATTTCTTTCTCCCCCTCCTCAACGGGGGGAGAAGTGGGAACACGGACAAGGCTTGTTGTTTTTTCTTGAAGAGGCGGCTCTTCGTTACCAGTCGGGTCGTCATGGACGTCCGGGTTATCCATCGCCATATCATGAGAAGGGCCCCCCTCAATCTCTGTTGTGGGGGTAGAAGACCCGCCAGCCTTTTTCTTCACAAAGGCTTTGGCACTGAAAAAAAACAAGCACCATCAGTCAATAAGATGAAAAGGCATGATTATGAATAAAGCAGTTGGCAGTTGTAAATTTACCCGCGATTGATATTGAAAGCCGGCACCTGGGTGGCGTTGGATTCATCAGACGAAGGAGAAGTCTGATAGGCCGAATCGGAGCACGGCAGTGGCTATTTGAACAAGCCGGCTTGCGGGTGACTGGGTGTAGGGCTCGTCGGTACATTGAGACGAGCTCGGCGTGGAGATCTTTCGTATGAAAGACCATCAGATAACTCGCCAGAGCTGCTCCGGGTCTTCCTTTTCAAGCCTTCAGTGTGCTGTGTTTTCTTCAAAGAAAAGTGTTTGTCTAAGTGAGCCTCTGGATGCGAGAAGGGTACCTTACGAACCGCCTGCCGGGTTTTCCTCCGACCAGGCATTTCCGAGTCAAAGGAAGACATGTTTACCTCAGCTCCGCCGGCTCTACTCATCCCGACTTGATCCTGAGATAAGTCGGCGTCAGCAAGTTCAATAAAAAGACGACCATGGGAATCGAGTTCTACCTCATGATCTTCATCTTCGTCTTCTTCAACCTCCTCCTGGTTCCTATCTTTAGGAGGAGTGGGGGTGTCCGGCTCTGTCTTCCACCAGTCAGAGTTCTCCTAAGGAAACATGAAGCTGGCATGTTAGATAAAGCAAGAATGAAGCTATCTAAATGCTTAAGTATAGAAATAAAAGAGATGACTCACATCTGGTGTCGGGTTGCCAGCGTAGAAAGGGGCAAGGCCCACCATGGCAATCTTCTCCTGGGTCTCACCAAGAAGCTTCTTGGTGGCCTTCAAGAAGTCATTGGAAGACACATTCTGCTTGCTGAAGCGCAAGTCGTCATCCAACTCACCTGTGTACTCGTGCATGAGTCGGGTTCTGAAGCTAAGGGGCTGGATCCTCCAGCTCATCCAGCACCGGGTCAGGTCAACTCCGGTAAGGCCATGAGCTATCAAAGCATTTATCTTGGAATAAATGGGCTTTAGAGCCGCCCTTTCTGCAGCAGAGGCGTAAGCATCGAATTGCTTTGTAACCTCAAGCCGGTCCAGCCTGTAACCCGGCAATTGATGTTGTTGGTCTAGAGAGGTATCCTTGCAGTAGAACCAAGTCCTATGCCATGACTTGGGGTGACTCGCCAGTGCCACATCAGGGAAAGCCGAGTTCCTCCTACGCTAAATCGTGACACCTCCACATTCCAGACTCGGCCCATTCTTGCATTCAATCTGACGATTGCAGTAGAAGAACTCTTGAAACAGGCTGACAATCGGCTCAATCTAAAGGTATACTTCGCAAAATACTTGGAAATTACTCAAGTTGAGGACCGAGTTGGGGGTGAGATCCTGTGGCCTAATGTCAAAATGATGAAGGATGTCACGAAAGAACTTGGAACCCGGCGGTCGGAAGCCTCGGTCCAAATGATCTCCAAAGACGACGATCTCATTAGGGCCTGGAGCTGGCCGGGTCTCCTCGTTGGTGGCTCGCCATTCGATCTAATCTTTAGCTGGGAGCTGCCCAGTGTTCACCAAATCCTTGAGCATAAGTTTGGTCATGCATGACTTGACCCAGTTGCAGGCCTTACTCACTTTGGGGGCCATGATCTCAGTTTATGACAAAGATCAACTACAAAGGTGAAAGGAAGCAAAATATAAGCCGGGTTGGAAACAAAGTGTTGTGCAAGTTAAAGGGGATTAACAGTTTAAAATAGCATGAGCCAGTTAAGGATCGTTGAGAAATTAAGAGTCGGCAAAGATATAGTACAGCCTTAAGCCGGCAGGGGTTTCAAGGCAAAAATTCTGGGTCATGATAGCTACGAACAAATTGCTATTCAGAAATTATCATAAACTGTTTATGGCAGCTATGGATCACCATGACCCAGGAATTGATATAAGTGTAACCCGGCAAATACACTGAAGGTGATCTGAGACTTGGCAAGAAGCTATAAAGACAAGATCCGGGTCAAGGCAGTTACAAACAGTTACTGTTCAGATTTGGTTACAGTTACGATCTGAAAAATGGCTATAAAAGAAAAATAAAAAGACCTAGTTATAGTGGTGGTTGCAAATATGTTATTGAATGGGATCTATTTCAATTACAGAGAGGATCTAAAAAGTGCCAAATATACCGCGGAAGCAACATCACATCTACGAACGAGAGTTTATGTGAAAACTAGATCTACCATGGCGTTGTTCTAAGAACGCCAAAGAACTCGCGAAGAACAATGGCGACAAAGATTACAGAGAAGAAATGTGCCACTTACAGATCTGCATGAAGAGGCTTAAAGGCTTCGAACTTCGCAACTGTTGTCGCGGCGTGCTCGACGGGCTCCGGCAGCGGCGTTGGGGTCGCTTTCTGCTGCTGACCTTGAGGGCGTCGAGCTCGAAGGGGCGTGGCGGCGTCAGGAGCGAAAGGAGGAAGAAGATGTGAGAAGCAGAAGAGGTAAAAGTGATCCCCAGGGGGCTGCCGGTCTATTTATAAGGGAGATGGAACCCGAAACGGCAGGAGTGAAACCCCAGGCGGCGCAGTAAATTTAGGCTCAAAAGTTGCCTCGATTTTCGCGTTAACAAGATTTGACATCCACTCAAAGATTCTTTATGATGACATATGCCCATGTTGAAGCAGAGGAGGTGATGTCACGATAAGAAGAGGCGAAAATGGTCAAGTATTAAGAGGAACCATGAGAGCCGGCAAATATTTTTGACCCGGCCAAGAGGTTGTGAAGACAGATAGTAACAAGGACATGGAGGATGAAGAAATTGCCGGCTCAAGAAAGATCCGGGCCAGAGCATGACCTTTCATGATTTCCTTTGTTCTTATTTTCAGGATGGAGTTTAACGTGGATAAATCCAAGCTAAACTGGGGGCTAATGTTGGGGATGTTCCCCATAGTTGAGACCCGGCGTGAGCTTAACCCAGCCCTGAACCCTCAGGCACAGTGAGTCACGTCTCTGACGGGTCAACATGAAGACAATTGAAGATGGGCCTGAAGCCCAAAAGTGAGACCCGGCGGGTGGCCGTCTCTCATGGACCTCATGGGTCGGCTCAAGGAGAAGGCCTAGAAGGAGGAATCTTGCCAACTTGAAGAGCAAGAAGTATAAGAGTTAGAGTAGGCTACGGGTCACGAGTACGACCCGGATTCTTCTGTAAACCTAGGAGCTCAACCTATTATATAAAAGGGAGTTCCTGGGACAAAAATACTAACTTACAATCTCTCAAGAGCTAGGTTAGCGAATCTGCACCCTTGTAATCAAGATCCACAGCAATATCAATCAAGCAGGAGTAGGCTTTTACCTCCATCGTGAGGGGCCGAACCTGAGTAAATCCGCGTCTCCCGTTTCCGATCAACCCCGTTCAAGCTTCCACGTAGTTGCGATGGCCTCACCACTAAGTCCTTTCACGAGGACATCTGCCGTGACAAAACCATGACAGCACTCTTGCACTATTATAATTTTCACATCATTCGGTCGTGCAAGTGAAAGGCAATAATGACGATGATTTGATGGAGTCATCGTGATGAAGAAAATCTGGTATGAACTCTTCTTGTTTTTGTTTTTGTAAATATGTTTAACTAGGTAGGCCTAATTCAGCATATTATGAGTAAACATGTTTGTGATGACAATTAGAGATTATAGTTGCTCATGCCATGCTTAAGTAGCTAGGAGTGAATAATATGTTATGTTGTGTGTCAACATGCATTAAAATGATTATGATGTAGTATGTTAGGATGGTATCCTCCTCTGAAGAATTCAAGTGACTTGACTTGGCACATGCTCACGCATGTAATTGATTCAAAACCAATATAGCCTTGATGATATTTATGTTCATAGTGTTTATATCCTATTCATGCTCATGTCCAATGTTAATTATTTGCAATGCATGATTATGACCGTTGTCGCTCTCTAGTTGGTCGCTTCTTAATCTATTTGCTAGCCTTCGCCTGTACTAAGCGCAAATACTGCTTGTGCATCCACATCCCTAAAACAAAATTTGTGCCAAAAGAGTCCACTATATCTACCTATATACGGTATTACCCTGTCGTTCCAAGTAAATTTGCATGTGCCATCTCTAATCCTTTAAATAAACATTTGTTTTGTGTGCCCGTACCGCTCATGGAGCGACGGGGCGGTCAATATCTTCCATGCTAAGTGTGTTTAACTCGCAACGAGAGTTTATTCGCTCGTCAACTTTGAGGGAGGCTGGTAACAAGGATGCCCAGTCCTACTTTACAAAAATAATAATACAAACTCCCCCTGGACAGTTGATTGTTAGAGGGCACCTGAGGATTCGGCTAGCCATGTATTGTGTCTGTATGGTTGTGGGGGAGTAAAAACCTTTTTATTTTGGGAACCGCCATTAACGTGTTTAGCATGGAAGATATTGAAAACCTTTGTCGTAACGTTGATAGGAAAATCACACCACTCAAAATGCATTCATCTCTGTTTTAGCTTCGAGCTCTGGCACCTCTGCAAATCTCTACTTCCCTCTGCGAAGGGCCTTTATATTTACTTTCATGTTATTTACTTTTATTGTTGAGTCATCACCTTCTCATTCAAGCACCAACCTAGAGAGTGCTATTGTCATTCTGTGTTGAATGTGAGCATGACTGGATCTCTTCTACCCTGAATTACAATGTTTAGTCGCCGCTTGAACTTCGGAGGTGCTCTGCATTTATGTTTTGCGGACTCAGAAAGGGCTAGTGAGATACCATGCTATCATATTATATCATGATTGTTTTGACAAAGTGTTGGTATTTGAGATACATTATTATTGCTCGCTAGTTGATTATGCCATTGATATGAGTAAATGTGAGTTCTAAGTGTTATCATCTACATGGTTAGTTCATGATCTTTTCTCAAAACTTGGTTGCTAGTTAACCTTATATACGGCAACAGAAACAAAAAAAGTTTGTAAAAGTTTTTCTTTGTCACTTTTAGTTTATCAACTGAATTGCTTGAGGACAAGCAATGAGTTAAGCCTGGGGGAGTTGATACGTCTCCAACGTATCTACTTTTTCAAACACTTTTGCTCTTGTTTTGGACTCTAATTTGCATGATTTGAACGAAACTAACCCGGACTAACGCTATTTTCAGCAGAACTACCTTGGTGTTGTTTTTTGTGCAGAAATAAAAGTTTTCGGAATTGGACGAAACTTGGCAGAGATTTTTTATTGAATATACAAAAAATACTGGTGCAAAGATCTACTGTAGGGGGGCCACCAGCTGCCCACAAGGCAGGGGGTGCGCCTACCCTCCCAGGGCGTGCCTTGGTGCCTTGTGGGGCCCACGTGGCTCCGCTAACCTAATTCCAACTCCATAAGTACCGTCTTCCCGAGAAAAAATATAAGAGAAGAAGTCGCATCACGTTTCACGATACGGAGCCGCCGCCACCTCCTGTTCTTCATCGGGAGGCCTGATCTAGAGTCCGTTTGGGGCTCCGGAGTGGGCAATTCGTCACCATCGTCATCAAAAACCCCTCTTTGTCAACAACCTCATGATGCTCACCACCGGGAGTGAGTAATTCCATCGTAGGCATACTGGAGGTAGATGAAGATGGATGAGATTGATCATGTAATCAAGTCAATTTGTTAGGGCTTGATCCCTAGTACCCACTATGTTCTGAGATTGATGTTGCTATGACTTTGCTATGCTTAATGCTTGTCACTAGGGCCCGAGTGTCATGATTTCAGATCTGAACCTGTTATGTTTTCATTAATATATTTGAGTTTTTGATCCTATCTGCAAGTTATATGCACCTGTTATTGTTATGATCCGTAGACACCAAGGTGACAACAATTGGAATACTCTCCGGGATGACTATAATTTGAGGAGTTCATGTATTCACTAAGTGTTAATGCTTTGTTCTGATTCTCTATTAAAAGAAGCGCCTTAATTACCCTTAGATTTCTATTAGGATCCCGTAGCCACGGGAGGGTAGGACAAAAGATGTTATGCAAGTTCTTATTATAAGCACGTATGACTATATACGGAATACATACCTACATATGATCGATGAATTAGAGCTACTGTGTATCGCTCTAGGTTGTGACTGTTATATGATTGATTTCATCCAAATATCCATCGCTACTCCATGCTACGCCTTTCTCATATTGTGTTTGCTAAGTTACTACTACAGCTGCTACTGTTCCAACTACTACAAAACTGCTACTGTTCCAACTACTACAAAACTACTACTGTTACTATTGCCACTGTTATCGCTACTATCAAAACTATCATACTACTGTGCTACTAATACTTTGCTGCAGAGAAACAACTTCTCAGGTGTGGTTGAATTGACAACTCAACTGCTAAGGCTTATAAATATTCTTTGGCTCTCCTTGTGTCGAATCAATAAATTGGATGAAATATTACCCTCGAAGACTGTTGCGATCCCCTGTACTTGTGGGTCATCAACGACTGCTTGTGTGATCAGGCACAACATGATCGTGGAGGATAAGCGTGATAACAGCATCTACGACCAAGGGTTTGAATATCAGGGTGAAAATGTTGTGCATGAGCACCAAGAACCGACAACGTTTGAACAGTTCACCTAATTCCATCGTGAAATGTGTGACTGGCATACTCATATGCAACTCCAAAATGACTTGATTGAGCACATGTGGACTCACATTGGCAACCAGTAGATGTATCAGTTCATTTTCTTTCCATGTATTCAAGACATTTTCGATTGGGTTGTAAAACTATTTGATTATGTTTTCATTCGGTTGTGAAACTATTTGCAATGTTTGATTTATTTGATTGTAAAACTATTTGCAATGTTTAGTTTAAAAATTGTCTACTTTTGACCTCCAGCCGGCCATGGCGGACCAGAAAACGGTCGGAAGCCGCCCTTTTGCCTGACCCAAACGGACAAAATCCGGACAAAGCGGACGGTCGTGCGATTGGAGTTGGCCTTAGATAGTGGACTCTCTTAATAGTGTGGTGTATTCGTTTCGGTGATCCGCGTTGAAGTTGCCCTGGTCGCCAGGTTTTTTTGAACACAGTACAGACGCAAGCGCTCATACATACGCGCATACACTCATCCCTATGAACGCACACACGCACACCCTACCCCTATGGGCACCTTCGAGAGACCGAGCCGGCATATCATCTTGAGATTTACGAAGTCACCGTAGGCGCCTCGTCGTCGACGGGAACGTCTCCTCCCACTGAAAGCGCATCGCCGGAAATCCTGAAATAAATCCAGGAATAATGCGAGCACCAGGACTTGAACCCTGGTGGGTTGGGGATACCACTGTCCCTCTAACCATCCAACCACAGGTCGGTTCGCCTGGTCGCCGGGTTCGGATGATTTTGGATAGCTAAGCGTTGCCGATTTTCTTTTTTCACAAAAAAAATGTCCAAAATTGCTTCCAAAGGGCCGGAGGGCGAAAAATGCTGAGCCCAGACTACCACTTCCATAGAGTAGAGCCCAAAAGGCCTCAAATCCTGCAAGAACTTTATCCAATAGAAAAATCCTGCGAAAATCACCACTGCTCGTCTGTGCTGCCGGTAGGCGCCCACCGTCGCCATGGCCGCCCCCGTCTCCGCTTCCCTCTTGCCTCTCGCGAGGAGCGCACGTGAGTCTCTTAGTTTCAGTTAAATCTCTCCTGAACCTTATCCTGCGGCAACCGATAAACCGATTTCTCTCTTTTTTTTACCCCCTTTTATCTGCCTGTTGGTTTCTGAATCTCCAGCTACTTTCGCTGGTCCGTACTACAAGAATAAGAGAAGGATTCCGATGGTGCGGGTCTGCTGTGCTGCCGACGGCGATGGTTAGTCTAGTGATCACAGATTGAGAAATCTGAATGCATTTCACTTTCCTTTATTTTCCTCAGAATCAATATACTTATTAGTTTATATTTTGTTTCCCAAGTATTGGACTGTTCAACACAGTTATTTCATCTTTATGTGTGTGAGTTTTTTTAGTCTATTTTGTGCAAGAGAACTCTGACAGTGGCTGTTAAGCAAAAATGTTCATCAGAAGCTCATGAAGCAAAAATGGTTTCAACTCGCATGCTGTAAAAACCTCATTAGACGTACGCCACTATGCAATACTTTATGTGCTCTTGTAAACATGAATTTAGGAAAAGAGCATACACTAGCTTAAGTAAGACATTACGACATCATGCATTGCGTGTTATTTTGTTTGAACCTGGAGTTGGGTTTTTCCTGTGCTGATTTACAGAAGTAACAAACTGACCCCCTTTTTGCATGTTATTATTCCGAGAAGAGGAAGTCAACGATTTGGGGGTCAACGTGGCACTATCGATGCTAAAATTCTACAAAAGTAAGTTCTTATTTGCAGTTTGTTACCACTTCATTTCTGATTGTCTTTTGAAAATTTGTGTTACTACCAATATTTAGTCATAGACCAAGGCCGACTTTTATCTATATGGCCTGCTCACTTGCTCATGCTTTATGTGAACAGGAGAGATATCACCCTTACTGCCTTCAAGCTGCCGTTATGTGCCAACGTGCAGCGAGTACTCTATGCAGGTGTACAAAAGATATGGTGTTGCGAAGGGTACAATCTTGACAGCATGGCGTCTGTGCCGTTGTAATCCTCTTGGTATGTGTTTTTTTCTGTTTGCTAGATATTTCCAGTTCTGTATCATATCATGTTTATGGAACATGAGCGCTTTGTTTTCTGATACACACGTAGGTGGACAGGGATATGATCCTCCAAGGTGGTTTGGTGAGGAAGAGTTACCTGAGGAATGATGGCTGGTAATTACTAGAAAAAGTGCACGCAGTTAAATAAGCAATATAGGCGGTGCATCAGTCATATTACTATGATGTCCAAAATGAATAAATAACTGAAACTAAAAGGAGAAAAAACATTTTGATGATGTTAGAGCTATGCAATCTGTTCTCTAGCCAGTTGCTTTAAAACCGTCATACTCCAATGTGTTCAGAGTGGCCTTGTGTATAACTGTTGGCACTGGCGGAGCTTCGTGAGGGCAAAACCAGGCCGTGGCCCGCCCAGCTCTGGAGGAAAATAATAATTTTCTACTTGCAACAGTACAATCCAGTAGCAAACCAACCCAGCAGTGCATGTCTCCTTCGCATCCATCCAGCACAGCCGAGTCGCCTCGTATCCATCTAGGGCCCTGCACAGCTATCTGCCCCCGGCTGAGCGCTGAGCCAAGCTAAGGCCCATGCGGCAGCGAGGAGCGACCCACACAACCAGCACAAGGCCGCAGAACCAGTCATCCTGTGCACAAGAAATTTTCTTTCAACCAGCACAAGAATTTTTCTTTCTTTCTTCAAATTGTACTTCACAACATCATCTCGATACCATTTTCCTGTATATATAGTGTTAGGCTGTACTGCTGTAGCAATCTGAAATTTCACTGACTAATGCCTACTTAATTGCATGGTTTAGAAACAATTTTTTTTTGCCCGCCCAACTCATTTGTTGTAGCTCCGCCACTGACTGTTGGGGTGTATATATATGTGTGCTTTTACATCTTTCAAAATTTCTCCTTTTCAGCTCGCTTGATTTTCCTTGTTATTATGATGTAACTAGGTGATTGTACTAGAGACATTCATTTGTTGGTTATCAAGAATTTAACCTATGGTTTTTAAATGATGATTCACTTGCACGAGCTTCCACTATCATAGGCCACCGTTTTCTAGCTACGTTCTTCTGCAGACTAGTTTCAAAGACACGACTGGTTTTTGCTGTTTCTTAACTGTGCACAACCTGTCAATGAAGCAGTCAATATAACATAGTAGATGCATGGACATCCAAAATTTCCTCCTTTGGAGTCGGATGAAGGATGAACATTGACATATTCTTGAACATGAAGACAATCTAAAAAAAATCGGAACTACCACGCGGAAAACTGAATGTACAATGTAGGAAAAGTTATAATGACGGAGTACAAGAAGGATCCTATTTCATGCACTGTAAGTATCTATGAAGTGGAATTTTAATCTTTCTTAGCCTGGGCGGCATGTGCAGCTCACTTCTTATTGTCTTCCATTTCAGTATTTGCCTGGTCCGCTTATCTGATCTCCTGGCTACCATATCCTTGTATACGGTGTTTTGTTGTTTTTTCCTGTTGCAACTTAGTGTATCATATTTGTTAATGCCCCCTTGAAATATTTTGATGGTATAGTATATTGATTTGGATACTTGTGCACCCATTCAGCCTAATGTATGTTTCATTGGCCAAACTTGTTTCTCTTGGTGGTTTTCAGCATTGTTGGCACTGATATTTGGTTTCCCATGTTGATCTTTTTTTTATCTCCCTCTTTTTTTATTTCAGATGTTGGAATGTCTCACAAGATATCATCTCATCGCAACCTCATAAAGGAGGTTACTCGGGAGCACTACTGCTTGTGCTAGTTTCAAGGGAAAGTGTATTTTGTTGACTATGCTGTCAGTTACGCCATGACACAAAGATGATTGGTTGCCTGAGATTTCTATGCGGAAGATGGTTGTGGTAAACGGTAAGTGGATTGTACAGTTTCCATGGACCACTAAATCACTTCTGTAGGAGAGCTATTCTGCTGGTTTAAAGTTGCGGATTTGTATGCACACAAATCATTTTGGTTTAGCTCATGGATTGTGCAGTTTAGTTTATAATTTATATGAACAAAGATCTAGTTGTCAACCAGAAAAAGTGAAGGATTTTCCAGACTTTATTCCTTATGTGTACATCGTTACCATGGTAAACATAGACCCTTGTTGCAGATTGCACCGTAGATCTTCATAAATCATAACTGGTGCAAGCTGCTAAAAAATGTTTGGGAACATACTTCACAAAAGCAGATCAAATGTGCCCAAGCATCCATTGGTACTTAAAATCTATGTCACTTGAGTGCTGCTAGCATCGTCAGATACCCATGTGGAGATGGCGTAGAGCACGCGTCCTTTCCATCCCTGCAGAAGCCATTTGTGATCCTCGTTGATCACGAAATGCTTGTGGTACTGCTTCTTCACTATGTCCTTCAAAAACTGAACAATGTCTGGGTCCAGTGCCAACTGTCTGAGCCCTGCTCGCTGGTTCCGTGCCTGCCACTCCCTGTAGTTTTGAGGGCGATCCACTCGGTCTATCCCCTCACAGGCGATGATGTTCATGGCACATCGTGCGATGATGTCCCGCTCCACAAGCACCCTCTCGTCATTGTCTCGTGGCACCGTGGCCTCCATCACGTCAAAGTGTGCTGCGAAGTTGTGGAGCACTTGGCGGAACCGTGTCACGAAAAATGTCGTGTTGTATGATGCGTTCACGATGGCGTGGACGAACACGGCTGGATTCATCTCCCTGATAGTGTTGAGCACAATGTCCCTGGGGTTTAGCCTGTCGATGACAACGCTTTCGTCCATCAGGGATCTAAAATGGAGTAGGCTGTTCACAATGAGAACCTCGTCGGGATTGATGTCGAGGTCCTCTACCCGGACATCCTCTGCCTTGGTTGCGATGACGTGGAACTCGAATGGCACACCAAACTGCCTTGCGCAATGGGTGAGCCGGCGTCCTGTACCCTGAGTTTGCTCGGCAGGACAGAATCCTGGCCAGGGGCTGGTGATGCTGGTGATCCTCACCTTCGGAGGGCCGCCCTCCCTTTCTGCTAGCCACCGGAGCAAGTCTGGCCACTGGAACCCGTCATTGACACCATAGTGCACAATGTGCAGCTTGTGTCTCCCCATGACGGTATTGTAGATGGTCTTGTTGGAGAAGAGGAAACACACCTTCATAAAGCAGCAGGCAGACATGAAGAGCTTGTAGGCCTTGAGGACCTCGACGACGGGGGTGCGCTTCGCCATGAGCGATCGGTAAACCTGGCTCCCCCTGCCAGCCAGCCGTGCCTCTAGACCCTCAGCGAAGTAATGCGCCAGCCGCTGTGTGGCGTCTCCTGTTGGGGAGGAGTGCCGCTTGACCCGCCACAGCAGCTCGCACGCGCTGCGCCGATCGTTAGTGGCCACTGCCTCCGCGCAACGGATCAGCAGTGTCTCCAGGTCGTCCACCACCGCCAGCCTCGCGCCGCGCCTCCCACGCGGCGCCTTGGTGGAGATGCTCTGCTGCTCCGCCTCGTCACCTCGCTCACGTGCCTCAGTGGTGCACATGTCGTGGCTGTTGAGCATGAACTGGTCCAACATCTCGCGCTCCTCCTTGGATTCAGGATGCACCTGCACAGCCATTTGCTTGCTGCTCCTGCCAGCTTCTGCCCTGTTGCCACCGCCGCCGTGAGGCATGTTACTACCCTCCACCGTCCCGCTGCATCTGGGCAAGAATCTGTTGGCTTCCTCCATTCCTCTGAAGAATGCCATGCTCGAGATCACGTCCATGCTGTTGTTGGGCTCTGCCGCGCCCTTGCCATTCAGAAAGAAGGCTGGGTTCTGGATATGTCTGATTGGCAAGGCTGAGGTGAGCATGTCGGATGAGGTGGTGGTGTCGGAGGTGGTGAGGATCTGTGCGAAGGGATGCTGGGCCTGCAGCAGCGCGGCGGGGTCAGGGTACTGGTATATGAACTTGTCAACAATGTCCTCCTCCATGAGCATGCGCGAGATGTAGTGGAGGGCCAGGTCATCATGCGGCTGTTGCAACGCCGGAGCAGGCTGCAGGTTGGGAAAGGCAAAGGGCGTGGGTGCCATGAATGATGGTGCTCCTATGCTCTCAGTCTGTCCCGTGGTTGTATGAGATAACATGGAGATTTTGGCTGGGTGCTCGATGGTTCCAACCATCCAATGGAAGACCAGGCCACATAACAAAACTGTACCAGGCGTACATGTTTTGTGTACTAGGATAAATGGACTGTCTGCAGTTGACTACGGTTTACCAGACAAAAAACTTTGGATTCTACAACGATGAAGACAACAAGACAAACTTGTGACCTTCCCTTCCGATGCACACTGGCTAAAAAACAATAGTAGGATGTACATTCCAATGCACACTAAAGAAAAAAGAAACGCATGGATACAAACAGCTAAAATGGAAAACATGCATCGACCCAACCTGTGCACCTTTAGTACTAGTTGAGCAAGCATCCTCCAGTTTCTGCAATATCAGGAACCTTGACAAGGCATCACTGAAACTAATCAGGACATGGAAACTAGCTGCAATTTCGATACTTTCCGGACATCTTATTAGAGTGATGACTGATTGTATGTATCATGTCAGAATCATCATTGCTAACTTTTTCTTTTCTTGATGAAATTGTAGCAGTGCTATGCGAGTTTCATTCATTAAGAGAAGCTGGCAGAGCCAGGAAGAGTACAATTAACCTAAGTATGTTCAGCTGCTATTACAGCACTAAACACTAGAGCAGATTAGGCAGAAGGGGTTCCGTCTGTGCTCTGAGTCCCTGCACGGTTCGCGCTCCTTCCAAATTATCCACCAGGTTAGCGTTACAACCTAGTTCCACCTACAAGCGCACTGTTTCTCATATATCATGTCATCTCTGCTTGAGAAAAATTGAAGAGAAATATCCAGTCCCCTTATCAGACCAAGTTATGTAGAGATTCCACATAATCTCGTCTTTCACAATGCAGATTAAAATGGATATATGTGCACTCACTGCATCTCTGAAACCTTATAATGGTCTCTGTTATCAAGTTACACATACAAAAAAAAGAGCAAACACGCATCTGACAGTGCAACAGGCAAATCTATATCCATTCGTACTTCAATCCATCCATCTACTCCAGTTGAGAGCCACTAGCATCATCAGCTACCCATGTCGAGAGGGCGTAGAGCACCCGGCCTTTCCATCCCAACAGAAGCCACCGTTGATCCTCATCAATCATGAAATGCTTGTGATACTGCTTCTTCACTTGGTCCTTGAGCATCTTAACAATGTCAGAGTCCAATGACAGCTGCCTCAGTCCGGCTCGCTGGTTCCGCGCATGCCACTCCTTGTAGTTCTGAGGGCGCTCCACCCGGTCAGCGCCCTCACAGGCAATGATATTCATCACAGAGCGTGCAAAAATGTGCCGCTCCACCAGTAACCTCTTGTCTTTGTTCTGCATCATGGTAGTCTCCATCATGTCAAACTGCGCTGTGAAGTTGTTGAGCGCTTGGCGGAAACGAGTCATGAAGAATGCCGAGCTATATGCTCCATTGACAGCAGCGTGGATGAGCATGGATGGTTTCATCTTCCTGATAGTGCTGAGCACCAGGTCCCTTGGGTTTTCCATGTCAAAGGTGAGGCTCTCGTCCATCAATGTCCTGAAATGGAACATATTGTTCACGACGAGCACCTCGTCTGGATCGATGTCGAGGTCCTCAGCGTGGACGGCCTCTAACTTGGCTACGATAGCACAGAACTTGAATGGCACGCCAAACTGCCTTGCGCAGTAGCTGAGCCTGCGTTTCGTCTCCTTGGCTTGCTTAGCCGGACAGGGCCCAGGCTGCGGGCTAATAATGACGGTGATCCTCACCTCCGGTGGCCCACCCTCCCTGTCTGCTAGCCACCGGAGCAAATCCGGCCACTGGAACCCATCGTTGACACCGTAGTGCACAATGTGCAGCTTCTTTCTCCCCGCCACGGCATTGTAGATGTTTTTGTTGGAGAAGTTTAGCGACACCTTCAGGAAGCAGCATGTGGCTATGCACAGGTGGTAACTTTTGAAGAGCTCCACGGTGGAGGTGTGATTCGCCATGGTGATCGAGTGGTACATTTGCCTCCCTGTGCCCGCCAGTCGTGCCTCCAGCCCCTCGGCGAAGTAATGTGCCAGTCGCTGCCTTGCGTCTCCTGTTGGTAGCGAGTGCCGCTTAATCTTCTTCAGTAGATCGCCGGCGTTGCTCCGGTCGTTGGTAGCCACCGCCTCGGCACAGCGGATCAGCAGCGTTTCCAGATCAGCCACCACCATCTGCCTCGCGATGTGCCTCACACGCGGCGCCTTCCTGCAAATGCTCTGCTGCGCCGCCTGGTCCCCACTCTCCTTCATCGTCTCATTGGGGTACGTGTCGTAGCCGTTGAGGATGAGCAGGTCCAGCTCGAGCGCGGTGTTTTCCTCCTCCGAGTCATTATGCACCAGCACCTGCACTGCTATTTGCTTGCTGCTCCTGCCCACGCATGCCTCCGTCTCCCCATCCATGCCAGACCTCTTCTTACGACCCCTACCATCCATCATCACATTGACTGTGGGCAAGAACCTGTTGGCCTCCTCCATGCCTTTGAAGAAAGCCATGCTCGACAGCTCGCCCATGGTGACGCTGCTGGGCTCCTCCGCTGTGACTGTGCCATTCAAGAACAAGGCTGGATTATGTACCTCGCTGGACAAGAACCCAGAAACCATGATGCCCGTGTTGTTACCTTGACTTGGAAGTAAAGCGGAGGACCCGTGGGCACCAGCTGAGGTGATGCCGGAGGCTGAGAGGATCTCGGCGAAGGGCTGCTCGGCCTGCAGGAGCGTCGGGTGCTCAGGGTATTGGTAGAAGAACTTGTCGACGATGTCCTCCTCCATGAGCATGTGCGAGATGTATGCCAAGGCCAGGTCATCCTGCGGCTGCTGTGACTGTGAGTCACCATTGGTCATCGAGGGATGGTCGAGGAAGATGGAAGAGGGTGGTGGCGCAGGCTCGACGAGTCCCAACAGCTCTTCCTGGGCGGCAGCCATTGTAGGGTGCATGGTTGCTTGGTGATGGTGGTGCAGTGGAAATGTCGTCCTGTCCTCTATCCATTACACTCCATGTGAAGCCAACAAGCTCACTGTTCAGATCAGTTGGAACCATAGAATCTTTCCGTAGAATCGGTCACCATCGAGCAGCGCCTGCACATATGGACAAACAAACAAGGGTCCGTTCGAGAGAGATTGTATTATTCATCTTGGTGTTTCAGCCATCCTTCTGCCCATGTTTAATCAAAAGCAGCAGTTGTCTTGTAGTACGAATCAATTTATGTGTCAAAATGTGTGCTGTTTTTTACTCCAGTTCATACGAGACTTTTCAAAACATGGACACGAGATCCTCAAAAGATGGATATTCTGGAGTTAACATTCGTATTTCCAGAGATTGGATTTCTATGGACACCGGCCTTAAATTTACGTGGATGTGTAACAGGTCTTGTTTGAAGCCAGGTGTGGAAATGTGGATTTACGTATCTTATATACCTATAAAGCCATGTGTTGAAATATCGCTTTTCCTTTTTGCTTTTTTTTTTGTTGCCCTCAACAGACCTCTTTTTATTTTCCTTGCACTTGGATAACTTGTTGTATAAGCATTTTTGAAACCCTGTTGTTCTACGGTATTCTCATTAATAAAACTAACAAAGTTATATACAAAACAAAGTAAAAATAAATAAAAATACACTTGGTTTAGCCAATTCCTAGCTTGGGAAACATCAAGATCAAGTGGGCTCAAAGGGAACTATCAATCCAGTCCTGGAATGTCTGAAGTTTTCTGTCTTTGATTCTATAACAAATAATCTTGAGATCTTGCTTGAGGAGAACTTTCCATGAGGCAGAGCTTGGAGTGATGTTATTGAAAATCTTGTTATTTCTCTGAATCCAAATTTTCCAGCATCCCATAACTATGATTTCAAGAGCAATTTCAGATGGCAAGTGGGTAGCAGCAAGTTGAATGTCATGGTTACTACGTACTAGTTACCAGGATCCATATGTTATACTCCCTCCGTCCCAAAATTAGTGTCGTTGATTTAGTACACGTTACCAAATTGCACACGGTACATTTATCATGTTACTCATCTTATAGGTACCAACATGGTTATGATATTCTTACAGGCTGCATATTTTATAGTTAAAATACTGTCAATGCTAAAGTTACCAGGGTTACCAATACCTTGGAGTTCTTGCGAACAGACACATGATAACAAGTTCACAATGCCCTCTTTGTACTTCTGATTGCGAGAGTGTTGGGCATGCTCTATTCCTATGTCCTCGTGTGAATGAAATCTGGAGAATATTGGGTCTACAACAGATGGTCAATGATTATGTGCCAAACTGATGGTGAGGGGAGCTCGATTCTCAGCGAGATGTTGTGTACACCTAATGGCCTGGCGCCCCTAGCTCCGGATATTGATTGCAAGATATTGACTATCACAACCATTTGGTATATCTGGTGGGAGAGAAGGAAATTCACGCATGGTGAGAAGTTGCTTGAACCAGCGAGATCGGCCCAAGCGATCATTGCTTTAACTAAAAACTTGTCCCGTGCAAGAAAGAAAGGAGCAAGTCGGCGTTGAGACACGGTTGGCTAAAACGAAAAGAAGGTCATACTAAACTGAACGTCGACGCATCTTTTGATCCTGATAGTGGTACAGGGGGACCGAGCTGTCCTCCACGACGAGTATGGCTTCTTTATTGCGGCGGCTTGTATTTATTTTTATTTTTTTTGAATGTTGGTAGGAGTTCTACCAAATTCATTGATCAGCAAGGAGCAAAACAGTACAGAGGGGTGCCCAGAAACGAGCAATGCACCAAAGAAAGGGTGCTAAAATGAGGAAAAGCAAGTCAACAAATCATCCCGGATCGAAGGGGATCCCTGCTCCTGCCATGTTCCAAATTCTAATTTCATCCTTAATTCTCCTCACCAGCGTGCCAGTATCCATCCACTTGTTGTCGAACAGCCGTCTATTGCGTTCGCACCATATTTCCCAAGAGATTAGGTGCAGAAGAGACAATGTCCCTTTCCTTCTAGCGATCGGCGCGTTTTGCCAGCAGCTTTGCATCCATCCTCTAACGCTGTACAGCCCCAGCCAGGAGATTGGCCGCAGCGATGGCAAGGCAGCCGTAGCCGCGATCGAGTCCCATGTCCTCCTAGCCCACGGGCATTCCACAAGAAGATGGAAGGCGGTTTCCAGGTTTCTCTGACGCAATGGACAGAAATAGTTGTTCTCCCATCCGCGCCGTAGCAACACATCGGCCGTCAAAATTTTCCCTAGCGTGGCCGTCCATAGGAAGAATCTGCACTTGCCCGGTGCCCACCCCGCCCAGATGTGCTTAGCGCCCTCCATGGGCATCGAGCCCGAGAATTGCAACTGGTAGGCAGATTTTGCACTGTAAGCAGCATCGGGGTTGAATCGCCACTCAATGGTGTCCGGCTGACCAGGGGTAAGGGTGGTGTTCTCGAGCTGCGCCGCAAGCGAAACAAGCTGATGCACCATCGTTTCCGTCAGGCCTTGAGCCAGGTCCGACAACCATCGCTCATCAGTCATGGCATCCTTAACCGTACGGTTTTCCTGATTGAGATCTTGTACAGGTCCGGTGCAATTGTCTTTGGGCAGAGTCCATTCAACCATCGATCATGCCAGAACCGTGCAGTGCAACCGTCGTGCAGCGTGACGGCCGTGGCCATGTCGAAGAGAGCACGATCTGAAGCATCACACGGCAGCTCCAGGCCAACCCATGGTCTCGACTGGTCCTTCCAGGCCATCCATAACCAACGGACGCGAAGGGCACGACCGAATTTTTCCAAGTCCATAACCCCTAGGCCGCCCATGGTTTTAGGGCGCGCCAGAGCCTGCCAGTTAACCCTGCACTTCCCGCCGTTACACGAGCTCTCCCCGCTCCATAGCCAAGCACGACAGATCTGAGTAAGCCGTTTCAGGACCCACGCCGGTAATTTGTGAACCGTCATCATGTAAATAGCAATAGATGACAGGGCGGCATTGAGAAGAACCAGGCGTCCACTCTTGGCCATCAATCCTCCTTTCCAGGTCGCTGTTTTGTTTCCAAACTTATGCAGCCATGGGTCCAGGTCAATTTTGCGGAGGCGTTTTAGCGCTAGTGGCATTCCTAGGTACACACATGGAAAGGCCTTCAGTGGAATGCCTAGTGGTTGCAAGATGGTTTGCAAGTCCAGGTGTCCACATTGGATCGGTAAGGCTGAGCTTTTGGCCGTGTTTGTGCGTAACCCCGAAACCTCTCCGAAGAAATCAAGCAGGAGCTTTATCATTCTCGCATCAGAAGCCGAAGGCCGCATAAAAAGCGCCACATCGTCGGCATAGAACGCGCATCTCATCACTTGTCTGCGGCCCGGAAACTTGGATATTAGCTGGCCATCTGTCGCTAACCGCAGAATCCGCTGCAGTGGATCCATGGCAAGGATGAAGAGAAACGGGGACAACGGATCCCCTTGCCGCACACCTTTTCCATGGTGGATTGACTCGGACCATGAGCCATTGATCAGCACATGCGAGGTGGATGTTCTCAGCAACATAGCAATCCACTCACGCCACCTAGGTCCAAAGCCGCGCGCCTTCAACATGTCCAGAAGGTAGGTCCAGGAAACGGAGTCAAATGCTTTAGCAATGTCAAGCTTTAGTAGCAAGGCCGGTCTCTTGTTCTTGTGAAAGTAGCGCGCCATGTTTTGCACATAGAGGAAATTCTCTTGAATGCTGCGATTTTTTATGAACGCGCTTTGGCAAGGGTCAACGAGCATGCTCAGTTTAGGGGCCAGCCTACGGGCAAGAATCTTGGTGAAGATCTTGATCAAGCTGTGGACCAAGGAGATCGGCCGGAAATCGTGCAAGTTATCGGCGTCATTCTTTTTTGGAATTAGGACGATGATGGCTTTGTTGATTCTGTCCAAGCCAGTGCTATCCATGTGGAATAGCTGATTTAGTGCTGCCAAAAGATCCATCTTAATAATGTGCCAGCAAGTCTTGAAGAAACCACCCGAAAAGCCGTCCGGGCCCGGCGCTTTGTCCTGCGGGATATCGTCGATTGCCGCCTTAACCTCAAGCAAGGTGAACTCTCCCTCTAGGTCGTCTAGATCCACGTGCTCGAGATCAAGTTCCTCCCAGTTGATAGCCGCGGTTTGCCGTTCCGCCGTTCCGAAAATTTTCCGCTCGCTCGCTCGCTGCCTTTGCACTATTCATAGCGACGTGGAGGCAAGGGTTGTGCCTAGCACCCCTTTCATCATTTATATGTTCAAATTGATAGCCGCGGTTTGCCGTTCCGCCGTTCCGAAAATTTTCCGCTCGCTCGCTCGCTGCCTCTGCACTATTCATAGCGACGTGGAGGCAAGGGTTGTGCCTAGCACCCCTTTCATCATTTATATGTTCAAATTGATAGCCGCGGTTTGCCGTTCCGCCGTTCCGAAAATTTTCCGCTCGCTCGCTCGCTGCCTCTGCACTATTCATAGCGACGTGGAGGCAAGGGTTGTGCCTAGCACCCCTTTCATCATTTATATGTTCAAATTGATAGCCGCGGTTTGCCGTTCCGCCGTTCCGAAAATTTTCCGCTCGCTCGCTCGCTGCCTCTGCACTATTCATAGCGACGTGGAGGCAAGGGTTGTGCCTAGCACCCCTTTCATCATTTATATGTTCAAATTGATAGCCGCGGTTTGCCGTTCCGCCGTTCCGAAAATTTTCCGCTCGCTCGCTCGCTGCCTCTGCACTATTCATAGCGACGTGGAGGCAAGGGTTGTGCCTAGCACCCCTTTCATCATTTATATGTTCAAATTGATAGCCGCGGTTTGCCGTTCCGCCGTTCCGAAAATTTTCCGCTCGCTCGCTCGCTGCCTCTGCACTATTCATAGCGACGTGGAGGCAAGGGTTGTGCCTAGCACCCCTTTCATCATTTATATGTTCAAATTGATAGCCGCGGTTTGCCGTTCCGCCGTTCCGAAAATTTTCCGCTCGCTCGCTCGCTGCCTCTGCACTATTCATAGCGACGTGGAGGCAAGGGTTGTGCCTAGCACCCCTTTCATCATTTATATGTTCAAATTGATAGCCGCGGTTTGCCGTTCCGCCGTTCCGAAAATTTTCCGCTCGCTCGCTCGCTGCCTCTACACTATTCATAGCGACGTGGAGGCAAGGGTTGTGCCTAGCACCCCTTTCATCATTTATATGTTCAAACTTCGTAGCGACGTGGAGGCAAGGGTTGTGCCTAGGACCCCTTTCATCATTTATATGTTCAATGGTGGTGAAGTGCCGGTGGGCCAAAGCAGTCATCGCGTCCGTGGATGTTGCCGCACCCGCCGGGTCATGCAAAACATGGATGGTGTTCCGCTTGCGGCGCGCATTCGCTTTTCGGTGAAAGAACTTTGTGCTAGCATCTCCGGCCTTGAGCCAGGTCACTCTGCTTCGTTGTCGCCTCTTGATTTTTAATAGTACAGCAAGCCCGAGCGATCTAGACTTCAGTTTAGAGCGTAGCTCACGCTCGTCGAGGGAGAGAGTTCTTGTATCTTGCGCCAAGTCAAACTGCAGAATTAGCTCATTCACAATGAGCATGTATTGATAATCCTTTTATCCAAGACGCGGCGACGGTTGAAGCTCATGGACTCAGGGACGGCTTGCTTTTGGCGAGCAACGTCGGCTGCAACAAGCTCCACACAGAAGCCGACTGCATAGAGGTAATCGAAATGATGCAAAACGGAGGCAATTCTTTGGGCTCAAACTGAAGGAGAGGAGAGTGTCACGGCTTCGTCGCTGACGACGTCACCAGACAACCGACAGGTGGACCCTGGGCAGTGTGAATAACAGTGGGCCTAGCCTGTGCTGTATGTCAGCCGTGGCGTGCGTGGGGTTATGTACCACTCCGGTATACTGAATAAGGAAGAAAAGGAAATAATCTAAACTCTCACCTCTGTTTTCCCATCCCCTTCTTTGTTTCTCTCTCAACTACCCCAATTTCCCCATCTACTGCTGGCCTTGGTGTGAGATCCTCCCAGGGTCCTCACACATAGTAGTGATGTAGTTACATGGATGATTGAGGCGAGGTCTAGTTTTTTAAATCAATAATCATCTACAAGTAGTCTGACAACCTATGTATTTTTTGTCAATTCATATGTACAGTATCAGTATCTCTTATAGTACCAGTTGATAACTTTTGACAAAAAATAATACGTATTAAAACGTTGAGAAAGACTAGTATTAATGACCGATGAGTCAACAGTTTGGTAACTTACATATGGCAAACCACCTGGAAAAAAATCATCGAAACATACAAACATGGGATCTAATTTCGAAAATC
The DNA here is from genome assembly GCA_039707655.1 of Elymus sibiricus. Classification (NCBI taxonomy): domain Eukaryota; kingdom Viridiplantae; phylum Streptophyta; class Magnoliopsida; order Poales; family Poaceae; genus Elymus; species Elymus sibiricus. The sequence goes on from CM077670.1 coordinate 125,478,016, forward strand.
TCATCGCAACGGATTTAATGGTAAAAACAGATTCTTAATCCAGCTTTTGAATCTTTTCTGGTTTATCTGTATGCATTCATTGTTGGAAAGGAATGAGATAGTAAGAACCACGCGTGGTGAACCATGCATGCGGCAGTTACACTAGGAAAAAGTGTTCGGTATTATTACTAGATTCGTAACGTTCGTCAAATATAACACTCCATTTGATAAACCAAACTGTAATTACACGACAACTGTGACCCTTAAACACCATCCTGTAATGTGGAAACGGACACTACTTCTAGTAAATTTTCGTGAATAATTTTATGTTCACGTATCACAATTTGTGAAAGTAGGGTGACAACGACCATCAAGCAGCCACTTAACATGTATGAAGACCAGTCTCAACAAATCAGCTCAGCTTCATCGAAGCTATCTGGGTAGCAAGCTCCATTGCCTCCTTGACCCGAGAAGCATCACTTCCCTGCATTGCAGGATTCACAGATATTAGGTAACGACAATTAGTAGACTTTGACTTTGACCAAAGGGGCTTCTCTTAAAGATTAAACAATGCCTCACCTGGCCCTGGGCGAGACCATTCTTGCCGCCGCCTCCTTTTCCCTTGAGTGGTGCGATTGAAGGTGTAAGCCAATCCAACACCTTGAAGCCATTGGGTGCGTCCGGAGGTACGCCGGCATAAATAACAGCCTTGTTTGATGCCTCATCTGTGCTGAATACCATTATCGGCAAACTCTGGAAAAGTCGAACCCATGAGGTCACCAGCACATCCAAAGATTTGACACAAGGAATACAAATTTAATGTTTCGATTCATACAAAAGTAAATTGTTGGAGCAAGTTGGAAATTATGCTGAATCTACAGTGATTTTTAGATGATGGGAACACTACATGACAGAAATGGATTGGAGTACCACCTTGAAACGGTTCATGGCTTTGACAACTGCTTCCCGGACAGCAGTGGTATCAAGACCCACATCAGTATGAGTAACACAGAAGGGTTTTCCTTCAGAAAGAGCAGCTTCTGCAGCATCTATGGCAGTCTTGACAGCCTTTTGGATATTTTCTTCGCCCATTTTCTTCTTTGCCTTCCTAAGTTGATCCTGGTATATGCAACAGCTATAATCAGCTTTCATTTTAACTACGAACAGAATACCAAATATCATAAATACTTCTCTTTGACAAGATGCACCAAATTAACTGAAACATTTACAGACCTCCAGCTTTGAGATATTGCCTCTTAGATCAGCTTTCCTTGCAGCTGGGATAGCAGCTGCATCCAGTGTATTCTTGATGGACCCAATTTTCTGATGAAGAAATATAATTCTTAGATACGGTCTAATACAAAGCAGATCAGCAGGAAATAGCTACAATGCACAATGGACATCATCAATTCATATAAAGGCTAAGGACATTATTTCCAAGAAAACAAACAAAAATCACAGTAACTTCTAATAATATCCAATTTATCAGAGTATCACAACCATATAGCTCACAGCCTCACACTAAGAAAGACAAGCACACTTAGTACCTTCTCCAATGTGGCTCCGTCCAGTTTAGATGCCTCATTAATATCAGTATCGATAGATGATGCCAGCTTCATAGCCTGGGAGGCACACTCAGCAGTAACAGCCGTTATCCTCCGAACACCTTTTGCGATACCCTCTTCAGATATGAGAGCAAATGCTGCAGCATCTCTAGTGTTTGAAATGTGTGTACCTGGTATACAAAAACTTTAGATAACATAAACACACAAATGTAGAATTACATAGAACAGAGTAGTAAATATACCTCCACACAGCTCAGTTGATATGGATAACCATTCTTTGCTTTCAGGGTTTGCAAGCAGATCTTCCACTTTGCGACCAATTGATACAACTCTTACAGGATCAGGGTAGATCTACAAAGTCCATATGCAAAACGAATTACACGAAACAACAGGGCAGGCAAACGAGGTATGAGAACATGGTATGTCAAGCTGGGTAAGAGGACGCACTTCACCAAACACAGCTCGCAGACCATTTATGCGCTTTGCGTCAGCTAATTTTATTTCTTGTGCAGATACCTCCAGCTCATCCTTTATTTGTTGGTTCACTATATACTCAATTTTTCTCAAATCTTCAGGCTGAACAGGTTTCCCTGTTATGTACTAACAGTTGAGTTGACAAGCTGAGGAAAAACATCATGTGAATACAATATAAAAAGAATCACAGCATACCATGGGAGAAATCAAATCTCAGCTTCTCTGGAAGAACAATGGAACCTTTCTGGTCAACATGGTCACCAAGTACTTCCTACACTTACAATAGTGAAACCATCATGAATGCAAAAAAAAAAGCACTCCTTGTAAAATCTGAGAGACTTGAAAACATACCCTTAGAGCAAAGTTCAGCATATGGGTACATGTGTGGTTTGGAGCAATGAGAGTACGCCGTGTGTAATCAACCTACCAAGAGTAATAGAAGTATCGCCATGTGATTTAGCAAATTTCACAGGTTAACTGATTCGATATAAAGAATTAATCAGTAAAGAATGTTACCTTGCATTTCACTTCATCGCCAACAGACAATGCCTTGGAGTCCGGCCCTTCCAGAAATGAACCGATATGCAGGACATAGCCAGCAAACACTTGGACATTGTTTACAGTGAAAGGTCCAGATGGCCCCTCGATACTCCCAGTGTCATAGATCTATTCCAAAAATATCATATGGCATGTCAAGAGAATTCATACAATGCATGGTACAACTCTCAAACATGCAGGAGAGCTTGTGTCGTTCATTAAAAAGAGGAAAAGTTTATATATACAACCCCAAACCACACACAAGAAAGAGGTCACATGCGCTTCTTTGAAATAGAACAAGAAACGACCATGGAAACAGGTTACTTCAAATAACTGAGAAAACATCAATGGATGTTGAATGCAAATTGCAATGTTTGTTGTGCAATGTACGGGTATTAACTTGTCAAAATTTGACTGAATAACTTGAAGCCAGTGTATTATACGGGCAACTTCAAAGCCCTCAACACTATTGTATACAAGCGTAATGTGGTGTTTGAAATGGTGTAATGGCAAAAAAATATACTTCAAGCATATATTTATGAGTGCTGTAGATTATTGGGATGACGTACAACAAACAACACAGGATACCAATCAGATTTCAACCAATGGGAGGTATCACTCTTCAGGGTGCATTAATCATTTTTTGTTATGGTTACAATCAAAGAATAACTTTCAAACAGAAACTATGCGTCTACTTTACTAATGAATCAATATAGGTCAACATAATTCTGTTAAAGCTAACAAAAAATACTGTCATGTGGAGCCATTGCTACGGGAGGACACCCCATCAGACATCAGCTCAATAGTTACTATAGAAAATATCTAACTTGCAAACTAAGGTAGCTATCGAGCTGATGTCAGCTGGGGTTTCTTCCTATAGTAATGGCCCCACATGACAATTACATTAAAACAACAGAATACCATGCTTATTCAGTAGGTAAGCTGATAATTCATAGCATGATTGCAACTCTAGAGGTGATTGCAATTGGCATTTTCATTCAACTACATCAACGTGACACTGTCAAACATGAAGTTGTACCTGACCACCCTGTTCTGCATAGAAGCTTGTACTTTCCAAAACCAGGCCAAAGTCTTCATCACCAGATGCAGTGGCTATGAATTCTGAGCCGGTATAGATAGCTTTCACTACACTGCTATGTACCTGCAAAATGATTTTAGGTATATCGGCCATATAACCAATATATAAGTGTTCAGCCACGGTGAAAAATATGAACACTGCAAGAACAATCAAAAGCTTGCAGCCACGTAAATTCACTACTTGAAGGTGATTTGAAGTGGGGGTTGCTTTCTAAATGTTTGGGCCAAACTAGAATGAAATTCTACGAAATCCCAAACAGGCACTGAATATTGGAAAGAACTGTACCTAATAGCCAAAACACAACTAAATAATCTAACTAATCATCTAACCTTGTGTTGGAATTTTGGGCTATCATTTGTGCTGGCAAGTCCCTGATTGCGTAGCTGCGATGTAGCATTTGCATCCAGGACAATAGATTTACCACCAGCCTGCAAGAAAAACATATAAAACAAAGTCAGAAATAAGTATGATATAAACAGACTAAAGTTGCCCAATGAATTGAGCATCACTGGCATATAAGAGATGCTAGGTTTAGTTAAATACAACATCATTAAACAACAAAGAGCAGGAATAATACTTGGATAGCATAAAAGACCACAAGCGAAGGATTAAGTTTTATATTTAAGGAGAAATAAATACAACCTTGTAGCGAGCATTCCTAGCCTTTTGCCTTGCTTCTTCCATAGAAGCATTAAAACCCTCCATGTCAACAGATAGCCCGAAGTCAACTGCCATGACCTATGAGATAGGAAACAACAACGATACCAGAAAAAGACAATAAAAGCTTTATCAAGTTTAACGACATAAACATGAAAATTATATCACTGCCAAATTAATTTGATTAAATTTACTGATGAAAACATGAAGAACGAACCTCAGTCAAATCAATTGGATAACCATAGGTGTCCCACAGAACAAATGCATCCTGAAAGAACAAATAATGGTTGCAATACATGAAGGATAGCAATATAAACTTGAAAAGTTCAGCAGGATGTCACAGAACATTGATAAACATGACCGAAGTATGATCTAAGAGACATATTTCTATGTAGTGGACTCCGATTCTTAAAATAAGGACGAGGAAAAGAATTATTCCACATTATTGTAGAGAATATGATCAAGTTTTCCAAATAGTCGAATTCCTTAGTTTTGACATGTTTCTCAAATACGAAGGAATGAATAGAAACTAGGAAGGGAAGGCTACACACCCAAAGAGGCACAGAAAAACTAGCTCTCTGGCTGACAAAGCACTAATCTAACATATGATTCCTGCTTTTCATACTAATTTTAGATGCAACGACTAATTGGAAAGTCTCTCAAGTCTCCAGCTAATTTCTCCAATAGCCTCGAGCCTCTCCACCATGGTAGGAAGAGCCCTGTCGATGCTTAGGTGTGCAGTGTTCAGAGCTGTAACCAACCTTGCAAAATAATTGTTCCAACATTTGATTGAGCTATGGATGGATGAAGGAGCACCAGATTGATAAGTGCATGGCTTGGTATAGGTCTGGGACTGAGGGGTAGAGGCCTTGCCCTCATCTAACCACCGGTAAGGGTGCAAGCAGAGAGGATAGAGATGCTCAACGGATGAGTGTCTGGACATGAATATGGAGTGAACAACGACCAAATATGGTCGGCAGCAAACAATTTGTTGGACATCTAGTCAAAAACAGAAACATAAATAATGCTCAACGGATACCACTAAACACGATAGCTCTAAGTCTCTAATTAGATATATAACTGTGCCAAATATATTTTTTAGGTTGAGCGAAATGAACCTACACCTATCATTTGCCTGATTTTGAGGCCAGATGAGGAGGTTGCAATAATCAGAGGTGCATGTTGATCTACCGAGGACCAAGCAATCACAGCAAGAGGTTCAGTGCACATCGCCTCCATCCCCTGTGGATACTACGGGTGCTCCTCCCATTGATACTGCAACACCAGCTGCCTGGGCACCGACGCATGCCGCCAGCTCCCCCTGTGTGTCTGTCGCTAACTTGTCGTCATAGGCTAACTTGTGGTGCCCCCCTCATCATATACGAGTCCCAGAATACAACGCGCCCGACTCCACACTAACCATACCCTATCCACACTCATTGCAACTTGATGTCCAGCTGTAAAAAATATACGAAAAACTCAACACAAGGCCCGAACCTATCTTTCTATAACCAACAAGCCCCAATTAACAGCCAGCACGGGCCATGTTAACATCCCACGGGCAGGCTTCACATCCATGTATTGTGTTTCCTCTAAGGCAAGCAATGCACCCACCAGGCTCGCCTGAAGCCAGTAGACAAGCTCACAAATGAACGGGTGGAGTCTCCCCAAATAGTGTGTTGAATACTATCTGATCAAAATCCTGGTATCCTGGTTCCAACAGATAGTGCCTATACAATATTTAAAACCACATCCGAGAATAACTACCGATACTGTATCCGTCAGATATCCAAGTTCTGGTTCCTAATGCCATTGCTAAGGGGTTCGGTCAGTTTGTTGCCCGGAAAATATTCGAACCATTTTCACCCTTGCCAGGAAATCATTTTCATGAAAGGATAGTTAGACTTTGAGCCATTGTTCTTAATGCGGTAAGGCGACCCAACGCGAGCACTCACCGCCGTGACAACTAAGCACTGCAAGGCACTGCCAGGGCGCCTTGCCAAGCGTCCAAGGCGGGACACCTTAAAAACAATGCTCTATGGCCTATTGGAGAGGGAGGGAAAGGCTAGATATATCCAGATTAATCCTCACTATGAAAATGGAAAAATGGATGACAATGCAACCGCTCTAGCAAAGGATAAGAACGTATTCCAACTATTTTAATATGAAATATATGCATCTTACTAATCAGGATACCTTGACTCCAACTTCATAATTCATATTATCTCCTAACTACCGTCACTTGCCAATGAGATAACACAACACGTGCTCACACAATAAACAAACTATAAGTCTGCTTAGGTGCAAACATCTTCTAGTGAAAACAAAATAAATCAACTAATGTGGTGGTAATTCAAAACCAAAGCACTTGCCTGGCCACTAAGTACTGCCCCGCCATTCTCCTTGATAGCATCTGCAGCTTTCTTAAATCTCTCATACCCCTGAAAATTACACCAACAGCACACTCAGTTAACTGGCTGAACAGCGACCAGAAATGACAACATATATTATGATGGTTTTAAGAAAAGAATGGTCAATTAAACTTCAACTGTAAGCTTTCTTAGTCTCTATATGAAATACAATGGCAATGCGCCTAGTAGGAACTACCCTTAAAATAGAAGCATGATAAACAGAATCATGCCCATGTAGAAACCAAATAAATTGGATTATAATTAGTCATTTCATAGAAAAACAGTGGTACAGAAGATACAAGGTATAAACTGGCCCAGAGTCTCCGGCAACTACAAAATCAAACTAGCTAAATTACTTTGAGACTAGCACATGTTCAGAAGGATAAAGTATGCTTCACAGAAAAGGATAAAGTATGAGAACACTGCCTAAGAGTGTGCAAAGACTTGGATTTGATTGCAATGAAATTACACCAACAAACTTCACTTGGGCTAAATTGATGTTACTGTTATGCAATACTCCGGGCAAATAATATTACCTTCGCTAGAGTGTTCTCAAAGCTTGCCTCTTCGTCCTTAATTATATCTTTAATCTTCTTTTCATTGTCTTTCAGCTCAGGAAACACATCACCCATCACTCGGACAAAAACATCTACAAGGCTGTACGAGCAAGACACAAAATAATGGTAAATCAAATGCCAGCTTCGAGAACCAAAATGATGAGAAAGAGAGAGAGAGATGCCAGTCGCCGGAAATATGGAGAGAGAATCAGAAACAACTTGAAAAATTTGATGCAGAAGTAAAACCAAAAAAAATTAGTTGGGGCATATATAGCACTTTCCATGTAAAATTAGACCATCAATGAAATTACTGCTGGTCAACTGTCAGAATCTGACTGTACACATTCTAAGATAACAATAATTTACAATCGTGGGAGTGATAGTTAATTAATAAATATTCAAGTTATGGCAAATACACAGTTCCAGAACACACACTCAAGCATAGGACAGTGATGTCCAAGAATCCACGCCATCAGACCTATTAAGATAGTCATGAAAAGAAAACGCCCCTAGGCATGCGCTTAAGTGTGCTTAGGTGCTAGGCAACAACAGAACGCCTAGCACTTAATCATGTTAGGTGTGCGCTTAGATGAGATAGGCGCCAGGCAGTGGCAAAACACACTAGCACTTTTTTTTCCTGCGAGTGAAATAAATTTCAAAACCATGCCTCATTATCAGGACCAAATGCTAGTTATTATAAACCTTTGCTAGCAAAAAAATGCACACATGAACCTAAAACAAAAGGCATTGCAGGAACAATGGTATTGTGCACACAAGCAAGCAGCCGACACAGATAAGTCCAGTGCCAAGTTATGCCCCACGAACCCAAACCCAAATTAAAGCAACACATAGCACATTTACTCATGACCCTGGGTTCATAATAAATTAGCTAAAATCGTGTGTGAACATAGTTTTTTTATTGTCATATGACATTCCTACAGTCATTCTCATAAGCCTTACATTACATTTTTAGCATTCTGGGTAAACAAAAAGCTATGCAAATATATCATTAAAAAAAGTGTACAGAATACAGCAGATGCAGGTTACAGTTCTTACGAGCTAAAAAATCCTTGCTTTGCCATCAATTTTTGATGACCAAAGTGAACAGCACGCCTAAGTATACGCCTTAGAACATACTCTCTTCCCTCATTTCCTACAGAAAAACTCATATTAGAACAAAGAAACATCATTGTATAATACAAAACAAAACCCTGAAACATTGTAATTTGTAAATGCAAGAAAGATACAATAGCTCAGTAGTTGCGACAAAAAAAAATCAGTTCTACACCATCCTCACTAGATAGGTTGACCAAGATGGTGGATCCACCGAAAACAATCCCATTAAACTGAATTAAGACAACAATATATTTTCTGCAGTTGTTCTGAACCTTTATTGCCGAAATACTCCCTCCGTGCCGAATTACTTGTCTTAGATTTGTCTAGATACATTCGTATCTAGACACGTTTTAGTGTTAGATACATCCGTATCTAGAAAAATCTAAGACAAGCTTTTTGGGACGGAGGTAATATTATGTAACTGCAACATATGTGCACCATATCATATTATTTTGCAGCTATATAGATCCAAGTGGTGATTTCTACTGCATACACAACAAGCAAGAGAATCATTAACTGCTCACTTCATATTATATGTCATTCTGGACTACTAATTAATATTGTCTCACATCCAGATCTGGCCCAATTCAACATATCCTTGCCATATTTATTCCAAGTCTGGCCCAATTCAACATATCCTTGCCATATTTATTCCAACAAGCACCCATCACTTAATTACAACACCCAACCAATAGCACCAACACTTACACCAGTGCAAAAGACAGTCGAAATAAGGCTTAATTGGTATTTCACACATAAATTCATGTGACAAGAACTATAACAACTTAGGGGTCCGTTTGAAATCTATAAATTTTGGTTCGCAATGAACTAAGCCCACAAAAAAGTAGCAGACATGACTTCATATTTACTAGAAGGCCAATAATGCATTTCTTTCTAAAACAGTAAATGCAAGTCAGGTCCCCAAACTAGTGATTTTGACACTTGGATACCTAAAGCAAAATTAATCATTCAAGTCCAAAAAACCTAGCCTCTCGTAGAGTGTGACTAATCATTTTGGCTGACAATGGGTACTACAATGATCTATCTGTTTTCATTCACATTCTTCAATATTGGATATGTCGAACTATTGGTGACTTTATGTCTATATACTTCATTTTAATCCAGTGCCACATCCATATCTTGAAATAAGAAATATCTTACATATGTAACAGAAAATTTAGGAGCATAATAAGTTCAAATTAACGTCTAGTTTGAGGAACCAAAATAACATAAGCGAGCTTGTTATGCTCACTTGTGGACAGATATGAAATAGAACTACTTTAACATCCTATTGTGCAGGATGCAATGCAGCAAGCAACTTAACAAGGCGTTTAGGTGTATTATTATTATTCCATCTTTTTACAGAAACTAACCATACTTATAAATGGATGGCAATCATTTTAAATCATGTATCCCCAACCAAAACAGTTTGAACTCACCAGGTTGAGAACCATCAGCGATAGCAAAAGAAAGGGTTCTTATGTGATCTGCAACAACCCTATATGCCATATCGACTTTCCCAACATCATCGGATCCCACTTTACCAGAGTATGGTTGAACTCCAACACCTGCCAGCTGCATTCATAATGCATATTGAATTAACAATGAATATCATTTACTTAGGCAACAATTAATTACTGCAGCAAAATACTGTTGCCACAACTCATAAGCATAAAAGAAGCTGCAAGTGTGCACAAAACACCTTGTGGATGGCATCAAATAATGGCATGAATACATCTGTATCGTAATTGCTCATTTTATTCTGAAGGATAGAGGTTAAACGCTCGAAGCCCATTCCAGTGTCAACGTGTTTTGCTGGCAAGGATCTCAAAGTACCATCTGATTCCCTGTTGAACTGGGTATTAAAATAGCCAAATGTCAGTGCATACATACAACAGATAAATAAGCAAATAGGCGTGCACAAATTGAACAGAGTAACTGACATTGTATTGGGATTAAAGCTCGACAATCTGGAATGAAATGGGGAAAATAGCATGTTAACCTGAATAAACACAAGATTCCATATCTCAATACATGTAGGGTCATCATTATTCACTAATGAAGCTGCGTCACGATTGCCAATACGATCAAAATGGATCTCTGTGCATGGCCCACAAGGACCTGTGTCACCCATCTCCCAAAAATTATCCTGCTCAAAGAATACATCGTATACTGTTCTTTAGTAGGGAAATTCAGTCAATAGTTAGGCCCAACAGAAATGAAGAAAGTGAAACTAATACAACATAATGTCCACAATAGATAGGAGCTCGACCAACAAACCAAGCACATCCAGGATACCTTGCAACCGAAAGGCAGAACTCTTTCATTAGGTAGATACTTCAACCATATGTTTTTCGACTCGGTATCCGCAGCGAGACCAGCTTTCTCATCACCACCAAAGTATGTTGCATAAATTCTATCAGTGGGCAGTTTGTAGACCTGTACATATGAAATAGCAATCAGTAGGTAGTAATGGCCAGTGTTTAAAATCAGTGGGAAATTCGTACATCTAAAGTTTTTCACATCATTTTCTTATTTTTGCTTGTTCGGATATATTTATGACCAAACTGGACCCAACTTTCACTTAAATTTTACTGATCCACAATCTGATGTAGAAGTACAGTAGTGCATATACAAACTAACGCGCGAGCAATCAAAAGGGGGAGTTTAGGCAAGAACCCGATACCTGGGTGAGGAGCTCCCATGCATACCCGATGGCCCCCTCCTTGAAGTAATCTCCGAAGGACCAGTTCCCGAGCATCTCGAAAAAGGTGTGGTGGTAGGTGTCCTTCCCCACGTCGTCGAGGTCGTTGTGCTTGCCGCCGGCGCGGATGCACTTCTGGGTGTTGCAGGCGCGGCTCAGGCGGCCAAGCTGCGAGTCCGGGGCGGCGGTGCCGAGGAATACGGGCTTGAACTGGTTCATCCCGGCGTTGGCGAACAAGAGCGTGGGGTCGTCGACGGGTACCACGGGGCTCGACGGCCATGGCGTGTGCGACTTGGACTTGAAGAAGTCGATGAAAACCTCCCGGACCCGGGCGGCCGTCCAATCCGACGGCACCTCCATCGGAGGGCCGACGGTGGCAGTGGCGGTGGCGGCGACCGTAGATGCTCGCGACGAGGAGAGGCGGATGGCGGCGGCGGCGGCGGTGGCAGGTAAAACCCTAGCGTTGGGCTTGGTGATGAGGAGGAGGCGGCACGCTGTCAGGGCCGAGTGCAACATACAGAGGCTTCAGTTAGTGAACGGTCAGGATGAAAGAAGGAGATATCAACGGCTCGCTTAGTTTTTTTTCTCGAGAGACAACGGCTCGCTAGTTCTGTTTACAATCCAGCGTTGACGATTAAAACGAAGTTAGAGCCTCTACAAGCTGGCCGACATGTTTGGTTGGGGCAGCCGGACGGACTTTCTTTCGTCCCTGTAAACATTGTGACGGCATAATAAAGCTTCGGAGTTTGTCTCAAAAAAAAACAAGTTGTCAAAAAAAAAAAGTTAGAGCCTCTACAACCGGACCTTATTTGCATCTAACAGGGTGACCGGTCAGCACTCAAATGTTGGATGTCACAACCGGTGGCTCATTTGCAAATCATTAGATATATATAATTACATGCAACTTAAAATCTAATCTAAATTTTCCTCGGCGACCGTCCTTGTTGTCCTATTGGTGTACCTGTCCGACGGCCATGAGACCTGCGAAGTGAAGGTCCTGTCGCCAACGAGGTACAGTAGGACATGGGACACAGACTATCCCACATCGGACACGAGACGCCGCCGTCTTTCATGCCCTCCTCCTCGTCGGAGCCCACGGCCTCGACGTCGCCGGTGGAGATGAGGTACACGATAGACGTGGATGGCCAGCCCAGTCAGCAGCTGGGCCCCACTGTCAGCCACGGCTGCATATTGCTGGGTGCACTTAGCATTTTCATTGAATATATTTTTGAATTAAATTAAATACAAAAAATCCAGAAATTCATTTAAATTTTGAAAAACCGTATAAAATAATCTATAACTCGGATGGAAATAATTTATATATGAAAGTTGATTAGAAAAATATGACGAATCCAAATATATCATCCACATTTATGACAAACCCCTCTAACATAATGAACCTGGACATTTTACATCAGGATCATCTGACCGATTGGGAAAATATTGCCAGATATTTTTCCTCTTTTTTTAAAATATTTAGGGATGCATTAGAGCATATCATCAACACACATTGCCGTGGCATGCATCTATGTTGCATTTGTATGCCCGTTATTGTAGGATCGAAAGTATGTCTAGAGGGGGGTGATTAGACTACTTGACCAAATAAAAACCTAACATTTTTCCAATTTTAGTTGTAGGCAGGTTTTAGCAAGAACACAAGTCAAGCATCACCCTACACATGCAATTCTAAGAGTGTAGCAGCGGAAAGTAAACAATTGCATATGTAAGTAAAGGAGGGGATCGGAGATTTCAAACGCAATGAAGACACGGTGGTTTTTGGCGTGGTTCCGATAGGTGGTGCTATCGTACGTCCACGTTGATGGAGACTTCAACCCACGGAGGGTAACGGCTGCGCGAGTCCACTGAGGGCTCCACCCACGAAGGGTCCACGAAGAAGCAACCTTGTCTATTCCACCATGGTTTACGTCCACGAAGGACTAGCCTCACTCGGGGTAGATCTTCACGAAGTAGGCGATCTCCTTGCCCTTACAAACTTCTTGGTTCAACTCCACATCATGCCGGAGGCTCCCAAGTGACACCTAACCAATCTAGGAGACACCACTCTCCAAAAGGTAATAGACGGTGTGTTGTTGATGAACTCCTTACTCTTGTGCTTCAAATGATAGTCTCCCCAACACTCAAATAACTCCTCACAGATTTGGCTATGGTGAAAGAAGGATTTGAGTGGAAAGCAACTTGGGAAAGGCTAGAAATCAAGGTTCAAATGGTTGGATTGGAATGTCTTGATCTCAACACATGAGTAGGTGGTTCTCTCTCAGAAAATGTATGGTGGAAGTGTAGGCACGTTCTGATGGCTCTCCTTACTGAGAAGGAAGTGGTGGAGGGGTATATATAGCCTCCACACAAGATCCAACTGTTACATACTTTTGACCCAACTCGGTGGCACCGATCAGAAATCTCGGTGGCACCGAACAGTGTAAAAGATATGAACGTTAGGAAACTCGGTGGGACCGATTGGGACAATTCGGATGGACCGAAGTGCAATGGTTAGAGCAAACCTCGTCTCGATGGCACCGATTGCATCAACTCGGTAGGACCGAAGTGAAGCAATAAGGCAACAGAGAGTTGGCAAGCCATCTCGGTGAGACCGAAGTAAGTGCAAACGATTACAGAGAGTTGGCAAGGCCATCTCGGTGGGACTGAGATCCATATCGGTGGATCCGATTTGTTAGGGTTTTGTCAGTGGCTAAGTCCAGATGAACTCGGTGGCTCCGGATAGAAAATTTCGATGGGGCCGAGTTGGAATGTAGGTTTTGGACATATTTGGATTGAGAAAGTGGTTAAGGGTTTAGGGGTACTGTCACTAAGCACTTGAGCAAAAAGACCATTAAGCAACACCTCATCCCCTTTTAATAGTATTGTCTTTCCTATGGACTCAATGTGATCTTGGGTCATGAAACCAAAATGTAGAGTCTTGATCTTTTGCCAATTTATGTCTTTAGCATTTTGAGGGGTCCACATCTCTAGTCCTTGCCATGCTAATCATTGAACATCCTGAAATCTTTAACTTGAATGGACATTAGTTCAATGAGATATATGTTGTTATGAATTACCAAAACCACCAAGGGAGCAAATGTGCTTTCAATCTCCCCCTTTTTGGTAATTGATGACAACATATAGATCAAAGCTTCAACAAATGATTAAATGAATGAAATACATCGTCGCTTTGAGAAGTATGTGATAAGCAAGAGCTCCCCCTAAATTTGTGCATTATTAAGAATTTGCGTTTGAATGCAAATGCACAATCGATTAGGATCATGGGTCACTCTTTCATGTCACATACAACTTGGTGGAGCGCGCAAAAAGATATGAGTGGAATAGTAGGCACGCATCACCAACACAAGTGAATGATCATACAAAGATAATGATAAGTATAAGCATTAAGCATCACATAAAGCATAGTATGATCAATCACACATGTGGAATCTCACAGACATAACGATCAAGGTACTTCAAAGTATCTCACACACGTAGTATCAAGCACACATCAAATCAAAGTACCATGAAGCAAATGGTAGCAAAAGAACTAGAGAAAAAACAACGAGCAAAGCAAGACTCTCTCTCTCTCGAAGCCTAAGATCTATACAAATTCTCCCCCTTTGGCAACAAGTACCAAAAAGCTCGAATAGATATAGGACTAATGCGGCACTCTAGGCACGATCCTCGAAAGCTCCTGAAGGGGATCTCCGGCTAGCAGCTCCGGTGTGCGTAGACGACGTTGAGAGAAGTGCATCCGCGAAGGCTTCAGCTGATGTCTGCTGGGCTGGTGGAGTAGTGTAGGATCGAAAGTATGTCTAGAGGGGGGTGATTAGACTACTTGACCAAATAAAATCTAACATTTTCCCAATTTTAATTGTGGGCAGATTTTAGCAATAGTACATATCAAGCATCACCCTACACATGCAATTCTAAGAGTATAGCGGCGGAATGTAAGCAATTGCATATGTAAGTAAAGGAGGGATTGGAGATTTCAAACGCAATGAAGACACGGTGGTTTTTGGCGTGGTTCCGATAGGTGGTGCTATCGTACGTCCACGTTGATGGAGACTTCAACCCACGAAGGGTAACGGCTGCGCGAGTCCACGGAGGGCTCCACCCACGAAGGGTCCACGAAGAAGCAACCTTGTCTATTCCACCATGGCTTACGTCCACGAAGGACTAGCCTCACTCGGGGTAGATCTTCACGAAGTAGGCGATCTCCTTGCCCATACAAACTCTTGGTTCAACTCCACATCAGGTTGGAGGCTCCCAAGTGACACCTAACCAATCTAGGAGACACCACTCTCCAAAAGGTAATAGACGGTGTGTTGTTGATGAACTCCTTGCTCTTGTGCTTCAAATGATAGTCTTCCCAGCACTCAAACTGTTGGAAATATGCCCTAGAGGCAATAATAAATTGGTTATTATTATATTTCCTTGTTCATGATAATCGTTTATTATCCATGCTATAATTGTATTGATTGGAAACTCAAATACATGTGTGGGTACATAAACAACACTGTGTCCCTAGTAAGCCTCTAGTTGACTAGCTCGTTGATCAAAGATGGTTAAGGTTTCCTAGCCATTGACATGAGATGTCATTTGATAACGGGATCACATCATTAGGAGAATGATGTGATGGACAAGACCCAAACTACGAACGTAGCATATGATCGTGACAGTTTATTGCTATTGTTTTCTGCATGTCAAGTATCTGTTCCTATGACCATGAGATCATGCAACTCCCTGACATCGGAGGAGTACCTTGTGTGTATCAAACGTCGCAACGTAACTGGGTGACTATAAAGGTGCTCTACAGGTATCTCCGAGGGTGTCTGTTGGGTTGGCATGGATCAAGACTGGGATTTGTTACTCCGTATGACGGAGAGGTATCTCAGGGCCCACTCGGTAATACAACATCACAATGAGCCTTGCAAGCAATGTGACTAAAGTGTTAGCCACGAGATCTTGTATTACGGAACGAGTAAAGAGACTTGCCGGTAACGAGATTGAACTAGGTATAGAGATACCGACGATCGAATCTCGGGCAAGTAACATACCGAAGAACAAAGGGAACAGCATACGGGATTAACTGAATCCTTGACATAGAGGTTCGACCGATAAAGATCTTCGTAGAATATGTAGGAGCCAATATGGGCATCCAGGTCCCGCTATTGGTTATTGATCGTAGAGGTGTCTCGGTCATGTCTACATAGTTCTCGAACCCGCAGGGTCTACACACTTAACGTTTGGTGACGATTAGTATAGTTGAGTTATTTTGTTGGTGACCGAAGGTTGTTCGGAGTCCCGGATAAGATCCCGGACATGACAAGGATCTCCGGAATAGTCCGGAGGTAAAGATTGATATATGTGATAATAGTGTTTTGATCTCCGGAAGGGTTCCGGAATTCACCGGAAGGGGTTCCGGATGTTTACCGAAGTGTTCGGGTGCAGCAACACTTTATATGGGCCAAAGGGATAAAGCCCACGAGGTATTGGAAAGTGCAAAAGTAGTTTTGCTGCCGCGTAAGCGGTACTACCGCTTGGTGAAGCGGTACTACCGCCCGAGCGGTACTACCGCTTGTGTGAAGCGGTACTACCGCCCAAGCGGTACTACCGCTTGTGTGAAGCGGTACTACCGCTTGTGTGCGGCTGTGCACGGTTCGGCAGGGATCCGAGTTGGACTCTTTCCCTGCGGGCCAAACCGACCTTGTGCGGGCAAAACCGACCTGGAGGAGGCTTTTACTCCAAGTTTAGACCCCAAGGCTCAACATATAAATAGAGGGGCAGGGCTAGCACACGGGATACATCAAGATTTCCCCAAGCCGTGTGCGGCAACCCTAACCCTCTAGTTCCTCCGTCATAATCTCCGTAGTGCTTGGCGAAGCCCTGCAGAGATTGTTCCTCACCACCATCACCACGCCGTCGTGCTGCTGGAACTCAACCACTACTTCACCATCGCTCGCTGGATCGAGGAGGTGAAGGCGTCATCAAGCCGTACGTGTGTTGAACGCGGAGGTGCCGTCCGTTCGGCACTAGTTCGTGATCGGATCGAGGGACGACTTGCGATTTGGATCGCGGAGACGTTCGACTACATCAACCGCGTTTCTTAAACGCTTCCGCTTAGCGATCTACAAGGGTATGTAGATTTACTCTCCCTCTCGTAGATGCTCATCACCATGGATAGATCTTGTGTGTGCGTAGGAAAATTTTTGTTTCCCATGCAACGTTCCCCAACAGTGGTATCAGAGCTAGGTCTATGCGTAGATGAGATCTCGAGTAGAACACAAACGAGTTGTGGGCGTGGGTGTATACATATTGCTTGCCGTTACTAGTTGATATTTGATTCGGCGGTATTGTGAGATGAAGCGGCCCAGACCGACATTACGCGTACACTTACGCGAGACAGGTTCCTTCAACTAACATGTAACTTCGTTGCATAAAGATGGCTAGCGGGTGTCTGTCTCTCTCACTTTAGTTGAATCGATTTCAATGAAGAGGGTTCTTTTAGAAGATCAAAAAGCAATCACTACACCACGTTGTGGTTTTGCGTAGGTAAGAACGGTTCTTGCAAACCCGTAGCAGCCACATAAAATTTGCAACAACAATTAGAGGACGTCTAACTTGTTTTTGCAGGGTATGTTGTGATGTGATATGGCCAATTACATGATGAGATATATGTGATGTATGAGATGATCATGTGATGTATAGAATATCACGACTTGCATGTCGATGAGTACGGCAACTGGCAGGAGCCATAGAGTTGTCTTTAATTATTGTATGACCTGCGTGTCAATCATTAAGCGCTATGTAATGCTTTACTTTATCGCTAAATGTTAGCAATAGTCGTGGAAGCAACAGTCGGCGCGACAACCTTATGACGACACGTTGATGGAGATCAAGATGATGGAGATCATGGTGTCATGCCGGTGACGATGGAGATCATGCCGGTGCTTTGGAGATGGAGATCAAAAGCACAAGTTCATGGCCATATCATGTCACTTATGATTTGCATGTGATGTTAATCCTTTTATGCATCTTATTTTGCTTAGGACGACGGTAGCATTATAAGGTGATCCCTCACTTAAATTTCAAGATAAATTGTGTTCTCCCCGAGTGTGCACCGTTGCTAAAGTTCGTCGTTTCGAGACACGCCGTGATGATCGGGTGTGATAGACTCCACGTTCACATACAACGGGTGCAAGCCATGTTGCACACGCGGAACACTTGGGTTAAACTTGACGAGCCTAGCATGTACAGACATGGCCTCGGAACACAAGAGACCGAAAGGTCGAACATGAGTCATATAGTAGATATGATCAACATGAAGATGTTCACCATTGAAACCACCTCAACTCACGTGATGATCGGACTTGAGTTGGTGGATTTGGATCATGTTACACTCGAATGACCGGAGGGATGTCAATTTGAGTGGGAGTTTTTAAGTAATATGATTAACTAAACTCATTATCTAGAACAATAGTCTAAGTTGTCTTTGCTATATTTATGTTGTAGATCATGGCTCGCGCAGTAGCACCCCTGAATTTTAATGCGTTCCTAGAGAAAGCTAAGTTGAAAGATGATGGAAGTAACTTTGTGGACTGGGCCCGTAATCTAAGGATTATCCTTACGGCTTCCCAGAAAGCTTATGTCCTTGATGCACCGCTTGGTGATCCACCCGCTCCAGTTGAGTCTCTAGACGTTGTGAACGCCTGGCAGGCTCGTTCTGATGATTACTCAATAGTTCAATGTGCAATGTTGTATGGCTGAGAACCGGGACTTCAAAGACGTTTTGAACGTCATGGAGCATATGAGATGTTCCAGGAGTTGAAGTTTATCTTTCAGAAGAATGCCCGGATCGAGAGATATGAGATCTCCGATAAGTTCTATGCTTGCAAGATGGAGGAGAACGGGTCTATCAGTGATCACGTGCTCAGAATGTCTGGGTACTCCACCCGTCTGGCTGAATTGGGGATGCCCCTTCCGCCAGAGGCTATCACTGACAGAGTTCTTCAATCATTGCCACCTAGCTACAAGAGCTTCGTGTTGAACTATAACATGCACGGGATGAACAAGTCAGTCGCCGAGCTGTTTGCGATGCTGAAAGCCGCTGAGTCTGAAATTCAGAAGGAGCATCAAGTGTTGATGGTCAATAAAACCACTAGTTTCAAGAAAAATGGCAAGGGTAAGAAGGGTAACTCCAAGAAGAGTGGCAAAACAGTTGCTCCTCTCGTGAAGAAACCCAAGGCTGGACCCAAACCAGAAACTGTGTGTTTTCATTGCAAGGGAACTGGACACTGGAAGCGGAACTGCCCCAAGTATTTGGCTGACAAGAAGGCGGCCAACAACAAACAAGGTATATATGATATACATGTTATTGATGTGTACCTTACCAACCCTCGTTGTAGTGCCTAGGTATTTGATACCGGTGCGGTTGCTCATATTTGCAACTCAAAACAGGAACTGCGGAATAGACGGAGGCTGGCAAAGGACGAAGTGACGATGCGCGTGGGAAATGGTTCCAAGGTTGATGTGATCGCCGTCGGCACGCTCGCTCTTCGATTACCATCGGGATTAGTGATGAACCTAAATAAGTGTTATTTGGTGCCTGCGTTAAGCATGAACATTATATCTGGATCTTGTTTATTGCGAGACGGTTACTCATTTAAATCAGAGAATAATGGTTGTTCTATTTATATGAGTAATATCTTTTATGGTCATGCACCCGATGTGAGGGGTTTATTCTTATTGAATCTCGATAGTAATGATACACATGTTCATAACATTGATGCCAAAAGATGTAGAATTGATAATGATAATACCACTTTCTTGTGGCACTGCCGTTTTGGTCATATTGGTGTAAAACGCATGAAGAAGCTCCATGCTGATGGACTTTTGGAGTCACTTGATTTTGAATCACTTGACACATGTGAGCCATGCCTCATGGGCAAGATGACTAAAACGCCGTTCTCTGGAACAATGGAACGGGCAAGTGACTTATTGGAAATCATACATACTGATGTGTGTGGTCCGATGAGTATTGAGGCGCGCGGTGGTTATCGTTACTTTCTCACCTTCACTGATGACTTAAGTAGATATGGGTATATTTACTTAATGAAACATAAGTCTGAAACATTTGAAAAGTTCAAACAATTTCAGAGTAAAGTTGAGAATCATCGTAACAAGAAGATTAAATTCCTACGATCTGATCGAGGAGGAGAATATCTGAGTTATGAGTTTGGCAGTCACTTAAGACAGTGTGGAATTGTTTCACAATTGACACCGCCTGGAACACCACAGCGTAATGGTGTGTCCGAACGTCGTAATCGAACCTTATTGGATATGGTGCGATCTATGATGTCTCTTGCCGATTTGCCACTATCATTTTGGGGTTATGCATTAGAGACAGCTGCATTCACTTTAAATAGGGCACCATCGAAATCCGTTGAGACGACGCCATATGAACTTTGGTTTGGCAAGAAGCCAAAGCTGTTGTTTCTTAAAGTTTGGGGATGTGATGCTTATGTCAAAAAGCTTCAGCCTGAAAAGCTGGAACCCAAAGCGGAGAAATGCGTCTTCATAGGATACCCAAAAGAGACAGTTGGGTATACCTTCTACCTCAGATCCGAAGGCAAAGTGTTTGTCGCTAAAAACGGAACATTTCTTGAGAAAGAGTTTCTCTCGAAAGAATTGAGTGGGAGGAAGATAGAACTTGATGAGGTTGTTGAACCTTTACTTGAACCTGAGAGTAGCGCAACGCAGAAAGTTGTTTCTGTGGAGCCTACATTAGCTGAAGAGGAAGTTAATGATGATGATCATGAAGCTTTGGATCAAGTTGCTATCGAACCTCGTAGGTCGACAAGGACGCGTACTGCTCCTGAGTGGTACGGCAACCCTGTCTTAGAGGTCATGTTGTTAGACAACGATGAACCTACGAGCTATGGAGAAGCGATGATGGGCCCGGATTCCAAGAAGTGGTTAGAGGCCATGAAATCCGAGATGGGATCCATGTATGAAAACAAAGTATGGACTTTGGAAGTATTACCTGAAGGGCGTAAGGCCATTCAGAACAAATGGATCTTTAAGAGGAAGACGGACGCGGACGGTAATGTCACCGTCTATAAAGCTCGACTTGTGGCAAAGGGTTTTTCACAAGTTCAAGGAGTTGACTACGATGAGACCTTCTCACCCGTAGCGATGCTTAAGTCCGTCAGAATCATGTTAGCAATAGCTGCCTTTTTCGATTATGAAATTTGGCAGATGGATGTCAAAACAGCGTTCCTTAACGGTTTCCTTAAGGAAGAGTTGTATATGATGCAACCAGAAGGTTTTGTTGATCCAGAGTATGCTGACAAAGTTTGCAAACTCCAGCGATCCATTTATGGACTGGTGCAAGCATCTCGGAGTTGGAATCTTCGTTTTGATGAGGTGATCAAAGCGTTCGAGTTTATACAAGTTTACGGAGAAGCTTGTATTTACAAGAAAGTGAGTGGGAGCTCTATAGCGTTTCTAATATTATATGTGGATGACATATTACTGATTGGAAACAATATAGAAATGCTGGAAAGCGTAAAGGAATATTTGAACAAGAGTTTTTCAATGAAGGACCTAGGAGAAGCTGCTTTCATATTAGGCATCAAGATCTATAGAGCTAGATCGAGACGCTTAATAGGACTTTCACAAAGCACATACCTTGACAAAGTTTTGAAGAAGTTCAAAATGGATCAGTCCAAGAAGGGGTTCTTGCCTGTATTGCAAGGTGTGAAGTTGAGTAAGACTCAATGCCCAGTGACTGCAGAAGATAGAGAAAAGATGAGTGTCATCCCCTATGCTTCGGCCATAGGCTCTATCATGTATGCAATGCTGTGCACAAGACCCGATGTCAGCCTTGCCATAAGTATGGTCGGAAGGTTTCAAAGTGATCCAGGAATGGAACACTGGACGGCGGTCAAGAATATCCTGAAGTACCTGAAAAGGACTAAGGACATGTTTCTCGTTTATGGAGGTGATCAAGAGCTCGTCGTAAAGGGTTACGTCGATGCAAGCTTTGACACTGATCCGGATGACTCTAAGTCTCAAACCGGATACGTGTTTATTCTTAATGGGGGTGCGGTTAGCTGGTGCAGTTCCAAGCAAAGCGTGGTAGCTGATTCTACATGCGAAGCGGAGTACATCGCTGCCTCGGAGGCAGCGAAGGAAGGTGTCTGGATGAAGGAGTTCATGACAGATCTTGGAGTAGTGCCTAGTGCGCTTAACCCAATGACTCTGTTTTGTGATAATACTGGTGCCATTGCTCTAGCCAAGGAACCAAGATTTCACAAGAGGACCAGACACATAAAGCGACGTTTCAATTCCATCCGCGATTACATCAAGGAGGACGACATAAATATTTGCAAAGTACACACGGATCTAAATGTTGCAGATCCGATGACTAAACCTCTTCCAAGGGCTAAACATGAACAACACCAGAACTGCATGGGTGTTCGATTCATTACAATGTAAATCACATAGTGATGTGAACTAGATTATTGACTCTAGTGCAAGTGGGAGACTGTTGGAAATATGCCCTAGAGGCAATAATAAATTGGTTATTATTATATTTCCTTGTTCATGATAATCGTTTATTATCCATGCTATAATTGTATTGATTGGAAACTCAAATACATGTGTGGGTACATAAACAACACTGTGTCCCTAGTAAGCCTCTAGTTGACTAGCTCATTGATCAAAGATGGTTAAGGTTTCCTAGCCATTGACATGAGATGTCATTTGATAACGGGATCACATCATTAGGAGAATGATGTGATGGACAAGACCCAAACTACGAACGTAGCATATGATCGTGACAGTTTATTGCTATTGTTTTCTGCATGTCAAGTATCTGTTCCTATGACCATGAGATCATGCAACTCCCTGACATCGGAGGAGTACCTTGTGTGTATCAAACGTCGCAACGTAACTGGGTGACTATAAAGGTGCTCTACAGGTATCTCCGAGGGTGTCTGTTGGGTTGGCATGGATCAAGACTGGGATTTGTTACTCCGTATGACGGAGAGGTATCTCAGGGCCCACTCGGTAATACAACATCACAATGAGCCTTGCAAGCAATGTGACTAAAGTGTTAGCCACGAGATCTTGTATTACGGAACGAGTAAAGAGACTTGCCGGTAACGAGATTGAACTAGGTATAGAGATACCGACGATCGAATCTCGGGCAAGTAACATACCGAAGAACAAAGGGAACAGCATACGGGATTAACTGAATCCTTGACATAGAGGTTCGACCGATAAAGATCTTCGTAGAATATGTAGGAGCCAATATGGGCATCCAGGTCCCGCTATTGGTTATTGATCGTAGAGGTGTCTCGGTCATGTCTACATAGTTCTCGAACCCGCAGGGTCTACACACTTAACGTTTGGTGACGATTAGTATAGTTGAGTTATTTTGTTGGTGACCGAAGGTTGTTCGGAGTCCCGGATAAGATCCCGGACATGACAAGGATCTCCGGAATAGTCCGGAGGTAAAGATTGATATATGTGATAATAGTGTTTTGATCTCCGGAAGGGTTCCGGAATTCACCGGAAGGGGTTCCGGATGTTTACCGAAGTGTTCGGGTGCAGCAACACTTTATATGGGCCAAAGGGATAAAGCCCACGAGGTATTGGAAAGTGCAAAAGTAGTTTTGCTGCCGCGTAAGCGGTACTACCGCTTGGTGAAGCGGTACTACCGCCCGAGCGGTACTACCGCTTGTGTGAAGCGGTACTACCGCCCGAGCGGTACTACCGCTTGTGTGAAGCGGTACTACCGCTTGTGTGTGGCTGTGCACGGTTCGGCAGGGATCCGAGTTGGACTCTTTCCCTGCGGGCCAAACCGACCTTGTGCGGGCAAAACCGACCTGGAGGAGGCTTTTACTCCAAGTTTAGACCCCAAGGCTCAACATATAAATAGAGGGGCAGGGCTAGCACACGGGATACATCAAGATTTCCCCAAGCCGTGTGCGGCAACCCTAACCCTCTAGTTCCTCCGTCATAATCTCCGTAGTGCTTGGCGAAGCCCTGCAGAGATTGTTCCTCACCACCATCACCACGCCGTCGTGCTGCTGGAACTCAACCACTACTTCACCATCGCTCGCTGGATCGAGGAGGTGAAGGCGTCATCAAGCCGTACGTGTGTTGAACGCGGAGGTGCCGTCCGTTCGGCACTAGTTCGTGATCGGATCGAGGGACGACTTGCGATTTGGATCGCGGAGACGTTCGACTACATCAACCGCGTTTCTTAAACGCTTCCGCTTAGCGATCTACAAGGGTATGTAGATTTACTCTCCCTCTCGTAGATGCTCATCACCATGGATAGATCTTGTGTGTGCGTAGGAAAATTTTTGTTTCCCATGCAACGTTCCCCAACACAAACAACTCCTCACAGATTTGGCTATGGTGGAAGAAGGATTTGAGTGGAAAGCAACTTGGGAAAGGCTAGAGATCAAGGTTCAAATGGTAGGAATGGAATATCTTGATCTCAACACATGAGTAGGTGGTTCTCTCTCAGAAAATGTATGGTGGAAGTGTAGGCACGTTCTGATGGCTCTCCTTACTGAGAAGGATGTGGTGGAGGGGTATATATAGCCTCCACACAAAATCCAACCGTTACACACTTTTGACCCAACTCGGTGGCACCGAAACTATCATCTTGGTAGCACCGAACTATGTAAAATATATGAACTTTAGGAATCTCGGTGGGACCGATACGGACAACTCGGATGGACCGAAGTGCAATGGCTTAGGGCAATCCTCATCTCGGTGGCACCGATTGCATCAACTCGGTTGGACCGAAGTGAAGCAATAAGGCAACAGAGACTTGGCAAGCCATCTCGGTGCGACCGATTTGCATAACTCGGTGAGACCGAAGTGAATGCAACCGATTATAGAGAGTTGGCAAGGCCATCTCGGTGGGACCGAGATCCATTTCGGTGGATCCGATTTGTTAGGGTTTTGGCAATGGCTAAGTCTTGGATGAACTCGGTGGGGCCAGATTGGAAATTTCGGTGGGGCCGAGTTGGACTGTAGGTTTAGGACATATTTGGTTAGAGAGAGTGATTGAGGGTTTAGGAATACTATCACTAAGCACTTGAGAAAAAAGACCATTAAGCAACACCTCATCCCCTTTTAATAGTATTGGCTTTCCTATGGACTCAATGTGATCTTGGATCACTAAACCAAAAATGTAGAGTCTTGATCTTTTGCCAATCCTTGTCCTTAGCATTTTGAGGGGTCCACGTCTCTAGTCCATGCCATGCCAATCATTGAACATCCTGAAATCTTAATCTTGAATGGACATTAGTTCAATGAGATATATGTTGTTATGAATTACCAAAACCACCAAGGGAGTAAATGTGCTTTCAATCTCCCCCTTTTTGGTAATTGATGACAACATATAGATCAAAGCTTCGACAAATGATTAAATGAATGAAATATATCGTCGCTTTGAGAAGTATGTGATAAGCAAGAGCTCCCCCTAAATTTGTGCATTATTAAAAAAATTGCGTTTGAATGCAAATGCACAATCGATTAGGCTCATGGGTTACTCTTCCATGTCACATACATCTTGGTGGAGCGCGCAAAATGATATGATCGGAATAATAGGCACGCATCACCAACATAAGTAATTGATCATACAAGATAATGATAAAGATAAACATGGAACATCACAATAAGCATAGTATGATCAATCAACATGTATCTCACAAGCATAAACGACAGAATACTATAGCAAGCACACATAAAACAGAGTAGCATCAAACAAATAAGTAGCAAGAGAACTCTCGAAGCAAATCAAAAGCAAGAAACTCTCTCTCTTGAAGCCTATGATCTATACAGATTCTCCCCCTTTGGCAACAAGTACCAAAAAGTTCAAATGAGTATAGCACTAGTCGGCACTCTAAACGCGGTCCTCCGAAGCTCCTGAAGGCGATCTCCTGCTGGCAGCTCCGGTGTGCGTAGATGGCATTGAGATGAGAGCATCCGCGAAGGCTTCTGACGATGTCTGTTGAGCTGGTGGAGTTGAGACCTGTGGTGGCACTATGGCAGTAGCGGCTGGTGCAGATACTGTGGTCCGGGGATCCACAACTGGTATTGCAGCAGATCTAGCTGCCCTAGGCACTGACTGAAATCTCTCTGTGGTTGGTCCATCATCTCCACTATCATCTGATCTGGCTAGCTTGACAGCATCAACATCACCTTGCAGCTGTTCCACTGAAGTCTGTATCTCTGTCACTTTGACATCCAAGTCATGAAATTTCATCTCAATGATCCGCTCAAAACTAGCCTGGGTCTGGGTGAGGTTGGCCAAACTTCGCTCAATCCTCAGAGTGGCTTCAAGCAGATACTGCATTTGATCCTTGGGTGTCTTCAGATTTGCAATTGGAGCATTGGGAGCTAATGCCTCCTGAGCTGCTTTTGCTTCTGCGACTTTGCGGATCTCCTCTTGGGCTTGTGCAGAAGTGGGATGCGAAGGATCCATCACTATGACATTGTCCTCAAACTCTGGACGGAGTGGCAAGTGCTCTCGATCAAGAAGATATGTGCTGATTCCAACCTTTGAAATTGATCAATAGCTGAATATGTGGAGCATATCCGCACGATCTCTTCTGATCTGCTGCAGTCCTCTTGATAGTCTCTACTATCAGGCTCATCACCTTGAATTTCTGAGGTGTATCAAATAAATGCAGCAAATTGATGGAGTGGCCACGAATCATCTTGTCATCTCCTGACTTGGGTAGCAGAGTGTATCGCAATATGGTGTTCGTGGTGGCCAGTCCTGGTAGCAAATGCTTCACTGATCCAAGCTTATGTGTTTCAAGGTCCTTCTGAGGAATTGCAGTGTACATGTTAGCCATGGAGTTGTGATCCATCTTGAGCTTGGCATAAATGTCAATGTCATCGTCCTCTTCCTTGGGTGCACCAAGAAGATTTGCCCACTCAGAGATGGTTGACTGGTATCTTATACCCTCAGTCATCCACACTATTCTGCCATCTGGATAGAAATGAGCAGTAGAGTAAAATTGCATGACCATTTCGTCATTCCACTTGGTCAACTTCTTTCCAACAAACTCGTCAACACCTGCAATCCTGAAGCTTTCATGGACATGGGGAAAATAATCCTCATTCTCATCGATGTATTCCCAATCCACCCACTTCATGTCACTGACTATGGGCTTCTTGTCAAGCAAAACTGTCTCATAAAAATCCTGTTGCTCTAGAGTGTGAAAGCGATAATCACATGCTGTCCTTCTCCTTATAGCATAAGGATCTGACTGTCTCCACTGACGCAGTCCTTTGTCCTTCCTCAGCATCATGTTTTCTGCGACTGGGTGTGCATTGTCATGGTCTGGAATCTTTGGCTTCAACTTTCTGAGCACTAGAGGCTCTTCATCAACAGTTGACTCAGGCACTGGGGCCTTGTTCTTCTCTGCAGCTGAGATGTTCCTGGTTGATCTCTTTGGTGTTGACACCTTAGGTTTGGAATTGGAGGGTGCAGCAGTCTTGATTGCATCAGATATGAGCTTCTGAGCTTTTGCAGGGGGTGCAGTAGCTGGCTCATCCTCCTCCTCTTCCTCCTCTTCAATCATCATGGAGGGTCTGCCAATCACACGGGCAATGGTTTTCCTCACTCTCTTCTTCTTAGCACCTGCTGCTGGTTCTTTGTCACTAGGCTCTTCAAGAGTAAACTGCATGGTTTGTTTTGGCACTTTCCTTACAGCAGTTCTTTCTTTGGTAGAAGTAGGCTTTGTGCTGTACTCCTTAGCAAGCACTACTCTCTTTTTCTTAGATGCACCTTCACTTGCAACAAAGTCCTCATCCTCACTGTCTGAGGTTTTCTTCTTCCTTGTTCTGGTTGCAGCTTTTGGAAGATCTGGAGAGCTCCTCTCTCCCTCATAGAAACTTTCAGCTGGGCTTGACCCTTCACTCATTTCTGCCTGCTGTTCAGACCTGTTCTGACTGTCACTGTTGTCTGACATATTGCTGAGCTGACCCTGTGAATAGATAGGTATGGGCAGAGTAGATGAGTCGTCACAAAAAGCAGATTGTTTTTCATAAAAATGAGTTCAAACTTTAGTTCTAAGTTTTCACAGAATGCAGTTCGGATGGACCGAGTTGATCATCTCGGTGATACCGAAGCACACTACAGAAACCTTGCACACCACTTCGGTCAGACCGAGATGGGGTTCGATGGCTCCGAGATGCTAGGGTTTCACTGAGACTTTACTTTCGGTCTCACCGATTCGCACAACTCGGTGGCACCGAGATGTACTAGTGCTATGACCAGAGGCCAAATCGGTAGGACCGAAAATTTTGAATCGGTCGGTCCGAGATGCATTCGGCGGAAACCTAACCCTAAATTTTTTGCTCGAATCTTGTTCTTACGAACTAATCTAGTGGAAAGAGTATTGCAATCGTGGCAAGATATACGGCATTCCTATCGTGCATTGAATCGGAAATTGGAAGCACGAAAGGTATCGAATCTCACCCTAACTCGGTGGAGATCCTCTACGGCGGCAACGGCGGTGGAGATTGCCGTTGACGGCGACGGAGTCCTGTGGCGAGGGCGCGCTGGAGACGACGGCGAAGTCCGAAGATGAAGGGCGACGGCAGCAATGGGGCGCGGGCGCGTGACGTTTGAAGTAGTTTTCAACCGCACGGGTCGCTGGAAATATATACCTATGTGCTGTCGGTGGCGCCGAGTTGAACAACTCGGTGGCACCGATATGTGTAACTGCACGCAGTATAGCACATCGGTGGCGCCGAAATGGTTCAATTCGGTAGCACCGAGATGAAAACCTAGATCAATCTAAGTGATTTCGGTTGGACCGAGTTTGAGTGAGTTGGTTCGGCCGAAATCAATTAGAAGGTTTTGGAGGTTCAGCCCTTTCAGATCGGTGGCTCCGAGTGCTCCTCACCCGGAGGGTCCGAAAAAGACTTGTTCAATTTTTGTGATGCAGCAAGAATAGAATTTGAGACAAGAAAGCATAGATAGCTAGAGAAGGTTCTTAGGCATTCTTGTACATCCACTTAGCCAGAAAAGCCAAGACAATCAAAACAACAAATGGATGTCCTCGAATGATAAAAACATGCAAACCAACATGCTCACACAATAAGATTGCAAATGAAATATGTGTCAAACATGCACAACCAATTCTAGCATCTATCAAGCAATGGCGATGACTAGGTCATCTATATATGAGTATATTGACTTAGGAGCCAAATGAGAACATTTGATCATAGGTCATACTCATCGTTTAAGCACAAGTGGGGTTACCACTTTTACATAAAGCATTGATGTGTTCACACCATTAGAGTTGCTTTAGCTCAATTGTTTTGAGCAAAGCTCCCCCTAGATGTGATATCCCCCCAAAGAGGGATGAACTAACCTTGGGTTTGTCGATGATGACTTCATGTAGATGTTGAAGATGTGGACGCTCAATGTTGATGTAGACCATCAAGAGTTGGGAGCAATCCTTTGGAGTTTTATGCTTTCAATACCTACATGGGTTAGTCCCACACAAGGAACATACAAGGATATCCATAGACATAGAGTGAAATTCACATATGATGATGTCCATGAATGCATTGATTACCTTGTCCCTTGTCTTACCAACAAGAGGGTTTGTGACTCCATGAACTAGTGCAAAATGTGGAAGTTGGTTGCACAAGTCCTTGCCATGAATAATATGAGTGAAGTTTGTTGGCGGAGTCACCCTCAAGAACTCTCTAGTTCTTCTTCTTTTGGACCCACATCAACTTGATGGGAATCCTTGGAGTTGTAGTAGCACTAGATGAAGTAGAACTTGATAAAGTCTTGGGAACCCACTTGACCATGGCTTGAGGAGCTTCTTCAAATGAATCAATCTCTTCTTGAAGCTTGTCCTTGCCTTTTAGCTTGTGGTCTTGTGGTGGAAGATCTTCTTGAGCTTGTGTTCCCTTGAAGTGAGTAGGATCATACTTCTCTTGTTGAGAAACAAACTTCGTCTTGGGGTATTGACCTTCTTCCCACTCAACTCCATCGGCATTGAACTTTCTTTCAAAACCAACACCTTGGTTCTTCCGGTGCCTTCCTTGCTTGCGTACAATTTCCTCAACTTGCTTACTCCCGGCAAGACTCTTGTAGACACCTTTTTCTATAATTCCTTTCAATAGCATATTTTCTTGCTCAAGTGTAACTTGGCTAAGAGAATAGTTAGTGGAATCAATAGAACTACTAGAAGCAACAATATTGGATTTAGCATTGTTATTGTTACTACTAGAGGTAGAACCATTTTTACCCTTGTTGCTAGTTTGCTTAGATTTAACTTGTGGCATAAAGGTAGACAAGAGTAAACGCTTGGCAAGATATGAAGAACTCTTCTTTCGAAGATCATCATTGATAGCTTTAAGAAACTCATGCTCTTGCTCTAAATTTAGCTTCTCGAAGCGTAGTTTCTCATGAGTTCTTAGAAGTTCTCTATGATCCTCTTGAGTTGTGTCATGAGCTAACTTAAGAGCATTTAGTTTTTAGTTAGACGCTCAATCTCCTTCATAGCATTGTCACTCGTTTCCTCTTGACTATCATGATTACTAGCATTTTCATTATAGCTCACATTACTATCTCTATCAACAAGTAAATCATCATCACCTAGCAAATCATCTTCATCACTATTGAAATCAAGATACTCGGGGTGTGATACCTTGGGTCCTTTTGCCATGAAGCATCTTCCAATTCCTTCATTTGGTGAGTCAAATAGATCATAGGAGTTGGATGACACTAGAGCAAGTCCGGCAACACCTTCATCTTGACTATAGTCGGAGTTGGAGTGATAACTTCTCTCAGAGTGGTTGTCGGAGTCGGAGCCGGAAACCCATTCACCAACATGAGCTTGATGTCTTCTTCTTGTGTTGCTCCTTGATGACTTGTCCTTCCTCTCCGAATCCTTACTTCTTCGAGAGTGTCTTCGTTCATAATAATCATCTCTACTCCTTCTCTCTTTGTGAGGTGATTCATCTCTTCTATGTCTTCCTCTTGGTGATTCGTCTCTTTTCTTGTAGGGAGCCGTACACTCATTGGAGTAGTGTCCGGGCTTTCCACAATTGTAACAACTACGGTCACGACTTGATGATCTTCTCAGAAATTAACCCCTCGTGTCACCACAAGCTTGTCGGGGCCGGATTTCCGGGACATGATATCCCAGAAATTAACCCCTCGTGTCACCACCAGCCCAGGATTACTGTTACTGGTGGACACGTCCTTGTTACAGATTACCAAGCAATTACAAGAATTGGATACAAGACCATAAAGGTCTAATGATACAATAATAATTTCTAGGGAGGATGACGGAAGCGACTCGTGGTTCTCCAACGTCGATGGGCTCCATTCCCATAGGAACAGCTGACCCGGATAATTCCTATCCCGCGTGGTTGCTATCCTAGGCTCCACATGGACGCCGTTGTGGTACTCCTTGTAGAAATCCTGACCTGGCCAATTTAAATAGCCAGGGACAAGCCTGTGAGTACGTTTGAATGTACTCGCAAACATAATGAACAAAAGATATACCGAATGCCTATGATTATGACGGTTAAATTATATGCTTATGCTGAACAAAATTAAAACATGGCATGATGGAAATTAATACGGTGCTGAAGAATAAATATGAAATGTTAGTGACAAATAAAGAAAGTTAAAAGTGGACAATCAGGCGAGACTGAACCGCCCAAGAATCCAAAAGAAATGCCAAACGGGTGTCTAAAAGAGAATTGGGCAAGACAGATCGCCCGAGAACTCAAGCGACGCCACGAGAGGTCTTGAAAAGAAATGCCAAACGGGTGTCTAAAAGAGAATCGGGCGAGATAGACCGCCCGAAAACTCAAGCGACGCCACGAGAGGTCTTGAAAAGAAATGCCAAACGGGTGTCTAAAAGAGAATCGGGCGAGATAGACCGCCCGAAAACTCAAGCGACGCCACGAGAGGTCTTGAAAAGAAAACTGGGTGCCCGGGGTAGTCTAGCCAGCCCCTGAGACACTCAGGAAAATAAAATAAGAGAAACGGGTTAGTCCACAATAATAATAACAATATTCATAACAACAATAATATTCGTATCATCAAATATTCATGATAATATCAGTAGTGGTAATAATCATTCTGCAAATTAATTCATGCTCAACTTAATTATTTTCCTCCGGAGACCGACACTTGCCCAACCCAGACTGTAGTCCTTAACCGCGGACACGGCTATTCGAATAGATATAACTCTGCAGAGGGTGTACTCTTTACCCACAAGTAAAGGATTTCTTTAGTCAGCACCGAGACGCTGACTAATTCCCATTACGGTCTTTGGGTTGAAAACACACCTAACCCGCACGCACCAGCTTTAATTTTTCCCGGGCCAGGAATCACCCAAAGCAACGGTAAAATAAAACTCTAAGTGGGAAGGCCTCATACAACGGCCTCCAATAGCATGAGCGTTCAGCTTCGGTCCCAGACCGGCCACTCATGCCCCCGGACCAAGTGACATGACTACCAGGGCCAGTGGTGTCATTCACTATGGCCTCTCTGTACGGTGTGTGCAAGAAAGGGGTTAGCAACTTACTGAACCATACCCTACCTGCGGCAGGGACATGTGGTAGCACGGTTCAAGTTGGGGGGTTACCGGAACAAGACTCGATCTACGGTCGACTCATGAGGCTTATGTATTTCCTGAAGTGGTTAGAATAATAAAGTGTTCTTTCAATAGTGACACCAAAACAGGGCCACAGCCCTTGCATGTCCCAACATGCATAACCAACAAGGCATGATCACGCTCCGACGTGATCACCCTTCTGCCGGTAACGGTAATTCTCTTAGGCCTGCTCCTGCAAGTTAGTCATGACAAGCACACGTTGCACGGTACGGGGAAACATGCCAACACTACATGCATGCAAATTTTATCTGAATTCCATATATGCATGATTCAATTATTTCTTGCAAACATTTAACCATGCAATCACCATATCAAGTGTTCAAGATGCTTGCCTTGATCATGCAGAAATATTGGGTGCACTCCAAAAGTTTTGAAAATTTTATCTTCCCTCCATTTCCCTATTTTCAAAAATATTGAAATTACCACATAGAGCAAAAATAAAAGTGCTCTAAAAATAGGAATTTCACTTTTCTAGAACCTCTCTGGTCATATGAAGAATAACCAAGGTGCTCCTACTGGATTTTGAGCACTAAGTATTTTTGAACATTTAGAATTAGGTGAAATTAAGGAATTAATGGCTCTGCAAGAATTTCTACAGAAAACATTTTATAAAAAAGATCCACGGCACCTATTAAATGGGACATGATTTTAGAGTTATTTAGAAATTTGTTTCACTGGATTTGGAGTTGTGATGAATAGTCTAGGGACTTTAAAAGTTGAATTATGTGAAGAAATGATCTATCTAACCAGACAAAAAAATTATGCATGGAAGAAATGTTCACTACTCTTAGATAATTAGGCCATGATTTATAAATCATATAGAAATTGGAATCAATCCATTTGGATTTGAAATGGACACTAGGGAAATATTTGAAATCTTCTGGAAATGAAAAAGGAAAAGAGGCAGAGGCGCGCCCTGAGCGTAGTATAGCTGGGTGGTGCTACTGAGCCAAGCCCAGCCGTTCGGCTGCGCGGGCGGGCTGATGACGTCGATGGCGTAGTCCGGGAATACGTTTCCCAGAGAAGAGAGCGTATCTAGCAGAATACGCCTTTGCTTAAAGCCGAGCTGGCGTGGCTCGGAGTCACTGACAGCGGGCCCCATGGCCCCACTGTCAGGTTTGACCGGGTCAGCGGGCGCCCTTTCTCTTCCGACCGAACAGAGGCGCGGCTCCGGCGAAGCTCGCCGGCGAACGGCGGCGCCGTTTGGAAATCCGAGACCACGGGCGCGTTCCTCACACCGAGGCGGTCCTGGTAAGCTGTGTTTTGGCCACCTGGGGCAACTGCATCGCCGGCGATGAGCTCCCCCAACGGATGGCGGCGTCGGGCGAAAGAGGGGTTCCGCCTATGGAGTTTCTCCGGCGAAATTGAGGCATGGAACGGGTGCACGGCTGCTGGGTGAAGCGTTTGGTGGAGAAAATGAAGAGGGAAGAGCTCGGGTTGCGCCGGAATCGACGACTAAGCGACGACGGCAGTGGCTATCGGAGGTGAAGAAGACGATCGTTTTCGGTCGTTTTGCTACTCGGGAAAGCTTACAGAGGAGTGAGGGAGGATTGTGTTGATCTGAGTGAGCTCGGGGTGGCTTTTTATAGGGAGGAGGAGGTCGGTTGGCGGCTTCCAGAAGGTGGTCGAGGTGGCGGCTGCCATTAAGGCAGAATGTGGGCGACGGCGAGATTGGTGGTGGACGGCGAGGCTGGTGAGGACGGCGGCCGTCCGAATTTACTCCACGGTGCGCTGGCTTGTTCGAGGGGGCTCCAGGTGGTTCAGACGACGCCGGCCAAGATAGATTGCGGTGGCGGCCATTACTGAAGCAGAGAGGTGGTTGAGGTCGATGGCGTGGTCGGCACTAGGGGACGAGGGGAGGGTGTCGGGAGGGTTCTGGTGGCTTGCGGAGCAAGGGAGGAGTGGAGCGCGTGCAGGGGAGTCAGCGAGGCGACGGCAGAGGCTCGGGTGCAGGCATGGTCATACGCATGCGCCAGGCATTCCGTGCATGCACGCAACGTGCTCGCCAGAATGCCAGGGGGCTCTAGAAGAATGTTTTGCAAGTGAGACTTAGTAGAGTGGGGCTACTCTAGATAGCAAGGCTATTGGACATGCTGGATTAGCCATAGGATCAAGTTATATGTGAAGGTTCAGAAGTTGCAAAACTTTTGTCATGCCCACAAGTTGTTCGACAGAATGCTAGAGCTATCTAGAGAACTTTGTTGGAATTGAGATTTGGCAGAATGGTGTCTCTTTAGATGCTAAAGAGGATGGCAGGGTTGGTTTGACCAAAGGAAAAACTTGCAAGTGCAAGTTTAACTGAAATTCATTTGTGGACAGGAACTTGGAGGACATATCTGGTGAACTAAATTAACTCAAATGGAGCTGATATTCTGGACTTAAGGGTTTCTTAGGAAGGACTAGAGGTGGGAATAATTTCAGAATTTTTGGATCAAGGAAAAATAGGGTTGTAGTTCAAAGCTGAATCTGGACCAGAAAAGAAAAGGGGATGTTTTGCTCAAAATTTTCAAAAGACCAAGTTGGGTTTTTGCATAAAAGTGATCTATAGGTATCACATGAGCCCTCATAATTTTTGTGGAATTTTTAAAGAAATATTTAAAATGGTTGTAGTGCAACAGAGGCAGTTAAAGAATTGAAAATGCTATAAAAATTATTATCTTGGGCAAAATTTTATTATGGAAATACTTCCTATTGTTATTTAAAATACAATTGAATTGATTTAAGACAACTACCAACTCCCACTATATTTTACAAAAAAATCTAAATGGAGGGAAGAATTTTGGAAAACAGAAAACAGAAAAGACTCCGAAAATAAAAGACCCAATATAATTCAAAATTTTATTTCTGGCCAAATTTTACTTAATAAAAATATGGTTAAATTTTTGGGGTGTTACAAACTCTACCCCCCTTAAGAAAATCTCATCCACGAGATTTGTTAAGGGCGGAAGAATTAAATGCATACCACAACAAACAATATTATGCAGAATGCAACCATAGCAATGCATTTATGACATACGCCCTAAAATACATCGCAAAAATTGCATCACTAAAATAAGTGTTGGATGCAGCAGCAACCACGCTCATAACCGTCTACGTTTCGAAGGTAAGACATACGTGGTCCCATTGCGAATGATGGGGCCAGGCATCTTGGTGGTTGGATATCGAACTGAAAGTGATGCTGTGATGTGCTGAGTTGGGGCAAGGCTTCCTTTACAAGCCAGCAGAGTCTTCTATCGCACGCTTGTGGATGGGACAACTCAGGTGTTGGTGAAAGAACATGCGCTGCCCCCATGTTTGGTTTTGGTAATTGATGACAATCCCTATGGACTAATGGTTGCCTTGAGTTATATTTGAAGGGTTTGTCCATAGGCTTTTCTTGAAGTACATTTGTTGGTTTCAAGGAGATTTTGAGATGACCAAGGTGGTTATTCATGGAGTTATCCAAAGATTGGTCATGTAAGAGATGAGCCTATTGCAAGCATGTCTTGAAGAAGAAGATTGTGTGGACATTCATGTTTACCTTCAAGACATCATCCTAATGAAGAGAGTTGGAAAGATTCAAGGTTGATCAAGAATAAGTACAACGAGTGATTCAAGTTGATCAACACACAAGGCGTAGAAGATGTACCGAGAGGGATCAAGTGATCCCATGGTATGGTAAGCATTGTCCATTACGCTTTATGTACTAACCCATTGTCTACGTGAGAGTTATATGTGGGGTTAGGTATGTTTCCATGGGCTTGCGTCAAGAGGAAGATCTCATTCAACCCATGGAGGATGACATCAAGTGGTGATCGTCATCAAGTTTGCGGTGTGCAAGCTCAAGAGGTGCATCACGAAGAGATCAAGAGCTTGAAGCTTGCTGTCCATTGTGGTGGCAATGGACTTGTGAAGATGTGCCGAAGAGTGGCTCACCCATAGTGGAGTATGGGGGAGCAATCTTCTAGTCTTCATCGAGCCGGCGCAATCAAGAAAGGTGGTCCAACTTGAGGAGGTCAAGATCGTCATCATCTAGCTCAAGTGGACTATGCGCAAGGCAAAGGTTTGCCCTTGATAGGTTTTCTATTTTAGCGGTCTCATGGTGGTAGTTGGGAGACCGGGTTATAGGATCGATTGCCGTACTATCAAGGGGGGCTCTCGGATGAGTAGCTTAATCGTATCTTTCGTAGAGAGCTCAAACCATTGCATTCTTGCATCATCTTTCTTGGTTCTTGTTTGGCCTTTTTGCTTTGGGAGTCTTTGAGCTTTTGGTCACCTTCCTGACAAGCTCAAGTTCATCGAGAACGGATTTCAGTTGCTTCTCCTAGTATGTTCTCGATGTTGGGGTTTATGTCGGATCATCACTGATGGAGGTTTCACACCTCTTTATCATAGGCATATTTCTCCTGCCACTTCTGATGATTTCCAGTCATGATTTGACAACTCTTGTCATTAGCTTTCCTTCAAGCTTGAGTTCGTCTAAATCAGAGTTCATTTGCAGAAGTTATAGCAGTTTTGGTCTTACTTGCATCCATCTGTTTTGCTTGGGCAATTTTATTGCACCCGAGCGGTAGTACCGCTCAAGCGGTAGTACTACTCCCCCGAGCGGTAGTACCGCTTGCGGTACTTCCGCTGTGGACTACCGCAGCCACTACCGCTTGGGAAATGTCCTCTGTGCATGTTTCTATTGCCTGGTTTCTTTAAGCGGTAGTAGAGCGGTAGTAGAGCGGTAGTACCGCTCAAGCGGTAGTACTGCTCCCCCGAGCGGTAGTACCTCTCCCCCGAGCGGTACTACCTCTCTGGCAGAACTACCGTTCATGTTTTTCTATCTCGTTGGGCTGTTTTGACCGTGCTAAGCGGTAGTACCGCTCCCCCAAGCGGTAGTACCGCTTGTGCACGACTTGTGGGCATAACGGTTGGATTTGGGGGGGGGGGGCTATTTAAGGGGGTCTTCTTCCCCAATGGTCCCCATCCTTCAAGCTCGTGTTTGCCCCCATTGTTGACCTTCCTTGAGCTTGCTATCTCTCAATCCCTCCAATGATTCTTGCTAGTTCTTGAGGGAAAAGAGAGAGGAGATCTAGATCCACATCTCCACCAATAACTTTCTCCTCTATGTGAGGGAACCCCTTGGATCTAGATCTTGGAGTTCTTGGTGTTCTCCTTGTTCTTCCTCTCATATTCCTCCATAGCTTTTGTTGCTTTGGTGGGATTTGGGAGTGAGGGACTTGACCACTTCGTGTGTTCTTGCCATTGCATTAGTTGCATCGGTTTGAGTTCTCCACGGTGATACGTGGTGGTGAAAAGTTGAGAAGCTTATTACTCTTGGGTGCTTGGTACCCTAGAGCTTGTTCCTCTTGGGTGCTTGGGCGCCCTAGACGGTTGGTGGTGCTTCGGAGCTCAATCATTGTGGTGTAAAGCTCCGGGCAAGCGTCGGGGTCTCCAATTAGGTTGTGGAGATCGCCCCGAGCAATTTGACGGGTACCGGTGACCGCCCCCAAGGGTTGCCAAAGTGTACGGGTTCGGTGACCGCCCTCAAGGGTTGCCATTTGTACGGGTTCGGTGACCGCCCTCAAGGGTCCCTTAGTGGAGTCACGACATCTTGCATTGTGCGAGGGCGTCAGGAGATTACGGTGGCCCTAGTGGCTTCTTGGGGAGCATTGTGCCTCCACACCGCTCCAAACGGAGATTAGCATCCGCAAGGGTGTGAACTTCGGGATACATCGTCGTCTCCACGTGCCTCGGTTATCTCTTACCCGAGCCCTTTACTTATGCACTTTCGTTTGTGATAGCCATATTGTTTCTTGTTATATATCTTGCTATCACATAGTTGTATATCTTGCTTAGAATAAGTTGTTGGTGCACATAGGTGAGCCTAGTCGATTTAGGTTTTGTGCTTGTCAAATTAAACACTAGTTTTATTCCGCATTTGTTCAAGCCTAAACCGTAATTATTTTAAAGCTCCTATTCACCCCCCCCCCCCTCTAGGCGACATCCACGATCTTTCAGTTGGCCACAGGCACACGGCCTACGGGCAGGACTGATAGGTTGGGCACCGACTGCCAAAAAGGTGTCGGCTGACAACCGTGCAGACTTACCGGATGAGATGGGCTTGGCTACGGACAGGAAAGATTTGGACGGTGTGGAAACCTAAGGATAATGACCAGGCTAAGATAGGATTAGCCAATGGTCATCCTGGCTCTGATACCAAGGCTGTCGGGGCCGGATTTTCGGGACATGATATCCCAGAAATTAACCCCTCGTGTCACCACCAGCCCAGGATTACTGTTACTGGTGGACACGTCCTTGTTACAGATTACCAAGAAATTACAAGAATTGGATACAAGACCATAAAGGTCTAGTGATACAACAATGATTTCTAGTGAGGATGACAGAAGCGACTCGTGGTTCTCCAACGTCGATGGGGCTCCATTCCCACAGGAACAGCTGACCCGGATAATTCCTATCCCGCGTGGTTGCTATCCTAGGCTCCACATGGACGCCGTTGGGGTACTCCTTGTAGAAATCCTGACCTGGCCAATTTAAATATCCAGGAACAAGCATGTGAGTACGTTTGAATGTACTCGCAAACATAATGAACAAAAGATATACCGAATGCCTATGATTATGACGGTTAAATTATATGCTTATGCTGAACAAAATTAAAACATGGCATGATGGAAATTAATACGGTGCTGAAGAATAAATATGAAATGTTAGTGACAAACAAAGAAAGTTAAAAGTGGACAATCGGGTGAGACTGAACCGCCCGAGAATCCAAAAGAAATGCCAAATGGGTGTCTAAAAGAGAATCGGCCGAGACAGACCGCCCGAGAACTCAAGCGACGCCACGAGAGGTCTTGAAAAGAAATGCCAAACGGGTGTCTAAAAGAGAATCGGGCGAGATAGACCACCCGAAAACTCAAGCGACGCCACGAGAGGTCTTGAAAAGAAATGCCAAACGGGTGTCTAAAAGAGAATCGGGCGAGATAGACCGCCCGAAAACTCAAGCGACGCCACGAGAGGTCTTGAAAAGAAAACTGGGTGCCCGGGGTAGTCTAGCCAGCCCCTGAGACACTCAGGAAAATAAAATAAGAGAAACGGGTTAGTCCACAATAATAATAACAATATTCATAACAACAATAATATTCGTATCATCAAATATTCATGACAATATCAGTAGTGGTAATAATCATTCTGCAAATTAATTCATGCTCAACTTAATTATTTTCCTCCAGAGACCGACACTAAGACCGACACTTGCCCAACCCAGACTGTAGTCCTTAACCGCGGACACGGCTATTCGAAACAGATATAACTCTGCAGAGGGTGTACTCTTTACCCACAAGTAAAGGATTTCTTTAGTCAGCACCGAGACGCTGACTAATTCCCATTACGGTCTTTGGGTTGAAAACACACCTAACCCGCACGCACCAGCTTTAATTTTTCCCGGGCCAGGAATCACCCAAAGCAGCGGTAAAATAAAACTCTAAGTGGGAAGGCCTCATACAACGGCCTCCAATAGCATGAGCGTTCATCTTCGGTCCCAGACTGGCCACTCATGCCCCCGGACCAAGTGACATGACTACCAGGGCCAGTGGTGTCATTCACTATGGCCTCTCTGTACGGTGTGTGCAAGAAACGGGTTAGCAACTTACTGAACCATACCCTACCTGCGGCAGGGACATGTGGTAGCACGGTTCAAGTTGGGGGGTTACCGGAACAAGACTCGATCTACGGTCGACTCATGAGGCTTATGTATTTCCTGAAGTGGTTAGAATAATAAAGTGTTCTTTCAATAGTGACACCAAAACAGGGCCACAGCCCTTGCATGTCCCAACATGCATAACCAACAAGGCATGATCACGCTCCGACGTGATCACCCTTCTGCCGGTAACGGTAATTCTCTTAGGCCTGCTCCTGCAAGTTAGTCATGACAAGCACACGTTGCACGGTACGGGGAAACATGCCAACACTACATGCATGCAAATTTTATCTGAATTCCTTATATGCATGATTCAATTATTTCTTGCAAACATTTAACCATGCAATCACCATATCAAGTGTTCAAGATGCTTGCCTTGATCATGCAGAAATATTGGGTGCACTCCAAAAGTTTTGAAATTTTTATCTTCCCTCCATTTCCCTATTTTCAAAAATATTGAAATTACCACATAGAGCAAAAATAAAAGTGCTCTAAAAATAGGAATTTCACTTTTCTAGAACCTCTCTGGTCATATGAAGAATAACCAAGGTGGTCCTACTGGATTTTGAGCACTAAGTATTTTTGAACATTTCGAATTGGGTGAAATTAAGGAATTAATGGATCTGCAAGAATTTCTACAGAAAACATTTTATAAAAAAGATCTAGGGCACCTATTAAATGGGACATGATTTTAGAGTTATTTAGAAATTTGTTTCACTGGATTTGGAGTTGTGATGAATAGTCTAGGGACTTTAAAAGTTGAATTATGTGAAGAAATGATCTATCTAACCAGACAAAAAAAATTATGCATGGAAGAAATGTTCACTACTCTTAGATAATTAGGCCATGATTTATAGATCATATAGAAATTGGAATCAATCCATTTGGATTTGAAATGGACACAAGGGAAATATTTGAAATCTTCTGGAAATGAAAAAGGAAAAGAGGTAGAGGCGCGCCCTGAGCGCAGTATAGCTGGGTGGTGCTACTGGGCCAAGCCCAGCCGTTCGGCTGCGCGGGCGGGCTGATTACGTCGATGGCATAGTCCGGGAATACATTTCCCAGAGAAGAGAGCGTATCTAGCGGAATACGCCTTTGCTTAAAGCCGAGCTGGCGTGGCTCGGAATCACTGACAGCGGGCCCCGTGGCCCCACTGTCAGGTTTGACCGGGTCAGCAGGCGCCCTTTCTCTTCCGGCCGAACAGAGGCGCGGCTCCGGCGAAGCTCGCCGGCGAACGGCAGCGCCGTTTGATAATCCGAGACCACGGGCGCGTTCCTCACACCGAGGCGGTCCTGGTAAGCTGTGTTTTGGCCACCTGGGGCAACTGCATCGCCGGCGATGAGCTCCCCCAATGGACGGCGGCGTCGGGCGAAAGAGGGGTTCCGCCTATGGAGTTTCTCCGGCGAAATTGAGGCATGGAACGGGTGCACGGCGGCTGGGTGAAGCATTTGGTGGAGAAAATGAAGAGGGAAGAGCTCGGGTTGCGTCGGAATCGACGAGGAAGCGACGGCGGCAGTGGCTATCGGAGGTGAAGAAGACGATCGTTTCCGGTCATTTTGCTGCTCG
This sequence comes from Elymus sibiricus, assembly GCA_039707655.1. Lineage (NCBI taxonomy): Eukaryota > Viridiplantae > Streptophyta > Magnoliopsida > Poales > Poaceae > Elymus > Elymus sibiricus. The sequence goes on from CM077670.1 coordinate 125,520,066, forward strand.
GGAAAGCTTACAGAGGAGTGAGGGAGGGTTGTGTTGATCTGAGTGAGCTCGGGGTGGCTTTTTATAGGGAGGAGGAGGTCGGTTGGCGGCTTCCAGAAGGTGGTCGAGGTGGCGGCTCCATTAAGGCAGAACGTGGGCGGCGACGAGATTGGTGGTGGACGGCGAGGCTGGTGAGGACGGCGGCCGTCCGAATTTACTCCGTGGTGCGCTGGCTTGTTCGAGGGGGCTCCAGGTGGTTCGGACGACGTCGGCCAAGACAAATTGCGGCGGCGGCCATTACTGAAGCAGAGAGGTGGTTGAGGTCGGTGGCGTGGTCGGCACTAGTGGACGAGGGAAGGGTGTCGGCAGGGTTCTGGTGGCTTGTGGAGCAAGGGAGGAGTGGAGCGCGTGCAGGGGAGTCAGCGAGGCGACGACAGAGGCTCGGGTGCGGGCATGGTCATACGCGCGCGCCAGGCATTCCGTGCATGCACGCAACATGCTCGCCAGAATGCCAGGGGGCTCTAGAAGAATGTTTTGCAAGTGAGACTTAGCAGAGTGGGGCTACTCTAGATAGCAAGGCTGGTGGACATGCTGGATTAGCCATAGGATCAAGTTATATGTGAAGGTTCAAAAGTTGCAAAACTTTTGTCATGCCCACAAGTTGTTCGACAGAATGCTAGAGCTATCTAGAGAACTTTGTTGGAATTTAGATTTGGCAGAATGGTGTCTCTTTAGATGCTAAAGAGGATGGCAGGGTTGGTTTAACCAAAGGAAAAACTTGCAAGTGCAAGTTTAACTGAAATTCATTTCTGGACAGGAACTTGGAGGACATATCTGGTGAACTAAATTAACTCAAATGGAGCTGATATTCTGGACTTAAGGGTTTCTTAGGAAGGACTAGATGTGGGAATAATTTCAGAATTTTTGGATCAAGGAAAAATAGGGTTGTAGTTCAAAGCTGAATCTGGACCAGAAAAGAAAAGGGGATGTTTTGCTCAAAATTTTCAAAATACTAAGTTGGGTTTTTGCATAAAAGTGATCTATAGGTATCACATGAGCCCTCATAATTTTTGTGGAATTTTTAAAGAATTATTTAAAATGGTTGTAGTGCAACAGAGGCAATTAAAGAATTGAAAATGCTATAAAAATTATTATCTTGGGCAAAATTTTATTATGGAAATACTTCCTATTGTTATTTGAAATACAATTGAATTGATTTAAGACAACTACCAACTCCCACTATATTTTACAAAAATTTCTAAATGGAGGGAAGAATTTTGGAAAACAGAAAACAGATAAGACTCCGAAAATAAAAGACCCAATATAATTCAAAATTTTATTTCTGGCCAAATTTTGCTTAATAAAAATATGGTTAAATTTTTGGGGTGTTACAAAACTCATCACCTTGAACTTCTGAGGTGTATCAAAGAGGTGCAGCAAGTTGATGGAGTGACCACGTATCATCTTATCATCTCCTGACTTGGGCAAGAGAGTGTACCTCAAGATAGTGTTTGTAGTGTCCAAACTAGGTAGCAGGTGCTTCACTGACCCTACTTTGTGTGTCTCGATGTCCTTCTCTGGAATAGCTGTATACATATTGGCCATGGAGTTGTGGTACATCTTGAGCTTGGCATAGATATCAATGTCATCATCTTCTTCTTCTGGAGCACCAAGAAGAGTAGCCCACTCAGAGATGGTTGACTGGTATCTGGAACCCTCAGTCATCCACACAATCCTGCCATCAGGATAGAAATGGGCTGTGGAGTAGAATTGCATGATCATCTCATCATTCCACTTTGTAAGCTTCTGTCCAACAAACTCATCAACACCAGCTATCCGGAAACTCTCATGAACATGGGGGAAATAATCCTCATTGGCATCGATGTACTTCCAATCCACCCATCTCATGTCACTGACGATTGGCTTCTTATCAAGCAGTACGGTCTCATAGAAATCCTGTTGTTCTCTGGTCTGGAAGCGGTAATCACAAGCTGTTCTTCTCCTGGCAGCATAAGGATCAGACAATCTCCACTAACGCAGTCCTTTATCCTTCCTTAGCATCATGTTCTCTGCAACTGGGTGTGCATTGTCATGATCTGGAATCCTTGGCTTTAACTTCCTAAGCACTAGTGGCTCCTCATTAACATCAGCTTCTGGCACTGGGGCCTTGTTCTTCTCAGTTGCTGGAATATTTCTTGTGGATCTCTTTGGTGCTGGGGCCTTGGGCTTGGACTTGGTGGGGGCAGCAGTCCTTATAGCATCTGACATATGTTTCTGTGACTTGGCAGGAGGAGCATCAGCTGCTGGTTCCTCCTCCTCCTCATCATCAGTCCTCATGGAGGGTTTGCCCACAACCTGAGCGGTTGTCTTCCTAGCCCTCTTCTTCCCTGTAGCAGTTGTTTCTGTGTCACTTGGCTCCTCAAGTGTAAATGTCATGGTTTTCTTGGGAACTTTCTTCATAGCAGATTTGTCCTTGGCAACAGGTTTCGAGCTAGCTGCTTTGCCATACTCCTTAGCAATCACTGTCCTCTTCTTTGTTGTGGCCTCACTTGCCACAAAGTCCTCATCCTCACTATCTGAGGTTCTCTTCTTCCTGGTCCTTGTTGCAGCCTTTGGAAGATCTGGAGAGCTTCTCTCTGCCTCATAAAAGCTTTCTGCAGAACTAGAGCCTGAGCTGAGATCTGTGTGCTGCTCTGACATGTTCTAGCTATCGCTGGCATCAGACATCTTTCAAAGCTGACCCTGTGAATAGATGGGTATGGGCAGAGTAGATGAGTCATCACAAAAAGCAGTCATTTTTCATAAAAATTGAGTTCAAATCTTAGTTTCAAGTTTTCACAGAAGGCATTTCGGATGGACCGAGTTGATCATCTCGGTGATACCGAAGCACTCAACAGAAACTTTACACTCCATTTCGGTTAGACCAAGATGGGGTTCGGTGACTCCGAGATGCTAGGGTTTCATAGAGATTTTACTTTCGGTCTCACCGATTCGTACAACTCGGTGGCACCGAGACGTACTAGTGCTATGGCCTGGGGTCAAATCGGTGACTCCGAAAATCTCTAATCGGTCGGTCCGAGATGCGTTCAGCGGAAACTTAAACCTAAATTTTTTACTCGAATCTAATCTATGGAATTTGCAGTGTAAAGGAAGTTCTCAATCCGTGGCAAGAATCATGGCAATCCAATCGTGCATTGCATCAGAATTTTGAGCACGAAAGGGGTCAAATCTCATCCTAACTTGGTGGAGATCCTCTACGGCGGCAACGGCGGAGCAGATTATCGTTGACGGTTACGGATTCCGGCGGCGAAAGCGCGCTGGAGACAAGGGCGACGATCCGCTGACCTGGGCGACGGCAGCAACGGGGTGCGGGAACGAGGGGGTTTGAGAAATTTCAACCGTTCGGGCCCGCGGAGTATATATACCCGTGTGTTGTCGGTGGCTCCAAGTTGGACAACTCGGTGGCACCGATATGTGTAACTGCAAGCAGTTTAGCACATCGGTGGCGCCGAAATGGTTCAACTCGGTGACACCGAGATGGAAACCTAGATCAATCTAGATGATTTCGGTTGGACCGAGTTTGAGTGAATTGGTTCAGCCGAAATCATGTAGAAGGTTTTGGAGGTTCAGCCCTTTCAGATCGGTGGCTCCGAGTGCTCCTCACCTGGAGGGTCCGAAAATGACTTGTTCAATTTTTGTGATGTAGCAAGAATAGAATTTGAGACAAGAAAGCATAGATAGCTAGAGAAGGTACTTAGGCATTCTTGTACATCCACTTGGCCAGAAAAACCAAGACAATCAAAACAACAAATGGATGTCCTCGAATGAAGAAAATGTTGGAAATATGCCCTAGAGGCAATAATAAATTGGTTATTATTATATTTCCTTGTTCATGATAATCGTTTATTATCCATACTATAATTGTATTGATTGGAAACTCAAATACATGTGTGGGTACATAGACAACACTGTGTCCCTAGTAAGCCTCTAGTTGACTAGCTCGTTGATCAAAGATGGTTAAGGTTTCCTAGCCATTGACATGAGATGTCATTTGATAATGGGATCACATCATTAGGAGAATGATGTGATGGACAAGACCCAAACTACGAACGTAGCATATGATCGTGTCAGTTTATTGCTATTGTTTTCTGCATGTCAAGTATCTGTTCCTATGACCATGAGATCATGCAACTCCCTAACATCGGAGGAGTACCTTGTGTGTATCAAACGTCGCAACGTAACTGGGTGACTATAAAGGTGCTCTACAGGTATCTCCGAGGATGTCTGTTGGGTTGGCATGGATCAAGACTGGGATTTGTTACTCCGTGTGACGGAGAGGTATCTCAGGGCCCACTCGGTAATACAACATCACAATGAGCCTTGCAAGCAATGTGACTAAAGTGTTAGCCACGAGATCTTGTATTACGGAACGAGTAAAGAGACTTGCCGGTAACAAGATTGAACTAGGTATAGAGATACCGACGATCGAATCTCGGGCAAGTAACATACCGAAGAACAAAGGGAACAGTATACGGGATTAACTGAATCCTTGACATAGAGGTTCGACCGATAAAGATCTTCGTAGAATATGTAGGAGCCAATATGGGCATCCAGGTCCCGCTATTGGTTATTGATCGTAGAGGTGTCTCGGTCATGTCTACATAGTTCTCGAACCCGCAGGGTCTACACACTTAACGTTTGGTGACGATTAGTATAGTTGAGTTATTTTGTTGGTGACCGAAGGTTGTTCGGAGTCCCGGATAAGATCCCGGACATGACGAGGGTCTCCGGAAGAGTCCGGAGGTAAAGATTAATATATGTGATAATAGTGTTTTGATCTCCGGAAGGGTTCCGGAATTCACCCGAAGAGGTTCCGGATGTTTACCGAAGTGTTCGGGTGCAGCAACACTTTATATGAGCCAAAGGGGTAAAGCCCACGAGGTATTGGAAAGTGCAAAAGGAAGTTTTGCTGCTGCCTTAAGCGGTACTACCGCTGGTAAGGCAGTACTACCGCGTAAGCGGTACTACCGCTGTGAAGCGGTACTACCGCTCAAGCGGTACTACCGCCTGTACGCGGGACTGCTGGGATCCGAGTTGGACTCTTTCCCTGCGGGCCAAACCGACCTTGTGCGGGCAAAACCGACCTGGAGGAGGCTTTTACTCCAAATTTAGACCCCAAGGCTCAACATATAAATAGAGGGGAAGGGCTAGCACACGGGACACAAAAAGATTTCCCAAGCCGTGTGTCGGCAACCCTAACCCTCTAGTTCTCCCGTCATAATCTCCGTAGTGCTTGGCGAAGCCCTGCAGAGATTGTTCCTCACCACCATCACCACGCCGTCGTGCTGCCGGAACTCATCTACTACTTCACCATCACTCGCTGGATCGAGGAGGTGAAGGCGTCATCAAGCCGTACGTGTGTTGAACGCGGAGGTACCGTCTGTTCGGCACTAGTTCGTGATCGGATCGAGGGACGACTTGCGATTTGGATCGCGGAGACGTTCGACTACATCAACCGCGTTTCTTAACGCTTCCGCTTAGCGATCTACAAGGGTATTTAGATTCACTCTCCCTCTCGTATATGCTCATCACCATGGATAGATCTTGTGTGTGCGTAGGAAATTTTTTGTTTCCCATGCAACGTTCCCCAACAGTGGCATCTGAGCTAGGTCTATGCGTAGATGAGATCTCGAGTAGAACACAAACGAGTTGTGGGCGTGGGTGTATACATATTGCTTGCCGTTACTAGTTGATACTTGATTCGGCGGTATTGTGAGATGAAGCGGCCCGGACCGACATTACGCGTACGCTTACGCGAGACAGGTTCCTTCAACTGACATGTAACTTCGTTGCATAAAGATGGCTAGCGGGTGTATGTCTCTCTCACTTTAGTTGAATCGATTTCAATGAAGAGGGTTCTTTTAGAAGATCAAAAAGCAATCACTACACCACGTTGTGGTTTTGCGTAGGTAAGAACGGTTCTTGCAAACCCGTAGCAGCCACGTAAAACTTGCAACAACAATTAGAGGACGTCTAACTTGTTTTTGCAGGGTATGTTGTGATGTGATATGGCCAAGTACATGATGAGATATATGTGATGTATGAGATGATCATGTGTTGTATAGAATATCACGACTTGCATGTCGATGAGTACGGCAACTGGCAGGAGCCATAGAGTTGTCTTTAATCATTTTCGCCGTTTTGCTTTACTTTATCGCTATGAGTTAGCAATAGTCGTGGAAGCAACAGTCGGCGCGACAACCTCATGGCGACACGTTGATGGAGATCATGGTGTCATGCCGGTGACGATGGAGATCATGCCGGTGCTTTGGAGATGGAGATCAAAAGCACAAGTTCATGGCCATATCATGTCACTTATGATTTGCATGTGATGTTAATCCTTTTATTCATCTTATTTTGCTTAGGACGACGGTAGCATTATAAGGTGATCCCTCACTTAAATTTCAAGATAAATTGTGTTCTCCCCGAGTGTGCACCGTTGCGAAAGTTTGTCGTTTCGAGACACGCCGTGATGATCGGGTGTGATAGACTCTACGTTCACATACAACGGGTGTAAGCCATGTTGCACGTGCGGAACACTCGGGTTAAACTTGACGAGCCTAGCATGTACAGACATGGCCTCGGAACACAAGAGACCGAAAGGTCGAACATGAGTCATATTGTAGATATGATCAACATGAAGATGTTCACCATTGAAACCACCTCAACTCACGTGATGATCGGACTTGAGTTGGTGGATTTGGATCATGTTACACTCGAATGACCGGAGGGATGTCAATTTGAGTGGGAGTTTTTAAGTAATATGATTAACTAAACTCATTATCTAGAACAATAGTCTAAGTTGTCTTTGCTATATTTATGTTGTAGATCATGGCTCGCGCAGTAGCACCCCTGAATTTTAATGCGTTCCTAGAGAAAGCTAAGTTGAAAGATGATGGAAGTAACTTTGTGGACTGGGCCCGTAATCTAAGGATTATCCTTACGGCTTCCCAGAAGGCTTATGTCCTTGATGCACCGCTTGGTGATCCACCCGCTCCAGTTGAGTCTCTAGACGTTGTGAACGCCTGGCAGGCTCGTTCTGAAGATTACTCAATAGTTCAATGTGCAATATTGTATGGCTTAGAACCGGGACTTCAAAGACGTTTTGAACATCATGGAGCATATGAGATGTTCCAGGAGTTGAAGTTTATCTTTCAGAAGAATGCCCGGATCGAGAGGTATGAGATCTCCGATAAGTTCTATGCTTGCAAGATGGAGGAGAACGGGTCTATCAGTGATCACATACTCAGAATGTCTGGGTACTCCACCCGTCTGGCTGAATTGGGGATGCCCCTTCCGCCAGAGGCTATCACTGACAGAGTTCTTCAATCATTGCCACCTAGCTACAAAAGCTTCGTGTTGAACTATAACATGCACGGTATGAACAAGTCAGTCGCCGAGCTGTTTGCGATGCTGAAAGCCGCTGAGTCTGAAATTCAGAAGGAGCATCAAGTGTTGATGGTCAATAAAACCACTAGTTTCAAGAAAAATGGCAAGGGTAAGAAGGGTAACTCCAAGAAGAGTGGCAAAGCAGTTGCTTCTCTCGTGAAGAAACCCAAGGCTGGACCCAAACCAGAAACTGTGTGCTTTCATTGCAAGGGAACTGGACACTGGAAGCGGAACTGCCCCAAGTATTTGGCTGACAAGAAGGCGGCCAACAACAAACAAGGTATATATGATATACATGTTATTGATGTGTACCTTACCAACTCTCGTTGTAGTGCCTGGGTATTTGATACCGGTGCGGTTGCTCATATTTGCAACTCAAAACAGGAACTGCGGAATAGACGGAGGCTGGCAAAGGACGAAGTGACGATGCGCGTGGGAAATGGTTCCAAGGTTGATGTGATCGCCGTCGGCACGCTCGCTCTTCTTTTACCATCGGGATTAGTGATGAACCTGAATAAATGTTATTTGGTGCCTGCGTTAAGCATGAACATTATATCTGGATCTTGTTTATTGCGAGACGGTTACTCATTTAAATCAGAGAATAATGGTTGTTCTATTTATATGAGTAATATCTTTTATGGTCATGCACCCGATGTGAGGGGTTTATTCTTATTGAATCTCGATAGTAATGATACACATGTTCATAACATTGATGCCAAAAGATGTAGAATTGATAATGATAATACCACTTTCTTGTGGCACTGCCGTTTAGGTCATATTGGCGTAAGACGCATGAAGAAGCTCCATGCTGATGGACTTTTGGAGTCACTTGATTTTGAATCACTTGACACATGTGAGCCATGCCTCATGGGCAAGATGACTAAAACGCCGTTCTCTGGAACAATGGAACGGGCAAGTGACTTATTGGAAATCATACATACTGATGTGTGCGGTCCGATGAGTATTGAGGCGCGCGGTGGTTATCGTTACTTTCTCACCTTCACTGATGACTTAAGTAGATATGGGTATATTTACTTAATGAAACACAAGTCTGAAACATTTGAAAAGTTCAAACAATTTCAGAGTGAAGTTGAGAATCATCGTAACAAGAAGATTAAATTCCTACGATCTGATCGAGGAGGAGAATATCTGAGTTATGAGTTTGGCAGTCACTTAAGACAGTGTGAAATTGTTTCACAATTAACACCGCCTGGAACACCACGGCGTAATGGTGTGTCCGAACGTCGTAATCGAACCTTATTGGATATGGTGAGATCTATGACGTCTCTTGCTGATTTGCCACTATCGTTTTGGGGTTATGCATTAGAGACAGCTGCATTCACTTTAAATAGGGCACCATCGAAATCCGTTGAGACGACGCCATATGAACTTTGGTTTGGCAAGAAGCCAAAGCTGTCGTTTCTTAAAGTTTGGGGATGTGATGCTTATGTCAAAAAGCTTCAGCCTGAAAAGCTGGAACCCAAAGCGGAGAAATGCGTCTTCATAGGATACCCAAAAGAGACAGTTGGGTATACCTTCTACCTCAGATCCGAAGGCAAAGTGTTTGTCGCTAAAAACGGAACATTTCTTGATAAAGAATTTCTCTCGAAAGAATTGAGTGGGAGGAAGATAGAACTTGATGAGGTTGTTGAACCTTTACTTCAACCTGAGAGTAGTGCAGCGCAGAAAGATGTTTCTGTAGAGCCTACATCAGTTGAAGAGGAAGTTAATGATGATGATCATAAAGCTTTGGATCAAGTTGCTATCGAACCTCGTAGGTCGACAAGGACGCGTACTGCTCCTGAGTGGTACGGCAACCCTGTCTTAGAGGTCATGTTGTTGGACAACGATGAACCTATGAGCTATGGAGAAGCGATGATGGGCCCGGATTCCAAGAAGTGGTTAGAGGCCATGAAATCCGAGATGGGATCCATGTATGAAAACAAAGTGTGGACTTTGGAAGTATTACCTGAAGGGCGTAAGGCCATTCAGAACAAATGGATCTTTAAGAGGAAGATGGACGCGGACGGTAATGTCACCGTCTATAAAGCTCGACTTGTGGCAAAGGGTTTTTCACAAGTTCAAGGAGTTGACTACGATGAGACCTTCTCACCCGTAGCGATGCTTAAGTCCGTCAGAATCATGTTAGCAATAGCTGCCTTTTTCGATTATGAAATTTGGCAGATGGATGTCAAAACAGCGTTCCTTAACGGTTTCCTTAAGGAAGAGTTGTATATGATGCAACCAGAAGGTTTTGTCGATCCAGAGAATGCTGACAAAGTTTGCAAACTCCAGCGATCCATTTATGGACTGGTGCAAGCATCTCGGAGTTGGAATCTTCGCTTTGATGAGGTGATCAAAGCGTTCGAGTTTATACAAGTTTACGGAGAAGCTTGTATTTACAAGAAAGTGAGTGGGAGCTCTATAGCGTTTCTAATATTATATGTGGATGACATATTACTGATTGGAAACAATATAGAAATGTTGGAAAGCGTGAAGGAATATTTGAACAAGAGTTTTTCAATGAAGGACCTAGGAGAAGCTGCTTTCATATTAGGCATCAAGATCTATAGAGATAGATCAAGACGTTTAATAGGACTTTCACAAAGCACATACCTTGATAAGATTTTGAAGAAGTTCAAAATGGATCAGTCCAAGAAGGGGTTCTTGCCTGTTTTGCAAGGTGTGAAGTTGAGTAAGACTCAATGCCCAGTGACTGCAGAAGATTGAGAAAAGATGAGTGTCATCCCCTATGCTTCGGCCATAGGCTCTATCATGTATGCAATGCTGTGCACAAGACCCGATGTCAGCCTTGCCATAAGTATGGTCGGAAGGTTTCAAAGTGATCCAGGAATGGAACACTGGACGGAGGTCAAGAATATCCTGAAGTACCTGAAAAGGACTAAGGACATGTTTCTCGTTTATGGAGGTGATCAAGAGCTCGTCGTAAAGGGTTACGTCGATGCAAGCTTTGACACTGATCCGGATGACTCTAAGTCGCAAACCGGATATGTGTTTATTCTTAATGGGGGTGCGGTTAGCTGGTGCAGTTCCAAGCAAAGCGTGGTAGCTGATTCTACATGCGAAGCGGAGTACATCGCTGCCTCAGAGGCGGCGAAGGAAGGTGTCTGGATGAAGGAGTTCATGACAGATCTTGGAGTAGTGCCTAGTGCGCTTAACCCAATGACTCTGCTTTGTGATAATACTGGTGCCATTGCTCTAGCCAAGGAACCAAGATTTCACAAGAGGACCAGACACATAAAGCGACGTTTCAATTCCATCCGCGATTACATCAAGGAGGACGACATAAATATTTGCAAAGTACACACGGATCTAAATGTTGCAGATCCGATGACTAAACCTCTTCCAAGGGCTAAACATGAACAACACCAGAACTGCATGGGTGTTCGATTCATTACAATATAAATCACATAGTGATGTGAACTAGATTATTGACTCTAGTGCAAGTGGGAGACTGTTGGAAATATGCCCTAGAGGCAATAATAAATTGGTTATTATTATATTTCCTTGTTCATGATAATCGTTTATTATCCATGCTATAATTGTATTGATTGAAAACTCAAATACATGTGTGGGTACATAGACAACACTGTGTCCCTAGTAAGCCTCTAGTTGACTAGCTCGTTGATCAAAGATGGTTATGGTTTCCTAGCCATTGACATGAGATGTCATTTGATAACGGGATCACATCATTAGGAGAATGATGTGATGGACAAGACCCAAACTACGAACGTAGCATATGATCGTGTCAGTTTATTGCTATTGTTTTCTGCATGTCAAGTATCTGTTCCTATGACCATGAGATCATGCAACTTCCTGACATCGGAGGAGTACCTTGTGTGTATCAAACGTCGCAACGTAACTGGGTGACTATAAAGGTGCTCTACAGGTATCTCCGAGGATGTCTGTTGGGTTGGCATGGATCAAGACTGGGATTTGTTACTCCGTGTGACGGAGAGGTATCTCAGGGCCCACTCGGTAATACAACATCACAATGAGCCTTGCAAGCAATGTGACTAAAGTGTTAGCCACGAGATCTTGTATTACGGAACGAGTAAAGAGACTTGCCGGTAACGAGATTGAACTAGGTATAGAGATACCGACGATCGAATCTCGGGCAAGTAACATACCGAAGAACAAAGGGAACAGTATACGGGATTAACTGAATCCTTGACATAGAGGTTCGACCGATAAAGATCTTCGTAGAATATGTAGGAGCCAATATGGGCATCCAGGTCCCGCTATTGGTTATTGATCGTAGAGGTGTCTCGGTCATGTCTACATAGTTCTCGAACCCGCAGGGTCTACACACTTAACTTTTGGTGACGATTAGTATAGTTGAGTTATTGTGTTGGTGACCGAAGGTTGTTCGGAGTCCCGGATAAGATCCCGGACATGACGAGGGTCTCCGGAAGAGTCCGGAGGTAAAGATTAATATATGTGATAATAGTGTTTTGATCTCCGGAAGGGTTCCGGAATTCACCCGAAGAGGTTCCGGATGTTTACCGAAGTGTTCGGGTGCAGCAACACTTTATATGAGCCAAAGGGGTAAAGCCCACGAGGTATTGGAAAGTGCAAAAGGAAGTTTTGCTGCTGCCTTAAGCGGTAGTACCGCTGGTAAGGCAGTACTACCGCTCAAGCGGTACTACCGCTCGTGAGCGGTACTACCGCTTGTACGCGGGACTGCTGGGATCCGAGTTGGACTCTTTCCCTGCGGGCCAAACCGACCTTGTGCGGGCAAAACCGACCTGGAGGAGGCTTTTACTCCAAGTTTAGACCCCAAGGCTCAACATATAAATAGAGGGGAAGGGCTAGCACACGGGACACAAAAAGATTTCCCAAGCCGTGTGTCGGCAACCCTAACCCTCTAGTTCTCCCGTCATAATCTCCGTAGTGCTTGGCGAAGCCCTGCAGAGATTGTTCCTCACCACCATCACCACGCCGTCGTGCTGCCGGAACTCATCTACTACTTCACCATCACTCGCTGGATCGAGGAGGTGAAGGCGTCATCAAGCCGTACGTGTGTTGAACGCGGAGGTGCCGTCTGTTCGGCACTAGTTCGTGATCGGATCGAGGGACGACTTGCGATTTGGATCGCAGAGACATTCGACTACATCAACCGTGTTTCTTAACGCTTCCGCTTAGCGATCTACAAGGGTATGTAGATTCACTCTCCCTCTCGTAGATGCTCATCACCATGGATAGATCTTGTGTGTGCGTAGGAAAATTTTTGTTTCCCATGCAACGTTCCCCAACATAAAACATGCAAACCAACATGCTCACACAATAAGATAGCAAATGAAATATGTGTCAAACATGCACAACCAATTCTAGCATCTATCAAGCAATGGCGATGACTAGGTCATCTATATATGAGTATATTGACTTAGGAGTCAAATGAGAACATTTGATCATAGGTCATACTCATCATTTAAGCACAAGTGGGGTTGCCACTTTTACATAAAGCATTGATGTGTTCACACCATTAGAGTTGCTTTAGTTCAATTGTTTAGAGCAAAGCTCCCCCTAGATGTGATATCCCCCCAAAGAGGGATGAACTAACCTTGGGTTTTGTCGATGATGACTTCATGTAGATGTTGAAGATGTGGATACTCAAAGTTGATGTAGACCATCAAGAGTTGGGAGCAATCCTTTGGAGTTTTGTGCTTTCAATATCTACATGGGTTAGTCCCACACAAGGAACATATAAGGATATCCATAGACATAGAGTGAAATACACATATGATGATGTCCATGAATGCAATGACTACCTTGTCCCTTGCCTTACCAACAAGAGGGTTTGTGACTCCATGAACTAGTGCAAGATGTGGAAGTTGATTGCACAAGTTCTTGCCAAAATGTATATGAGTGAAGTTTGTTGGCGGAGTCACCCTCAAGAACTCTCTAGTTCTTCTTATTTTGGACCCACATCAACTTGATGGGAATCCTTGGAGTTGTAGTAGGACTTGATGAAGTAGAACTTGATGAAGTCTTGGGAACCCACTTGACCAAGGCTTGAGGTGCTTCTTCAAATGAGTCAATCTCTTCTTGAAGCTTGTCCTTGCCTTTTAGCTTGTGGTCTTGTGGTGGAAGATCTTCTTGAGATTGTGTTCCCTTGAAGGAAGTAGGATCATACTTCTCTTGTTGAGGAACAAACTTCGTCTTGGGGTATTGATCTTCTTCCCACTCAACTCCATTGGCATTGAACTTTCGTTCAAAACCAACACCTTGGTTCTTCCGGTGCCTTCCTTGCTTGCATACAATTTCCTCAAATTGCTTACTCCCAGCAAGGATCTTGTAGACACCTTTTTCTATAATTCCTTTCAATAGCATATTTTCTTGCTCAAGTGTAACTTGGCTAAGAGAATCATTAGTGGAATCAATAGAACTACTAGAAGCAACAACATTGGATTTAGCATTGTTATTGTTACTACTAGAGGAAGAACCCTTTTTACACTTGTTGCTAGTTTGCTTAGGTTTAACTTGTGGCATAAAGGTATACAAGAGTAAACGTTTGGCAAGATATGAAGAACTCTTCTTTCGAAGATCGTCATTGATAGCTTTAAGAAACTCATGCTCTTTCTCTAAATTTAGCTTCTCGAAGCGTAGCTTCTCATGAGTTCTTAGAAGTTCTCTATGATCCTCTTGAGTTGTTTCATGAGCTAACTTAAGAGCATTTAGTTCTTTAGTTAGACGCTCAATCTTCTTCATAGCATTGTCACTCGTTTCCTCTTGACTATCATGATTACTAGCATTTTCATTATAGCTCACATCACTAGCCTTAACAATAAGTAAATCATCATCACCAAGCAAATCATCCTCATCACTATTGAAATCAAGATACTCGGGGTGTGACACCTTGGGGCCTTTTGCCATGAAGCATCTTCCAATTCCTTCATTTGGTGAGTCAAATAGATCATGGGAGTTGGATGACACAAGAGCAAGTTCGGCAACACCTTCATCTTGACTATAGTCGGAGTTGGAGTGATAACTTCTCTCAAAGGGGTTTGCTACTTGTAGCTTGCGTTGGTATTTCCTCGAAGAGGAAGGGATGATGCAGCACAGTAGAGATAAGTATTTCCCTCAGTTATGAAACCAAGGTTATCGAACCAGTAGGAGAATCACACAATACCTCATTAGCATCACCTGCACACAAACAACAAATCCTTGCACCCAACGCAAACGAGAGGTTGTCAATCTCTCGGCGGTCAATTGCAAGATTAAATTGTATTTGATCGATAGATAGATTGAAACAAAAATACAAAATAAAATAAATAAAAGAAAATGGCAGCAATATTTTTAGGGTTTTAGTAATATGATTTAGATAGACCCGGGGGCCATAGGTTTCACTAGAGGCTTCTCTCAAGAAAATAGCATACGATGGGTAGACAAATTACTGTTGGGCAATTGATAGAAAAGCAAATAATCATGACGATATCCAAGGCAATGATCATGTATATAGGCATCACGTCTGAGACAAGTAGACCGACTCCTGCCTGCATCTACTACTATTACTCCACACATCGACCGCTATCCAGCATGCATTTAGTGTATTAAGTCCATAAAAAGAACGGAGTAACGCCTTAAGAACGATGACATGATGTAGACAAGATAAACTCACGTATGAATAAACCCTATCTTTTTACCCTTAATAGCAATGATACATACGTGTCATGTCCCTTTCTGTCACTGGGATTGAGCACCGCTAGATCGAACCCATTACAAAGCACCTCTTCCCATGGCAAGATAAATCAACTCAGTTGGCCAAACCAAATCAATAGATCGGAGAAGAAATACGAGGATATAATAATCATGCATAAAAGAGTGCAGCAAAGACTCAAATATTTTCATGGATAATCTGATCATAAACTCACAATTCATCGGATCCCAACAAACACACCACAAAAAGTGATTACATCGGATAGAACTCCAAGAACATCGAGGAGAACATTGTATTGAAGATCAAAAAGAGAGAAGCCATCTAGCTACTGCCTATGGACCCGAAGGTCTGTGGTAAACTACTCACGCATCATCGGAGAGGCAGCAAGGTTGATGTAGAGCCCCTCCGTGATCGATTCCCCCTCCGGCGGAGTACCGGAGAAGGCCTACAGATGGGATCTCTCGAGAACAAAAACTTGTGGTGGCGGAAAAAGTATTTCGTGGACTCCCCTGGGGGTTTCTGATTTTTTCTGAATTTATAGTGGTGGAATTAGGTCAAACGGAGCTGAGGTGGGCCCACAAGGCACCAGGGCGCGCCTGCCCCCCCAGGAGCGCCCTGGTGGCTCGTGGCCACCTTCTTTGGCGTCTGGTCTTCTCCCGAAGCTTCTAGTGTTTATCTCGGCCAATAAAAAATCTCCAAAAAGTTTCGTGGCATTTGGACTTCGTTTGGTATTGATTTTCTATAAAACAAAAACAGGGCAGAAAACAGCAACTGGCACTGGGCACTAGGTTAATAGGTTAGTCTCCAAAAATGATATATAATTGCTATAAATGATTATAAAAACATCCAAGATTGATAATATAACAGTATGGAACAATCAAAAATTATAGATACGTTGGAGACGTATCAGCATCCCCAAGCTTAATTCCTGCTCATCCTCGAGTAGGTAAATGATAAAAACAATTTTTTTATGTGGAATGCTGCCTAACATATTCATCACATATTCTTTTCTTTTGTAGCATGGACATTGGACTTGAATGATTCAAAGCAATAGTCTATAATTTGACATGAAGATATAAATGCTCTAGCATGCTAACAAGCAACCATGTCTTTCAAAATATCAACGCTAAAGAAAGTTATCCCTAGCCCATTATGCTCAATCATTAATCCATTCATGAAACACACTCAAATATTAGCTACACACAATGCACAAGTATGACAATAGTGCTCTCTAGTTGGTGCTTTTGTAAGAGAAGATGGAGACTCAAATAAAAATAAAAATTGCATAAAAGTAAATAGATAGGCCCTTCGCAGAGGGAAGCAGAGATTTGTCAAATGTGCCAGAGCTCAAAGCTGAAATTAAAGAGATAAAAATATTTTGAGAGGCATGCTTTTCCTGCCAACGAAAACGACCGAGAATTCCCAATATTTTCCGTGCTAGACACATCATAGGCGGTTCCCAAACAGAAAGTAAAGTTTATTTCCTTTCCACCATATCTTTCACAATCCATGGCTAGCCGTATCCATGGGTGCCCTCCAAACCAACATTTTCCAAGGAATTTTATTGTTATTAATTTTGATTTCATTGTGGGACTGGGCATCCCTATTATCAGCCACTCTCTCGTGCAATGACAAGTGAATAAACACTCATCGTGAGAATAACACACCTAGCATGGAAAATAATGGCCACCCCCTGCCGCTTCATGAGCGGTACGGGCACACAAAACGGAAAATTATTTTGAAAATTAGAGTTGGCACACGCAAATTTACTTGGAGCGGCATTGAAATACCGCATATAGGTAGATATAGTGGACTCATTTGGCACAACTTGGGTTTAAGGATTTTGGATGCACAAGCAGTATTTTCGCTTAGTACAAATGAAGGCTAGCAAATAGATTGAGAAGCAACCAACCAAAAAACGAAAACGGACATAAACATGCATTGAACATAACTAACACCGAATAATGCACCATAAGTAGGATATAATTTCATTGCATAACTATTGACTTAACGTGCATGCATAGGGAATCACAAACCTTAACACTAATATTCTTACTAAATCCCAATTACTCACTAACATGACTGACATATTATCATTTCCATATCGCAAAACTATTGCAAGGAATCACACTTATCATATCCAATGATCTATATGAAAGTTTTTATTTATATCCCTCTTGAATATTCATCACTTTGGGACCAACTTCATATCTTGTGCAAATTACCGTTACTATTATCATCTCTCAAAAGGATTTAAGTGAAGCATGAGAGTGCAAAAATTTCTTCAATTTTTTTTTTCTTATCAATTCTCAAAATAATATAAGTGAAGCATGAGAATTCATTTCTTCAAAATTTCAATCATGTCAACTCTCAAAATAATATAAGTGAAGCATGAGAGTTTATTTCTTCAAAATTTCAATCAACTCTCAAAATAATATAAGTGAAGCATGAGAGTTTATTTCTTCAAAATATAGCCACCACCATGCTCAAAAAGATTTAAGTGAAGCACTAGAGCAACTACCTAGCTCAAAAAATTTAAGTGATGCACATAGAGTATTCTAACAAATGATGATGAACGTGTGGCTCTCTCAAGATAGGTGTGTTCAGCAAGGATGATTGTGACACACTAAAAAGCAAACAAAGCAAAGACTCATATAATACATGACGCTCCAAGCAAAACTCATATCATGTGACGAATAAAAATATAGCTCCAAGTAAAATTACCGATGGTTGGTAGAAGAAATAGGGGATGCCTTCCGGGGCATCCCCAAGCTTAGACGCTTGAGTCTTCCTTGGATATTACCTTGGGGTGCCTCGGGCATCCCCAAGCTTAGGATTTTGCTACTCCTTATTCCTTCATCCATCGTGATCTCACCCAAAACTTGAAAACTTCAATCACACAAAACTCAACAAAACCTTCGTGAGATCCGTTAGTATAACAAAATAAATCACTACTTTAAGTACTGTTGCAAACCCATTCATATTTTATTTTTGCATTATACCTACTGTACTCTAACTTCACCATGGCTTATACCCCCCGATACAATCCATAGATTCATCAAAACAAGCAAGTAGTGCATCAAAAACAGAATCTGTCAAAAACAGAACAGTCTGTAGTCTATTTAAAAGCTATACTTCTGTAACTCCAAAAAAATTGAAAACTTAGGACAACGTGGGAAATTCATATACCAATACTGTGTAAAAATTTCAGATTTTTTTGACGCTCCAGTACAGAAAAAAAATTCGGGCACTGGACGCAAAACTTTCTGTTTTCCAAACAGCATCAATTATATTATCCTCCAAATCATCCTAAAGGTATTACTTGGCACAAACACTAATTAAAAACACAAAATCACAATCATACCAGTAGCATAATTGTGAGAACACACAATAATAGAAAAAAATATTTATTTTATTCATTGGGTTGCCTCCCAACAAGCGCTATTGTTTTATGCCCCTAGCTAGGCATAATGCATAATTTCAAGTATTGTCATCTTTCTTCTTCTTATCCAAAGATGCACTTTTATCAAGGGGTTTCTCAAAGGTAATATGAAATATATCATCCATAGAAATTTTAGCTTTAGCAAGTCGTCCATCTTTAAATCCCTCTTGATTACCGGCTACAATCCAAGAGTATTGTCTATTGACGCTATTGAAAACTTGTTGGATTATATTCAAAGGAGGAACTTCCTTTTTAATATTCTCATCAAAGATGTGGTCATTACGGAACAAATATCTCAGCAAATAATCATTATTATAAAGGATCTCATCTATTACCGGTTTTTCACGGCTCATTCCATAAAAAAGCAAAGATTTCTCTAGCTTCTCGCACTATATGATCAAATTCATTCATGAGAACAAGGGTGGCTATTTTCTTAGCTCTAGGATCTTTTATAACCGATAGCTCATAAAACAATCTTTGCAAAGTAGGATGGGTGCGAATAAATCTTCTTTCAAGTTTAAGAACAAGTGCGGAAATAGCATCGGCATAATTATTAGTTTCTTTAAGTATAGGTGCATCATCAAAAGCCAAGGTCCCAATGCAATTAAAGAATTCTTGGATGACAGTTTTTCCTATAACATTACCATGTCCCAACACAAAAGTTTTAGCATCAAGATTGGTAGAACTTCCCTTTTTAGGAGTTTTACCATCATCGGTTTCCGCCATGCCAAAATCACTCATGATAACAAGTTTCAAGCAAACGAGCAAACAAGAAAAAGGCAAACGAAAAATATTTTTGTATTTTTGTAAAAACGTTTAGAAGTGGGGGAGATGAAAACAAGAGGCAAATGGCAAATAAAGTAAATGCAAGGAGATGAGAGTTTATGCAAAGGTACTTGATAGATGTTGATGATGTCTCCCCGGCAACGGCGCCAGAAATTCTTCCTGCTACTTGTAGCTTGCGTTGGTATTTCCCCGAAGAGGAAGGGATGATGCAGCACAGTAGAGATAAGTATTTCCCTCAGTTATGAAACCAAGGTTATCGAACTAGTAGGAGAATCACGCAACACCTCGTTAGCAGCACCTGCACACAAACAACAAATCCTTGCACCCAACGCAAATGAGAGGTTGTCAATCTCTCGGCGGTCAATTGCAAGATTAAATTGTATTTGATAGATAGATAGATTGAAACAAAAATACAAAATAAAATAAATAAAAGAAAATGGCAGCAATATTTTTAGGGTTTTAGTAATATGATTTAGATAGACACGGGGGCCATAGGTTTCACTAGAGGCTTCTCTCAAGAAAATAGCATACGGTGGGTAGACAAATTACTGTTGGGCAATTGATAGAAAAGCAAATAATCATGACGATATCCAAGGCAATGATCATGTATATAGGCATCACGTTCGAGACAAGTAGACCAACTCCTGCCTGCATCTACTACTATTACTCGACACATCGACCGCTATCCAGCATGCATCTAGTGTATTAAGTCCATAAAAAGAACGGAGCAACGCCTTAAGAACGATGACATGATGTAGACAAGATAAACTCACGTATGAATAAACCCCATCTTTTTACCCTTAATAACAATGATACATACGTGTCATGTCCCTTTCTGTCACTGGGATTGAGCACCGCAAGATCGAACCCATTACAAAGCACCTCTTCCCATGGCAAGATAAATCAACTCAGTTGGCCAAACCAAATCAATAGATCGGAGAAGAAATACGAGGCTATAATAATCATGCATAAAAGAGTGCAGCAAAGACTCAAATATTTTCATGGATAATCTGATCATAAACTCACAATTCATGAGATCCCAACAAACACACCGCAAAAAGTGATTACATCGGATAGAACTCCAAGAACATTGAGGAGAACATTGTATTGAAGATCAAAAAGAGAGAAGAAGCCATCTAGCTACTGCCTATGGACCCGAAGGTCTGTGGTAAACTACTCACGCATCATCGGAGAGGCAGCAAGGTTGATGTAGAGCCCCTCCGTGATTGATTCCCCCTCCGGCGGAGTACCGGAGAAGGCCTCAAGATGGGATCTCTCGAGAACAGAAACTTGCGGCGGCGGAAAAAGTATTTCGTGGACTCCCCTGGGGGGTTTCTGATTTTTTCTGAATTTATAGTGGTGGAATTAGGTCAAACGGAGCTGAGGTCGGCCCACGAGGCACCAGGGTGCGCCTGCCCCCCAGGCGCGCCCTGGTGGCTCGTGGCCACCTCCTCTGGTGTCTGGTCTTCTCCCGAAGCTTCTAGTGTTTATCTTGGCCAATAAAAAATCTCCAAAAAGTTTCGTGGCATTTGGACTTCATTTGGTATTGATTTTCTGTAAAACAAAAACAGGGCAGAAAACAGCAACTGGCACTGGGCACTAGGTTAATAGGTTAGTCTCCAAAAATGATATATAATTGATGTAAATGATTATAAAAACATCCAAGATTGATAATATAATAGCATGGAACAATCAAAAATTATAGATACGTTGGAGACGTATCAGGGTTGTCGGAGTCGGAGCCGGAAACCTATTCACCAACATGAGCTTGATGTCTTCTTCTTGTGTAGCTCTTTGATGACTTGTCCTTCCTCTCCGAATCCTTGCTTATTCGAGAGTGTCTTCGTTCATAATGATCATCTCTACTCCTTCTCTCCTTATGAGGTGATTCATCTCTTCTATGTCTTCCTCTTGGTGATTCGTCTCTTTTCTTGTAGGGAGCCGTACACTCATTGGAATAGTGTCCGGGTTTTTCACAATTGTAGCAATTACGGTCACAACTTGATGATCTTCTCTCATAGTGTCTTGAGCTAGAGCTTCTTTCTTTCCCTCTGTTCTTGTAGAACTTGTTGAATCTTTTCACCATTAGGCTTATCTCTTCATTGGATACTAGCTTGACACTTGGAGTTGTTGGAGCATCGGTTGAGGCCTTGTAAGCACCACTTGATTTGTTGTGTAGCTCCTCTTTGTCCTTGAGTGACATTTCATGAGCAACAATCCTTCCAATGACTTTCGTGGGCTTGAGATCTTTGTAATTTGGCATCATTAGGATCAATGTGCAAACGGTATCATATTTTCCATCTAAAGCTCTAAGTATCTTCTTGATGATGAATTTGTCGGTCATCTCTTCACTTCCTAAGCCGGCAATCTCATTTGTGATGAGAGCAAGCCTAGAGTACATTTTTGCGACTCCTTCACCATCCTTCATCTTGAACTTGTCAAGTTGACTTTGAAGCACGTCCAACTTATATTCCTTGACGGACTCGGTACCCTCATGCATATCAACCAAAGTATCCCAAATTTCCTTTGCATTCTTGAGGCGGCTGATTTTGTTGAATTCCTCGGGACACAAACCGTCGAAGAGAATGTCACAAGCTTGAGCATTGTATTGCAACATCTTCACTTCTTCCGGGGTTGCTTCACGATCCGGTTCCTTGCCATCCTCAAAGAAATCACCTTGCAAGCCAACACGAACAACAGCCCAAACGGCGGGGTTACGACCAAGAATATGCATCTTCATCTTATGCTTCCAACTAGCAAAGTTTGTAGCATCAAAATATGGACCTCTACGATGATAGTTACCCTCACTAGACGCCATACTCTCCTAGGTTGTGAAACCAAGGCTATGATCACCAAAGCAATGGAAATCAAGGCTTACGGAGACCAAAGCTCTGATACCACTTGTAGGATCGAAAGTATGTCTAGAGGGGGGTGATTAGACTACTTGACCAAATAAAAACCTAACCTTTTCCCAATTTTAGTTGTAGGCAGATTTTAGCAAGAACACAAGTAAAGCATCACCCTACACATGCAATTCTAAGAGTGTAGCAGCGGAAAGTAAACAATTGCATATGTAAGTAAAGGAGGGGATAGGAGATTTCAAATGCAATGAAGACACAGTGGTTTTTGGCGTGGTTCCGATAGGTGGTACTATCATACGTCCACGTTGATGGAGACTTCAACCCACGGAGGGTAACGACTGCGCGAGTCCACGGAGGGCTCCACCCACGAAGGGTCCACGAAGAAGCAATCTTGTCTATTCCACCATGGCTTACGTCCACGAAGGACTAGCCTCACTCGGGGTAGATCTTCACGAAGTAGGCGATCTCCTTGCCCTTACAAACTCCTTGGTTCAACTCCACATCATGTCGGAGGCTCCCAAGTGACACCTAACCAATCTACAAGACACCACTCTCCAAAAGGTAATAGACGGTGTGTTGTTGATGAACTCCTTACTCTTGTGCTTCAAATGATAGTCTCCCCAACACTCAAACAACTCCTCACAGATTTGGCTATGGTGGAAGAAGGATTTGAGTAGAAAGCAACTTGGGAAAGGCTAGAAATCAAGGTTCAAATGGTTGGATTGGAATGTCTTGATCTCAACACATGAGTAGGTGGTTCTCTCTCAGAAAATGTATGGTGGAAGTGTAGGCACGTTCTGATGGCTCTCCTTACTGAGAAGGAAGTGGTGGAGGGGTATATATAGCCTCCACACAAGATCCAACCGTTACATACTTTTGACCCAACTCGGTGGCACCGATCAGAAATCTCGGTGGCACCAAACAGTGTAAAAGATATGAACGTTAGGAAACTCGGTGGGACCGACTGGAACAACTCGAATGGACCGAAGTGCAATGGTTAGAGCAAACCTCGTCTCGGTGGCACCGATTGCATCAACTCAGTAGGACCGAAGTGAAGCAATAAGGCAACAGAGAGTTGGCAAGCCATCTCGGTGAGACCGAAGTAAGTGCAAACGATTATAGAGAGTTGGCAAGGCCATCTCGGTGGGACCGAGATCCATATCGGTGGATCCAATTTGTTAGGGTTTTGGCAGTGGCTAAGTCCAGATGAACTCGGTGGCTCCGGATAGAAAATTTCGGTGGGGCCGAGTTGGAATGTAGGTTTTGGACATATTTGGATTGAGAAAGTGGTTGAGGGTTTAGCGGTACTGTCACTAAGCACTCGAGCAAAAAGACCATTAAGCAACACCTCATCCCCTTTTAATAGTATTGGCTTTCCTATGGACTCAATGTGATCTTGGATCACAAAACCAAAATGTAGAGTCTTGATCTTTTGCCAATTTATGTCTTTAGCATTTTGAGGGGTCCACATCTCTAGTCCTTGCCATGCCAATCATTGAACATCCTGAAATCTTTAACTTGAATGGACATTAGTTCAATGAGATATATGTTGTTATGAATTACCAAAACCACCAAGGGAGCAAATGTGCTTTCAGTTATTTATCTGTTTCCCCCCTCTCCTCTATTCTTTCGGTAGACTCCGAGACTATTGCTGCTCCCGAGTACAACTACGTCACCGACGATCCGCCCTTCTCGGAAGAGCTTCCAAGCAAGCAAACCCCCCTTGATCATTCCGATATTTCTCATTCTTTCCCTCTACTTCTTGCATTAGAGAGTCGGTTCAGTTAGTGCTTTATCGGTAGATCATATTCTGATGCATAGCTTGTTTTTGTTAACTACTGTTGATACTTTACCTGTCATCCTATATGCTTAGTATAGGTATGCTAGTATTTCATCAGTGGCCCTACACCCTTGTCCATGTGCCATGCTATATTATCGGGCCGTGATCCCTTCGGGCGATGATTATGGATATATTATATACACTATACATGATACATTAAAGTCGGGTCGGCTCGGAGAGTACCCGTGAGTGATTCACTGTGGCGGAACGACAAGGCAGGTAGAGTCCACCTAGGAAAGAGGTGGGCCTGGGCCCTGGTCGGTGTCCGCGGTTATTTCATAATACAAGCTTAACGAGATTTGGGTATTTGATCTGAGGCTGCCACTGCCATATACGCACTAACCGCCGCGCGGGATAATGGTAAATGGGGCCCTCAGCGTCATACGTTCCTCCCGAAAGCTCTGTTAGATGTCGCAATGGAGTGGGCTGATTGTTGGGGTGGGCTATAACCGCCTGCTTGTGTATATAGAGGTGGGCCTGGTCCCCGGCCAGTCTCGCAACGCGCAGGAGTGCTTAGGGCGATCGGCCCATGACCCCTTCGCGCTTAGGATTTAGACCGACATGCTAACCTCTCTAGAGAGTCTAGGTAGGACTACGGTGTGTCGATTATTCGAGGCCGGGCATTACCCAGAAAAGTGTTTCCGGCCAGAGGTAATCGAGCGTATCGGGTTATGTGGTGCACCCCTGCATGGAAGTAATCTATTTGAATAGTCGTGTCCATGGTAACAGAACGACTTGTAGTTGTATCCCGACCTCTTACAACTAAAACCGAATATCTGATAAAATACACCAAATGTGAATACCCAAGGATCGCTTCTCGCAGGGAGTCGAGGGAGGATCTCAGGGTATGTTATTGCTATATGTACTTACAAGTTGATACCATATACACTCCTCTCTTCTACTGCTGCAAGATGCTGGTAGTCTTCGATAGGTTGAGCTTCTCCCCCCCCTTTATTGTGGCATTTCTGCAGTTCAGTCCAAAGATATAGCCCCATTCCTTTGATACCGATGCATGTCTAGTATAGTTTTGATGTAAGTCTTGCGAGTACTTTGGATGACTACTCACCGTTGCTTTGCTACTCTTTTCATTCGATCCGGTTGCTGCAACAGCTGGTAGCACCACGGTTGCAGATTACCCCGATGGTGGTTGCTACGTGGAGACCGACGACCAGGAGTAGTCCGGAGGTCCAGGCAGGAGGCCTTGCCTTTCGATCTAGTGTCGCTGTTTTGCTCGGCCTTCTTAAGGCAAAACTTGTCTAACTATGTATGTACTCAGATAATATTTGCTTTCATGATTGTTGTATTATGGGTCCTCGTGACCCTGGCTTGTAATATAAAGTATTATGTTTAATTTCTGTCGTAGAGTTGTGTTGTAATATTGACGTGAGCCACTATTCGTGATCGTGCATGATGCGTGTATGATTAGTGCACGATTTATAAACGGGGGTGTCACACGGATCATCGCGCTTTACGTTATCTTCTTGCCAAGAAGGACGCTAAGCCCCGTTTGATTTGACGGATATTATTACTTCAAGAGTTTGACTTGCAGATAGTGGATTGCAAAGGCGAGGACAACCTAGTGGCGGATCACCTATCACGTATGGAAAGAATACCTTATGACCCAGTTCCAATAAATGAATATTTTCCAGGTGGGAGTTTGGCTATGATTAAAAAGATAGAACCTTGGTTTGCAGATTACGCTAACTTTCTTGTAGGAAAGTACATGCCACCAGATATGAATTATCATCAGGGAAAGAAGTTTTTCAATGAGCTGAAATACTATTTCTGGGATGACCATTTTCTTTACCGGCATGGGCCGGATGATATGATCAGGCGTTGCGTCCCAGAGCATGAGATGAATGCTATACTTGATAAGTGTCATAGCAGCCCTTACGCAGGACACCACGCTAGAGACTGGACCGCTGCCAAAGTGCTTCAATCAGGATTCTACTGGCCCACACTCTTCAAAGATGCGCACAGGTTTGTTAAAAGTTGTGATGCATGTCAACGCACAGGTAACATAGGTGGAAGACAAGAAATACCTATGAATTACAGTCTAGTTTGTGAACCTTGTGATGTTTGGGGCCTGGACTATTTGGGACCATTCCCTGTCTTAGATGGGCATAGTCACATTCTTGTGGTTGTAGATTATGTTACCAAGTGGGTTGAAGCCATTCCTACTCATCACGCAGATGCAGCTACCTCTTAGAAGATGATAAAGGACATCATCCTTCCAAGGTTCGGAGTCCCTAAAGTTCTTATTACTGACAGTGGATCTCCTTTTATACATGGTTCGGGAGGATACCCCGCAAATACGGAGTAATTCATTGAATAGCTTCTCCCTATCATCCTCAAACAAGTGGTCAAGTTGAACTCTCAAATCGAAAAATAAAGACGATATTAGAGAAGACGATGCAAAAATCCAGAAAAGATTGGGCAAGGAAGCTAAATGAGACCCTTTGGGCCTACCGCACCGCTTATAAGAACCCCATGGGTATGTTACCATACAAGATGGTTTATGATAAGGCATGTCATCTGCCCTTAGAACTAGAACACAAGGCTTATTGAGCAACCAAAAATATAAATTTCAATCTTAAGGAAACAGGAGAGAAAAGACTGCTAGATATGCATGCTTTAGGAGAGCTCCGGAATAGTGCTTACAAGAGTGCCCGGTGGTTTAAAGAGAAGGTTAAGATGTGGCACGATTGCAAGATCCTAAAACAAACATTTGCTGCGGGGGACAAAGTCCTCCTATTTAACTCTTGTCTCAAGTTGTTTCCAGGGAAACTCATGTCTCGCTGGGAAGGCCCTTACGGGATTGAAGAAGTCTACAATTTCGGAGCCGTTCGATTGAAAGGAGGAAAAGACGGACCTTGGATCATGAATGGACAATGCTTGAAGCTATACCTTGCCAATGAACAAAAAGAAGAACGGGAAGTGGAGGAGGTAAGTTTCATCATGATCGAGGAAGCTGAAACTTTTAGAAGGAAACAAAAGGTATGAAAAGGTAGTATTGTGTCATAGATGTAAATATTGTCTTAGAATTTACTATCTATTTTTGTTGAGTTAGACCTGTTTAATCTCGTGTTGAATCGTTAAAGTGTTTGTCCATAGTTGGAGGTTTTCGTCACTAACTTTTCAGGGAGGAAAAACTTCAAAGGAAGAAGTCGATGAAGAGACCAACAGATAAAAAGATGGCGGATCATACGACCGGAGTCGGTCGTATGGGCGGTCGTATGAAAGAGAGACATAAATGGTGATGATCACACAGAAGATGACGACATTCTATGCGAGCGCTGGTGGTTGTATGCCCGGTCGCCTGGACCCTCCTCGATGAAGGGCTTGGCGACAGAGCGAACGATGGTGTATCATGCGACCAAAGGAGGTCACATGAACGCTCGCATGGACCAACCGTAGTAATAGGTTAGTAAAAGAAGAAAGATAAAGGGTTCAGTAGTGAGCCATACGACCGGCCGTGCGAGCACTCCCGCTTGTATGGAAGGTCGTCGATTGGTCTGTTACCACAATTTTTTCTAGATTTTGTTTTGATCTCTTTCTAACTAACTCTTTATGCCTAAGCTCAAGATTACCAGGGTTCCAAACCTTTATAAAAGGCCGAGGGGCACGTCCCTTAGCCCCAAACCAATCTAATCTCAAGTTTCTTTTGCTTGCTATCTCCTCCAAAAGCTTTTTAGTTACAGATAACGAGCACGGGCGCCGCCATGAACAACAAGTCCTCATCAGCCGCCAACCGCATCATCCCTTTCCCCAACCTTGATGAAGTGGTGCCTACTGGATGGGAAGACTTGAGGAAGCTGAGACTGAAGGATGAACCTCGCCCGGAAGAGGAGACCGGCAATAAGGTGAAAGGTGTTGGAAATCAAGGAGGAAGAACCGGCGTAGGAAGGAGATGATGAATCCACTCTAGATGAGTATCCTCCAAACCCTTATTAGTTCAACATCCGTGGATCTATTCCGTTATTTCCTCTTGGGCCTCCTCAAAAAAAGTGGGGAAAGGAACCACCTACCCCAGAGGAGATAAAGGAAAAGATCAAGGATTTGGAGCAAGTTTCTAAAGCATGTGTGAACACTATTGGGGAGGGTATTGATTCTTATCGGTTGATGAGAAAAGACCTAGAGGCGAGGGTCGATTGTCTCTTCCATAAGATCGGACTCATGGCTGACACCATTAATCAAAACACTGCACAACTTGAGTTTTTGACCTAGGTCGTAGATCATCAGCAGGCAATGATTGAGGAGATGAGGGAGCGCTTCAGGAACATCTTCACAGCCTGCAAGGATACCCAGGAGTGAGCATGAAATGCTAAGTACCTGGATCTTCCCGGCTTGATCGTAAGCTTGGGGAGATTTACGTGTACTTTGTATCTTTACTGTCGTGGTTTTGACACGGTAGATGCCCTTGTGAAAGGACTTGGAGATGAGGCCATCGCACAAGTGTGGAAGCTTAACGGGGTTGATCGGGAACGAGAAGACACGGAGTTACCCAGGTTCGGCCCCTCACGGTGGAGGTAAAGGCCTACGTCCTGCTTGATTATATTGCTGTGGATCTCAATTACAAGGATGCGAATTCGCTAACCTAGCTTTTGAGGGATTGCAACTTAGTCTTTTTCGCTTGGGTGCTCCCCTTTATATATACAGGTGGAACCCTAGATTTACATGAGAGTCCAGGTCATAAACCTGACCCGTCTCCTACTCTAAGTCTACTTGATCTCCAAGGCAACCCTGAAGCCAAGCATCTTCTTCTTGAGCCAGCCCACAACCTGAGCCGGCCTTTCCCGCTAGGCCTCCATCAAGCCGGCCCACCAAGTATCCTTTAGCCCCGCAGTGAGATGACCCACTGAGTCTGCTCTACGGCCGGGTTATCATCCTGCCGGGTCTACATGCTGGGAAATATCCCCAACATTAGCCCTCAGTTTGACTTGAATTCATTCATGTTAAACTCCATCCTAAAAAACCAAACAAGCCATCAACAGGGAAGTAAACCCACAACTGCTTCGCAAGCCGGCTTTTTGGAGCACCATCCTTATCAGGCATGATTTCCCGGGTTAAGAAAACACCGGGTCTTTCTTTTCTGTCTTCAGACTTGGCACTTTTTTTCACCTCTTTTCCCTCATGATGTCACACTCCACCTCCACCAAATCCGGAATGACGTCATAGGGAATCTTGAATAGATTTGTATCGCCTCATTAGGTGCGAAAATCGAGGAGCCCTTTTAGCCACTGTTTACTGTACCGCCTGGGATTTTGCGCACGCCATTTGGGGGTCCCGCAGTGCCCATAAATAGACTGCGCTGCCTCCTCTGTCTTCCTTACTACTCTTCTTCTTCTCCTTTGCATCACCGTTGTGCCCGTTCGAGCTCACCGCCGCTGGAGCCAACAACTCGTCGCATCTCCTCGTCGTCGCCAGAGCCGTTCATCATCGCGCGGCCGCGCCGCCACGCTTCGTCGTCTGCAAAGCTTCGTCCAGCCAGATCTATAAGTACCTTCCCGCCATTACCGCGGCTCCCTTGTTGTTCTTCCTTGTTCCTCTTCCTCGAACAGTTCATAGATCTGTTGATTCATTTTAAGAACATGCCTCGTAGTTTACAGAATCAATCCGTAGTTCTTCTTACATGACATAAATCTTCTGTACTGCTTTAGACAGATCCCCCATTGCGGTTTATATCTTACCTCGAAGAACATATCTAGGTCTTTCTTTCTGTTTTTATCCGTTTCTTAGATCCGTAAGATTTCCTTACCCAATTGGCACTTGTTTGCTGACTCGTAGCATAGGCCATGTTAACACTTGCAAAAATTCTTGCCAAGTATTGTACCGGCTTATCTTCATAAAAATCTTGACCCGGAATTTATCTGTGTCCTCCTTCGTAACCCACCCACATATCTCAGTTGCCGGCTCGTTTGTATCATTCATACTTCATCAAAAAGCTCATATTGTCGGCTTATGACATCTTCTCTCTTTCATAGCAGCTGAAACAATGCCTCCCAAGCCCAAGATCGTCAACTGGGCTAAGTCCAGCATGTCTGAACTTAGTTTGCAAGCCCTGGTAGATTCCGGGCTGTTGTCGGCTAAGGAAGAAATTTCATGGCGAGCTCCTGAAGAAGAGATCCACCCTCAGCTGGGTCAGAAAATGGTCATTGTATTCGCTGAACACCTTTCGAGGGGCTTCCGTCCCCCCGGCTCAAAAAATTTCAGAGATGTATTGCATTTCTTCAACATCCGGCCTCAAGATCTGGCCCCCAACTCCATCTTCAATTTATGCCAGTTCCAAGTTTTCTGTGAAGTATATCTGCAGCTTGAGCCGTCCATCAACCTGTTCCGGGAATTCTTTTATCTAAACCACCAAACGGAGCACAAAGACGGCCCAAGCATTGAGCTCGGCGGAGTCTCGATCCAACGGAGGAAAAATACTGTCTTTCCTGAAGCCAAGCTGGCCAGTCACCCCAAAGGGTGGCACAGAACCTGGTTTTACTGCAAGGACACCTCCCCTGAAGGGCAAAATCCACTGCCGGGTTACAGGGCAAACCGGCTTGCCGCCAATGCAGCCTTCCCAGGTCTGGCTCCCAAGGAAGAAAGAGAGAGTCTAGAGCCCCTTTATCCGAAGATGAACGCATTGATCACCCATGGTCTCTCCGACGTCGATCTGACCCGGACTTGGGTCGAGTGGCAAGTCCAACCGCTCAGCTCTAGGACCCGGTCCATGTACTCCTACACCGGACACCACGAAGACCCACTGTGATTTAGCCGGGTTAACCTCAAGGAAAAGGACATCTTAAAGTTTGCCAAGAAACTTCTTGGTGAAACAAAAGATGATATTAAGCTTGTGGGGCTCGCCCCATTTTACTCAAACAACCCGGCACCGAAGGTAAGCCGCCTTTGTTGCCTTTTACTCTGTCAATATTTTTTTCTTTTTACCCTAGTCATAATTCCATCTTCCCGCCATGATACAGGACAACGATGACTGGTGGCGGGTTGAAATTCAAGACCCTACTCCTCCTCGGGAAAGCGATGGAGAGGATTCAGAGAATGATGAAGATAATGAGGTAGAACTTGACTCCCTTGGCTGCCTTTTTAATCAACTTGCTGATGCCGACTCTTCACAGGAACAAGCTGAAATCAGCCATACCATCGAGCCAGAGGTAATTTCGATCGCTTTAGACTCTGACTCTCCAAAACCCGTCCAAAAGAAAACCCGGGTTACAGTCCGCAAAGTCCGAAAGAAACCCCGGGTTACTGTTCGTAAAGTCCCTTTTTCACACCAAGATGCTCACTTAGATCCCCAATTTCTTTTGAAGAAAACACAACACGCTAGCACCTCCAAAAGAAAAACCCGGTGCAGTGAAGGGGAATTGAGTGGCGGCCTTCCAAACGAGCCACCATCCCGTAGAGCACGGACAGCGGTGCTTCTTAGTCCAACTCCCTCTTTTCCTCTAGCTGGTCATTTCAAGGAACCCTTACATTTAAATGACTTGGCATATCAGACGTCCCCCTCTTCAGATGAATCAAGCGCTACTCAAGCGCCAGCTTTCAATATCAACCCTGGGTAAGTAATTTAATCATTCTTGTGTCATATAGCGGTTTCTTGCCCTTCATCTTTTAATTGAATAACTCCTTGTTCCTTGTACAGCGCCAAGGCCATTAAGAAGAAAGCGCCCGCTGGGTCATCTGACCCGGTCATTCGAACAGGCCCCCAGGAGGAAACGGAGGCCGCCTTGGTCACCCAGAATGAGTCGGCGTTCCGAAACAGCCCGCCGCCTCAAGATCTTGCTGCGAGCCTGGCTCATGCCTCCTCTCCTGTTCAGGAGAAGGAAAATTTAACTGAAGATCAACCCAAACAGCAGCCCGCGGTGCCGGCTCAAGACGAAGCAGTGGTGATCAGTGAACGGCATTCTGCTCCACCAGAAGCCTCGACTGCCCTCACCAAAGTTCCTGCCAAGCCTGAGCCGCCCCTAAAAAACAAGGGGAAGGCGGCTCTTGACTTCTCCGCCTTTGAAGATCAAGACGCCAACACCCTGCACCAAGCTGTGCTGACCCGGCCGTCTGAAAGCCGGGACACAGAAATTGCCATGGTATCTTCATTGAAGCGAAAATACGAGGTAACCTGCGCCTTTTGTCATGAACCATATATATATGTAGCCCCCAAGGGCTGGGTCATTATAGAATGATGACCCGGGACTTTAAAATATTTCCTTGCATGGATAACCTCAAACAGTGGCACCCAAAGGCCGGGTCATCATATTATGATGGGCTGGCCTCCATATGTAGCAAGACAGATCAAATTATGCATTAGCCCCCAAGTGCCATGTGGAATGCCTGCATCTGCATGGAACTTGCTTTTCTGTTTTTGAGAAGTGCTGAAACATGTAGCCCCCATGTACCGGGTTGGCCGGAAGGGCGGCTCGGGACATGCTTATATGATGTATGACTGAAACTGCCTTGCAGGACATGCTGGATCAAGTGGAGGCTCAAGCTTCCTTCTTCCGAAAGGAAGCAAAGAAGGAGAAAAGATTGCGTAAAGAAGCTGAAAAAACATCTGCCGAAGCCAACAAATCCCTGGCCATTGTTAGGAGCACCTTGCAAGAAACTGAAGCAGCAAGAGCCACCCTAGCCGCGCGTGCTGAAGAGGCTGAGGCCAAACTTGAGCCGGTAACTCAAGAGCTAGCCATGCTAAAGGGCCAGATCACAACCATGTGCAGGGCCATCTTCGGTAAGTAAAAAGACTGCCATGAATCAATTATCCCAACTTAATATGCTAAGCCGGCTTTTTATTGATTATGTGTACTTATTGTTAAAGGCCGTAAGAACCAGACCCTTGTGCAGCAGCCACTGGTGAAATTGAAGGCGGTTTATACCTTCGTAGAGCAGTTGTACATAGGCGGCTCTCGTTGTGTAATGGCCGCGAAAAATACCAAGACACCGCCACAGCTGATTGCTGACATGTTGAAGGAACTGTCAGTTGTGCCCAAGTGGGTTGAAGAATTGAAGAAGGCGGCTTGTCGCACTGGTGCTCTGACAGTTCTCGCTCGCGCCAAAGCTTATGTGCCATAACTGGACCCGGCTCAGATTGTGGGCGGGTATCCGGAGTTCAATGTGGATGACACCCCATTTTCTGAGAAGGACTTCAGACGCTGCCTAAAAGAAACCCGAGTTGCTGCCACCGCCATTGCCGAAGAGGCGGACTTGTCCAAGTACCAAGCCGGTTATACAGAAGATAATGAGCAGATTGAGCCGCCAAACTTTCAACCAGTGACTCTTACTCGCGCGCGTAAGCAATCCTTTGCCCCTGAAGTTGACCCTTCTTCCGTGATTTCCGCCGATGCGATGTTTGAAGCATTGCGCTCCATTCAGTGGTCGACCGGCGAGTCCACAAGACAAGAAGGAGCAGAGGATGATGACAACCGCGAAGAGCCGGGTCAAAGCACTCCTTGATCATCCTGTGTCCTCAATCTGGCACATACCGGCTCTTCTTTGATTGTAGTGGAACTTGGGAATAACATTTTTGCCTGCAGCCTGATGGGCGACTTGTAATAGCTTAGCGTCAAACACTTGTTGCTGATGCCAGTGCCATCGTGTACTTGTGCTGTTGTTGCCTGTACAAACACTTTTGTGGATGCCTTGCCATTGTGAATCCTCGTTTGGGCCTCGAGAGCCGGGTTTTGCAATGAGAGTCATTCTGCTGATACAATAACAATTGCATATAATAATAATCTTGATTGATGAAATCATATAAATAACTAGTAACTTTGTTACTGTTTGTCGTGAATCAAAAATATCAAATTTGACTAAGGTAGATGCTGTGTATGAATGTATGCATGTATGCAGAGATGAGATGAGTGCAGAAAAGAGAACATGACTGTAATAAGCCGGTTTTTATAACACAACTTTGAAAGACTGGCTTATAAAGCTCAAGTCTGAATTGCTTTCATGAAGCTGGCACTTTGGCTTGTTGGTTTATCCTCGCTTTCTGAAAGCCGGCTCTCACGCAACCAATCGAGCATTTTAACTCTGATGAATTCAGGGTCACCTTTGTGATTGACTCATCAGGCATACGCCGGGTCGCCTTTAGGGAGTAGCATCTTGCTAACAGGCAGGTTGAACCAACTTGTGGCATCTCGCCGGGTTAAAGGGTTTTGTAAGCTAAACTCAATGAGTTGGAAGCCCCCAAATAACCAAGGATCAACAAATAAAGACTCCACACACAATTTTGAGGCGAAATGACAAAACTCTCTTATACAGAGCTGTCGGTCTTTATTTCATTGATCAAGAAATATGTATATACATGATAGAAGGTATGTACAAAGATGTGACCCAGTCGATGACTTAGGTGTAGTATGGCCGGAGCTGGGCAATGTTCCAGGGCCGGCTTGTTTCTTCCTCAGAGGTTCGGGACTTGTCTGCCTCACGTATGTCAATCAGGTAATATGACTCGTTGTTGAGATTCTTGCTGACCACAAAGGGCCCTTCCCAAGGTGGTGAAAGCTTATGCATGCCTGTCTGGTCTTGTATCAGACGGAGCACTAAGTCACCTTCCTGAAAAGTACGGCTTCGAACTCTACGGCTGTGATATCGACGTAGGTCCTGTTGATAAATTGCTGATCTGGACGCGGCAAGTTCGCGCTCTTCTTCCAGTGCATCGAGAGCGTCTTGTCGAGCTTGTTCATTATCAGATTCCACATAAACCGCCACTCGAGGCGAGTCATGACGAATATTGCTTGGAAGTACAGCTTCTGCACCATAGACCAGGAAAAACGGCGTATAGCCTGTTGACCTGTTGGGAGTAGTCCGTATGCTCCAAAGCACCGCAGGCAACTCTTCTTCCCAGCAACCCGGTGTGCGCTGTAAAGGCACCATGAGCCAGGGTTTGATACCACGCAGCAATTCCTGATTGGCTCTTTCCGCCTGTCCGTTGGACTGAGGATGTGCAACCAATGCTAGATCAAGCCGGATGTGCTCCTGTTGACAGAACTGTTTCATGACTCCCTTGGAAAGATTGGTTCCATTGTCTGTGATGATACTATGCGGATAGCCAAATCAAAATATCAACTTTTTCAGAAACTTGACGGCTGTAGCAGCGTCGCAGTGGCTGACCGGCTCTGCTTCCACCCACTTGATAAATTTATCCACTGCCACCAATAGGTGAGTGTGCTTGTTCTTAGAACGCTTGAAGGGTCCAACCATGTCAAGCCCCCAAACCACAAAAGGCCAAGTTATCGGGATCATCCTCAATTCTTGAGCCGGCACATGAGCCTGGCGAGCATATTTCTGGCAACCATCACACTTGCGTACAATATCCTCTGCGTCAGCATGAGCTGTGAGCCAGTAAAACCCGTGCCGAAAAGCCTTCGCCACAAGTGATCGTGAGCTGGCGTGGTGCCCACAATCGCCAGAGTGAATCTCATTGAGGATGGCGCGGCCCTCCTCTAGTGAAACACAACGCTGAAAAACACCAGTGACGCTGCGCCGATGCAACTCGCCATTGACGATACCCATAGACTTAGATCGTCTGATGATCTGTCGAGCAAGGATTTCCTCTGTTGGCAGTTCTCCCCGGCTTAGATAAGCCAAGTAGGGGACTGTCCAATTAGGTATAGCGTGGACAACAGCCACTAGAGCCGCCTCTGGGTCAGGAACAGCCAAGTCTTGCTCTGTTGGCAACTTGACAGACGGGTTATGCAAAACGTCCAGAAAGACATTGGGTGGCACCGGCTTGCGCTGAGAACCCAAGCGAGAAAGTGCATCTGCTACCTCGTTCTGTCAGCAATCAATGTAATCAACTTGATAACCCTTGAAGTGTCCAGCAATGTTGGTGACTGCGTGCCGATAAGCCGCCATAAGGGGGTCCTTGGAATCCCATGTACCCGAAACCTGTTGGGCCACCAAATCTGAGTCGCCCAAACACCTGACCCGACTCAGGTTCATCTCTTTGGCCATCCGAAGCCCATGAAGCAATGCCTCATATTCTGCTGCATTGTTAGTACAGGGGAACACAAGTCTTAAAACATAACAGAACTTATCTCCTCGTGGGGAAGTGATCACAACTCCAGCCCCCGAGCCTTCGAGCTGCCTTGAGCCGTCAAAATGTATGGACTAGTATGTTGTGTCGGGCTTCTCTTCGGGAGCCTGTAACTCTGTCCAATCATTAATGAAATCCACCAACGCTTGAGATTTGATTGCTGTGCGGGGCACATATTTGAGATGATGCGGACCGAGCTCGATGGCCCACTTAGCAACCCGGCCTGTGGCCTCCCGGTTCTGGATTATATCCCCAAGAGGTGCTGAGCTGACCACAGTGGTTGGATGTTCGTGGAAGTAGTGCTTCAGCTTGCGACTAGCCATAAACACTCCGTAGACCAGCTTCTGCCAATGCGGATATCTCTACTTGGACTCGGTTAACACTTCACTGATATAATATACAGGGTGCTGAACTGGATATTCCTTGCCGTCCTCCTTGCGCTCTACGACGACTGCCACACTTACAGCCTTGTTGTTGGCAGCAATATATAACAACATTGGTTCCTTCTCATGAGGGGCAGCATGGACCGGCGGCTCAGACAACTGCTTCTTGAGGGTCTCAAAAGCCTGGTCTACAGCATCACTCCAGACGAAGTTATCCGACTTTCCGAAGCAATTGATACAACGGAATTGCCTTTTCTCCAAGCCGGCTTATGAATCGGCTCAGCGCCACAACCCGCCCAGCCAACTTCTGGACGGCATTTAGATTGGCCAGCTTAGCCAGGGTCATGATTGCTTTGATCTTTTCCGGGTTAGCTTCAATGCCACGCTCGGAAACAAGAAATCCCAGAAGCTTTCCTACCGGGATACCAAAAACACACTTCTCCGGGTTAAGCTTCATCTGGTAGACACGAAGATTATCGAATGTTTCCTTGAGATCCTCCAACAGAGTCTCTTTCTTCCGGGACTTAACTACAATATCGTCAACATAAGCATGAACGTTTCGCCCGATCTGACTGTGGAGACAGCTTTGGACACATCGCTGATAAATCGCCTGTGCGCACTTCAGACCAAACGGCATGGTCGTATAACAGAAGGCTCCAAAGGGCGTGATGAACGCCATTTTTTCCTGGTCTTCCAGCTTCATTTTGATCTGATGATAACCAGAGTAAGCATCCAGGAAGCATAAACACTCACAACCCGCCGTAGCGTCGATGATCTGGTCAATACGGGGTAAGGCAAAGGGGTCACTAGGACAAGCCTTATTTAGGTTGGTGTAATCAACACACACCCGCCAAGTCCCGTTTTTCTTCAGAACAAGCACCGGGTTGGCCAGCCATTTAGGATGGAAGACTTCAACGATGAACCCGACAGCTAGGAGCCAGGCCACTTCTTCACCAATAGCTTTCCGCCTTTCCTCATTAAAGCGACGAAGATACTGGCGAACTGGTTTAAACTTGGGATCCACATTGAGGGAGTGCTCAGCAAGTTCTCTCGGTACACCTGGCATGTGATACGTCCATTTTGCATCATGTTTTGCTACTGTTATTTATAGTGTTTTTAATCAATATAACACTTTGTGGAGCAATTCTAATGCCTTTTCTCTCTTAATATGCAAGATTTACACAAGGAGGGAGATTGCCGGCAGCTGGAATTCTGGACCTGAAAAAGCTATGTCAGAGATACCTATTCTACACATCTCCAAATGAGCTGAAATTTTACGGAGATTTATTTTGGAATAAATAAAAAATACTAGAAGAAAGAAATACCAGAGGGGGCCACCCAGGAGCCCACGAGGCACCAGGGCTTGCCGCCCCCCCAGGCGCGCCCTGGTGGCTCGTGGGGCCCCTGGCCAGCCTCTGGCCGCCATTTTCTGGTATATAAGTCCATTTGCCCTAGAAAAAATATAGAGAAGACTTTTGGGATGGTGCGCCGCCGTCTCGAGGTGGAACTTGGGCAGGAGCACTTTTGCTCTCCGGCGGAGAGATTCTGCCGGGGATACTTCCCTCCGGGAGGGGGAAATCGGAGCCATCGACATCACCAACGATCCTCTCATCGTGGGAGGACCAATCTTCATCAACATCTTCAACAGCACCATCTCATCTCAAACCCTAGTTCATCTCTTGTATTCAATCTTTGTCTCAAAACTTCAGATTGGTACCTGTGGGTTGCTAGTAGTGTTGATTACATCTTGTAGTTGATGCTAGTTGGTTTATTTGGTGGAAGATTATATGTTCAGATCCAATATGCTATTCAATACCCCTCTGATCTTGAACATGAATATGGTTTGTGAGTAGTTACTTTTGTTCTTGAGGACATGGGAGAAGTCTTGTCATAAGCAATCATGTGAATTTGGTATTCGTTCGATATTTTGATGATATGTATGTTGTTGATTCTCTTAGTGGTGTCATGTGAACGTCGACTACATGACACTTCACCATCTTTGGGCCTAAGGGAATGCATTGTGGAGTAGTAATTAGATGATGGGTTGCTAGAGTGACAGAAGCTTAAACCCTAGTTTATGCGCTATTCCGTAAGGGGCTGATTTGGATCCATATGTTTAATGCTATGGTTAGAGTTATCTTAATTCTTCTTTCGTAGTTGCGGATGCTTGCGAGAGGGGGTAATCATAAGTGGGAGGCTTGTTCAAGTAAGAACAGCACCCAAGCACCGGTCCACCCACATATCAAATTATCAAAGTAGCGAACGCAAATCAAACCGACATGATGAAAGTGACTAGATGAAATTCCCATGTGTCCTCGAGAACGCTTTGTTTACTATAAGAGATCGTTCCGGCTTGTCCTTTGCTACAAAAAGGATTGGGCCACCTTGCTGCACTCTTTGTTACTATTGCTACTTGTCAGTTGTTACAAATTATCTTGCTATCAAACTACACGTTACCGATAATTTCAGTGCTTGCAGAAAATACCTTGCCGAAAACCGCTTGTCATTTCCTTCTGCTCCTCATTGGGTTAGACACTCTTACTTATCGAAAGGACTACGATTGATCCCCTATACTTGTGGGTCATCAAGGCTCTTTTCTGGCACTGTTGCCGGGGAGTGAAGCGCCTTTGGTGAGTGGAATTTGGTAAGGAAACATTTATATTACGTGCTGAAATTTACTGCCACTTGTCACTATGGAAAGTAATCCTTTGAGGGGTTTGTTCGGGGTATCTTCACCTCGACCGGAAGCACCAATAGTTGCTCCTGAACCTACTGCACCTACTGAAAATATTTATTATGAGATTCCTTCGGGTATGATAGAGAAACTGCTAGCTAATCCTTATGCAGGAGATGGAACGGTACATCCTGATATGCACTTGATCTATGTGGATAAAATTTATGGATTGTTTA
Source organism: Elymus sibiricus (assembly GCA_039707655.1). NCBI lineage: Eukaryota > Viridiplantae > Streptophyta > Magnoliopsida > Poales > Poaceae > Elymus > Elymus sibiricus. Next base: position 125,559,428 of record CM077670.1, read on the forward strand.
AGCTTGCAGGTTTATCCGGAGATGGAGTTAAGAAGAAAGTATTCCCTTTATCTTTGGAGGGAAGGGCATTGACATGGTATAGGCTATGTGATGATACTGATACATGGGACTAGAACAGATTGAAACTGGAATTCCATCAGAAATTTTATCCTATGCATTTGGTTCATCGTGATCGGAATTATATATATAATTTTTGGCCTCGTGAAGGAGAAAGCATCGCTCAAGCTTGGGGGAGGCTTAACTACATGATGTACACATGCCCCAACCATGAGCTCTCAAGAGAAATTATCTTACAGAATTTTTATGCTCGGCTTTCTCATGATGATCAAACCATGCTCGATTCTTCTTCGACTGGCTCCTTTATGAAGAAAACTATTGAATTCAGATGGGATCTTCTGGAAAGAATTAAACGCAACTCTGAAGATTGGGAACTCGACAAAGGTAATGAGTCAGGTATAATACTTGAGTTCGATTGTGTTAAATCTTTTATGGATACCGATGCTTTTCGTAAGTTTAGCACTAAATATGGACTTGACTCTGAGATAGTAGCTTCCTTTTGTGAATCATTTGCTACTCATGTTGATCTCCCTAAGGAGAAGTGGTTTAAATATCATCCCCCTGTTAAAGAAAAGATTGAGGAACCCGTTAGTGTTAAAGAAGAAACAATTGTTTACCATGCTGATCCAGTTGTGCCTACTGCTTATATTGAGAAACCACCTTTTCCTGTTAGGATCAAGGAACATGCTAAAGCTTCAACTATGGTTAACAAAAGTAATATTAGAGCACCTAGACCCTCTGAACAAATTAAAGTTGAACCTAATATTGCTATGGTTAAAGATCTCTTGGTCGATAATATAGATGGGCATGTTATTTACTTCTGTGATGAAGCAGCTAGAATTGCTAAACCAGATCCTAAAGATAAAAACAGACCCGTTGTAGGCATGCCTGTTGTCTCTGTTAAAATAGGAGATCATTGTTATCATGGCTTATGTGATTTGGGTGCTAGTGTGAGTGCTATTCCGTTTACCTTATATCAAGAAATTATGAATGATATTGCACCTGTTGAAATAGAGGACATTGATGTTACTATTAAGCTTGCAAACAGAGATACCATTACACCACTTGGGATCGTTAGAGATGTTGAAGTCTTGTGTGGAAAAATAAAATACCCTACTGATTTTCTAGTCCTCGTTTCTCCACAAGATGATTTTTGTCCCATTATATTTGGTAGACCTTTCTTGAACACTATTAATGCCAAGATTGATTGCGCTAAAGAAACTGTTAGTGTTAATTTTGGTGGTATGTCTCATGAGTTTAATTTCTCCAAGTTTCGTAGACAACCTCATGATAAAGAATTGCCTAGTAAAGATGAAATTATTGGTCTTGCTTCTATTGCCGTACCTCCTACTGATCCGTTAGAACAATATTTGCTAGACCATGAAAACGATATGCATATGAATGAAAGAAATGAAATAGATAAGATGTTCTTTGATCAACCACCTATCCTTAAACACAATTTGCCTGTTGAAACTCTTGGAGGCCGTCCTCCACCTAAGGGTGATCCTGTATTTGAATTGAAGCAATTGCCTGATACATTGAAATATGCTTACCTTGATGAAAAGAAGATATATCCTGTTATTATTAGTGCTAACCTTTCAGAGCATGAAGAAAAGAGATTACTAAAAACTCTGAGGAAGCACCGAGCTGCTATTGGATATACTCTTGATGATCTTAAGGGCATTAGTCTCACTCTATGTCAGCACAAAATTAATATGGAGCCTAATGCTAAACCAGTTGTCGACCACCAATGATGATTAAATCCTAAGATGAAAGAGGTGGTAAGAACTGAAATATTAAAGCTTCTGGAAGCAGGTATAATCTATCCCATAGTTGATAGTAGATGGGTAAGTCCCGTTCATTGTGTCCCTAAGAAAGGAGGTATTACCGTTGTTCCTAATGATAAAAATGAACTCATTCCACAAAGAATTGTAACTGGTTATAGGATGGTAATTGATTTTAGAAAATTAAACAAAGCCACTAGAAAAGATCATTACCCCTTACCTTTTATTGATCAAATGTTAGAAAGATTGTCTAAGCATACACACTTTTGTTTCCTAGATGGTTATTCTGGTTTTTCTCAAATACCTGTATCACCAGCCGATCAAGAGAAAACCACCTTTACTTGTCCTTTTGGAACTTATGCTTACAGACGTATGTCTTTTGGTTTATGCAATGCACCTGCTACCTTTCAAAGATGTATGACTGCTATATTCTCTGATTTTTGTGAAAAGATTGTTGAGGTTTTCATGGATGATTTTTCCGTTTACGGAACTTCTTTTGATGATTGCTTAAGCAACCTTGATCGAGTTTTGCAGAGATGTGAAGAAACTAATCTTGTCTTGAATTGGGAGAAGTGCCACTTTATGGTGAATGAAGGTATTGTCTTGGGGCATAAAATTTCTGAAAGAGGTATTGAAGTTGATAAAGCTAAGGTTGATGCTATTGAGAAAATGCCATGTCCTAAAGATATTAAAGGTATAAGAAGTTTCCTAGGTCATGCTGGTTTCTATATGAGATTTATTAAAGATTTCTCTAAAATTTCTAGGCCTCTTACTAATCTTTTGCAAAAAGATGTTCCATTTGTTTTTGATGATGATTGTCTAGAAGCCTTTGAAACACTTAAGAAAGCCTTAACCACTGCACCTATTGTTCAACCACCTGATTGGAACTTACCTTTTGAAATTATGTGTGATGCTAGTGATTATGTTGTTGGTGCTGTTCTAGGACAGAGAGTTGATAAGAAATTAAATGTTATCCATTATACTAGTAAAACTCTAGACAGTGCCCAAAGAAATTATGCTACTACTGAGAAAGAATTTCTAGCAGTTGTGTTTGCATGTGATAAATTCAGATCTTACATAGTTGATTCTAAAGTAATTGTTCACACCGATCATGCTGCTATTAAATATCTTATGGTAAAGAAAGATGCTAAACCTAGACTCATTAGGTGGGTTTTATTGCTACAAGAATTTGACTTGCATATTATTGATAGAAAGGGAGCTGAGAATCCCGTAGCAGATAATTTGTCTAGAATGGAAAATGTTCTTGATGACCCACTACCAATTAATGATGATTTTCCTGATGAACAATTAGCTGTCATATATGCTTCTCGTAATACTCCTTGGTATGCGGACTATGCTAATTATATTGTTGCTAAATTTATACCACCTAGTTTCACATACCAACAAAAGAAAAAGTTCTTCTATGATTTAAGACATTACTTCTGGCATGACCCACATCTTTATAAAGAAGGAGTAGATGGTATTATTAGACATTGTATACCTGAGCATGAACAGGAACAAATCCTACGGAAGTGTCATTCCGAGGCTTGCGGAGGACGCCATGCGGGAGACAGAACTGCACATAAGGTATTACAATCTGGTTTTTATTGGCCTACTCTTTTCAAGGATGCTCGTAAGTTTGTCTTATCTTGTGATGAATGTCAAAGAATTGGTAATGTTGGTAGATGTCAGGAAATGCCTATGAATTATTCACTTGCTATTGAACCATTTTATGTTTGGGGATTTGATTATATGGGACCTTTTCCTAAATCCAATGGGTATACACATATTTTAGTTGCTATTGATTACGTTACTAAGTGGGTAGAAGCTATTCCAACTAATAGTGTTGATCATAACACTTCTATTAAAATTCTTAAAGAAGTTATTTTCCCAAGGTTCGGAGTCCCTAGATATTTAATGACTGATGGTGGTTCACATTTTATTCATGGTGCATTCCGTAAATTGCTTGCTAAATATGATGTCAACCATAGAATTGCATCTCCCTATCATCCTCAATCTAGTGGTCAAGTTGAATCTAGCAATAGAGAAATAAAATTAATTTTGCAAAAAACCGTCAATAGATCTAGAAAGAATTGGTCTAAGAAACTTGACGATGCATTATGGGCTTATAGAACTGCTTATAAAAATCCTATGGGTATGTCTCCTTATAAAATGGTTTATGGAAAAGCATGTCATTTACCTCTTGAGTTAGAACATAAAGCATATTGGGCAATTAAAGAACTCAATTATGATTTTAAACTTGCCGGTGAAAAGAGGTTATTTGATATTAGCTCATTAGATGAATGGAGAACCCAAGCTTATGAAAATGCCAAATTGTTTAAAGAAAAAGTTAAAAGATGGCATGATAGAAGAATTCAAAAACGGGAATTTAAAGTGGGTGAGCAAGTTCTATTGTACAATTCTCGTTTGAGATTCTTTGCAGGAAAACTTCTCTCTAAATGGGAAGGACCGTATATCATCGAAGAAGTTTATCGCTCCGGAGCCATCAAAATAAACTACTCCGAAGGCTCTAATCCGAGAGTGGTGAATGGGCAAAGAATTAAGCACTATATTTCAGGTACTCCCATTAATGTTGAAACTAATATTATTGAAACAATTACACCGGAGGAATACATAAGAGAGACCTTCCAGAACACTCCAGAACCCTGAAAAGGAAGATGTACGTGATACGATGGAGCTCAGGAGGAGGGGGGAAGGAGAAGTTACCATGGAAGAAGATGATGGGGATTCGCTCGAGGTCCACCCTCCGGCTTCCGAGAGGGGAACCCTTGCCGGCATATCCACAATTCCGAACCCGCACCAAGCCGTAAGAAGCACTTCAGGCCATGGGAATCCAGAGGTACAAGAAGGGCTTCCCCCTAGAAGGCCCTTACACAGGTTACATCGGAACAATTTTCATAACTTGGTTCACAATTATGGGATCGAAAATACTCCTCGCATGCACATACCCTCCAATTGGGACATATCTCGTCCAAATGAAAGTGATGCAGGAAAGAACGCTTGGGGCCCAGAGAATAAGCATATTATGGCCGAAGTCCAAAGGAATACAGAGATGATACAATATGTGCTCCGGGAAATCCAGAGCCTAAAGGAGATCCTAATTAATGTCGTGAAGGACAAGCCCACCACTTCATCACCACCACCATCACCGAAGAAGGAAACTTGAGCACATGGGTATGGGCACTCCTCTTGGCTTTTGCCAAGCTTGGGGGAGGCGCCCCGGTATCGTATCACCATCACTTTTATCATCTTTACCTATTTTTAGTTTGATCCTTAGTTATTTCGTGATCTAGTTGAATAAAAGTTTAGTATGATCTATTTTCGAGTGCTAGTTTCGTGATCTATCTATCTATGTAATCGAGTTGAGAGTTATATAATAAAGAGTAGTTTGAGTTTTTTTTGCTTCTTTACTTTCATGTTTCAATTCTAGCAATGAATATAATGAAAAAGATCATATGCTAATCTTATGGAAAGTAATGACATTACATAAAGAAAAGTATAAGTGGTAAAATTTATTGGAAGTTAACAAACATAGCATTAGTCAATGATGCAATTCATGAAAAAATTAATAGGGAAGAGAAGATTCACATGCAGATATACTATCTTGGACATCTTTTATGATTGTGAGCCCCCATTAAGTATTTTATGTCAAAACTGTTGACATTGGACAAGGAAGACAATGTAATGAATTATGTTTGCTTATATTCACATAGAAGTTATATTGTTATAGATCCTCCAACATGTGGTGCTTGCCCAATATCTTTGCTAGCCAAAAATCCGCACCAAGTAGAGATACTACTTGTGCATCCAAAACCCTTAAACCCAGTTTCATGTCATGAGAGTCCACTATATCTACCTATGGATTGAATAAGATCCTTCAAGTAAGTTGTCATCGGTGCAAAAAGCAATAAAAATTGCCTCTAAATATGTCTAAACTTTTATTGTAAGGGAAAATAAGCTTTGTACGAACTTGTGATGGTAAAGAAATAAAAGTGATAGACTGCATAATAAAGGTTGCTATCACAAGGGGCAATATAAAGTGACGTTCCTTTGCATTAAGAGCTTGTGAATCCAACAACAAAAAGCGCATGACAACCTCTGCTTCCCTCTGCGAAGGGCCTATCCTTTACTTTTATGTATTTACTTTTTATGCAAGAGTCAATAGTGTTCTCCTCTATTCCTTTTTATTTTTCTCTTTTGCAAGCATCATGTGGTGGGAAAAGATCTAGGCATATATATCCAGTTGGATATGAGTGATCATGAGTTATTATTGTTGACATCACCCTTGAGGTGAATAAGTTGGGAGGCGAAATCATAAGCCCCTATCTTTCTATGTGTCTGGCTGAAACTTTTTGCTCCATATATATGTCGTGAGTGTTAGCAATCATAGAAGACTAAATGATGGTTGAGTATGTGGACTTGCTAACAAGCTCCTACACAAGACCCTTCCTGAAAATATGATGAATTGCAATTGCATTGTTGACTAAGAACATAGTTTGTTAGTTTTCAAGAAAGTTTATGTCTTATACTTCGTTGTTGTGATGAATTGTTACTTGCTCATGAGAAGTTCTATGATAATAAATATTGTTGTTATAATAATGATCATGATGCTACTATGTCCGTATTTTGTTTTTATCGACACCTCTCTCTCTAAACATGTGGACATGATTATCGATATCGGCTTTCGCCTGAGGACAAGCGAGGTCTAAGCTTGGGGGAGTTGATACGCCCATTTTGCATCATGTTTTGCTACTGTTATTTATAGTGTTTTAATCAATATAACACTTTGTGGAGCAATTCTAATGCCTTTTCTCTCTTAATATGCAAGATTTACACAGGAGGGAGATTGCCGGCAGCTGGAATTCTGGACCTGAAAAAGCTATGTCAGAGATACCTATTCTGCACATCTCCAAATGAGCTGAAATTTTACGAAGATTTATTTTGGAATAAATAAAAAATACTGGAAGAAAGAAATACCGGAGGGGGCCACCCAGGAGCCCACGAGGCACCAGGGCGCGCCACCCCCCCAGGCGCGCCCTGGTGGCTCGTGGGGCCCCTGGCCAGTCTCTGGCCCCCATTTTCTGGTATATAAGTCCATTTGCCCTAGAAAAAATATAGAGAAGACTTTTGGAACGGTGCGCCGCCGTCTCGAGGTGGAACTTGGGTAGGAGCACTTTTGCTCTCCGGCGGAGAGATTCTGCCGGGGATATGATGTCTACTACACAACTTATTCTTGTAGACTCGTGTTGGGCCTCCAAGCGCAGAGTTTTGTAGGACAGTAGCAATTTTCCCTCAAGTGGATGACCTAAGGTTTATCAATCCGTGGGAGGTGTAGGTTGAAGATGGTATCTCTCAAACAACCCTGCAACCAAATACAAGAAATCTCTTGTGTCCCCAACACACCCAATACAATGACAAATTGTATAGGTGCACTAGTTCGGCGAAGAGATGGTGATACAAGTGTAGTATGGATAGTAGATATAGGTTTTTGTAATCTGAAAAATAAAAAACAGCAAGGTAGCAAGTAACAAAAGTGAGCACAAATGGTATTGCAATGCTTGAAAACAAGGCCTAGGGTTCATACTTTCACTAGTGCAATCTCTCAACAATGCTAACATAATTGGATCATATAACAATCCCTCAACGTGCGATAAAGAATCACTCCAAAGTTCCTATTCGCGGAGAACATAAGATAGAAATTATTGTAGGGTACGAAACCACCTCAAAGTTATTCTTTCCGATCGATCTATTGAGTCATCCCCATAAGTGTCACGAACAGCCCTAGAGTTCGTACTAAAACAACACCATATGATACGCATCAACCAACTCTAATGTCACCTAGATACTCCAATGTCACCACAAGTATCTGTGAGTTGATTATTCGATATGCATCAAACAACTTCAGATTCATAATATTCAATCCAAGACAAAGAACTTCAAAGAGTGCCCCAAGATTTCTACCGAAGAAAGTAGGATGAAAACGTGCATCAACCCCTATGCATAGATTACCCCAATGTCACCTCGGGAATCCGCGAGTTGAGTGCCAAAACATATATCAAGTGAATCAATATAATACCTCATTGTCACCACGGGTATTCATATGCAAGACATACATCAAGTGTTCTCAAATCCATAAAAGTATTCAATCCGATAATAGTGAAACCTCAAAGGTAAAAACTCAATTCATCACAACTAGATAGAGAGGGAGAAACACCATATGATCCAACTATATTAACAAAGCTCGCGGTACATCAAGATCGTGCCAAATCAAGAACACGAGAGAGAGATCAAACACATAGCTACTAGTACATACCCTCAGCCCCGAGGGTGAACTACTCCCTCCTCGTCATGGAGACTGCCGAGATGATGAAGGTGGCCTCTGGTGATGATTCCCCCATCTGGCAGGGTGCCGAAAAAGGGCTGTAGATGAGATCGTGGAGGTACAGAGGCTTGCGGCGGCGTAAAAACTCATCTAGGTTAACTTTCGGGGGTTTCTGAATATATATGATTTTTCAGCGTTGGAATCACGCAAAGAGGTGCCACAGGGGGCCCACGAGGCACCAGGGCGCGCCTGCGGGGGGGGGGGGGGGGCAGGCGCGCCCAAGTGGCTCGTGGGGCCCCTGTGGCTCTTCTGCTGCTCCTCCGAAGCTTCCTGGGTCTGTTTCCTTCCAGAAAAAATCGTCAAAAAGTTTCGCTGCATTTGGACTTCATTTGATATGGATTTTCTGGAAAACCAAAAACAAGCAGAAAACAGCAACTGGCACTGGGCACTAGGTCAATATGTTAGTCCATAAAAATCATATAAAAGTCATATAAAAGTGCACCAAAATAATACAAAACTATAATAAACATGGCATGAATACTTCATAAATTATAGATACGTTGGAGACGTATCAGGATACTTCCCTCCGGGAGGGGGAAATCGGAGCCATCGACATCACCAACGATCCTCTCATCGTGGGAGGACCAATCTTCATCAACATCTTCAACAGCACCATCTCATCTCAAACCCTAGTTCATCTCTTGTATTCAATCTTTGTCTCAAAACCCCAGATTGGTACGTGTGGGTTGCTAGTAGTGTTGATTACATCTTGTAGTTGATGCTAGTTGGTTTATTTGGTGGAAGATTATATGTTCAGATCCAATATGCTATTGATTCTCTTAGTGGTGTCATGTGAACGTCGACTACATGACACTTCACCATCTTTGGGCCTAAGGGAATGCATTGTGGAGTAGTAATTAGATGATGGGTTGCTAGAGTGACAGAAGCTTAAACCCTAGTTTATGCGCTATTCCGTAAGGGGCTGATTTGGATCCATATGTTTAATGCTATGGTTAGAGTTATCTTAATTCTTCTTTCGTAGTTGTGGATGCTTGCGAGAGGGGGTAATCATAAGTGGGAGGCTTGTTCAAGTAAGAACAGCACCCAAGCACCGGTCCACCCACATATCAAATTATCAAAGTAGCGAACGCGAATCAAACCAACATGATCAAAGTGACTAGATGAAATTCCCATGTGTCCTCGAGAACGCTTTGCTTACTATAAGAGATCGTTCTGGCTTGTCCTTTGCTACAAAAAGGATTGGGCCACCTTGCTACACTCTTTGTTACTATTGCTACTTGTCACTTGTTACAAATTATCTTGCTATCAAACTACTCGTTACCGATAATTTCAGTGCTTGCAGAAAATACCTTGCCGAAAACCGCTTGTCATTTCCTTCTACCTCTCGTTGGGCTCGACACTCTTACTTATCGAAAGGACTACGATTGACCCCCTATACTTGTGGGTCATCAGCATGTCAGAAGGTTTCCATGCAAAGATGTCCTGATTCTCACGGATGAACTCGATGAGCGCGCTTTCCTATTTGGGATCCATGTTTGCCCCTATGGTGAACTGCTCCGAAGAATTGCCCGGGGTGAAATCAACTTGCTTGGTGTCTCTGGCCGACTTGAATTTAAGCAAAGGGTCTGACTCCGTCGTGGGCTTCTTCATGGAGGTTCTGTCAGACGGGTCAACGTTGTCCTTATAATACCGCAATTCTTCTGCAGCGCAAGCCATCTCGGCATATGCTGCATCTCCTTCCTCGCACTCGAGTGCAATCTTCCGGTTGCCTTCAACTGTGATGGTTCCCCTTGGTCCTGGCATCTTCATTTTCAGGTAAACGTAGCACGGCCGTGTCATGAATCGCGCATAAGCCGGCCGGCCGAATAAAGCGTGGTATGGGCTTTTAAGCTTAACCACCTCAAAGGACAGAAACTCAGAACGCCAGTTATCCTCTGAGCCGAAGGCCACCTCGAGGGATATTCTTCCCATGGGATAAGCCGACTTGCCAGGAACGATGCCGTGAAAGACTGTAGAGGATGGGGTCAGCTGTTTATCAGATAGATTCATCCATCTGAACGTGTCATAGTACAGAATATTGATGCTGCTGCCTCCGTCCATGAGTACTTTTGTTAATGTGTAACCGCCGACTTGAGGTGCCACTACCAGCGCCAAGTGGCCCGGGTGATCGAGGAGGACTAGATGATCCGCCCTGCTCCAGGTAACCGGCTGTTCGGACCAATTGAGGTAATAAGGGGCTGCCAGCTCAACCGTGTGGGCGGCTCGTCGTTGCACCTTCTGATCCCGTTTGCAGGTGCTGGTGGTGAAAACATGATACTGTCCCCTATTTAACTATTTCTGGTTACTCTGAAACCCTGTCGCACCAGCTTGGTGCTGATTTCCCTGGTTGTTCCGCTGATTGCCGCCTCCAGTATTACCAGCCCCCTGAAACCCGCTGCCCTGGCCACTGTTACCGTGGAAACCAGGACCTGCGAAGGGCCCTTGTGAGTCGGCTCCAGAGAAGCCGGGTCCCTGGTTGCCGGGTTGTCCGCCGCTGCCGCCCCCGTTGTGATGGTTCTGGAAGACCCGTTTGGAAAATTCCTGCATGATGTAGCAGTTTTCCCAGGAGTGGCTAGATGGCTTGCCGTTGTAGCTATGCTTCGGACATGGACCCTTGATAGCCTCCTCGTAACTGAGAGGGCGATTACCAGAGGACTGCCTCCTAGAACCATCGTTCTGACGCTGACTTTTGTTCCCTGTATTTGTGTTTGCCACCAGATCGGAGCTACCGTCATAACCTTTGCGTTTACCGCCGTTGTTGTTCTGCCCATTACTATTGTTCTGCTGGTGGCCCTTGCCACCGCCTTTCTTGTCTTTACCGGCTTTTTCCTCATCAGACGGTGGATCTTTAGTATTGCCAGACTCCGCATACCGGGTTAAGACATCCATGAGATCACCCATGTCCTGGGCCTTTCTCTTGAGTCGCCCTAGTTTTTGGACCAGTGGCTGAAATTTGCATGTTCGTTCCAGAACAAGCACCGCCTGAGCCGCCGAGATACTGTCGGAACTGTGTATAACCTCCGCAACCTGGCGAGCCCAATGGTGTGCCGACTCATCCTCGCGCCGAACGCAACGCTCCAGATCAACAATGGTAGTTGGCCTTTTACAGGTTCCCTGAAAATTCTTGATGAAGCGCTCCTTCATCTCCTGCCAAGTATTGATAGAATTCGCTGGTAGGTTTTTTAACCAAGTGCGAGCGGGGCCTTCCAACATGAGAGGCAGATAACGCGCACACACTGCCTCACTTGCGCCCAATAAGTCCATTGCCAGCTCGTAACTCTCGATCCACTTTGTGGGCTCCAGATTCGCTGTGTAATTAGGAACCTTGCGAGGACCTTTGAAATCCGGGGGTATGCACGCTTCTCGCAGCGCTGGTACTAAACAAGGAGTTCCGATCATGCGGCTCGATAAGACCCCAGACCGGCCAGCCGTCTGGGCTGCGGTGGGCGGGTCGTGTGCCATCGGCGGGTTGACGTTCACCGGCAAGTTATACACTGCACGCGCGTTTTCCTCCAATGCTCGGAGAGCCCGAGCGGCGTCCACAATGTCCTGTGCATTCGGGATTCTGGGCTGGTGTTGATCCGCCAGCGGTTGGGCGGCTCTTCTACGATGAGCGCTGCTGGAAACCGCCGGTGACTCTCGACGCTGGCTCCTGGTACGGCTCTGGTGAGGAGTTGAATGAAGCCGGTGCTGGCTATGCGAGTAGTTGGCCTGCTGCACTACTGCTGTCTTGAGCATTGCAATAGCGTTCCTGGCCTCCGCCTGAATTGGACCGTCCCCCTCGATCGGAATAGCCGCCAAGTTATGGGTTGCTGCCAGCACGTTATCGACCGGGTTGGAGTAGTGTCCAATTGGGGTCTGGAACCGGTGAGACGGTGGCTGCTGTTGTTGATCCGGCGTGCGATGCTGGGCCGGCTCCCTTTGCTGCACCGGCTACTGCAAAGGTGGTCCTCCCAGGGGAACAACTCCAGCCCCCAGGTTCGTCAGAGCCGGCGGTGTGGTGAACAACTGAGTTGGCTCAAGATCGACCGGAAGCCGGCTTTGATGACGCCTCCGGTGAACAAGTTCTGATTCGGCCTGTCGGCGGCTTAGATAATGCGCCTCTTCATCCAAGCGCTACCTCTCCTCGGCAAGCCGGGCCTGCGCCTGTGCCATGCGTGTGTTCTCCGCGTTGATGTCCTCTTGGATCTTGGCCATCTGCTCACGACACTTCGTGATCTCCGTGTTGCGTGCCGCTGCGTTCTCGAAAGTAACTGGCTCGGCCAGCAGGCCCGTCAGCGTATTCATCAAGTACGCGAGCGCCTGCACCCCGGTTCTCTGAGAGCCGGCGGCCGATGCACCGGCTCCTCCCGAGCCGGCAAGGGTGAGGTTCTGTCCGGCCGCTGGATCAGCCGGATCGTGCACCGGATCCTGCCTACCCGCCATGTATACCGCTGCAAAATGAGGCGGCTCAGGGACTTCTGGAAAGACGTCGTCAGCGTGTCCGAGCCTTCCATCATGCAGAGGACGGATCGACTCGGTCTCTCCCGTCGAGGATTCGCCGTCAGATTGGACGAACGAATCATCTCCAGACAGGGAGTTCTCCGACAAGGCCACCCCTTGGGTGAACCCTACGAAGACATGGTTCCGGCCGGCTTGAGTCGGGCCGGGTCTTGCCTGGCTCGGACCGGTGCGGCGCGCCGACTTGACACCGGCGATGTTCTCCAACCCGGTGGTCGACTCGCCAACCATGCCGATGAAGGTGTGGATCTTGCCGAAGGGGACCCGGTACCCGTACTCTATTGAGTCGGCGTCGGGGCCCCAGTATGAATCGTCGATGTAGAACTTCCCGCGGCGGCTCTTCGTCATCAAGCCGACCGCGTACTTCCCGAACCCTGGGAGAGATCCCTCTAAGAACTCAACTCCACCGTGCGTAGGCCCCACGGTGGGCTCCAACTGTCGTGGTTTTGACAAGGCAGATGCCCTTGTGAAAGGACTTGGAGATGAGGCCATCGCATAAGTGTGGAAGCTTAACGGGGTTGATCGGGAACGAGAAGACACGGAGTTACCCAGGTTCGGCCCCTCACGGTGGAGGTAAAGGCCTACATCCTGCTTGATTATATTGCTGTGGATCTCAATTACAAGGATGCAGATTCGCTAACCTAGCTTTCGAGGGATTGCAACTTAGTCTTTTTCGCCTAGGTGCTCCCCTTTATATATACAGGTGGAACCCTAGATTTACATGAGAGTCCGGGTCGTAAACCTGACCCGTCTCCTACTCTAAGTCTCCTTGATCTCCAAGGCAACCCTGAAGCCAAGCATCTTCTTCTTGAGCCGGCCCACAACCTGAGCCGGCCTTTCCCGCTAGGCCTCCATCAAGCCGGCCCACCAAGTATCCTTTAGCCCCGCAGTGAGATGACCCGCTGAGTCTGCTCTACGGCCGGGTTATCATCCTGCCGGGTCTACATGCTGGGAAATATCCCCAACATAAAAAATATCCCCAACATGTGGAGTTTTAATGGAGTTCTTATTCCGTCGTTGATGAGAAATATCGATGTGACGCATAAAAAATATATCGCGCTAACGAAAATACACACGGTATATAGAAATAAATAAATGATGCTTCTAATAAGGTATCATCACATATGTGTTTAGTTAAGAAATATTTTGTCGACGTATTCATCTCATTAGACTTTGAAATTGCACACAAAAAATAATTATAGTGCACACCCTCACCTTTAGCCTTAATGGGCCATTAATAGCTAATCAGACTTAGTCCATTAAAAGATATGACCACGTATGCATGGCTGTAGTTCTCACAAAGCTGCTGTGCATGCATGCGAATGGTGGTGCCAAGGCCCACACGGTGATTAAAAATAGGCCAAGCCCACATTGGCGAATTAGAAGCAAGTGGCCGGTTCAAATCTCGGTCAACTAGCGATTAAAGAATAAACAAATGAATTAAAGAAAGGAGCCAGCCCACTCCCACGATCCATCAGCATGATCCCACGATCGTGGACGTGGGTGTGCGTGTCCAGCCGCAGTGCCGCACGCCTCTGTCCCTATAAATACCTGGTTGCTCTGCGTACAGGGGGGCTGCTCATTTTTTACCCTGGGTCGGCTCATTTTGTTCCCAGTTTGCACATCTTCTTCCTCCTCTCTAGTAGCAATATACTACTACACCCAAAAAAAGACACCGTGAGAAAGGAAGAAGCAAGGAGAGGAACCTTGGTCTGTTCCAAGGAGGTGAGAAGGTGAGATATGATGCTGCCCCCATGCCCTTAGTTTCGGCTGATTGGTTCGGATCAAGGAGCCCTCTCTTCTCATACATGAAATCTTGCCCTTAGTTTCGGCCATTTGGTTCGGATCAAGGATTCATCTCTCCCTCACTTCATGGAATCATGTCCTTAGTTTCAGCCATTTTGGTTCGGATCAAGGAATATGCACGCATGAAATCATGCCTTAGGTTCGCCCTTTTTGGTTCGGATCAAGGAATATATAACTCATGAAATCATGCCCTTCGGTTCGGCCTTTTTGGTTCGAATCAAGGAATATATAATTCATGAAAATTATGCCCTTAGGTTCGGCCTTTTTGGTTCGGATCAAGGAATATGCACTTCATGAAATCATGCCCTTAGGTTCGGCCTTTTTGGTCCGGATCGAGAAATTTATATACTACATGAAATCAAGGATTTGCATATTTTTCATATAGACATGTCCTTAGTTTCGGTCATTTGGTTCGAATCAAGGATGCACATTTTTCTTCATGCGGACATGCCGTGTCTGGGGGACATATAAAATGCTCTAAGCATGGGTTCTTTCATGTGAATTCCATGACACGAGCCACAAAATCCTAAAATATTCATAAAGCACATTTCGTGCATGGGTTCTTTCTCACGAATTCCATGACACGAGCCATAAAATGACTAAAAATACAAAGTATGGCATGACACGGGTTCTTCTCATATGAATTCCATGGCATAAGCCATAAAACAAATATAAATGCAAATTCTGCTATGTCATGGGTTCTTCTCATATGAATTCCATGGCATAAGCCATAAAACAAATAAAATGTATATTATGCTATGTCATGGGTTCTTCTCATATGAATTCCATGGCATAATCCATAAAACAAAGAAAATGCAAATTATGTTATGGGTTCTTCTCATATGAATTCCATGGCATAAGCCATAAAACAAAGAAAATGCAAATTATATTATGTCATGGGTTCTTCTCATATGAATTCCATGGCATAAGCTATAAAACAAAGGAAATACAAATTATGGTATGTCATGGGTTCTTTAAATGAATTCCGTGGCATAAACCATCAACCAAATGAAACAGAAATTAGGGAAAGTAGTGGCTGCACCCACCTTCGGTGCACCCACGCAAGAAAACATAGCAAAACATTTTAAAAAATTCTGAAACTTTCTGAGAATGATCATCAACAAATGTTATTGGCACTTGCAAAGTTTGGTGGTCAAATAACATTCGAGGAGCTCTGTACAAAAACGAAAAAATTACAAAATCTGCTCAAACAGTGCGCTTAAATTTTGACTAATTTTTAGTGATTTTGTCTTTTTTGTACAGAGCTCCTCGAATGTTATTTGACCACCAAACTTTGCAAGTGCCAATAACATTTGTTGATGATCATTCCCACAAAGTTCAGAATTTTTTGAAATATTTTGCTATGTTTCCTTGCGTGGGTGCACCGAGCTGGGGTGTAGAAAAACCACTCTCCAGAAATTATGCTCTAAGCATGGGTTCTCCGATGTGAATTCCATGACATGAGTTATAAATATTCAAAATACATGCATACATCCTATGCATCCAAACATGGGGCCAAATCAAGCCCGGCCAAAATCAACCTTCATTCTGTATATAAATGAGGTTGAGCACAAACAAATTATTGCATGCTAGGAAAATATATTCCCAAACACCACACATAAAATCATGGAGGAGTATTTGCATGAAACCAAACTTCAAGTTCACCAAGAAGGAGTTCATCATCGACCGTGAGGAGGATTTCTCTTGTAGCATATTGTAATAGGAATATGTTGTAATCTTATGTAATAGACATGTTGGAATTCTTAATCAGGGGTTTTCTCTTCGGAGATGTAATTAACAGGATTTTTATGTAGATGTAAGAGTTCTGGAAATAAAGTACCTGCAATGTTTGATCTTCTTTTTATTGTATGCATTTACGCATTTAAATTTATTTATTCTGTATCAATGACGTGGACACGTGTCTCATGCCCCCATTTTCCCGTCATCAATCATAGTGGGGATGGTCTATCATTTGTTATAATTCCTTTATCCCTACTCGTTCCTATAACCAATGATGGACTCATACTTCTTTCATATACGTATCTCATAAACATCAAGTTGACCTTGTTCTTTACAAGCTACGGTACTTGCTCGGGGACGAGCAAGACTTAAGCTTGGGGGAGTTGATGAGTCCAATTTATGTGATGATTTTGATAGTTATTTTGTGCCTACACGGTAGGCTTTGTGGGATTTTACCGCATTCACACACCTCTTTTTGTTGATATTCCTCAGGTAATGCTTTTTGGACCAATTAACACTTTATGAAAGAAATACAAGAAAATGGCAGTGAAATCACGTATTTAATGTGATAATCACCTACCATAAAAGAATCAAGAAAGGAGGCCAAAGGAAGAGTCGTCGTAGCGCTTCCAAAGCCAAAGATGGCGTTCTATACGAGCGCGACCGCTTGTATGGGCGGTCGTATGGGGTGCCAACGCCGTCGCCTCGTCGACTACTTTCACCCCGTGAAATCGGATCGGGGATCGGACGCGAAGAGAGATCAGAAACTCGTCCAGAAGGCAGAACCCTAGCCTCTGGAGATCACCCGGAGGGGGGATTGGCAAGGAGAAGGCCTCCATCTTCACCGCCAAGCACAAAGGGGGCAACAACATCATCACCATCATCATCATCATCATCATCATCATCCACATCTGTAACATCCCAAAATTCTAGATTTTGAATGTTATATTAAATAAATAATTATGATTGTTTGTTTGATTGATGTGTGATTGACTGTGTGAAATTGGGCGAAATTTGAAACTTTTGAAAGTTGAATGAGAGGGAATAAAAGGACTTTCCAAAACTTTCATTTTTTGCATTTGATCTCCATGAATTCAAATTCAATTCAAACACAAAACCCTAGAGTGAAGATGACATGACTTCTTCCATCAATGAAATGAAAAGGGTTTTTGAAAAGATTTGAAGTCCATTTGAAAATATTTCAAAATTCAGAAACTTTATGCAACTCAAGGAGTTTCATGAGAGAAGATAAAATGACTTCTTCAAATTATAAGAAAGAGAGTTGGAAGTTTCAAAGAATCATGTTGAAAGTCATTTTGAAGTTATCTGAAACCCAATTTCAATTTGAAGTTATTTGAATTTCTAAATTTCAAATCCTCTGGAATTATTCAAAATGAGAGAAGGAATATGACACTTCAAATATTCAGAGGCATTTGAAATATATATATATATATATATATATATATATATATATATATATATATATATATATATATATATATATATATATATATATATATATATATATATATATATATATATATATATATATTTTGCCAAGTAAAAAACAGAAAATATTTGCAAATGGTTTGAAATTCAAATTCAAACTCATTTGAAGTTTTTATTCAAATTATTTTTCTCCAAAAATAAAATATATGGAAATAAGGGTAAAATGATTCCCTTCAATGAAAAAATTAGGAGAAAATAAATTTGGAATCATTTTGGTATTTAAAAAAAATGATAATTACTGATTTTATTGCAATAGTGGCACTATTTGAATTTTATGAATTTTTGTACAGTTTATTTGGACATGAAAAATAGATTATGTTTTAGGAAATATTTTTGTGGTCATTTTGATATATAATATGCCTTGGAAAATTTTCTTTTCATTTTCTTTTATTTCTTTTCTTACTCTGTTTGTTTTAAAGGAAATCCTTTTGTTCTTTTCGGCCGAAGCCCACTAGACCAGCAGGCCCAGCCCAGGCGCTGAGTCTTCTTCCTCCTCTGTACGTTACCAGAAACATGAACAGAGGGAGCCTGTACCTCTTCCTCCCCTACTCACACTCAATTCCTTGCCAATTTCACTCCGGTGTCTACACGAAAATTTCGGAGAACGTTGAGACGAATCCATTCAGGGAATTAAAATCATTATTCAATGCCTTAATTACCCGGAATCATCTCCACCGACGCCATTAATGGCCTCCAAAAATATCTTGCCTTGATCTCTTCCAACCGACCTCCACTACTCCTACAAAAGGGATCCCGAGAATCACCTCGAATTAATTCATCTCCAACCCCAAAAACCCCCTAGTTAGTTGTCTACTGTGCGAGGAATTGCTCGTCGGAGTTCGGCAGCTCCGGCGCCGCTCCACGCCGCCACAGGACGAGGCCGAGCCCGGGACCTTGCCCAACGGACTCCCCTCGTAGACCTATACGCCGTGCATGCGTTATTTGACGCCGGAGACCATCTTCTCCAACTCCGGCGAGACTCCGGTGAACACTCTCTCTCTCACACCAAGACTTGCTAAGTATCGGCCGTCCTCTAGTAAATCCCGAACTAGCACTTTTCTAGCCAATTACAGGGCGACACTTGTACCATGGCCGATCTCTAGTAAATCCCGTAATTCATTTTTTCCAGAAAAGTAGCAATCTTAGAAAATTCATATCTATTAGTCTACTTATCCAAATTGAGTGATTCCAATTGATACGATTTAATAAAATTGTGTAGTTTGTGTTGAGTACAAATTTTTTTATGTTTGAAGTTTTTAAATTTGTATTTGAACAGATTTGATTCAAACACCAATTTGTGCATAACTTTTATTTAAAAATAGGTTTTTAATTGATTCTTTTTGCAATTTGTCACTAGATCTATTGCCTATCTAGTAAGGTTTCACAAATTATTTTTAGAGTAATTGAAAATTGATTTAAATAAAAAACAGTACTGTTTTGACCTTGGTTTTGTTTTCTCTTTAATCTTTTGTTTTAATTGCTTTTAATTATTTTCTTTTTGTCACTTTTGACAAATTTTGTTAGGTTTATGTTAGTCAACAGTAGAAATTTTTTTATATTGTTTTGCTTTGGTTTTGTGTTAAAACTTGTTAGGGTCATAAATAGAGTTTTATAATAGCTTTTAGGTGTTTCTTTTGCTAGTAAAAACTTTAGTTAAATTCTTTCCTTTGGCTTAGTTGTTTTATAATTTCTTTTCTGTTAAGTTATTAGTTAGCATTTTTCCTTGCTGTTAAGTTTTAATTAGGACAAAGATTATTTTTGTGTTGTTGTGTAGTTAAGCCGTAGAGTTTTCCTGAGTAGTTTTCTTTATAGTTTTTCTTTTGAAGTTTTCCTTGGATTTTTAATTGGTTTTATTATTGATTACTTTGTTGCTTTTATTTGTTGATTGTTATTTTGAGTGTTAGAATGCTTGCTAGAATGATTGCTTATATGAATGCAATGTTTGACTATATAGATTTTCATCGGAGAGCGACGAATAGTTCTATCAAGTTATTTCTGAGAGCGATAAATCTTCACCAACAAGTACCAGGCAAGTTCACTTTGACCATATTTTCATACCTATGTTTTTATTGCATTTAGTGCCACCATTTCACCATTTCCTCCAGTGGTATATTGAATCAATGACGACAACTTCAAGATGGCATCTTCAAGGCCTGCCTCTACAAGACCTCAAGACTTCAAGACTCGAGACAAGAATTCAATATACCTCTGGGTGGAGAATGGTTAAGAAGGGTACATTTGGTGCGTCCAGTACTCAGTGATTCCGGAGAAGCGCCATGATATCATGCGGAAAGCTCCACCCAGGCTCAAAGAGACGAAAGAATACTTCATGCCCGGAAGCTTACCTGTGCAACCGCAAGTCATTATGGGCTCTGGCTTGGTTGACCTTAGTTGTGACTCTGACTGGGACGGTGCTAGCAGATGTAGAACTATGGTAGGATTGGATGAGCACCGGACAGTGGTCAGAGGAACTCTTCGGAAGACCATGTTTCGGTCGTCTTGTTCTCAAACACCCTGAAGTGCGAGAACGTAAAAAAAGAGGGATCGGATCTTGTGGGTAAAGTGCACAACACTCTGCAGAGTTAAAACCTAACCGATTAACCGTGTCCCCGGTTACGGACAATTTGAGCCTCTGGACTTGGAT
Organism: Elymus sibiricus; assembly: GCA_039707655.1. NCBI lineage: Eukaryota > Viridiplantae > Streptophyta > Magnoliopsida > Poales > Poaceae > Elymus > Elymus sibiricus. The sequence continues at coordinate 125,579,871 of CM077670.1, forward strand.
CTATCTCGGAACTCTCAACACCGGACTGATAACTAAATGTGGGCAACTTATGATATTTGTGGGCTATGAGACATCGGTTGGCGGAACCATGTCATACTAGATAACTCCGTAGTGAAGACTCCTGATTATTCCTTTGTTGTAGTGAATTAAAACCAACTTTTACGCAAAAACTCAGACACAGAGCCACAAAGCCATATTGCATATAGTATAGTCTTTATCATCTGCTTCTTATTGTGATCTTGCCGGTACATTCAATGTACTGACCTACACGGCTGCAACGCTTCATGTTGCAGATACTTCTACGACAAGTAAGAGATACAGTTTAGGGTTATGGTCTACACTCAACCTGCCGATGGCGTTGATGGGACTTCACACCCGTTTGATTGTTTCCGCTGAGACTTATGAGGTATATATCAGTTTTACGTTATTTATACATGTGGTTGCACTTTGATATATACATTGATGTACTGTGTGTGCCAGCATACTGATCCAGGGATGGCACAGATACACAGAGGCTTGACCGTTTGAGGTCGGGTCGCTACAACATCCTTATCATTGTAACATCAGGACCCTAGTGGATCGTCATGTGTGTTACTTGAGTCATCCATTCATGTTTACCATCACCCCCTTATGATGTTTGTTGTCTCCATGTGTGAGTAGACCCCTAGTTCTCGGGGATATGGATGAACCTTGGTATGTATAGGAGGAATGAGATCCTCTGTTGAATGCTTAGTTTAATAACTTCATGAATGTTGTGAAGGGACACCACTCAACATTATGCCTTATGGCTACGAAGTATATCACTGTCGTTGTAAAGGGGTAGGACGTGAAGGTAATTCAAGGTGACAGTAAAAGCCTTTACTCCTAACCTTTGCAATTGATAGGGGAATTATGGAGAAACCTTAGAGAAGCCGCGTCCATGGGGTAAACCCTTAATTATCATAGTTGTAATCCTCAGGGGGAGACTATGGTGGTGGCGTGCGTGGCACGAAGTTGATACGTCTCCAACGTATCTATAATTTATGAAGTATTCATGCCATGTTTATTATACTTTTATATGATTTTGGTGCACTTTTATATGGATGTTATATGATTTTCATGGACTAACATATTGACCTAGTGCCCAGTGCCAGTTGCTGTTTTCTGCTTGTTTTTGGTTTTAGAGAAAATACATATCAAACGAAGTCCAAATGCAGCGAAACTTTTTGACAATTTTTTCTGGAAGGAAACAGACCCAGGAAGCTTCGGAGGAGCAGCAGAAGAGCTACAGGGGCCCCACGAGCCACTTGGGCGCGCCTGCCCCCCAAGCGTGCCCTGGTGCCTCGTGGGCCCCCTGTGGCACCTCTTTGCGTGATTCCAACGCTGAAAAATCATATATATTCAGAAACCCCCGAAAGTTAACCTAGATGAGTTTTTACGCCGCCGCAAGCCTCTGTACCTCCACGATCTAATCTACAGCCCTTTTTCGGCACCCTACCGGAGGGGGGAATTGTTAGGACCGAGAGTATATCGACCAGAGGGGGGGCGGGGTGAATGGGAGATTAAAAATTTCTTCCGAATGTTTTGAACCGATCCCAATCACGGCAGCGGAAATAATGTTCGGTAGCAACGCACTCAATTCAGCTAGCTATAGAGGACCAAATCTATCGATGAAGAATGAAGCAATTTTATTGAGCGATGAATATCACAAGTTCAATTTGATCGATAGAAATGCAACTTGTAATCTGGAGCTCAATTACGAGAGAAAACTAAGTATGACTGCGATAGAAATGCACTGGAAATGATAACAGGGTGAATGAATATGGCATAAGATGAGATCACGCAGACATACAATATTATGATGATAAACAAGTTAACTTGATGCGAAGTGAAGAGCGATAATAACGAGACAGATAGTTGATGAACTGTGATTGATCAGGTACAACTATCGGCACTGAGCACGAATGTAAACTGCTGAAGGAAATGCAGTAATGTAAAGCGAACCAGTGGTGCTCGATGGCGACAGAAGAATTTGGTAGACCAGTTCGCCCTTCTGCCAAAGGACTACGTCTGGTTGGAGGGGTTGTGATTTAACACAGAGGATAAACTCTCCTCGCCCTATTCTCCTTCAACTCGAAGCTGATCAGACTCCAGTTGATTCCACTCGTGGTAGATACTTGTCGGCTATCTCCAAACCTTCACTGAAGATAAACTCTCTTCAGCTCTCTTCGCGAAACACAAGACTCTTGGTTGCTGAAGATCTCGCTCGGTGAAGACAATACTCTTCGACACTCGAGCCGACACCTATCCGTCTAGAGAGTGGGCAGCTCTCAAGAGTAATAGGTACAAGAACTCTAACTCAGAACTACTGTGATGCTCAACCACTGTCTAAGTTTCGGCTCTTGATTTTTCTCTCGGTGGATTTTAAACTCAAATCACTCGGAGAGGGGATGCTCAATCAATCTTCTTAGAAATCTTAAGCGGAGTAGCCAACGGGCAACGTTGGAGCGGGGTGGCTATTTATAGCCGCAGCCTTCCCGGATGGGAAATGACCAAATTGGACATGTGGAGCAGCCAATGGCCGAACGACACGAGTCCAACGGTCAGAATTGAGCACAACGGTAACATTACGTGCGGAGCAAGTAATGCTAACTCCTTAGTTCGAAAGATATCTCCTGCAGCAACGAAGAACAACGTCTTCTGCTGGCAGGTAATCATTCGAAGCATAAAGAGATTTCTCTCGGTCTCGCATAGGTTTGGGCTAAGCATCACAGCGGATCTAAGCTTCGAGAACCTATACCCCTCTTAATAGTATGGAGGTCCTATGACTCAAGTGAATGAAAGAAGAACGGCGAAAAGAATGCTACGTCTTCACTTTGTCTTCGTCTTCCATCGCAGCAGTCAATTTCTTCGGACGCGATCACCGAACCAATTGCTTTGCGTCAGCAATAAACTTTCGAGGGTTCAACTCCTTCACTTCATTCTTCTCGGTTGCTCATTCTCTTCTTCGACGTAGATAATCTTCGGTGAAGTTCCTCGAACTGTACACCTAAGATAGCATTCACTTCGGCACTACATGGACTATTTCTCTCTGTGTGCACTAGCAAACAAATCAGTCCAAGCCTGTTTCTGTCAACAATCTCCAAAACACAAAGGGGCAAATATTGCACCAACAATCTCCCCCTTTTTGGACGATTGTTGATAAAACAGAACACATCGAAAGATAGATAAAGGAATGAAATGGGATGCGAAGGTAAATGAGAGACGAGAGATAAATACGAAGATAAGACATGCTCCCCCTGAAGATATGCATCATTCTGATTTGACTGATCATTAGGCCATAATATGGAGGGTGGCGAGGTGAATCTTCGTATGAGTGACATTGGCAGATGATCTCATTCGTAGCTTCATCCAATGCACTCGGTGGTGTCTGAGGTATTTCCTGCCACACACAACCTTTGACCAAGGTTAGTTAGATAGCAATGATAATTCGAAAAGCGTTGTGGCAAAAGGATACGCCATGAAGATTTTCTCAGAACACAGTTTAAATTCCACACGAGATATAAATTTCCCTGCAAGTTAGATGTTCGAGGAACAATCTGGGCAAAAGCAATCAGAGCAAGGGAGACTCAAGTATATTGCTCGGAGTGGATATATTTCAGACGATGTTTTCCTGCAACAAAAATGATACCATAGATATGTGCGAGGGAAAACATCTTGTCAGACAGATAGATAGAATTTTCTTTCGAATTCACGAATTACTTTATTCTGAAGCGATTTTTCTTCTCCTGCATCGTTAGATATCGAAAGATAAGCATAGGAGTAAGATATATGAAGTTTTAGGTAATGAGATTTCTCTCTTCAAGAGACATAATTTCCAATTCTCCTTGAACTGCTTTCACTTAACCTTGCATGAAAGATGAATTATCGAGGATAATCATTGCAAGGAAGTAAGCATTCGATAGCACCTGCAAACAAAAATAGCTGGAAGCAAGTATAGTATTGTAGGGGTTATTAACAGTACATGACGACGCAGTTCCATCACCACAGACGGTGAGATTTAAGTTTCACGACCAAAAGTTCAACGACCAAAAGCAAATTGTTCGAACCAAAAGCAAATGGCGAATGGAAACACCCTGCAAAAGACCCGTTTTTCTATCTTCTCGATGTTCTTCTCCCCCTTTTTGTCAACAAGTGTCAAAAAGGAAAGAGGAGGCATGCGAGGAACTACTCGTCCGAAGAATCCCCAGAGCTCGAACTGTTCGGCGAAGCAGAACGAGCGATGGTCGAGGCCGAGGCAGGAGTTGGAGATGCAACACGGGCTTCGGGATCAGCATCGGGAGTAGCAGAGCGAGGTGCATCGGGCTTGTATATGAATGTGCCTGCTGTGTCTTCGAGTGCATCATCAGGTTCGACAAACAATAGGTCGGTTGAGGCAGAGTGCTGAGGAAGCACATGAGTTTGCCTTCGGATGCGAGGGACTTCAAATAGCTCCAGATGATCATAATCTTTCTCGATTCCCTTCGCAGACAGTTGTTTACGAGAGTACGAAGACAAATCTCATACAGAGATGGATTTTGTTCACGAGGGATTTCAATTGTGACCTTCTTAACCTTCGGAGCTCTTGCAGAGGCAGAAGCAGTTGCATCAATTGGTGTCTTTCCTTTTCCGATATCCTTCACAATCTGGAGTGTGTCTCGGACTGGTGGCATGAAAACTTTCGGGACAAATGGGCAGAAATACTTTTTCTCGATAAGCTGCTCAATGGCTAACATGACCCATGGTGCAAAGGGCTTCAAAATTTGAGGGCTATCAGCTGCATAGGCCAGGTTGTGAATAAGAAGATCAGGAATGTCAAACCGAATACCATGAGCTATAGCATGAAGAGTATTAGCCACAATTCCTTGAATGCTTTCAGGCCGGTTTGTTGGCGTGAGAGAATTGCAGAGGATATAGAACAACACTTTGTTCTCATAGGCCAGATGCTTTGGATTTGCTTCGGTACACTCATCTCCAACAAGCTTAGGGTCCATCAGCATATGCAGTTGAGTTTCGGATACATCCCAGAAATGCAGTCTGTGTTCTCGTGAGGCATCGAATTCGAAACGAGGTAAATTTAACAGGGCAAAAAACTGGTCAGCCGAGCATTTGATTCTTTCTTCCTCGGTCATCCATTCGAGGATCCATGTGCTGCTATCGTTGAGATCCCCTGAGATATAAAACGTGGCATAGAACTGAAGAACAACTTCACGGTTCCAGCCATGGTTGAATCGAAGAAAACTCTTCAGATAGACCTGCTCAATTTGCTCGATGGTGTGATGGAAGCATGGTATGCTTTCTAGCTTGGCAAAGTCCAGAATTTTGTGCTCGAATATACGATTCTTGCCATACAGAATACGAGCATAATATACAACCTGTTCCTTCATCCAGAACCTCGGTGACAACGAAGTCCTTTCTCCTTCATACGGACTGGTCCCAAAGAATGCAAGTTTCGAGCGATGAAACTGCTCATTAAACGCTAGACCATTCGGGCCATCTTCGACGGGAAACAGAGGAAAGATTTCCAATGGATTTCGCGGTGATTCCTCATCGGCCATGGATTTGGTTCGGACATCATCAGGTGCAGGCACACCTTCATCGATAGGCTTGAGAGGAGCACGAGACTTCCTTGATTTCTATCGTGCAGACAGCTTTGAAGCACTTGACTGACTGCTGTTCTTGCTCGCCGGAACTCCTTCGGCATCTTTCTGACTTTCAGGCACAAGGGCCTTTTCTTTTCTTGCATTTTCTCCGGTGGGAGGTGAGACAACTTCTTTCTCGGTAGCATGAGGCACGGCTGGTGGGGCAGTTTCTTATCGAGCCATCGGCTCATCTGATTTCTTTTCTTCCTGTACCAACAGTGGTGCAGTGGTACGAGGAGTAGGATCAACATCCATCTGGGTAGGGGCACCAGATGATGAGACCGGGGGTGTTTTCTCTCGGGAAGCATTGAGCTCCCCCTCATTCTTATCTTTTTCCTCATTTGATTTAGAGGGCTCATCTTGTAATGTTTTCGGAGGTGATGGATCTGGCTTTTCAACCTCAATCTCTTCATCAACTTCATCAGCTGGGGATTGCTGCTTGGGAGGTGCATTTTCCTCATCAGTTCTTACCAGGAATATATCAACTTCTTCATGTTGCACTTGGGCAACTGGCTCAGGAATGAGAACCTCTTCAGTACCAGCCTGCTGCATGGGTTCATCTTCGCGAGGAGGAGAAGGTGGAACTTGCTGCAAGGGTACATGGGAATCCATTGGGGTAGGATCAGCAGAGACGTTCTGAAGGCGGCGGTCTTTGTTTGTTTTCGGCTTGCTTGCTCTCGCCATAGCCTTCTGACGCTTTTCCTCTCGAGCTCTTCTCCCAGCGAGATCTGCCTGGTGAGCAATCTCCTCGTTTCTCCTGTCACACAGTTGAGATACCTCCATGTGCAAGCGAGAGTGCCACTCAATTTTCTCATTACGCAAGACGCTCAGGGCCTTGGTGAGTTCAACAATTTCTTTGTTCCTCTTTTTCCTTTCGGACTCAGATTTGGCCTCATTTCTCATTTGCTCGACAGCTTGTTTTTCTTTGACAACCTTGTTGAGCTTCTTGGAGATTTTCTTCAGCTCAATGAAATGCTTTGTCACCAATTTGGTAACATCATCGGGCAAACCCAGATCGCACACATCATTAGCATTTGCATCATAAGCAGCGCTGTCAATTACATCAATCATGAAATGGAAGTCATATTTTTGTTCCTCTGTGGAAGCAGGAACATTGAGCTTGGCCTTTTTGGCAGCCACATCTGCTTTCTCTTCTGACTGTAGCTTTCTCTTCGTAGCAGCACCTGACAAAGTTCTTGGGGCCGCAGAACCCGAAGGTTTATCAGTGGATGGCATAGGTGCATGCCTGGGAGACTTCCTCGGAGATGGCAATGTTTTCACTGGCGAAGGACTCATGTGTGGCTTGTTGAGAATGGCGGGACAATCATACAAAGGAATTTCATCTGGGGTTTCTTCATCGGATAACTCATCAGACGAGTCGGGAACAGCCTTCTTGGTTCTTTTGACAAGGGTTTTCTTTCGTGGTGCACGAGGGGAAACCGATTTCTCAGACTTGCTTCCCTTCGAAGCTGATGCACGTTCCTTCTTTTTCTGCACGTCTTGTTGGGTTAGTTCAATGTTTCTAGCTTCGACTTGATTCTTCTTAGCTTCTCTGGCTTCACGTTTGGACTTGGCTTTCGCCCTTTTAGCCACTTCCTCGGGAAAATCAGTGATAGTTTTGAGGGAGTCAGGATGAGCATTTGCTGGCTGAGGAGGCCTGACTTTTTCATCATCTGGGCCTATGCAATTTTCTGCAATGCAGTCATTCCATGGCGGCGTGAAGGCAAATAGGATCTGGTATTTTCGCGAACATTTTGATAACGGAACCATTTGCCAGCCCAGTGGCGGCGAATTCTCTGCAACCTGTTGTTGCGATCTGTTGTTGATTCTCCTTCAGGTGGAGTTCTGTAGCTTTCGGGATCTGACATCTCAGCAGTAGTGTTCTTTTCTCTGCCACGACCGCTGTCGTGGTTTTGTCGCGACAGATGTCCTGGTAGGACTTAGAGATGAAGCCATCGCACTAACGTGGAAGCTTAGCGGGGTTGAGCGGGAACGAGAAGACGCCGGGTTACCCAGGTTCAGCCCCTCACGGTGGAGGTAAAAGCCTACGTCCTGCTTGTTTATATTGCTATGGATCTCGATTACAAGGATGCGGGTTCGCTAACCTAGCTCTCGAGGGGATTGCAACTTAGTCTTTTTCGCATAGGCGCTCCCCTTTATATACACAGGTGGAACCCTAGATTACATGAGAGTCCGGGTCGTTCTTTGACCCGCCTCCTTATTCCCTCCTACTTGTCCTTCAAGACAGCTCTCCTTGCCATCTGATTTGTCGTGAGCTGGCTCATTATGTAAGCCGGCCCTCCCTTACCAGGCCTTGCTAAGCCGGATCATATAAAGACTTCAGCCCCGCAGTGAGTTGGCCCATTAAGCTCGCCTTATGGCCGGGTCAACATTCTGCCGGGTCTCCTTGCTGGTGAATATCCCCAACATTAGCCCTCAGTTTGACTTGAATTTATTCACGTTAAACTCCATCCTGAAAGAGCAAGCATTAGCAACACATTCCCAAGCGCACCCCAAGTCGCTCTTTTAAGTCGCCATCTGGACCGGCTCAAATTGCCGGGTTAAGGTGACCGCCAGGTTCACCCCTTCAGTTTCAAACTTAGCATTTTCAACCTTTGTCCCTCATGACGTCACAATCCACTTCCGCGAAATCCGGAATGATATCATCTCAAATCCTTGAGTGGATACGTCCCGTCCTGTCAGGCGCGAGAATCGAGGAACCACACCGCCGAAAATTACTGCGCTGCCTAGGGTCCCGCCCTTGCCGTTTTACCTTTACTGGGCCTATAAAGAGGCCACCTCATTCCCACTTTCACTTTTTACCCTCTACTTGTCTTCTTCCTCGCAACTGTCACCTCGTACGCTCGAAGCGTCGCCGCCCTCAAGTTCTCCGTCGACTTCGACAACACTCTTCTCCGCCGCCCCATCGTCGCCGGAGCTCTTCAAAAATATTCCGACCACATCCGCCGCGGCCAGGTACACCTCAATCCTTCTTTCTGGATCTGGAGCGCCTCATTCATTTTCTTGCCATTTGTCGGTGTTCGTCAGAATGCAACAGAGCTCATCGGGCCTCTCTGCTAACAGATCCATATCTATCGAAATGACCCGAATAAGCATTTTTTATACTGCGGTAACACCAGTCTTACCCATTCTAATCCCTATACTGCCTTCCGTAGATCCCATTATACATGGTACCGTCAGATCCATCCTCACGCATCCACTTTAAGTTTTCATTTCCATGGTATTTTCAGATCCGTAATAATAACTACTCCGTCAGATTCTTGTTTGTCACTAGCTCCATACTTAGAGAAATCCAAACCTCCACTGTCGTCAACACCGGCTTATGATTGCCTGAGGCGGCGCGCCGGAATCCGGGTTATGAACTTAGACATCTTGACTTGCATCATCCGACCGGGTCTTATATTCTGCCGGCTTGTCCTTCTTAAGCTAACCCACCGGCTTGTCATTTTTGTCCTTGCAGCTAAACTTTTAAGCCGCCATGGCCCCCAAGACCGACAAATCCTGCAACTGGTTCAGATCACAAGTCTCAACCCTGATGCTGAATGAACTCGTAGGGCAAGGCCTCTTGCCGGCTCAAACCGCAATCGACTGGCGGGCACCTGAGGAGGAAAGCACCCCTCAGCCCCAACAAGGTGAAGTGGTAGTCTTCGCAGAACATCTGCACAAGGGGTTTCGACCGCCCGGGTCAAAAAATTTCCGTGATGTTCTCCATTCTTTCGACCTCCGACCACAAGATCTTGGACCAAACTCAATTACCAACCTCTGCCAATTTCAAGTTTTCTGCGAAGTGTACCTTCAAATGGCACCAACTGTCCTGCTCTTTCGCGAATTCTTCTATATCAATCATCAGACTGAGTTCACCGATGGCCCCAGCATAGAGCTTGGCGGCGTCTCCATTCAAAGGCGAAGAAACACTCCCTTTCCTGAGGCCAAACTGGCAAGTCACCCCAAGGGCTGGAACAAGACTTGGTTTTACTGCAAGAGCACCGCCCCTCAAGGTGAAAATCCCCTGCCGGGTTACAGACCGGACCGGCTTAGTGCTACAGTGGCCTTTCCGGGTTGGCCATCAACAGAAGAACGCAAGCAATTCACCCCTGTTTACGCCAAACTAAGGGCCTTGGTTGCCAACGGCCTTACTGGGATTGATCTGACCTGGTGCTGGGTAAGCTGGCGAATCCAGCCTCTTAGCCACAGAGGCGACCTGATGTGCAATTACACTGGTGAGCCAGCTGATGCCCAACGGTTCAGTCAAGTCAATCTATCAGCGAGTGATGTCAACAAAACCATCAAGAGGCTATTAGGAGAGCCTCAGGAGAAATGCAACAAAACCGGGCTGGCCCCCTTTTGCTTAACCAACCCAGTGCCTTCAGTAAGTGTTTGCACCCCCTTTTTTTACTCTGTTCTTAACTCGCCATCCTCATCTGCCAACTCGTCTTAATACAGGCAAACGACAAATTTTGGAAGAAGAAGAAGCCCCCACAACCTGCCCCCGCTCCAGCGGAATAGCAGGATGAGCCGGTCGATACTGATAAGCCGGCTGCAGAGGACGAGGATGAGGTAGAACTTGACTCACTTGGTCGTCTTTTCATTCAACTTGCTGACGCCTCTTCTCTTCAGGACGAAACCGAAATTAGCCATACCGACGAGCCAGAGGTAACCTTGATCTCTTCTGATTCTGACTCTCCAACACCTATTCGGAAGAAAACCCGGGCTGTGATCCGCAAGGTTCGAAGGAAGCCCCGGGTTGCCGTCCGTAAGGTGCCCTTTTCCAATCAGGATGCTCATTTAGATCCCAAATTTATTTTGAAGAAAACTCGTCGAGCCGGGGCCTCCAAAAGGAAGACCCAGAGCAGTGAAGGCGAACTAAGCAGCGGGCTTCCATATGATCCGCCATCCCGCAAAGCTCGAGCTGAGGTGCCTCTTAGCCCAACTGATTCTTTTCCTCTAGCTGGCCTTTATAAAGAACCCTTACCCTTTAACAACTCGGCCTATCAGACGTCGCACTCCTCAGGCGAGTCAAGTGCCACACAGGCGCCAGCTTTCAATATCAATCTTGGGTAAGCAGACGTTCCTGTAATGTATATTGACCTCTTATTTTTCATCCTTGTAAATAAGTAACTCCCCCATCCCTTGTACAGCGCCAAAGCCTTTAAGAAGAAAGCAGCTGCCGAATCGTCTGACCCGGCCATTCAGACAAGCCCTCAAGTAGAGGAAACCACCTTGGCAGCCCAGGATGAGCCGGCCGTCCGAAACAGCCCGCCACCGTTGATCATGACAAGTCCGGCTCACGCCTCCCCACCGGCTCAAGAGAGGGAGAATATAGTTGAAGATCAACCCGTTCCGCAGCCCGATGCGCCGGCTCAAGAAGAAGCGCCGGCTCACGAAGAAGTAGCGGTGACGAGTGTACGGCAAACTGCTGCCCCAGAGCCCTCCACCGCCCTTACCAAAGTCCCGACCAAACCTGAACCGGCATCAAAGGACAAAGAGAAGACGGTTCTTGAGCTTCCTAAGTTTGAAGACCAAGACGCCAGTACCCTCCATCGGGCTGTATTAACCCGGCTAATTGAAAGCCGGGACACAGAAATCGCCATGGTCACTGCATTGAAGCGGAAATATGAGGTGAGCTGCACCCTTCCTCTTGTACCATATATATATGTAGCCCCCAAGGGCCGGGTCATTATGCAATAACGATCCGAGACTTCCAATTGAAACTTGTACGTAGAACCGTCCACTGGCGCCCTCAAAGGCCGGCTCGTCATTAACGATGGGCGGGTCTCCATAATTTAACAGAATAGATCCATGGATGCATTAGCCCCCAAGGGCCGGGTCAATATGCAATAATGACCCGGAACTTCCAAAGTATGATAATTTGTAAGCTCAACTTCAATCGGTAACTCCAAAGGCTGGCTCATCATTCATGATGGGCGGGTCTGCATAACTAAGCAGAAAAATCAACTCATGCATTAGCCCCCAAGTGCCATGTAGATTGCCCGCAACTGCATGGGACTTCCTTGCTTATTGTGAAGCTCGATAATATGTAGCCCCCATGAGCCGGGCTGTCCTTCAGGGCAGTCCGGGTCATATGCATGTCATGTATAACAGTCTGCCCTGCAGGAGATGCTGGACCAAGTAGAAACCCAGGCCGCCGGCTTTCGAAAGGAGGCCAGAAAAGAGAAGAAATTGCGCCAAGAATATGAGGAAGCCGCCGCGGAGGCGAAGAAAGCTTTGGCGATTGTACATGCCACCTTGCAAGAGACTGAGGCTGCAAGAGCCGCCCAAGCCACGAGAGCCGAAGAAGCGGAGGCCAAGCTTGAGCCGGCAACCCAAGAACTGACAACTCTGAAAGGTCAAATTACCGCCATGTGTTGAGCCATATTTGGTAAGCAAAACTGAGCATAATTCATTGGACCGGCTTATCATCCTTAGCCGGCTTTAACTGATCGTGCAGACTTGTGCTTTGCAGGCCGAAAAAATCAAACTCTTGTGCAGCTACCAGTGGTGAAACTGAAGGCGGTCTCTACCTTGGTAGAACAACTATATATAGGCAGCTGCCGTTGCATAATGGCCGCCAAAAATACCAAGGCACCGCCTCAGCTGATTGCGGATACACTAAAAGAGCTATCAATCGTGCCTAGGTGGTTCGACGACTGGAAAAGAGCGTGTTGCCGCACGGGAGCTCTGACCGCGCTTGCGCGGGCCAAGGCATACGTGCCGGAGCTTGACCCGGCTCAGGTGGCAGGCGGATACCCAGAGTTCAATATCGATGACATGCCATTCTCAAAGAAGGACTTCCAACGCTGCCTCAAGGAAACCCGGGTTGCGGCCACCGCCATTGCAGAAGAAGCTGACTTGAGCAGATATCAGGCGCCTTATTCAAAGAACAATGAACAGATCGAGGCCCCAAATCATCAGCCGGTGGCTCTAACCCGTACACGTAAGCAATCCTTTGCTCCTGACGTCGACCCTTCCTCCCTGATATCCGAAGATGCCCTATTTGAAGCATTGCGCTCCATTCAGTGGTCGACCGGTGACTCAAGCCAAGAAGAGGAGGATGACGACAGCCAGGACGAGCCGGCTCATGGTGATCCATCAGTCACGGGTGCCAGCTCTGACCCGGTAGCATAAATGCTGGCTTGTCGTAGTAGGCCGATCCTTGAAAAATCTTTTTGCGCGCCAAGGCCGCAGCTGATGGGCGGCTTGTAATAGGGTAGCATAAACTTCTGATATCAGTGTAAATACTTTGCACTTTTGTGAATCCTCCTGTTGGCCTTGAGAGCCAGCCTGTAATGGAATGATTCTGCCGGAACAACATAACCGTATGTGATAGTGACGATGCCACTTTGAACGAGTAATCTTTGTTACTGTTTTCAACAAATGAAGTAGCTCAAATGGACCTAAATGAATGATATGCATGGATGCAGGCATGTATGCAGAGATGATATGGATGAATATAAGTATGTATGCAACACTGTATGTATAGGAAAAAATTGCAAGTCAGACTATGCTTGAAACGGCCGGCTTAAGAAACACAAGCCGGGATCCGCTGTCATAAAGCTGGCACTTGGCCTGCTGGTTTGTCCTCGCTTTCTGAAAGCCGGCTCTCCACAACCAATCGAACGTTTTAACTCGGACGAGTTCAGGGTCACAGACGTGATTGACTCATCAGACGTACGCCGGGTTGTTTTTATAGGGAGTAGCATCTTGCTAACAGGCAGGTTTAACCAACGTTGTGGCATCTCGCTGGGTTAAAAGGGTTTTGTAAGCTAAACTCAATTGAGTTGGAAGCCCCCAAGTAACCAAGATCAACAAATAAAGATCCAGTACACAAGTTTTGAGGCAAAACCACACCTTCATACAGTGTTGCTGGTCGATATTATATTTGATCAAAAAGAGGTATAAACACGATAAAAGATATGTACAAGGTGTAACCTAGTCAATGACTTAGGTGTAATATGGCCGGAGCTGGGCAATGTTCCAGGGCCGGCTTGTTTCCTCCTCAGACGTGCGTGACTTCTCTGCTTCACATATATCAACCAGGTAATATGACCCGTTGTTGAGATTCTTGCTGACCACAAAAGGCCCTTCCCAAGGCGGCGAAAGCTTGTGCATGCCTGTCTGGTCTTGAATCAGATGGAGCACTAAGTCACCTTCCTGGAAAGCACGGCTTCGAACTCTACGGCTGTGATAGCGGCGGAGGTCTTGCTGATAGATTGTGGACCTGGATGTAGCAAGGTCGCGCTCTTCTTCCAAAGCATCAAGAGCGTCTTGGCGAGCCAGCTCATTATCTGCCTCCACATAAGCTGCCACTCGAGGGGAGTCATGACGAATATCGCTTGGAAGCACGGCTTCTGCACCATAGACCAGGAAGAACGACGTATAGCCTGTCGACCTGTTGGGAGTAGTCCGTATGCTCCAAAGTACTGAAGGTAACTCTTCTTCCCAGCAACTCGGCGTGCGCTGCAGAGGCACCATGAGCCGGGGTTTGATACCACGCAGTAATTCCTGGTTCGCTCTTTCTGCCTGTCCGTTGGACTGAGGATGCGCAACCGATGCCAGATCGAGCCGGATGTGCTCCTGTTGACAGAACTGTTCCATAGCCCCCTTGGAGAGATTGGTTCCATTGTCTGTAATGATGCTATGCGGGTAACCAAATCGGAATATCAGCTTTTTCAGAAACTTGACAGCCGTTGCTGCATCGCAGTTGCTGACTGGCTCTGCTTCCACCCACTTGGTAAACTTATCCACAGCAACCAGGAGGTGCGTATGTTTGTTCTTGGAACGTTTGAAGGGTCCCACCATGTCAAGCCCCCAGACCGCGAATGGCCAGGTGATTGGGATCATCCTTAACTCCTGAGCCGGCACATGGGCCTGACGAGCGTATTTCTGGCAACCATCGCACTTACGGACAATGTCCTCTGCATCAGCATGAGCTGTAAGCCAGTAGAACCCATGCCGGAAAGCCTTTGCGACCAGTGATCTTGAGCCGGCGTGGTGCCCGCAATCGCCAGAGTGAATCTCATTGAGAATTGCGCGGCCTTCATCAGGTGAAACACAACGTTGAAAAACACCAGTGACGCTTCGCCTGTGTAACTCGCCATTGACAATCGTCATAGACTTGGATCATCTGATGATCTGTCGAGCGATAAGTTTCTCTGTTGGCAGTTCTCCCCGGCTTAGGTAAGCCAAGTAGGGGACCGTCCAATCAGGGATGGCATGGATAGCTGCCACGAGAGCCGCCTCCGGGTCAGGAATAGCCAAATCCTTCTCCGTTGGCAACCTGACAGACGGGTTGTGCAAGACGTCCAGGAACACATTGGGTGGCACTGGCTTACGCTGAGAACCCAAACGAGAGAGTGCGTCTGCCGCCTCGTTCTGCCGGCGACCAATATGGTCGACCTGATAACCTTTGAAGTGTCCAGCAATATTGGTGACTGCCTGTCGGTAAGCCGCCATAAGCGGATCCTTGGAGTCCCATGTACCTGAAACTTGCTGAGCCACCAGGTCTGAGTCGCCCAGGCACCTGACCCAGCTCAGATTCATTTCTTTGGCCATCCTAAGTCCGTGAAGCAGCGCCTCATACTCAGCTGCGTTATTGGTGTAAGTGAACATGATTCTCAAGACGTAACATAACTTGTCTCCTCGTGGGGAAGTAATCACAACTCCAACCCCCGAGCCTTCGAGCTACCTCGAGCCGTCAAAGTGTATAGACCAGTATGTTGTGTCGGGCTTCTCTTCGGGAGCTTGCAACTCTGTCCAATCATTGATAAAGTCAACCAACGCCTGAGATTTGATTGCTGTACGAGGCAGGTACTTTAGATTATGTGGACCGAGCTCAATAGCCCACTTAGCAACCCGGCCTGTGGCTTCCCGGTTCTGGATTATATCCCCAAGGGGCGCTGAACTAACCACCGTGAATGGATGCTCGTGGAAGTAATGCTTCAATTTGCGGCTAGCCATGAACACTCCGTAGACCAGCTTCTGCCAATGTGGGTATCGCTGCTTAGACTCGCTTAACACTTCGCTGACGTAATACACAGGATGCTGGACAGGATATTCCTTGCCATCCTTTTTGCGCTCAACAACGACCGCCACACTTACAGCCCTGTTATTGGCAGCAATATACAATAGCATCGGCTCCTTCTCGCGAGGGGCAGCAAGGACATGCGGCTCAGATAGCTGCTTCTTAAGGGCCTCAAAAGCCTGATCTGCCTCCTTACTCCAGACGAAGTCATTCGATTTCTTGAGCAACTGATATAACGGAATTGCTTTTTCACCAAACCGGCTTATGAACCGGCTTAAAGCTGCAACCCGCCCAGCCAGCTTCTGCACATCATTTAGCTTGGCCGGCTTAGCCAGGGTCGTGATTGCTTTGATTTTTTCCGGGTTAGCTTCAATGCAACGCTCAGAGACAAGGAACCCCAGAAGCTTTCCTGCAGGGACACCAAAGACACACTTCTCCGGGTTAAGCTTCATCTTGTAGACACGGAGATTGTCAAATGTTTCCTTGAGATCCTCCAATAGAGTCTCTTTCTTCCGCGACTTAACCACGATGTCGACCACATAAGCATGAACATTCCGCCCGATCTGCTTGTGGAAACAGTTCTGAACACAACGCTGGTAAGTCGCCTGGGCGCTCTTCAGACCAAATGACATTGTTGTATAACAAAAGGCCCCAAAGGGAGTGATGAAAGCCGTCTTTGCCTGGTCTTCCGGCTTCAGCTTGATCTGATGATAACCAGAATAAGCATCCAGGAAACATAGACTCTCGCAACCAGCCGTAGCATCGATGATCTGGTCAATACGGGGTAAGGCAAAGGGGTCACTTGGACAAGCCTTATTCAGGTTTGTGTAATCAACACACATCCGCCAAGTACCGTTTTTCTTCAGAACAAGTACTGGGTTAGCCAACCACTCGGGATGAAAGACTTCGACGATGAACCCGGCAGCTAGGATCCGGGCCACTTCTTCTCCAATAGCTTTCCGCCTCTCCTCGTTGAAGCGACGGAGAAACTGGCGAACTGGTTTAAACTTGGGATCCACATTAAGGGAGCGCTCAACGAGTTCTCTCGGCACACCTGGCATGTCAGAAGGTTTCCATGCGAACATGTCCCGATTCTCACGGATGAACTCGGTGAGCGCGCTTTCCTATTTGGGATCCATATTCGCCCCGATGGTGAACTGCTCTGAAGAATTGCCTGGGGTGAAGTCAACTTGCTTTGTATCTCTGGCCGACTTAAACTTGAGCAGGGGGTCAGACTCCGTAGTGGGCTTCTTTAGAGATGTCCTGTCAGCCGGGTCAACATTATCCTTGTAATACCGCAACTCCTCCGCGGCGCAAGCCGTCTTTGCGTAAGCTGCATCTCCTTCCTCGCACTCGAGTGCGATTTTCCGGTTTCCTTCCACTGTGATGGTTCCCCTTGGCCCTGGCATCTTCATTTTCAGGTAGACATAACATGGGCGCACCATGAACCGCGCGTAAGCCGGCCGGCCAAACAGGGCGTGGTATGGGCTCTTGAGCTTGACCACCTCGAAGGACAGGATCTCAGAACGCCAGTTATCTTCTGAGCCAAAGGCCACCTCAAGGGAAATTCTTCCCATGGGATATGCCGACTTGCCAGGAACAATGCCGTGAAAGACTGTAGAAGATGGAGTTAACTGTTTATCAGACAGATTCATCCGCCTGAATGTGTCATAATACAGGATGTTGATGCTGCTGCCCCCGTCCATGAGCACCTTTGTCAAGGTATAACCACCGACTTGTGGCGCAACCACCAGAGCCAAGTGGCCCGGGTGATCGAGTATGACTGGATGATCCGCCCTGCTCTAGGTGACCGGCTGCTCCGACCAGTTGAGGTAGTACGGGGTTGCCGGCTCAACCATGTGGGCGGCTCTTCGCTGCACCTTCCGACCCCGCTTACAGGTGCTGGTGGTGAAGACGTGATACTGTCCGCTATTTAACTGCTTCGGGTTACTCTGAAATCTTGCCACGCCAGCCTGGTGCTGGTTTCCCTGGTTGCCTCTCTGATTGCCGCCTCCCGGATTCCCAGCCCCCTGGAACCCGCCGCCTTAGCCACCATTTCCCTGGAAGCCGGGTCCGGCAAAAGGCCCCTGCAAGCCGGCTCCTGAGAAGCCGGGTCCTGGGTTGGCGGGTTGTCCGCCATTGCCCCCACCATGATGATGATGCTGGAAGGCACGCTTGGCGAACTCTTGCATCACATAGCAATTTTCCCAGGAGTGAGTGGACGGTTTACCATTATAACTGTGCTTCGGACAAGGAGCTTTAAGGAGTTCTTCATAAGTGAGAGGGCGATTGCCGGAGGGCGGCTTCCTGGAACCGTCATCCTGACGCTGACCCTTGTTTGCTGCGTTCGTGTTCGCCACCAAATCCGAGCTACCATCGTGACCCTTGCGCTTCCCACCGTTGTTGCTCTGACCGTTGTCATTGTTCTGCTGCTGACCCTTACCGCTAGCCTTCTTTCCCTTGCCAGATTTCTCCTCGTTTGACAGCGGATCCTTGGTGTTATCCGACTTCGCATACCGGGTTAAGACATCCATGAGGTCTCCCATGTCCTGAACCTTTCGCTTGAGCCGCCCAAGCTTCTGAACCAGCGACTGGAACTTACATGTTCGTTCCAGAACAAGCACCGCCTGAGCCGCCGTGATGCTGTCAGAACTATGCATAACTTCTGCAACCCGGCGAGCCCAATGGTGTGCTGACTCATCCTCGCGCTGGACACAACGCTCAAGATCCACAATTGTAGTTGGCCTCTTGCAGGTCCCCCGGAAGTTCTTGATGAAACGCTCCTTCAGCTCCTGCCAGGTGTTGATAGAATTTGCCGGTAAGTTTTTCATCCAGGTACGTGCAGGGCCCTCCAACATCAACGACAAGTAGCGCGCCAGGACTGATTCGCTTGCACCCAACAAGCCCATTGCTAGCTCATAGCTCTCGACCCACTCCGTAGGCTCTAAATTCGCTGTGTAGTTAGGAACCTTGCGAGGCCCCTTGAAATCTGAGGGAATGCGCGCCTCTCGCAGCGCCGGCACCAAGCAGGGGGTTCCAACCAGGTGGCTCGACGAACTCTCAGGCCGGTCGTCAGGCCGGGTTATCTCAGGCGAACGATGCACTTCCAGCGGGTTAGCATTCGGCGGCGGGTTAATGCACGCCGGCGCGCTGACGTGTGCCAGCGGGTCACGCCCTGCCCACGCGTTTTCCTCCTCCCATGCTCGCAGAATCCAGGCTTCGTCAGCCACGTCCTACGGGATCCTGGGCTGCTGCTGCTCCGCCAGTGGTTGGGCGGCCCTCCAGCGGTGCGCGTTGCTGGAGACCGCGGGCGACTCAGGGCGCTGACTCCTGGAGCGGCTCTGATGAGGGGTTGAGTGAAGCCGATGCTGGCTATGCGAGTAATTGGCTTGCTGCACCACTGCCGTCTTGAGCATCGCAATGGCATGCCTGGCCTCTGTCTGAATCGGGCTGTCCCCCTCAATCGGAATAGCTGCCAAGTTGTGGGTTGCTGCCAGCACGTTATCCACCGGGTTGGAGTAGTGTCCAATTGGGGTTTGGAACCGGTGAGACGGCAGCTGCTGCTGCTGATCTGGTGTACGAAGCCGGGCCGGCTCTCGCTGCTGAATGAGCTGTTGTAGCGGCTCTCTCGGGGGGATAACTCCAGCCCCCAGGGTTGTCGGAGCCGGCGGCGTTGTGAACAGCTGAGTTGGCCCGAGATCAGCCGGAAGCCGGCTCTGGCGACGCCTCCAGTGAACAAGCTCGGACTCAGCCTGCCGACGGCTCAGGTACTGTGACTCCTCGTCAAGGCGCTGCCTCTCTGCGGCGATCTGTGCCTGCTCCTGTACCATGCGGGCGTTCTCTGCGTTGATGTCCTCTTGGATCTTGGCCATCTCCTCGCGACACTTCACGATCTCCGTGTTGCGCGCCGCTGCGTTCTCTGCAGTGACCGGCTCAGCCAACAGGGTCGCCAGCGTATTCATCAAATCCGCGAGTGCCTGAACCCCGGTCTTCCGAGAGCCGGAGGCCGAGGCGCCGGCCCCTCCTGAGCCGGCTAGGAGGTTGTTCTGTCCCGCCATCGGATTGGCCGGGTCTCGCGCTGGATCTTGCCTACCCGCCATGTACACCGCCGCAAAGTGAGGCGGATCAGGGCTCTCCGGGTAGACGTCGTCCGTGTGCCCCAGCCTACCATCAGGCAGCGGAAGAATTGACTCAGTTTCCCCCATCGAGGATTCGCCGTCAGACTGGATCAGCATGTCATCCTGAGACAGGGAGTTCTCCGACAGGGCCACCCCTTGGGTGAAACCCACGAAAGCGTGATCTGGGCCGGCTTGACGTGGGCCGGGTCCCGCCGGGAGCTGACCGAGCTGGCGTGCCGTCTCGACACCAGCGACACTCTCCAACCCGGCGGCCGACTCGCCGACCACGCCGATGAAGGTATGGATCTTGCCGAAGGGGACCCGGTACCCGTACTCGATCGAGTCGGCGTCGGGGCCCCAGTGTGAATCATCGATGTAGAGCTTTCCGTGGCGGCTCTTGGTCATCATGCCAACCGCGCACTTCCCGAACCCTGGAAGGGATCCCGCTAAGAACTCAACTCCACCGTGCGTGAGCCCCACGGTGGGCACCAATTGTCGTGGTTTTGTCGCGACAGATGTCCTGGTAGGACTTAGAGATGAAGCCATCGCACTAACGTGGAAGCTTAGCGGGGTTGAGCGGGAATGAGAAGACGCCGGGTTACCCAGGTTCAGCCCCTCACGGTGGAGGTAAAAGCCTACGTCCTGCTTGTTTATATTGCTGTGGATCTCGATTACAAGGATGCGGGTTCGCTAACCTAGCTCTCGAGGGGATTGCAACTTAGTCTTTTTCGCATAGGCGCTCCCCTTTATATACACAGGTGGAACCCTAGATTACATGAGAGTCCGGGTCGTTCTTTGACCCGCCTCCTTATTCCCTCCTACTTGTCCTTCAAGACAGCTCTCCTTGCCATCTGATTTGTCGTGAGCCGGCTCATTATGTAAGCCGGCCCTCCCTTACCAGGCCTTGCTAAGCCGGATCATATAAAGACTTTAGCCCCGCAGTGAGTTAGCCCATTAAGCTCGCCTTATGGCCGGGTCAACATTCTGCCGGGTCTCCTTGCTGGTGAATATCCCCAACAACCGCCCTTCTTGGGATTTACGTCGGAGAAGATGGTTAGAGCGTCAGTGACCAATTCATCATCGGGCTGACTGTGAGCAGAGGGAATTTCTTCCGAATCTTCTTCGGACACAGATTCTTGTATCTTTTTCGGGGCCTTGGGTGGCTTCGAGGATTTTCCTCCTCCTGTCATTCTCATTCGTTCTGATCGTGGTGGGAACTGAGGCAAATATCCTTCAGAATCTAGGCGCCCTAGTGATTCTTAAAGATCTACAGCAGTGAAATAAATCGAGATAAATTGCGACGGTAAGAACTGCCCAAGAACAGAGATATGGAGACGAGCAGTTCCAGATCTAGGCGCCCTAACTTGGCAACTTAGATCAACTACGGCAATGCGGGAGGGAGGATTACCGCACCGGCGTGATCAGCTGCGACGAGGCTTCACCAGAGTTGCTCGGCGGAGATTCTCGCCGGAGTTGCTTCGAGCTCGGGCTCGGATGAGGATAAAACGAGGGTTTGCAGGAATGAAGAAGAAGACGCGGCGAGAGGTATTTATAGCTGGAGGGCTAAACCACCCTTCCGAAATCTACGGCCTACAGATGCGGGACGTTCCGCATTCAACGGACACGATCACGATAAACAAGATTATGGGCACGTGGCAACCGTTTCCTGTGAAAATCTCGGGAAGAGAGCGGGAGGACGAAAGGTATGAAGGGCACAATGCCAAAAATGAGTAAATGTTTGAAGATAATTTCTTTCGCGACCAAGGACGTCAGAGAGAGATTTACTTCAGATCAAATAGCATGCTCATGACGGACATCACAGATTTAGATGAGAGAGAATAGAGGGATAAAAGGGTCTGAAACAAATCACTCAGGCAAACGAGAAGAAACACCAAATGAGAGAAGCTTTGAGTGAGTTGTTCATCGGACGAAATACAAACACGGCAACTCGAAGACAAACAACAAACATAGAGCAAATAAACACAAAGAACTAGCACCAACAATATAGATCTCAGGGCCAAGGATATACGATTAAAAATCCCTGAGAGCGAGTTCCTGCAAGATGGGTTAGTTCTTTCTTGCAACCCACACTTGTGTGGGTGGCGTAGATCTTATTTGTCTTGACTGAGCAGGGACATTCCTTCGTTGATTTCCGTAGATCACCTGTGTTTCTCGAGAGTAATCATATGAGTAAGCATTGAAATTGTTCCCAGAAACATGAGCATAATGATTCAAAGAGATGCGCATATACTCCTTTTGTCGAAGGTTTAGCTGACATGCATTCGAGGAAGTTGCAGTCCCATACTGCGAAGGATTTTCATTTCCTCGAGGAGAATTACTCTGCAGTTTCAGGTTAGCAGTGATAGATAGATTTTCAATGATACATTTCTTCACCCAGATTTGCTTCTTGGGTGATCCAGACCTGCAGTTAGTTCCAACATACCGAGCGAAGACCTTACCATTCTGTTGTTTGAATAATTTGTAATTTGAGTCATCAGACTCGTCAGAAACAGCAGGAATGGGAGTGTCATATCCAGACAGGAGCGCAGGTTCGAGAGTTTTGCTCTTAGCAAGAACCCAACTTGTTCGAGGATATTGCTCGGGAGTCCAGTAGGTTCCATCAACGTTGAGTTTCCTTTTGAAACCCAATCCTTCCTTTCGGGGATTTCTGTTTAGTATTGACTTCTTGAGCACATCACAAAGTGTGTGATGCCCTTTGAGGCTCTTTAGCATACCAGTCTCAAGCAAGTTCTTTAGCCTGCAATTTTCATCAGAAATAGCAACAAATTCCTCGGAGGAGGGGTTAGAGATATCATTCGAAGCAGTTGCAATATTCTTGATGGCAGCATTAGATGTTTCAGCATTTAACTCAGCATTGCTACGTTCTAGGCATTTTGAGCATGGAGGCACAAAATCACCAGGAAGGTTGTTAGATTGCTCAGCGAAGAGAGAAGCTTTTTCTTTTGTAAGCACGTTATAAGACTCTTTCAGTGACTCGAGCTCTTGATTCCTGTCAAGGAGTTCATCTGATAAACTCTCGAAGTCGACTGTAAGAGAATCTTATCGTTCGGAAAGATCATCAAACGTTGAAGAAAAGGCATCATGCTTTTCAGTCAACTCTTGATTCTTCTCCATCTCTTCGACCAGTAATCCTTCGGTTTTCCTGAGATTCATCTCAAGACGTTCTAGCTCATCTTGTTGAGATTTTGCAATCTTAACAAGTTTAGCATAGGCAATATATTCAGAGGAATGATCAGTCTTGGAATTTTGGCGCTT
This sequence comes from Elymus sibiricus, assembly GCA_039707655.1. Taxonomy (NCBI): domain Eukaryota; kingdom Viridiplantae; phylum Streptophyta; class Magnoliopsida; order Poales; family Poaceae; genus Elymus; species Elymus sibiricus. The sequence continues at coordinate 125,602,967 of CM077670.1, forward strand.
AGCTGATACCTGATCCTTTGAGGTTTTTGCCATGAGACAGAATGCAACAGGTTCATCATCACTTGAAGCATTGTCATCAGTATATAATTCGAGAGACTTCGCGGATGGTTCATATGCGACGAATGCATTGCCTCTTCCTAGGTTTCTGTAAAACTCTTCGTCTTCTGATTTGGAGTCAGATGATTCATCTTCAGATTCCATATTCATTTCTGCACACACTCTAGTCAGCTGCGATATTTTCTTCAGATTGGATTCAATGGTCGCTCTTGTTTGTACGTCAGTGACTAGTCTCGACGAAGAAGATGATACGGTAGTTTCATTTTTCTTCGAGAGCTTAGTGTGACGATCCACTTGAATGAATCCAGAGCAGTGTCGATTGGTCCATCTGTTGCTGTGTTTTTCATCTTGTTCCCAACAAGGACAGTCTGCTATGAAGTGACCAGGTTGTTTGCACTTGAAGCATTTCATTTCTTTCGGAGGCAATTTCCTAGACGATTCAGGCGTGTCAACTTCATCATCATTTGTGAGACATAGATTCTGTCTTCTGAGATAGCTTAGTCTTTCAGTGAGCATTTCCATTTCTCTTGTGATAAAGTGTTGATTCTCGATATCTTCTTCCTGTGAACCGCCATAGTGTGAAAGAATTTCTCCTTCGCTTTCCGAAGAAGATTCTTGAATCCCGTTCTCAAGTTCCATCTTTTCTTCGTGAATGGACAACAGCGTCATGATCTCGACATAGTGAAGTTCTTCATAGTCTGGTCTTTGCTTGATTTCAGTCACGATTGGATCGTAGGTTGCATCAAGAGCACTTAGTAGCTTGTTGACCACATCTCTATCAGTGATATTTGTTACTCCACGTTGGTGAAGCCTTTCAACGATATTTGTCAACCGATCAGTGAGTTCCATAGCACTTTCCCTACGAAGACTTCTGAACCCAGCAAACATGGCACGAAGCATATCTGTGTGTTGATCTGTTCTGGCGATAAATTCTTCATGAACATCTTTGATGGCATCCCAGAGTTGCTTAGCAGTGTCTAGCTTTCGGAACCGAATAAAGATATCTCTAGAGATGCTGTTGCTGATAATATCTTTTGCTTGAGCATCCAATTGTATCATAACTTCGTCATTCGAAGAAGGAGCATCAGGATGCCTAACAGTGTATCCACTTTCCACAATTTGCCAAAGTTCAATGTTGATAGCTTGAAGTCTGATTTTCATTCGGTCTCTCCAGTAGATATAATCATTTCCATCGAAGATAGGAAACCTTTCAGAGTGAGAGGATCTACCTGCATACGACATACTCAAAACTCCAAGGTTGTTAGACCTTTAATAAGCAGAGACAGGGAGTACCTGCTCTGATACCAATTGTTAGGATCGAGAGTATATCGACCAGAGGGGGGTGAATGGGAGATTCAAAATTTCTTCCGAATGTTTTGAACCGATCCCAATCACGGCAGCGGAAATAATGTTCGGTAGCAACGCACTCAATTCAGCTCGCTATAGAGGACCAAATCTATCGATGAAGAATGAAGCAATTTTATTGAGCGATGAATATCACAAGTTCAATTTGATCGATAGAAATGCAACTAGTAATCTGGAGCTCAATTACGAGAGAAAACTAAGTATGACTGCGATAGAAATGCACTAGAAATGATAACAAGGTGAATGAATATGGCATAAGATGAGATCACGCAGACATACAGTATTATGATGATAAACAAGTTAACTTGATGCGAAGTGAAGAGCGATAATAACGAGACAGATAGTTGATGAACTGTGATTGATCAGGTACAACTATCGGCACTGAGCACGAATGTAAACTGCTGAAGGAAATGCAGTAATGTAAAGCGAACCAGTGGTGCTCGATGGCGACAGAAGAATTTGGTAGACCAGTTCGCCCTTCTGCCAAAGGACTACGTCTGGTTGGAGGGGTTGTGATTTAACACAGAGGATAAACTCTCCTCGCCCTATTCTCCTTCAACTCGAAGCTGATCAGACTCCAGTTGATTTCACTCGTGGTAGATACTTGTCGGCTATCTCCAAACCTTCACTGAAGATAAACTCTCTTCAACTCTCTTCGCGAACCACAAGACTCTTGGTTGCTGAAGATCTCGCTCGGTGAAGACAATACTCTTCGACACTCGAGCCGACACCTATCCGTCTAGAGAGTGGGCAGCTCTCAAGAGTAATAGGTACAAGAACTCTAACTCAGAACTACTGTGATGCTCAACCACTGTCTAAGTTTCGGCTCTTGATTTTTCTGTTGGTGGATTTTAAACTCAAATCACTTAGAGAGGGGATGCTCAATCAATCTTCTCAGAAATCTTAAGCGGAGCAGCCAACGGGCAACGTTGGAGCGGGGTGGCTATTTATAGCCGCAGCCTTCCCGGATGGGAAATGACCAAATTGGACATGTGGAGCAGCCAATGGCCGAACAACACGAGTCCAACGGTCGGAATTGAGCACAACGGTAACATTACATGTGGAGCAAGTAATGCTAACTCCTCAGTTCGAAAGATATCTCCTGCAGCAACGAAGAACAACGTCTTCTGCTGGCAGGTAATCATTCGAAGCATAAAGAGATTTCTCTCCGTCTCGCATAGGTTTGGGCTAAGCATCACAGCGGATCTAAGCTTCGAGAACCTATACCCCTCTTAATAGTATGGAGGTCCTATGACTCAAGTGAATGAAAGAAGAACGACGAAAAGAATGCCACGTCTTCACTTCGTCTTCGTCTTCCATCGCAGCAGTCAATTTATTCGGACGAGATCACCGAACCAATTGCTTTGCGTCAGCAATAAACTTTTGAGGGTTCAACTCCTTCACTTCATTCTTCTCGGTTGCTCATTCTCTTCTTCGACATAGATAATCTTCGGTGAAGTTCCTCGAACTGTACACCTGAGATAGCATTCACTTCGGCACTACATGGACTATTTCTCTCTGTGTGCACTAGCAAACAAATTAGTCCAAGCCTGTTTCTGTCAACAATCTCCAAAACACAAAGGGGCAAATATTGCACCAACAGGAATCATCACCGGAGGCCATCTTCATCATCCCGACGGTCTCCATGACGAGGAGGGAGTAGTTCACCCTCGGGGCTGAGGGTTTGTACCAGTAGCTATGTGTTTTATCTCTCTCTCTCGCGTTCTTGATTTGGCACGATCTTGATGTACCGCAAGCTTTGTTAATATAGTTGGATCATATGGTGTTTCTTCCCTCTCTATCCATGTTGTGATGAATCGAATCTTTTCCCTTTGAGGTTTCGTTATTGTCGGATTGAATATTTCAGATTTGAGAACACTTGATGTATGTCTTGCATATGAATACCCGTGGTGACAATGGGGTATTATATTGATTCACTTGATATATGTTTTGGCACTCAACTCGCGGATTCCCGCGGTGACATTGGGGTAATCTATGCATATGGGTTGATGGACGTTTTCATTATCTTTTCTCCGATAGAAACTTTGGGGTGCTCCTTGAAGTTCTTTGTGTGGATTGAATATTATGATTATGAAGTTGTTTGATGCATATCGTATAATCAACTCACGAATACTTGTGGTGACATTGGAGTATCTAGGTGACATTAGAGTTGGTTGATGTGTGTCATATGGTGTTATTTTAGTACGAACTCTAGGGCTGTTCGTGACACTTATAGGGATGGCTCGATAGATTGATCGGAAAAGATAACTTTGAGGTGGTTTCGTACCCTACAACAATTTATATCTTATGTTCTCTGCTAATAGGAACTTGGGAGTGATTCTTTGTCGCACGTTGAGGGATGATTATATGATCCAATTATGTTAGCATTGTTGAGAGATTGCACTAGCGAAAGTATGAACCCTAGGCCTTGTTTCTAAGCATTGCAATACCGTTTGTGCTCACTTTTGTTACTTGCTACCTTGCCGTTTTTATATTTTCAGATTACAAAAACCTATATCTACTATCCGTATTACACTTTTATCACCATCTCTTCGCCGAACTAGTGCACCTATACAATTTACCATTGTATTGGGTGTGTTGAGGACACAAGAGATTTCTTGTATTTGGTTGCAGGGTTGTTTGAGAGATACCATCTTCAACCTACGCCTCCCACGGATTGATAAACCTTAGGTCATCCACTTGAGGGAAAATTGCTACTGTCCTACAAAACTCTGCACTTGGAGGCCCAACACGAGTCTACAAGAATAAGTTGTGTAGTAGATATCAAGCTCTTTTCTGGCGCTTGTTGGGAGACAACCCAATACTTATGCCTTCTGTTTTTGTGTGTTCACATGATTAAGATACTGTAGTAATCATGTTTTATATGTTTTATTTCAATAATGTGTCAAGTAAAGCCTTTGGGATAGTGTGGATACTTGTTGATTCGATTCAGTGCAAACACAGAAACTTTTGCGTCCAGTACTGGAATTTCTATTCTGTACTGGAGTGTGACAAAATTCTGAAATTTTTACAGAGAATTGGGTTACAAATTTTTTACCTTGTCCTAATTTTTCAGAATTTTTGGAGGTACAGAAGTATGGTTTTTTAAATCGCTCATTACATGCTGTTCTCTTTTTGACAGATTCTGTTTTCGGTGCATAGTTTGCTTGTTTTAGTGTTTCCATAGCTTATATTGAGTAATATAAATTGTGGAAATGATATAATACAGTAGGCATTATGTGAGAACAATTATGAATCTTTTCTTGACAGCACCTAAGTGTATGATCTATTTTTATCATACTAACCTATCTCACAAGTTCCGTTAAGTTTTGTGTGATTGAAGTTTTCAAGTTTTGGGTGAGATATCGATATGACGAGAATAAGGAGTGGCAAGACCCTAAGCTTGGGGATGCCCAAGACACCCCAAGGTAATATTCAAGGAACACCCAAGCAACTAAGCTTGGGGATGGCCCGGAAGGCATCCCCTCTTTCGTCTTCAACACTATCGGTAACCTCACTTGGAGGTATATTTTTATTCGTCACATAATATGAGTTTTGCTTGGAGCCTCATTTTCTTTCATTGGTATTTGCTTGCTGTTATCAATAATCATGTTTTGTATCTTTTAGTTCAATAAAATGCCAAGTATAGCCTTTACCATGCTCAGCTTGCAAGTTTATGTGTTGCTGTTTGAAAACAGAAAGTTTTCTGTTATGTCCAGAATATTCCTGAATAGTCAGAACATGATAAAATCTGAATTTTTTACACAGTAAGCATGCATGAGTTCTCTGTCATGTGGTAATTTTTCAGAATTTTTGGAGTTAGGGAAGTATGAATTCTTATTCACCCTTTACAGACTGTTCTGTTTTGGCAGATTGCTGCTATAGTTGCATTGTTTACATATATGTTTGCTTGTTTAATATTTCTATTTGTGGATAGGAGTATTAAATATGCAGAGGCATTTAGTATGCAATGTCTAATTATAATTTTTGTGATTTGTTACAGTAGATAATGTTACGGTTTTGAGTAGATTTATACTAACTTATCTCACGAGTTCTTGTTGAGTTATGTGTGGATGAAGTTTTTTAAGATTTAGGAGAAGCCATGATATGAGAGGAATTAAGGAGACGCAAGAGCTCAAGTTTGGGGATTCCCAAGGCATCCCAATATAATATTTCAAGAAGTCTCAAGCATCTAAGCTTGGGGATGCCCCGGTAGGCATCCCACCTTTCTTCATCAACAATTATCGGTTAGTCTTGGTTGAGCCTATGTTTTTGCTTCTTCACATGAGTTGTGCTATTCTTGGAATGTCATTTTATTTTGTTTTCTTTGCTGTTTGAATAAAATACTTAAGATCTGAAATTTTTTAAATGAGAGAGAGTCCTCACATAGCTACCTATTTACTTAACTACTCATTTGGTCTTCACTTATATCTTTTTGGAGTAGTTTGTCATTTACTCTTTTTCTTCACTTATATCCTATGAGTAAATTGTTGAAATGAATTGAATATCATAAAGTTGAAATTTATATGCTTCATATGCTTGTCCCATGGGGAGTAGTGACTTCACATACAAGAAGTATAAGTGGTAAAATTTATTGAAAGTTAACAAACATAGCATTGGTCACTTGAACAATTCATGAAAGAATTTTGAAGGAAGAGAAATTTCACATATAAATATACTATCTTGGACATCTTCTACGATTGTGAGCCCCCATTAATTATTTTCAAGCTTGATCAAGTAGTTGACGTTGGACAAGGGAGACAACGTAATGAGTTATGTTTGTTTATATTCACATAGAAGTTATATTGTTAATGGATCCTCTAACATGTGGTGCTTGCTTAGGATCTTTTGCTAGCCAAAAATTCGTACTAAGTAGAGATACTACTTGTGCATCCAAAAACCCTTAAACCCAGTTTCTTGCCATGAGAGTCCACTATATCTACCTATGGATTGAATAAGATCCTTCAAGTAAGTTGTCATCGGTGCAAAAAGCAATAAAAATTGCTCCTAAAATATGTATGATCTTTTATTGCAAGGGAAAATAAGCGTTGTACGAACTTGTGATGGTAAAGAAATAAAAGCGACGGACTGCATAATAAAGGTTGCTATCACAAGGGGCAATATAACGTGACGTTCCTTTGCATTAAGGGCTTGTGCATCCAACGACAAAAAGTGCATGACAACCTCTGCTTCCCTTTGCGAAGGGCCTATCTTTTACTTTTCTGTATTTACTTTTTTGTTTTTACCTTTATGCAAGAGTCATTAATGTTCATCCCTATTCCGCTCTATTTATTCTTTAGTTGGCAAGCATTATGTGGTAGGGAAAGATCCGGGCACATATATCCAGTTGAATATAGGTGATCATGAGTTATTATTGTTGACATTATCCCTGAGATAAATAAGTTGGGAGGCGAAACATTAAGCCCCTATCTTCCTATGTGTTTGACTGAAACGGTTTGTTCTAAAAATATGCTTTGAGTGTCAACAATCATGGAAGGCTAAATGATGGTTGAGTATGTCGAATTTGCTAGATCGAAGCTCTTACATAGACCCTTCCTGAAAATAAGATGAATTGCAATTGTTTGATGACTGAAAACATAGTTTGTTAGTTTTCAAGAAAGTTTATGGTCTATACTTTAACATATGAATAGCTTGCTACTTGATCATGAGAAGTTTTATGAGATGAGCTACTGTTTATGATATATAATGATGCTAGAAAAAAGTGATTGGAATTATCATTGATCAAACTTATGCACTATATTCACACTTCAAAAATTATTTCTTTTATTTCTTTTATCATTTACCTACTCGAGGACGAGCAGGAATTAAGCTTGGGATGCTGATACGTCTCCAACGTATCTATAATTTATGAAGTATTCATGCCATGTTTATTATAGTTTTGTATGATTTTGGTGCACTTTTATATGGATTTTATATGATTTTCATGGACTAACATATTGACCTAGTGCCCAGTGCCAGTTGTTGTTTTCTGCTTGTTTTTGGTTTTAGAGAAAATCCATATCAAACGAAGTCCAAATGCAGCGAAACTTTTTGACGATTTTTTTGGAAGGAAACAGACACAGGAAGCTTCGAAGGAGCAGCAGAAGAGCCACAGGGGCCCCACGAGCCACCTAGGCGTGCCTGCCCCCGCCAGGCGCGCCTTGGTGCCTCGTGGGCCCCCTGTGGCACCTCTTTGCGTGACTCCAACGCTGAAAAATCATATATATTCAGAAACTCCCGAAAGTTAACCTAGATGAGTTTTTACGCCGCTGCAAGCCTCTGTACCTCCACGATCTAATCTACAGCCGTTTGCCGGCACCCTGCCGGAGGGGGGAATCATCACCGGAGGCCATCTTCATCATCCCGGCGGTCTCCAGGACAAGGAGGGAGTAGTTCACCCTCGGGGCTGAGGGTTTGTACCAGTAGCTATGTGTTTTATCTCTCTCTCTCGCGCGTTCTTGATTTGGCACGATCTTGATGTACCGCGAGCTTTGTTAATATAGTTGGATCATATGGTGTTTCTTCCCTCTCTATCCTTGTTGTGATGAATCGAATCTTTTCCCTTTGAGGTTTCGTTATTGTCGGATTGAATATTTTAGATTTGAGAACACTTGATGTATGTCTTGCATATGAATACCCGTGGTGACAATGGGGTATTATATTGATTCACTTGATATATGTTTTGGCACTCAACTCGCGGATTCCTGCGGTGACATTGGGGTAATCTATGCATATGGGTTGATGCACGTTTTCATTATCTTTTCTCCGATAGAAACTTTGGGGTGCTCCTTGAAGTTCTTTGTGTGGATTGAATATTATGATTATGAAGTTATTTGATGCATATCGTATAATCAACTCACGGATACTTGTGCACTTTTATAATCATCTCTTCGCGGAACTAGTGCACCTATACAATTTACCATTGTATTGGGTGTGTTGGGGACACAAGAATTTTTTTGTATTTGGTTGCAGGGTTGTTTGAGAGATACCATCTTCAACCTATGCCTCCCACGGATTGATAAACCTTAGGTCATCCACTTGAGGGAAAATTGCTACTGTCCTACAAAACTCTGCGCTTGGAGGCCCAACACGAGTCTACAAGAATAAGTTGTGTAGTAGACATCAGAAGTCTACTTCGAGTAGAACGTGTTCTGTACCTGGCTCCGCCCAACATAATCGTCAAGAGTGGCTCAAGTATCCATACTACACTATGCCCATGCATAGGCTGCGCTAGAAACATACCAATGGGGATTCCAGACTCCCTAAGAATGCCTTACTCCTCTGCTAGTCCATAAGTTACTCAAGTTACTGTTTTCTTATTACTTATATGTTATTTATTTGAAAGCTTGCTTCGCACTACAATCAGTACCTGCATTGTAGGATACGATAATCTACAGATGGTGGGCGGTCCCTCACATAATGTTATCCCTCAAGACACTCTGTATTGAGATAAATCATTCATCCTACTTCTTGTCCCATACCTGTGGCGGCTAACGCAAAGATATTAAGGTCCTCGTGGTTTGAGAACCGGACGAAGGCATTAGGTTCTATGGACAACCGTGCTCCTAGAACAATTGTGTTCCCATCAAGATATCTGCACCTGTCACGTCGCAGGTCTATCGGTTTGTACAATCCTCTATCTACTTCATGTGTGGCCTAAGAGTTAAACGTCTCCAACTATGCCAATGGATTGAACGTCTCCAATCACTAAATTACTGCATAGGTAAATAAGCAACATGAAGCAACACACATAAATAGACTAAACATATCAAACAACCATTTACTAATCGACCAACCCATATCCAACAATTACTCAAATAACATCACATAAAGAGGGGTTCAAGAGTTATTACAACCCATCACAGAGACCTTGATGGGGGGAGGAAGAAGGGGTGATGATGGAGGCGGCGCGGCGGCGGATAGTGGTGATGGCGCGGCGGCGGCTCCCTTCGGTCTCCCTATTGTTTGCCCCAATGGTGTTCTTGATGTGGCGGCGGCTAGACGTGGAGATGAATGGTGAATTTTCTAAGATGAGAATGATGATGATGGAGGCGGTGGCTAGGGTTGATGGTGTTCTTATAAGAGCTCTCCCAATGCCTCCTCCGTTGATGTAGCTTCTCTCCTTTGATCCAAGGGCTCTAGGTGAGCCTTATCCTCTCCGAAATCATCCCTTGAAGGCCAGGGAAGTCATAGGTGTAAACGGGGACGAAATCCATGAAGAATCCCGTCACAAGAGGCAACTTTCGGTGATGTCTGGGCTCCATACGGGCGCTCATACGACCAGCCGCGGTCGCATGGAATGCTGTCTTTTGTACTACTGCCCCCCTTCGGTAACTCGGCTGCCATTTCTTCATACGATCTCGGAATTTGACGTTCTTGGGCTCGTTGGATTCATATGAACGACGTCGATCCATTTCTGGTTTTAGATCTTAATTTGAGGCACTTTGTAAAAATGACATTTTCCCTCTTCGAAATGGCTAAGTCTCGCGTCCTGGATGTCCACCGTTTGAACTCCTTTCATCATGCTAAGTACATGGGAAGTCCGCATCACCTACAAGACACACAAAGACAAGGAAACTAATAAAAACTAACAAAGAATAAAGATTATGCAATGCTCATGGTGAAAAGGATAAAAAGTGGAAATCATGCATATGGACATGTAATTGGCTCAATGGAACATGATATGACTTGATATACGGAGATAATGTGCAACAAATGAGCTATAAAGATGCGTAAAATATGGAGCCATCAACCTCCCCAAAGCTTAAACCTTGCTCTTCCTCAAGTAAGAAGGTTGACTGTCTAAGCTCATTGTTGCTAACTGTAAGCACACATTGAAAACCAAAGTCCAAAAGTGTTATCCATGTTCATTGTGTAAGCTTGCAAAAGTTAGCTAGCATGGGAGTAATACCTGCAATCCTCTTAGTTCCATTGCCATGGAGGTCAAGAAAGAGGAAATATTTTTGTGGATTCCTAATTACCATTGCCAAAGGTTTAGACAGAAGGTCAAATTATGTTAGGAACATATCAATGTCCGTCATAGACAAAAGAAATTATGCATTAGCGATTGCTTCAGAAACACCAATCCGAGGCATACCAGGTACAATAGCAAGATCGTCTGTCTGTGTTATTAAACCACTCAACTACCTATGCAGAGCTGAGCGCAAGCCTATGCCTCACACTTTAAGGAAAATAGAATAATGATTGGGGTTTAAGAAGACAAAAACAAAGAAAATCTTACATCAACGCAACTAACCATTATGCAATGGAGATGCCTTACAATCGATATCAACGCAAGGAGTAGGGATTGCCATGCATCGGATGCACTAGAGCTATAAATGTATGAAAGCTCTCCTAATGCAGCTAAGTAGGTGTGCATCCAACTTGCTTGCTCATGAAGACCTCGAGCATTTGAGGAAGCTCGTCATCGGAATATACAAACTAAGTTCTATAATGTAAAGATCCTACTAGCATAGTCATGAAGTATATGAAAACTCTCTATATGAACTACATGGTGCTACTCTGAAACACAAGTGTGGTAAAAGGATAGTAGCATGCCCCTTCTCTCTTTTCTCTCATTTTTTGTTCTTTTTTTAATGGGCTCTTTTTGGCCTCTTTTTTTAGAACAGTCTCATGGACCTCATCCCCACTTTTTCGAGGACTCATAAGTCTCCACCATTCTTTTCCTCACTGGGGAAATGCTCTAATAATGATGATCATCACACTTTTATTTACTTACAACTCGATAAACTAAAAAAGATGACTACATATGAATGCCTCTGGCGGTGTACCAGGATGTGCAATGATCTAGTGTAACATGTATAACAATGATGAACGGTGGCCGCGCCACAAATATCATGTCAGCTCTATATGATCATGCAAAGCAATATGACAATGAATGTTCAAGTCATGTGAATAGTAATGGTGGAAGTTGCATGACAATATATCTCGGAATGGCTATGGAAATGCCATAATAGGTAGGTATGGTGGCTGTTTTGAGGAAGGATATAATAATGCTTATGTGTGATAGAGTGTATCATATCATGGGGTTTTGATGCACCGGCGAAGTTTGCACCAAGTCTCAAGGTGAGAACGGGCAATGCACGGTACCGTAGAGGCTAGCAAAATAAGATGAAACAGAAGTGCAAAAGGCTTTGAACTTGCATTAATCATAAAGAACTCAAACACTACACAAGAGCATTGTTGTGTCATATTGCATAAGACTCAAAAGCTAAGTACCCCGAGGGGATAGTTTGGCGGGGATAATCCCGTTGCACGTCCTGGATCAACCAAAGATGCTGGGTTCATCAGCAAAATTTCATCATGCTAATCAAGCCACCACTAGAGTCCCTAACCTAAGTTATTAGGTGAAAGAAATGCAATAGTTCAAAGGACTCCTTTATTGGTTTTTGATAAAAAAGAACATGGCAATGTATTTCAGAGGGTCACAAGATTTCATCATGCTAGGTGAAACTAAAGCAAAGCAAGCATGTCAAAATAGTGGGATACACAATTGCACGAAAACCCTATGATAATGAACATTGCATAAGACCCTACGCATGCAAATATAACCTCCCCAAGCTTAGAACTTTGCAATACCAAACTCGAGAAAATTATGAAAGAAAAGAGAAAATGCAGTTTTTAAAGGAGAGTGCGAGAAGTGGTTACCTCCCCAAGCTTAGTTAAAGCAAGGGTTAGACACTTTTACCGTTGAGGTTCAAATAACCTCTCCTTTAATGGACATGGACCTTGCTTCTTTGATTTCCTTGTTGTGGTCCGGTGGTTGCCCTCGAATAGAACCTGCTGAAAACAAACTAAAAGGGAAATATAATATTTTTGTGCTTTTTGGGTTTTTTGATATGTCTCCGTCGTATCTATAATTTTTGATTGTTTCATGCCAATATCCTATACTTTCCACATACTTTTGATAACATTTTATATTGTTTTTTGGGACTAACATATTGATCCAGTGCTCAGTGCCAGTTCCTGTTTGTTGCATGTTTTTTGTTTCGCAGAATATCCAATCAAACTAAGTCCAAATGCAATAAAATTTCACGGACAATTATTTTGGAATATATGTGATTTTTGGGATGTGGAATCAACGCAAGGCGGTGCTCGTGGGCCCCACGAGGCAGCAGGGCGCGCCAGGGGGGTCTGGCGCGCCGTGGTGCCTCGTGAGGCCCTCGTAGGTCGGTTGGTGCCCTTCTTCGGCCGCAAGGAAGCTAATATTTGGAAAAAAATCGTGTTAAAATTTTAGCGCAATCGGAGTTACGGATCTCCAGGAATTTAAGAAACGGTGAAGGGCCAGAAAACAGGAGCGCGAAACAGAAGAGAACAGAGAGAGAGAGATCCAATCTCAAAGGGGCTCCTGCCCGTCCGCCGCCATGGCAGCCATGGACCAGAGGGTAAACTCTCCTCCCATCTAGGGGGGAGGCCAAGGAAGAAGAAGAAGGAGGGGGGCTCTCTCCCCCTCTCTCCCGGTGGCGCCGGAACGCCGCCGGGGCAATCATCGTGACGGCAATCTACACCAACAACTTCGTCGCCGTCAACACCAACTCTCTCCCCCTCTATGTAGCGGTGTAACCTCTCTTTTCCCGCTGTAATTCTCTACTTAAACAAGGTGCTTAATGCTACATATTATTATCCAATGATTTGTGGCCATCCTATGATGTTTGAGTAGATTCTTTTTGTCCTATGGGTTGATTGATGATCGTGATTGGTTTGAGTTGTATGTTTTATTTTGGTGCTGTCCTATGGTGCTCTCTGTGTCGCGCAAGCATGAGGGATTCCCGCTGTAGGGTTTGCAATACGTTCATAATTCTCTTATAGTGGGCGGCTAGAGTGACAGAAACTTACACCCGAGTAAGGGGGTTGTTGCGTATGGGAGTAAAGAGTACTTGATACTTAATGCTATGGTTGGGTTTTACCTTAATGATCTTTGGTAGTTGCGGATGCTTGCTAGAGTTCCAATCATAAGTGCATATGATCCAAGTATGGAAAGTATGTTAGCTCATGCCTCTCCCTCATATAAAATTGCAATAATGATTACCGGTCTAGTTATCGATTGCCTATGGACAAATCATTCTTTTGTGTTACAAAAACTTTCTACTAAACAACTAACTTTTATTATCTTGCAATTTACTCTTAGTTTTATTATCTTGCAAATTACTTCTAGTTTTATTCTTGCAAACCTATCCTATCACCTACAAAATAGTTTCATACTTGTTCTAGGTAAAGCGAACGTTAAGTGCGCGTAGAGTTGTATCGGTGGTCGATAGAACTTGAAGGGAATATTAATTCTACCTTTAGCTCCTCGTTGGGTTCGACACTCTTATTTATTGAAAAAGCTACAATTGATCCCCTATACTTGTGGGTTATCAAGACCTTTTTCTGGCGCCGTTGCCGGGGAGCAATAGCGTGGGGTTGATATTCTCGTGTGTGCTTGTTTGCTTTATCACTAAGTAAGTTTTTATTTTGTGCTCTTGTTTTCTATCTTTAGTTATGGGTAGGAAACGTAAAATACCAAAAAAATTAGTTGTACCTGCTAAACCAATGGTTGAAGAACCACCCAAAATCTATCATACTGCTGAAGCTTTCTACTTGGATCATCTTCGATCCCTTTGTGCTCGTGCTGAAAACCCAACTAGCTTAGTTGAGGAAAAATCATTAAATGAGCATGCTTATTTTTTGCGACACCGTTGTCTCAAAAAGGGAAACTCTTATGGCATCATATTAATACTTTGAATTGCTATGCTTTGAATTTGTGCGAAATACATGATTTTACTTGTTGTTCTGAAGACCCTAAGAAACACCTTCCCTACCAATGTGAGTTTAGTGATAATGGAATCGTATCTTCTTGTGCTAAAGGTGTTTATAGTTACTATGATATTGAACAAATTGAAGAATTTGTTGCTTTTAAGGGTGCTTATGAAATTGCTTCTTTGATTGAAAAGTATGATGCTACTCTTTACAAATCTGAAAATTTTGCCATACTTAAATATTGCCATGAAAACTATGCTTCTAATGCTTATGTGAAAGAATATATTGAGGACACTTCCGCTGTCCAAGAAGAGACTAATATTTTGCAGGAACCTATGGAAGAAGAAATTGATGAAACTGTGAGCTGATTAGATGAAAAAGATGATGAGGAGAGCGAAGAAGAAAAGGAGGAAGAGCGGATTGATCACCCGTGCCCACCTTCTGATGAGAGTAACTCTTAATCTCATACATTGTTTAAATTCCCTTCGTGCTTACGAAGGATGAATGCTATGATGATTGCTATGATCCCTTGGATTCGTTTGAAATATCCCTTTTTGATGAAATTGATGCTTGCTACGATTGTGGCCATGATGCCAATATGAATTATGATTATGGAGATGAACTTGCTATAGTTCCTTATGTTAAGAATGAAATTGTTGCTATTGCACCCACACATGATAGTCCTATTATCTTTTTGAATTCTCCCAACTACACTATATCGGAGAAGTTTGTGCTTATTAAGGATTATATTGATGGGTTGCGTTTTACTACTACACATGATGATTTTGATGGATATAATATGCATGTTCTTGCTGCTCCTACTTGCAATTACTATGAGAGAGGAACTACACCTCCACCTCTCTATGTTTCCAATACGATAAAATTGCAAGAAACTGCTTATACTATGCATTGGCCTTTACTTGATGTGCATGAATTGTTCTTTTATGACATGCCGATGCATAGGAAGAGAGTTGGACTTCGTCATTACATGATATATGTTGCTTGGTGCTCACTACTAATTTACAAATCATTGTTAATTAAAATTGGCTTTGATATACCTTGGGATCCGGGTGGATCAATTACTTGAGCACTTTATGCCTAGCTTAATGGCTTTAAAGAAAGCGCTGCCAGGGAGACAACCCGGAAGTTTTAGAGAGTCATTTTATTCTGTTGTGTGCTTTTAAAAAGTTTAAAAACAAAAAAATATAGAGGGGAACCTAAAACTTTTCAAAAAGGAAAGTGAAAGTAAGAAAGACGAGCACCGTTGAAGTGGGGGAGCTCCTTGAACTTTGTTCATGCCCATGGAAACTTTGTGAACCTTGATTACAGAAACTTTTCAACAAAAATAATTATCCCCTTGTACAAATCCATTGTATTATAAAAATAATGTGCCAAGATTTACCGTTGGGATGTTTAAATTGCTTGTTTGGTATGTGCATTGCAAAAATAGAAACTTTTGCTGTAGTGCGTGAATTTATATTTTTTACTGGAACGTGAATTTTTTTTGAAATTTTTACAAAGTACTGCTATGCAAATTGTTTATTTTTTCCTAATTTTCAGAATTTTTGAGTTACAGAAGTATATGTACCATCTACATCTTTACAGACTGTCCTGTTTTCACAGAATGCTGTTATAGTTTCGTTATTTGCGTATGTTTGAAATCTTGTTGAGCCCCGTTGACTTGGGAGCCATAGAATTGTTATAGCATACAGTGGGTAATTTTTGATTATAATTATACAATAATGTTACGGCAGGACATGATGGGATTTGATGTTATATGTACTAACCCCGCTAATAAAAAGTTCGGTTAAGTTTTGTGTGGATGAAGTGTTCGAAGATCGAGGTGGTATCGATATGAGGAGAATAAGGAGAGGCAAGAGTTCAAGCTTGGGGATTCCCAAGGCACCCCAAGTAAACATTCAAGGAGACTCAAGCGTCTAAGCTCGGGGATGCCCCGGAAGGCATCCCATCTTTATTCAAAAATTATCGGTATGTCTCGGTTTTTGTTTTGTTCACATGATATGCGTAAATTCTTGGAGCGTCTTTTGTGTTTATTTTTCCCTTTTCTTTAATGCACCATGCTGGTATGAGATAGTCCTTGGTTGATTTATAGAA
Source organism: Elymus sibiricus (assembly GCA_039707655.1). Lineage (NCBI taxonomy): Eukaryota > Viridiplantae > Streptophyta > Magnoliopsida > Poales > Poaceae > Elymus > Elymus sibiricus. The sequence goes on from CM077670.1 coordinate 125,619,263, forward strand.
TGCTTCATGCACTTCACTTATATCTTTTGAGTATGGCTTTATAGAATGCTTCATGTGCTTCACTTATATCATTTGAAGTTTGGATGCCTGTTTCTCTTCATATAGAAAACCGTTATTTGAAGAATGCTCTTTCGCGTCATTTATATTTATTAGAGTGTGGTCTTTTGTAGAAAGAATTAAACTCTCATGCTTCACTTATATCTATTTAGAGAGTCAACAGGAATTGGCCATTCACATGGTTAGTCATAAAATCCCACATAAAACTTGTAGATCACTGAATATGATATGTTTGATTCCTTGCAATAGTTTTGCGATATGGAGATGATAATATGTGAGTTATGCTAGTGAGTAATTGTGATTTAGTAAGAATATTGGTGTTAAGGTTTGTGATTCCCTATGCATGCACGTAAAGTCAATAGTTATGCAATGAAGTTATATCCTACTTATGGTGCATTATTCAGTGTTAGTTATTCTCAATGCATGCTTATGACCGTTTTTGTTTTCTAGTTGGTTGCTTCTCAATCTATTTGCTAGCCTTCATTTGTACTAAGTGGGAATGTTGCTTGTGCATCCAACTCCTTAAACCCAAGTTGTGCCAAATGAGTCCACCATACCTACCTATATGCGGTATTTCCTTGCCGTTCCAAGTAAATTTGCATGTGCCAACTCTAAAATTTTCAAAATAATTTTCCGTTTTGTGTGCCCGTACCGCTCATGAAGCGGCAGGGGGTGGCCAATATTTTCCATGCTAGGTATGTTATTCTCACGATGAGTGTTTATTCACTTGTCATTGCAGGAGAGAGTGGCAGGTAATAGGGATGCCCAGTCCCACAATGAATCAAAAACTAATAACAACAAAATTCCTTGGAAAGTGTTGGTATAGAGGGCACCCGTGGAAACGGCTAGCCATGGATTGTGAAAGAATGGTGGAAAGGAAATAAACTTTATTTTCTGTTTGGGAACCGCCTATGATGTGTCTAACATGGAAAATATTGGGAATTCTCGGTCGTTTTTGTTGACAGGAAAAGCATGCCTCTCAAAAACAATTTTATCTCTCTAATTTAAGCTTTGAGCTCTGGCACCTCTGCAAATCTCTGCTTCCCTCTGCGAAGGGCCTATCTATTTTACTTTTATGCATATTTTTTTTGAGTCTCCATCTTCTCTTATAAAGCACCAACTGGAGAGCACTATTGTCATACTTGTGCATTGGGTGTAGTTAATGTTGAGTGTGTTTCATGAATAGATCAATGACTGAGCATAATGGGCTAGGGATAACTTTCTTTAGCGTTGATATTTTGAAAGACATGGTTGTTTGTTAGTATGCTTGAGTATTGATGTCTTTATATCAAATTATAGACTATTGCTTCGAATCACTTGTATTTTAATATTCATGCCATGATTAGATTATATGATCAAGATTATGCTAGGTGGCATTCCACATCAAAAATTATCTTTTTTATCATTTACCTACTTGAGGACGAGCAGGAATTAAGCTTGGGGATGCTGATACGTCTCCATCATATCTATAATTTTTGATTGTTTCATGCCAATATCCTATAATTTCCACATACTTTTGGCAACATTTTATATTGTTTTTTGGGACTAACATATTGATCCAGTGCCCACTGCCAGTTCCTGTTTGTTGCATGTTTTTTGTTTCGCAGAATATCCATATCAAACGAAGTCCAAATGCAATAAAATTTCACGGAGAATTATTTTGCAATATATGTGATTTTTGGGAGGTGGAATCAATGCAAGGCGGTGCTCGTGGGCCCCATGAGGCATCAGGGCACGCCAGGGGGGTCCGGCGCGCCGTGGTGCCTCGTGAGGCCCTCATAGGTCGGTTGGTGCCCTTCTTCGGCCGCAAGGAAGCTAATATCCGGGAAAAAATGTGTGAAAATTTCAGCACAATCGGAGTTATGGATCTCCGTGAATTTAAGAAACGGTGAAGGGCCAGAAAACAGGAGCGCGAAACAGAAGAGAACAGAGAGAGAGAGATCCAATCTCGGAGGGGCTCCTGCCCCTCTACCGCCATGGCAGCCATGGACCAGAGGGGAAACTCTCCTCCCATCTAGGGGGGAGGCCAAGTAAGAAGAAGAAGGAGGGGGCTATCTCCCCCTCTCTCCCGGTGGCGCCGGAACACCGCCGGGGCAATCATCGTGACGGCGATCTACACCAACAACTTCGCCGCCGTCAACACCAACTCTCTCCCCCTCTATGCAGCGGTGTAACCTCTCTTTTTCCACTGTAATTCTCTACTTAAACATGGTTCTTAATGCTACATATTATTATGCAATGATTTGTGGCCATCCTATGATGTTTGAGTAGATTCTTTTTGTCCTATGGGTTGATTGATGATCGTGATTGGTTTGAGTTGTATGTTTTATTTTGGTGCTGTCCTATGGTGCTCTCCGTGTCGTGCAAGCATGAGGGATTCCCGCTGTAGGGTTTGCAATACGTTCATAATTCTCTTATAGTGAGCGGCTAGAGTGATAGAAGCTTACACCCGAGTAAGGGGGTTGTTGCGTATGGAAGTAAACAGGACTTGATACTTAGTGCTATGGTTGGGTTTTACCTTAATGATCTTTGGTAGTTGCGGATGCTTGCTAGAGTTCCAATCATAAGTGCATATGATCCAAGTACGGAAAGTATGTTAGCTCATGCCTCTCCCTCATATAAAATTGCAATAATGATTACCGGTCTAGTTATCGATTGCCTATGGACAAATCATTCTCTTGTGTTACAAAAACTTTCTACTAAACAACTAACTTTTATTATCTTGCAATTTACTCTTAGTTTTATTATCTTGCACATTACTTCTAGTTTTATTCTTGCAAACCTATCCTATCACCTACAAAATAGTTTCATACTTGTTCTAGGTAAAGTGAACGTTAAGTGCGCGTAGAGTTGTATCGGTGGTCGATAGAACTTGAAGGGAAAATTAATTCTACCTTTAGGTCCTCATATGGTTCGACACTCTTATTTATCGAAAAAGGTACAATTGATCCCCTATACTTGTGGGTTATCAGTTTTATATTTTTTTGTAGCACAAGGGATTAGCAACACAAGGGCTAAAAACATATGCCTCACATTGATCGGTTCATGAACCTAAGCACCTCGCTTAAGTCAACAAACTATGTCTAGGAATTCTGGTATCTCCTAGGTTTGGATGAGGTGCATGTGAGGCAAGATATAAAACACAAGTGTGCAGCTCCTAAGTGCCTAATTAAAAAGAGGGTTCTCACTTAAGGTGAGAAACTTTCAACTAAGTGATGCGTCTCCAACGTATCTATAATTTATGAAGTATTCATGCCATGTTTACGACAATTTTATATGGTTTTGATATGATTTGAATGGAACTAACCCGGACTGACGCTGTTTCCAGCAGAACTACTGTGGTGTTGTTTCTTTGTGCAGAAATAAAAGTTCTCGGAATTGGCTGAAACTTTTTGGTGATTTTTTTGGAACATAAGAGACCCCCGAAGCTTCATGGAAGGACCAGAAGAGTCACGAGGAAGCGACATGCCTGCTAGGCGCGCCCTGGGGGGTAGGGAGGGCCTAGCGAGCTTGTCGCTCCCGCGTGGGCCCCCTTGACGTGAAACCAACGCCAAAAATTCCTATAAATATAGAAAACCCTAGAAAGAAACCTAGAACTTCCACGCCGCCGTCGCAAGCCTCTGTACCGAAGCGATCTCATCTAGAGCCTTGTTCCGGCACTCTGTCGGAGGGGGGAATCATCACCGGAGGCCATCTTCATCATCCCGGTGGTCTCCATGATGAGGAGGGAGTAGTTCACCCTCCGGGCTGAGGGTATGTACCAGTAGCTATGTGTTTGATCTCTCTCTCTCTCTCTCTCTCTCTCTCTCTCGTGTTCTTGATTTGGCACGATCTTGATGTACCGCGAGCTTTGTTAATATAGTTGGATCATATGGTGTTTCTTCCCTCTCTCTATCTTGTTGTGATGAATTGAGTCTTGCTCTTTGAGGTTTCGTTATGTCGGATTGAATATTGGATTTGAGATCACTTGATGTATGTCTTGCTTGTGGATACCTGTGGTGACAATGAGGTATTCTCTTGAGTTACTTGATGTATGTTTTGGTATTCAACTTGCGGATTCCTGTGGTGACATTGGGGTAATCTAGGCACATAGGTTGATACACGTTTTCGTCCTACGTTCTCCGATAGAAACTTTGGAGTGATTCTTTGTCGCACGTTGAGGGATTGTTATATGATTCAACTATGTTAGCACTGTTGAGAGATTGCACTAGTGAAAGTATGAACCCTAGGCCTTGTTTTTAAGCATTGCAATACCATTTGTGCTCCGTTTTATCACTTGCTACCTTGCTATTTTGATATTTTCAGATTACAAAAAACTATATCTACTATCCATACTACACTTGTATCACCATCTCTTCGCCGAACTAGTGCACCTTTACAATTTACCATTGTATTGGGTGTGTCGGGGACACAAGAGATTTCTTGTATTTGATTGCAGGGTTGTTTGAGAGAGACCATCTTCATCCTACGCCTCCCACAGATTGATAAACCTTAGGTCATCCACTTGAGGGAAATTTGCTACTGTCCTACAAAACTCTGCAATTGGAGGCCCTACAATGTCTACAAGAATAAAAGTTGCGTAGTAGACATCAAGCTCTTTTCTGGCGCCGTTGCCGGGGAGGTGAGTGCTTGAAGGTATATCTTTAGATCTTGCAATTGAATCTTTTAGTTTCTTGTTTATAACTAGTTTGGTTTATAAAAAAGAAAACTACAAAAAAAATGAATTGAAGTTGCATCAAATGCTTTACCTTTATGATGTCTTTCTTGAAAATATGGATTCCGATAATTGTGCTCAATTGTTAGAGGAAGAATTTAATAAAATGTTTAATGTGAGTCCTTTGAATAATGAGCATGATTGCAATGTTGTTAGTATGCTTTCTATGAATATCCATGATGCTAATGATATGCAAAGCCATAAGCTTGGGGATGCTATGTTTGATGAAGATGATCTTTTTAGCCCCCCTACTTTTGATGAGAAAATTTGTTATGATGAAAGCATGCCTCCAATTTATGATGATTATATTGATGAATGTGGGTTTGTAAGAGTGTAAAATCTAGGTACTAATGATCCCACTATTTTGGAGGGTGTTGAATCTTATTGCAATATTGATAAAAGTGGATTTGGAGAGGTCGTGACTTTATTTAGTAATGAATCCACTATTTTGGAAGAGGTTTCAATTGATTATGACAACAAAGTTACTATCTATGATGATTATTGTGATGACATGTATGCTATAAAGAATAATGATAACTATGAAACTTGTCATTATGATTTTAATTTTCAATTGGATTATGCCAATCAAGTATCTCATGAGAGTTATTTTGTTGAGTTTGCTCCCACTATTATGAATGAGAAGAAAATTACTTATGTCGAGAGTAGTAAAAATTCTATGTTTGTGGATCATGAAAGGAATGCTTTGTGTGATGGATATATTGTTGAATTTCTTCATGATGCTACTGAAAATTATTCTGAGAGAGGAATATATGCTTCTACATATCTCAATAATATCAAGTTTCCTCTCTATGTGTTGAAAGTTTTGAAGTTATACTTGTTTTGCCTTCCTATGCTAGTTGATTCTTGCTCCCATAAATTGTTTGCTCACAAAATCCCTATGCATAGGAAGTGGGTTAGGCTTATGTAACATCCCCAAATCCTAACCCTGTCATTAAGCTAATTAGATTGCCATGTCATCATGATCATCTTAAATAAATTGCATTTAGAAAATAATCCAACCTCAAATTCAAAATTCAAATATAAAGTGAAAATAAAAGTTGATCAAAAATTAAAACAAAATAGTTCATAATATTGTAAATAATCCAGAGACAATTATAAAGATGCAACCAACACTAATTAAATTATTTAAATGACTCTATCAACCTAAAACAGGAGCTAAAACAATTAATTAAATGCCTTTCATAATTTATAAAGTATCAAACTAAATTATTTAGGTGCCAAACTTTTTGTGGCAGAGGTATATTTAGTAACACTAAATTAGGTGCTAATCTTATATTTTATAAAACTAAAATGATTTGGAAAGTAAAATAAAACACAAAAAGAAAAATAAACAAAAACAGAAAAGTAAAACAGAAAATAAAATAAAAGGAAAAGAGCCCCCCTTGGCCGACTGGGCCTCGGCCCAGCCAGCCGGCCCACGCCGCCGCGTTGGCCTATTTAGGCCCCCCTCGCGCACCCGTAACCCTAGCCCGAACCCCCACTTCCCCTCGCCCCCTCTCTCTCTCCCGGCCGCCGCCGCCGTCGCTTGTCGTCGTCGCCGCGCCTCCCCGCCGTCGCCGACGCCGTCCCTGACCTCCTCCTCGCCGGTCTTCCCCCTGCCTCGCCGGCGTTCACCTGCAACGGGGGTGAGGGCCCCGTTTTCCCCCCTTTTTCCTCTCTGTCGCCGCCGACCCCGTCCGCCGCCGCCCGCACCGCGGCCGTGCTCCCCTGCCTCGCCGCGACCGCCCGAGCCGTGCTCGCCCGCCGCTGTGCCCGCTCGCCTGCTGCCCCACACACTCACCCGAGCCCGCGCCCGCTCGCCGCTGGCCGCCTCCGCTCGCTCGCTCGCGCCCGCCTCCCGATGCCGTCGCCGCCTGCCGCTGCTGCTGCTCCGCCGCTGCTGCCGCTGCCCCGCGTCCGCTCGGCCGCCTCGCTGCCCGTCGTCGCCGCGCACGCGTCGCCCGGACGTGTCCGGCTCCACTGTGTGCCCGCGTGCGCATTGAGCCACCGGACATGTCCGGCGCCCGAACGAACGGACGCGGACATGTCCTCCCTGCACGCTGACCAGTGGGGCCCCGCCCTATTAGAACAGAAAAGAAAAACGAAAATGTAATAAATAAAATATAAGAAATTAAATAAATAAATAAATAAATAATTAACTAATTAATTAATCAACTTAATTAATCCTGTTTAATTAAGCTAATTAAATAATTAACCTAATTAAACTGTAATTAATTTAATTAAAACCTTAATTAACCTAAACAGTGACTGACAGGTGGGACCCACCTGTCAGGTTGACCAGTCAACGGACTGTTGACTGCTGACGTCATGCTGACGTCAGCAATTACTGTTTCGGATAATGTTGATTTAAATAATTAAAATAATTCCAGAAATTGTTTTTAATTTTGAAAAATCATATAAATTAAACCGTAACTCGGATTAAAATAATTTATGTATGAAAAACAATCAGAAAAATGTGAAGAATCCGATTATGCCATCCACATACCTGTCAGATGCCTCCAGCACTGCAACATGGAACCTTCCCCTCCGGTTCATCTGTCTGACAGATGTCCGAAACCGGAAAAACGTTCCAGTTAATTCCCCGCTTAATCTGCCACGTGTACCACTGCGTTAGGGCACCCTAGCACAGCCTATTGTCATGCCAAGCATCTGTGTGCATTTGTCTGCTTTGTATTTACTATTTCTTCCCCCTTTTCTCTCCGGTAGACTCCGAGACCGATGCTGCCTCCGTGATCGACTACGTCCCCGACGACCCGTCCTTTTCAGCAGAGCAACCAGGCAAGCAAAACCCCCTTGACGCATGCCTATATCACCTATTCTTTCTCCCTCATGCTTGCATTAGAATTTGTTGCTGCTATTGTTTTATCCTATTCTGATGCATAGCCTGTTTATTGTAACCTCTGTTGATACTTTACTAGATATCCTAAATGCTTAGTATAGGTTGGATGAAATCCATCCGTGGCCCTCTCCTTTGTACTAGTTGCCCCGCTTAGTTACTAGTGCCCCCGATCGAAGTGATCGTCGGGCTGAGACCAGCACAGCACCGCACACCCCCTAAATTGTTCGATTCTACAGAGTTATCCTCGAGTGACGAGGGTGGTACCTCTTCACTCACTCCCGATGATGCCTCTGTAGTATAGCTAATCGGACGTGGATTACCAAGGGTGATTCCTCTCCCTCCACCTCCGGAGAAGCTTCTGTCGTGCAACCCTGCAAGTGTGAATGCCTTCGAGGGTGATTCCTCTGGGTTCACCTTGTCGGATACATCGAGTAGGAATCCATCGAGGGTGATTCCTCGGATTCCCCTCTGGTGTGATGAACACACGGATACTTTACTTTTACTACAGTCCCCGAGAAAAGTCGGGTCGACCCCGAGGGGTACCCGCGAGAGATGTGAAGTCGGGTTGACCGTGAGGGTACCCGCGAGATAATTACGAGGCGCAGCCGGGCAGGCAGAGACCGTCCTAGAAAGGGATGGGCCTGACCCTTGTTGCACTTCCTCGAGACGGGACGACAGGAGTACTGATCGTCACCATGAGCTCCTAATAATTCGCTAACGGATTTGGGTATTGATCTGAGTTGGCAACTGACCTATACGCACTACCACCACGTGGGATAATGGTTTAATGGGGCCCTCTACGCCGTATGTATCAGCCGAAAGCTTTGTCAGACGTCCAGTTCAGCATTGTGGCCGGGTTGGATCGTGCCGTTGGCGCTGGTATCCACCCTGCACACAACGACCCGGAGGGCATAGGGCGATGGCCCAAGACCCCTGAGCTCTTATGATGTAGACCGGCAGGGACCTCTCTGCTTAGCTCTAGGTAGGGCTGCAGTGTGTCGATTACCCGAGGCCGGGCATGACCCGATAAAAGTGTGTCCGGCCAGATGTAATCGAGCGTGCTGGGTAACAGTAGTGCACCCCTGCAGGGAAGATATCTATTCGAATAGCCGTGTCCACGGTAACAGGATGCTTAGTGTTGTATCCCGATCTACTATTACTTGAACTGGATACATATTAATTAATTGGAAGCTTCGGGATTTCTTTCTCACAGGGAGTCGAGAAAGGATCCCTGGGCTTTGCTACAACATGCTTGTTAAATTATAATATGCTAATCTGCACTCTTCTTATGCTGCAAGACCGCTGAAGATGCTAGTCTTCGATAGGCTAGGCCTTCCCCTCTATTCTGGCATTTCTGTAGTCTAGTCCACATATACAGCCATTCCCTTTGATACCAATGCATTCTTAGCATAGTTCTGATGTCAGTCTTGCGAGTACTTTGGATGAGTACTCACGGTTGCTTTGCTACTCTTTTCCCCCATACCCGATTGTTGCGATCAGACGTCAGAGCCCAGGAGCAGGAGATCCCCGGAGGAGTATACTTCAACGTGGAGATCATCGACGACCAGGAGTAGATTCGGAGGCTCTCAGGCAGGAGGCCTTGCCTCTTTCGATCAGAGTCGTTGTTTGTTTTCGCCTTCTTAAGGCACTCTTGTTTAACCTTGTGTCTGTACTCAGATACTGTTGCATCCGCTGATGCTTGTATGACAGCGAGCTTCTGTATTCGAGCCCTCGAGGCCCCTGGCTTGTAATATAAAGCTTGTATTATTTTATTTGTGTCTAGAGTTGTGTTGTGATATCTTCCCGTGAGTCCTGAGGCTTGATCGTGTGCATTTGCGTGTATGGTTAGTGCACGATTAAGTCGGGGGCGTCACAGCTTAAATGTGCTAGTCATATGCTTCACGATGCTCTCTTTGTGTTTAAATTCTTTACTTTTATGCGAGCATCATTGAAATCATCATGTGTAGCTAAAAAGGCTTTAAAGAAAAGCGCTTGTTGGGGGACAACCCAACATTTATACCTACTGTTTTTGTGTGTCAACATGATTAAGCTACTGTAGTAATTATGTTTATATGTTTTATTTCAATAATGTGCCAAGTAAAGCCTTTAGGATAGTGTGGATGCTTGTTGATTTGATTCTTTGCAAAAACAGAAACTGTTGAGTCCAGTGCTGGATTTTCTATTCTATACTGGAGCGTGAGAAAATTCTGAAATTTTTACACAGTATTGGGTTACAATTTTTTTACGTTGTCCCAATTTTTCAGAATTTTTAGAGGTACAAAAGTATGCCTTTTAATTCTCTCACTACATGCTGTTCTGTTTTTGACAGATTCTGTTTTCAATGCATACTTTGCTTGTTTTATAGTTTCTATGGCTTATATTGGTCAATATAAATTGTGGAAATTATGTAATACAATAGGAATTATTTGAGAACAATTATGAATCTTGTCTTGACAGTACCTAAGTAGATGCTTTATTTTTATCATACTAACCTATCTCACGAAGTTCCGTTAAGTTTTGTGTGATTGAAGTTTTCAAGTTTTGGGTGAGATAACGATATGAGGAGAATAAGGAGTGGCAAGACCCTAAGCTTGGGGATGCCCAAGGAACCCCAAGGTAATATTCAAGGAAGACCCAAGCAACTAAGCTTGGGGATGCCCCGGAAGGCATCCCCTCTTTCGTCTTCAACACTATTGGTAACCTCACTTGGAGCTATATGATGTCTACTACACAACTTATTCTTGTAGACTCGTGTTGGGCCTCCAAGCGCAGAGTTTTGTAGGACAGTAGCAATTTTCCCTCAAGTGGATGACCTAAGGTTTATCAATCCGTGGGAGGCATAGGTTGAAGATGGTATCTCTCAAGCAACCCTGCAACCAAATACAAGAAATCTCTTGTGTCCCCAACACACCCAATACAATGGTAAATTGTATAGGTGCACTAGTTCAGCGAAGAGATGATGATAAAAGTGTAGTATGGATAATAGATATAGGTTTTTGTAATCTGAAAATATAAAAACAGCAAGGTAGCAAATAGTAAACGGGCAAAAAAAGGTATTGCAATGCTTAGAACCAAGGCCTAGGGTTCATACTTTCGCTAGTGCAATATCTCAACATTGTTGACATAGTTGAATCATATGTAAATCCCTCACGTGCGACAAAGAGTTCACTCCAAAGTCACAAATAGCGGAGAACAAACGAAGAAATTGTTGTAAGGTACGAAACCACCTCAAAGTTATCCTTCCCGATCAATCTTATGAGCCATCCCCATTAATTGTCACGAACAGCCCTAGAGTTCGTACTAGAATAACACCTTAAGATACACATCAACCAAAACCCTAATGTCACCTAGGCACTCCAATGTCACCACGAGTACCCGCGGGTTTGATTATACGATATGCATCACACAATCTCAGATTCATCTATTCAAACCAACACAAAGAACTTCAAAGAGTGCCCCAAAGTTTCTACCGGAAAGTCAAGGCGAAAATGTGTGCCAACCCTTATGCATAAATCCCCAAGGTCACGGAACCCGCAAGTTGATCACCAAAACATACATCAAGTGACTCAAGTGAATATCCCATTGTCACCACAGATATTCATATGCAAGACATACATCAAGTGTTCTCAAATCCTTAAAGACTCAATCTGATAAGAAAACTTCAAAGGGAAAACTCAATTCATCACAAGAAGATAGAGAGGGGAAAACTACATATGATTCATCTATATCAACAAAGCTCGCGATACATCAAGATCGTGCCATCTCAAGAACACAAGAGAGAGAGATCATACACATAGCTACTGGTACAAACCCTCAGCCCCGAGGGTGAACTACTCCCTCCTCGTCATGGAGACCGCCGGGATGATGAAGATGGCCTCCGATGATGCCTTCCCCCCTCCGGCAGGGTGCCGAAAAAGGGCTGTAGATGGGATCTCTCTGGTACAGAGGCTTGCGGTGGCGTAAAAACTCATCTAGGTTAACTTTCGGGGGTTTCTGAATATATATGATTTTTCAGAGTGGAATCACGCGAAACGGAGCCACGTGGGCCCCACGAGGTACCAGGGCGCGCCTGGGGGCGGGGGGGGGGGGGGGGGGGGGTGGGGGTGGCGCGCCCTGGTGCCTCGTGGGCACTGGGTGGCCCCCCTCTAGTGGATCTTGGTGCCAATATTTTTTATTTGTCCAATAAAAAATCTCCAAAAAGTTTCAGCTCATTTGGAAAACTTTCATTTCTGCACAAAAAACAACACCACGGTAGTTCTGCTGAAAACAGCGTCAGTCCGGGTTAGTTCTAATCAAATCATACCAAAACCATATAGAATTTTTATAAACATGGCATGAATACATTATAGATACATTGGAGACGTATCAGCATCCCCAAGCTTAATTCCTACTCGTCCTCGAGTAGGTAAATGATAAAAGAAATAATTTATGAAGTGTGAATGCTAGCATAGTGCATAAGTTTGATCAATGATAATTTCAATCACTTTTCCTAGCATCATAACAGCAACTTTCTCTCATAAAAGTCATCATGATAAAGTAGCAATTAAAAACAGAAATTTTGATGTGGAATGCTACCTATCATAATCATCATATAATCTTTTCTTTTGTTGCATGGACATTGGACTTGAATGATTCAAAGCAAGATCATTATTATAACAGCAATATTTATTATCATAAAACTTCTCATGAGCAAGTAACAATTCATCACAACAATGAAGTATAAGGCATAAACTTTCTTGGAAACTAACAAACTATTCTAGTCAACAATGCAATTGCAATTCATCATATTTTCAGGAAGGGTCTCATGTAGGAGCTTTTTAGCAAGTCCACATACTCAACCATCATTTAGTCTTCTATGATTGCTAACACTCACGACATATATATGGAGCAAAAGTTTCAGCCAGACACATAGAAAGATAGGGGCTTGTGATTTCGCCTCCCAACTTATTCTCCTCAAGGGTGATGTCAACAATAATAACTCATGATCACTCATATCCAACTGGATATATGTGCCTTGATCTTTCCCCACCACATGATGCTTGCAAAAGAGAAAAATAAAAAGGAAATAGAGGAGAACACTATTGACTCTTGCATAAAAAATAAATACATAAAAGTAAATGCATAAAAGTAAAAGATAGTCCCTTCGCAGAGGGAAGCAGAGGTTGTCATGCGCTTTTTATTTTTGGATGCACAAGCCCTTAATGCAAAGGAACGTCACGTTATATTTCCCCTTGTGATATCAACCTTTATTATGCAGTCCGTCGCTTTTATTTCTTTACCATCACAAGTTCGTACAACGCTTATTTCCCTTACAATAAAAGATCATACATATTTTAGGAGCAATTTTTTATTGCTTTTTGCACCGATGACAACTTACTTGAAGGATCTTATTCAATCCATAGGTAGATATAGTGGACTCTCATGGCAAGAAACTGGGTTTAAGGGTTTTGGGTGCACAAGTAGTATCTCTACTTAGTACGAATTTTTGGCTAGCAAAGATATTGGGCAAGCACCACATGTTGGAGGATCTATAACAATATAACTTCTATGTGAATATGAACAAACATAATTCATTACGTTGTCTTCCTTGTCCAACGTCAACACTTTGACATAAAATACTTAATGGGGGCTCACAATCATAAAAGATGTCCAAGATAGTATATTTGCATGTGAATCTTCTCTTCCCTTATTAACTTTTTCATGAATTGCATCATTGACTAATGCTATGCTTGTTAACCTCCAATAAATTTTACCACTTATACTTTTCTTTATGTAAAGTCATTACTCCCCATGGGACAAGCATATGAAGCATATAAATTTCAACTATATGATATTCAATTCAATTCAACAATTTACTCATAGGATATAAGTGAAGGACAAGAGTAAATGACAAACTACTCCAAAAAGATATAAGCGAAGATCAATGAGTAGTGAAACAATTAAGTAGCTATGTGAGGACTCTCTCTCATAAAAAAAGTTTCAGATCTTGATACTTTATTCAAACAGCAAGCAAAACAAAGACACAACCAAGTATAGCACACTGTCGTGGGAAACGGACACCTATGGGATCAAGGAGATCCCTTTACGGTTCGGCAAGGGGAGAGGGTTGCACAAAGAGCAGATCTAACGAACAGCACACGGGGGATTTTACCCAGGTTCGGGCCGCACGGATGCGTAAAACCCTACTCCTGCTTTGATTGTATTACAGTGGATGTTCTTGGCCAAGTTCCGGGAGCTACAGTAGCAGCTACGCATGCAGAACGGGTCCAATCTCAGAAGTGCTCTCCTCCCCTCTCTGTACTCCTCGGGCCTCCTTTTATATGAGTCAAAGGGGCTACCACAGTGGCGTACGAGATAAGGCATGAGGTGGAAAGTAGCTACAGCGTTATCATACCTAACCCTGACGGCCTGGGACAAACTCATTAAATGCACCGTGAGGTGTCCGTCAAGGTGTCCCTTAGCGTCTTGGGCTTGGAAAAGCTTTACGGGGGATGGGAAAAGCAGCCATCCCATCAGCACCGCTTAAGCATCTCGTGGCCAGCATTGCGCCACGTCACCATGAGGACAAGCCCTAAACGACAAGGCTGGCCGCTGTACTGGAGCGATAGCGCTGCACTGTGCAGAGCCTTGCCGGGGCTGAATCCTTGCCGGACCCGGGGCTTGCCGGGACCGGGTCTTGCCGGGTGCGAGGCCTTGCCGGGTGCGAGGCCTTGCCGGCAAGGGTCTTGCCGGGCCTCCGCAACCCTTTGGTCTTCTGTCTGATCGTTGACTTGAACGCCTTCTTGGCATCTTAGTCTTGTGATTACTCCTAGCTATTCCCCGGCAAGGCTTGCCGCGGTACGGCTACAACTGCCCGTGCACAAGTAAGGGGTACTAAAAAGACCCATACTTTAGTACACCGACAGGAGCCCCCGGGCCTAGGCCATACTCGGGTGCCAGGCCTGTTGGGCTAGGCGTAAAACAGTGCACGGGCACGCATGGCAGGGAATAACTGCTCGCAATCATTATCTCTTTTACCACGCCCCTCCACTACGCGCATTAATCGCGCGAAGTGGGAGACGTGGGCGGAAACTCCACTGCAAAAGCGGGCGGTAAAGAGCCTGCCTCGTGCCTTCCCCATAAAAAAGGGAATCGCAGAGGGCACTGCTCATTTACCCCCTCCGCCTTTCCAATCTCAATCTTAGAGCCGTCGCCATCGTCTTCTTCCTCGCGCCCAAAGCAGAGCTTTTCTCCCTCCACCCGCCTCCACCGCGCTCTCGACGCCTTCAGCACCCACTTCCATAGCCATCATGCCGCCCAAGCCGAGCAAGGGCAAGGCGGCGGAAGTGGCCGCCACGGAGAGCAAGTTGGCGAAGATGCGAAAGGAACGCGCCGTCTTCCCCTCGATGCTTGACGCGGAGACCTTGAAGAAGAGGTACCAGTTCGCATGGGCGAAGGAGACCACGGCGCATCCAGCCACCAGAGTGAGTGTAGCTTCTCGTAGGGCAGAGCCAGGAGATTATCCCTTCTTTGCTGATTACTTCTGGTGCGGCCTCTGTCCTCCGTACTCGGATTTCTTCATAGATATCATGCTCACCTACGGCTTCCAGCTGCTAGATTTCACGCCGAATGCCGTGACTTGCATGTCCGTCTTCGCGCACCTTTGCGAGAATTTTGTCGGGGTCATCCCGAGCACTGCACTTTTCCGGCACTACTTCTACCCCCGCATCCAAAAGGGCGACGCCCTCTCCGGCAGCATCACTTGGATTCCGAGGACGGCAACCAAGGAGACGTACCCAGAGGGGCTCTACCGCGAGAGATGGGATGAGTGGCGCGGCAAGTGGTGCTGGGTCTGGGAAAAGGAGCCCCAACCGTTCTGCGAGGTGCGGAAGCAGAAGGTGGTCCGCGGCAAGGATTGGAGCGCCGCGGACCCTGACGACAGCAAGCTCACCATCGCCATCACCAGGATACAACACCTCAGGGCTGCCGGGTTGAAGGTGGAGATGATTGCTTCAGATTTCCTTCGCCGGCGCATCGCCCCACTGCAGAACAAGGGGCGCCCTGCCTGGGAGTACACGAACGCTGCCGACGTCATGAGGGTGCGGCCTGGACTGGATAATGATCTGACAGCCATGGGGCATGCAGCCCTCTGCCAACAGCTGTTCAAATCCGGCGCAGTGGGAGAGTTACCGGCAGGCGTCGTCCCACTGTGCAACAACTCGTCACTGACCTCCATCATCGCCATGATGCCGGTGTTCAATGTCCATAGCATCGACGAGAGGTGGATCGAGCCGTCCGCGGAGCAGGCGCTGGCGTTCTTCGACAACTTGACGGAGAAGGCCATCCGCGAGGAGAACCTTGTCCGCGCCACCATGGAGGAGGAGCTCGCCTACATCGCCAGCAGGGCGGAAGAGGCGAACCTTGTCGAAGAAGCCGGTAGCGCTGAGTCCAGCGAAGGCGAGGACCCACCGCGGGAAGATCTTGTCGGGCGAGATAAGGCTGCCGGGGAGCCGAGCGGAGCCGCTGCCGGGAGCCCTTCTGCCGGAGGCGCCGCCGAAGAGGAAGAAGAGGAGGAGGAAGAGCCCCCAGCTCTTCAACACAGGAAGAGGCGCGGCCTCCGGAAGAACACCACTGGTGCTCCAGCCCACCAACCTTCCTCGAGCAGCGAGGCTTCCGGCAAAGGGGCGGCCGGCGAGGCCGCACCGCAACCTGCCGCTGCCAAGCGGCCCAGAACCACTCCTCCTCCTCCGTCAGGTACCGCGGCGGGGGTCGGCTTCGACCTCTCCGCCATCAGCTCCGAGGAAGAAGAAGAAGAGTAAGAGTCCCGCCACAGCTTCGATCCTTATCTTTCTAGTTTTGCTTGATTAACTTGCTCTGTTCCCGTCTCCACAGGGAAATGGAGACCTTGGCGCAGAGGATGGCGAAGAGGGCCAAGACCTCAACAAGCGTCGAGCCGCCGGCAACTACCTCGGGCGTGCCGGAAATGGTTCTCGTCAGCTCGGAGTCAAGCCCAGAACGCAACCCTCGATGCAGCCCTCGACGCAGCCCCCGGCGCAGCCCCCAGCGTGAGTCTTCTACTCACTACCCACTGGCGCGTTCCGAGGTGTGCATCTTCTCAGCTGACATCTCCGGGCGTGCAGGAGTGGAGCAACAACAAGAGGTAACAGCGGGAGCTGCCTCTGCCGTGCCGCCTCCATCGACCACACCACCCAGGGAGGAATCTTCGAGCGAGCCCTACCGCGACGAAGGGGAGGGGCCGGCAAGTGCAGGCTCTGGCAACCTCTTCCTTGACGCAGGTAAAGTTACTTGCCCCAAAGAACTTGCCGCTTTGGTTTTTCTTCTTTTTGTCTTCTTGAACTTCCTTCCCAGCTTCATCTTAATCAACTCCTTGGCTTTCGATCTTCTTCTGACAGAGCTCATGGACACTGACGTTGTCATTGAAGAGACTGCCAAGGATGCCGCCACTGAAGCCGACAAGGTTACCGCTGAGGAGGCCGCCAAGCATACCGCCGCCGAGGCCGCCAAAGCTGCTGCCGCCGAGGCTGCTGCTGTCGAGGCCGCCAAGGCCGCTGCCGCTGAGGCCGCCAAGGCCGCACAAGAGGAGGCCGCCAAGACGCCCGCCGAGGGAGCCGGCGAGGAGACCCATGGCCATACTGACGGCGCTTCCGCTGCAGGAGCGCCAGGCGCTTCTACTGCCGCGGGGCCCTCAACTGCCGAAGACCAACCCTCGTCGTCCAAGGCCCCTTCCTCAAGCCAATACATCAGGGCCGGCAAAAACGTTGTGAGCATGCCGGGGTCAGCAATCATCGAAGAGCTGGTTGAAGGAGAACATCTTGACGGGGAAATCATCGTCGCCGCCGCCAGCGAGCTCAAGGAAGAGCAGCTACTCCAAGCCATGAATGACAACTATCGGAAGCTCCAAACGCTCTACTGCGCCCGGAAGGAGAAACTGGACTCCCGGGCAGCGCTCGTCGGGGCAGCGGAAGGAGACTTCCAACAACGCGTCACGGAGACACAGGCTTGGTACGGCGAGGCCGTCCAAGAGCTGAATGTTTATCGGGAGCAGCTGGCGGAAGAGCGGAACGCCCTCCTGCTGAAGCAATCAGACATCGAGAAAGCGCAGGAGGAGGCCGCCCAGCAAGCCGCCGCGGCAGGAGCTCTCTTGACGCAGCGCCGCATCGGCCTTGACGCCCAAGAAGAGGACCTTGCCGCGCGCGAGGCGGCGCTTGCCGCCAAGCTTCGCAACAAGGATGAAGAGCTCAAAAATCTTGTCGCGCGGCGGGTCCAGGAGCTTGAGCAGAAACACTTGAAGACGCTCAGAGCTCTAACAGAAGACCACGCCGGCAAGCTCAAAGAGGCCCTCGACGCTGCCGGAGCTGCAGAGGCCGCCAAGAACTTGCTGGAGGAGAAGACGAAGCAGCTGGAGGCCGCTCTCGAGGACCACAGCAAGAAGGTCTCAACACTCAAGGTCGAGAGAGATAAGGCTCTCCACAACCTGATGGAGACGCAGGTTGCCGTATCCGAGAAAGTCCAGCAGCTTTCCTCCGTCAAGAACTCCATTGAAGATCTGAAGCTGAAGCTATCCACGCTGGAGGAGTCTCTTGAGGCTGCCCGAGTTCGCGAGAAGACTCTTATCAAAGACCTCCACGACGAACAGGAGCTGCTCCAGAACGCCGCCGCCACACACAACGAGTACACTTCTAGCGTGAAGCTCTGGACTGCCAGGCTGGCGGACGTCGCCGAGAAGCTTGGCGTGGAGCTGGAGGCCATGGGCTTGCCGGGCTTCGGATACTCTGCCGATGACAACGTATCCTCAAGCGCCGGGCTAACCATGTTCTTCGAGAAGCTCGTCGACGCCCTCAAGCTACTCCAGGTGAACCAAACAAGAAAGCTGGCCGACGAATCCCGGAAACTCTGCCAGCTCGTCCTCCGGAAGGTGTTGATGAAGGTGGCGTACAGGAACCCTGGCATCGACCTCTCCAAAGCCTCGAAAAGCTTGCCGAAGGACGTGGACGTCAAGGCTCTCAAAGAGCTTGTCGCGCCCATCGTCGATCTGGTGAGCCAGGTGAAGAGGGTCGAGGGCGATCGCCGGGATTAGCTGTAGCCTCCTATTTCTTCTCTATCTTGCCGCCGGCGTCACATGTAAAAGACAAAGTTGCTTTTATGTCAGAAACGCGGCAAGCACTGGATGTAATATAACTTGCTCTATTTGAATTAAGGCATGCTATTCCCTTTGTTCAATTTCTTTCTGTATGGCGTATACCCTACGCTTTGCTGGGAACTTGCCGGAGCATAACCCCGTCGCGAGCGCTGGATTCGGGTCGTCAGCAGCTTGCGGGCGGTGCTGCTCACGGCAAGAAATCTTGATGTTTTCAGCGCGGCCACCTAGACTGTTGAGCGGACTCAAAACAGAGTAAGGGCGCAGCCGATCATGACAAGATTCCATCGCGTGCAGGTTTTCCATACAAAGCCGAAATCGTTCAAGGGAATACAGCCTTACAAAAATCAAAATCTGCTTAAGGGGTTCAGCAACTTAGCTCTGCTTTTCGTCGCTATTCTTCTTCTTCCGGCAAGGCGCCAACCTTGGACGTCGTCTGGTATCCATACCACCATTCTCCTTCCCCCCTCGGCAAACTTGCGCGCAAGGGAATCTTCCGTCTCTTGAGAAAAAGAAAGAAGAGAAAATAAAAGTATGGAACCTTGACGGTTTGTTAGCTCTTACCGGGATCTAGTGCAATACACATCTCAGTTAACACATGCATATAAAATGACATGGAATCAACAAGAAACGTAAAGCACACAGATCTTATTAAATATGCACAAAGGATGTGCCTGCTCTGTACAAAGGATTACATGCCACCGGCAACACTTGTACAGAATGGCATTGCCGGGATCTTGCCGGAGCGTTACGCTGCCGCGAGCGCTGGATTCGGGTCGTCAGCAGCCTGCTGGCCGTATCGCTATCACAGCGAGAAACCCGAACAACTGCGCCTTACGGGTAGAACTTGCGAAGGTGCTCGATGTTCCAGGAGTTGCTCACTGGCAAGCCCTCTTCGGTCTCCAGGCGGACAGCGCTAGGCCTGGTGACTCGCACTACCCGGTAAGGGCCTTCCCACTTCGGCGTCAACTTGTTGGAATTCTTGGCCGACTGAACGCGCCGAAGAACAAGGTCGCCTTCCTCAAGACTCCGGGCATGAACCTTGTGGCTATGGTAGCGGCGCAAAGCTTGCTGGTAGCGAGCGGCTTGCACAGCAGCCCGAAGACGGTTCTCCTCAAGGAGCAGCGCGTCATCTTGCCGCAGCTGTTCTTGCTCGAGCTCATCATAAGCGAGCACTCGAGGTGACCCGTATATGAGTTCCGTGGGGAGAACTGCTTCCGCTCCGTAGACCAGAGCGAAGGGTGTCTGGCCGGTGGCTCGATTCGGCGTCGTCCTGATCGACCAAAGAACCGCCGGCAGCTCATCAATCCAGCGTCTTCCATGCTTGTGCAGCTTGTCGAAAGTTCTGGTCCGGAGACCACGCAGCACTTCAGCGTTCGCCCTTTCCGCTTGGCCATTGCTTCTCGGGTGAGCAACAGAGGCAAAACAGATCTTGCCGCCAAGGTCTTGGACGTACTGCATGAAGGTGCGACTTGTGAACTGCGTACCGTTGTCGGTGATGATCCTGTTCGGCACACCAAAACGGCACACAATCCCCTTGAAGAACTTGACCGCTGACTGTGCTGTCACTTTCCTCACTGCTTCCACTTCTGGCCACTTCGTGAACTTGTCGATGGCAACGTACAAGTACTCGAAGCCCCCGGCAGCGCGGGGGAAGGGACCCAGTATGTCGAGCCCCCAGACCGAGAAGGGCCAGGAGAGAGGGATCGTCTGGAGAGCTTGAGCTGGCTGATGAAGTTGCTTCGAATGAAACTGGCATGCTTCACACTTGGTTACTAGTGCCGTTGCATACTGGAGGGCAGTAGGCCAGAAGAATCCTTGCCGGAATGCCTTGCCGACAAGGGCTCTCGAGCCTATGTGGGATCCACATATGCCCCCATGAATCTCTGCCAACAACTCTAGTCCATCCTCCCGAGGAATACACTTCAATTTCACCCCGTTCGGTCTCTTTCTGTACAGAACGTCATCGACGAACTGGTACATACTTGACTGACGGGCTACTTTTTCAGCTTCTTCCTGCTCTTCGGGGAGTTCTCCTGTCTGAAGGAAACGGACTATTTGTTGTGCCCATGCCGGAGCTTGTGGCTCGACGACAAGGACTAAAGGCGACTCTTCAGCTGCGGGAGCATTTGCTTCTACGGCAAGAACCTGAGGTTCTTGGCGGAGCAGCTGCTCACCGACAACTGGTATTCCTTCGGCAGCAGGGGCGCTTGCTTCAGCGGCAAGGACCTGAGGTTCTGCACGAAGCCGCTGCTCACCGGCAACCGTGTCGTTCCCGGCAAGATTCTTGCCGGGGGCTTCGGGAAGCCCTGCCGGGAAGTACTCGCCGGTACTTAACTTTCTTCTCTTATCAGGCCTTGTCGATGGCGACACGGATGGTTGAGTCAAGCGGAGCACAAAAGTCCCTGGTTCCACAGGTAGCTTGAGTGCGGCACGCTTCGACAGGTCGTCGGCAATGCTGTTCTCTAATCGAGGAACATGCTCTGTCTGAAGACCGTCAAAGTGCTCCTCCAGCTTCCTCACTTCATCGACGTAAGCTTCCATTAACGGGCTCTGATAATCTTTGTTGACCTGCCTCACGACGAGTTGGGAGTCACCTTTGACGATGAGCTTCTTGATCCCAAGGTCTGCCGCGATCCTGAGACCGGCAAGCAGTCCTTCATACTCTGCCGTGTTGTTGGTCGATCTCTCCCGGGGAAAATGCATTTGGATGACGTACTTGAGGTGCTCTCCGGTGGGTGCGACAAGCAGCACGCCGGCACCGGCGCCTTGCAGCGAAAAAGTCCCATCAAAGTACATAATCCATTCGCGATCTGTTTCCTTGCCGGGAATCGCTGATTCTTGAACTTCGTCGTCTGGCGTTGGGGTCCATTCTGCAATGAACTCTGCCAAGGCTCTGCTCTGGATAGTTGAAGAACTTTCAAACTTGAGACCAAAGCATGACAGCTCCAACGCCCACTCGACAATCCTGCCGGTTGCTTCTGGGTTCCGGAGAATCCGTTGCAGTGGAAAGCGAGTGACGACGGTAATCTCATGTGCTTGGAAATAATGGCGCAGCTTCCTCGAGGCCATAAGGAGGCCGAAGAGCAGCTTTTGCACGCCATAATATCTCGACCTAGCCCCCTGTAACAGGGAGCTGACGAAATAGACTGGGCGCTGCACCATCTTCTTCTTCTGCACTGCTTGACTTGTCTGCGCGGATCTTTCCTCGTTGGCACCAGATCCTGCCGGGGCTGGCCCCGGCAAGTCGCTTGGCGGACCTGCCGTTGCCGCTGCATCCTCCTCCGCTTCTCTCTCTACCACCAGCGCAGCTCTAACCACTTGATTCGTTGCCGCTAGATATAGCAGCAACGGCTCTTGTGGCCTAGGTGCGACTAGTATTGGCGGAGAGGAGAGGTACTTCTTCAAATCCTGTAGCGTTGCCTCCGCTTCTGGAGTCCATTTCATTGGACCTGCCTTCTTCAAAATTTTGAAAAATGGCAGGGCGCGCTCAGCAGACTTGGAGATGAACCTGCTCAGAGCAGCAACGCAGCCGGCAAGTCGGCGCACATCCTTAACTCGTCTTGGCGCTTCAATCTGCTCAATTGCCTTGATCTTGTCGGGATTGGCTTCAATTCCACGCTGAGATACAAAGAACCCGAGAAGCTTGCCGGATGGAACGCCAAACACGCACTTCTCGGGATTGAGCTTCAGGTTGATCCTGCGCAGGTTTGCAAAAGTCTCCTCCAGATCTTGAATGAGCGTTGCCTTGTCCTTGGTTTTGACCACTATATCATCCATGTAAGCTTCCATATTTCTATGGAGCTGGGTCTCGAAACCAATCTGGACGGCTCTCGCGAAGGTCGACCCAGCACTTTTCAACCCGAAAGGCATACGCAAGAAGCAGTATGTGCCACATGGGGTGATAAATGCGGTCTTCTCTTCGTCTTCTCTCGCCATAAAGATCTGGTGGTAGCCTGAGTATGCGTCAAGAAATGACAGCAAATCGCAGCCGGCAGTGGAATCCACAATCTGGTCGATGCGCGGCAAGGGAAAGGGATCTTTCGGACAGGCTTTATTGATATCTGTAAAGTCAATACATAGCCTCCATTTACCGTTCGCCTTGCGCACAACAACTGGATTGGCCAACCATGTAGGATGGAGGACTCCTCTAACCAGGCCTGCCGCCTCAAGCTTCTTAATCTCTTCGGCAATGAATTCTTGCCGCTCCAAAGCTTGCTTCCGCACCTTCTGCTTGACGGGCCGTGCGTGGGGACAGACAGCTAGGTGGTGCTCAATTACTTCCCTGGGAACACCGGGGATGTCAGATGGTTGCCATGCAAACACATCGACATTCGCCCGCAGGAAAGCAACGAGCGCGCTTTCCTATTTGTCATTAAGGGTGGAACTTATGGTGAAAGTTCCTCCCATCCCGTCCTCCTTGGCGGGCACCTTCTTGGTCTCAGGTGGAGCAGTCTTGGGTTTCTTGGTCTGGCCGGCAGAGCTCTCTGGTGCATCCTCGACGGTAGCGCAGCACTCCGGAGAGACGCGCTTGCCGGAGTTTGTACCAGAGGTCTTGCCGGGCTTCTTCTTCTTGCCGGGATCTTGAGCGGCAGGAGCATGCGCCTTGGCGGCGGACGCTGCAACTGCTTCCCGGTAAAGCTTGTCGGTGCAAATGAGCGCGTCTTTCTTGTCGGAGTGGACAGTGATGACACTCATTGGGCCGGGCATCTTCAAGACGTTGTAGGCGTAGTGCGAGGCCGCCATGAACTTAGCCAGCGCTGGGCGGCCAAGGATTCCATTATAAGGTAACGGAATCTTGGCGACGTCGAAAACGACCTTCTCCGTCCTAAAGTTCAGCTCGCTGCCGAATGTTACCGGCAGCGTGATCTTGCCTTTCGGCTGGTTCCTTCCCGGATTGACCCCTTGGAAAGAGCTTGTCTCCTCAAGGTCCTTGTCAGGAATCTGCAGCCTCTTGATGACGTCCGACGAGATCAAGTTCAGGCCGGCCCCACCGTCAACCAACATTTTTGTTACCTTGAGGTTGCGAACTGTTGGTGAGACCAACAACGGCAGGCACCCGACCGCGGTTGTGTGATCTGGGTGGTCCTCGGCATCAAAAATGATGGGCGTGTGGGACCACTTCAGTGGCTTCTGTGCACCAATAGAGGGTTCTGCCGCATTAATCTCACGTGCCCACCGCTTGAGTTGGCGGTGAGAGAAATGCAACGAAGCGCCTCCATCGACACACATAACCTCCGTTGCCTTCTGTAACTCTCGCTCACTAGACTCGCCATCATCTTCCTCTTCATCTCCATCCCCTTCCTTCTTGTCACGGCCCCGGGCAGGCTTCTCTTGCTGCTGCCTGGGCTTGCCGTGGCGACCTCCTCGACCGTGTTTCCTGCCAGACCCTCCGGCACCATCTTGGGCTCTCTCGTTGTCACGCCTTTCGTACTCGGCACGCTGCTTCTCGACAAGCTCCTCCACTTGCCGGCAGTCTTGGAGATCATGGCCCTTGGTACGGTGGATCTTGCAGTACTGCTTGCCGGATCCTTCTGGCTTGTCGGCAGCCGTCAAGGCCTGACACGCCGCACACTCGGCAACCTCCTTGCCGGGGTCGTCGGTCTTCGACTTCTTGGCGGTGCCGGTGTTGCCGGAACCTTCAACGGCAAGCACGGCCTTGCCTTTGCGCTTCCTGTTCTTCCGCTTTCCCTTCTTTGCCAGGGCAGGAGCGTCTTCGCTCTCGGAGTCGACTCCGGCGCCAGCGTTCTCGCCGGGGAGTCTTCTTCCTTCCTCTGCCCGTGCACACTTGTCGGCCAAAGCGTAGAGCTCGGCGACATCTCTGACTTTGTTCATCGCCAGCTCCTCCCGCATTTTACGATTGCGCACATTCTGATGAAAGGCGCTGATGACGGCGGCGGGGTGAACGTCAGGAATGTTGTGCTGGACGCGGCTGAACCTTTGGATATACTTGCGCAAGCTTTCGCACTCTTTCTGGGGGATGATATGCAGATCACTCTCCTGGCCAGGAGCTTGATGGCCGCCGGTGAAGGCGCCAACAAACTGGTGACACAGGTCGGTCCAAGAAGAAATGGAATTCTCGGGCAGGTGCATCAAACACGATCTAACGTTGGGCTTCAGCACCAACGGAAAGTAGTTGGCCAGCACCTTATCGTCACGAGCCCCGGCAGCCCGCACCGCGATGGTGTATATGCTCAAGAACTCGGACGGATGGGTCTTGCCGTCATACTTCTCCGGTACTTCCGGCCTGAAGGAGCGGGAGCTGGGCCACTGGACTTGCTGCAGCTCACGAGTAAACGCTGGGCAACCTACCTCGTAAGGTAGGCAGCCAGGGTGCCCTGGCGCGGGCTCGTCAACAGCGGTCCCAGCGCGCTTGTCGGACTGGCGACGCGCTTCCCTTCGGCACTCGATGGTGGTTCGAGCGTCCTCCTTCTTCCGTTCCCGAAGAACGTGACGTTGGTCGCGACGAACCCGCGGATCAGATGACGCCGTGGAATCATCCTCACGGGCGCTGGTCCGTCGAGTTAACGACCGCTCTTGATGCAGCGGAGGGGAACGCAACGTAGTCGTTCCAGCTCCGGTCCTCTCTCCATCGCCACGCAACAGCCTAGATGACTGCAGCCGTGAGGGTTCACCCTGCTGCGGTCTGCCGTTGTCAGCCAGGCTGAGGAGGCTCTCGATAGTGGCTCGCCACTCGTCTAGCTTCTCCGTGGCAGGAGGGAAGTCTAGGAGCAGTTGAGCTCGCGCCAACGCCTCCGCTGGCGTAGGCGGCGGCGACAGTTGCGAAGAACGTGAGGTGCTCAAACCCCTAACAGGGTTAGAAGGAGCATCATCACGAGTCTGCACCCGCGCGCGGCTTCCACCAGCGCGCTGGCGCGGATCTTGGCCCCGCGCATCTTGAGAGTGAGGCGCAGGGGTTTTCCCATGGGGATGCTTGGATCCACCGACGTCACGGTGCTGCACGTCATGCGCGTCCTGAGAAGGTTGCGGTGCATGCGCCAGCGTGGTCGTCCTGGAAGGCGCCGCTCCATCCTTGGAAGTCGCTGCACCACCCGCGGGTTGCGCAGCTCCATCCTTGGACCTGTTGCTCGTCCGGCTCGGATCGCCGGAACGCCGTGGAAGCTCGGAGCCTCCACCTCCTCCACCCGCGTCTACCCCGTCGCCTGTGCGCGCAGCATCAGGCACGACGGATGCAGATGGACCAACCGCCGTGAAACCCTTCTTCTTGGGAGCCATGGTGGTGAAGATGATCAAAGATCTGACGCACTGATCTCTAGATCAGGTTCGCACAACCTCGATCACCCCCTACCTGGCGCGCCAAAGATGTCATGGGAAACGGACACCTATGGGATCAAGGAGATCCCTTTACGGTTCGGCAAGGGGAGAGGGTTGCACAAAGAGCAGATGTAACGAACAGCACACGGGGGATTTTACCCAGGTTCGGGCCGCACAGATGCGTAAAACCCTACTCCTGCTTTGATTGTATTACAGTGGATGTTCTTGGCCAAGTTCCGGGAGCTACAGTAGCAGCTACGCATGCAGAACGGGTCCAATCTCAGAAGTGCTCTCCTCCCCTCTCTGTACGCCTCGGGCCTCCTTTTATATGAGTCAAAGGGGCTACCACAGTGGCGTACAAGATAAGGCATGAGGTGGAAAGTAGCTACAACGTTATCATACCTAACCCTGACGGCCTGGGACAAACTCATTAAATGCACCGTGAGGTGTCCGTCAAGGTGTCCCTTAGCGTCTTGGGCTTGGAAAAGCTTTACGGGGGATGGGAAAAGCATCCATCCCATCAGCACCGCTTAAGCATCTCGTGGCCAGCATTGCGCCACGTCACCATGAGGACAAGCCCTAAACGACAAGGCTGGCCGCTGCACTGGAGCGATAGCGCTGCACTGTGCAGAGCCTTGCCGGGGCTGAATCCTTGCCGGACCCGGGGCTTGCCGGGACCGGGTCTTGCCGGGTGCGAGGCCTTGCCGGGTGCGAGGCCTTGCCGGCAAGGGTCTTGCCGGGCCTCCGCAACCCTTTGGTCTTCTGTCTGATCGTTGACTTGAACGCCTTCTTGGCATCTTAGTCTTGTGATTACTCCTAGCTATTCCCCGGCAAGGCTTGCCGCGGTACGGCTACAACTTCCCGTGCACAAGTAAGGGGTACTAAAAAGACCCATACTTTAGTACACCGACACACACATTATGTGAACAAGTAAAAACTTGGGTTCAATCGAGACTAACCGATAGTTGATGAAGAAAAGTGATGGGATGCCTACCGGGGCATCCCCAAGCTTGAATGCTCGATACTTCTTGGAATATTAACTTGGGGAGCCTTGGGCATCCCCAAGCTTGAACTCTTGTGTCTCATTAATTTTTCTCATATAATAGTTTCCCTAAGCTTCAAAAACTTCATCCACACAAAACTTGACAAGAACTTGTGAGATATGTTAGCATAAATCCACTCAAAACCTCGACATTCTCTACGGTAGAAAATCACTAAAATTATAATTAAACATTGAATACTAAATGCCTCTGCATATTTAATACTCCTATCCACAAATAGAAACATTAAACACGCAAACAATGCAAACATAACAACAATCTGCCTAAACAGGACAGTCTGTAAAGGATAATTAAGAATCCATACTTAGATAACTCAAAAAATTCTGAAAATTTACCACACTGGAAATAATTTATCAAAGTTGACTGCGTCAAAATTTCAAGATTTTATCACATTCTGACATTTCTGGGCAATTTAATCAATAGCAGCAAACTTTCTGTTTTGAAACAGCAACTCATGAACTTGCAAAATAAGCATGGTAAAGGCTATACTTGACATTTTTATTGAAATAAAAGATTCAAAACATGATTATTGATAACATCAATCAAATATCAACAAAAGAAAATGACGCTCCAAGCAAAACTCATATTATGTGACGAATAAAAATATAGCTCCAAGTGAGGTTACCGATAGTGTTGAACACGAAAGAGGGGATGCCTTCCGGGGCATCCCCAAGCTTAGTTGCTTGGGTCTTCCTTGAATATTACCTTGGGGGTGCCTTGGGCATCCCCAAGCTTAGGGTCTTGCCACTCCTTATTCTCCTCATATCGATATCTCTCTCAAAACTTAAACTTCAATCACACAAAACTTAACGGAACTTCGTGAGATAGGTTAGTATGATAAAGAGCAAATCATTCACTTTGGTACTGTCAATACAAGATTCATAATTGTTTTCACACAATGCCTACTGTACCCTACAATTTCTACAATTTATATTGACCAATATAAGCCATAGAAATTATAAAACAAGCAAACTATGCATTGAAAACAGAATCTGTCAAAAACAGAACAGTCTGTAATGATCTGAACAATGACCATACTTCTGTAACTCTAAAAATTCTGAAAAATTAGGACAACGTCAAAAATTTGCATATCAATACTTTATAAAAATTTCAGAATATTTTGACGCTCCAGTAAAATCTGGCAAATTAAACACTGGAGGCAAAAGTTTCTGTTTTTGCACAGAATTGAATCAACAAGTATCCACACTATCCTGAAGGTTTTACTTGGCACTTTATTGAAGGAAAACATATAAAACATGATTAATACAGTAGCTTAATCATGTGAACATGCAAAAACAGTAGGTATAAATATTGGGTTGTCTCCCAACAAGCGCTTTTCTTTAAAGCCTTTTAGCTAGGCATAATAATTTTGAATGATGCTCACATAGAAGTAAAGAATTGAAACGTAAAGGGAGCATCATGAGAAATATATCAAACACATTTAAGCCTAACCCACTTCCTATGAATAGGGATTTTGTGAGTAAATAGTTTATGGGAGCAAGAATCAACTAGAATAGGAAGGCAAAACAAGCATGACTTCAAAACTTTCAACACATAGAGAGGAAACTTGATATTATTAAAATATGTAGAAGCATATATTCCTCTCTCAAAATAATTTTCAGTAGCATCATGAATAAATTCAACAATATATCCATCACACAAATAATTCTTGTCATGATACATAAGCATAGAAATCTTACTACTCTCCACATAAGTAATTTTCTTCTCATTCATAATAGTGGGAGCAAACGCAACAAAATAATTATCATGAGATACTTGATTGGCATAATCAAATTGAACATTAAAATCATGATGACAAGTTTCATGGTTATCATTATTCTTTATAGCATACAAGTCATCACAATAATCATCATGAATAGGAGGCATGTTATCATCATAATAGATTTTCTCATCAAAACTTGGGGGACTAAAAATATCATCTTCATCACACATAGCATCCCCAAGCTTGTAGCTTTGCATATCATTAGCATCATGGGTATTCAAAGAATTCATATTAACAACATTGCAATCATGCTCATAATTCAAAGATTTTATGCCAAACATTTTATTGAATTCTTCTTCTATCAATTGAGCACAATTTTCCTTTCCATCATTTTCACGAAAGACATGATAAAGACGAATAATATGAGGCAACCTCAATTCCATTTTTTGTAGTTTTCTTTTATAAGCCAAACTAGTGATAAACAAGAAACTAAAAGATTCAATTGCAAGATCTAAAAATATACCTTCAAGCACTCACCTCCCCGGCAACGGCGCCAGAAAAGAGCTTGATGTCTACTACACAACTTATTCTTGTAGACTCGTGTTGGGCCTCCAAGCGCAGAGTTTTGTAGGACAGTAGCAATTTTCCCTCAAGTGGATGACATAGTTGAATCATATGTAAATCCCTCATGTGCGACAAAGAGTTCACTCCAAAGTCACAAATAGCGGAGAACAAACGAATAAATTGTTGTAGGGTACTAAACCACCTCAAAGTTATCCTTCCCGATCAATCTTATGAGCTATCCCCATTAATTGTCACGAACAGCCCTAGAGTTCGTACTAGAATAACATCTTAAGATACACATCAACCAAAACCCTAATGTCACCTAGGCACTCCAATGTCACCACGAGTACCCGCGGGTTTGATTATACGATATGCATCACACAATCTCAGATTCATCTATTCAAACCAACACAAAGAACTTCAAAGAGTGCCCCAAAGTTTCTACCGGAAAGTCAAGACAAAAACGTGTGCCAACCCTTATGCATAAATCCCCAAGGTCACGGAACCCGCTAGTTGATCACCAAAACATACATCAAGTGACTCAAGTGAATATCCCATTGTCACCATAGATATTCATATGCAATACATACATCAAGTGTTCTCAAATCCTTAAAGACTCAATCTGATAAGAAAACTTCAAAGGGAAAACTCAATTCATCACAAGAAGATAGAGAGGGGAAAACTCCATATGATTCATCTATATCAACAAAGCTCGCGATACATCAAGATCGTGCCATCTCAAGAACACAAGAGAGAGAGAGATCATACACATAGCTACTGGTACAAACCCTCAGCCCCGAGGGTGAACTACTCCCTCCTCGTCATGGAGACCGCCGGGATGATGAAGATGGCCTCCGGTGATGCCTTCCCCCCTCCGGCAGGGTGCCGGAAAAGGGCTGTAGATGGGATCTCTTTGGTACAGAGGCTTGCGGTGGCGTAAAAACTCATCTAGGTTAACTTTCGGGGGTTTCTGAATATATATGATTTTTCAGCGTTGGAATCACGCGAAACGGAGCCACGTGGGCCCCACGAGGTACCAGGGCGCGCCTGGGGGGGGGGGGGTGGCACGCCCTGGTGCCTCGTGGGCACTGGCTGGCCCCCCTCCAGTGGGTCTTGGTGCCAATATTTTTTATTTGTCCAATAAAAAACCTCCAAAAAGTTTCAGCTCATTTGGAAAACTTTCATTTCTGCACAAAAAACAACACCACGGCAGTTCTGCTGAAAACAGCGTCAGTCCGGGTTAGTTCTAATCAAATCATACCAAAACCATATAGAATTGTTATAAACATGGCATGAATACTTCATAAATTATAGATACGTTGGAGACGTATCACTATATTTTTATTCGTCACATAATATGAGTTTTGCTTGGAGCGTCATTTTATTCTATTGAGATTTGCTTGTTGTTATCAATAATCATGTTTTGTATCTTTTAGTTCAATAAAATGCCAATTATAGCCTTTACCATGCTCAGTTTGCAAGTTCATGTGTTGCTGTTTGAAAACAGAAAGTTTTCTGTTATGTCCAGAATATTCCTGAATAGTCAGAACATGATAAAAATCTAAATTTTTTACATAGTAAGAATTCACGAGTTCTCTATCACTTGGTAATTTTTCATAATTTTTGGAGTTAGGGAAGTATGAATTCTTATTCCCCCTTTACAGACTGTTCTATTTTGGCAGATTTCGGTTATAGTTGCATTGTTTGTATATGTTTTCTTGTTTAATGTTTCTATCTGTGGATAGGAGTATTAAATATGCAGAGGCAATTAGTATGCAATGTTTAATTATAATCTTAGTGATTTGTTACAGTAGAAAATGTTAAGGTTTTGAGTTGATTTATACTAACTTATCTCACGAGATCTTGTTGAGTTTTGTGTGGATGAAGTTTTTAAGATTTAGGAGAAGCCATGATATGAGAGGAATTAAGGAGACACAAGAGCTCAAGATTGGGGATGCCCAAGGCACCCCAAGATAACATTCCAAGAAGACTCAAGCAACTAAGCTTGGGGATGCCCCGGTGGGCATCCCACCTTTTTTCATCAACACTTATCGGTTAGCCTAAGTTTTTAGTTGTTCACATGTTATATGCTATTCTTGGAGTGTCCTTTTCTTTTCATTTTGTTTGTTATTTTAATAAAATTATCATATCTGAAATCTTTATTTGGAGAGAGTCTTCACATAGCTACTTATTTACTTAACTACTCATTGTTCTTCACTTAAATCTTTTGGAGTAGTTTGTCATTCACTCTCGTGCTTCACTTATATCCCAAGAGTAAATTGTTGAATGAATTGAATATCATAAAGTTGAAATTATATGTGTTTCATATGCTTGTCCCATGGGGAGTAGTGACTTCACATAAAATAAGTATAAGTGGTAAAATTTATTGAAAGTTAGCAAACACAGCATTGGTCACTTGAATAATTCATGAAAGAATATTGAAGGAAGAGAGATTTGACATATAAATATACTATCTTGGACATCCTCTATGATTGTGAGCCCCCTTTAATTATTTTCAACCTTGATCAAGTAGTTGATGTTGGACAAGGAAGACGACGTAATGGGTTATGTTTGTTTATATTCACGTAGAAGTTATATGTTCTTGGATCCTCTAACATGTGGTGCTTGCCCCCTATCCTTTGCTAGCCAAAAATCCGCACTAAGTAGAAATACTACTTGTGCATCCAAAACCCTTGAACCCAGTTTCATGTCATGAGATTCCACTATATGTACCTATGGATTGAATAAGTTCCTTCAAGTAAGTTGTCATCGGTGCAACAGCAATAAAAATTGCTCCTAAATATGTATGATCTTTTATTGTAAGGGAAAATAAGCTTTGTACGAACTTGTGATGGTGAAGAAATAAAAGCGACGGACTACATAATAAAGGTTGCTATCACAAGGGGCAATATAAAGTGACGTTCCTTTGCATTAAGAGCTTGCACATCCAAAAATAAAAAGCGCATGACAACCTCTGCTTCCCTCTTCAAAGGGCCTATCTTTTACTTTATGTATTTACTTTTATGCAAGAGTTAATAGTGTTCTTCTCTATTCCATTTTTATTTTCTCTCTTGGCAAGCATCATATGGTGGGGAAAGATCCAGGCACCTATATCCAGTTGAATATAGGTGATCATGAGTTATTATTGTTGACATTATCCCTGAGATAAATAAGTTGGGAGGCAAAACATTAAGCCCCTATCTTCCTATGTGTTTGACTGAAATGGTTTGTTCTAAAAATATGCTTTGAGTGTCAGCAATCATGGAAGACTATATGATAGTTGAGTATGTGGAATTTGCTAAATCAAAGCTCTTACATAGACCCTTCCTGAAAATAAGATGAATTGCAATTGTTTGATGACTGAAAACATAGTTTGTTAGTTTTCAAGAAAGTTTATGGTCTATACTTTAACATGTGAATAGCTTGCTACTTGATCATGAGAAGTTTTATGAGATGAGCTACAGTTTATGATATATAATGATGCTAGAAAAGTGATTGAAATTATCATTGATCAAACTTATGCACTATGCTAGCATTCACACTTCATAAATTATTTCTTTTATCATTTACCTACTCGAGGACGAGCAGGAATTAAGCATGGGGATGCTGATACGTCTCCAATGTATCTATAATTTATGAAGTATTCATGCCATGTTTACAACAATTTTATATGGTTTTGATATGATTTGAATGGAACTAACCCGGACTGACGCTGTTTTCAGCAGAACTACCGTGGTGTTGTTTTTTGTGCAGAAATAAAAGTTCTCAGAATTGGCTGAAACTTTTTGGTGATTTTTCTTGGAACATAAGAGACCCCCGAAGCTTCATGGGAGGACCAGAAGAGTCACGAGGAAGCGACAAGCCTGCTAGGCGGGCCCTGGGGGGTAGGGAGGGCCTAGCGAGCTTGTCGCTCCCTCGTGGGCCCCCTTGAGATGAAACCAACGCCAAAAATTCCTATAAATATAGAAAACCCCAGAAAGAAACCTAGAACTTCCACGCCGCCGCCGCAATCCTCTGTACCAAAGCGATCTCATCCGGAGTCCTGTTCCGGCACTCTGTCGGAGGGGGAAATCATCACCGAAGGCCATCTTCATCATCCCGGTGGTCTCCATGACGAGGAGGGAGTAGTTCACCCTCGGGGCTAAGGGTATGTACCAGTAGCTATGTGTTTGATCTCTCTCTCTCTCTCTCGTGTTCTTGATTTGGCACGATCTTGATGTACCGCGAGTTTTGTTAATATAGTTGGATCATATGGTGTTTCTTCCCTCTCTCTATCTTGTTGTGATGAATTGAGTCTTGCTCTTTGAGGTTTTGTTATGTCAGATTGAATATTTGATTTGAGATCACTTGATGTATGTCTTGCATGTGGATACCCGTGGTGACAATGGGGTATTCTATTGAGTTACTTGATGTATGTTTTGGTATTCAACTTGCGGATTCCCGTGGTGACATTGGGGTAATCTAGGCACATAGGTTGACACACGTTTTCGTCCTACATTCTCCGATAGAAACTTTGGAGTGATTCTTTGTCGCACGTTGAGGGATTGTTATATGATTCAACTATGTTAGCACTGTTGAGAGATTGCACTAGTGAAAGTATGAACCCTAAACCTTGTTTTCAAGCATTGCAATATCGTTTGCGCTTCGTTTTATCACTTGCTACCTTGCTGTTTTGATATTTTCAGATTACAAAAACCTATATCTACTATCCATACTACACTTGTATCACCATCTCTTCGCCGAACTAGTGCAACTATACAATTTACCGTTGTATTGGGTGTGTTGGGGACACAAGAGATTTCTTGTATTTGATTGCAGGGTTGTTTGAGAGAGACCATCTTCATCCTATGCCTCCCACGGATTGATAAACCTTAGGTCATCCACTTGAGGGAAATTTGCTACTATCCTACAAAACTCTGCACTTGGAGGCCCAACAACGTCTACAAGAATGAAAGTTGCGTAGTAGCCATCACTAAGCAACTTTTATTTAAGCAAGGTTCAAATTGGAAAACATTACCGGGCACTTGTAGTTGAGACTCATCGAATGAAAGCAACCAACTGGCTTGTGCGGATCTTCATATGGTTGGCACCATGCCGTACACATCACCACATAAGGTTCAAGTCTCTGCGAAAATAACACACAAAATAAAAGCATCGATTTTGTATACCCAACCGGAAAAGAGAATAAAAGAGAACTTAGGTTGCTAAAAATTTATTGGTCAAGGAGCTTTGAAGGTAATTAAATGAAATTAGAAAGCAAATAATCGGTTTAGAAAATACCTGATACGTCCCCAACGTATCTATTATTTTTGATTGTTCCAAGCTATTATAGTATCAATCTTGGATGTTTTGTATGCAATTATATGCCATTATATATCATTTTTTGGGACTAACCTATTAACCCAGTGCCCAGTGCGAGTTGCTATTTTCTGCTTGTTTTTGCCTTTTCAGAAAATCATTATCAAAAAGTGTCCAAACGAGAAAAAAAACTTTGGATTAATTTTTTCTGGACCAGAAGAGACCCACGAAGCTTCGGGAGAAGACCAGAAGAGCCACGAGGAGGCGGCAAGCCTGGAGGGCGCTCCCAGGGGGGTAGGGCGCGCCCCCAGGCTTGTGGGCCCCTCGTTGCCCCTCCTGACCTAATTCCAATGCTATAAATTCTCAAATATTCCCCATATACCAAAAAGACAGAAGAGAAAACCTTTCCGCCGCCGCAAGCCTCTGTTCTTCCGTGATCCCATCTGGAGGCCTTCTCCGGTACTCTGCCGGAGGGGGAATCGATCACAGAGGGCTTCTTCATCAACCTTGCTGCCCTTCCGATGATGTGTGAGTAGTTTACCACAGACCTACGGGTCCATAGCTAGTAGCTAGATGGCTTCTTCTCTCTCTTTGATCTTCAATACCATGTTCTCCTCGATGTTCTTGGAGTTTTATCCGATGTAATCTTCTTTTGCGGTGTGTTTGTTGGGATCCGATGAATTGTGAGTTTATGATCAGATTATTCATGAGAAATATTTGAGTCTTCTCTGAACTCTTTTATGCATGATTATTATAGCTTTGTATTTCTCTCCGATCTATCTATTTGGTTTGGCCTACTAGATTGATTTGTCTTGCAATGGGAGAGGTGCTTTGTGATGGGTTCAATCTTGCGGTGCTCAATCCCAGTGATAGAAGGGGACATGACACGTATTTGTATTGGTGCCATTAAGGATAAAAAGATGGGGTTTAATCATATTGCTTGAGTTTACTTTGTCTACATCATGTCATCTTGCTTAAGGCGTTACTCTATTTCATACTTAATACCCTAGATGCATGCTGGATAGCGGTCGATGGGTGGAGTAATAGTAGTAGATGCAGGCAGGAGTCGGTCTACTTGTCTCGGATGTGATGCCTATATACATGATCATTTCCATGAATCCATCATAATTATTTGCTTTTCTATCAATTGCCCAACAGTAATTTGTTTACCCACCGTATGCTATGTGTTCGAGAGAGAAGCCTCTAGTGAAAACTATGGCCCCCGGGTCTAATTTATCCTATATAAAAAACCTAAAAATACCTTGCTGCAATTTATTTACTTTTATTTTAATTATTATTTTAGTTTATCTATTTACCTCTATAAGATTTAATCCTTGCAAATAACCGCTAAGAGGATTGACAACCCTCTTATTTGCGTTGGGTGCAAGTGTTTGCTCTTGTGTGTGCAGGTGCGCTTAACGGAATTTTGCTTGGTTCTCCTGCTGGATAGATAACCTTGGTTCTTAACTGAGGGAAATACTTATCTCTACTATACTGCATCATCCTCTCCTCTTCGGGGAAATACCAACACAGTTTACAAGTAGCAGGAAGAATTTCTGGCGCCGTTGCCGGGGAGACATCATCAAAATTACCAAGTACCTTCGCATAAACTATCATCCACTTGCATTTATTTTATTTGCTTTTTATTTGCATTTGCCTATAGTTTTCATCTCCCCCACTTCTATTTTTTTTTACAAAAACACAATTTTTTTTATTTGCTAGTTTGCTTGCTTCACCTTTATGGCTAGTTCTTCGCTTGTTACTATTACCCCAGAAAATGAAGTGCTTAATTTTAAACAAAGGGGAGGAGAGAATTTAAAAGATGCTTGGTATAGGATTTGCGATGCTCAAAATAGATCAACTCGTAAGCAATCCACTACTGTTCTTCTTCGAAATTTTTATGTGGGAATTACTACTTGGTATAGATTTGTGCTTGACACTATTACCGGAGGGAATTTCTTGATGTGTCCCACTTCGGATGCTTTCAATGCTATGGGAAATTTAGTGGGTTCACCCCCTATCATTATTAATGAAACGGCATTGACTTTGGAACATGTTATGCAAAGGTTAGAAGCTATTGAAAATAAGATGCCTACTATTGAACATCTTGGAAATTTAGATAAAAAGATCCATAATCATATCACTCAATTTGGTTCTAAGGTGGGAATTGCTTTGAAAACTTTAAAGGAAAAGTAACCAATAATTAACGAAAGGATAGAACAAAGCCTCGCTCGAATTGATAAGTTAGAAGAAATTATCAATAACTTAGGTTCCACTTTTTCCTCCGCTAAAAACATTGATAGGACTCCTCCTAATAAAAATTGCAAGTTTATATATGTTCCCAAGGTTAAGGGTGCTACTTCTAGTAAAGGGAGCGATGATCTTAAAATGATTAGCGTGCACCCCAATTTCATTGACATAATTAAGGAACCTATCCATAAAAGCAAAATTCTTGATTTTGTGCCTAGAAGTGTGATGATGAGAAACTCCTATGTTAAATCTACTAGAAAAAACAGATGTGTAATTGAGGAGTTGGAAACCAAGGATGACAACACTTGAAACTATGCATTGTGCCTAGCTAGGGGCATAAAACAATAGCGCTTGTTGGGAGGCAACCAATGAATAATTTTTTTTTGCTTTTTTATTTATGTTCTTGAGTGTTTACACAATTATAGCCTCTGTTATGATTGTATTTTCATGTTTTAATTAGTGTTTGTGCCAAGTAATGCCTTTGGGATGATTTGGAAGATAGTATGATAGATGCTGTTGGAAAACAGAAACTTTTGCGTCTAGTGCTGGAATTTTTGTTTTTTGCTGGAGCGTGATAAAATTCTTAATTTTTTACAAAGTATTTATATATGAATTGTCCACGTTTTCCTAAATTTTCAGAATTTTTGGAGTTGCAGAAGTATGACGTTAATTCAGATCTTTACAGACTATTCTGTTTTAGACAGATTCTGTTTTTGTTGCATAGTTTGCTTATTTTGATGAATCTATGGATCGTATCGGGGGGTTATGAGTCATGGAGAAGTTGGAGTACAGTAGCATTATGCCTATATTAAATATGAATCAATTTACAACAGTACATAAAGTTTAAGATTTATTTGTTATACTAACGGATCTCACGAAGTTTCTGTTGAGTTTTGTGTGCTGAAGTTTTCAAGTTTTGGGTGAGACTACGATGGACAAAGGAATAAGGAGCGGCAAGAGCCTAAGCTTGGGGATGCCCAAGGCACACCAAGGTAATATTCAAGCAATACTCAAGCGTCTAAGCTTGGGTATGCCCCGGAAGGCATCCCCTCTTTCGTCTACAATCTATCGGTAACTCACTTGGAGCTATATTTTTATTCATCACATGATATGTGTTTTACTTGGAGCGTCTTGTGATATAGTTTGTTTGCTTTTGTTTGCTTTTTAGTTTGTCACAATCATCTTTGCTGAACACACCTTTTTGAGAGGGACACACATTATTCGTGATTTGTTAGAATACTCTATGTGCTTCACTTATATCTTTTGAGCTAGGCAGTTGCTCTAGTGCTTCACTTATATCTTTTAGAGCATGGCGGTGGTTATATTTTAAAGAAATAGTTGCACTCTCATGCTTCACTTATATCTTTTTGAGAGTCTAATGAATAGCAATGGTAATATGCACGGGTTATGGATTTGGTCCTGATATGATAGGTATTCAAGAGGGATATAATAAAGACTTTCATGTAGATCACTGAATATGATAAGTTTGATTCCTTGCAATAGTTTTGCGATATTAAGATGGTAATATGTGGGAGGTATTAGTAGATAATTGTGGTTTAGTAAGAATATTGGTGTTAAGGTTTGTGATTTCCGAAGCATGCATGTATGATCTGTCGTTATGCTAAGAAGTTGGAGCATGATTTATTATTGATTGTCTTCCTTTTTGTGGTGGTCGGGGGCGC
The DNA here is from genome assembly GCA_039707655.1 of Elymus sibiricus. Classification (NCBI taxonomy): domain Eukaryota; kingdom Viridiplantae; phylum Streptophyta; class Magnoliopsida; order Poales; family Poaceae; genus Elymus; species Elymus sibiricus. The sequence goes on from CM077670.1 coordinate 125,657,884, forward strand.
GCGATGGTTAACTCCTACCAACCTCCCCCCTAGGGGCATGCGTAGTAGTACTTTGCTTCGAGGGCTAATAAACTTTCACAATAAGTATGTGAGTTCTTTATGACTAATGTGAGTCCATGGATTATACGCATTCTCACCCTTCCGCAATTTGCTAGCCTCTTTGGTACCGTGCATTGCCCTTTCTCACATCGAGAGTTGGTGCAAACTTCGCTGGTGCATCCAAACCCCATGATATGATACGCTCTATCACACATAAGCCTCTTAATATCTTCCACAAAACAGCCACCATACCTACCTATCATGGCATTTCCATAGCCATTCCGAGATATATTGCCATGCAACTTCCACCGTTTCGTTTTTATGACACACATCGTCATTGTCATATAGCTGACATAGTATTTGTGGCTCAGCCACCGTTCATCATTTTTACACATGTTACGCTAGCATCATTGCACATCCTGGTACACTGCCAGAGGCATTCATATAGAGTCATATTTTGGTTCTAGTATCGAGTTGCAATATTGAGTTGTAAGTAAATAAAAGTGTGATGATCATCATTATTAGAGCATTGTCCCAGTGAGGAAAGGATGATGGAGACCATGATTCCCCCACAAGTCGGGATGAGACTCCGGACAAAAATAAGAGAGAAAAAAAAGAAAATAAAAAAAGAGAGGCCAAAAAGAGCCATGAAAATAAATAAATAAATGAGAAAAAAGAGAGAAGGGGCAATGTTACTATCCTTTTTCCACACTTGTGCTTCAGAGTAGCACCATGTTGTTCATATAGAGAGTCTCCTATTTTGTCACTTTCATATACTAGTGGGAATTTTTCATTATAGAACTTGGCTTGTATATTCCGATGATGGGCTTCCTCAAATGCCCGAGGTCTTCATGAGCAAGCAAGTTGGATGCACACCCACTTAGTTTTCATGTTGAGCTTTCATACACTTATAGCTCTTAGTGCATCCGTTGCATGGCAATCCCTACTCCTCGCATTGACATCAATTGATGGGCATCTCCATAGCCCATTGATTAGCCTCACCGGTGTGAGACTATCTTCTTATTTTTGACTTCTCTTATTAATCTCTACCACCATACTCTATTCCATCCATAGTGCTATATCCATGGCTTGCGCTCATGTATTGCATGGGGGTTGAAAAAGCTGAAGCGCGTTAAAAAGTATGAACCAATTGCTTGGCTAAAACCGGGGTTGTTCATGATAAATATTTTGTGTTAAGAAGATGGAGCATGACAGGATTATATGATTTTGTAGGGATAACGTTCTTTAGCATTTTTATTTTGAAAGACATGATTGTTTATTAGTATGCCTGAGTATTGATGTCTTTATATCAAATTATAGACTATTGCTTTGAATCATTTGGATCTTATTATTCATACCGTAAGAGAGAGATTACATGATGAAACATGATAGGTAGCATTCCACATCAAAAATTATCTTTTTATCATTTACCTACTCGAGGACGAGCAGGAATTAAGCTTGGGGATGCTTGATACGTCTCCAACGTATCTATAATTTTCCATGCTATTATAGTATCAATCTTGGATGTTTTATATGCCATTATATATCATTTTTTGGGACTAACCTATTAAACCAGTGCCCAGTGCCAGTTGCTATTTCTGCTTGTTTTTGCCTTTTCAGAAAATCATTATAAAAAAGTGTCCAAACGAGAAAAAAAACTTTGGATTAATTTTTTCTAGACCAGAAGAGACCCACGAAGCTTCTGGAGAAGACCAGAAGAGCCACGAGGAGGCGGCAAGCCTGGAGGGCGCGCCCAGGGGGGTAGGGCGCGCCCCCCAGGCTTGTGGGCCCCTCGTTGCCCCTCCTGACCTAATTCCAAAGCTATAAATTCTGAAATATTCCCCATATACCAAAAAAGACAGAAGACAAAACCTTTCTGCCGCCGCAAGCCTCTGTTCTTCCGCGATCCCATCTGGAGGCCTTCTCCGGTACTCTGCCAGAGGGGGAATCGATCACGGAGGTCTTCTTCATCAACCTTGCTGTCCTTTTGATGATGTGTGAGTAGTTTACCATAGACCTACGGGTCCATAGCTAGTAGCTAGATGTTTCTTCTCTCTCTTTGATCTTCAATACCATGTTCTCCTCGATGTTCTTGGAGTTCTATCCGATGTAATCTTCTTTTGCGGTGTGTTTGTTGGGATCCGATGAATTGTGAGTTTATGATTAGATTATTCATGAGAAATATTTGAGTCTTCTCTGAACTCTTTTATGCATGATTATTATAGCTTTGTATTTCTCTCCGATCTATCGATTTGGTTTGGCCTACTAGATCGATTTTTCTTGCAATGGGAGAGGTGCTTTGTGATGGGTTCAATCTTGCGGTGCTCAATCCCAGTGACAGAAGGGGACATGACGCGTATTTGTATTGCTGCCATTAAGGACAAAAAGACGGGGTTTAATCATATTGCTTGAGTTTACTTTGTCTACATCATGTCATCTTGCTTAAGGCGTTACTCTGTTTCATACTTAATACCCTAGATGCATGCTGGATAGCGGTCAATGGGTGGAGTACTAGTAGTAGATGCAGGCAGGAGTCGGTCTACTTGTCTTGAACGTGATGCCTATATACATGATCATTGCCATGAATCCGGGAGCCATGGCGGCCATGGACCCGAGGGGGAACTCTCCTCCCATCTAGGGGGGACGCCAAGTAAGAAGAAGAAGGAGGGGGGCTCTCTCCCCCTCTCTCCCGGTGGCGCCGAAACGCCGCCGGGGCAATTATCGTGACGGCGATCTACACCAACAACTTCGCCGCCATCAACACCAACTCTCTCCCCCTCTATCCAGCGGTGTAACACCTCTTCTCCCCGCTATAATCTCTACTTAAACATGGTGCTTAACGCTATATATTATTATCCAATGATATGTGGCAATTCAATGATGTTTGAGTAGATTCGTTTTGTCCTATGGGTTGATTGATGATCGTGATTGGTTTGAGTTGTTTGTTTTATTTTGGTGCTGTCCTATGGTGCCCTTCGTGTCGCGCAAGCGTGAGGGATTCCTGCTGTAGGGTTTGCAATACGTTCATAATTCTCTTATAGTGGGCGGCTAGAGTGACAGAAGCTTACACCCGAGTAAGGGGGTTGTTGCGTATGGGAGTAAAGAGGACTTGTTACTTAATGCTATGGTTGGGTTTTACCTTAATGATCTTTGGTAGTTGCGGATGCTTGCTAGAGTTCCAATCATAAGTGCATATGATCCAAGTACGGAAAGTATGTTAGCTCATGCCTCTCCCTCATATAAAATTGCAATAATGATTACCGGTCTAGATATCGATTGCCTAGGCACAAATCCTTCTCTTGTGTTACAAAAGCTTTCTACTAAAAAACTAACTTTTATTATCTTGCAAATTACTCGTAGTTTTATTCTCGCAAAGTACTCCTAGTTTTATTCTTGCAAAGTAGTTCTAGCATTACACCTATAAAGTACTTCTAGTTTCATACTTGTTCTAGGTAAAGCAAACGTTAAGTGTGCGTAGAGTTGTATCGGTGGTCGATAGAACTTAAAGGGAGTATTGATTCTACCTTTAGCTCCTCGTTGGGTTCGACACTCTTATTTATTGAGAAAGGCTACAACTGATCCCCTATACTTGTGGGTTATCAAGACCTTTTTCTGGCGCCGTTGCCGGGGAGCAATAGCGTGGAGTTGATATTCTCATGTGTGCTTGTTTGCTTTATCACTAAGTAGTTTTTATTTTCTGTTCCACTAAGTAGTTTTCATTTTCTGTTCTAAGTTGTTCTTTATCTTTAGTTATGGATATGGAACACGAAATATCAAAAAAATTAGCTGTACTTGCTACTCATGGAGATGGGGAACCTTCTAAAACCCTCGTTGCTGGTTATGTGAAAAATATTAAATACTACTTTGATAATCCTAATAAATCTCCATTCAACTTGATAATGGGATATACTTTGGATCAACGGGAATACTTTAGGGATTATCGCTTGTCTCAAAAAGGGAAACTCTTATCGGATCAAATTGATTATTTGCATTGGTATGCTCGGAATTTATGCTTAAGATATGATTATACTTGTTGCTCTAAGATGAAGGCTCCACACCTTCCCTTTTAATGTAAATTTAATGATAATGAAACCTTGGCTTCTTATGCTAATGGTGTATATGATTACTATGATGTGGAACAAATAGAAGAATTTGTTGCTTTGAAGGGTGCTTATGAAATTGAATCTTTGTTTGAAAAGTATGAAAACTATGATGATGTTTACAGATCTGAAAATTATGCTATACTTAAATATTGCTATGAGGATTATGAATACAATGCCCATATTGATGAATTTATTGAGAAAGTCTCCGCTGTCCAAGAAGAGACTAATATTTTGCAGGAATCTATGGAAGAAGAAATTGATGACACTGTGAGCTCATTAGATGAAAAAGATGATGAGGAGAGCGAAGAACAAAAGGAGGAAGAGCGGATTAGCTACCTGTGCCCACCTTTTAATGAGAGTAACTCTTCAACTCATACATTGTTTAATTTCCCTTCGTGCTTACCGAAGGATGAATGCTATGATAATTGCTATGATCCCTTGGATTCATTTGAAATATCCCTTTTTGATGAAATTGATGCTTGCTATGCTTGTGGCCAAGATGCCAATATGAATGATGCTTATGGAGATGAACTTGCTATAGTTCCTTATGTTAAACATGAAATTGTTAATATTGCACCCATACATGATAGCTCCTTGAATGAAAAGCATGTTTGCATAGGAAGAGAGTTAGACTTCGTCATTTCATGATATATGTTGCTTGGTGCTCACTACTAAATTACAAATCATTGTTAATTAAAATTGGCTTTGATATACCTTGGAATCCGGGTGGATCAATTACTTGAGCACTTTATGCCTAGCTTAATGGCTTTAAAGAAAGCACTGCCTGGGAGACAATCCAGAAGTTTTAGAGAGTCATTTTATTCTGTTGTGTGCTTTTAAAAAGGTTTAAAAATAAAAAAATATAGAGGGGAACCTAAAACTTTTTCAAAAAGAAAAGTGAAAGTGAGAAAGACGATCATCGTTGAAGTGGGAGCTAGCCTTGAACTTTGTTCATGCCCATGAAAACTTTGTGATTCTTGATTACAGAAACTTTTCAAAAAAAATAATTATCCCCTTGTACAAATACATTGTATTATAAAAATAATGTGCCAAGTAATGCCTTTGGGATGATTTGGATGATAGTATGGTAGATGCTGTTGGAAAACAGAAACTTTTGCGTCCAGTGCTGGAATTTTGTTTTTTCGCTGGAGTGTCAGAACCTTCTGAATTTTTTACAAAGTATTGATATATGAATTTCCCACGTTTTCTTAACTTTTCAGAATTTTTGGAGTTATAGAAGTATGACTATAATTCAGATCTTTACAGACTGTTCTGTTTTAGACAGATTCTGTTTTTGTTGCATAGTTTGCTTATTTTGATGTATCTATGGATCGTATCGGGGGGTATGAGTCATGGAGAAGTTGGAGTACAGTAGGATTATGCCAATATTAAATATGAATCAATTTACAACAGTACTTAGAGTTTAAGATTTAATTGTTATACTAACGGATCTCATGAGGTTTCTGTTGAGTTTTGTGTGCTGAAGTTTTCAAGTTTTGGGTGAGACTACGATGGATAAAGGAATAAGGAGTGGCAAGAGCCTAAGCTTGGGGATGCCCAAGGCACCCCAAGGTAATATTCAAGGAAGACTCAAGCGTCTAAGTTTGGGGATGCCTCGGATGCCCCGGATGGCATCCCCTCTTTCGTCTACAATCTATCGGTATATCACTTGGAGCTATATTTTTATTCATCAAATGATATGTATTTTACTTGGAGCGTCATGTGCTTTTTATTTTTCTTTTAATAATGCACCATGCTGGTATGAGATAGTCTTTGGTTGATTTATAGAATGCTTAATGCACTTCACTTATATCTTTTGAGTATGGCTTTATAGAATGCTTCATGTGCTTCACTTATATCATTTGAAGTTTGGATGCCTGTTTCTCTACATATGGAAAACCGTTATTTATAGAATGCTCTTTTGCTTCACTTATATTTATTAGAGCGTGGGCAAGTATTTTGTAGAAAGAATTAAACTCTCATGCTTCACTTATATCTATTTAGAGAGTCAACAGGAATTGGTCATTCACATGGTTAGTCATAAAATCCTACATAAAACTTGTAGATCACTGAGTATGATAAGTTTGATTCCTTGCAATAGTTTTGCGATATTAAGATGGTGATATGTGGGAGGTACTAGTGAATGATTGTGGTTTAGTAAGAATATTGGTGTTAAGGTTTGTGATTCCCGAAGCATGCACGTATGGTCTGTCGTTATGCTAAGAAGTTGGAGCATGATTTATTATTGATTGTCTACCTTATGAGTGGCGGTCAGGGACGAGCGATGGTCTTTTCCTACCAATATATCCCCCTAGGGGCATGCGTAGTAGTACTTTGCTTCAAGGGCTAATAGACTTTCGCAATAAGTATGTGAGTTCTTTATGACTAATGTGAGTCCATGGATTATACGCACTCTCACCTTTCCGCAATTTGCTAGCCTCTTCGGTACCGTGCATTGCCCTTTCTCACCTCGAGAGTCGGTGCAAATTTCACCGGTGCATCCAAACCCCGTGATATGATATGCTCTATCGCACATAAGCCTCCTTATATCTTCCTCAAAATAGCCACCATACCTATCTATCATGGCATTTCCATAGCCATTCCGAGATATATTGCCATGCAACTTCCATCATCATCATATACATGACTTGAGAATTCATTGTCATATTGCTTTGCATGATCGTAAGATAGCTAGCATGATATTTTCATGGCTTGTCCATTTTTTGATATCTTTGCTACGCTAGATCATTGCACATCCTGGTACACTGCCAGAGGCATTCATATAGAGTCATCTTGTATTGTTTTTTTATTGAGTTGTAAGTAAATAAAAGTGTGACGATCATCATTATTAGAGCATTGTCCCGGTGAGGAAAGAATGGTGGAGACTAATGAGTCCTCGAAAAAGTGGGGATGCGGTCCATGAGACTGTTCTAAAAAAAAGAGGCAAAAAAGAGCCCAACAAAAAAAAGAGAGGAGAAAACAAAAAAAAAATGAAATGAGAGAAAAAGAGAGAAGGGGCAATGTGACTATCCTTTTCCACACTTGTGCTTCAAAGTAGCACCATGTTTTTATATAGAGAGTCTCCTATGTTGTCACTTTCATATACTAGTGGGAAATTTTCATTATAGAACTTGTCTTGTATATTCTGATGATAGGCTTCCTCAAATGCCCGAGGTCTTCATGAGAAAGCAAGTTGGATGCACACCCACTTAGTTTTCAGTTTGAGCTTTCATACACTTATAGCTCTTAGTGCATCCGTTGCATGGCAATCCCTACTCCTCGCATTGATATCTATTGATGGGCATCTCCATAGCCCGTTGATCCGCCTAGTTGATGCGAGACTTTCTCCCTTTTTGACTTCTCCTTATTAATCTCTACCATCATATTCTATTCCACCCATAGTGCTATATCCATGGCTTGCGCTCATGTATTGCATGGGGGTTGAAAAAGCTAAAGCACGTTAAAAAGTATGAACCAATTGCTCGGCTTGTCATTGGGGTAGTGCATGATAAATACTTTATGTTAAGAAGATGGAGCATGACAGGATTATATGATTTTGTAGGGATAACTTTCTTTAGCATTTTTATTTTGAAAGACATGATTGGTTGTTGGTATGCCTGAGTATTGATGTCTTTATATCAAATTATAGACTATTGCTTTGAATCACTCATGTCTTAATATTGATGCCATGATTAGATTACATGATCAAGATTATGCTAGGTAGCATTCCACATCAAAAATTATCTTTTTATCATTTACCTACTCGTGGATGAGCAGGAATTAAGCTTGGGGATGCTGATACGTCTCCGTCATATCTATAATTTTTGATTGTTTCATGCCAATATTCTACAACTTTCACATACTTTTGGCAACATTTTATATTAGTTTTGGGACTAACATATTGATCCAGTGCCTAGTGCCAGTTCCTGTTTTCTGCTTGTTTTTTTATTTCGCAGTAAATCCATATAAAACAAAGTCCAAACGCGATAAAATTTTACGGAGAATTATTTTGGAATATATGTGATTTTTGGGAGGTGGAATCAACGCAAACGGAGGCCCACAGCCTTCACAAGGCATCTTGGCGCGGCCTCCCCCCCAGCCGCGTGGTGTTGCCTTGTGGGCACACCGTAAGTCGGTTGGGGCCCTTCTTCGGCCGCAAGGAAGCTTATATCGAGAAAAAAAATCGTGTTAAAATTTCAGACCGATCGGAGTTACAAATCTCCGGATATTTAAGAAACGGTGAAAGGCCAGAAAAGGGGAGCGCGGAACAGAAGAGAAACAGAGAGAGAGAGAGATCCAATCTCGGAGGGGATCCTGCCCTCTGGGAGCCATGGCAGCCATGGACCAGAGGGGGAACTCTCCTCCCATCTAGGGGGGAGGCCAAGTAAGAAGAAGAAGGAGGGGGGCTCTCTCCCCCTCTCTCCCGGTGGCGCTGGAACGCCGCCGGGGCAATCATCGTGACGACGATCTACAACAACAACTTCGCCGCCGTCAACACCAACTCTCTCCCCCTCTATGCAGCGGTGTAACACTTCTTCTCCTCGCTGTAATCTCTACTTAAACATGGTGCTTAATGCTATATATTATTATCCAATGATATGTGGCAATTCTATGATGTTTGAGTAGATTCGTTTTGTCCTATGGGTTGATTGATGATCGTGATTAGTTTGAGTTGTATGTTTTATTTTGGTGCTGTCCTATGGTGCCCTCCGTGTCGCACAAGAGTGAGGGATTCTCGCTGTAGGGTTTGCAATACGTTCATAATTCTCTTATAGTGGGCGGCTAGAGTGACAGAAGCTTACACCCGAGTAAGGGGGTTGTTGCGTATGGGAGTAAAGAGGACTTGTTACTTAATGCTATGGTTGGGTTTTACCTTAATGATCTTTGGTAGTTGTGGATGCTTGATAGAGTTCCAATCATAAGTGCATATGATCCAAGTACAGAAAGTATGTTAGCTCATGCCTCTCCCTCATATAAAATTGCAATAATGATTACCGGTCTAGATATCGATTGCCTAGGGACAAATCCTTCTCTTGTGTTACAAAAGCCTTCTACTAAACAACTAAATTTTATTATCTTGCAAATTACTCGTAGTTTTATTCTCGCAAAGTACTCCTAGTTTTATTCTTGCAAAGTAGTTCTAGCATTACACCTACAAAGTACTTCTAGTTTCATACTTGTTCTAGGTAAAGCAAACGTTAAGTGTGCGTAGAGTTGTGTCGGTGGTCGATAGAACTTGAAGGGAATATTGATTCTACCTTTAGCTCCTCATTGGGTTCGACACTCTTATTTATCGAGAAAGGCTACAACTGATCCCCTATACTTGTGGGTTATCAGTACGCCGTCTTTTTCCCTGGAGCTGCAGAACTTCACGAAGTTTTTTGTGCTTCCTCCTTACATTAGTCACATAGCATTTTTGCATCAAAAATAAGAGGAGGTATGTAGAAAAAAATTGAGCTACTGATATGCTAAAAATTTACCGACAAAGATTATTCCAAGACCAATTCAAATAGCAACTATGCAAAAACAAAAGTGCCAATGCAAACATGAATGCAACTAGACGCAGAGACACAAATCTAAGAAAGACACCTACTTACTTCCGGGCTTCGGTGCTCCGTTCGGTCATCCACCCGGATATAGTATTTCACCCGGATATAACCCACAAGTATAGGGGATCGCAACAGTTTTCGCGGGTAGTATTTCACCTAGATTTATTGATTCGGCACAAGGGGAGCCAAAGAATATTTGCGAGTATTAGCAGTTGAGTTGTCAATTCAACCACACCTGGAGAACTAAATATCTGCAGCAAAGTGTTTAGTAGCACAGTAGTATGATAGTTTCAAGAGCAATAGTAACAGTAGTAACAGTAACAAAAGCAGTTTTGTAGTAATTGTAACAGCAGCTGCAACGAAAGTAACTTAGCAAAGATCAATATGCGAAAAGCGTAGGCATTGGATCAGTGATGGATAATTATTTTGGATGACATTCATCATGTAACAGTCACAACCTAGGGTGATACACAATAGCTCCAATTCATTAATATAATGTAGGCATGTATTCCGTATATAGTCATACGTGCTTATAGTAAGAACTTGTATGACATCTTTTGTCCTACCCTCCCGTTGTAGCGGGGTCCTTAAGGAAACTAAGGGATATTAAGGCCTCCTTTTAATAGAGAACCGGAACAAAGCATTAGCACATAGTGAATACATGAACTCCTCAAACTACGGCAATCACCGGAAAGAATCCCAATTATTGTCACCTTGGGGTATGCGGATCATGACACATAACAGGTGCATATAACTTGCAAGATAGGATCAAGAACTCAAATATATTCATAAAAACATAAAGGGTTCAGATCTGAAATCATGGCACTCGCGCCCTAGTGACAAGCACTAAGCATAGCAAAGTCATAGCAACATCAATCTCAGAACATAGTGGATACTAGGGATCAAAGCCCCAACAAATTGACTCGATTACATGGTAAATCTCATCCAACCCATCACCGTCCAGCAAGCTTACGAAGAAATTACTCACACACGGTGGTGAGCATCATGAAATTGGTGATGGAGGATGGTTGATGATGACGACGGCGTCGAATCCCCATCACCGGAGCCCCGAACGGACTCCAGATCAGCCCTCCCGATAAAGAACAGGAGGTGGCGGCGGCTCCGTATCGTAAAACGCGATGATTCTTTCTCTCTGATTTTTTTCTCCACGAATAGGTACTTATAGCATTGGAGTTAGGTCAAACGGAGTTGCTAGGGGCCCACAAGCCTGCCAGGCACGCCCTGGGGGGTGGGCGCGCCCCCCAGGCTTGTGGCGCCTGGTGGCTCCCCTCTGGTGGATCTTTGCGCCAGTATTTTTTATATATTCTGAAATAATTCTCTGTAAATTTTCAGGTCCATCCAAGAAATTTTATTTCTGCACAAAAACAACACCATGGCAATTATGCTGAAAACAGCGTCAGTCCGGGTTAGTTCCATTCAAATCATGCAAATTAGAGTCCAAACTAGAGCAAAAGTGTTTGGAAAAGTAGATACGTTTGGGACGTATCAACTCCCCCAAGCTTAACTCATTGCTTGTCCTCAAGCAATTCAGTTGACAAACTAAAAGTGATAAAGAAAAACTTTTACAAACTCTTTTGTTCTTGTTATCTGTATATATACTTAACTAGCATCCAACTTTTTAGCAAAGATTATGAACTAACCATATTGATGATAACACTTAGGTCTCACATTTACTCATGGCAATAACATAACCAACTAGCGAGCAATAATAAGATATCTCGGATGCCAACACTTTGTCAAAACAATCATGATATAATATGATAACATGGTATCTCGCTAGCCCTTTCTGAGACCGCAAAACATAAATGCAGAGCACCTATGAGATTTAAGCAATGACTAAACATTGTAATTCAGGGTAGAGGATATCCAGTCATGTCACACTCAACATTAACTATACTCAATGCATAAAAATGACAATAGTGCTCTCCAACTGATGCTTTAAATGAGAGGGTGATGACTCAACAATAAAAATAAAATAACGTAAAAAAATGGATAGGCCCTTCGCAGAGGGAAGCATGGATTTGCAGCGGTGCCAGAGCTCGAAGGTTAAATTAGAGATGAAAATAATTTTGGGAGGTATGCTTTTCCTGTCAACGTCACGACCGAGAGTTTTCAATATCTTCCATGCTAAACCAATTATAGGCAGTTCCCAAGTGGAAAAGTAAAGATTACTCCCCCTCCACCGTACCAACACAAGCCATGGCTAGCCGAATTCACGGGTGCCCTCCATACCAACAACTTTTCGGGGGAGTTTGTTTGCATTATATGATTTTGATTTGAGCATAGGACTGGGCATCCCAATTACCATCCTCTCTCATGCAATGACACGTGAATAAACACTCATCTAAGAGTAACCCGCTTAGCATGGAAGATACTGACCGTCCCGTGTCGCTCCATGAGCGGTACATGCACACAAAACAAATGTTCGTTTGAATATTTAGAGGTGGCACTTTTAAATTTACTTGGAACGGCAGAGTAATACCGCATATAGGTAGATATAGTGGACTCATCTGGAACAACTTTGGTTTAGCGATTTGGATGCACAAGCAATATTCCTGTTAGTACAGGCGAAGGCTAGCAAATAGATTGAGAAGCGATCAGCTAGAGAGCGAAAACGGTCATAGACATGCATTGCGAATAATTATCATTGGACACGAGCATGAGTAGGATATCAACACCTTGAACATAAATATCATGGAAGCTATGTTGGTTTTGATTCAACTACATGTATGAACATGTGCCAAGTCAAGCCACTCGAATTACTTAGAGGAGGATACCATGCTAACATACTACATCACAACCATTTTAATGCATGTTGACACTCAAGATAAATCATTATCCACTCCTAGCTATTTAAGCATGGCATGAGCAACTATAATCTCTAATTGTCATCACAAATATGTTTACTCATAATAATACTGAATCATGAATACTGAGCTAAACATATTTACAAAGACAAAAACAAGAAGAGTTCATAACACTTCATCAAATATCGTCATTATTGCCTTTCACTTGCACGACCGAATGATGTGATAATAATAATAGTGCAAGTGTGCCGCAGACTAAGCTGGAATCTGCAAACATTTATTCAAAGGAGAAGACAAAGTAATAGTGGCTCTTTGTTAGATCAACAATAAAGCATATGGGAGCCACTCAACACTTTCATCGTGGTCTTCTCCTTGCGACGACTCAACGAAAAGAAAAGAAATTCAGAGAAACACACTGAAATATTTTTGGAGTTTTTTGGTTTTTCTGAAGGAAGCAAATTAACGAAGGAAAAATAAAAAAAGAGAAAAATTATTTACACGGGAAAGCTCCCAACAAGCAAAAGAAGAAATGAGAAATATTTTTAGGTTTTCTTTACTACTACGAATTAACTAGACAAGAAAGAAACTACAACAGTTTTTTTGGATTTTTGAAAGTTTTTCAAACACACAAGAAAAAAAAAGCAAAAATAAAACTAGCATGGATATACAAAGAAAAAGGATGAACACCAACAACTGGAATGAATGTGTGAACATGAATGTAATGTCGGTGAGAGATACGTACTCCCCCAAGCTTGGAATTTTGGCCTAAGTTGGTCTACGGCCACGGGTCGAAATTAGCACCTCCCGGGTAGTGCGGAGGCTGCTGAGGATCCCACTGGTAAATGGCCTCCTAAGGCTCCCACTGATAGATGGGCTCCTGGTACGGCTCTGGTGCTGGTGCTGGCTCAGGTGCTTGGGGCTGGTCCAAGCTCCAATAAGCATAAATGTCCTCAGGCATGATGGTGTATCTGCCCCTGTGAATATCAAACAAAGTAGGTGCAGGCAGAATAATAACCTGACGAGTGCCCTGGCTGAACACCAAATTATATCTAAAACGAATGGGGCCCTCATCAATGAAGTCATGCCCAACCATAATGTCGTAATCAAGATGCATAATGGGTAAAAGCCTTTCTTCCCTCTCGTTGTGCCTAATAGGAATCTCGAAATGTTTAGCGAGACGGGAAGCATAAATACCACCATAAATAGCGCCCCTCGAACAGTTAGTGTGCAACCGCCGGGCAACCATAGCACCCAAACTAAAGGTCCTATCAGCATAAAGTGTGTGGCACAAAATAGCAAGGTCAGGCGAACTGAGTGAGCCACTCTCCCACCGACCAGTCAAACACCTCCCAGCAAATAATGAATAATAGCGCAAAACGGGGAAATGTAAACTAGCAACCCTAGCCTCAGAAACTCCCCTCGACCCCCCATGGTGTCGGTGTATAAAACATGGGTATTTTATACCCTAACTTATGCACAGATGGTGGCAGCCTCCTTGCCGGCCAAAGCTTGCCGGAACTTGCCAAGTAACCAGATTCAAGGCCCAGTTGCAGAAACTACTGGAGAGAAGCTCAAGACAAAGCATCAACAATCACCCAACTAGTATTGAAGATGAAGACATTCCTTGCCGGCAAGGCCGGAGCGGCAAGGTAAGGATCCGGCAAGCTCCGTGCCGACAAGCTTCCGCCAACACGTCTGCGCTCCACCTCACCGGGCAGCTAGTCGTTAATCGGTGAGGTGTCGACCGCGCGGGCTGGTTGGTGAGTTTTGTCGGGCACGTGTCAGCATGCAGGGAGAGGATTTGCCTTTAATGACACCCGTCCAGAAGGCGTGTCGAAATAATACGAGGTAGCTAGGCGAGCAGTGCAGAAACCTTGCTGGGGCTACCTCTCCACATGACACCTAACGGAGCATTTAATGCTTTTGTCCCAAACTGGCAGAGTTAGGTATGATAACACTGTTTGCTATCTAATCACTATGTAATGACTGTTTTGCCACTGTGGTAACCCCTTGAGCTATAAAAGGAGGGCCAAGGCAACAGTTAGGGGGATTCAGATCCTTTTTCAAACACCAGCACGACCTGCATGCGTAGCTGCTTTCTCCGCACCTTGCCGGGAGAAGCGCTCCTTGTTCTTGTGCCTACACCCATCAAATACATCCAAGCAGGAGTAGGGTTTTACGCTTCACAGCGGCCCGAACCTGGGTAAATCCCTTGCGTTCTCTGTTGATTCTGCTCTTTGTGCACGTTGATCTCCCCTGCTGAACCACAAGGGGCTAGATGGCCCCATAGATGGTCGTACCCACGACACACGGTAACCTCAGAGATGAACTCCGAGACATCCCTGGGATGTGGCTCTAATGGGCTGCCCTCGTTGGGAAGTTTGCATACCTTGCAAAAATCCTCAAGTGTCATCTCTTTGGGAACATCATATAAATTAAATGTCACGGTGGGTGTATCTCTCCTAGCATGAAAATGAAAGTTTTGCACGGAAGTATTAGTGAGGAGAAGATACTGGTCACACTTATCTTCGAGGAACGGGATAATGTCGGCACTGTTCGCCAAATGATAGAAATCGTCGTAAATCCCTGCATCCCTCAAGAACGTGTCGCATGGCCATTCGCACGGCCGCGCCTCGGCCGCACGAGGAAGTGTATACTTGGGCTTAGGAGCCTCCTTGGGGTTCCGGCTCGAAGAACCCCCCAACCTCCACTTGAGCATTTTCTTTTTCTGAATTTTTTTTGAAATTTTTAGTGACTCAAAATAAAAGTGAACGAAACTCAACAAAATTGATACCAACTACTCCCACATGTATCTAGAAGCCATATCATGCATCAAAACTACTTTGGACCATACAAATTCAACATGCAAGCTCATAAACATGGTCACCATAGTAGCAAAAATTTGCAAAGTATAAAGCACTAGAGCAAAAACTAATTGGAGCATTGGAGGAGTCACATACCAAGGTGTAATTCCTCAAAACAATTTTGGAAATGGAGTTCCGAGCAAGGAGATCGAAAATCACAGCAAAATGAGCAAGAACACGGGCTTGGGAGCAAGTTTGATTTTTTCTGGAGGAAGAAGAAGGAGGTGGGTGGCTGGCATAAGTGAGTGGGTCCCTGTGGGACCCACAAGCCTGCTGGGCGCGCCCTGTGGGCTTGTGGCTCACAGGTGCACCCTCCTGGGGTGTGTTCAGTGCCAAAAATTCTTAAATATTCTGGAAAAAATCATACTAAATTTTCATGGCATTCTGAGAACTTTTATTTTTGGGCCATTATTTATTGCACAGAAAATTCAGAAAATAGGATAATCAAGGCATTTTATTTTATTCTACTAAAAATAACAGAGAGCAAAAGGTGGATATAGAATGTTGTGCTTACTAAATTCATCGACCACATGCCCCTAAAAAAGAATCCATTAATAAGGTTGATCAAGTCTTATTAACAAACTATTTCCGAATGACATGAAACCAAAGAATTTTCGTATAACACAAAGTTACCTCAATGGGGATATGCATCTCCCCAACAATAAGAATTTCATATTTCTTTTTGACAGTAGGAAGAGGAAATTTGAATCCCCCAATAGTGATTGTCGAAACCTTTTCAATACAATTGATACCATTCACCGAACTTTGTTTCTTCGAAAAATAAACCGTATGCTCATTACCATTGACATGAAAAGTGACCTTGCTTTTGTTGCAATCAATAACAGCCCCTGCAGTATTCAAAAAGGGTCTTCCAAGGATAATCGACATGTTGTCGTCCTCGGGCATATCAAGTATAACAAAGTCTGTCAAGATAGTAACATTTGCAACTACAACGGGAATATCCTCGCAAATTTCAATGGGTATAGCAGTGGATTTATCAGCCATTTGCAAAGATATTTTAGTAGGTGTGAGCTTATTCAAATCAAGTCTTCTATATAGAGAGAAAGGCATAACACTAACACCGGCTCCCAGATCACATAGAGCAGTTTTAACATAATTTTTTTAATGGAGCATGGTATAGTAGGTATTCCCGGATCTCCTAACTTCTTAGGTATTCCACCCTTAAAAGAATAATTAGCAAGCATGGTGGAAATTTCAGCTTCCGGTATTTTCCTCTTATTTGTGACAATATCTTTCATATATTTAGCATAGGGAGACATTTTCAACATATCAATCAAGCGAGTGCGCAAAAAGACTGGTCTAAGCATTTCAACAAAGCGCTCAAAATCTTCATCATCCTTGTTTTTAGATGGTTTAGTAGGGAAAGTCATAGATTTTTGAACCCATGGTTCTCTCTCCTTTCCATGTTTTCTTGCAACAAAGTCTCTTTTATCATATCTTTTATTCTTAGGAGGTGGGTTATCAAGATCAACAGCAGGTTCTATTTCTACATCATTATCTGGTTGAGCATCAACATGAACAACATCATTATCATTATCACTAGGTGTATGTTCATTACCAGATTGTGTTTCAGCATCAGAAATAGAAACATCATTTTGATTCTCAGGAGGTTTTTCTATCTCAGGTTCACTAGCAGCATGCAAAGTTTTATCAATTTTCTTTTTCTTTTTCTTCTTAGATGGACTAGGTGCATCAATATTATTTCTTTGAGAGTCTTGTTCAATTCTTTTAGGATGACCTTCAGGATATAGAGGATACTGAGTCATGCTACCTCCTCTAGTAACAACTCTAACAGCAAGGTCATTCTTTTTATTTATTTCATCAAGCAAATCATTTTGTGACTTAGCAATTTGTTCTAGCTGAGTCTGAACCATAGAAGCATGTTTACTCAAGCATTTAACATCATTAGCAGTTCTAAACATCAAATCACTCAAGCGTTCAATCATGATGGCATTCCGTTTTAGTTGATTGCTAACATACATATTAAAGTGTTCCTGTTTAATGATATAATTATCAAACTCATACAAGCATTGACTAGCAGATTTATTATACGGAATATCACCTTCATCAAATATAGTGAGAGAATTTACCTCCACTACCTGTGTCGGGATGTCGAGCCCATGTATTTCTTCAATAGGTGGTAAATTCTTAACATCTTCAGCTTTTATACCTTTTTCCTTCATAGATTTCTTAGCTTCTTGCATATCTTCTGTACTAAGGAATAGAATACCTCTCTTCTTCGGAGTTGGCTTAGGTGGTGGTTCAGGAAGTGTCCAATCATCGGCATTTCTCAATATATTATTCAATAGTACTTCAGCCAGCCCAACAGTTTGTTCCCTTAAAACACAACCAGCACAACTATCTAGGTAGTCCGTAGAAACATCGGTTAGTCCATTATAAAAGATATCAAGTATTTCATTTTTCTTAAGAGGATGATCAGGCAAAGAATTAAGTAGTTGGAGAAGCCTCCCCCAACCTTGAGGGAGATTCTCTTCTTCAATTTGCACAAAGTTAAATATTTCCTGTAAGGCAGCTTGTTTCTTATGAGCAGGAAAATATTTTTCAGAGAAGTAATATATCATATCCTGGGGACTACGCACACAACCAGGAGCAAGAGTATTAAACCATTTCTTAGCATCACCCTTTAATGAGAAAGGAAACAACTTAATAATATAGTAATAGCGATTTTTTTCCTCATGAGCAAATATGGTGGCAATATCATTCAACTTAGTAAGGTGTGCCACAACAGTTTCAGTTTCATAACCATGAAAAGGATCAGATTCGACCAAAGTAATTAACTCAGGATTGACAGAGAATTCATAATCCTTATCAGTAACAAATATGGGAGAAGTAGCAAACTTAGGATCATATTTCATTCTCTCCCGCATAGATTTTTCTTTCAACTCAGCAAGCAATTTTATAACCTCATCTCTATCATTACAATCAAGAATTTCCCTAGCTGTCTCTCTATCAAAGACATGTCCATCAGATGTTTCAGGCATTTCAACTCTAGTAGGAGAGCTAGGCATAATAGGTGAATCATAATTTTCAAGAGTTTCAACATTTTCAGTTTCCTTAGCTTTAGCAATTTGTTCATCAAGAAATTCACCAAGTGGCACAATATTATCAAGCATAGTACTAGCATCATCATAAGTATCATTCATAGCAGAAGTAGTATCATCAATAACTTGTGACATATCAGAGTGAATAACAGGCGGTGGTGTCGCAAGTCTACTTAAAACAGAAGGTGAATCAAGTGCAGAGTGTGATGGGAGTTCCTTACCTCCTCTAGTCATAGAGGGGACGATCTTGGTTTTAGCGGCTTTCAGATTCTTCATAGTGATCAACAGATATAAATCCCAAGTGACTCAACAAATAGAGCTATGCTCCCCGGCAACGGCGCCAGAAAAAGGTCTTGATAACCCACAAGTATAGGGGACCGCAACAGTTTTTGTGGGTAGTCTTTCACCCAGATTTATTGATTCGACACAAGGGGAGCAAAAGAATATTTGGGAGTATTAGCAGTTGAGTTGTCAATTCAACCACACTTGGATAACTAAATATCTACAGCAAAGTGTTTAGTAGCACAGTAGTATGATAGTTTCAAGAGCAATAGTAACAGTAGTAACTGTAACAGAAGCAGTTTTGTAGTAATTGTAACAGCAGCAGCAATGAAAGTAACTTAGCAAAGATCAATATGCGAAAAGCATAGGCATTGGATCAGTAAAGGATAATTATTTTGGATGACATTCATCATGTAACAGTCACAACCTAGGGCGATACACAATAGCTCCAATTCATCAATATAATGTAGGCATTATTCCGTATATAGTCATACGTGCTTATAGTAAGAACTTGCATGACATCTTTTGTCCTACCCTCCCACGGCAGCGGGGTCCTTAAGGAAACTAAGGGATATTAAGGCCTCCTTTTAATAGAGAACCGAAACAAAGCATTAGCACATTGTGAATACATGAACTCCTCAAACTACGGCAATTACCGGTAAGAATCCCAATTATTGTCAACTTGGGGTATGCGGATCATGACACGTAACAGGTGCATATAACTTGCAAGATAGGATCAAGAACTCAAATATATTCATGAAAACATAAAGGGTTCAGACCTGAAATCATGGCACTCGGGCCCTAGTGACAAGCATTAAGCATAGCAAAGTCATAGCAACATCAATCTCAGAACATAGTGGATACTAGGGATCAAAGCCCTAACAAATTGACTCGATTACATGGTAAATCTCATCCA
Source organism: Elymus sibiricus (assembly GCA_039707655.1). Lineage (NCBI taxonomy): Eukaryota > Viridiplantae > Streptophyta > Magnoliopsida > Poales > Poaceae > Elymus > Elymus sibiricus. Next base: position 125,677,548 of record CM077670.1, read on the forward strand.
ACCCATTGATGTCTACTACACAACTTATTCTTGTAGACTCGTGTTGGGCCTCCAAGCACACAGTTTTGTAGGACAGTAGCAATTTTCCCTCAAGTGGATGACCTAAGGTTTATCAATCCGTGGGAGGCGTAGGATGAAGATGGTATCTCTCAAACAACCCTGCAACCAAATACAAGAAATCTCTTGTGTCCCCAACACACCCAATACAATGACAAATTATATAGGTGCACTAGTTCGGCGAAGAGATGGTGATACAAGTGTAGTATGGATAGTAGATATAGGTTTTTGTAATTTAAAAAATAGAAAACAGCAAGGTAGCAATTGCTAAAACGGAGCACAAACGGTATTGCAATGCTTGAAAACAAGGCATAGGGTTCATACTTTCACTAGTGCAATCTCTCAACAATGCTAACATAATTGGATCATATAACAATCCCTCAACGTGCGATAAAGAATCACCCCAAAGTTCCTATTAGCGGAGAACATAAGATGAAATTGTTGTAGGGTGCGAAACCACCTCAAAGTTATCCTTTTCGATCAATCTATCGAGCCATCCCTATAAGTGTCACAAACGGCCCTAGAGTTCGTACTAAAATAACACCATATGATACACATCAACCAACTCTAATGTCACCACAAGTATCCGTGAGTTGATTATTCGATATGCATCAAACAACTTCAGATCATAATATTCAATCCACACAAAGAACTTCAAAGAGTGCCCCAAGATTTCTACCGGAGAAAGTAGGATAAAAATGTGCATCAACCCCTATGCATAGATTACCCCAATGTCACCTCGGGAATCCGCGAGTTGAGTGCCAAAACATATATCAAGTGAATCAATATAATACCCCATTGTCACCACGGGTATTCATATGCAAGACATACATCAAGTGTTCTCAAATCCATAAAAGTATTCGATCCAATAATAGTGAAACCTCAAAGGTAAAAACTCAATTCATCACAACAAGATAGAGAGGGAGAAACACCATATGATCCAACAATATTAACAAAGCTCGCGGTACATCAAGATCGTGCCAAATCAAGAACACGAGAGAGAGAGAGATCAAACACATATCTACTAGTACATACCCTCAGCCCCGAGGGTGAACTACTCCCTCCTCGTCATGGAGACCGCCGGGATGATGAAGATGGCCTCCGGTGATGATTTCCCCCTCCGGCAGGTGTGACGCCCCCGGCTTAATCGTGCACTAATCATACACGCAAATGCACACGATCAAGCCTAAGGACTCACTTGAAGATATCACAACACAACTCTAAACACAAATAAAAGTCATACAAGCTTTATATTTCAAGCCAAGGACCTCGAGGGCTCGAATACATAAGCTCGAGTCATACAAGCATCAACGGAAGCATTAGCATCTGAGTACAGACATAAGTTAAACAAGTCTGCCTTAAGAAGGCTGAGCAAAACAACGACTCTGGATCGAAAAGGCGCAGGCCTCCTGCCTGGGAGCCTCCTGGTCGTCGGTCTCCACGTAGTAGGCTCCACCGGTGGGGTAGTAGTAGTCGTCGACTGGGGCGGCTGGCTCCAGGGCTCTGTCATCTGGTCGCAGCAATCGGGTATGGGGAAAAGGGGCAGCAAAGCAACCGCGAGTACTCATCCAAAGTACTCACAAGACTTACATCAGATCTATTCTATTTATGCATCGGTATCAAAGAAGGGGCTGTATCTGTGGACTAGACTGCAGAAATGCCAGAATAGGGGGAAAGGCCTAGCCTATCGAAGACTAGCAACTTGCAGCATCTTGCAGCATTAGAAGATTGTAGATTAGTACATAAATATAGTAGTAACAACACGTATAATAGTAGCCATGCCTAGAGATCCTTTCTAGACTCCCTGCGAGAAAGCGATCCCGGAGCTAACATATTTAAACAACACCAGTATCCAGTTCTAGTTGTAGTAGATCAGGATACTTTCCGAGCGTCCTGTTACCGTGGACACGGCTATTCGAATAGATATACTTCCCTGCAGGGGTGCACCAACTTACCCAACACGCTCGATTAACTCTGGACGGACACACTTACTCGGTCCATGCCCGGCCTCGGCTGATCGACACGTCGTAGCCCTACCTAGGCTCAATAGAGAGGCCAACACGCTGGTCTACATCCTAAGCGCTCAGGGGTCTTGGGCCCATCGCCCTTTGCACTCCTGCGCATTGCGTACGCGGCCAGTGAGCAGACCTAGCCCCCTTAATACAAGCGCAGGCTTTCCCAGTCCAACCCAGCGCGCGCCGCTCAACTGCTGACGTCTAAAGAACTTCGGCTGATACATACGACGTAGAGTGACCATACTATTCCCGCATGGTGGTTAGTGCGAAAAGGCCAGAGGCCTACTCAGATCACATATCCTAACCCATTAGTGTGTTGGGAGGTCGCGGTGACAATCAGTGATCCACGATCTGTGGTCCCGTCGCCCCGTCTCGTGGACTTACGGCAAGGGCCAGGAATGCCCGGCCGTGCCACGCAATTATCTTGCGGGTACCCTCCAGGTCAACCCGACTTCACAAGAGTCTGTCGGGAACTCAGGTCCACCTCTACCGGGGTGGTACCGCTGGTCCCTTCAGTCCTGCAGTAACAGTAACAGTAAAAGGGGCAATAGGTAAAAGTAACCGTGTGTCCGTAACATCAAGGGGGAAATCCGAGGAATCACCCTCGATGAATTCCCACTCGATGTATCCATCAAGGTGAATTTGGAGGAATCACCCTCGATGGTTCACGCTTGAGGGTTTGTACGACCGAGACGTCATCAGAGGTGGTGGAAGAGGAATCACCCTCGAGGTCCACAACCGATCAGCTACACTACAGAGTTATCATCAAAAGTGTGGTAAGAGGTATCACCCTCGGCACTCGATAGTATCTCTGCAGAGCCGTACAACTAAAGGGGTGTGCGGTGATGTGCTCGGTCTCTGTACATCGATCACACTGATCGGGTCACCGGTAGTAAAGCAGGGCAACAAGGACAAGGGTGCGGGGCCACAAATGGATCACTAAACAACCTATACTATGCATTTAGGACAACAGGTAAAGTATCAACAGCAGTTACAAAAACAGGCTATGCATCAGAATAGGTACTATCGGAGCAACAACTGTAGCAATCCTAATGCAAGCATAAGAGAGAAAGAATAGGCGATATAGACATGATCAAGGGGGTTTTGTTTGCCTGGAAGCTTTGCCGGAAAAGAAGAGTTGTCGGTGATGAAGTAGTCCTCAGGGGCCACGTCAGTGTCAGGATCTACCAGAGAAGAAGAGGGGGGGGAGAAACAGATAAATACACGGCAACAAAAGCAATCACAAATCATGACATGACTATAAGTTAAGCCAGGGTGATCTAACGCAGTGCTACACGGTACAGACGGAGCGGGAAAACATCTGGGAATATTTTCCCGGTGTTAGGCATCTGTCAGACAGATGAACCGGCAGGAAAGTTTCCATGTTGCAGCGTTTTGGGCATCTGACAAGTATGAGGAGGGCATATTCGAATTCGTCTCATTTTTCTGATCAACTTTCATGTAGAAAACTTTTCGATCCGAGCTACGGTTTATTTTCTATGAATTTCCAAAGTTTTTAGCAATTTCTGGAATTAACCGATTATTTTAAATCGAATTATCCAGAACAGTGCCAAAACCCTTTTATACACAACAGCAGCTAGCCACAGTGTATGACAGGTGGGGCCAGGGGCCTAGTTGACTTAGTCAACAACCCAGTCAACAGTCAACTGAGTTAGACTAATTAAACTGGTTAGACTAATTAAGCTGGCTGGTGGGGCCATGTTGTCAGTGACTCAGAGACTAACTAAACTGGTTAGACTAATTAACTAACGGTGGGGCCACACTGTCAGTGTAACTAACAGTAGATTAACAGTAATTAAACCAACTGACACGCGGGACCCACCTGTCAGAGTCAGCTAGTTGACCACGGTCAACGCGGTCAACTGGGGCCAGGGGGCCCACTGGCAGTGACCTAGGTGGGCCCCAGGCCACGCCACGCTGGCGGCCTGCGCCGGAGTAGCTCCGGCGAGCCTCCCGCGGCGGCACTTCGCCGGACTCGGTCGGGTTTTCGCTACAGACCACCAAATCGACCACCGCATCTTGCGTTCAAACGCGGGGATCACGCCGCGTCTACCTGGGGCAGTCTCGCAAGTGGGGGAGGCCGGAGTCGAGCAGGGCATCCACGACGGCGGCGCCGGTGTTCGGGCAAGATTGGTTCCGGAGCTAGGGGGCACTAGGGGCTGCGAGCGTGCGTGCGTTGTGCTACTGGAAGCTCCAGGAGCTCGACGTGACGCCCAGGAGCAAGCTCTGCTTGCTGTGAGTGCGGCAGTAGCGAGCTCGACGGCGACGAGATCGGCCATGGTGGCATCTACGGCTACGGGCACGGAACGACGACAGAGACGAAGGGAAAAGATGCGGGGCTTATAGTGGACCTGTAGGTGTGCCTAGCGTGCCCAGGGAGGGCTTGAGGTCGTCGGAGCAGCAGTGGCGATCACCGGTGCCCGAGGTTGAAGACGACCTCGATCCGATGGCTGCGGTGCTCCCCAGCTCGAGCTGGTGGCAGCAGTCGACATGGGCGGCCGAGGCGGAGCTAGCTGACACGGAGAGGCGTCGAGGAGGGCTCGGTGGCCGTGGTGGTGGAGCCGCGCGGTGACGGCGGCGTACTGGAGAGGAAGAGAGGGAGTGGGCGCGCGAGGGAGAGAGGGGGAAGGTGGCGGTGGGAGTCCAGGGGGAGTGGGTGGCTGACCCTTATCGTCTCCCGGAGCCCTGTGGCGACAGGTGGCGAGCAGCGGCCGTGGAGGCGAGCTCCGGCCATGGAGCGGGCGACACCGAGGTGGGAGCCGGTAGGAGAGGGGGTAGCGGGCTGGGCCAGCTCGGGCCAGCGCCAGGTAAGCCAGGTAAGTCCTTTCCCCTTTTTGTTTTTCTCTGTTTTTCCATTTATTTAAAAACAGAGGCAGTTAGGGAATTTTTAGAGCTACCAAAAGGCTTAGGAAAAATGTGGGACTTGGCCTATTAAATCCTTTGCATTTTTAGGCTCTGCCACAAAAAGTTTGGAGGCAAGATGAATCCAAATAGATTTTTCACAAATAAAATAGCATTGAAAAATGCTGAAATGGCACTAAATTAATTGCTACTGTCCATCTTAGCATAGTGGTGTTATTGTTTTCCTTAACAATCATTTGTTATGGAATTTTTGCTAAAAGATGAACTATTTTGCAGCAATTTTTGCGCAACTTCAAATTTCACTTGCAATTTGAATTTGAATTCAGTGGCGGAATTTGAAATGAGATATGATTTCACTGTGATCATTCTTTGCTAAACAAATTAGCTCAGCATTAATTTGAGGATCACTGTGGCTCATTACTCAGGGGTGTTACAGCAGGGTGCCGGAACAGGGCTCCAGATGGTATTTCGAAGGTATAGAGGCTTGCGGCGGCGTAGTCCAAATTCTAGGGTTATTTCTGGGGGTTTTGGTATTTATAGGATTTTTCAGCGTTGGAATCACGTCAAGATGGGCTAAGATGGGCCCACGAGGCACCACGCCACACCACCCCCCTTGGCGCGACGTGGTGGCTTGTGAGCACCTCGTGAGGCTTCTGGTCCTTCCACGAAGCTTCGGGGGTCTCTTTTGGTCCAAAAAAATCATCAAAAAGTTTCGCTGCATTTGGAGAACTTTTATTTCTGCACAAAAAACAACACCACGATAGTTCTGCTGAAAACAGCGTCAGTCCGGGTTAGTTCTAATCAAATCATACCAAAACCATATAGAATTGTTATAAATATGGCATGAATACTTCATAAATTATAGATACGTTGGAGACGTATCAGCATCCCCAAGCTTAATTCCTGCTCGTCTTCGAGTAGGTAAATGATAAAAGAAATAATTTATGAAGTGTGAATGCTAGCATAGTGCATAAGTTTGATCAATGATAATTTCAATCACTTTTCCTAGCATCATAACAGCAACTTTTTCTCATAAAAGTCATCATGATAAAGTAGCAATTAAAAACAAAAATTTTGATGTGCAATGCTACCTATCATAATCATCATATAATCTTTTCTTTTGTTGCATGGACACTTGGACTTGAATGATTCAAAGCAATAGTCTATAATTTGACATGAAGACATAAATACTCAAGCATACTAACAAGCAACCATGTCTTTCAAAATATCAATGCTAAAGAAATTTATCCCTAGCCCATTATGCTCAATCATTGATCCATTCATGAAACACACTCAATATTAGCTACACCCAATGCACAAGTATGACAATAGTGCTCTCTAGTTGGTGGTTTGTAAGAGAAGATGGAGACTCAAAATAAAAATTGCATAAAAGTAAATAGATAGGCCCTTCGCAGAGGGAAGCAGAGATTTGCAGAGGTGCCAGAGCTCAAGGTTTAAATTAGAGAGATAAAATTATTTTGAGAGGCATGCTTTTCCTGTCAACGAAAACGACCGAGAATTCCCAATATCTTCCATGCTAGACACATTATAGGCGGTTCCCAAACAGAAAATAAAGTTTATTTCCTTTCCACCATTCTTTCACAATCCATGGCTAGCCGTATCCACGGGTGCCCTCCATACCGACACTTTCCAAGGAATTTATTATTATCATCATATAATATTTTTTTCATTTCGGGATTGGGCATCCCTATCACCTGCCACTCTCTCGTGCAATGACAAGTGAATAAACACTCATCATGAGAATAACCCAGCTAGCATGGAAAATATTGGCCACCCTCTGCCGCTTCATGAGTGGTACGGGCACACAAAAAGGAAAATTATTTTGAATAATTATAGTTGGCACATGCAAATTTACTTGGAACGGCATGGAAATACCGCATATAGGTAGGTATGGTGGACTCATATGGCACAACTTTGGGTTTAAGGAATTGGATGCACAAGCAGCATTCCCGCTTAGTACAAGTGAAGGCTAGCAAATAGATTGAGAAGCGACCAACCAAAAAACGAAAACGGTCATAAACATGCATTGAACATAACTAACACTGAATAATGCACCATAAGTAGGATATAACTTCGTTGCATAACTATTGACTTTACGTGCATGCATAGGGAATCACAAACCTTAACACCGATATTCTTACTAAATCACAATTACTCACTAACATGACTCACATATTATCACCTTCATATCGCAAACCTATTGCAAGGAATCAAACTTATCATATTCAGTGGTCTACATAAAAGGTTTTATTATATCCTTCTTAAATATCCATCACATTAGGACCAAATTCATATCTTAAGCATATTGCCATTACTATTGTCAACTCTCAAAATAATATAAGTGAAGCATGAGAGTGTATGACAAACTACTCCAAAAGATATAAGTGAAGATCAATGAGTAGTTAAACAATTAAGTAGCTATGTGAAGACTCTCTCCAAATAAAGATTTCAGATCTTGATAATTTTATTAAAACAGCAAACAAAATGAAAATAAAAGGACACTCCAAGAATAGCACATATCATGTGAAGAAGTAAAAACTTAGGCTAACCGAAAGGTGTTGATGAAGAAAGGTGGGATGCCAACCGGGGCATCCCCAAGCTTAGTTGCTTGAGACTTCTTGGAATGTTATCTTGGGGTGCCTTGGACATCCCCAAGCTTGAGCTCTCGTGTCTCCTTAATTCCTCTCATATCATGGCTTCTCCTAAATCTTTAAAAACTTCATCCACACAAAACTCAACAAGAACTCGTGAGATAAGTTAGTATAAATCAACTCAAAACCTTGACATTCTCTACTGTAAAAAATCACTAAAATTATAATTAAACATTGCATACTAAATGCCTCTGAATATTTAATACTCCTATCCTCAAATAGAAACATTAAACAAGCAAACATATGCAAACAATGCAACTATAACAGCAATCTGCCAAAACAGAATAGTCTGTAAAGGGTGAATAAGAATTCATACTTCCCTAACTCCAAAAATTCTGAAAAATGACCACGTGACAGAGAGCTCATGCATGCTTACTGTGTAAAAATTTCAGATTTTTATCATGTTCTGACTATTCAGGATTATTCTGGACATAATAGAAAACTTTCTGTTTTCAAACAGCAACACATGAACTTGCAAACTGAGCATGGTAAAGGCTATAATTGGCATTTTATTGAACTAAAAGATACAAAACATGATTATTGATAACAGCAAGCAAATCTCAACAAAATAAAATGATGCTCCAAGCAAAACTCATATTATGTGACGAATAAAAATATAGCTCCGAGTGAGGTTACCGATAGTGTTGAAGACGAAAGAGGGGATGCCTTCCGGGGCATCCCCAAGCTTAGTTGCTTGGGTGTTCCTTGAATATTACCTTGGGGTGCCTTAGGCATCCCCAAGCTTAGGGTCTTGCCACTCCTTATTCTCCTCATATCGATATCTCACCCAAAACTTGAAAACTTCAATCACACAAAACTTAACGGAACTTGTGAGATAGGTTAGTATGATAAAAATAAATCATCCACTTAGGTACTGTCAAGACAAGATTAATAATTGTTCTCACATAATTCCTACTGTATTCTATAATTTCCACAATTTATATTACTCAATATAAGCTATGGAAACACTAAAACAAGCAAACTATGCACCGAAAACAGAATCTGTCAAAAACAGAACAACGTGTAGTTAGCGATTTAAAAACCATACTTCTGTACCTCCAAAAATTCTGAAACATTAGGAGAACGTACAAAATTTGTAACCCAATTCTCTGTAAATTTTTTAGAATTTTCGGACTCTCTAGTACGGAATAGAAATTCCAGCATTGGACGCAAAAGTTTCTGTTTTTGCACAGAATCAAATCTACAAGCATCCACACTATCCAAAGGCTTTACTTGGCACATTATTGAAAGAAAACATATGAAACATGATTACTACAGTAGCTTAATCATGTGAACACACAAAAAACAGTAGGTATAATTATTAGGTTGTCTCCCAACAAGCGCTTTTCTTTAATGCCTTTTAGCTAGGCATAATGATTTTAATGATGCTCACATAAAAAGTGAAGAATTGAAACACAATGGGAGCATCATGAAGCATATGACAAGCACATTTAAGTCTAACCCACTTCCTATGCATAGGGATTTTGTGAGAAAATTGTTTATGGGAGCAAGAATCAACTAGCATAGAAAGGCAAAACAAGCATAACTTCAAAACTTTCAACGCAAGAGAGGAAACTTGATATTATTGCAACACCTACAAGCACATGATCCTCTCTCATAATAATTTTCAGTAGCATCATGAATGAATTCAAAAATATAGCTATCACATAAAGCATTCTTTTCATGATCCATAAGCATAATATTTTTGTTACTCTCCACATAAGCCAATCTCATTCAAAATAGTGGGAGCAAACTCAAAAAAATAACTATCATGTGACACTTGATTGGCATAATCCAATTGAAAATTAAAATCATGATGACAAGTTTCATGGTTATCATTATTCTTTATAGCATACATGTCATCACAATAATCATCATAGATAGCAACTTTGTTATCATAGTCAATTGAAACCTCTTCCAAAATTGTGGAATCATCATTAAATAAAGTTGTGACCTCTCCAAATCCACTTTCATCAATATAATCATCATAAATAGGAGGCATGCTATCATCATAATAAATTTGCTCATCAAAACTTGGGGGACTAAAAATTTCATCTTCATCAAACATAGCATCCCCAAGCTTATGGCTTTGCATATCACTAGCATCATGGATATTCAAAGAATTCATACTAGCAACATTGCAATCATGCTCATCATTCATGGATTTTATGCCAAACATTTTATTGAATTCTTCTTCTATCAATTGAGCACAATTTTCCGATCCATCATTTTCAAGAAAGACATTATAAAGACGAATAATATGAGGCAACCTCAATTCCATTTTTTGTAGTTTTGTTTTATAAACCAAACTAGTGATAAAACAAGAAAGTAAAAGATTCAATTGCAAGATCTAAAGATATACCTTCGAGCACTCACCTCCCCGGCAACGGCGCTAGAAAAGAGCTTGATGTCTACTACACAACTTATTCTTGTAGACTCGTGTTAGGCCTCCAAGCATAGAGTTTTGTAGGACAGTAGCAATTTTCCCTCAAGTGGATGACCTAAGGTTTATCAATCCGTGGGAGGCGTAGGATGAAGATGGTATCTCTCAAACAACCCTGCAACCAAATACAAGAAATCTCTTGTGTCCCCAACACACCCAATACAATGACAAATTGTATAGGTGCACTAGTTCGGCGAAGAGATGATGATACAAGTGTAGTATGGATAGTAGATATAGGTTTTTGTAATCTGAAAAATAAAAAACAGCAAGGTAGCAATTGATAAAATGGAGCACAAATGGTATTGCAATGCTTGAAAACAAGGCCTAGGGTTCATACTTTCACTAGCGCAATCTCTCAACAATGCTAACATAATTGGATCATATAACTATCCCTCAACGTGCGATAAAGAATCACCCCAAAGTTCCTATTAGCGGAGAACATAAAATGAAATTGTTGTAGGGTACGAAACAACCTCAAAGTTATCCTTTCCGATCAATCTATTGAGCCATCCCTATAAGTGTCACAAATGGCCCTAGAGTTCGTACTAAAATTGAACCATATGATACACATCAACCAACTCTAATGTCACCTAGATACTCCAATGTCACCAGAAGTATCCGTGAGTTGATTGTTCGATATGCATCAAACAACTTCAGATCATAATATTCAATCCACACAAAGAACTTCAAAGAGTGCCCCAAGATTTCTACCGGAGAAACTAGGATGAAAATGTGCATCAACCCCTATGCATAGATTACCCTAATGTCACCTCGGGAATCAGCGAGTTGAGTGCCAAAACATATATCAAGTGAATCAATATAATACCCCATTGTCACCACGGGTATTCATATGCAAGACATACATCAAGTGTTCTCAAATCCATGAAAGTATTCGATCCGATAATAGTGAAACCTCAAAGGTAAAAACTCAATTCATCACAACAAGATAGAGAGGGAGAAACACCATATGATCCAACTATATTAACAAAGCTCGCGGTACATCAAGATTGTGCCAAATCAAGAACACGAGAGAGAGAGAGAGAGAGAGATCAAACACATAGCTACTAGTACATACCCTCAGCCCCGAGGGTGAACTACTCCCTCCTCGTCATGGAGACCGCCGGGATGATGAAGATGGCCTCCGGTGATGATTTCCCCCTCCGGCAGGGTGCCGGAACAGGGCCCCAGATGGTATTTCAAAGGTACAGAGGCTTGCGGCAGCGTAGTCCAAATTCTAGGGTTATTTCTGGGGGTTTTGGTATTTATAGGATTTTTCAGCGTTGGAATCACGTCAAGATGGGCTAAGATGGGCCCACGAGGCACCACGCCATGCCACCCCCCTGGCGCGGTGTGGTGGCTTGTGAGCACCTCGTGAGGCTTCTGGTCCTTCCACGAAGCTTCGGGGGTCTCTTTTGGTCCAAAAAAAGTCGTCAAAAAGTTTCGCTGCATTTGGAGAACTTTTATTTCTGCACAAAAAACAACACCACGGTAGTTCTGCTGAAAGCAGTGTCAGTCCGGGTTAGTTCTAATCAAATCATACCAAAACGATATAGAATTGTTATAAATATGGCATGAATACTTCATAAATTATAGATACGTTGGAGACGTATCACCCATCACCGTCCAGCAAGCCTACGAAGAAATTACTCACACACGGTGGTGAGCATCATGAAATTGGTGATGGAGGATGGTTGATGATGACAACGATGTCGAATCCCCCTCTCTGGAGCCAAAAACGGACTCCAGATCAGCTCTCTCGATAAAGAACAGGAGGTGGCGGTGGCTCCGTATCATAAAACGTGATGCTTCTTTCTCTCTGATTTTTTCTCCACAAATAGGTACTTATAGCGTTGGAGTTAGGCCAAATGGAGTTGCCAGGGGCCCATAAGCCTGCCAAGCGCACCCTGGGGAGGAGGGGGGGGTGTGGGCGCGCCCCCCAGGCTTGTGGCGCCTGGTGGCCCCCCCTCTGGTGGATCTTTGCGCCAATATTTTTTATATATTCTGAAATAAATCTCCGTAAATTTTCAGGTCCATCCGAGAACTTTTATTTCTGCACAAAAACAACATCATGGCAATTCTGCTGAAAACAGTGTCAGTCCGGGTTAGTTCCATTCAAATCATGCAAATTAGAGTCCAAACTAGAGCAAAAGTGTTTGGAAAAGTAGATACATTTGGGACGTATCACTACTTCTGCTATGAATGATACTTATGATGATGCTAGTATTGTGCTTGATAATACTGTGCCACTTGGTGAATTTCTTGATGAACAAATTGCTAAAGCTAAAGAAACTGAAAATGTTGAAACTCTTGAAAATTATGATTCACCTATTATGCCTAGCTCTCCTACTAGAGTTAAAATGCCTAAAACGTCTGATGGTTATGTTTTTGATAGGGAGATAGCTAGGGCAATTCTTGCTTGTAATGATAGAGATGAGGTTATAAAATTGCTTGCTGAGTTGAAAGAAAAATCTATGAGGAAGAGAATGAAATATGATCTTAAGTTTGCTACTTCTCCCATATTTGTTACTGATAAGGATTATGAATTCTCTATCGATCCTGAGTTAATTACTTTGGTTGAATCTGGTCCTTTTCATGGTTATGAAACTGAAACTGTTGTGGCACACCTTACTAAGCTGAATGATATTGCCACCCAATTTGCTCATGAGAAAAACATTCGTTACTACTATATCCTTACGTTGTTTCCTTTCTCATGAAAGGGTGATGCTAAGAAATGGTTTAATACTCTTGCTCCTGGTTGTGTGTGTAGTTCCCAGGATATGATATATTACTTCTCTGAAAAATATTTTCCTGCTCATTAGAAACAAGCTGCCTTACAGGAAATATTTAACTTTGTGCAAATTGAAGAAGAGAATCTCCCTCAAGCTTGGGGGAGGATTCTCCAACTACTTAATGCTTTGCCTGATCATCCTCTTAAGAAAAATGAAATACTTGATATCTTTTATAATGGACTAACCAATGCTTCTAGGGACTACCGAGATAGTTGTGCTGGTTGTGTTTTCAGGGAATGAACTGTTGTACAGGCTGAAGTATTATTGAATAATATATTGAGAAATGCCGATGATTGGACACTTCTTGAACCACCACCTAAGCCAATTCCGAAGAAGAGATGTATTCTATTCCCCAGTCCAGAAGATATGCAAGAAGCTAAGAAATCTATGAAGAAAAAAGGTATTAAAGCTGAAGATGTTAAGAATTTACCACCTATTGAAGAAATACATGGGCTTGACATCCCGACACAGGTAGTGGAGGTAAATTCTCTCACTAGATTTGATGAAGGTGATATTCCGTATAATAAATCTGCTAGTCAATGCCTATATGAATTTGATAATTACATCATTAAACAGGAACACTTTAATATGTATGTTAGCAATCAACTAAAACGGAATGCTATCATGATTGAATGCTTGAGTGATTTGATGTTCAAAACTGCTAATGATGTTAAATGCTTGAGTAAACATGCTTCTATGGTCCAAACTCAGTTAGAACAAATTGTTAAGTCACAAAATGATTTGCTTGATGAAATAAATAATAAAAAGAATGACCATGTTGTTAGAGTTGTTACTAGAGGAGGTAGCATGACTCAGGATCCTCTTTATCCTGAAGGTCATCCTAAAAGAATTGAACAAGATTCTCAAAGAAATAATATTGATGCATCTAGTCCTTCCAAGAAGAAAAAGAAAAAGAAAAATGATAAAACTTTGCCTGCTCCTAGTGAACCTGAGATAGAAAAACCTCCTCAGAATCATAATGATGTTTCTATTTCTGATGCTGAGACACAATATGGTAATGAACATACACCTAATGATAATGATAAGTATAATGATAATGATAATGAAGATGTTCATGTTGATGCTCAACCAGATAATGATGTAGAAATAGAACCTACTGTTGATCTTGATAACCCACCTTCTAAGAATAAAAGATATGATAAAAGAGACTTTGTTGCTAGAAAACATGGAAAGGAGAGAGAACCATGGGTTCAAAAACATATGCCTTTGCCTACTAAACCATCTAAAAATAAGGATGATGAAGATTTTGAATGCTTTGTTGAAATGCTTAGACCTGTCTTTTTGCGCACTCGCTTGATTGATATGTTCAAAATGTCTCCCTATGCTAAATACATGAAAGATATTGTCACAAATAAAAGAAAGATACCTGAAGCTGAAATTTCCACCATGCTTGCAAATTATTATTTCAGGGTGGAATACCTAAGAAACTAGGAGATCCGGGAATACCTACTATACCATGCTCCATTAAAAGAAGTTATGTCAAAACTGCTTTATGTGATTTGGGAGCCGGTGTTAGTGTTATGCCTTTCTCTTTATATAGACGACTTAATTTGTATAAGCTCACACCTACTGAAATATCTTTGCAAATGGCTGATAAATCCACTACTATACCTATTGGAATTTGCGAGGATGTTCCCATTGTAGTTGCAAATGTTACTATCTTGACAGACTTTGTTATACTTGATATGCCCGAGGATGACGACATGTCGATTATCCTTGGTAGACCCTTTTTGAATACTACAGGGGCTGTTATTGATTGCAACTAAAGCAAGGTCACTTTTCATGTCAATGGTAATGAGCATACGGTTTATTTCCTGAAGAAACAAAGTTCGGTGAATGGTATCAATTGTATTGAAAAAGTTTCGACAATCACTATTGGAGGTTTCAAATTTTCTCTCGCTACTGTAAAAAAGAAATATGAAATTCTTATTGTTGGGGAGATGCATATCCCCATTGAGGTAACTTAGTGATATACGAAGATTCTTCGGTTTCATGCCATTCGGAAACAGTTTGTTAATAAGACTTGATCAACCTTATTAATGGATTCTTTTTTAGGGGCATGTGGTCGATGAATTTAGTAAGCACAACTTTCTGTACCCACCTTTTGCCCTCTGTTATTTTTAGTAGAATAAAATAAAATGCCATGATTATCCTGTTTTCTGAATTATACATGCAATAAATAATGGCCCAAAAATAAAAGTTCTCAGAATGCCATGAAAATGTAGTATGATTTTTTTCCAGAATATTTAAGAATTTTTGGCACTGAACACACCCTAGGGGGTGCACCTGTGAGCCACAAGCCCACAGGGCGCGCCCACCCCCTGGGCACGCCCAGGAGGCTTGTGGGTCCCACAGGGACCCACTCACTTATGCCAGCCACCCATCTCCTTCTTCCTCCTCCAGAAAAAATCAAACTTGCTCACAAGCCGGTGTTCTTGCTCATTTTGCTGTGATTTTTGATCTCCTTGCTCAGAACTCCGTTTCCAAAACTGTTTTGTGGAATTACTCCTTGGTATCTGACTCCTCCAATGCTCCAATTAGTTTTTGTTCTAGTGCTTTATGCTTTGCAAATTTTTGCTGCTGTGATGACCATGTTTATGAACTTGCATGTTGAATTTGTATGGTCCAAAGTAGTTTTGATGCATGATATATCCTCTAGATACTTGTAGGAGTAGTTGCTATCAATTTTGTTGAGTTTTATTCACTTTTATTTTGAGTCACTAAAAATTTCAGAAAAAAAATGCTCAAGTGGAGGTTGAGAGGTTCTTCGAGCCGGAACCCTAAGGTGGCTCCGGAGCCCAAGTATCATCTTCCTCGTGCGGCCAAGGTGCGGCCGTGCGAATGGCCATGCAACACGTTCTTGAGGGATGCGGGAATTTACGATGATTTCTATTATTTGGCAAACAATGCCGGCATTATCCCATTCCTCGAAGATAAGTGTGACCAGTATCTTGTCCTCACTAATACTTTCATGCAAGGCTTTCATTTTCATGCTAGGACAGATACACCCACAGTGACATTTAATTTATATGATGTTCCTCAAGAGATGACACTTGAGGATTTTTGCGAGGTATGCAAACTTCCCAACGAGGGCAGCCCATTAGAGCCACATCCCAGGGATGTCTCGGAGTTCATCCCTGAGGTTACCGTGGGAGATTCGAGGGGAGTTTCTGAGGGTAGGGTTGCTAGTTTACATTTCCCTGTTCTGCGCTATTATTCATTATTTGCTGGGAGGTGTTTGACTGGTCGGTGGGAGAGTGGCACACTCAGTTCGCCTGACCTTGCTATTTTGTGCCACGCTCTTTATGCTGATAGGACCTTCAGTTTGGGTGCTATGGTTGCCCGGCGGTTGCACACCAACCATTCGAGGGGCGCTATTTATGGTGGTATTTATGCTTCCCGTCTCGCGCAACACTTTGAGATCCCTATTAGGCATGACGAGAGGGAAGAGAGGCTTTTACCCGTTATGTATCTGGATTACGAAAGTATGGTTGGGCATGACTTTATTAACAGGGGCTGTAAACGATTTCAGTATAACTTGGTATTCAGTCAGGGTACATGTGAGATTATTACTTTGCCTGTGCCTACCTTGTTTGATATTCATAGGGGCAGATACACCATCATGCCTGAGGACATTTATGCTTATTAGGGCTTGGAACAGCCCCAAGCACCTGAGCCAGCACCTGAGCCAGAGCCGTACCAGGAGCCCATCTATCAGTGGGAGCCTAAGGAGGCCATTTACCAGTGGGATCCTCAGCAGCCTCAGCACTATCCAGGAGGTGCTGATTTCGACCCATGGCCGTAGACCAACTTAGGCCAAAAGCCTAAGCTTGGGGGAGTACGTATTTCTCACCGACATTACATTCATGTTCACACACTCATTCCAGTTGTCGGTGTTCATCCTTTTTCATTGTATATCCATGTTAGTTTTATTTTCATTTTCTTCTTGTGTGTTTGAAAAAACTTTCGAAAATCCAAAAAAATTAGTTGTAGTTTCTTTCTTGTTTAGTTAATTCATAGTAGTAAAAGAAAACCCAAAACGATTTCTCGTTTCTTCTTTTGTTTGTTGGGAGCTTTCCCGTGTAAATAGTTTTTCTCATTTTTGTTTTTCCTTCGGTAATTTGCTTTCTTCAGAAAAACTTAAAACTCCAAAAATATTTCAGTGTGTTTCACTGAATTTCTTTTCTTTTTGTTGAGTCCTCACAAGGATAAGACCACGATGAAAATGTTGAGTGGCTCCCATATGCTTTATTGTTGATCTAACAACGAGCCACTATTACTTTGTCTTCTCCTTTGAATAAATGTTTGCAGATTCCAGCTTAGTCGACAGCACACTTGCACTATTATTATTATCATCACATCATTCGGTCGTGCAAGTGAAAGGCAATAATGACGATATTTGATGAAGTGATTGTGGTGAAGAAAAGCTGGTATGAACTCTTCTTATTTTTGTCTTTGTAAATATGTTTAGCTCAGTATTCATGATTCAACATTATTATGAGTAAACATGTTTATGTTGACAATTAGAGATTATATTTGCTCATGCCATGCTTAAATAGCTAGGAGTGGACAATGATTTATCTTGAGTGTCAACATGCATTAAAATGGTTGTGATGTAGTATGTTAGCATGGTATCCTCCTCTGAGTAATTCGAGTGGCTTGACTTGGCACATGTTCATACAGGTAGTGCCTTCATGATATTTATGTTCAGGGTGTTCATATCCTACTCATGCTCGTGTTCAATGTTAATTATTCGCAATGCATGTCTATGACCATTTTCGCTCTCTAGCTGGTCGCTTCTCAATCTATTTGCTAGCCTTTGCCTGTACTAAGCGGGAATACTGCTTGTGCATCCAAATCCTTAAACCAAAGTTGTCTAGATGAGTCCACTATATCTACCTATATGCGGTATTACCCTGCCGTTCCAAGTAAATTTGCAAGTGCCACCTCTAAACATTCAAATGAACATCTGTTTTGTGTGCCTGTACCGCTCATGGAGCGACAGGGGGTGGTCAGTATCTTCCATGCTAAGCGGGTTACTCTCAGATGAGTGTTTATTCACTTGTCATTGCACGAGAGAGGATGGTAATCAGGATGCCCAGTTCTATGCTCAAATCGAAATCATATAATGCAAACAAACTCCCCCGAAAAGTTGTTGGTATGGAGGGCACCCGTGAATTCGGCTAGCCATGGCTTGTGTTGATAAGGTGGAGGGGGAGTAAACTTTACCTTTCCGCTTGGGAACCGCCTATAATGCGTTTAGCATGGAAGATATTGAAAACTCTTGGTCGTGACGTTGACAGGAAAAGCATACCTCCCAAAATTATTTTTCATCTCTATTTTAAGCTTCGAGCTCTGGCACCGCTGCAAATCCATGCTTCCCTCTGTGAAGGGTCTATCCATTTACTTTTATGTTATTTTATTTTTATTGTTGAGTCATCACCCTCTCATCTAAGCACCAGTTGGAGAGCACTATTGTCATTTTTATGCATTGAGTATAGTTAATGTTGGGTGTGACCATGACTGGATATCCTCTGCCCTGAATTACAATGTTTAGTCTTTGCTTGAATCTCAGAGGTGCTCTGCATTTATGTTTTGCGGTCTCAGAAAGGGCTAGCGAGATACCATGTTATCATATTATATCATAATTGTTTTGACAAAGTGTTGGCATCCGAGATATCTTATTATTGCTCGCTAGTTGGTTATGTTATTGCCATGAGTAAATGTGAGACCTAAGTGTTATCATCAATATGCTTAGTTCATAATCTTTGCTGAAAACTTGGATGCAAGTTAAGTATATATACAGACAACAAGAACAAAAGAGTTTGTAAAAGTTTTTCTTTATCACTTTCAGTTTGTCAACTGAATTGCTTGAGGACAAGCAATGAGTTAAGCTTGGGGGAGTTGATACGTCCCAAACGTATCTACTTTTCCAAACACTTTTGCTCTAGTTTTGGACTCTAATTTGCATGATTTGAATGGAACTAACCCGGACTGATGCTGTTTTCAGCAGAATTGCCATGGTGTTGTTTTTGTGCAGAAATAAAAGTTCTCGGATGGACCAAAAAATTTACGGAGAATTATTTCAGAATATATAAAAAATACTGGCGCAAAGATCCACCAGAGTGGGAGCCACCAGGCGCCACAAGCCTGGGGGGCGCGCCCACCCCCCAGGGCGCGCCTGGCAGGCTTGTGGGCCCCTGGCAGCTCCATTTGCCCTAACTCCAATGCTATAAGTACCTATTCATGGAGAAAAAAAATCAGAGAGAAAGAATCATCGCGTTTTACGATACGGAGCCGCTGCCACCTCCTGTTCTTCATCGGGAGGGCTGATCTGGAGTCCGTTCGGGGCTCCGGAGAGGGGGATTCGACGCCGTCGTCATCATCAACCATCCTCCATCACCAATTTCATGATGCTCACCGCCGTGTGTGAGTAATTTCTTTGTAGGCTTGTTGGACGGTGATGGGTTTGATGAGATTTACCATGTAATCGAGTCAATTTGTTAGGGCTTTGATCCCTAGTATCCACTATGTTCTGAGATTGATGTTGCTATGACTTTGCTATGCTTAATGCTTGTCACTCGGGCCCGAGTGCCATGATTTCAGATCTGAACCCTCTATGTTTTCATGAATATATTTGAGTTCTTGATCCTATCTTGCAAGTTATATGCACCTGTTACGTGTCATGATCCGCATACCCCAAGGTGAAAATAATTGGGATTCTTTCCGGTGATTGCCGTAGTTTGAGGAGTTCATGTATTCACTATGTGCTAATGCTTTGTTCTAGTTCTCTATTAAAAGGAGGCCTTAATATCCCTTAGTTTCCTTAAGGATCCCGCTGCCACGGGCGGGTAGGACAAAAGATGTCATGCAAGTTCTTACTATAAACACGTATGACTATATATGGAATACATGCCTACATTACATTGATGAATTGGAGCTATTGTGTATCGCCCTAGGTTGTGACTGTTACATGATGAATGTCATCCAACATAATTATCCATCACTGATCCAATGCCTACGCTTTTCGCCTATTGATCTTTGCTAAGTTACTTTCATTGCTGCTGCTGTTACAATTACTACAAAACTGCTACTGTTACTATTGCTCTTGAAACTATCATACTACTGTGCTACTAAACACTTTGCTGCAGATATTTAGTTCTCTAGGTGTGGTTGAATTGACAACTCAACTGCTAATACTCGCAAATATTCTTTGGCTCCCCTTGTGTCGAATCAATAAATCTGGGTGAAATACTACCCGCGAAAACTGTTGTGATCCCCTATACTTGTGGGTTATCACACCTCATCATAGGTTTTATGCACTGGAAGTCAAGATGTTTCGGAGACCAGCAACATCTGCAAGAAACTTCATACATATAACATAGCATATATGTGCATGTATTTAAAAATTCTAGCAATTCTAATGTATTCATAGAATTTATGCTCTTCTTGAGAGTTGAATCATCGAAGAACTCACCGAGTGTGTGCAAAACTTTACTCTTGGGAGTGGGAGGTGGGCTTTCATCCACTTCTTCTTCCATGAGGTTTTCTTCTTCCAGGCACACTTGTTCATCCATGGTAATTTGTTCTTTGTGATCCCCTTTTGTCTGCTGCAAGTTAGTTTGATTTATATATAATAAATGTTCTCTTACCATTTCTTGCAACCATGTATCTAGGGCTGCTGTTGGCTCTTCTTGTGCATCCTTTTCTTCATTCTTACATAGATCCTACAAAAGGCTCATTACTTTCGAGGTGGCTAACCTCTCTGGAATAGTCATAACCAAAGCATTATCATGGAAATTATCTCTACAAGCACGGTGAATAGGATGCAATTTCCTATAAGCACTACCAAGCACCATATCATTTCTCCATGCGTCTCCCATATAATGTAAAACTTCGTCAACACCATAATAATGTACTAACTGAAGAACTTCAATACTAGCATTGCATTTATCTCTCCTATTATAAATTGCTAGTATAGGATCAACATTGTACTTACATTGATAAGCGTAGTGCCCTTCAATTTTACAAGCATTGCACGTTACAAAGTACTCATCGCATGTAATTGGTGCCCATTCATCTAGTAGTGCTATCCATTCTTTTATCTTCTCATCATTGATAGCCAAAGGTCGAATATTGTCTCTCTTCTCCTCCATTGCAGATTTCAGATTTTCCTGCATATACATCTCAGAAGACATGATGAGCAGATTTTGCAACCAACAAAAATAAACTACGTGTGAACGGGAAAGTAATAGCCAAGTGCTATGCTCCCCGGCAACGGCGCCAGAAAAAGCTTGATGTCCTGCAAGTGCACAGGGCTATGTAGCAATTTCGTGATAAGTAAGGTTTGTCGATCCCACATGGAGCGAATAGGATGGCACCATAATCCCCAGCAACGGCGCCAGAAAAAGCTTGATGTACTACAAGTGCACAGGGCTATGTAGCAATTTCGTGATAAGTAAGGCTTGTCAATACCACAGGGAGTGAATAGGATGGCACCACAATCCCCGCAGCTGCGTTGTCACTAACACAACCATGCTCACACCCAAACCGGAGTTTGGAAATAGTTCACTTAAGTAGGTTGCTAGGAACGGTAAAAAGGAGAATTAAACTAAAGAGAACAGAAAATAAATACTAAACTAAATAAAGAAAATAAACTAACAGAGGTATGTGATGTTTTAGATGAGGTTGCTAGCATCAAGGTACTGTCTCGTTCGGTACGGGTGCAGAATGGAGTTAAGCTTTACGACTATGCCACGTAGTGGCTAAGTCAGTACTTGCATTGTAGGATACGATAATCTACGGATGGTGGGCAGTCCCTCACATAATGATATCCCTCAAGATGCACTGTATTGAGATAACTCATTCATTCTACTTCTTGTCCCATACCTATGGTGGCTAACGCAAAGATATTAAGGTCCTCGTGGTTTGAGGACCAGATGAAGGCATTAGGTTCTATGGACAACCGTGCTCCTAGAACAATTGTGTTCCCCTCAAGATATCTGCACCTGTCACATCACAGGTCTATCGGTTTGCACAATCCTCTATCTACTTCATGTGTGGCCTGAGAGTTGAATGTCTCCAACTATGCCAATGGATTGAACGTCTCCAATCACTAAATTACCGCATATGTAAATAAGCAACACGAAGCAACACACATAAATAGACTAAACATATCAAACAACCACTTACTAATCGACCGACCCATATCCAACAATTAATCAAATAACATCACATAAAGAGGGGTGCAAGAGTTATTACAACCCGTCACGGAGACCGTGATGGGGGAGGAAGAAGGGGTGATGATGGTGATGATGGAGGCGGCACGGCGGCGGATGATGGTGGTGATGGCGCGGCGGTGGCTCCCTTCCGGTCTCCCTCTTGGTTACCCCAGTGGTGTTCTTGATGTGGGAGCGGCTGGACGTGGAGATGAATGGTGATTTTTCTGAGATGAGAATGATGATGGAGGCAGCGGCGGCTAGGGTTGATGGTGTTCTTATAAGAGCTCTCCCAATGCCTCCTCCGTTGACGTAGCTTCTCTCCTTTGATCCAAGGGCTCTAGGTGAGCCTTATCCTCTCCCAAATCATCCCTTGGAGGCCAGGGAAGTCGCAGGTGTAAACGGGGACGAAATCCATGAAGAATCCCGTCACGAGAGGCAACTTTCGGTGTTGTGTGGGCTCCATATGGGCTCTCATACGACCAGCCGCGGTCGCATGGAATGCCGTCTTTTGTACTACTGCTCCCCTTCGGTAAATCGGCCGCCATTTCTTCATACGAACTCGGAATTTGACGTTCTTGGGCTCGTTGGATTCGTAAGAACGACCCTGATCTATTTATGGTTTTAGATCTTCATTTGGAGCACTTTGAAAAAATGACATTTTTCCCTCTTCGAAATGGCTAAGTCTGGGGTCTTGGATGTCCACCGTTTGAACTCCTTTCATCGTGCCAAGTGCATGGGAAGTACGCATCACCTACAGGACACACAATGACAAGGAAAACTAATAAAAACTAACAAAGAATAAAGATTATGCAATGCTCGTGGTGAAAAGGATAAAAACTAGAAATCATGCATATGGACATGTAATTGGCTCAATGGAACATGATATGACTTGATAAACGCAGATAATGTGAAACAAATGAACTATAAATATGCGTAAAATATGGAGCCATCATATGACCTCCAGCATGATCTGGCCTAGCGGCTAGTCCTTCTTTCCTGGGACTATGCCGTGGAAATGTGCAGGAGAGGGCCGCAGGCAGGTTATGGGGAGACCCATCTTCTGCATTGTGGTGGTGTAGATGATGTTAAGGCTGGACCGGCCATCCATGAGCACCTTTGAAAGCTGGTAGCCACCAATGATCAGGTCCACCACAAGTGCGTTCTTTCCGGGGTTTGGTATGTAGTCTAGGTGGTCTGTGAGCCCGAAAGATATTGTGTGGTTTGACCACTCCATGAGTTGGGGGATGCTACTTGTGATCTGCGTTGGTTTTTCCCTGAAGAGCAAGGGATGATGCAGTACAGTAGAGATAAGTATTTACCTCAGTTATGAAACAAGGTTATCAATCCAGTAGGAGAATCACGCAACACCTCGTTAACAGCACCTGCACACAAACAACAAATCCTTGCACCCAATGCTTACAAGGGGTTGTCAATCCCTTGGCGGTTAATTGCAAGATTAAATTGTATGGTGATAGATAAATAGATTAAACAAAAATACAAAATAAAATAAATAAAGAAAAAGTGCAGCAAGGTATTTTTAGGATTTTTAATATATGATTTAGATATACTCGGGCCATAGTTTTCACTAGAGGCTTCTCTCATAAAAATAGCATACGGTGGGTGAACAAATTACTGTTGGGCAATTGATAGAAAAGCAAATAATCATGACGATATCCAAGGCAATGATCATGTATATAGGCATCACATCCGAGACAAGTAGACCCACTCCTGCCTGCATCTACTACTATTACTCCACACATCGACCGCTATCCAGCATGCATCTAGTGCATTAAGTCCATCAAGAACGGAGTAACGCCTTAAGCAAGATGACATGATGTAGACAAAGTAAACTCACGCATGAATAAACCCCATCTTTTTACCCTTAATAGCAACGATACATACGTGTCATGTCCCTTTCTGTCACTGGGATTGAGCACCGCAAGATCGAACCCATTACAAAGCACCTCTCCCATTGCAAGATAAATCAATCTAGTTGGCCAAACCAAATCAATAGATCGGAGAGAAATACGAAGCTATAATAATCATACATAAAAGAGTTCAGAGAATACTCAAATAATATTCCTGAATAATCTGATCATAAACTCACAATTCATCGGATCCCAACAAACACACCACAAAAAGTGATTACATTGGATAGAACTCCAAGAACATCGAGGAGAACATTGTATTGAAGATCAAAAAGAGAGAAGAAGCCATCTAGCTACTAACTATGGACCCGAAGGTCTGTGGTAAACTACTCACGCATCATCGGAAGGGCAGCAAGGTTGATGGAGAGCCCCTCTGTGATCGATTCCCTCTCCGGCGGAGTACCGAAAAAGGCCTCCAGATGGGATCTCTCGAGAACAGAAACTTGCGGCGGCGGAAAAAGTATTTCGTGGACTCCTCTGTTGGTTTCCCAATTTTAGGGAATTTATAGCGGAGGAATTAGGTCAAACGGAGTTGTGTGGGCCCCACAAGCCACCAGGGCGCCCCCCCCTTGGGGCGCGCCGTGGTGCCTCGTGGGCCACTGCTTCATCTTCTGGCCCTCTCCCAAAGCTTCCAATACTTGTTATGTCCAGAAAAAAATCTCCAAAAAGTTTCGTGGCATTTGGACTTCGTTTGGTACTGATATTCTGGAAAACCAAAAACAGGCAAAAACAGCAACTGGCACTGGGCACTAAGTTAATAGGTTAGTCCCAAAAAATGATATATAATTGCTGTAAATGTATATAAAAACATCCAAGATTGATAATATAATAGCATGGAACAATAAAAAATTATAGATACGTTGGAGACGTATCAAGCATCCCCAAGCTTAATTCCTGCTCGTCCTCGAGTAGGTAAATGATAAAAACAGAATTTTTGATGTGGAATGCTACCTATCATATTCATCATATATTCTTTTCTTTATAGCATGGACATTTGGACTCGAATGATTCAAAGCAATAGTCTATAGTTTGACATGAAGATATAAATACTCAAGCATACTAACAAGCAACCATGTCTTTCAAAATATCAACGCTAAAGAAAGTTATCCCTAGCCCATTATGCTCAATCATTGATCCATTCATGAAACACACTCAATATTAGCTACACACAATGCACAAGTATGACAATAGTGCTCTCTAGTTGGTGCTCTGTAAGAGAAGACGGAGACTCAAATAAAAATAAAAATTGCATAAAAGTAAATAGATAGGCCCTTTGCAGAGGGAAGCAGAGATTTGCAAATGTGCCAGAGCTCAAAGCTTAAATTAGAGAGATAAAACTATTTTGAGAGGCATGCTTTTCCTGTCAACGAAAACGACCGAGAATTCCCAATATTTTCCATGCTAGACACATCATAGGCGGTTCCCAAATAGAAAGTAAAGTTTATTTCCTTTCCACCATTCTTTCACAATCCATGCCTAGCCGTATCCACGGGTGCCCTCCATACCAACACTTTCCAAGGAATTTTGTTGTTATTAATTTTTGATTCATTATGGGACTAGGCATCCCTATTACCAGCCACTCTCTCATGCAATGGCAAGTGAATAAACACTCGTCGTGAGAATAACACACCTAGCATGGAAAATATTGGCCACCCCCTGCCACTTCATGAGCGGTACGGGCACACAAAACGGAAAATTATTTTGAAAATTAGAGTTGGCACATGCAAATTTACTTGGAACGGCATGGAAATACTGCATATAGGTAGATATGGTGGACTCATTTGGCACAACTTGGGTTTAAGGAGTTTGGATGCACAAGCAGTATTCCCGCTTAGTACAAATGAAGGCTAGCAAATAGATTGAGAAGCAACCAACCAAAAAGCAAAAACGGTCATAAACATGCATTGAACATAACTAACACCGAATAATGCACCATAAGTAGGATATAATTTCTTTGCATAACTATTGACTTAATGTGCATGCATAGGGAATCACAAACCTTAACACTAATATTCTTACTAAATCATAATTACTCACTAACATGACTCACATATCATCATCTCTATATCGCAAAACTATTGCAAGGAATCACACTTATCATATCCAATGATCTATATGAAAGTTTCTATTATATCCCTCTTGAATATTCATCACTTTGGGACCAAATTCATATCTTGTGCAAATTACCATTACTATTATCAACTCTCAAAAAGATATAAGTGAAGCATGAGAGTTCACATATTTCTTCAAAATTTATCAACTCTCAAAATGATATAAGTGAAGCATGAGAGTTCAAATATTTCTTCAAAATTTCAATCTTATCAACTCTCAAAATAATATAAGTGAAGCATGAGAGTTTAAATATTTCTTCAAAATTTAGCCACCGCTGTGCTCAAAAAGACTTAAGTGAAGCACTAGAGCAACTGCCTAGCTCAAAAAATTTAAGTGAAGCACATAGAGTATTCTAACAAATCATGATAAACGTGTGGCTCTCTAAAATAGGTGTGTCCAGCAAAGATGATTGTGACAAACTAAAAAGCAAACAAAGCAAAGACTCATATATTACAAGACGCTCCAAGTAAAATTACCGATGGTTGGTAGAAGAAAGAGGGGATGCCTTCCGGGGCATCCCCAAGCTTAGACGCTTGAGTCTTCCTCGAATATTACCTTGGGGTGCCTTGAGCATCCCCAAGCTTAGGCTCTTGCCACTCCTTATTCCTTCATCCATCGTGATCTCACCCAAAACTTGAAAACTTCAATCACACAAAACTCAACAAAACCTTCGTGAGATCCGTTAGTATAACAAAATAAATCACTACTTTAAGTACTGTTGCAAACCCATTCATATTTTATTTTTTCATTAAACCTACTGTATTCTAACTTATCCATGGCTTATACCCCCCGATACAATCCATAGTTTCATCAAAACAAGCAAGCAGTGCATCAAAAACAGAATCTGTCAAAAACAGAACAGTCTGCAGAGATATATTTAAAATCATACTTTTGTAACTCCAAAAATTCTGAAAAATTAGGACAACGTGGTAAATTCATATACCAATACTGTGTAAAAATTTCAGATTTTTCTGACGCTCCAGTACAGAACTAAAATTCCAGTACTGGATGCAAAACTTTCTGTTTTCCAAACAGCATCAATTATACTATCTTCCAAATCATCCCAAAGGCTTTACTTGGCACACACACTAATTAAAACACAAAAACTCAATCATAACAGTATCATAATTGTGTAAACATACAAGAACAGAAACAAAAATTAAAAATTTATTTTATTCATTGGGTTGCCTCCCAACAAGCACTATTGTTTTATGCCCCTAGCTAGGCATAATGCATAGTTTCAAGTATTGTCATCTTTCTTCTTCTTATCCAAAGATGTACTTTTATCAGAGGGTTTTTCAAAGGTAATATGAAACACATCATCCAAAGAAATTTTAGCATGAGCAAGTTGTCCATCTGCAAACGCCTCTTGATTACCGGCTACAATCCAAGAGTATTGTCTATTAACACTATTGAAAACTTGTTGGATTATCTTCAAAGGAGGAACTTCCTTTTTAATATTTTCATCAAAGATGTGGTCATTGCGGAACAAATACCTCAACAAGTAGTCATTATTATAAAGTATCTCATCTATTACTGGTTTTTCATGGTTCATACCATAAAAATCAAAGATCTCCCTAGCTTCTCGCACTATGTGATCAAATTCATTCATGAGGACAAGGGTAGCTATTTTCTTAGCTCTAGGATTTTTTATAACTGGTAACTCATAAAACAATCTTTGCAAAGTAGGATGGGTGCGAATAAACCTTCTTACCAATTTAAGAATAAGTGCGGAAATAGCATCGGCATAATTTTTGGTTTCCTTAAGTATAGGATCATCATCACAAGCCAAGGTCCCAATGCAATTAAAGAATTCTTGGATGACACTTTTCCCTATAACATTCCCATGTCCCAACACAAAAGTTTTAGCATCAAGATTGGTAGAACTTTCAATTTTAGGAATTCTATCATCATCAGTTTCTGCCATGCCAAAATCACTCATGATAACAATCTTCAAGCAAGCGAACAAGAAAACACGCAAAAAGGCAAACGGAAAATATTTTTGTATTTTTGTAAAAACTTTTTAGAAGTGGGGGAGATGAAAACGAGAGGCAAAGGCAAATAAAATAAATGCAAGGTGATGAAAGTTTATGCGTAGGTACTTGATAGATGTTGATGATGTCTCCCCTTTAACAGCGTCAGAAATTCTTCCTGCTACTTGTGATCTGCGTTGGTTTTTTCCTGAAGAGGAAAGGATGATGCAGTACAGTAGAGATAAGTATTTTCCTCAGTTATGAAACCAAGGTTATCAATCTAGTAGTAGAATCATGCAACACCTCGTTAACAGCACCTGCACACAAACAACAAATCCTTGCACCCAACGCTTACAAGGGGTTGTCAATCCCTTGGCGGTTAATTGCAAGATTAAATTATATGGTGATAGATAAATAGATTAAACAAAAATAAAAAATAAAATAAATAAAGAAAAAGTGCAGCAAGGTATTTTTAGGATTTTTAATATATGATTTAGATAGACCCGGGGGCCATAGTTTTCACTAGAGGGTTCTCTCATAAAAATAGCATACGGTGGGTGAACAAATTACTGTTGGGCAATTGATAGAAAAGCAAATAATCATGACGATATCCAAGGCAATGATCATGTATATAGGCATCACGTCCGAGACAAGTAGACCGACTCCTGCCTGCATCTACTACTATTACTCCACACATCGACCGCTATCCAGCATGCATCTAGTGTATTAAGTCCATAAAGAACGGAGTAACGCCTTAAGCAAGATGACATGATGTAGACAAAGTAAACTCACGCATGAATAAACCCCATCTTTTTACCCTTAATAGCAACGATACATACGTGTCATGTCCCTTTCTGTCACTGGGATTGAGCACCGCAAGATCGAATCCATTACAAAGCACCTCTCCCATTGCAAGATAAATCAATCTAGTTGGCCAAACCAAATCAATAGATCGGAGAGAAATACGAAGCTATAATAATCATGCATAAAAGAGTTCAGAGAATACTCAAATAATATTCATGGATAATCTGATCATAAACTCACAATTCATCGGATCCCAACAAACACACCGCAAAAAGTCATTACATCGGATAGAACTCCAAGAACATCGAGGAGAACATTGTATTGAAGATCAAAAAGAGAGAAGAAGCCATCTAGCTACTAACTATGGACCCGAAGGTCTGTGGTAAACTACTCACGCATCATCGGAAGGGCAGCAAGGTTGATGGAGAGCCCCTCCGTAATCGATTCCCCGTCCAACGGAGTACCGAAAAAGGCCTCCAGATGGGATCTCTCGAGAACAAAAATTTGCGGCGGCGGAAAAAGTATTTCGTGGACTCCTCTGTTGGTTTCCCGATTTTAGAGAATTTATAGTGGAGGAATTAGGTCAAACAAAGCTGTGTGGGCCCCACAAGCCACCAGGGCACGCCCCCCTGGGGCGCGCCGTGGTGCCTCGTGGGCCACTGCTTCATCTTCTGACCCTCTCCCGAAGCTTCCAGTACTTGTTATGTCCAAAAAAAAATCTTCAAAAAGTTTCGTGGCATTTGGACTTCGTTTGGTACTGATATTCTGGAAAACCAAAAACATGCAAAAAACAGCAACTGGCACTGGGCACTAAGTTAATAGGTTAGTCCCAAAAAATGATATATAATTGCTATAAATGTATATAAAAACATCCAAGATTGATAATATAATAGCATGGAACAATAAAAAATTATAGATACGTTGGAGACGTATCAGGGGACCCCAGGGATGAGTGCGTAGACCTCCCGCAAGGTTTGCTTTGGGCCCTTTCGGACTCGGGGCCTCAGAAAATCATGTGCACTGTCTATGCTTCCTTGTGCTTGTTTCTCCAGCCTCCGTTGTTTCTGGGAGGCCGTTCCAGTCCTTGCCATCTGTAACACCCCCATGTATTAGCTACAGTGATCACATTTTGATAGTGCCAAGTCAGCATGTTTAACAGTGCTTGATCATCATTGGCATCATATCTCATTTCAAATTCCAATTCAAATTGAAATTCAAATTTAAAGTGAAAATAAAAGTTGTTCCAATTTGGAAACTAAAATGTTCATTAAATAGCAAATAATCCATAACTAATTATGTTAAGAAAAACAACATCACTAAAAATCACTAGATGACTCTATCATCCAAAAACAGTACTAAACAACAATATTTAATACCTTTTTATTTAATTAAAGTTAAAATGAAATCATATTATCTCCAAAACAATTTCTGGTAGTAGCTAATATTGCATGGTAATTATTGAGCTAAGTTACACATTTTACAAAACTCAAATGGTGGCCAAACTATTTACTAAACAGAAACTAAAAAGGAAAATAGAAAAGAAAAGCAAAGAAAAAGAAAAGGGCCGCTGTAGCTGGGCCTTAGTCAGCCGCGCAGCCCAGCCCACCTCGCCAGCGTCCCCTTCCTACTGCTCATGCGCGGTCGCTCGCGCCCGACCGCGCCCGTCGCCGGCTTGCCGTCGCAGCCGCGCCCGGCCAGTTCCCGCGTCGCTACAGGGCGGCGGGGTGGATAAGACCACCCCGCGGCAACCCTAGCCGCCCCCCTCGAGATATTTCCCCTCCCCTCGCCCGCCTTCTTCCTCCTCCCGCCATGCCCGCCGCTGCCTTCGCCGTTGCTCTGTCGTCCGCGTAGCCACCGCCACCAGTTCGCCGCCCCACCGTGCCGGATCGAACCGCCGACCTCGACTACGCCCTCTGCCCCGACTGCTTCGAGCTTGGAGCCCCCACATCGACGCCGGCGAGGTCATCTTCAACCTACGGGCGCCCGCGTCGCCGCCACCGTACGTCGCCGTCGAGCCCTCCCCGAGCCAGCTCTGCTCATCTACAGGCTCATCGTGAGCACCGCGTCCTTCTCCCTCTCTCCCCGCGCTCTCGTCCGCGCCGTAGCCGCCGTTCTCCCCATGGCCGTATCCGTCGCCGCTCGCACTCGTCGTCGGCAAGACTCCGGTGACCAAATGGTCACGGGCTCGCGCTCATCATCCTCGCCGCACTGCGTAGGTTCGCCCAAGCCGTTTAGTTGGCTCGCTTGCGTGCCGAAACGCCGAATCCCCACTCGCCCGACTCCGGCCATCCGCCGATGAGCTCGCCGTGCTTGATTCCGGCCACCCCCGCCACCACAACCGCCACCGTTGGATGCGGCCCACCGCCAACTTTCGAACGCGACAAAAAACGCATCGAACGGCCGTCTGTGCCGCGAATCCGAGCCTCTCCGGCGAAGATCCGCCGCGGGAGCGCTCGCCGGCGTGATTCCGACGCCAGCGCCGACGTGGCTGCATGCGGCCCACCCCTGTGCCGCTGACCGGGGGCCCCACGGGCCCCAGTTGACTGGGTTGACCCACTCAACTGCTGACTGGGCACCCGTGGGCCACTGACATGCGGGTCCCACCCCGCTTAAACATTTTTAGAAATAAATAAAATTCTAATTATTTCGTTAATTAAATTAATTAAACTAATTAGTCACTGACAGTGCGGGCCCACCTGTTAATTAACTTAATTAATTAGATTAAACCACTGTTAATTAGCACAGTCACTGAATAGTGGGTCCCACTGGTCAGGTTTGACCTGGCCCAGCAGGTTTGACTGCTGACGTCACTGTGACATCATGCTGACGTCACCCTTACACTGTTTCGGATAATTCGAAATTTAATAATTAAATTAATTCCAGAAATTTAGAAAAACTTTGAAAAATCATATAAAATAAACCGTAACTCGGATGAAAATAATTTATATATGAAAAATGATCAGAAAAATATGAAGAATCCGAATATGTTGTCAAAATGCTTGACCATCACTCCTATCTAGATGAACATGGGACTTTTTGCCCGTATTCGATAGATGAATAGTGCATAACCTTATTAAAATAAATCCAAATAAATTCCTAAATTATCTAATGCAGATAGTTAGGCAATATATCACCTCTGCATATCATTTAGGCATGTCATACATCGTTGTTGCATTATTGCCGTGAATTTATTGTTTCTTCCCCCTCCTTCTCTCCCGATAGACGCCGAGACCGCCGCCGACGCAGCTGCGTACGACTACGCCCCAGACGAGCAGCCTTCTGACGACCAGCCCCTTTCAGCTGAGCTTCCAGGGAAGCAAAACCCCCTTGATCATAAGATATCACCCACTCCCTCTCTCTTATGCTTGCATTAGAATTGCTTCTGTTGTTATTCCGATAGCTCCTATTCTGATGCATAGCCTGATTTTGTCGCCTGCTATTATACCTACCTGTTGTGCCATGATGCTTAGTTAGCTATGCCATTGATTCATCTGTGGCCCTTCACCTTGTCCGTATGCCATGCTTGTAATCGGGCCGTGATCACTCTGGGTGATGATCACGGAAATGCTTACTTATTGCAATACTTAAACTGTTAAAGTCGGGCTGGCCCCAAGGGTGCCCGCGAGAGAATACTCTTAAAGACGGGTCGGCTCCAAGAGCACCCGCGCGACATGTGTTACCAAGTCGGAGCGATAGGAACCCTGTTCGTCTCTGCGAGTTACTAAATACGCCTAACGGATTTGGGTATTTGATCTGAGTGGGTTGTTGGCCCTATACGCACTACCACCACGTGGGATAATGGTTATGGGACCCTCTACGTCGTACGTAACAGCCAAAAGCTCTTCAGACGTCACAGCTCAGACATGCGGGCTGATTGCTGGGGTGGGCTGGTTACGTCACTGGTGTATTCAGTGTCGCGCCTGGGCCCCGGCCAGTCACGCAACGTGCAGGAGTGCAAAGGGCGATGGCCCAAGACCCCTTCGTGCTTAGGATTTAGACCGGCGTGCTGACCTCTCTACTGAGCCTAGGTAGGACTGCGTCGTGTCGATCTCCCGAGGCCGGGCATTACCCAGCAAGTGTGTCCGGCCAGATGTGATCAAGCGTGTTTGGTAACAGTAGTGCACCCCTGCAGGGAAGTTATCTATTCGAATAGCCGTGTCCACGGTAACAGGACGCTTGGAGTTGTATCTTGATCCGCTACAACTACAAATGGATACTGTTACAATGATAAACTGCTACTACTGCTCTCGGGATCACTTTCTCGCAGGGTAGTCGAGGAAGTATCTCAGGGCATTACTAAATATAACTGCTATTATGTGTTACTGTACTCTACTCTCTTCTGATGCTGCAAGATTGCTTCAAGATGCTAGTCTTCGATAGGCTAGGCCTCTCCCCCTCTGTTCCAACATTCTGCAGTTCAGTCCAAAGAAATAGCCCCATTCCTTTGATACCGATGCATATTAGTATAGTTCTGATGTCAGTCTTGCAAATACTTTGGATGAGTACTCACGGTTGCTTTGCTATCTTTTTCCCCATACCTGCTTGATGAAATCAGTCGATGGAGCCCCGGAGCCAGACGCCACCGCAGGAGACTACTACCAGGAGAGTCCCGGAGGCACGTACTACTGGGTTGAGCCAGCCGACCAGGAGTAGTTCAGAGGCCCTAGGCAGGAGGCCTTTGCCTTTTCGATCAGTGTCGGTGTTTGTGCAAGCCTTTTTAAGGCAAACTTAACTAACTATGTCTGTACCCAGATATTATTTGTGTGTATGACTTATGTATTCGGGTCCTCGTGACCCCTAGTTTGTAATATGAAGATTTATGTTTAAATTTGAGTTTAGAGTTGTGTTGTGATATCCTCCCGTGAGTCTCTGATCTCGAGCGTGCACGTTTGCGTGTATGATTAGTGCACGGTCGAGCAGGGGCGTCACAAGTTGGTATCAGAGCCGACTGCCTGTAGGAAGCCTCCTTCCGATTCCTTGGTCGAAGTTGAGTCTAGTCGTTGAAAAACTATTTTACTAATAGTGATGTGTGGCTTACGGGCCCACGTTGCACATGGATGGGATTAGGATCTTTTATTCCTCTTCCGTACTTTGGGATTCTACTCTCTCCTCTATTCGGGTTAAATTTTTTACTAACTCTGACTCTAGGTTCTCGTGATCACGTCCACCCGGAGCTTTGATTATCTGCAAATTACTTCTTTGAATGCACGATGCAAGAATTCACTCCCTGTCATTTGACAATCTTGAATTTCCTCTATTTCAGATGGATCGCTTGTTTCCGCCGCGCCCTGCGACGCAACTTGTGCTTCGTACTTGGGCTCGTGATGCGCCTGGTTTTCCAGCTGTCCTCATCGCCCTCGTGACAAGATTGGGTTACCGCTAGTACCCCGAGTACATTGTTTACGAGGATTACCGCGAGTTCAACCAGGAGCAGTACCATGCAGATGTTCGTATCTTCGATCAGCAGAACGACTCCGTCACAGAGCTGCACACTTTTCACGGTATCGGCGTGACGATTGAGATGGCAGTCCATGATGCTGCCCATTCTGCTGTCGCACATCTCCGTGGCGAGCATAGTCGCTTGGATGACTCCGAGTTCCGATACATTCCGTATGCCCCTGCTGGAGATGATACCGGATATTACACAGCTGTCTGTGCCCCTTTCGAGCGACGTCGATATGACCCGCAGGTTTTGATTCAGTGCACTCAGGCTCTGGATCGCACTGCCCGGGCTCTTGCCGTCGAGTTGTTTGCCACTCGAGCACGTCTCTACGATGCTATGACACAGTTGATGCCAGCTGTTCTTGCAGGGATACATCCAGAGTACATCCTCTACCCGCGCAGGACTCAGATTCTGGCAGGTATTGATTGGCCTGCTGTTGGAGGTCACACACCCGCACGTGGACCTCTTCTTCCAGTTTGAGATCGGGTTCTGCATCAGAGTGCTCACGGAGCGCAAGACTTTTCTGCCCTGGACACTCATCGTCCACACTTGCAGTTACCCCGTTTCAGTGGTTTTCCCCGACGTTGATGTAGGCTTTGCTATGTCTCGTTGTGTATTCCTCACCGCGTGCCTGCGCGCCGCCTAGTATGTCTAGCTGTTTAATTTCCGAACTTATGTTGTCCGTGTGTAATCGACTTTCTGTATGGATCTGTATGTCTTAATTGACTACTGTTATGTATCTATTGCACTACTTATTCCTTGTCGTATTACATCATGTTTGTCTCTAAACACTTGCGGTTACCTTTACTAAACTACCCCCTGTTAAATTTTAGCAGGATGGTTAGACCAGGTGGTCGTGGTCGTGGCCGTGCTCCCGAGCAGCCACCACCGCCAGACTATATGGCAGCTATGATGCAGCAATTTGAGTTGAACCGCCAGTTCATGGTTGGGATCATGGCTCAGTTTCCGCACCAGAACCAGAATGCTCAGAATCAGCACCCTGCTGCAATAACTCTGCAGGAGTTTGTGCATCTCAGCCCTACTGTGTTCCGCAACTCTGAACAGCCACTGGATGCTGATGACTGGCTTCGCAACATCACCTATGAGATGGAGTCTGCAAATGTCGCCCCCGCCAACTTTGTCACCTTCACGTCCTACTTCTTGAAGGGTGCCGCTGCTCAATGGTGGCACACCCACAGGAGTTCACTACCTGCTGGGACAGTCATTACTTGGATTGAGTTCCAGACTACTTTCCGTGTCCATTACATTCCTCAGGGAATCATGGACCGGAAGAAAAGAGAGTTTCACAACCTCACTCAGGGTAGTAAGACTGTCGAAGCTTATCAGCGGGAATTCCTTAACCTGTCCCGCTATGCTGAAGAAGACATTGCCACAGATGCACGTAGATAGGAGAAATTCTGCGATGGACTCCACCCAGACCTCAAGCTTGCACTTGCTGTCCATGACTTTGCCGACTTCGCCACTCTGGTGAACAAGGCTATCCAGGTTGAGACCGCTCAGATGGAACATAGGGAATCAATCAAGCGCAATCGTGACATTGGCTCATCTTCAAGCTCAGGACAAAGGCGTAAGATCTGGATTCCCAACAGCATGTATCGTCCAACTGCCCCTGCGTTGAGGCCTTCCTATGCTGCACCCCGTCTGCCTCCTCCACCACCGAGGCAGCCAAGAGCTCAAGCTGCTCCACCACGTGCTGCTCCTCTTCGTCCTGAAGATGGTCTGTGCTTCAAGTGTCGCCGCCTAGGTCACCTTGCCAAGGACTGCCGCCAGAATCAGAATCAGTTGGCACTCCCCCCCACTGGTCGTGGCAATGGCCGTGGCAACAACCAGACCCGCAATTATAATATTGGGTCTGCTGCTTATGGACGTGGACAGGCTTACCACGTCGATATTGAAGAAGTTCAGGATCAACCTGACACTGTGATGGGTACCCTTCTCGTTAACTCAGTACCCGCTTCTGTTTTATTTGATTCAGGAGCATTACATTCATTCGTCTCTGGAGCATTTGCATTCATGCATAGCATACAATATGAAAAGATGCATACCCCGTTAGTCGTTAAAACTCCCGGGGGCCATTGTCATACTGACATGATCGCACCTAACGTCACCGTCGAAATTGGGGGATTGGAATTCCTGGCCTCCCCTATTGTTCTGAAGTCTTCCACCATAGATCTCATTCTGGGAATGGATCGGTTGAAAGCTCACATTGCTTCGATCAATTGTGCCACCAAAGTCGTCCAACTTCTTCACCCCTCCGACGAGATAGTGAACTACACTGCCCGAATTACCCGGAATGCCGAAGCTCAGATATGTGCTCTGAATGCTTTGAACGCCTCACCTCTTGAGGGAATTGAGAATGTTCCAGTCATTCGCGATTTTCCGGATGTCTTTCCAGAAGAACTTCCAGGAATACCCCCTGTTAGAGCTGTTGAGTTCGTCATCGACTTGAAACCTGGCACTACCCCTATTGCTAAGCGCCCATACAAGATGCCGCCGCATGAACTCCTTGAACTTAAGGAGGAAATCGACAAGTCACTTAAAAAGGGTTTCATCCGCCCCAGTTCTTCTGCTTGGGGAGCACCTTCTCTCTTTGTTAAGAAGAAGGATGGAACCAACCAATTGGTCCAGGACTATCGGCCTATCAACCAAGCAACAATCCAGAACAAATATCCATTTCCCCGGATCAACGATCTTTATGATCAGCTTGCTGGGTCCTCTGTGTTCTCTAAACTCGACTTAAGGTTGGGTTATCATCATATCTGAGTTCGTAAAGAGGATATTCCGAAGACCGCTTTCGTTACTCGCTATGGACCATACGAGTACACCATTATGTCCTTCGGATTAACTAATGCTCCAGCAACCTTCTCACGATTGATGAACTATATCTTCATGGACTACCTCGACAAATTCGTCGTGGTTTATTTGGATGATATCCTTATATTTTCCAAGAATGAAGAAGAACACGCCGAACATCTTCGGCTTGTATTGGAGAAACTTCGAGAACACCAGCTATATGCCAAATACTCTAAGTGTGAATTCTGGTTATCTGAGGTGACTTATCTTGGTCATGTGATTTCCAAAGATGGCATTGCTGTTAACCCAGAACGAGTTCAGACTATTCTTGACTGGACTCCCCCGAAGAATGTCAAGCAAGTCAGAAGTTTTCTCGGCCTCGCTAGCTATTGCCGCCGTTTCGTCGAGAACTTCTCCAAGATTGCTAAGCCACTAACTGATTTACTCCACAAAGGCAAGAAGTTTGAGTGGACGGAAAAGTGCCAAGAAAGTTTTCAGACACTTAAAGATAAGTTGACTTCTACCCCAGTGTTAGCTCCCCCTGATTCCCGCAAGGACTTTGTGATATATTGTGACGCATCCCGTCAAGGATTAGGCTGTGTCCTAATGCAAGAGCGCAAAGTGATTGCTTATGGCTCTTGTCAGTTGCGCCCTCACGAAGATAAGTATCCAACACATGATCTTGAGTTAGCAGCAGTTATCTATGC
The DNA here is from genome assembly GCA_039707655.1 of Elymus sibiricus. NCBI lineage: Eukaryota > Viridiplantae > Streptophyta > Magnoliopsida > Poales > Poaceae > Elymus > Elymus sibiricus. Next base: position 125,715,430 of record CM077670.1, read on the forward strand.
TCTGAAGCTGTGGCGACATTACCTTCTCGGTAATCGTTGCGAGATATATACGGACCACCAAAGTCTGAAATATCTGTATACTCAACCAGACTTGAACCTCCGTCAACAAAGGTGGCTCGAGACAATAGCCGATTATGACATGGATATCTCTTATACCCCTAGCAAGGCTAATGTAATGGCCGATGCCTTGAGCCGCAAGTCTTATTGCAACAACCTCATGGTTCAACAAGCACAACCTCTTCTCTATGAAGAACTTCGCAAGTTGAACCTTCACATTGTCCCACAGGGTCATCTCAATACCCTGGTTGAACCAGACCTCGAGGACCTCATCAAGCATATACAGAAAGCTGACTCTAAGGTCGAGAAAATTAAGCGCGATCTCAAAAAGGGAAGGCCCTCGTTCTTCACTGTTGATGCTGATGGCACCTTGTTCTTCAAAAATCGCTTAGTGGTTCCTAGAAAGGACAATTTGGATCTGACCCCGCGCGTCATGAAAGAAGCTCATGATACACCTCTTTCAATTCATCCAGGTAGCACCAAGATGTACCAAGACATTCGACAGAGATATTGATGGCCTGATATGAAGCGAGACATTGCTCGCTATGTGGCTGAGTGTGACGTTTGCCGTCGCATCAAAGCAGAACATCAAAGGCCTGCTGGACTTCTGCAACCACTTACTATTCCTGAATGGAAATGGGACAAAGTCGAAATGGATTTCATTACTGGATTTCCCAGATCGCAGAAGGGTCATGATGCTATTTTTGTCGTCATTGACCGATTCTCAAAGGTTGCTCACTTTCTGCCAGTCAAGGAGACAATCACTGCTAGTCAGTTAGCAGCCTTGTATGTTTCTAGAATCATGTCACTCCACGGTGTTCCGTTGGAGATCAGTTCAGATCGTGGCAGCCTCTTTACCTCAAGATTTTGGAACAGTTTCCAAGAAGCTATGGCAACTCATCTGTCTTTCAGCACCGCTTTTCACCCCCAGTCCCAGGGACAAGTGGAACGAGTCAATCAAGTGCTTGAAGATATGCTTCGAGCTTGTGTCATCTCATTCGGTAAGAAATGGGAGGAATCTCTCCCATATGCTGAATTCTCTTACAACAATAGCTATCAAGCTAGTCTGAAGATGGGACCATTTGAAGTTCTTTATGGACGTAAGTGTTGGACCCCTCTGAATTGGCCAGAAACTGGGGAACGGTCACTCGTTGGACCGGACATTATTCAACAAGCTGAAGAACAAGTCTGCATTGTCCGTGAACATTTGAAAGCTGCCCAGTCTCGTCAGAATAGCGACTATGATTGAAAACACCAGGTAATGGTCTATCAACCTGGCGAGCAAGCTTACCTTCGTGTCACTCCGATGAAGAGCACTCACCGATTTGGGATCAAAGGCAAGTTAGCTCCTCGCTACATTGGCCCGTTCCGTATTCTCACCCGTCATGGAGAAGTGGCATATCAATTGGAATTGCCGCCAAATCTTTCACAAGTGCATGATGTCTTCCATGTATCGCAACTTCGTCGCTGCTTCAAGGATCCTATCCGAGCAGTGGATCATGAAATACTTGAATTGCGAGAGGATCTTTCTTATCAAGAGCATCCGATCCGCATTCTTGATCAAGCTGAACGTCGAACTCGTCAGAAGGCAATCCGGTTCATTAAAGTACAGTGGTCAAATCATTCTGAAGATGAAGCCACTTGGGAACGCGAAGATCGTCTTCGTGAAGAATACCCCACTCTCTTTCAGCCTACCTCTTAATTCTCGGGACGAGAATTTCTTTTAGAGGAGGAGAGTTGTAACACCCCCATGTATTAGCTACAGTGATCACATTTTGATAGTGCCAAGTCAGCATGTTTAACAGTGCTTGATCATCATTGGCATCATATCTCATTTCAAATTCCAATTCAAATTTAAAGTGAAATTAAAAGTTGTTCCAATTTGGAAACTAAAATGTTCATTAAATAGAAAATAATCCATAACTAATTATGTTAAGAAAAACAACATCACTAAAAATCACTACATGACTCTATCATCCAAAAACAGTACTAAACAACAATATTTAATACCTTTTTATTTAATTAAAGTTCAAATGAAATCATATTATCTCCAAAACAATTTCTGGTAGTAGCTAATATTGCATGGTAATTATTGAGCTAAGTTACACATTTTACAAAAGTCAAATGGAGGCCAAACTATTTACTAAACAGAAACTAAAAAGGAAAACAGAAAAGAAAAGCAAAGAAAAAGAAAAGGGCCACTATAGCTGAGCCTTAGTCAGCCGCGCAGCCCAGCCCACCTCGCCAGCATCCCCTTCCTACTACTCATGCGCGGTCGCTCGCGCCCGACCGCGCCCGTCGCCGGCTTGCCATCGCAGCCGCGCCCGGCCAGCTCCCGCGTCGCTACAGGGCGGCGGGGTGGATAAGACCACCCCACGGCAACCCTAGCCACCCCCTCGAGATATTTCCCCTCCCCTCGCCCGCCTTCTTCCTCCTCCCGCCATGCCCGCCGCTGCCTTCGCCGTTGCTCTGCCGTCCGCGTAGCCACCGCCACCAGTTCGCCGCCCCACCATGCCGAATCGAACCGTCGACCTCGACTACGCCCTCTGCCCCGACTGCTTCGAGCTCGGAGCCCCCACATCGACGCCGACGAGGTCATCTTCAACCTACGGGCGCCCGCATCACCGCCGCCGTACGTCGCCGTCGAGCCCTCCCCGAGCCCGCTCTGCTCCTCGACAGGCTCACCGTGAGCACCGCGTCCTTCTCCCTCTCTCCCCGCGCTCTCCTCCACGCCGTAGCCGCCGTTCTCCCCATGGCCGTACCGGTCGCCGCTCGCACTCGTCGCCGGCAAGACTCCGGTGACCAAATGGTCACGGGCTCGGCTCATCATCCTCGCCGCACTACGTAGGTTCGCCCTAGCTGTTTAGTTGGCTCGCTTGCGCGCCGAAACGCCGAATCCCCACTCGCCCGACTCCGGCCATTTGCCGATGAGCTTGCCGTGCTTGATTCCAGCCACCCCCGCCGCCACAACCGCCACCGTTGGATGCGGCCCACCGCCAGCTTTCGAACGCGACCAAAAACGCATCAAACGGCCGTCTGTGCCGCGAATCCGAGCCTCTCCGGCGAAGATCCGCCGCGGGAGCGGTCGCCGGCATGATTCCGACGCCGGCACCGACGTGGCTGCATGGGGCCCACCCCTATGCCACTGAGCGCGGGCCCCATGGGCCCCAATTGCCTGGGTTGACCCAGTCAACTGCTGACTGGGCACCCGTGGGCCACTGACATGCGGGTCCCACCCCGTTTAAACATTTTTAGAAATAAATAAAATGCTAATTATTTCGTTAATTAAATTAATTAAACTAATCAGTCGCTGACAGTGCGGGCCCACCTGTTAATTAACTTAATTAATTAGATTAAACCACTGTTAATTAGCACAGTCACTGACCAGTGGTCCCACTGGTCAGGTTTGACCTGGCCCAGCCGGTTTGACTGCTGATGTCACTGTGACGTCATGATGACGTCACCCTTACACTGTTTCGGATAATTCGAAATTTAATAATTAAATTAATTCTAGAAATTCAGAAAAACTTTGAAAAATCATATAAAATAAACCGTAACTCGGATGAAAATAATTTATATATGAAAAATGATCAGAAAAATATGAAGAATCCGAATATGTGGTCAAAATGCTTGACCATCACTCCTATCTAGATGAACATGGGAATTTTTGCCCGTATTCGATAGATGAATAGTGCAAAACCTTATTAAAATAAATCCAAATAAATTCCTAAATTATCTAATGCAGATAGTTAGGCAATATATCACCTCTGCATATCATTTAGGCATGTCATACATTGCTGTTGCATTATTGCCGTGAATTTATTGTTTCTTCCCCTTCCTTCTCTCTCGATAGACGCCGAGACCGCCGCCGACGCAGCTGCGTACGACTACGCCCCAGACGAGCAGCCTTCCGACGACCAGCCCCTTTCAGCAGAGCTTCCAGGCAAGCAAAACCCCCTTGATCATAAGATATCGCCCACTCCCTCTCTCTTATGCTTGCATTAGAATTGCTTCTATTGTTATTCCGATAGCTCCTATTCTGATGCATAGCCTGATTTTGTCGCCTGCTGTTATACCTACCTGTTGTCCCATGATGCTTAGTTAGCTATGCCATTGATTCATCTGTGGCCCTTCACCTTGTCCATATGCCATGCTTGTAATTGGGCCGTGATCACTCTGGGTGATGATCACGGAAATGCTTACTTATTGCAATACTTAAACTGTTAAAGTCGGGCTGGCCCCAAGGGTGCCCGCGAGAGAATACTCTTATAGATGGGTCGGCTCCAAGAGCACCCGCGCGACATGTGTTACCAAGTCGGAGCGACAGGAACCCTGTTCGTCTTTGCGAGTTACTAAATACGCCTAACGGATTTGGGTATTTGATCTGAGTGGGTCGTTGGCCCTATACGCACTACCACCACGTGGGATAATGGTTATGGGACCCTCTACGTCATATGTATCAGCCGAAAGCTCTTCAGACGTCACAGCTGAGACATGCGGGCTGATTGCTGGGGTGGGCTGGTTATGTCACTGGTGTATTCAGTGTCGCGCCTGGGCCCCGGCCAGTCACGCAACATGCAGGAGTGCGAAGGGCGATGGCCCAAGACCCCTTCGTGCTTAGGATTTAGACCGGCGTGCTGACCTCTCTGCCGAGCCTAGGTAGGACTGCATCGTGTCGATCTCCCGAGGCCGGGTATTACCCAGCAAGTGTGTCCGGCCAGATGTGATCGAGCGTGTTGGGTAATAGTAGTGCACCCCTGCAGGGAAGTTATCTATTCGAATAGCAGTGTCCACGGTAACAGGACGCTCGTAGTTTCATCTTGATCCGCTACAACTACAAATGGATACTGTTACAATGATAAACTGCTACTACTGCTCTCGGGATCACTTTCTCGCAGGGTAGTCGAGGAAGTATCTCAGGGCATTACTAAATATAACTGCTATTATGTGTTACTGTACTCTACTCTCTTCTGATGCTGCAAGATTGCTTCAAGATGCTAGTCTTCGATAGGCTAGGCCTCTCCCCCTCTGTTCCAGCATTCTATAGTCCAGTCCAAAGATATAGCCCCATTCCTTTGATACTGATGCATATTAGTATAGTTCTGATGTCAGTCTTGCGAGTACTTTGGATGAGTACTCACGGTTGCTTTGCTATCTTTTTCCCCATACCCGTTTGATGAAATCAGTCGATGGAGCCCCGGAGCCAGACGCCACCGCAGGAGACTACTACCAGGAGAGTCCCGGAGGCACGTACTACTGGGTTGAGCCAGCCGACCAGGAGTAGTTCAGAGGCCCTAGGCAGGAGGCCTTCGCCTTTTCGATCAGTGTCGCTGTTTGTGCTAGCCTTCTTAAGGCAAACTTGACTAACTATGTCTGTACCCAGATATTATTTGTGTGTATGACTTATGTATTCGGGTCCTCGTGACCCCTGGTTTGTAATATGAAGATTTATGTTTAAATTTGAGTTTAGAGTTGTGTTGTGATAACCTCCCGTGAGTCTCTGATCTCGAGCGTGCACGTTTGCGTTTATGATTAGTGCACGGTCGAGCAGGGGCATCACACCATCCGAGGACGGTAATCGTTGTCATCGTCTGAGCTTCCTCTGGCCCTGTTTCTGGCGTTCTTCTCATCGGTGAGCTGTTCATTAAGGTGACAGTAGCGCGCTGAGTGACCTGCCTTGTAGGCCCCGTGGCTGTGGTATTTGCAAGGGCCACTCATGATCTCTTTGTATGAGCGGTATGGTCGCCTTGGTCTATCCTCTTCTCTTCTCTTCTTGTTGCTTTTCTGTCTGGCCTCCTGTGCGGCGGCCACCAGGTTAGTATGTGACCTTTCCTTCCTCTGGCCGCCATGGTTCTGGTTCCGGTTATGGTCCTGGCGGCCTTCATCGCCATGTAGGTCCTCTGGCTCTGTTGGTCAATTCTACCGGTGACCCGTGCGGGCAGTACCCTCGCCTGTGGCAAAATCATTTGCGACCTTCATGAGGGCTGCCATGTTCGGCAGTTTTCCTTTGGCCCTGTTCTTCCCGAGCTTGTGCCTGAGCATGGGGTCTAGTGCCCCGCTGACGAATGCTTCGATGGTCATCCCATCAGAAATATTGGATATGGTGTTTTTCTTTTTGAGCCAGCGTGTGACGTAGTCGCGGACTGACTCCTTCTCCCCTTGGATTATCTTGTGGAGATCTGATAACCCACAAGTATAGGGGATCGCAACAGTTTTTGCGGGTAGTATTTCACCCAGATTTATTGATTCGACACAAGGGGAGCCAAAGAATATTTGTGAGTATTAGCACTTGAGTTGTCAATTCAACCACACCTGGAGAACTAAATATCTGCAGCAAAGTGTTTAGTAGCTCAATAGTATGATAGTTTCAATAGCAGTAGTAATAGTAGCAGTTTTTGTAGTGATTGTAACAGCAGCAGCAACAAAAGTAACTTAGCAAAGATCAATATGCGAAAAGCATAGGCATTGGATCGGTGATGGATAATTATGCTGGATGACATTCATCATGTAACAGTCACAACCTAGGGCGATACACAATAGCTCCAATTCATATGTAGGCATGTATTCCGTATATAGTCATACGTGCTTATAGTAAGAACCTGCATGACATATTTTGTCCTACCCTCCCGTGGCAGCGGGGTCCTTAAGGAAACTAAGGGATATTAAGGCCTCCTTTTAATAGAGAACCAGAACAAAGCATTAGCACACAGTGAATACATGAACTCCTCAAACTATGGCAATCACCGGAAAGAATCCCAATCATTATCACCTTGGGGTATGCGGATCATGACACGTAATAGGTGCATATAACTTGCAAGATAGGATCAAGAACTCAAATATATTCATGAAAACATAAAGGGTTCAGATCTAAAATCATGGCACTCGGGCCCTAGTGACAAGCATTAACCATAGCAAAGTCATAACAACATCAATCTCAGAACATAGTGGATACTAGGGATCAAAGCCCTAACAAATTGACTTGATTACATGGTAAATCTCATCCAACCCATCACCGTCCAGCAAGCCTACGAAGAAATTACTCATGCACGGCAGTGACCATCATGAAATTGGTGATGGAGGATGGTTGATGATGACGACGGCGTCGAATCCCCCTCTCCGGAGCCCCGAACGGACTCCAGATCAGCCCTCCCGATGAAGAACAGGAGGTGGCGGCGGCTCCATCTCGTAAAACATGATGATTCTTTCTCTCTGATTTTTTTCTCCACGAATAGGTACTTATAGCGTTGGAGTTAGGTCAAACGGAGTTGCCAGGGGCCCACAAGCCTGCCAGGCGCGCCCTGGGGGGGTGGCCGCGCCCCCCAGGCTTGTGGCACCTGGTCGCCCCCCCCTCTGGTGGATCCTTGCACCAGTATTTTTTTATATTCTGAAATAATTCTTGGTAAATTTCCAGGTCCATCCGAGAACTTCTATTTCTGCACAAAAAACAACACCATGGCAATTCTGCTGAAAATAGTGTCAGTCCGGGTTAGTTCCATTCAAATCATGCAAATTAGAGAACAAACTAGAGCAAAAGTGTTTGGAAAAGTAGATACGTTTGGGACGTATCAACTCCCCCAAGCTTAACTCATTGCTTGTCCTCAAGCAATTCTGTTGACAAACTGGAAGTGATTAAGAAAAACTTTTACAAACTCTTTTGTTCTTGTTGTCTGTATATATACTTAACTAGCATCCAAGTTTTCAGCAAAGATTATTAACTGACCATATTGATGATAACACTTAGGTCTCACATTTACTCATGGCAATAACATAACCAACTAGAGAGCAATAATAAGATATCTCGGATGCCAACACTTTGTCAAAACAATCATGATATATATCTCGCTAGCCCTTTCTGAGACCGCAAAACATAAATGCAGAGCACCTCTGAGATTCAAGCAATGACTAAACATTGTAATTCAGGGTAGAGGATATCCATTCATGGTCACACCCAACATTAACTATACTCAATGCATAAAAATGACAATAGTGCTCTCCAATTGGTGCTTAAATGAGAAGGTGATGACTCAACAATAAAAATAAAATAACATAAAAGTAAATGGATAGGCCCTTCGCAGAGGGAAGCATGGATTTGCAGCGGTGCCAGAGCTCGAAGGTTAAATTAGATATGAAAATAATTTTGGGAGGTATGCTTTTCCTGTCAACGTCACGACCGAGAGTTTTCAATATCTTCCATGCTAAACAAATTATAGGCGGTTCCCAAGCGGAAAGGTAAAGTTTACTCCCCCTCCACCGTACCAACACAAGCCATGGCTAGCCGAATTCACGGGTGCCCTCCATACCAACAACTTTTCGGGGGAGTTTGTTTGCATTATATGATTTTGATTTGAGCATAGGACTGGGCATCCCAATTACCATCCTCTCTCATGCAATGACAAGTGAATAAACACTCATCTGAGAGTAACCCGCTTAGCATGAAAGATACTGACCGCCCCCTGTCGCTCCATGAGCGGTACGGGCACACAAAACAGATGTTCGTTTGAATATTTAGAGGTGGCACTTGCAAATTTACTTGGAACGGCAGAGTAATACCGCATATAGGTAGATATAGTGGACTCATCTGGAACAACTTTGGTTTAGGGATTTGGATGCACAAGTAGTATTCCCACTTAGTAAAGGCGAAGGCTAGGAAATAGATTGAGAAGCGACCAGCTAGAGAGCGAAAATGGTCATAGACATGCATTGCGAATAATTAACATTGAACACGAGCATGAGTAGGATATCAACACCCTGAACATAAATATCATGGAGGCTATGTTGGTTTTGATTCAACTACATGTATGAACATGTGCCAAGTCAAGCCACTCAAATTACTCAGAGGAGGATACCATGCTAACATACTACATCACAACCATTTTAATGCATGTTGACACTCAAGATAAATCATTATCCACTCCTAGCTATTTAAGCATGGCATGAGCAACTATAATCTCTAATTGTCATCACAAATATGTTTACTCATAATAATGCTGAATCATGAATACTGAGCTAAACATATTTACAAAGACAAAAACAAGAAGAGTTCATACCAGCTTTTCTTCACCGCAATCACTTCATCAAATATCGTCATTATTGCCTTTCACTTGCATGACCGAATGATATGAAAATTATAATGGTGCAAGCGTGCCGTGGACTAAGCTGGAATCTGCAAAACATTTATTCAAAGGAGAAGACAAAGTAATAGTGGCTCTTTGTTAAATCAACAATAAAGCATATGGGAGCCACTCAACATTTTCATCATGGTCTTTCTCCTTATGACGACTCAACGAAAAGAAAAGAAATTCAGAGAAACACACGGAAATATTTTTGGAGTTTTTTGGTTTTTCTGAAGGAAGCAAATTAACGAGGGAAAAATAAAAAGAACGAGAAAAACTATTTACACAGGAAAGCTCCCAACAAGCAGAAGAAGCAAGAATTTTTTTTGGGTTTTCTTTTACTACTACGAATTAACTAGACAAGAAAGAAACTACAACTATTTTTTTTGGATTTTCGAAAGTTTTTCAAACACACAAGAAGAAAGCGAAAATAAAACTAACATGGATATACAAATAAAAATGATGAACACCGACAACTGGAATGAATGTGTGAACATGAATGTAATGTCGGTGAGAGATACGTACTCCCCCAAGCTTAGACTTTTGGCCTAAGTTGGTCTACGGCCATGGGTCGAAATCAGCACCTCCTAGATAGTGCTGAGGCTGCTGAGGATCCCACTGGTAAATGGCCTCCTGAGGCTCCCACTGATAGATGGGCTCCTGGTACGGCTCTGGCTTGGGTGCTGGCTCAGGTGCTTGGGGCTGGTCCAAGCCCCAATAAGCATAAATGTCCTCATGCATGATGATGTATCGGCCACTATGAATATCAAACAAAGTAGGTGCAGGCAAAGTAATAATCTCACATGTACCCTGACTGAATACTAAGTTATACTGAAATCGTTTATGGCCCCTGTTAATAAAGTCATGCCCAACCATACTCTCGTAGTCAAGATGCATAACGGGTAAAAGCCTCTCTTCCCTCTCGTCATGCCTAATAGGGATCTCAAAGTGTTGCGCGAGACGGGAAGCATAAATACCACCATAAATAGCGCCCCTCAAACGGTTGGTGTGCAACCGCCGGGCAACCATAGCACCCAAACTGAAGGTCCTATCAGCATAAAGTGCGTGGCGCAAAATAGCAAGGTCAGGCGAACTGAGTGTGCCACTCTCCCACCGACCAGTCAAACACCTCCCAGCAAATAATGAATAATAGCGCAAAACAGGGAAATGTAAACTAGCAACCCTAGCCTCAGAAACTCCCCTCGACTCCCCCACGGTAACCTCAGGGATGAACTCTGCGACATCCCTAGGATGTGGCTCTAATGGGCTGCCCTCGTTGGGAAGTTTGCACACCTTGCAAAAATCCTCAAGTGTCATCTCTTGAGGAACATCATATAAATTAAATGTCACTGTGGGTGTATCTCTCCTAGCATGAAAATGAAAGCTTTGCATGAAAGTATTTGTGAGGAGAAGATATTGGTCACACTTATCTTCGAGGAACGGGATAATGCCAGCATTGTTCGCCAAATGATAGAAATCGTCGTAAATCCCCGCATCCCTCAAGAACGTGTTGCATGGCCATTCGCACGGCCGCACGAGGAAGTGTATACTTGGGCTTAGGAGCCTCCTTGGGGTTCCGGCTCGAAGAACCCCTCAACCTCCACTTGAGCATTTTCTTTTTCTGAAAATTTCTGAAATTTTAGTGACTCAAAATAAAAGTGAACAAAACTCAACAAAATTGATACCAACTACTCCCACATGTATCTAGAAGATGTATCATGCATCAAAACTACTTTGGACCATACAAATTCAACTTGCAAGCTCATAAACATGGCCACCACAGCAGCAAAAATTTGTGAAGTATAAAGCACTAAAGTAAAAACTAATTGGAGCATTGGAGGAGTCACATACCAAGGAGTAATTCCTCAAAGCAGTTTTGGAAACGGAGTTCCGAGCAAGGAGATCAAAAATCACAGCAAAATGAGCAAGAACACGGGCTTGGGAGCAAGTTTGATTTTTTATGGAGGAAGAAGAAGGAGATGGGTGGCTAGCATAAGTGAGTGGGTCCCTGTGGGACCCATAAGCCTGCTGGGCGCGCCCGGGAGGGGGGGTGGGCGCGCCCTGTGGGCTTGTGGCTCACAGGTGCACCCCCCTGGGGTGTGTTCAGTGCCCAAAATTCTTAAATATTCTAGAAAAAATCATACTAAATTTTCATGGCATTCTGAGAACTTTTATTTTTGGGCCATTTTTTATTGCACGGAAAATTCAGAAAACAGGATAATCATGGCATTTTATTTTATTCTACTAAAAATAACAGAGGGTAAAAGGTGGGTACAGAAAGTTGTGCTTACTAAATTCATCGACCACATGTCCCTCAAAAAGAATCCATTAATAAGGTTGATCAAGTCTTATTAACAAACTATTTCCGAATGACACGAAACCGAAGAATTTTCGTATAACACTAGGTTATCTCAATGGGGATATGCATCTCCCCAACAATAAGAATTTCATATTTCTTTTTGACAGTAGGAAGATGAAATTTTAATCCCCCAGTAGTGATTGTCGAAACCTTTTCAATACAATTTATACCATTCACCGAACTTTGTTTCTTCGGAAAATAAACTGTATGCTCATTACCATTGACATGAAAAGTGACCTTGCTTTTGTTGCAATCAATAACAGCCCCTGCAGTGTTCAAAAAGGGTCTACCAAGGATAATCGACATGTTGTCGTCCTCGGGCGTATCAAAAATAACAAAGTCTTTCAAGATAGTAACGTTTGCAACTACAACGGGAACATCCTCGCAAATTCCAATAGGTATAGCAGTGGATTTATCAGCCATTTGCAAAGATATTTCAGTAGGTGTGAGCTTATTCAAATCAAGTCTTCTATATAGAGAGAAAGGCATAACACTAACACCGGCTCCCAAATCACATAGAGCAGTTTTAAGATAATTTCTTTTAATGGAGCACGGTATAGTAGGTATTCCTGGATCTCCTAACTTCTTAGGTATTCCACCCTTAAAAGAATAATTAGCAAGCATGGTGGAAATTTCAGCTTCAGGTATTTTTCTTTTATTTGTGACAATTTCTATCATATATTTAGCATAGGGAGACATTTTCAAGATATCAATCAAGCGAGTGCGCAAAAAGACAAGTCTAAGCATTTCAACAAAGCATTCGAAATCTTCATCATCCTTGTTTTTAGATGGTTTAGTAGGGAAAGGCATAGGTTTTTGAACCCATGGTTCTCTCCCCTTTCCATGTTTTCTAGCAACAAAGTCTCTTTTATCATATCTTTTATTCTTAGGAGGTGGGTTATCAAGATCAACAGCAGGTTCTATTTCTACATCATTATCTTGTTGAGCATCAACATGAACATCATCATTATCATTATCGTTATCCTTATCATTATCATTATCACTAGGGGTATGTTCATTACCAGATTGTGTCTCAGCATCAGAAATAGAAACATCATTTTGATTCTCAGGAGGTTTTTCTATCTCAGGTTCACTAGCAGCATGCAAAGTTTTATCAATTTTCTTTTTCTTCTTAGATGGACTAGGTGCATCAATATTATTTCTTTGAGAATCTTGTTCAATTCTTTTAGGATGACCTTCAGGATATAGAGGATCCTGAGTCATGCTACCTCCTCTAGTAACAACTCTACCAACATGGTCATTCTTTTTATTATTTATTTCATCAAGCAAATCATTTTGTGACTTAACAATTTGTTCTAGCTGAGTCTGAACCATAGAAGCATGTTTACTCAAGCATTTAATATCATTAGCAGTTCTAAACATCAAATCACTCACGCGTTCAATCATGATGGCATTCCGTTTTAGTTGATTTCTAACATACATATTAAAGTGTTCCTGTTTAATGATGTAATTATCAAATTCATACATGCATTGACTAGGAGATTTATTATATGGAATATCACCTTCATCAAATCTACTGAGAGAATTTACCTCCACTACCTGTGTCGGGATGTCGAGCCCATGTATTTCTTCAATAGGTGGTAAATTCTTAACATCTTCAGCTTTAATACCTTTTTCCTTCATAGATTTCTTAGCTTCTTGCATATCTTCTGGACTGAGGAATAGAATACCTCTCTTCTTCGGAGTTGGCTTAGGTGATGGTTCAGGAAGTGTCCAATCATCGGCATTTCTCAATATATTATGCAATAATACTTCAGCCTGTCCAACACTTCGTTCCCTAAAAACACAACCAGCACAACTATCTAGGTAGTCCCTAGAAGCATCGGTTAGTCCATTATAAAAGATATCAAGTATTTCATTTTTCTTAAGAGGATGATCAGGCAAAGCATTAAGTAATTGGAGAAGCCACCCCCAAGCTTGAGGGAGATTCGCTTCTTCAATTTGCACAAAGTTAAATATTTCCTGTAAGGCAGCTTGTTTCTTATGAGCAGGAAAATATTTCTCAGAGAAGTAATATATCATATCCTGGGGACTACGCACACAACCAGGAGCAAGAGTATTAAACCATTTCTTAGCATCACCCTTTACCGAGAAAGGAAACAACTTAAGAATATAGTAATAGCGAATTTTTTCCTCATGAGCAAATAGGGCGGCAATATCATTCAACTTAGTAAGGTGTGCCACAACAGTTTCAGTTTCATGACCAAGAAAAGGATCAGATTCAACCAAAGTAATTAACTCAGGATCGACAGAGAATTCATAATCCTTATCAGTAACAAATATGGGAGAAGTAGCAAACTTAGGATCATATTTCATTCTCTCCCTCATAGATTTTTCTTTCAACTCAGCAAGCAATTTTATAACCTCATCTCTATCATTACAAGCAAGAATTGCCCTAGCTGTCTCCCTATCAAAAACATGTCCATCAGATGTTTCAGGCATTTCAACTCTAGTAGGAGAGCTAGGCATAATAGGTGAATCATAATTTTCATGAGTTTCAACATTTTCAGTTTCTTTAGCTTTAGCAATTTGTTCATTAAGAAATTCACCAAGTGACACAGTATTATCAAGCATAGTACTAGTATCATCATAAGTATCATTCATAGCAGAAGTAGTATCATCAATAACTTTCGACATATCAGAATGAATAGCAGGTGGTGGTGTCGCAAGCCTAATCAAAACAGAAGGTGAATCAAGTTCAGAGTGTGATGGCAGTTCCTTACCTCCTTTAGTCATAGAGGGGACGATCTTAGTCTTAGCGTCTTTCAGTTTCTTCATAGTGATCAACAGATATAAATCCCAAGTGACTCAATAAATAGAGCTATGCTCCTCGGCAACGGCGCCAGAAAAAGGTCTTGATAACCCACAAGTATAGGGGATCGCAACAGTTTTCGCGGGTAGTATTTCACCCAGATTTATTGACTTGACACAAGGGGAGCCAAAGAATATTTGCGAGTATTAGCAGTTGAGTTGTCAATTCAACCACACCTGGAGAACTAAATATCTGCAGCAAAGTGTTTAGTAGCACAGTAGTATGATAGTTTCAATAGCAGTAGTAACAGTAGCAGTTTTTGTAGTGATTGTAATAGCAGCAGCAACAAAAGTAACTTAGCAAAGATCAATATGCGAAAAGCGTAGGCATTGGATCGGTGATGGATAATTATGCTGGATGACATTCATCATGTAACAGTCACAACCTAGGGCGATACACAATAGCTCCAATTCATCAATGTAATGTAGGCATGTATTCCGTATATAGTCATACGTGCTTATAGTAAGAACTTGCATGACATCTTTTGTCCTACCCTCCCGTGGCAGCGGGGTCCTTAAGGAAACTAAGGGATATTAAGGCCTCCTTTTAATAGAGAACCGGAACAAAGCATTAGCACATAGTGAATACATGAACTCCTCAAACTACGACAATCACCGGAAAGAATCCCAATTATGGTCACCTTAGGGTATGCGGATCATGACACGTAACAGGTGCATATAACTTGTAAGATAGGATCAAGAACTCAAATATATTCATGAAAACATAAAGGGTTCAGATCTGAAATCATGGCACTCGGGCCCTAGTGACAAGCATTAAGCATATCAAAGTCATAGCAACATCAATCTCAGAACATAGTGGATACTAGGGATCAAAGCCCTAACAAATTGACTCAATTACATGGTAAATCTCATCCAACCCATCACCGTCCAGCAAGCCTACGAATAAATTACTCACGCACGGCGGTGAGCATCATGAAATTGGTGATGGAGGATAGTTGATGATGACGACGGCGTCGAATCCCCCTCTCCGGAGCCCCGAACGGACTCCAGATCAGCCCTCCCGATGAAGAACAGGTGGTGGCGGCGGCTCCATCTCGTAAAACGCGATGATTCTTTCTCTTTGATTTTTCTCTCCACAAATAGGTACTTATAGCGTTGGAGTTAGGTCAAACGGAGTTGCCAGGGGCCCACAAGCCTGCCAGGCACGCCTTGGGGGGGGGGGGGGTGACCACGCCCCCAGGCTTGTGGCGCCTGGTAGCCCCCCCTCTGGTGGATCTTTGCGCCAGTAGTTTTTATATATTCTGAAATAATTCTCCGTAAATTTTCAGGTCCATCCGAGAACTTTTATTTCTGCACAAAAAACAACACCATGGCAATTCTGCTGAAAACAGCGTCAGTCCGGGTTAGTTCCATTCAAATCATGCAAATTAAAGTCCAAACTAGAGCAAAAGTGTTTGGAAAAGTAGATACGTTTGGGACGTATCAAGATCCACGGTGTTTCCTGGCCGGTGGTAAGTGCCTTCAAAGTTGTTGAGGAACTCATGCTCGAAGTCCGCCCAGGTGTGGATGGAGTTCAGGTGTAGTCCATTCAACCATGATCTCGCGGATCCGGATAGGCATAGTGGAACATGGCGTAGGGCATTATCGATGTTGCTGTGAGCCATTTCGATGGATGTCAGGTAATCTCTGAGCCAAAGGTCGGGCTTTGTGTCTCCTGAGTATTTCTCGACGCCGCGTATGATGAAGGGCTACGAAAACTGATGAGTTATGACCTCGTAGACGAAGCACGGTGGTGCGATGCCTGATGTTAGCCGCGGTATCTGGGCTTCATAATCCGGCCCGTAGCGCTCCATCGCGTGAGCTCGTAAGTGGTCGCGAAGGTCTGGGCGAAAACTGAGCCTGTCGCAGATGGATGCCGCCTGGTTTCTTGCTTGCACGACCTGTATTGTGTGGCGGAGGTCGTCGGCATCAAGTTTTGTATTGGCCTTCCATGTGCCGTTGGGTTCCTAACCTCGGTGCACTGTTGGCTCGTGGGGTGGCGACATGATGCTCCCCGTCTCTATTGGATCGTTCCTTTGCCTGACTGCCTTGTCCTAAAGCTCGGCCATCCTATGTATGACCTTGGTGAGCTCCGCCAAGGGGTCCTGGTTCGTGGGTGCGGCCTTTAATCTGTCCACCAATGCTACTGCTTCTTGGATGCTCTGGGCTAGTGAAAGATGTTCCACCGAATCGTTCCGTTCTGAGAGGCTTCTGTTGCCCTCCCAGTCGGAGGCTGCCTCCTGGGTCTGTCTGTTCGTGTGACGGATGAGCTCCAGGTGGAGGCCGGCTTGCTTGCATGCGGTGGTTTCTAAATTATCTTGTTGGAGCCGCATGTGTCGCTTCAACGCGCATATCCTTTTGGCTTCTCTTGATAGTGTTACCGGGTCGTTGCCTTGAATGGGTGTCGCGAGGCGCCTGATGGCGGTCGCTGTCGTGCTTGGGGATTATGATGCTGCCTCGGCCAGCGCGTATTCGGCGGCCCCTGGAGTGAAGAATTCTTGGGGTCCAGGGGGATGGAGCGAAGAGCTCCGTTTGCATTACTGGTGTTGCTGTTGTCGTGGTCCACCGTGGCGTGCTATTGCTTGCCTCGGCCTCCGCTTTCGTAACCATCACCTTGTGTAGTGAGATCGGTTGTGGAACGTACTCCTCGATCCCATCCATGGCCTCCCGCAAGATGTCGGATCCTGCGGTGGCTTTCTGATGCTCGCCGAGGCTTCCATGTCTCGGAGGCCCGCTTTTGGCTTGTGAAGCTGCTATTTCTCCGGCCTCATCATGCTCCTCTGTGGCTAGTTCACTGTTAACGTCCCCGTGATCGGAGAACGACAGTAGATCGGTTGTGTCGACGCTGCTATTTGAAACTGTTTCATCAAGGAAGCAATCCTCTGGCACATGGTCGATGTGGCAGTTGTCGCAAACCATGGCGACGAACTGTATGTGTTTGTGGAGGTGTTGATGGAGCTCCTGCTGATATGTAGCCCCCGAGTTCCTTAGTCCGAACAAGAAGAGGCTGTTTAGGCCAGACAGTAAGGTCGTCGAGATCGGTAACCTGTCTCATGTCTTGTGCTGAATAGGTGGTTGGCACAGTCGGAGATCGTCACGAGCGTTGGTGGTGAAGCCGACATTGCCGACGTAGATCGTGCGTACAGGGTGGGTCGGTGGGTTGATGTCGACCCAGCCCGCCCTATCGGCAGTAAACGTGAGGGAGCCAAAAGTTAAGCTCTCTCCCCGCGGAAGGCCGCCGGAAGGAGAAGAAGATCCGATCCAAGATTGATCTCTAGCCGGCGCCGCCCGTTCCTGGCGCGCCAACTAATGGTGCAAAATACCGTCAGATCCCTCGGTAGGGGTCCAACCGCAGCTGGAAGTCTTAAATCGGAGGTCGCGCAAATGGTTTATCCAGGTTCGGGCCTCCGGAGAGTAATACCCTACATCCTGCTTGCTTTCATTATTCATGGTGGAGGGATACCTCGTGCGAGGGCTTACAATGGCGTATGAGATTGCTACCAAGAGTTTGCCTATCTGAGCATAAATGATGTAGAGGGTCCCTGGCCCTCCTTTATATACGAAGGGAGGTCTAGGGTTTACATGGTAATAGATGCGATCTGGGCGCCGCCGCCCTTAGTCTTGGAGGGCACGAAGGTCTCTGGCGCTCCTTTAGGGCTTCCCTTCTGTACTGGGCCAGGTGGGCTCCCGGTGGGCACCAAGGCTAGGCTCCTTTGGGAGGGCCACCCCCGGTGCAAGACACCGTCACCAGGCTCTGCCGCGTCGAGTGGTGTACGCAGTAGCAACTAGGGTGGTCGGAATCGCTGCCGGCGTTGAGGTTTGCAGCGTCCGAAGCTCAGGTGTGCTCGGGTTCCACGTTGCGGTGCACGAGAGGAGGAGCTGGTGGTAGCTACATGCTCCTGGAGGTGCGTTGAGCACGGTGACGCGCTTAGATGTGACAGTGTGCTCTAGCCACGACGGTGTCATGACTGGCGGCAGCGAGCTCTCGGGTCCGGTGGTGGAGCTAGCTAGAGGATACAAACGATAGAGGGGAGAGAGGGGAAACAGAGAGGAGCTCACGACGAGTCCAACGGGATGCTCAGCGGCCTCGGGAAAGCTTGGACGACGGCGAATCGACGATGACGGCCTTTGGTGCCCGAGGAAGAAGACGATGATGGTGGTGACGTTGCAGGGCGTCCGGCCTCGCATGGCTCGGTGGAGAGTAAGAGGGCATCGCTGTGCTTCTTCTTGACACGATGGCGAGGGGAGGGGACAACAGCGGCTATGACTCGTCGACGACGCGACCATGGTTGCTTCGTCCATGGGTGGAGAGCGAGAGAGAGGCGAGGGCAGAGTGGGCGAGGTGGTCAGCCCGATCTAGACGGCTCTGCGGTCTCATCCACGCGTCCAGGTGGTCGGCGATAAGTAGGACGTGGCGAGCTGTCGGCGTGCGCGCGTCGGGCACGCGCCCTCGTGCCTACTGGCACGAGTTTGAAGACGACCCTGCCCCTAGTGGGCTGGGCCGCTACAGTAGTAGGCCAGGTATGTTTCTTCTCTCTCCCTCTCTCTGCGTTTTATTTATTCTTTCTGTTTTCTATTTTTTTGCAATTGTTTTGAATTTGGTTTGCTAACCAAATCATTTTGTTGTTTATGAAAATTATTGTGGAAGCTAAATGGATTATTCCAGAGCCCCACAAAATGTTTCAGAATTATTGGAACTATAAAAGTATTTATAGCTCCAATTCATATATTTAGTGGGTTAATTCAAAGCCCAATTTTTTCCTGGAAAAATGTGCACTAATTTTGGTAGAGGTTCACCTTATTCAGAGATGATGAACATTTTTAAGGCATTTTGGGTTCATTGAAAAGATTTGAAATTGAACCTAGTTGAATTGATTTAGTGCTAGGGTTTTGATCATCCCCATTTCAAATTTAAATGAAGCTTAAACATGATGCAGCATGGAATGGCTATCCTAATGCATACCAGAACTAGGGTTGTGACATTTTATTTGTAGATGGATGATGCTCTCACAACAGGAAGCATCAGTACTATAGCTGGAGAGAAGAAGCATTTAGCAAAGGCTTACCTTCCTTACAATTATGAGAAATTCTCCGCAAGATCGCGTGTTTGGCGTGATCTCTCCCAACACATGAAGCTCTATGAGCAAGAAGCAGTAGAACCAGAGGGAAAGTCTAGAGCCTTTCTGTCATGTACCATCAAGTTGATCCATGTTTTAATTGCAATTCTCATGAGCGGGTCTTGTTAGTCATGTACTCCTATGTATCACTTGATATGCATATGGGATGGTCTAGTTTGACTTGTAGGGGTGGCTTAATTTTCTCCATGTACTCACATAGTTGTGATAGATATTGAGATGCTTTTTAGTGACAAGTGTGTTCAGTTCCCTTGGATAATTAGTGATGTAGTACTGGCCACTAATGTATTGAAATCCTATATACCTAAGAGTCTCATCCCCACTATCTTTTCTATCTCAACATGCAAGCTATCCACATCAGCGGCCCCACTACTTCTAATTAATCTTGACATGCAAGCTTCCACGTCACCGCACCATGTCAGCAATTTTCTTAAATCTTTTAGTTTACAGGGATAGAAGGGGGCAAGGCTAATTCGCGCTCGCGCGCTGGAGCGCTCGCTTTCCGACAGGAAGCAGTTGGCTAATTAGGTAAGTGCGGCGCGGTTCCATTAAGAGTTTAGAGAGGATTAGAAGGAAAGTTTCGCTGGCCCCCCGACCCCCACCCCTGAAAATCAGGGGGGAGAGAGATTAGGTGTATATTATATCTTTACATGCATGGATGGGTTGCTTGCATGGTCAAGAGAGTAGGTGGGCCACCGTTGTTAATTTGGAAAGGGAATCATCAAGGCCAGAAGCTGATTGGGAACGGATGAAGGGGATCGCGCGTTGGCACGACCGATCGCGAAAGAGTCTTTTCGGATAGAAGGATAGGTGTATCAGCCGATTAGTTTGAGGCTTTCATTATGGCCGCACACCTCTTACCCTTCCCTTTCCTCTTTACTTCCCTCTCTTCAGTTTCCTTCTTTTTTTCTTCTAATAATTGGCAACCAAGGAGAATGTCGAACGACCATCTACCCCACCAGACAAAAGCGACAGATTTGGGTCCCTCCATCTTCCCTCCACTATCATGTCATCCATATTCCTATATATTGGGATGAAGCCCAGTTCTGCTTCCAAATGCCCCCTGCACCTATGTCCATTTAACGACACATTCACTTACTAAATCATGGAATCACGAACCAGTTGTTCCGCATTCCAACGACTGGGCGTGATTTCGCTCGCGTGAAACACAGCCGCGGCCGGCATGCATCAGGTAGATGCGCACCAACGGCCATGCGGATGGAGCAGGGGAACGGGCAGTCGTGCGCCGGCGACATCAACCGTAGACTGAACTCTCCAGCCAGGCGAGCGAAGGTATGGCCAAAAAATCAATCAATCTCTTTGTGCAATTTCTTTAGACGCCAAACTAGCAAATCATTATTTGGATTAGTTGTGGACTGATTGTTTGGTGAACTGGTTTATCTGACCAGACCATATATATGGTAAGGCATAATTCTGAATTGTAGAACAATTTCTGAAACATCAAATTTTTAATATATTCTTTTTTTACTTTAAGGCGCAATGTGAACAAGCAGATCAAAGACATCATATCGATGGAGAAGAATGCCACTACAGAGAGGACGACAATCAAAGCGGGGCTGTGGGCTGCCGCCGTGCCGATCACTATGGACTTAAATCCGAAGGGTCTCAATTGTGCTAGATGGCTTCATTCCCTCAACGTCCAGTGTTGCAAGCAACCTTTTAATCATAATTTGATTTTACTGCATACATAGACGTAGCTCATCAAGCATTTTTTTTTCTAAATCCAATGTTCCAAGCAATCTTTTAATACCATTTTGATTCGATTGCATACAACAAGATAGCTAATCAGACTTTTCTATGATGGAAGTGGAACTAAGCTTCACCTAATGCGGACGCATGAATGGTTGTGCACTAGACAAGACAAACAAAAAGAACTAGAGCTACCTGGTCATGTTGTCGTGAATGGTAGTAGTACACTTGACAAGGTTGATCCGGTAAGAAGCATGATTTATTGAACAGGGAGCGTCAGATTTATAAGCTACCTCCATTTCATTATAGACAGAAAATCAGGTTATGAGACAGTGAGCGTCAGATTTATAAGCTACCCTTGTTTTATTATAGAAAATATTTTTCTATGCAAGTTATATTTTGTATGAATGCACATCTATAGTTTCTATTGTTGCTTTAGGTTTAGCCAAAGGCTAAGATGTTTGTATTTTCTCTAGCGGTGTTTTTTTCTCATCATCTTCATGATATATTGTCAAGATAATAAATTAATACTACTAGAAAAAAATACACAAGAGTCATTTTTGGCTTTTCATTAAGTTGTCTTTAGATGCTTCCTCTAAACAATATTTTTCCCAAACAAAGTTCTTTGGCATCAACTTACACTATGTTTTGATAAGCACTCATGTTTTTAAACATCAAATTATTTGTTAATGATTCCCGCAGCAACGTGCGGGGAATCATCTAGTATACATAGATTTCATGAAATAGATATGTGCAAAGTTTTTTATTAAACTAAGAAGATATGTGACATCATCGTTGTGCTGATCTATAAATGGTCATTGTACTGAAGGAATTGGAGGGATGTGAGATAATTGAGGTGGTTATTGCAGAAGTTTTGTTTTCTATCTAATTATTTGAGGGGGGGTCATAAAATATGCATTTAAGTGACCTGAGATCCCTCCATCAAATCGTTATCATCCGTCACTGATCCAATGGCCCAAGATTGTTTTTTCTGCAGTTGCCCCCCGTCGAAGGGGAGGGGGACAGTCCAAGTCAATTTCTTACATTTTAGCAAGATTTTCATTTTGTTATTACTAGAGGAGGAAACATGCATGTGTGTTGCAACAGGAAAAATATCGTACCCCCTAATCTAATACCCTCCCATGTCACAACATGTGCTTTGCTACGATGAACGCCAATCCACCGCTCATCATTGAGTGTCGTCGTACCACGGGCCTCACAACTCTTTGATCAACAGAACAACCTATTGGTCGATGTGGGTCGTGACTAACGCCATAAACGTTCATTTTATTGTATTGTTGGTTACCTCGACCATGGTGAGTATGGTGTCCGAGAGCGGGAACATAATCTTTTGGAACAAACGTAGAAACAGGAAAAACAAAGGAATTGAAATGCCATGTAACCGAAATTCCTATAAGAATCTAAAACACAAGAATACTCCAACACGATCATTTGGATACCAGACATGAAAAACGCAGAAATTTTAGTCACAAGGAGGAGAAACACATGAGGTAAGACTTCATGTTTGTTTTCCTCCAAAATTCCAATTGACTGCCACATCATATAGGAATCTTGGTAAGCCATTCCTTTGTTCCAAACGGCAGTGTATATTTGTTTTTAATAGGAATTCGATCCCCCAAAATTCCTGCGATTTTCTTCCAAACGGGGCCTAAGTTCCAAGGAAGGACTAGAGATGGTATGTGGTAATCCCAAATCTCAAGTCACCAAGGTGCTCTTAGGTAGTCCCAAATCGCAAGTCACAGAAGTTCTTCGCTTGTTCAGTTGAAGCATAACGAGGCCTTGTTCATCACGTGAACAAACATTCCATTGCACGCATGGTACGTAAAGTGCTACCGAATTGGAGCAATAAATCCGAAGGCTGCACTACACAGCTCCATTAATCCCATTGCTCCTAATCCAATGACGTCCCGGCCAGCCGTCGACCCCGAGTCGTCCCCGGCGGCGCAGCAGGCTCCACTGCTCGGCAATGCAGACGGCCGGACACAAACAACAACCGTTGTAGGCAAGGCCCTGAGCAGCACCGCAGACCTCGCGAAGCACCTCCCGACCGGCGCCGTGCTGGCCTTCGAATTCCTCTCGCCGACCTTCACCGCCGACGGCACCTGCACGGCCGCCAACCGCGCGCTCACCGGCTGCCTCATCGGCGCATGTGCCCTCTCGTGCTTCCTCCTCTGCTTCACCGACAGCTACCGCGACGAGACGGGCACCGTGCGCTACGGCTTCGTCACGCCCAGCGGCCGCCTGCGACTCATCGACGGCGCCCAGCAGATGCCACCGCAGGACGAGAGATACCGGCTTCGCGCGAGGGACGTGCTGCACGGGGTGCTGTCGTTCGTGGTGTTCCTGGCCGTGGCCATGGTGGACAGCAACGTCGTGGCGTGCTTCTACCCCGTGGAGTCCGCCACGACGAGGCAGCTGCTCGCCGCAGTGCCCATGTCTGCCGGAGCAGCGGGGAGCTTCCTGTTCGCCATGTTCCCGTCCACGCGCCGGGGAATCGGCTTCCCCGTAGCAGGCACGTCATGAATCAATATTGTTTTATTTCGGAAATAATTCGCACACCACCTGAGCCACCGAAGGATTTCAATTCCGCCAACTGATTGAAATTTCCTCAGTTGGTGTTAGTTTCTCTACATTTTCCTCTAAAATTTGTGCTTTGACCTACAACATATTACCAGGAAGTGAGAGCTATCTTTATCTTACCTCTTCTGGTCTTAATTCCATTTGATGGAAAAATGATTTGCTAGCTGGATACAAGTACAAGCAAGGAGGAGAATGGGGAATCAAAGTGGGAGAGAATGTCCCTAAACCCGAAAACACGTGTAGAAAATAAACAAAATTTCGCATATGTGCCCACCGTGTGACACATGGCGACGACTGGACGCATCACTTGGCACACTCCGAGGCTCAATAAAGTGACCTATGTGGGAGCGCTTAAAGGGATACCCCTTGATTAGTTGTTCCCGGGTAGCACTTGCACTACAAGGTTTTATGGCCAGTTGTAAGTTTTACATTCTGGAAAATCGTAGCAGATTGTATGTTCTTTAGGAAAAAAAAACTGTACTAGAAAAACATAGCAGTCGTATTACGTATGACACAAATTAAAAATATTTAAAAACATTCACAAATTTGAAAATTTTCACGGATTTTCAAAATGTTCATGAACTTGAAATTTTGTTCATGAATTCAAAAAATATTTGTGAATTTGAAAAAATGTTCACAGACAGGAAAACTGTTCATGAATTTGAAACCAAATTGTGAATTAGGAAAATGTTTGCAAACTTGAAAATTGTTAGTGAATTAAAAATTGTTCATGAATTTGAAAAATATTCATGATTTTTTTAAATCATGATGTCAATATTTTTGTAAATTTGGAAAAATTTCATGAATTTGAAAACAATGTTCATAAGTTGGAAAAATGTTTGTGAATTTTCAAAAATGTTAACGATTACAAAAACAATCCATGAATTAGAAAAGTGTTCATGATTTGATGTTCAAGATTAAAGATGTTCACAAATTTTAAAAATGTTCATGAATTTTAAAAATCTTCCGCAAGTTTAAAAAATGTTCACAAATTTGAATAAATGCTCGCAAATTGAAAAATGTTCACAAATTTAAAAAAATGTTTGCAAGTACAAAAATGTTCATGAATTTGAAAATTGTTCACGAATTTGAAAATTTTCACGAACACAAATTTGAAAAAAAACATAAATTTCTAAAAAGGTTTGCAAATTTTAAAGTTGTTTGTGATTCAAAAAGTATTCGTGAATTTGAAAAGATGTTCAAATATTTAAGGAAAAAAAACAAAAAAAGGAAAAGAAAGAAAGAAAAAAACTAGAAACCCGTAGAAAAAAGAAAAAAAAAGGAAAGAAAGAAACAAACTTGTGGAACTTTCCCAAAACCGATGGAAGGTTCAAGAAGCTTCACATAACCGGAGTGGCCTGGCTGAAACCTTCTTGTAGCAGCCATTCGTTACGTCGCTAATGGATCGGCCAGGAGTAGCGCTTTAGTTTGGACCGCTATCGTATGACTTGCAAAGAGGAAAGAGAGGTGCATAG
Source organism: Elymus sibiricus (assembly GCA_039707655.1). Taxonomy (NCBI): domain Eukaryota; kingdom Viridiplantae; phylum Streptophyta; class Magnoliopsida; order Poales; family Poaceae; genus Elymus; species Elymus sibiricus. The sequence continues at coordinate 125,740,712 of CM077670.1, forward strand.
GATTTGCACTCATTGTATGTCCTTGTGTATTTCTAGCTGCCCTCCCATGGTCGCAATTGGACAGGGCCCATAGATAGTGCAAGCATCAAGCCACTAGCAGTCTCGGATAGTGTGACGCCCCTGGCCCGGCCGTACACTAATCATACACGCAAATGCGCACGATCAAGCCCAGGGACTCACGGGAAGATATCACAACACAACTCTTGACACAAAAATGAAATAATACAAGCTTTATATTACAAGCCAGGGGCTTCGAGGGCTCGAATACATAAGCTCGAGTTACACAAGAGTCAGCGGAAGCATCAGTATCTGAGTACAGACATAATTAGACAAGGATGCCTTAAGAAGGCTGAGCAAAACAACGACATCTAGATCGAAAAGGCGCAGGCCTCCTGCCTGGGAGCCTCCTATCTACTCCTGGACGTCGGTCTCCACGTAGTAGTAGGCACCATCGGGGTAGTAGTAGACCTCGACGGGGTCAGCTGGCTCCGGGGCTCCGTCATCTGGTCGCAGCAATCGGGTATGGAGAAAAGAGAGGTAGCAAAGCAACCGTGAGTACTCATCCAAAGTACTCGCAAGACTTATATCAGATCTATGCTAAATATGCATCGGTATCAAATAAAGGGGCTGTATCTGTGGACAGGACTGTAGAATTGCCAGAATAGAGGGGAAGGCCTATCCTATCGAAGACTAGCATCTTGCAGCATCTTGTAGCATTAGAAGAGTGCAGATTAGCAGCATAACATAAAGTAACAAGCATGTAGTAGCAAAGCCTAGAGATCCTTCCTCGACTCCCTGCGAGAAAGCGATCCCGGAGCTTACAATTAATTAACATGTATCCAGTTCAAGTTGTAGTAGATCGGGATACAACACTGAGCGTCCTGTTACCGTGGACACGGCTATTCGAATAGATAACTTCCCTGCAGGAGTGCACTATTGTTACCCAACACGCTCGATTAACTCTGGCCGGACACACTTTTCCGGGTCATGCCCGGCCTCGGCTGATCGACACGACGTAGTCCTACCTAGGCTCCGTAGAGAGGTCCCCGCCGGTCTACATCCTAAGTGCTCAGGGGTCTTGGGCCCATCGCCCTTTGCACTCCGGGTCGTTATGCGACGAGCCGGGACGAGCACCACCTCATCCTAGATGGCACTGGCCCGACAGGCCCACAATGCTGAACTGGACATCTGACAGAGCTTTCGGCTGATACATACGGCACCGAGGGCCCCATTAAACCATTATCCCGCGTGGTGGTAGTGCGTATAGGCCAGTGGCCAACTCAGATCAATACCCAAATCCGTTAGTGTGTTGGGAGCTCGCGGTGACAATCAGTACTCCTGTCGCCCTGTCTCGAGGAAGTGCAACAAGGGTCAGGCCCATCCCTCTCTAGGGCGGTCTCTGCCTGCCCGGCCGCGCCTCGTGATTATCTCGCGGGTACCCTCCAGGTCAACCCTACTCTCAAGAGACTGTCGGGAACTCAGGTCCACCTCTACCGGGGTGATACCGTCTGTCCCTTCAGTCCCGCGGTAACAGTACATGGGGGCAACATTTAAAGGTAACCGTGTGTCCGTAACATCAAGAGGGTAATCCGAGGAATCACCCTCGATGAAGTCCCACTCGATGCTACCGTCAAGGTGAACCCGAAGGAATCACCCTCGATGGATTCACACTTGAGGAGTTGCACGACAGAGGCGTCATCGAAGGTGGTGAAAGAGGAATCACCCTCGGTAACCCACAACCGACTAGCTACACTACAGAGATATCATTAGGAGTGAGGTAGGAGGTATCACCCTCGGCACTCGATGGTAGCTCTGCAGAGTCGTACAACTAAGGGGGGTGTGCGGTGCTGTGTCGGTCTATGCAAGTCGATCACATTGATCGGGGCACCAGTAACAAAGTGGGGCAACAGGGACAAGGGTGAGGGGTCGCTAATGGATCACTTAACCAACCTATACTAAGCAATTAGGATAACAGGAAAAGTTTCAACAGCAGTTACAAAAACAGGCTATGCATCAGAATAGAGCAATCAAATACAGTAGCAAAATCTAATGCAAGCATGGGAGAGAAAGAATTGGCGATATAGGAATGATCAAGGGGGTTTGCTTGCCTAGAAGCTTTGCTGAAAGGGAAGAAGGGTCGTCGGTGACGTAGTCAATCACAGGGGCAACGTTGGTCTCGGAGTCTACCGGAGAGAAGAGGGGGGAGAAACAAATAAATACATAGCAAACAAATGCACTCACAGAGCATGACATGGCAATATGCAATGCAGGGGTGACCTAATACATCCCTAAACCATTTTAGTTAATTTAGGAATTAATTTGGAATTATTTACCGGAGGTCAGGCACTATTCATCTATTAGAAACAGGCCTAAAGTTACATGTTCTCCTATACAGAGGGTTCTAACATGCATGCAGATGACATATTCGGATTCGTTGGATTTTTCCGATCATTTTTCATATATAAATTATTTTCATCCGAGTTACGGATTATTTTATATGAATTTTCAAAGTTTTACCAATATTCTGAAAATTACTGGAATTATTTAAATTCGAATTAAAAACAGAATATACTTTTGTCACCTAGTGCAGTGCCAGTCACAGTCAATGACATGTGGGGCCAGGTCAAAGTCAACAACACAGTCAGCTGTTGACTGGGTCAACCAGTGAATAGTGCATGTGGGTCCCGTGTGTCATAGTCAGTATTTTTAACAGGGTTTAATTTAGGTTAATTAAATGGGGGGCCCACTGTCATAGGGTAATTAGTGTGTGTGTGGGGGGGGGGGGTTAGCCAAAGGCAGGGGGGATTAGACCCCACTTATCTCTAATCAAGGGGGGCCCTGGCAGGGTCAACCGGCGGCTAACAGGGGCCATGCCCGAGCGCACGCACGGCTGTGCCCGCGCACGTCCAGTGGACGGCGAGGCTATGCAGGGGGGCGGCGAGCAGCGGCGGGGCGCGCGTGCGGACGGCGCGGGATGGCCAAGGCTGGCGCATCCGGGACGACAGCGGCAAGGCAGTGGTGGGCAGCGGCGCGCGGCGAGCAGCGGCAGCAGGTAGCAGCTGTGAGCAGCGGCTAGCGCTAAGCAGCAGCGCAGCGGCAGCAACGCAAAGCAAGGAGCAGCACATCAGAAACAACGGCAGCGAGCAGAATGCACGCACGTACGTATGCCTACGCGCGAACTCGGACGAGCTCAGGGACGGCAAACGATGACCGAATCGAGGCGGAGGAAGGCGGGATCCGGGGAAGGAGCTCACTGCGATGCCGATGGCGAGGTCGGAGAGGCCGGGGGTGGACCGGAGCGGCGGCAAACGGCGACGAACAATGGTGATGTACGCGACTGGAAAGAGCCCGATGGCGACCGTACGGGGCGGCTCCGCTCGGTTCGGTGCTTGGGGATGACAGAGTCGATGATGGCGGTCCTCCTGGACATCTTCTTACGGCGCAGGGAGCACGTTGGCCGCGGCTACGACGATGGCCATGCCGGGCAGAGCTCGGGCACGAAAGAATCGAAGGGAGCGACGCGAGGAGAGGGAGGAAGGAGGACTAGGGTTGTCCCCTGTGTCGGGGAGGGCCTTATACTCCTCGGGATGCCGGCGGATGATCGACACGGCGACAGCCGAGGCCATGGCGCCGTGGATGAACGCCACGCCCAGGCTCTGCCTCCTCCTCTCTACAGAGGAAGGAGAAGGCCCTGCCGGGTTGGGCCACAGTGCACTGTGGCACTTAGGTCCAGTTGCACAGTAGCGCTAGACTTGTTCTTTTTCTTTTTTCTGATTTCTTTAATCCTTTCTGTTTCGCAAATTGTTAGGCCACAAAAAGACTTTTGTAAAATATGGAATTTTGCCACATAAATACTTTGCAATATTTAGCTCTGCCATAAAAAGGTTTGGAGGCAAAATGATTTCATTTGAATTTTGTTTAAATGAAATGGATTAAATAGGGCTCTTTAGGTACTGTTTTTGGATGTTAGGGTCAATTTGGGAATTCAAAAAAATGTTGATTTTATTTTTATAATTGCTTTGGGATTATTTGCAATATTATGAACTATTTTGTTGGCATGTTGGAAGATGTAATATTTTGACTTGTTATTTAAATTTTGAATTTGAGTTGAATTATTTCTTAATTGCATTTCTTAGGATTTAATGATGATGACTTTGCATCATTAGTGTGAGGTCACTGTAGCTAACCTACTGGGGGTGTTACAAATCTCCCCCACTACAAGAAATCTCGTCCCGTGATTTAAGAGGTGGAGGTAAGGGGTATCTTTGGGATCAAGGATGTATAGGAGAGTCAGGTTTTGATCCTGTGGAACTGTGGTTAGTGTGGGTTAAAAGTAGGAAGGGCGGTGACATCTTGCACGGCCATGATAGTAAGGCACGTCAGAGGATAGTATGTCAGCTATGTTGGCAACAACGTCAGTACCAAGGGCGAGGGACGAAGAGAACAATTTTCTCGCTCGTTAAGACGAGGTGGAACAATAGGCAAAGTTCTCATCCACCGTCGGTTACCTGAATGACAACAACAATAGTAACATGGTGTTACCGACTGAGTGGTACACCGAGGTGTTTGCATAAGTAGGGAATCATTACTGCTTAGATAAAAGCTAGATTACAAGAAAGATTAAACAGACCAATGGAAATTAAAATGTGATGGTCAGATTAAACAGACCAATGGAAAGGAATAATTGCAGACAATCCAGCTCTCTGGGTGAATGTGAGCACGAGAACCTAATGTTAGAGTTAGCAAAACCTTTAACCCGAATAGAGGAGAGATCAATATCCCAGAGTAAAGAAGAAGAATAAAAGATCCTAATCCCATCCATTGGCGATGTGGGCCCGCAAGCCACACAGCCATGTTAGTAAAACCGTTTTTCAAAGACTAGACTCAACTTCGGCCAAGGAGTTGGAAAGGGGCTTCCTACAGGCAGTCGGCTTTGATACCAATTTGTGACACCCCCGGCCCGACCGTGCACTAATCATACACGCAAATGCGCACGATCAAGCCCAGGGACTCACGGGAAGATATCACAACACAACTCTAGACACAAAAATGAAATAATAAAAGCTTTATATTACAAGCCAGGGGCCTCGAGGGCTCGAATACATAAGCTCGAGTTACACAAGAGTCAGCGGAAGCATCAGTATCTGAGTACAGACATAATTAGACAAGGATGCCTTAAGAAGGCTGAGCAAAACAACGACATCTAGATCGAAAAGGCACAGGCCTCCTGCCTGGGAGCCTCCTATCTACTCCTGGACGTCGGTCTCCACGTAGTAGTAGGCACCATCGGGGTAGTAGTAGACGTCGACGGGGTCAGCTGGCTCCGGGGCTCCGTCATCTGGTCGCAGCAATCGGGTATGGAGAAAAGAGAGGTAGCAAAGCAACCGTGAGTACTCATCCAAAGTACTCGCAAGACTTACATCAGATCTATGCTAAATATGCATCGGTATCAAATAAAGGGGCTGTATCTGTGGACTGGACTGCAGAATTGCCAGAATAGAGGGGAAGGCCTAGCCTATCGTAGACTAGCATCTTGCAGCGTCTTGCAGCATTAGAAGAGTGCAGATTAGCAGCATAACATAAAGTAACAAGCATGTAGTAGCAAAGCCTAGAGATCCTTCCTCGACTCCCTACGAGAAAGCGATCCCGGAGCTTACAATTAATTAACATGTATCCAGTTCAAGTTGTAGTAGATCGGGATACAACACTGAGCGTCCAGTTACCGAGGACACGGCTATTCGAATAGATAACTTCCCTACAGGGGTGCACTACTATTACCCAACACGCTCGATTAACTCTGGCCGGGCACACTTTTCCGGGTCATGCCCGGCCTCGGCTGATCGACACGACGTAGTCCTACCTAGGCTCCGTAGAGAGGTCCCCGCCGGTCTACATCCTAAGTGCTAGGGGGTCTTGGGCCCATCGCCCTTTGCACTCCGGGTCGTTATGCGACGAGCCGGGACGAGCACCACCTCATCCTGGATGGCACTGGCCCGACAGGCCCACAATGCTGAACTGGACATCTGACAGAGCTTTCGGCTGATACATACGGCACCGAGGGCCTTGTTAAACCATTATCCCGCGTGGTGGTAGTGCGTATAGGCCAGTGGCCAACTCAGATCAATACCCAAATCCGTTAGTGTGTTGGGAGCTCGCGGTGACGATCAGTACTCCTGTCGCCCCGTCTCGAGGAAGTGCAACAAGGGTAAGGCCCATCCCTCTCTAGGGCGGTCTCTGCCTGCCCGGCCGCGCCTCGTAATTATCTCGCGGGTACCCTCCAGGTCAACCCGACTCTCAAGAGACTATCGGGAACTCAGGTCCACCTCTACCGGGGTGGTACCGCCTATCCCTTCAGTCCCGCAGTAACAGTACATGGGGGCAACATTTAAAGGTAACCGTGTGTCCGTATCATCAAGAGGGTAATCCGAGAAATCACCCTCGATGGATTCCCACTCGATGCTACCGTCAAGGTGAACTCGGAGGAATCACCCTCGATGGATTCACACTTGAGGATTTGCACGACAGAGGCGTCATCGGAGGTGGTGAAACAGGAATCACCCTCGGTAACCGACAACCGACTAGCTACGCTACAGAGATATCATCAGGAGTGAGGTAGGAGGTATCACCCTCGGCACTCGATGGTAGCTCTGCAGAGTCGTACAACTCAGGGGGGTGTGCGGTGCTGTGTCGGTCTATGCAAGTCGATCACATTGATCGGGGCACCAGTAACAAAGCGGGGCAACAGGGACAAGGGTGAGGGGTCGCTGATGGATCACTTAACCAACCTATACTAAGCAGTTAGCATAACAGGTAAAGTTTCAACAGCAGTTACAAAAACAGGCTATGCATCAGAATAGGAGCAATCAAATACAGTAGCAAAATCTAATGCAAGCATGTGAGAGAAAGAATGGTCGATATAGGAATGATCAAGGGGGTTTGTTTGCCTGGAAGCTTTGCTGAAAGGGAAGAAGGGTCGTCGGTGACGTAGTCGATCACAGGGGCAACGTCGGTCTCAGAGTCTACCGGAGAGAAGAGGGGGAAGAAACAAATAAATACATAGCAAACAAATGCACTCACAGAGCATGACATGGCAATATGCAATGCAGGGATGACCTAATACATCCCTAAACTATTTTAGTTAATTTAGGAATTAATTTGGAATTATTTACCGGAGGTCAGGCACTATTCATCTATCAGAAACAGGCCTAAAGTTACATGTTCTCCTACGCAGAGGGTTCTAACATGCATGCAGATGACATATTCAGATTCGTTGGATTTTTCTCATCATTTTTCATTTATAAATTATTTTCATCCGAGTTACGGAATATTTTATATGAATTTTCAAAGTTTTACCAATATTCTGAAAATTACTAGAATTATTTAAATTTGAATTAAAAACAGAATATATTTTTGTCACCTAGTGCAGTGCCAGCCACAGTCAATGACATGTGGGGCCAGTTCAAAGTCAACAACACAGTCAGCTGTTGACTGGGTCAACCAGTGAATAGTGCATGTGGGGCCCGTGTGTCATAGTCAGTATTTTTAATAGGGTTTAATTTAGGTTAATTAAATGGGGGGCCCACTGTCGTAGGGTAATTAGTGGGGGGGGGGTTAGCCAAAAGCAGTGGGGATGAGACCCCACTTATCTCTAATCAAGGGGGGCCCTGGCAGGGTCAACCGGCGGCCAACAGGGGCCAGGCCCGAGCGCACGCACGGCTGTGCCCGCGCACGTCCAGTGAACGACGAGGCCATGGCTGGCCAGGAGCGGCTGCGCAGGGGGGCGGCGAGCAGCGGCGGGGCGCGCGCGCGGACGGCGCGGGCTGGCCAGGGCTGGCGCGTCCGGGACGGGAGCGGCAAGGCAGCGGCAGCGGTGGGCAGCGGCGCACGGCGAGCAGCGGCAGCAGGTAGCAGCAGTGAGCAGTGCCTAGCGCTAAGCAGCAGCGCAGTGGCAGCAACGCAAAGCAAGGAGCACCACAGCAGAAGCAACGGCAGCGAGCAGAACGCACGCACGTACGTACACCTACGCGCGAACTCGGACGATCTCGGGGACGGCAAACGACGACCGAATCGAGGCGGAGGAAGGGGGATCTGGGGAAGGAGCTCACTGCGATACCGATGGCGAGGTCGAACAGGCCGGGGGTGGACCGGAGCGGCGGCAAACGGCGACGAACAACGGCGATGTACGCGACGGGAAAGAGCCCGATGGCGACCGTATGGGGCGGCTCCGCTCGGTTCGGTGCTTGGGCATGACGGAGTCGATGATGGCGGTCCTCCTGGACATCTTCTTACGGCGCGGGGAGCACGTTGGCCGCGGCTACGACGATGGCCATGGCAGGCAGAGCTCGGGCACGAAAGAATCAAAGGGGGCGACGCGAGGAGAGGAATGAAGGAGGACTAGGGTTGTCCACTATGTCGGGGAGGGCCTTATACTCCTCGGGGTGCCGGCGGATGATCGACACGGCGACAGCCGAGGCCATGGCGCCGTGGATGAACGCCACGCCCAGGCTCTGCCTCCTCCTCTATACAAAGGAAGGAGAAGGCCCTGCCGGGCTGGGCCACAGTGCCTTGTGGCACTTAGGCCCAGTTGCACAGTAGTGCTAGCCTTTTTCTTTTTCTGATTTATTTAATCCTTTCTGTTTCGCAAATTGTTAGGCCACAAAAATACTTTTGTAAAATATGGAATTGTGCCACATAAATACTTTGCAATATTTAGCTCTGCCATAAAAAGGTTTGGAGGCAAAATGATTTCATTTGAATTTTGTTTAAATGAAATGGATTAAATAGGGCTCTTTAGATACTGTTTTTGTATGTTAGGGTCAATTTGGGAATTCAAAAAAATGTTGATTTTATTTTTATAATTGCTTTGCAATTATTTGCAATATTATGAACTATTTTGTTTGCATGTTTGAAGATGTAATATTTTGACTTGTTATTTAAATTTTGAATTTGAGTTGAATTATTTCTTAATTGCATTTCTTAGGATTTAATTATGATGACTTGGCATCATTAGTGTGAGGTCACTGTAGCTAACCTACTGGGGGTGTTACAGATAGGCTCTCTAACAACCCCCCTTCTTGAAATTTGGCTTGACTCATAGCGTCACTCACTAATCTATTGCAATTTAACAGGTTGTGTGTGTGCACTATCTGAAGTTTGCCTGCTGGAGCACATTAGCAGTCATCTAACCGTAATGCAAAAGATTTCATTTCCACCATGATCGACACACTAGAGTAGCATGATCAAGTCTTTTGTTTTAGTACTCTTTAGGGTCATATGGTATGCTAGACGCAAGGCCATCCATGAGAATGTTACCAATTGCCGCTCTTTGTTTACTCTTTTGTTTGGAGCTTTATAGGGGACTTGGAATGTGACAAGATGAACAAAAAGAAGAGTTTACCGACTACAGCTCATGACGATTGGATTAACAGGATCACTGTAACAGCCTCAAATTAGTAGTTGTAATTGTTGGGAAACGTAGTAGAAAACAAAACAAAAAAATCGCCCTACGATCACCCAGGAACAATATGAAGATACATAAACGGTTTGGATCATGATTGTTACCGACTCTAGAGTGTAGCGGAAGTAGATGAGTCGGTGTAGATCGTACTTGGAGTCCCTCGAACCGTCGATGAATGATCCCGCGAACCGCCCACGAACGTCCCTCGAACTGAAGACCGAAAGCACGGCCTCTCTACTTGGTCGCAAGCATACGGTCTTAACAATCTGGCAGCTCTTCGCCGTCCAGAGCTAATCGTCGCTGAAGAATTAAAGGGAGGAGGTTAGAACCACACTGGGCTGCTAATTATGAGGATTAGAGGATCTAGTGTCGGTGCTAAAACCAGCTGATCTCGGGTAGGGGGTCCCGAGCTGTGGATCTAGAACGATGGGTAACAAGAGACAATGGAGACAATATTTACCCAGGTTCGGGCCCTCTCGAAGAGGTAAAACCCCACGTCCTGCTTTTATTATATTGATGATGGGGTATCGAGCACAGGATGATCTACCTCGAGATCGTATGTTGTGTTCTAAACCCTAAGGCTAGTAATTGTGATTGTGCCTCTACGGACTAAACCCTCTGGCTTATATAGGCACCAAGGGTATCTAGGGTTACACATGGTCGGTTGCCAACTAGGAATAAACACGCCGACAGTTGGAGTCGTCCTTGAAGTACACGCCAAGTCTTCGGTAGTGTCCGTCTGGATCACGACCGGGTTCGAGGCTTCTGGAGTCCTTCCTTGTTGAGATCGGCGAGCCGTAAGCTCGGCCCATGGACTGTGGGTCGTATAGGTTGGTGTAGGAGATATGCCCTAGAGGCAATAATAAATGTTATTATTTATATCCATGTTCGTAATTAAGTTTATATTCCATGCTATAACTGCTATGGTTCTCGAGTCTACAATAACCACGAGGCTCGGAGGAAGACTTATATGCACGTGTGGAATAATAAACGGTAAAATGTATTCCTAGTCTGGCCTGTAAGACTAGCTCAAGTGTTGCATGATGGTTCTGTTTTCCTGATCATGGGCATGACTATGCCAGCAACTTTGAGGGCACAATGTTAGTAGAACCTTGTGGTTGAATCGACCCGAATTGATGTTATGCTATGAGATACATTCGTCACAAGTTAATGGTTAATAACACAGAGAAAGTTAACGTTTGCATAATTCCTTAGACCATGAGAGTATCGAGTTCCTTCATGCTTGATTCATGAACTTTGGGGTTTGTTAAACGTCATCCGTAACTGGGTGGCTATTACGGCGGCTTACGGGTTCATGGGAAAGTATGACAAGGGACTTGATAGCTCAAGATTGGGATTTGCTCCTCCGACGATGGAGAGATATCTCTGGGCCCTCTCGGTGTTACGGTATCCACCATCGTCTGGCCAGACACATTGTGATTTGATCACAGGGATGCCGGAACACGGGAACAAGAAAAGAGAACAAAACCGGTAACGAGGTAACTGGCATAGTGGACAAGTTGTTGATTCACGGGGATGCCGATAAGTTTCACCTCAGGTGTTTGTAACATATCGCGAAGCAACAGGAATAGCACACGGCAAACTGGAGGTTCACTCGAATATTTATTCGTGTGGGTATAGGGGTCAATATGGGTGTCCACGGCTCCGATGTTGATCATTGATCGGAAAGTGTTCCGGCCATGTCTATGCTTCACCGAACCTATAGGGTCACACGCTTAAGGGTCATCTATCTGCTGAATACTAGATAGGGAGTCTGAGAGAAAGTCACCGGAAAAGTTTCGGAGACAACGGAAAAGTTCTGGGGAGAGAACACCGGAATAGTTTCGGTAAAACTGAAAAGTTGTTTCAGGGTATACCATTAAGTCAAATTGGTTTCGTCACATGCCTGGAAATTCTTGGAGGGTGCCAGAATTGTTCTGGGAACTTCTGGGATTTTTCGGAGATAAAAACCGGAAATGTTCCGGAGCTGCCGGAACCGGTTTGGTTGCTTTTCGCAGATGAAAATCACTAATCCGGAATTGTTTCGGAACGTGTCCAAAATCATTTTAGTGGGTGCTGGAATTGTTCTAAGACCCACAGAAATATTTTCGGATTTAACGGTCGCGGAAAAATGTTTCCATGAATAGTGAAAGTGCTTTTTGGGCTACTTTTTGGAAAGCCACCTTTTAGGGCTTTTCCCAAAAGGCGTCTAGAAGAACTTGGGGACTAAGGAACCCCCCCTTGGGGGGGGAGGGGCATGAGGTTGGCTGGCCAAGGAGGGAGGAGCCCATCCATGGTGCTCCTCTAGCCTTCCCATTTTACCCTTGTGGAGAATCCATGTGATGGGTTTTTTGGTATTTTCGGAGCCACCCTACCCCTTGGGTTTTCCTATATATAGAGGTGGAGAGGCACTCTTCACACTCACTCTTTCTCACATACACATGCCATTGCAATGATCTGGCTTCTCTCTCCCTCCCCGCAAAATAGTTTTGTAGAGCCGAAAGGCTGTCTGGGTTCCGGTGGGAACTAGTTCTGGACGGCGAAGCCCTGCCGGATAGATGACACCATATGTGTGCAACCCCGTAGAGAGGTCGTAGGTTCGATCTTTTTGCCCGAGGGGCTGTTCGAGAGTGCCTCCCGAAGGGCTATCCGAGTGACCGTCCGAGTTTCGAGTGTCCTCCTGAAGGGCTGTCCGAGTGACCGTCCAAGTTTCGAGTGTCCTCCCGAAGGGCTATCCGTGACACCGTCCGAGGGACTGTCCGACTGCCTCCCGGAGGGCTGTCCGAGGGGCAGACGAGGGAGAACATCCTCGCGGTTGGGAGGTTGTAAAATCCTAGCTGCGGGGATCTGCACCGCCGATCGTCATCGACTCTACTTCCGCTGCGCTACGAGTCGGTAACGAAAAGATCAAACCTTGTATGCAGTCTCCATAGTGGTCCTGGGCGTGCTCGCAGTTCCGGAAATTTTTTGTTTTCTGCTGCGTTACCCTACAGTTGGTACCCCCTAGTCCAGGACACCGTCAGTAGCCCCTGAACTTGTCTTATAAGCCGAGCACGGAAGTTCCATCCTTGGACCAATGTCTTCGGCTTGACAGACGAGTTCTTTCTTTATCAGTTCGGTTCTGCGTCTTTGTGAAATGTCCTCGGCCTCCTTACATCGGACATGGTGGTCCCCCTTTTTACGTGATTCGAGGACCATTGATAGAGGTACGGTCGCGGGTCCCGCCACAAGGGTTCCCTCTGTTATTATTTTATAATTCTCTCCACTCCTCGCGCCGTATGGGGAACAAAACCATTAATGGCCAGACGTTGAAGCGTCCCTCCTCGCTTGATTTAACGGTTATACAATCCCAAGTTGCAGCAAAGGCCGTTCCACACCCTCTCATCTTGCTTTAGCATGAAGCTCCGTCAAAGCTTTAGTTCGAGAGTTCTGGTCATGGCGAGCAGCGCGGGCTCATCATCACGCCCCACACGGGCCTTTTAAGAGTGACTGGGGAAGCTACTCCGTCACCCGTCTTCAACTGAACCAGCTCGCCACCCAAGGTTATCTGCCAGATCCAAATCTTTATTCTACTCACCCTGGCTTAATATCCTTAGACGGGAGAGCGCATGCTGATAGCCACCCTACTCCCAATGGGGAGGAGCGGGTTTGCTTTGTCCCCTTCTTAATACGGTGTCTTGGGTTCCCCATCCATCCCTTCCTCCGGGGCTTACTCAAGTTCTACGGGATCCAACTCCATGACCTGATGCCCAACTCAATCCTGCATATAGCGGGATTCGTCGCCCTCTGCAAGATGTACCTCGGAGGCGAGGCGCAATTTGGGCTATGGAGGAACACTACAAAAAAAAGACACATCCGTGACATTATGGCCCGAACGAAAACTTTTTCTGTCATGGTTGTGACACTTCTATGACAATAATTGTGACAAAAACACGTATCATCATAGATGTGGTGAGCTCCTACTTCTATGACAGAAATTTATGATAGAAAATGGGCTTTTCGTCCTGGGCGGGCCGGACACGCACCCGCATGACATTCTTTGGACCGTCCATGACGTAAAAAATCATGGTAGAAGTGAGGCCGAGGAAATTTTCGTGAAGTTCCTGGTTACGGTGGGTGGTCGGGGCCGAGCGATGCAGTGTGGTTTGCACATTTCTCTCGTACGCGCGTGTGTGTGAGGCATTCGCTAACTGAACCCAAGCGAGGCGTTCGCTTACTGAACCCGAGCGATCGATCGATCCCTCGCACTACTACACGTACTGAACCCGAGCGATCGATCCCACTGTGTATTGAAGCCGAGCGATCCCTTCGCTGCTAACTGAACCCGAGCGATCCCTTTGCTGCTAACTGAACCCGAGCGATCCTTCTCGCTTCTTACTGAAGCCGATCGAGCCCCCGTGCGAGACGTAGCCAGCCGGTGTTGGGTTGCCTCTCGATGAACAGTGCCCGTTGCTGTGCCGCGCACGCGATACACGTAGACATGAGTCGAGACGCATCGATCGAGCCGGTTGGTTGGTTGTGGATGAACAGTTCCCATTGCTGCCGCCCGCTCGTACGCCCCACCCCAGCCGGTGGGTTGGCTGTGGATGAACAGTACCCTGGCCATGTGAAGGTGGTTGGCGCTGGATGAACAGGACCCCGAGGAGGCCAGCCGGTTGGGGGTGGATGAACAGGACCCTGTGGAGGCTGGATGAACAGTAGCCGGTGGAGGCTGGAGGAAGTCGACTGTGGATGAACATTAGCTGGTGGAGGCTGGAGGAGCTCGACCATGGATGAACAGTAGCCCGTGGAGTCCTGTTTTGCGGTACGCCACACCCCTCCCAATGAACAGGACCCCGTTTCAACCATAGGCAGTTGGGGAGAAGTCCGTTTCCTTCGTTTTGCGGTACGCCAGACCCCTCCCGATGAACAGGACCCCGTTTCGACTGTAGGTGGTTGCATAGAAGTCCGTTTCCTCCGTTTTGCGGTATGCCAGACACCCAGCCGATGAACAGGACCCCGTTTCGACCATACGCGGTCGAACAGAAGGCCGTTTCCTCCATTTTGCGGTACGCCAGACACCCAGCCGATGGGGGGGTCGATGAACAGCACCCCATTTTGGTTGTTTCGTCCAAGCCGGTTGGCTCCCGATGAACTGGACGCATTCTGACCCAGTCGGTTGCCTCTCGATGAACATGACATTGTTTCTCCGTTCTGACCCAGCCGGTTGGCTGCCGATGAACAGGAGGCTGTTGCTGCCGTCCGTTGCCTCTCTCAATGTACACGAGCCCTGGCCGTACATCTGCGCGAGTACGCATTCGAGACCCTGCCCGTATATGTACGTACGTGGCCGTATTTTTTGCCGTGTGGCTCTACATACATGCACATGATTTAGACGGGGCTGCCTGAACTGCTACATCAGGGGCTCTACTACAACACATGCCGCTCCTTACATGCCCACGGTGCATCATTGCAGAGAGACCGATCGACCAGTATGTATGTACACGTTCGCGACCAGACAGACAACGCTATGTATGCTATGACCGGGTGGGTCCCAGCTGTCAGGGAGGATAAGGAGGCACTTCCTTGTGTGCGAAGATATAGCAGGTGGGTCCCAACTATCAGGGGGGTGGATAATTTTTTTCTGCATAATAAGGAGGCACTTCCTTGCATGCGAAGATGTAGCTGGTGGGTCCAACTGTCAGCCTCACCGCGTACAGTCCTCTTCCGATGGCTATCATTCATTGACCACATTGACCACGCCGCGCCGAGAGCACCAAGGCGGTGGACAAAGGCGAGTCCTGGAAGGGAACTACGTGGAGCCGGGGAAGATGTGGCAGTGGATTCCCACACGGAGGGGAGTACGAGGGTTGACTGGTTCGGCTGCGGTGTGAGGCTGCCGTCGCCAGAGAATAACAGGGGATGTGGGTGAGTAGAGGGAAGGCCTGGCCAGCGGTGGGAGTAGGGTGGGGCGGTGAGGCCTGCGCGGCCGCACAGCCGGCCACGGGAGGCAGGAGCAGGCGGTCCCGCCGGAGCTGGTTTGGGCGGCTGGAGCAAGAAGATCAGAGATTGAAGAAGCAGCACGGCCGTTGGATTAACATCTAACGGTCACTGCTGCTAGAATCGTTTGTTGACTAAGTTGACAAAGCCCTGCGTACGCGTCAACTTAGTAGGCCCACAAGTCAGCCTCCAAATATGGTGGGGCCCAGTTGTCATGGGGAGGAATCGTTTTTTCACGTAATAAGGAGGCACTTCCTTCCATGCGAAAATATAGCTGGTGGGTCCCAGTTGTCAGGGGGAGGAATCATTTTTTTCGCGTAATAAGGAGGCACTTGCTTGCATGCAGCCATGGACCATGTGGGTCCCTACTGTTAGCCTCTCCACGTACATCCCTCTTCTAATGGCTGTCGTTTGTTGACCACGCTGACCATGCCGCGCCGAGAGCACCAACACGGTTGATGACGGCGAGGCCCAGGAAGGGAACGACCCAGAGCCGGCGAAGCCACAACAGTGTATGCCCATGATGAGGGGAGTATGAGGGTTGACTGGTTCGGCTGCGGTGTGAGGCCTATGTCTCCGGTGAATAACAGGAGGTGTGGGTGAGTAGATGGATGGCCTGGCCAGCGGTGGGAGTAGGGGGGCGGTCAGGCCTGCGCGGCAGCACAGCCGGCCATGGGAGGCGGGAGCAGGCGGTCCTGCCGGCGCTGGTTTGGGCGGCTGGAGCAAGAAGATCAGAGATTGAAGAAGCAGCACGGCCGTTGGATGTTATCCAACGGTCACTGCCGCTAGAATCGTTTGTTGACTAAGTTCACAAAGCCCTACGTACACGTCAACATAGTAGGCCCACAAGTCAGCCTCCAAATCTGTGGCAAACAGCATACAACCCATTTGCCATTATTTTTAATAATTTATAGCCCATTTGCTAATTCTTATGGATTTTTTTGAAGCCCATATTCTTTTTGCTAGCATTACAGCCCATATTCTGGCCACGGTTAAAAAATTCAATGAAATTTTGCGTATTTCGGTGGGGTCCGGACTGTTTTTAATCCCAAAATTTCGAGTCCGATTCAAAGTAATTTGAAAAATAAATATATATTAATTTAAAATCCAACAGAATTTTCCTGCAAAAAAAATCAATGAAATTTAAAATCCGGAAATCATAAAAAAACTGTAATTTGAAACTAATTGCCGGTTTGCTGTATTGTTTTTAAAATTTACAGCCCATTTTTGGGCAAGCCCCGAATACACCCCTCCTCCTCTTGAAAGATTTGCAGCCCAGCAGGGATGGTTTAAGCAAGTAGGCCTCGGTTGGGTATTCTGCAAAAAAAATAGAAGTGGGCTAGCCATTTTTAGAAAGAAAAAGAAACAACTGGGCTGGTCATGTGGTAAACAGAAAATAAAAGCCTGGGCTAGACGGGGTATTGCCCCCACACAGCCCAGTTGATACCCTACTCCGTCCGTCTCAAAAACAGAAAACCTCAACAAAAAAACTGGGCGAGCTGCTGGGTCCCTGGTGTCTGCCGGTCGTTGTGCAATTCTCTCGTTTATTGACTATACGTTGATAATGGGGTGGGACCCAGATGTTAGGAAACCATTAGGAGGAAGCATTTATTTTGGCTTGTAATAAGGAGGCACTTGCTTGCGTACTGCCATGACCCTGGTGGGTCCCTACTGTCATCCTCTCCACGCATAATCATCTCTTGATTCCTCTCGGTTGTTTACCATGTTGACAATGCCAGAGGGCGGCGCCACGACGAGTGAACCAAGGCAGAGAACGACGGTGAGGCCTCGGACGGGAATGAATAGGAGCCGGGGAAGATGCGGCAGTGTAGTCGCAGGTGGAGGGGAGTACGAGGGTTGACTGGTTCGAGTGCGGGGTGGGGCTGACTTCGCAGGAGAATAACAGGAGGTGTGTGGGGTAGAGGGATGGCCTGGCCAGAGTTATAGGGTGTGATGGGGCGGTGATGCATGCACGACAGCGTAGCCTGCCGTGGGAGGCGGGAGCAGGTGGTCCCGCAGGCGCTGGTTTGGTTTTGGCGGCTGGAGAAAGAAGAGACTGAAGAAACACGACAGACGATGTATGTCAATCCAACGGTCAACGTTGGCAGCATCGTTTGTTGACTAAACCGACACCATGTTGCATACGTTTTTCACAAGAAAAGAAAAACTGGGTTCGTTCGCCAGATAACATTCCCAAAACTGCCACCGTTTGATCTTGTGTCCCAACTAAAACTGCCAGGAAAATGCGTTCGTTTGCCATCCTCCTCCCAGGGGACGTTCTCCAGATAACATTCTTGAAAATCAAAGACTTGAGAAGGCGTACAGAACAAGCTAGTCTGGCAGTAAAGAGATGTTCCTGACTGTTAGAAAAAAGAGAGACGTGATGCTGTAACTGGTTCAAACCCAACCCTAGACTATATATAGTGTTATACTACTCTGCAAGTAATGAAACTGACATATCCAACATTCGCTTCTCCTCTTCTCTAGTTACTTTGCCTAGCTTCAGAAGCTCCGGCCACAGCAACCATGTCCGCTGGCTCGTCCACCTGCTCTTCATCAGGGAATCGAGCCAACAACCAGATGTGCACGAAGTCGCCACCCGTACCACCGCCTATGGGTCTCATCACACCCCCGCCGGCACACTCACCGTAGCCGGTTGCTCGTCGCACCTCGCTGCCGTTGGTGTGCTGCCACTGCTGCAAATCACGCAGAGTCATCCGTCGCGTCTCAACTACAACCCTCAACCCTGGCCGAGTCTTCTACAAATGCCCAAATCATGGGGTAATATGGTCAAGTTGTTCGCCTGCTTTCAGTTGCTGAATTTTTTTTAAGAGTTTGGTTGATGATCTTTGAATTTGATTCATGCAGGAAAGGGAGGATTCTTGTGATTTGTATTTCTGGGAAGTTGCAGATGTAGGGGAATGGAACTACGCGGATTATTTGGTTAGCCGATGAATCCCAATACCAGCAGGCTGGGGTGTTGAACAACTAACTGAAGGAACGGCAGAAGAGGAAGATGTAGAGCAGAAGGTTAAAGACGTTGCAGTTCATCAGATCATGGCCAAGCAACAGCTTGTGAACAACCTTGGCAGCAATGAGGAGATGAAAGAGCTTGTGAAGATAATGGGCAAGATCGTTGTGCTCTGTAGGATGATTGTCTCTTTATTTGCAGTGTATGTAGCACTCGTGATGTATTCAGTGGCTCTGACATGAGCACTTTGCTGAAACTAGTAATGAATGAAACCTATTTAGCAGGCTGGGCGTCTAGTGTTGTGAACATCTAATGATTTCTATATTAACGGGAATCGGGGGGCCTCCCCTTTTGCTAATAAATAAATAAATAAGCAGAGGACCTGTCGGGTCAGCTTTGTTCCCATTGCAAGACGTTCAGCAAATTGCAGTCCAACAGCAAACTGCCATCAACTACATTGTGGTTGTACAATCATCAAATACAAGTTTCACAGCAAAATATGAGTACTACTAAACAACAATGTCATCATGTTTCAGTGGTCATACAATCACCAAACACAAATCAACATACATAATAAGTGATGTTCTCACTGAACAACTACTTCATCAGGTTTTAGTTGTCATAGCAAACACAATTTAACATAGTAGATAATAAGTCGTCTTCTCGCAGGCAAATATGACAAAAGCAATCTAATCATCATCCGCAGCAGCAGCGTCAACATCTTCACCATGTGTGTCAGTCTGAATCGTAAGTCCCCCCAGTGTCATCTTCTTCTTCAGCATCAATGTCCTCGAACGTTGGCTTCTTATTGATCAACTCATCTGCTTCCACAGCCTGACAGGCAATCTTTTCTCTAGCCTTATTGATGTGATGGTCCACAAACATATCATAAACATTTGTGGAATCCTCTACATCAATAGTAGTGTAAGCATCATCTTGTGGTGCAACTTCATTAAACGAATTCCTTTGCACAAACTTTTGCAATACTCTCCAGTCTTGGCTACGTGCATATGTGTCTTCCAAGAAAAATATCTGTGTGGTACGCCGCCTTGACATTGATGGATTTGAAATAATCATCAGCTTTGGGTTTTGAGATCTTGGTAGACTGTTATACCAACGACAGCAAAATAGAACCACGCACCGATGAACCTCGAAACTGGAGATATACTGCAACTGAACAATGTCTGTTATGTTAGCATACATTTCAGTTTTCACTTTCTTGTGCGTATCTGTGCTCATGACGGCACTGTTTTGTGTCTTCCTGCCTTCGTTGCGTGCCAGGGTGTTGTAGCGCACATCTCCAACAACGCAAGATGCATAATGTCTTACCCGAGTATCAGGACCCATTGCTAGTGCATAAAGGGTATCACTAACTGCCTACCCCTCCTCCCGCATCTCCTTAACCTATGGTTAGAAAATAGACAAGCTGATCATCTTATGTACTCTATATATTACAGTGCAATTCAAAAGCTTAGACAGCTCTTGAACCATTTCGCAAATCCTTCCCTAACCCATTTGTCAATGTTTCTTGGATTTTTTGCCAATAACTCCTCTTCGTACATGCTGCAGAACATAGTGATCGCATCAAACATCTCAATATATAAGAATGTGCTGCAAGTTTAGTAGATTATGATGTATAAGTTGCAGTACTTAGCACTTACTCGATATAAGGTAGAATCTCAGGACAGTTATTCAACACATACCAAGCTATTTTGTCCAAAACTTTAGTTTTGTCATCTTGTTGACTCTTCCCTGTTACTCGAACAGCAAGATCGAAAACATTGAGCTCAGGATTTTTTTCGCCCACCTTTTTGCTAGGCTGATCAGCTATTTCAATGTATCTTGAGCAAAATGTCAACGCTTCTGTAGCAATGTAGGCCTCTGCAATGGAACCCTCAGGTCCAGCTCTGTTCCTAACATAGCCCTTGAAAGTGCCTAGCCGCCTTTCAATAGGGTACATCCATCCATACTGTACTGGACCTCTAAGTAGTGCCTCATCAGGTAGATGAACAGCCAAATGCACCATCACATCAAAGAAGGCTGGAGGATATATCTTCTCAAGGTCGCATAGGATAGTTGGTATCCTCTCTTTAAGACGCTTAACAGCATCTATCCTAATATTTCTACTGCAGAGTTCCCTAAAGAATTGTCCCAACTCGGCAACTGCTCTGTATAAGTTAGGGCGGCCCAATCCTCTAAGGAGAATAGGTAAAACCCTTTGAAGTAGGACGTGGCAGTCATGAGTTTTCAACCCTTGTACCTTGGTTCCATCTGCACAGATTCTCCTTTCAGGGTTAGAAGCAAATCCATGTGGGAATCTCACACATGACAGGATCTTGCAGAATTCTTAACTTTTTTGCTTGTCCAAGACGTACACAGCTGGTGCCATATCCCGTGATTCACCAGTGCTATCCACCTGCAAATCAGATCTGATAGCCAGGTGTGTCAAATCAATCCTAGATTTTAAGGTATCTTTTGTCTTGCCTTCAATATTAAGAAGTGTGCCGATAATGATGTCACATATATTTTTCTCGATGTGCTTCAGATCAAGATTATGCCTCAGATCCAAATCTTTCCAATACTCCAAGTCCCACAAAGTGGACCTGCGGGTAAACAATAATCTCTCTTTTGCCTTGCCACGCTTCTTTTTCCCGCTACCATTATCGGGATGGTTTCCTGGTGTAATATGCCTGACATTCTCTAATTCCTCCGGCAACTCATCGCTGGTGGGCCTCTCTGGCGTATCACGGTTTTCATGACTTGCATTGAACACATGTTTTCGGTATTTTCTAAGACGCAGCTTGTCCTTGTCAAGGAAACGACGGTGTCCAATGTAACAGACCTTGCTAAGTATTGGGTATGCCAGCGGATTCTTGTCACAGCAAACACAAGCATTGTAACCATGTGTCGTTCGCCCTGACATAGTGCCCAAAGCCGGATAATCATGGATGCACCAAATTATAACAGCATGCATAATGAAATCAGCTGGTGGGCTGCTATATAGGTCTCGAGTGAGAACACCCCTCCATAGCTTTTGAAGTTCCTCCACAACAGGCTCCATGAATAAATCAAAATCCTTTCCAGGACTTTTTGGACCTGGGATGAACAAGGCCATGATATAGTTTGATTCTTTGGTGCAGACATTTGGCGGCATGTTGTAAGGGATAACAAGCACTGGCCACATGCTATATGTCGCGCTCTGGTGGCCAAATGGGTTGAATCCATCTGTAGCTAAGCCAAGTCTAATGTTTCTCGGCTCAGCAGCAAACTGTTTGTGTTTCAAATTGAAGCTTGTCCAGTCACTACCATGAGATGGATGGCTCATTACATTCTGATCTCTGTGCTCCTGGTTCCTAGAATGCCACAGTGCATCCTCTCTTGTTTGAGCATCATGAAACAACCTCTGCAATCTTGGTATAATTGGAAAATGTCTTAGAACCTTATGAGGAATCCTCTTCACAGCATCGCCATCTTTCCATCTTGATGATTTGCATTTTGGGCATTCAATTAAGTTGGCATAATCCTTCCGGAATAGAACACAATTATTCTCACAAACATGGATCATATCATATCCAATTCCAACCGCACGGAGGAAATTCTTCATTTTACTGTAGGTGTGTGGCAGCTCCGACACAGCTGGGTAACAATCGTGGAAAGCAGCCATCGTCGCATCAAATGATTTGTTGGTCATCCGCTGAGATGTCTTCACCTGAAGAAAGCTAACCATAGCTGAGAATACTGATAGCTTACAACCTGTGGTGACTGCCACGTTGCATTGCTCCAAGATGCGGGCCCACCGTTTTTCTTGTACAGGTGTAAGTTCTCGAAATGCGCAAGCATTTCGTAGCATTGTTTCAATCTTGGTCAAAACCACTGGCTCCGCCGCCACATCCTCCTCCTCCTCCTCTTCCTCCTGAGCATCAGGCAGATCAAGATGGTGATCTGCTCCTTCCACATAGTCAGTGACATTGACGTTCACAGCTTCACCATGATGAACCCACCTAGTATATGTGACTGACATCCCATACAAGTGTAGATGATTTTGCACAGCTGACTGGGGTCTTGAAACTGAATTCATACAACTGCCACAAGGGCAGCACACATCTGCTTTCGGACCACCGTACTCAGCTCTGATAAAGTTCATGAAGTTTTGAACCCCCTCGACATATGCAGGGGAGAATCATCGAGCAGAAGTTATCCAAGTCATGTCCATCTATCAGACATACAAATTAGTTCTTCTACTAGATATTACAAGAAAAACATATATGTTTCATTATAAAGTCCAGAAAAAATACCTAGGTCGATGTCTAAAGCTATGGCAAGATATTTGGACAAGCAGTTCTAAGTAACGAAATATATGTAAAGCTAATTCAGCAAACAGATTGAGTGCTAAATTATGGCAGGCTATTTTAGCAATCAATGAGGCCGAGCACAAAGTCATCGAAGGCCATCTCAGCAACAAAGATTGAGTGTAAAACGGTGTCGAGCTATTTCACCTAACAGATTGGCTACTAGACCATGGCAATCTACTTCACAATACATACATGGTCCTAAAATATGGCAGGATATTTTAGCAACTAATCAGGCATGCCATGCCATCTCAGCAAAGCAGATTGAGTGCAGAACAGGGCAAGGTAGCTTTTTAAGCAGAGCATATTGAGTGTAAACTATTTCGGCAAGCACTGAGATTAACAGCGTCTATCAGCTAACATCTAGCGCTACTCCGACATGCACGGGGTCTCAGTCTAGAATGCGCATACCGTGGGAGAAGCTGACTGCCGCGCGTCTCCACAAGAACGTCGCCAGCGGTGGCGGCGCGGTTGGAGGACGGCAGTTTACGGGAGCGTACTGTGGGATCGAGAGGATCGCCGTGCGTCGCCTCGAAGAACCGCGGTGCCGATGTATCGGCGTGGCGGGGAGGGCTAGTTTGGCGGAGCGAATGGAGTGGAGGGGGTGGGGGGTTGGGGATTATTGGCTAGTTGGCCGAAGGGGAGTTGAATTTGGGATTTGGGGGGAATTTTCGCGTGGTGGGCGGGGGAGTTTGGCGAATGGTCGGTTTCTCCAATTGCGGTCCCACGTGTCAGTGAAGAGGAAAGCCGAAGCGCGTTCCCTTTGGGTGAGCGGTGTGCAGGACCAACCATGTGAGGGGTGCAATGCAACCACGACAGGCGTGCTGTAAGTGTACCACCTTTTCCTTTTGAACTTGTAGAGCGTAACACTTGGTTTTGGTGCTTCACGCGATCCATCGATACAAATCCCGACTAAAACGGCGTGGACAGGTCTTTTCCCGCGCGATATGCTGGGAGTTTGGCTTAGTTGGTTTGACAGACAGAGCGAGAGAAAGACGTGAAATGCGTGAATGTGTAGTGGACGTACTTTTGGAGGGCCTAAGAGAAATTGTGTATGTAAACTCTCTGTATTTATTTACTTCGCATATTAGCTTTGTCTCGGGTCAAACTTTCTAAACTTTGACCAAGTTTATACATACAAAAACAATGACAACCACAATAGCAAGTAAATACAATTAGAATCATCATTCAATATATTTTCATGCAACATATCTTTTTATTGTGAAAGTTCATATAACCGGACGAGATTCATGCAAACACGGTAGATTTTCATTACATTTCGAACTTTTAGGACCAAAAAAGAAAAGAAACCCGACCCTAAACCTATCCTACGGCGACGGCATACGTCCACTTTCCTTTGTATTCCTCATCGGCGACCACGTCCTCCATCTGCCGTCTCCATGAACGGCGGCGGGGTTCAAGACCCGTGAAGTGAAGGTGCGGTCTCCGGTGAGAAAGAGTGGAACACGAGAGACGGACTGGCCCACTTGGGACACCATGCCCTGCCGCCTCCCATGCCCTACTCATCCTCGGAGGAGTCCGCGACCTCGGCGGTGCCGGTGGACGTGGACGGTCCGTCGCTGTTCACGTGCCATATGCGCCCCCGAACGTTGGACGGCGGCGCGTAGAACGCGGTGCTCTTGTCCTCGGCCGCCGGCACGGCGGGCGCTTGTGCGGCCGCGTCCGCGTCCGGCTACGCCGGCATTGCGTTGCGAGCGGCGGGTTGAGCAAGGGAGGCAACCTCGAGCTTCATCTCCGAAGACAAGCTCTCCCGCAGAGCGTTCCTGCCAGCGATCATGGTGTATGTGGTGCCAGGGAGGAGGATGTGCTCTGGTGTGGAGTTTAGCTGGGCGTTGCCGCCTTTAAGTAGCGCATACCAGTGAGGCCAAGCGTCTGGGTGCGTCAATGAGTCGCCGGAGTTCATACCTCAGGAGGCGAGCCTGCTTAATGGTGGCACGTAGACGGACGACATGAATGCAGGCAGCTGGCACCGGGGGGGAACGCACGCGGGCGAGGGACAAGGGTTTTTTGTGGGCCAGGGTAGTCAGCTGCGGGCGTGGCAACGTCACAGATGCCCTTTGCTCACATGCGATGCCACATGTCAGTGACAAAGCAAGACGACCCGCGTTCCCTTGGGTCAGAAGCATGCCGGACCGACCGTCTGGGGTGCGACGTGAACGCGACAGGGGTGCTGTCAGTGCACCGCCTTTTCATTTCGAACTAGTAAACCATAACACTTATATAGCGTAAGACCGAAAGCATATATGAAGTTGGCACCTCATCTATATCCAGCCTAGTAGCCCACATGTACAATAGTTATTCATACTAGCATATGTACCAGTATAATTAGTGTACCGCCCTTTCCTTTTCAACTCGTGAAGCGTAACGCTTGACTAAGTAGCCGGACAATGTGTGTTGCCTATCTTTGTATGTATTTGAGGTGTGCTGATTGAGGTGTCCGGCTGTTTGAAGGAATAATTGAGGTGTGCCCGGTCCGTGCCCGCATTTAGGAGTCCAACTTACCATGTTTCGGTTGTAGTAACTATACTATGTAAGTTGCCTGGAAAAATAGTTACCTAGGTTGGTTTTGTGAGCCATCCACTACGTGTCGCTCCCCCATCTTAGTAGTGACAAACCCCTTCGGTTCATGACCCGACACATCTTGACGAGATCGATAGATGTGGAGAGTGTAACACCCCATGTAATTATGCTACAGTGATCCCCCTCTGATAATGCCAAGTCATCATGTTTAATAGTGCTTGATCATCATTTGCATCATATCTCATTTCAAATTCCAACTCAAATTGAAATTCAAATATAAGTGGAAATAAAAGTTGTTCAAATTTGAAAACTAAAATGTTCATAATATTGCAAATATTCCCAAAGCAATTATAAAAATAAAATCAACATTAATTGAATTATTTAAATGACTCTAACATCATGAAACAGTACCGCAACCGCACCATTTAATTCATTTCCCATTTAAAGAAAATTCAAATGAATTCCTTTAATCCCCAAACTCATTTTGGAAATACAGAATATTACAGAGAATTTATTGTGACTAGTTTCACCTTTTTACAAAATCATTTAGCAGCTCAAATATTGCAAACTCTCTGCTGTAAAAAGAAAACAAAAAGATTAAATGGAAAGGGCCGTTGCGCGCTGTGCGTGTGGGCTCTAGTCGCCACAGTGCCACGGCCCAGCCCAGCGTCCCTGTCGTCTTCCTCCTCCTACTGGCATCGACAGCCGACCGCGCCCGACGCCTGTTCACCGTCTCCGCCGAGCCTGCTCGCTCCCCGCGCCGCAACAGGAGTCCGCGGGAGGATAAGGACTCCACCGCGGCATCCCCCTGCTAACCCTAGCTCCATATCCCCCTCCTCTCGCTCTGCTCTCTTCCTCTCCTCCATGGATGCCTCGGTCGACGCCATGTCCGACCACATCCGCGCACTCTCCGTCGTCCCCATCACCTGAGACCGCGCCAGGAGCTCCGGCGTGGACCACCTCTTCTCCCTCGCAACTGGATCGGGGCCGAGACGTCGCATCACCGTCGCTAGCATCATCGTTTTCCGCCACGGCCGCCCCGGCATCGTTGTCGATCCGCTCATCTCCGGCGAGCTCCGGCCTCTCCGAGCCCTCTCCGAGCTCCTATGTGAGCGCCGCCCTTTTTCCCGTCTCTTTCCTACCCATCGCGTGCTGCCTAGCTAGCCGTAACCGAGGCCGAGAGCTGGCTGTGTCCATGGCACTGCCATTGAACTCGTAGCCGTCACCGCCGCGCTTAGGACCCCTCTCCGATGCTGCCCGCCCTACCAGATCGACGGATGCGAGCCCAGTTGCTCGATCCCTTCGAGCTCGTGTTGCCGCCGCCGTCGGACGTCGGCGGTGCTGTCGTCTCTGGCCACTGCATGTTGAACTGTCGCCACCATCAGACACAGCTCGTCGGGCTCGTTCGATTGGACCCAGCCTCGCCCCGTCAGGTTAATCGTGGCGAGATTTCAGCGAGTCGCCGCCGTGTCGGGTGGTCGCTGGAGACCACCAGCGCGCACCGGCGTTTAAATGGTGGTGGGGCCCGCGTGTCAGATAATTAGCACTAACCCGGGCCTAAATAGCCACTGACAGATGGGGCCGGCTACTATAGCGATTATATTAAACTAACTAAACACTGGGTTAGTTTCTCACACTGACAAGCCGGTCCCACACCTCTAATTAACTTAATTAGTTTAATTAAACACAGTTAACCCTAACAGTCACTGACTACTAGGTCCCACTGGACCCAGTTGACCAGTCAACCGCTGACTGGGATTGACCCAGTCAATGACAGGTGGGTCCCCCTGGGCCCATTGACCAGTCAACTGGTCCACGTTGACTGCTGACTGGGCAGTCAACTGGGGCCCACTGTCAGCCTCTATGCACATTTCTGGGTACACTTCTGTGTACCCATAGCAATTAATATTTAAATAATTTCGAATTAAATTAATTACAGAAAATTCAGAAAATGATTAAAACTTTAAAAAATCATATAAAATAAACCGTAACTCGGATGAAAATAATTTATATATGAAAAACGATCAGAAAAATATGAAGAATTTGAATATGCCACCCACGTACCTGCCACACCCCTCTAACATACTGAACATGAAACTTTTTGCCTGTTTCCGATAAATGAATAGTGCATGACCTTAGATAAATAATTCCAAATAAATTTCTAAAACATCGAAAGTAGTTAGAGATGCAATATATCACCCCTGCGTATCGTTTATGCATGCCATGCATCCCTGTTGCATTTGTTGCCATGTATTTATTGTTTCTTCCCCCTCCTTCTCTCCCGATAGACCCTGAGACTTCCGACGACACTGCAGAGTATGACTACGTCGCGGACGATCCTTCTTCCCCCTTCAGCAGAGCTTCCAGGCAAGCAAAACCCCCTTGATCATCCAGATATCACCCACTCTCTCTCTCTCTTATGCTTGCATTACAATTGCTTCTGTTGTTATTCCGATAGCTCCTATTCTGATGCATAGCCTGCTTTTGTCGCCTGCTGTTATACCTACCTATTGTCCCATAATGCTTAGTTAGCTGTGCTATTGATTCATCTGTGGCCCTTCACCCTTGTCCGTATGCCATGCTTGTTATCGGGCCGTGATCACTCTGAGTGATGATCACGGAAATGTTTACATATTACAATACTTACACTGTTAAAGTCGGGCTGGCCCCAAGGGTGCCCGCGAGAGAATAATCTTAAAGACAGGTCGGCTCCAAGAGCACCCGCGCGACATGTATTACCAAGTCGGAGCGACAGGAACCCTGTTCGTCTCTGCGAGTTACTAAACACGCCTAACGGATTTGGGTATTTGATCTGAGTAGGCCGCTGGCCTTAAACGCACTACCACCACATGGGATAATGGTTTATGGGGCCCTCGGCGCCGTATGTATCAGCCGAAAGCTCTGTCAGACGTCCAGTTCAGCATTGCGGCCGGGACGGACCGGCGCCATCCAGCACACGGGTGGTTCCTGGCTTCACCCTGCACGTAACGACCCAGAATGCAAAGGGCGATGGCCCAAGACCCCTGAGCACTTAGGATATAGACCGGCGGGGACCTCTCTGTTGAGCCTAGGTAGGACTACATCGTGTCGATCAACCGAGGCTGGGCATGACCCGATAAAAGTGTGTCCGGCCAGAGTTAATCGAGCGTGTTGGGTAACAGTAGTGCACCCCTGCAGGGAAGTTATCTATTCGAATAGCCGTCTCCACGGTAACAGGATGCTCGGAGTTGTATCCTGATCTGCTACAACTACAAATGGATACTGTTACACTGTTAAACTAATACTACTGCTCTCAGGATCACTTTCTCGCAGGGTAGTCGAGAAAGGATCCCAGGGTTTAACTAAAATATGATTGATTATATATTATCTTGTTCTACCCTCTTCTGATGCTACAATATTGCTTCAAGATGCTAGTCTTCGATAGGCTAGGCCTTTCCCCCTCTGATCTGGCATTTCTGCAGTTTAGTCCAAAAATATAGCCCATTCCTTTGATACCAATGCATATTTAGTATAGTTCTGATGTCAGTCTTGCGAGTACTTTGGATGAGTACTCACGGTTGCTTTGCTATCTCTTTTTCCCCATACTCGATTGCTGCGACCAGATGACGGACACCAGGAGTCAGCTGCTACCGCCGACGACTGCTACTACATTCCCGGAGGCACCTATTACTACGTTGAGTCCGCCGACCAGGAGTAGTTCGGAGGCCCTAGGCAGGAGGCCTTCGCCTTTTCGATCAGTGTCGTTGTTATGCTAGCCTTGTTAAGGCAAACTTGTTTAACTTTGTGTCTGTACTCAGATACCTTTGTTTCCGCTGATGCTTGTATGACTCGAGCTTATGTATTCGAGCCCTCGAGACCCCTGGCTTGTAATATTAATCTTGTATTATTTTACTTTGTGTTTAGAGTTGTGTTGTGATATCTTCCCGTGAGTCTCCGATCTCGATCGTGTACATTTGCGTGTATGAGTAGTGCACGGTCGAGCAGGGGCGTCACAGAGAGATCGAGTGTGTGTCGTGTAAATCAAGGTTTTGGTGTGTGTCTATGATAGAAATGATCGTGTGAGGTGGAGAGAGCGGGGTGTTTGTGTGTACGCTAGTCGGTCATGTACCATCTAGCTGTAGATCGATTGAAAGCGGACTAGGGTGGGTCCGGAGATCGATCGATCGACCGATGTACATAGGGGTGTAGAGAAAGATGAATGTATGCTTAAAAAGATAGATGAAAGGCTTGGTTACAATTAATGCATGGTAGAGTGACCTAGGCGTGTGTCGAAGAGCGACCTGATGAGCGAGATACAATGCTGATACCTCAAGAGGTCGATCGTGTGTGACATGCACAAAGAGGAAGAGAGGTGCTATGCGTGTGTGTGCGAGAGAGAGAGAGAGACCCTGAGATGAAACCGAGAGAGATCGAGCGGGTGTGCAATACAGAGAGAGCGTGTGTCAAAGAAAAAAAATGTGACAACACTCTATGTTGGGTGTGTGAGACACATTATGCATAAGAAGACACTTGGTACTTGAATCCAACCTAAAAAAAGTTTCAAATATTAGAATTCAACCTAAAGTGGATTCAAATATTTCAACCGGTGATCATAGCATTTGCAAATCATATGTAAAGGGCATTCAATCTTCGTTTCGCTTTTCAACTTACAATATACCATGTACAAGCACGTACATAAATTTGTATTCAAACAGAAAATGGTTTCCAATTTGTATTCAAACACGTGAATGTTTGTTCTCGCGCATGCGCTTGCTACTACTAGGATTTCGCCACGTCTAGCCAGTCCAATAGCAGTAGGAGTACTAGTAGTACTAGTACTACCTTTGTTTTTCTTGCCAAATTTTGACCATAATTTCAACTAAAAAAATATTAATGCATGTCATCAAAAATTATATCGTTCGATTCGTATTTGAACATAGTTTCGAATGATATTATTTTCGGTGACGTGCATTAATATTATTTTAGTTAAGTCTACGATCAAAATTTGACACAAAATACGAAGGGGACCAATAAACCAGGACGGAGGCATCTGTAGTAGAGTTTGGAGTGCTTTTATTAACACATGGCCCACCTCACACTCTCAACAAATTTCTTGGAATCCGTGCTACAATCTCTCCCTCCTCGTCTCTCTCTTCTAGTGTGTTTTTTTACATCAGTCGTCTCTCTCTTCTAAATTCAGCCGACGCGGGGGAGGGGGAGATGGAGGGGGAAAGTTTGCCTACCATCGGTTTGCTCTCAAGTATGGTCCCGCAAGCGAGCGAAAACGCAAGACGAAGCGCGTTCCATTCGGTTTGCGATGCGCCGGACCGACCATGTCGGGGTGCAATGCGAACGCGACAAGTGTGATGTACACCGTCAGTTCCTTTTGAAGTTCCATACTTCTTTTTTTGGAGGGAATGAACCTCTATACTTCAAGTACTCCTATTGCGTACATAACACTTGGTTTTGCTGCTTCAAGCAATCCATTGATGTAAACGGGAATGGCTAACGCGCGCGCGCGTCAAAGCGCATGATTTCTGACCGGCTGGGCTTGTCCTAATTAAGTAAGTTCATCAGGGTGTATTATTGATAATTAAGGAAAGGTCGGGCCCCACCCAAGTGAAAACCAGGGGGCGGTTAATTGGGGATGGAAAGGTCCATGCGTATTCACCAGGTGAGGATTAAATGGAAAGTAGAGTGGGCCAATGTGCATGCAACCATGTGATGCTTGTATCGTCAAAGGAGGAGGTGGGGCCACTGTAAATACATGGAAACGGCTGCAGTTATTAATTCGGAAAGAAACAGACTTGGTCAGAAGTTGATTGAGGTTGCGAGAAGGGGATCCGCGCATTGGCACGCGCGATCTTGGAAGAGTCTTTTCGGATATGAATCACACCTACAACATCTCAAAAAAACAAATCCCACAGACCGAACGGTGGGGAGGTCCGTTGGTCTACGACGTCAAACTCCGAAGCTTTGGTTCCATCCCACCCCACAACTCTCCAGGCTCCAGCCGTCCGGCTTTGCAAACTCCGCACAGTCAAAACCGATTGACCGGTCGTCACCAGTACCACTATTCACACCGGAACCTTCGCTGCTCGGCCTACGCCAGCTACTTGCGGGCCGATCACCACTGCCCCAAAACCACACCTCCCAGCCCATTCTCCCACCTTTCGATCCCCTAGCCTGCATCAGCCGTCCCCTAGTTCGCCGGATAACCATGGTGCGCAGCAAGATCACGTACTACAAGATGTTGACACCGGAGCGCCACGCAGAAATTGTGGCGGCGGTAGGCGCCACAGACCTCCGTTCCCAAGCTCGCTTTGCGGCGGGCTAATCCCCGAGTTCTCTGGAGCCGAGCTTCGAGGAGGAAGGCGATCCAATGTTCATGGCGGAGGTCGCGGCGTAGAAGGCCCCCGCGGCGAAGGAGACGATGGACGTCGACTTCGTGCCGGCGTCTGGGTCCCCCATGGTGCAGGCGGACCAACGGTTCAACCTGGCGATCCTACAGAAGCACCGGCCGGCGGAGGCTCAACTCGACGGAGAGCGCGCATATGCCGCTGCCATCGAGGCCCTCCTGCAGGCGGAACCAGATGTCGTGGTCGTGAACCGGGCGGTGGAGGCTCAACTCGATGTGAAGCGCGCGGATGCCGCTGCCATCGAGGCCCTCCTACAGGCGGAACCGGATGTCGTGATCGTGAACCGGGCAGTAGAGGCTCAACTCGACGCGGAGCGCGCGGATGCCGCTGCCATCGAGGCCCTCCTGCAGGCGGAACCGGATGTGGTGGTCGTGAACCGGGCGGCGGAGGCTCAACTCGACACAGAGCGCACGGATGCCGCTGCCATCGAGGCCCTCCTGTAGGCGGAACCGGACGTCGTGGACTTGAACCGGGCGGCGGAGTCTCAACTCAACGCGGAGCGCGCGAATGCCGCTGCCATTGAGGCCCTCCTGCAGGCGAAACCGATTGTCGTGGATGTGAACCGGGCGGTGCTCGCATCCGTGCAGAGCGCCATCACGCTCCGCGTGAACGAGTAGCTGGAGGCCGAGGACAACCATGCCGCGGAGACACACGTCGGCAGCTCCGGCTGGTTCGCACTGGCAGCCAAAGACGACGAGGCCGGCTCGTTCTGTGAGCAGTGATAGTTTTTCTTTATGTTGTTGTTTTTAGGGATCATTTGGTGTGTAAAAACATATTTATATTTAATAAATCGGCCTTATAAACATACTGTATCGACGAAAATTAGTTGTCAGCGATTGGATGGCTGAGTTTGGTTTGATCACATGTGGTTTCTCCCTCCGTCCAGGTGTATAAGTAACCTTACGAAAATCAGATATTCCCAAAATGTTTAGGTGCAATGCATTAAATTCCGTCCTCGTTCGCCTCACCGCCTCGTTCATCAGCGAGCAAAATTTTTGGCCAAACCACGCGTGTGGAGGAAATGGCGACCGCGGGGTGGGCTAGTTTGGCCCATGGTCAGATTGCTGACATGTGTTCCCACATGCCAGTAAAATGCCAAGCCAGTTGGCGTTGAGCGGCGGGGTAGATCAACCGTGTGCTGGTCTAATGCAAACACGACAGGCGTGCTGTGAGTGTTCCTTTTCCTCGTTTTAAACTTGTGAAGATAACCCCCTCAAAAAAATTGTGAAGATAACACTTGGTTCTTTGCCTTCGCGCGATACATCGATGGAAATCCCGATTATAATGACGCAGAATTTTCTACTAAATCCCGTAAAAAGGCGTCCTCGTCACCCCTCCGGCCGCAATCATTGCGCTAATCATACTTTCTATTTGACTTCCTTCCCCATTACGGTGACGTCGCCGATATCGCGATCGCTGTGGCTTTGGCGAAGTGCGTTCGACGGAGCGCACCATTGAGGCAGATGATGGTCATGTCGTTCAGAAGTGCCGCCTGGAAGCCAAGACAACCGCCTTCTTTGCATCCAGGTAGTCCGTAGGAGACAACAACTGTCGTGTCACCATGACCGTTGGATGCGACGTGACCACATCGTTCGAGCTCGAGCTGCCGCAAGGGGACTCGAATGTGACCGTGTACCCTTACACGGTCACCGGTTTACTGTCGGAAAGGCTCTTCCGCGTCGGGGACCCGTCCAGCCTGTGCAACCAACGGAAATGCTGGCGTGCAATTCGGGGCTGGCTCCGCTCATCGATCTACGTCCCAACGAAACAGAGTGGGAGACGGTCGTCCCCGATGGCGTTGTGAGGAAGATAGTCCAGGAGGCGAATCGCGGGCGGTTGCATCAATGAGGAGGGTGTGACTTCAGCTTCGACATGAATGTGGACCGGCGTCATGTCGTTACCCTTCCCGGTGCTACGTTCGTGGAGAAGTTTCTTGGCGAGGAAGGTGCTGGGATGTGTCCGGCATGTCTCGCACACACCATCAAACAAGTACAGTAGTACCGCTTATCTAGGCTTTCGGCGGCCTATTGATGCACATACGAGAATTTTTAAATCATATATTGCTCTATGTACGTTTGGTCTCGTCACTAATAAGTACTAGTACTATATTTGTACCCATTACGTAACTGGTACTACTTGGTGAATGTTGCGTAGCCGTGGATGTCCGAGCTAAATTTGAAACACAGTCACGATCAAACGAGATGTTACCATTGGGCTCCACCACTGCACCAGCCGGAATCACCTTGGCCTATTTGATTTGCAGGATCCTCAAAACGCAGGAATTGCAAAAATATAGGATTGTTCTCTTCGGATAGGAATGGCTTGAATTGGAGTATAGGATTAGGATTGTGTGTTTGATGTCATAGGAAAGACAGATGAATTTTTAAAATACTCCTAGGTTGGAGTAGATGCAGGATTTCCTATATTATTAAATGTAGCACAATAGCTTCATCCGTCTAGCTTACCGTGGGAAAGGTCATTTCTGGAAGAAGACGATGGAGAAGCGGATTCAGCGAAGAGTGAAATGATGGTTGCTTTGTCTGTGACTTTGTGATTTGATGCCTCATTGCTTTGTGATTTGTGATAGTACTAGAAGGGAGTAGACTCTATGCTCTATGCATGCGTCCATGCAAGGGAGAAAGAGGAGAGAGGTTGCATTTTTTATTCCTTCAATCAATTTGGCATCGGCGCACCACCGAGTTTCGGTTCCCTCTTTTTTTGGCTTTCGCAGCACCCTCCACAATGGTTCCCATCGATGCCAAAAGCTATTTTACCATTTGGCTACACATTATGGATGCCCTTAAGCGTATCACTTGGTTTTGATTAGTAAAGAGGAGGTGCTTTTGCCGCGCGGAAGGCGGGGGAGGTTGGCCTCACGGTTTGCTAACATGCGGTCCCACGTGTCAGTGATGTACCAAGCCGATCCGCGTCCCACATGACTACATGAGGCAGAACAACGGCAGAAGCAACTTCAGCGAAGAGTGAAATGATGGTTGCTTCGTTCCTCCAACTTATACTACGGGAACGCTGCAGCTTTGTGATTTGACGCCTCATTGCTCATTACTACTGCGGCGCCACAACCAGGGTGCGTCCCCCTGCTGCTCTGCACTGTTATTTGGTGCATGGCACGTGGACCCGGATGCTGGTTGTCCCACATGTTGGCAGAAGGGAGTAGAACATTTATGAAAGCGAGCGCTCCACTCTTACGACGGAGGAGTACAAGACACGGCGGCCCAGTGAACTGTAACTTGTACTGTACTACTACTGTAGTAGTACTATGTGGTAGTCTTGTACTACTCTTGTACCACTTGGTTTTGCTGTTTCGCGCGATCCATCGATACAAACCCGATTAAACAGGCGAGGGCGGGTCTTTTTCCACGCAGTAGGCAGGGTAGTTTGGCATAGTCGGTTTGACAGAGAGACCGAGAGAAAGATGTGAAATGCTTGAATGTGTAGTGGGCCCTTTTTTGTGTCATGTGTGTGTGTAGTCGGACCTTTCAGATCACTACATGATACTAGCCATACATTTCAACGCAATTTTAATGTATGCAACATGAATAATTGAACTAACAATATGAGATCTAAAACTAAAAATACATATGTTTTATTGTGTTAGAGTATAGTAGTACTGTATTGCATAGTTGTTAGATATAACATGCGAGAACGTGTAGGGACGTACTTTTGGAGGGCCTACAGAGAGAAATTCGGCATAAAGTGGATTCAAATATTTGTATTCGTCATCACAGCATTTGTAACTCATATCTAGAGTTCATACGGTAGACGTGAATGCTTGTTCGCTCTTACGAAACCAGTACAACAATATTGGGGTGGCGTGCGCCAATTTAGGCATGGGAGGTTGGCCTAGTCGGCTCCACGAAGAGAGCGAGAAAAGAGATAAATACACTGGCGGTCACTGTATTTGAAGCGAAAGCATAATACGGTCACCGAACTTCAAAATACGGTCATTAGGGTCACTATATACGTTTTACGGTGATTATACGGTCACTCGCTCACCATTCAGCATCGTATTGCACTCCGTTGACCGGCCAAATAGTCTACGTGGCACTATGTTGACTGGTTAAATTTGCCACGTTCCTTGTGGGTCCCACCTGTCAGTTGGCAGAGGAAAGAGATAAGATAAACAGAAATTTACGCAGGCACGACAAGACTCGAACCCTTGCGCGCGAACCACCTGGCCGTGTATGTGTGTGTCAAGGCCTGATGTGTGTGCATGCACATGTAGGTTGAGCACTTGAGCGTGAGCGTGTGTGTTGGTCGTGTGGTGAGTGCATGCATGCGTGCGTGCGTGTCTGCGTGTGTGTGCATGCATGTGTACGTGTGTGCGTGTGAGTGTTGCATG
This sequence comes from Elymus sibiricus, assembly GCA_039707655.1. NCBI lineage: Eukaryota > Viridiplantae > Streptophyta > Magnoliopsida > Poales > Poaceae > Elymus > Elymus sibiricus. The sequence goes on from CM077670.1 coordinate 125,776,767, forward strand.
CATGCAGTTCATGTGCTTGCGTGTGTGTGTGTATAATCACCACACTAGATCCTATGTATTAAACGAACCAGTCAACCAGCACAGCATACCAATACAAGGCCACCTTGTCCGCGCCACTTCGAATCCCTTCTACTAGTAATACCCACCGTGCAATATTTTATTTTCGTTTGTTTACATTCTTATACCCACTAACAGGTGAGCCCTATGGTAGTGAGATAATGTGCGCTGATGATGCAACACTAGATGCGCAACATGGACTGTCTAACTGGTCAACTAATCGTGTCTTCAACAAATACAGAGCTCTACGGTGAGCCTGTGACTGTATAACAACCACAAAACGTATATGGTGACCGTAATGAGTGTATTGTGAAGTCCAGTGATCGTATCGTGCTTTCGCTTCAAATACAGTGATTGTCGGTGTATATCTCGCGAGAGAAAGATGGAACATGCGTGAATGTGATGGGGCATACTTTTAGAGGGCCTAGAGATAGTTTGTGTGCGTGCGTGAAAGAGGCATAGAGAGAGGGGGTGATGGGGAGAGAGAGATGCTCTTCGTTTCTCTTTATTATGACTAACTTCATAGTATAAAAATATAAACATTCACAATGCGGAATAAATATCATTGGATGCACCATGCAATTAACATTCGTACTCCATATAACTTTGTAATAATCTATAGATGTAGATTTTATAAAATAAATTTTGCCCACACTTTGCGTAGTTTTAATTCAAAAGTAATCTTGTATGCGAAGTAAAAGTGAACAGAGGGTTTTTTAGATCAATGGAGCACATGATAAGATGCAACATGTGTGAATGTGTAGTTTACGTATTTGGCAGGGCCTGGAGAGGGTATGTGTACGTATTCGAGAGAGGCGCGGATAGAGGGGGTGTGTGTGCGATGAGAGATAGATAGCACGAGAAATGAGAGAGGTCTAGAGAGATAGAGACAAATAGGATGTCTCGACGAGAGATGGTCTTGAGTGTGTGTATGCAAGGGAGAAGGGGAGAGAGACATGAGCAGAAATAGTGTGTGGGGTGTGTGTGTCCGGTATGCATGTGTGGGTGTGAGAAGATACCGAGACCTAGGGGTAGGGGTGTGTGAGGTCTAGTGGGCCACGGTGAGGCCCCCGGTCGGTTTCGTCCTGCGCCACATTGGTACGCCCGGGGAACATTATACGGAGACCCCTGGAGGACTAGTCGCACAAGACAAAGAAACCAGAGCTGCGAAGGACTTTGTGTCCCTTGGTATTCATGTAGTGTACTCTGTACACACCCTACTCACAAATATACATGACCGGGGGTAGGGTATTTCCTGGATCGCAAGGGCCCGAACCAAGGTAAATCCTTGTCTCTTATTACCATGCATCCAACCTAGCTGTAAGGGATATCCTACTAAATGCTCTGCTGGAATCATATTCGTCAACTAGTAAGAGAGGTGGAGACAATGCGTGCGAGATAGGCCTAAGCGTCCGGGAGACACGTAGGCAGGTATATGTATAGAGAAAAGGGTCGATGGAGATCGTGCGTGCGTGTGAAAGAGTTCTTGTGACAGAGATTAGTGAAAGGAGTCGTAGATAGTTGTGAGAGAGAGGGAGGGAGGGTGATATATATAGACTACGTGTGTGCGAGAGACACCTCAGGAGATAGTGTGAGGATGTGTGAGAGAGAAGGCCGATGGATATACAGTGTGTGCGCGTATGTGTGAGAGAGAAAGATAACACGTGTGTGAGGAGGGGCCGAGGGAGAGTGAATCTACGCGTAAAAGACTGATGTACACATCAATTTAAAATATAAATTGTATCCAAATATTTGAATGGGATCATGATATTTGCGATTCGCATATGGAACGATCATTGGTGTATCAAACATCCATATTCTGTCGAATTTGAGCATTCCTACTTGTAGCTTGCGTTGGTTTTATCCCCGAAGAGGAAGGGATGATGCAGCATAGCAGAGGTAAGTATTTCCCTCAGTTATGAAACCAAGGATATCAATCCAGTAGGAGAACCATGCAACACCTCGTTACCAGTACCTGCACACAAACAACAAATCCTTGCACCCAACGTAAACGAGGGGTTGTCAATCCCTCGGGGGTTAATTGCAAGATTAAATTGTATGTGATAGATAGATAGATTGAAACAAAAATACAAAATAAAATAAATAAAAGAAAATGGCAGCAATATTTTTAGGGTTTTAGTAATGTGATTTAGATAGACCCGGGGGCCATAGTTTTCACTAGAGGCTTCTCTCGAGAAAATAGCATACGGTGGTTAGACAAATTACTGTTGGGCAATTGATAGAAAAGCAAATAATCATGACGATATCCAAGGCAATGATCATGTATATAGGGATCATGTCCAAGATAAGTAGACCGACTCCTGCCTGCATCTACTACTAATATTCCACACATCGACCGCTATCCAGCATGCATCTAGTGTATTAAGTCCATAAAGAACGGAGTAACGCCTTAAGAACGATGACATGATGTGGACAAGATAAACTCATGTATGAATAAACCCCATCTTTTTACCCTTAATAGCAATGATACATACGTGTCATGTCCCTTTCTGTCACTGGGATTGAGCACCGCAAGATCGAACCCATTACAAAGCACCTCTTCCCATGGCAAGATAAATCAATCTAGTTGGCCAAACCAAATCAATAGATCAGAGAAGAAATACGAGGCTATAATAATCATGCATAAAAGAGATCAGAGAAGACTCAAATATATTCATGGATAATCTGATCATAAACTCACAATTCATCGGATCCCAACAAACACATCGCAAAAAGTGATTACATCGGATAGAACTCCAAGAACATCGAGGAGAACATTGTATTGAAGATCAAAAAGAGAAAAGAAGCCATCTAGCTACTAACTATGGACCCGAAGTTCTGTGGTAAACTACTCACGCATCATCGGAAGGGCAGCAAGGTTGATGTAGAGCCACTCCGTGATCGATCCCCCCTCCGGCGGAGTACCGGAGAAGGCCTCCAGATGGGATCTCTCGAGAACAGAAACTTGCGGCAGCGGAAAAAACTATTTCGTGGACTCCTCTGAGGGTTTCTGATTTTTTTTCAGAATTTATAGTGGAGGAATTAGGTCAAACGGAGCTCTGTGGGCCCCACGAGGTACCAGGGCGCGCCTTCCCCCCCCCCCCCAGGCGCGCCCTGGTGCCTCGTGGGCACCCCCTGGGGCTTCTGGCCTCCTCCCGAAGCTTCTAGTGTTTATCTTGTCCAGAAAAAAATCTCCAAAAAGTTTCGTGGCATTTGGACTTCGTTTGGTATTGATTTTCTGTAAAACAAAAACAAGGCAGAAAAACAGTAACTGGCACTGGGCACTAAGTTAATAGGTTAGTCTCCAAAAATGATATATAATTTCTGTAAATGAATATAAAAACATCCAAAATTGATAATATAACAGCATGGAACAATCAAAAATTATAGATACATTGGAGACGTATCAGCATCCCCAAGCTTAATTCCTGCTCATCCTCGAGTAGGTAAATGATAAAAACAGAATTTTTGATGTGGAATGCTGCCTATCATATTCATCACATATTCTTTTCTTTTGTAGCGTGGACATTGGACTTGAATGATTCAAAGCAATAGTCTATATTTTGACATGAAGATATAAATACTCAAGCATGCTAACAAGCAACCATGTTTTTCAAAATATCAATGCTAAAAAAGTTATCCCTAGCCCATTATGCTCAATCATTGATCCATTCATGAAACACACTCAAATATTACCTACATCCAATGCACAAGTATGACAATAGTGCTCTCTAGTTGGTGCTTTTGTAAGAGAAGATGAAGACTCAAATAAAAATAAAAATTACATAAAAGTAAATGGATAGGCCCTTCGCAGAGGGAAGCAGAGATTTGTCAAATGTGCCAGAGCTCAAAGCTGAAATTAAAGAGATAAAAATATTTTGAGAGGCATGCTTTTCCTGTCAACGGAAATGACCGAGAATTCCCAATATTTTCCATGCTAGACACATCATAGGCGGTTCCCAAACAGAAAGTAAAGTTTATTTCCTTTCCACCATTTCTTTCACAATCCATGGCTAGCCATATCCACGGGTGCCCTCCATACCATCACTTTCCAAGGAATTTTGTTGTTATTAATTTTTGATTTCATTGTGGGACTGGGCATCCCTATTACCAGCCACTCTCTCGTGCAATGACAAGTGAATAAACAATCATCGTGAGAATAACACACCTAGCATGGAAAATAATGGCCACCCCCTGCCGCTTCATGAGCGGTACGGGCACACAAAATGCAAAATTATTTTGAAAATTAGAGTTGGCACATGCAAATTTACTTGGAACGGCATTGAAATACCGCATATAGGTAGATATAGTGGACTCATTTGGCATAACTTGGGTTTAAGGATTTTGGATGCACAAGCAGTATTTCTGCTTAGTACAAATGAAGGCTGGGAAATAGATTGAGAAGCAACCAACCAAAAAACGAAAACGGTCATAAACATGCATTGAACATAACTAACACCGAATAATGCACCATAAGTAGGATATAATTTCATTGCATAACTATTGACTTAACGTGCATGCATAGGGAATCACAAACCTTAACACTAATATTCTTACTAAATCACAATTACTCACTAACATGACTCACATATTATCATTTCCATATCGCAAAACTATTGCAAGGAATCACACTTATCATATCCAATGATCTATATGAAAGTTTTTATTATATCCCTCTTGAATATTCATCACTTTGGGACCAAATTCATATCTTGTGCAAATTACCGTTACTATTATCAACTCTCAAAAAGATTTAAGTGAAGCATGAGAGTGCAAATATTTCTTCAAAATTTCAATCTTATCAATTCTCAAAATAATATAAGTGAAGCATGAGAATTCATTTCTTAAAAATTATAATCTTATCAACTGTCAAAATAATATAAGTGAAGCATGAGAGTTTATTTCTTCAAAATTTAGCCACCACCGTGCTCAAAAAGATTTAAGTGAAGCACTAGAGCAACTGCCTAGCTCAAAAAATTTAAGTGAAGCACATAGAGTATTCTAACAAATGATGATAAACGTGTGGCTCTCTCAAAATAGGTGTGTTCAGTAAGGATGATTGTGACAAACTAAAAAGCAAACAAAGCAAAGACTCATATAATACAAGACGCTCCAAGCAAAACACATATCATGTGACGAATAAAAATATAGCTCCAAGTAAAATTATCGATGGTTGGTACAAGAAAGAGGGGATGCCTTCCGGGCCATCCCCAAGCTTAGACACTTGAGTCTTCCTTAAATATTACCTTGGGGTGCCTCGGGCATCCCCAAGCTTAGGCTATTATTACTCCTTATTTCTTCATCCATCGTGATCTCACCCAAAACTTGAAAACTTCAATCACACAAAACTCAACAAAACCTTCGTGAGATCCGTTAGTATAACAAAATAAATCACTACTTTAAGTACTGTTGCAAACCCATTCATATTTTATTTTTGCATTATACCTACTGTACTCTAACTTCACCATGGCTTATACCCCCCGATACAATCCATAGATTCATCAAAACAAGCAAGTAGTGCATCAAAAACAGAATCTGTCAAAAACAGAACAGTCTGTGGCAATCTATTTAAAAGCCATACTTATGTAACTCCAAAAATTCTGAAAAATTAGGAAAACGTGGGCAATTCATATACCAATACTGTGTAACAATTTCAGATTTTTTTTACGCTCCAGTACAGAAACAAAATTCGGGCACTGGACGCAAAACTTTCTGTTTTCCAAACAGCATCAATTATACTATCTTCCAAATCATCCTAAAGGCTTTACTTGGCACAAACACTAATTAAAAACACAAAAACACACTCATACCAGTAGAATAAATGTGAAAACACACAATAACAGAAAAAAAATTATTTTATTTATTGGGTTGCCTCCCAACAAGCTCTTTCTTTATAGCCATTAAGATAGGCTTGAAATTTCAACGATGCTCACATGAAAGATAGTAATTGAAACACAAAGAGAGCATCATGTAGCATGTGAAAAACATATTTAAGTCTAACATACTTCCTATGCATAGGCATTTTATAAGCAGACAAATTATCAAGGCAAGCAATTTCTAGCATATGCAAAGGAGAAGAATAAAACATTGATGATTTCAACATAACGAGAGGTAATTTAGTAATATGAAAATTTCTACAACCATATTTTCCTCTCTCATAATAATTACATGTAGGATCATACTCAAATTCAACAATATAGTTATCATAAACAATACTCTCTTTATGATCCACATGCATAATTTTGTTATAATCTTCCGAAATAGTGGGATTATCATCAACGAAAGTCATGACCTCTCCAAACCCACTTTTATCAAAAATTTCATAAGATTGAACATTCTCCAAATATGTGGGATTATTTTTACCTAGAGTTGACACTCTTCCAAACCCACTTTCAATATTATTGCAAGCATTATTATCAATATCATATTCATCATGATGCTTAAATAAATTTTCAAGATCATAAAAAGCATTATCACCCCAATCATGATCATTGCAATAAGTAGTGGACATGACAAAATTATCATCCCCAAGCTTGTGGTTTTGCATATCATTAACACAATTGACACTAATAGAATTTTTAGTAACATTATTACAATCATGCTTTTCATTCAAGGAGCTATCAAGTATGGGTGTTATAGCAATTAATTCATTTTTAACATAAGGAACTATAGCGAGTTCATCTCTATAAGCATCTTTAATATTGGCATCGTGGCCATAAGAATAGCAAGCATCAGATTCATCAAGAGGGGATATTTCAATCGAATCGATGGAATCACAATCATCTATGGATTTATGCATATCATTATTCTCCTCCAAAGCAGTAGACATTCTCTCAATAAATTCACTAACATAGGCATTAGATGCATAATTTTCATAGCAATACTTAAGTATGGCAAAATTTTCAGATTTGTAGAGAGTAATATCATACTTTTCAATCAAAGAAGCAACTTCATAAGCACCCTTAAAAGCAACAAATTCTTCAATTTGTTCGATATCATAGTAACTATAAACACCTTTTTTCATAAGAAGATAAGATTTCATTATCATTGAACTCACATAGGTAGGGAAGGTGTTTTTTAGGGTTCTTAGAGCAACAAGTAAAATCATAAATTTCACATAGATTCCGAGCATAGCATAGCAAACAATTTATTTGACACCATAAGAGTCTCCCTTTTTCAGACAAACGGTGACGCACAAAATGAGCATGCTCCTTTAAGGATTTTCCCTCAACTAAACTAGTTGGGGTTTCAGCACGAGCACAAATGGATCGAAGATGATCCAAGTAGTAAACTTTAAGTGGATCCATAGTACCTTATATTTTTGCTTTTAGTTTCTGTTCTTGTGTGTTTGACATGAAGGCAATAAAAGCAAGCAAGTAAAGAAGCAAACAAGAAAAAGGCAAACGGAAAATATTTTTGTATTTTTGTAAAAACTTTTTAGAAGTGGGGGAGATGAAAATGAGAGCCAAAGGCAAATAAAGTAAATGCAAGGAGATGTAAGTTTTATGCGTAGGTACTTGATAGATGTTGATGATGTCTCCCCGGCAACGGCGCCAGAAATTCTTCCTGCTACTTGTAGCTTGCGTTGGTTTTTTCCCCGAAGAGGAAGGGATGATGCAGCACAGTAGAGGTAAGTATTTCCCTCAGTTATGAAACCAAGGTTATCAATCCAGTAGGAGAACCACGCAACACCTCGTTAGCAGTACCTGCACACAAACAACAAATCCTTGCACCCAACGCAAACGAGGGGTTGTCAATCCCTCGGTGGTTAATTGCAAGATTAAATTGTATGTGATAGATAGATAGATTGAAACAAAAATACAAAATAAAATAAATAAAAGAAAATGGCAGCAATATTTTTAGGGTTTTAGTAATATGATGTAGATAGACCCGGGGGCCATAGTTTTCACTAGAGGCTTCTCTCGAGAAAATAGCATACGGTGGGTAGACAAATTACTGTTGGGCAATTGATAGAAAAGCAAATAATCATGACGATATCCAAGGCAATGATCATGTATATAGGCATCACGTCCAAGATAAGTAGACCGACTCCTGCCTGCATCTATTACTATTACTCCACACATCGACCGCTATCCAGCATGCATCTAGTGTATTAAGTCCATAAAGAACGGAGTAACGCCTTAAGAACGATGACATGATGTGGACAAGATAAACTCATGTATGAATAAACCCCATCTTTTTACCCTAAATAGCAATGATACATAAGTGTCATGTCCCTTTCTGTCACTGGGATTGAGCACGGCAAGATCGAACCCATTACAAAGCACCTCTTCCCATGGCAAGATAAATCAATCTAGTTGCCAAACCAAATCAATAGATCAGAGAAGAAATACGAGGCTATAATAATCATGCATAAAAGAGATCAGAGAAGACTCAAATATATTCATGGATAATCTGATCATAAACTCACAATTCATCGGATCCCAACAAACACACCACAAAAAGTGATTACATCGGATAGAACTCCAAGAACATCGGGGAGAACATTGTATTGAAGATCAAAAAGAGAGAAGAAGCCATCTAGCTACTAACTATGGACCCGAAGGTCTATGGTAAACTACTCACGCATCATCGGAAGGGCAGCAAGGTTGATGTAGAGCCCCTCAGTGATCGATCCCCCCTCCGGCGGAGTACCGGAGAAGGCCTCCAGATGGGATCTCTCGAGAACAGAAACTTGCGGTGGCGGAAAAAGTATTTCATGGACTCCTCTGAGGGTTTCTGATTTTTTCTGAATTTATAGTGGAGGAATTAGGTCAAACGGAGCTCTGTGGGCCCCACGAGGTACCAGGGCGCACCTGCCCCCCCCCCCCAGGCGCGCCCTGGTGCCTCGTGGGCACCCCTTGGGGCTTCTGGTCTCCTCCCGAAGCTTCTAGTGTTTATCTTGTCCAAAAAAATCTCCAAAAAGTTTCATGGCATTTGGACTTCGTTTGGTATTGATTTTCTGTAAAACAAAAACAGGGCAGAAAACAACAACTGGCACTGGGCACTAAGTTAATAGGTTAGTCTCCAAAAATGATATATAATTGCTGTAAATGAATATAAAAACATCCAAGATTGATAATATAACAGCATGGAACAATAAAAAATTATAGATACGTTGGAGACGTATCAAGCATGTGTATGGTATTATTTGACATAATTGATCCATAGAGTCAGTATTTTGACATCCAGACAATGCATGGCTTTAGCAATTCAAATATAAACGTGATTATAGTTTATGTTGTGTGTGTAAAGCACATCATACATACAAAAGATACATAGTGAACATTCTATATAGCTAGCTAGGAACTAGCATACGTTTGAATTCAACTTTAGGTGGTTTCAAATATTCGAATTCAACATGAAGTGCATTCAATTATTTGAATTCGAGATCATGGCATTTGTAAATCATACCTAAATTAAGGGTGCATCAATCTTTGCTTTGCTTTTGTACATAATAACATATAGTCGTGTACAAAATACATTCAAATTTACCACCTCCATTCCAAAATAATAGTAGTTATAGGATTTTCAAGAGTCAAAATTTCAAAAGAAGCGCATAATTTAATGAGGTTTTCAATCATACAAGGTCAAATTTAACGAGGTCTATTAAGGTCAATCCTAATAGTTCAAGAGTACTGTAAATGTGAATGCTTCTGGTTCAAAATTCTGAACGAAGCGCCAAAAGAGCCTCTCCTCGCCCGAAACCGCGTGAGACCGTCCTAACTCTGACCCGTGGAGCCTACCGGCCCGACGTCCAGAAGTCTAAACCGGGGTAGGTTTGTAACTTCACTGAGCGCCACACAACTGCCTCCGAAAAACATTCATATATACAGCAGGCACCTAAATGCCGATGCGCTCGGCCAAAATCACTCCCGCCCACTATTTTGGACACGTGAGATTACCGTCCTACCCCCGACCCGCAGCATGTCTGAAATTTTAGATGGGGGCAAAGTTTGTAACTTTCCCCAAATTTCAAACAAGCGCGTCCCGAAAACATGGTTCCCCCTCAACTTCCCCCCTGCCCTGTCCGATTCCCCATTCATACTCAGTGGGAGCCAAAACTCCCTCTCCACCAGCTGCGAAACCCCAGCCTCCTCCGTCCGCCACCCCATCGCACTGATCCATCGCCGCCCTCCTCCATCACGCCGGAGCCGATACCCCGACGTCGTCGTCCACCGCAGCCTCAACTGCAGCGCCCTCAAGGACTTAGCAGTTGAAGCCGAGGCAGAGCTGCCTCCACGACGCGGACATGCGTCGTACCCGAGCCACTTCAACCCCTCTGTCCTGCGCCTCACCGCTATTGCTCCAACGTCGCAACCGTCCACAGCACCAGAGCTGTTCCCGCTATGCCGTCGTTCGCCGCCTCGGATCTGCTTCTCCGCCGCCGACAGAGGGCCACCGTACCACACTCAACAACTTGGCCATGGGTGCGCCAAGGCTCCACTGTCCTCCACAACATCTGGTTTCCGGCGAAACACAAGAAAATCGTCGAAAAATCATACGGAGGACACAACATGGCAAGCCGATATTGATACTCCTCTTCCCTTATTCTTGCAAATCTTACATGTCTGCTCGCACGGTATTCATCCCACGAAGGAAACTAGTTGACCACTTCTTAGTGCACATTCTTCCTGATACTAGATGTTCCAAGTATCTCGCGATGCACAAGGTTTCCCCCCATTTACTATTTCACTTTAGCTAGAGGTCCGTTGCCTGCCTGGATTTCAATTCAGTGTCAGTTGATTCCCAATTAAAGGAAGCACCACCCGTGGAGGCGCGCGGAGCGCCTAGTCTGCCTGTTCGCCGGGGAAGCAGCGCCTCAGTGTCTATCTTAGAGGTGTGTGTGGCGTAGGAGCTGATGGCGCCGATCTGGAGGCCCGTCGGGCTTAAAAGGATGGCCGGGGGGCGCTGCCAAGCACGGTGGTGGGGTGAGGTCGAGGGGAGGGCGGGGCGGCGGAGGCAGGGGTCTGGGCCGATGGTCGCTGGCGGTTCGAGGAAGATCGTCAACAGTGACTGGCGGGAGGTAGATGAAGGCCATCTGCCCGTTCCTTGTAGATCGGACGGTGCAGAAAAATCGACTGACCTATTTGTTTTCAGTCGATTATTATTTTCATAGGACCACATGTGGTGGTTTGCTGGAGGATTACCTGCACTTCCCAGCCATCCCTGTGTTGATACTTTTACACTGCACTAATTGTGCACAAACTACACCCATACTCTCTCACTATCGTTTTATTACGCATGGGTATTTCAGAATCTCAACCACAGTATTCTAAAAAGAAAACAGAGCAGTTGCTCCAGTCTAGATCGAGGATTGGAAAGATACGGTTTGACGCTCTAAAGAAGAGTCACTACTGGAATCTGGCAATTTGCCATCTGTCCCCTCTTTGCCGTCTGCCAGCTGACGGCAAAGAGCCTCTTTGTCGTCTGCTTTGGAAAAGCAGACGGCAAAGAACCAGCTGATGGCAAAGAGAGTCTTTGCCGTCAGCTGGTTCTTTGCCGTCTGCCAGCTGACGGCAAAGAGGCCAATGGTAGACGGCAAAGAGGCCTGTGGGCCCCAGGGGGGCTCGGCGCTGGCTAGGTCACCTCTTTGCTGTCTGCTGGCCCTTTGCCGTCTGCTAGCAGACGGCAAAGAACGGCCAGGCAGACGGCAAAGGAGGGATGCGGGGCCCACCAAAGCACGGCGTGGGCTAACCTAACGGCTGGCCTCTTCGCCGTCTGCTAGCAGACGGCAAAGGAGCGATGTGCCTTAACGGCTAGCCCGCGCACGCCTGGCCCCCACTACCCCACTCTCCTCCCCCGCACCCCTCTCTCGCTCGCTCCCTCCGCCGCCACGCCCGTCGCCTCCGCCGCCCCGCGCAGCCGACCCCCGCGCCCCGCCGCCCCTGCCCCATGGCCCCGCGCTCCACCGCCCCTGCCCGCGCGGTCCGCCGCCCCTGCCCGGCGGCCTCCTCTCCTCGCCGCTGGCCGCCCCCGCCCGGCGGCCTCCTCTCCTCGCCGCCGGCAGCCCCCGGCCACCCCGGAGCTTCACCCCCGCCCCTCGCCGCCGGCCGCCCCCGCCGCCCCTGGTGAGTGCCCCACCCCCGTCTTTTTTCTGTTAAATTAGTTAGTTAGTTTATTAGGTAGAAAAAACTTAGATAGAAAAGAAGAAAAGAAAAAACTTAGAAGAAAAAGAAGAAAAGAAAAAACCTAGAAGAAAAAACTTAGAAGAAAAAACCTAGAAGAAAAAAAAAGAAAAGAAGAAGGAAAAAAAGGAAAAAGAAAAAAGGAAAAGAAGAAAAAATAAGAAGAAGAAGAAGAAGAAGAAGAAGAGGAGGAGGAGAAGAAAAAAGAAGAAGAAGAAGAAAAAGAAGAAGAAGAAGAAAGAGGAGAGGAGGAGAAGAAGAAGAGGAAAAAGGAAAGCAAGAAGAAGAAGAAGAAGAAGAAGAAGAGGAGGAGGAGGAGGAGAAGAAAAAAGAAGAAGAAGAAGAAGAAGAAGAAGAAGAAGAAGAAGAAGAAGAAGAAGAAGAAGAAGAAGAAGAAGAAGAAGAAGAAGAAGAAGAAGAAGAAGAGGAAGAAGAAGAAAAGGAAAAAGAGGAAAAAGAAGAAGAAGAGGAAGAAGAAGAAAACGACACCCCGACACCGACACGACACCCCGACACCCCGACCCCGACACGACACCCCGACACGACACCCCGACACCCCAACCCCGACACGACACCCCGACCCCGACACGACACCCCGACACCCCGAGACCACGACACCCAGACACGACACCCCCAACACCCCGACCCCGACACGACACCCTGACACCCCGACCCCGACCCGACACCCCGACACCACGACACCCCGACACCACGACACCCAGACACGACACCCCCGACCCCCGATACCTCTTCGGCCTCCTGTTGACCGAAAAGGTGCTCTTCGGCCTTCCAGAGGCCGACGGGGTCATATATTTGTGAATTATGAGTTAGGTCATATATTTTCTGATTTTGTTATGAAAAACATCATATATATTTGTGTTGATCGGGTGGATTTAAATGTGCAGTTGTTTCGTCGCTGCGAGGGTCTGGTGTTCGACGACCTCCCCGTGCGTTCGACGAGCTCCGCCCCTGCGTTCGTGGGTGAGCACAAATGACATCTCCTCCTCCCCCCTTCATTTGCTCTGTTCCGGTCTTCGTGCCGATTAAACTTGCTAGCTATAGGTATCTTCAATCATCAGTATGCGTGACCACTATGTTTCATGGTTTTGTCATGGCAGATGTCCACGTGAAAGGACTTAGTGGTGAGGCCATCGCAGCTAGGTGGTAGCTTGAACGGGGTTGATCGGAATCGAGAGACGCGAGTTTTACCCAGGTTCGGTCCCTCACGGTGGAGGTAAAAGCCTACGTCCTGCTTGATTGATATTGATGATCATAGTCACGATTACAAGTGTGCTGTTTCCCTGGCCCTGTCTCGAGAGCTATCAAAACGTCTGTCTTGAGACCTGCTAAAACATCTGCCTCCAGACTTATCTGTCTATCTAGACCTCTAAAAACCTGACCCTCTTGGGGTGCCCCGCCCCTCCTTATATAATTTGAAGGGGCGGTTACATGTAGAGTCCTAGTAGGATTAGGACTTAACCTATTCTGACTTCCCATCACGGGCTTCTTATCACGGGCTTCTCACCGTGGGCTTCTTAACGCCTGGGCTTCTTATCTCCAGGCAGCTCATTTTCATGGCTAAGTACTTGCCGGGTTACAATCTGTCGGGTCACAACCTGTCTGCCGGGTTACAACTGTCTGCCGGCTTACAACTGTCTGCCGGGTTAGAAACTATCTGCCGGCTTACAACTGTCTGCCGGGTTAGAAACTGTCTGCCGGCTTACAACTGTCTGCCGGGTTAGAAACTATCTGCCCGCTTACAACTGTCTGCCGGGTCAGGATCTGCTGGGTTAAATCCGGAAATGACTTAACATCAGGGCGACTTAAGCCCAGAGATGACTTAACGTCATGGTGACTTAAGCCCGGAGATGACTTAATCTTCAGGGCGGCTTATCCCTATGAGCCGGGTCTTGGTCGTGGGGAATATCCCCAACATTAGCCCCCAGTTTAGCTTTGAATTTATTCATGCTAAACTCTTGAAATAAGAGTATGTAAAGGGACCGGCTCACTCAAAAAGACCAGTTTTAGTTCATTGACCAACTCCTGAAAAGTCTGAATCTCTGTCATATCAATATGCTGACGCTGGTTCCTTGCAGAAAAAAGAACCCTTATGATATCTTGAATTGTCTTAAAAAATGCCTTGGCTTGATAAAAAGAATATTGCGTCTGATGTTGTACCAACTTTCAATGCTTCAGACTTGTCTGAATAGCTTAGAGCAAATAATCTTTGCAAATTTCTCCATCAAAAAATATGAGACCTGGTTTGCTCAACACTGAAAATTTTGAAGGTGTTCTACTTATATCCATATTACCTGTAGCCCCCAAGTCTTAAGAGGGGAATGCAGTGATAGCTTAAGACTTGCTCCAATATGAATGTTGCAAGCTTGGAGAAATCCGGGTTGTTCATCTAAGTCACCAGTCATAAGTTGAATGTTCCACATATGTAGCCCCCAAGTACCGGGTTGTCTTTGCCTGTAGCAACCTGGGACTTGTAATTGCCTTATGCTCATAAAACTTCAACCAGTGTAGCCCCCAAGGGCCGGGTCATTATGCAATAATGAGCAGGGACTTTTGCAGATCTGATTATATAGACTTGAGGAGTTTTGTGTAGCCCCCAAGGGCCGGGTCATCAATATGTGATGGGCCGGGTCTTCCAATTTGGACCTTATGACTTTGGCAAAGAACTGAATGTTGTAGCCCTCAAGGGCCGGCTCAGTAAGATATACTGAGCTGGGACTTAGAAACTGACGGGAGGCTGGCTCATCTACCTGAAATAACCGAGTCTGTTGACAATGTGATGATTTGAAAAGTAGCTTGCATTAGCCCCCAAGTGTCGTGGTGCATGCTTGCAGCGACACGGGACTTGAATACTTGATGTAATCTTGATTTGAATAATGTAGCCCCCAAGTGTCGGGTCGTATGCCTGCAGCGACTTGGGACTATTCCTTCCATTGTAGAATAAAATCATATTCACTATCTGGATGATGTTACTGAATGCTTTGCATATTAATATTGAACCATGCTCCTTGCTGTAAGCTGGTATTTTTGGATGAAGAAATGATAGCCATTTTTTCTGAAGCGGCTTTTGAAAACCTCAATCATCTAATACTGGTTATGATAACCATAATGAAAATCTAGCCATGTTGGCTATTAAATATTTGAATAATATAACTCGGTTTGAAAACCGGCTCCTGCAATATAAACCAGGATATCCATGCATATATGAAGCATGGTATGATCACGCAATGATGATGTAATGTATGATGCAATGCATGATGATGTATGATAACAGAGTATAAAAACGCCGGCTTTCAAGGCACGGCATAAGACCGGCTTTCAAGACTCGAGTCTTGGTTTCGCTTCCTGTGGAAGCAGGCTTTTGGCCTCTTTTGGTTTGTCCTATCTTTCTGAAAGCCAGCTCTCATGCAACCAATCGAGCGTTTTAACTCTGATAAATTCAGGGTCACCTTTGTGATTGACTCATCAGGCGTACGCCGGGTCGCTTTTTAGGGAGTAGCATCTTGCTAACAGGCAGGTTTAACCAAGTATAGTTTGGCTGGTTGGTTTATCCTCGCTTTCTGAAAGCCGGCTCTCACACAACCAATCGAGTGTTTTAACTCCGATGAATGCAGGGTCACCTTTGTGATTGACTCATCAGACGTACGCCGGGTCGTTTTTTAGGGAGTAGCATCTTGCTAACAGGCAGGTTTAACCAACTTACGGCATCTCGCCAGGTTAAAGGGTTTTGTAAGCTAAACTCGATGAGTTGGAAGCCCCCAAGTAACCATATGATCATGGAAAAAATGCTCAGCATAGCCGGCTTGATTCCTTTGACCCTTATTGAGCAGGCCGGGTCATCCATGAGACCAGGTCCTGTAAGTCGGCGCGGACGGGCGATTCGACCGCGGGCGCAGACAGATGAATCGGCCGCGGCGTGAGCAGATGAGTCGGCCGTCTGTTGATGTAGACCGAAACCGCATGGGCGGCGGTTTGCACACACGTTCATTGAGCAGTACGACACGATCGGTCGCTGGCGCATGATAATATTAGCGTGAGCGTGATATCCGTGGCACGACGATCGCTCTTGCAGTGATCAATTGTCCTGCATAAAAAAAAATATCGCATGCCAGAGTAATTGTTCTCGAAAGAGTAAAAATGTATCAATAAAAATTAACTGGATGGATTTCACCTGGTGTATTAGAACAACAGATGATCTTTGCGCGGACCATAGTTTAACTCGCGGTGTCTGCGGAACTAGTACTTCGTCTGGTCTGATATCATCTTATCTGTATTGTAGCGACCAATTCCTTTGCTGACCCAACCAGAATATCTCTGTTCCCATCGACAAATTTGGCGTACCACTCCGAACGCATTGTTTCCAATTTGAAACTGTGCTCGATAGTCTGCGTCCTTGTAATCAAAGTTGAATATCCCTTGAGAGTAATGAGGCTCGCTAGTAAGCTGCGCATTTATTTTCAGCGTGAGATTCTCTGTCAGATCACATTTCACACGAGCGTTCAGCCTTCCATTAGTCATCAACCTTTCCGATAAGCATTAACTTTGGATCTTCAAAAAGTTCAGGCTTCAGAGACATGAGGGCCTCGCGCTCGATCTCCTTGGACAGCACGAGGTAAGGGAGGCTGAGGTAGCTTCGAGGCTGAGACGACGGCAGGCCGGCTCACCGGAGAAGCAACACAAGGCCGGGCTCGAGGCCGCGGCAAATTGCGGCAGAGGCGGAAAGCGGGGTCGGCCACGGAGGCGGCGGCTCAAGGCCGCGGCCACGCACGGCAGAGGCAGCCGGTGGCTCAACGAGAGTGGCATGGAGCGACGTTTGAGATGGAGGCAGCGAATCAAGGCGAGGGGCGGAGGCGGAGCGGCGCGAGGCGGCTGTGGCGACAGACCGACGAGGCGAGTCACCTCGGCGGAGGCTTGAGGGTGAGGCCAAAGCCATGGCTGTAGTGGTGGCGTAGGCGGCGGCTCAAGGCAAGGGCGAGTGGCCTCGGCAGCTCAGCGGCTGCAACTGCTGCGGTAGCTCGAAGTGAAGCCCAGCAGAAGAGGAGCGGAGGGCCGGCGTGGAGGTGGTGAATCGCGTGGAGCAAAGGTGGGCGTCGGCTCAAGGCAGCGTGAGGGGAGGCTGTGGCGGCTCAGTGGGGTGGCGGCTTGACGCGGAGCCGCGGACCACAGTGGCAGAAGTTGAGCGCGGCTGTAGCAGAGGGGCGTCGGCGACTCGTAAAGAGGCGGCTCTCAGCGGCAACGGCCGTGAGGCCGTGGCGACTCAGAGCGGAGGCGAAGACAAGGCGGCGGCGGCTCGGAAACGGGCAACTCCGGCGTGAGCATGCCGTAGCGGCGAGCAGGGCCGTGCTTGAGGCGGAGGCAATTCAGCGGGGCCAAGGCGGCTCAACGAGTTCGCGGAAGTGGCGGCTTACGGCAGCGGCTTAGAGAGAGGCCGCGGCAGGGGTGAGGACGAGTCGACGGAGACCGCGACGGCGGATTGGAGGCGGCCTGCTAAGGCGACTCTTGGTGCGACGGCGAGTAAGGTTGCATGGGCGCCTTGGAGGCAAACGCGGCGGCTGACGGCGGCTCAAAGCAGAGGCGGAGGCGGCTCGGAGCAGCTCGAAGACGAGGCCGCAGTGGCGGGCCGCGGTGACAGGGGAGACCCGGCGAAGCGAGGTTGCGGCGGCTTGAGACCGCAGGGACGAGCCACGACGGCGACCAGCGGCGGAGGCGGTAAGGCGGGGCGACTTCGAGGCGAGGCCGGCTCAAGGCGAGGTGGAGGCGAGTCACAGTGGCGGAGGCGGGCGGCCGGCTCGAGGCGAGGGGCGATGTGAGACTACGGTGGCAGAGTCCGTGGCCACCCCTGCTTCCGGGTCGTGGCCCCTTTTTTTTTATTTGATCCAATGGATCGACCCATGGGCGGTAGCTAGCCGCACGTTCCAATGCCCAGCGTGGTTCATTGCTTGGACGACTTGCTCCCCTTTTTTTTCATGGACCTGCTTTGACTTTGATTCTTCCAATTTAAGATTGATGTGGTAGCAACACTTCGGATTAGGAGGTGAATCCGTAAACTTTTGGATCCAAAAATAATCGTCCTTGTCAAAACAGCGTAGCACTGCAGCGGCCGCTCCTGCTGCAATTTCCATTGCCAGAATTTTTTCACGGAACGTCTCTTAAAAAATCTTGATTTGACGAGCCGCCTGGCCGATGCAGCGGTGAAGTTGATGTAGATCCTTCCGAGCCGGTTCTTCTTCATCCGGCCAGTCGCGAGCCTCTCGATCCCTGGTAGGGCTCCCTCCAAGAACACAACATTACACCATGCGCAGGCCCCACGGTGGGCGCCAACTGTCGTGGTTTTGTCACGGCAGATGTCCACGTGAAAGGACTTAGTGGTGAGGCCATCGCAGCTAGGTGGTAGCTTGAATGGGGTTGATCGGAATCGAGAGACGCGAGTTTTACCCAGGTTCGGCCCCTCACGGTGGAGGTAAAAGCCTACGTCATGCTTGATTGATATTGATGATCATAGTCACGATTACAAGGGTGCTGTTTCCCTGGCCCTGTCTCGAGAGCTATCAAAACGTCTGTCTTGAGACCTGCTAAAACATTTGTCTCCAGACTTATCTGTCTATCTAGACCTCTAAAAACCTGACCCTCTTGGGGTGCCCCGCCCCTCCTTATATAAGTTGAAGGGGCGGGTTACATGTAGAGTCCTAGTAGGATTAGGACTTAACCTATTCTGACTTCCCATCACGGGCTTCTTATCACGGGCTTCTCACCGTGGGCTTCTTAACGCCTGGGCTTCTTATCTCCAGGCGGCTCGTTTTCATGGCTAAGTACTTGCCGGGTTACAATCTGTCGGGTCACAACCTGTCTGCCGGGTTACAACTGTCTGCCGGCTTACAACTGTCTGCCGGGTTAGAAACTATCTGCCGGCTTACAACTGTCTGCCGGGTTAGAAACTGTCTGCCGGCTTACAACTGTCTGCCGGGTTAGAAACTATCTGCCGGCTTACAATTGTCTGTCGGGTCAGGATCTGCCGGGTTAAATCCGGAAATGACTTAACGTTAGGGCGACTTAGGCCCAGAGATGACTTAACATCATGGTGACTTAAGCCCAGAGATGACTTAATCTTCAGGGCGGCTTATCCCTATGAGCTGGGTCTTGGTCGTGGGGAATATCCCCAACACTATGCGTCTCCCGTTCGAAAGGGTTACATCTATAAATATGCATGCATTTGCATATTTATAACCGTGATTCTTTCGAGTTGTCCAACGTTATCCATGGACAGCCCGAGTATGTGTAGATTGGGTTCGTTTTCCCATATGCTCTGCTCCGGATCCGATGCAGAATTTCGTCAGTGCCTCCCTGTTGTTCTCCGGGTACACATCCTCTCTGCTTATTGCCGAGACGTGTATGAGGAGAACAGCGGGGAGGTGCTGCCGAAATTTTGCGTCGGATCCGGAGCAGAGCATGGGAAAACGAACCCAATCTACACATACTCGAGTGGGATTAGGACCTATCTTTACCTATTAGCGTCTAGGTTGCATGGACGTAATAAAACTGACAAAGTCCATTAACTGATGAATATGGTTTGCTGAATTATGTATATATTTCTTGTGTGTCCAGTAGCTAGGCAAGATGAGTGATCGTGCGTGGATGTACACCGGTCACACTAGTCAAAAAGACATGACCGATGAATGGAAGACAAAAACCAAGGGGTTTGTGAGAGCAGCATTTGCAAATGGCCAGAGAAAAACCTGGTGCCCCTGTGTCCGGTGCGACAACTTTCAAAAGAGGACAGAGGTTGAAATGGGTAAACACCTGCAGAAGTGGGGTTTTACGCCTGATTATACGGTGTGGACATTTCATGGTGAGTCTGCCCAACGTGCCAGAGCTGAGGTGGTTCGTCGTCGCACGGACGAGCATGGTACCGGGATCGAAGACATGGTGCAAGACTTTGATGATGCTCGGGATTCGGACGATGAGATGGAGGAATCTGCAAAGGCCTTCAATGATATGTTGGAGTCTTCAAAACGTCCTCTCCACGAGCACACTGAGCTTTGTCAGCTGGATGCCATCGCACAAGTAATGGCTCTGAAGGCTCAATTCAACTTGGGCAGAGAATGCTACGACGCGATGATGACACTATTTGGACGCTTTCTACCCAAAGGCCATGTAATGCCTGCAAACCTGTACCAGTCGGAAAAAATCCTCCGTGTACTTAAGATGCCCTATGAGAAGATAGATGCCTGTGAGAATGGATGTGCCTTATTTAGGCTTGAGTATGCGGACTTGAACTATTGTCCCATTTGCAAGTCTTCCAGGTATGTTGTGGTAGACAACGGTATGGGTGAGAAGAGGCAGACCAAAATCGTCGTTAATGTTCTTCGGTATATGCCAATCATACCAAGACTTCAACGTCTTTTCATGGTTGAAGAGACGGCCAGACAGATGACATGGCACAAATTGGGCAAAAGAACCGAACTAGATGCAGATGGGAATCAGATGATGGTACACACATCGGATGCTTTTGCGTGGAAGAAGTTCGATGAATTACATGGGGATAAAGCGGCAGATCCAAGGCATCCTCGAGTCTGCATCGGCACGGATGGGTTCAATCCGTTTGGTATGACGGCAACCCAATACAGTTGTTGGCCTGTATTTGTCATTCCACTCAATCTCCCCCCCCCCCCCCGGACAGATTATGCAAAGAAAGAACATTTTCCTGACGTTGATAATTCTAGGGCCCAACTATCCGGGGAAGAATATGAATGTGTACATGTAGCCGCTTAAGGATGAATTGCAAGAAGCTTGGGATAATGGGTTCAAGACATACGACGCCGCTAGCAAACAAAACTTCATAATGCGTGTCTGGTACATGTACTCGATGCATGACTTGCCGGCGTATGCGCTATTCGTTGGCTGGTGTGTGCATGGAAGGTTCCCGTGCCCCACATGCAAGGCAGCTCTTCAGTTTCGTTGGTTGGAGGCGGGTCGCAAGTATTCTTGCTTCGACTTGCATAGACCGTTCCTGGATCCTCGCCATAAGTTCAGAAAAGACAAGAAGAACTTCATCAAAGGTAGAGTTGTGAAAAACTCAGCACCACCTGCGTTGACAGGCCAACAGATCCTGGATCAGTTAAACGCTCTCGAACCTGATGCAGAGTGTCCAGGGTATTTCAAGGGGTATAATTCGGAACACGCCTGGACTCACAAGACATGCTTGTGGGATCTGCCTTACTTCAAAGACCTCCTTTGCCCACACAACATCGACGTGATGCACACTGAAAAGAATATCGCCGAGGCTCTTTTTGGTACATTGTTCGGCATAGAGGGGAAGTCAAAGGATAATCCTAAGGCTAGAGTCGATCAGGAGGCTCTATGTGATAGACCATTACAAAACATGCGACAACCGAAAGGAAAGCAGAACTGGACGAAGCCAAATGCCTTGTTCAATCTTGGAAGGCCAGCTATGAGGGAAATTATCTTGTGGGTGAAAATGCAGTTGATGTTCCCTGATGGGTATGCAGCGAATCTAAAGAGGGGAGCGAGTCTTGAAAAATTGAAAATATTTGGTCTCAAGAGTCATGATTGGCACATATGGCTTGAGCGGGTAATGCCGGTGATGTTGCGTGGCTTTATCCTTGAGGATGAATGGCTAGTACTGGCAGAGCTGAGCTATTTCTTCCGTGTTCTTTGTGCGAAAGAACTATCGCCTGGCTTGCTAGATGAAATGGAAGAGTTGGCGCCGGAGTTGATCTGCAAGTTAGAGAAGATCTTTCCACCGGGCTTCTTTAATCCAATGCAGCATTTGATTTTGCATCTCCCGACCGAGGCAAGATTGGGGGGGCTGTGCAGAATCGTTGGTGCTACGCAACTGAGAGGATGCAGAAGACGCTTCGAGCAAAATGTAAAAATAAACGTAGAATTGAAGCATCGATGGCCGAGGCATTCATTACTGAGGAGGCGGCAAACTTCGTGACAGCACACTACGAAGCCAAAAATCATCATTTGCATAATCCGATGCCTCGGTACAATGCTGGCAACCCTAAAAAAGGTGGATCCAACCTCAGCCTATTCAAAGGGAAGCTCGCACCAGCCGGTGCTTCGAAACCAGTAGGGTTGGATGTCGAAGAATGGCGGACCATTTCGTTGTATATATTCAACAACCTAACAGAAGTGCGGCCGTACATCGAGTAAGTTCTCGGTACATTGTTTCGCAACTTCTAATTCCTTTTAACTGCTCTTATTCCCAGATATTTGATACAGTCGATACGTCGCCAAATTCTCGGATGGAGCGGTGATCCAAAAGGATTCCATCGAAGAGTATGAGCTTCTGGCAAAGCATGGAGGCGGCTATCCCGGTTTCATCTCTTGGTTCAAACAAACGGTAATTTCCATTAGACCATTTCATTTCTTCGTCTAATTTGCGGCTAATGCAACAATCCTTCCGTATTAAACTTGTAGGCTAATTCAGAGTCAATGGACGCCGAATTGAGACAAGTCGCCAATGGTTTTGACTATAAGGTCCGTTCATTTGACAAATACGACATCAACGGGTATCGCTTTCGTACCTTTGGCCAAGAGCTATCTATGGCCGACCGAAAGTCTACAAATTGTTGTGTCTCTGCTATCGGCGAAGGAGATACCGAGTATTATGGAAGAGTTGAAGCAATTTATGAACTTCTATTCTATGGTGAAAACCCACCGAATGTCATAGTCTTCAAATGTTATTGGTTCCAGCCGAAGGAGACTAGAAGGACTCATGAACATTTAGGGCTAGTCGAAATCAAACAAAACACCCATTTAGATGTTCCCGATGTCTATATTACGGCTCAACAGGCGACCCAAGTTTTCTATCTACCGTGGGCCTGCCAAACTGATCCAAATCTGAATGGTTGGGATGTCGTTTATGAAGTGCCGCCACGTGTTAGACCACCTCCCCCCAAAGAAGAGGATTATGAACCTCACATTAACCCAGACACATATGAAGGAGAATTCTTCCAAGAAACACGTCTTTCCAAAAAACGTTTCAAGAACCGCTCTACTTCACCCCAGAACATTGAAGTAGACAGCGTCGGTGAATTCAACTTCACCCCTGAGCCGGAACAAGAAGAGCCGGAAGAAGAAGAGGTTACTGCTGCGGATGACCCGTCAATGCTTGACCGATTACATAAAGGAGGCCTTCCACATGTTGATGCCGCTGAACTAGATGAGCACGTCATCCAAGATAGTGATGATGATGATGCATTTATTGATCCCGAAGCATATATAGACGATCAAGATTTCTATTAGTTCATGTCAGGTATTCAATTTTTATTATATACATATATATTAATAGTTCATGTCATGTATTCAATTTTTATTATATACATATTATTGGTTCATGTTAGGTATTCAATTTTTATGATATATACATGATGATGATACACTTAAATTATATACATATTATTATTCATGTCAGGTATTCAATTTTTTTATGTTGTACTAATTTCGTTTACTCTTTGTCATGGCAGGTGTTGGAAGATGGTGGGCGCGGGTCGAGAGCGCTCCGCGGCTCCTTCTTCGTCGGCGCGTGGTGGGAGGGGTACTTCCATTCCAGCCCCGTCTCTCCGGAGAGCGTTGATCGACAGTCTGCAGACACCGGTGGGCGCTTCTTCGTCGGCGTCGTTGCCCACCGAGAGAGGAGGTCGGGGGAAGAAGACAGCTAGTAGAGCTGGACGTGGCCGCGGGAGAGGTAGGCAGGCTGCTACGCCTTCCTCGCCGCCACCCCCAGCTGATTCACCCGAGCACAGGACTGCTAGGGTGGACGACCCGTCTGAGGTGGAGGCTACGCGGACTCCGGTCCACGAGCCTCGGTTCGACGAGCCTTCGACCCACGAGACTCCTGTCCCAGAGGCTTCGTCCCACGAGACTCCGGACCAGGGCAGGGATCAGGCTACGTCTCAGAAGACCCGATGGGATGCCTGGCCGGAGTCGAGTGGCCATGCTGATGGTGGCGGGGATCGGTTTTCTGATAGCGAGGGTGAGGTGGTTGAGGGGCGCACCGTCTACCAGCGTGGTAGTACACGGATCCCGCCCGTGCCGGCAACCCGCGAGCAGAGGTGGTTCATTAGGCCTGATGGGGAGAAGTAAGTGCATTTACTTTTTTTTAACCTTTTGCCTTCACGTTTCTTGAAATATCTAATGCGTTGGCCTTGTCATATTGCAGGGGTTGGCACCACGCCAAGGAAGTCCGCAGGCCCAACACCATCCTTGGTGTGATTTGCCGGCAAAACTTCCCGGGGTTTGTCACGTTGCCCGGTCAGGGTTAGCTTTCACAGCTAGGATTGAGCTGGGAGCACTACTTGGCTACCCCGGCCCCGCCGGAGGAGAGGATCGACGGTGTCTTGTGCACCACGAGGGCCGAGATGGTGCATAGAAAGTTTTGGGTAATTCAACCTTTACACAATTAAAAATCAACAATAGCTAGTTATTGTACTAATCAGTTTTGTCTCATTTGATTGCAGACCTTCTACAGGTGTGAGGAGGGATACGAGGAGGCTGCGGCATAGGTTATCGATGCCGAGTGCAAGCGCCTACTACAGAACTTACGGCACGAGGCTCGGCCGCAGGCTGTTCGAGACTACTACGCCTCGCGTGGTATTAAGAAGGACAAGCCATCGTGCCGCGAAAAGTTTCTGAAGAAGGAAAAGTACATGCAGGTAATTACCTATTCTTAAGGCCTTTTACTTAGTTTTCTTGATTTGATTCGTAGGCGTAGCGCTCAAATTTCTCTTTACTGACTTAGGTGCCCCGAGATGGTGTGCGGATAAGATGGATTGTTGGGAGGCGTTGGTGAATGAGTGGTGCTCAGAAGAATGGCTAGCCGTCCACAACAATGCCAAGGACCGGCATGCCAAAATGGTTGGTGTGCCACACCATCAAGGCAGCGCCAACTTATATCAGTTCGGGCGGAACTGGGTATGTGTTTTGCTTCATGATTCATGCAATTCATTCTTCATGCTAGCTTCAGGTATCTGAGCCCGCGTCATTTACTAATACTTTGTTCCTCTCTTTTAGGCGCGACACAATAACATGGAGGTGCCACAGGTGTACGACCTCTATGCCATGGCCCATACTGCAAAGTACAAGAAGGCCAAGGCATTCTCTGAGTCTGACCTCGATAATCCAAAGAACTTCACCAACATCTCCTCCCACCACAAGCTCGTGAGGTACAGAGAGGAGGGGAAGGCGAGGAAAGGGGAGGACTTTAACCCGAGCCAGCAGCCTATTGATCCAGAGCTGGTGATGATATCTGGTGGCGGGAGGCCCCATGGCTCGATAGCCATTGGAGATGGACTGATACGTTGTCCTCGCACTCTCCCGGAGATCAAGTCGCGCCAAACGAGCTCCTGTCCTGAGATAAGGCCTCGTCCACGGCCACTGGAGCTCGCCATCGAGGTTAGTTATACGGACTCAGATACCTTTCCTCTCCATTACATTGTGTGTGCGTCTGCTCGATGATTACAATGCTAACGAGGAGTGGTGTTGCAGGCTGCTATTCAGAAAGAGAGAGAGGCAACCAAGGAGCTTCTGGCGGAGAGGGACCGGCAGGCGGCGGAGAAGGAGCGGGAGTTGGAGGAGAGGACGGCCAAAATGTTGGAGGAGGAGAGGTCACGGAATGACATGGCGAACCGGGCCATGTACGAGCTCCTCATGGTAAGTTTCTTCTGCATATTAGCCAAATCATGCACTTAATGTTCGTTTCATTACTAACTAATATGACTGACTCGTCAAAACCAAATGTGCAGTCTGTGTGCGAGAAGACCGGTCAGACCCCTCTGCCGATGCCAGTCATTGATTCGGGGACCACGGTGAGTTTCATTTGAATGGTCATTAGTTACTAGTCTTAACATTTCAGTGTCATCATGCTAACGAGACATTGCAAATAATCTTTGGTGCAGCGTAACTCCAGACAAGCATCGCACGATCCTTCTCCAGGTGGCACCGGCACGAGCACCCCCGGTGCTTCAGCTCCGTGATGACGGTAAGTTTTCTCTACTGTTTTCCTTAACAAATGCATAATGACCTAGACTTAGCTTTATTTCCTCCAATATGCTTACCATAATGACCTAGACTTAGCTTATTTTCCTCCAAAATGACATAATAAGCTTACTTAGCTCCTAAATGATCCATTTTACCTAAGTTAGCTCTAAAATGACCTAAGTTAGCTATAATATGCTAAGTTAGCTCTAATATGCTTAGTTACCTAGGTTTGCTCAATAATGACATATACTTAGCTTACTTATGTCAAAAATGGCATAATTAGCTTACTTAGGTCAAAAATGGCATAACAACCTTGGTAACCTCATAAATGTCATATACTTAGCTTATTTTCGTCCAAAATGACATAATAAGCTTACTTAGCTCCAAAATGATCCATTTTACCTAAGTTAGCTCCAAAATGACCTAAGTTAGCTCTAATATGCTTAGTTACCTAGGTTAGCTCAATAATGACCTATACTTAGCTTACTTATGTCAAAAATGGCATAATATGCTTAGTTAACTCAAAAATGGCATAATTACCTAGGTTAGCTCAATAATGACCTATACTTAGCTTATTTAGTTCATTTATGACATAAGTAGCTTACTTAGTTCATAAATGGCATGATAACCTTGCTAAGCTCATAAATGTCATATACTTAGCTTACTTAGCTCATAAATGACATGATAACCTTGCTAAGCTCATAAATGTCATATACTTAGCTTACTTAGGTCAAAAATGGCATGATAACCTTGGTAAGCTCATAAATGTCATATACTTAGCTTACTTAGCTCATAAATGGCATGATAACCTTGGTAAGCTCGCATTGATGGAGTGCTTCTTTTTACTTTCTTATTCTTCTTCTTCTTCTTCTTCTTCTTCTTCTTCTTCTTCTTCTTCTTCTAGTCTTCTTCTTCTTCTTCTTCTTCTAGTCTTCTTCTTCTTCTTCTAGTCTTCTTCTTCTAACTTTCTTATTTCCCATTTTGCAGATTTCATTCACTTCACGGAAGCTTTAATTGATGGAGTGCTTCTTTTTTACTTTCTGTTTTGATTTTGTACCTTTGAACATATGTGGAACTTGCTATATGGATGAAACTATGTATGTGGAACTTGCTATGTATGTATGGATGGAACTATGTATGTATGGATGAAACTTATGTGTTGGATATCTCATATGTTTGCTGTGAAACTTGCGCTGTGAAATATATATATATATATCATATATTTGCTGTGAAAATGCTTGGATATAAGAAAAAACAGAATAAAAAGAGGCAATGCAGGCTCTTTGCCGTCTGCCACCGACGGCAAAGGGCTCTTTGCCGTCTGCCGCAGACGGCAAAGTGGACACGTGGTAGCAACCTGTGCAACCTGGGAGCACTAGGGGCTGACCCATTTGGTCACTTTGCCGTCTGTGGCAGACGGCAAAGGATGGTGTGGTTTCCCGTCTGTGGCGGACGGCAAAGAGTGGCAGCGGCAGACGGCAAAGAGCGGGGAGGGTGACGGGTCTGATGACGTCATGAAGCAGACGGCAATGGGGAGGGCACATTTGCCGTCAGCCGGCAGACGTCAAAGCCTCCCGTTAGCCACCTAACGTGGCTAACGTCTATCCTTTGCCGTCAGCCGGCAGAAGCTCATTACCGTAAGTTACAATGCCGTCCATGTTTGCCGTCTGCGGCTGACGGCAAAGACCTTTGCCGTCAGCTTTATGGTCATTTGCCGTCTGCCATGGCAGACGGCAAATCAGCTGATTCCTGTAGTGAGTGTAGTGTCATTCGATGAAGACTGTCAACGTAGCTCTGTAGTTGATGACCCCATTCGCCATACACCAGCATCGCAGGTGCTTGCTTTAACTTCACGGTGTCATATGTGGTTGCATGTTGCATATGGTGTCTACCTTGTATATTGCTTCTAAATTGGTTAAATTGCATCTACTTAGCCATATACTGTGAATATGACATGCCTTCCTATTTTTGGTACATACTGCATCTGTCTATTAACCATGTTCTTACATCAAACTAATGTTCTTGTGTATCCCTCATCAATCACTTATGATGAAACAGTCAGACCCGTGGGTTAGTGTGAGACGCGCTACTCTTTTAAAGAGTGCAGTGTCATCCTCCCCACATGATTCTCAACAAACAGCAAGGCTAGATGAAGATAGTCAACGTAGCTCTGTAGTGGGTGACCGCATTTCCCCTACACCACCATCGCAGGTGCTTGCTCTAACTTGGCAGTGTGATATGTGGTTGCATGTTGCATATGGTGTCTAGCTTGTAATTCTTCTAATTTGGTTAAATTGCATCTGCTATTCTGCTTAGTTTACACATTATACCTGTTAATGTGACATGCCTTCCTGTTTTTGGTACATACTACATCTGTCTATTAACCATGTCCTTACATAAAACTACTGTTGTTGTGTATCCCGCATCATTCACTTATGACGAGACACCTTTAGTATATGTAGTGTGATATTTGTTGCATCTTGCATATGATTTATAGCATGTACTGCGTCTAATTTGTTGAAACGCCATTTATGATGAGACGCTTTTAACTTGGCAGAGTCATATTGGTTGCATCTTTCATGTGGTGTCTACCTTGCATTGCTTCTAATTTGTTGAAATGGCTTATGCTTAGTTTACACAAATAGGTGTGAATATGCCATGCCGTCCTTTTTTCGTACATATTCCATCCTTGTATCATGTGTTTGCCTTACATCCAAGTAGTGTTCGTCAGTATCATGCATGAATGAGTTCTAAAGAGTGATTTTATTCCTTTTTCTTGTTGTTTGACTTGACAATGCAAAATCAACAAAGCAGAAGGAAATTAGCAAGGCAGTGGATGATGGTGCTCCTTCCGACCAACTGAAACGGAGGGTCTCTATAGATTCTACTCCGCCATCCTCCAAACAAGATTTGCAAGACAACACATGCATAGACAGTCAACGTAGTTGTGTTGATGATGAGCACATCTCCCCTACCCAACCATCACAGGTGCTCGCTCTAACTTGGCACTGTTATATGTGGTTGCATGTTACGTATGATGTCTAGCTTGTATTGCTTCTAATTTTGTTGAATTGTGAAAGCACATTTGCTCCCTTGGTGGTTTTGGTAATTCATAACAACATATATCTCATTGAACTAATGTCCATTCAAGATTAAGATTTCAGGATGTTCAATGATTGGCATGGCATGGACTAGAGATGTGGACCCCTCAAAATGCTAATGACAAGGATTGGCAAAAGATCAAGACTCTACATTTTTGGTTTACTGATCCAAGATCACATTGAGTCCATAGGAAAGCCAATACTATTAAAAGGGGATGAGGTGTTACTTAATGGTCTTTTTGCTCAAGTGCTTAGTGACAGTACGCCTAAACCCTCAACCACTCTCTCTAACCAAATATGTCCAAAACCTACATTCCAACTCGGCCCCACCGAAATTCTCTATCCGGCCCCACCGAGTTCATCCAAGACTTAGCCACTGCCAAAACCCTAACAAATCGGATCCACCGAAATGGATCTCGGTCTCACCGAGATGGCCTTGTCAACTCTCTGTAATCGTTTGCACTTACTTCGGTCTTACCGAGTTTTGCAAATCGGTCTCACCGAGATGGCTTGCCAACTCTCTGTTGCCTTATTGCTTCACTTCGGTCCTACCGAGTTGATGCAATCGGTGCCACCGAGATGAGGTTTGCCCTAGCCATTGCACTTCGGTCCATCCGAGTTGTCCGTATCGGTCCCACCGAGATTCCTAAAGTTCATATCTTTTACACAGTTCGGTGCTACCGAGATTATCGTTCCAGTGCCACCGAGTTGGGTCAAAAGTGTGTAACGGTTGGATTTTGTGTGGAGGCTATATATACCCCTCCACCACCTCCTTCTCTGTAAGGAGAGCCATCAGAACGTGCCTACACTTCCACCATACATTTTCTGAGAGAGTACCACCTACTCATGTGTTGAGATCAAGCTATTCCATTCCTACCATTTGAATCTTGATTTCTAGCCTTTCCCAAGTTGCTTTCCACTCAAATCCCTCTTCCACCATAGCCAAATCTGTGAGGAGTTCTTTGAGTGCTGGGAAGACTATCATTTGAAGCACAAGAGCAAGGAGTTCAACAACAACACACCGTCTATTACCTTTTGGAGAGTGGTGTCTCCTAGATTGGTTAGGTGTCACTTGGGAGCCTCCAACATGATGTGGAGTTGAACCAAGGAGTTTGTAAGGGCAAGGAGATCGCCTACTTCGTGAAGATCTACCCCGAGTGAGGCTAGTCCTTCATGGACGTAAGCCATGGTGGAATAGACAAGGTTGCTTCTTCGTGGACCCTTCGTGGGTGGAGCCCTCCGTGGACTCGCGCAGCCGTTACCCTTCGTGGGTTGAAGTCTCCATCAACGTGGACATACGATAGCACCACCTATCGAAACCACGCCAAAAACCACCGTGTCTTCACTGCGTTTGAAATCTCCGATCCCCTCCTTTACTTACATATGCAATTGCTTACTTTCCGCTACTATACTCTTAGAATTGCATGTGTAGGGTGATGCTTGACATGTGTTATTGCTAAAATCTGCCCACAACTAAAATTGGGAAAAGGTTAGGTTTTATTTGGTCAAGTAGTCTAATCACCCCCCCTCTAGACATACTTTCGATCCTACAAGTGGTATCAGAGCTTTGGTCTCCGTAAAGCCTTGATTTCCATTGCTTTGGTGATCATAGCCTTGGTTTCACAACCTAGGAGAGAATGGCGTCTAGTGAGGGTAACTATCACCGTAGAGGTCCATATTTTGATGGTACAAACTTTGCTAGTTGGAAACATAAGATGAAAATGCATATTCTTGGTCATAACCCCGCCGTTTGGGCTGTTGTTCGTGTTGGCTTGCAAGGTGACTTCTTTGAGGATGGCAAGGAACCGGATCGTGAAGCAACCCCGGAAGAATTGAAGAAGTTGCAATACAATGCTCAAGCTTGTGACATTATATTCAAAGGTTTATGTCCCGAAGAATTCAACAAAATCAGCCGCCTCGAGAATGCAAAGGAAATTTGGGATACTTTGGTTGATATGCATGAGGGTACCGAGTCCGTCAAGGAATCTAAGTTGGATGTGCTTCAAAGTCAACTTGACAAGTTCAAGATGAAGGATGGTGAAGGAGTTGCTGAGATGTACTCTAGGCTTGCTCTCATCACAAATGAGATTGCCGGTTTAGGAAGTGAAGAGATGACTGACAGATTCATCATCAAGAAGATACTTAGAGCTTTGGATGGAAAATATGATACCGTCTGCACATTGATCTAAATGATGCCAAATTACAAAGATCTCAAGCCCACGGAAGTCATTGGAAGGATTGTTGCTCATGAAATGTCACTCAAGGACAAAGAAGAGTTGCACAACAAATCAAGTGGTGCTTACAAAGCCTCAACCGATGCTCCAACAATACCAAGTGACAAGACAGTATCCAATGAAGAGATTAGCCTAATGGTGAAAAGATTCAACAAGTACTACAAGAACAAAGGGAAAGAAAGAAGTTCTAGCTCAAGACATTATGAGAGAAGATCATCAAGTCGTGACCGTAATTGTTACAATTGTGAGAAGCCCGGACACTACTCCAATGAATGTACGGCTCCCTACAAGAAAAGAGACGAATCACCAAGAGGGAGACATAGAAGAGATGAATCACCTCATAAGGAGAGAAGGAGTAGAGATGATCGTTATGAATGAAGACACTCTCGAAGAAGCAAGGATTCGGAGAGGAAGGACAGGTTATCCAAGAGCTACACAAGAAGAAGACATCAAGCTCATGTTGGTGAATGGGTTTCCGGCTCCGACTCCGACAACCACTCCGAGAGAAGTTATCACTCCAACTCCGACTATAGTCAAGATGAAGGTGTTGTCGGACTTGCACTTGTGTCATCCAACTCCTATGATCTATTTGACTCACCAAATGAAGGAATTGGAAGATGCTTCATGGCAAAAGGCCCCAAGGTATCACACCTCGAGTATCTTGATTTCAATAGTGATGAAGATGATTTGCTTGGTGATGATGATTTACTTGTTGACAAGGATAGTAATGTGAGCTATAATGAAAATGCTAGTAATCATGATAGTCAAGAGGAAACGAGTGACAATGCTATGAAGGAGATTGAGCGTCTAACTAAAGAACTGAATGCTCTTAAGTTAGCTCATGAAACAACTCAAGAGGATCATAGAGAACTTCTAAGAACTCATGAGAAGCTACACTTCGAGAAGCTAAATTTAGAGCAAGAGCATGAGTTTCTTAAAGCTATCAATGACGATCTTCGAAAGAAGAGTTCTTCATATCTTGCCAAACGTTTACTCTTGTCTACCTTTATGCCACAAGTTAAACCTAAGCAAACTAGCAACAAGGGTAAAAATGGTTCTACCTCTAGTAGTAACAATAAGAATGCTAAATCCAATGTTGTTGCTTCTAGTAGTTCTATTGATTCCACTAATGATTCTCTTAGCCAAGTTACACTTGAGCAAGAAAATGTGCTATTGAAAGGAATTATAGAAAAAGGTGTCTACAAGAGTCTTGCCGGGAGTAAGCAATTTGAAGAAACTATACGCAAGCAAGGAAGGCACCGGAAGAACCAAGGTGTTGGTTTTGAACGAAAGTTCAATGCCGATGGAGTTGAGTGGGAAGAAGGTCAATACCCCAAGACGAAGTTTGTTCCTCAACAAGAGAAGTATGATCCTATTTCCTTCAAGGGAACGCAAGATCAAGAAGATCTTCCACCACAAGACCACAAGCTAAAAGGCAAGGACAAGCTTCAACAAGAGATTGACTCATTTGAAGAAGCTCCTCAATCCATGGTCAAGTGGGTTCCCAAGACTTCATCAAGTTCTACTTCATCAAGTGCTTCTACAACTCCAAGGATTCCCATCAAGTTGATGTGGGTCCAAAAGAAGAAGAACTAGAGAGTTCTTGAGGGTGACTCCGCCAACAAACTTCACTCATATTATTTATGGCAAGGAGTTGTGCAACCAACTTCCACATTTTGCACTAGTTCATGGAGTCACAAACCCTCTTGTTGGTAAGACAAGGGACAAGGTAATCAATGCATTCATGGACATCATCATATGTGAATTTCACTCTATGTCTATGGATATCCTTGTATGTTCCTTGTGTGGGACTAACCCATGTAGGTATTGAAAGCACAAAACTCCAAAGGATTGCTCCCAACTCTTGATGGTCTACATCAACATTGAGCATCCACATCTACAACATCTGCATGAAGTCATCATCGACAAAACCCAAGGTTAGTTCATCCCTCTTAGGGGGAATATCACATCTAGGGGGAGCTTTGCTCTAAACAATTGAGCTAAAGCAACTCTAATGGTGTGAACACATCAATGCTTTATGTTAAAGTGGTAACCCCACTTGTGCTTAAACGATGAGTATGACCTATGATCAAATGTTCTCATTTGGCTCCTAAGTCAATATACTCATATATAGATGACCTAGTCATCGCCATTGCTTGATAGATGCTAGAATTGGTTGTGCATGTTTGACACATATTTCATTTGCTATCTTATTGTGTGAGCATGTTGGTTTGCATGTTTTCATCATTCGAGGACATCCATTTGTTGTTTTGATTGTCTTGGTTTTTCTGGCCAAGTGGATGTACAAGAATGCCTAAGAACCTTCTCTAGCTATCTATGCTTTCTTGTCTCAAATTCCATTCTTGCTGCATCACAAAAAATTGAACAAGCCTTTTTCGGACCCTCCGGGTGAGGAGCACTCAGAGCCACCGATCTGAAAGGGTTGAACCTCCAAAACCTTCTAATTGATTTCGGCCGAACCAACTCACTCAAACTCGGTCCAACCGAAATCATTTAGATTGATCTAGGTTTTCATCTCGGTGCTACCGAATTGAACCATTTCGGCGCCACCGATGTGCTATACTGCGTGCAGTTACACATATCGGTGCCACCGAGTTGTTCAACTCGGCGCCACTGACAGTGTACGGGTATATATATATCGCGCAGACCGAACGGTTGAAATTTCTCGACCCCACTCGTTCCCGCTCCCCGTCGCTGCCGTCGCCCTTCGTCTTCGGACTTCGCCGTCATCTCCAGCGCGCCCTCGCCGCAGGACTTCGTCGCCATCAACGGAAATCTCCACCGCCGTTGCCGCCATAGAGAATCTCCACCGAGTTAGGGTGAGATTCGATCCCTTTCGTGCTTCCTTTTTCCGATTCAATGCACGTTAGGAATGCCATGATTCTTGCCACGATTGCAATGCTAAATCCACCAGGAAAATTCCGTAGAATAGATTCGAGCGAAATTTCTAGGTTTAAGTTTCCGCCGAATGCATCTCGGACCGACCGATTCGAAATTTTCGGTCCTACCGATTTGGCCTCTGGCCATAGCACTAGTACATCTCGGTGTCACCGAGTTGTGCGAATCGGTGAGACCGAAAGTTAAGTCTCAGTGAAACCCTAGCATCTCGGAGCTACCGAAACCCATCTCGGTCTGACCGAAGTGGCGTGTAAGGGTTCTGTAGTGTGCTTCGGTATCACTGAGATGATCAACTCGGTCCATCCGAAATGCATCCTGTGAAAACTTGAAACTAAGAGTTGAACTCAAATTTTATGAAAACTATCTGCTTTTTGTGATGACTCATCTACTCTACCCATACCCATCTATTCACAGGGTCAGCTCAGCAGGATGTCTAGTGGCAGAGACAGTCAGAATAGGTCTGAACAGCAGGCAGAAATGAGTGAAGGGTCAAGCCCAGCTGAAAGCTTCTATGAGGGAGAGAGGAGCTCTCCAGATCTTCCTAAAGCTGCAACCAGAACAAGGAAGAAGAGAACCTCAGACAGTGAGGATGAGGATTTTGTTGCTAGTGAAGCAGCAACAAAGAAGAAAAGAGTTGTGCTTGCTAAGGAGTACAACACCAAACCATCATCCACCAAAGATAAGACTGCTGTGAGGAAAGTCCCCAAGCAGACTGTGCAATACACTCTTGAAGAGCCTAGTGACGCAAAACCAGCAGCAGGTGCTAAGAAGAAGAGAGTGAGGAAAACCATTGCCCGTGTGATTGGCAGACCCTCCATGATGATTGATGAGGAGGAAGAGGAGGAGGATGAGCCAGCTACTGCACCCCTACAAAAGCTCAAAAGCTCATGTCTGATGCAATCAAGACTGCTGCACCCTCCAAGTCCAAGCCTAAGGTGTCAGCACCAAAGAGATCAACTAGGAACATTTCAGCTGCAGGGTGATGTTGATGCTGTCAAGCTAGCCAGATCAGATGACAGTGGAGATGACAGACCGACCACAGAGCGATTTCAGACAGTGCCTAGGGCACCCAGGTCTGCTGCAGTGCCAGCTGTGGATCCGAGGACCACAGTATCTGCACCAGCCGCCACTGCCACAGTGCCACCGCCAGTGTCCACTCCACCAGCCCAGCAAACGTCTGCAGAAGTATTCACGGGCGCTCTCCTGTCAACGCCATCTACGCACACCGGAGCCACCAGCAGGAGATCGCCTTCAGGAGCTTCGGAGGACCGTGCTTAGAGAGCCGACTAGTGCTATACTCATTTGAACTTTTTGGTACTTGCTGCCAAAGGGGGAGAATATGTATAGATCATAGGCTTCGAGGGAGAGAGTTCTTGCTTTTGATTTGCTTCGAGTTCTTTTGCTACAATTTGTTTGATGCTACTTTGTTATGTGTGTGCTTGCTACAGTGTTTGTGTGATATTCTATCATGTATGCTATATTGATTGATCATACTATGCTTTCTGTGATGATCTATGCTTATCTTTATCATTATCTTGTGATGATCAATTACTTATGTTGGTGATGCGTGCTTACTTTTCCAATCATATCATTTTGCGCGCTCCACCAAGATGTATGTGACATGGAAGAGTGACCCATGAGCCTAATCAATTGTGCATTTGCATTCAAACGCAAATTTTTAATAATGCACAAATTTAGGGGGAGCTCTTGCTTATCACATACTTCTCAAAGCGACGATGTATTTCTTTCATTTAATCATTTGTCGAAGCTTTGATCTATATGTTGTCATCAATTACCAAAAAGGGGGAGATTGAAAGCACATTTGCTCCCTTGGTGGTTTTGGTAATTCATAACAACATATATCTCATTGAACTAATGTCCATTCAAGATTAAGATTTTAGGATGTTCAATGATTGGCATGGCATGGACTAGAGACGTGGACCCCTCAAAATGCTAAGGACAAGGATTGGAAAAAGATCAAGACTCTACATTTTTGGTTTAGTGATCCAAGATCACATTGAGTCCATAGGAAAGCCAATACTATTAAAAGGGGATGAGGTGTTGCTTAATGGTCTTTTTGCTCAAGTGCTTAGTGACAGTATTCCTAAACCCTCAACCACTCTCTCTAACCAAATATGTCCTAAACCTACAGTCCAACTCGGACCCACCGATATTTCCTATCCGGCCCCACCGAGTTCATCCAAGACTTAGCCACTGCCAAAACCCTAACAAACCGGATCCACCGAAATGGATCTCGGTCCCACCGAGATGGCCTTGCCAACTCTCTGTAATCGGTTGCATTCACTTCGGTCTCACCGAGTTATACAAATCGGTCTCACCGAGATGGCTTGCCAAGTCTCTGTTGCCTTGTTGCTTCACTTCGGTCCAACCGAGTTGATGCAATCGGTGCCACCGAGATGAGGATTGCCCTAAGCCATTGCACTTCGGTTCAACCGAGTTGTCCATATCGGTCCCACCAAAATGCCTAACGTTCATATCTTTTACACAGTTCGGTGCCACCGAGTCTTTCGAATCGGTGCCACCGAGTTGGGTCAAAACTGTGTAACGGTTGGATTTTGTGTGGAGGCTATACATACCCCTCCACCACATCCTTCTCAGTAAGGAGAGCCATCAGAACGTGCCTACACTTACACCATACATTTTCTGAGAGAGAACCACCTACTCATGTGTTGAGATCAAGATATTCCATTCCTAC
Source organism: Elymus sibiricus (assembly GCA_039707655.1). Classification (NCBI taxonomy): domain Eukaryota; kingdom Viridiplantae; phylum Streptophyta; class Magnoliopsida; order Poales; family Poaceae; genus Elymus; species Elymus sibiricus. The sequence goes on from CM077670.1 coordinate 125,813,944, forward strand.
CATTTGAAACTTGATCTCTAGCCTTTCCCAAGTTGCTTTCCACTCAAATCCCTCTTCCACCATAGCCAAATCTGTGAGGAGTTGTTTGAGTGCTGGGAAGACTATCATTTGAAGCACAACAGCAAGGAGTTCATCAACAACACACCGTCTATTACCTTTTGGAGAGTGGTGTCTCCCAGATTGGTTAGGTGTCACTTGGGAGCCTCCAACCTGATGTGGAGTTGAACCAAGGAGTTTGTAAGGGTAAGGAGATTGCCTACTTCGTGAAGATCTACCCCGAGTGAGGCTAGTCCTTCGTGGACGTAAGCCATGGTGGAATAGGCAAGGTTGCTTCTTCGTGGACCCTTCGTGGGTGGAGCCCTCCGTGGACTCGCGCAGCCGTTACCCTTCGTGGGTTGAAGCCTCCATCAACGTGGACGTACGATAGCACCACCTATCGGAACCACGCCAAAAACCACCGTGTCTTCATTGCGTTTGAAATCTCCAATCCCTCCTTTACATACATATGCAATTGCTTACATTCCGCTGCTATACTCTTAGAATTGCATGTGTAGGGTGATGCTTGACATATACTATTGCTAAAATCTGCCCACAATTAAAATTGGGAAAAGGTTAAGTTTTATTTGGTCAAGTAGTCTAATCACCCCCCCCCCCTCTAGACATACTTTCGATCCTACAGGTGTCTACAAGAGTCTTGCCGGGAGTAAGCAATTTGAGGAAATTGTACGCAAGCAAGGAAGGCACAGAAAGAACCAAGGTGTTGGTTTTGAACAAAAGTTCAATGCCAATGGAGTTGAGTGGGAAGAATATCAATACCCCAAGACGAAGTTTGTTCCTCAACAAGAGAAGTATGATCCTACTTCCTTCAAGGGAACACAAGCTCAAGAAGATCTTCCGCCACAAGACCACAAGCTAAAAGGCAAGGATAAGCTTCAAGAAGATTCATTTGAAGAAGCTCCTCAAGCCATGGTCAAGTGGGTTCCCAAGAATTCATCAAGTTCTACTTCATCAAGTGCTACTACAACTCCAAGGATTCCCATCAAGTTGATGTGGGTCCAAAAGAAGAAGAACTAGAGAGTTCTTGAGGGTGACTCCGCCAACAAACTTCACTCATATTCTTTATGGCAAGAACTTGTGCAACCAACTTCCACATTTTGCACTAGTTCATGGAGTCACAAACCCTCTTGTTGGTAAGGCAAGGGACAAGGTATTCAATGCATTCATGGACATCATCACATGTGTATTTCACTCTATGTCTATGAATATCCTTGTATGTTCCTTGTGTGGGACTAACCCATGTAGGTATTGAAAGCACAAAACTCCAAAGGATTGCTCCCAACTCTTGATGGTCCACATCAACATTGAACATCCACATCTTCAATATCTACACGAAGTCATCATCGACAAAACCCAAGGTTAGTTCATCCCTCTTAGGGGGAATATCACATCTAGGGGGAGCTTTGCTCTAAACAATTGAGCTAAAGCAACTCTAATGGAGTGAACACATTAATGCTTTATGTAAAAGTGGCAACCCCACTTGTGCTTAAACGATGAGTATGACCTATGATCAAATGTTCTCATTTGGCTCCTAAGTCAATGTACTCATATATAGATGACCTAGTCATCGCCATTGCTTGATAGATGCTAGAATTGGTTGTGCATGTTTGACACATATTTCATTTGCTATCTTATTGTGTAAGCATATTGGATTGCATGTTTTGATCATTCGAGGACATCCATTTGTTGTTTTGATTGTCTTGGTTTTTCTGGCCAAGTGGATGTACAAGAATGCCTAAGTACCTTCTCTAGCTATCTATGCTTTCTTGTCTCAAATTCTATTCTTGATGCATCACAAAAATTGAACAAGTCATTTTCGAACCCTCCGGGTGAGGAGCACTCGGAGCCACCGATCTGAAAGGGCTGAACCTCCAAAACCTTCTATCTGATTTCGGCCGAACCAATTCACTCAAACTCGGTCCAACCGAAATCACTTAGATTGATCTAGGTTTCCATCTCGGTGCAACCGAGTTGAACCACTTCAGAGCCACCGATGTGCTTACCTGCGTGCAGTTACACATATCAGTGCCACCGAGTTGTCCAACTCGGCGCCACCGACAACGTACGGGTATATATATATATCGCGCGGACCGAACGGTTGAAATTTCTCGACCCCACTCGTTCCCGCTCCCCGTCGCTGCCGTCGCCCTTCGTCTTCGGACTTCGCCGTCGTCTCCAGCGCGCCCTCGCCGCCGGATTCCGCCGCCGTCAATGGAAATCTGCCCCGCCGTTGCCACCGTAGAGGATCTCCACCAAGTTAGGGTGAGATTCGATCCCTCTCGTGCTCCCATTTCTTATTCAATGCACGATTGGACTGCCTGAATTCATACCACGGATTGAGAACTCCTGCTACTCTACAAACTCCGTAGATTAGATGCGAGTAAAATTTTTAGGTTTAAGTTTCCGCCGAATGCATCTCGGACCGACCGATTCAAAATTTTCGGTCCTACCGATTTGGCCTCTGGCCATAGCACTAGTACATCTCGGTGCCACCGAGTTGTGCGAATCGGTGAGACCAAAAGTAAATCTCAGTGAAACCGTAGCAACTCGGAGTCATCGAAACCCATCTCGGTCTGACCGAAGTGGTGTGCAAGGTTTCTGTAGTGTGCTTCGGTATCACCGAGATGATCAACTCGGTCCATCCGATATGCATCCTGTGAAAACTTGAAACTAAGAGTTGAACTCAAATTTTATGAAAAATCTCTGCTTTTTGTGATGACTCATCTACTCTGCCCATACCTTTCTATTCACAAGGTCAGCTCAGCAAGATGTCAGATAGCAGTGACAGTCTGAACAGATCTTCCTAAGGCAGCAACCAGAACAAGGAAGAAAAGAACCTCAGACAGTGAGGATGAAGATTTTGTTGCAAGTGAAGCTGCAATTAAGAAAAAGAGAGTCGTGCTTGCTAAGGAGTACAGCACCAAACCATCAACTGCCAAAGAGAGGACTGCTGTGAGGAAAGTGCCAAAGCAGACTATGCAATTCACTCTTGAATAGCCTAGTGACACAGAACCAGCTGCAGGTGGCAAGAAGAAGAGAGTAAGGAAAACCACTGCCGTGTGATTGGCAGGCCCTCCATGATGATTGATGAGGAGGAAGAGGAGGAGGAACCAGCAGCCACTGCACCTCCAGCCAAGACTCAAAAACTTATGTCTGATGCAATCAAGACTTCTGCCCCCAAGTCCAAGCCTAAGGTGTCAGCACCAAAGAGATCAACCAGGAACATATCAGCTGCTGAGAAGAACAAGGCCCCAGTGCCTGAGCCAAACGTTGATGAAGAGCCTCTAGTGCTCAGAAAGTTAAAGCCAAAGATACCAGACCATGACAATGCACACCCAGTTGCGGAGAACATGATGCTGAGGAAGGATAAAGGATGGCGTCAGTGGAGACAGTCAGATCCTTATGCTATAAGGAGGAGGACAGCATGTGATTATCGCTTTCACACTCGTGAACAACAGGATTTTTATGAGACAGTATTGCTTGACAAGAAGCCCATAGTCAGTGACATGAAATGGGTGGATTGGGAATACATCGATGAGAATGAAGATTATTTTCCCCATGTTCATGAGAGCTTCAGGATTGCAGGTGTTGATGACTTTGCCGGACAGAAGTTGACCAAGTGGAATGACGAAATGGTAATGCAATTCTACTCTACAACACACTTCTATCCAGATGGCCGCATTATATGGATGACTGAGGGTATAAGATACCAGTCTACTATCTCTGAGTGGGCAAGTCTTCTTGGTGCTTCCAAGGAAGAGGACGATGACATAGATATTTATGCTAAGTTCAAGATGGATCACAACTCCATGGCCAACTTGTACACTACAATTCCTCAGAAAGACCTTGAGACTCACAAACTTGGATCAGTGAAGCATCTGCTCCCAGGATTAGCCACAACGAACACCATCTTGCGGTACACTCTGCTACCCAAGTCAGGAGATGACAAAATGATTCGTGGCCACTCCATCAATTTGCTGCATTTATTTGATACACCTCAGAAATTCAAGGTGATGAGCCTGATAGTAGAGACTATCAAGAGGACTGCAGTAGATCAGAAGAGATCGTGCGGATATGCTCCACATATTCAGATTTTGATCAACTCCAAGGTTGGAACCAGCACATACCTTCTCGATCGAGAGCATTTGCCTTTGCGTCCAGAATTTGAGGACAATGTGATTGTAATGGATCCTTCGCATCCCACTTCAGCACAAGCCCAAGAGAAAATCCGCAAAGCCAAAGAAGCAAAAGCAGCTCAGGAGGCATCAGCTCCAAATGCTCCAATTGTCAATCTCAAGACACCCAAGGACCAAATGACATATCTGCTTGAAGCCACTCTGAGGATTGAGCGAAGTTTGGCCAACCTCACCCAGACCCAGACTAGTTTTGAGCGGATTATTGAGACTAAATTTCATGATCTAGATGTCAAGGTGACAGAGATTCGGACCAGAGTGGAGCAGCTGCAGAATGATGTTGATGCTGTCAAGACAGCCCCGTCAGATGATAGTGGAGATGATAGACCTACCACCGAGCGTTTTCAGACAGTGCCCAGAGCAGCCAGGTCTGCTGCAGTGCCAGTTGTGGATCCAAGGACCACAGTCTCGGCACCTGCTATTGCTGCCTTAGTGCCACCGCCGGTATCTACTCCACCAGCCCCACAGACATCTGCAGAAGCCTTCGCGGATGCTCTTCTTTCTACGCCGTCTACGCACACCGGAGCTGCCAGCAGGAGATCACCTTCAGGAGCTTCGGAGGACCGTGCCTAGAGTGCCGACTAGTCCTATACTTATTCGATCTTTTTGGTACTTGTTGCCAAAGGGGGAGAATTTGTATAGATCATAAGCTTCGAGAGAGAGTGTTTTGGTTGTTGGTTTTTCTCTCGAGAGTTCTTTTGCTACTTATTTGCTTGTTGGTACTTTGTTATGTGTGTGCTTGCTACAGTGTCTATGAGATATTCTGTCATTTATGCTTGTGAGATACTATGTTGATTGATCATACTATGCTTATTGTGATGATCTATGCTTATCTTTACCATTATCTTGTATGATCATTCATTTATGTTGGTGATGCGTGCCTATTATTCCAATCATATCTTTTTGCGTGCTCCACCAAGTTGTATGTGACATGGAAGAGTGACCCATGAGCCTAATCGATTGTGCATTTGCATTCAAACGCAAATCTTTAATAATGCACAAATTTAGGGGGAGCTCTTGCTTATCACATACTTCTCAAAGCGACGATGTATTTCATTCATTTAATCATTTGTCGAAGCTTTGATCTATATGTTGTCATCAATTACCAAAAAGGGGGAGACTGAAAGCACATTTGCTCCCTTGGTGGTTTTGGTAATTCATAATAACATATATCTCATTGAACTAATGTCCATTCAAGATTAAGATTTCAGGATGTTCAATGATTGGCATGGCATGGACTAGAGATGTGGACCCCTCAAAATGCTAAGGACAAGGATTGGCAAAAGATCAAGACTCTACATTTTTGGTTTAGTGATCCAAGATCACATTGAGTCCATAGGAAAGCCAATACTATTAAAAGGGGATGAGGTGTTGCTTAATGGTCTTTTTGCTCAAGTGCTTAGTGACAGTACTCCTAAACCCTCAACCACTCTCTCTAACCAAATATGTCCAAAACCTACATTCCAACTCGGCCCCACCGAAATTCTCTATCCGGCCCCACCGAGTTCATCCAAGACTTAGCCACTGCCAAAACCCTAACAAATCGGATCCACCGAAATGGATCTCGGTCTCACCGAGATGGCCTTGCCAACTCTCTGTAATCGTTTGCACTTACTTCGGTCTTACCGAGTTTTGCAAATCGGTCTCACCGAGATGGCTTGCCAACTCTCTGTTGCCTTATTGCTTCACTTCGGTCCTACCGAGTTGATGCAATCGGTGCCACCGAGATGAGGTTTGCCCTAGCCATTGCACTTCGGTCCATCCGAGTTATCCGTATCGGTCCCACCGAGATTCCTAAAGTTCATATCTTTTACATAGTTCGGTGCTACCGAGATTATCGTTCTGGTGCCACCGAGTTGGGTCAAAAGTGTGTAACGGTTGGATTTTGTGTGGAGGCTATATATACCCCTCCACCACCTCCTTTTCTGTAAGGAGAGCCATCAGAACGTGCCTACACTTCCACCATACATTTTCTGAGAGAGAACCACCTACTCATGTGTTGAGATCAAGCTATTCCATTCCTACCATTTGAATCTTGATTTCTAGCCTTTCCCAAGTTGCTTTCCACTCAAATCCCTCTTCCACCATAGCCAAATCTGTGAGGAGTTGTTTGAGTGCTGGGAAGACTATCATTTGAAGCACAAGAGCAAGGAGTTCATCAACAACACACCGTCTATTAACTTTTGGAGAGTGGTGTCTCCTAGATTGGTTAGGTGTCACTTGGGAGCCTCCAACATGATGTGGAGTTGAACCAAGGAGTTTGTAAGGGAAAGGAGATCGCCTACTTCATGAAGATCTACCCCGAGTGAGGCTAGTCCTTCGTGGACGTAAGACATGGTGGAATAGACAAGGTTGCTTCTTCGTGGACCCTTCGTGGGTGGAGCCCTCCGTGGACTCGCGCAGCCATTACCCTTCGTGGGTTGAAGTCTCCATCAACGTGGATGTACGATAGCACCACCTATCGGAACCACGCCTAAAACCACTGTGTCTTCATTGCGTTTGAAATCTTTGATCCCCTCCTTTACTTACATATGCAATTGCTTACTTTCCGCTGCTATACTCTTAGATTTGCATGTGTAGGGTGATGCTTGACATGTGTTATTGCTAAAATCTGCCCACAACTAAAATTGGGAAAAGGTTAGGTTTTATTTGGTCAAGTACTCTAACCACCCCCCCCTCTAGACATACTTTCGATCCTACAAATTGCATCTGCTTAGTTTACACATTATACTTGTGAATAAGATACGTGTTCCTATTTCTAGAACATACAATATATGTCTATGACGCCATGTTCTTACAGCAAAGTACTACTATTGTGTAACCTACAACAATCACTTATCATAAGAAACATTTAACCTGGGAGTGTGATATAGGTTGCATCTTGCATTGTTTTCTAGCTTGTACTGCTTCTAATTTGTTGAAATGGCACTTATGACGAGACAGTTTTAACTCGGTAGAGTGACATTCGTTGCATCTTTCTTACGGTGTCTAGCTTTCATTGCTTCTAATTTGTTGAAATGCCTGCTACTTAGTTTACATATCATAGGTGTGAATATGCAATGCTGTCCTTTTTTCTTACATATTCAATCCTCCTATCATGCGGTCGCCTTACATGAAAGTAGTGTTCGTTAGCATCATACATCAACGAGTTCTGAAAAGCGAGACAAGGCAAAAAATAAGAGAGAGGAAGGAAAAAAGTAAGGCAGGGGCTGATGGCGGTCATCTGGTGCCACCAGTAAGAAGGCGCTCTAGAGATTCTGCTACTACTGCTAGTGTAGTAGAAGTTCCAAGTAAATATGATGTGCCCAACAACCCTACTCCAGCATCCCAGGTGCTTTCTCTAGCTTGGCAGTGTGATATTTGCTTGCATGTTGCATATGGTGTCTAGCTTGTATTGCTTCTAATTTGATTAAATTCCATCTGCTTAGTTTACACATTATACATGCTAACATGACATGTCTTCCTTTTTTTGCATATACTACATCTGTCTATTACATGTTCTAACATCGAAGTATTGTTCGTGTCTATCCTGCATCAATCACTTATGACGAGACACCTTTAACTTGGTAGTGTGATATTGTTTGGATCTTGCATATGATTTATTGCTTGTATTGCTTGATGATACGTCTCCATCGTATCTATTTTTCCAAACACTTTTGCTCTTGTTTTGGCCCCTAATTTGCATGATTTGAATGGAACTAACCCGGACTGACGCTGTTTTCAGCAGAATTGCCACGGTGTTGTTTTTGTGCAGAAAATCAAACTTCTCGGATTTGGACGAAACTTTTTGGAGAATTTTTATGGAATATATAAAAATTATTGGCGCAAGAATCAACAGAAGGGGGCCACCTGATGTCTACTACACAACTTGTTCTTGTAGACTCGTGTTGGGCCTCCAAGCGCAGAGGTTGGTAGGACAGTAGCAATTTTCCCTCAAGTGGATGACCTAAGGTTTATCAATCTGTGGGAGGCGTAGGTTGAAGATGGTATCTCTCAAACAACCCTGCAACCAAATACAAGAAATCTCTTGTGTCCCCAACACACCCAATACAATGGTAAATTGTATAGGTGCACTAGTTCGGCGAAGAGATGGTGATAAAAGTGTAGTATGGATAGTAGATATAGGTTTTTGTAATCTGAAAATATAAAAACAGCAAGGTAGCAAGTAACAAAAGTGAGCTCAAATGGTATTGCAATGCTTAAAAACAAGGCCTAGGGTTCATACTTTCGCTAGTGCAATCTCTCAACAATGTTGACATAGTTGAATCATATGTAAATCCCTCACGTGCGACAAAGAGTTCACTCCAAAGTCACAAATAGCGGAGAACAAACGAAGAAATTGTTGTAGGGTACGAAACCACCTCAAAGTTATCCTTCCCGATCAATCTTATGAGCCATCCCCATTAATTGTCACGAACAGCCCTAGAGTTCGTACTAGAATAACACCTTAAGATACACATCAACCAAAACCCTAATGTCACCTAGGCACTCCAATGTCACCACAAGTACCCACGGGTTTAATTATATGATATGCATCACACAATCTCAGATTCATCTATTCAAACCAACACAAAGAACTTCAAAGAGTGCCCCAAAGTTTCTACCGGAAAATCAAGACGAAAACGTGTGCCAACCCTTATGCATAAATCCCCAAGGTCACGGAACCCGCAAGTTGATCACCAAAACATACATCAAGTGACTCAAGTGAATATCCCATTGTCACCACAGATATACATATGCAAGACATACATCAACTATTCTCAAATCCTTAAAGACTCAATCCGATAAGAAAACTTCAAAGGGAAAACTCAATTCATCACAAGAAGATAGAGAGGGGAAAACTCCATTTGATTCATCTATATCAACAAAGCTTGCGATACATCAAGATCGTGCCATCTCAAGAACACGAGAGAGAGAGAGAGAGAGAGATAAAACACATAGCTACTGGTACAAACCCTCAGTCCCGAGGGTGAACTACTCCCACCTCGTCATGGAGACCGCCGGGATGATGAAGATGGCCTCCGGTGATGCCTTCCCCCCTCCGGCAGGGTGCCAGAAAAGGGCTGTAGATAGGATCTCTCTGGTACAGAGGCTTGCGGCGGCGTAAAAACTCATATAGGTTAACTTTCGGGGGTTTCTGAATATATATGATTTTTTGGCATTGGAATCACGCGAAGAAGGGCCACAGGGGGCCCACGAGGCACCAGGGCGCACCTGGGGGGGTGGCGCGCCCTGGTGGCTCGTGGAGCCCCTGTGGGTCTTCTGGCCTCCTCCCGAAGCTTCTAGTGTTTATCTTGGCCAATAAAAAATCTCCAAAAAGTTTCGTGGCATTTGGACTTCGTTTGGTATTGATTTTATGTAAAACAAAAACAGGGCAGAAAACAGCAACTGGCACTGGGCACTAGGTCAATATGTTAGTCCATGAAAATCATATAAAAGCCATATAAAAGTGCACCAAAACCATACAAAACTATAATAAACATGCATGAATACTTCATAAATTATAGATACGTTGGAGACGTATCACCACCCAGTGCCCACGAGGCACCAGGGCACGCCACCCCCCCCCCCAGGCGCGCCCTGGTACCTCGTGGGGCCCACGTGGCTTCGTCTGACCTAATTCCAACGCTATAAATTCAGTTTCCAGAAGAAAAAAATAAGAGAGAAAGTTTTATTGCGTTTCACGATATGGAGCCGCCGCCACCTCCTGTTCTTCATCGGGAGGCCAGATCTGGAGTCCGTTTGGGGCTCCGGAGAGGGGGATCTTCCGGCATCATCATCATCAACCATCCTTCATCACCAATTTCATGATGCTCACCGCCGAGAGTGAGTAATTCCTTCGTAGGCTTGCTGGGCGGTGATGTGTTGGATGAGATTTATCATGTAATCAAGTTAGTTTTGTTAGGGCTTGATCCCTAGTATCCACTATGTTCTGAGATTGATGTTGCTATGACTTTGCTATGCTTAATGCTTGTCACTAGGGACCGAGTGCCATGATTCCAGATCTGAACCCTTTATGTTTTCATGAATATATTTGTGTTTTTGATCCGATCTTACAAGTTATACGCACCTGCTATGTGTTATGATCCGCATACCCCAAGGTGACAATAATTGGGATTCTTTCCGGTGATTGCCATAGTTTGAGGAGTTTATGTATTCACCATGTGTTAATGCTTTGTTCCGGTTCTCTATTAGAAGGAGGCCTTAATATCCCTTAGTTTCCTTATGGACCCCGCTGCCACGGGAGGGTAGGACAAAAGATGTCATGCAAGTTCTTATCGCAAGCACATATGACTATATACGGAATACATGCCTACATTACATTGATGAATTGGAGCTAGTTCTGTGTCGCCCTAGGTTATGACTGTTACATGATGAATGTTATCCAACGTATATCACCGATCCAATGCCTACGAGTTTTTCACATATTGTTCTTACTAAGTCACTACTGTTGCTACTACTGTCACAATTGCTACTACTATTGCTGCAACTGTTACCATTACTATTATTGCTACCGTTACCAAACTATCATACTAATGTGTTACTGATCACTCTTCTACAGATATCTAGTTTCCAGGTGTGATTGAATTGACAACTCAACTGCTAATACTTGCAAATATTATTTGGCTCCCCTTGTGTCGAATCAATAAATTTGGGTTGAATACTCTACCCTCGAAAACTGTTGCGATCCCCTATACTTGTGGGTTATCAAGACCTTTTTCTGGCGCCGTTGCCGGGGAGCATAGCTTTATTTGCTAATTCACTTGGGATTTATATCTGTTGATCACTATGAAGAATCTGAAAGACGCTATGACCAAGATCGTTCCCTCTAAGACGAGGGGAGGTAAGGAACTGCCATCTAGCTCTTCACTTGATTCACCTTCTGTTTTGAGTAAACTTGCAACACCAAAACATGCTATTAATTCTGATATGTCGCAAGTTATTGATGATACCACTTCTGCTATGAATGATACTCATGATGATGCTAGTACTATGCCTGATAATGCTGTGCCACTTGGTGAATTTCTTGCTGAACAAATTGCTAAAGTTAAAGAAACTGAAAATGCTACAACTCTTGAAAATTGTGATTCACCTATTATGCCTAGCTCTCCTACTAGAATTGAAACACCTGATGAACATTGCTTTGATAGGGAGACAGCTAGAGCCATCCTTGCTTGTAATGATAGACATGAAGTTATAAAACTGGTTGCTGAAATGAAAGAAAAATCTATGCGGGAGAAAATGAAATATGATCCTAAGTTTGCTACCTCTCCCATATTTATTACTGATAAGGATTATGAATTCTCTGTTGATCCTGGCTTAATTATTTTGGTTGAATCTGATCCTTTCCACGGTTATGAAACTGAAACCGTTGTGGCACATCTTACTAAATTAAATGATATAGCCACCCTATTTGCTCATGAGGAAAAAAATTTCTATTACTATATTCTTAAATTATTTCCTTTCTCATTAAAGGGTGATGCTAAAGAATGGTATAATACTCTTGCTCCTAGATGTGTGCGTAGTCCCAAGGATATGATTTATTACTTCTCTGAAAAATATTTTCCCGCTCATAAGAAACAAGCTGCCTTACAGGAAATATTTAACTTTATGCAAATGGAAGAAGAGAATCTCCCTCAAGCTTGGGGGAGGCTTCTCCAATTACTTAATGCTTTCCCTGATCATCCTCTTAAGAAAAATGAAATACTTGATATCTTCTATAATGGACTAACCGATGCTTCTAGGGACTACCTAGATAGTTGTACGAGTTGTGTTTTCAGGGAAAGGACTATTGAACAAGCTGAGGAATTATTGAATAATATATTGAAGAATGATAATGATTGGACACTTCCTGAACCACCGCCTAAACCCACTCCGAAGAAGAGGGGTATTTTACATCTCAGTCCTGAAGATATGCAAGAGGCAAAGAAATGTATGAAGGAAAAAGGTATTAAAGCTGAAGATGTTAAGAATCTACCACCTATTGAAGAAATACATGGTCTTGACACACCGCCACAGGTAGTAGAGGTAAATTCTCTTATAAAATTTGATGAAGGTGATATTCCTTACAACAAACCTCCTAGTCAATGCTTGTATGAGTTTGACAATTATATTATTAAGCAAGATCATTTCAATGCAAACGTTATGAAACAATTGAAACGAAATGCCTACATGATTGATCGCTTGAGTGACTTGTTATTTAGAATTGCTAATGATGTTAAAGGTGTAAGTAAACATGCATCTATGGTTCAAACTCAATTAGAACAAGTTGCTAAATCTCAAAGTGAATTGCTCAATGAAATGAATAACAATATGAATGATCATGTTGTCAGAGTAATGACTAGAGGAGGTAGAATGACTCAGGAGCCACTTTATCCTGAAGGTCACCCAAAAAGAATTGAACAAGACTCTCAAAGAATTAATGCTGATGCACCTAGTCCATCTAAAAAGAAAAAGAAAAAGAAAAATGATAGGACTTTGCATACTTCTAGTGAACCCGAGGTAGAAAAACCCTTGGAGGATAGTAACGATGTTTCTATCTCAGATGCTGAAACACAATCTGGTAATGAACAACCACCTGATGATAATAATAATGATGATGCTCACGTGGTTACCCAACCAGATAATGAGAAAGAACCTGATAATGATGTTGAAATAGAACCTACTGTTGATCTTGATAACCCACCGTCTAAAAATAAACGTTATGATAAAAAAGACTTCGTTGCTAGAAAACATGGTAAAGAAAGAGAACCATGGGTTCAAAAATCCATGCCCTTTCCTCCTAAACCATCTAAGAAAAAAGATGAGGAAGAATTTGAACGCTTCGCTGAAATGCTTAGGCCAGTCTTTTTGCGTACTCGTTTGACTGATATTATAAAGATGCCTCCCTATGCTAAATACATGAAAGACATTGTCACAAATAAAACAAAGATACCTGAAGCTCAAATTTCCACCATGCTTGCAAATTATTCTTTTAAGGATGGAGTACCTAAGAAACTAGGAGATCCAGGAATACCAACTATACCATGCTCCATTAAGAGAAATTATGTCAAAACTGCTTTGTGTGATTTAGGAGCCGGTGTTAGTGTTATGCCTTTCTCTTTATATAAAAGACTTGATTTGAATAAACTCACTCCCACTGAAATATCATTGCAAATGGCTGACAAATCAACTGCCATACCTATCGGTGTTTGTGAGGATGTGCCCGTTGTAGTTGCAAATGTTACTATCCTAACAGACTTTGTTATACTTGATATGCCCGAGGATGACAACATGTCGATTATCCTTGGTAGACCCTTTTTGAATACTGCAGGGGCTGTTATTGATTGCAACAAAAGCAAGGTCACTTTTCATATCAATGGTAATGAGCATACAGTGCACTTTTCGAAGAAACAATTTCAAGTAAATGGTATTCATATTATTGAAAAGACTCCGACAATTACTATTGGAAGTTTTCAAATCCCTCTTCCTACTGTTAAAAAGAAATATGAAACTCTTATTATTGGGGAGATGCATATCCCCGTTGAGGTAACTTAGTGTTATACGAAAGTTCTTCGGTTTCATGTCACTCAGAAATGGTTTGTTAATAAGACTTGATCAACCTTATTAATGGATTCTTTTTGAGGGGCATGTGGTCGATGAATTTAGTAAGCACAACCTTCTGTACCCACTTTTTATTTTCTGTTATTTTTAGTTAAATGCAATAAAAGGTCATGATTATCCTGTTTTCTGATTTATCCGTGCAATAAAAAATGTCTAGAAATGAAAGTGCTCAGAATGTAATAAAATTTTGACATGATTTTTTATATAATATTTAAGAATTTTTGGCACTGGACACATACCAGGGGGGTGCCCCAGGTGCCCACGAGGCACCAGGGCGCGCCACCCCCCCTGGCACGCCCAGGTACCTCGTGGGCCCCACAGGGACCCCCTCACTTATCCCTTCAGCCCACTTCATCTCTTACCTCTAGCAAAAATTCCTGGTAGCTCTCTCTCTCATGTTCTTGCTTACAAACCTGAAATTTTCGATCTCTTTGCTCGGAGCTCCGTTTCCAAAACTGTTTTGGGAGATTGCTCCTTGGTATGTGACTCCTCCATTGCCCCAATTAGTTTTTGTTTTAGTGGATTATATTTTGCATACTTAGCCACTGTTGGTGCTACTGAAAATGAGCTTGCATGTTGAATTCTTTGAGTCCCAAGTAGTTTGAATGCTTGATATAGCCTCTAGACACCCATATGAGTAGTTGCTATCAATCTTGTGAAGTTTATTGATATCATTTTGTGGCCCAAAAATTTTCAAAAAATTGTTCTTGGGAAAATGAATTTCTTCCGGAGGAGTTCCTCGAAGCGGAATGCCAAGGGAGTCCTTGGGGAGTCCTCGGACAGTGACCTCAACATCCCGTGTAGGACGGAGGTCCGGCCGTGCAAATGGCCGCACAATTCCTTCATGAACGAAGCCGGATTCTACCAAGAGTTCGTGCAATTCGTTGCAAATGCCGGACTGACCGACTTCCTCGCAGATGAGTGTGACCAGCACCACATCCTTACAAATTCCTTTGTGCAAAACTTTCATTTTCTGAATAGGCTTGAACCCCCTGAGGTGCGCTTTGATTTATATGCTGAACATTATCAGATACCTCTGGCTGAATTTTGTGAGATATGTTTGATTCCCTTTGATGGGGACATTAGAGAGCCTCGCCCAGAGGAGTTTGAGGGTGTCCTCCAAACTTTAACTGTGGGAGAGACAAGGGGCGTGTCAAAAGCCCGAGCCACTAGCTTGCAATTTCCCTCTGTTCATTACTTTGCTTTATTCTTAGGGAAATGTTTGATTGCTAGGGAGCAAGGCAGTGCGCTAGCTGCACCTAACTTTGCCATTTTACACCGCGCACTGCATAATGACAACACTTATAACCTGGGAGCTATCATTGCACGCCGCCTGCACACTAATAAAACTAGGGGTAAAATTCATTGTGGTATTTATGATACTCGCTTAGCGAGACGTTTTAATGTTAACATACGCCCTCATGATTACTTGTTGCCCAGAGTTTACTTAGATCACCAATCCATGAGGGACCACCACTTTCTTGATGCCCCTGAGCCTCCCCATAACATTCGTTATAACTTGGTTTTTAGTGAGGATACTCGTGATATTATTCTGTTGCCTGCACCTGCTTTGTTTGATTCTCATGCCAGGAATGGATATACTATTATGCCACCGGACATAGTTGCATACCGGAACGCACTGGCAGCAGCAGAGGACGAGGCCCAGGATTGGGACGCTCGGGTGCCGCCTCCTCAGGAGTTTCATATGGGACCGGATGGCTACTACGGATGGCCGTAGACCAAGCTAGGCAAAAGCCTAAGCTTGGGGGAGTACGTATTTCTCACTGACATTACATTCATGTTCACACATTCATTCCAGTTGTCGGTGTTCATACTTTTTCATTGTATAATCCATGTTAATTTTATTTTTCTCGCTTTCTTCTTATGTGTTTGAAAAACTTTGAGAAAATCCAAAACATTTCTCGCTTCTTTTCGGTTTTTCTTTCTAGTTTAATTAGTTGTAGTTTTGTAGTAGTAAAAGAAAACCCAAAAAGATTTCTCGTTTCTTCTTTTGCTTGTTGGGAGTTCTCCCGTGTAAATAGTTTTCTTTTCTCGTTTTCGTATTTCTTCTTTAATTTGATTTCTTCATAAAAACTAAAAACTCCAAAAATATTTCAGTGTGTTTCTCTGAAATTCTTTTCTTTTGTTGAGTCACTGTAAGGAGAAGACCACGATGAAAATGCTGAGTGGCTCTCATATGCATTATTGCTGACCTAGCAAAGAGCCCATTTTACCTTGTCTTCTCCTTTGAATAAAATGCTTGCAGATTCCATCTTAGTCCACGGCACTCTTGCACTATTATTATTTTCATATCATTCGGTCGTGCAAGTGAAAGGCAATAATGACGATGATTTGATGAAGTGACTGTGGCAAGGAAAAGCGGGTATGAACTCAACTTGTTCTTTGTTTTTGTAAATTTGTTTAACTTAGTATCCATGATTCAGCATGTTATGATTAAACATGTTTATGATGACAATTAGAGATTATAGTTGCTCATGCCATGCTTAAGTAGCTAGGAGTGGATAATGATTTATCTTGAGTGTCAACATGCATTAAAATGATTGTGATGTAGTATGATTATATGGTATCCTCCTCTGAATGTTTCAAGTGGCTTGACTTGGCACATGTTCATGCATGTAGTTAATTCAAAACCAACAAAGCCTTCACGATATTTATGTTCACGGTGCTTATATCCTACTCATGCTAGTATTCAATGTTGATTATTCATAATGCATGATTATGACCGTTTTCGCTCTCTAGCTGGTCGCTTCTCAACCTATTTGCTAGCCTTCACCTGTACTAAGCGGGAATGCTGCTTGTGCATCAAAATCCTTAAACCAAAGTTATTCCAGATGAGTCCACTATATCTACCTATATGCGGTATTACTCTGCCGTTCTAAGTAAATTTGCATGTGCCACCTCTAAATATTCAAATGAACATCTGTTTTGTATGCCCGTACCGCTCATGGAGCGACAGGGGGCGGTCAGTATCTTCCATGCTAAGCGGGTTATTCTCATGATGAGTGTTTATTCACTTGTCCTTGCACGAGAGGGGCTGGTAATCGGGATGCCCAGTCCCACTATTAAAATTGCAAAATAATAAAACAAACTCCCCCGGAAAGTTGTTGGTATGGAGGGCACCCGAGGTTCGGCTAGCCATGGCTTGTGATTGTTGGTGGAGGGGGAGTAAACTTTACTTTACCGCTTGGGAACCACCGCTAATGTGTTTAGCATGGAAGATATTGAAAACTCTCGGTCGTGACGTTGACAGGAAAGGCATACCTCCCAAAATTATATCTATCTCTGATTTAAGCTTCGAGCTCTGGCACCTCTGCAAATCCATGCTTCCCTCTACGAAGGGCCTATCTATTTACTTTTATGTTGTTTTACTTTTATTGTTGAGTGATCACCTTCTCAAACAAGCACCAGACCTGAGAGCACTATTGTCATTCTCATGCATTGTGGGTAGTTAATGTTGTGTGCATCATGACTGGATCTCTTCTACCATGAATTACAATGTTTAGTCGCTGCTTGAACTTTGGAGGTGCTCTGCATTTATGTTTTGCGGTCTCAGAAAGGGCTAGCAAGATACCATGTTGTTATATTATATCATAATTGTTTTGACAAAGTGTTGGCATTTGAGATATCTTATTATTGCTCGCCAGTTGATTATGCCATTGATATGAGTGAATATAATTTCTAAGAGTTATCATTTGCATGGTTAGTTATAATCTTTGCTAAAAACTTGGACACTATTTAAGCATATATATAGATACAAGAACAAAAGAGTTTGTAAAAGTTTTTCTTTATCACTTTCAGTTTGTCAACTGAATTGCTTGAGGACAAGCAATGAGTTAAGCTTGGGGGAGTTGATACGTCTCCGTCGTATCTACTTTTCCAAACACTTTTGCTCTTGTTTTGGCCCCTAATTTGCATGATTTGAATGGAACTAACCCGGACTGAAGCTGTTTTCAGCAGAATTGCCATGGTGTTGTTTTTGTGCAAAAAATCAAAGTTCTCGGATTTGGATGAAACTTTTTGGAGAATTTTTATGGAATATATACAAATTATTGGCGCAAGAATCAACAGAAGGGGGGCCACCCAGTGCCCACGAGGCACCAGGGCGTGCCACCCCTCCCCCCAGGCGCGCCCTGGTACCTCGTGGGGCCCACGTGGCTCCGTCTGACCTAATTCCAACGCTATAAATTCAGTTTCCAGAAGAAAAAAATAAGAGAGAAAGTTTTATTGCATTTCACGATACGGAGCCGCTGCCACCTCCTGTTCTTCATCGGGAGGCCAGATCTGGAGTCCGTTTGGGGCTCCGGAGAGGGGGATCTTCCGGCATCGTCATCATCAACCATCCTTCATCACCAATTTCATGATGCTCACCGCCGGGAGTGAGTAATTCCTTCGTAGGCTTGCTGGACGGTGATGAGTTGGATGAGATTTATCATGTAATCGAGTTAGTTTTGTTAGGGCTTGATCCCTAGTATCCACTATGTTCTGAGATTGATGTTGCTATGACTTTGCTATGCTTAATGCTTGTCACTAGGGCCCGAGTGCCATGATTCCAGATCTGAACCCTTTATGTTTTCATGAATATATTTGTGTTCTTGATCCAATCTTGCAAGTTATACGCACCTGCTATGTGTTATGATCCGCATACCCCAAGGTGGCAATAATTGGGATTCTTTCTGGTGATTGCCATAGTTTGAGGAGTTCATGTATTCACCATGTGTTAATGCTTTGTTCCGGTTCTCTATTAAAAGGAGGCCTTAATATCCCTTAGTTTCCTTATGGACCCCGCTGCCACGGGAGGGTAGGACAAAATATGTCATGCAAGTTCTTATCGCAAGCACCTATGACTGTATACGGAATACATGCCTAGATTACATTGATGAATTGGAGCTAGTTCTATGTCGCCCTAGGTTATGACTATTACATGATGAATATTATCCAACGTATATCACCGATCCAATGCCTACGAGTTTTTCACATATTGTTCTTGCTAAGTCACTACTGTTGCTACTACTGTCACAATTGCTACTACTATTGCTGCTACTGTTACCGTTACTATTATTGCTACCATTACCAAACTATCATACTACTGTGTTACTAATCACTCTACTGCAGATATCTAGTTTCCAGGTGTGGTTGAATTGACAACTCAACTGCTAATACTTGCAAATATTCTTTGGCTCCCCTTGTGTCGAATCAATAAATTTGGGTTGAATACTCTACCCTCGAAAACTGTTGCGATCCCCTATACTTGTGGGTTATCACTTGACATTTGTTTAAATGCCACTTATGACGAGACACTATTAACTTGGCAGAGTGATATTTGTAGCATCTTTCATATGGTATCTAGCTTCCATTGCATTGCTTCTAATTTATTGAAATGCCTTCTGCTTAGTTTACACATCATAGGTCTGATTATCTCATGTCGTCCTGTTTTTCGTACATATTACATCCTCCTATCATGCGGTTGTCTAACATCAAAGTTCAGTTCGTCTGTATCACACATCAATTAGTTCTGGAGAACTAAAATTTTCTTCCTTTTTCTCGTGGGTTTGACTTGACATGGAAAAAAGAGAGGAACGTACACAGAATGGTAGGGGATGGTGTTACTACTCAGGAGGCACGGAAACGGAAGCGGAACAGCTCTGCAGATTCTGCTGGTACTTATAGTGCAAGAGAAGGTCGAAGTCCACCAGATAAATGTACAAACACAGTATCCCCTGCTACACCACCTGCAAAACGTACCAAAGACAAACGAACCAAACAAGCAACGACAACCCTAGTGGTTGCAGCACCTTCTTCCACAGTACCAACATGTGCACGACTTACTCGTTCGGCAACTCTGCTAGCGGCAAGTTCCCAAGCTCCCTTTCCACCTGACACTACTTCTGAATCACTCTTGGCACAAGAGGACTTGGCAAGATCAGATGAACCTTGTGAGCTTCAACACCAAGACGGTAGTTGATCGAGTTAAGTTACAGTTGCATGCTTCTTTATATGTAGTCTCACAGTTTGATGTACACTAACACTTCCCATGTTCGTTGTTGAACTAGCACCTAGGCGCAAGAGGAAACAGACATCAGGGATAATGCTCAATAGGTTAACTAAATCTAAAGGAGGAAGAATGGAGATCCATTTTGAGTCAGGTTTAAAAAGGCCACGTGATGCTACAGAGTCAGCCAAGTTAGTATCAGAGGCAGTCGTTGCTGTTAGGTGTCATGCACGTATCCTCCCAACATGGATTCAGTACAGGAATGACAAAGACGAAATCCTGTTTAACACCTTCCTCGACCATTTATTTGTAAGTATGGTTATTTATGGAACTTAGTAATATCGTCTTGCTCTGTCCCATACTTTCTAGGTTGCTGGTAATGAGACTCCTATAATTTTGAACAGATGAGATTCAAGTTGGATCGGCAAGATGATGCAACCAGACAAGCATGCACTCATGTTTTCCAGTCTGCTCTGTGACAGTATCGGTATAATCTGAGGAAAACTCACTTTGAAGGCAAGGCTAACAATGAACTTGCCCAAAAATCTCCAGTGAAAAATATAACGGATGAAGACTGGACAGCCCTTGTTAAACACTGGTCTAATCCAAAGTATCAAGTATGTTATATAGATGTGATCAGATCACATGTTGAACTCCTATTTACGCATGTCCCTCACAAAGCTATCTTCTTCTAGGTGAACTGTTCAAAGAACAAGGCCAACCGTATGAAAGTGAAATTCCAACAGACGACGGGATCTCGTAGCTATATTGCACACTGTGAGGCTCTGGTAACTAGCTGTTGTTTCACTCTTTTGGTTGTGCCATATTATCAGATCTATATTGACTTGTTCCAAATGTAGAGGAAAGCCCGCAAGGGCCAAAAAGAACCTGAACCAAATGCGGTGGAAATCTTCAAGGACTGTCACACCAGCAAGACGAAGGGCATGACTACACCAGTCAAAGCCGCTGTAGTAAGTCCTTAAT
Source organism: Elymus sibiricus (assembly GCA_039707655.1). NCBI lineage: Eukaryota > Viridiplantae > Streptophyta > Magnoliopsida > Poales > Poaceae > Elymus > Elymus sibiricus. Next base: position 125,834,791 of record CM077670.1, read on the forward strand.
CCTCAGGCCCTTTGAACAACTGGTTACTCTGACTTGTGGTGCATTGAACTGCATGGTTCGCAACCTATGTCTATTACTCTTTTCAATTTTATACATAGTTGTCTGAACGTATCATTGCACTTTACAAGGTTTAAAAGAGAGGAACGATGTTCCTTTGCTCTTGATATGTAATCTAGTTTCGTGCTGCACACAATGTTACAATTTCATGTTTGTCTTATCTCAGTTGTTTTGTGATATGAATGATGTCATACTATGCTCACCGTATTATAAACTTTGTCTCTTTATCTTAGTTGTCAATACAATGTGAAGAAATAGACAATACATTAGCCATGGTATATGGTCATATGTTTGGAACCTGGTTTTATTATGTACTTTGCAGTAAAATACAACTAATATTTTACACGGGTTCGCCAAAATAAGTTCTGTATATAAACCAAAGCTATTCTGTTTGGTTTTGCTGCCTCATTAATAACTTCTATTCTGGTACTACTAATGTACAAACTCAACTTTTCAGCAAGCTATGGAACAAATGGTGGAACCGCCACAACCTCCTGAAGGTGATGAGGCAACCATAACCACAATGTCACCTCTTGCTGTAGTGGGTTAGTATCTCTCCACTAACAGTGCCAAAAGCACCTTCCTGTGTAATACTGGGTTGGTTGTTAAGGCAACCTCGTCCAAACTGCCTCATGAACAAGATCTGCAAGCTCGACAGAATGATATATCTACGCTCCAGACACAAGTCCAATCCCTAACAGAGACCCTTTGTGAAACAAGAACAGCCATTGTTCGATGTCGTCAAGATATGCATGGTTTTAAAACCAAACTATCAGACATTTGCTATGTTGTTCAGGAGCCTAGGAGAAATGACAGTGAAGTTTATGGTGCTCCATCAGACACTACAGCATGAAAACGTACCAGTCAGGTCAAATCATCCGAGCTTCTGAACTTCTGATGGTGCATTTACTTTTATGCCAACCCTCCTTTTGTTATATGGTTGTAATTTGTTTTATTGCGATACAAATTTTTTTCATATCGGGCAGCGACCGGCTGAAGAAAACAGCAAGATATTTTTGTATAGTGTAGGGTGTTCCCTATATTTGCACGGGTTGCGAACTTTGATGCCCAGTGGATGTAATCTGTGCAATCGCCGTAATAGCCTAGCGTTAGTTGCTTGCTTATTTATTTCCTCGTAGTCATCTTTTTCCTCGGTTTGTTAGTGGCCGCAATAACCATGGGCCACATACGGCCCGTGGTAACCATGGGCTTGCTACCTGCTATAGTGCCCAAGGGCCATCTACGGGCCGTAGGATCCGTGGGCCAAAAGCGGACCGCATTATGGGCCGTAACGGGCCATAGTGGGAATGGTCCGTTTAAGGGTCTATAGCATAATGGGCCGTTAACAGGCCGAAAGTCATCACATGCTTAATTCTATCGACAGGCATAACGGGTCGTTAATGGGCCGGGATACATGACGGGCTGAAAATGGCCCAATGGGTTAACAGACCACAAACGGGCCGATTGTAACCATGGGCTGAATCTGGCTCATTAGCATAACAGGCCAGTAATGGACCATAAGTAAACGAGGGCCGAAAATGAGCCCAAGATTTTATGGGCCCTTATAAGGCCGAAAGAATACACGGGCTGGAAACGGTCCAACTGAATCATGGGCCGTTAATGGGCTCAAAGCTGTTCACTTTTCATGATGGGCCAGAATCACCACGGGCCGTCAATGGGCCCAGAGAAGCAAAAGGCCTAATATGGGTCGAAAGACGTCACGGGCCATAGATGGGCCGAAAGTGACAACGGGCTGAAATCATAAGGCATGGCCCACATGGCGCTACTGGGCCGAATTTTGAAAGGCCATAACGGGCCATGAGTACCCGGACCGTAAATGGGCTCTATGCGAACAGGTCGTTAACAGGCTTTCCATGGACCGGCCTGCTTACTTTTGACCAAGTCAAACGGGCCGGCCTTTTTAACGTAAATGGGCCACTATTGGGTCGTGCCACGTGTCCACGTATCATAGGTGTCTCGCGTCCAATGAATGGATGACATATGTCCCAACGCCGAGCTGACACGTGGTTCCGCAGGCGAATGAGAAATTTACACGTGGAAAATCGCCATTGGTCAGGGCTGCTAACGGGTTATCGGATCCAAACCGGAACCCGATAGCTTAACGGCGACCCGTTATGGTGGATGCCACGTGTTGGTTACCCTTGATGAAAACACTTCCATGACGCGACATTTATCGTCATGGAAGTGGACACTTCCGTGATGATAATTTCAGTATTGTCATGGAACACTTCTACGACAGCACAGGTATGACTATCTTGATTCTGTCATAAAATTGTCACGGATGTACATGCATGACAGAAAACTTGACCTACTGTGACAAAGACGTATCATCACGGAAGTGTTTTTTTGTAGTGGAAATACTTCTGCTTGATACCTTGTTCCCGGAATGGGAAACTTCATGAAGTGAGTGGAGCCGAGGTATGTCGTATTGCCAGAACCGGCTACCCAGCAGGCATCCCTAGAGAGGATATTGAGACGTGGGCCACCGAGTGGTTTTATATGGCCGATGTTCCCCTCTTCGACCCAGCCCGGTCCGGGCTTCCGGTCTTCTCCCCTGCGCCCCCGAAGAAGTGTTTTAACTGGTGTCCGAGGAGTTCCTTGCAGAAGAACGATTCTGAGGTGGCTCGTCTTGCCGCACAAGTGAGGTGCCTGACGCACAAAAGGCTCACCATTGTTGACATTATGGCGACGGCCATTGCCCGAGGAGTCCAACCTCTTCGGCAATGCATACATCCCTTGTGGAAGTACAACGGGGCGGATGACACCACCCATTCCATCCGAGAGGGCTTCGAGGATCCGGCAGCCATGGCCGCCACTCTGGCCGGTATATATAATGGGGAGAAGGAGGATTTTGTCAAACGGAAGTTTATGGACAGCTTCTCGTATTACCGACCCGTTGAAGCGGTAAGTTTTCTCCCAGCTATCTCGTCCCTCCGAGCAGCACTTTTATAGGAATCCTCCCCCCACTCAAATTCGGCCTCCCCACTTGGAAAAGTGGGGCGCCTCCCCTATTGGGCCATGGTGGCCCAATTCCCTTTCCACTACTTGGCCTTTTAAAGCCCGTTGATATTAAATTAAATATAAGAGTCTCCTAACAATTACTAGAGCCTTTTATTATTAATTTAACACCACCGGAAACATTTTCCACCTATATATTATTGATCGCTAATACCCGGTATTGCCCGATAAACTCCGAAACCCTTCCGGTGACACCGAAACGCTTCCGGTTCCTTTAGGAACTATTCTGAGTATTAATGAAACAATTCCACAAATAAATCCTCGATACTCTCATCCTACTAACACTCAGCAGATCATGATTACCTTAAACTTGTGACCTCATAGGTTCGGTAAATCATAGACACGACACTCCTTCGTTCAATGACCGATAGCGGAACCGTGGACGTCCATATCGATCCCTATGATTACACGAATGATATTCGAGTGAACCTTTGGTTATCATGTGTTGTCCCCTTTGCTTTGCGATACTTTACAAAACCCGAGACGATCGGTATCCTCTTGAGTCATGCACATGCTCACTATACCGTCATTCTCGCTACCGGTTTTATTCTTCTTTCTCATTGATATGTTCCGGCATCCCCTTGACGAAGTCACCTGTGTCTAGCCAGACGATGATGGATGCCGTCACACCGAGAGGGCCCTAGGAATATCTCTTTGTCGTCGGAGGAGCAAATCCCACTCTCGAGCTATCTAGTCCCTTGTCAAACTTTCCGATGAACCTGTAAGTTATCGTTATGATCACCGTGTTACAGATGACGTTTGAGTAACCCCAAAGTCCACCGTACGGTTGGAAGTGACTACGATATTCTCATGGTCTGAGGAACTAAAAACACAAGTTAACACTCCGTGTTGTAACAATTGATTTCAGACGATAATATCTCAATGCATAACAAACAAGTTTGGGTCGATTCAATATGACCGTTCTTCTAACGTCATATTCTCAATGTTGTTTTAGGACTATCGTTACACTTAACGATATCCTAAGATCCAAAAAACATGATCACCAACAACACTTGAGCCAGTCTTAGAGGCGAGACTAGGAACCTATTATTTACCATTTATCATTTCACGCATGCATATGAGTTTTCCACTGAATCAAGTATTCCAGGATCATAGCGGCTATAGCATGAAATATAAACTCTTAATTATGAACATGGAAATATAATAATACAACATTATTGCCTCTAGGGCATATTTCCAGCAGTAATTAGTAATTGATTATGCATCATAATCATCTCATAAGCATCATTTGTTTAACCGTGAAATTGAGGATAATACCAACCCAGCCCTCATCTTTTTAAAGGGATAAAACCCTAAAGCTTGCACCATGTACCCAAAATACCCTTCTCAACACTAAGGATTTGACAATGTGTTTATATGGACCCACCCCAATTTCCCAGGGGTTGGAATGGTTTAAATCTTCAAAAACCCTAATTAAAATTCAAAGTTTATTAAACACTACAAAGCGAGTGATTTCTTGTGGTGAGTTACTTGTCTCACGTAAAACTGATTTCCGTCGCCAAAATGGACTCGTGACGGTTTCTCACCGACATGCATAAATGAAATAGTGACGGTACCAATTTTTACGTCACATAAGATCGTGTCTTCGGTGACGGTTCCCGTTTCATTAGTGAATTATATTTTCAGTGACGACTAGGATTGTCACCGTTTTATCGGCCGATTTTTTCACGAAATAGCATTTGTAGTGATGGTAAACCGCACTAACAATGAGTGTGTCAGGTTTGACTGCTCAACGATTCTGACATATCGGTCAATGTTGTGCTGACGTGTAACGCCTCGGGACCTGTACTATACAGATCTAGCACCTCTGCTAGCAACCACATAGTATCGTCCCCAGGACTCCCACCAAACACAATATGCATGTCGCAACATACACACTATCTGGGTGGAACGACAGACATCATAACACAATTCCAGAAAAGAACCGCAATAATATATACATCAACTCCAACGAGTCAAATTTAAGAAACGAATACACACAAGGGTCATACGATCAAATTGCAACTCTCACAATGGAAGCAAAATACACCTTACACATTTAAAGTTTAACAAATGCCTTAAGAAGGCTTAAGAAAGTAAATGGAATCCATATCCTTGCCCAGGTCACTGTTTGGAATAACCATAGATAACATTGTCCTTCACCAAGAGATTACCTCCTTCCAAATGCTACTATCTGATTTGCAGGGTCCAAATCAAAAGAGTAAATGAAGTAAGGTGAGTACTAAATTATACTCGCAAGACTTACATTAGATCTATACTAAGTATGCAACATTCTCAAGGAAAGGGTATATGTGGTTTGAGTGTCAGCAAGCACTAGCATCCTATGAAGACACACTACAACTTGCATCTATCAGACATATGGTAAGAGAGCATATGAGAACCATCTAGTCTAATCATTGCGTGACAAAGCCACACAGGTCCACCTCAATGGGTGGTCGCCTGGCAAGCTGCGCACACTTCCAAGCCATCTATCCTATCACCATATCGTAACACTACACCATGAATCCTCCGTCGCATCACCCACAAGGATGTAAATACATGGCATTTACACCTAAGTTGGCAAATTATATTAATTATTAGTTGTAGTTATTCTAGGATCAAGTACAAAATCTAACCGCAGACACGACTATTCGAATAGATTTAACCTTATAGGGATGTACCAATTTACCCTAACCCATGCCAAGCCCTCTTGATGTCGACATATGGCACACATGAGGTGTGCTCGTAGAGTGAGGGTGGCCATGAAGTACTTCCGTGTGTTGCAGACAAGTTCAAGGAGCCACCCAACTGAGTTGTACCCAAATCGAGATTCCAGCCATAACTCTGAGTCGGACCCAAGTGTTACGATATTGGACAAGGTATCTAGAGCCTTAACTAGGATAACCCCTTAACATTCTACAATCCTTATATGTATGCAACCATCAGAGGATAACCTCATCCAATGTCATAAGGGCAACATCTCATAGTTACCATAGAAGAACATGATTCATGCAACTATGTGTATGCCAAATGGAAAGCCCAAACTATGTGGCACCTGGACGGGTCTGAGGATTGGGTACTAGGTCATGAGAGGGGTTGCATATGCTCAGTATTAGATAAGATAACAAGAACTGGGCTCCTAGTGTCGGCTCAAGTGGAATAAAACACCATGCGCTCAAACATGCCCTCCCACCTTTGCATGTGTTACATATTAACATCATTGTATCCATAAAACAATAAATAATGTATTAAAGCCAGGTTCAACTGCCCATAAGTAGCACCAAGTAGATACTCGAGCATAAACCCTAAGAAAGCATGCTAAGACAGGTAAGTAGGTTAACATGGCGATAACACATGCGAGTAACTAGTAATGATAGGACTGGAACATAAAGGCAATATCAAGGTGGCAATAATTAGGCCATGCAACATAATAGGTATCGAAGTACCACTACAAGGAGGTTTTGCTTGCCTGGAATCTAAGCTTGGTACATTCACACCTTTCTCTTTGCCCACGTCATCTCTGGATCCTAACCGAGAAGAAGCAGAAACACTGGAAAAGCATAAAGGATGCATTTTACTAATATGGCAAAAATCCATCATGTTCATGATATGCCAGGCATGACATGAGATAGGGTGATGCAAGGTTATCCTAATGCAACGAGAGCATGTTAATTGGAGTAGAAATACATCATAAGAAGCATTTCCTAAATAACCCCAATTTATTATGAGGACATTGAGGTTGTTTAAGCTAAGCATTCATTTTAAGTGGTTCTTGCATGAATGCAATGAACATGAACATGGGGTGGAGCTGATAATAACTAATGCAAAACAATGTCCAAGTTTATTGGAATTGAATGTACAAAGTATAGCATTTCCAATAATTCTAGCAATTAAGGAAAAGTTTTATCTTTTTATTCCTAAATATACTTTTAAATGTTATTAACATGGATGAACATGGCATATGATGGTTATGGGGAACAAACTAATGCATTGATAATCAAGTTAAATCGAGAAGGAATAAAATTATATAAGATAATTCCATGATTATCTATAAAAAGAAATGTGGCTAATCTTGTTTTAGCTAAACATTAATTTAAATGTTGTTAGCATGCATAAGAATGACATATTTGGAATCTATGTGATTTCCTAAACAGTTTGATATATACAACATGATATTTGGTCTTTTCGTCGCCATGACAACACATTTTGTTGCCTTGGCGGGCTTTGGATTACCATGGTAGCGGTTCGGTTAAATCAATTTTTGTTTGAGTTTCCAATGCAAACATCTCAACGTGACTACATGTGTGTAGTTTGTGTGCAAAATTGAGCTCATGGTGCACAACCGTGATAGGAAGGCCACGAGTTCAGGGCAACCGAAGATTCAAACATCCAATTCAGGGCAACCGGAGATTCAAACATCCAAATCATCAAGCAATCATGATCATGCATCACAATGTTCTAAAGGGTCACCTTTGGAGCAAGCTGTGTGATGCATGAAACAATACTTGTGGTCAAGGGACTTGGTCGTGTAGCGGAGGTCCAGGTACTTTGAGGAGGTGGTTGTGTGTCGGATCCGGGGTGTGGTGGCCGTCAAGGAACTTGCAGGTCAGCGGTGTTCGAGGGTTGCCGACGGTCGTGGTGGTTGTCGAGGTGGTCGGATCCAAACTAGGGGCACAGTGGTGCTGGTGGTGTGCGCTTCGGTGCTTGTGATCGATGTGGCCGGCGACAACGGTGATGGTGACATTCATGGAGGATCTGTGCAATACGATTTTTTCGGTCAGCGTGGCGGAGGCGGGGGTGTCGGCGTGACGACGCCAGAGCTGGTAAAGAAGGTCAGCAGGAGGAGGTGGTCGGCATCAGCCTTGGCAGGGGATGACGGTGAGATGGCACAGGAGGGAGTCGAAGGGGCTGGAGAGGCGGGCAGCGCCGATGGTTGTCTTGGGTGGTGGCGCCATGGCTCCTAGCCTTGGTGGGCGGCGGATGGGAGGCGCCGGTTAAGACACAAGATAGAGCACAATGCTCTAATACTAATTGAAAGGATCGGGATGGACAAATGGGGTGAATATGTATTTTACAAATTTTACTTAGTTATTAGAAAGTTTAGGCAATGCGGAATATGATAGGTGAACCTAAACAATTGCTACAATGTGATAGCAAGAACATGTAATGAGTTCAACAAGTTATACTGAAAGCAAGGTCAAGTGACCAAAGTAAACCACAAGTAAGGGAGCTATGGTTAGAGATAAGACAAGGAGACGGGATGTATCCTGATATTCACTTCCTTGGAGGGAAGGTAGTCATCATTGGAGGGATGGGTGTTAGAACGAACGCACACCAACACCATGAAGGCTCAATCTATCCTCCATGAGATATCACCACAAAGACAATTGCCAACCACAAGTGGTAGACCTTGAGCCGGCCTCCAAACCTACACAAATTTTTCGGGGGTACATCAAAAGTTCATTCCTCACCGGAGACCTCCTACCTCCTAGGAGTCTCTAACCTCCAAGAGTAACAAATCGTCAATGAAATCTAGGGGGAACCCAAATTCCTTTGCTGAGAATATATGTCGAAGGCTCCTCTTTCTTTTCCCTCAAATGTGTGAAATGATTCAACCAAGGGAAATGGATGATATTGAGATTCTGAGTGTTTGAGAAATGGAGTTAGAGATACATTATGAATAGCTCAAGTCAAATGGGGCGGATAACCCTTGGGGAAGATGAAGTGGGACTTATATATGTTGGAAATATGCCCTAGAGGCAATAATATTGTATTATTATATTTCTGTTTTTATAATTAAGAGTTTATATTTCATGCCATAACTGTTATGATCCTGGAATACATGATTCAGTGGAAAATTCATATGCACGTGTGGAATGATAAACGGTAAAGAATAGGTTCCTAGTCTCGCCTCTAAGATTGGCTCAAGTGTTGTTGTTGATCATGTTTTCCGGATCTTATGATATCGTTAAGTGTAATGATAGTCCTAAAACAACATTGAGAGTATGACGTTAACGATCATATTGAATCGGCCCAAACTTGTTTGTTATGCATTGAGATAATATCGTCTGAAATCAATTGTTATAAAACTAAGTGTTAACTTGTGATTTAGTTTCTTAGACCATGAGAGTATCGTAGTCACTTCCTGCCGTACGGTGGACTTTGGGGTTGCTCAAACGTCATCTGTGACTAGGTGATCATAACGACAACTTACAGGTTCATCGGAAAGTTTGACAAGGGACTAGATAGCTTGAGAGTGGGATTTTCTCCTTCGACGATGGAGAGATATTCTTAGGTACCTCTCGGTGTGACGGCATCCATCATCGTCTGGCCAGACATAGGTTACAATGTCACGGGGATGCCGGAACACTTCAATGAGAAAGAAGAACAAAACCGGCAACGAGGATGACGGTATAGTGAGCATGTGCATGACTCATGAGGATACAGATGCATCTCACATTTTGGAAAGTATCGCGAAGCAAAGGGAACATCACATGATAACCAAAGGTTCACTCGAATATTATTCGTGTAATCATAGGGATCGATATGGACGTCCACGGTTCCGCTATCGGTCATTGAACGAAGGGGTTTCGTTCATGTCTATGATTTACCGAACCTACGGGGTCACAAGCTTAAGGTAATCACAATCTGCTGAGTGCTAGTAGGACAATAGTATCAAGGATTTATTTGTGGAATTGTTTCATTAATATTCGGAATAGTTCCGAGAGGAACCGGAAGCGTTTCGGGGTCACCGGAAGGGTTTCAGAGTTTATCGGGCAATACCGGGTATTACCGATAAATAATATATAGGTGGAAAATGTTTCGGTGTTGTTAAATTAATAATAAAAGGCTCTAGTAACTTTTAGGAGGATTATATATTTAATTCAATATCAACGGGCCTTAAAAGGCCAAGTAGTGGAAGGAGAATTGGGCCACCAAGGCCCATGTAGGGGAGGCGCCCTCTTTTCCCCTTGAGGGAGGCCGAATTGGACTTGGGGGAGGAATCCTCCTCCCCTAGGGCCGGCGCAAGGTGGGAGGATTCCTCCCCCTTGTGTGGCACCACCTCCTCCCCTCCCAACCTATATACTAGAGGATTTGGTACTATTTTTACATACAACTTTTGGAGCCTCCTCTAGTCCTCTAGTTCTAGTTGATCCTAGTTAATCAATTAGAGCTTGACCTAGATCCTCTAATCCTCATAATTAGAAGCCTAGTGTGTTTCTAATCTTCTCCCTCTAATTCTCCGGCGACTATTAGCTCTAGAAGGCGAAGCACTGCCGGATCGTGAAGACTATACGCTTGCAACCAAGTAGAGAGGTTGTGCTTTCGGTCTTCCGTTCGAGGGACGTTCGTGGGCGGTTCGCGGGATCGTTCATCGACGGTTCGAGGGACTCCAAGTACGATCTACACCGACTCGTCTACTTCCGCTGCACTCCGGAGTCGGTAACGATCGTGATCCAAACCATTTATGCATCTTCATATTGTTCTTGGGTGATCGTAGGGCGGTTTTTTTGTTTTCTACTACATTTCCCAACAGTGGTATCAGAGCGATTCTATGAGTATATGCAGGTTTCGATCTAGATCACATGTGGATGTGAGGGTTTGATGTTCTTGCTATGCTTCCCTCGAGTGTTGCTTCGGTTCAGTTCATTGACGGCATGATGTAGCTTTGTACAAAGTTCTGACAATCGATCGGCTCTGGCGGTCGACGATTTGTTAACAGTTCTTTGGGCTTCATCATAGTCATGAATAGTGAACCATTGTGTACACAAGAGGGCGATGAAGATGAACGATCTTCTAGGGGGTCATGCGTATTTGACGAAGTTTAGTGTGGAGCTAGAGATTTTTAATTAAGTCTCTTCCCTCACACAACCCCAAAGTTAATGTAGCAACAAGAATTACCGCCTTGTTTGTACACGTAGGTAGCTAGTGTTATCCGGAAATCCTAGAAGCCACATAATTAAAATTTGCCAAACCGACTAGAGGACATCTAACTTGGTTTTCCATGTTTGCATATGATGTGGTATAGTGATACATCTCCAGCATATCTATAATTTTTTATTGTTCCATGCTATTATAGTATCAATCTTGGATGCTTTATATGCAATTATATGCTATTTTATATCATTTTTTGGCACTAACCTATTAACCTAGTGCCCAGTGCCAGTTGCTGTTTTCTGCTTGTTTTTGTTTTTCAGGAAATCAGTACCAAACAAAGTCCAAACGCTACGAAACTTTTTGACGATTTTTTCTGGACAAAAGAGACCCTAGAAGCTTCGGGAGGAGACCAGAAGCCTCATGAGGAGGTGACAAGGCAACCCCACGCGCCCCCAGGGGGGTGCGCCAAGATGCCTTGTGGGCCCCTCGTGGCTCCTTTTGACCTAATTCCACTTCTATAAATTCTCAAATATTGGGAAACCAACAGAGAGCCACCTTGAATAACTTTTCCGCCGCCGCAAGCTTCTGTTCTTCCGCGATCTCATCTGGAGGCCTTTTCCGGCACCCTGCCAGAGGGGGAATCAATCACAGAGTGCATCTACATCGACCTTGCTGCCCCTCCGATGATGTGTGAGTAGTTTACCACAGACCTACGGGTCCATAGTGTGACGCCCCTGCTCGACCGTGCACTAATCATACACGCAAATGCACACGATCAAGCCTAGGGACTGCTACTTGTAGCTTGCGTTGGTATTTCCCCGAAGAGGAAGGGATGATGCAGCACAGTAAAGATAAGTATTTCCCTCAATTATGAAACCAAGGTTATCGAACCAGTAGGAGAATCACACAACACCTACTAAGCAGTACCTGCACACAAACAACAAATCCTTGCACCCAACGCAAACAAGGGGTTGTCAATCCCTTGGCGGTAAGATTGCAAGATTAAATTGTATTTGATAGATTGATAGATTGCAGCAAAAATACTAAATAAAATAAATATAAGAAAATGGCAGCAATAGTTTTAGGGTTTTAGTAATATGATTTTGATAGACCCGGGGGCCATAGATTTCAATAGAGGCTTCTCTCGAGAAAATAGCATACGGTGGGTAGACAAATTACTGTTGGGCAATTGATAGAAAAGCAAATAATCATGACGATATCCAAGGCAATGATCATGTATATAGGCATCACGTCCAAGATTAGTAGACCGACTCCTGCCTGCATCTACTACTAATACTCCACACATCGATGGGCTATCCAGCATGCATCTAGTGTATTAAGTCCATAAGAACGGAGTAATGCCTTAAGAACGATGACATGATGTAGACAAGACAAACTCACAAATTAATAAACCCAATGAATAGATCCCATCTTTTTACCCTTAGTAGCAACGATACATACGTGTCGTGTCCCTTTCTGTCACTGGGATTGAGCACCGCAAGATCGAACCCACTACAAAGCACCTCTTCCCATGTCAAGATAAATCAACTTAGTTGGCCAAACCAAATCAATAGATCGGAGAAGAAATACGAGGCTATAATAATCATGCATAAAAGAGATCAGAGAAGACTCAAATAATATTCATGGATAATCTGATCATAAACTCACAATTCATCGGATCCCAACAAACACACCGCAAAGAAAGATTACATCGGATAGATCTCCAAGAACATCAAGGAGAACATTGTATTGAACATCAAAAAGAGAGAAGAAGCCATCTAGCTACTGCCTATGGACCCGAAGGTCTGTGGTAAACTACTCACGCATCATCGGAGAAGCAGCAAGGTTGATGTAGAGCCCCTCCGTGATCGATTCCCCTTCCGGCAGATTACCGGAGAAGGACCCCAGATGGGATCTCTCTGGAATAGAGGCTTGAGGCGGCGTAAAAAGTATTTCGTGGACTCCTCTGAGGGTTACTGATTTTTCCTGAATTTATAGTGCTGGAATTAGGTCAAACGGAGCTGGGGTGGGCCCACGAGGTACCAGGGCGCGCCACCCCCCTGGGGTGCGCCCTGGTGCCTTGTGGCCCACCTCTTCTTCTTCTGGCCCTCTCCCGAAGCTTCCAGTATTCTTCTTGCCCAAGAAAAAAATCTCCAAAAAGTTTCACTGTATTTGGACTTCGTTTGGTATTGATTTTCTGTGAAACAAAAACAGGGCAGAAAACAGCAACTGGCGCTGGGCTCTAGGTTAATAGGTTAGTCTCCAAAAATGATATAAAATTGATGTAAATGATTATAAAAACATCCAAGATTGATATTATAACAGCATGGAACAATCAAAAATTATAGATACGTTAGAGACGTATCAGCATCCCCAAGCTTAATTCCTGCTCGTCCTCGAGTAGGTAAATGATAAAAACAGAATTTTTGATGTGGAATGTTGCCTAACATATTTATCACATATTATTTTTCTTTTTGTAGCATGGACATTGGACTTATATGATTCAAAGCAATAGTCTATAATTTGACATGAAAACATAGATACTCAAGCATACTAACAAGCAACCATGTCTTTCAAAATATCAACGCTAAAGAAAGTTATCCCTAGCCCATTATGCTCAATCATTGATCCATTTATGAAACACACTCAAATATTAGCTACAACCAATGCACAAGTATGACAATAGTGTTCTCTAGTTGGTGCTTTTGTAGGAGAAGATGGAGACTACAGAAAAATAAAAATTGCATAAAAGTAAATAGATAGGCCCTTCGCAGAGGGAAGCAGAGATTTGTCAAATGTGCCAGAGCTCAAAGCTGAAATTAAAGAGATAAAAAAATTGGGAGGCATGCTTTTCCAGTCAACGAAAACGAATGAGAATTCCCAATATCTTCCATGCTACATACATCATAGGCGGTTCCCAAACAGAAAATAAAGTTTATTCCTTTCCACCAATTCTTTCACAATCCATGGCTAGCCGTATCCACGGGTGCCCTCCATACCATCACTTTCCAAGGAATTTATTATTGTGATCACATAAGATTTTTCATTTCATTTCACATTTCGGGACTGGGCATCCCTATTACCGCCACACTCTCGTGCAATGACAAGTGAATAAACACTCATCTTGAGAATAACACACCTAGCATGGAAGATATTGGCTACCCCCTTCCGCTTCATGAGCGGTACGGGCACACAAAAACAGAAAAATTATTTTGAAATTTAGAGTTGGCACACGCAAATTTACTTGGAACGGCATTGGAATACCGCATATAGGTAGATATAGTGGACTCATAAGGCAAAACTGGTTTTAAGGATTTTGGATGCACAAGCAGTATTTCCGCTTAGTACAAGTGAAGGCTAGCAAAAGATTGAGAAGCAACCAACCAAAAAATGAAAACGGTCATAAACATGCATTGAACATAACTAACACCGAATAATGCACCATAGTAGGATATAACTTCATTGCATAACTATTGACTTAACGTGCTTGCATAGGGAATCACAAACTTTAACACTAATATTCTTACTTAAGCACAATTACTCACTAACATGGCATCACATATCATCATTTCCATATCGCAAAACTATTGCAAGGAATCACACTTGTCATATCCAATGATCTATATGAATGTTTTTATCTATATCCCTCTTGAATATTCATCACTTTGGGACCAATTGCATAACATGTGCAAATTACCGTTACTATCATCATCTCTCAAAAAGATTTAAGTGAAGCATGAGAGTGCAACTATTTCTCCAAAATTCCAGTCTTAACAATTCTCAAAATAATATAAGTGAAGCATGAGAATTCATTTCTTCAAAATTTCAATCAAGTCAATTCTCAAAATGATATAAGTGAAGCATGAGAATTTATTTTTACAAAATTTCAATCAACTCTCAAAATAATATAAGTGAAGCATGAGAGTTTATTTCTACAAAATTTCAGCCAACTCTCAAAATAATATAAGTGAAGCATGAGAGTTTATTTCTACAAAATTTCAGCCACCACCGTGCTCAAAAGGATTTAAGTGAAGCACTAGAGCAACTGCCTAGCTCAAAAAATTTAAGTGAAGCGCATAGAGTATTCTACAAATTATGATGATAACGTGTGGCTCTCTCAAAATAGGTGTGTGCAGCAAAGATGATTGTGACAAACTAAAAAGCAAACAAAGCAAAGACTCATATCATACAAGACGCTCCAAGCAAAACACATATCATGTGACGAATAAAAATGTAGCTCCAAGTAAAATTACCGATGGTCGGTAGAATAAAGAGGGGATGCCTTCCGGGGCATCCCCAAGCTTAGACGCTTGAGTCTTCCTTGAATATTACCTTGGGGTGCCTTGGGCATCCCCAAGCTTAGGCTTTTGCTACTCCGTATTCCTTCATCCATCGTGATCTCACCCAAAACTTGAAAACTTCAATCACACAAAACTCAACAAAACCTTCGTGAGATCCGTTAGTATAACAAAACAAATCACTACTATAAGTACTGTTGCAAACCCATTAATATTTTATTTTTGCATTATACCTACTGTACTCTAACTTCACCATGGCTTATACCCCCCGATACAATCCATAGATTCATCAAAACAAGCAAGTAGTGCATCAAAAACAGAATCTGTCAAAAACAGAATAGTCTGTAGCAATCTATTTAAAATCCATACTTCTGTAACTCCAAAAATTCTGAAACATTAGGAAAACGTGGAAAATTCATATACCAATACTGTGTAAAAATTTCAGATTTTTCTGACTCTCCAGTACAGAAACAAAATTCGGTCACTGGACGCAAAACTTTATGTTTTCCAAACAGCATCAATTATACTATCTTCCAAATCATCCCAAAGGCTTTACTTGGCACAAACACTAATTAAAAACATAAAAATACTATCATACCAGTAGCATGACAGTAAAAACACACCATAACAGAAACTTATAACAAAAATTTATTTTATTCATTGGGTTGCCTCCCAACAAGCGCTATTGTTTTATGCCCCTAGCTAGGCATAATGCATAATTTCAAGTATTGTCATCTTTGGAGTTGATTCCATAAGTGGCCCGCATAATTGATTCATATGGTGCTTTAATTTTCTTTCTAGGGAAGTGTTCCATACCCTTCTTTAATGGAAACTGAAATTTTATATTCCCTTCTTTCATATCAATAACGGCACCTATAGTTCGTAGAAACGGTCTACCAAGTATTATAGGGCAAGAAGAATTGCATTCAATATCAAGAACAATAAAATCAACGGGCACATAATTTCTATTTTCAAGAATAAGCACATCATTAATTCTTCCCAAGGGCTTTTTAATAGTAGAATCCACAAGATGCAAATTAAGAGAGGATTCATCTATATTGGTAAAACCTAGCACATCACATAGAGATTTTGGAATTGTGGAAACGCTAGCACCCAAATCACATAAAGCATTGCACTCATAATTTTTAATCTTAACTTTAATGGTGGGTTCCCATTCATCATATAATTTTCTAGGAATTGAAATTTCTAGTTCAAGCTTCTCTTCTAACGCTTTCATCATGGCTTCTACTATATGTTTAGTAAAAGCTTTGTTTTGCTCATAAGCATTGGGTGAATTTAACATGGATTGAACAAAGAAATACACTCAATCAAAGAGCAATTATCATAATTAAAATCTTTGTAATCCAAAACAGTGGGCACATCACTATTTAAAGTTTTTACCTCTCCAAACCCACTTTTAGTAATTTTCTTATCAAGATTTTCACCCTCCGAATTATAGGGACGCTCTTTATCTAAAGTTGACTCTTCTTCAGTCCCTTTTTCATCAAGCTTAATATTGCTAAATAAAGAGTCAATAGATGAAACACCAATCATTTTAATATCCTCATCATTATTACGGTAGAAACCGGGAGGAATCGCTTTTTCTAAAAATTCTCGTTTAGCTCTTAGCATGGCGGTTCGTTTCTTACTTTCATCCATGGAGACATATAAAGCTTTGATTGATTCACTAATATCAATTTTAGGTGGCAAAATTTTAGTCTTAAGATTTTCCACATCATGAATAATTCTATCGATGCTCCTAGACATATCATCAATTTTACTCAATTTTTCTTCTATCGTAGTGTTGAAAACTTTTTGAGCATTAATAAATTCTTTAATAATACTTTCAAGATCAGAAGGTATCCTATTATTATTGTAGGAATTACCATAAGGATTGCCATAATTATTAGAGGAATTTCTAGGAAACGGTCTAGCGTTGAAATTACCTCTATAAGCATTACTATTAAAATTGTTTCGTGAGACAAAATTCACATCTACGGGATCATTATTTTGCTCAATAAAAGTGGACAAAGGCACATCATTAGGATCAATAGAAGCATTTTTACTAGCAACCAATTTCATAAGAGCATCAACTTTATCACTCAAAGTATTAATTTCTTCAACGGAGTTCACCTTTTTACTAGTAGGAGTTCTTTCAGTATGCCATTGTGAATAATTTGCCATAATATTATCAAGCAATTTAGTAGCTTCACCCAAAGTAATTTCCATAAACGTACCACCCGCGGCGGAATCTAAAAGATTTCTAGAGACAAAATTCAATCCCGCATAAAATTTTTGTATGATCATCCATAAATTTAAACCATGAGTAGGGCAATTTATTATCATTAATTTCATCCTCTCCCAAGATTGGGCAACATGTTCATGATCAAGTTGTTTAAAATTCATAATTTGATTTCTTAGAGAAATAATTTTCGCGGGAGGAAAATACTTAGTAATAAAAGCATCTTTACACCTATCCCAAGAATAGATACTATTTCGTGGTAAAGATGAGAACCAAATTTTAGCACGATCCCGCAATGAGAACGGGAATAATTTTAATTTCACAATATCATTGTCCACATATTTTTTCTTTTGCATGTCACACAATTCTACGAAAGTATTAAGATGGGATGCGGCATCTTCATTAGGACTACCGGAAAATTGATCTTCCATAACGAGATTTAGCAAAGCGGCATTAATATCACAAGTCTCCGCACTAGCGGTGGGAGGAGCAATCGGAGTACTAATAAAATCATTATTATTAGTATTGGAAAAATCACACAATTTGGTATTTTCTTGAGACATCGTGGCTACGCAAATAAAATAGCAAACAAGCAAACTAGAAAAAAAAAAGGCAAAAAGGCAAAGGAAAATATTTTTGTATTTTTGTAAAAACATTTTAGAAGTGGGGGAGATGAAAACGAGAGGCAAATGGCAAATAAAATAAATGCAAGGAGATGAGAGTTTGTGCAAAGGTACTTGATAAATGTTGATGATGTCTCCCCGGCAACGGCGCCAGAAATTCTTCCTGCTACTTGTAGCTTGCGTTGGTATTTCCCCGAAGAGGAAGGGATGATGCAGCACAGTAGAGATAAGTATTTCCCTCAATTATGAAACCAAGGTTATCGAACCAGTAGGAGAATCACACAACACCTAGTAAGCAGTACCTGCACACAAACAACAAATCCTTGCACCCAACGCAAACAAGGGGTTGTGCGGTAAGATTGCAAGATTAAATTGTATTTGATAGATTGATAGATTGCAGCAAAAATACTAAATAAAATAAATATAAGAAAATGGCAGCAATATTTTTAGGGTTTTAGTAATATGACTTTGATAGACCCGGGGGCCATAGATTTCACTAGAGGCTTCTCTCGAGAAAATAGCATACGGTGGGTAGACAAATTACTGTTGGGCAATTGATAGAAAAGCAAATAATCATGACGATATCCAAGGCAATGATCATGTATATAGGCATCACGTCCAAGATTAGTAGACCGACTCCTGCCTGCATCTACTACTAATACTCCACACATCGATGGGCTATCCAGCATGCATCTAGTGTATTAAGTCCATAAGAACGGAGTAATGCCTTAAGAACGATGACATGATGTAGACAAGACAAACTCACAAATTAATAAACCCAATGAACAGATCCCATCTTTTTACCCTTAGTAGCAACGATACATACGTGTCATGTCCCTTTCTGTCACTGGGATTGAGCACCGCAAGATCGAACCCACTACAAAGCACCTCTTCCCATGTCAAGATAAATCAACTTAGTTGGCCAAACCAAATCAATAGATCGGAGAAGAAATACGAGGCTATAATAATCATGCATAAAAGAGATCAGAGAAGACTCAAATAATATTCATGGATAATCTGATCATAAACTCACAATTCATCGGATCCCAATAAACACACCGCAAAGAAAGATTACATCGGATAGATCTCCAAGAACATCAAGGAGAACATTGTATTGAACATCAAAAAGAGAGAAGAAGCCATCTAGCTACTGCCTATGGACCCGAAGGTCTGTGGTAAACTACTCACGCATCATCGGAGAAGCAGCAAGGTTGATGTAGAGCCCCTCCGTGATCGATTCCCCCTCCGGCAGATTACCGGAGAAGGAACCCAGATGGGATCTCTCTGGAACAGAGGCTTGCGGTGGCGTAAAAAGTATTTCGTGGACTCCTCTGAGGGTTTCTGATTTTTCCTGAATTTATAGTGCTGGAATTAGGTCAAACGGAGCTGGGGTGGGCCCACGAGGTACCAGGGCGCGCCACCCCCCTGGGGCACGCCCTGGTGCCTCGTGGCCCACCTCTTCTTCTTCTGGCCCTCTCCCGAAGCTTCCAGTATTCTTCTTGCCCAAGAAAAAATCTCCAAAAAGTTTCACTGTATTTGGACTTCGTTTGGTATTGAGTTTCTATGAAACAAAAACAGGGCAGAAAACAGCAACTGGCACTGGGCACTAGGTTAATAGGTTAGTCTCCAAAAATGATATAAAATTGTTGTAAATGATTATAAAAACATCCAAGATTGATATTATAATAGCATGGAACAATCAAAAATTATAGATACGTTAGAGACGTATCAGGGACTCACTTGAAGATATCACAACACAACTCTACAAAAAATAAAAAAATTCAAGCTTTATATTACAAGCCAGGGGCCTCAAGGGCTCGAATACATAAGCTTGAGTCATACAAGCATCAACGGAAGCAGAAGTATCTGAGTACAAACACAAAGTTAAACAAAGGTGCCTTAAGAAGGCTAGCACAAACTGCGACAATGATCGAAAAGGCGAAGGCCTCCTGCCTAGGGCCTCCGAACTACTCCTGGTCGTCGATGATCTCCACGCCGTAGTATGCTCCTCCAGGGATCTCCTGCCCCTGGGCTCCGACGTCTGATCGCAGCAATCGGGTATGGGGAAAAAGGGGAAGCAAAGCAACCGTGAGTACTCATCCAAAGTACTCGCAAGACTTACATCAGATCTATGCTAAGTATGCATTAGTATCAAAAGGAATGGCTGAATCTGTGGACTAGTCTGCAGAAATGCCAGAATAGAGGGGGAAACCTAGCCTATCGAAGACTAGCATCACCAGCGTCTTGCAGCATTAGAAGAGTGCAGATTAGCATATTATAAATTAACAAGCATGTTGAAGCAAAGCCCAGAGATCCTTTCTCGTCTCCCTACGAGAAAGCAATCCCGGAGCTTACAGTTAATGTAACATGTATCCAGTTCAAGTAGTAATAGATCGGGATACAACACTGAGCGTCCTGTTACCATGGACACGGCTATTCGAATAGATAACTTCCCTGCAGGGGTGCACTACTGTTACCCAGCACGCTCGATCTGGAGCAGCAGCGGTAGCGGGGTTGGTCGGAGTTGAGCGGGGCTTCGACGTCGGCGGCGGCCGGAGTCGGGCGAGCTCGGACCCGGGGCTAGGGGGCACGAGGAGGGGAGCTGGTGGTCGCGTTGAGCTCCGGTGAGGCCCGGGAGCTCGAGACAGTGCTTGGGCGCGAGCTTACGCGGCAGTAGCCTCGGCGGCGACATGAACGGTGGCGATGACCTCTCGGCTCCGACGGAAACGACGGCTACGGCACGAGAACGAGGGGGAAAAGAGGGGGGATCGACGCAGGAGCTCACGGTGGACTCGCAGAGCAGGTCAATGGGCTCGGGGAGGTGTCGGAGTAGTCGAGACGGCGACGATGATCTCGGACGCCCGAGGAGGGAGATGACGGTGGCGACGGCGTTGCTGGTGTCCGGCGATGCTTGTTTCGGCGGGGAGGACGAGGACGTCGAGGCGGAGCTTCTGGATAGCTTGGGGAGGCGGGGCAACGGCGGTGGGCACGGTGGTCCTCGGCGGCGCGCTCGGACGCGTACGGGGATGAGCGGGGAGAGGGGCAGAGGAGAGGATGTGGGGCTCTAGGGTTCGGGGAGAGGGAGAGAGCGGGCAGGGGCTTGTTCTTATCCCGCTGTGGCCCTCGACGGCCGTGCGACGCGGCGTCGGTGGCCGGCGATCGGCGGCCTTCTCCTGGCGCAGTCAAGAGGTAGGGGAAGGCCGGCGTGGGCTGGGCCAGGCTGCACTATTCCACTTAAGCCCAAATGTACAGGTACACTCTGCCCTTTCCTTTTATATTTTCTGTTTTCTTTCTTTGTCTCTGATTTGTAAATTGTTAGGCCACCAATTTATTTTTGTAAAATATGCAACTTAGCTCAAGAATTACCTTGCAATATTAACTGCTACCAGAAATTGGTTTGAGCTAAATAGGATTTCATTTGAATTTCAATTAAATAAAAAGGTATTAAATATTGTTGTTTGACACTGTTTTAGGATGTTAGAGTCACTTAAATATTTCAATTAATGTTTATTTCATTTTTATAATTGCTTTGAGAATTTTTGCAATATTATGAACATTTTAGTTTCCAAATTGGAACAACTTTTATTTTGACTTGCATTTTGAATTTTGAATTTGAATTGAATTATTCCTTAATTACATTTCTTAGTATATAATCATGATGACATGGCAATTTAATTAACCTAATGACAGAGTTGAGATCTGGGGATGTTACACATAGCTGGTAGCTAGATGGCTTCTTCTCTCTCTTTGATCTTCAATACAATGTTCTCCTCGATCTTCTTGGAGTTCTATTCGATATAATCTTCTTTTGTGGTGTGTTTGTTGGGATCCGATGAATTGTGGGTTTACGATCAGATTATTCATGAGAAGTAATTGAGTCTTTTCTGAACTTTATTATGCATGATTTTTATAGCTTTGTATTTCTCTCCGATCTATCTGTTTGGTTTGGCCAACTAGATTGATTTATCTTCAGCGGGAGAGGTGCTTTGTAATGGGTTCAATCTTGCGGTGTTCTATATCCCAGTGACAGAAAGGGACAACACACATATTTGTATTGTCGCCATTAAGGGAAAAACGATGGGGTTTATTCATATTGATTGGTTTTACTTTGTCTACATCATGTCATCTTGCTTAAGGCGTTACTCCGTTTTCATTAACTTAATACCCTAGATGCATGCTAGATAGTAGTCGATGGGTGGAGTAATAGTAGTAGATGCAGGCAGGAGTCGGTCTACTTGTCTCAGACGTGATGCCTATACACACGATCATTGCCATGAATCCGTCATAACTATGCGCTTTTCTATCAATTGCCCAACAGTAATTTGTTTACCCACCGTATGCTATGTGTTCGAGGGAGAAGCCTCTAGTGAAAACTATGGCCCCCGGGTCTACTTTAATCATAAAAATAAAACTAAAAATACCTTGCTGCAATTTTCTTTCTTTTATTTTCTTTTGCAATTTATCTATCTACCACTACGAGATTTAATCCTTGCAAGTAACGAGTTCAAGGGGATTGACGACCCTCTTGCCCGCGTTGGGTGCAAGTATTTGGTTTTGTGTGTGCACGTGCTGTTCACGAGGCTTTGCGTGATTCTCCTGCTAGATTGATACCTTGGTTCTCACTGAGGGAAATACTTCTCTCTACTGTGCTGCATCACCTCTCCTCTTCGGGGAAAATCCCAACGTAGCTCACAAGTAGCAGGAAGAATTTCTGGTGCCGTTGCCGGGGAGACATCATCAAAACCTATCAAGTACCTTCGCATAAACTATCATCTACTTGCTCTACTTTTTATTTGCCTTTTTATTTTCATTTGCCTCTCGTTTTCATCTCCCCCACTTCTCATAAAAAATACAAAAACACAAAAATATTTCTGTTTGCTCGTTTGCTTGCTTGCAAAAATTGTGTGACTCAATGAAAATAAAAATATAGACATATGGATCCTCATCCACTTACTAATCTTTTCAAAAAATACAATTATGATGAACCAATTGCTAGTGAGTTGAGTGCACTTGATTATCTTTATGAAGTTTTGCTTGAAAATCGTGAATCCGAAAATTGTGATGACGTGCTAAAAGAAGAAGTTTATAAAGTGATTCATGATAGCTCCTTGAATGAAAAGCATGATTGCAATGATGTTATTATAAATTCTATCAATGTCAATTATGCTAATGATATGCAAAACTACAAGCTTGGGGATGATAATTTTGACATGTCCACTACTTATTGCAATGATCATGATTGGGGTGATAATGCTTCTTATGATCTTGAAAATTTATTTAAGCCTCATGATGAATATGTTATTGATAATAAAATTTACAATACTATTAAAAGTGGGTTGTAAGAGCATCAACTTTAGGTAATAATGATCCCACTTCTTTGGAGAATTATCAATTTTATGAATTTTGGGATAAAAGTGGGTTTGGAGAGGTCATGACTTTAGTTGATGTTAATCCCACTATCTTGGAAGATTATAAAACTTTTATGCATGTGGATCATGAAGATAGTATTTTATATGATAGCTATATTGTTGAATTTGATTATGATCCTACATGTAATTATTATGAGGGAGGAAAAAATGGTTGTAGAAACTTTCATGTCAAGAAATTATCTCTCTTTGTGCTGAACTTATTAATGCTTCATTCTTGCTATTTGCATATGCTAGATATTGCTTGTTTTGATAGTTTGTTTTCCTATAAAATACCTATGCATAGGAAATATGTTAGACTTAAATGTGTTCGTCACATGTTTTATGATGCTCTCTTTGTGCTTCAATTCTTATCTTTTATATGAGCATCATTAAAACCTCGAAGCCTATCTTAATGGCTTTAAAGAAAGAGCTTGTTGGGCGACAACCCAATAGTTATCTTTATTTTTGCTTTTTCCTTTTGGTGTGTAAACACAATTTTAGCTACTGTTATGATTGTGTTTTTATCTTTTAATTAGTGTTTGTGCCAAGTAATGCCTTTAGGATGATTTGGATGATAGTATAATTGATGATGTTTGAAAACAGAAAGTTTTGCGCCCAGTTCTGGATTTTTGGTTCTGTACTGGAACATCAGAAAAATCTGAAATTTTTACACAGTATTGGTATATGAATTTCTTACGTTGTCCTAATTGTTCAGAATTTTTGGAGATACATAAGTATGAATTTTAATTAGATATTTACAGACTATTCTGTTTTAGACAGATTCTGTTTTCTATTGCATAGTTCGCTTATTTTAATGATGCTATAGATTATATCGGGGGGTATAAGTCATGGAGAAGTTAGAGTAAAGTAGAATCATGCAATAATTAAATATGAATCAATTTATAACAGTACCTAAAGTTTAAGATTTATTTGTTATACCAACGGATCTCACGAGGTTTCTGTTGAGTTTTGTGTGCTGAAGTTTTCAAGTTTTGGGTGAGATCACAATGGATGAAGGAATAAGGAACGGCAAGACCCTAAGCTTGGGGATTCCCAAGGCACCCCAAGGTAATATTCAAGGAAGACCCAAGCGTCTAAGCTTGGGGATGCCCCGGAAGGCATCCCCTCTTTCGTCTACAATCTATCGGTATATCACTTGGAGCTATATTTTTATTCATCACATGATATGTGTTTTACTTGGAGCGTCTTGTGCTATAGTTTTCTTTTCTTTGTTTGCTTTTTAGATTGCCACAATCATCTTTTTCTGAACACACTTTTTGAGAGGGACACACATTTATCGTGATTTGTTAGAATACTCTATGTGCTTCACTTATATCTTTTGAGCTAGGTAGTTGCTCTAGTGCTTCACTTATATCTTTTAGAGCACGGCGGTGGTTATATTTTGAAGAAATAGTTGCACTCTCATGCTTCACTTAAATCTTTTTGAGAGTCTAATGAATAGTAATGGCAATTTGCACATGTTATAAGATTGGTCCATAATGGATAGGTATTCAAGAGGGATATAATAAAAACTTTCATGTACATCACTAAATATGAAACGTGTGGTTTCATGATATTGATGTCGTAATATGAAAGGATATAGGTTCATGATTATTGGTTAGTAGGAATATCGGTATTAAAGTCTGTTATTGACTGTTCATCTAAGTGTTGGTCATGGCATGGTGAGGATGTCCGAGCATTCTTAGGTCTGAAATGAAATCCTTGAGTGTTGTTACAATGGGGGGTGCGCGATGGTTAACTCCTACCAACCTCCTCCCTAGGGGGATGCGAGTAGTACTTTGCTTCGAGGGCTAATAGGCTTTGCAATAAGTATGTGAGTTCTTTATGACTAATGTGAGTCCATGGATTATACACACTCTTACCTTTCCGCAATTTGCTAGCCTCTTCGGTACCGTGAATTTCCCTTTCTCACCTCGAGAGTCGGTGCAAACTATTATGGCATTTCCATAGCCATTCCGAGATATATTGCCATGCAACTTCCACGGTTCTGTTTATATGACACACATCTTCATTGTCATATTGCTTTGCATGATCATATAGCTGACATTGTATTTGTGGCTCAGTCACCATTCATCATTTTTATACATGTTACGATAGATTATTGCACATCTTGGTACACTGCCAGAGGCATTCATATAGAGTCATATTGTTCTAGTATCGAGTTGTAAGTAAATAAAAGTGTGATGATCAACATTATTAGAGCATTGTCCCAGTGAGGAAAGGATGATGGAGACTGCGATTCCCCCACAAGTCGGGATGAGACTCCGGACGAAAAAAAGAGGCCAAAAAGAGCCCAGCAAAAAATGAGAGAAAAAGAGAGAAGGGGCAATGTTACTATCCTTTTCCACACTTGTGCTTCAGAGTAGCACCATGTTTTTCATATTGAGAGTCTCCTGAGTGGTCACTTTCATATACTAGTGGGAATTTTTCATTATAAAACTTGGCTTGTATATTCCGATGATGGGCTTCCTCGAATGCCCGAGGTCTTCATGAGCAAGCAAGTTGGATGCACACCCACTTAGTTTCAGTTTGAGCTTTCATACACTTATAGCTCTTAGTGCATCCGTTGCATGGCAATCCCTACTCCTCGCATTGATATCAATTGATGGGCATCTCCATAGCCCGTTGATTAGCCGCGTCAATGCGAGACTATCTTCCTTTTTGACTTCTCCTATTGATCCCTATCACCACATTCTATTCCACCTTGTGCTATGTCCATGGTTCACGCTCATGTATTGCGTGAAGTTGAAAATGCTGAAGCGCGTTAGAAGTATGATCCAATTGCCTGGTTTAACACCGGGGTGCTCATGATTTATATTTATGCAGTGAAGGCGGAGTCATGCCATGCTAACATGATAAAATGAGTGGGGAATAACATTCGTTAAGGATCGTATATTTTGAAAGTTTAAATGATTATGCTTCTTATATTCATGGATATTATTATGTTGATGTTGTTAAATCATTCGTTTCTTAATATTCATACCGTAAAAGAGATTACATGATAAACATGTTAGGTAGCATTCCACATCAAAAATTATGTTTTTATCATTTACCTACTCGAGGACGAGTAGGAATTAAGCTTGGGGATAATGATACGTCTCCAACGTATCTATAATTTTTTATTGTTCCATGCTATTATAGTATCAATCTTGGATGTTTTATATGCAATTATATGCTATTTTATATCATTTTTTGGGACTAACATATTAACCTAGTGCCCAGTGCCAGTTGTTGTTTTCTGCTTGTTATTGGTTTTCAGGAAATCAGTACCAAACGAAGTCCAAACGCTACGAAACTTTTTGACAATTTTTTTCTGGACAAAAGAGACCCTAGAAGCTTCGGGAGGAGACCATAAGCCTCACGAGGAGGTGACAAGGCAACCCCACGCGCCCCCAGGGGGGCGCGCCAAGATGCCTCGTGGGTCCCTCGTGGCTCCTTTTGACCTAATTCCACTTCTATAAATTCTCAAATATTGGGAAACCAACAGAGAGCCACCTCGAATAACTTTTCCGCCGCTGCAAGCTTCTGTTCTTCCGTGATCCCATCTGGAGGCCTTTTCCGGCACCCTGCCGGAGAGGGAATCGATCACGGAGGGCATCTACATCAACCTTGCTACCCCTCCGATGATGTGTGAGTAGTTTACCATAGACCTACGGGTCCATAGCTAGTAGCTAGATGGCTTCTTCTCTCTCTTTGATCTTCAATACAATGTTCTCCTCGATCTTCTTGGAGTTCTATTCAATGTAATCTTCTTTTGCGGTGTGTGTTGGGATCCGATGAATTGTGGGTTTATGATCAGATTATTCATGAGAAGTAATTGAGTCTTTTATGAACTTTATTATGCATGATTTTTATAGCTTTGTATTTCTCTCTGTTCTATCCGTTTGGTTTGGCCAACTAGACTGATTTATCTTCAGCGGGAGATGTGCTTTGTAATGGGTTCAATCTTGTGGTATTATATATCCCAGTGACAGAAAGGGACAATACACGTATTTCTATTGTCGCCATTAAGGGTAAAACGACGGGGTTTATTCATATTGATTGGGTTTACTTTGTCTACATCATGTCATCTTGCTTAAGGCGTTACTCCATTTTCATTAACTTAATACCCTAGATGCATGCTAGATAGCGGTCGATGGGTGGAGTAATAGTAGTAGATGCAGGCAGGAGTCGGTCTACTTGTCTCGGACGTGATGCCTATATACACGATCATTGCCATGAATCCGTCATAACTATGCGCTTTCTATCAATTGTCCAATAGTAATTTGTTTACCCACCGTATGCTATGTGTTCGAGGGAGAAGCCTCTAGTGAAAACTATGGCCCCGGGGTCTACTTTAATCATAAAAATAAAACTAAAAATACCTTGCTGCAATTTTCTTTCTTTTTTTTCTTTTGCAATTTATCTATCTACCACTACGAGATTTAATCCTTGCAAGTAACGAGTTCAAGGGGATTGATGACGCTCTTGCCCGCGTTGGGTGCAAGTATTTGGTTTTGTGTGTGCAGGTGCTATTCACGAGGCTTTGCGTGATTCTCCTACTGGATTGATACCTTGCTCACAAGTAGCAGGAAGAATTTCTGGCGCCGTTGCCGGGGAGACATCATCAAAACCTGTCAAGTACCTTCGCATAAACTATAATCTACTTGCTCTACTTTTTATTTGCCTTTTTATTTTCATTTGCCTCTCGTTTTCATCTCCCCCACTTCTCATAAAAATACAAAAACACAAAAATATTTCTGTTTGCTCGGTTGCTTGCTTGCAAAAATTCTGTGACTCAATGAAAATAAAAATATAGACATATGGATCCTCATCCACTTGCTAATCTTTTCAAAAAATCCAATTATGATGAACCAATTGCTAGTGAGTTGAGTGCACTTGATTATCTTTATGAAGTTTTGCTTGAAAATCGTGAATCCAAAAATTGTGATGAAGTGCTAAAAGAAGTTTATAAAGTGATTCATGATAGCTCCTTGAATGAAAAGCATGATTGCAATGATGTTATTATAAATTTTATTAATGTCAATTATGCTAATGATATGCAAAACTACAAGCTTGGGGATGATAATTTTGACATGTCCACTACTTATTGCAATGATCATGATTGGGGTGATGATGCTTCTTATGATGTTGAAAACTTATTTAAGCCTCGTGATGAATATGTTATTGATAATAAAATTTGCAATACTATTAAAAGTGGGTTTGGAAGCATGTGGGTCTAGACGCTAGTAACGGCATGCATTGCTGTCACAATTACCGTCATAGTTTGTGGACGCTGACAAGTTGTATAATATCACAATTTTTAGTCAAATTTGATTATAATTTATAGTTTGGCAAAAACGAATATGAATATGATTTTTTTTCAAAACTTGAATTCAAATTTCGCTCTCAGCTTCGATTAATACCGAAACCTGACAATTCTGACATAATTGATGACACAGTTTCATGACAAAAATAAGACACATGACCAGCATGAATGGGGCTGGTGTTCATACGATATCATGTGAAGCTTGGTTCGTCGTCCTAAGGAGGTAACTAAGCATTGCATCCATTTGTTGCTGCCTCATTTCCAAACCCAAGGTTTTCTCTTGTTGAACCTTCTTGATAGCTTCAAGTTCTTCATGTTGTTGCCTTCAGACCTCTTCATTTTCTACTTGTTGGGCAACTAGTCTTGCAACAAATTGATCCATGTCTTGCAGCTCTTTTCGAAAGATTTTTTTCCTTCCACGACCTTCTTTCTAGCTCAAAATTCTTCATGCTGCTTAGTTTTGAGATGTCCAATTTCTTCCTTGTGGGTTGATAGGCTTGCATCCAGGTGAGCCTTTTAGTATTTCGCAAAAAAAAGGTGAGCCTTTTAGTATTCAAACTTTACCTATAGAAATCATGTACCCATGCTACAACATATGGAACGGTCGGTTCAATATTTAGGTATGGCAATGTTATAAAAAATGGAGATGTGTGTGACTGAATTTACAATGCAAGGTTAAATGAAGACAATCTAACAATTTAAAAGTGTTCAGTAAAAACTCCGACTCAACGCTTCAACCCGCTTTCTCTTTGTTGTGCTTGAGCTTGGCAGTACATCTGAAATAATATGCATGATATTCCAACTCTTGATGTATCATTTGCCCTCCTTGTGTTGTTCCATTGTAGAACCAATAACTGTCTGCTATAATGTAGTACAAAACATAAGATTATAAAGTAAAATTTATAGTACCTTTGCAGGTAAGAGTATGTAAACATAATTTGACCTTAGATGAAGAGTTTGCATGACTATTGTCCTATAATTCTCTAACAATCTCATCAGCAAAGGCCAACTCTACATCATTTGGTTCATATTTAGGAACATATTCTATCACTTCTTATTGCAGTTGTGTCTTTCGTTGTGCACAACCATAAACTAAAGAATGTGTGAGGGATCTAATATCTTGTAGACCACCGGTATGCCGAGCCTTTTCCTTCGGACATTTTATTAGATGGCACGCATTCTCCTTCCAGGTTTGTAGCCTAAGCTACTCATATGGCTTTGGTGATCTCACAACAACAGCTAAAAAAAGATGATGAGAAGTTAACAATAAGTATAATACGAGATGCCAATCTATATAAATTATGGTGCCAAAATGAGGAAACATGTACATAGTTGTTCGATGATCAAGAAATTAAACTAGGAATTTGTAGATTGGGAACATAGATTAGTCCAGAACAAGAGCAGTATGCAATGACATTGACTAAACCGGGACAAAATCAAATCAAAGATTGGATAAACCAAAACATGATAACTGAAGTTCAAGGAATCATTAATTGACTTCACTATATTAGATCATATTAGGAAGAATTTAATAAGAACATCCAAACCACATTAGAACCCTAGATACAATGGTCCTAATATAAACCCTAAAATCATTTTTTAATAGAAATAACAACATATTTCATTACATCTCGAACACAAAAGGAACTAGATGCGCAGATTTAGTCGCATGCAGAAATTAGATGCGGGCGTAGGGGGGAATCATGACCTTATTGAGGATGAGATCTTGGGGTGGTTTTACCATTTGAGCAGATGGGGCTTATTCCAAGGCTCTCGGTCATGTCGTGCGGCGTGAGGGGACCGAAGATTTGTGGTGGCGGAGCGAGAACCACCGGTGGGGGAGGGGAAGGGTCTCAGTGAGAAGAGAGGGCAGAGGGTGCACTTCTTTTCTGGAAAGAAAATGTGATTTCTGTGAGGAGAGAGGAGATATTTTTGGAGGGGTGGGGTAAATCGAGCGGGGCATTTAGAAGGAGTGAAGGGAATAAAAATTTTGAGGCAACGAAAAGTTGGAGGGAACGGGTATTTTGAGCTTTAAGTAAAAGTTTGAGCACTTTCATAAATATTCTAAATTCTTTCAGAAAAGGTTTGAGCACTTCCATAAATATCCAGGAGCACTATGAAAAGTAGATTGAACACTTTCAGAATTAGTCAGGAAGACTTTCAGAAATAGTTTGAGCGTTTTCATGAATATTCAGTAACACTTCCTAAAGTAGTTTGAGCACTTTCAAAAATATTTGTAAACACTATCACCATGTAACTTCAACAATGTACCACATCATATGTATTGACATGAGTGTTGACAAATGTAAGTTCATGTTGTCGGTTGTTATGTCATAATTTGATATCGTACTTTGCGGACAGCTGATACCTACCACCTCATCACCCCCTTGAAAGAATATTTTCCAACATATATAAATTACTTAGACCACATATTAGAGATGATTTCAAAATTTCAGATTGTTTAGATATAATTTGGTACTTTTAAAGTTGTATATGTATTTATCAGCCATTTTCATCAAAAAGCAGAAAATGATATAAATATGGTCAGTAAAATGTTCAATTATGCATGCAATCATATCATGGAAATAGGAGATGGTTCAAAAAATCTCACTGGATTAGGCATATGTTTGCTTGTATTTAGCTTTGTAATGGGTTGTTGTTGTAGCATGTTCCTTACATATTCTAGGCAATCTAAGAGGTTTATAATGGACAATGATTTTCTTTATGCATGTAACTACAACAATGGTCTAGATCATGTATTTATCATGAGTGTTGCCAAGTGAAACTTCATATTGCCGGCTGTCATGCAATTATTTGAGATCCCGATTGGCGGATAGCTCATAACCGCCACCTTATGAAGCACCTTGCAAAAATATTTATCCAACGTAACCAATACTTTTTTCCACATATTAGGGAGGATTTTAATTTTTAAGATTGGTTAGATCTCATTTGCTACTTTTAAGGTTTGCATCTTTTGTCATCTTTCATCATAAAAAATAGAGTGAAATGCAAAAAACCACCACAATAGGAGTGTCATTAGCGAAAAACCACCACTTTACAAACCGTGGCAAAAATCACCACACCGAAAAATTGACAGAGGCAAAAAACACTAACGGTAAATGCTAAGTGCTTTGCTAACGTCACTAATTGGCCAGGCCGCCTGTCAGGCTGAGTTGGAAAAAAAACTGCCACGTAGGCAAATTGAGTTCTTCTTCTTCTTCCTGAACCCTGTGACATAAAGCCAACTTAGCTAACATAGCAGGCCATCACAAATAAGCAGCAAGAGTAAAGAGAAGTGACAGCACAAATATCACAGTAAGCGCATATCAATGGAGTATCTAACAGACCAAGTAGATAAGTTATATTGCACAACTTAACAACAAATCAAGAATGAAGGGTACATAAAGAAATTATAAGAATGGTAACCAATGCTGGCACTACAAACTCAAGAATGGTAACCAGATTATATTAACGAACCAAAAAAATCAAATCTTTTCTGTTTATTGAAAGTAAACCTTAATTGAAATAAACAAACAAGGAATAGATACGGCAAAAAAAAAATCAATGTAAGCTTATTTCCCTTCCCTTTATTGGAAGAAGTGATGATCAGTAGACTTAGAAACTCTATTCCTTATTAGGTACTCAATGTAAGCTGGCCAATTATTTTAATGGTAATAATTTCAAGCAAATAAAACAACGGAAATACTTTTCTGACAGGATTAACTACATCCTTATTATTATGTAAAGAGACAAGGTCATTCCAGTGAGTGACTCAGTAAAAAGATGCTCGTATAAAAGTAAATGTTTATACAGGGAGGTAATGACCAAGCATGCAAACTTCACAACTACTGTCACATCACGCAGGGGAAGATAGTATATCACAAACGTAACTACACGCCAAACATCTCTTAGGCATCAGCAATATTAACAAGATAGGAGAACTCATGATAACAGAGTCTACTTACTTTGGCAAACAGAAAATGGTCCGAAGGAGCCGAACCGCTAACTAATCTGCTGCACACAGACAAGTGAAATAAGTCATCTAATAACAATGATAAAGCATAATCTCATCATCTTCCGCCTCCCTCTTCCTGTTTCCATCCACACTTGTCGAATTCATATTACCACTAAGTAACCAAGAGAATGTCAATTTTTCATCAATGTAATGTATATCATATATGACAGCATGCAGATAAATCCGTTTAGGTAAAGACTACAAATTTCATCATTGCATATCATATATGGCATCATGCAGATAAATCTGTTTAGACAAGGACTATAAATTTCAAAATTGTAATGCATATCATATATGGCATCATGCAAATAAATCAATGACAAATGGCAAGAGTAAAGGCTGGACGCATCAAACCTGAATTTTTGACTTGATTATTTTGATGTTTTTGTGTATCTTGATGGTGATCCGGTGTCGCAACTGGATCCCACGAGGGAGGTGGTTCGTCCTCTCCCACTCAACCTGCGAAGAAGGTGATCTACATGGAAAAAGTAGCTCAGTCAACCATATATTACAAGTCAATAAAAATGCTAGCAGAAGTGCAAACAAAAGCTAATTTTAATATATAGAGAAAACATACATTAGACTTTAATATATACTCTCCAGCACTGCACATTTTATTCTAAGGCCTGCTACAACTTGCCTGCACTGTGAGTTAGCAGGGAAGAGAATGTAGATACCATACCAAGGAAGACACAACCTACAGAGCTCTAGGACATGTAGATACCATACAAAATACTAGTTATAATTATAGGCTGAATTCTGCATTGGTGCTCTTCTAGAGAAATCCGAGAGAAAAATAAAAGGAGTCAAAGTACTCATCCAGCTCAACTTGCAACTAGACCATATAAATCAACGAAAAAATGGTTAAATAGCATTGAAGATGCAACAACTACTTCAGAATCCCCTTTTCTGTGCTAACTGCCAAGCACCCAACTCACTCCTACAGTTTTCCCCATGATCCTTGTGCTAATGTCATGTGTTACTTGATCCTCAAAATTCTGAACAAGAATGGAAGACCTTGACAAAATATCCTTGCGATTAGGAACTGAACAAGAAACAAGTAAATATGAAATTGGTAGATGTTGTCATACAGGGATTCCACATAATCTCATCTTTGATAATGCAGTAGCAATTTTACATGTTCTATGTTTAAACAGATATATGTGTGCTCACAGCAGCTTTGAACAAACAGGTGCCACTCGACAACCTGAAAATCGTTTCTGTTACTACTCCCTCCGTCCCATAATGTAAGACATTTTTTGACACTGTTACAGATACAAAAGAGGAGCAAACACGCATCTGGTACTGCAACAGACCATCAAACACTGATGAAAGTTGCATGTATTGGTACTTCAATCTATCACTTGAGAAGCCCATGTGGAGTGTGCATAGAGCACCCGGCCTTTCCATCCTTGCAGAAGCCAGCGGTGATCCTCGCTGATCATGAAATGCTTGTGATACCGACTCTTCACTCGGTCCTTGAGCATCAGAACAACATCAGGGTACAACGGCAGCTGCCTTAGCCCCGCTCGCTCGTTCCGCGCCTGCCACTCCTTGTAGTTCTGAGGGCGCTCCACCCGGTCTGCGCCTTCACAGGCGATCATGTTAATGGCGGAGCGTGCAAGGATGTCCCGCTCCACCACAAGTCTCTGGTCGTTGTCCCGTGGAACGGTGGTCTCCATCACATCGAACAAGGCCGTGAAGTAGTACAAGGCATGGCGGAACCGCGTCATGAAGAAGGCCGCGCTGTATGGTCCATTGACGAGGGACTGGATGAACACGGTCGGCCTCATCTTGCTGATATTGTTGAGCACCATGTCCCTCGGGCTCACCATGTCAAAGGTTAGGCTCTCGTCCATCAAGGTCCTGAACTCGTACAAGCTGTTCACCACCAGGACCTCGTCTGGGTCGATGTGCAGGTCCTCAGCCCGGACATCCTCCAGCTTGGATGCGATGGCGCGGAACTCGAATGGCACGCCGAACTGCCTAGCATAGCTGCTGAGCCGGTCCCCCGCCTCCTCCATTATTTGAGCCGGACGGAGCCCGGGGCGAGGGGTGTTAATGCCGGTGATCCTCACTTGCGGTGGCCCGCCCTCCCTATTGGCCAGCAACCGGAGCAAGTCCGGCCACTGGAATCCGGTGGTGATGCCGTAGTGCACAATGTGCAGTTTCCTCCTCCCTGCAACGGCCTTGTAGATGGTGTTGATGGCAAAGAGCAAACCAACCTTCATTGAGCAGCACGCAGCCATGTGCAGATGGAAGGCCTTGATGAGCTCCACGGTCGAGGTGCGCTTCCCCATGAGCGCTCGGTACAGCCTGCTCCCCGTGCCAGCCAGCCGTGCCTCCAGCCCCTGGGCGAAGTAGTGCGCCAGCCGCTGCCTGGCGTCCCCCGTCGGCGAGGAGTGCCACTTGATCCGCTCCAGCAGCTTGCTCGCGCCGCGCACGTCGTTGCTGGACACTGCTTCGGCGCAGCGGATCAGCAGGGTCTCTAGGTCAGTCACCACCGTGTGCCTCGCCCCGCGCCTCCCGCGCCTGCCAAGTGCTGCCTTGTTCTCCTTGTCCTCCCAGGTGATGCGTACCACCTCCTGCATCTCGCCCGGGTGCGCGTCGTAGCCGTTGAGGACGAGCCGGTCCAGCATCTCCAGCGCGGTGGCTTCCTCCTCCTCCTCCTCCTGGACACTACACGGCAGCGCCGTTATTTGCTTGCTGCTCCTGCCCAAGCCCTCCTCCGTCTCACCATCCATGCCAGACCTCTTCTT
This sequence comes from Elymus sibiricus, assembly GCA_039707655.1. NCBI lineage: Eukaryota > Viridiplantae > Streptophyta > Magnoliopsida > Poales > Poaceae > Elymus > Elymus sibiricus. The sequence continues at coordinate 125,870,439 of CM077670.1, forward strand.
ACGCCCCCTGCCATCCACCATCGCATTGTCTGCGGGCAAGAACCTGTTGGCTTCCTCCATGCCTTTGAAGAAAGCCATGCTCGACAGCATGTCCGTTCTGGTGCTGCTCTCGCTGGGAATGGGAAACACCAAACTAGTGGGCTCCACAATGCCTGTGCCTGTGCCTGTGCCGTTCAAGAAGAAGGCTGGATACTGTACCTGGCACCCGGAAACCATGATGTCCGTGCCGTTACCTTGGCTGGGCATCAAGATGGAGGTGGAGGAGGCAATGGACTCGTGGGTGTCGAATGAGGTGTCGGCAAGGATCTCGGCGAAGGGCTGCTCGGCCTGCAGGAGCTCCGGGTGGTCAGGGTACTGGTAGAAGAACTTGTCGACGATGTCCTCCTCCGTGAGCATGCGTGAAATGTATTCCAGGGCCAGGTCGTTCTGCGTCTGCTGTGAGTCACCATGGGTCATCGGAGTCGGAGGAAGGTCGAGGAAGACGGAGGGGGACAGTGGTGCAGGCTCAGCGAGGCCCAACAACTCCTCCGGTGTGGCAGCCATAGTGGAGTGCATGCTGATTTCTGATGGTGCAGTGAAACTATATTGGATTTGGAGTGGATATATCACTGTCATCCATCCATTTCATGTGAAGCCAACAAGTACCTCGGACATCGTACAGTACGTTGCTGTCTATTGGAACCATCGTAGCTTCACATTTCACAAGGTTAGTTTAACCGTCCACCGGCCGACCTGCGCCTGCACACATGGACAAAGAGAGGCTTTTGAGAAAGATTATCCATCTTGTTGTCGCAGCCAGCATTCTGTCCTTATCTGATCAGAAGCAGTCAACTTTCTTGTAGACATCAATTTATGTTTTAAAATGTCAGGCTGTTGTGAGTTCAACATGTAGTAGCACTAGCAGGTAAAATCATTGAAAGTTCTCTAGTATTATCCTGAAAATTGATTAGCTCACATGTAGTAGCAAGTTTTTAGATGCATGTAACCTGTAACCATGTTCAGTTATGTTTCTTTCCTGCTCCACACTTGGACACCTGCAAGTAAGCAAACGGATTTGTAAGATGAAAACGCAGAGAAAGAAATTACAAATTCAAGACATTTTAGTTATCCTTTTTCTTTGAACAATTTCCAGTAATCCTTTTACACATGACACTGAATTTATTGGTCCTCTTACAAGACTACAGATTATATATCCTCTTCTTCGGGTAGCATGTCTTAATGAGATAACTGAAGAAGAAGAAAGAAGAAGAATGAGTGGAAGCACGTAAACATCTGCTGCTGCAACAGCAATTGACCTTTACATTAAGTCTTTACTCATCAAATTGAAACTTAATGTCTAAAAAAAAAGTAATTTTAAGGCAGCTTACAGGAGACATTTAGCATGCGGCAGTGGCACCCTGGTGTTATTCATATTCGTGTCTAAGAGCGAAATTTAAGATGTTTGAAGGAAACAGGAGGGGATGCCTCAGCTGTATCTTATACTAATGTCCATAACATTAACCTTTCCTATGCAGAAAAAGGAAGCTAATATTCCGAGCTAGTGTCGTCTGCCACCCACGCCGAGTGAGCATATAGGATGCGCCCCTTCCACCCCTGCAGCAACCACCCCTGATCCACATCCACAACAAACTCCTTGTGGTACAGGCTCTTGACCTTGCCTGTTGCCACCTTTGTGATAATCGGCTTCAGTGGCAGCTGTCTGAGGCCTGCACGTTGGTTTCTCAGCTGCCACTGTTTGTATGTCTCAGGACGCTCTACCCGGTCTGCACTCTCGCAGGCGATAGTATTCAGGGCACACTGCCCGAATATGTCCCGCTCGAGAACGAAGCGCTGGTAGCTCTCTGGCGGTGTGGTGGCGTCAAGCATGTCGAATACCGATGAGTAGAAGAAGAGCGCCTCCCGGAACCGCGCCAAGAAAAATGGGCCGCTCGAACCATTCACAACACCTTGGATGAACACATCCGGCTGCATCTCCCGGATGTTGCTGAGGACCACATCCCTGGGGCTGGGTCTGTCGATAACAAGGCTCTCGTCCATCAAGGTGTTGAAATTGAACAGGTCATTCATAACAAGCACCTCGTCAGGGTTGATGTTCAGGTCCTCGGCACGGATAGTCTCCCACTTGGCCGCGATGGCATGGAACTTGAACGGCAAGCCAAACTGACGGGCACAGTTGCTGAGTGCCCTCCCTGTCTCCTCAAGCCTCTTAGCCGGGCGGAACCCGGGCTGTGGGAGGTCAATCCCAGTGATCCTCACCTCCGGTGGCCCGCCGTCCCTAGTCGCCAGCCAAGCCAGCAGGCCTGGCCACTGGCACCCATAATGCAAGCCATAATCCACAATGTGCAACTTGCTCTTCCCTTCCACGGCATCGAAGATGGTCATGCTGGAGAATGTGAATGCCACCCTTTTGAAGGGGCAGGCTGCCATGAACAGCTCATAACCTTTCAGGAACTCCATGGTCTGAGGTGTGCTTCGCCATGAGTGACTTGTACACCTGGCTCCCAGTGCCCGCCAGACGGGCCTCAAGCCCCTTGGCGAAACAATGCGCCAGCCGCTGAGCGGCATCTCCTGTCGGGGAAGCATGTTGCCTGATCTGTTTCAGCAGATTGCATGCACCATGACGATTGCCGGTGGCCACCTCCTGTGCGCAGCATAGCAACAGCCCGCGCAGGTCCACCGCCTCTTTCTTTCCCTGCTTTCCCCGCACCGCCTTCTTATTTTTTCTATCAGCTCTGATGTTCTCCATGGTGATTTGCAGCTCCTCCATGGTCTCCCCACATAGTTCGTAACTATTCAGCATTATTTTGTCGATCATCTCACGGGCGCCATCCTCTTCCAGCTCCGGCATCATCAGTTTGCTGGCCCTGTCCACCACTTCCTCCAGCTTGTCCACATCACGCCGACCCTTCCGTCCCCCACCACTAATGCTTCGCCCAAAATTCTCTTTCGCTTGGTCGACGCTGAAGACATCAGCCTGCAGTTGGTTGTCTCTAGGCAAGAACTTGTTGGCCTCCTCCATGCCTTTCAAGAATGCAAAGTTAAGCATGTCTTCATTGGAGGGGTTGAGTTTGCTCTGATCACCATTATTGTCCACCTCAGCACCATCCGAGAACACCCAACTCTGGATGCCCTTGTCAGCCAAGCACATGCTGCCTCCACAAATACCCTGCAAAGACGCATCGGAATGCATCTTCTCCATGTCACCGCCTTCGCCGGACAGTAAGTTCTTGGCATCATCAAGAATTTGGGAAAATTGCTGCTGCGCCTGGAGGAGGTGAAGATGATCTGGGTACTGGTAGAAGAACCTGTCGTCGATGTCCTCCATCAGAATGCGAGTGATGTATGGAAGCACCAGGTCCCCGACACTGCCACCATAGGGCGACGGAGGAATGTCGAGGTAGACGGATGGGGATGGCGGCGGGGGCTCCATGTGTTCCTTCAGCCCCAGCAACTCCTCGGGGGTGATGGGCATGGTGGTGAACTGAACTGGTGATGGTGCTGCGCTCCACAAGGATATGGCTGGTTGCTCTTGTACAGAGAAAGGCGTCGGTTCTTCCCATGCTTGGAGACTTGGAATCAACGATCATCCTCCAAATGGACATGGCTGATGGCTCTTAAAAAAGAATTGTCCTATAGTACTATATATCAGGATATGGCTGATCCTCCTGCTTGTCCCCATCACACAACTATAGGTTAATTATTTTTCTCGAACACGCCTGGTAGCATGTCATTTTCATTATGAAAGCGCCAAGATAGCAGGAACAACCAAAAATTACAAAAACAAAGGAAAAAACAACAGTCCTTACTGAACGACTAAACATAGTTTAGTACTGTATAATACTATAAATTTAGCAACCACAAGGGAGAAGTATACTGTTACACACGAACTGGCATTTTTTTTCAGTATTAATTAAAACACATAATTGCAGTTCTTTGGCATGCTTTCATCTTTCATGAGCCAGTATTTTGTTAAATCTGTAATCACTAATTCCCTATTAGATTGAAGTAGTCATTTGGTACCTTCAGACCTGCCGTTTATCCCATTCATTGCACACAGGCCCAGTAGCACTACAAACCTGCTAGATAACAGAAGTAGTCATTTGGTACCTTCAGACCTGCCGTTTATCCCATTCATTGCACACAGGCCCAGTAGCACTTCCAATCACACAAATCCAACAGCCCATGACAAAGAGATCAGATGGTTCCTGTGAACGTCCAAAGCTCAACATCAAACTCTGGAGACGGCACAGTCACTGTAGCGGCCAGCTGCATCAAACAATAAAACGAGCATGTGACTAGTTCAAATTTACTGGGTCATGTATAGTAGGCTAGTAGCCATCACCCAGACAACGCACAACCCTAAATATATATTTACCTTATACAGTTGGGTACAAGAAAAGAGGAAAGAAAATGCGACATTATCTGAAATACTTCAAGCCGTCCGATAGATATCGGACGAGAGTCAAAATGCTTCTTTTTCAGGTTGAGAGCATAAACCACACAACAAACAGTACAGTATTAATACCATATCTGCTTATGTTCAAGTGCAGGAAGGAGAAAAATGGTTAACAGTGAGAGTTAGCGCCGTCTGCCTCCCATGTTGAGTGAGCCAAGAGGATGCGGCCCTTCCACCCTTGCAGCAGCCAGTGGTGGTCCTCGTCGATGAGGAAGTCTTTGTGGTATTTGTTCTTTACCATGTCCCTAGCCATCTTAACAGTTTCTCTGTCCAGTGGCAGCTGCCTCAGGCCTGCCCGTTGGTTTCTGACTTGCCAATGCTTATAGGTCTCACAACGCTCCACCCGGTCCTTTCCCTCATATGCAATGGCATTCAGGACAACCCACCCAAAGATGTCGCGCTCCAGCGCCAGCCGCAGTTTGTTCTCCCTTGGCATGGTTGCATCAAGCATGTCAAACAGTGCAGAGTAAAAGAAGAGGGCCTCGCGGAACCGTGACAAGAAGAAGGTGCCATAGGAGCCATTCACGGTGCTTTGGACAAACACGTCCGGTTTCATCTTGCTGATGTTGCTGAGGACAGTATCCCTGGGGTTCGGGCTGCCTATGACGACACTCTCATCCATTAAGGTCCTGAAATTGTACAGGTCATTCACAGCAAGCACCTCATCAGGTTCCAGGTCCAGGTCCAGGTCCTCGATGGAAACGGTTTGCCACTGCGCCAAGATGGCACGGTACTTGAACGACACACCAAGCTCCCTGGCAATGTCAGTCAGCCGATAACCGATCTCCTCCATATGTTTTTCTGGGTGGAATCCGGGCTGTGGGAGGTCAATGTGTGTGATCCTGACCTCTGGCGGGCCACCATCCCTTGCTGCCAGCCAGCGCAGCAGTTCTGACCACTGGAATCCATAACGAAAGCCATAATCAACGATGTGCAACCTGCTCCTCCCCACTGCCGCATTGAAGATGGCCCTGTTGGCGAACAAGAAGGATACATTCCTGAAGCAGCACGCTGAAATGAATTCTTGGTAAGCCTCTGAGTGTGCCACAGCGGAGGTGCCCTTAGCCGTGAGCGTCCCATACACCTGGCTGCCTGTGCCAGTGAGCCGTGCCTCTAGCCCCTCAGCGAACCAGTAGGCAAGCCGCTGTGTGCCGTCACCAGTGGGTGAGGCATGCTGCTGGATCTCCTTGAGCAACTCACCTGCCCTCCGGCGGTCATCCATCACCGCCTTGGCACAGTGGATCAGCAGCGTGTGCAGGTCAATCACCCGTGCCTTGCTCTTTCTCCCCTTCTTGTTACTGTTCCCAGTCTCATTGTCCATGGAACTGCACATTTGATTGAAGTTGAACACCTCGCAGGCACCAGCTTCAACCAATCTGTTCGTCCTACTGACATCAGCCTCCAGCTTGTCGCTCCAGTCCTTGCGGCCCCTGCCGCTTTTCTCCTTCGGTTGGTCCTGCTCACCGGTGGTCGTCAGCTCACTGTTTGTGGGCAAGAACTTCTTCGCCTCTTCCATGCCCTTGAGGAAAGCAGTGCTAAAGATGTCAGTGCTGTACTCTCCATTGGCAAGCAACAGCAAGCTGCGGACCTCATCAACACCCTTGAACTTCAAGATGCCTGAGCTGGGAGAGTGCATGTCGCTGGCCAAGGCGCCACCTTGGTCCGCCATTAAGGTGGAGGCATGCATACTGGAAGAGAGGATTTGGGCAAAGGGACGCTGGGCTTTGAGGAGCGCAGGGTTGTCTTCGTCAATGTCGTCCTCCTCCTCCATGAGGATACGTGCGATATAGGGGAGTGCCAGGTGATCCTGCATGGCAGAGCGGTTCCTGTCGTGGTGTGCCACTAAAGGAAGGTCGGGGAAGATACGAGGGACAGCCATGGTGATGACAATGGACAATGGGAATGCGCTTCCTCTAATGAATGGAATGGAATCATGGTAGGTATGATGTTGCTCTGCTAAACTTCTCTCCTTGGAATCAACGAATTGTTTCCAACAAGAAAGGACAAATAGATGTTTTCCTAATCATATAGGGACAACGTGACCTCCTTGTTCCATTTGCTAGTACAAGGACATTATGCCAAAAAAAAATATGGCATTTAAAAGAACTCTGGAAAAGATCACAACTGGACATGTTTGCTCACTATGGCACTTGAAAATCTTTATGTAGTACAGAAGTGATAAAATGATAAAGGGCTAAAATAGCAGCTTCATTTGCATGAAAATTGTTTTGAAAGTGCACTTAGCACTCAAACATGGACTGAACCTAAAAGTGGTTAACAAATGGAGGATTTGTTACCTTTCTCCGTTATATGCAGCATGTACACCATGCTTGATCTACAGTAGGCACGACGGCATCTAAACTCAAACCGCCCCAGATCTCCTATCTTTGACAACTATGCCCTCCAACCAATCCTGAATGTAGTAGTCATTTGGTACCTCCAGACCACCCTCAGTAACATTAGCACTTTAAACCTGCAAGTAAACATGACACCCATGCTATGAACGTCTCATCTAAAACTTTAAAACATAGAGGAACAAATAGCAATTGAAGGCAAGTATAAGAACCTCAGCCCACCAATGGGCACATGTTTATATTAGTTAGAAATTACTCAGATTCTTTTAGTGATTGGCCTGCAGCAAGGTAGGCACAGTTACAATATAAAAAGGATCAGCATAGAAAATACACTGCTTAATCCATCTGGTTACCCAAGCAAAGAAGAGCAGTGGCCAACTTGAACTATGAAAACGTCTCTTTAACTTCTTTTTTATTTGAGAATTAGCTGCTTATATTAAATTATGCACTTTGATTACACTCCTTGTCTAGCGAGTTCATAATACACTCCAGTGGAACATGAAGCCAATAATTATTGCAGCTCTCCTTTGCTAATGCATGTGCTAGCTCATTAGCCATACGTCGGACCGCCAGCAGCGCATGGTCCTCAAAGTCCTGGAGGCATCCCTTGATTCCTTCAACCAGTGGCCCATATACTGAATGATCTTGGCTCACATATCCCTTGAAAGCATCTCAAGTTTGCCGACTTTTGATAACAAATAAAATATGCCATCTCGATAAACTATTTACCAGCCAACTGTAGAAGAGCATGGTAGCTTCAGAAGCAACAAACTGGTTACCTTGGTGGTCCTCATCATCTATAACCGAAGTTGTAATACATGGTCAACAAAACATCCAATTTACAAACACAAGAGGATGATATCACATCGTGCTTACCTACAAGCTTTTTTACTTCCAATCTTGAATTTCATCTTCCTTGCCAGTATTGCATGAATCCACCAGACTACGACAAAGAGATCAGACAGTTTCCATGAATATCCAAGGCTCAACATCAAAGTCTGGACAATGGGTCACTGTAGTCACCAGCTAAATTAGCCATTAAAACAAGCATGCAACCAGTTCGTATTTACTGGATCATGAATACAACCATCACCCCAGATAACACGCAGCCATAGATATATATTTTATCTTAAAAAACATAGAAATATATTTATCTTCTTACACAGTTGAGTACAAGAAAAGAGCAAAGAAAATGCCACATCATCCAAAATGCCTTTTGCCATCCCATAAAAACAAGAAAAATTCAAATGCATCTTCAAAGTTTAGAATATAAACCTCATCACAAACAGTATAGTATTAACTGCCCATAGCAGCTGTTGTTCCTGTGCAGTAAGGAGAAAAATAGCTAACAATGGGAGCTAGCTCCCTCTGCCACCCATGTTGAGTGGGCGTAGAGAATACGACCCTTCCATCCCTGTAGCAGCCATTGGTGATCCTCGTCTATGTCAAAATCCTTGTGGTAGTCACCCATGACCATGTCCCTAGCCATCTTAACAGTCTCTCTGTTCAGTGGAAGCTGCCTCAGGCCTGCTCGTTGGTTTCTGATCTGCCAATGCTTATAGGTCTCACCACGCTCCACTCGGTCCTCTCCCTCATATGCGACGGCATTCAGGACCATCCACCCAAAGACGTCACGCTCCAGCGCCAGCCGCAGTTTGCTCTCCCGTGGCATGGTTGCATCAAGCATGTCAAATAGCGCAGAGTGATAGAAGAGGGCCTCTCGGAACCGTGACAAGAAGAAGGTGCCGTAGGAGCCATTCACGGTGCTTTGGACAAACACGTCTGGCTTCATCTTGCTGATGTTGCCGAGGACGGCATCCCTGGGGTTCGGGCTGGCTATGACGACACTCTCATCCATTAAGGTCCTGAAATTGAACTGGTCATTCACAGCAAGCGCCTCGTCAGGTTCCATGTCCAGGTCCTCAACGCAAATGGTCTGCCACTGTGCCATGATAGCACGGTACTTGAACGGCACACCAAGCTCTTGTGCAATGTCAGTCAGCCGATTGCCTATCTGCTCCATATGTTTTTCCGGGTAGACCCCAGGCTGTGGGAGTTCAATGTGGGTGATCCTGACCTCCGGTGGGCCACCATCCCTTGAAGCCAACCAGCGCAGCAGCTCAGGCCACTGGAACCCACAATGGAGGCCATAATCCACGATATGCAACCTGCTTCTCCCAACTGCTGCATTGAAAATGGCCTTGTTGGCAAACAAGAAGGCTACCTTCCTGAAACAGCAGGTGGTCATGAACAGCTGGTAGGCCTGCATATGCCTCACAGTAGAGGTGCACTCCGCCGTGAGCAACCCGTACACCTGGCTCCCTGTGCCGGTCAGCCGCGCCTCCAGCCCCTCAGCAAACCAGTAGGCAAGCCGCTGTGTGGCGTCCCCAGTTGGTGATGCATGCTGCTTGATCTCCTTGAGTAACTCACCTGCACTACGGCGGTCATCCATCACCGCCTTGGCACAGTGGATCAGCAGTGTGTGCAGGTCAACCACTCGCGCCTTGCTCTTTCTCCCCTTCTTGTTGCTGTTCCCAGTCTCATTGCCCATGGCAATGAGCATTTGGTCGAACACCTCGTCGACACCAGCTTCCACCAATCTGCTAGTCCTATTGACATCAACCTCCACCTCACCATGCCTGTCCTTGCGGCCCCTGCCACTTTTCTCCTTGGGTTGATCATGCCCACCGGTGGTCGTCAGCTCACAGTTTGTGGGCAAGAACTTGTTGGCCTCTTCCATGCCCCTGAGGAAGGCAGTGCTAAACATGTGAGTGCTGTAGTCCCCATCGGGGAGCAACAGCAAACTGCGGACCTCATCAACACCCTTGAACTTGAAGATGGGTGAGCTGGGAGAGTGCACGTCGATGGCCAAAGCGCCGCCTTGGTCCGCCATTAAGGTGGAGGCATGCATGCTGGAAGAGAGGATTTGGGCAAAGGGTCGCTGGGCTTTGAGGAGTGCAGGGTTGTCTTCGTCAACGTCATCCTCCTCCTCCATGAGGATTTGTGCGATATAGGGGAGTGCCAGGTGATCCTGCACGGCAAAGCAGTTGCTGTCATCATGGGACATCAAGGGAAGCTCTGGGAACACCGGGAAGACGGGAGTGGCAGTCATGGTGATGGCAATGGCAATGGTAATGGCAAAGCTCTTCCTGGAATGAATGGAAGGGAATCATGGTAGGTGTAATGTTGCTCTGCTAAGCTTGTCTCCTTGGAATCACCAAACTGTGTCCAACCAGAAAGAACAAAAAAACAGTTGCTTTCCTAATCATCTAGGTGTGATGTGACCTCCTTGTTCCATTTCCTTGTACAAGAGAATTACATCGAAAACAAATTGATATTTTAAAAACGCAATAAGAAAATCACACATGTACATGTTCGAGTACTATTTGCATTTGCAGATCTTTGTGCAATGCAAAAATAATAAAATGATGAAGGCTAACATAGTAGCTTTTTTGTACAGAATTTATTTTAAAAGTGAACTTAATACTCAAATATGTACCTGTGTTCAATTTTTGAGAAACTTTTTAAGTTTGCGAACAGACTTTTTTAGAGGGTATAGGTGAGATCAGATGCCAAAACATTGCACTAAGCATGACGTGTTTTACTCTGCTTCTGATGTTTGGCAAAATGAAAGCGCAGCATACACGACACATACGACCCACAAGTCCCGAGTCCTTAACTACAATTCAAATTGTATCTCAGTTACACGAATACATAGTTACATCTACTACTTTGTTGCACATGAATCTTAAAGGAAAAAAAGTAGTGCGTGAACATAATTATTTAAGTGGAAGCTTAGGAATTATGCTGATATGTCAAAAGAGTAAATAATATACTGGGAGAGGCCAAAATATACCTAGTTAAAATATTGAAAATGCCATAGTTTGTAATAAACTTACTCATGCTTAATCTATAGTCCTATATCCCTGCCACAATCTGCATACTTGACCAAATCAGTAACCTCTTTCAGGCCTGCAAGCAAACAAATAAACACAGCACATGATGCTATGAACTTTTTAAGGAGAAACCATAGAGATAATTAGCAATAAAATCAAGCAATATGGATGTAGACTCACTCAGTATTCCTTGCTACTCTGGTTTTCTCTGGCCATGTAAAGTACATAACAGAATGCAAACCATTGGACCAATATCTGAAACCAAAAATTGGCAGAGCAGTATGAAGATGAGCCTAGAAATGTAACACAACTGGAGTAACATCTAATCTGCATCTGTGCAAGTTTGCACCTTTCTCACATACCATCATTTAACAATATATCACCGAGCTTGCCCGAAGTTATAATATCAAAAAAAAAAAAAATCCAGCAAAAACAATTATAAGATCATAGATTTTCTAGGATAATAGAAAAATTAAGGGTATAAGGTGCCCATCTTTCTCAGAAATCATCGTCGGTGCAAACTTCATGTTATGTGTGGTCAAGCCGATCACAACTTTAATTGTTCATACAAGTAAAGATATATGTGCACATCAACTCTGACTAATCAGTACACCTTTGAGGCTTCAACACATATCTGGTTACTCTACACAGGCTCAAAAGGAAGTGCCAAACAATTTGACTGGCATATTCATAAACCCCTACAGATTTTGTGGTGTGTTGTTACAAAATCTGCAGCAACACGGTGGCCAAAGCATCCAATTTATAGATATATATGCCAAGACATTACTGCATCTCTGCAGATTTCTAAGTTTCAGATCTAAGCTTCATGATCCATGATGAGCATAATCAAATGACTACTTGGCATAGTAGAAGTAATTGACTACCTCATGGCACCATGGAATTATAAGATCATAAATGGTGAGATAAGTGCTAACTTACAAACATGGATATATCTATTGATGTCAATAATCCAAGTTTGATTGAGAAAAGAAGCTAGGTTGCATTGTCGGCAATCCATGTTGACAGGGCATAGAGCACACGCCCCTTCCACCTGTGCAGCAACCACCGCTGATCCTCATCAACGACGAAGTCCTTGTGGTAGTTGTCCTTAACCTTGTCCAGCACAAGCCTAACAACATCTGGATTCAATGGCAGCTGCGTCAGCCCAGCCCGGTGGTTCCGGAGCTGCCACTGCTTGTATGTCTCAGGGCGCTCCACCCGGTCTGCGCCCTCACATGCAATGACATTCAGGGCAGACCGCCCGAAGATGTCGCGCTCAAGCAGCAGACGCCCTTCGTTACCCGGGGGACTGTCGCATCCAGCAGGTCAAATTGGGCCGAGTAATTGAACAGTGCCTCCCTGAACCGTGTCAGGAAGTATGTAGCACCATATGAGCCATTCATAATGCCGTGGATAAACACATCTGGGCGCATCTTCCTGATGTTGTTGAGGACCTGATCCCTGGGGCTCGGAGTATCAAAACCGAGGTTTTCATCCATCAAAAGCCTGAAATGGCAAAGACTAATCACCACAAGCACCTCATCACGGTCGATGTTCAGGTCCTCTGGCTGGACTGTCTCCCGCTTTGCTGCAATACCATGGAACTTAAACGGCACACCGAACACGCGGGCGAAGTTGCTGAGCCTGCGCCCCGTTTCCTCAATATGGTAGGCTCCATGGAACCCAGGTTGGGGGAGGTCAATGCCGGTGATCTTCACCTCTGGTGGTCCACCTTCTCTAGCTGCAAGCATACGTAACAGGCCCGGCCACTGCAGTCCTTGACTCAGACCATAGTCCACAATGTGCAACCGGCTCCTCCCTACTACAGCATTGCAGATGATCTTGTTGGCGAAGATGAACGCCACCTTCTTGCAGCAGCAAGCTGCCATGTAAAGCTGGTTGGCCTTGAGAAAGTCTGCGACCGAGGTACGCCTTGCCATGAGCGACTGGTACAGCTCGCTCCCCCTACCCGCAAGCCGTGCATCCAGCGCTTCGGCGAAATAATGTGCCAGCCTTTGCGCTGCATCGCCCTTTGGGGACGAATGCTGCCTGATTCGTTTCAGCAGCTCGCTTGCGGTCCGGCGGTTGTCTGTGGACAGCGCCTGGGCGCAGTTCAGCAGCAGCGTGTGCAGGTCTGCCATCTCACTATCACTCGAGTCCCGTCTTGGCCGCCCCTTCTTCCGTCTGTTCTTCCCGGGTTCACCGTCCACAGCGATGCGCAGCTGCTGAACCCCCTTCATGCATATCTCGTGTTCCTGGAACATCATTTCATCGAACATCTCGCGTGCGCCATCCTCATCCTGCTCCGGCATCATCAGTTTGCTGGCCCTGCCCATGTCTGGCTCTAGAGTGTCCCTCTTTTTCTTGAGGCCGGCGCCATTCCCGCCTCCAGCGAGCGCTCCGTCCACCACTTGATCCAGCTTCATGGCTGGGAGGCAGATGTTGGGCGGCAAGAACTTCCTAGCCTCCTCCATGCCTTTGAGGAAGGCCAAGTTGAGGATGTCCTGGTCGCCGGGCAACAAGCAATTCCCAATGACGAGCTCCGAGCTCTGGGTGTCCGGTGAACCTGAGGCAAGGCCCGGTACGTCGGTGTAGGGCTGCCGTGAGATCTGGATTGCTGCGTCGTAGGGCGATGTAGCGCTGGGGGTTGTGGAGGCAGTGGCGTCGGAGGTGGAGGTGGAGGAGGACGGCGAGGGCGCGGAGGTGGAGCCGCTGGCGCTGTCGGCGACGTCGACTAGGATCTGCGCGAAGGGCAGCTGCGCCCGGAGGAGCGCGGGGTGGTTGGGGTACAGATAGAAGAAGTGGTCTTCCATGTCCTCCCCCAGCAGGCGCGAGATGTAGGGCAGCGCCATATCGTCAAACGAGGAGTCCTCGTCCTCCACGCCGCGGGGCGTCGGCGGCAGGCCGAGGAACAGGGACGGCGAGGGCGGCTCCAGGCGCGCAAGGAAACTCTGCTGCCCCAGGAATTCCTCCGGCGTGGCGGCCATTGCTCTGCTAGGCTGTGTTGTGCAGTTGTACACTTGTACTATGTACTAGACCATGCCGGCGCGCGTTGCTGCGCCCGTCTATTTTTTCGATAAAATGATAGTGATAGTTGTGAATATACAAGGCATAAAACATGAACGTAACTTGTAAAAAATATTTCCAACCCCATAGAAGAGAGGGGGGTAGCATTGATGGAGTGCAATAATCAGGCAGTAGGTTCTGAAGAAAGAAAGGCCTTAGCAGGAACTATTTGGTAGAAAAAGTAAGAGTTCTACGTAGAAGGACAGCCATTCGGACCAAATCCTCCACTGCTCAAAAGACGGTAATACAAATTTAATGAAGCAACTTTATGTGTCTTAATAAAATGAATATATAATAATTATTCACTTATGATTAGATTTGCACCTATGAGCAGATTTTATTGACTGTTACTGTGACCCGAAAGTTGATCAGACGACACTATTGTAAGTAAGTTCTCACTTGATACATCATGGACATGACAATGGAATAATGCATAGATGGCATAACTGCTTCCACACCAACACTTTCTGGGAATGGAAAGAAATATTGTTCACTTAAAAGCTTGTAAATACATGCATACATTTACAAAATTCTGCAAATATATGAGAGCGTCAACCAACATATGTGATGATTGGAGGAAACTTCACAGGAAGTGCCCTTTGCAAAAAAAGAGAGAGTCTGTTGTCCCTTTAAAAAATACACCCATAAATTATGGAGTGCATAGCAAGTCTCGTAGAACAAGTTGCAAACTAAGCTGTACAACCAATTTAGATGGAAATTAGAACAAACGAGTGAAAATTCAACTAAGCAAAATCTCCAAGCATCTGTAACATGGTTGGCAACGTAGAAGTTGCTCCACAACCTTATCTCTAGATATATGATTCACCCCTCAAAAACAAATACTCCCTTCATAAAGAAATATAAGAGCGTTTAGATCACTAAAATAATGATACAAATACTCTTCTATTTCTTTACAGTGGGAGTACAAAATTGATCAAGTAAAAGGCATAAAATACTTGTCATCACTTTTAACAACAGAAAAAACGAAAAATAAACATCACAGAATTGAGCCTAAATAATGTGACAAGTCGCGCCTTCTTTAGTTCCTCAATTGTTATTTTGAATGCCCATTTTCAGTTCCATTCTAGACGACCTGGATTAGATCGAAATGAACCTGCTCATATATATGTTTTTGTTTCATGTTTCTTCATAAAGTTGCAATGGTCTTCAGATTCTTTGTGAGAGGTTGCCAAAGAAATGAATCAACTTTTACAGAATAATAATCCAAAAAAATAGTAATCACTATTTCAGTTAGAGCCTCATTTGGCGGTACATAACCAGTGCTCTCATCTCTTGGCGAGCTATATAATATCTTCACTGATATATATCTGATCCTAAGCATAAAAAACGACATGTTACATGCTCATCGCATGGATATGCAAATTAAATAACTATTGCTTAGTTAAACAAATGAACTCGTTATACTTCATTCTTAAAATTTAATGCATACTGTAATTACAAAATTTAAGCAGTCACTTGCAGGAAATATCTGTAAAGAAGGCAGTCATAAGATGGATCACCAGAGAACTCCAAATCACTTGTATGAAAGGGTCGGGTAGGTGTATTTAAGACAGAATAATCGTTGAAGATACAGACTCCAAGTCCTCAACCTGTAATAACACACTCGAGTTACGTGCACATTATGAAGGCGAAGTGCATAGGCTAAATCTGAACAGAATGATTTCCCTTATAGATAACCGAGGAAAGTACATGGAGTATGATCATAGGATTTATCTGTCAACAACTCCTTTTCATATGACTATTAAAGAGAAAAATACTTCATTGCGCTTCTGGACCTGCAGTAACCAAAAACTATTGATCAGACAGCAGTCCCATTTTGATGCTCGTGTTGGGATTAATTTGTTCCACGAGTAACATTCCACATCGCATGTTTCTTTGAATAGAGAAATATTATAGTCAGGATAGACTAATTTTTCAACGTCATGGAGTTCTATATTAATTAAGGCTAACCGATCATACATCATTGCCTCGTCTTACTTCAAAGACAGCGGCTCAGGCACGCACATAATTTACACATGACAACTCCTCAACATAAACTGCATCCTCCAAGAACAAAAGAACATGAACCACCACATCAACTCCAGCAGCACGAGATGGAGACCTAGTGCCATGGCTGCTACTCACAGTTGAGGGGGCAGATTGAGGCGACCGATGACGTGAAAGGCCTCCAACAATCTGAATAGCAACAACGACAAGAATTTTAGAGAGAAAAGACAACGGCATCAGATGGAATACGAACCATGGGGGAGGAGGGGTGTATGGGCACAACAGATCTGCACCAGGGGAGAAAACATAGCATCAACCTTACCTAGGCAAGGAGATTATATATAGGCGCATCGGAGCATGAACAAAGGAGGAGGAGAAGGCAGCGGGATGGTAACGCATATCCACCATCAGTGTCGGCGAGTAACGCGCCTCCACTGCCATTATTGATCGTGGTCATACTCCACTGCTCCGATTCTCCAGCCGCCGCACAACGCCCCTTCGCATCGCCAGAGCATGGCCTCCTGTTTGTGTCTAGGTGGGCTCAAATCGGCCAAACGCAGCGTGCCGTTGTTTTCGAGTAGGCCCAGTTCCACAACAGATCAACGATTTTGTTGCCGGAGCAGCGGCCCAGCCTGTGTAGCGCTATCTAGCGAGGCATAGAGGCTCAGCTGGGATTACAAGGAATCCAATGGCTAGAGACGCCCAAAATTCCAATCCGACGGCTAAAATGGCTGGTGGCCTGAGAGGGCTGGATTAGTGTGCAGTTTTAATGTTTTTAAATGGCTAAACAAGTGGAATTTATTCCACTGGGAAGCCCTGCAAATGGTGCTTCCTTTAAAGGATGAAACCATGGAAGATTCCGGGAAGGGGCGTGATGATGATGACGGAAACGGAGGAAGAGACCGAAGGGCAAGAGTCAAATACTCAACTGGAACTCCGGCTCGCCGCCGGTCCCATCCCCAGGGTGGAGCAGAAAGAAATGAAAGAAAAAGGAGGGTGCTGGTGGGACGCTGCTTCGGTGACGTAACTGCAGGTGCAGTTGGGTCAGTGACACATGGTCAGTGACATGTGTCACTGACCCAACTGCACCTGCAGTTATGTGTCACTGACCCAACTGCACCTGCAGTTACGTCACTGAAGCTCAGTCCGTGATGGTGAGGCTTTGGTCTAACATGGCTAAGCGAACAATAGTACGGAGTACTAGTATATATCAAGTCAGAAGATTTTCGTTGTGGAGTACTGTACTTATTAATTAATTGAACAGGACGGCCAAGAACAAAATGAGCTGAGCTGAGCAGGCACACCAACCCTAAGCAAGCTATTTCCCTAAAAAAAAAACTAAGCAAGCTAGGCAGTCACTCTGTTTCCTTTTAGTCCGTATATAAAACTTGTCTGAAGTCAAACTTTGTACAATTTTATCAACTTTATAGCAAAATATATCAATGTTTATAATATAGAATCAATAGCATTAGATGCATCATGAAATTAATTTTCATACTATATAACTTTAGTATTGTAGATCTTGATATTTTTTAAAAGACATTTGGTCAAACTTTGCATAGTATGACTTCAAACAAATTTTATATAGTACAAAGAAAAAAAAAAGAGGGAGTACTTGACTGATGGCCATTGGTTGTCCCTCGGATCACATATTTGCATCGAGATCCAAAGGCACGTTAAACGAAAGATGTCGGATTTTAAGCTCACAAAGCAAAGGATCATCATCTCCCGTCCGCTGCAGCGGCGTAGCTGCAAGGTGGACAGAGTGGTCAATGGACCACCCTGTAAATCAGACTAGGATTTTATATCCATGATGGCTTGTTTGGTACAGTGACTCGGACATGGCCTGAGATGCGACCGAAAGAGCATGTTCGGTAGCATGTTTTTCTTCGGTGGCAGCCTGGTCACTTGGCAATCCCAGAAGCAGAAGATTGTGGCTTTGTCCTCCTGCGAGGTCGAGTACGTCGCCGCGACCAAAACGGCATGACAGGTGATGTGGCTGAGCAGACTTCTCAGCAACATGCTCGAGGAGGACACCAACGTCGCCACCATCCTCATCGACAACAAATCCACAATTTAATTGTGCAAAAATCCGATGTTTCATGATTGGAGTAATCACATTGAAGTGTGGTTCCACTTCATCCACGACTGCATCAAAAGGTGGGAAGATCAACGTCCGCTACATCTACACCGGCGACCGCGAATCCCACGGGCGCACAAGGTTCTAGGAGCTGCGTGTACACATCGGTATGGTTTTTTATATGGAACACACTTTCCATTTAACTCACGTGTCGAACAAGATCGCCGGCAACCAAGTCTCGAACGAAGGTAGGAACTCCCCCCGGCCATACGGCTTGGGGTTCGACGACCACCTTTGCACCGAAAGCCGCAAGGGCATCGCGCATCGGTATGGTTGAAGTCGAATAAATGGTCACAACAAGCTTAGGGTGAGTTTGTTGGAATAATCTAGCCGTGACAAGTAGTTAAAAGCACATTAGGCGCAGTTCCCGTTTTCGTGCCATGGCAGCAGTTTAGGCCCAAATTCTTCGCCATGTCTGCCTGTTAGAGTTTTTTCAGGTTTTTTACTAGAGCTCGCCATAGGACGCAGTCTGTGTGATCCATGGCGCAATTGTAGGCTCGAAGTGCAGCGTGCTCTCTGTCGTGGGATGGCACGATCGATTAGACGATGGAGCAAGCATCACGGCACGTTTGTTTTCCTTTAGAATAAAAATATAGAGGAAGAAACAGAAAGGCAGAAACACATTTACCCTGCGCGAAATCTCTATCTCCCTCTCGTGTTCATCGTCTTCACCGGAGTTCTGAGTGAGGGCGACAAGGTCGGCGATGGCAGCTGAAGAGGAGGCAGTGAAGGTGAAGCCCGTACAGAGAGAACCATCATTCACCGGTGCAGAGCCGACCGCCGTGATTGACGCGCGGCGTCTATGGTGAGCGGCAGGGCTGGAGCGCGGTCACCCGCGGGAGCAACGGCCGCGGGCTGAGTGACCGCAGCAGCAGGGGGGCTGATATTCGTGTATTCCTGCAGTTCCCTGACGAAGGTTGCAGCCACAGAATCCTGTCCAGGCTTCTACGTGCTCAAAGCAACAGCTCACAAGCAACTTGACTTTGGCCAAAGCAGCATCAGCTCTAGCATTTTTTTTTTTTGAGAAAACTTCCGATTTATTCATCCTCATGGCATTACAACGAACACCAGGAATAATAAAAATTACATCCAGATCCATAGACCACATAGCGACGACTACAAGCACTGAAGCGAGCCAAAGACGTGTCGCCGTCATCGCCCCTCCCTTGCCGGAGCCAGGCAAAACTTGTTATAGTAGACAGTCGGGAAGTCGTCGTGCTAAGGCCCCATAGGGCCAGCGCACCAAAACAGCAACCGCCACCGTTGAAGAGTAGCGTAGATCGGAAGGATCCAACTTGAAGACGCACAAACGTAGACGAACTATGACCAGATCCGAGCAAATCCACCAAGTATAGATCCGCCGGATACACATCTCCACACGCCCACCAACGATGCTAGACGCACTACCAGGACGGGGGCTAGGCGGGGAGAACCTTATTGTTGAACGTGACATATTGTATCTATCTCCAATGGATCTTCCTATGATTATAGATTGATTCCTATAGATTTGGTAGAATTAGTTGGCTTGCAATGCAAGACATCACCTGTATATATTGTAACCGACTCCGATGAATACAATTGAGTTGCATCCTATAGCTTTCTACATGGTATCAGTTACCATCGCGATCTCCAATGTTCCACCCTACGCAGCCGCCGCCCCTCCTAGGCCGCCGCTGCCCTCTCCCAACCCTAAGCCGCCGCCGCTCCTTCCTGTAGCCGCCGCCACCTCCTTCCTCCAAAACCCTAGGCCACCGCTGCTCTACCCTACAGCCGCCGCCACACTTCCCACTCCCCGCCGCCGCCGCTACTGCTTCTGTCCTACCTCAAGCCGCCGCCGCCGCTGCTACTTCTGCCCTACCTCAAGCCGCCACCGCCGCCGCATCCCACCATGTCTCGATCCAAAGCTGACCTATCCGATGCCATCTCCTTCGCTGCCCCCGCTTTCACCTCCGATCGTCTCAACGATCTCCCCATCAAAGACCACGTGCCCATCATCCTCGAGCTCGATTCCCCATTCTACAACGCATGGCGTACCTACTTCGCGCTCCTGTTCCGCTCCTACCACCTCGTCGAGCACGTGGACGGGAGCGTCGACTTTCGTGATATGAAGGACGACGACGAGTGGCTGGCCGTCGACGCCTGCATCGTCAACTGGCTCTTCCTCACGATCTCACAGGGCCTCTTCGACATGGTGAACACCCGCGACCCCTCGGCGTACACCATATGGACGCGGTTGTGCGACCTCTTCCTCGACAATCAACTCCAACGCCGTGTCTTTCTTCAAGGCGAGTTCTTCATGCTGCAACAAAACGATCTCTCGATCGATGAGTATTGCACGCGGTTGAAGGTGCTCGCCGATGAGCTCCGTGATGTCGGCATGACCATCGACGACTCCGTCCTCCTCACCAACCTCCTTCGGGGCCTCCACCCTACATCGGCCAGTCTGCCGCCAACCACTCCCTCATCACGCCGACGTACGCCAAGGCCGTTACATATCTTCGCATGGAGGAGAAGCGCCTCCGACACTCTGCTCGGCAGGCGACCCACACGGCTCTTCATGTCAGCCACATCGGCGGCCACTTCGGCGGCTACGGCGCGCCTCCACCCGCGCCCCGCCCCCCTGCCCCGGTTTCGCCTCCCGCGCCCGTGCCCTCTGGTGGTCACAAACAGAAGGGTTGGGGGGGTCGCGACGGCCGGACCCGCAACTCCAACCCCGCGCCGCTCCCGACTGCCACCTCCGCTGCGGCGCCTACTCCACCGTGGTTGTCGGGGTACAACCCATGGACGGGTGTAGTGCATGCGTACTCCATGCCTGTCCCGCGTCCTCCTGCTCCGGGTCTTCTTGGTCCACGACCAGCGCCTCATCAGGCGCTGCTGACCGCGCCCGCCCCCGTTCCCTCGGCGCATGGCAGCGCCGCGGCATATGGTGGCCCCCGGTGTACGGCGCTCCCGCGCCCTACGGCGGCCCTTCGGCGTCTGGTGGCGCCTCTGCTGGCGCGTGGGACCCCGCGCTTCTCGCCACCCTTCACGCCACGCCTTCGCCAAGCACCTACAATGGCAACGGCGACTGGTACATGGACACCGGGGCTAGCTCCAACATGGCTTCAAATCCCGGTATCCTCTCCCATGCCTCTCCCTATCCTTTCTTCTCTCGCATCGTTGTTGGTGATGGTACCACCCTTCCCATCACTCACCACGGCGCGTCTTCCCTTCCTCTTCCTTCTTCATCTTTACCTCTTCATAATGTGCTTGTCTCACCATCCTTAATAAAAAACGTATGTTCTGTTCGTACTCTTACTCGTGAACATCCCGTCATTGTTGAGTTTGACGCTCTTGGTTTTTCTGTTAAGGATGCCCACTCCCGGAAGGTTCTGCACCGATGTGATTCCCCCGGCGACCTCTACCCATGCGGTCCAACCGCGAGCGGCGGTCCGGTTGCTCTCCACGCCGACGTCTCTCTTTGGCACGCTCGACTTGGTCACCCCGGCGCCGACGCTCTTCACAAAATTTTGCGCACTTTCCCTTTTTCATGTAATAAATCGGAGGCTCATACTTGTCATGCCTGTCGCATAGGAAAACACGTTCGTTTGCCGTTTTCATCATCTTCATCAATTGCTACTTTTCCATTTGATGTTATTCATTGTGATGTTTGGATCTCTCCGGTGCCTAGCAATTCGGGCTTATCATATTACCTTGTGATTTTAGATGATTTTTCTCACTTCACTTGGACTTTTCCGTTACGCCGTAAATCCGATGTAGCCTCGACTCTCCATGCTTTTTATGCTTATGTCACTACCCACTTTCATCGCACCATCGCTCATCTTCAAACGGGCAACGGAAAAGAATTTGATAATCTCACTATTCGCAACCTCTTATCCACCCATGGCACTATTTTTCGCCTCACCTGTCCTTACACATCACAACAAAACGGTTGTGTCGAACGTGTTCTTCGCACCCTTAATGAGAGTGTTCGTGCTTTGCTTTTCCATGCACACATGCCCTCCCGGTTTTGGCCCGATGCTCTTGCCACCACCACTCTTCTTCTCAACATCCGGCCTTGCAAACTGCTACTTGTAAACTGCGTTGGTATTTCCCCGAAGAGGAGAGGATGATGCAGTATAGTAGAGATAAGTATTTCCCTCAGTTAAGAACCAAGGTTATCAATCCAGTAGGAGAACCAAGCAAAATTCCGTTAAGCGCACCTGCACACATGAAAGCAAACACTTGCACCCAACGCAAATAAGAGGGTTGTCAATCCTCTTAGCGGTTATTTGCAAGGATTAATTCTGATAGTGATAGATAGATAAAATAAAATACTAAATAAAATAAAAGTAAATAAATTGCAGCAAGGTATTTTTAGGTTTTTTTATATATGATAAAGTAGACCCGGGGACCAAAGTTTTCACTAGAGGCTTCTCTCTCGAACACATAGCATACGGTGGGTAGACAAATTACTGTTGGGCAATTGATAGAAAAACAAATAATTATGACGGATTCATGCCAATGATCATGTATATAGGCATCACGTCCGAGACAAAGTAGACCGACTCCTGCCTGCATCTACTACTATTACTCCACCCATCGACCGCTATCCAGCATGCATCTAGGGTATTAAGTATGAAACAGAGTAACGCCTTAAGCAAGATGACATGATGTAGACAAAGTAAACTCAAGCAATATGATTACACCCTATCTTTTTATCCTTAATGGCAACAATACAAATACGTGTCATGTCTCCTTCTGTCACTGGGATTGGGCACCGTAAGATTGAACCCATCACAAAGCACCTCTCCCATTGCAAGATAAATCAATCTAGTAGGCCAAACCAAATCGATAGATCGGAGAGAAATACAAAGCTATAATAATCATGCATAAAAGAGTTTAGAGAAGACTCAAATATTTCTCATGAATAATCTGATCATAAACTCACAATTCATCGGATCCCAACAAACACACCGCAAAAGAAGATTACATCGGATAGAACTCCAAGAACATCAAGGAGAACATTGTATTGAAGATCAAAGAGAGAGAAGAAGCCATCTAGCTACTAGCTATGGACCCGTAGTGTAGGGGGATGCAGCACAAAACAAAAAAAATCCGACCTACGCACCAGCCCAGGACCACTATGGAGACTGCATACAAGGTTTGATCTTTTCGTTACCGACTCGTAGCGCAGCGGAAGTAGAGTCGATGACGATCGGCGGTGCAGATCCCCGCAGCTAGGATTTTACAACCTCCCAACCGCGAGGATGTTCTCCCTCGTCTGCCCCTCGGACAGCCCTCCGGGAGGCAGTCGGACAGTCCCTCGGACGGTGTCACGGACAGCCCTTCGGGAGGACGCTCGAAACTCGGACGGTCACTCGGACAGCCCTTCGGGAGGACCCTCGAAACTCGGAGTCACTCGGACAGCCCTTCGGGAGGCACTCTCGAACTAAGACCGAAACTACGATCTCTCTACGGAGTTGCACACATATGGTGTCATCTATCCGGCAGGGCTTCGCCGTCCAGAACTAGTTCCCACCGGAACCCAGACAGCCTTTCGGCTCTACGAAACTCTTTTAGTGGGAGGGAGAGAAGAAGCCAGATCATGCATGGCACTTGTATGTCAGAAAGGAGTGAGTGTGGAGAGCACCTCTCCACCTCTATTTATAGGAAAACCAAGGGGTAGGATTGACACACAAAAAAACCCAAAATGCTCATGCAAATGTCACACATGAAGGGCATAATGGGGAGGCAAAGGAGCTCCATGGAGGAGCATCCTTGGCCGGCCACCCCCTTGTGGGACCCTCCCAAAAGGGGTTCCTTAGTCCCTAAGTCTTTCCTTCTAGAAGCTTGACAAAAGCCCTAAAAGGTGGCTTTCCAAAAAGTAACCCAAAAAGCACTTTCACTATTCACGGAAACATTTTTCCGCGACCGTTAAATCCGAAAATATTTATGTGGGTCTTAGAACAATTCCAGTACCCACTAAAATGATTTAGGACGTGTTCCGAAACAATTCCAGATTAGTGATTTTCATCTGCGAAAAGCAAACAAAACGGTTCCGGCAGCTCTGGAACATTTCCGGGTTTTTTCTCCGAAAAATCCCAGAAGTTCCCAGAACAATTCTGGCACCCTCCAAGAATTTCCAGGCATGTGCCGCAACCAATTTGACTTAATGGTATACCCTGAAACAACTTTTCAGTTTTACCAAAACTATTCCGGTGTTCTCTCTCCGAAACTTTTCCGCTGTCTCCGAAACTTTTCCGGTGACTATCTCTCAGACTCCCTGTCTAGTATTCAGCAGATAGATGACCCTTAAGCGTATGACCCTATAGGTTCGGTGAAGTATAGACATGACCGGAACACTTTCCGATAAATGATCA
Source organism: Elymus sibiricus (assembly GCA_039707655.1). Classification (NCBI taxonomy): domain Eukaryota; kingdom Viridiplantae; phylum Streptophyta; class Magnoliopsida; order Poales; family Poaceae; genus Elymus; species Elymus sibiricus. The sequence goes on from CM077670.1 coordinate 125,894,720, forward strand.
ACATCGGAGCCGTGGACACCCATATTGACCCCTATACCCACACGAATAAATATTCGAGTGAACCTCCAGTTGCCGTGTGCTATTCCTGTTGCTTCGCGATATGTTACAAATACCCGAGGTGAGAATCATCGGCATCCCCGTGGATCAACACTTGTCCACAATGCCAGTTACCTCGTTACCGGTTTTGTTATCTTTTCTCGTTTCCGTGTTCCGGCATCCCTGTGATCAAATCACATTGTGTCTGGCCAGACGATGATGGATACCGCAACACCGAGAGGGCCCAAAGATATCTCTCCACTGTCGGAGGAGCAAATCCCAATCTTGAGCTATCAAGTTACTTGACATACTTTTCCATGAACCCGTAAGCCGCCTTAATAGCCACCCATTTACGGATGACGTTTAACAAACCCCAAAGTTCATGAAGCAAGCATGAAGAAACTCGATACTCTCATGGGCTAAGGAATTATGCAAACGTTAACTTTCTCTGTGTTATTAACCATTAACTTGTGACGAATGTATCTCATAGCATAACATCAATCGGGTCGATTCGACACAAGTGTTCTCCTAACTTTGTGCCCTCAAAGTTGCCAGCATAGTCATGCCCATGATCAGGAAAACAGAACCATCATGCAACACTTGAGCTAGTCTTAGAGGCCAGACTAGGAATACATTTTACCGTTTATTATTCCACACGTGCATATGAGTCTTCCTCCGAGCCTCGTGGTTATTGTAGACTCGAGAACCATAGCAGTTATAGCACGGAATATAAACTTAATTACGAACATGGGGATAAATAATAACATTTATTATTGCCTCTAGGGCATATCTCCTACAGACTCCCACTTGCACTAGAGTCAATAATCTAGTCAATGCTAATGCACTTCACACCTATGGCATACCGGTGTAAAAATGCTTCGCTTATGGTATAGCCTGATGTCCAACGGATCTGACAACTTCAGTTCCGTGTGTATCTTTGCATCTCCTCGCATTTTCACGCTTTCACAAAATTCATATTTTGTGTGGACTTGGCTTTGTATATATGTGAATCACAGGTCAAACCTTGATTCCTCAGACTGAGCTATGGAGCAACTATCTGCAATAGTGTCCCATTGACAAAAGCCTTCTTGGAACCATACTAAGTTCACGAATGAACTATACGATTCAACATCTTCTTTGTCGCTTCTAAAGCGTCAACATACTTAGCCTTTGTTATAGAAATCGCCACAGTAACCTGTTTGGAACAATTTCCAACTACCGTGCCACCATATTGTGTATTACACAAAACCCTTAACTTAAATCGAAAATCGCATGGAGCATTGATGAAGACTGTATCGATGTAATTACTTACAACGAGCACTTCATAATCTCTTCTTGCGAGAAAACATGTCATCAGTGCTACTTTAGTACTTAATGACATTTTTCACTGTTGTCCCATGATCAGTACTTTGATCACTTTGGTATCTATACTTGCAACAGCTTGGGAGCATCGGACATATCTGGTTGTTTTACATACCATGGAATACATGATTAATCCAAACACAAGAGTGTGTGGAATCTCCATCATGTATTTTGCTCATCAGTGTTTTGGGACACCGAGTCTTGCAAAAACCCTTTCCATGTGACTTCGGCAAGAATCACTCCTTGGCGTTTTAATGCTAAACTATTTTAGCATCTTTTCAATATGTATTTTTGGCTTTAGCTCTATCAGGCAATTTTATCTTGTAGATAATTATGCCTAATACCGAGGCTACCTAGCCTAAGCACTTCATCGAAAACTATTTTCAATGAAGTCCTAATTCGTGTCAAGAAATTTATATTATTTCCAATCAACAATGTGTCAAGCACACAAGGTTTTTAGAAATATTATTATGCTCCCACCTACTTTCTTGAAACCACAAGCATCTTCGTTATCCATTGATGAAATCAAACTCTTTTGACTATTTCATCAAAAACGAAGATTCCAACTTCATTTTGCTCTCTCCTGTCCATTGCTGGAACTCTGAAGTTTGCATACTTACTAGCATCCTCCGGATTGACAAAATACTTTGGACTGTATCACATGCAAGTCCTAGGTTGCATTTCCATCACATGGAAATCCTTTTGGCATCCATGTATCATATGTCAAGATTGAAATATGTATTAATTGCTAGTTTAATCCGATCTGACTTTAAGCATCGCTACGGTGAGACAATCTCATCGTAGTCAACTCCTTGAATTTGTTATTGCAACAAGTCGAGCTTTATGGATAAAACATTTTATCCACATCAGTTTATAGTTCCATTAATGTTCGTTAGACTCTAAGTCTTCCGAAGGGTTTATCAAGATATAATCTTGAATCATTTATGGAAACTATCTCGGATTATATTGGCATTTAGCCAATTCCGGAGTCAGGGCCCATCAATGCTTCCTTGTGTATCGTAGGTATACTGTTGTCTAACAACAATATCTCGCTAGCGCACCTGAGAGGTTTGCACGAGTTTTGCCTACGTGGTTCAGTTGCAAGTTCGACCGAAGTCCATACATCTCATGTAGAGGCTTCCGTATCAGTCGCAGTAGGAAACTCTAGAATTAATTCCAAGGTTTCTTTCCTTTGATCTGATGACAAAGATATTGTTATCTCGTCGAGTTGCACTGTCCTCCCACTCACCTTTTTGCAAGAACCATTTTCTTCAAAAGCATACCGTTTTGTGGCAAAACCTTTTGCCTCGGTATAGTGGTGGAGGAATTTCCAATAACATGGGATAATGTACAAAGCAGCACTTGTCTGATTTGGAATAGGTTTGTGAATATTTTACACAAGCCCCATATTCCAAATGTTAAGAAAAGACATAACATGGTTGGGGTTACCCTACCATGGCGTCATTTCAATAGATCTGATGGTGCTCTTTTCAGTGTAAAAGCTGCAGTCTCTAAAGCATTACTTTTAAAAGGGATAATGGCAAATTGATTTATGTCATCTTTGATCTTACCATGTCATAAATGGTTTGATTACATCTTCACGGATATTCCACTCACAGTGGTGCTCCGTGAGGTGTAAGTTATGAAACTCTTTTCACAACTCATCAGACATTCGCTAAACTTGTAACTCAAATATTCCTTTCCGCAATCAAATTGCAGAAACATAATTTTCTTGTTACAATAATTTCTACTTCATATTGAAAACCTTTCGAATGATTTCAAAAGATCCAGACTTATGTCTCATCAAGCAAATATCCATATATCTACTTGAGTCATTTTTGAAGATAGATAAATCAACTGCTAGCAATAACCTTTATCGGACTACATACATCAAAATGTATGATCACTGATGTCTACTACACAACTTATTCTTGTAGACTCGTGTTGGGCCTCCAAGCGCAGAGTTTTGTAGGACAGTAGCAATTTTCCCTCAAGTGGATGACCTAAGGTTTATCAATCCGTGGGAGGCGTAGGTTGAAGATGGTATCTCTCAAACAACCCTGCAACCAAATACAAGAAATCTCTTGTGTCCCCAACACACCCAATACAATGGTAAATTGTATAGGTGCACTAGTTCGGCGAAGATATGGTGATAAAAGTGTAGTATGGATAGTAGATATAGGTTTTTGTAATCTGAAAATATAAAAACAGCAAGGTAGCAAATAGTAAACGGGCATAAAAACGGTATTGCAATGCTTAGAAACAAGGCCTAGGGTTCATACTTTCACTAGTGAGATCTCCCAACATTGTTGACATAGTTGAATCATATGTAAATCCCTCACGTGCGACAAAGAGTTCACTCCAAAGTCACAAATAGCGGAGAACAAACGAAGAAATTGTTGTAGGGTACGAAACCACCTCAAATTTATCCTTCCCGATCAATCTTATGAGTCATCCCCATTAATTGTCACGAACAGCCCTAGAGTTCGTACTAGAATAACACCTTAAGATACACATCAACCAAAACCCTAATGTCACCTAGGCACTCCAATGTCACCACGAGTACCCGCGGGTTTGATTATACGATATGCATCACACAATCTCAGATTCATCTATTCAAACCAACACAAAGAACTTCAAAGAGTGCCCCAAAGTTTCTACCGGAAAGTCAAGACGAAAACGTGTGCCAACCCTTATGCATAAATCCCCAAGGTCACGGAACCCGCAAGTTGATCACCAAAACATACATCAAGTGACTCAAGTGAATATCCCATTGTCACCACAGATATTCATATGCAAGACATACATCAAGTGTTCTCAAATCCTTAAAGACTCAATCTGATAAGAAAACTTCAAAGGGAAAACTCAATTCATCACAAGAAGATAGAGAGGGGAAAACTCCATATGATTCATCTATATCAACAAAGCTCGCGATACATCAAGATCGTGCCATCTCAAGAACACGAGAGAGAGAGAGATCAAACACATAGCTACTGGTACAAACCCTCAGCCCCGAGGGTGAACTACTCCCTCCTCGTCATGGAGACCGCCGGGATGATGAAGATGGCCTCCGGTGATGCCTTCCCCCCTCCGGCAGGGTACCGGAAAAGGGCTGTAGATGAGATCGTGGAGGTACAGAGGCTTGCGGCGGCGTAAAAACTCATCTAGGTTAACTTTCGGGGGTTTCTGAATATATATGATTTTTCAGCGTTGGAATCACGCGAAACGGAGCCACGTGGGCCCCACGAGGTACCAAGGTGCGCCTGGGTGGTGGCGCGCCCTGGTGCCTCGTGGGCACTGGGTGGCCCCCCTCCAGTGGGTCTTGGTGCCAATATTCTTTATTTGTCCAATAAAAAATCTCCAAAAAGTTTCAGCTCATTTGGAAAACTTTCATTTCTGCACAAAAAAGAACACCACGGTAGTTCTGCTGAAAACAGCATCAGTCCGGGTTAGTTCTAATCAAATCATACCAAAACCATATAGAATTGTTATAAACATGGCATGAATACTTCATAAATTATAGATACGTTGGAGACGTATCAATCACCAATAAGTTCGTTGCTCGTTCCTTATGGCATGTGAACGGTATTTCAGTCACTTCGCTTTTCGGAGGAAAGTTGCAAGTGTCAGATGATTCATAATAAAATGACTTCAAAATCCATCAGAATGGAATTTCTCCATGCGGGTTTCTCCAATGTGACCAAATGCAATGCCACACATATGTGGTATTCTTTTAGTCTTGCGACATTTTGCGTTAGTGTTATGGATGTATCATATTACCATCAATATTCATAACATACATCCCATCCACGATGGAAGCATGGCCCTTATGTTATTCATGATACTGAACAACAATTGTTCTTTTATGAACAACACTCTTGCAACAAACACTATGCAAATGAGCTAGAGTGTATGAAACTCTAAAATGAATTATGAAAGTAAATACAGAGGTAATGTATTATTATCAATATTCATAACATACATCTCATTCATAATGAAAGTATGTCCCTTATGTTATTCATAACACCGAACATCAAAAGTTCTCTTATGAACTGTTGGGGAACGTTGCATGGGAAACAAAAATTTCCTACGCTCACCAAGATCAATCTAGGAGATGCACATCTACGAGAGGAGAGATTGGATCTACATACCCTTTTAGATCGCTAAGCGGAAGCGTTAAGAAACGTGGTTGATGTAGTCGAACGTCTTCGCGATCCAATCACGATCCGTCCACGAACTCCCGATCAAGTGACGAACGGACGGCACCTCCGAGTTTAGCACACGTGCGGCTCGGCGGCGTCCTCTCCTTCTTGATCCAGCAAGCGAGAGAGAGGGGGTAGATGAGATCGGGACCAACACGACGGTATGGTGGTGGTGGTGGTGGCAGCGGAATTCCGGCAGGGCTTCGCCAAGCGCGTACCGGTGAAACGTGGGAGGAGTTGGGAGAGGTAACGGGCAAGGGTCCAAGGGGTGTCTGCCCCCAACATCTCCCCACCTTTATATAGGCATGGAGGGGCTGGTGGCTTGCCCTCCAAGGCCCTAGGGTCGTTGGCCAAAGGGGGAGGAAGGAAATCCCTCCTTTCCTTCCCCACCTATCGCTATCCCCCCTTTTTAGGGATCCTGATCTTATCCCTTTGGGATATGATACTATTCCTTTTAAGGGAGGATCTTGGTGTGCCTAGACCAGGGTTGTGGGGACTTTCCCCAGTACCCACGTTCATGTGGGTCCCCCATGCAGGTGGGCCCCACTCCGGAACCTTCTAGAACCTTCCCGCTACAATACCGAAAAAACTCGAACTTTTTCCGGAACCCCGATAACAACTTTCCATATATGAATCTTTACCTCCGGACTATTCCGGAGCTCCTTGTGATGTCCCGGATCCCATCCGGGACTCCGAACAACCTTCGGACTTTCCACTATTAATATCTCAATACTACCCTAGCGCTACCGAACGTTAAGCGTGCGACCCTACGGGTTCGGGAATATGCAGACATGACCGAGACTCCTCTCCGGTCAATAACCAATAGCGGGACCTGGATGCCCATATTGGTTCCTACATATTCAACGAAGATCTTTATTGGTCGAACCTCGATGTCAAGGATTCAGTCAATCCCGTATGCAGTTCCCTTTGTCCATCGGTATGTTACTTGCCCGAGATTCGATCGTCGGTATCTCCATACCTAGTTCAATCTCGTTACCGGCAAGTCTCTCTACTCGTTCCGTAATACAAGATCCCGTGGCTAACTCTTTAGTCACATTGCTTGCAAGCTTATTGTGATGTTGTATTACCGAGTGGGCCCTGAGATACCTTTCCGTCATATGGAGTGACAAATTCCCAGTCTTGATCCATGCCAACTCAACAGACACCCTCAGAGATACCTGTAGAGCATCTTTATAGTCACCCAGTTACGTTGCGACATTTGATACACACAAGGTACTCCTCCGGTGTCAGTGAGTTGCATGATCTCTGTTGGGGAACGTTGCATGGAAAACAAAAAAAATCTACGCACACGCAAGATCTATCCATGGAGATGCACACGCAAGATCTATCCATGGAGATGCATAGCACACGTTCAGCTCGGTGACGTCCTCGACTTCTTGATCCAGCAAGATGGCGAGGTAGTGGATGAGTTCCGGTAGCACGACGGCGTGGTGACGGTGATGGTGATGCTATCTCCGCAGGGCTTCGCCCAAGCACTGCGAAAATATGACCGAGGGACGGAACTGTGGAGGGGGGCGCCGCACACGGCTAAGACAATGTTGTGTTCTCCTTTGGGGCGCCCCCTCTCCTCTATTTATATATGTGTAGGGGCTTGGAGTAGAAGGAATAGTGCCACATGAACAGTGCCACGTGAATAGTACACACGCGGACTTGGACTCCAAAGTCCAATCCTATTCCTACTAGGACTCTCCCTTTTTTTCCTTCCCTAGCTGCATGGGCTTTTGAGGACTTGGTGCGCCTGCCCAATAAGACCAGGGCGCCTCCCCTTAGCCCATGCTAGCCCTTGGGACGTGGTGGGCCCACTTGTGGACTTCTGGACTCCTCCGGAACCTTCTGGAAGCTTCCCGGTACAATACCGAAAAAACTGCACCTTTTTCCGGAACCCAAAATATGACTTCCCATATATAAATCTTTACCTCTCGACCATTCCGAGACTCCTAGTGATGTCCGGGATCTCATCCGGGACTCCGAACAACATTCGGTTACCAATTCATATAACTCATATAACACTATATCGTCAACGAACGTTAAGCGTGCGGACCCTACGGGTTCGGGAATGATGTAGACATGACTGAGACGGCTCTCCGGTCAATAACCAATAGCGGAACCTGGATGCTCATATTGGTTCCTACATATTCCACGAAGATCTTATCGGTCGAACCGCAATGACAACATACGTAATTCCCTTTGTCCATCGGTATGTTACTTGCCCGAGATTCGATCGTCGGTATCTCCATGCCAAGTTCAATCTCGTTACCGGCAAGTCTCTTTACTCGTTCCGTAATACATCATCCCATAACTAACTCCTTAGTCACTTTGCTTGCAAGCTTCTTATGATGTGCATTACCGAGAGGGCCCAGAGATACCTCTCCGAAACACGGAGTGACAAATCCCAGTCTCGATCCATGCCAACTCAACGGACACCTTCGGAGATACCTGTAGAGCATCTTTATGATCACCCAGTTATGTTGTGACGTTTGATAGCACACAAGGTATTCCTCCGGTATCCGGGAGTTGCATGATCTCATGGTCTGAGGAACATGTATTTGACATTCAAGAAAGCAGTAGCAATAAACAGAACGATCATATGCTAAGCTAACAGATGGGTCTTGTCCATCACATCATTCTCCTAATGATGTGATCCCGTTATCAAATGACAACTCATGTCTATGGTTAGGAAACCTTAACCATCTTTGATCAACGAGCTAGTCTAGTAGAGGCTCACTAGGGACACGGTATTTGTTTATGTATTCACACATGTATTTAAGTTTCCGGTCAATACAATTCTAGCATGAATAATAAACCTTTATCATGAACAAGGAAATATAAAATAATAACAACTTTATTATTGCCTCTAGGGCATATTTCCATCAGTCTCCCACTTGCACTAGAGTCAATAATCTAGATTACATAGTAATGAATCTAACACCCATGGAGTCTTGGTGCTGATCATGTTTTGCTCGTGGAAGAGGCTTAGTCAACGGGTGTGCCACATTCAGATCCGTGTGTACTTTGCAAATCCTTATGTCATACTGTAAATGCTGCTATCACGCTTTACTTGGAGCTATTCCAAATGACTGCTCCATTATACGTATCCGGTTTGCTACTCAGAGATATCCAGATTGGTGTCAAAGCTTGCATCGACGTAACCCTTTACGACGAACTCTTTATCACCTCCATAATCGAGAAACATTTCCTTAGTCCTTTAGTTACTAAGGATAATTTTACCGCTGTCCAGTGATCCACTCCTGGATCACTCTTGCACCCCCTTTGCCAGATACGTGGCAAGGCACACATTAGGTGTGGTACACAGCATGGCATACATTATAGAACCTATGGCTGAGGCATAGGGAATGACTTTCATTCTCTCTCTATCTTCTGCCGTGGTCGAGCTTTGAGTCTTACTCAACTTTACACCTTACAATACAGGCAAGAACTCCTTCTTTGACTGATCCATTTTGAACTCCTTCAAAATCTTGTCAAGGTATGTACTCATTGAAAGTCTTATCAAGCGTCTTGATCTATCTCTATAGATCTTGATGCCCAATATATAAGCAGCTTCACCGAGGTCTTTCATTCAAGTATCCTTTTATGCCATCCAGAAATTCTATATCATTTCCAATCAACAATATGTCATCCACATATAATATTAGAAATGCTACAGAGCTCCCACTCACTTTCTTGTAAATACAGGCTTCACCGTAAGTCTGTACAAAACCATATGCTTTGATCACCTCATCAAAGCATATATTCCAACTCCGAGATGCTTGCACCAGTCCATAGATGGATCGCTGGAGCTTGCACACTTTGTTAGCACCCTTAGGATCGACAAAACCTTCTGGTTGCATCATATACAACTCTTGTTTGAGAAAACCATTAAGGAATGCAGTTTTGACATCCATTTGCCAGATTTCATAATCATAAAATGCGGCAATTGCTAACATGATTCGGACAGACTTAAGCATCACTACGGGTGAGAAAGTCTCATCGTAGTCAACCCCTTGAACTTGTCGAAAACCTTTCGCGACAAGTCGAGCTTTGTAGACAGTGATATTACCATCAGCATCCGTCTTCCTCTTAAAAATCCATTTATTCTCAATGGCTTGCCAATCATCGGGCAAGTCCACCAAAGTCCACACTTTGTTCTCATACATGGATCCTATCTCAGATTTCATGGCCTCAAGCCATTTGTCGGAATCCGGGCTTATCATAGCTTCTTCATAGTTCGTAGGTTCGCTGTTGTCTAACAACATAACTTCCAGAACAGGATTACCGTACCACTCTGGTGCGGAACGTACTTTGGTCGACCTACGAAGTTCAGTAGTAACTTGATCTGAAGTTTCATGATCTTTATCATTATCTTCCTCTCTTATTGGTGTAGGCATCACGGGAACGGTTTTCTCTGATGAGCTACTTTCCAATTCGAGAGAAGGTACAATTATCTCATCAAGTTCTACTTTCCTCCCACTCACTTCTTTCGAGAGAAACTCCTTCTCTAGAAAGGACCCATTCTTGGCAACAAAGACCTTGCCTTCGGATCTGTGGTAGAAGGTGTACCCAATTGTTTCTTTAGGGTATCCTATGAAGACGCACTTCTCCGCTTTGGGTTCGAGCTTATCAGGTTGAAGCTTTTTCACATAAGCATCGCATCCCCAAACTTTAAGAAACGACAGCTTAGGTTTCTTGCCAAACCATAGTTCATATGGTGTCGTCTCAACGGATTTAGACGGTGCCCTATTTAACGTGAATGCAGCTGTCTCTAATGCATAACCCCAAAACAATAGTGGCAAATCGGTAAGAGACATCATAGAATGCACCATATCCAATAAAGTACGGTTACGACGTTCGGACACACTATTACGCTGTGGTGTTCTAGGTGGCGTGAGTTGTGAAACAATTCCACATTTTCTTAAATGAAGGCCAAACTCGTAACTCAAATATTCGCCTCGGCGATCAGATCGTAGAAACTTTATTTTCTTGTTACGACGATTCTCTACTTCACTCTGAAATTCTTTGAACTTTTCAAATGTTTCAGACTTGTGTTTCATCAAGTAGATATACCCATATCTACTCAAATCATCTGTGAAGGTTAGAAAATAACGATACCCGCCGTGTGCTTCAACATTCATCGGACCGCATACATCGGTATGTATTATTTCCAACAAATCAGTAGCTCGCTCCATTGTTCCGGAGAACGGAGTTTTAGTCATCTTGCCCATGAGGCATGGTTCGCAAGTATCAAATGATTCATAATCAAGAGATTCCAAAAGTCCATCCGCATGGAGTTTCTTCATGCGCTTTACACCAATATGACCTAAACGGCGGTGCCACAAGTATGTTGCACTATCATTATCAACTTTGCATCTTTTGGCATCAATATTATGAATATGTGTATCACTACGATCGAGATTCAACAAGAATAGACCATTCACAAAAGGTGCGTGACCATAAAAGATGTTACTCATATAAATAGAACAACCATTATTCTCTGACTTAAATGAATAACCGTCTCGCAATAAACAAGATCCAGATATAATGTTCATGCTCAACACTGGCACCAAATAACAATTATTGAGGTCTAAAACTAATCCTGAAGGTAGATGTAGAGGTAGCGTGCCGACGGCGATCACATCAACCTTGGAACCATTCCCGACGCGCATCGTCACCTCGTCCTTAGCCAATCTTCGCTTATTCCGTAGCTCCTGTTTTGAGTTACAAATATGAGCAACCGAACCAGTATCAAATACCCAGGCGCTACTGCGAGCATTAGTGAGGAACACATCAATAACATGTATATCAAATATACCTTTGCTCACTTTGCCATCCTTCTTATCCGCCAAATACTTGGGGCAGTTCCGCTTCCAGTGACCAGTCCCTTTGCAGTACAAGCACTTTGTTTCAGGCCTGGGTCCAGCTTTGGGTTTCTTCGTGGGAGCGGCAACTTGCTTGCCGTTCTTATTGAAGTTCCCCTTCTTTCCCTTGCCCTTTTTCTTGAAACTAGTGGTTTTGTTAACCATCAACACTTGATGCTCCTTCTTGATTTCTACCTCCGCCGATTTTAGCATCACGAAGAGCTCGGGAATTGTCTTCTCCATCCCTTGCATATTATAGTTCATCACGAAGCCTGTATAGCTTGGTGGCAGTGACTGAAGAACTCTGTCAATAACACTCTCAACCGGAAGATCAATTCCCAGCTGAGTCAAGTGGTTGTGGTACCCAGACATTCTGAGTATGTGTTCACTGACAGAACTGTTCTCCTCCATCTTACAGCTAAAGAACTTGTTGGAGACTTCATATCTCTCAACCCGGGCATTAGCTTGAAATATCAATTTCAGCTCTTGGAACATCTCATATGCTCCGTGGCGTTCAAAACGCTTTTGCAGTCCCGGTTCTAAGCCGTAGAGCATGGCACACTGAACTATCGAGTAGTCATCAGATCGAGCCTTTCAGGCGTTCACAACGTCTGTAGCAGCTCCTACAGCAGGTCCATCACCTAGCGGTCCATCAAGGACATAATTCTTCTGTGCAGCAATGAGGATAATCCTCAAGTTACGGACCCAGTCCGTGTAGTTGCTACCATCATCTTTCAACTTAGCTTTCTCTAGGAACGCATTAAAATTCAACGGAACAGTAGCACGGGCCATTTATCTACAACATAGATATGCAAGAAACTATCAAGACTAAGTTCATGATAAATTAAGTTCAATTAATCAAATTACTAATGAACTCCCACTTAAATTAACATCCCTCAAGTTAACTAAGTGATACATGATCCAAATCAACTAGCCCATGTCCGATCATCACGTGAGATGGGATAGTCATCAATGGTGAACATCTCCATGTTGATCATATCTACTATATGACTCATGTTCGACCTTTCGGTCTCCAGTGTTCCGAGACCATGTCTGTACATGCTAGGCTCGTCTAGTTTAACCCAAGTATTCTGCTTGTGTAAAACTGGCTTACACCCGTTGTATGTGAACGTAGAATCTATCACACCCGATAATCACGAGGTGCTTCGAAACGACGAACTTTAGCAACGGTGCATACTCGGGGAGAACACTTTTATCTTGAAATTTAGTGAAGGGATCATCTTATAATGCTACCGTCATTCTAAGCAAAATAAGATGCATAAAGGATAAACATCACATGCAATCAAAATATGTGACATGATATGGCCATCATCTTGTGCTTTTGATCTCCATCTCCAAAGCATTGTCATGATCTCCATCGTCACCGGCTCGACACCTTGATCTCCATCGTTGCGTCGTGGTCGTCTCGCCAACTATTGCTTCTACAACTATTGCTAACGCATAGCGATAAAGTAAAGCAATTACATGGCGCTTGCATTTCATACAATAAAGAGACAACCATAAGGCTCCTGCCGGTTGCCGATAAATTACAAAACATGATCATCTCATACAATAACGTATATCACATCATGTCTTGACCATATCACATCACATCATACCCTGCAAAAACAAGTTAGACGTCCTCTACTTTGTTGTTGCAAGTTTTACGTGGCTGCTACGGGCTTCTAGCAAGAATCGTTCTTACCTACGGCACAAAACCACAACGGTGATTTATCAAGTTTGTTGTTTTAACCTTCGACAAGGACCGGCCGCAGTCAAATTCGATTCAACTAAAGTAGGAGAAATAGACACCCGCCAGCCACCTTTATGCAAAACAAGTTGCATGTCTGTCGGTGGAACCGGTCTCATGTACGTGGACATGTAAGGTTGGTCCGGGCCCCTTCATCTTACAATACCGCCGAATCAAAATAAGACGTTGGTGGTAAGCAGTATGACGATCACCGCCCACAACTCTTTGTGTTCTACTCGTGCATATCATCTACGCATAGACCTGGCTCATGATGCCACTGTTGGGGAACGTTGCATGGAAAACAAAAAAAAATCTACGCACACGCAAGATCTATCCATGGAGATGCATAGCTATGAGAGGGGGAGTATGTCTACGTACCCTCGTAGATCGTAAGCGGAAGCGTTAGAACAACGTGGTTGATGTCGTCGAACAACTTCACGATCCAACCGACCGAGCACCGAACGTACGGCACCTCCGCGTTCAGCACACGTTCAGCTCGGTGACGTCCTCGACTTCTTGATCCAGCAAGATGGCGAGGTAGTGGATGAGTTCCGGCAGCACGACAGCGTGGTGACGGTGATGGTGATGCTATCTCCGCAGGGCTTCGCCCAAGCACTGCGAAAATATGACCGAGGGATGGAACTGTGGAGGGGGGCGCCGCACACGGCTAAGACAATGTTGTGTTCTCCTTTGGGGCGCCCCCTCTCCTCTATTTATATATGTGTAGGGGCTTGGAGTAGAAGGAATAGTGCCACATGAATAGTACCATGTGAATAGTACACACGTGGACTTGGACTCCAAAGTCCAATCCTATTCCTACTAGGACTCTCCCTTTTTTTCCTTCCCTAGCTGTGTGGGCTTTTGAGGACTTGGTGCGCCTGGCCCAATAAGGCCAGGGCGCCTCCCCTTAGCCCATGCCAGCCCTTGGGACGTGGTGGACCCACTTGTGGACTTCCGGACTCCTCCGGAATCCTCCGAAACCTTCTGGAAGCTTCCCGGTACAATACCGAAAAAACTGCACCTTTTTCCGGAACCCAAAATATGACTTCACATATATAAATCTTTACCTCTCGACCATTACGAGACTCCTCGTGACGTCCGGGATCTCATCCGGGACTCCGAACAACATTCGGTTACCAATTCACATAACTCATATAACACTATATCGTCAACGAACGTTAAGCGTGCGGACCCTACGGGTTCGGGAATGATGTAGACATGACTGAGACGCCTCTCCGGCCAATAACCAATAGCGGAACCTGGATGCTCATATTGGTTCCTACATATTCCACGAAGATCTTATCGGTCGAACCGCAATGACAACATACGTAATTCCCTTTGTCCATCGGTATGTTACTTGCCCGAGATTCGATCGTCGGTATCTCCATGCCTAGTTCAATCTCGTTACCGGCAAGTCTCTTTACTCGTTCCGTAATACATCATCCCGTAACTAACTCCTTAGTCACTTTGCTTGCAAGCTTCTTATGATGTGCATTACCGAGAGGGCCCAGAGATACCTCTCCGAAACACGGAGTGACAAATCCCAGTCTCGATCCATGCCAACTCAACGGACACCTTCGGAGATACCTGTAGAGCATCTTTATGATCACCCAGTTATGTTGTGACGTTTGATAGCACACAAGGTATTCCTCCGGTATCCGGGAGTTCCATGATCTCATGGTCTGAGGAACATGTATTTGACATTCAAGAAAGCAGTAGCAATAAACAGAACGATCATATGCTAAGCTAACGGATGGGTCTTGTCCATCACATCATTCTCCTAATGATGTGATCCCGTTATCAAATGACAACTCATGTCTATGGTTAGGAAACCTTAACCATCTTTGATCAACGAGCTAGGCTAGTAGAGGCTCACTAGGGACACGATATTTGTTTATGTATTCACACATGTATTTAAGTTTCCGGTCAATACAATTCTAGCATGAATAATAAACCTTTATCATGAACAAGGAAATATAAAATAATAACAACTTTATTATTGCCTCTAGGGCATATTTCCATCAATCTCATGGTCATAGGAACAGATACTTGACATGCGAAAATGATAGCAATAAACTTGACACGATCATATGCTACGTTCATAGTTTGGGTCTTGTCCATCACATCATTCTCCTAATGATGTGATCCCGATATCAAATGACAACTCATGTCTATGACCAGGAAACCATGGCCATCTTTGATCAACGAGCTAGTACGGTAGAGGCTCACTAGGGACATGTTGTTGTCTATGTATCCACACACGTATTTGTGTTTCCAACCAATACAATTATAGCATGGATAATAAACGATTATCATGAACAAGGAAATATAAAAATAACCATTTTATTATTGCCTCTAGGGCATATTTCCAATAGTCTCCCACTTGCACTAGAGTCAATAATCTAGCATTACATGGTTATGAATCTAACACCCATAGAGTTCTGGTGTTGATCATGTTTTGCCCGTGGAAGAGGTTTAGTTAACGGATCTGCAACATTCAGATCCGTGTGCACTTTGCAAATGTTTATGTCCTCCTCCTTGATCGCATCGAGGATGGAATTGAAGCATCGCTTTATGTGTCTGGTCCTCTTGTGAAACCTTGGTTCCTTGGCTAGAGCAATGGCACCGGTGTTGTCACAGAACAGAGTCATCGGGTCCAGTGCACTGGGCACAACTCCAAGATCTGTCATGAACTGCTTCATCCAGACACCTTCTTTCGCCGCCTCCGAGGCAGCTATGTACTCCGCTTCGCATGTAGAATTAGCTACCACGCTTTGCTTGGAACTGCACCAGCTTACCGCTCCCCCATTTAGAATATATACGTATCCGGTTTGAGACTTAGAGTCATCCGGATCAGTGTCAAAGCTTGCATCGACGTAACCCTTTACGACGAGCTCTTGATCACCTCCATAAACGAGAAACATTTCCTTAGTCCTTTTCAGGTACTTAAGGATATTCTTGACCGCTGTCCAGTGTTCCACTCCTGGATCACTTTGAAACCTTCCGGCCATACTTATGGCAAGGCTGACATCTGGTCTTGTGCAGAGCATCGCATACATGATAGAGCCTATGGCAGAAGCATAGGGGATGACACTCATTTTTTCTCTATCCTCTGTAGTCGCTGGGCATTGAGTCTTACTCAACTTCACACCTTGCAAAACAGGCAACAACCCCTTCTTGGACTGATCCATTTTGAACTTCTTCAAAACTTTATCAAGGTATGTGCTCTGTGAAAGTCCTATTAAGCGTCTCGATCTATCTCTATAGATCTTGATGCCTAATATGAAAGCAGCTTCTCCTAGGTCCTTCATTGAAAAACTCTTGTTCAAATATTCCTTCACGCTTTCCAAAAGTTCTATATTGTTTCCAATCAGCAATATGTCATCCACATATAATATTAGAAACGCTATAGAGCACCCACTCACTTTCTTGTAAATACAAGCTTCTTCGTAAACTTGTATAAACCCAAACGCTTTGATCACCTCATCAAAGCGAAGATTCCAACTCCGAGATGCTTGCACCAGTCCATAAATGGATCGCTGGAGTTTGCAAACTTTGTCAGCATTCTCTGGATCAACAAAACCTTCTGGTTGCATCATATACAACTCTTCCTTAAGAAAACCGTTAAGGAACGTTGTTTTGACATCCATCTGCCAAATTTCATAATCGAAAAATGCAGCTATTGCTAACATGATTCTGACGGACTTAAGCATCGCTACGGGTGAGAAAGTCTCATCGTAGTCAACTCCTTGAACTTGTGAAAAACCCTTTGCCACAAGTCGAGCTTTATAGACGGTGACATGACCGTCCGTGTCCGTCTTCTTCTTGAAGATCCATTTATTCTGAATGGCCTTTCGCCCTTCAGGTAATACTTCCAAAGTCCATACTTTGTTTTCATACATGGATCCCATCTCGGATTTCATGGCTTCTAACCATTTGTCGGAATCTGGGCCCACCATCGCTTCTCCATAGCTCATAGGTTCATCGTTGTCCAACAACATGACATTCAAGACAGGGTTACCGTACCACTTAGGAACAGTACGTATCCTTGTCGACCTACGAGGTTCGATAGTAACTTGATCCGAAGCTTCATGATTACCATCATCAGCTTCCTCTTCAACTGACGTAGGTTCCACAGAAACATCTTTCTGCACAGTGCTACTCTCTGGTTGAAGTAAAGGTTCAACAACCTCATCAAGTTCTATCTTCCTCCCACTCAATTTTCTTTCGAGAGAAACTCTTTCTCGAGAAAGGACCCGTTCTTAGCGACAAACACTTTGCCTTCGGATCTGAGATAGAAGGTATACCCAACCGTCTCTTTTGGGTATCCTATGAAGGCGCATTTGTCCGCTTTGGGTTCAAGCTTTTCTGGCTGAAGCCTTTTGACATAAGCCTCGCATCCCCAAACTTTAAGAAACGACAACTTTGGTTTCTTGCCAAACCACAGTTCATACGGTGTCGTCTCAACGGACTTAGATGGTGCCCTATTTAAAGTGAATGCAGCTGTCTCTAATGCATAACCCCAAAATGATAGTGGTAGATCGGCAAGAGACATCATAGAACGCACCATATCTAATAAGGTTTGATTACGACGTTCGGACACACCATTATGCTGTGGTGTTCCAGGTGGCGTCAACTATGAAACAATTCCACATTGTCTTAAGTGACTGCCAAACTCATAACTCGGATATTCTCCCCCTCGATCAGATCGTAGGAATTTTATTTTCTTGTTACAATGATTCTCAACTTCACTCTGAAATTGCTTGAACTTTTCAAACGTTTCAGACTTGTGTTTCATTAAGTAAATATACCCATATCTACTCAAATCGTCGGTGAAGGTGAGAAAGTAAGGATATCCACCGCGTGCCTCAATGCTCATTGGACCGCACACATCAGTATGTATGATTTCCAACAAGTCACTTGCCCGTTCCATTGTTCCGGAGAACGGGGTCTTAGTCATCTTGCCCATGAGGCATGGTTCGCATGTGTCAAGTGATTCAAAATCAAGTGATTCCAAAAGTCCATCAGCATGGAGTTTCTTCATGCGTTTTACACCAATATGACCTAAGCGGCAGTGCCACAAGAAAGTGGTACTATCATTATCAACTCTACATCTTTTGGCATCAATGTTATGAACATGTGTATCATCACTATCGAGATTCAATAAGAATAAACCCCTCACAATGGGTGCATGACCATAAAAGATATTACCCATATAAATAGAACAACCATTATTCTCTGATTTAAATGAGTAACCGTCTCGCATTAAACAAGATCCAGATATAATGTTCATGCTCAACGCAGGCACTAAATAACAATTATCTAGGTTCATCACTAATCCCGATGGTAATCGAAGAGCGAGCGTGCCGACGACGATCACATCAACCATGGAACCATTTCCCACGCGCATCGTCACTTCGTCCTTCGCCAGCCTCCGTCTATTCCGCAGTTCCTGCTTTGAGTTGCAAATGTGAGCAACCGCACCGGTATCAAATACCCAAGCACTACAACGAGAGTTGGTAAGGTACACATCAATAACATGTATATCATATATACCTTGTTTGGCGTTGGCCCCCTTCTTGTCGGCCAGATACTTGGGGCAATTCCGCTTCCAGTGGCCGGTTCCCTTGCAATAGAAGCACTCAGTTTCCGGCTTGGGCCCAGCCTTGGGTTTCTTCACGGGAGGGGCAACTACTTTGCCACTCTTCTTGGAGTTTCCCTTCTTGCCCTTGCCATTCTTCTTGAAACTAGTGGTTTTATTGACCATCAACACTTGATGCTCCTTCTGGATGTCTGACTCAGCGACTTTCAGCATCGCAAACAGCTCGGCGACTGACTTGTTCATCCCTTGCCTGTTATAGTTCAACACAAAGCTCTTGTAGCTAGGTGGTAGCGATTGAAGAACTCTGTCAGTGATCGCCTCTGGCGGGAGCACAACTCCCAACTCAGCCAAACGGTTGTAATACCCAGACATTTTGAGTATGTGTTCACTGACAGACCCGTTCTCCTCCATCTTGCAAGCATAGAACTTATCGGAGGTCTCATACCTCTCGATCCGGGCATTCTTCTCAAAAATAAACTTCAACTCCTGGAACATCTCATATGCTCCATGACGTTCAAAATGCCTTTGAAGTCCCGGTTCTAAGCCATACAACATGGCGCACTGAACTATTGAGTAGTCATCAACACGCGCCTGCCAGGCGTTCATAACGTCCACAGACGCTGGAGGGGGTTGCTCACCAAGCGGTGCATCAAGGACATAAGCCTTTTGGGCAGCCGTGAGGATAATCCTCAGATTACGGGCCCAGTCTACAAAGTTACTTCCATCATCTTTCAGCTTGGCTTTCTCTAGGAACGCATTGAAATTCAGGGAAGCTACTGCACGAGCCATTGATCTACAACATAAATTTGCAAAGACAACTTAGACTATTGTTCAAGATAATGAGTTTAGTTTACTTAAAAACTCCCACTCAAATCGACATCCCTCCGGTCGTCCGAGTGTAACATGATCCAAATTCACCAACCCAAGTCCGATCATCACGTGAGATGAGGTGGTTTCAATGGTGAACATCTCCATGTTGATCATATCTACTATATGACTCATGTTCGACCTTTCGGTCTCTTGTGTTCCGAGGCCATGTCTGTACATGCTAGGCTCGTCAAGTTTAACCCAAGTGTTCCGCATGTGCAAAACTGGCTTGCACCCGTTGTATGTGAACGTAGAGTCTATCACACCCGATCATCACCTGGTGCTTCGAAACGACGAACTTTCGCAACAGTGCACACTTGGGGAGAACACAATTTTATCTTGAAATTTTAGAGAGGGATCACCTTATAATGCTACCGTCGTCCTAAGCAAAATAAGATGCAGAAAAATATTAACATCACATGCAAATCATAAGTGACATGATATGGCCATGAACTTGTGCTTTTGATCACCATCTCCAAAGCACCGGCATGATCTCCATCGTCACCGGCATGACACCATGATCTCCATCATCGCGTCGCCATCGGGGTTGTCATGCCAACCATGCTTCTACTACTATTGCTACCGTTTAGCGATAAAGTAAAGCATTACATAGCGCTTAATGATTGACACTCAGGTCATACAATAATTAAAGACAACCCTATGGCTCCTGCCGGTTGCCGTATACATCGACATGCAAGCCGAGATAAACTATTACAAAATATGATCATCTCATACATCAAATATATTTCATCATGTCTTTGGCCATATCATATCACAACATACCCTGCAAAAACAAGTTAGACGTCCTCTAATTTGTTGTTGCATGTTTTACGTGGCTGCTATGGGTATCTAGCAAGAACGATTCTTACCTACGCAAAACCACAACGGTGATATGCAAGTTGCTATTTAACCTTCTACAAGGATCGCCTTCGTTAAATCCGATTCAACTAAGGTGGGAGAGACAGACACCCGCCAGCCATCTTATGCAACAAAGTCGCATGTCAGTCGATGGAACCGGTCTCATGTACGTGGACATGTAAAGTTGGTCCGGGCCGCTTCATCCCACAATACCGCTGAATCAAGAAAAGACCAAGGAAGGAAGCAATCTGAATATCAATGCCCACAAACTCCTTTGTGTTCTACTTGTGATGTCATCTACGCAAAGACCTAGCTCATGATGCCACTGTTGGGGAACGTTGCATGGGAAACAAAAATTTCCTACGCTCACCAAGATCAATCTAGGAGATGCACATCTATGAGAGGAGAGATTGGATCTACATACCCTTGTAGATCGCTAAGCGGAAGCGTTAAGAAACGCGGTTGATGTAGTCGAACATCTTCGCGATCCAATCACGATCCGTCCACGAACTCCCGATCAAGTGCCGAACGGACGGCACCTCCGAGTTTAGCACACGTGCGGCTCGGCGGCGTCCTCTCCTTCTTGATCCAGCAAACAAGAGAGAGGGGGTAGATGAGATCGGGACCAACACGACGGTATGGTGGTGGTGGTGGCAGCGGAATTCCGGCAGGGCTTCGCCAAGCGCGTACCGGTGAAACGTGGGAGGAGTTGGGAGAGGTAACGGGCAAGGGTCCAAGGGGTGGCTGCCCCCAACGCCTCCCCACCTTTATATAGGCGTGGAGGGGCTGGTGGCTTGCCCTCTAAGGCCCTAGGGTCGTTGGCCAAAGGGGGAGGAAGGAAATCCCTCCTTTCCTTCCCCACCGATCGCTATCCCCCCTTTTTAGGGATCCTGATCTTATCCCTTTGGGATATGATACTATTCCTTTTAAGGGAGGATCTTGGTGCACCTAGACCAGGGTTGTGGGGACTTTCCCCACTACCCACGTTCATGTGGGTCCCCCATGCAGGTGGGCCCCACTCCGGAACCTTCTAGAACCTTCCCGGTACAATACCGAAAAAACTCGAACTTTTTCCGGAACCCCGATAACAATTTTCCATATATGAATCTTTACCTCCGGACTATTTCGGAGCTCCTCGTGATGTCCCGGATCCCATTCGGGACTCCGAACAACCTTCAGACTTTCCACTATTAATATCTCAATACTACCCTAGCGCTACCGAACGTTAAGCGTGCGACCCTACGGGTTCGGGAATATGCAGACATGACCGAGACTCCTCTCCGGTCAATAACCAATAGCGGGACCTGGATGCCCATATTGGTTCCTACATATTCAACGAAGATATTTATCGGTCGAACCTCGATGTCAAGGATTCAGTCAATCCCGTATGCAGTTCCCTTTGTCCATCGGTATGTTACTTGCAGTCTTGATCCATGCCAACTCAACAGACACCCTCGGAGATACCTGTAGAGCATCTTTATAGTCACCCAGTTACGTTGCGACGTTTGATACACACAAGGTACTCCTCCGGTGTCAGTGAGTTGCATGATCTCATGGTCATAGGAACAGATACTTGACATGCGAAAACGATAGCAATAAACCTGACACGATCATATGCTACGTTCATAGTTTGGGTCTTGTCCATCACATCATTCTCCTAATGATGTGATCCCGTTATCAAATGACAACTCATGTCTATGACCAGGAAACCATGGCCATCTTTGATCAACGAGCTAGTCCGGTAGAGGCTCACTAGGGACATGTTGTTGTCTATGTATCCACACATATATTTGTGTTTCCAACCAATACATTTATAGCATGGATAATAAACGATTATCATGAACAAGGAAATATAATAATAACCATTTTATTATTGCCTCTAGGGCATATTTCCAACATGAACAACCTTCTTGCAAGATATGACGCCCTCTGCTCGACCGTGCCCTAATCATACATGCAAACGTGCATGCTCGAGAACAGAGACGCACGGGAAGATATCACAACACAACTCTAAACTCAAGTTTAAACATAAATCGTCTTATTACAAACCAGGGGTCACGAGGACCCGAATACATAAGTCATACACACAAATATATCTGGGTACAGACATAGTTAGTCAAGTTTGCCTTAAGAAGGCTAGCACAAACAGCGACACTGATCGAAAAGGCGAAGGCCTCCTGCCTAGGGCCTCCGAACTACTCCTGGTCGGCTGGCTCAACCCAGTAGTACGTGCCTCCGGGACTCTCCTGGTAGTAGTCTCCTGCGGTGGCGTCTGGCTCCTGGACTCCATCGACTAATTTCATCAAGTGGGTATGGGGAAAAAGATAGCAAAACAACCGTGAGTACTCATCCAAAGTACTCGCAAGACCGACATCAGAACTATACTAAGTATGCATCGGTATCAAAGGAATGGGGCTATATCTTTGGACTAAACTGCAAAAATGCTGGAACTGAGGGGGAGAGGACTAGCCTATCGAAGACTAGCATCTTGAAGCAGATCTTGCAGCATCGGAAGAGAATAGAGCAAGATAATATATATCAATCATAGTTTAGTAAAGCCCTGAGATCCTTCCTCGACTACCCTGCGAGAAAGTGATCTCGAGAGCAGTAGTAACAGTTTAGTATAGTGACAGTAACCATTTGTAGTTGTAGCAGATCAAGATACAATTCTGAGCGTCCTGTTACCGTGGACATGGCTATTCGAATAGATAACTTCCCTGCAGGGGTGCACTACTGTTCCCCAACACGCTCGATCACATCTGGCCGGACACACTTGCTGGGTAATGCCCGGCCTCGGGAGATCGACACGACGCAGTCCTACCTAGGCTCAGCAGAGAGGTCAGCACGCCGGTCTAAATCCTAAGCACGAAGGGGTCTTGGGCCATCGCCCTTCGCACTCCTGCACGTTGCGAGACTGGCCGGGGCCCAAGCGCGACACTGTATTCACAGTGACGTAACCAGCTTACCCCAACAATCAGCCCGCATCTCTGAGCTGTGACGTCTGAAGAACTTTCGGTTGATACATACGACGTAGAGGGTCCCATAACCATTATCGCACGTGGTGGTAGTGCGTATAAGGCCAACGACCCACTCAGATCAAATACCCAAATCCCTTAAGCATGTTTACTAACTCGCAGAGACGAACAGGGTTCCTGTCGCTCCGACTTGGTAATACATGATGCGCGGGTGCTCTTGGAGCCGACCCGTCTTTAATATGATTCTCTCACGGGCACCCTTGGGGCCAGCTCGACTTTAACAGTTTAAGTATTGCAATAAGTAAGCATTTCCGTGATCCTCACCCAGAGTGATCACGGCCCGATAACAAGAATGGCATACGGACAAGGGTGAAGGGCCACAGGTGGAACAATGGCATAGCTAACTAAGCATCATGGGACAGCAGGTAGATATAAACAGCAGGCGACAAAATCAGGCTATGCATCAGAATAGGAGCTATCGGAACAGTAGCAAGGGCAATTCTAATGCAAGCATAAGAGAGAAAGGAATGGGCGATATCTTATGATCAAGGGGGTTTTGCTTGCCTGGAAGCTCAGCTGAAGGGGTCTGGTCGTCGGTGATGTCGTCGTACACTGCGGTGTCGTCGGCAGTCTCGGGGGCTATCGGGAGAGAAGAAGGGGGAAGAAACAATAAATACACGGCAATAATGCAACAACGATGTATGACATGCCTAAATGATATGCAGGTGTGAAATACTGCCTATCTAAATACTTTAGTTTATTTAGGAATTTATCTAGATTTATTTTATCAGGGTTAGGCACTATTCATCTATCGAATATGGGCGAAAAGTCCCATGTTCATCTAGATAGGAGTGATGGTCAAGCATTTTGACCACATATTCGGATTCTTCATATTTTTCTGATCATTTTTCATATATAAATTATTTTCATCCGAGTTACGGTTTATTTTATATGATTTTTCAAAGTTTTAATGATTTTCTGGAATTAATTAAATTATTTAATTTAGAATTATCCGAAACAGTGTAGGCTGACGTCAGCATGACGTAATGATGATGTCAGCAATCAACTCTGGCTGACCAGAGTCAAACCTGACCAGTGGGTCCCACTGGTCAGTGACTGTGCTAATTAAACAGAGTTTATTTAATCTAATTAGGTTAATCAACAGGTGGGCCCGCACTGTCAGTGACTGATTAGACTAATTAATTTTTATTTAAATTTAAACTGGCTTAATTAGATGCGGGACCCACATGTCAGTGGCTGTGGGTGCCCAGTCAGCACCGTTGACTGTTCAACCCAGTCAACGGGGCCAGTGGGACCCAGCAGTCAGTGGCACAGGGGCCCCCACTTGTCGGGCCACGTCGGCGACGACCGAAGACTCGCCGGAATCGCGCCGGCGAGCCCATTCCGCGGCAGCGCGCGTCGGACGTCGTCGGAAAACGGCCACAGGCCACCGTTTTGGACGCGGTTGGGCGCGTTCGATCGGCAAGACGATGCCGCGTCGATCTACGGCGGTCTCGACGGCTGGGGTCACCGGAGCGAAGTGCTACGACGTTGCCGGCGGCGAGGCTCTCGGGCGAGCCACGGGGACGGCGAGGCGGAGCGCAAATAAGCAAATGAAGGTGCTGGCGAGGGCCTACGCGATGCGGCGGGTTCAACGGGCACCAACCCGAGACCAAATGGTCATCGGAGACTCGACGGCGACGAGCTCCGCGGTGGCGCGTTCGGGCGAGGCAATCGCGCCGAGCTACGGCGTTGGAAAAGCACGGGGAAGAGGGGGGGTTCGGTGCGGCAGCTCACCGCGGTCCCGTAGTTGTGCTCAAATGGGCTCGGGGTGGAGTGACGGCGACGTATTTGACGACGGCGTGCGGCGGCCGTAGGTTGAAGACGACGGCGGGGAGGTCGCTGCGCGGGCTCCCGGCCTATTCTGGTCAATGCAGAGGACGTAGTCGAGGACGGCAGTTCGATCTAGCACGGGGAGGCAACGAAATGGGGGCTGTGGCCACGCGGGGAAGCTCACAGTGGCGGCGACAGAGACGGCCATGGCGGAGAGGAAGAGAGCGGCACGAGGGTGAGGGGAAAATATCTCGGGGAAGCGGCTAGGGTTGCGCGGCGACGTTCTTATCCTCCTCGCCGCTCCGTAGCGACACGGGGGCGACGAGACGCGGCGGGAACGGCGACCGGCGACGACGCGGTCGGGCGCGGGCGATCGTGCGGTGAGCAGTGCGAAGGAGGGAGGCGACCGCGCGGGTTGGGCTGGCGCGGCGACTTAGGCCCAGTAGCGCGGCCTTTTTCCTTTTTCTTCTTTTCTTTTCTGTTTTTCTTTTTAGTCTCTATTTTCTATTTTCTTTTAGCTCCAATTCAATTTTGTAAAATATGAATCCTGCCCAATTACATACAGTGCAATTTATCCCACTGCCAGAAAATGGTTTGAGCTAAATAGGATTTCATTTGAATTTTAATTAAATAAAAAGGTAATATAAGTTGCTGTTTTGTTACTGTTTTAGGATGATAGAGTCCTCTAGGTATTTTAGGTGATGTTGTTTTTCTTAACATAAATAATTATGGATTATTTGCTAATTAATGAACATTTTTGTTTCCAAATTGGAACAACTTTTATTTTCACTTTAAATTTGAATTTCAATTTGAATTGGAATTTGAAATGAGATATGATGCAATGATGATCAAGCACTGTTCAACATGATGACTTGGCATTATCAAAATGGTGATTACTGTTGCTAATACATGGGGGTGTTACAACTCTCCTCCTCTAAAAGAAATTCTCATCCCGAGAATTAAGAGGTAGGCTGAAAGAGAGCGGGGTATTCTTCACGAAGACGATCCTCGCGTTCCCAAGTGGCTTCATCCTCAGAATGATTCGACCACTGAACTTTAAGGAACTTGATTGCCTTCTGACGGGTTCGACGTTCAGCTTGATCAAGAATGCGGATCGGATACTCTTGATAAGAAAGATCCTCTTGCAATTCAAGCATTTCATGATCCACTACTCGGATAGGATCCTTGAAGCAGCGACGGAGTTGTGACACATGAAAGACATCATGAACTTGAGAAAGGTTCGGCGGCAATTCCAATTGATATGCCACTTCTCCTTGACGGGCGAGAATACGAAACGGGCCAATGTAGCGAGGAGCTAACTTGCCTTTGATCCCAAAATGGTGAGTGCCCTTCATCGGAGTAACACAAAGGTAAGCTTGCTCGCCAGGTTGATAGACCATTACCTGGTGTTTGCGATCATAGTTGCTCTTCTGACGAGACTGATCAGCTTTCAAATGATCACGGACAATGCGTACTTGTTCTTCAGCTTGTTGAATAATGTCCGGTCCAACGAGTGATCGTTCCCCAGTTTCTGACTAATTCAAAGGGGTTCGGCACTTACGTCCATAAAGAACTTCAAATGGGGCCATCTTCAAACTAGCCTGATAGCTATTGTTGTAAGAGAATTCGGCATACGGGAGAGATTCCTCCCATTTCTTACAGAATGAGATGACACAAGCTCGAAGCATATCTTCAAGCACTTGATTGACTCGTTCAACTTGTCCCTGGGACTGGGGGTGAAATGCGGTGCTGAAGGACAGATGAGTTCCCATAGCTTCTTGGAAACTGTTCCAAAATCTTGAGGTAAAGAGGCTGCCACGGTCTGAACTGGTCTCCAACGGAATACCGTGAAGTGACACGATTATGGAAACATATAAGTCTGCTAACTGGCTTGCAGTGATTGTCTCCTTGACTGGCAGAAAGTGAGCAACCTTTGAGAATCGGTCAATGACGACAAAGATAGCATCATGACCCTTCTGCGATCTGGGAAAACCAGTAATGAAATCCATTTCAACTTTGTCCCATTTCCATTCAGGAATAGCAAGTGGTTGCAGAAGTCCAGCAGGACTTTGATGTTCTGCTTTGATGCGACGGCAAACGTCACACTCAGCCACATAACGAGCAATGTCATGCTTCATATCGGGCCACCAGTACCGTTGATGAATGTCTTGGTACATCTTGGTGCTACCGGGGAGAATTGATAGAGGTGTATCATGTGCTTCTTTCATGACATCCGAACAAGAGTCCAGATTATGCTTTCTGGGGACCACTAGGCGACCTTTGAAGAACAAGACACCATTATCATCAACATGGAAGAACGAAGAATTTCCCTTAGAGAGGTATTTCTTAATCTTCTCGACTTCAGAGTCATATTTCTGCCTTGTCTTAATGTTGCACTCGAGGTCTGGCTCAACAACTAGGGTATTGAGATAACCTTGAGGAACAATGTGAAGGTTCAACTTGCGAAGTTCTTCATAAAGAAGGGGTTGTGCTTGCTGAACCATGAGGTTGTTGCAATAAGACTTGCGACTCAAGGCATCGGCCGTTACATTAGCCTTGCCAGGGGTATAAGAGATATCCATGTCATAATCGGCTATTGTCTCGAGCCATCTTTGTTGACGAAGGTTCAAATCTGGTTGAGTATACAGATACTTCAGACTTTGGTGGTCCGTGTATATCTCGCAACGATTACCGAGAAGGTAATGTCGCCACAGCTTCAGGGCATAAATAACTGCTGCTAACTCGAGATCATGTGTTGGATACTTATCTTCGTGAGGACGCAACTGACGAGAGCCATAAGCAATCACTTTGTGTTCTTGCATTAGGACACAGCCTAATCCTTGACGGGATGCATCACAATATATCACAAAGTCCTTGCGAGTATCTGGGGGAGCTAGCACTGGGGCAGAGGTCAACTTGTCCTTGAGCATCTGGAAACTTTCTTGGCACTTGTCCGTCCACTCAAACTTCTTGCCTTTGTGAAGCAAACCAGTCAGTGGCTTAGCAATCTTGGAGAAGTTCTCGATGAAACGGCGGCAATAGCTAGCAAGACCGAGAAAGCTTCTGACTTGCTTGACATTCTTCAGGGGAGTCCAGTCAAGAATAGCCTGAACTCGTTCGGGGTTAACTGCAATGCCATCTTTGGAAATCACATGACCGAGATAGGTCACCTCAGATAACCAGAATTCACACTTGGAAAACTTGGCATACAGCTGGTGTTCTCGAAGTTTCTCCAATACAAGCCGAAGATGTTCGGCGTGTTCTTCTTCATTCTTGGAAAATATAAGGATATCATCCAAATAAACCACGACGAACTTGTTGAGGTAGTCCATGAATATATAGTTCATCAGTCGGGAGAAGGTTGCTGGGGCATTAGTTAATCCGAAGGACATAATGGTGTACTCGTATGATCCATAGCGAGTAACGAAAGCGGTCTTCAGAATATCCTCTTTACGAACTCGGATCTGATGATAACCCAATCTTAAGTCGAGTTTAGAGAACACAGAGGATCCAACAAGCTGATCATAAAGATCGTTGATCCGGAGGAGTGGATAATTGTTCTGGATTGTTGCTTGGTTGATAGGGCGATAGTCCTGGACCAATCGGTTAGTTCCATCCTTCTTCTTAACAAAGAGAGAAGGTGCTCCCCATGCAGAGGAACTGGGGCGTATGAAACCCTTTTTAAGTGACTTGTCGATTTCCTCCTTAAGTTTGAGGAGTTCATGTGGCGGCATCTTGTATGGGCGCTTAGCAATAGGGGTAGTGCCCGGTTTCAAGTCGATGACGAACTCAACGGCTCTAACAGGGGGTATTCGGGAAGTTCTTCTGGGAAGACGTCCGGAAAATCACGAACGACTGGAACGTTCTCAATTCCCTCAAGAGGTGAAGCGTTCAAAGCATTCAGAGCATATATCTGAGCTTCGGCATTCCGAGTAATCCGGGCGGTGTAGTTCACTATCTCATCAGAGGGGTGAAGAAGTTGGACGACTTTAGTGGCACAATTGATCGAAGCAATATGAGCTTTCAACCAATCCATTCCCATAATGAGGTCTATCGTTGACGATTTCAATATGATAGGTGAAACAAGGAATTCGAGTCCTTTGATTTCAACAGTGACATTGCGTGCCATCATGGAGGTGTGACAATGACCTCCAGGGGTGCGGACAACTACTGGTAGATTCATCTTTTCAAATGCAATGTCATGTGCTAATGCAAATGCTTCTGTCATGAATGAATGCGATGCTCCTGAATCAAATAATACAGAAGCAGGTACTGAGTTAACGAGAAGGGTACCCATCACAGTGTCAGGTTGATCCTGAACTTCTTCAATATCGACGTGGTAAGCCTGTCCACGTCCATAAGCAGCAGGCCTGGTATTATAGTTGCAGGTCTGTTTGTTGCCACGGCCATTTCCACGGCCAGCATGAGGAAGTGCCAACTGATTCTGATTCTGACGGCAGTCCTTGGCAAGGTGACCTGGGCGGCGACACTTGAAACATAGACCATCTTCAGGACGAAGAGGAGCAGCACGTGGTGGAGTAGCTTGAGCTCTTGCCTGCCTCGGTGGTGGAGGAGGCAGACGAGGTGCAGCATAGGAAGGCCTTATCACAGGGGCAGTTGAACGATACATGCTATTGGGAATCCATATCTTACGCTTTTGTCCTGAGCTCAAAGATGAGCCAATGTCACGATTGAGCTTGATTGAATCCCTATGTTCCATCTGAGCGGTTTCGACCTGGATAGCCTTGTTCACCAGAGTGGCGAAGTCGGCAAAGTCATGAACAGCTAGTGCAAGCTTGAGGTCTGGGTGGAGTCCATCGCGGAATTTCTCCTGTCTGCGAGCATCTGTGGCAATGTCTTCTTCAGCATAGCGGGAAAGGTTAAGGAATTCCCGCTGATAAGCTTCGACAGTCTTACTGCCCTGAGTGAGGTTGCAAAACTCTCTTTTCTTCCGGTCCATGATTCCCTGAGGAATATAGCGGGCGCGGAAAGCAGTCTGGAACTCAACCCAAGTGATGATTGTCCCAACAGGTAGTGAACGCCTGTGGGTGTCCCACCATTGAGCAGCGGGACCCTTCAAGAAGTAGGACGCAAAAGTGACAAGGTTGGCGGGGGCGACATTGGCAGACTCCATCTCGTAGGTGATGTTGCGAAGCCAGTCATCAGCATCCAGTGGCTGTTCAGAGTTGCGGAAAATAGTTGGGTTGAGACGCCCAAAGTCCTACAGAGTTATTGGGGCAGCTTGCTGATTCTGAGCATTCTGGTTCTATTGTGGAAACTGAGCCATGATTCCAACCATGAACTGGCGGTTCAGCTCGAATTGCTGCATCATAGCTGCCATATAGTCTGGCGATGGTGGCTGCTCGGGAGCACGGCCACGACCACGACCACCTGGTCTAACCATCCTGCTAAAATTTAACAGGGGGTAGTTTAGTAAAAGGAACTGCAAGTGTTTAGAGACAAACATGATGTAACACAATAATGAACAGGTAGTGCAATAGATACATAACAGTAGTCAATTAAGACATATAGATCCATACACAGAGTCGATTACACGCGGACAACATAAGTTCGCAGAATTAAACAACTAGACATACTAGGCGGCGCGCAGGCACGCGGTGGAGGGATAAAACAACGTGACATAGCGATATGCTACATCAGCGTCGGAGAAAACCACTGAACCTAGGTAACTGCATGTGACGACGCCGGGCACCCTCGAGGTGAGGATCCTGTGCTCGGTGGACACTCTGATGTAGAACCTGGTCCCGAACTGGAAGTAGAGGACCACGCGGAGGGGTAAAACCTCCAACAGCAGGCCAGTCAAGACCTGGTGGCATCTCCGTCCTACGCGGGTAAAGAATGTACTCTGGGTGCATCCATGCACTGACTGCTGGCAGCAACTGTGTCAGAGCGTCGTAAAGACGAGCACGAGTGGCGTGCAACTCGACAGCAAGAGCTCGAGCAGTGCGGTCCAGAGCCTGAGTGTGCTGTACCAAAACCTGCGGATCATAACGACGCGACACGTAAGGCATACACACAGCAGTGTAGTATCCAGTTTCATCCCCAACAGGAGCATACGGGATGTATCTGAAGGCAGTATGCTCCAAGCGGCTGTTGTGCTCTCCACGGAGACGGGCAATAGTAGTATAGGCAGCATCTTGGACTGCCATGTCGACAGTCACTCCAACACCATGAAAGGTGTGCAACTCAGTGACGGAGATGTCCTGCCGATCAAAGATGCAAACCTCAGCATGGTACTGCTCCTGGTTGAACTCGCGGTAATCCTTGTAAACTGTGTACTCGGGATACCAGCGATATCCCAGCCTGGTCAGAAGTTCGACCAAAATGGCCGGAAACCCAGTCGCATCAACAACCATGGTCAGACGGACAAGCTGTCTTGCGGGACGCGGCGGGAACAAATGATCCATCTGAAACAGAGGAAATTACAAGATTGTCAAATGACAATGTGAGAAGCATATGATAACTTGGAAAGGAAGGTTAAACAGACCAATGGAAAAGAAAATGTGATTATCAGACTAATCAGATCAATGGGAAGGAATAAGTGCAGATAATTCAGCTCTCCGGGTGGACGTGATCATGAGAACCTAAAGTCAGAGTTAGAAAAATCATTTAACCCGAAAGGAAGTGATTTTAGAGTCCTAGAGTAAGGAAGAGGAATAAAAGATCCTAATACCACACATTGGTGACGTGGGCCCGTAAGCCACACATCCATGTTAGTAAAATAGTTTTTCAAAGACTAGACTCAACTTCAACCAAGGAATTGGAAGGGAGCTTCCTACAGGCAGTCGGCTCTGATACCAACTTGTGACGCCCTCTGCTCGACCGTGCACTAATCATACACGCAAACGTGCACGCTCGAGAACAGAGACGCACGGGAAGATATCACAACACAACTCTAAACTCAAGTTTAAACATAAATAGTCTTATTACAAACCAGGGGTCACGAGGACCCGAATACATAAGTCATACACACAAATATATCTGGGTACAGACATAGTTAGTCAAGTTTGCCTTAAGAAGGCTAGCACAAACAGCGACACTGATCGAAAAGGCGAAGGCCTCCTGCCTAGGGCCTCCGAACTACTCCTGGTCGGCTGGCTCAACCCAGTAGTACGTGCCTCCGGGACTCTCCTAGTAGTAATCTCCTGCGGTGGTGTCTGGCTCCTGGACTCCATCGACTGATTTCATCAAGTGGGTATGGGGAAAAAGATAGCAAAGCAACCGTGAGTACTCATCCAAAGTACTCACAAGACTGACATCAGAACTATACTAAGTATGCATCGGTATCAAAGGAATGGGGCTATATCTTTGGACTAAACTGCAGAAATGCTGGAACTGAGGGGGAGAGGACTAGCCTATCGAAGACTAGCATCTTGAAGCAGATCTTGCAGCATCAGAAGAGAATAGAGCAAGATAATATATATCAATCATAGTTTAGTAAAGCCCTGAGATCCTTCCTCGACTACCCTGCGAGAAAGTGATCCCGAGAGCAGTAGTAACAGTATAGTGACAGTAACCATTTGTAGTTGTAGCAGATCAAGATACAACTATGAGCGTCCTGTTACCGTGGACACGGCTATTCGAATAGATAACTTCCCTACAGGGGTGCACTACTGTTACCCAACAAGCTCGATCACATCTGGCCGGACACACTTGCTGGGTAATGCCCGGCCTCGGGAGATCGACACGACGCAGTCCTACCTAGGCTCAGCAGAGAGGTCAGCACGCCGGTCTAAATCCTAAGCACGAAGGGGTCTTGGGCCATCGCCCTTCGCACTCCTGCACGTTGCGAGACTGGCCGGGGCCCAAGCGCGACACTGTATACACAGTGACGTAACCAGCTCACCCCAACAATCAGCCCGCATCTCTGAGCTGTGACGTCTGAAGAACTTTCGGCTGATACATACGACGTAGAGGGTCCCATAACCATTATCCCACGTGGTGGTAGTGCGTATAGGGCCAACGACCCACTCAGATCAAATACCCAAATCCGTTAAGCATGTTTAGTAACTCGTAGAGACGAACAGGGTTCCTGTCGCTCCGACTTGGTAATACATGATGCGCGGGTGCTCTTGGAGCCGACCCGTCTTTAATATGATTCTCTCGCGGGCACCCTTGGGGCCAGCCCGACTTTAACAGTTTAAGTATTGCAATAAGTAAGCATTTCCGTGATCCTCACCCAGAGTGATCACGGCCCGATAACAAGCATGGCATACGGACAAGGGTGAAGGGCCACAGGTGGAACAATGGCATAGCTCACTAAGCATCATGGGACAGCAGGTAGATATAAACAGCAAGCGACAAAATCAGGCTATGCATCAGAATAGGAGCTATCGGAACAGTAGCAGGGGCAATTCTAATGCAAGCATAAGAGAGAAAGGAATGGGCGATATCTTATGATCAAGGGGGTTTTGCTTGCCTGGAAGCTCAGCTGAAGGGGTCTGGTCGTCGGCGATGTCGTCGTACACTGCGGTGTCGTCGGCAGTCTCGGGGGACTATCGGGAGAGAAGAAGGGGGAAGAAACAATAAATACACGGCAATAATGCAACAAGGATGTATGACATGCCTAAATGATATGCAGGTGTGAAATACTGCCTATCTAAATACTTTAGTTTATTTAGGAATTTATCTGGATTTATTTTATCAGGGTTAGACACTATTCATCTATCGAATATGGGCAAAAAGTCCCATGTTCTTCTAGATAGGAGTGATGGTCAAGCATTTTGACCACATATTCGGATTCTTCATATTTTTCTGATCATTTTTCATATATAAATTATTTTCATCCGAGGTACGGTTTATTTTATATGATTTTTCAAAGTTTTAATGATTTTCTGGAATTATTAAATTATTAAATTTCGAATTATCCGAAACTGTGTAGGCTGACGTCAGCATGACGTAATGATGACGTCGGCAGTCAACTCTGGCTGACCAGAGTCAAACCTGACCAGTGGGTCCCACTGGTCAGTGACTGTGCTAATTAAACAGAGTTTATTTAATCTAATTAGGTTAATTAACAGGTGGGCCCGCACTGTCAGTGACTGATTAGACTAATTAATTTTTATTTAAATTCAAACTGGCTTAATTAGATGCGGGACCCACATGTCAGTGGGTGTGGGTGCCCAGTCAGCACCGTTGACTGGTCAACCCAGTCAACGGGGCCAGTGGGACCCAGCAGTCAGTGGCACAGGGGGCCCCACTTGTCGGGCCACGTCGGCGACGACCGGAGAATCGCCGGAATCGCGCCGGCGAGCCCATTCCGCGGCGGCGCGTGTCGGACGTCGTCGGAAAACGGCCACATGCCATCGTTTTGGACGCGGTTGGGCGCGTTCGATCGGCAAGACGATGCCGCGTCGATCTACGGTGGTCTCGACGGCTGGGGTCACCGGAGCGAAGTGCTACGACGTCGCCGACGGCGAGGCTCTCGGGCGAGCCACGGGGACGGCGAGGCGGAGCGCAAATGAGCAAATGAAGGTGCTGGCGAGGGCCTACGCGATGCGGCGGGCTCAACGGGCACCAACCCGAGACCAAATGGTCATCGTAGACTCACCGGCGACGAGCTTCGCGGTGGCGCGTTCGGGCGAGGCAATCGCGGTGAGCTACGGCGTCGGAAAAGCACGGGGAAGAGGGGGGTTCGGTGCGGCAGCTCACCACTGTCCCGTAGTTGTGCTCAAATGGGCTCGGGGTGGAGTGACGGCGACGTATTTGACGACGGCGTGCGGCGGCCGTAGGTTGAAGATGACGGCGGGGATTTCGCTGCGGGGGCTCCCGGCCTGTTCTGGTCGATGCAGAGGACGTAGTCGAGGACGGCAGTTCGATCTAGCACGGGGAGGCAGCGAAATGGGGGCTGTGGCTACGCGGGGAAGCTCGCAGCGGCGGCGACAGAGATGGCCATGGCGGAGAGGAAGAGAGCGGCGCGAGGGGGAGGGGAAAATATCTCAGGGAAGCGGCTAGGGTTGCGCGGCGACGTTCTTATCCTCCTCGCCGCTCTGTAGCGACACGGGGGCGACGAGACGCGGCGGGAACGGCGACCGGCGACGACGCGGTCGGGTCGGGCGCGGGCGACCGTGCGGTGAGCAGTGCAAAGGAGGGAGGCGACCGCGCGGGTTGGGCTGGCGCGGCGACTTAGGCCCAGTAGCGCGGCCTTTTTCCTTTTTCTTCTTTTCTTTTCTGTTTTTCTTTTTAGTCTCTGTTTTCTATTTTCTTTTAGCTCCAATTCAATTTTGTAAAATATGAATCCTGCCCAATTAAATACAGTGCAATTTATCCCACTGCCAGAAAATGGTTTGAGCTAAATAGGATTTCATTTGAATTTTAATTAAATAAAAATGTAATATAAGTTGTTGTTTTGTTACTGTTTTAAGATGATAGAGTCCTCTAGGTATTTTAGGTGATGTTGTTTTTCTTAACATAAATAGTTATGGATTATTTGCTAATTAATGAACATTTTTGTTTCGAAATTGGAACAACTATTATTTTCACTTTAAATTTGAATTTCAATTTAAATTGGAATTTGAAATGAGATATGATGCAATGATGATCAAGCACTGTTCAACATGATGACTTGGCATTATCAAAATGGTGATTACTGTTGCTAATACATGGGGGTGTTACACAAGATACCTTATGCAATGGGCTAGAGTGTATGAAACTCCAAAAATGAATTATGAAAATAATTACATAGGTAATACACTGATGGAAGGTATAGTAACATTTACTATGTTCCCAGCGTGTATCTAAACCTCACTCCGGCAAGTCTTTTAGGCCGTAGTAGTTCTTGCATCGAGTCGCAACAGAATGCAACCGAGCGGGTATCTTTGTGATCAACTCACAATACCCAAGAATTACGGACTAACAGTTTAATCACAATTCCCAAGAACTATTTCTTTTGACCAGCCTTCCATACATCAATAACTTGTATGGCTTCCATACATGAGCTGGACATTCCAGTCTTCTTTCTTTTTGCCTTTATACTTCTAACAGTTTAACTTTCAGTATTTCTCCTACTCTCAGAAGAAGCACTCAACTTAAGAGTGGCGTTAGCCCCGGACTTCCTAGGTGTGTAAGTCACACTAACACCCTTTGGACATTTCCTTTCTCTTTAAGTTGTTTGTTTTATTCACCTTTCATCATATGACAGGCGTTCTTCTGGACCCCTCTCTTTTCAGTCAAATGCATAGTAAACACTTTACTAATAATTTGCAAAACAAACATTGTTTTGGATATCACATATCTTTTAGCCTTTGTTTGTGTCTGAAAATGATTTTCAGTTCCATGAATATCACATAGCTATCCCAAAATTTTGAAGTTCGGGTCTCATGGAAGCAAATATATTGCACTTGACCGTAACGGAATTCTAGCTTTTGGATTGAAGGACGAGAGTTACATTATCCATAGCATTAGTGGGAGAATACCAAAAGCATGCGATAGGATAAAGTCCTTCTCGGCACTTTTGAGGACAATCCTCACATTACGTTACCAACCATAAAGTTTAACCAGATATTTAACAGCTTATTCAATTTTAACAGGGAAGGTGGAAACGCGAGCCATTCTTCTATAACTATTTTGCAAATCATACTTAGACAATGTTCATAATTAATTGCACTGAGAATTAAACAAGTTAATTCTATAGTGCGCTCCCACTCAAATCAATATCTCTCATAATTGATTGTGAGTGATACAAGACCCATATTGAAATTCAACGCCGAGGATGTATCCATCTCAAGTGACGAGAATTGCAATCGGTAGGCCAACTTGCCAATCACATCTCTATGTGACTCTTGTTCATCTTTCGATGGGCGTGTTCCGAGCTCAGGACGATCCTCCAGAACGTCAAGACAACCAAGTGATCTCGCTGCGAGGTCTCAACTCACCCGCCTCACACTTCTCTAATCGTTCGTACCCATGTATCCATGTGATACCCCGAAGAGATAGGTGCCGTGACGGTGCTACACTTGGGA
Source organism: Elymus sibiricus (assembly GCA_039707655.1). NCBI lineage: Eukaryota > Viridiplantae > Streptophyta > Magnoliopsida > Poales > Poaceae > Elymus > Elymus sibiricus. The sequence goes on from CM077670.1 coordinate 125,932,059, forward strand.
GAACACTAACTACTTGATATTTTTGTGAGAGATCACCCTAATAAAAGCGTCTACCGCTCAATCAAAAAGGGTGCATCATAAGGGATAAACATCTCAGGCAATTCATAATAGCATGATATGGTATAGCCCTTTCTGACGGAGAAGTCTTTTATTTCTTCGTCTTCGGCATTCGCGTCGGTGTTCACCTTTGCGAAGTTTGCCACCACCTTGTCGATGCACCAGATGATATTGCTATCTCTATAGCTAATAAAATAAGTGCATTACTTAAGGTTGACACGCATGTCATTAAAGTGACAATCATATGGCTCCAGCCATCATGCCGAATCATGACACGCAGGTCATGTTAATTTTACATCATATAGTCATCTCACACATAATCAAATTAAATATGAGCACTGCTATACCACATCACATGCACATCTCATGTCATCCTGCAAAACCAAGTTAGACGCCTCTAATCTGTTCATACAAAATTTCATTTTACGTGGCTTCTAAGGTTTCAAAGCAAACCGAAGCTACCAACGTCCATCATCAAGTATGATTATTCAAGAAGCTAGATTAACTTTACGGGGTGTATGAAACATGAGATAATAAAATCTCAAGCCCCATACTGAACTTCGTCATACGCATGACCCCCGTGCAGATCATATCTGCATTGCCCTTTTGTCTGCGAAATTTCATCTTTCTCTCTAACTATGGTGGAATTCAACGAACTGTTAGCACTTTGTTGATCAATCAGGATCGCGGATTGCCAAAACTTTGAAACTCCACCATGTTGTTATCAAGATCAGAAATATGCAAATTCCAGGGAAGCAACAAGAACATCGGGTAACAGATTTCATCTGCTACCCGCACAAATAATTAACAGCAGTAGAACTCATCTACTACAAATTATATTGTGCAACACCCATACATCTCTATGTATTCTAGATCGTAACCTGCATCTACGCATAGCACGGCTCATGATGCCACTGTAGGGTAACGCAGCAGAAAACAAAAAATTTCCGACCTACGCACCAGCCCAGGACCACTATGGAGACTGCATACAAGGTTTGATCTTTTCGTTACCGACTCGTAGCGCAGCGGAAGTAGAGTCGATGACGATCGGTGATGCAGATCCCCGCAGCTAGGATTTTACAACCTCCCAACCGTGAGGATGTTCTCCCTCGTCTGCCCCTCGGAGAGCCCTCCGGGAGGCAGTCGGACAGTCCCTCGGACGGTGTCACGGACAACCCTTTGGGAGGACGCTAGAAACTCGGACGGTCAATCGGACAGCCCTTCGGGAGGACCCTCGAAACTCGGACGGTCACTTGGACAGTCCTTCGGGAGGCACTCTTGAACTAAGACCGAAACTACGATCTCTCTACGGAGTTGCACACATACGGTGTCATATATCCGGCAGGGCTTCGCCGTCCAGAACTAGTTCCCACCGGAACCCAGACAGCCTTTCGGCTCTACGAAACTCTTTTCGTGGGAGGGAGAGAAGAAGCCAGATCATGCATGGCACTTGTATGTCAGAAAGGAGTGAGTGTGGAGAGCACCTCTCCACCTCTATTTATAGGAAAACCAAGGGGTAGGATTGGCACACAAAAAACCCCAAAATGCCCATGCAAATGTCACACATGAAGGGCATAATGGGGAGGCAAAGGAGCTCCATGGAGGAGCATCCTTGGCCGGCCACCCCCTTGTGGGACCCTCCCAAAAGGGGTTCCTTAGTCCCTAAGTCTTTCCTTCTAGAAGCTTGACAAAAGCCCTAAAAGGTGGCTTTCCAAAAAGTAACCCAAAAAGCACTTTCACTATTCACGGAAACATTTTTCCGCGATCGTTAAATTCGAAAATATTTCTATGGGTCTTAGAAAAATTCCAGTACCCACTAAAATGATTTTGGACGCGCTCCGAAACAATTCCGGAGTAGTGATTTTAATCTGCGAAAAGCAAACAAAACGGTTCCGGCAGCTCCGGAACATTTTCGGGTTTTTTCTCTGAAAAATCCCAGAAGTTCCCAGAACAATTCTGGCACCCTCCAAGAATTTCCAGGCGTGTGCCGCAACCAATTTGACTTAATGGTATACCCTGAAACAACTTTTCAATTTTACCGAAACTATTCCGGTGTTCTCTCTCCGAAACTTTTCCGCTGTCTCCGAAACTTTTCCGGTGACTATCTCTCAGACTCTGTCTAGTATTCAGCAGATAGATGACCCTTAAGCGTGTGACCCTATAGGTTCGGTGAAGTATCGACATGACCGGAACACTTTCCGATAAATGATCAATATCGGAGCCGTGGACACCCATATTGACCCCTATACCCACACAAATAAATATTCGAGTGAACCTCCAGTTGCCGTGTGCTATTCCTATTGCTTCGCGATATGTTACAAATACCCGAGGTGAGAATCATCGGCATCCCCGTGGATCAACACTTGTCCACAATGCCAGTTACCTCGTTACCGGTTTTGTTATCTTTTCCCGTTTCCGTGTTCCGGCATCCCTGTGATCAAATCACATTGTGTCTGGCTAGATGATGATGGATACCGCAACACCGAGAGGGCCCAGAGATATCTCTCCATCGTTGGAGGAGCAAATCCCAATCTTGAGCTATCAAGTTACTTGACATACTTTTCCATGAACCCGTAAGCCGCCGTAATAGCCACCCATTTACTGATGACGTTTAACAAACCCCAAAGTTCACGAAGCAAGCATGAAGAAACTCGATACTCTCATGGTCTAAGGAATTATGCAAATGTTAAGTTTCTCTGTGTTATTAACCATTAACTTGTGACGAATGTATCTCATAGCATAACATCAATCGGGTCGATTCGACACAAGTGTTCTCCTAACATTGTGCCCTCAAAGTTGCCGGCATAGTCATGCCCATGATCAGGAAAATAGAACCATCATGCAACACTTGAGCTAGTCTTAGAGGCCAGACTAGGAATACATTTTACCGTTTATTATTCCACACGTGCATATGAATCTTCCTCCGAGCCTCGTGGTTATTGTAGACTCGAGAACCATAACAGTTATAACACGGAATATAAACTTAATTACGAACATGGGGATAAATAATAACATTTATTATTGCCTCTAGGGCATATCTCCCACATGTAGGTCTGTGGTAAACTACTCACACATCATCGAAAGGGCGGCAAGGTTGATGAAGAAGCCCTCCGTGATCGATTCCCCCTCCGGCAGAGTACCGGAAAAGGCCTCCAGATGGGATCACGGAAGAACAGAGGCTTGCGGCGGCGGAAAGGTATTCTCTTCTGTGCCTCTGGTATATTGGGAATATTTGGGAATTTATAGCGCTGGAATTAGGTCAGGAGGGGCTACGAGGGCCCCACAAGCCTGGGGGGCGCGTCCTACCCCCCTGAGCGCCCTCCAGGCTTGTCGCCTCCTCATGGTTCTTCTGGTCTTCTCCCGAAGCTTTGTGGGTCTCTTCGGGTCCAGAAAAAATTAATCCAAAGTTTTTTTCTCGTTTGGACACTTTTTGATAATGATTTTCTGAAAAGGCAAAAACAAGCAGAAAACAACAACTGGCACTGGGCACTGAGTTAATAGGTTTGAAAGATCGTGGATGTCGCCTAGAGGGGGGGTGAATAGGCGCTTTAAAATAATTATGGTTTAGGCTTGAACAAATGCGGAATAAAACTAGCGTTTAATTTGACAAGCACAAAACCTAAATCGACTAGGCTCACCTATGTGCACCAACAACTTATGTTAAGCAAGATATACAACTATGTGATAGCAAGATATATAACAAGAAACAATATGGCTATCATAAAGTAAAGTGCATGAGTAAAGGGCTCGGGTAAGAGATAACCGAGGCACGCGGAGACGACGATGTATCCCAAAGTTTACACCCTTGCGGATGCTAATCTCCGTTTGGAGCGGTGTGGAGGCACAATGCTCCCCAAGAAGCCACTAGGGCCACCGTAATCTCCTCACGCCCTCGCACAATGCAAGATGCCGTGATTCCACTAAGGGACCCTTGAGGGCGGTCACCGAACCCGTACAAATGGCAACCCTTGGGGGCGGTCACCGAACCCGTACACTTTGGCAACCCTTGGGGGCGGTCACCGGTACCCGTAAAATTGCTCGGGGCGATCTCCACAACCTAATTGGAGACCCCGACGCTTGCCCGGAGCTTTACACCACAATGATTGAGCTCCGAGGCACCACCAACCGTCTAGGGCACCCAAGCACCCAAGAGGAACAAGCTCAAGGTTACCAAGTACCCAAGAGTAACAAGCTCTAGGGTGCTCAAACACCCAAGAGTAATAAGCTTCTCAACTTTTTTACCACCACGAATCACCGTGGAGAACTCAAACCGATGCAACTAATGCAATGGCAAGAACACACCAAGTGCTCAAGTCCCTCTCCCTCAAATCCCACCAAAGCAACAAAAGCTATGGAGGAAAGTGAGAGGAACAACAAGGAGAACACCAAGAACTCCAAGACCTAGATCCACAAGGTTCCCCTCACATAGAGGAGAAAGTGATTGGTGGAAAGGTGGATCTAGATCTCCTCTCTCTTTTCCCTCAAGAACTAGCAAGAATCATTGGAGGGATTTAGAGTTAGGCAAGCTCAAGAAGGTCAACAATGGGGGGCAAACACGAGCTCAAGAGATAAGAACCATTGGGGAAGAAGACCCCCTTAAATAGCCCCCACAAAATCGAACTGTTACCTGTGCAGGACGCGCTCAAGCGGTACTACCGCTCGGGGGAGCGGTAGTTCCAGCCGCGAGAACGAAAGAACTGGAGCGGTAGTGCCGCTCGAAGCGGTACTACCGTCCATCCAAGCGGTACTACCGCTAAAGCAAATTGAGCAACCGAACCTTGCACGCAGCCTCAAACTTAAGCGGTACTAGAGGCGGTAGTAGTGAGCGGAAGTACCGCTTAAGCGGTACTACCTCTCTACTACCGCTCATTAAAAACAGGCAGAGACACCCAAACGAAAACGATCATAACTTGAGCATCCGAACTCCGTTTTCGATGATCTTGGGCTTGTTTTGAAGCTAACAACAATCACTAAATCTTCATGCAGAGAAACACCAAAAAATAACAAAGGAAGATAAAGCCAAATTGGGAAAGGTTAGACCTCTCAAAAAAAGAATAACCGGCAAAACCTCCAATATCAAAAACGCAATAAGTTTTTCATACGGAATCCGTTTTTGATGAACTTGAGCTTGTATTGAAGATCATGACAAGCTCTAAAACTCCACATAGAGAAAAGCCAAATAAGAACCAATAAAGATGATGCGAAGGATGCAATGGTTTGAGCTCTCTACGAATGATACGATCAAGCTACTCACTCGAGAGCCCCCCTTGATAGTACGGCTATCGATCCTATAACCCGGTCTCCCAATTAACATCATGAGACCGGTAAGATAGAAAACCTATCAAGGACAAACCTTTGCCTTGCGCATAATCCACTTGAGCTAGATGATGACGATCTTGACCTCCTCAAGTTGGACCACCTTTCTTGATTGCGCCGGCTCGATGAAGACTAGTCGATTGCTCCCCCATACTCCACTATGGGTGAGCCACTCTTCGGCACATCTTCACAAGTCCATTGTCACCACAATGGATGGCAAGCTTCAAGCAGTGATCTCTTCGTGATGCTCCACTTGAACTTGCACACCGCAATCTTGATGACGATCACCACTTGATGTCATCCTCCATGGGTTGAATGAGATCTTCCTCTTGACGCAAGCCCATGGAAACATACCTAACCCCACATAGAACTCTCGCATAGAACATGGGTTAGTACACAAAGCATAATGGACAATGCTTACCATACCGTGAGATCACTTGATCCCACTCGGTACATCTTCTACGCTTTGTGTGTTGATCAACTTGAATCACTCTTCATATTTAGTCTTGATCAACCTTGAATCTTTCCAACTCTCTTCATTAGGATGATGTCTTGAAGGTAAACATGAATGTTCACACAATCTTCTTCTTCAAGACATGCTTGCAATAGGCTCAACACTCACATGACCAATCTTTGGATAAATCCTTGAATAGAACCTTGGTCAACACATATTCTTCTTCTAATAACCTTGAAACCAACAAATGGTCTTCAAGCAATGTCTATGGACAAACCCTTCAAATATAACTCAAGGCAACCATTAGTCCATAGAGACTGTCATCAATTACCAAAACCAAACATGGGGGCAGCACATGTTCTTTCAATCTCCCCCATTTTGGTAATTGATGACAATCACTTTCAAGAGAGTTTATATAAGGAATTAAGCATCACCATGCAAAGCAACAACTAATAATGCAAGAGCATGTGATGCAAATGCTTAGGAACAAAACCAAAGCATGAAGAAATAACTCTCTAAACTTCTCCACAAAACTCTCTAAACTTCTCCCCCATTGGCATCGATTGCCAAAATGGGCGAAAGTTTAGAAGGCCAACATAATATGTGTTCCTCCATAAATTGTGTATTTCTCAAAATATGAGTGGAATACAATACACATATCCAAGGATGAATAGTTGGAGGAAGACAAACTATATTGAGGATCCAAAGATTGCGAAAAGGATGAAATGGCACAAAGACATACCAAAGAGTGAAGCAAGCAATCGAAAGATACCAATTGGACCAATCAATCAAATGATCCGACGAGACACACGAATAAAAGATATTATGAAATGAGCAAAGGAGTGTTCTAAAGAACATAGAGAAGCTCCCCATGATTTGTGCAATTTTAGTTTTGTATTTGGATACAACGTGCACAAAATAGGATCATCACTCCCCCAAAATCAATAGAAACTCACAACAAGTGCAAGTGAGTATATAGGAAACTAAGCCTAGCACTTGCAACAAACACATGGTTGAGCAACATGAAAGAGAGGCAACTTAGGAATAGGCTCAACCAAAACGATGTGTGTGAGTCATGGCAAAGCACTTGAGAAGACTAATATACGTATGAGCATTAAGCATCAACATAGTCTTGAATAAACGAGATACAAGGTGCAAGACACGTCCTTCCCACACACAACAAGCAAGTGGGTTCACAGGCTCACTAAAAAGCAAAATAACAACAAAGCTTGTGATAACCCATGGCGAAGATAGAGAATGATAGCTTTGTCAAGAGGAGGGATACCAATTGACATGGCGAAAGCCTCGTCAAGACAAGCATGAGGAAAACAATCTTTACCACAAAAGAGTGCAACAAGATGCAAGGATATAAGATCCGCACTCACGACAAACGATTTCACGGAGCCACCAAAGAAATAATACAAGAAAGACAAGGTGGTCATGAAAGAAAGGATATCATCTAGAGATATAATTTCTCTCAAGTGTATAAGGTTCTAGGTAGGTAAAAATCATGATGATATCAATCCACAAAGAAGGATATACACACGAAATAGTTACAACATGAAGGAACAAGATATCCAAAAGGAAGTCATAAATATACCAATAAGATCTTTGCTTGAAAGCATAGCACATGGCTTAATATTGTCTTATTGTATATCAATGAACTCCAACTACACAAACATCAAAGACATCACAACTCGTACCAAGATATCATTGTTGGGATGCTTTGAGAAAGGAAGCAAGTATCACAAGAACGAATCAAGAAATTCATGCCATGATGCAACCTACACAAGGTTGAATGCAAGAAATGTATGCATGAAGTTGATACTTGTTACCGAGATAGCATTGGAATGATGTAGTAGATACCAATTGAATGTAGTAGATTGTAGTTCATTGATCATCCTAGCTTGACTCCAATAAGCACATGGCGACAACACCTTCCTTGTGAATGAGACAAGCCTCCAATGCATCTCCAATGTTCCTAGAACAACATTCACGAACAAAATGGTTCCCAAACTCATTGGGTCCCAAGAGTTAGTGAAACAACAATACATAGGACAAACTCCACAAAAATATGTGCATATAGATATGAAATTGAATTTCATGCACATCTTAGCCAATAAGAGACTTGATGGAGTTTCCCCCATATATTGGGTCAAAGAAAGAAAGCATGCCACAGGAAATACATAAAGTAAATATGCATGCACAAGACTTTCAAGGACCAAAGGGAGATACAATTTGGACAAAACACCAAGTAAACCAAGAATGCAACCAAAAGATTAACACGACATAAGGTTGTCCAAATTATATCAAAGAACCAACTCAACTCATGATTTAAGACAATTAGAGATCAACACATGAGAAGAGATGCCAATTGAAACCAAACCAAATCAACACATGATTTGATAAGATACCAATTGAAAAGATACCAAGTGAAAATAAGATACCAAAAGAAGAAATAATCACTTGAAGGATACCAAATAAAAGATACAACAAGGAATGAGATACCAAAGAAACACAACAATTGAAAGATATCAAATAAAGAGATATCAAACTCCCAGAAGAGAGCAAGGTTCCAACAAAACAAACCAAACCCTCTACAAATTTCATGATGGCACAAAGCACCAAAAGGAAAAAGTTTGCCTTCCAACAGCCCGGACAAGATAGGGATTAAATACCAATTGAAAAGATCATAAAGAAAATAGCGTTCTAAAGAAAATAGGATAGCTCCCCCAAGATTTATGCATTATTTAGGATTTTGCATTTGAATACAAAATGCACAAGATGGGATCACTACTTTCACTATATCTATAGAAACACTAAACATGTTCAACACAATCAAAAGATCCACAAGAGGCAACGAAGACAACGGGAGTAAAACACACCACAAATCCTTGGCAATAAATACGGCAACTAAAACCAAAAGCCAATGTAAAGATGATCAACAATTTCTACCACATACTAGAATACCAATTGTCAAGAGACAAGAAGTATTTGGAATTACTTCCCGGTGGTAGATTGCAAAGGTATCCAAGATCATCTTCACACCAAACAACATAAGCATGTGACAGAAGATAAGAATTAAGCACAATGCTTAGATAGAGATTCTTGATAGCTTCAAGTAGGCAAACAATCATGCAAGCAATGATTAGAATAACTTGAAGCAAACGGTTTCCAAATAGGATATAAAAGTACATATTGGAGAAAAGCCGTACCAAGAAAAATCTCACACAAACAAGATCCAAAAGATGAGCAATAACAGCATTTAAGCAAATTGGAACTTGTTTGAGCAACCATGCCACATAGGAACAAGATAATCTATAATATCAACTCTAAGTGGCACAACCTCAATTGTACACATTTTCTAGGCTTGTAATATACACATAGCATATTACTCCCCCATAATGTGATAATCCATATTTAACAAGTGGCAAACAAAAACCAACTAGAGATGATTAATGGACACTTTAGAATTTGAATTTCTCATGAATAAGACATACCACATAGAGACTAGATAATCTTGCAATATCAATACTAAGTGGTATTCCTCATGTTCACTCATTTTAGGATTGTGAAGTGCCCAAGGCACATCACTCCCCCAAAATGGGATGATCCATTAATCTCTCACAAGAGCCAACTAAGAAACAAACAAGATGCGAAAAGGCTCAACACAAGACTCACACATACATGATGTGCAAACCAATCATACACATACTTGATTACTCAAGATAAGCAAATCAGAAGCACAACATATACAAACACATGCAAGGTACAAAACCAAAACATGCAAAGGGGCAAGTAACTTTCAATGTAAACAATTTAAGGACAAGTTACCGCAAGGAGGCACATTAGATATAAGATAGAAACTTGAAAATCCAATGACTTGGCTTGAGACAATATGAATGATGAAGTCCCCTTAATTCTTCATAATATAGCCAAGTCTCCAATGCCCTCCAACACCACCTATTAATCAAGTTTGAGCTTGTTGGTCCCCAACCAAGTTGGGTCCTAAGAGGTTAGTCACAATAGGCTTGGCTACCCAAATGGTCCTTTTCTTGACACCATTTTGAGTACCAACACACTTGGCAAACACATTGCCAACATTATCCTTCCCAAGAGAATAGATATCATCAATAATAATTGGGTTGGATAAGTTACCATTCGTGCATGAAGAAGCAAAGTGACCTTTCTCACGACATAAGTAGCAACGTCTACTCTTCACTTTCTTCTCACTTGATTTCTCAACTTGAGAAGAATTAACTTGAGTCTTCTTGGGAAGAGGCCTTTCTTCAACTTGTGGTTGAGCATGAGATTGAACTTGTGGCCGCTTCCCTTGTTGCTTGTCACTATGATGCTTCTTCTTCAATGGGCAAGATCTAACATGATGCCCTTCAATCTTGCACTTGAAGCAAACAATCTTGGCCGAATTCTTGACTTGTTCTTGGCCCTTGTTCTTGTTGATCTTGGACTTTTTCTTCTTATTGGAGTTGAATCCAAGTCCACCTTTGTCATTGGGGAATTTTTGCACACTCAAAATATTGTTGAGTGTGGACTTCCCTTCATGACACTTTTGCAAGTCAATCTTCAAGGAAGTGACTTGGGCCTTGAGCTCTTTGATTTCCTCTACATGGTTAGTATCAACACAAGTACTAGAGGAAGTATAAGCATCATTGTTAGAGCAACAAGGCAAGGAAAGTAATTCATCACAAGATGTAGCAACATTATGAGTAGAAGAATTACAAGGACTAGCACATGGCACAATAATATTTTGAGTAGAGGTAGTGCTTATGTCCACATGAGGCTCACTAGATGTTATCTTCGAGATACTAGCCTCATGAGCCATCTTTAGCACATTATGGGATACTAGAAGATCATCATGAGAGCTTGTGAGCTTTACATGACTTTCTTCCAATTTCCCATAATTGCTAAATAGCAACTCAAGTTGAGCCCTTAGCTCAACATTCTCCTTCAAAATGGATGCTTCACAAGAAATAGAGTTAGTAGCACAAGCATCATCATTAACAACAAGATGAGAAGGCAACTTGGCAAGCTCTTTAGCATATGAAGCTTGAAGTTGAGCATGAGACTCGGTGAGTTCAATGAGCGAACTCTTAACGACCCTTGAGCCATTTTCGAGGTGCTCAAAGTCCTCAAGGAGTTTAGCATGTGCAACTTCAAGCTTGTCATTTTTAGTTCTAAAATCATTAGCCACCTCAAGAGCTTTATCATGGGATTCCTTTACTTTAGATAATTCTAGAGCAAAGGTCTCCTCAAGAGATTCATTGGTGGTTTTTTCATGTTCAAGAGCTTGAGATAGATCCGCGATCTCATCGGCGTAATCACGCTCAAGACCTTCCATTTTCTCAATGGTGGCCTCATGCTCCTCGAGATGAGATTCCAACTCCTCAATATATTTCTTGCCCTCAATGGCAATAGACATGATTTCCATGAAGTTGGAACGAGCAAGTTTATTCCTATGAAGAATTTTACAAATCATTTCTCCCTTAATTTTTAAGGAAGCAACATTATCATTCTCTTCATCATTATCCTCATCATCATTAGCATCAACATCATCATCAAGAGACATATTGGGGTTCAAAGGAGGAGATACCTTTGAAGCCTTAGCCATAAGGCAAAAAGCAATAGATGGTGATGTAGGATCCCTTGAGGCACCATTCAAGACCACATCTTGTTACATGGAGTGTTGAGTTTCCTCTACATTGTTAGCACAACAACTAGAGGAAATACATGCATTTTTATCATGGCAACAAGACATAGCAAGCATATCATCATGACATTTAGTCAAGCAATTTCTACATGATATGCAAGGACTATCAACACAAGCATGTGAAGCATTTAGAGTGCTTGAAGTGTTAAAGTCCAAAGATGGAGCATTGCAATAAGATAGTGATGAAGGATCATCAATAATGAGCCCACTATCATCATTGCAATGACCAACACTACTCACCATATCATTACCTTGTGGCAAACCACATGTAGGTGAAGTAGAAGAAGTTGAGAAGACAACACGACCGGAGGTGGAGGGAGAACAATCATCCCCACAAATCTTCGAAACACCATATTTGTCTTGAAGCTTTGTCCACAACTCATGAGCATCCCGAAACGGCATGAGTTGAAATATAACTACATTGCTCAAAGCATCGAAAAGCACATTAGAAGCTTGAGTATTGAGATAAGAGTTTTTCTCATCCTCTATAGATAGTCTTTGAGAATCCTTTGGAGGAGAAAAACCCATATCTACAATTCGCTCTAAACATGGGTCAATGGCCCGGAAATGATTAAGCATGCGAATTATCCAAACATCATAATTTGTGCCATCGAAACTAAGAGTGTCAAAGAATCCTAATCCCCTAGTCGACATCTTTACTCTCTAGGCGGTGAAGCCTAATAATGAGAGACGAGGCTCTGATACCAATTGAAAGATCGTGGATGTCGCCTAGAGGGGGGGGGGGGTGAATAGGCGCTTTAAAATAATTATGGTTTAGGCTTGAACAAATACGGAATAAAACTAGCGTTTAATTTGACAAGCACAAAACCTAAATCGACTAGGCTCACCTATGTGCACCAACAACTTATGTTAAGCAAGATATACAACTATGTGATAGCAAGATATATAACAAGAAACAATATGGCTATCACAAAGTAAAGTGCATGAGTAAAGGGCTCGGGTAAGAGATAACCGAGGCACGCGGAGACGACGATGTATCCCGAAGTTTACACCCTTGCGGATGCTAATCTCCGTTTGGAGCGGTGTGGAGGCACAATGCTCCCCAAGAAGCCACTAGGGCCACCGTAATCTCCTCACGCCCTCGCACAATGCAAGATGCCATGATTCCACTAAGGGACCCTTGAGGGCGGTCACCGAACCCGTACAAATGGCAACCCTTGGGGGCGGTCACCGAACCCGTACACTTTGGCAACCCTTGGGGGCGGTCACCGGTACCCGTCAAATTGCTCGGGGCGATCTCCACAACCTAATTGGAGACCCCGACGCTTGCCCGGAGCTTTACACCACAATGATTGAGCTCCGAGGCACCACCAACCGTCTAGGGCGCCCAAGCACCCTAGAGGAACAAGCTCAAGGTTACCAAGTACCCAAGAGTAACAAGCTCTAGGGTGCTCAAACACCCAAGAGTAATAAGCTTCTCAACTTTTTCACCACCACGAATCACCGTGGAGAACTCAAACCGATGCAACTAATGCAATGGCAAGAACACACCAAGTGCTCAAGTCCCTCTCCCTCAAATCCCACCAAAGCAACAAAAGCTATGGAGGAAAGTGAGAGGAACAACAAGGAGAACACCAAGAACTCCAAGACCTAGATCCACAAGGTTCCCCTCACATAGAGGAGAAAGTGATTGGTGGAAAGGTGGATCTAGATCTCCTCTCTCTTTTCCCTCAAGAACTAGCAAGAATCATTGGAGGGATTTAGAGTTAGGCAAGCTCAAGAAGGTCAACAATGGGGGGCAAACACGAGCTCAAGAGATAAGAACCATTGGGGAAGAAGACCCCCTTAAATAGCCCCCACAAAATCGAACCGTTACCTGTGCAGGACGCGCTCAAGCGGTACTACCGCTCGGGGGAGCGGTAGTTCCAGCCGCGAGAACGAAAGAACTGGAGCGGTAGTGCCGCTCGAAGCGGTACTACCGTCCATCCAAGCGGTACTACCGCTAAAGCAAATTGAGCAACCGAACCTTGCACGCAGCCTCAAACTTAAGCGGTACTAGAGGCGGTAGTAGTGAGCGGAAGTACCGCTTAAGCGGTACTACCTCTCTACTACCGCTCATTAAAAACAGGCAGAGACACCCAAACAAAAACGATCATAACTTGAGCATCCGAACTCCGTTTTCGATGATCTTGGGCTTTTTTTGAAGCTAACAACAAGCACTAAATCTTCATGCAGAGAAACACCAAAAAATAACAAAGGAGGATAAAGCCAAATTGGGAAAGGTTAGACCTCTCAAAAAAAGAATAACCGGCAAAACCTCCAATATCAAAAACGCAATAAGTTTTTCATACGGAATCCGTTTTTGATGAACTTGAGCTTGTATTGAAGATCATGACAAGCTCTAAAACTCCACATAGAGAAAAGCCAAATAAGAACCAATAAAGATGATGCGAAGGATGCAATGGTTTGAGCTCTCTACGAATGATACGATCAAGCTACTCACTCGAGAGCCCCCCTTGATAGTACGGCTATCGATCCTATAACCCGGTCTCCCAACTAACATCATGAGACCGGTAAGATAGAAAACCTATCAAGGACAAACCTTTGCCTTGCGCATAATCCACTTGAGCTAGATGATGACGATCTTGACCTCCTCAAGTTGGACCACCTTTCTTGATTGCGCCGGCTCGATGAAGACTAGTCGATTGCTCCCCCATACTCCACTATGGGTGAGCCACTCTTCGGCACATCTTCACAAGTTCATTGTCACCACAATGGACGGCAAGCTTCAAGCAGTGATCTCTTCGTGATGCTCCACTTGAACTTGCACACCGCAATCTTGATGACGATCACCACTTGATGTCATCCTCCATGGGTTGAATGAGATCTTCCTCTTGACGCAAGCCCATGGAAACATACCTAACCCCACATAGAACTCTCGCATAGAACATGGGTTAGTACACAAAGCATAATGGACAATGCTTACCATACCGTGAGATCACTTGATCCCACTCGGTACATCTTCTACGCTTTGTGTGTTGATCAACTTGAATCACTCTTCATATTTAGTCTTGATCAACCTTGAATCTTTCCAACTCTCTTAATTAGGATGATGTCTTGAAGGTAAACATGAATGTTCATACAATCTTCTTCTTCAAGACATGCTTGCAATAGGCTCAACACTCACATGACCAATCTTTGGATAAATCCTTGAATAGAACCTTGGTCAACACATATTCTTCTTCTAATAACCTTGAAACCAACAAATGGTCTTCAAGCAATGCCTATGGACAAACCCTTCAAATATAACTCAAGGCAACCATTAGTCCATAGAGATTGTCATCAATTACCAAAACCAAACATGGGGGCAGCACATGTTCTTTCAAGGTTAGTCCCAAAAAATGATATATAATGGCATATAAAACATCCAAGATTGATACTATAATAGCATGGAACAATCAAAAATTATAGATACGTTGGAGACGTATCACAAACCACGGTGGAGCTACACACCTCATCATCTCCTATTCGGGTCTCCTCTGTCCTATGACGATCTTCATGTTTTTGGTTGCTTGTGTTACCCTAATATCATAGCCACCACACCACATAAACTTGCGCCTCGGTCTCTTGCATGTGTCTTTCTTCAATATCAACCTAACACCAAAGGTTTCCGCTGCTATGACCCAGTGTCTCATCGTGTGTTCGTCTCGCGACACGTTTACTTTGATGAGGTTGTTTTTCCCTTCCAACAGGTATCTACGACCGCGCCCCCGTCTCCGGGTGCACCTACTCGTCGGTCTCGTGGAGCCCTTGAGCTCCATCCGCCAAGATTGCATGCTGCACCTCCGGCCTCTCGCTCGGCCTCCTCGGTTGGGACTACGCTGACGGTGTCTTCATCATCACCGGATGCACCTTCGCCTTCGCTGGCTCAGGTGGAGCCGGCCTCGCCTCCGTCCTCGCCTTCGCTGGCTCAGGAGGAGCCGGCCTCGGTGTCTCCGTCGCCACCTCTGACCGGGCTCTCACCACCGTCTTCGCCACCTCTGGCCGGCTCGGTGGATGCCTCTTCGTCCGGGCTCTCACCACCGTCTTCGCCACCCACGGCCGGGTCCTCGCCTGGCCCCTCATTCGCCTCTTCGGCTGGGCTCGAGGCCTCATCACCGCCCGCGGCCTCGCCCGAGGCTTCGTCGTCGCCTATCGCGACCGCGGTTGCGGTCCCTCGTCGTCGCGGTCCTCGTTCGCCCCCTCCACCGCCTCATCATTCCATGGTGACGCGTGCCAAGGAAGGGATCTGCCAGCCGAACCCGCGCTATCACAATCTCATCGTCACGACCATCTCTCCGGTACCGCGCTCGGTGCGCTCTGCGTTGAGTAATCCGCACTGGCTCGCTGCCATGCGCACCGAGTACGATGCTCTTGTCGCCAACCGGACCTGGACGTTGATCCCTCGTCCTCCCGGCGCCAACATCATCACCGGCAAGTGGGTTTTTCGGCATAAACTCCTCCCGGATGGCTCTCTCGACAGGTACAAGGCTCGTTGGGTTGTTCGCGGCTTTGCACAACGTGCCGGTGTTGACTTCTCGGAGACTTTTTCTCCCGTCATCAAACCCGCCACGATTTGTGTCGTCCTCCAGCTGGCCGCGTCTCGACGATGGCATGTACATCAACTCGACATCAACAATGCCTTCCTATATGGTCATCTTCAGCACCGTGTTCTCTGTCAATAGACGGCCGGTTTCGTCGACCCACAACGACCGGATGACGTCTGCTTGTTATCACGGTCCTTATACGACCTGAAACAGGCCCCTCGTGCGTGGTACCAACGCATCGCGGCGTTTCTCCCTGCTCTTGGTTTTCGCAGCACCACCTCCAACACGTCGTTATTCGTGCTCCATCGGGCTGATCATGTCGCCATGCTCCTTCTGTATGTTGATGATATTATCATCATTGCATCCAGAGACGACCTTCTTTGTGACATCATTGGTCGTCTTGGCTCCAAGTTTCGCCTGAAGGACCTGGGCGCGTTGCACTTCTTCCTCGGCATTAATGTGCAACGTGATGCCTCCGGGTTCTTCCTCCATCAAGGGCAGTATGCTCTTGATCTGTTGGAGCGTGCTGGCATGACCGATTGCAAGCCGGCTGCTACACCTGCCGAGGCCAAGCCCAAGCTCTCTGCCACAGCTGGACAGCCTGCCACTGACGCCGCTCTCTACTACAGTATTGTTGGCGCACTTCAGTACCTCACGCTCACCAGACCAGACATTCAGTTTGCGGTGCAGCAAGTTTGCTTGCACATGCACTCGCCCCGTGATGCTCACTGGTCTTTGGTCAAGCACATTCTTCGGTACGTTCGCGACACGCGAACCTATGGTCTTCGTCTCCGCGCCTTCGCCTCCACCGAGCTTCTCGCTTATACGGATGTAGATTGGGCTGGCTGTCCCGACACTCGACAGTCCACGTCGGGATACTATGTCTTCTTCGGCGACTCTCTGGTCTCATGGTCCTCTAAGCGGCAGCCCACCGTCTCCCGCTCGAGTGCTGAGGCCGAGTACCGCGCTGTTGCCAATGTTGTTGCTGAGACTTGTTGGCTGCGTCACCTACTTGGTGAACTTCGGGTCTCCATCCCGAAGGCTACGGTGGTTTTTTGTGATAATGTTTCGGCCACCTATCTCGCGGCAAATCCGGTGCAACATAAGCGCACCAAACACATTGAACTCGATGTTCACTTCGTCCGCGAGAAGGTCCAGTTGGGTGAGCTCCGTGTCCTTCACGTACCGACTACCCAACAGTTTGCCGACATTATGACCAAGGGGTTGCCAACCGCTGCATTCCAGGAGTTCCGTTCCAGTCTTTGCGTCGCCGACGCCGACGCTAAGACTGCCGGGGGGGGGGGGGGGGGGTTGAACGTGACATATTTGTATCTATCTCCAATTGATCTTCCTATGATCTCTAGCCTTGTATAGATTGATTCCTAGAGATTTGGTAGGATTAGTTGGCTTGTCACGCAAGACATCACATGTATATATTGTAACCGACTCCGATGAATACAATTGAGTTGCATCCTATAGCTTTCTACACTTATTCCATCTTCAGGGAGGCGCCGCCGTCTCGTCTTCCTGAGTAAGACACAAACCCTAACAAAACTCGAAGGAACATCTAAAGACGGAGCCCTCCCGTCGGCAAGGGTCAGGATCCAGCACGCCGCCATGGCCCTAAGGCCACCGGAGACGAGGCGGACCGGCGGCGCCGGCGGGAGGCAGAAGAAACCCTAGGCTTTTTTGGGAAGAGGCGGCTGCGTGATTGTTGTGTGGGCGTGTGATTGCTGTGCATACTCCTCAAAGAAACATAGCTTCGGACAAGATTAGCTCTGAAGGTCGACGTGCCCAAGTATTTCATATCTTTAGCTGTGTCAATTCAGCTCGCAGGAGTAATGCTTTGACATGGGCGCTACCTCGCCTCTCGCTCCTCTATGTACACTTGGGCTTTGCCCTCTTTGAGCAATGCATTAAAAAAAATGGCGATTTTTCCCGTTTGAAATATAAAGAACATGGGCTTAAATAAGTGGCGAATCAAACTTGCAAGCACATAATAACTCAGCCAGGCAATAAGCATCTATCTGACCTCTGACCACAACTTTTAATTCTCCGTACAATGCTGGCTTTTGAAACTGAACTTCATGCTATACATCAGCAATTGACTAACGATTAACTAACGTATAACAGATCTGAATTTTTTGGACTTGCTCCCAGTTTATTTATTTTTCTCTCTTTTTTGAACTCATGGACTTCTTTCCACTTATCACCGTCGGTAACTATTTATTTATGTGTTTGAACTTGCATGAAATTATATGATCATGGATTTCTTCAATAGACATCATCAGTGTCAGCTTCATATGGCGTCGTAGCATCTTCTGACCTCTTTTAGTTATAAACACATAAATGGTGACACTGAAGAAAATTATATCTAGCAAGAAACTGAAACTTGTGGGAAACATCTTCAATCGTCCACACACACAGCAAAAGATGCACGAATCAAACGATGTAACACACCAGTGCAACTTTATCGCTCAACTAGCATCTATATTACTCTTCCCAGGCACAAGGAAAGCTTATCTAACAAATTGATGATACAGCAACAACTGAAGTTTAGAAGCCACACATCCTTAACACATAAACAATTTAACGCATGTAGTATGTGGAATTGCTTGTCAGGTACAAGAGACAAGTGCTACTACTAGATAAGCGTGGATATATCTATCTATGTCTACAACGTTAGATTGAGAAAAGAAGCTTAGGTGGCATCAGCTGCAATCCATGATGACCAAGCGTAGAGCACACGCCCCTTCCACCTGTGTAGCAACCACCGCTGATCCGCATCAACAACAAAGTTCCTGTGGTAGTTGTCCTTGACCTTGTCCAGCACAAGCTTAACAACCTCTGGATTCAACGGCAGCTGCCTCAGCCCAGCCCGGTGGTTCCGGAGCTGCCACTGCTTGTACGTCTCAGGACGCTCCACCCGGTCGGCGCCTTCACATGCGAGGACATTCAGGCAAGACCGCCCGAAGATGTCGCGCTCGAGCAGCAGACGCCCTTCGTTGTCCCGGGGCACGGTTGTGTCCAGCAGGTCGAACTGGGCCGAGTAATGGAACAGTGCCTCCCGGAACCGTGTCAGGAAGGATGTAGCGCCGTATGAGCCATTCATAATGCCATGGATGAACACATCTGGACACATCTTCCTGATGTTGTTGAGGACCTGATCCCTAGGGCTTGGACCATCAAAGCCGAGGCTTTCGTCCATCAAGTGCCTGAAATGGCAAAGACTGATCACCACAAGCACCTCGTCCCGGTCGATGTTCAGGTCCTCCGGCCGGACAGTCTCCCGCTTTGCTGGGATACCACGGAACTTAAACGGCACACCGAATACGCGGGCGAAGTTGCTGAGCCTGCGCCCTGTCTCCTCAATGTGGTAGGCTCCGTGGAACCCGGGTTGAGGGAGGTCAATGCCGGTGATCCTCACCTCTGGTGGCCCACCTTCTCTAGCCGCGAGCATGCGTAGCAAACCCGGCCACTGGAGTCCTTGATTCAGACCATAGTCCACAATGTGCAACCGTCTCTTACCTGCCACAGCATTGCAGATGGTCTTGTCGGCGAATATGTACGCCACCTTCTTGCAACAGCAAGCTGCCATGTAAAGCTGGTTCGCCTTGAGGAAGTCGGCCACCGAGATGCGACTTAGGAGGAGTGACTGGTACAGCTCGCTCCCCCTGCCCGCCAGCCGTGCCTCCAACCCATTGGCGAAATAATGCGCCAGCCTCTGCCCTGCGTCCCCCTTCGGGGACGAATGCTCCCTGATTCGCTTCAGCAGCTCAATGGCGCTCTGGCGGTTGACTGTGGACAGCGCCTGAGCGCAGTTCAGCAGCAGCGTGTTCACGTCCACCATCTCACTATCATTCGCGGCCTTTCTCGAGCGGCCCTTCTTCCGGCTGTTCCTCCCGGGCTCGCCGTCCACTGCGGCGGTCAGGTTCTGAGTCCCCTTCATGCATATCTCGTGTTCCTGGAACATCATTTCGTCAAACATCTTGCGTTCCTCCTGCTCCGGCATCATCAATTTGCTGGGCCTGCCCACATCCGGCTCCAGTGCCAGTGCGTCCCTCTTTTTCTTGAGGCTGCTAGCATTCCCGCCTCCCACCACTGTTCCCTCCTTGATGGGCGGGAGGCTGATGTCGGGCGGCAAGAACTTCCTAGCCTCCTCCATGCCTTTGAGGAAGGCCAGGTTGAGCATGTCCTGGTCGCCGGGCAACAAGTGATTGAACAAGTCAGAGCTCGGCTGTTTGGCCATCTCGTCGCCGTTGAGGAGCCCCGAGCTTTGATTGTCCGGGGAGGCGGAGGCATGGCCGTTGACATCGGTGTAGGGCGGGCGTGAGATCTGGACTGTCGCGTCGTGGGGTGATGCAGTTGCGGTGCTGGGGGTGGTGGAGGCATTGGCGTCGGAAGAGGACGAGGGCTCGGGCGAGGAGGTGGAGCCGCTGGCGCTGTCGGCGAGGTCGACGAGGATCTGCGCGAAGGGCTGCTGCGCGCGCAGGACGGCGGGGTGGTTGGGGTAGAGGTAGAACAGGTGGTCTTCCGTGCCCTCCTCCATGAGCAGGCGCGAGATGTAGGGGAGCACCATGTCGTCGAAGGAGGAGTGGCCGTCGTCGTCGCCGCCGCTGCGGGGCGTCGGCGGCAGGTCGAGGAAGAGGGACGGGGACGGCGGCTCGAGGCGCGCAAGGAAACCCTGCTGCCCCAGGAACTCCTCCGGCGTGTCGGCCATTGCGCTTCTGGTAGTTGCCACTGGAGTAGCTATCTACGCTTTGCAATACTACCCGTGCTTTTTCTCTTCTTTATAGAAGGAAAAGGATAGGATGGAAGCATGGACATGGAGGAGGGAAGGTTCCAGGAAGGAGAGAAATGGAGGAGGACAACAAAATGAATGAAGCTGGCCCGTGCAGTGCAGTGCAGGTACACCAACCCTAGCAAGCAAGCAAAGCAGGTACGTATGTGATGGGCATTGACCGTCCCCGCGTTCCCCGGGATCATATCTAGTAGGAGTTATCTATCTTTGCATCCAGACTCAAATGCATACTCTGAAACACAATTCTGTTAGTAGTACTGCAATTTTGACTTGGGGTGGGCCTGCTGTACATGTAAACATGATGCTTCAAAAGTCATAGCCAGAGATGGAGATGGACTAAACTGCTCTACCTACTTAGAACATCGGATAGTTAGCTTTGTAACAAAGTTAGTTGTTTCCCCCTCTACGCGCATGGACTTAAATTAGTGGCAATTCAAACCTGCAAAGCACAAATTGACCAACACCAGCGATGAGCATCTATATAACCTCTGACCACAAGTTTAACTTTAATTACTCCCTACCCTGCTATCTAACCTCTGATGCATTCACAAATTGACCAACGATTAACTAATATATGACAGATTTTAATCTTTGGACCAGTTCTCAGTTCGTCAATAACTATTTAATTATCACTGCGAACTTGGATAAAAGATTATATGATCACGGATTTCTTCACAAGACATCATCTATATATGTCAGCTTCATATGATGTAGGAGCATCTTCTGACCTCTTTTAGCTGTAAAAAATATATAACAAATGGTTGAAAATCACAATTCTAGCTGTAAACTAACCTATAGCTCACAGAAACTGAAACCTGAGAAGCCTACTGTCAGTTTTAAAGAACAAGCCATGGAAATCATAATTCTAGCATTTCTTTTTTTTAGGGAAAAATCATAGTAATTCTAGCTACATGGGGCATTCGGAACACAAGGAATGACTTCATCTTCAAAGGCCTCCAATCAAATCTCTACCCATGTACAAGGAGATTCAAAGTGGAAATGGAGTGGCTTGCTTATTCACAGATATAAGTGGAGCCATTCATTTGATCTCGTGTGCTAATGAAAATATGCGATAGAGAAACCTATTGTCTGCCTCAAAAAGACAATAAAACAGAAACCTGAGAGCAACACCCTAAATCATGCATGCACACAAAATCAGACACTCAAAAAAGATGCACACACCGAACACTGAGCAACTCTTTTTTCCTATTCCTTTTTGAGGGAAACTCCTAGTGTATCTTATATTCTTATCTGAAACACATAACCGAACCCTGGTCTCTTCGTAGTTCTACAATTTTGACTTGGTTGCATATTTCTGCTTCCGAATGAGAGAACACGGTAGAATATGGGCCTGATGTACATGCTAACATAATGATTCTTTAAAAGTCATAGCGAGAGATGGACCAAACTGCTCTACCTACTCCTACCGATCGTGGGTTAGCCTTGTAACAAAGCTATCCATGCTTAGTCCGCGGTGTTTCCACCGCTACGCCTACGCGCATCGACTTAGGCCCTCTTTGATTTGCAGGATTTTCAGAACGTAGGAATAGAAAAAATACAGGATTTGAGTGGCATGTCCATTTAAATCCTATAAGATTAGCATAGAGTGTTTGATGGCACGGGAAAAACAAAGGAATTGTAAAAAGAGGTTGGAGTGGATGCTTGATTTCCAATGAAATGTAGTACACTTAATTCCATAGGAAAAAATCCTATAGTATTCAATCCTGTGAATTAAAAGACCAATCTAGGAAAATATCCTAAGGATTCTAACCCTCCAAAAATCCTATGAAATTTCTTTGAATCAAAGTAGCCCTCAACTCAAACCTGGAAAGCACATAAATAACCCACACAAAGCAATGAGCGTCTATCTAACCTCTGACCACAAGTTTAAGTTTAATTACTCCGCACACTGCTAATAGTAGCTTGCTTTCGAAACTAGAAATTGACCAACGATTAACCAACAATATAGTTAACGGATTTTTAACCCATGGACTTCTTCTCAGCTTCTCGTTTAACCCATAGACTTTTCTTCTCAGCTGTCATCGTCGATAACTATATTTGTCTATCATTGCCAACTTGGATGAAGTTGTATGATCACGGATTTCTTCACAAGACATCATCGGTGTCAACTTCATATGATGTAGTAGGAGTATCTTCTGACCTCTTTTAGCTGTAATAAAAAACATATAAACAGTGGAAAATCATACTCCCTCCATTCCTTTATACAAAGCCACTTCATATCTTTATGTCTATCTTTGACCATTAATTTTACCAACAAAAAATGAGTTATATGCCACAAAAAATATGTGAGTGGATACACATGTCAAAGAACTTCCCGATGATATATTTTTTATGGCATATAATCCATATTTTGTTGAACAAAATTACAAGTCAAAGTTTGACACGAAAAACGAAGTGGCCTTGTATAAGGGAATATGGAGGTAGTAATTTTAGCTGTAAACTACTCCCTCTGTAAGGAAATATAAAATCGTTTAGATCACTAATATAGTGATCTAAACAATCTTATATTTCTTTACAGAGGGAGTAACATATAGCTGGAAGAAAACTATCTAGAAAAAAGTGAAACCTGGGAGGAACCTGCTGTCAGTTTTAAAGAAGCTGCTGAAGCGGCCCTTCTCCATGGAAATCGTACCAATTCTAGCTACATGGGCCGTTTGGAACACAAGGAATAACTTCATCTTCGAAGGCCTCCAACCTCCCTACCCTTGTACAAGGACATTCAAACTGGAAATGGAGTGCCTCATTCACAGAGCTAAGAGGAAAACTAAGCTTTCTTCTGCTTCCTATATGTACAGCTCATTCATTTTATTAAAATTAATAAAAATATGCAGTAGGAAAACCTACCGTCTTCCTCAAAAAACTGTAACCTGAGAGGGACATCTTTAATCATGCATGCACACAAATCAGACACACACACACACACAAAAATGCACACATGGAACACTGAGTAACCAGTGCAACTTAGTGCTCAACCAACATATGTTTACTCTTCCCAGGCACAAGGAAAGCTTCCCCAACAATTTGATGGTAGTACAAACAGAAAGTGAAGTCATAAGGCGCACATCTTTAACAAATCAAAAATTTGGGAAACCAGGGTTCTCTACTGCTGACCCTGAAGAAAATTATGTACCACAAACAGAACCCTGTGGGAAACATCTTCAATCATGCATGTACACAAATCACAAACGGAAAAGATGCACGCATCAAACAATGTGAGCAACCAATGCAACTTTATTGCTCAATCAAGCATCTGTTTTACCTTCCACAAAGAAATTTGATGATACAACAGAAACTGAAGTTCATAAGACACAAAGCATAAAATCAACTGCTGTGATCTGTTAAATTGCTTGTCACCTACAAGAGAAAGAGCATACAGCCATACACTAGGAAAGGAAGATCAGGGTTCTCATTTCGTTGTGCATTATCGCAGCTACGCAGCATGTCCGCAACTACACCTAAATCCTGTGCATCTCTAAGCATCTAAACATTACAAGACACTACTCTGCGTCCCTACTTTTTTCTACAATAAAAGTTTCGCCCCCTGTCCAAGCCATCCTGTAATGAACCAAATCTGCCGGGGCAAGATTTCTGTTGGTTTCATAATAGCATGGGCGTGTGTTAAACACCATTACCTCCTTTATCTGCACTCTGAAATGAAGTGAAGAAAAGAAGCTAAAATTTGGAGTTATCATGGTCACCAGCTACCCATGTCGACATAGCATAGAGAACCCGCCCCTTCCACCCCTGCAGCAACCAACGGTTATCCACGTCGATGAGAAAGTCCTTGTGGTAGAGGCTCTTAACCTTATCCTTCACAAGCTTAACAACAGCCGAGCTCAATGGCACCTGCCTCAGCCCAGCCCGGTGGCCCCGCACCTGCCATTGCTTATAAGTCTCAGGCCGATCCACCCGATCTGCACCCTCGCAGGCAATGATATTCAGGACACACGGGCCGAAGATATCCCGCTCGATGAGCAGCCGGTCGTCATTGTCACGGGGGATGGTCGCATCCAGCATGTCGAATTGCGCCGAATAGGAGAAGAGTGCCTCCCGGAATCGTGTCACGAAGAAAGGCGCGCCATAGGTTCCATTCACAACGCAGTCAATGAACACATCAGGCCGCATCTTGCGAATGTTGCTAAGGACCATGTCTCTGGGGCTCGGGATGTCCTGCCTGTCCATGATAACACTTTCGTCCATCAAGTTGCTGAAACCACACTGGCTGGTGACGATGAGCACCTCATCTGGGTTGATATTTAGGTCCTCCGCATGGACTGTCTCCAACTTTGCGGGTATACCATGGTACTTGAATGGCACGCCAAACTCACGGGCACATTTGCTGAGCCGACGGCCTGTCTCCTCAATCTGGAAGGCTGGGCGGAACCCAGGCCGAGGGAGGTCAATGCCAGTGATCCTCACCTCCGGCGGCCCACCTTCCCTTTCTGCTAGCATCTGTAGCAAACCTGGCCACTGGAATCCATATTGCACATTGTAATCCACGATGTGTAAGCGGCTCTTCCCGACCATGGCATCCATGATGATCTTGCCAACAAAAATAAAATTCACCTTCTTGAAACTGCTGGCTGCCATGTACAACTTGTAGGCCCTGAGGAACTCCCCGACCGAGGTGCTCTTCGCCACGAGCGACTGATACACATGGCTGCCCGTGCCTGCAAGGCGCGCTTCCAGTCCCTCGGCGAAACAATACGCCAGCCTCTGCGTGGCATCCCCCTTAGGCGATGAGTGTTGCTTAATCTGCCTGAGTAGCTCATTCGATCCCCCGCGGTCGCCCGTGGCCACCGCCTGCGCACAGTGGATGAGCATGGTGCGGAGGTCGACCTCGCTTGCACCCCGCCTCCCCCGCGCTGCCTTGCCGGTGCCCTTCCTGTGGTTCTTCTCGGCCTCGGTGCCCATTGCTATGTGCAGATCCTCTATCCCCTTCATGATGATCTCGTGGCCGTGAAGCATTATTTCCTCGACCATCTCGCCTACCCCTGTTTCCTCCTGTTCCGGCATCATCAGCTTGCTTCTCCTGCCAGCCTCCGCCTCCAAGTCTTCCACGCCATGCCTGTTCTTGCGCCCCCGGCCATTACTGAACATCAACATTCTGAGTCTATCCACCTCCTCCTTCTTCAACTGGTCACCGGTGAAGTCGCGCAGTACCGGCTTGTTGGAAATGGCGTCAAGGGTGTTGTTGGTGGGCAAGAACTTGTTGGCCTCCTCCATGCCCTTGCGAAACGCCATGTTGAGCATGTCCATGTCACCGTCGGTCTGGCCATTGAAGAAGGCCGAGGCCGGGGTACCTGGGCCACCTCGGCAAACGGACGGAGTAGCCGGCTTGGCCGCCTTCTCCGTGCCATTGTTCGACAAGGTCTTGGCGTCCTTCGCGGCGCTACTATTCGAGAAGGCCGCAAAGCTCTGAATGCCCGTGCTGCGGCCGTTCTGGCCGGCGAGGGCGACGAAATTGTCGTTGTTGCCCTTGGAGAACGCCGGAGTGTGCCCGAAATATCCCGCGGTGGGCGTGCGGACGCCGGAAAAGAGGAGGTTGTTGGCATCGTCGACGGGGAAGCCCAGGCCGATGTATGGCGGGGACTGGAGGGGCTGGGAGAGATCGATTCGCTCGTAAGGCCATGTGGGATTGGCGGGGGCGAGGCCGCCGGGTGAGGAGGAACAAGAGGTGGAGTTGCCGGTGTTGGTGGCGGAGTGGGAGGAGGAGGTCGATTTGCCGGTGTTTGTGGCAGAGTCGGAGCAGGAGGAGGTCGATCTGCCGGTGGCAGAGTCGGAGGAGAAGGTGGAACTGGCGACGGTGGTGTTGGCGGATTCGTCGGTGGATGGGGTGGTGTTGGAGTCGGAGATAATCTGGGCGAACCGGTGCTGCGCGGAGAGGATGGCGGGGTGGTCGGGGTACTGGTAGAAGAACTTGTCGTCGATGTCCTCCTCCATGAGCATCCGCGAGATGAAGTCGAGGTCGAGGTCGTCGGAGGCGGAGGCGGAGGCGAAGGGGGCGCGTGGGGGCGACGGCGTTGGCGGCAGGTCGAGGAAGAGCGACGGGGAGAAGGGCTCCGCGTCGGCGAGGAAGTCCCCCGCCCGCAGGAACTCGTCCGGAGTGGCGGCCATGTCCCAGGCCCAGGCGTTTGGCGTATATGGACGGAGGCGCGATGACGACTGGCCAGCAATAGCAACAGTGGCTAGTGATGTTTGGTGGAGGGGGACATGGATGGGAGATGAGCTGGGCTATACAAATGGAATGGGGGGGGGGGGGGGGGGGTGGTTTGAGCTTGGTGTCCAAGCAAGCACCGCGAGGACGAGGAGAGCTCCGGCGCGCGGCGGAAGGTCGGGGAAGGTTCCGGGAAGGAGGCTCAGATGCGGATGCGGATGCGGCTGCGGCGCGCGGCGACGACAAGAGGAAGGAAGGGGACGAGGACGACGCTGGCTCGTAGAAAGTCGTAGTGGCCCCGGTGGTGTTGGCGTCAAAGCCGCACGGGCACGTCGTTTGCTTTCCTCTGGGCCGTTGGATCGACGAGCCCGCAAGGTTGAACTGGTCAACATCCATCAGGGGAGCACGCACTGTGCATTTTTGTGGGATCCTTTTTTTTTTTTTTTGACTTGAGCATTTATGTGGGATCCTACACCCGCTGTTGTCAACTGGGTCTCTGTCGTCGCGCCATGTTAGCGATGGAGACATCGAGGAGAGGGGACATGGTCGGCGAGATACTTGAAAAAGCTTTGCAATGAGTACGAGCAACCCGAAATAGCATCCATCCCCATACCAAATCTGTCTAATAAGATCATTTCAACAGATGATGTATAAGGGCAACGCTGATCCACAAATTTGCTCCGATATCTGTTCGTGAACAGAGGGACGAGTCCGCAGACACGGATGCGAGAGCCGGTCATCCAATACTAACCCGTATATGTCCGCCAGTAAAGTGCACTTTCAAATTCAAATAAAGTCTGCTCCATAGCGCGTGCCGAATCACATGCCGATCACAACCAAAAAGAGGCAAGTTTGCTTAGTTTTTACATGCCCGATCACAAAAGAATATCAATCCGGCAGTCTGGCAGTCCGTGTAAAAAATTGAGATTTTCTGCCCGCCGGACCGGCAATCTGAGCCTCCACGCTCAAGCTGTTGTCGCCGCCGCGTATGCAGCCTTCGCCTCCTTCTCCTCCGCCTCCTCATCCTCCTTGTCCGCCGCCTCCAACTCATCTTTCTGCCGCTGCAACATCTTGTAGCGGACAGCTTGCCCGATCATCCTTGCGTCGGCATCCAAAGACTCCACCTTCAAGGACAACATCTTGGCGTCCTCCGCATCGGCTGCGATCTTCTCCTCGACCATGGTCTTCGTCTCTTCGATCATGGCCCTCTTCTCTTCGAGCACTAGCTTCTTCTCGGTCGCCTCCATCAATAGTTTGAACCTCTCCGCCTTTTTTTTCTCCTTGATGTTCGAGCGCATGACGTATGTCTCCTCCTTCTTGGACAAGGTGTCCTCAAACCTCTCCGTCATCTTCACCGTCGCACCTTCTCGCTTCGCCCTCCCCCCCCCCCCACTTCTTTCCCCGAAAACCTCTTCTAACCTTCTTGGGTGGTTCTTTTGTTGGGTCGGTTGGGTCACCGGTTTCTTCCTCGATGGTTGGGCGGCGGTCTTGGCTATGAATAAGTTCCACTTCGGTTGCCCATTCAGCTTCAACCAGCAATGCATGACGGTGAAGTTTTTCTTCTCCAACTTCTTGACATTGTACACGCACGAGAAGGCTACAAAATGAAACATGGTCAACAAAACTATGCATACTCGGCTATTGATCAACAAAACTATGCATATCTGGCCAATGATCAAGAAACCTATGCATGTCCGGCTAGTGATCAATAAAAGTATGCATATCCGGCCAATGATAAATAAACCTATGCGTATCCGGCTACAAAGTAAGCATATCCGGCTACTGATCAACAAAACTAGGCATATCCGGCTACTGATCAACATATGCATATCCGGCCAATGATCTACAAAACTATGCATATCCGTCCGCAAGACTAAGCATATCCGGCGAAATGAACTTACTTGCTAGGTGATTTGGGCACCACTAGGCCACCGTGCGATGAGATGCGCCAAGTGGCCGCAATACTTCGACACGACCTCTTGGATGGTGTACATCGATGGTCAAGAGACTTTGGTTCATGGTTGCGGATGAGCGCGTCGGAGTAGGACGCGAAGTGCTTGTGTTCATGGAACCATGTGTGAATGTTGGCCCAAAAATTTGAGCCCTTTTGCTTCGTGCCATGGATCGGATCGAGGATAGTGGTCAACCATGCATCACACAACAGCTCATCCTCCCACATGTTGAAGCTTTCTCCTCTACTCTTCTTCTTCGGATCGCCGGCAAAATCATACAGATCATCGTCTTCTCCGTCCTCATCCTCCTCCACCTCCTCCTCCGCCTGTCTGGCGGCCCAATCATGTTGTTGTGTGACCATGCCTGTCTGGGTGTAGGTCTGCTGCGTGTCGGTCGGGGCGTAGCCCTGCTGCGTGTGGGTATAGTTGCCGGACTGGGTGGTATCCGAGTCCTCCACTTGCTGTCGGTGCTAAAACCATCGGATCTCGGGTAGGGGGTCCCGAGCTAATGATCTGAGCAAGATGGTAACAGGAAGAATAGGGACACGATATTTACCCAGGTTTGGGCCCTCTCGAGGAGCTAAAACCCTACGTCCTGCTCTTATTATATTGATTGTGGATGGGGTACAAAGTACAATATGATCTTCCTCGAGATCGTATGAATGAGTTCTAAGCTCTAAACCTTGAAATCATGCCTCTACGGACTAAACCCCTCGGCTTATATAGGCACTGGGGGTATCTAGGGTTTACACATGGTTGGTTACAATCTAGGGATAAACATGCCGATCATTCAAATACGCCTTGAAGTGTACGCCAAGTCTTCGGAGAACTCCATCTTGAATACGCCGAGGGCCAGGGCATGTGGGCCCGTTCTTCAGTTGTTGGTGGGTCCTCGGCCCGGCCCATGAATGGCGGGCCGACGTGGTGTGCACCCCTAGTCCAGGACACCGTCAGTACCCCCTGAACTAGTCTTCAAGCCGAGGACAATTGGCTCCTTCCTTGGGACAACTTTATTACTTTAGTCTTCGGCTTCGTAGGCGAGTTCTATCTTCCACATCGGCTTCGGATTCTGAGGACATGCTCGGCTCCAAGGTCTTCCTGGCCTTCTTCTCAAGGGTAGCCATGCGTTTTATGTGACAATTTACTCCAGGCAAATGAGGGACATCTTTTAACTAGGCCCTTTTCGGCATCATTTATTTCGCAACCGATCTGAAATCTCCTTTAGCTTAGCCGCGAAGGCTTGCCACGCGGGAACCACAGGAGGACTCGGTCAAAACCCTAACAACTTTTTTAGCCAAGAACCGAAACGCCACCGCTAATGGCAGAGCCGAACCGTCTTGTCAACATTTATTATTAGGCGTATCGTGGCCCAAGGCCGTTTCTATTGGCATGTCCTGTCAATAAAGAGACCGTGCTCCGGATTTCTAGCGATATCATCAATCAAAACGTCTTAATCTTTGCGCGCATATACTACACGATGTATTGGGAACCGGCGATTTTTACTTTGTGATGAGGCGACCCTCGTCTTTGTCTGGCCTATAAAAGGGGAACCGGTAAATTGATTTTACCTACGCTCCCATTTCCCGCCTCATCGCCAAAACCTCTTGTAAGCCCAAAAGCTCCGAGACTCGCCCTCTGATACGTCTCCAACGTATTTATAATTAATGAAGTATTCATGATATATTTACTTGATTTCTACATGGTTTTGGTGCACTTTTATATTATTTTATTAACTAACATATTAATCTAGTGCCCAGTGCCATTTTCTGTTTTTGCTTACTGCTACTTGTGAGCTGCGTTGGGATTTTCCCCGAAGAGGAGAGGAGATGCAGTATAGTAGAGATAAGTATTTCCCTCAGTGAGAACCAAGGTTATCGAACTAGTAGGAGAATCACGCAAAGCCTCGTGAACAGCACCTGCACACACAAAAGCAAATACTTGCACCCAACACGGGCAAGAGGGTCGTCAATCCCCTTGAACTCGTTACTTGCAAGGATTAAATCTTGTAGTGGTAGATAGATAAATTGCAAAACAAAATAAAAGAAATAAAATTGCAGCAAATATATTTAGGTTTTCTTTTTATGTTTAAAGTAGACCCGGGGGCCATAGTTTTCACTAGAGGCTTCTCTCTGAACACATAGCATACGGTGGGCCGACAAATTACTGTTGGGCAATTGATAGAAAAGCGCATAGTTATGAC
The DNA here is from genome assembly GCA_039707655.1 of Elymus sibiricus. NCBI lineage: Eukaryota > Viridiplantae > Streptophyta > Magnoliopsida > Poales > Poaceae > Elymus > Elymus sibiricus. The sequence continues at coordinate 125,963,292 of CM077670.1, forward strand.
GATATTCAAGGCAATGATCATGTATATAGGCATCACGTCTGAGACAAGTGGACCGACTCCTGCCTGCATCTACTACTATTACTCCACCCATCGACCGCTATCCAGCATGCATCTAGGGTATTAAGTTAATGGAAATGGAGTAACGCCTTAAGCAAGATGACATGATGTAAACAAAGTAAACCCAATCAATATGAATAAACCCCGTCGTTTTACCCTTAATGGCAACAATACAAATACGTGTCTTTGATGACCCACAAGTATAGGGGATCAATCGTAGTCCTTTCGATAAGTAAGAGTGTCGAACCCAACGAGGAGCAGAAGGAAATGACAAGCGGTTTTCAGCAAGGTATTCTCTGCAAGTACTGAAAGTAGCGGTAACAGATAGTTTTGATAGCAAGATAATTCGTAACAAGTAACAAGTAGTAACGGTAACAAAAGTGCAGCAAGGTGGCCAAATCCTTTTTGTAGCAAAGGACAAGCCGGAACGAACTCGTATAATAAGCAAAGCATTCTCGAGGACACATGGGAATTTTATCTAGTCACTTTCATCATATTTGTTTGATTCGCGTTCGCTACTTTGATAATTTGATATGTGGGTGGACCGGTGCTTGAGTGTTGTTCTTACTTGAACAAGCCTCCCACTTATGATTACCCCCTCTCACAAGCATCCGCAACTACGAAAGAAGAATTAAGATAAATCTAACCATAGCATGAAACATATGGATCCAAATCAGCCCCTTACGGAATAACGCATAAACTAGGGTTTAAGCTTCTGTCACTCTAGCAACCCATCATCTAATTACTACTCCACAATGCCTTCCCTTAGGCCCAAAGATGGTGAAGTGTCATGTAGTCGACGTTCACACGACACCACTAAAGGAAGCAGCAACATACATATCATCAAAATATCGAACGAATACCAAATTCACATGATTACTTATGACAAGACTTCTCCCATGTCCTCAAGAACAAAAGTAACTACTCACAAATCATATTCATGTTCAAGATCAGAGGGGTATTGAATAGAATTAAGGATCTGAACATATAATCTTCCACCAAATAAACCAACTAGCATCAACTACAAGATGTAATCAACACTACTAGCAACCCACAGGTACCAATCCGAGGTTTGGAGACAAAGATTGAATACAAGAGATGAACTAGGGTTTGAGATGAGATGGTGCTGGTGAAGATGTTGATGAAGATTGGTCCTCCCACGATGAGAGGATCGTTGGTGATGTCGATGGCTTCGATTTCCCCCTCCCGGAGGGAAGTATCCCCGACGGAATCGCTCCGCCGGAGAGCAAAAGTGCTCCTGCCCAGGTTCCGCCTCGAGACGGCGGCGCTTCATCCCGAAAGTCTTCTCTTTATTTTTTCTAGGGCAAATGGCTTCATATAGGAGAAGGAGGGGGCCAGACGCCAGCCAGGGGCCCCACAAGGCATCAGGGCGTGCCCAGGGGGGGCGCGCCCTGTTGCCTTGTGGGCAACTGGTGGGTCCCCTCTGATATTTCTTTTCTCCAGTATTTTTTATATATTCAATAAAAAATATCCGTGAAGTTTTAGGTCAATTGGAGCTCTGTAGAATAGGTATCTCTGATGTGGCTATTTCAGGTCCAGAATTCCAACTGCCGGCATTCTCCCTCTTCATGTAAACCTTGCAAATTAAGAGAGAAAAGACATGAGAATTGCATCATAAAGTTTAATAATGATCAAAAACATAATAAATAACAGTAAGAAATCATGATGCAAATTGGACGTATCAACTCCCCCAAGCTTAGACCTCGCTTGACCTCAAGCGAAAAGTCAAAATCGATAATCATGACCACATGTTTAGAGAGAGAGAGACGTCGATAAAAATAAAATACGGACAAGGAGCATCATGATCTTTATTATAACAGCAATATATCATCATAAAACTTCTCATGAAAAAGTAACAATTCATCCACAAGTTAAAGTATGAACCATAAACCAAATTGAAAACTAACAAACTATGATCTCAGTCACTGAAGCAATTGCAATTCATCATATTATCAGAAAGAGTCTATGTAAGAGCTTTGTTTAGCAAGTTCACATACTCAACTATCATTTAGTCTTCTATGATTGCTGACACTCACTTCATATTTATGGAGCAAAAGTTTCAGTCGAACACATAGAAAGATAGGGGCTTATAATTTCGCCTCCCAACGTATTTACCTCAAGGGTAATGTCAACAATAATAACTCATGATCACCTACATTCAACTGGATATATATGCATGCATGGATCAATCCCCACCACATGATGTTTGCCAAAAGAGAAAATAAAAACGGAATAGAGAAGAATACTATTGACTCTTGCATGAAAGTAAATACATAAAGTAAAAGATAGGCCCTTCGCAGAGGGAAGCAGAGGTTGTCATGCGCTTTTGTTTTTGGATGTGCAAGCTCTTAATGTAAAGGAACGTCACTTTATATTGCCCCTTGTGATAACGACCTTTATTATGCAGTCTGTCGCTTTTATTGCTCCACCATCACAAGATCGTACAAAGTTTATTTTCCCTTACAATAAAAGTTCATACATATTTAGGAGCAATTTTTATTGCTTTTGCACCGATGACAACTTACTTGAAGGATCTTATTCAATCCATAGGTAGATATGGTGGACTCTCATGGCATGAAACTGGGTTTAAGGGTTTTTGGATGCACAAGTAGTATCTCTACTTAGTACAGAATTTTGGCTAGCAAAGGATAGGGGGAAAACACCACATGTTAGAGGATCCAAAACAATATAACTTCTATGTGAATATAAGCAAACATAACCCATTACGTGTCTTCCTTGTCCAACGTCGACTAATTGACATAGAATATTTGATGGGGGCTCATAATCATAAAAGATGTCCAAGATAGTGTATTTATATGTGAGACCCCTCTTCCTTTATTACTTTTTCATGAATTGCTACAATGACCAATGCTATGTTTGTCAACTTCCAACAAGTTTTATCAATTATACTTCTTTTATGTGAAGTCATCACTCCCATGGGATTAGCATATGATCTTATTTTTATTCTTTCTTTATTTCTAAGATTGGATCATCAAAAGCAAAAACACTCAACTCAAACTACTCTTTGTTATATAACTTTCACACACGATTACATAGATAGATAGATCACAAAGCAAGCACTCGAAACTAAATCATACTAAAACTTTATTCCTCTAAGTCACGAAATAACTAAGGATCGAACTAAGATAGATAATGATGATGAAAAAGTGATGGTGATACGATACCGGGGCGCCTCCCCCAAGCTTGGCACAAGCCAAGGGGAGTGCCCATACCCGTGTACTTAAGTCTCCTTCTTCGGTGATGGTGGTGATGATGCAGTAGGCTTGTCCTTCAGCTTTAGCAAGTACTCCAGATTACGAATGATCCTTAGAAGGGCATAATTATGCTCTTCTAACACAATAACTTCATGACTAAGCGAAGTATTCTGAGCACAAATTGCTTCAAAAACTTTTAGTGTATCAATTTCAGATGGGGGAAATCTATCATAAAGAGTTTGCCACGAATCTCCCTTTTCTGTAGGTTCCTTCTTGTGCATAGCTTGATCTTCTTCTCCTTGAATCCGGTCCTCCACGACCTTTTCGGGTTCCTCCTCCATAGCAGTGTCTTCCTCTCTGGATGACCACTCATAGTATACTTCGCTGAAAGGACGTTTGCCGGGTGAAGGTTGAACAATCCGGTGCTTGGTGCGGAGTCTTTGGGGAGCCATGGCGATCTAGATCTGTCAGAAAAATAGCCCAAAACAAGAACAGATGAGAAACTTGAGATACGGTGGTCAAAACATACGGGTGTATATATAAAGAATTTTTATCTTGCAAAACAAGCATACGGGAAGAAAACGGAGTCGGGAAGGCACACGTGGGGCCCACAAGGCATCAGGGCGTGCCCCAGGGAGGTCGCGCCTTGTTGCCTTGTGGGCGACTCGTGGGTCCCCTCGGCTGTTTCTTATTTTTGTGATTTTTCTAATATTCCAAAACTGACAAAAATAATTTTTATGGAATTTTTGGAGTCGGTTTACTTACCGTATCACATACCTACCCCTTTTCAGGGTTCTGGAGCGTTCCGGAAGGACTCTTCTATGTGCTCTTCCGGTGTAATTGTTTCAATAATATTAGTTTCAACACTAATGGGCGTACCTGAAATATAATGCTTAATTCTTTGTCCATTCACCACTCTCGAATTATTGCCTTCGGAGTTGTTTATTTTGATGGCTCCGGAGCGATAAACTTCTTCGATGATATACAGTCCTTCCCATTTAGAGAGAAGTTTTCCTGCAAAGAATCTCAAACGAGAATTGTATAATAAAACATGATCACCTACTTTGAATTACCGTTTTTGAATTCTCTTATCATGCCATCTTTTGACCTTTTCTTTAAACAACTTGGCATTTTCATAAGCTTGGGTTCTCCATTCATCTAAAGAGCTGATATCAAATAACCTCTTCTCACCGGCAAGTTTAAAATCATAATTGAGTTCTTTAATTGCCCAATAAGCTTTATGTTCTTGTTCAAGAGGTAAATGACATGCTTTTCCATAAACCATTTTGTACGGAGACATACCCATAGGATTTTTATATGCAGTTCTGTAAGCCCATAATGCATCATCAAGTTTCTTAGACCAATTCTTTCTGGATCTATTAACGGTCTTTTGCAAAATCAATTTTATTTCTTTATTAGTTAATTCAACTTGACCACTAGACTGAGGATGATAAGGAGTTGCAATTCTATGGTTAACATCATATTTAGCAAGCAACTTACGGAAAGCACCATGAATAAAATGCGAACCACCATCAGTCATTAAATATCTAGGGACTCCAAACCTCGGGAAAATAACTTCTTTAAGCATTTTAATAGAAGTGTTATGATCAGTACTACTAGTTGGAATAGCTTCTACCCACTTAGTAACGTAATCAACAACAACTAAAATATGAGTATACCCGTTGGATTTAGTAAAAGGTCCCATATAATCGAAACCCCAAACATCAAATGGTTCAATAACAAGTGAATAATTCATAGGCATTTCCTGACGTCTACCAACATTACCAATTCTTTGACATTCATCACAAGAAAGGACAAACTTACGTGCATCCTTGAAAAGAGTAGGCCAATAAAAACCAGATTGTAATATCTTGTGGGCAGTTCGGTCTCCCGCATGGTGTCCTCCATATGCCTCGGAGTGGCACTTACGTAGGATTTGTTCCTGTTCATGCTCAGGTACACAACGTCTAATAATACCATCTACTCCTTCTTTATATAAGTGTGGGTCATCCCAAAAGTAATGTCTTAAATCAAAGAAGAATTTTTTCTTTTGTTGATATGTAAAGCTAGGTGGTATATATTTAGCTACAATGTAATTAGCATAGTCTGCATACCAAGGAGTACTACAAGAAGCATTTATCACAGCTAATTGTTCATCAGGAAAATCATCATTAATAGGAAGTGGGTCATCAAGAACATTTTCCATTCTAGACAAATTATCAGCCACGGGATTCTCAGCTCCCTTTCTATCAACAATATGCAAATCAAATTCTTGTAGCAGAAGAACCCATCTAATAAGTCTAGGTTTAGCATCTTTCTTTTCCATAAGGTATTTAATAGCAGCATGATCAGTGTGAATAGTAACCTTGGAATCAACAATGTAAGATCTAAATTTATCACATGCAAACACAACTGCTAAAAATTCTTTCTCAGTAGTAGCATAATTTCTTTGAGCACTGTCTAGAGTTTTACTAGCATAATGGATAACATTTAATTTCTTATCAACTCTTTGCCCTAGAACTGCACCAATAGCATAATCACTAGCATCATACATGATTTCAAAGGGTAGGTTCCAATCAGGTGGTTGAACAATAGGTGCAGAAATTAAGGCTTTCTTAAGTACTTCAAAGGCTTTTACGCAATCATCATCAAAAACGAATGGAACATCTTTTTGCAAGAGATTAGTAAGAGGCCTAGAAATTTTAGAGAAGTCTTTTATAAACCTTCTATAGAAACCCGCATGACCAAGGAAACTTCTTATACCTTTGATATCTTTAGGACATGGCATTTTCTCAATAGCATCAACTTTAGCTTTATCAACTTCAATACCTCTTTCAGAAATTTTATGCCCAAGGACTATACCTTCATTCACCATAAAGTGGCACTTCTTTCAATTCAAGACAAGATTAGTTTCTTCACATCTCTGCAAAATTCGATCAAGGTTGCTTAAGCAATCATCAAAAGAAGTTCCGCAAATGGAGAAATCATCCATGAAAACCTCAACAATCTTTTCACAAAAGTCAGAGAATATAGCAGTCATACATCTTTGAAAGGTAGCAGGTGCATTACATAAACCAAAAGGCATACGACGATAAGCGTAAGTTCCGAAAGGAAAAGTAAAGGTGGTTTTCTCTTGATCTTCAGGTGACACGGGTATTTGAGAAAAACCAGAATAACCATCTAGGAAGCAAAAGTGTGTATGCTTAGATAATCTTTCTAACATTTGATTAATAAAGGCAAGGGGTAATGATCTTTTCTAGTAGCTTTATTTAATTTCCAGAAATCAATTGTCGTCCTATAACCAGTTACAATTCTTTGCAGGATAAGTTCATTTTTATCATTAGGAACAACGGTAATACCTCCTTTTTTAGGAACACAATGAATAGGACTTACCCATCTACTATCAGCTATGGGATAAATTATACCTGCTTCTAGAAGCTTTAATATTTCAGTTCTTACCACATCCTTCATTCTAGGATTCAGCCTTCTTTGATGATCAACAACGGGTTTAGCATCTGGTTCCATATGAATTTTATGCTGACATAAAGTGGGACTAATGCCCTTAAGATCATCGAGAGTATATCCAATAGCGGCACGGTGCTTCTTCAGAGTTTTAAGTAATCTCTTTTCTTCATGCTCTGAAAGGTTAGCACTAATAATAACAGGATATATCTTCTTTTCATCAAGATAAGCATATTTAAAAGTATCAGGTAATTGCTTCAATTCAAACACAGGATCACCCAAGGTTTCAATAGGCAAATTATGTTTAAGGATAGGTGCTTGTTTAAAGAATAGCTCATCTATTTCATTTCTTTCATTCATATGCATATCATTCTCATGCTCAAGCAAATATTGTTCTAATGGATCAGTGGGAGGCACAGCAATAGAGGCAAGACCAATAATTTCATCTTTATTGGGTAATTCTTTATCATGAGGTTGTCTACGAAATTTAGAGAAATTAAACTCATGAGACATCTCACCAAAATTAACACTAACAATTTCTTTAGTGTAATCAATCTTAGCATTAACAGTATTCAATAAGAGTCTACCAAATATAATGGGACAAAAATCATCTTGTGGTGATCCAAGAACAAGAAAAACAGTAGGATATTTGATCTTACCACACAGGACTTCAACATCTCTAACAATCCCAAGTGGTGAAATTGTATCTCTATTTGCAAGCTTAATAGTAATATCAATATCTTCAATCTCAACAGGTGCAATATCATTCATGACTTCTTGATAGAGAGTAAACGGAATAGCACTCACACTAGCACCAACATCACATAAACCATGATAGCAATGATCTCCAATTTTAACAGAAATAACAGGCATGCCAATTACAGGTTTGTTTTATCTTTAGTGTCTAGCTTAGCAATTCTAGTTGCTTCATCACAGAAATATATGACATGTCCATCAATATTATCAACCAAAAGATCTTTAACCATTGCAACACTAGGTTCAACTTTAATTTGTTCAGAAGGTCTAGGTGCTCTAATATTACTCTTATTAACCACAGTTGAAGCTTTAGCATGTTCCTTAATCCTAACAGGGAAAGGAGGTTTCTCAATATAAGCAGTAGGCACAACTGGATCAACATGGTAAACAATTGTTTCTTCATTAACACTAACATGTTCTTCATTCAATTCAATAGGTGGATGATATTTAAACCATTTCTCCTTAGGGAGATCAATATGAGCAGCAAAAGATTCACAGAAGGTAGCTACTATCTCAGAGTCAAGTCCATATTTAGTACTAAACTTACGAAAAGCATCAGTATCCATAAAAGATTTAACACAATCAAACTCAAGATTTATACCTGACTCATTACCTTTTTCGATTTCCCAATCCTCAGAGTTACGTTTAATTCTTTCTAGAAGATCCCATCTGGATTCAATAGTTCTCTTCATAAAGGAACCATTAGAAGAAGTATCGAGCATGGATCGATCATTATAAGAAAGCCGAGCATAATTTTTTTTGAAGAATTATTTCTCTTGAGAGCTCATGATTGGGGCATGTGCAACATATACTTAAGCCTCCCCCAAGCTTGAGCGATACTTTCTCCTTCACGAGGCCAAAAATTATATATATAATTCCTATCACGATGAACCAAATGCATAGGATAAAATTTCTGGTGGAATTCTAGCTTCAACCGGTTCCAGTCCCATGTTTCAGTATCATCACATAGCCTATACCATGTCAATGCCTTTCCCTCCAAATATAAAGGGAATACTTTCTTCTTAACTCCATCTCCGGATAAACCTGCAAGCTTAAACAATCCACAAATTTCATCCACATAGATCAAGTGCATATCGGGACATACCGTTCCATCTCCTGCATAAGGATTAGCTAGCAATTTCTCTACCATACCCGAAGGAATTTCATAATAAATATTTTCAGTAGGTTCAATAGGTTGAGGAGCAACTCTTATTGCTTCCGGTCGAGGTGAAGATACCCCGAACAAGCCCCTCAAAGGATTACTTTCCATAGTGACAAGTGACAATAAATTTCAACACGTAATATAAATGTTTCCTAACCAAATTCCACTCAGCAAAGGCACTTCACTCCCCGGTAACGGCGCCAGAAAAGAGTCTTGATGACCCACAATTATAGGGGATCAATCATAGTTCTTTCGATAAGTAAGAGTGTCGAACCCAACGAGGAGCAGAAGGAAATGACAAGCGGTTTTCAGCAAGGTATTCTCTCCAAGTACTGAAAGTAGCGGTAACAGATAGTTTTGATAGCAAGATAATTCGTAACAAGTAACAAGTAGTAATGGTAACAAAAGTGCAGCAAGGTGGCCCAATCCTTTTTGTAGCAAAGGACAAGCCGGAACGAACTCGTATAATAAGCAAAGCATTCTCGAGGACACATGGGAATTTCATCTAGTCACTTTCATCATGTTTGTTTGATTCGCGTTCGCTACTTTGATAATTTGATATGTGGGTGGACCGGTGCTTGGGCGCTGTTCTTACTTGAACAAGCCTCCCACTTATGATTACCCCCTCTCGCAAGCATCCGCAACTACGAAAGAAGAATTAAGATAAATCTAACCATAGCATGAAACATATGGATCCAAATCAGCCCCTTACGGAATAGCGCATAAACTAGGGTTTAAGCTTTTGTCACTCTAGCAACCTATCATCTAATTACTACTCCACAATGCCTTCCCTTAGGCCCAAAGATAGTGAAGTGTCATGTAGTCGACGTTCACACGACACCACTAAAGGAAGCAACAACATACATATCATCAAAATATCGAACGAATACCAAATTCACATGATTACTTATGACAAGACTTCTCCCACGTCCTCAAGAACAAAAGTAACTACTCACAAATCATATTCATGTTCAAGATCAGAGGGGTATTGAATAGCATTAAGGATCTGAACATATAATCTTCCACCAAATAAACCAACTAGCATCAACTACAAGATGTAATCAACACTACTAGCAACCCACAGGTACCAATCTGAGGTTTGGAGACAAAGATTGAATACAAGAGATGAACTAGGGTTTGAGATGAGATGGTGCTGGTGAAGATGTTGATGAAGATTGGTCCTCCCACGATGAGAGGATCGTTGGTGATGTCGATGGCTTCGATTTCCCCCTCCCGGAGGGAAGTATCCCCGGCGGAATTGCTCCGCCGGAGAGCAAAAATGCTCCTGCCCAGGTTCCGCCTCGAGACGGCGGTGCTTCGTCCCGAAAGTCTTCTCTTTATTTTTTCTAGGGCAAATGGCTTCATATAGCAGAAGGAGGGGGCCAGACGCCAGCCAGGGGCCCCACAAGGCATCAGGGCGCGCCCAGGGGGGCCGCGCCCTGTTTCCTTGTGGGCAACTGGTGGGTCCCCTCTGATATTTCTTTTCTCTAGTATTTTTTATATATTCAATAAAAAATCTCCGTGAAGTTTCAGGTCAATTGGAGCTCTGTAGAATAGGTATCTCTGATGTGGCTATTTCAGGTCCAGAATTCCAGCTGTCGGTATTCTCCCTCTTCATGTAAACCTTGCAAATTAAGAGAGAAAAGACATGAGAATTGCATCATAAAGTTTAATAATGATCAAAAACATAATAAATAACAGTAAGAAATCATGATGCAAATTGGACGTATCAGTCTTGTCCCCTACTTTGTCATTGGGATATAGAACACCACAAGATTGAACCCATTACAAAGCACCTCTCCCGCTGAAGATAAATCAATCTATTTGGCCAAACCAAATGGATAGATCGAAGAGAAATACAAAGCTATAAAAATCATGCATAATGAAGTTCAGAAAAGACTCAATTACATCCTGCTACTTGTAAACTGCCGTTGGGATTTCCCCGAAGAGAAGAGGATGACGCAGTATAGTAGAGATAAGTATTTCCCTTAGTTAAGAACCAAGATTATCAATCCAGTAGGAGAACCACACAGAACCTCGTTAGCAGCACCTACACACACAAAAGCAAACACTTGCACCCAACGCAAATAAGAGGGTTGTCAATCCTCTTAGCGGTTATTTGCAAGGATTAATTCTAATAATGATAGATAGAAAAGTAAATTGCAAAACAAAATAAAAGTAAATAAATATATGATAAAGGTAGACCCGGGGGCCATAGTTTTCACTAGAGGCTTCTCTCTTGAAAACATAGCATACGGTGGGTAAACAAATTACTGTTGGGCAATTGATAGAAAAGCAAATAATTATGACGGATTCATGGCAATGATCATGTATATAGGCATCACGTCCGAGACAAGTAGACCGACTCCTGCCTGCATCTACTACTATTACTCCACCCATCGACCGCTATCTAGCATGCATCTAGGGTATTAAGTATGAAACGGAGTAACGCCTTAAGCAAGATGACATGATGTAGACAAAGTAAACTCAAGCAATATGATTAAACCCCATCTTTTTATCCTTAATGGCAACAATACAAATGCGTGTCATGTCCCTTTCTGTCACTGGGATTGAGCACCGCAAGATTGAACCCATCACAAAGCACCTCTCCCATTGCAAGATAAATCAATCTAGTTGGCCAAACCAAATGGATAGATCGGAGAGAAATACAAAGCTATAACAATCATGCATAAAAGAGTTCGGAGAAGACTCAAATATTTCTCATGAATAATCTGATCATAAACTCACAATTCATCGGATCCCAACAAACACACCGCAAAAGAAGATTACATCGGATAGAACTCCAAGAACATCGAGGAGAACATGGTATTGAAGATCAAAGAGAGAGAAGAAGCCATCTAGCTACTAGCTATGGACCCGTAGGTCTGTGGTAAACTACTCACACATCGTCGGAAGGGCAGCAAGGTTGATGAAGAAGCCCTCCGTGATCGATTCCCCCTCCGGCAGAGTACCGGAAAAGGCCTCCGGATGGGATCGCGGAAGAACAGAGGCTTGCGGCGGCGGAAAGGTTTTCTCTTCTGTCCTTTTGGTATACGGGGAATATTTTGGAATTTATAGCGCTAGAATTAAGTCAAGAGGTGCCACGAGGGGCCCACAAGCCTGGGGGCATGCCTACCCCCCTGGGGCGCGCCTCCCGAGCTTGTCGCTCCCTCGTGGCTCTTCTGGTCTTCTCCCGAAGCTTCGAGGGTCCCTTCTCGTCCAGAAAAAATTAATCCAAAGTTTTTTCTTCGTTTGGACTCCGTTTGATAATGATTTTCTGAAAAGGCAAAAACAGGCAAAAAACAGCAACTGACACTTGGCACTAGGTTAATAGGTTAGTCCCAAAAAATGATATATAATAGCATATAATTGCATATAAAACATCCAAGATTGATACTATAATAGCATGGAATAATCAAAAATTATAGATACGTTGGAGACGTATCATTCTCATGAATAATCTGATCATAAACCCACAATTCATCGGATCCCAACAAACACATCGCAAAAGAAGATTACATCGAATAGAACTCCAAGAAGATCGAGGAGAACATTGTATTGAAGATCAAAGAGAGAGAAGAAGCCATCTAGCTACTAGCTATGGACCCGTAGGTCTGTGGTAAACTACTCACACATCATCGGTAGGGCAGTAAGGTTGATGTAGAAGCCCTCCGTGATCGATTCCCCCTCCGGCAGGGTGCCAGAAATGGCCTCCAGATGGGATCGCGGAAGAACAGAAACTTGCGGCGGCGGAAAAGTTATTTGAGGTGGTTCTCTATTGGTTTCCCAATATTTGAGAATTTATAGAAGTGGAATTAGGTCGAAAGGAGCCACGTGGGGCCCACAAGGTAACAGGGCGCGGCCACCCCCCTGGTCGCGCCCTGTTGCCTGGTCACCTCCTCGTGAGTCTTCTGGTCATCTCCCGAAGCTTCTAGGGTCTCTTTTGTCCAGAAAAAAATCGTCAAAAAGTTTCGTAGCGTTTGGACTCCGTTTGGTACTGATTTTCTGAAAAACCAAAAACAAGCAAAAAACAGCAACTGGCACTGGCACTAGGTTAATAGGTTAGTTCCCAAAAATGATATAAAATGACATATAATTGCATATAAAACATCCAAGATTGATACTATAATAGCATGGAACAATCAAAAATTATAAATACGTTGGAGACGTATCACTTACTTCTTTGTTTCGCAGAAAAACCAAACCAAACAGAGTCCAAACGCGATAAAAAATTACGATAATTTTTTATGGACCAGAAGGTGCCTAGGGGACAACTTGTGGGACCCTCGGGACTCCCCCTGGTGTGATTCCAATGCTGAAAATTCCTATATATAAAGGGGACTGATCAAAAAAGCTCGAAAGAGACATGCATCAAAGGTCCATAGTTCCCAAAAATTAAGCCACAGCGAAACTCTATGCATGATCACTTATTTGGCATAATCCCTTCATGTGACAACCAAAGTTTTAGAAAACAATGATTGAAATAAAGTGCTTGAGAGCCTTGAGGATGATAATTGTGGGCATGTTTATGAGCACTATAGCATCATGTTTTTCTACATGCCTTTCACTCCCTAACCAATGTTTTTATGCCTCTATCAAAGAAAAAAAACTCTTCCGTGCATTCCCGGCAAGCAAGTGTTGTCTAGAATAAATAGAATTGAGTTTTGTAAAGTTGTTTTATCTACATTGATTATTTTTGCTTCACTAACACTTGCATAAAAACCATGCCACCACTACAGCTATACTAAGTTTTCAGGTCAAGAAGCGGAGGGCTATCTAGGCGTACCAATCGTAAGTGAACCAAAACCTTCTCGTTATTTCGGTTTAAACAACTAAGTTCCTTATGATTCAGATTTCTCTCTATGTTGCTCTAGGACGATCAAGTTTAAGCTTGGCGGAGTTGATGAGTGATATTTTTACTCATTCACCCTTTGTTTAAACCAAGATATTTCATTAAAACTGAGATATTTGCTCCGATATTGTACTAATGACTAATGAATGCGATGGATTCCACAAATCCTCTCTTTGATGTGTTTCCACAGGAAATGGGCTAAAAAGGGAAGAAATCAAGTGTGAACATGGAAAGGAGTGAAGAAGAAGATAGAAGAAATCAAGAGGAGGCACACCATAAGAAACAATGCGAAAGACGGCGTTCCATAAGACCGCGACCGCTCGCATGAGAAGTCGTATGGTGTGGAAACCGAGGCATCTCGTCCACCTGAACAACTTTTATAAAGGGGACCAGGTCGAAATGTGAACATAACATCCGCGAGCGAAGCCAGAATAGAGCCATCTTCATCCCCTTTCATCGCTAGCCGCCACCATTTCCATCTCCATAGCCACCATCACCACCATTGTTCATCTTCATCTAGTTCATACTTGTAATCGTGCATCGCACAAGGCATCCATTGTAAGACATATTATCAATCAATCAATCTCCGTGATGTGTTCTTCATGCGATCCGATCTCCATGTGTGAGTAGTTCGGTAAGGTATGGGTTGAGGCATAGGCCTTGCAACCCTCTGATACATCCAATTTGCATCATGTTTTCTTATTCATATTTATAATGTATTTGGTCATTATTCCACTTTATGATGCAATTCTTATGCCTTTTCTCTCTTAATTTGCAAGATTTATATGAAGAGGGAGATTACCGGTAGCTAGAATTCTGGACCTGAAATAGCTACAAAAGAGATACCTATTCTACAGAGCTCCAAAAGACCTAAAATTTCTCGAGGATTTTTTTATTGAATATATAAAAAATATTGGAGGAAAGAAATACCAGAGGGGGCCCACCAATTGCCCACAAGGCAACAGGGCGCGGCCACCCCCTCGGCGCGCCCTGATGCCTTATGGGGCCCACAGCAGGCCTCTGGCCCCCTCCTTCTGCTATATAAGGCCATTTACCCTAAAAAAATAAGAAGATGACTTTCGGGACGAAGCGCCGCCGTCTCGAGGCGGAACTAGGGCAGGAGCACTTTTGCCCTCCGGCGGAGCGATTCTGCCGGGGATACTTCTCTCCGGGAGGGGGAAATCGAAGCCATCGACATCACCAACGATCCTCTCATCGTGGGAGGACCAATCTTCATCAACATCTTCACCAGCACCATCTCATCTCAAACCCTAGTTCATCTCTTGTATTCAATCTTTGTCTCAAAACCTCAGATTGGTAACGGTGGGTTGCTAGTAGTGTTGATTACATCTTGTAGTTGATGCTAGTTGGTTTATTTGGTGGAAGATTATATGTTCAGATCCTTAATGATATTCAATACTCCTCTGATCTTGAACATGAATATGATTTGTGAGTAGTTACGTTTGTTCTTGAGGACATGGGAGTGTTGGAAATATGCCCTCGAGGCAATAATAAATTGGTTATTATCATATTTCCCGTTCATGATAAATGTTTATTATTCATGCTAGAATTGTATTGACCGGAAACTTAAATACATGTGTGGATACATAGACAACACCGTGTCCCTAGTAAGCCTCTGCTAGACTAGCTCGTTGATCAAAGATGGTTAAGGTTTCCTAACCATAGACATGAGTTGTCATTTGATAATGGGATCACATCATTAGGAGAATGATGTGATGGACAAGACCCAACCATTAGCTTAGTATCAGATCGTTTAGTTATTTGCTACAACTTTCTTCATGTCAAGTATCTGTTCCTCAGACCATGAGATCATGTCACTCCCAGATACTGGAGGAATACTTTGTGTGCTATCAAACGTCACTTCGTAACTGGGTGATCATAAAAGTACTCTACAGGTATCTCCGAAGGTGTCTGTTGGGTTGCATGGATTGAGACTGGGATTTGTCACTCCGTATGACGGAGAGATATATCTCTGGGCCCTCTCGGTAATACAACATCATAAATAGCTTGCAAGCAATGTGGCTAACGAGTTAGTCACGGGATCTTGTATTACGGAACGAGTAAAGAGACTTGCCGGTAACGAGATTGAACTAGACATGGAGATACTGACGATCGAATCTCGGGCAAGTAACATATCACCGGACAAAGGGAATTTTATACAGGATTAATTGAATCCTCGACATTGTGGTTCAACCGATAAAGATCTTCGTTGAATATGTAGGAATCAATATGGGTATCCAGATCCCGCTATTGATTATTGACCAGAGAAGTGTCTCGGTCATGTCTACATGTTCCTGAACCCGTAGGGTCGCACGCTTAACGTTCGATAGCGCTAGGGTAGCATTGAGATATTAGTAGTGGAAAGTCCGAAGGTTGTTCAGAGTCCCGGATGGGATCCGGGATATCACGGGGAGCTCCGGAATAGTTCGGACGTAAAGATTTATATATGGGAAGTCCTATTTAGGCTACCGGAAGAGTTTGGGAGTATGCCAGCAGTGTACCGGAATCACCGAAGGGGTTCCGGGGGTCCACCTGCCCCGGGGACCCACATGGGTTGTAGGGGTGGCGCCCTGGCCTTGTTGGGCCAGGCGCACCAGCCCCTAGGAGGCCCATGCGGCTAGGGCTAAGGGGAAACCTTAGATGGGGGCGCCCCCCCCTCCCTTGGCTTGGGGGGCAAGCCACCTCTAGGGCCGCCGTCCCCTCCTTGGAGGAGGGGCTAGGGCCGGTGCCCCCTTCCCCCTTGCCCCTATATATAGTGGGGGAGAGGGAGGGCAGCCGCACCCTTCCTCCTGGCGCCTCCCTCTCTCCCGTATACTCCACCACATACCGTCAGCGCTTGGCGAAGCCCTGCCGGAATAGCGCTACTGCCACCACCGCCATACCGCTGTGCTGCTTTCGATCTCATCTACCTCCTCCCCCTCTCTTGCTAGATCAAGAAGGAGAGGACGCCATCGAGCTGAACGTGTGCTAATCTCGGAGGTGTCGTCCGTTCGGCACTAGATTGGATTGGATCGTGAAGAGTACGACTACATCAACCGCATTACGACGCTAACGCTTTTGGTCTACAAGGGTATGTAGACACACTCCCCTCTCGTTGCTATGCATCACCTAGATTAGATCTTCGGTGTTTCGTAGGAATTTTTTTTGATTTTCATGCAACGTTCCCCAACAGTGGCATCATGAGCTAGGTCTATGCGTAGATGTATTTGCACGAGTAGAACACAAAGAAGTTGTGGGCGTTGATGTTCAAATTGCTTACTTCATTTGTCTTATTTCGATTCAGCGGTATTGTGGGATGAAGCGGCTTGGACCAACCTTACTTGTCCTCGCACAAGAGACCGGTTCCACTGACTGACATGCAACTTGTATTACATGAAAGTGGCTTTGCGGGTGTCTGTCTCTCCCACTTTAGTTGAATCTGATTTGGCGAGGGCGGTCCTTGTAGAAGGTTAAAAGGCAACTTGTATATCACCATTGTGGCTTTGTGTAGGTAAGAACGGTTCTTGCTAGTTGCCCATAGCAGCGACGTAAAATTTGCAACAACAAAGTAGAGGACGTCTAACTTGTTTTTGCAGAGCATGTTGTGATGTGGTATGGCCAAAACGTGATGTGATATTTGCTGATGTATGAGATGATCATGTTTTGTAATAGGTTCACGACTTGCATGTCGATGAGTACGGCAACCGGCAGGAGCCATAGGGTTGTCTTTAATTTATTGTATGACCTGCGTGTCAATCATTAAACGCCATGTAATTGCTTTACTTTATCGCTATGCGTTAGCAATAGTTGTAGAAGCAATAGTTGGCGAGACAACCACGTGACGACACGATGATGGAGATCATGATGATGGATATCATGGTGTCATGCCGGTGACGATGGAGATCATGCCCGTGCTTTGGAGATGTAGATCAAAGGCACAAAGATGATGATGGCCATATCATGTCACATATTGATTGCATGTGATGTTTATCTTTTTATGCATCTTATTTTGCTTAGGACGATGGTAGCATTATAAGATGATCACTTCACTTAATTTCAAGATAAAAGTGTTCTCCCTAAGTATGCACCGTTGCGAAAGTTCGTTGTTTCGAAGCACCACGTGGTGATCGGGTGTGATAGACTCTACATTCACATACAATGGGTGTAAGCCAGTTTTACACATGCAGAATACTTGGGTTAAACTTGACGAGCCTAGCATGTACAGACATGGCATCGGAGCACGGAGGACCGAAAGGTCGAACATGAGTCATATAGTAGATATGATCAACATGGAGATGTTCACCATTGATGACTACCCCATTGATACGTCTCCAACGTATCTATAATTTATGAAGTATTCATGCCATGTTTATAACAATTTTATATGGTTTTGGTATGATTTGATTAGAACTAACCCGGATTGACGCTGTTTTCAGCAGAACTACCGTGGTGTTGTTTTCTGTGCAGAAATAAAAGTTCTCGGAATTGGACGAAACTTTTTGACGATTTTTTTTGGACCAAAAGAGTCCCCCGAAGCTTCATGGAAGGACCAGAAGCCTCACGAGGAGCCCACAAGGTATCTTGGCGCGGCCTGGGGGGCTGTGTGTTGTTGCCTTGTGGGGCCCTCGTAACTCCGTTTTGCGTGATTCCAACGCTGAAAAATCCTATAAATAGAGAAACCCCTAGAAATAAACCTAGAACTTCGACGCCGCCACCGCAAGCCTCTGTACCGAAGAAATACCATCTGGAGCCCTGTTTCGGCACCCTGCCGGAGGGGGGAATCATCATCGGAGGCCATCTTCATCATCCCGGCGGTCTCCATGACGAGGAGGGAGTAGTTCACCCTCGGGGCTGAGGGTATGTACTAGTAGCTATGTGTTTGATCTCTCTCTCTCGTGTTCTTGATTTGGCATGATCTTGATATACCGCAAGTTTTGTTAATATAGTTGGATCATATGGTGTTTCTTCCCTCTCTATCTTCTTGTGATGAATTGAGTCTTTCCCTTTGAGGTTTCGTTATTGTCGGATTGAATATTTTAGATTTGAGAACACTTGATGTATGTCTTGCATGTGGATACCCGTGGTGACAATGGGGTATTCTATTGGTTCACTTGATGTATGTTTTGGTGATCAACTCGCGGATTCCCGTGACCTTGGGGTGATCTAGGCATAGGGGTTGGTTGCACGCTTTCATCTCCTTTTCTCTGATAGAAACTTTGGGGGTACTCTTTGAAGTTCTTTGTGTGGATTGAATATAATGAATCTGAAGTTGTTTGATGCATATCGAATAATCAACTCACGGATACTTGTGGTGACATTGGAGTATCTAGGTGACATTAGAGTTGGTTGATGCGTATCATATGGTGTTATTTTAGTACGAACTCTAGGGCTGTTTGTGACACTTATAGGGATGGCTCAATAGATTGATCGGAAAGGATAACATTGAGGTGGTTTCGTACCCTACAACAATTTCATCTTATGTTCTCCGCTAGATAAGAACTTTGGAGTGATTCTTTGTCGCGCGTTGAGGGATTGTTATATGATTCAATTATATTAGCACTGTTGAGAGATTGCACTAGTGAAAGTATGAACCCTAGGCCTTGTTTTCAAGCATTGCAATACCATTTGTGCTCACTTTTGCTATTAGTTACCTTGCTGTTTTTATAATTTCAGATTTCAAAAACCTATATCTACTATCCATACTACACTTGTATCACCATCTCTTCGCCGAACTAGTGCACCCATACAATTTACCATTGTATTGGGTGTGTTGGGGACACAAGAGGTTTCTTGTATTTGATTGCAGAGTTGTTTGAGAGAGACCATCTTCATCCTATGCCTCCCACGTATTGATAAACCTTAGGTCATCCACTTGAGGGAAATTTGCTACTGTCCTACAAAACTCTGCACTTGGAGGCCCAACAACGTCTACAAGAATAAAAGTTGCGTAGTAGACATCAAGCTCTTTTCTGGCGCCGTTGCCGGGGAGGTGAGTGCTTGAAGGTATATCTTTAGATATTGCAATTGAATTTTTTAGTTTCTTGTTTATTCACTAGTTTGGTTTATAAAAGAAAACTATTAAAAAATGGAATTGAGATTGCCTCACATGCTTCATCTTTATAATGTCTTTCTTGAAAATGATGGATTGGAAAATTGTGCCCAAGTGTTAGAAGAAGAATTCAATAAAATGTTTGGCATAAAATCTTTGAATGATAAGCATGATTGCAATATTGTTAGTATGAATTCATTGAGTATCCAAAATGCTAATAATGATTGCACTAGTCATGATAAAAACATTTCTTATTAGCATGTCAATTTTTGTGGATTGAATAAAATTTGTGAAGACATGCCTTATAGGGATGATAGATTTTGTAAGAAGCATAAACATGATAAAACCAATTGGTGGCTTAAAGTGATAGATGAATTTGCTACAAAATTATTCTCTCTTCATCGCATTACTTGTGAACTTTGCAATAAGGTTGGTCATCTTAATTTTCAATGCATACTTTTTCATGATCGAATCATGGCTAAATATTATAATGACTTGACCGCCCTTGAACTATATAATGAGCTTTATCTATTTTTGGGGTGTGAAGAATTGACACATAAAAATAGTTGGTTTAAAGTATTCATTCTCACAGACGACATTGAAACTAATCTAAAGGAAATCTATATGTTTTGTGTGGTAAATTGCAATGAGAATGCTTATATTGCCAACTACAGAAAGATGGGAAAACCAATAGAATATAAGAGGAATACTAATGAAAGGGTAAAGATTTCCACTTTCCCTCCTATTGTCTCTCTTGATGAAACAAGTGACGAGAAGGAGCTTCCTATCCAACCAATCTCTTTAATAAGAAGCTCAGAAAAACTAAATGAACCCACACATAATGTGGTGAAGAAGAAGAAAATAAGGAAAAGTAGAGGTAAAGAGGTATCTCTCCCAAATAATGTTGCTCCTATTATTGTTGTGCCTCATGAGAATGAATCAAAAATAATTGTGGAAGATGATACACTTGATGACGATTTTGTTTTGCCTATTACTTATTATGATGATTATGATTGGGAAGATAATGATACTTCTTATGATCTTGAAAACCTTTTTGGCACCAACTTGGGAAATTATGATAATAATTGTTATACTATTGGTGCTATTCATACTATTGATCAATATAGTGATTATGCTAATGATATGCAAACCCACAAGCTTGGGGATGCTATGTTTGATTGGAATGACATGTTTGAGAATTTATTTGCTGCAAATAATCTTTATCCTAAGCTTGGGGATGCTATGCTTAATGAGGATGATCTTTTTATTCCCCCACTTTTGATGAACAAATTAATTATGATGATAACATGCCTCCTATCTATGATGATTGCAATAATAATAAAGTGGGTTTGGAAGAGTGTCAACTTTAGGTAATAATTATTCCACTATTTTGGAGGGTGTTCAATCTTATAAAAATGATAAAAGTGGATTTGGAGAGGTCATGCCTTTATTTAGTGTTGAATCCACTACTTCGGAAGAGGTTTCAATTGATTATGATGAGAACAAAGTTGCTACTTATGATGATTATTGTGATGATACTTATGTTATAAATAGTAGTGATGATTATTATTATAAAACTTGTCATAATTACGAATACCCTTTTTCTGAACATTACTCTTTTAACGTGGAAACAATTTATAGTATTCAAGTTTCATATGATACACCACTATTGTGAATGAGAATAAATTTGCTTATGTGGAGAGTAATAAAAATCCTATGCTTGTAGGTCATGAAAAAAATGCTTTATGTGATAACTATATTGTTGAATTCATTCATGATGCTACTTAAAATTATTATGAGAGAGGATCATATGCTTGTAGGTGTTGGAATAATATCAAGTTTCCTCTCCATGTGTTGAAAGTTTTGAAGTTATGCTTGTTTTGCCTTCCTATGCTAGTTGATTCTTGCTCCCATAAATTATTTGCTCACAAAATCCCTATGCATAGGAAGTGGGTTAGGCTTAAATGTGCTAGTCATATGCTTCATGATGCTCTCTTTGTGTTTCAATTCTTTACTTTTATGCGAGCATCATTGAAATCATCATGCCTAGCTAAAAAGCATTAAAGAAAAGCGCTTGTTGGGAGGCAACCCAATACTTATACCTACTGTTTTTATGTGTTCACATGATTAATATACTGTAGTAATCATGTTTTATATATTTTCTTTCAATAATGTGCCAAGTAAAGCCTTTGGGATAGTGTGGATACTTGTTGATTTGATTCTGTGCAAAAATAGAAACTTTTGCGTCCAGTGCTGAAATTTCTATTCTGTACTGGAGCGTGAGAAAATTCTGAAATTTTTACAGAGTATTGGGTTACAAATTTTTTACGTTTTCATAATTTTTCAGAATTTGTGGAGGTACAGAAGTATGGTTTTTAAATCGCTCACTACATGCTGTTCTGTTTTTTACAGATTCTGTTTTCGGTGCATAGTTTGCTTGTTTTAGTGTTTTCATAGCTTATATTGAGTAATATAAATTGTGGAAATATTGGAATACAGTAGTATTTATGTGATAAAAATTATGAATCTTGTCTTGACAGTACCTAAGTGGATGATTTCTTTTTATCATACTAACCTATCTCACAAGTTCCGTTAAGTTTTGTGTGATTGAAGTTTTCAAGTTTTGGGTGAGATATCGATATGAGGAGGATAAGGAGCGGCAAGACCCTAAGCTTGGGGATTCCCAAGGCACCCCAAGGTAATACTCAAGGAAGACTCAAGCGTCTAAGCTTGGGGATGCCCCGGAAGGCATCCCCTCTTTCATCTTCAACACTATCGGTAACCTCACTTGGAGCTATATTTTTATTCGTCACATAATATGAGTTTTGCTTGGAGCGTCATTTTGTTCTGTTGATATTTGCTTGGTGTTATAAATAATCATGTTTTGTATCTTTTAGTTCAATAAAATGCCAATTATAGCCTTTACCATGCTCAGTTTGCAAGTTCATGTGTTGTTGTTTGAAAACAGAAAGTTTTCTGTTATGTCCAGAATATTCCTGAATAGTCAGAACATGATAAAAATCTGAAATTTTTACAAAGTAAGCTTGCATGAGTTCTCTGTCACGTGGTCATTTTTTAGAATTTTTGGAGTTAGGAAAGTATGAATTTTAAATCCCCCTTTACAGACTATTCTGTTTTGGCAGATTTCGGTTATAGTTGCACTGTTTGCATATGTTGCTTGTTTAATGTTTCTATTTGTGGATAGGAGTATTAAATATGCAGAGGCATTTAGTATGCAATGTTTAATTATAATTATTGTGATTTGCTACCGTAGAGAATGTTAAGGTTTTGAGTGGATTTATACTAACTTATCTCACGAGTTCTTGTTGAGTTTTGTGTGGATGAAGTTTTTAAGATTTAGGAGAAGCCATGATATGAGAGGAATTAAGGAGACACAAGAGCTCAAGCTTGGGGATGCCCAAGGCACCCCAAGATAACATTCCAAGATGTCTCAAGCAACTAAGCTTTGGGATGCCCCGGTAGGCATCCCACCTTTCTTCATCAACACCTATCGGTTAACCTAAGTTTTTACTTGTTCACATGTTATGTGCTATTCTTGGAGTGTCCTTTTATTTTCGTTTTGTTTGCTGTTTGAATAAAATACTTGGATTTGAAATCTTTATTTGGATAGAGTCTTCACATAGCTACCCATTCACTTAACTACTCTTTGTTCTTCACTTATATCTCTTGGAGTAGTTTGTCATTTACTCTCGTGCTTCACTTATATCCCAAGAGTAAATTGTTGAATGAATTGAATATCATAAATTTGAAATTATATGTGTTTCATATGCTTGTCCCATGGGGAGTAGGGACTTCACATAAAATAAGTATGAGTGGTAAAATTTATTGAAAGTTATCAAACATAGCATAGGTCACTTGAACAATTCATGAAAGAATTTTTAAGGAAGAGAAATTTCACATATAAATATACTATCTTGGACATCTTCTATGATTGTGAGCCCCCATTAATTATTTTCAACCTTGATCAAGTAGTTGATGTTGGACAAGGAAGACAGCGTAATGGGTTATGTTTGTTTATATTCACATAGATGTTATATTGTCATGGATCCTCTAACATGTGGTGCTTGCCCCCTATCTTTTGCTAGCCAAAATTCTGTACTAAGTAGAGATACTACTTGTGCATCCAAAAACCCTTAAACCCAGTTTCATGCCATGGGAGTCTACCATATCTACCTATGGATTGAATAAGATCCTTCAAGTAAGTTGTCATCGGTGCAAAGCAATAAAAATTGCTCCTAAATATGTATGAACTTGTATTGTAAGGCAAAATAAGCTTTGTACGATCTTGTGATGGTGAAGAATAAAAGTGACAGACTACATAATAAAGGTTGCTATCACAAGGGGCAATATAAAGTGACGTTCCTTTGCCTTAAGAGTTTGCACATCCAAAAATAAAAAGCGCATGACAACCTCTGCTTCCCTCTGCGAAGGGCCTATCTTTTACTTTATGTATTTACTTTTATGCAAGAGTCAATAGTGTTCTTCTCTATTCCATTTTTATTTTCTCTCTTAGCAAGCATCATGTGATAGGGAATGATCCAGGCACATATATCCAGTTGAATATAGGTGATCAAGAGTTATTATTGTTGACATTATCCCTGAGATAAATAAGTTGGGAGGCGAAACATTAAGCCCCTGTCTTCCTATGTGTTTGACTGAAACGGTTTGTTCTAAAAATATGCTTTGAGTGTCAGCAATCATGGAAGACTAAATGATAGTTGAGTATGTGGAATTTGCTAAAATAAAGCTCTTACATAGACCCTTCCTGAAAATAAGATGAATTGTAATTGTTTGATGACTGAGAACATAGTTTGTTGGTTTTCAAGAAAGTTTATGGTCTATACTTTAAACATGTGAATAGCTTGCTACTTGATCATGAGAAGTTTTATGAGATGAGCTACTGTTTATGATATATATTGATGCTAGAAAAAGTGATTGCAATTATCATTGATCAAACTTATGCACTATGCTAGCATTCACACTTCATAAATTATTTCTTTTGTCATTTACCTACTCGAGGACGAGCAGGAATTATGCTTGGGGATGCTGATACGTCTCCAATGTATCTATAATTTATGAAGTATTCATGCCATGTTTATAACAATTTTATATGGTTTTGGTATGATTTGATTAGAACTAACCCGGACTGACGCTGTTTTCAGCAGAACTACCGTGGTGCTATTTTTTGTGCAGAAATAAAAGTTCTCGGAATTGGACGAAACTTTTTGACGATTTTTTTGGACCAAAAGAGACCCCCGAAGCTTCATCGAAGGACCAGAAGCCTCACAAGGAGCCCACAAGGTATCTTGGCGCGGCCTGGGGGGCGTGTGATGTTGCCTTGTGGGGCCCTCGTAACTCCATTTTGCGTGATTCCAACGCTGCCAAATCCTATAAATAGAGAAACCCCCAGAAATAAACCTAGAACTTCGCCGCCGCCGCCGCAAGCCTCTATACCGAAGAAATACTATCTGGATCCCTGTTCCGGCACCCTGCCGGAGGGGGGAATCATCATCGGAGGCCATCTTCATCATCCCGGCGGTCTCCATGACGAGGAGGGAGTAGTTCACCCTAGGGGCTAAGGGTATGTACTAGTAGCTATGTGTTTGATCTCTCTCTATCGTGTTCTTGATTTGACACAATCTTGATGTACCATGAGCTTTGTTAATATAGTTGGATCATATGGTGTTTCTTCCCTCTCTATCTTCTTGTGATGAATTGAGTCTTTCCCTTTGAGGTTTTGTTATTGTCGGATTGAATATTTCAGATTTGAGAACACTTGATGTATGTCTTGCATGTGGATACCCGTGGTGACAATGGGGTATTCTATTGGTTCACTTGATGTATGTTTTGGTGATCAACTCGCGGATTCCCGTGACCTTGGGGTGATCTAGGCATAGGGGTTGGTTGCATGTTTTCATCTCCTTTTCTCCGATAGAAACTTTGGGGATACTCTTTGAAGTTCTTTGTGTGGATTGAATATAATGAATCTGAAGTTGTTTGATGCATATCGAATAATCAACTCACGGATACTTGTGGTGACATTGGAGTATCTAGGTGACATTAGAGTTGGTTGATGCGTATCATATGGTGTTATTTTAGTACGAACTCTAGGGCTGTTTGTGACACTTATAGGGATGGCTCAATAGATTGATCGGAAAGGATAACTTTGAGGTGGTTTCGTACCCTACAACAATTTCATCTTATGTTCTCCGCTAGATAATAACTTTGGAGTGATTCTTTGTCGCACGTTGAGGGATTGTTATATGATTCAATTATGTTAGCACTGTTGAGAGATTGCACTAGTGAAAGTATGAACCCTAGGCCTTATTTTCAAGCATTGCAATACCGTTTGTGCTCACTTTTGCTACTAGTTACCTTGCTATTTTTATAATTTAAGATTACAAAAACCTATATCTACTATCCATACTACACTTGTATCACCATCTCTTCACCGAACTAGTGCACCTATACAATTTACCATTGTATTGGGTGTGTTGGGGACACAAGATATTTCTTGTATTTGATTGCAGGGTTGTTTGAGAGAGACCATCTTCATCCTACGCCTCCCACAGATTGATAAACCTTAGGTCATCCACTTGAGGGAAATTTGCTACTGTCCTACAAAACTCTGCACTTGGAGGCCCAACAACGTCTAAAAGAATAAAAGTTGCGTAGTAGACATCACCCATCTCACGTGATGATCGGACATGGGTCAGTTGATGTGGATCATGTAACACTTAGACAACTTGAGGGATGTTGAAATAAGTGGGAGTTCTTTAGTAATTTGATTAGAAGAACCAATTATCATGAACTTAGTCTAAATTGTCTTTGCAAATTAATGTTGTAGATCAATGGCTCGCTCTGTAGCTCCCCTGAATTTTAATGCGTTCCTAGAGAAAGAAAAGTTGAAAGATGATGGAAGCAACTATGCGGGCTGGGTCCGTAATTTGAGGATTATTCTCACTGCTGCACAGAATGTTTATGTCCTTGATGCACCGCTAGGTGAACCACCCGCTCCCGCGAAGCTGGACGCTATGAACGTCTGGCAGACAAGAAATGATGACTACATGATAGTTCAGTGCGCCATGCTTTACGGCTTAGAACCGGGGCTCCAAAGACGTTTTGAGCACCACGGAGCATATGAGATGTTCCAGGAGCTGAAATTGGTATTTCAGGCTCATGCCCGGGTTGAGAGGTATGACACCTCCGACAAGTTGTTTAGCTGTAAGATGGAGGAGAACAGCTCCGTTAGTGAGCACATACTCAAAATGTTTGGGTACTATAATCGCTTGAATCAGTTGGGAGTTAATCTTCTGGATGAAGTAGCGATTGATAGGGTTCTCCAGTCACTGCCACCGAGCTACAAAGGCTTCGTGATGAACTATAATATGCAAGGGATGGATAAAACGATCCCTGAGCTCTTCGCGATGCTTAAAGCCGTGGAGGTAGAAATCAAGAAAGAACATCAAGTGTTGATGGTCAACAAGACCACCATTTTCAAGAAGAAAGGCAAGGGAAAGAAAGGGAACTTCAAGAAGAACGGTAAGCCAGTTGCCGCTCCCGTGAAGAAACCCAAGGCTGGACCCAAACCTGAGACTGAGTGCTTCTATTGCAAGGGGAATGGTCACTGGAAGCGGAACTGCCCCAAGTACTTGGCAGATAAGAAGGTTGGCAACATCAACAAAGGTATATTTGATATACATGTTATTGATGTGTACCTTACTAGTGCTCGTAGTAGTGCCTGGGTATTTGATACTGGTTCAGTTGCTAATATTTGTAACTCGAAACAGGAGCTGTGGAATAAACGAAGACTAGCTAAGGACAAGGTGACGATGCGTGTCGGAAATGGTTCCAAGGTTGATGTGATCGCCGTCGGCATGCTCCCTCTACGTTTACCTTCAGGATTAGTTTTGAACCTGAATAATTGTTATTTCGTGCCTGCGTTAAGCATGCACATTATATCTGGATCTTGTTTATTGCGAGACGGTTATTCATTTAAGTCAGAGAATAATGGTTGTTCTATTTATATGGATAATATCTTTTATGGTCATGCACCCTTGATGAATGGTTTATTTCTATTAAATCTCGATCGTAGTGATACACATATTCATAATATCGATGCCAAAAGATGCAAAGTTAATGATGATAGTACCACATACTTGTGGCACTGCCGCTTAGGTCATATTGGTGTAAAGCGCATGAAGAAACTACATGCTGATGGACTTTTGGAATCTCTTGATTATGAATCATTCGATACATGTGAACCATGCCTCATGGGCAAGATGACTTAAACCCCGTTTTCCGGTACAATGGAGCGGACAAGTGACTTGTTGGAAATAATACATACCGATGTATGCGGTCCGATGAGTGTTGAAGCATGCGGTGGATATCGTTATTTTCTTACCTTCACAGATGATTTGAGTAGATATGGGTATATTTACTTAATGAAACACAAGTCTAAAACATTTGAAAAGTTCAAGGAGTTTCAGAGTGAAGTGGAGAATCATCGTAATAAGAAAATTAAATTTCTATGATCTGATCGTGGAGGTGAATATTTGAGTTACGAGTTTGGTATGCATTTAAGAAAATGTGGAATTGTTTCACAGCTCACGCCACCTGGAACACCACAGCGTAATGGTGTGTCTGAACGTCGTAATCGTACTCTATTGGATATGGTGCGTTCTATGATGTCTCTTACCGATTTGCCACTGTCATTTTGGGGTTATGCATTAGAGACAGACGCATTCACTTTAAACAGGGCACCGTCTAAATCTGTTGAGATGACACCGTATGAGTTATGGTTTGGCAAGAAACCTAAGCTGTTGTTTCTTAAAGTTTGGGGATGCGATGCTTATGTCAAGAGGCTTCAGCCTGATAAGCTCGAACCCAAAGCGGAGAACTGCATCTTCATAGGATACCCTAAAGAGACCATTGGGTATACCTTCTACCACATATCCGAGGGCAAAATCTTTGTTGCTAAGAATGGGTCCTTTCTAGAGAAGGAGTTTCTCTCGAAAGAAGTGAGTGGGAGGAAAGTAGAACTTGATGAGGTAATTGTACCTTCTCTCGAATTGAAAGGTAGCACATCACAGAAAGAAGTTCCCGTGATGTCTACACCAGCCGGAGAGGAAGCTAATGATGATGATCATGAAACTTCGGATCAAGTTTCTACTGAACTTCATAGGTCGACCAGGGTACGTTCCGCACCAGAGTGGTACGGTAATCCTGTCCTGGAAGTCATGTTGTTAGACAACGGAGATCCTACGAACTATGAAGAAGCAATGATGAGCCCGGATTTCGACAAATGGCTTAAGGCCATGAAATCCGAGATAGGATCCATGCATGAGAACAAAGTATGGACTTTGGTGGACTTGCCCGATGATCGGTAAGCCATTGAAAACAAATGGATCTTTAAGAAGAAGACAGACGTTGATGGTAATGTCACCGTCTATAAAGCTCGACTTGTCGCAAAGGGTTTCCGACAAATTCAAGGGGTTGACTACGATGAGACCTTCTCACCCGTAGCGATGCTTAAGTATGTTAGAATTATGTTAGCAATTGCCGCATTCTATGATTATGAAATCTGGCAGATGGACGTCAAAACAACGTTCCTTAACGGGTTTCTTAAGGAAGAGTTGTATATGATGCAACTGGAAGGTTTTGTCGATCCTAAAGATGCTAACAAAGTATGCAAGCTCCAGCGATCCATCTATGGACTAGTGCAAGCATCTTGGAGTTGGAATATACACTTTGATGAGGTGATCAAAGATTTTGGTTTTATACAAACTTACGGAGAAGCTTGTATTTACAAGAAAGTGAGTGGGAGATCTGTAGCATTTCTAATATTATATGTGGATGACATATTGTTGATTGGAAATGATATAGAATTTCTGGAAAGCATAAAGGCTTATTTGAACAAGAGTTTTTCAATGAAAGACCTGGGTGAAGCTGCTTACATATTGGGCATTAAAATCTATAGAGATAGATCAAGACGCCTAATAGGACTTTCACAAAGCACATACCTTGACAAGATTTTGAAGAAGTTCAAAATGGACCAGTCAAAGAAAGGGTTCTTGCCTGTGTTGCAAGGTGTGAAGTTGAGTAAGACTCAAAGCCCGACCACGGCAGAAGAAAGAGAAAGGATGAAAGTCATCCCCTATGCCTCAGCCATAGGCTCTATAATGTATGCCATGATGTGTACCAGACCTGATGTGTGCCTTGCCATAAGTCTGGCAGGGAGGTACCAAAGTGATCCAGGAGTAGATCACTAGACAGCAGTCAAGAATATCCTTAAGTACCTGAAGAGGACTAAGGACATGTTTCTGGTTTATGGAGGTGACAAAGAGCTCGCCGTAAAGGGTTACGTCGATGCTAGCTTCGACACAGATCCGGATGACGCTAAGCCTCAAACCGGATACGTATTTATATTGAATGGTGGAGCAGTCAATTGGTGCAGTTCCAAGCAAAGCGTCGTAGCGGGGTCTACATGTGAAGCGGAATATATAGCTGCTTCAGAAGCAGCGCAAGAAGGAGTCTGGATGAAAGAGTTCATATCCGATCTGGGAGTTATACCTAGTGCATCGGATCCAATGACTATCTTTTGTGACAACACTGGAGCTTTTGCCACTGCCAAGGAGCCCAGGTTTCACAAGAAGACCAAGCACATCAAGCGCCGCTTCAACTCCATTCGTAATTACATTAAGGATGGAGACATAGAACTTTGCAAAGTACATACGGATCTGAATGTTGCAGACCCGTTGACTAAACCTCTTCCACGAGCAAAACATGATCAGTACCAAGACTCCATGGGTGTGAGATTCATAACTATGTAAACTAGATTATTGACTCTAGTGCAAGTGGGAGACTGTTGGAAATATGCCTTGGAGGCAATAATAAATTGGTTATTATCATATTTCCCGTTCATGATAAATGTTTATTATTCATGCTAGAATTGTATTGATCGGAAACTTAAATACATGTTTGGATACATAGACAACACCGTGTCCCTAGTAAGCCTCTACTAGACTAGCTCGTTGATCAAAGATGGTTAAGGTTTCCTAACGATAGACATGAGTTGTCATTTGATAACGGGATCACATCATTAGGAGAATGATGTGATGGACAAGACCCAATCATAAGCTTAGCATCAGATCGTTTAGTTATTTGCTAGAGCTTTCTTCATGTCAAGTATCTGTTCCTCAGACCATGAGATCATCTCACTCCCGGATACTAGAGGAATACTTTGTGTGCTATCAAACGTCATTTCGTAACTGGGTGATCATAAAGGTACTCTACAGGTATCTCCGAAGGTGTCTGTTGGGTTGCATGGATCCAGACTGGGATTTGTCACTCCGTATGATGGAGAGATATCTCTGGGCCCTCTCGGTAATACGTAAAGAGCTTGCAAGCAATGTGGCTAACGAGTTAGTCATGGGATCTTGTATTACGGAACGAGTAAAGAGACTTGCCGGTAATGAGATTGAACTAGATATGGAGATACCGATGATCGAATCTCGGGCAACTAGCATATCACCGGACAAAGGGAATTGTATACGGGATTAATTGAATCCTCGACATCGTGGTTCAACCGATAAAGATCTTCGTTGAATATGTAGGAATCAATATGGGTATCTAGATCCTGCTATTGATTATTGACCGGAGAAGTGTCTCGGTCATGTCTACTTGTTCCCGAACCCGTAGGGTCGCACGCTTAACGTTCGATAGCGCTAGGGTAGCATTGAGATATTAGCAGTGGAAAGTCTGAAGGTTGTTCGGAGTCCCGGATGGGATTCGGGATATCATGAGGAGCTCTGGAATAGTCTGGAGGTAAAGATTTATATATCGGAAGTCCTATTTAGGCTACCGGAAGAGTTTGGGCGTATGCCGGCAGTGTACCGGAATCATCGAAGGGGTTCCGGGGGTCCACCGGAGGGGTCCACCTGCCCCGGGGACCCACATGGGCTACAGGGGGCGCCCTGGCCTTGTTGGGCCAGGCGCACCGGCCCCTAGGAGGCCCATGCGGCTAGGGCTAAGGGGAAACCCTAGATGGGGGCGCCCCCCCTGGCTTGGGGGGCAAGCCACCTCTAGGGCCCCCGCCCCCTCCTTGGAGGAGGGGCTAGGGCCGGCGCCCCCTTGCCCCTATATATAGTGGGGGAGAGGGAGGGCAGCCGCACCCTTCCTCCTAGCGCCTCCCTCTCTCCCGTATACTCCACCACATACCGTCATCGCTTGGCGAAGCCCTGCCGGAATTCCGCTGCTGCCACCACCACCATACCGCCGTGCTGGTTCCCATCTCATCTACCTCCTCCCCCTCTCTTGCTGGATCAAGAAGGAGAGGACACCATCGAGCTGAATGTGTGCTAATCTCGGACGTGCCGTCCGTTCGGCACTAGATCGGATTGGATCGCAATTGGATCGTGAAGAGTACGACTACATCAACCGCGTTACGACGCAAACGCTTTCGGTCAACAAGGGTATGTAGACACACTCCCCTCTCGTTGCTATGCATCTCCTAGATTAGATCTTGGGTATTTTGTAGGAATTTTTGTTTATTTTCATGCAACGTTCCCCCAACAGGGAGAAGTCTTGTTATAAGTAATCATGTGAATTTGGTATTCGTTGGATATTTTGATGATATGTATGTTGTTGCTTCCTTTAGTTGTTGCTACTTATAGACTGCGTTGGTATTTCCCCGAAGAGGAGAGGATGGTGCAGTATAGTAGAGATAAGTATTTCCCTCAGTTAATAACCAAGGTTATCAATCCAGTAGGAGAACCAAGCAAAATTTCGTTAAGCACACCTGCAGACACAAAAGCAAACACTTGCACCCAACGCAAATAAGAGGGTTGTCAATCCTCTTAGCGGTTATTTGCAAGGATTAATTCTGATAGTGATAGATAGATAAACTAAAATACTAAATAAAATAAAAGTAAATAAATTTCAGCAAGGTATTTTTGATTTTAATATAAGATAAAAGTAGACCCGGGGGCCATAGTTTTCACTAGAGGCTTCTCTCTCGAACACATAGCATACGGTGGGTAAACAAATTACTGTTGGGCAATTGATAGAAAAGCAAATAATTATGACGGATTCATGGCAATGATCATGTATATAGTCATCACATCTGAGACAAGTAGACCGACTCCTGCCTGCATCTACTACTATTACTCCACCCATCGACCGCTATCCGTCATGCATCTAGGGTATTAAGTATGAAACAGAGTAACGCCTTAAGCATGATGACATGCTATAGACAAAGTAAACTCAAGCAATATGATTAAACCCCATCTTTTTATCCTTAATGGCAACAATACAAATATGTGTCATGTCCCCTTCTGCCACTCGGATTGAGCACCGCAAGATTGAACCCATCACAAAGCACCTCTCTCATTGCAAGATAAACCAATCTAGTTGGCCAAACCAAATAGATAGATCAGAGAGAAATAAAAAGCTATAATAATAATGCATAAAAGAGTTCAGAGAAGACTCAAATATTTCTCATGAATAATCTGATCATAAACTCACAATTCATCGGATCCCAACAAACACATCGCAAAAGAAGATTACATCGGATAGAACTCCAAGAACATCGAGGAGAACATGGTATTGAAGATCAAAGAGAGAGAAGAAGCCATCTAGCTACTAGCTATGGACCCGTAGGTCTGTGGTAAACTACTCACACATCATCGGAAGGGCAGCAAGGTTGATGAAGAAGCCCTCCGTGACTGATTCCCCCTCCGGCAGAGTACCAGAAAAGGCCTCCAGATGGGATCACGGAAGAACAGAGGCTTGCGGCGGCGGAAATGTTTTCTCTTCTATCTCCTTGGTATATTAGGAATATTTGGGAATTTATAGCGCTGGAATTAGGTCAGGAGGGGCTACGAGGGGCCCACAAGCTTGGGGGTGCGCCTACCCCCCTGGGCGCGCCCTCCAGGCTTGTCGCCTCCTCGTGGCTCTTCTGGTCTTCTCCCGAAGCTTCGTGGGTCTCTTCTGGTCCAGAAAAAATTAATCCAAAGTTTTTTTCTCGTTTGGACTCTTTCTGATAATGATTTTCTGAAAAGGCAAAAACAAGCAAAAAAAATAGCAACTGGCACTGGGCACTGGGTTAATAGGTTAGTCCCAAAAAAATGATATATAATGGCATATAATTGCATATAAAACATCCAAGATTGATACTATAATAGCATGGAACAATCAAAAATTATAGATACGTTGGAGACGTATCAAGCATCCCCAAGCTTAATTCCTGCTCGTCCTCGAGTAGGTAAATGATAAAAACAGAATTTTTGATGTGGAATGCTACCTATTGATGATCCACAAGTATAGGGGATCAATCATAGTCCTTTCGATAAGTGAGAGTGTCAAACCCAATGAGGAGCAGAAGGAAATGACAAGCGGATTTCAGCAAGGTATTCTCTGCAAGTACTGAAAATAGCGGTAACGGATAGTTTCGGTAGCAAGATAATTCGTAACAAGTAACAAGTATAATAAATTGCAGCAAGGTGGCCCAATCCTTTTTATAGCAAAGGACAAGCCAGAACGAACTCTTATAGTAAGCAAAGCGTTCTCGAGGACACATGGGAATTTCATCTAGTCACTTTCATCATGTTTGTTTGATTCGCGGTCGCCGCACCACCGTCGTCCACGTGCTCTGGAGAGCACCCGCGAGTGATTCATGGACTGGGGGCTGAAAGGACATTTTACCCGACGGCCCCCTGAGTGACTCTTTGTGGCGGAACGACAGGGCAGGTAGAGACCACCTAGGAGAGAGGTGGGCCTGGTCCCTGGTCGGTGTCCGCGGTTACTTCATAATAACACGATTAACGAGTTTGGGTATTTGATCTGAGTTGGCCGCTGGCCTATACGCACTAACTGCCACACGGGATAATGGTATATGGGACCCTCGGCGTCGTACGATTTCTCCCGAAAGCTCTACAGACGTCACAGTTGAGCGGCACGCGCCCGGGAGGTCCGCATAAGCACCTGCTTTGTATAAAGAGGTAGCCAGGACCGATCCCGGCCGTCCACGCAACGTGCAGGAGCGCGTAGGGTGATTGGCCCATGACCCCTTCGCGCTTAGGATTTAGACCGGCGTGTTGACCTCTCTGGAGAGCCTAGGTTGGACTATGGCGTGTTGATCATCCGAGGCCGGGCATTACCCAGAAAAGTGTGTCCGGGCAGAGGTAATCGAGCGTATCAGGTAATGTGGTGCACCCCTGCAGGGAAGTAATCTATTCGAATAGCCGTGTCCACGGTAACAGGACGACTTGGAGTTGTATTCCGACCTCTTACAACTAAAACCGGATACTTGATAAAACACACCCAGATAAGTGACAGATACAACCCGGCGATCGCTTTCTCTCAGGGAGGCGAGGAGAGGATCTCCGGGTAGGTTTATTGCTATACGCTGATACATGTTACCTTGCAAGCTCCTCTCTTCTACTGCTTCAAGACGATGGCCGCAGAAGATGTAGTCTTCGATAGTATAAGCTTCTCCCCCTTATTCTGGCATTTCTGCAGTATAGTCCACATATACTACCCCATTCAATTGATACCGATGCATATCTAGAGTAAATCTGATGTAAGTCTTGCGAGTACTTTGGATGAGTAATCACGGTTGCTTTGCTACCTCTTTTCCCCTCTACCCGATTGTTGTGATCAGATGACGGAGCCCTGGAGCCAGCTGATCCCGCCGACGACTACTACTACCCCGATGGAGCCTACTACTACGTGGAGACCACCAACGACCAGGAGTAGTTAGGAGGCCCCAGGCAGGAGGCCTTCGCCTTTTCGATTAGATGTCGTTGTACTGCTAGCCTTCTTAAGGCAGACTTGTTTATCTTATGTCTGTACTCAGATGTTGTTGCTTCTGCTGACTTATGTATTCGAGCCTTCGTGGCCCTGGCTTGTAATATAAAGCTTTATGTTTGAATTTGTGTCTAGAGTTGTGTTGTGATATCTTCCCATGAGTCTCTGATCTTGATCGTGCGCATTTACGTGCATGATTAGTGCACGATTAAGTCGGGGATGTCACAGAGTGCGTATAATCCATGGACCCACAATAGTCATAAAGAACTCACATACTTATTGCAAAAGTTTATTAGCCCTCGAAGCAAAGTACTACTACGCATGCCCCTAGGGGGAGGTTGGTAGGAGTTAACCATCGCGCGCCCCCGACCGCCACACAAAGGAAGTCAATCAATAATAAATCATGCTCCAACTTCTTAGCATAACGACAGATCATACATGCATGCTTCGGGAATCACAAACCTTAACACCGTTATTCTTACTAAACCACAATTATCTACTAATACCTCCCACATATTACCATCTTAATATCGCAAAACTATTGCAATGAATCAAATTTATCATATTCAGTGATCTACATGAAAGTTTTTATTATATCCTTCTTGAATACCTATCATATCAGGACCAAATTCATAACCCGTGCATATTACCATTGCTATCATGAGACTCTCAAAAGATATAAGTGAAGCACTAGAGCAACTACCTAACTCAAAAGATATAAGTGAAGCACATAGAGTATTCTAACAAATCACGAATAATGTGTATCCCTCTCAAAAAGGTGTGTTCAGCAAAGATGATTGTAACAAACTAAAAATCAAACAAACTATATAACAAGACGCTCCAAGTAAAACACATATCATGTGATGAATAAAAATATAGCTCCAAGTGAGTTACCGATAGATTGTAGACGAAAGAGGGGATGCCTTCCGGGGCATCCCCAAGCTTAGTTGCTTGAGTCTTCCTTGAATATTACCTTGGGGTGCCTTGGGCATCCCCAAGTTTAGGCTCTTGCCACTCCTTATTCCTTTATCCATCGTAGTCTCACCCAAAACTTGAAAACTTCAGCACACAAAACTCAACAGAAACCTCGTGAGATCCGTTAGTGTAACAAATAAATCTTTAACTATAGGTATAGTTGTAAATTGATTCATATTTAATATTGGAATAATGCTACTGTACTCCAACTTCTCCATGACTCATACCCCCCGATACGATCCATAGATTCATCAAAATAAGCAAACTATGCAACAAAAACAGAATCTGTCTAAAACAGAACAGTCTGTAAAGATCTGAATTATGGTCATACTTCTGTAACTCCAAAACTTCTGAAAAATTAGGACAACGTGGGAAATTCATATATAAATACTATGTAAAAAATTCAGAAGGTTATGATACTCCAGCGAAAATTAGAAATGCCAGTACTGGACGCAAAAGTTTCTGTTTTCCAACAGCATCTATCATACTATCTTCCAAATCATCCCAAAGGCATTACTTGGCACAAACACTAATTAAAACATAAAAATACAATCATAACAGAAGCTATAATTGTGCAAACACTCAAAAACATAAGGTAAAAGCAAAAAAATATTTTATTCATTGGGTTGCCTCCCAACAAGCGCTATTGTTTTATGCCCCTAGCTAGGCATAATGCATAGTTTCAAGTGTTGTCATCCTTCAAATTAATTCCATAAGTGGCCCTCATAATGGATTCATAAGGTGCTTTAATTATTTTTATAGGAAAGTGTTCCATCCCTTTCTTTAGTGGAAATTGAAATCTTATATTACCTTCTTTCATATCAATAATAGCACCAATTGTTCGAAGAAAAGGCCTACCAAGTATTATGGGGCAAGAAGGATTGCATTCAATGTCAAGAACAATAAAGTCCACGGGCACATAATTTCTATTTGCAAGAAAAAGCACATCATTTATTCTACCCAATGGATTTTTAATAGTTGAATCCGCAAGATGCAAATTAAAGGAACAAGGATCCATGTCGGTGAGACCTAGCACATCACACAAAGACTTTGGTATAGTGGAAACGCTAGCACCAAGATCACAAAGAGCATTACATTAATAATCTTTAATTTTGACTTTAATAGTAGGTTCCCATTCATCTTGTAATTTTCTAGGAATTGATACTTCCAACTCAAGTTTTTCTTCATGTGCTTTCATCATGGCTTCTACAATGTGTTTAGTAAAAGCTTTATTTTGTTCATATGCATTTGGTGAATTAATCATGGATTGCAACAAGGAAATAAACTCAATTAAAGAACAACTATCATAATTAAAGTCCTTGTAATCCAAAGTAGTGGGTGCATTACTATTTAAAGTTTTGACCTCTCCAAACCCACTTTTTTCATTTTTTATGATCAAGATTATCACCCTCCAAGCAAGTGGGACTCCTTCTATCTAAAGTTGACTCTTCTCCAGTACCTTTTTCATCAAGTTTTATGTTACTAAATAATTATTCAATAGGAGTAACACCAATCATTTTAATATCTTCATCATTACTACGATAGAAACCAGGTGGAATCGCTTTTTCTAGAAACTCTCGGTTAGCTCTCAACCCAGCGGTCCTTTCTTTACTTTCATTAATGGATACATAGATAGCTATAATAGACTCATTTATATCATGCTTGGATGGCAAAATTTTAGTTTTGAGGTTTTCCACATCATGAGCAATTCTATCCATGTTCCTAGCCAATTCATCAACTCTATTCAATTTTTCTTCTATCATAGTATTAAAATTCTTTTGCGAACTAATAAATTATTTAATATTACTTTCAAGATCAGAGGGCAACCTATTATTATTATTATAAGAATTACCATAAGGATTTCCATAATTATTAGAGGAATTTCTAGGAAACGGTCTAGGATTGAAATTACCCCTATAAGCATTGTTATTGAAATTATTTCTAGAAACAAAATTCACATCAATAGCATCATTATTTTGCTCAATCAAAGTAGACAATGGCACATCATTAGGATCAATATGAGCATTTTTACTAGCAACCAATTTCAATAGAGCATCCATCTTATCACTCAAAGTATTAATTTCTTCAACAGAATTTACCATCTTACTAGTTGGAGTTCGTTCAGTGTGCCATTGAGAATAATTTGCCATAATATTATCAAGAAGTTTTGTAGCTTCTCCCAATGTAATTTCCATAAAAGTAGCACCTGCGGCAGAGTCTAGCAAATTTCTAGAGACAATGTTTAGTCCCGCATAATTTTTTTGTATGATCATACATAAATTCAAACCATGAGTTGGGCAATTTTTTATCATTAATTTCATTCTCTCCCAAGATTGTGCAACATGTTCATGCTCAAGTTGCTTAAAATTCATAATTTGATTTCTTAAAGAAATAATCTTAGCGGGAGGAATATACTTGGTAATAAAACCATCCTTACACTTATCCCAAGAATCAATACTATTTCTAGGCAAGGATGAAAACCAAGTTTTAGCACGGTCTCGTAGTGAGAACGGAAATAATTTTAATTTGACAATATCATTATCCACATCTTTCTTCTTTTGCATATCACAAAGTTCAACGAAAGTATTTATATGGGATGCAACATCTTCATTAGGACTACCAAAAAATTGTTCTTTCATAACAAGATTAAGCAAGGTAGCATTAATGTCACATGACTCCGCACTAGTGGCGGGAGGAGCAATAGGAGTACTAATAAAATCATTATTATTAGTATTGGAAAAGTCACACAATTTTGTATTTTCTTGGGACATCGCGACAAAGCAAGCAGACTAGCAAACAAGCAAATAAAATATTTTTGTGTTTTTGTAAAAAAAAATAGAAATGGGGGAGGTGAAAACGAGAGGCAAATGCAAATAAAAGGTAAATAAAGTAAATGCAAGTGAATGATAATTTGTGTGAAGGTACTTGGTAATTTTGATGATGTCTCCCCAACAACGGTGCCAAAAATTCTTCCTGCTACTTGTAGTCTGCGTTGGTATTTCCCCGAAGAGGAGAGGATGATGCAGTATAGTAGAGATAAGTATTTCCCTCAGTTAAGAACCAAGGTTATCAATCCAGTAGGAGAACCAAGCAAAATTCCGTTAAGCGCACCTGCACACACAAGAGCAAACACTTGCACCCAACGCAAATAAGAGGGTTGTCAATCCTCTTAGATGTTATTTGTAAGGATTAAATCTTATCGAGGTAAATAGATAAACTAAAATACTAATTAAAATAAAAGTAAATAAATTGCAGCAAAGTATTTTTCGGTTTTTATATGATAAAGATAGACCCAGGGGCCATAGTTTTCACTAGAGGCTTCTTTCTTGAGCGCAGAAACATACGGTGGGTAAACAAATTACTGTTGGGCAATTGATAGAAAAGCAAATAATTATGATAGATTCATGGCAATGATCATGTATATAGGCATCACGTCCGAGACAAGTAGACCGACTCCTGCCTGCATCTACTACTATTACTCCACTTATCGACCGCTATCCAGCATGCATCTAGAGTATTAAGTTAATAAAAACAGAGTAATGCCTTAAGCAAGATGACATGATGTAGAGAAGCAAATTCAAGCAATATGAATAAACCCCATCTTTTTATCCTTAATGGCAACAATACAAATACGTGTCATGTCCCATTCTGTCACTGGAATTGAGCTCCGCAAGATTGAACCCATCACAAAGCACCTCTCCCATTGCAAGATAAATCAATCTAGTAGGCCAAACCAAATCGATAGATTGGAGAGAAATACAAAGTTATATTTAATCATGCACAAAAGAGTTCAGAGAAGACTCAAATATTTCTCATAAATAATCTGATCATAAACTCACAATTCATCGGATCCCAACAAACACACCGCAAAAGAAGATTACATCGGATAGAACTCCAAGAACATCGAGGAGAACATGGTATTGAAGATCAAAGAGAGAGAAGAAGCCATCTAGCTACTAGCTATGGACCCATAGGTATGTGGTAAACTACTAACACATCATCAGAAGGGCAGCAAGGTTGATGTGGAAGCCCTCCGTGATCGATTCCCCCTCCGGCAGAGTACCGGAAAAGGCCTCCAGATGGGATCACGGAAGAACAGAGGCTTGCGGCGGCGGAAAGGTTTTCTCTTTTGGCTCTCTGATGGTTTCCCAATATTTGTGAATTTATAGAAGTGGAATTAGGTCAAATGGAGTCACGTGGGCCCCACAAGGCAACACGGCGTGCCCCCTCTGGGTCGCGCCATGTTGCCTTGTGAAGCCTCCGTGAGGCTTCTGGCCTCCTCCCAAAGCTTCCAAGGTCTTTTTTGTCCAGAAAAAAATCTCCAAAAAGTATCGTGGCATTTGGACTTCATTTGGTACTGTTTCTCTGAAAAGCCAAAAACAAGCAGCAAACAGCAACTGGCACTGGGCACTAGGTTAATAGGTTAGTCCCAAAAAATGATATATAATTGCATATGAAAACATCCAAGATTGATACTATAATAGCATGGAACAATAAAAAATTATAGATATATTGGAGACGTATCAATCTTCTTTTCATCAAGATAAGCATATTTAAGTGTATCAGGTAATTGCTTTAATTCAAACACAGGATCACCCTTGGGTGGAGGTGGATCTCCCAAGGTTTCAACAGGCAAATTATGTTTAAGGATAGGTGCTTGTTTAAAGAACAGCTCATCTATTTCATTTCTTTCATTCATATGCATATCATTCTCATGGTCTAGCAAATATTGTTCTAAAGGATCAGTAGGAGGCACAACAATAGAAGCAAGACCAATAATTTCATCCTTATTAGGTAATTCTTTATCATGAGGTTGTCTACGAAACTTAGAGAAATTAAACTCATGAGACACCTTACCAAAATTAACACTGATAGTTCTTTATTGCAATCAATCTTGGCATTAACTGTATTCAATAAAGGTCTACCAAATATAATGGGACAAAAATCATCTTGTGGTGATCCAAGAACAAGAAAATCAGTAGGATATTTGATATTACCACACAAGACTTCAACATCTCTAATAATCCCAAGTGGTGAAATAGTGTCTCTATTTGCAAGCTTAATAGTAACATCAATATCTTCAATCTCAATAGGTGCAATATCATTCAAGCCTTCTTGATAGAGAGTAAACGGAATAGCACTCACACTAGCACCAATATCACATAAACCATGATAGCAATGATCTCCAATTTTAACAGAAATAACATGCATGCCAATTATAGGTTTGTTTTTATCTTTAGTGTCTGGCTTAGCAATTCTAGTTGCTTCATCACAGAAATATATGACATGTCCATCAATATTATCAACCAAAAGATCTTTAACCATTGCAACATTAGGTTCAACTTTAATTTGTTCAGAAGGTCTAGGTGCTCTAATATTACTCTTATTAACCACAGTCGAAGCTTTATCATGTTCCTTAATCCTAACAGGGAAAGGAGGTTTCTCAATATAAGTAGTAGGCACAACTGGATCAACATTGTAAACAATTGTTTCTTCCTTAACACTAATAGGTTCTTCATTCAATTCAATAGGTGGATGATATTTAAACCATTTCTCCTTAGGGAGATCAACATGAGCAGCAAAAGATTCACAAAAGGTAGCTACTATCTCAGAGTCAAGTCCATATTTAGTACTAAACTTATGAAAAGCATCCGTCTCCATAAAAGATTTAACACTATCGAACTCAAGATTTATATCTGACTCATTACCTTTGTTGATTTCCCAATCTTCAGAGTTACATTTAATTCTTTCCATAAGATCCCATCTGAATTCGATAGTTCTCTTCATAAAGGAACCATCATAAGAGGTATCGAGCATGGATTGATCATTATGAGAAAGCCGAGCATAAAAGTTTTGAAGAATTATTTCTCTTGAGAGCTCATGATTAGGGCATGTGTGCAACATATACTTGAGCCTCCCCCAAGCTTGAGCGATACTTTCTCCTTCACGAGGCCAAAAATTATATATATAATTCCGATCACGATGAACCAAATGCATAGGATAAAATTTCTGGTGAAATTCCAGCTTCAACCGGTTCCATTCCCATGTTTCAGTATCATCACATAGCCTATACCATGTCAATGCCTTTCCCTCCAAAGATAAAGGGAATACTTTCTTCTTAACTCCATCTCCGGATAAACCTGCAAGCTTAAACAATCCACAAATTTCATCCACATATATCAAGTGCATATCAGGATGTACCGTTCCATCTCCTGCATAAGGATTAGCTAGTAGTTTCTCTACCATACCCGAAGGAATTTCATAATAAATATTTTCAGTAGGTTCAATAGGTTGAGGAGCAACTCTCAATTCTTCCGGTCGAGGTGAAGATACCCTGAACAAGCCCCTCAAAGGATTACTTTCCATAGTGACAAGTGACAATAAATTTCA
Organism: Elymus sibiricus; assembly: GCA_039707655.1. NCBI lineage: Eukaryota > Viridiplantae > Streptophyta > Magnoliopsida > Poales > Poaceae > Elymus > Elymus sibiricus. The sequence goes on from CM077670.1 coordinate 126,006,059, forward strand.
GCACGTAATATAAATGTTTCCTTACCAAATTCCACTCACCAAAGGCGCTTCACTCCCCGGCAACGGTGCCAGAAAAGAGTCTTGATGACCCACAAGTATAGGGGATCAATCGTAGTCCTTTCGATAAGTGAGAGTGTCGAACCCAACGAGGAGCAGAAGGAAATGACAAGCGAATTTTAGCAAGGTATTCTCTGCAAGTACTGAAAATAGCAGTAACAGATAGTTTCGGTAGCAAGATAATTCGTAACAAGTAACAAGTATAATAAAGTGTAGAAAGGTGGCCCAATCCTTTTTATAGCAAAGGACAAGCCGGAACAAACTCTTATAGTAAGGAAAGCATTCTCGAGGACACATGTGAGTTTCATCTAGTCACTTTCATCATGTTTGTTTGATTCGCGTTTGCTACTTTGATAATTTGATATGTGGGTGGACCGGTGCTTGGGTGTTGTTCTTACTTGAACAAGCCTCCCACTTATGATTACCCCTTCTCGCAAGCATCCGCAACTACGAAAGAAGAATTAAGATAAATCTAACCATAGCATGAAACATATGGATCCAAATCAGCCCCTTACAGAATAGCGCATAAACTAGGGTTTAAGCTTCTGTCACTCTAGCAACCCATCATCTAATTACTACTCCACAATGCCTTCCCTTAGGCCCAAAGATGGTGAAGTGTCATGTAGTCGACGTTCACATGACACCACTAAAGGAAGCACAACATACATAGCATCAAAATATCGAACGAATACCAAATTCACATGATTACTGATGACAAGACTTCTCCCATGTCCTCAAGATAAGCATATTTAAGTGTATCAGGTAATTGCTTTAATTCGAACACAGGATCACCCTTGGGTGGTAGAGGATTTCCCAAGGTTTCAAAAGGAAAATTATGTTTAAGGATAGGTGCTTGCTTAAAGAACAACTCATCTATTTCATTTCTTTCATTCATATGCATATCATTCTCATGGTCTAGCAAATATTGTTCTAAAGGATCAGTAGGAGGCACAGCTATAGAAGCAAGACCTATAATTTCATCCTTATTGGGTAGTTCCTTATCATGAGGTTGTCTACTAAACTTGGAAAAATTAAATTCATGAGATATATCACCAAACTTAACTCTAACCTTCTCTTTAACACAGTCAATTTCAGCATTAACGATATTCAAGAAAGGTCTACCAAATATAATGGGACAAAAATTATCTTGTTGTGAACCAAGTACAAGGAAATCAGTAGGGTGTTTTATTTTAGCACACAAGACTTCAACATCTCTAACAATCCCAAGTGGTGTAATAGTATCTCTGTTTGCAAGCTTAATAGTAGTGCAATATCATGCATTACTTCTTGATATAAAGAAAACGGAATAGCACTCACACTAGCACCCATATCACATAAGCCATGATAGCAATGATCTCCAATCTTAACAGAAACAACAGGCATGCCAATTACAGGCTTATTCTTATCTAGCATATCTCGTTCATTTCTAACAGATTTAGCAATTCTAGCAGCCTCATCGCAAAAGTAAATAACATGCCCATCAATATCATCAACCAAAAGATCTTTAACCATTGCAATATTAGGTTCAACCTTAATTTGTTCAGAAGGTCTAGGTGTTCTTATATTACTTTTATTAAACACAGTTGAAGCTTTAGCATGTTCCTTAATCCTAACAAGGAAAGGAGGTTTCTCAATATAAGCAGTAGGAACAACTGGATCAACATTGTAAACAATTGTTTCTTCTTTAACGCTAACATGTTCTTCATTTAATTCAATAGGTGGGTGAAACTTAAACCATTTCTCCTTAGGGAGATCAACGTGAGCAGCAAAAGATTCACAAAAGGTAGCTACCATCTCAGAGTCAAGTCCATATTTAGTACTAAACTTATGAAAAACATCAGTTTCCATAAAAGATTTTAACACAATCAAACTCAAGATTTATACCTGACTCTTTACCTTTGTCGATTTCCCAATCTTCAGAGTTACGTTTAATTCTTTCCAGAAGATCCCATCTGAATTCAATAGTTCTCTTCATAAAGGAACCAGTAGAAGAGGTATCGAGCATGGATTGATCATTATGAGAAAGCCGAGCATAAAAGTTTTGAATAATTATTTCTCTTGAGAGCTCATGATTGGGGCATGTGTGCAACATATACTTAAGCCTCCCCCAAGCTTGAGCGATACTTTCTCCTTCACGAGGCCAAAAATTATATATATAATTCCAATCACGATGAACCAAATGCATAGGATAAAATTTCTGGTGAAATTCCAGCTTCATTCGGTTCCAATCCCATGTTTCAGTATCATCACATAGCCTATACCATGTCAGTGCCTTTCCCTCCAAGCTTAAAGGGAATACTTTCTTCTTAACTCCATCTCCGGATAGACCTACAAGCTTAAACAATCCACAAATTTCATCCACATATATCAAGTGCACATCAGGATGCACCGTTCCATCTCCTGCATAAGGATTAGCTAGTAGTTTCTCTACCATACCCGAAGGAATTTCATAATAAATATTTTCAGTAGGTTCAGTAGGTTGAGGCGCAACTCTTAATGCTTCCGGTCGAGGTGAATATACCCCGAACAAACCACTCAAAGGATTACTTTCCATAGTGACAAGTGACAGTAAATTTTAGCACGTAATATAAATGTTTCCTTACCAAATTTCACTCACCAAAGGCGCTTCACTCCCCGGCAACGGCGCTAGAAAAGAGTCTTGATGACCCACCAGTATAGGGGATCAATCATAGTCCTTTCAATAAGTAAGAGTGTCGAACCCAACGAGGAGCAGAAGGAAATGACAAGCAGTTTTCAGCAAGGTATTCTCTGCAAGTACTGAAAGTAGCGGTAACAGATAGTTTTGATAGCAAGATAATTCATAACAAGTAACAAGTAGTAACGGTAATAAAGGTGCAGCAAGGTGGCCCAATCCTTTTTATAGCAAAGGACAAGCCAGAACGAACTCTTATAATAAGCAAAGCGTTCTCGAGGACACATGGGAATTTCATCTAGTCACATTCATCATGTTTGTTTGATTCGCGTTCGCTACTTTGATAATTTTATATGTGGGTGGACCGGTTCTTGGGTGCTGTTCTTAAGTGAACAAGCCTCCCACTTATGATTACCCCCTCTCGCAAGCATCCGCAACTATGAAAGAAGAATTAAGATAAATCTAACCATAGCATGAAACATATGGATCCAAATCAGTCCCTTACGGAATAGCGCATAAACTAGGGTTTAAGCTTCTGTCACTCTAGCAATCCATCATCTAATTACTACTCCACAATGCCTTCCCTTAGGCCCAAAGATGGTGAAGTGTCATGTAGTCGACGTTCACATGACACCACTAAAGGAAGCAACAACATACATAGCAACAAAATATCGAACGAATACCAAATTCACATGACTACTTATGACAAGACTTCTCCCATGTCCTCAAGAACAAAAGTAACTACTCACAAATCATATTCATGTTCAAGATCAGAGGGGTATTGAATAGCATTAAGGATCTGAGCATATAATCTTCCACCAAATAAACCAACTAGCATCAACTACAAGATGTAATCAACACTACTAGCAACCCACAGGTACCAATCTGAGGTTTTGAGACAAAGATTGAATACAAGAGATGAACTAGGCTTTGAGATGAGATGGTGCTGGTGAAGATGTTGATGAAGATTGGTCCTCCCACGATGAGAGGATCGTTGGTGATGTCGATGGCTTAGATTTCCCCCTCCCGGAGGGAAGTATCCCCGGCGGAATCGCTCCGCCGGAGAGCAAAATAGCTCCTGCCCAGGTTCCGCCTCGAGACGGCGGCGCTTCATCCCGAAAGTCTTCTTCTGATTTTTATTCTAGGGCAAATGGCTTCATATAGCAGAAGGAGGGGGCCGGAGGCCTGCCAGGGGCCCCACAAGCTCAGGGGGCGCGCCCCCAGGCTTGTGGCTTCCTGGTGGGCCCCCTTCTGTTGATTCTTTCACCAGTATTTTTTTTATATTCCAAAATAATTCTCCATAAATTTTCAGGTCATTTGGAGTTGTGCAGAATAGCTATCTCTGTTTCACCCCTTTCAGGTCCAGAATTCCAGCTGCCGGCAATCTCCCTCGTCATGTGAATCTTGCAAAATAAGAGAGAAAAGGCATAAGAAATGTACCAAAAAGTGAAATAATGATAAAAACATAATAATTATTAGTAGGAAATCATGATGCAGATTGGACAGATCATGTACTAGGATGTGCAATGATACTAGCGTAACATGTATAGAAGATGATGAACGGTGGCTGAGCCACAAATACTATATCAGCTATATGATCATGCAAAGCAATATGACAATGATGATGTGTGTCATAAAAACAGAATGGTGGAAGTTGCATGGCAATATATCTCGGAATGGCTATGGAAATGCCATGATAGGTAGGTATGGTGGCTGTTTTGAGGAAGATATAAGGAGGCTTATGTGTGATAGAGCATATCATATCGCGGGGTTTGGATGCACCGACGAAGTTTGCACCAACTCTCGATGTGAGAAAGGGCAATGCATGGTACCGAAGAGGCTAGCAAATTGCGGAAAGGTGAGAGTGCGTATAATCCATGGACTCACATTAGTCATAAAGAACTCACATACTTATTGCGAAAGTTTATTAGCCCTCGAAGCAAACTACTACTACGCATGCCCCTAGGGGGATAGATTGGTAGGACAAGTCCATCGCTCGTCCCCTACCGCCACTCATAAGGTAGACAATCAAGAATAAATCATGATCCAACTTCTTAGCATAACGACAGAACATACGTGCATGCTTCGGGAATCACAAACCTTAACACCAATATTCTTACTAAACCACAATTATATACTAGCACCTCCCACATATTACCATCTTAATATCGCAAAACTATTGCAAGGAATCAAACTCATCATATTCAATGATCTACATGAAAGTTTTTATTATATCCCTCTTGAATACCTATCATATCAGGACCAAATTCATAACCCGTGCATATTACCATTGCTAATGATTAGACTCTCAAAAAGATATAAGTGAAGCATGAGAGTGCAACTATTTCTTTAAAATATAACCACCACCGTGCTCTAAAAGATATAAGTGAAGCACTAGAGGAACTGCCTAGCTCAAAAGATATAAGTGAAGCACATAGAGTATTCTAACAAATCACGAATAATGTGTGCCCCTCTTCAAAAAGGTGTGTTCATCAAAGATGATTGTGACAAACTAAAAAGCAAACAAACTATATCACAAGACGCTCCAAGTAAAACACATATCATGTGATGAATAAAAATATAGCTCCAAGTGAGTTACCGATAGATTGTAGACGAAAGAGGGGATGCCTTCCGGGGCATCCCCAAGCTTAGACGCTTGAGTCTTCATTGAATATTACCTTGGGGTGACTTGGGCATCCCCAAGATCAGGCTCTTGCCGCTCCTTATTCCTTTATCCATCTTAGTCTCACCCAAAACTTGAAAACTTCAGCACACAAAACTCAATAGAAACCTCGTGAGATCCATTAGTATAACAAACAAATCTTAAACTTTAGGTACTGTTGTAAATTGATTCATATTTAATATTGGCATAATGCTACTGTACTCCAACTTCTCCATGACTCATACCCCCCGATACGATCCATAGATTCATCAAAATAAGCAAACTATGCAACAAAAACAGAATCTGTCTAAACCAGAACAGTCTCTAAAGACCTGAATTAACATCATACTTATTTAACTCAAAAAATTCTGAAAAATTAGGACACCATGGACAATTCATATATAAATATTGTGTAAAAAATTCAGAAGGTTCTGACGTTCCGGCAAAAAAAAAAATCTAGCACTGGACGCAAAAGTTTGTGTTTTCAAACAGCATCAATTATACTGTCACCCAAATCATCCCAAAGGCATTACTTGGCACAAACACTAATTAAAAGATAAAAACACAATAATAACAGAGGCTATAATTGTGTAAACACACAAAAACAGAAAGTAAAAACATAAATTTATTTTATTCATTGGGTTGCCTCCCAACAAGCGCTATTGTTTTATGCCCCTAGCTCGGCATAATGCATAGTTTCAAGTGTTGTCATCCTTCAAGTTAATTCCATAGGTGGCCCTCATAATAGATTCATAAGGTGCATTAATTCTATTTCTAGGGAAGTGTTCCATCCCTTTCTTTAATGGAAATTAAAATCTTATATTACCTTCTTTCATATCACTAATAGCACCTATTGTTCGTAGGAAAGGCCTACCAAGTATTATAAGGCAAGAAGGATTGCATTCAATATCAAGAACAATAAAATCCATGGGCACATAATTTCTATTTGCAAGAATAAGCACATAATTTATTCTACCCAATGGCTTTTTAAATGTGGAATCCGCAAGATGCAAATTAAGGGAACAAGGATCCATATCGGTGAGACCTAGCACATCATACAAAGATTTTGGTATAGTGGAAACGCTAGCACCAAGATCACATAGAGCATTACATTCATAATCTTAAATTTTGACTTTAATAGTAGGATCCCATTCATCTTGTAATTTTCTAGGAATTGAAACTTCCAACTCAAGTTTTTCTTCACGCGCTTTCATCATGGCTTCTATAATATGTTTAGTGAAAGCTTTATTTTGTTCATATGTATTTGGTGAATTAATCATGGATTTCAACAAGGAAATACACTCAATCAAAGAACAACTATCATAATTAAAGTCCTTGTAATCCAAAGTAGTGGGTGCATTACTATTTAAAGTTTTGACCTCTCCAAACCCACTTTTTTCATTTTTATCATTAAGATTATCACCCTCCAAGCAATTGGAACTCCTTCTATCTAAAGTTGACTCTTCTTCAGTCCCTTTTTCATCAAGTTTTATGTTACTAAATAATGATTCAATAGGAGGGACACCAATCATTTTAATATCTTCCTCATTACTACGATAGAAACCGGGTGGAATCGCTTTTTCTAGGAATTCTCGCTTAGCTCTCAACCTAGCGGTCCTTTCCTTACTTTCATTAATGGAGACAAAGACAGCTTTAATAGACTCATTTATAACATGCTTGGGTGGCAAAATTTTAATTTTGAGATTTTTCACATGATGAGCAATTCTATCCATGTTCCTAGCCAATTCATCAACTCTATTCAATTTTTCTTCTATCATAGCATTGAATTTTTTTTGTGAATTAATAAATTCTTAAAAATTACATTCAAGATCAGAGGGCATCCTATTATTATTATTATATGGATTACCATAGGAATTACCATAATTATTAGAGGAATTTCCAGGAAACGGTCTAGGATTGAAATTACCCCTATAAGCATTGTTATTGAAATTATTTCTAGAGACAAAATTCACATCAATAGAATCATTATTTTACTCAATAAAAGTAGACAATGGCACATCATTAGGATAAATATGATCATTTTTACTAGCAACCAATTTCATAAGAGCATCCATCTTATCACTCAAAGTATTAATTTCTTCAACAGAATTTACCTTCTTACCGGTTGGAGTTCGTTTAGTGCCATTGAGAATAATTTGTCATAATATTGTCAAGAAGTTTTGTAGCTTCTCCCAATGTAATTTCCATAGAAGTATCACCTGCGGCAGAGTGATGATGTCTCCCCGGCAACGGCGCCAGAAATTCTTCCTGCTGCTTGTAGACCGCGTTGGTATTTCACCGAAGAGGAGACGATGATGTAGTATAGTAGAGATAAGTATTTACCTCAGTTAAGAACCAAGGTTATCAATCCAGTAGGAGAACCAAGCAAAATTCCGTTAAGCGCACCTTCACACACAAAAGCAAACATTTGCACCCAACGCAAATAAGAGGGTTGTCAATCCTCTTAGCGGTTATTTGCAAGGATTAATTCTGATAGTGATAGATAGATACACTAAAATACTAAATAAAATAAAAGTAAATAAATTGTAGCAAGGTATTTTTGATTTTAATATATGATAAAAGTAGACCCGGGGGCCATAGTTTTCACTAGAGGCTTCTCCCTCGAACACATAGCATACGGTGGGTAAACAAATTACTGTTGGGCAATTGATAGAAAAGCAAATAATTATGACGGATTCATGGCAATGATCATGTATATAGGCATCACGTCCGAGACAAGTAGACCGACTCTTGCTTACATCTACTACTATTACTCCACCCATCGACTGCTATCCAGCATGCATCTAGGGTATTAAGTATGAAACAGAGTAACGCCTTAAGCAAGATGACATGATGTAGACAAAGTAAACTCAAGCAATATGATTAAACCCCATCTTTTTATCCTTAATGGCAACAATACAAATACGTGGCATGTCCCTTTCTATCACTGGGATTGAGCACCGCAAGATTGAACCCATCACATAGCACCTCTCCCATTGCAAGATAAACCAATCTAGTTGGCCAAACCAAATCGATAGATCGGAGAGAAATACAAAGCTATAATAATCATGCATAAAAGAGTTCAGAGAAGACTCAAATATTTCTCATGAATAATCTGATCATAAACTCACAATTCATCGAATCCCAACAAACACACCGCAAAAGAAGATTACATCGGATAGAACTCCAAGAACATCGAGGAGAACATGGTATTGAAGATCAAAGAGAGAGAAGAAGCCATCTAGCTACTAGCTATGGAACCGTAGGTCTGTGGTAAACTACTCACACATCATCGGAAGGGCAGCAAGGTTGATGAAGAAGCCCTCCGTGATCGATTCCCCCTCTGGCAGAGTACCGGAAAAGGCCTCCAGATGGGATCGCGGAAGAACAGAGGCTTGCGGCGGCGGAAAGGTTTTCTCTTCTCTCTCCCTGGTATATTGGGAATATTTGGGAATTTATAGCACTAGAATTAGGCCAGGAGGGGCTACGAGGGGCCCACAAGCTTGGGGGGCACGCCTACCCCCCGGGCGCGCCCTCCAGGCTTGTCGCCTCCTCGTGGCTCTTCTAGTCTTCTCCCGGAGCTTCGTGGGTCTCTTCTGGTCCAGAAAAAATTAATCCAAAGTTTTCTTCTCGTTTGCACTCTTTTTGATAATGATTTTCTAAAAAGGAAAAAACAAGCAAAAAATAGCAACTGGCAGTGGGCACTGGGTTAATAGGTTAGTCCCAAAAAATGATATATAATGGCATATAATTGCATATAAAATATCCAAGATTGATAATATAAAAGCATGGAACAATCAAAAATTATAGATACGTTGGAGACGTATCAATGGTGTCATGTGAACGTCGACTACATGACACTTCACCATACTTGGGCCTAAGGGAAGGCATTGTGGAGTAATAAGTAGATGATGGGTTGCTAGAGTGACAGAAGCTTAAACCCTTGTTTATGCGTTGTTCTGTAAGGGTGTGATTTGGATCCATATGTTTCATGCTATGGTTAGATTTTGTTGGGGAACGTTGCATGGGAAACAAAAATTTTCCTACGCACACATAAGATCTATCCATGGTGATGAGCATCTACGAGAGGGAGAGTGAATCTACATACCCTTGTAGATCGCTAAGCGGAAGCGTTAATAAACGCGGTTGATGTAGTCGAACGTCTTCGCGATCCAAATCGCCGAGCGTCCCGCGATCCAATCACGATCCTTCCGATCTAGTGCCGAACGGACGGCACCTCCGCGTTCAACACACGTACGGCTTGATGACGCCTTCACCTCCTCGATCCAGCGAGCGATGGTGAAGTAGTGGTTGAGTTCCAGCAGCACGACGGCGTGGTGATGGTGGTGAGGAACAATCTCTGCAGGGCTTCGCCAAGCACTACGGAGATTATGACGGAGGAACTAGAGGGCTAGGGTTGCCGGCACACGGCTTGGGAAATCCTGATGTGTCCCGTGTGCTAGCCCTGCCCCTCTATTTATATGTTGAGCCTTGGGGTCTAAACTTGGAGTAAAAGCCTCCTCCGGGTCGGTTTTGCCCGCACAAGGTCGGTTTGGCCCGCAGGGAAAGAGTCCAACTCGGATCCCTGCCGAACCGCGCACAGCCGCGCACAAGCGGTAGTACCGCTTCACACAAGCGGTAGTACCGCTTGGGCGGTAGTACCGCTTCACACAAGCGGTAGTACCGCTCGGGCGGTAGTACCGCTTCAACAAGCGGTAGTACCGCTTACGCGGCAGCAAAACTACTTTTGCACTTTCCAATACCTTGTGGGCTTTATCCCTTTGGCTCATATAAAGTGTTGCTGCACCCGAACACTTCGGTAAACATCCGGAACCTCTTCCGGTGAACTTCGGAACCCTTCCAGAGATCAAAACACTATTATCACATATATCAATCTTTACCTCCGGACTATTCCGGAGATCCTCGTCATGTCCGGGATCTTATCCGGGACTCCGAACAACTTTCGGTCACCAACATAATAACTCAATTATACTAATCGTCACCAAACGTTAAGTGTGTAGACCCTGCGGGTTCGAGAACTATGTAGACATGACCGAGACACCTCTACGGCCAATAACCAATAGCGGGACCTGGATGCCCATATTGGCTCCTACATATTCTACGAAGATCTTTATCGGTCGAACCTCTATGTCAAGGATTCAGTTAATCCCGTATGCTGTTCCCTTTGTTCTTCGGTATGTTACTTGCCCGAGATTCGATCGTCGGTATCACTATACCTAGTTCAATCTCGTTACCGGCAAGTCTCTTTACTCGTTCCGTAATACAAGATCTCGTGGCTAACACTTTAGTCACATTGCTTGCAAGGCTCATTGTGATGTTGTATTACCGAGTGGGCCCTGAGATACCTCTCCGTCATACGGAGTAACAAATCCCAGTCTTGATCCATGCCAACCCAACAGACACCCTCGGAGATACCTGTAGAGCACCTTTATAGTCACCCAGTTACGTTGCGACGTTTGATACACACAAGGTATTCCTCCGGTATCAGTGAGTTGCATGATCTCATGGTCAAAGGAACAGATACTTGACATGCAGAAAACAATAGCAATAAACTGACACGATCAAATGCTACGTTTACAGTTTGGGTCTTGTCCATCACATCATTCTCCTAATGATGTGATCCCGTTATCAAATGACATCTCATGTCAATGGCTAGGAAACCTTAACCATCTTTGATCAACAAGCTAGTCAACTAGAGGCTTACTAGGGACACAGTGTTGTCTATGTACCCACACATGTATTTGAGTTTCCAATCAATACAATTATAGCATGGATAATAAACGATTATCATGAACAAGGAAATATAATAATAACCAATTTATTATTGCCTCTAGGGCATATTTCCAACAGTCTCCCACTTGCACTAGAGTCAATAATCTAGTTCACATCACTATGTGATTTACATTGTAATGAATCGAACACCCATGCAGTTCTGGTGTTGTTCATGTTTAGCCCTTGGAAGAGGTTTAGTCAACGGATCTGCAACATTTAGATCCGTGTGTACTTTGCAAATATTTATGTCGTCCTCCTTGATGTAATCGCGGATGGAATTGAAACGTCGCTTTATGTGTCTGGTCCTCTTGTGAAATCTTGGTTCCTTGGCTAGAGCAATGGCACCAGTATTATCACAAAACAGAGTCATTGGGTTAAGCGCACTAGGCACTACTCCAAGATCTGTCATGAACTCCTTCATCCAGACACCTTCCTTCGCCGCCTCTGAGGCTGCGATGTACTCCGCTTCGCATGTAGAATCAGCTACCACGCTTTGCTTGGAACTGCACCAGCTAACCGCACCCCCATTAAGAATAAATACGTATCCGGTTTGCGACTTAGAGTCATCCGGATCAGTGTCAAAGCTTGCATCGACGTAACCCTTTACGACGAGCTCTTGATCACCTCCATAAACGAGAAACATGTCCTTAGTCCTTTTCAGGTACTTCAGGATATTCTTGACCGCCGTCCAGTGTTCCATTCCTGGATCACCTTGAAACCTTCCGACCATACTTATGGCAAGGCTGACATCGGGTCTTGTGCACAGCATTGCATACATGATAGAGCCTATGGCCGAAGCATAGGGGATGACACTCATCTTTTCTCTATCTTCTGCAGTCACTGGGCATTGAGTCTTACTCAACTTCACACCTTGCAAAACAGGCAAGAACCCCTTCTTGGACTGATCCATTTTGAACTTCTTCAAAATCTTATTAAGGTATGTGCTTTGTGAAAGTCCTATTAAGCGTCTCGATCTATCTCTATAGATCTTGATGCCTAATATGAAAGCAGCTTCTCCTAGGTCCTTCATTGAAAAACTCTTGTTCAAATATTCCTTTACGCTTTCCAGCATTTCTATATTGTTTCCAATCAGCAATATGTCATCCACATATAATATTAGAAACGCTATAGAGCTCCCACTCACTTTCTTGTAAATACAAGCTTCTCCGTAAACTTGTATAAACTCGAACGCTTTGATCACCTCATCAAAACGAAGATTCCAACTCCGAGATGCTTGCACCAGTCCATAAATGGATCGCTGGAGTTTGCAAACTTTGTCAGCATTCTCTGGATCGACAAAACCTTCTGGTTGCATCATATACAACTCTTCCTTAAGGAAACCGTTAAGGAACGCTGTTTTGACATCCATCTGCCAAATTTCATAATCGAAAAAGGCAGCTATTGCTAACATGATTCTGACGGACTTAAGCATCGCTACGGGTGAGAAGGTCTCATCGTAGTCAACTCCTTGAACTTGTGAAAAACCCTTTGCCACAAGTCGAGCTTTATAGACGGTGACATTACCGTCCGCGTCCGTCTTCCTCTTAAAGATCCATTTGTTCTGAATGGCCTTACGCCCTTCAGGTAATACTTCCAAAGTCCATACTTTGTTTTCATACATGGATCCCATCTCGGATTTCATGGCCTCTAACCACTTCTCGGAATCCGGTCTCATCATCGCTTCTCCATAGCTCGTAGGTTCATCGTTGTCTAACAACATGACCTCTAAGACAGGGTTGCCGTACCACTCGGGAGCAGTACGCGTCCTTGTCGACCTACGAGGTTCGATAGCAACTTGATCCAAAGCTTCATGATCATCATCATTAACTTCCTCTTCAGCTAATGTAGGCTCCACAGAAACAACTTTCTGCGCTGCGCTACTCTCAGGTTGAAGTAAAGGTTCAACAACCTCATCAAGTTCTATCTTCCTCCCACTCAATTCTTTCGAGAGAAACTCTTTCTCAAGAAATGTTCCGTTTTTAGCGACAAACACTTTGCCTTCGGATCTGAGGTAGAAGGTATACCCAACTGTCTCTTTTGGGTATCCTATGAAGACGCATTTCTCCGCTTTGGGTTCCAGCTTTTCAGGCTGAAGCCTTTTGACATAAGCATCACATCCCCAAACTTTAAGAAACGACAGCTTTGGCTTCTTGTCAAACCAAAGTTCATATGGCGTTGTCTCAACGGATTTTGATGGTGCCCTATTTAAAGTGAATGCAGCTGTCTCTAATGCATAACCCCAAAACGATAGTGGCAAATCGGCAAGAGACATCATAGATCGCACCATATCCAATAAGGTTCGATTACGACGTTCGGACACACCATTACGCTGTGGTGTTCCAGGCGGTGTTAATTGTGAAACAATTCCACACTGTCTTAAGTGACTGCCAAACTCATAACTCAGATATTCTCCTCCTCGATCAGATCGTAGGAATTTAATCTTCTTGTTACGATGATTCTCAACTTCACTCTGAAATTGTTTGAACTTTTCAAATGTTTCAGACTTGTGTTTCATTAAGTAAATATACCCATATCTACTTAAGTCATCAGTGAAGGTGAGAAAGTAACGATAACCACCGCGCGCCTCAATACTCATCGGACCGCACACATCAGTATGTATGATTTCCAATAAGTCACTTGCCCGTTCCATTATTCCAGAGAACGGAGTTTTAGTCATCTTGCCCATGAGGCATGGCTCACATGTGTCAAGTGATTCAAAATCAAGTGACTCCAAAAGTCCATCAGCATGGAGCTTCCTCATGCGTTTTACGCCAATATGACCTAAACGGCAGTGCCACAAGAAAGTGGTATTATCATTATCAATTCTACATCTTTTGGCATCAATGTTATGAACATGTGTATCATTACTATCGAGATTCAATAAGAATAAACCCCTCACATCGGGTGCATGACCATAAAAGATATTACTCATATAAATAGAACAACCATTATTCTCTGATTTAAATGAGTAACCGTCTCGCAATAAACAAGATCCAGATATAATGTTCATGCTTAACGCAGGCACTAAATAACAATTATTCAGGTTCATCACTAATCCCGATGGTAATCGAAGAGCGAGCGTGCCAACGGCGATCACATCAACCTTGGAACCATTTCCCACGCGCATCGTCACTTCGTCCTTTGCCAGCCTCCGTCTATTCCGCAGTTCCTGTTTTGAGTTGCAAATATGAGCAACCGCACCGGTATCAAATACCCAGGCACTACAACGAGAGTTGGTAAGGTACACATCAATAACATGTATATCATATATACCTTGTTTGTTGTTGGCCGCCTTCTTGTCAGCCAAATACTTGGGGCAATTCCGCTTCCAGTGTCCAGTTCCCTTGCAATGAAAACACACAGTTTCTGGTTTGGGTCCAGCCTTGGGTTTCTTCACGAGAGGAGCAACTGCTTTGCCACTCTGCTTGGAGTTACCCTTCTTACCCTTGCCATTTTTCTTGAAACTAGTGGTTTTATTGACCATCAACACTTGATGCTCCTTCTGAATTTCAGACTCAGCGGCTTTCAGCATCGCAAACAGCTCGGCGACTGACTTGTTCATCCCGTGCATGTTATAGTTCAACACGAAGCTCTTGTAGCTAGGTGGCAATGATTGAAGAACTCTGTCAGTGATAGCCTCTGGCGGAAGGGGCATCCCTAACTCAGCCAGGCGGGTGGAGTACCCAGACATTCTGAGCACGTGATCACTGATAGACCCGTTCTCCTCCATCTTGCAAGCATAGAACTTATCGGAGATCTCATATCTCTCGATCCGGGCATTCTTCTGAAAGATAAACTTCAACTCCTGGAACATCTCATATGCTCCATGACGTTCAAAACGTCTTTGAAGTCCCGGTTCTAAGCCATACAACATTGCACATTGAACTATTGAGTAATCATCAGAACGAGCCTGCCAGGCGTTCACAACGTTTAGAGACTCAACTGGAGCGGGTGGATCACCAAGCGGTGCATCAAGGACATAAGCCTTCTGGGAAGCCGTAAGGATAATCCTTAGATTACGGGCCCAGTCCACAAAGTTACTTCCATCATCTTTCAACTTAGCTTTCTCTAGGAACGCATTAAAATTCAGGGGTGCTACCGCGCGAGCCATGATCTACAACATAAATATAGCAAAGACAACTTAGACTATTGTTCTTAGATAATGAGTTTAGTTAATCATATTTTAAAAAACTCCCACTCAAATTGACATCCCTCCGATCATTCGAGTGTAACATGATCCAAATCCACCAACTCAAGTCCGATCATCACGTGAGTTGAGGTGGTTTCAATGGTGAACATCTTCATGTTGATCATATCTACTATATGACTCATGTTCGACCTTTCGGTCTCTTGTGTTCCGAGGCCATGTCTGTACATGCTAGGCTCGTCAAGTTTAACCCGAGTGTTCCGCACGTGTAACATGGCTTACACCCGTTGTATGCGAACGTAGAGTCTATCACACCCGATCATCACGGCGTGTCTCGAAACGACGAACTTTCGCAACGGTGCACACTTGGGGAGAACACAATTTATCTTGAAATTTAAGTGAGGGATCACCTTATAATGCTACCGTCGTCCTAAGCAAAATAAGATGCATAAAAGGATTAACATCACATGCAAATCATAAGTGACATGATATGGCCATGAACTTGTGCTTTTGATCTCCATCTCCAAAGCACCGGCATGATCTCCATCGTCACCGGCATGACACCATGATCTCCATCATCTTGATCTCCATCAACGTGTCGCCATAAGGTTGTCGCGCCGACTGTTGCTTCCACGACTATAGCTAACGTTTAGCGATAAAGTAAAGCATTACATAGCGCTTAATGATTGACACGCAGGTCATACAATAATTAAAGACAACTCTATGGCTCCTGCCAGTTGCCGTACTCATCGACATGCAAGTCGTGATATTCTATACAATACATGATCATCTCATACATCACATATATCTCATCATGTAATTGGCCATATCACATCACAACATACCCTGCAAAAACAAGTTAGACGTCCTCTAATTGTTGTTGCAAATTTTACGTGGCTGCTACGGGTATCTAGCAAGAACGATTCTTACCTACGCAAAACCACAACGTGGTGTAGTGATTGCTTTTTGATCTTCTAAAAGAACCCTCTTCATTGAACCGATTCAACTAAAGTGAGAGAGACAGACACCCGCCAGTCACCTTTATGCAACAAGTGCACGCAGCGGTGAAACCAGTCTCGCGTAAGCGTACGCGTAATGTCGGTCCGGGCCGCTTCATCTCACAATACCGCGGAATCAAGTATCAACTAGTAACGGCAAGCAATATGTATACACCCACGCCCACAACTCGTTTGTGTTCTACTCGAGATCTCATCTACGCATAGACCTAGCTCATGATGCCACTGTTGGGGAACGTTGCATGGGAAACAAAAATTTTCCTACGCACACATAAGATCTATCCATGGTGATGAGCATCTACGAGAGGGAGAGTGAATCTACATACCCTTGTAGATCGCTAAGCGGAAGCGTTAATAAACGCGGTTGATGTAGTCGAACGTCTTCGCGATCCAAATCGCCGAGCGTCCCGCGATCCAATCACGATCCTTCCGATCTAGTGCCGAACGGACGGCACCTCCGCGTTCAACACACGTACGGCTTGATGACGCCTTCACCTCCTCGATCCAGCGAGCGATGGTGAAGTAGTGGTTGAGTTCCAGCAGCACGACGGCGTGGTGATGGTGGTGAGGAACAATCTCTGCAGGGCTTCGCCAAGCACTACGGAGATTATGACGGAGGAACTAGAGGGCTAGGGTTGCCGGCACACGGCTTGGGAAATCCTGATGTGTCCCGTGTGCTAGCCCTGCCCCTCTATTTATATGTTGAGCCTTGGGGTCTAAACTTGGAGTAAAAGCCTCCTCCGGGTCGGTTTTGCCCGCACAAGGTCGGTTTGGCCCGCAGGGAAAGAGTCCAACTCGGATCCCTGCCGAACCGCGCACAGCCGCGCACAAGCGGTAGTACCGCTTCACACAAGCGGTAGTACCGCTTGGGCGGTAGTACCGCTTCACACAAGCGGTAGTACCGCTCGGGCGGTAGTACCGCTTCAACAAGCGGTAGTACCGCTTACGCGGCAGCAAAACTACTTTTGCACTTTCCAATACCTTGTGGGCTTTATCCCTTTGGCTCATATAAAGTGTTGCTGCACCCGAACACTTCGGTAAACATCCGGAACCTCTTCCGGTGAACTTCGGAACCCTTCCAGAGATCAAAACACTATTATCACATATATCAATCTTTACCTCCGGACTATTCCGGAGATCCTCGTCATGTCCGGGATCTTATCCGGGACTCCGAACAACTTTCGGTCACCAACATAATAACTCAATTATACTAATCGTCACCAAACGTTAAGTGTGTAGACCCTGCGGGTTCGAGAACTATGTAGACATGACCGAGACACCTCTACGGCCAATAACCAATAGCGGGACCTGGATGCCCATATTGGCTCCTACATATTCTACGAAGATCTTTATCGGTCGAACCTCTATGTCAAGGATTCAGTTAATCCCGTATGCTGTTCCCTTTGTTCTTCGGTATGTTACTTGCCCGAGATTCGATCGTCGGTATCACTATACCTAGTTCAATCTCGTTACCGGCAAGTCTCTTTACTCGTTCCGTAATACAAGATCTCGTGGCTAACACTTTAGTCACATTGCTTGCAAGGCTCATTGTGATGTTGTATTACCGAGTGGGCCCTGAGATACCTCTCCGTCATACGGAGTAACAAATCCCAGTCTTGATCCATGCCAACCCAACAGACACCCTCGGAGATACCTGTAGAGCACCTTTATAGTCACCCAGTTACGTTGCGACGTTTGATACACACAAGGTATTCCTCCGGTATCAGTGAGTTGCATGATCTCATGGTCAAAGGAACAGATACTTGACATGCAGAAAACAATAGCAATAAACTGACACGATCAAATGCTACGTTTACAGTTTGGGTCTTGTCCATCACATCATTCTCCTAATGATGTGATCCCGTTATCAAATGACATCTCATGTCAATGGCTAGGAAACCTTAACCATCTTTGATCAACAAGCTAGTCAACTAGAGGCTTACTAGGGACACAGTGTTGTCTATGTACCCACACATGTATTTGAGTTTCCAATCAATACAATTATAGCATGGATAATAAACGATTATCATGAACAAGGAAATATAATAATAACCAATTTATTATTGCCTCTAGGGCATATTTCCAACAGATTTATCTTAATTCTTCTTTCGTAGTTGTGGAGGCTTGCGAGAGGGGGTAATCATAAGAGGGTTGCTTGTTCAAGTAAGAACAGCACCCTAGCACTGGTCCACCCACATATCAAATTATTAAAGTAGCAAACGCGAATCAAATGAATATGATGAAAGTGACTAGATGATAATTCCCATGTGTCCTCGAGAACGCTTTGCTTTATATAAGAGACCGTTCCAGCTTGTCCTTTGTTATAAAAAGCATTGGGCCACCTTGCTGCACTTTAGTTACTATTGTTACTTGTTACTCGTTACGAATTATTTTGCTACAAAACTATCTGTTACCGCTACTTTCAGTACTTGTAGAAAACACCTTGCTGAAAACTGCTTATCATTTCCTTCTGCTCCTCGTTGTGTTCGACACTCTTACTTATCGAAAGGACTACGATTGATCCCATATAATTGTGGGTCATCAAGACTCTTTTCTGGCGCCGTTGCTAGGGAGTGAAGCACCTTTGGTAAGTGGAAATTGGTAAGGAAACATTTTTATTACGTGCTAAAATTTACTGTCACTTGTCACTATGGAAAGTAATCCTTTGAGGGGTTTATTCGGGGTATGTTCACATCGACCGGAAGCAATAAGAGTTGCTCCCCAACCTACTGAACCTAGTGAAAATATTTATTATGAAATTCCTTCGGGTATGTTAGAGAAACTGCTAGCTAATCCTTATGCAGGAGATGGAACAATACATCCTGATATGCACTTGATCTATGTGGATGAAATTTGTGGATTGTTTAAGCTTGTAGGTTTATCCGAGAATGGAGTTAAGAAGAAGGTATTCCCTTTATCTTTGGAGGGAAAGACATTGACATGGTATAGGCTATTGGTTGATACTGGAACATGGGATTGGAAACGGTTGAAGCTGGAATTTCACCAGAAATTTTATCCTATGCATTTCGTTCATCGTGATCGGAATTATATATAATTTTTGGCCTCGTGAAGGAGAAAGTGTCGCTCAAGCTTGGGGGAGGCTTAAGTATATGATGCACAAATGCCCCAATCATGAGCTCTTAAGAGAAATAATTATACAAAACTTTTATGCTCAGCTTTCTCGTAATGATCAATACATGCTCGATACTTCTTCTACTGGTTCCTTTATAAAGAGAACTATTGAATTCAAATGGGATCTTTTGAAAAGAATTAAGCGCAACTCTGAAGACTGGAGAATCGACAAAGGTAAAGAGTCATGTATAAATCTTGAGTTTGATTGTGTTAAATCTTTTATGGAAACTGATGCTTTTCATAGGTTTAGTACTAAATATGGACTTGACTCTGAGATAGTAGCTACTTTTGTGAATCATTTGCTGCTCCTGTTGATCTCCCTAAGGATAAATGGTTTAAGTATCATCCACCTATTGAAGTAAAGGAAGAACCTATTATCGCTAAAGAGGAAACAATTATTTATAATGTTGATCCAGTTGTGCCTACTGCTTATATTGATAAACCCCCTTTTCCTGTTAGGATTAAGGAACATGCTAAAGCTTCGACTATGGTTAATAACAGTAATATTAAATCAATTAAACCCTCTGAACAAATCAAAGTAGAACCTAATATTGCAATGGTTAAGGATCTCTTGGTTGATAATATCGATGGACATGTCATATATTTCTGTGATGAAGCAAATAGAATTGCTAAGCCAGAAACCGAAGATAAAAATAAACCTATAATTGGCATGCCTGTTGTTTCTGTTAAAATTGGAAATCATTGCTATCATGGTTTATGTGATATTGGTGCTAGTGTAAGTGGTATTTCATTTTCTCTTTATCAAGAAGTCATGAACGATATTCCACCTGTTGAGATTGAAGATATTGATGTTAATATTAAGCTTGCAAACAGAGATACTATTACACCACTTGGGATTGTTAGAGATGTTGAAGTCTTGTGTGGTAAGATCAAATACCCTACTGATTTTCTAGTTCTTGGATCACCACAAGATGATTTTTGTCCCATTATATTTGGTAGACTTTTCTTGAATACGGTTAATGCTAAGATTGATTGCAATAAAGAAACGGTCAATGTTAATTTTGGTGATGTACCTCATGAGTTTAATTTCTCTAAATTTCATAGACAACCTCATGATAAATAATTACCTAATAAAGATAAAACTATTGGTCTTGCTTCTATTGTTGTGCCTCCTACTGATCCTTTAGAACAATATTTGCTAGACCATGAAAATGATATGCATATGAATGAAAGAAATGAAATAGATGAAATATTCTTTAGACAAACACCTATTCTTAAACATAATTTTCCTGTGGAAACTTTGGGAGATCCTGTACCACCCAAGAGTGATCTCGTGTTTGAATTAAAGAAACTACCTGATACACTTAAATATGCTTATCTTGATGAAAAGAAGATATATCCTCTTATTATCAGTGCTAACTTTTCAGAGCATGAAGAAAAGAGATTACTTAAAACTCTAAGGAAGCACCGTGCTGCTATTGGATATACTCTTGATGATCTTAAGGGCATTAGTCCCACTTTATGTCAGCACAAGATTAATATGGAGCCAGATGCTAAACCAGTTGTTGATCATCAACGGCGTCTGAATCCTAAAATGAAGGATGTGGTAAGAACTGAAATATTAAAGCTTCTGGAAGCAGGTATAATTTGTCCTATAGCTGATAGTAGATGGGTAAGTATTATTCATTGTGTTACTAAGAAAAGATGCATTACTGTTGTTCCTAATGATAAAAATGAGCTTATTCCACAAAGAATTGTAACTTGTTATAGGATGGTAATTGATTTCAGGAAATTAAATAAAGCTACTAGGAAAGATCATTACCCTTTGCCTTTTATTGATCAAATGTTAGAAAGATTATCTAAACATACACACTTTTGCTTCCTAGATGGATATTCTGGTTTCTCTCAAATACCTGTATCAAAAGAAGATCAAGAGAAAACCACTTTTACATGTCCTTTTGGAACTTATGCTTATAGATGTATGCCTTTTGGTTTATGCAATGCCCTGCTACCTTTCAAAGATGTATGACTGCTATATTCTCTGACTTTTGTGAAAAGATTGTTGAGGTATTCATGGATGATTTTCCGTTTACAGAACTTCTTTTGATGTTTGCTTAAGCAACCTTGATCGAGTTTTGTAGAGATGTGAAGAAACTAATCTTGTCTTGAATTGGGAGAAGTGCCACTTTATGGTGAACGAAGGTATAGTCCTTAGGTATAAAATTTCTGAAAGAGGTATTGAAGTAGACAAAGCCAAAGTTGATGCAATTGAGAAAATGCCATGTCCTAAAGATATCAAAGGTATAAGAAGTTTCCTAGGTCATGCTGGTTTCTATAGAAGGTTCATAAAAGACTTCTCTAAAATTTCTAGGCCTCTTACTAATCTCTTGCAAAAAGATGTTCCATTTGTTTTTGATGATGATTGCGTAGAAGCCTTTGAAATACTTAAGAAAGCCTTAATATCTGCACCCACTGTTCAACCACCTGATTGGAACCTACCCTTTGAAATTATGTGTGATGCTAGTGATTATGCTATTAGTGTTGTTCTAGGTCAAAGAGTTGATAAGAAATTGAATGTTATTCATTATGCTAGTAAGACCATGGATAGTGCTCAAAGAAATTATGCTACTACTGAGAAAGAATTTTTAGCAGTTGTGTTTGCATGTGATAAATTCAGATCTTATATTGTTGATTCTAAAGTAACTATTCACACCGATCATGCTGCTATTAAATATCTTATGGAAAATAAAGATGCTAAACGTAGACTTATTAGGTGGGTTCTTTTACTACAAGAATTTGATTTGCATATTGTTGATAGAAAAGGAGCTGAAAATCCAGTAGCCGATAATTTGTCTAGGATGGAAAATGTTCTTGATGACCCACTTCCTATTAATGAAAATTTTCCTGATGAGCAATTAGCTATGGTAAATGCTTCTCGCAATAGTCCTTGGTATGCAGACTATGATAATTACATTGTTGCTAAATATATCCCACCTAGTTTCACATACCAACAAAAGAAAAAGTTCTTCTTTGATTTAAGACATTACTTGGGGTGACCCACATTTATATAAAGGAGTAGATGGTGTTATTAGACGTTCTGCACCTTAGCATGAATAGGAACAAATCCTACGGAAGTGTCACTCCGAGTCATACGGAGGACACCATGCGGGAGACAGAACTACACATAACGTATTACAGTCTGGTTTTTATTGGCCTACTCTTTTCAAAGATGCACGTAAGTTTGTCCTTTCTTGTGATGAATGTCTAAGAATTGGTAATGTTTGTAGACGTCAGGAAATGCCTATGAATTATTCACTTATTATTGAACCATTTGATGTTTGGGGTTTTGATTATATGAGACATTTTCCTAAATCCAACGGGTATACACATATTCTTGTTACTGCTAATTATGTTACTAAGTGGGTAGAAGCTATTCCAACTAGTAGTGCTGATCACAACACCTCTATTAAAATGCTTAAAGAAGTTATATTCCCGAGGTTTGGAGTCCCTAGATACTTGATGACTGATGGTGGTTCACATTTCATTCATGGTGCCTTCCGTAAACTTCTTGTTAAATATGATGTTAACCATAGAATTGCATCACCTTATCATACTCAGTCTAGTGGTCAAGTTGAATTGAGCAATAGGGAAATAAAGTTAATTTTGCAAAAGACCGTTAATAGATCCAGGAAAAATTGGTCTAAGAAACTTGATGATGCATTGTGGGCTTATAGAACTGCTTATAAAAATCCTATGGGTATGTCTCCGTATAAATGGTTTATGGAAAAACATGTCATTTACCTCTCGAATTAGAACATAAAACTTATTGGGCAATGAAGGAACTTAACTATGATTTCAAACTTGCCGGTGAGAAGAGGTTATTTGATATTAGCTCCCTAGATGAATGGAGAACCCAAGCCTATGAAAATGCCAAGTTGTTTAAAGAAAAAGTTAAATGATGGCATGACAAAAGAATTCAAAAACAGGAATTCAAGGTTGGTGAGCATGTTCTATTGTACAATTCTCATTTCAGATTTTTTGCAGGAAAACTTCTCTCTAAATGGGAAGGGCCATATATCATCGAAGAAGTTTATCGCTCCGGAGCTATCAAAATCAACAACTCCGAGGGCACTAATCCGAGAGTGGTTAATGGGCAAAGAATTAAAAATTATATCTCATGTACGCCCATTAATGTTGAAACTAATATTATTCAAACTATGACACCGGAGGAACACATAAAAGAGACCTTCCGGAACGCTCCAGAACCCTGAAAAGGAGTAGGTATGTGATACGGTAAGTAAACCGACTCAAAAAATTCCATAAAAATTATTTCTGTCCGTTTTGGAATATTGGAAAAAATACAAAAAAAAGAAACAGCCGAGGGGACTCACGAGAAGGTCACAAGGCAACAGGGCGCGCCCTACCCCCTGGGCACGCCAGGTTGCCTTGTAGGCCCCTCGTGTGCCTTCCTGACTCCGTTTTCCTCTCGTATACTTGTTTTGCAAGATAAAAACTCTTTAT